>OY804578.1:80118310-82873318 GCA_963680875.1 Bathymodiolus brooksi | reverse complement strand
GACTGTATATAGAGGGGACTACTGTATACAATGTACATGATGTATATAAGAGGGGGACTACTGTATACAATGTACATGATGTATATAAGAGGGAGACTACTGTATACAATGTACATGATGTATATAAGAGGGGAGACTACTGTATACAATGTACATGATGTATATAAGAGGGAGACTACTGTATACAATGTACATGATGTATATAAGAGGGGGACTACTGTATACAATGTACATGATGTATATAAGAGGGGGACTACTGTATACAATGTACATGATGTATATAAGGAGGGGACTACTGTATACAATGTACATGATGTATATAAGAGGGGGACTACTGTATACAATGTACATGATGTATATAAGAGGGAGACTACTGTATACAATGTACATGATGTATATAAGAGGGAGACTACTGTATACAATGTACATGATGTATATAAGAGGGGAGACTACTGTATACAATGTACATGATGTATATAAGAGGGGGACTACTGTATACAATGTACATGATGTATATAAGAGGGGACTACTGTATACAATGTACATGATGTATATAAGAGGGAGACTACTGTATACAATGTACATGATGTATATAAGAGGGAGACTACTGTATACAATGTACATGATGTATATAAGAGGGGGACTACTGTATACAATGTACATGATGTATATAAGAGGGGACTACTGTATACAATGTACATGATGTATATAAGAGGGAGACTACTGTATACAATGTACATGATGTATATAAGAGGGGACTACTGTATACAATGTATATGATGTATATAAGAGGGGGACTACTGTATACAATGTACATGATGTATATAAGAGGGGACTACTGTATACAATGTACATGATGTATATAAGAGGGAGACTACTGTATACAATGTACATGATGTATATAAGAGGGGGACTACTGTATACAATGTACATGATGTATATAAGAGGGGACTACTGTATACAATGTACATGATGTATATAAGAGGGGGACTACTGTATACAATGTATATGATGTATATAAGAGGGAGACTACTGTATACAATGTACATGATGTATATAAGAGGGGGACTACTGTATACAATGTACATGATGTATATAAGAGGGGACTACTGTATACAATGTACATGATGTATATAAGAGGGGGACTACTGTATACAATGTACATGATGTATATAAGAGGGGGGCTACTGTATACAATGTACATGATGTATACCATGGTCAGATCAATTTACATATTGATGAAATGATTATGATATCTTTTATTGTATTAGATCAACATGCTGAATTGGATCTTAGTGCTTGCTCAATGAAATGAGTCTTGAGGTAGACATGATGTCCCACTCTGACACATTATGCTGACGACCAAGAGTCAACCAGTCATTGCTCTTACTCCTTAATGCTGTGTAGTTAAGCAGCATATATTAATCATATTAGTCTTGTTCGATTCGATCAGGGATTTAGACCACTATTTACCACACTTGTGGCAAGCATGCTAAATATTATATCCAAGCTGGGCCCCGGTGGCTCAATGAGTTAGGTAGTTGGATTACCTAACAACTTACACAAGCCTATCACCAATACGACGTGGGTTCGCGCCCGGCTTTGTAATTTACAAAAATAGCTGGTCGCAAGACAGACCATCCAGCTCGCCTGTGCAATCTATAGTCCACGACAAACTCACATGTGAAGTTTCATCAACCTGGGCCAAGTAGTTTGTCTACATTGGACCTAAACGCAAACGTTAACATTGGATGCCGCCGCCGACGCACAGCTGACGACATAAGCTCGCTTCCTGTACTTCGTACAGGCGAGCTAAAAAAGGGTGCACTCGACTCGCAGCTGCAAGTGATAAAGTTTACCAGTTGCTTGCCCATGGTCAGTGGTTCTCTCCGGGTACTCCGGCTTCTTCTACCACTAAACTGGTCGCCATGATATAGCTGAAATATTGCTGAAAGTGGCATTAAAACATCAAAAATCAAAAATCATTATATCCAAGCTTTTAGTCTGGAGTCATTTAGCGCATTGGTTTCAGAGAAGACTTAAATGTGAAAAGTTCCAACGTATAAACAGATGACAGATGAAAAGTGATGGCAAAAGCTCACAACACCCTTTGGGTAAGCATGAGCTAAAAAGGTAATACCAATTCTATGAACTGATTGTTATAGTTCTTTTCAGTCAACAAATTGTCATTAACATGGAATTATCTTAATATGGCAACAATATAAAACAGACTACAGTAGCTCTTAAGAGTTTTTAAATGCCTTCAATTAATCAAGAAAAACTGATTTGGAATGATTTGCAGGAAAAAATATATGCCCTCGAGTTGGCTATGAATAGTTTCCTACAAACACTTGCAACCCAAGAGACATTCCCTTGTCTAATCAATAAATACCTATCTCCAAGATATATCCCTGGAAAAACTTCATCATATGGATTGATATGTCCACCTGTGGATGGTGCCCGTGAATTACTTCCCCTGTTTTGTGAATTTGGATCCAACACATACTGCTTCGCCCATTTTTGTAGATTCACAATTTTATATGTCATTAAGATACATCAACCTGTCCAAAAAAAATAAAAAATTACTGCATTGAATACAACAGAAACAGCAGAAATATACACAAAAATATATCATCCGTGCTAAGCTTATAAGCCCACCTTGAACTATACATCGCTAACACTTGTAAAGATAAAATCAAAAACTTACAGGAAACAAAGAAAAAGTAACGTTGGAGGAACAAAAATCACACCACCCAACATCAAATTCAATGAACAGAAAAAATATTTGTTCATTTCCTACTAGGGAGGAAGGTCATCAGGGGGGCTTGTTAGAATATAAAGAGCTGAAAATCCTTTTTTTATGTTAAAATGCACCAACGGGACAAGTGCAGCCTGAATTGAGAATTCAGATGTTTTTTTATGGTTCCGATTATCTCTAGCCTATGGGATGAGCTGTAGAACTATTAAGCAGTGCACCAACAAAGGGTTCGAGGAATCAGCTGCCAAAGTGTAGGCTATGAATAGATTCTGGCAAGCTCAAAGAGCCCATACACCTGGGGAGGCCACATGAAATGGATATAAGACTATGAGAATATTCTAAGGTCAATATTAAGTACTTCAACCCATTGGTTTATGATTCTATAACTAAAGTTATAGCCGTATTTTAATAATACAAACATTTAGAAAAAACTCCATCGATTTTGTTAAAAAATCACTCATAAAAAAAGTTGTTTCAGGGGTCCCTCCAGGATTAGGGTCTCTGAAGCTTAAGCATCATAAGTTTCATAGCAGATCTGCCACTAATTATATATAGATATATGATATATAAAAACGAATGCAGATGATGGCAACATTAAACATTGATTAATTAATTCAGTTTCTTCAATATTTAACAGAACTTTTAAAAATACATTCATATTTGCTTACAGTGCATTACATGTATTAATGTATTTATCCTACATCAAGTGTATGTTACATTATGTATGATATTGATTTTAACTTTGCACAATCAAATATACATTTTGTGACTCCTAAGAGTTCAGTAATTAGAACTGTGGCAGAATCTTCTATTTTAGCTGAAAAATAACTTCAATAATAATGGGTTTCACATATATACAGCATCATAGTATGTTCTATATGAGTATATTAAAATGAGTGTGGATAGAGTTATATGTTTGTCACTGAATGTATGGATCTTTTGCATAACTTTTAAATCAATTGACATTTTCTTCCTACAATCTACTACATTTTTCTTGATCATCATTATTCAACTATTCTACATATCAATGAGAATACCATGGCACTCTAATGATCAATGGCCAGGCTATGAAAAAGAAAATTGAACAGAGATTAGAACATTGATCTTACAAATGAGAAAAAAAATATCATTTTAAATACAAAATTTGAATTTAATTAATTAAAATGTATACCTGTAATTGATTATTACAAATGTATCAGTTAGGTTTATGGTGTTCAATGCCACTTTCAACAATATTTCAGTTATATCGTGGCAGTCAGTTTTATTGGTGGAGGAAACCGGAATACCCAGAGAAAACCACTGACCTGTTGCAAGTCACAGACAAACTTTATCACATAATGTGTTGTATCACCTGACTTGGATTCCAACTGACAACACTGGTGGTGATAGGCACTGATTGCATACATAGTTGTAAATCCAACTACCTTACGATCACGACCACGAAGGCCCCTTTAATGGTGGAAGAAAACAGATTAACCAGATATGGCTGCCAAAGAAAAACCACAGTAACCTGTTACAAGTAATTGACAAACTGATCAAACACATAAAGTTGTATGTAGTATGTCTGAAGTGGAGATAGGCACTGACTGTAAACATTGTAGTATGTCTGAAGTGGAGATAGGCACTGATTGTAAACATTGTAGTATGTCTGAAGTGGAGATAGGCACTGATTGTAAACATTGTAGTATGTCTGAAGTGGAGATAGGCACTGATTGTAAACATTGTAGTATGTCTGAAGTGGAGATAGGCACTGATTGTAAACATTGTAGTATGTCTGAAGTGGAGATAGGCACTGACTGTAAACATTGTAGTATGTCTGAAGTGGAGATAGGCACTGATTGTAAACATTGTAGTATGTCTGAAGTGGAGATAGGCACTGACTGTAAACATTGTAGTATGTCTGAAGTGGAGATAGGCACTGATTGTAAACATTGTAGTATGTCTGAAGTGGAGATAGGCACTGACTGTAAACATTGTAATATGTCTGAAGTGGAGATAGGCACTGATTGTAAACATTGTAGTATGTCTGAAGTGGAGATAGGCACTGATTGTAAACATTGTAGTATGTCTGAAGTGGAGATAGGCACTGACTGTAAACATTGTAGTATGTCTGAAGTGGAGATAGGCACTGATTGTAAACATTGTAGTATGTCTGAAGTGGAGATAGGCACTGACTGTAAACATTGTAGTATGTCTGAAGTGGAGATAGGCACTGATTGTAAACATTGTAGTATGTCTGAAGTGGAGATAGGCACTGACTGTAAACATTGTAATATGTCTGAAGTGGAGATAGGCACTGATTGTAAACATTGTAGTATGTCTGAAGTGGAGATAGGCACTGATTGTAAACATTGTAGTATGTCTGAAGTGGAGATAGGCACTGACTGTAAACATTGTAGTATGTCTGAAGTGGAGATAGGCACTGATTGTAAACATTGTAGTATGTCTGAAATGGAGATAGGCACTGATTGTAAACATTGTAGTATGTCTGAAGTGGAGATAGGCACTGATTGTAAACATTGTAGTATGTCTGAAGTGGAGATAGGCACTGATTGTAAACATTGTAGTATGTCTGAAGTGGAGATAGGCACTGATTGTAAACATTGTAGTATGTCTGAAGTGGAGATAGGCACTGATTGTAAACATTGTAGTATGTCTGAAGTGGAGATAGGCACTGATTGTAAACATTGTAGTATGTCTGAAGTGGAGATAGGCACTGATTGTAAACATTGTAGTATGTCTGAAGTGGAGATAGGCACTGACTGTGAACATTGTAGTATGTCTGAAGTGGAGATAGGCACTGATTGTAAACATTGTAGTATGTCTGAAGTGGAGATAGGCACTGACTGTAAACATTGTAGTATGTCTGAAGTGGAGATAGGCACTGATTGTAAACATTGTAGTATGTCTGAAGTGGAGATAGGCACTGACTGTAAACATTGTAATATGTCTGAAGTGGAGATAGGCACTGATTGTAAACATTGTAGTATGTCTGAAGTGGAGATAGGCACTGACTGTAAACATTGTAGTATGTCTGAAGTGGAGATAGGCACTGATTGTAAACATTGTAGTATGTCTGAAGTGGAGATAGGCACTGATTGTAAACATTGTAGTATGTCTGAAATGGAGATAGGCACTGATTGTAAACATTGTAGTATGTCTGAAGTGGAGATAGGCACTGATTGTAAACATTGTAGTATGTCTGAAGTGGAGATAGGCACTGATTGTAAACATTGTAGTATGTCTGAAGTGGAGATAGGCACTGATTGTAAACATTGTAGTATGTCTGATGTGGAGATAGGCACTGATTGTAAACATTGTAGTATGTCTGAAGTGGAGATAGGCACTAATGTAAACATTGTAGTATGTCTGAAGTGGAGATAGGCACTGATTGTAAACATTGTAGTATGTCTGAAGTGGAGATAGGCACTGACTGTAAACATTGTAATATGTCTGAAGTGGAGATAGGCACTGATTGTAAACATTGTAGTATGTCTGAAGTGGAGATAGGCACTGATTGTAAACATTGTAGTATGTCTGAAGTGGAGATAGGCACTGATTGTAAACATTGTAGTATGTCTGAAGTGGAGATAGGCACTGACTGTAAACATTTCAGCTTTGGGTTTTGGCATTTAATGCCAATTTCAACAATATTTCAGATATATAGTGCCAGTCAGTTTTATTGGTGGGGGAAATCTAAGTACCCTGAGCAAACCACCAACCTCCTGCAAGTCACTGACAAACCTTATCACATAATGTTGTGTCGAGTACACCTCACCATGAGTGGGATTCAAACTCACAACTTTAGTGGTGATAGGCAATGATTGCACAGGTAGTTGTAAATCCAACTACCATACGATCATGACCATGATGACCCTGTCAATATTTAAGTAGATATCATGTATAATAAAAATCTTATGCGCAGGACACATTTCTGGAGTAACCATCAAGTCAAAGATTAGAAAGCCAAATAATAATTTGAAAGTCTTTGGAAAAAAAATAATTAGTTGTGCCCTTTTGCTTAAAGGGATATTAAAGCTCATTTTGGTAATTTTTTGTATCTCATGAAAACTTGCAATTGGTTCAATAAATGATATTTATGAAACATTAACCCGGTTTTTATCAATGAAACTTTGTAAAAGTGACATAATTCGTTGATAATTCTGTCATATCTTGCGGTTTTTCCATTTATTGAATTTTTGCTTCCTGGACAAAAATTCATTCCGACCCTTTTAAGTGATATTTTAACGATATTAGGGATTATATGGGTGTGCAAAGTATTTTTGGATTGTTTTTACAATTAAATTGAAAAGAAACAACCTTCGTCACGAGTTGAAAAAATATATGTTAAAACGAGCTTTAATATCCCTTTAAATGTCACTATCATGGTTTATTAAATATATTTATTACTGAAATTTTCTATTCCTAAATAATGTAATTATTATTAAAACTAAGGTCCTCCTCTCTCAGGCATCGGTGACCTTCCTTAGTTGGTTTTGACTATCTTGTTTAAGCCCTTTGGTTTTCATGCTCCAAAAACTTCTTAGATATTTGGCTTTCCAATCTTTTGACTTTGAGTATACAATGTACCTGAGCAAAGGTTGTTCCAGAAACGAGTTGTGAGCACTAAATTTGATATCGATATATATGTTTTTATTTAGTTTTGCCTCAACATATACATGTACTGGATAGCCAAAATCGACTAATTATACATATAATGTTATCTATACATAGGGAATATGAACCTTAGTTTTGATAATAATTACATTATATATTATTTAAATTGAACTACATGTACCATTATATTTAAGATCACTGCCAGCCTGAGGCTCCAATTTCAATGATAAGCTTAAAAGTTGACACCAAAGCTTGTGTACAACAAATTGTGTAATCAACAATATAGTGACTTCCTCGGTAGGAACACTGTATCCGCAGAGAAACTAGAAAGTTTCAAGTCTGCACTCACTCTCCACCCGTCATATCATAGCCCAGCGGGGATCCTATGACGTAACATTACAGATACTTTAACATGCTTAATGCAATTATAAATTTGCTAAAAATATCAGAACAAATTCTTTGGAATGAAGATAGTAAAAAAAAGTACTTGGAATTCCTAATAATTTTTTTTCGGGGGGGGGGGGGGGGGGAGTTTATCATATTGCAACAAACCAAACTATTTAAATGGATGGCCTTTCGGCATTAAGTAATGAATAAGATATTTCCCTAAATACACGAAATGTATATTTCATATAGAACCACTAATCGTCAAAAAAATCTCCTGATGTCATTTCTAATCTGATTTTCTTGAATTTTTCAACATTAAAGGCAGAATTAATAAAAATTTAAACCTAACATTTTTCATATAATTTATTTACATTGTACAAGCATTTATAATTTAAAAACACATGTAAATTCTCAACCGCACAATTTTCTATGATTATAAAGTAATATTTTGCGAAACTTTCTGTTTAAATAATATTTTAAGGAAATGTAGAAATAAAATTATCCTACATTATAGC
This sequence comes from Bathymodiolus brooksi, assembly GCA_963680875.1. Lineage (NCBI taxonomy): Eukaryota > Metazoa > Mollusca > Bivalvia > Mytilida > Modiolidae > Bathymodiolus > Bathymodiolus brooksi. Next base: position 82,865,041 of record OY804578.1, on the reverse strand, counting down.
CTTCTTTTTGTATATGAAAATTATAGGAAGAAGGCACAATACAGTTGTATATATTTCTGCTTTTAATACAGAAAATGTCATGAAAATCAAAACTTGAGAAGAATTCTTTTTTTAAAAGTCATGTTTTTATACGAAATATATATGGAAATTATAAGTACAAAGACTTTTGACTTATATTAGGCCCACTAAATTTTGTAAATATTGTGACATTATTTAACAAATCATCTCCCATTCTACACGATTCAGTTATTTACAGTGACTTATGATTTTGTACATGTATCTGATTTGTCTGACACAAATGAAAACATTGTATATGACCTGTTGATGTTTATTTTTGGAAGGCTGATCAGCATTCCACAGCAGTAGATCGTTTTTATTTCATCTTATAAATACGGGTTATCTCCTCTTAGTGGGAGTAAACAAACAAGTGAATTATCATAAAAACGACGTTTGATGGTCCTTTACACTATAAAATTGATTTATTTGAAAGTTCATCATGCATCATATACCTACCCTGTGTTTCTCAAACAATAAAACAATGTAAACGGGCCTATTTTACTGTTAATTAAGCTTCCAAATGAGAAATGTCAGGTTTCGGGTTGTGCCCGGATCGGTTCTTTATTTTACATTCCAATAATGGCTTCCGGGTTTACAGAAGATATCGTCAAAGATTTTATTATAAAAAACGGATGTAAAGTCACAAATCACGAACTTGTTACTAAATTCAAGACATTTTTGAATGATCCAGATTATAAAGGTTAGCCAGAAAACTATTGTGTTATTTAGGGTAAAGAAGAAATCGATTAGTTCTCTGTGCAGCACAGGCACTTCAACTTAGTTCAAGTTCATGACTTGTTTATTATTATTTTTTACTATTATTACTTACACTTACAGGTACTTGAGGACAGGCTATATGGGCTACCCTTATGGTGCCCACACAGAGGAACGACTTACATTAGAATGAAATACGTATTGTTTTCTTATTTATGCTTTCTCCAACTGTTTTTGCTTGATAAGAGGTTATACTGGGTGTAAATTAATTTTCTGGCAGTGTTCGCAAAATTCATCAGTCCTGTCAGACATGACCAGCAAAATTTGGGGAGATTTTACTAAGGACTGACACAAGGTTGGTATTTTGCAATAGAAAATTAATGAGGACTGACATATTTTTCACTAGGACCACCAAACCCATATGTAATTTCGTAAACCCTGTTCTGGTATATATATTTCACCCACATTCACAGTGGTACACAACTACCGAAATATTCACCATCAAAGGTGATAGTGTTGACATAAACACCTTGTTAGTACTGTCATGACTGTATGTCTGAGTTAATATATACCTGTATTATCATTTTCACATTGAAATACACATATATACAATGTACATGTACATGTATGTGTATTTTATGGTATTGTACATACATGTATACACTAATTTGAAGCAACCACCGAAACCCCTGTGATCTTTAAATTCAGGTCAGATATTTTTTTCTCAGATATTTAACACTCGTACATGTGTACATCACTGTTAAGCTTTCTTTTATAACAGTGTGATATGAACAGAAGTACGTACAATATCAATAAAATAATAACATGATTCAATAGGAATTATAAACAGTTTGAAATAAAGCATCTTCTGGATTTTAAGAGACGTTTTGTACAGTTCAGGGGTTATGGTTATGGTGTTTGATGCCACTTTCAACAATATTCCAGTTACATTGTATATCGTTTTGGTCAGGTTTTCATTGATGAAGGAAACGTAAAGAAACCATCGATCTGCCGCAAGGTATTGACAAACTTGATCACATAATATTGTATCAGGTACACCTCCCCATGAGTGGGATTCGATCGTTAGTGGTGATAGGCACTGATTGCTTTGGTAAACACATTCAGTAATCATCTGATTTATATGTAATTCTAACATGGCGTCCTTCTTTCGATTTGTAGACAAACGAGCGATTTATCAATGGTATAATCTCATTCGCACATGTGCCGGTGAATGTGACTGACTTTTCAATTGGCAGCATAAATTGTGTGCGACATTTTCTGCAAACGTAAATATAAATTACTGTCTTCCAATCAAAGTATACTACCGTATTTGTACTCTTAGACATATCAGAATCGAAATAAATCATGGAAGCCAGAATGTGTTTTGAGTTTTAACATGGGTTGGTGGATATTAGTAAATTTTATCACTCGCCTCTGGCTCGGGATAAAATACTAATATTTTGCCAACCCATGTTAAAACTCCCAACACATTCTGGCTTCCATGATTTATTTCTTAATTATATAATAAGAATCTATTATTTTTTTCAGGCAAAAACAGAGAAAAATTTAAGGATTATGTGAACACATTGGCCACAATTAAAGTTGATGAGGTATATATCATTTGCAAGTTAATGGAAGTTGAAATAAAACACAGATAAGTAATACAACATTTGCCTTATTCTCTTTTTATAAATTCATTTGTACAATGGACACACTTTATCTATTGAATAAATTCAGTTGAACATTGTATACTTTTTATTTACACAAATGATGAACAAATGTAGTGTATATGGCAAGAATTTGGAAATGTTTCCTTTAGATAAATTAGACTTTTATTAAGATCCATATTATTGTGTAATAATTAAGGATATTGAATGGATTTATGTGGACTGTATATTGTCTTGGGGCCCGGGTGGCTCAATGAGTTAGGTAGTTAGATTACCTAACAACTCATACAAGCCTATCACCAATATGGCGTGGGTTCGCACCCGGCTTTGTAATTTGCAAAAAAGGGTGCACTAGACTCGCAGCCGCAAGTGATAAAGTTTACTAGTTGCTTGCCCATGGTCTGTGGTTCTCTCTGGGTACTCTGGCTTCTTCCACCACTAAAACTGGTCGACATGATATAGCTGATATATTGCTGAAAGTTGGGTTAAACACCCAGGCCTTGACATTAACGTTTGTCCGATACCAGTGAAAACTGACGTCGGACAAGTAGATCATGTATTACGGTTGTCCGACGGGACAAGTGAGAAAATCAGAGATTCCCAAACATGCCGGTACGGTGGACAAATCTATTTCCACTGGTATAAAATACTGGGTTTGTTGTATAAAAGAGCCCTGTTTGATCTCCAATTTGTCCATAATTTATTTTGATTAAAACTAAATTGAAATGCCAGATCAAAACTCTTTTATTGTATCATTTATCGTTCATTCATGCTTTGATGAAGTTCAAGGACATTGACAAAATTAAAGTCGCAATCTCAGAAACGCTTTAATGAACGGAAATATCAATATAAGAACAAGAATCATTCTGGAACGGACACGTCAAAATTATCGGATATCAATTTGGTGCCAAATTTAAACTTTTGTGCAAAATACGATAGAGGACTTGATTTAGGCTTTTGGGAATTATTGAAACCTTTGAAATGGACAAATATTACAAGCTTTTTCCTGATCTGGTTGAAAAGATCCACTAAAATTTTTATTTCTCTGTGAATTTAAATAAAATGCTTTTCTTTATTTATATCACAGGCACTTGTTTCTGGTAAAAAAAATATATACCTAGATACTGGTATATATAGGATTTATATAACACAAATATGAGTTATTACAATTTGTTTTGTATTGGATCACAACACAGTAATATTTCAAAAGGAAAAAGGGGGGGGGGTACATATAAAAATCACTGGTATGCAAGACTCCAATCAAGGTAGACAGAAATAAAAATGTGACATTGAATATATGTCCTTAAGGTAGTTATGAATAAAAAAAATCCAGAACAAATCAGTTCAGGCAGCTTTAACTATTTACTAAATTTGGGCAAGGTAACGTCAGAGGGGTCGCGAAACAATGTTTCAATTAATCGAATTTGACTTCTCCCAGAAGTCTCCCCACTTCTCTCTGTTGTCTCCCACTTCTCCCTCTAATTTGAAAGTAGTGGGAGCCCTGGATAATTATTCTCTAGTTTTTGTAATTTTTATTAAATTTTCCGGACAACTAAAAGATTGAGTCGGACAAGTACTTTTTTTAGTTAGTTGTCCGAAGGGACAAGTTGAAAAATATGTTAGTGTAGAGGCCTGACACATCAAATCAAATCAAATCAATCTGTATATTGTCTTAGTCACTTCCAAATACATGTACTGTATACAGGCAGAGACATACATGTACATGTAGCATGACAAATCACTGTGATAGACATATCACTCCCCCTAGTGATACTGATATATCTTTTGTTCTGTTTAATCTATTTACTTATTTTGATATGCCTATGGGAAGTTTGGGTGATAGTAAGTAACACTCTAATCGGAGGTTAAATGGTGTTTAACGCCACTTACAACAATATTTCAGTTATATCGTGGCGGCACTCTAAATGTAAAAGAAATTTTGAAGATATATTTAATAGAACAAAAGATATATCCAAATCACAAAGATGAATGACACATCCATCACAGTGATTCATCATGCTAATCAGCTACATGTACATGTATGTCTCTGACTGTACTGTACTGTACTCACTGTAGAACTTCATTTAGATTTGGTTTTATTCTGAGATTCCTTGGGACATTTTTCTGAACCCAATGCCATGGTATAAGGTACAGGCTTCATCCTACTTATTTAATGTACCTGTACATTAAAATGTAAAAATGTTGTGCAACTTGAAGAAAACACATTAATCTACATTGTACATACTTTCTTTCCGAAGGGAGAAAAAGTTCTTGTCCTCAAAAAAAAATACAGACCTGAAGATGAAGGACAAAATGACAGGGCTATGTCTGAGCCTCCAGATAAACCACCACGAACAGGTGATGACTTTGATGGGGGTGGAATGTCAAAGGGCAGAAGTGAAGGTCATCTAAGTGTCAAGGACAATATGTCTGACACATCATCATTGAGAGGAAGTTCTGATACATTGTCTGCCTCGTCTTTAACATCATCAACGGTAAGTTATATTTTGTTAATTTGACACACCATACAATTTTATTTGCAATGACTACTGGATAAATCTACTGAATACAGTACAGTCAGAGATAAATCACTGTGATAGATGTATCACTCATCTTGGTGATTTGGATATATCTTTTGTTCTATTAAATATATCTTTAATATTTCTTTTATATTTAGAATGTTACTTACTACATGTATCACCCAAAAGGCATATCAAAATAAGTAAATAGACTAAACAGACCAAAAGATATATCAGTGTCACTAAGAAGAGTGATATGCATATCACAGTGATTTATCATTCTACAGTACACTCAAGGACATATTGTGGTGGATCACCTTCGGAGACGGACTGCCTGTCATGTCTGACTTGGAGTCTACAGGTGTTTGTTGATTGCACACCTGTTGTGTGAATATCTGATAGTGGCTAAATTGGGGGTCGTAAATTTGTACCTGAAGGTGATAAAGCTATGACTTGCATGTACCTGTTCTTGTATTTATTTAATCACACATTACAATTTTAATTCAATAATTTTAGACAAATAAAAAAAAAAATTATGTTTTTTTTTCAAGTATTCATGGCCATGTTTGTGAAAAAAGATGAAGAAAATAAAATTAGTTATTCTCATTTTACTTTATAATGATTTTATTGTCAATATATATATACAATTGGATTGGGAACAAGTTTTTACAACTTACTAGTCCCTCTCCATACAAATACATTAATAGCATAAACAAAACAAATCAAATGACAGCAAATGTACAGGCTATATCAATTATAATTAGTAAATTAAGCAAAATCATGTCAAACTAAGCATACATATTAAATATTGTTTTGATATTTAACAGAAAAAAAGGGGGGGGATAAAACTAATAAATTGTGTTGAGATAATATCACGGTTGGGGATAATTCTCATTTGTTTTCTTTTTACTGAAAAAAAAATGTAATTCAATATTTATAAATACTGATAAAAGACAATTTTAACATCAATATACTACTTGAATTTTTACATTTTTATCACCTTACTTTGATCTTTTACATTAAAAGAATTATTAGTTTCAAATTAATCAAGCTGTCTTAAAACAAGTTACAGATGTTTTTTTAACAGGTAAAGCTACTAAATGTGTAAAATAATTTGTATTTTTTCTAATAATGAAGAATGAATGAATAAAGATGATTATTAAAAATTAAAGCAATGAATGTATATTTACTTTAAATAGTAAAGAATGATTTATCAAAATTGATTGCACAGAAAAACTAATATGGTTAAAAATCATATAATCCACTTAATTTACCACTTCAAAACTAGTCCTATAGAAGTTTAATAAATATGTTTTTTTTTTTTACACATTCATGTACACATATAATTGCAAAATAAAGGACCATAGTCAGACAAAATGATTTATTCAAACAAATTTTTTTTTGTATGTCAAATAGTATTTCAAATTTAAAAGAGAAAGAGACAGTCAGATGGGGGCTGGGGAGAAGCTAACATTAATTTGAGAATTGACAACAACTTTTGTTACTTTTTGAAATATTTGTGTAGCCCTGAAAAGGGCCGTTTTCTGTAAACGTTGTTACTGCTGTTTGATGCCAGTGATCTTTGCCTGGAATTCTGGTTGCTGAAGCTTTTCTGCAAAGTACTTGAGCAATCTGTGTCGGGATCTTTCAGGGAAAACTTGTTTCAATTTTGGTTGTTGATTCCCGGATTTGTCTGTTTCACAGACTTCGATTTTTTTCCGTATTTTGTATTATTTTTGTCACTCTAGACAGCTTCCTTAGTCAGTTAGTGATCCGTATTTTGTTGTTACTTCCATTGTGGCAAAATTTGATGACTTTCAGAAGTATGATCGTTTTTTTTGTTTTACAGGTGTGTCATTTGCGTCAAACATTTAAACCTACAGCTGAATCGTGTATTTTCGTTCACATAATTTTACAAGAGACTGAAGAGTGTAAAATGTGACCTAAATTTATATGTACATTTTTTCGGTTCGCAACTAAATTTCAGCAGATTTTATCTTAAAAATACAAAACTTTTTAATGTTGTTTGATGTGAAGGTTTGCAATTTTTAAACTTAAATCGGCTGAAACTTATTGATTTACCCAACCGATATAATAACACCGCAAGATTAAATCTAAAAATAGATAGATTCCAGGTAAATAATGAATATTCAAGAGATGGGATGCGAACGGAACAAATACACATCGAAATTATAAATCATATTTCACACACTTGTAAAATTATGTGCACGAAAAAACACAATTCAGTTGAAGGTTGAAAATATTGAAAACGCAAACAACACACATATAAAACAAAAAAAAACAACAAAAAAACGATCGTACTTCTAAATGTCAGCAAATTTTGCCACAATGGAGTAGTGTAGATTCAGTGAGAAAAGACCACTAAATAAGGTCTAAAAATAGATAGATTCCAAGTAAAAAATGAATATTCAAGAGATGAGGTTAGAGTTGGAAAAAACCACGAAAATAGAACAAATTGTAAAATATATTTAGTGAAGGACTACTGATTTTCATAAAATTCGACAGAAATAAATTATTTTCTACATGCTTCCACAAACAAGAATAGTTTGATTCTAATAAATATTGATGACCCTTGACCCATGTCTCATTTTATCCAAACCACGCTACATGAAAAAGAAATGTTATTCAAAATTAACCTAATCAGGTCATATCCTGTTACAGGTAGCAATTAAAGGCAATTAAATATTTAATCTTGTTAACTACACCTGTTGGCTCAACTCTTTAGTTTTATGACCCTTTTTATTGCACCTGTCTCCATCCGACCTGTTGTCTGACATGTCAAATCCGACATGTCGGACGTCGGACATCTATCACAATATGTCCTTGAGTGTACTGTATGTCTCTGAGTGTACTGTATATTGATAGTTAAAAAATCAGTATTCATTTTGGTGCAAATGGAATGTGTAGTTTGCATTATTTTCATGTGGTGGACATGTTCTGTCCAGGGGTTTCAAAGTGGGCCGGTACCCGGTACTTTTACCCGCCTGAGATCGTGCATAGTACCGGCAGAAATTACTGAACCCCCCAAAATTAGCGGTGGTCAAAACCACAAGTACGATGGTCGATAGGCTTGTGGAATATTTTTCATAAAAAATTAATGATCACGTCAATTGCTGAATTCTCGCATTCAAATCGAACAACTGCGTCACGACCAAGTTGATGGGATATTCCCTGTTTTAAAAATAACTTTACCTTAGAATCGTAAATAGCAGTTTGCGCATGCGGTAAATAGATATGTTTTCGCCCCAATATCTTTTCATCCTTGTGTAAAACTCGGACCGGAACAAAGCTGACATCATTTTAAAATAAAAAAATGACCGATTACAAATTATGTTCAAACACAATTTAGTGTAATCTCCAGTAATATAAGTATGATCATTATGTATTATGAATATATTTGTGCGATTTTTTTTATCCATTTAAAACCCAGGGTCGAATCATTCTGGGGGGTACTGTCTTGTTGCTTAACTCCGTCCATATTGTTTAACTTCCGGTATAAAAAAAATAAAAACCTATTTACGGGGGGCCCTACCGCGGTTGTTCACAGAAATGAAAGTGTGCTGAAAAACATTTTTAAAAGGGGGTACGAGGAGATAAGGGATAGAAAATTACTAGAAATCTTGAAAAAGGACCGGATATGGCTCAAATACGAATTACATTGTAATGTCAAAACGCCGGCCCCCCTTTTTATCCAAAATAATTTAACTTTTGTGATTCAAATGTTAATAAATGTCTTCCCGCGAATCGTTTTTGTTCGAACATTATTTTTGCACATAAGTCGTGAAAGTAACAATATATATTGTTTTTGTTTAATTATATTTGTATTGATCTATTAAAATTATAAATTTTATTAAAGATTGATGATTGCAAATTAAATTTATGTTTCATCAAGGACGTATTCTATATACGTCCTTGGTTTCATTAATTATGACACTTATATGTCTTGATCCATGCTAATGGTCTTTGATGAGTTTAATTACTGGTAATAAAGTAAAAAAAACACACAAGCCAAGGTATTGTGAAAAAGAAAAGGACATTATGCATGGTCTTCACTCTTGGTGAAATCTGAACTCTATAGTTAATGGGATTTTTCTTTCAAAAACACTTTAATGTTTTGCAGTCTCTGAAGTACATTTTTTGGTCCACAAAATGCTAGATTTCAGGAGCTTCCGCACCCTGGACCCCTTACGGCCCTCGGCCTAACTTTTTAGGTACCTCCTAAAATTTAAGAAGTACCTCCTATTATAAAAAACTTTGAAACCCCTGTCTGTCTATAGGGAATATATATGTTTCCATTGATTGATTGATTGATTGATTGATTGATTGACCACATTGTACAAGTCTAATATTAGTTTGCATCATGATCAGTTAGTCCTTTATCATGTACTGTATTCCACATCAAGTGTATGACCAACCTGTTTGTTTTGTGTAGTCCACCACCAAGCCATAGCCTTTTATTCCACATGATTGTAAGACCATTCTGTTTGTTTTGTGTAATTGCATGTACATGTAGTGGGATGCATGATTGAATTGTATATACTTGCATACCGGTATATATAATTGATATTTTGTCAGATGACATGTTCATGATGTTCTCCCAACATCCTTAATTATGTGATCAGTATTGAGTAATGAGAATCTAGGTATTCTTAAGTCAGAGTCACAAGTAGCTACATATATAGTTATAAGGCATTATTCATTCAGTAATGAGTAGTTATAGAACATCCTTCAGTCAGTAATGAGTAGCAATAGATGATGACATCCTTCAGTCAGTAATGGGTAGCTATAGAACATCCTTCATTCAGTAATGGGTAGCTATAGAACATCCTTCATTCAGTAATGAGTAGCAATAGATGATGACATCCTTCAGTCACTAATGGGTAGCTATAGAACATCCTTCATTCAGTAATGAGTAGTAGCAATAAATGATGATATCCTTCAGTCACTAATGGGTAGCTATAGAACATCCTTCATTTAGTAATGAGTAGCAATAGATGATGACATCCTTCAGTCAGTAATGGGTAGCTATAGAACATCCTTCATTCAGTAATGAGTAGCTATAGATGATGACATCCTTCAGTCACTAATGGGTAGCTATGGAACATTCTTCATTCAGTAATGAGTAGCAATAGATGATGACATCCTTCAGTCAGTAATGGGTAGCTATAGATGATGACATCCTTCAGTCACTAATGGGTAGCTATAGAACATCCTTCATTCAGTAACGAGTAGCTATAGAACATCCTTCATTCAGTAACGAGTAGCTATAGATGATGACATCCTTCAGTCACTAATGGGTAGCTATAGAACATCCTTCATTCAGTAATGAGTAGCTATAGAACATCCTTCATTCAGTAACGAGTAGCTATAGATGATGACATCCTTCAGTCACTAATGGGTAGCTATAGAACATCCTTCATTCAGTAATGAGTAGCAATAGATGATGACATCCTTCATTCAGTAATGAGTAGCTATAGAACATCCTTCAGTCAGTAATGAGTAGCTATAGATGATGACATCCTTCAGTCACTAATGGGTAGCTATGGAACATCCTTCATTCAGTAATGAGTAGCAATAGATGATGATATCCTTCATTCAGTAATGAGTAGCTATAGATGATGACATCCTTCATTCAGTAATGAGTAGCTATAGAACATCCTTCAGTCAGTAATGAGTAGCTATAGATGATGACATCCTTCAGTCACTAATGGGTAGCTATGGAACATCCTTCATTCAGTAATGAGTAGCAATAGATGATGATATCCTTCATTCAGTAATGAGTAGCTATAGATGATGACATCCTTCATTCAGTAATGAGTAGCTATAGAACATCCTTCAGTCAGTAATGGGTAGCTATAGATGATGATATCCTTCATTCAGTAATGAGTAGCTATAGATGATGACATCCTTCATTCAGTAATGAGTAGCTATAGAACATCCTTCAGTCAGTAATGGGTAACTATGGAACATCCTTCATTCAGTAATGAGTAGCTATAGAACATCCTTCAGTCGGTAATGGGTAGCTATGGAACATCCTTCATTCAGTAATGAGTAGTTAGAACATCCTTCATTCAGTAATTGGTAGCTATAGAACATCCTTCATTCAGTAATGAGTAGCAATAGATGATGATATCCTTCAGTCACTAAAGAGTAGCTATAGCACATCCTTCATTCAGTAATGAGTAGCTTTAGAACATCCTTCATTCAGTAATGAGTAGCTATAGAACATCCTTCAGTCAGTAATGGGTAGCTATGGAACATCTTTCATCCAGTAACAAGTAGTAGCTATAGATAATGACATCCTTCAGTCACTAATGGGTAGCTATAGAACATCCTTCATCCAGTAACGAGTAGCTATAGATGATGACATCCTTCAGTCACTAATGGGTAGCTATGGAACATCCTTCATTCAGTAATGAGTAGCTATAGAACATCCTTCAGTCTGTAATGGGTAGCTATGGAACATCCTTCATTCAGTTATGAGTAGTTAGAACATCCTTCATTCAGTAATGGGTAGCTATAGAACATCCTTCATTCAGTAATGAGTAGCAATAGATGATGATATCCTTCAGTCACTAATGAGTAGCTATAGAACATCCTTCATTCAGTAATGAGTAGCTATAGAACATCCTTCATTCAGTAATGAGTAGCTATAGAACATCCTTCAGTCAGTAATGGGTAGCTATGGAACATCTTTCATCCAGTAACAAGTAGTAGCTATAGATGATGACATCCTTCAGTCACTAATGGGTAGCTATAGAACATCCTTCATCCAGTAACGAGTAGCTATAGATGATGACATCCTTCAGTCACTAATGGGTAGCTATGGAACATCCTTCATCCAGTAACAAGTAGTAGCTATAGATGATGACATCCTTCAGTCACTAATGGGTAGCTATAGAACATCCTTCATCCAGTAATGAGTAGCAATAGATGATGACATCCTTCAGTCACTAATGGGTAGCTATGGAACATCCTTCATTCAGTAACGAGTAGCTATAGAACATCATTCATTCAGTAATGAGTAGCTATAGATGATGACATCCTTCAGTCAGTAATGAGTAGCTATAGAACATCCTTCATTCAGTAATGAGTAGCTATAGAACACCCTTCATTCAGTAATGAGTAGCTATAGATGATGACATCCTTCAGTCACTAATGGGTAGCTATGGAACATCCTTCATCCAGTAACAAGTAGTAGCTATAGATGATGACATCCTTCAGTCACTAATTGGTAGCTATAGAACATCCTTCATCCAGTAACGAGTAGCAATAGATGATGACATCCTTCAGTCACTAATGGATAGCTATAGAACATCCTTCATTCAGTAATGAGTAGCAATAGATGATGACATCCTTCAGTCAGTAATGGGTAGCTATGGAACATCCTTCATTCAGTAATGAGTAGCTATAGAACATCCTTCATTCAGTAATGAGTAGTATAGAACATCCTACATTCAGTAATGAGTAGCTATAGATGATGACATCCTTCAGTCACTAATGGGTAGCTATGGAACATCCTTCATCCAGTAACAAGTAGTAGCTATATATGATGGCATCCTTCAGTCACTAATGGGTAGCTATAGTACATCCTTCATTCAGTAATGAGTAGCAATAGATGATGACATCCTTCAGTCACTAATGGGTAGCTATGGAACATCCTTCATTCAGTAATGAGTAGCAATAGATGATGACATCCTTCATTCAGTAATGAGTAGCAATAGATGATGACATCCTTCAGTCAGTAATGGGTAGCTATGGAACATCCTTCATTCAGTAATGAGTAGCAATAGATGATGACATCCTTCAGTCACTAATGGGTAGCTATGGAACATCCTTCATTCAGTAATGAGTAGCAATAGATGATGACATCCTTCAGTCAGTAATGGGTAGCTATGGAACATCCTTCATTCAGTAATGAGTAGCAATAGATGATGACATCCTTCAGTCAGTAATGGGTAGCTATGGAACATCCTTCATCCAGTAACGAGTAGTAGCTATATATGATGGCATCCTTCAGTCAGTAATGGGTAGCTATATGGAACATCCTTCATCTGGTAACGAGTAGTAGCTATATCTGATGGCATCTTTCAGTCAGTAATGGGTAGCTATAGAACAACCTGCTGTCAGTAACGAGTAGCTATAGGTGATGACATCTTTCAGTCACTGACTCAGTAATGGGTAGCTATAAAACATCCTTCAGTCACTAATGAGTAGTTATAGATGATGACATCCTTCAGTCAGTAATGAGTGGTTATACATTACATTATCCGTCATTCATTAATGAATAGCTACATGTATGTTTATAGCATCTCTTAGTCAGTATTGAGTAGCTATTGATGATGACATCCTTTAAATGAGTAATAAGTGGCTATAGAACATCATTCAGTGAGTATTGAGTAGCTATATATGATGGCATCCTTTAAATAATAAGTTAGCTATAGGACATCCTTCAGTCAGTAATGAGTAGCTATAGGACTTCCTTCAGTCAGTAATGAGTAGCTATAGATAATGGCATCCTGTTGTCAGTAATGAGTAGCTATAGGACATCCTGTTGTCAGTAGTGAGTAGCTATAGGACATCCTGTTGTCAGTAGTGAGTAGCTATAGGACATCCTGTTGTCAGTAATGAGTAGCTATAGGACATCCTGTTGTCAGTAGTGAGTAGCTATAGGACATCCTGTTGTCAGTAATGAGTAGCTATAGGACATCCTGTTGTCAGTAATGAGTAGCTATAGGACATCCTGTTGTCAGTAGTGAGTAGCTATAGGACATACTGTTGTCAGTAGTGAGTAGCTATAGGGCATCCTGTTGTCAGTAATGAGTAGCTATAGGACATCCTGTTGTCAGTAGTGAGTAGCTATAGGACATCCTTCAGTCAGTAGTGAGTAGCTGTACATGATGACATCCTGTTGTCAGTAATGAGTAGCTATAGGACATCCTGTTGTCAGTAGTTAGTAGCTATAGGACATCCTTCAGTCAGTAGTGAGTAGCTGTACATGATGACATCCTGTTGTCAGTAATGAGTAGCTATAGGACATCCTGTTGTCAGTAGTGAGTAGCTATAGGACATCCTTCAGTCAGTAGTGAGTAGCTATATATGATGGCATCCTGTTGTCAGTAATAAGTAGCTATAGGACATCCTTTAGTCTGTAATAAGTAGCTACAATGTATATGGCTTCATTTAGTCAGTAATGAGATAGTTATAAGGCTTGCTTTAGTTGGTAATTAGTAGCTTTAACCCATCCTGCAGTTACTAAGGGGTAGCTATAGGGTATTATTAAGTCCATAATAAGTAGCTATAGATAATGGCATCCTGTTGTCAGTAATGAGTAACTATAGGACATCATGTTGTCAGTAATGAGTATCTATATGTCAACAACCATTTTCTTATCTGGGAAGGGGGGGTGGCCTGGGATTTTTTTGAAAAAAATATTTTAAAGCCCTAGATGATTGAAAAAAAAATTAGAATTTGCATTCTAGCTGAAAACAAATTTATGTGCTGCTGAATTTGAGTAGTCAATGTATTGTTTTTATGGAAAAATGTATTTCTGTTCCATATGATAGGAAAACAAATTTTTGCTTTCCTTCTCATGAGAAAAAAATATTTTGACTGAGGAAGGTTCTGAAATTTTTTTTACGAGCACAATGAAAATCCCAGCCCCCCCCCCCCCCCCAGATAAGAAGAAAATGGTTGGTGCCTAAGGCACACATTAGTCAGTAATGAATAGCTACAGAGCATCCTTCAGTCAGTAGTGGGTAGCTATAAATGATGGCATCATGTACATGTTGTCAGTAATTAGTAGACATAGCTACAACATCCTTCAGTCAATAATGAGTAGATATAGGACATCATTCAGTCAGTAATATGTCCCAATGTGGATTCATTTACTCAGTAAAGAGTAGTTATAAGGCTTGCTTTAGTAATTAATTAGGAGCTTTAAACCATCCTGCAGTTACTAAGGGGTAACTAGGATATTATTCAGTCAGTAATGAGTAGCTATGGATGATGGCATCAGTAATGAGTAACCATGTTGCATCCTTCAGTAATGATGGCATCCTGTTGTCAGTAATAACTTAGATAAGTAGCTACAGGACATCCTTCAGTCAGTAATAAGTAGCTATGTAAATTCATTTATTCAGTAATGAGTAGCTATAAGGCAAAGATTAGTCAGTAATGAATAGCTATAGAAGATCTTGAAGTCTAATGAGTAGCTATAGGGTGTCCTTCAGTCAGTATAAAGTAGCTATAGGACATCATTCAGTCAGTAATAAGTAGCTATGTAGATTCATTTAATCAGTAATGAGTAGCTATAAGGCTTGCTTTAGTCAATAATTAGTAGCTTTAAACCATCCTGCAGTTATCAAGGGGTAGCTATAGGGTATTATTCAGTCAGTAATGAGTAACTATAGATGATGGCATCAGTAATGAGTAACCATGTTGCATCATTCAGTAATGAGTGGCCATGTTGCATCCTTTAGTAATTAGTGGCCATGTTGCATCATTCAGTAATGAGTGGCCATGTTGCATCCTGCAGTAATGAGTGGCCATATTGCATCCTTCAGTAATGAGTGGGCATGTTGCGTCGTGCAGTAATGAGTTGGCATGTTGCATCCTACAGTAATTAGTGGCTATATTGCATCCTTCAGTAATGAGTGGCCATGTTGCATCATTCAGTAATGAGTGGCCATGTTGCATCCTTCAGTAAATGAGTGGCCATATTGCATCCTTCAGTAATGAGTTGGAATGTTGCATCCTACAGTAATAAGTGGCCATATTACATCCTTCAGTAATGAGTTGGCATGTTGCATCCTACAGTAATAAGTGGCCATATTGCATCCTTCAGTAATGAGTGGCCATATTGCATCCTTCAGTAATGAATGGCCATATAATATTACATCCTTCAATAATTAGTGGCCATATTACATCCTTCGGTAATGAGTGGCCATATTGCATCCTTCAGTAATGAGTTGGTATGTTGCATCTTGCAGTAATGAGTGGCCATATTGCATCCTGCAGTAATGAGAGGCCATGTTGCATCATTCAATAATGAGTAGCCATGTTGCATCCTTCAGTAATTAGTGGCCATTTTGCATCATTCAGTAATGAGTGGCCATGTTGCATCCTTCAGTAATGAGAGGCCATGTTGCATCATTCAGTAATGAGTGGCCATGTTGCATCCTTCAGTAATGAGTGGCCATGTTGCATCATTCAGTAATGAGTGGCCATGTTGCATCCTGCAGTAATGAGTGGCCATATTGCATCCTTCAGTAATGAGTGGGCATGTTGCATCGTGCAGTAATGAGTTGGCATGTTGCATCCTACAGTAATTAGTGGCTATATTGCATCCTTCAGTAATGAGTTGCCATGTTGCATCATTCAGTAATGAGTGGCCATGTTGCATCCTTCAGTAATTAGTGGCCATGTTGCATCATTCAGTAATGAGTGGCCATATTGCATCCTTCGGTAATGAGTGGCCATGTTGCATCCTTCAGTAATGAGTTGGCATGTTGCATCCTGCAGTAATGAGTGGCCATATTGCATCCTGCAGTAATGAGAGGCCATGTTGCATCATTCAGTAATGAGTGGCCATGTTGCATCCTTCAGTAATTAGTGGCCATGTTACATCATTCAATAATGAGTGGCCATGTTGCATCCTTCAGTAATGAGTTGGAATGTTGCATCCTACAGTAATAAGTGGCCATATTGCATCCTTCAGTAATGAGTTGGCATGTTGCATCCTACAGTAATAAGTGGCCATATTGCATCCTTCAGTAATGAGTGGCCATATTGCATCCTTCGGTAATGAATGGCCATATAATATTACATCCTTCAATAATTAGTGGCCATATTACATCCTTCGGTAATGAGTGGCCATATTGCATCCTTCAGTAATGAGTGACTATCATACTTCTCATTACTGAAGGATGCAACATGAACAGTCCATGTTGCATCCTTCAGTAATGAGAAGCCATGTTTCATCCTTCAGTTACGAGAGGTCATGTTGCATCCTTCTGTTTCTGGTTTTTTTCTGTCTGTAATTAGAGGCCATGCAGCACCCTTCAGTAATGAGAAGCCATGTTGCATCCTTCAGTAATGAGAGGCCATGTTGTATCCTTCTGTTTCTGGTTTTTTTCTGTCTGTAATTAGAGGCCATGCAGCACCCTTCAGTAATGAGAAGCCATGTTGCATCCTTCAGTAATGAGAGGCCATGTTGTATCCTTCTGTTTCTGTTTTTTTTCTGTCTGTAATTAGAGGCCATGCAGCACTCTTCAGTAATGAGAGGCCATGCAGCCTCTTTCAGTAATGAGAGGCCATTTAGCACCCTTCAGTAATGAGAGGCCATGCAGCACCCTTCAGTAATGAGTGGCCATGCAACATCTTTCAGTAATGAGAGGCCATTTAGCACCCTTCAGTAATGAGAGGCCATGCAGCATCTTTCAGTAATGAGAGGCCATGCAGCATCTTTCAGTAATGAGAGGTCATTTAGCACCCTTCAGTAATGAGAGGCCATGCAGCATCTTTCAGTAATGAGAGGCCATGCAGCATCTTTCAGTAATGAGAGGCCATGCAGCATCTTTCAGTAATGAGTGGCCATGCAGCATCTTTCAGTAATGAGTGGCCATGCAGCATCTTCCAGTAATGAGTGGCCATGCAGCATCTTCCAGTAATGAGTGGCCATGCAGCATCTTTCAGTAATGAGAGGCCATGCAGCATCTTTCAGTAATGAGAGGCCATGCAGCATCTTTCAGTAATGAGAGGCCATGTAACATCTTTCAGTAATGAGAGGCCATGCAGCATCTTTCAGTAATGAGAGGCCATGCAGCATCTTTCAGTAATGAGAGGCCATGCAGCATCTTTCAGTAATGAGAGGCCATGTAACATCTTTCAGTAATGAGAGGCCATGCAGCATCTTCCAGTAATGAGTGACCATGCAGCATCTTTCAGTAATGAGTGGCCATGCAGCATCTTTCAGTAATGAGAGGCCATATTACATCCTTCAGTAATGAGTGACTATGTTGCATCCCTTAGTAATGAGTGGGCATGTTGTATCCCTTAGTAATGATAGGCCATGCAGCATCCTTCAGTAATGAGAGGCCATATTACATCCTTCAGTAATGAGTGACTATGTTGCATCCCTTAGTAATGAGTGGGCATATTGTATCCCTTAGTAATGATAGGCCATGCAGCATCCTTCAGTTATGAGAGGCCATATTACATCCTTCAGTAATGAGTGACTATGTTGCATCCCTTAGTAATGAGTGGGCATGTTGTATCCCTTAGTAATGATAGGCCATGCAGCATCCTTCAGTTATGAGAGGCTATGTATCATCATTGAGTCAGTAATGAGAGGCCGTGCTGCATCTTTTAGTAATGAGATGTCGTGCAGCATCCTTGAATCAGTACTGAGTGGCCATATTGCATTCTTGAGTCTATATTCAGTGGCCATGTCACATTCTTCAGTTTTAAGCTATCATTTTACGAATTGAAAATTTAAGACACTATATTTTACTTACCAACAGTTCATCTACATGTTTATAAGATTCCAAGTATGTCAGATATTTTCTTTCTAGTCTTATCAATATATTTAAATGTCCTTTGACCCATTTAGTTGTAAATCTATTAGACGTATTTTCTTTCAATATAATTGACATTCATTAATGGAGATTATTTCTTTCTGTCTGTTAAATTAATTTTTAATGATGAAAAATGGTTACCTTAAAAGCAGGCTTCCTTTTCTCTATTTATACACAGGTAATGACCATATTATTTCATGTTATTATCAGCATATTTACTTACTGAAAAATGATACATTTGTACTTCTTACATCTTGCCCATTTTTGCCATGACCATATTGCTGTGAATGTTACAACTTTTAAGTTGTTAATCCAATATTATACATGAACCCTTTCTGTTAATGTTCAAGGTGTTTTTGCGAAGAAAATAAATTTCGAAAATATTTGATAGACTATATGTATATATATAGCTATCAGGTAAAGGTTAAACTGTATGAGCAAATTAAACTCTGTCAACAGACCCATGAATCCATTCAGGATTACTTTATATAAAATTTGGAGAAAAGGGCAAAGTTAAAACACATTTAAAAAGCTAATGCAAATTAGCATATGTTTTTTGTAATATTGAAAAAAAACAATATCAAGACACAATTAAAATCAAATTGATCAAACCTTTTTCAGATTATTGAGTTGAAAACCCCCCCCATAAAAAAACAAAGTACGGTATATTCAAACAAAAAATTGGATGTGCATTTAATTATTCTTAGATAAAAATTATTATTATTATTATTTTTTAAAATAAAAATTAGGCAATCATCAAATGTTTTTCCCTATCAAATTATAATATTAAGTAAATCTATCATTGTTGTCTCTATGTTCTTTCAAAATGTCTTTGCAAAATGTATACTAGTAAAGAAATAATGTGAAATGCAGAGTGTTCTTGGTATAATTTGACCAGTAGTAACAACAGCTTGACAGCTGTTATTTATGCATCTTTTGATTTGGATATAAATATGATTGTGACATATGTTAATAATAATGAAATCAATATTATAAAATGTGGGCTTTACTGGCTTCCAGAGTAAAAGATTGTTTAAAAGTACCGGTAGGGAATTATGTCATTTTAATATAAATTTGATTCGAAAGGATAAGCATACAAGCTATTTCCATGGAAACAAATTAAGCAATGCTACATGTATATTATTCTTTGTGTCATTATATACATGTACATGTATCTGTATATTATTTGTACATTGTTAACAAATTTTGTAATATTCTGTGGTACTTAGTGCAGGGTAGTGACATTGTTAACAAATTTTGTAATATTCTGTGGTACTTTGTGCAGGGTAGTGACAGGAAATTCCTCCACTCAAGTTTAAACATTGTTTTAAATTATAATGTTAAATATTTGCTTTTTCAGTCCATTCAGTTTACTGACTGCTCATGATCATTACACAATATCTCACATACCATTATAAAATGATCTTGACGAGAACCCTGTAATTGTTTCCTTGTTTTGGTTTGGTTTTGGTTTATGGTGTTTAATGCAACTTTCAACAATATTTCAGTTGTATCGTGGCAGTCAGTTTTATTGGTGGTGGTAACCAGGGTATCCGGAGAAAACCACCGACCTGTCGCAAGTCACTGACAAACTTTATCACATAATATTGTTACGAGTACATCTCGTAAAATAAGAAATTGTCAAAGGAATAGAATAGGATGCAGCAGAGGAGCAAGAAATACATATAATACACTTATATTCAATATATTTTCCCTTACCACAACTAATTAAATAAATTCTTCTATCAATTCGTTTGTACAAATAATTTTTGTTTTGCTAATCTTGTAAGGATCTTGGTTTTTCTATGCTTTCCTGCCATTTTTACCATGTGCTTTTATTTTGGTAAACAAATGATATCAACCTTAAACTGAACTTTGAATGGTTAATTCACATCAAAATCTATCAAAGTTTGATTAAAAATAAGATAGAGTTATATTCCATCAAAGTTTGTCCAAGTTTTTGATCAAAGTTTTCTTTTGACACTGTCAAAAATTGATCAAAAACTTTGTCCAAATTTTCTTTGACGAAGTTTTTGATAGTGTCAAATTTTAGTTATTAAACATACTGATAATGCACATTAGCAACAAACGATCACCTGTTGGTATAAATGTAGAAGTATTTGTTTTGTTGAGTTTACATGCATGTATAAATTTGCATGTCAAATTTTTATATAGTATGGGGTGAACCAAAGGAGTGTTTCAACTGTTTGCTTGGTTGTGTTTGCTGGGATTTAGCTATATCTAGGACCTTCAAAGTTTAATTTCTTCATCAATAAATAAAAGGACTTAGGGGGAGGGGGGGCGGGGGGCATAACTATGATTTTGTGTCTACATTTTACATCTATGTATGAGGATTGGACTTTGAATTTTATTTATGTCAAACACATACTCAGTGCTGAATCCCTAATTTTGTTTTGCTAATAACCTTTGTTCAGCATGGTTGCATACTAACTCTTGTTGATTTCAGACTTCCCAGAATTCCAGTGAGCAGCAGCTGACGACAAAATCTGAAGAAGACGTCGACATGTCTGTGATAAGTGTTAAAGACAGAGCGAAGCATTTGAATAAAATACAATCTGAAAGTGAATTGAATCAAGACGCTGAAACAAATATACGCAGAAAAGATTTAAGACATGTAAATACATAAAAATAATATTATGGCTTGAGTATTCAGTTGTAGGACTAATTAGGGTTATGGTTATGGGGTTTAATGCCACTTTCAACAATATTTCAGTTATATCGTGGCGGTCAGTTTTATTGGTGGCGGAAACTGGAGTACCCGGGGAGAAAACCACCGACCTGCTACTAATCATTTACAAACTTCATCATATAATTTTTTATCGAGTAAACCCCAGGACTTATTAGACATTTTAACTTTTTATTTATCAACAAGGTATTCAGTCTGACACATGCATTTTACCTTAATTTTCATTTTGTCAGCAAGGTAGGTATTCTGTGACAAGTCTTAAGGAATTTATTCCTGATTTCTAACAGACCAATAATGGTAACATATGTATATTGAGCTGGGTGTTTATTTTATAGTGATAGTCCTCTTTGGAAAGGAAAATGCTAAACATTCTGGATTAAACTTGAAGGCTGTCCGTCTATTTTTTCATTAGATTTTTTGTCTACCTGCATTATATTGCATAGTGCACCCTAATAACATATAATAACATATATACATCTGTATACAATATTGAAATTAGCATGAAAATCTGTTCATTTTGACCTGTCTCTGCATTTGTAATGCATAATGTTTATATCTAGGATAATGATATATTTTGCGTTTTACAACTGATTCATAGATAATCCCAATGTAATTAAAATTAGATCTCCACACTTGCTCCCTATTTTCTATTGATTGCATGTGATGACTAGTAAATAACCGATAGAAAATAGGGAGCAAGTGTGGAGATCTAATTTTAATTAGATTGGGATAAAAGTTCCATATGTAATTCTCGTGCACATCTTACACATGAGTTTGAAATATATGGATAAGATTTAAGATTTATGGATGTTTAATGTCACTTTCAACAATAGGCTTTTTCTTGAGGTAATTGTATTGTCCAGCTTCAGATCTATCCATTTAATATTTTCAAACTGTTCTTATAAGTAAATATCCACGATTCTGATGCAATTAGAATTATATGATAAATATATGAAATTATAATTTTTTTCATAAGAGTTTTACATGTAATTTCATGCATGACAATGAGATCATAATCATGATTTTACATATAGGATAAACAAATCAGAATGAGATCATTATCATGATTTTACATGTAGGATAAACACATCAAAATGAGATCCTAATCATGATTTTACATGTAGGATAAACAAATCAGAATGAGATCATTGTCATGATTTTACATGTAGGATAAACACTTCAGAATGAGATCATAATCATGATCTTACATGTAGGATAAACACATCAGAATGAGATCATAATCATGATTTTACATGTAGGATAAACACATCAGAATGAGATCATAATCATGATTTTACATGTATGATAAACACTTCAGACTGAGATGATAATCATGATTTTACATGTAGGATAAAAACTGCAGACTGAGATCATGATTTTACATATAGGATAAAGACATCAGAATGAGATCATAATCATGATTTTAGATGTAGGTTAAACACATCAGAATGTGATCATAATCATGATTTTACATGTAGGATAAACACATCAGAATGCGATCATAATCATGATTTTACATGTAGGATAAACACATCAGAATGAGATCATATTCGTGATTTTGCATGTAGGATAAACACATCAGAATAAGATCATAATCATGATTTTACATGAAGGATAAACACATCAGAATGAGATCATAATCATGATTTTACATGAAGGATAAACACATCAGAATGAGATCATAATCATGATTTTACATGTAGTATAAACACATCAGAATGAGATCATAATGATGAAATACAGGAATAATAAACACATCAGAAATACAGCATTAAATCCTGAATTTTTAGATTTTATTTTCTAAAACATATACAATCCATCAATTAGTCATAATTGTTTTATTGTCTGTATCTGTAACTTTGTAATGTAATGTGATGGCGGGCACAGTTAGATTACTTACAATAAGATTACTACAAATAAGATTACTTAACTTGTATTTTGTTTTCTTGTTCAATGTTGATAAACCCACATCTGGAAGTAACATTTTATACCCGGGGTAAATTTTTAATCATTTTGATTACGTAATTAAATAGATGCTACCTATGTTTAATTAGCGTGGGTCGTAAACATGTCAGAGCTCGAGACTATTGATAAATTTTATGATTTTCAAACAATTTTAAGTGGCGAATTGCTGTGAAAAATAATCGTCAAGATTAAAATGCATTCGTCAATTACGAAAATGACGAGTGCTCTCTGAATCACTGTACCCCAAATAACACCAGAACAACAAAGATGCCCAAATGTATCTTTTATCAACGGAAGTAAAGAGTACCACTCAACTGTAGGCCAGGGACTGTTTCACAAGTAAAGAGTACCACTCAACTGTAGGTGAGGGACTGTTTCACAAGTAAAGAGTACCACTCAACTGTAGGCCAGGGACTGTTTCACAAGTAAAGAGTACCACTCAACTGTAGGCCAGGGACTGTTTCACAAGTAAAGAGTACCACTCAACTGTAGGCCAGGGACTGTTTCACAAGTAAAGAGTACCACTCAACTGTAGGTGAGGGACTGTTTCACAAGTAAAGAGTACCACTCAACTGTAGGCGAGGGACTGTTTCACAAGTAAAGAGTACCACTCAACTGTAGGCCAGGGACTGTTTCACAAGTAAAGAGTACCACTCAACTGTAGGCCAGGGACTGTTTCACAAGTAAAGAGTACCACTCAACTGTAGGCGAGGGACTGTTTCACAAGTAAAGAGTACCACTCAACTGTAGGTGAGGGACTGTTTCACAAGTAAAGAGTACCACTCAACTGTAGGCGAGGGACTGTTTCACAAGTAAAGAGTACCACTCAACTGTAGGCCAGGGACTGTTTCACAAGTAAAGAGTACCACTCAACTGTAGGTGAGGGACTGTTTCACAAGTAAAGAGTACCACTCAACTGTAGGTGAGGGACTGTTTCACAAGTAAAGAGTACCACTCAACTGTAGGCCAGGGACTGTTTCACAAGTAAAGAGTACCACTCAACTGTAGGCCAGGGACTGTTTCACAAGTAAAGAGTACCACTCAACTGTAGGTGAGGGACTGTTTCACAAGTAAAGAGTACCACTCAACTGTAGGTGAGGGACTGTTTCACAAGTAAAGAGTACCACTCAACTGTAGGCCAGGGACTGTTTCACAAGTAAAGAGTACCACTCAACTGTAGGTGAGGGACTGTTTCACAAGTAAAGAGTACCACTCAACTGTAGGCCAGGGACTGTTTCACAAGTAAAGAGTACCACTCAACTGTAGGCCAGGGACTGTTTCACAAGTAAAGAGTACCACTCAACTGTAGGTGAGGGACTGTTTCACAAGTAAAGAGTACCACTCAACTGTAGGCCAGGGACTGTTTCACAAGTAAAGAGTACCACTCAACTGTAGGCCAGGGACTGTTTCACAAGTAAAGAGTACCACTCAACTGTAGACGAGGGACTGTTTCACAAGTAAAGAGTACCACTCAACTGTAGGCCAGGGACTGTTTCACAAGTAAAGAGTACCACTCAACTGTAGGTGAGGGACTGTTTCACAAGTAAAGAGTACCACTCAACTGTAGGCCAGGGACTGTTTCACAAGTAAAGAGTACCACTCAACTGTAGGTGAGGGACTGTTTCACAAGTAAAGAGTACCACTCAACTGTAGGCGAGGGACTGTTTCACAAGTAAAGAGTACCACTCAACTGTAGGCGAGGGACTGTTTCACAAGTAAAGAGTACCACTCAACTGTAGGCCAGGGACTGTTTCACAAGTAAAGAGTACCACTCAACTGTAGGTGAGGGACTGTTTCACAAGTAAAGAGTACCACTCAACTGTAGGCCAGGGACTGTTTCACAAGTAAAGAGTACCACTCAACTGTAGGCCAGGGACTGTTTCACAAGTAAAGAGTACCACTCAACTGTAGGTGAGGGACTGTTTCACAAGTAAAGAGTACCACTCAACTGTAGGCCAGGGACTGTTTCACAAGTAAAGAGTACCACTCAACTGTAGGCCAGGGACTGTTTCACAAGTAAAGAGTACCACTCAACTGTAGGTGAGGGACTGTTTCACAAGTAAAGAGTACCACTCAACTGTAGGTGAGGGACTGTTTCACAAGTAAAGAGTACCACTCAACTGTAGGCCAGGGACTGTTTCACAAGTAAAGAGTACCACTCAACTGTAGGTGAGGGACTGTTTCACAAGTAAAGAGTACCACTCAACTGTAGGCGAGGGACTGTTTCACAAGTAAAGAGTACCACTCAACTGTAGGTGAGGGACTGTTTAACAAGTAAAGAGTACCACTCAACTGTAGGCCAGGGACTGTTTCACAAGTAAAGAGTACCACTCAACTGTAGGCCAGGGACTGTTTCACAAGTAAAGAGTACCACTCAACTGTAGACGAGGGACTGTTTCACAAGTAAAGAGTACCACTCAACTGTAGGTGAGGGACTGTTTCACAAGTAAAGAGTACCACTCAACTGTAGGCCAGGGACTGTTTCACAAGTAAAGAGTACCACTCAACTGTAGGCCAGGGACTGTTTCACAAGTAAAGAGTACCACTCAACTGTAGGTGAGGGACTGTTTCACAAGTAAAGAGTACCACTCAACTGTAGGTGAGGGACTGTTTCACAAGTAAAGAGTACCACTCAACTGTAGGCCAGGGACTGTTTCACAAGTAAAGAGTACCACTCAACTGTAGGCCAGGGACTGTTTCACAAGTAAAGAGTACCACTCAACTGTAGGTGAGGGACTGTTTCACAAGTAAAGAGTACCACTCAACTGTAGGTGAGGGACTGTTTCACAAGTAAAGAGTACCACTCAACTGTAGGCCAGGGACTGTTTCACAAGTAAATAGTACCACTCAACTGTAGGCCAGGGACTGTTTCACAAGTAAAGAGTACCACTCAACTGTAGGTGAGGGACTGTTTCACAAGTAAATAGTACCACTCAACTGTAGGCCAGGGACTGTTTCACAAGTAAAGAGTACCACTCAACTGTAGGTGAGGGACTGTTTCACAAGTAAAGAGTACCACTCAACTGTAGGCCAGGGACTGTTTCACAAGTAAATAGTACCACTCAACTGTAGGCCAGGGACTGTTTCACAAGTAAAGAGTACCACTCAACTGTAGGTGAGGGACTGTTTCACAAGTAAATAGTACCACTCAACTGTAGGTGAGGGACTGTTTCACAAGTAAATAGTACCACTCAACTGAAGGTGAGGGACTGTTTCACAAGTAAAGAGTACCACTCAACTGTAGGTGAGGGACTGTTTCACAAGTAAAGAGTACCACTCAACTGTAGGCCAGGGACTGTTTCACAAGTAAAGAGTACCACTCAACTGTAGGCCACGGACTGTTTCACAAGTAAAGAGTACCACTCAACTGTAGGTGAGGGACTGTTTCACAAGTAAAGAGTACCACTCAACTGTAGGCCAGGGACTGTTTCACAAGTAAAGAGTACCACTCAACTGTAGGTGAGGGACTGTTTCACAAGTAAAGAGTACCACTCAACTGTAGGTGAGGGACTGTTTCACAAGTAAAGAGTACCACTCAACTGTAGGCCAGGGACTGTTTCACAAGTAAAGAGTACCACTCAACTGTAGGTGAGGGACTGTTTCACAAGTAAAGAGTACCACTCAACTGTAGGCCAGGGACTGTTTCACAAGTAAAGAGTACCACTCAACTGTAGGTGAGGGACTGTTTCACAAGTAAAGAGTACCACTCAACTGTAGGCCAGGGACTGTTTCACAAGTAAAGAGTACCACTCAACTGTAGGCCAGGGACTGTTTCACAAGTAAAGAGTACCACTCAACTGTAGGCCAGGGACTGTTTCACAAGTAAAGAGTACCACTCAACTGTAGGCCAGGGACTGTTTCACAAGTAAAGAGTACCACTCAACTGTAGGCCAGGGACTGTTTCACAAGTAAAGAGTACCACTCAACTGTAGGTGAGGGACTGTTTCACAAGTAAAGAGTACCACTCAACTGTAGGTGAGGGACTGTTTCACAAGTAAAGAGTACCACTCAACTGTAGGCCAGGGACTGTTTCACAAGTAAAGAGTACCACTCAACTGTAGGTGAGGGACTGTTTCACAAGTAAAGAGTACCACTCAACTGTAGGCGAGGGACTGTTTCACAAGTAAAGAGTACCACTCAACTGTAGGTGAGGGACTGTTTAACAAGTAAAGAGTACCACTCAACTGTAGGCCAGGGACTGTTTCACAAGTAAAGAGTACCACTCAACTGTAGGCCAGGGACTGTTTCACAAGTAAAGAGTACCACTCAACTGTAGACGAGGGACTGTTTCACAAGTAAAGAGTACCACTCAACTGTAGGTGAGGGACTGTTTCACAAGTAAAGAGTACCACTCAACTGTAGGCCAGGGACTGTTTCACAAGTAAAGAGTACCACTCAACTGTAGGCCAGGGACTGTTTCACAAGTAAAGAGTACCACTCAACTGTAGGTGAGGGACTGTTTCACAAGTAAAGAGTACCACTCAACTGTAGGTGAGGGACTGTTTCACAAGTAAAGAGTACCACTCAACTGTAGGCCAGGGACTGTTTCACAAGTAAAGAGTACCACTCAACTGTAGGCCAGGGACTGTTTCACAAGTAAAGAGTACCACTCAACTGTAGGTGAGGGACTGTTTCACAAGTAAAGAGTACCACTCAACTGTAGGCCAGGGACTGTTTCACAAGTAAATAGTACCACTCAACTGTAGGCCAGGGACTGTTTCACAAGTAAAGAGTACCACTCAACTGTAGGTGAGGGACTGTTTCACAAGTAAATAGTACCACTCAACTGTAGGCCAGGGACTGTTTCACAAGTAAAGAGTACCACTCAACTGTAGGCGAGGGACTGTTTCACAAGTAAAGAGTACCACTCAACTGTAGGCCTGGGACTGTTTCACAAGTAAATAGTACCACTCAACTGTAGGCCAGGGACTGTTTCACAAGTAAAGAGTACCACTCAACTGTAGGTGAGGGACTGTTTCACAAGTAAATAGTACCACTCAACTGTAGGTGAGGGACTGTTTCACAAGTAAATAGTACCACTCAACTGAAGGTGAGGGACTGTTTCACAAGTAAAGAGTACCACTCAACTGTAGGTGAGGGACTGTTTCACAAGTAAAGAGTACCACTCAACTGTAGGCCAGGGACTGTTTCACAAGTAAAGAGTACCACTCAACTGTAGGCCACGGACTGTTTCACAAGTAAAGAGTACCACTCAACTGTAGGTGAGGGACTGTTTCACAAGTAAAGAGTACCACTCAACTGTAGGCCAGGGACTGTTTCACAAGTAAAGAGTACCACTCAACTGTAGGTGAGGGACTGTTTCACAAGTAAAGAGTACCACTCAACTGTAGGTGAGGGACTGTTTCACAAGTAAAGAGTACCACTCAACTGTAGGCCAGGGACTGTTTCACAAGTAAAGAGTACCACTCAACTGTAGGTGAGGGACTGTTTCACAAGTAAAGAGTACCACTCAACTGTAGGCCAGGGACTGTTTCACAAGTAAATAGTACCACTCAACTGTAGGCGAGGGACTGTTTCACAAGTAAAGAGTACCACTCAACTGTAGGTGAGGGACTGTTTCACAAGTAAAGAGTACCACTCAACTGTAGGCCAGGGACTGTTTCACAAGTAAAGAGTACCACTCAACTGTAGGTGAGGGACTGTTTCACAAGTAAAGAGTACCACTCAACTGTAGGCCAGGGACTGTTTCACAAGTAAAGAGTACCACTCAACTGTAGGTGAGGGACTGTTTCACAAGTAAAGAGTACCACTCAACTGTAGGTGAGGGACTGTTTCACAAGTAAAGAGTACCACTCAACTGTAGGCGAGGGACTGTTTCACAAGTAAAGAGTACCACTCAACTGTAGGTGAGGGGCTGTTTCACAAGTAAAGAGTACCACTCAACTGTAGGTGAGGGACTGTTTCACAAGTAAAGAGTACCACTCAACTGTAGGTGAGGGACTGTTTCACAAGTAAAGAGTACCACTCAACTGTAGGTGAGGGACTGTTTCACAAGTAAAGAGTACCACTCAACTGTAGGCCAGGGACTGTTTCACAAGTAAAGAGTACCACTCAACTGTAGGTGAGGGACTGTTTCACAAGTAAAGAGTACCACTCAACTGTAGGTGAGGGACTGTTTCACAAGTAAAGAGTACCACTCAACTGTAGGTGAGGGACTGTTTCACAAGTAAAGAGTACCACTCAACTATAGGTGAGGGACTGTTTCACAAGTAAAGAGTACCACTCAACTGTAGGCCAGGGACTGTTTCACAAGTAAAGAGTACCACTCAACTGTAGGTGAGGGACTGTTTCACAAGTAAAGAGTACCACTCAACTGTAGGCCAGGGACTGTTTCACAAGTAAAGAGTACCACTCAACTGTAGGCCAGGGACTGTTTCACAAGTAAAGAGTACCACTCAACTGTAGGTGAGGGACTGTTTCACAAGTAAATAGTACCACTCAACTGTAGGCCAGGGACTGTTTCACAAGTAAATAGTACCACTCAACTGTAGGCCAGGGACTGTTTCACAAGTAAAGAGTACCACTCAACTGTAGGCCAGGGACTGTTTCACAAGTAAATAGTACCACTCAACTGTAGGCCAGGGACTGTTTCACAAGTAAAGAGTACCACTCAACTGTAGGCCAGGGACTGTTTCACAAGTAAAGAGTACCACTCAACTGTAGGTGAGGAACTGTTTCACAAGTAAAGAGTACCACTCAACTGTAGGTGAGGGACTGTTTCACAAGTAAAGAGTACCACTCAACTGTAGGCGAGGGACTGTTTCACAAGTAAATAGTACCACTCAACTGTAGGCCAGGGACTGTTTCACAAGTAAAGAGTACCACTCAACTGTAGGCCAGGGACTGTTTCACAAGTAAAGAGTACCACTCAACTGTAGGTGAGGGACTGTTTAACAAGTAAAGAGTACCACTCAACTGTAGGCCAGGGACTGTTTCACAAGTAAAGAGTACCACTCAACTGTAGGCGAGGGACTGTTTCACAAGTAAAGAGTACCACTCAACTGTAGGCGAGGGACTGTTTCACAAGTAAAGAGTACCACTCAACTGTAGGTGAGGGACTGTTTCACAAGTAAAGAGTACCACTCAACTGTAGGCCAGGGACTGTTTCACAAGTAAAGAGTACCACTCAACTGTAGGCCAGGGACTGTTTCACAAGTAAAGAGTACCACTCAACTGTAGGCCAGGGACTGTTTCACAAGTAAAGAGTACCACTCAACTGTAGGTGAGGGACTGTTTCACAAGTAAAGAGTACCACTCAACTGTAGGCCAGGGACTGTTTCACAAGTAAAGAGTACCACTCAACTGTAGGTGAGGGACTGTTTCACAAGTAAAGAGTACCACTCAACTGTAGGCCAGGGACTGTTTCACAAGTAAAGAGTACCACTCAACTGTAGGCGAGGGACTGTTTCACAAGTAAAGAGTACCACTCAACTGTAGGTGAGGGACTGTTTCACAAGTAAAGAGTACCACTCAACTGTAGGCGAGGGACTGTTTCACAAGTAAAGAGTACCACTCAACTGTAGGCCAGGGACTGTTTCACAAGTAAAGAGTACCACTCAACTGTAGGCCAGGGACTGTTTCACAAGTAAAGAGTACCACTCAACTGTAGGTGAGGGACTGTTTCACAAGTAAAGAGTACCACTCAACTGTAGGTGAGGGACTGTTTCACAAGTAAAGAGTACCACTCAACTGTAGGCGAGGGACTGTTTCACAAGTAAAGAGTACCACTCAACTGTAGACCAGGGACTGTTTCACAAGTAAAGAGTACCACTCAACTGTAGGCCAGGGACTGTTTCACAAGTAAAGAGTACCACTCAACTGTAGGTGAGGGACTGTTTCACAAGTAAAGAGTACCACTCAACTGTAGGTGAGGGACTGTTTCACAAGTAAAGAGTACCACTCAACTGTAGGCGAGGGACTGTTTCACAAGTAAAGAGTACCACTCAACTGCAGGCGAGGGACTGTTTAACAAGTAAAGAGTACCACTCAACTGTAGGCCAGGGACTGTTTCACAAGTAAAGAGTACCACTCAACTGTAGGTGAGGGACTGTTTCACAAGTAAAGAGTACCACTCAACTGTAGGCGAGGGACTGTTTAACAAGTAAAGAGTACCACTCAACTGTAGGCCAGGGACTGTTTCACAAGTAAAGAGTACCACTCAACTGTAGGCGAGGGACTGTTTCACAAGTAAAGAGTACCACTCAACTGTAGGCCAGGGACTGTTTCACAAGTAAAGAGTACCACTCAACTGTAGGCGAGGGACTGTTTCACAAGTAAAGAGTACCACTCAACTGTAGGTGAGGGACTGTTTCACAAGTAAATAGTACCACTCAACTGTAGGCCAGGGACTGTTTCACAAGTAAAGAGTACCACTCAACTGTAGGTGAGGGACTGTTTCACAAGTAAAGAGTACCACTCAACTGTAGGCCAGGGACTGTTTCACAAGTAAAGAGTACCACTCAACTGTAGGCCAGGGACTGTTTCACAAGTAAAGAGTACCACTCAACTGTAGGCCAGGGACTGTTTCACAAGTAAAGAGTACCACTCAACTGTAGGCCAGGGACTGTTTCACAAGTAAAGAGTACCACTCAACTGTAGGTGAGGGACTGTTTCACAAGTAAATAGTACCACTCAACTGTAGGCGAGGGACTGTTTCACAAGTAAAGAGTACCACTCAACTGTAGGTGAGGGACTGTTTCACAAGTAAAGAGTACCACTCAACTGTAGGCCAGGGACTGTTTCACAAGTAAAGAGTACCACTCAACTGTAGGCCAGGGACTGTTTCACAAGTAAAGAGTACCACTCAACTGTAGGTGAGGGACTGTTTCACAAGTAAAGAGTACCACTCAACTGTAGGCCAGGGACTGTTTCACAAGTAAATAGTACCACTCAACTGTAGGCCAGGGACTGTTTCACAAGTAAAGAGTACCACTCAACTGTAGGTGAGGGACTGTTTCACAAGTAAAGAGTACCACTCAACTGTAGGCCAGGGACTGTTTCACAAGTAAATAGTACCACTCAACTGTAGGCCAGGGACTGTTTCACAAGTAAATAGTACCACTCAACTGTAGGCCAGGGACTGTTTCACAAGTAAAGAGTACCACTCAACTGTAGGCCAGGGACTGTTTCACAAGTAAAGAGTACCACTCAACTGTAGGCCAGGGACTGTTTCACAAGTAAAGAGTACCACTCAACTGTAGGCGAGGGACTGTTTCACAAGTAAAGAGTACCACTCAACTGTAGGTGAGGGACTGTTTCACAAGTAAAGAGTACCACTCAACTGTAGGCCAGGGACTGTTTCACAAGTAAAGAGTACCACTCAACTGTAGGCGAGGGACTGTTTCACAAGTAAAGAGTACCACTCAACTGTAGGTGAGGGACTGTTTCACAAGTAAATAGTACCACTCAACTGTAGGCCAGGGACTGTTTCACAAGTAAAGAGTACCACTCAACTGTAGGTGAGGGACTGTTTCACAAGTAAAGAGTACCACTCAACTGTAGGCCAGGGACTGTTTCACAAGTAAAGAGTACCACTCAACTGTAGGCCAGGGACTGTTTCACAAGTAAAGAGTACCACTCAACTGTAGGCCAGGGACTGTTTCACAAGTAAAGAGTACCACTCAACTGTAGGCCAGGGACTGTTTCACAAGTAAAGAGTACCACTCAACTGTAGGTGAGGGACTGTTTCACAAGTAAATAGTACCACTCAACTGTAGGCGAGGGACTGTTTCACAAGTAAAGAGTACCACTCAACTGTAGGTGAGGGACTGTTTCACAAGTAAAGAGTACCACTCAACTGTAGGCCAGGGACTGTTTCACAAGTAAAGAGTACCACTCAACTGTAGGCCAGGGACTGTTTCACAAGTAAAGAGTACCACTCAACTGTAGGTGAGGGACTGTTTCACAAGTAAAGAGTACCACTCAACTGTAGGCCAGGGACTGTTTCACAAGTAAATAGTACCACTCAACTGTAGGCCAGGGACTGTTTCACAAGTAAAGAGTACCACTCAACTGTAGGTGAGGGACTGTTTCACAAGTAAAGAGTACCACTCAACTGTAGGCCAGGGACTGTTTCACAAGTAAATAGTACCACTCAACTGTAGGCCAGGGACTGTTTCACAAGTAAATAGTACCACTCAACTGTAGGCCAGGGACTGTTTCACAAGTAAAGAGTACCACTCAACTGTAGGCCAGGGACTGTTTCACAAGTAAAGAGTACCACTCAACTGTAGGCGAGGGACTGTTTCACAAGTAAAGAGTACCACTCAACTGTAGGCCAGGGACTGTTTCACAAGTAAAGAGTACCACTCAACTGTAGGCGAGGGACTGTTTCACAAGTAAAGAGTACCACTCAACTGTAGGTGAGGGACTGTTTCACAAGTAAATAGTACCACTCAACTGTAGGCCAGGGACTGTTTCACAAGTAAAGAGTACCACTCAACTGTAGGTGAGGGACTGTTTCACAAGTAAAGAGTACCACTCAACTGTAGGCCAGGGACTGTTTCACAAGTAAAGAGTACCACTCAACTGTAGGCCAGGGACTGTTTCACAAGTAAAGAGTACCACTCAACTGTAGGCCAGGGACTGTTTCACAAGTAAAGAGTACCACTCAACTGTAGGCCAGGGACTGTTTCACAAGTAAAGAGTACCACTCAACTGTAGGTGAGGGACTGTTTCACAAGTAAATAGTACCACTCAACTGTAGGCGAGGGACTGTTTCACAAGTAAAGAGTACCACTCAACTGTAGGTGAGGGACTGTTTCACAAGTAAAGAGTACCACTCAACTGTAGGCCAGGGACTGTTTCACAAGTAAAGAGTACCACTCAACTGTAGGCGAGGGACTGTTTAACAAGTAAAGAGTACCACTCAACTGTAGGCGAGGGACTGTTTAACAAGTAAAGAGTACCACTCAACTGTAGGCCAGGGACTGTTTCACAAGTAAAGAGTACCACTCAACTGTAGGCGAGGGACTGTTTCACAAGTAAAGAGTACCACTCAACTGTAGGCCAGGGACTGTTTCACAAGTAAAGAGTACCACTCAACTGTAGGCGAGGGACTGTTTCACAAGTAAAGAGTACCACTCAACTGTAGGTGAGGGACTGTTTCACAAGTAAAGAGTACCACTCAACTGTAGGCCAGGGACTGTTTCACAAGTAAAGAGTACCACTCAACTGTAGGTGAGGGACTGTTTCACAAGTAAAGAGTACCACTCAACTGTAGGCCAGGGACTGTTTAACAAGTAAAGAGTACCACTCAACTGTAGGTGAGGGACTGTTTCACAAGTAAAGAGTACCACTCAACTGTAGGTGAGGGACTGTTTCACAAGTAAAGAGTACCACTCAACTGTAGGTGAGGGACTGTTTCACAAGTAAAGAGTACCACTCAACTGTAGGTGAGGGACTGTTTCACAAGTAAAGAGTACCACTCAACTGTAGGCCAGGGACTGTTTCACAAGTAAAGAGTACCACTCAACTGTAGGCGAGGGACTGTTTCACAAGTAAAGAGTACCACTCAACTGAAGGTGAGGGACTGTTTCACAAGTAAAGAGTACCACTCAACTGAAGGTGAGGGACTGTTTCACAAGTAAAGAGTACCACTCAACTGTAGGCCAGGGACTGTTTCACAAGTAAAGAGTACCACTCAACTGTAGGTGAGGGACTGTTTCACAAGTAAAGAGTACCACTCAACTGAAGGTGAGGGACTGTTTCACAAGTAAAGAGTACCACTCAACTGTAGGCGAGGGACTGTTTCACAAGTAAAGAGTACCACTCAACTGTAGGCCAGGGACTGTTTCACAAGTAAAGAGTACCACTCAACTGTAGGCCAGGGACTGTTTCACAAGTAAAGAGTACCACTCAACTGTAGGCCAGGGACTGTTTCACAAGTAAAGAGTACCACTCAACTGTAGGTGAGGGACTGTTTCACAAGTAAAGAGTACCACTCAACTGTAGGCCAGGGACTGTTTCACAAGTAAAGAGTACCACTCAACTGTAGGCCAGGGACTGTTTCACAAGTAAAGAGTACCACTCAACTGTAGGTGAGGGACTGTTTCACAAGTAAAGAGTACCACTCAACTGTAGGCCAGGGACTGTTTCACAAGTAAAGAGTACCACTCAACTGTAGGCCAGGGACTGTTTCACAAGTAAAGAGTACCACTCAACTGTAGGCCAGGGACTGTTTCACAAGTAAAGAGTACCACTCAACTGTAGGTGAGGGACTGTTTCACAAGTAAAGAGTACCACTCAACTGTAGGCCAGGGACTGTTTCACAAGTAAAGAGTACCACTCAACTGTAGGCCAGGGACTGTTTCACAAGTAAAGAGTACCACTCAACTGTAGGCCAGGGACTGTTTCACAAGTAAAGAGTACCACTCAACTGTAGGCCAGGGACTGTTTCACAAGTAAAGAGTACCACTCAACTGTAGGCGAGGGACTGTTTCACAAGTAAAGAGTACCACTCAACTGTAGGCCAGGGACTGTTTCACAAGTAAAGAGTACCACTCAACTGTAGGCCAGGGACTGTTTCACAAGTAAAGAGTACCACTCAACTGTAGGCCAGGGACTGTTTCACAAGTAAAGAGTACCACTCAACTGTAGGTGAGGGACTGTTTCACAAGTAAAGAGTACCACTCAACTGTAGGCCAGGGACTGTTTCACAAGTAAAGAGTACCACTCAACTGTAGGCCAGGGACTGTTTCACAAGTAAAGAGTACCACTCAACTGTAGGTGAGGGACTGTTTCACAAGTAAAGAGTACCACTCAACTGTAGGCCAGGGACTGTTTCACAAGTAAAGAGTACCACTCAACTGTAGGCCAGGGACTGTTTCACAAGTAAAGAGTACCACTCAACTGTAGGCCAGGGACTGTTTCACAAGTAAAGAGTACCACTCAACTGTAGGTGAGGGACTGTTTCACAAGTAAAGAGTACCACTCAACTGTAGGCCAGGGACTGTTTCACAAGTAAAGAGTACCACTCAACTGTAGGCCAGGGACTGTTTCACAAGTAAAGAGTACCACTCAACTGTAGGCCAGGGACTGTTTCACAAGTAAAGAGTACCACTCAACTGTAGGCCAGGGACTGTTTCACAAGTAAAGAGTACCACTCAACTGTAGGCGAGGGACTGTTTCACAAGTAAAGAGTACCACTCAACTGTAGGCCAGGGACTGTTTCACAAGTAAAGAGTACCACTCAACTGCAGGCTTCCACTAGGGGCCTGTTCACACTCGTTTTAGAGTGAGTTATACAGACCCTACTGCGACTGTGAAATGTAGAACAGCAATAAAAGTGCTATTCTTTTACTTTAATTTATGTCTAAGTGTAATGTCGGATAATCTCTCATGTTCATTTACATTCATATCATTTCTTACTACATGTAATTACAAAGGGACAATATTCTTACTTTCAAAAAATTTGGATCCACCTTTGATTGGTTTATTCAAATGAATGATTTATATAATGGTAGTGGAAGGAAAAGCTAAAAATCTTCCTGTTATTATACATAATATCAGGGAAGTGAAATTATAGATGTGTCATTATCAAAACAAAACAAATTCATCATTATATTGATCTCTTCCATTCTTTAACAACAAGAATATTATGTAAATCGTAAGTACCATAAAATGACTACCTTTCTATGTTTTACAGACTCGAGACAAAGAAAATGATGCGTATGATGACTCGCATACCTCTGGTGGTGGTTATACATCGGTAAGTTACCTACAAAAACTACAGTCAAGCCTGCTCTTAAAGGCACTTTTATATAACAAACCACTGTCTATAGAGGGCAGTCTAATTTCCGACCTTATTTGTGTACATGTACGTAATTCATGTAATTTAAAACCATGATTAAAGGGAACCTGTTCATAAAGGCATCTTTTTCAGTCCCCAAAGCTGCCCATGTGCATTTATGACTGTACTTCTGTTGATCTTTCTCATTGTTTCCCAAGGTAAATTGAAGTTGAATGGACATTCGGTCCAGTAAAGGAGTACGAATTACTAGACCCAGCATCAAGTATACAGGACATACTCCACAGAGGAGGTACTCAGATTCCTACTGGTCATTTGGTCCAGTAAATAATTAACCTTTTACTGGATCCCGGACCAAGCCAATTTTTACTGGACATTAATAATATTGCCACATGTCTTGACAAACCTTGGGAATGACTGCTTTCTTTAGAATTTTTATCATTTTAATAACAATACATTGAGTACAGTGAAACCTGTTTAAATTGCCCCTCATTGGGACCAACTTGTGTTTGGAGTAGACAGGTGTGTGGTGTATATAAGTTACATTGTCGAAGATTCCTACATTTGGACTTTATTATGTAAAGTTTGGTTTAAACAAGATTCCGTTTTATTCAGGGTTCGGTTTAGACAGGTTGCACTGTGGATGAAAATTTTTATAAGATAATAATGAAAGAAGCCTGCGATATCAAAATTTGATAGTAAAATGGATCAAAGAGTAACGTTGACCGATTAAAAGCCAAAAATAGTACAACAAATATAACTATATTTACAGTATGATGTAGAAGAGAAGCAGTGGTTAGTCACATGTTCATCAGCTGATTACCATGCCATACACAGAATGGTTTCGAAAAACCCAGCATTACCTAGAGTCAGGGTAAGGGTTAATGTCAATGCACTAGTTACTAGATCTGTTCTAAAGGGAAGGAGGGGGTACTTACAGTATTATTATTATGGGGAACAGGACAAAAGCCCCCCGGACAAAAGCCCCCCTAGGACAAAAGCCCCCTGACAAAAAGCCCCCCAATAATGATGAAAAGTAAAAGTTAATGTTTTTTTGTTATACATTTTTTAATATTGATGGTGATATTAGATTTATATTAAAGTTTTAAGGAAAACAAATTAAAAATTAATTTAAAAAATTTAATACTTATAGAAAATATTTTCTTCACATTTTGTTTATTATTATTAACATTTATATTTATAAAGTATATATATATATTAATTCCACCTTATATCATAGTGCTGTCTTCTGATTGGTTGATGAAAGGGGTATTTTTTTTACCAATTCTTCGTTTTTTCAGCTTTTCCACCATTGCCAGGATATTTGCCTAAAAATATCCTTTACTATAGGAAAATATCCCGCTCGAGACGAGACGAAATCCCTTCTTTAAATAGTTTATGACGTCACAGATGTTATTAGAATTACTCGGGTTTCTTCTTTCAACCAACACTAAAGTAAAGAAATTGACGACAGTGTCAGCCGTTATGTTTGAAATCGTTGAAATATATATATTTCAAATTCATTTGCATTATTTTTTTTTAGGGTGTTGTATGTTAAAGCAAAACCGTGATTTATTTTATTTTTGAATTTGTTCCAGAATTTATACACTAGTCACTTCTTTGAAAAGATTGTTCCTGTATTCATAGATTGATTTTAAGTCTCAGTTGAAAATCAAATGATCGAGGTGGTCTGAAGTTCTGAACCAGCTTGCATGCCACTGTTTTACTTGCTGTTAAATATTCGGCAAAATTAAACAAATATATCCTGTTAGTGAGGGTTATTTGCGAAAAATACCGGTTTCCAGGACAGTCAAATGTCCCTCGCCGCTAAAGCGGCTCGGGATATTTGTCTCTCCTCTCAACCGGTATTTATCGCAAATAACCCTCACTAACAGGATATATTTGTATAAAATATAACCGTATACTCATCTACTCAACTGAAACCAACTATCTTCGTGGTCTTGCCTATAATGTCCACATGTGAATTTATAGACTTTGAAATCAAATGGTTAAAATTTACAGTTATTTGTGCTTTTATGAACTATGAACTGTCTAAAATTTTATTGATCTTTTGAATGTATTGTTATCATATAAATTGATTTACAAGTCTCAGTGCTTTAAAACATTAAAATAAATTGTAAAATTTTAGCTTTATTTATTTTATTTCTAATGAGTCTATTTGGAAAAAAAAAGGATTAAAAAATGTTCACCCATAAATGTGTGCAAAGATTGTTTATTTGTTTGATGGTGTTTAATGCCACTTTCAACAATATATCAGTTATATCTTTACAGTATACAGACACAAGGAATTAAAATACAGACTTTAATTATGAATAATTCAAAAAATAACTTTAATTTATAAACAAATTATCAGTGTTTCTTTTGTAATTTACACTATATAAATATAAATGTTAATAATAATAAACAAAATGTGAAGAAATTTTTTTCTATAAGTATTAAAAAAAATTAATTAATTTTTTTAATTTTTTTCCTTTATACTTTAATATATGTAATATCACTATCAATATAAAAAACTGTATAGCAAAAAAACATTAACTTTTACTTTTCATCATTATTGGGGGGCTTTTTGTCAGGGGGCTTTTGTCCTAGGGGGGCTTTTGTCCGGGGGGCTTTTGTCCTAGACCCATTATTATGTTTCCCTCTTTCTGGGGGAGTCATATTGTTTTTGTCCTGTCTGTCCATCTGCCTCCAA
Organism: Bathymodiolus brooksi; assembly: GCA_963680875.1. NCBI lineage: Eukaryota > Metazoa > Mollusca > Bivalvia > Mytilida > Modiolidae > Bathymodiolus > Bathymodiolus brooksi. Next base: position 82,825,333 of record OY804578.1, on the reverse strand, counting down.
CATTTAAAAAGGGAATTCCTTAGAACTTTGCTTGCTTGCTTATTACCATATGGAGAATTGTATATCGCTACAGCATTTTGATCGAACCAATTTTTAAGGAGTTATGGCCCTTGTTGACTTAAAAATATTTCATCAAAATTGATAAGGGATGAAGTGACATGTGCTTTTTTAAGTCAAAACAAACTTTAATTGATTGATGCACTGGTACTTATATGCTACAGGGTACTAGATATATATATGTACTTTAGATAGATAGGGTTATTTATCCTGCAATTTTGTGATTTTGAGTACTAATAAAGGGGGTCAACTAATCTTTACAATAAAGCATTTCTGGTACCCGATTCATGCAGAGACACAGAAAGAATAGGTAACAGTATAAGCGCAGACGTCACAGATGACACCATTGAAAACAATTAGGACGATGCTTGTTTCAGACAATTTGGCTGCTGTTTTGGACTTTTTTGATATTGCAGGATAAACACAATATATGTACATTGTCGTTAAATATAAAATTAATTTGCACTCGTACAATTAAATTTTATATTTTCCGACAATGTACGCATATTGTATATTTACAGTACTTGTTGATGTGTTAGGTAGGGTACAGTGTACTAAATCTGTACTAAAGGTAGGGGGGATAACTCACAGTACTATTACTATAGGTGTATTGTGGAAAATTGAGAAGTTTTTTGGTCATTTAATTTCATCTTTATTAGTCATATTTTATACAGAAGGAGAAGATAACATAAATTGCTATCTTCAGTGAGACATATATACAATATACATACATTGTCAGAAAATATAATGTTTATTTGTGTGAGCTTCAGAAACAAGTAGAAAGGGGATCCTTTGGCGAGTTTTTCTAGCCTGTTTCATAGCGAGTGCAAATTAATTTGATATTTAGCGACAGTGTATGTATATTGTGTTTATCCTGCCATATCAAAAAGTCCAAAACATCCACCAAATTGTATGAAAATAAGTTATAACTGAAACACATGTTTTTCTAATTGTTTTCAATGGTGTCATCTGTGACATCAGCACTTATACTGTTACCATTTCTATCTGTCGCTCTACATGAATCAGGTACAGAAATGCTTTATTAGGTCCATGACCTAATAACCTAATAACACTGAAGTTTATTTGACTTCCTTTTGGAAGATGGAATAATATCGCAAGGGAAAATAGAAAATGTCAACTCTGTCAAAAAAATCGAATTGGGGACAAATTTCATTATATAATGCAATGCAGTTATTTCCATGACAAAAAAGAGAATCATGCATTGAAAAATGGTACTTAACTAGAATTAATGTTTTGAAATTTAAAGAAATAATAAGTAGTAAAACACAATCAAAATTAAGGAAACTCTGTCAGTTGATCAGAAACATTAATTCTAGTTTACTACCTCCTGGGTAATTACTATTGTTATTATTGTATTTATTGTATTTATTTATTTTCTGTATATATTGTATCTCTATACCAATGTATTACGATGGTTTATGAGAATAAAGATTGTTTATTAGTACTCAAAATCAAACAATTGCAGGATAAATATTATTCCATTGTCAAATAATAATGTCTTGGTTATTGATTACAGACACATTTTACCTATTATTAGCAGGTATGAGGCAATCTTTGGTTTTTGATTGAGATTAAATGAAAACCTGTAATTCTGCTTTCATTTGGAGTGATTTTTTAAACAGATAAATGTTAATATTTTAGTGTTTGAAAACTGTATTGATTTGGCTAATCTACAGCACAGTCAAACCTGCCCATGCGGTCACCTCAATTAAGCAGTCACCTGTGCTGAAAGGTCACCTTTTTCTTGTCTTGTCATAAAACAATTTCATATGTATTGAACCTCTTTTTAGAGGTCACTTGTCTTACAAGGCCATTTTTTCTTTGTCCTAATTGTGACCTCTTAATACAGGTTCAACTATTTCTAAATTTCACAAATGTTTCCATTTCCTTAAGTCTATTAGAGAAATAATCAGAAATAATTTGTATTCATATTCTACTTTTTTAAGCCATTAGGGAGAACATTAATTACAATGTATTTCTTTACATACAATGTTTAATTGATAATCAATGAGACTTCCTAATCAAGTCAATTATCTAGAGATTAATTTATAGATTAATTACCATTTATACTTGGGTCTGAGATGGAAATCCTAAATGATTTGTATACCATTATTGTATTAGAAATGTCAGATTTAAGACATTAGGAGTTTTATGGTATTAGGATAAACCACACAGATCATTACGTTATGTATTTATCGTAAACATTGTATTGTTTTATTGCAGTCATCTGTTTTATATGTAGAAATACAAATCAATAACATTATTGTAGAAATCAAATAAAGAATAGGATATTTAAAAGTTTCTTTATGTTATTATGTTATCAATAAAATTAATTGTTTTTTTTCTATTTTTTTTTTCTTGCTTCAATTGGATCCATAATAACAGGACTTCACTAATGTAAGTAAATTAATATATTTTATTGTTCAGCTACAAATTATAGAATATCATAGAAAAAACACACATAAATTTTGATCTTTTTGTATTCACCTACAAATTATAGAATATATTGTAGAAAAAGCACACATAATTTTGATCTTTATGTATTCGCCTACAAATTATAGAATATATCGTAGAAAAAACACACATAAATTTTGATCTTTATGTATTCACCTACAAATTATAGAATATATCATAGAAAAAACACACATAAATTTTTATCTTTATGTATTCAGCTTCAAATTATAGAATATTGTAGAAAAAAACACATAAATTTTGATCTTTATGTATTCACCAACAAATTATAGAATATATCGTAGAAAAAACACATAAATTTTGATCTTTATGTATTCACCAACAAATTATAGAATATATTGTAAAAAAAACACACATAAATTTTGATCTTTATGTATTCACCAACAAATTATAGAATATATTGTAGAAAAAAACACATATATTTTTTTATCCTGCAGTCAGTACATTTGCTGTACAAATATGCTATACGAATAAATGTTTGCTTTATTCGTACTAGACGAATACACTTTTCAGCCTACGAATAAACTTTTCAGCCAAGAATAAACTTTCCTGGTACCCTGTAGCTATGTACAGCGGAGGGCGCAGACAAGTATGAAACTGGTACTAATGTAACGCGGACCACGAAGAAGACACCCTTGACAACATTTATGAAAAGCGAGGAATGACACTTGTTTCTGTCCTTTTTGTTTAAATCTGACAAGTTTTCCGACTTTTTTGACATTGCAGGATAAACACAATATACGTACATTGTTGTTAAATATAAAATTCATTTGTACTCGCTGCAAAACAGGCCTCAAAAGCTCGCCAAAGGCTCGCTATTCTGCCTGTTTCTAAAGCTCGTACAAATAAATTTTATATTTACCGACAATGTACGTATATTGTATATATAAGAACAAATGTTTCCAATGAGTGAATATATACAAGTATAGAAAATACTAATGAAATGTTTGAAAGAAAAGAAAATGTAAACAGAAGAACAAAAATTACAAAAAGTGATAAACAAAGAAAATAGTTAAAGCCCAGTGTCATATGGTACCTTGATATATTGACCCCTGGTATATTGAACCCCTTATAAGAAATCAACCCCCTTGTATGGTAAATTGAACCACCATTGTACATTTGCATTTTGAACCTGCTCATTTTTAATCAAGATACAGAAAAGGGTTCAATATTTCATATACTTTAGTTTGGGTTATATACAGAGTAAAGTACAACTGCTATGTTATATTGAACCCTCTACCCATGATATATTGATCCACTATGTATGGCATATTAAATCCTCTAGTCCTAAATTTTTGTTGTTAGTCAAGTACAATTGCTATGGAATATTTACCCCAATACACAAGGTACCATATATTGAACCCCTTAACTATGGTGTATTCAGGTGGAATTTTTTCCAGGGGTTCAATATACCATATGACACCAGCTTTCAGTAATTTCATTTCTTTAATTACTACCTGCATTTGTCTTTAAAGAAAGCACATACCTTTGTAGTTCATCGCGAGGTGTACTTGATACAACATTATATGATAAAGTTTGTCAGTGACTTACAGCAATTCAGTGATTTTTTCCGTGTACTCCGGTTTCCTCTACCAATAAAACTGCCTGCCACGATATAACTGAAATATTGGTGTAAGTGGCGTTGAACACCATAACCCTAACTGATACATTTGTATTAATCAATTACAGGTATACATTTTAATTAATTAAATTCAAATTTTGCATTTAAAATGATAATTTTTTCTCATTTGTAAGATCAATATTCTAATTTATATTCAATTTTCTTTTTCATAACCTGGCCATTGATCTTCAGGGTGTAAGTATTACGTTAATAAGTATCTTATAAGACAAGCATATTGATTAGTGGATACTTTAGTGAAACAGCCTGCACTTAATAAGAGAAATATGTTTACATAGACAACACATACAAAGCAGATCAGGAAGATAATGTAACAATTAATTTGATTTATCGTGTTTACTGTATTGTAGTTTGAAAATGACTTTGACTTCATTTCTACAAAGCTGATGGTCAAGAATTTATATAAAAAAAAAATATTTTATCAAATATTTAAAAAAAAAAATATTTTTTTTTTGCATATGATTGATTGAACAGAGATTTTTGTCAATATAATGTTCATTTCTTGTCTTTAAAAAATCCACATCGGTTGTGTAATGATTAACATGCTCAACTTCATGGGGTCGGGTCACACCAAAGACTTATGAAAATGGTATTTGCTGCTTCTCTGCTAATAACACAGCATTAAGGAGTAAGAACAAAGATCAGTAGGCTCAGAATCTGAATAATGTGTCCAAGTGAAGCAACATACATATGTCTTCCTGCAGACTGTTGAGAGATAGCACTATAAAAATATAACTGAAAATGTTGGTCTAGTACAAAGCAGACATCATCTCATAGAAATCTAACTTGTTATCGCCATGATATGGCTGAATAATTGCTCACTTGACGTTTTAAGCAACAACCACTCCTCACTGTTGTCAAGAAAAAACAAATAAACGTTGTATATACTGACCAGGAAAACACAAGATAAAAGAAAACAATATTCACCAAAGAACAATTGAAAGGCTACAATATTTTTTACTGCAATTGTGTGATTTTGAGTACTAATAATGGGGGTCAAATAAACTTCGGTGTTATTAGGTAATGAAAACGATAAAGCATTTCTGGTACCTGATTCATGTAGAGCGACAGAAAGAAATGGTAACAGTATAAGCGCTGACGAGTCAGATGACACCATTGAAAACAATTAGAACGACGCTTGTTTCAGTTATTTTCAGACAATTGGGCAGCTGTTTTGGACTTTTTGACATAAACACAATATATGTACATGTCATTAAATATAAAAATTCATTTGCACTCATTTCTAAACAGGCTAGAAAAGCTTGCAAAAGGCTCACTTTTCTATCTGTTTGTAATACTCGTACAAATAAATTGTATATTGTATATATAAATACCTTATGTACATTTATATAGTATTGTTTGTATAATTGGTAAGATTGTATAAAGTGTCTATTAAGCTGTAAGTATTATGACAAAATTGGGGGTGGGGGGATTTAAATAAATTGTTCCTATGAAAGTTAAAATCTTGACTGACCACTTATATTTACCGTCCACATGTTAAAGAAATGTTGATAGTAAATACCAGCAGCAATTTTTTAAAGGATTATTAATGAAAAGTAAAGGACTTGTAGCAAGTTTACAAATCTGTCATACAATCTAGGTTTACCATATTTGGTCAAATCTGTCATACAATCTAGGTTTACCATATTTGGTCAAATCTGTCATACAATCTAGGTTTACCATATTTGGTCAAATCTGTCATACAATCTAGGTTTACCATATTTGGTCAAATCTGTCATACAATCTAGGTTTACCATATTTGGTCAAATCTGTCATACAATCTAGGTTTACCATATTTGGTCAAATCTGTCATACAATCTAGGTTTACCATATTTGGTCAAATCTGTCATACAATCTAGGTTTACCATATTTGGTCAAATGTGTCATACAATCTAGGTTTACCATATTTGGTCAAATCTGTCATACACTCTAGGTTTACCATATTTGGTCAAATCTGTCATACAATCTAGGTTTACCATATTTGGTCAAATCTGTCATACAATCTAGGTTTACCATATTTGGTCAAATCTGTCATACAATCTAGGTTTACCATATTTGGTCAAATCTGTCATACACTCTAGGTTTACCATATTTGGTCAAATCTGTCATACAATCTAGGTTTACCATATTTGGTCAAATCTGTCATACAATCTAGGTTTACCATATTTGGTCAAATCTGTCATACAATCTAGGTTTACCATATTTGGTCAAATGTGTCATACAATCTAGGTTTACCATATTTGGTCAAATCTGTCATACACTCTAGGTTTACCATATTTGGTCAAATCTGTCATACAATCTAGGTTTACCATATTTGGTCAAATCTGTCATACAATCTAGGTTTACCATATTTGGTCAAATCTGTCATACAATCTAGGTTTACCATATTTGGTCAAATCTGTCATACACTCTAGGTTTACCATATTTGGTCAAATCTGTCATACACTCTAGGTTTACCATATTTGGTCAAATCACAACCTGACTATTGGCCATTTCCCCCTAATATATTCACCAGATTGTATACAATCAATTATGAAAATGTTCTGCTCCTCAATATATATCTCCATTATATATGGATTTAGTGTTGTCCATGCTTCTTCATGTTTGGTCTTTATCTGTGTCAGAAATATACTTAAACCCAGTGAAACAAGTTTCCATTAATAAAGCACTTAAATTGGTTTTTGAATATCCAATGCTGTATAAGTGTTGGTTTTTTTTGCAGATACCTAATTTTCGCTTTATTTGCGATAGTCGTCGATCAGCGAAAAAATGAATGCTCGGATTTTAATTTCCACCCTTTACTACATAAATACCTTTATCTTCTTAAATAATTGTACAAGATCTATCTCCCCTAGTATAACAGTATAGCGAATATGCAGTTTTGTAAAACTTTCATAGTATCACAATCACCATTTTCTTTGGATGGTACATACATTGTAAGGTCACTTGCTTGTTACCCGTAATGTGGTTTGATCAGATCTCCCACGCCGTGACATATCAATAAAGGGGAGTAAGTGAGATGTCTGATTTTCATCAGATTGCATCACTGTTTAATCTCTCTTTTCATTACTTATAAACCAAAACTATCTTAAGTAACACAGATACCTTACATGAATATATAAGCCTTATACAATGTAGCTATTTTGGCTATCCTGTTTAGGCCCTTTGGTTTTATTGTTCCCAAAGCTTTAAATTATTTAGCTTTCCAATCTGTCGATTTTTAACGTACCTGATGAAGGTTATTTCAGAATAAGTCATGCGCACTAATTTTGATATCATACCTGTCAATTCACCCGATTTCGGCGGGTTATACACGAGAATTCCACCCATGACCCGATGGAAGTGTTGTCAGATATCTACGTTTATATTAAGATATGCCAATGAGCAGAAACAGCTGCCATGCAGCACCTTAGGAACTTTGACTATACTGGTATTATGTGACAATTAGCAGTCCAAATATTTTTGTCCACTCAATTATCAGTATAAAAACAGCCAAACAAAGCAAATTATTTCCATATTTGCACTTTACTAAGACATGTATTTATATCATCAAACTGTTACCAGTGTTTCAAAACAATCCTTAATTTACACCTTTATTGGTTCTTAGGAGACATTGCACACATCATCAATCTTTTGAGTAGGTTACTTAAGAAATAAATCATGGAAGCCAGAATGTGTTTTGAGTTTTAACATGGGTTGGCGGATATAAGTATTTAATCCCGAGCCAGAGGCGAGGGATGAAATTTACTAATATCCGCAAAAACTCTGATATGTCTAAGAGTACAAATACAGTAGTATACTTTGATTGGAAGACGGTAATTTATATTTGCGCTTGCGGACAATGTTGCACACAATTTATGCTGCCTAATTCGAGCAGACGATAATTCATCAACATGAACATTTACGACGGGAAAATCAGTCACATGCACCGGCGCATGTGATAATGAAGTTATATCCAATCGATAAATAGCTCGTTTCTTTACAAAACGAAAGAAGGACGTCATGTTAGAATTGTACTTATACTAAAAAAACAACCAATCAGAACAATGTATCCGATCAATAAAGTGTTTTGATTGGACGATTTTAGAGTTTGAATACGAAACTCCTACTCGAAAGTTTTATGGGTGTGTGGGTCTTGTTACAAGACATAACATTATTAATAATAACCTTGTACCAAGAAAAAAACCTTGCTCCAAGACATGACATTATTCATAATAACCTTTTCTAAGACATGACATTATTCATAATAACCTTTTCCTAGACATGACATTATTCATAATAACCTTGTTCCAAGAAAAAAACATTGTTCCAAGACATGACATTATTCATAATAACCTTTTCTAAGACATGACATTATTCATAATAACCTTTTCCTAGACATGACATTATTCATAATAACCTTGTTCCTAGAAAAAAACATTGTTCCAAGACATGACATTATTCATAATAACCTTTTCTAAGACATGACATTATTCATAATAACCTTTTCCTAGACATGACATTATTCATAATAACCTTGTTCCAAGAAAAAAACATTGTTCCAAGACATGACATTATTCATAATAACCTGATCTGTAGATCACTTGAAGACATATCAAACACAAACAAGAAAATGGAGTGTTTAAATAATGTGATCTGGGTCCCATCACATTTATCCTGTTAATAATGCAATCTGGGTCCCATCACATTTATCCTGTTAATAATGTGATCTGGGTCCCATCACATTTATCCTGTTAATAATGCAATCTGGGTCCCATCACATTTATCCTGTTAATAATGTGATCTGGATCCCATCACATTTATCCTGTTAATAATGCAATCTGGGTCCCATCACATTTATCCTGTTAATAATGCGATCTGAGTCTCATCACATTTATCCTGTTAATAATGCGATCTTGGTCCCATCACATTTATCCTGTTAATAATGTGATCTGGGTCCCATCACATTTATCCTGTTAATAATGTGATCTGGGTCCCATCACATTTATCCTGTTAATAATGTGATCTGGGTTCCATCACATTTATCCTGTTAATAATGCAATCTTGGTCCCATCACATTTATCCTGTTAATAATGTGATCTGAGTCCCATCACATTTATCCTGTTAATAATGTGATCTGGGTCCCATCACATTTATCCTGTTAATAATGCAATCTGGGTCCCATCACATTTATCATGTTAATAATGTGATCTGGATCCCATCACATTTATCCTGTTAATAATGCAATCTGGGTCTCATCACATTTATCCTGTTAATGCGATCTGGGTCCCATCACATTTATCCTGTTAATAATGCGATCTTGGTCCCATCACATTTATCCTGTTAATAATGTGATCTGGGTCCCATCACATTTATCCTGTTAATAATGTGATCTGGGTCCCATTACATTTATCCTGTTAATAATGCGATCTGGGTTCCATCACATTTATCCTGTTAATAATGCGATCTTGGCCCCATCACATTTATCCTGTTAATAATGTGATCTGGGTCCCATCACATTTATCCTGTTAATAATGCGATCTGGGTCCCATCGTATTTATCCTGTTAATAATGCGATCTGGGTCCCGTCACATTTATCCTGTTAATAATGCAATCTGGGTCGCATCAAATTTATCTTGTTAATAAAAGATCTGGGTCCCATCACATTTATCTTGTTAATAAAAGATCTGGGTCCCATCACATTTATCTTGTTAATGAAATTTGTGAATTTTCAGTACATTATTGGGGGTCGTCATGGCAGTAATCGTGTGGTAGTTGGATTTATAACTACCTATGCAATCGGTGCATATCACCAATAACGTTGTTAGTACGAATCCAGCTCAGGAGAGGTGTACTCAATAGAACATTATATGATAAAGTTTATCAGTGACTTGAGACAGGTCAGTGGTTTTCTCTGGTACTCTGGTTACCTCTACCAATAAAGCTGACCTCATACTTAATGTTAAAGTGACCATTGAGTTATAGTGTAGAGGCTTAGTGTTGTAGGTGTTTTATGCCTTTGCCTATAATTTTTTTTTATTAAATATATTCTTTTTGGAGAGTATAAGTAATACACTTACGAACATTGGCGGAAAGGCATGTAATAACATTCCGGAAGCAGTTAAAAAACTTGCTTCGTCAGCCCACTAGGGCCATTCTTATGAAACTGATCGAAATAAAGATGATTCCTCTTACCAGTTTTATTCTAAACAAAACCCAAAGATTTATCACAGTGTAAAATTTAAGCTATATTATCTACAAGTATATGATAAATAATCTTATCATTTATCATTCATATATTTGATATCCATTTGTATGTACCGGTATATTGTCAGAAAATATAAACTTTATTTGCATGAGCTTAAGAAACAGGTAAAGGCTCGCTTTTCTGGCCTGTTTCGCAGCGAATGCAAATAAATTTTCTTTTTACAGACAATGTAAGTATATTGTGTTTCTTCTGAAATGTGTAAAAGTTCAAAACAACTGCCAAATTTTCTAAAACGAGAAGAACATTGTTCTTATTGTTTTCAAGTGTGTGTCATCTATCTCTTCCATGCTTATACTGGTAGCATTTCTTATTGTATCAGGTACCAGAAAAAAATTTAATTTGAGTGAGTGATTGTTGTTTAATGCCAATTCAGCAATTTTTCAGCTCTATCATGGCGAGAACAAGTTAATTTTCAATGAGATGATAATGACGTCCATTTTGTACTAGACCAACACTCTTAGTTGGATTTTTATAATGCTAGTTCACTGAAACAACAGTCCGTGGGTAGACATGTCGCTCCACTCAGACACATTATCCTGATTCCGAGTCAACCAGTCTTTGATCTTTCTCCTTAATGCTGCGTGTTTAGCAGAGAAGCAACAAATACCTATTTAATAGTCTTTTGGTTTGACCCTCTCCATTACTCCATCGATGTGGTTAACTTTAATTTGGTCAGTGACCGTATATAACAAACAATGTATCTAGTTAATGCAATTTGACTACTCAAATAGAACGATTGCAGGATGAACTAATTTATAATACTAAAATATAATTAGTTTATGATTATATGTATGTATTCATTTAAAGAAATGTAGTGATCTTTTCTGTATATATATGTACAATACATAATATTATTTTCTATTTCATAAACCCTGAATGGTATCATTATGTGATATTAACAGTATGTGAGTATTGTTTGATTTTTATTCTGACAAATATGAAACAACTGGATCATTGACATTTCAAAAACTATTTTCATTCATGTTCATTTCCTTTAGAAATCTTCATTGTGATTGGTCATGTGACTTCCAAATTAAAACTTCATCAGTCAATTAACCACACAACCTTTCACCCATGCACACCTACAGGATCTATTTTTGAACATCGTGAAAACTTAAATAACTAGACATAATAACAACTGTTGAGAAATGTGGAATTATGAAAAAACAAATAATTTCAATTATATTTAATAATAATGTATTCAATCAAATATTGTCATTGGAAATAAGAATATGACCGTGAATTCACGATACACAATACGAATGAATGAACATTAAACAGTGGCTTTGTTTAGGTTGCTTACATAGATGTGTTCTTCCCCGCATTCCAATGATATGAGGTCAGGACAAAGTAGTTCAGCAGAGAACGTCTTGTACAACGTCGTGCCATTCTTTTATCAGCACTGTGTGGTGATACAACATCTTGTATCAGACAGACTACTTTCGTTAATTTCAAAGGAAAACGCAATATACGTACATTATTGTTAAACATAAAATTTAATTGCACTCGCTGCGAAACAAGCTAGAAAACCTTGTCAAAAGCTCTTTTCTACCTGTTTCTAAAGCTTGTACAAAAAAATTATATATTTTCCGACAATGTACGTATATTGTATTTTTATGAAGTAATTGAAAATCAAATGAAATTTATAGTGAAGTCATCTTTGTTTTCCAGACTGCGTTACACTGGGCAGCCAAGCATGGTAAACTAGAAGTGGTCAAATTAATAGCCTCAAAACCAGGAGTTAACATAAACAGCAAATCAGTAAGTGATCGAAAAATACTGTGAAATATACATGTATATATATATAAAGGCAGGTACGTTTTTGTTTTCTAAATGTACTCAGTGACATGCGTGTCAGAGTCAGTCCTTTCAATACCATGTACTTTTAAACTGCCTAAAATGATCTTTGGTACCTCCTGATTTTAAATAGTGTTGTATAAGATATTCATGAAAATTGTTCCAATTATAATAAATAGTACCGCATGTAAATAGTGAAGTACTGGTAGACTGAAAAAAAAATAATAGACCTGCAGAGTACAATAGACTCCAAATTGTTACCAATAAAAGACAAATTTTATTACTTACCTGCAAAGATGTAATGTTAATTACCATTAAAAATAATTACTTAGATGTCGGTGAAATACTGAGATTTCCAAGGGAAGTAAAAACCAGGTATTTCATCCAGTGAAATAAAAACATCACAGTTCCAACATCGTCACAATCAAGATTATCATTGAGCGTTTGACAAATGAAAAATAAGTTCCCTTTTAAAACATCTTGTTGCAGCAGTTTGGTGGTTTTCTATGGATGCTTCGATTTTCTCCACCAATAAAACCGACTGCCACGATATAGCTGAAATATTGTTGAAAGTGGCGTTAAACACCATAGCCATAACCATATTACTGCAAAAAAAAAGGTTTAAGATCTATGTCATAAATAGTATAACTACTTTTACATTCCAAATATTAAAAATATATCTTTGAAACCAAGCTAGAGTTATGAATATCACATAAGCTCTCTCATGGCAGGCATTCATGTAAGATTGTAAAGAAAATTGAACACAGTCGAGTACATCAGATTTTATTATGACAAGATGGCAGACAATGTTTTCATCAAACATATCAGCAAGCTAAATTTGGATGAAAATTTTTCATTGAAACCACAACCACACCAACTACAAATTGAAAACCCTTATACAAGCAGTAAAGAAAGTTGTACCTCTGCATAAAAAGGCGGAGATTATTTATAATGTATGGCAGAGGTGAAAACCTGACTAAGAAATTATCTAGCCTCTGTTTTGGAGATTGTATTATGGCCACCAGATTTTGTAATAGAGGAAGTCCAAGTAGTGAAAACAAAAACTCACAGTATCAATAAGTACATGGCAAACTTTCTCTCACATAACCCTGGCAGTTTCTCCTGGAGAGAAGGATACAAGTATGTCTAGGTTGATTACATATTAAACAAAAATGGCAGTAATGACTAATAAATAAGGGAGAATAACATTGATTTATATAGCATGTCCAAAAATAATTAAAATCATATAAGAGGGAAAAATAAAAATAAAATTTTTAAAAGAAATTACAACTTTTGTTGGTTTATTTTTTGTTTTCTGTTTATTTTTCATGTTAAAACAGAATGTAAGTATTACCTAATTATGAATACAATACAAAGATTTGATAAATTAATAATTATATAAAATGAAATGAGATGAACAATAATATAACCAACCACAACACTCCTCTGACCCCTCAAAACAGTTTTACACTGACATGACAGAAAACTCCCCTGACACCTCTCAAAACACTGACATGACAGAAAACTCTCCTGACACCTCTCAAAACACTGACATGACAGAAAACTCCCCTGACACCTCTCAAAACACTGGCATGACAGAAAACTCTCCTGACACCTCTCAAAACACTGACATGACAGAAAACTCTCCTGACACCTCTCAAAACACTGACATGACAGAAAACTCCCCTGACACCTCTCAAAACACTGACATGACAGAAAACTCTCCTGACACCTCTCAAAACACTGACATGACAGAAAACTCCCCTGACACCTCTCAAAACACTGACATGACAGAAAACTCTCCTGACACCTCTCAAAACACTGACATGACAGAAAACTCTCCTGACACCTCTCAAAACACTGACATGACAGAAAACTCCCCTGACACCTCTCAAAACACTGACATGACAGAAAACTCCCCTGACACCTCTCAAAATACTGACATCACAGAAAACTCCCCTGACACCTCTCAAAACACTGACATGACAGAAAAATCCCCTGACACCTCTCAAACACTGACATGACAGAAAACTCCCCTGACACCTCTCACAACACTGACATGACAGAAACTGAATGTATTAAATATAATGACTGATAATATTGAAAGGGTCAAATGTAGTTTACTAGTATAAAAATCAAATACAGTACATTGTGGGTTCAAGGCCTGGTCAAGTCAAACCAAAGACTATAAAATTGGAATTTGCTGCTTCTCTGCTAAACACAGTATTAAGGAATAAGAGCAAAGTTTGGTTGGCTCGGAGTTAGGATAATATGTCAGAGTGAAGTGACATGTCTAACTATGCGCTGTTGTTTCAGTGAGCTAACACTATAAAAATCCAACTAAGCATATTGTTCTAAAACAAAGCAGACATAATCATTATCTAATCTTATTCTCGCCAGGATATAGCTGAAAAATTGCTCATTTAAACGATCGATCGACCAATCAATCAATCAATCAATCAATCAATCAATCAATCAATCAATCAATCAATCAATCAATCAATCAATCAATCAATCAATCAATCAATCAATCAATCAATCAATCAATCAATCAATCAATCAATCAATCAATCAATCAATCAATCAATCAATCAATCAATCAATCAATCAATCAATCAATCAATCAATCAATCAACCATATGATCACTGCCACTACAGCTCCAATTATTTTCATTAAGAACCATGGATAGATAAAATGTTGTCACTATATTCCTATATGTTATAAACTTGATTGATTGAGCGATTTTTATTTCACATCAAGTGGGCAGTATTCTAGCTTAATTTGTGATGAGAACAAGTTTACAACAATATGTTTATAGGCTTGAAACATATAACTATTCTTTAATTTACATTACTTACAGCAGGTTGGTGGTTTTCTCCAGGTACTCCAGTTTCCTCTACTTATAAAACTGATCACCACAATATAACTGAAATATTCTTGAAAGTGGCATTAAACACCATAACCCTAACCAACATTACTAGTAAGTACAATCAAACCTGCTTTAGTGACCTCTATTAAGCAATAACTTGTATTATGTGACCTTAATTGTAATTCCCCTTTAGAGTGCATTTCTTAATAAATAAACCTGCATTAAGCAACCACCTGTCTTATGCGACCCTATTTCAATGTTCCTCGGAAGGTCACATAAGACGGTTTCACTGTAATATCCAATATTTAATATTAAGAGAAATGAAAATGGAATGCAAAAACAAGGGATGTCATTAGTGGCAGTTATAGAAAGCCATATGGTCAAACAATTGTATTGACTTATGTAATGACAAAGAACAGAATATCTGATATTGAATTTTAATGAAAATGAAAGTAGAATGTAACAACAAATGTATTGAGTTATTCAATCACAAGGAAGTAATATCCAATATTGAATATTAATGAAAATGAAAGAAGAATGCAACGAATAGCATACTGATTTATATGAGACGGCATCATGAGATCCGAACTCACACAGATTATCTCACAAGGGAGATAATTAGATTTTGTTAAAATTATATAGAAGTCAAGTTTCAGTTTCTCCTATTGATTTAATTTTTGTGTTTTTATTTTCTCTTTTCATATTGGAATGGTATCCTGTTCATTAGGGTGTAAGTACATGTATATATATGTTTAAAATTATTTGATTTCAATTAAAATCGATTTTACTTTGTACAAGGCTTTAATAAAATAGAAAATGTGCAGAAATTGTCATATAAATATGAAATATAATTTGTATGAGAGACAGACAAATGTTAAAAAATCATATTTATTTTCACAGCAACATGGTATGTAAGATTATACATGAAATAGGAATGCAAAACATTATCACGTTTTAATTAATGAAGACATAGATCATTTTTGGAGAGTAAAAGAAATTCTTCCCCCATTCCAAACTTTATATGAAACTATCTATTTTTTCTGGTGGAAATGTATTGGTTATTCCAGAAACACACACTTAATTTGATATCTACAATTTTATTACCATCACTGGGTCGATACCTCTACTGGTGGACTATTAGTCTCAGAGGGTATTATCACTGGGTCGATACCTCTACTTGGTGGACTATTAGTCTCAGAGGGTATTATCACTGGGTCGATACCTCTACTGGTGGACTATTAGTCTCAGAGGGTATTATCACTGGGTCGATACCTCTACTGGTGGACTATTAGTCTCAGAGGGTATTATCACTGGGTCGATACCTCTACTGGTGGACTAATAGTCTCAGAGGGTATTATCACTGGGTCGATACCTCTACTGATGGACTATTAGTCTCAGAGGGTATTATCACTGGGTCGATACCTCTACTGGTGGACTATTAGTCTCAGAGGGTATTATCACTGGGTCGATACCTCTACTGGTGGACTAATAGTCTCAGAGGGTATTATCACTGGGTCGATACCTCTACTGGTGGACTATTAGTCTCAGAGGGTATTATCCATTCAGTAATCAGTGCCTCGGGCACTGTCATGGTTTATTAGATATACTTGTTACTGAAATTTACAATTCCTTAATAATGTAATTATTGATAAAACTAAGGTTCTCCTCCCTCAGGCATAGGTGACCTTATAAAACTAAGGTTCTCCTCCCTCAGGCATAGGTGACCTTATAAAACTAAGGTTCTCCTCCCTCAGACATAGGTGACCTTATAAAACTAAGGTTCTCCTCCCTCAGGCATAGGTGACCTTATAAAACTAAGGTTCTCCTCCCTCAGGCATAGGTGACCTTATAAAACTAAGGTTCTCCTCCCTCAGGCATAGGTGACCTTATAAAACTAAGGTTCTCCTCCCTCAGGCATAGGTGACCTTATAAAACTAAGGTTCTCCTCCCTCAGGCATAGGTGACCTTATAAAACTAAGGTTCTCCTCCCTCAGGCATAGGTGACCTTATAAAACTAAGGTTCTCCTCCCTCAGGCATAGGTGACCTTATAAAACTAAGGTTCTCCTCCCTCAGGCATAGGTGACCTTATAAAACTAAGGTTCTCCTCCCTCAGGCATAGGTGACCTTATAAAACTAAGGTTCTCCTCCCTCAGGCATAGGTGACCTTATAAAACTAAGGTTCTCCTCCCTCAGACATAGGTGACCTTATAAAACTAAGGTTCTCCTCCCTCAGACATAGGTGACCTTATAAAACTAAGGTTCTCCTCCCTCAGGCATAGGTGACCTTATAAAACTAAGGTTCTCCTCCCTCAGGCATAGGTGACCTTATAAAACTAAGGTTCTCATCCCTCAGGCATAGGTGACCTTATAAAACTAAGGTTCTCCTCCCTCAGGCATAGGTGACCGTATAAAACTAAGGTTCTCCTCCCTCAGGCATAGGTGACCTTATAAAACTAAGGTTCTCCTCCCTCAGGCATAGGTGACCTTATAAAACTAAGGTTCTCCTCCCTCAGGCATAGGTGACCTTATAAAACTAAGGTTCTCCTCCCTCAGGCATAGGTGACCTTATAAAACTAAGGTTCTCCTCCCTCAGGCATAGGTGACCTTATAAAACTACGGTTCTCCTCCTTCAGGCATAGGTGACCTTATAAAACTACGGTTCTCCTCCCTCAGGCATAGGTGACCTTATAAAACTAAGGTTCTCCTCCCTCAGACATAGGTGACCTTATAAAACTAAGGTTCTCCTCCCACAGGCATAGGTGACCTTATAAAACTAAGGTTCTCCTCCCTCAGGCATAGGTGACCTTATAAAACTAAGGTTCTCCTCCCTCAGGCATAGGTGACCTTATAAAACTAAGGTTCTCCTCCCTCAGGCATAGGTGACCTTATAAAACTAAGGTTCTCCTCCCTCAGACATAGGTGACCTTATAAAACTAAGGTTCTCCTCCCTCAGGCATAGGTGACCTTATAAAACTAAGGTTCTCCTCCCTCAGGCATAGGTGACCTTATAAAACTAAGGTTCTTTTCCCTCAGGCATGGGTGACCTTATAAAACTAAGGTTCTCCTCACTCAGGCATAGGTGACCTTATAAAACTAAGGTTCTCCTCCCTCAGACATAGGTGACCTTATAAAACTAAGGTTCTCCTCCCTCAGACATAGGTGACCTTATAAAACTAAGGTTCTCCTCCCTCAGACAGGTGACCTTATAAAACTAAGGTTCTCCTCCCTCGGGCATAGGTGACTTTATAAAACTAAGGTTCTCCTCCCTCAGGCATAGGTGACCTTATAAAACTAAGGTTCTCCTCCCTCAGGCATAGGTGACCTTATAAAACTAAGGTTCTCCTCCCTCAGGCATAGGTGACCTTATAAAACTAAGGTTCTCCTCCCTCAGGCATAGGTGACCTTATAAAACTAAGGTTCTCCTCCCTCAGGCATAGGTGACCTTATAAAACTAAGGTTCTCCTCCCTCAGACATAGGTGACCTTATAAAACTAAGGTTCTCCTCCCTCAGGCATAGGTGACCTTATAAAACTAAGGTTCTCCTCCCTCAGGCATAGGTGACCTTATAAAACTAAGGTTCTTTTCCCTCAGGCATGGGTGACCTTATAAAACTAAGGTTCTCCTCACTCAGGCATAGGTGACCTTATAAAACTAAGGTTCTCCTCCCTCAGACATAGGTGACCTTATAAAACTAAGGTTCTCCTCCCTCAGACATAGGTGACCTTATAAAACTAAGGTTCTCCTCCCTCAGACAGGTGACCTTATAAAACTAAGGTTCTCCTCCCTCGGGCATAGGTGACTTTATAAAACTAAGGTTCTCCTCCCTCAGGCATAGGTGACCTTATAAAACTAAGGTTCTCCTCCCTCAGGCATAGGTGACCTTATAAAACTAAGGTTCTCCTCCCTCAGGCATAGGTGACCTTATAAAACTAAGGTTCTCCTCCCTCAGTCATAGGTGACCTTATAAAACTAAGGTTCTCCTCCCTCAGACATAGGTGACCTTATAAAACTAAGGTTCTCCTCCCTCAGACATAGGTGACCTTATAAAACTAAGGTTCTCCTCCCTCAGACATAGGTGACCTTATAAAACTAAGGTTCTCCTCCCTCAGGCATAGGTGACCTTATAAAACTAAGGTTCTCCTCCCTCAGGCATAGGTGACCTTATAAAACTAAGGTTCTCCTCCCTCAGGCATAGGTGACCTTATAAAACTAAGGTTCTCCTCCCTCAGGCATAGGTGACCTTATAAAACTAAGGTTCTCCTCCCTCAGGCATAGGTGACCTTATAAAACTAAGGTTCTCCTCCCTCAGGCATAGGTGACCTTATAAAACTAAGGTTCTCCTCCCTCAGGCATAGGTGACCTTATTAAACTAAGGTTCTCCTCCCTCAGGCATAGGTGACCTTATAAAACTAAGGTTCTCCTCCCTCAGGCATAGGTGACCTTATAAAACTAAGGTTCTCCTCCCTCAGGCATAGGTGACCTTATAAAACTAAGGTTCTCCTCCCTCAGGCATAGGTGACCTTATAAAACTAAGGTTCTCCTCCCTCAGGCATAGGTGACCTTATAAAACTAAGGTTCTCCTCCCTCAGGCATAGGTGACCTTATAAAACTAAGGTTCTCCTCCCTCAGGCATAGGTGACCTTATAAAACTAAGGTTCTCCTCCCTCAGGCATAGGTGACCTTATAAAACTAAGGTTCTCCTCCCTCAGGCATAGGTGACCTTATAAAACTAAGGTTCTCCTCCCTCAGACATAGGTGACCTTATAAAACTAAGGTTCTCCTCCCTCAGGCATAGGTGACCTTATAAAACTAAGGTTCTCCTCCCTCAGGCATAGGTGACCTTATAAAACTAAGGTTCTCCTCCCTCAGGCATAGGTGACCTTATAAAACTAAGGTTCTCCTCCCTCAGGCATAGGTGACCTTATAAAACTAAGGTTCTCCTCCCTCAGACATAGGTGACCTTATAAAACTAAGGTTCTCCTCCCTCAGGCATAGGTGACCTTATAAAACTAAGGTTCTCCTCCCTCAGGCATAGGTGACCTTATAAAACTAAGGTTCTCCTCCCTCAGGCATGGGTGACCTTATAAAACTAAGGTTCTCCTCACTCAGGCATAGGTGACCTTATAAAACTAAGGTTCTCCTCCCTCAGACATAGGTGACCTTATAAAACTAAGGTTCTCCTCCCTCAGACATAGGTGACCTTATAAAACTAAGGTTCTCCTCCCTCAGACAGGTGACCTTATAAAACTAAGGTTCTCCTCCCTCAGGCATAGGTGATCTTATAAAACTAAGGTTCTCCTCCCTCAGGCATAGGTGACCTTATAAAACTAAGGTTCTCCTCCCTCAGGCATAGGTGACCTTATAAAACTAAGGTTCTCCTCCCTCAGGCATAGGTGACCTTATAAAACTAAGGTTCTCCTCCCTCAGGCATAGGTGACCTTATAAAACTAAGGTTCTCCTCCCTCAGGCATAGGTGACCTTATAAAACTAAGGTTCTCCTCCCTCAGGCATAGGTGACCTTATAAAACTAAGGTTCTCCTCCCTCAGGCATAGGTGACCTTATAAAACTAAGGTTCTCCTCCCTCAGGCATAGGTGACCTTATAAAACTAAGGTTCTCCTCCCTCAGGCATAGGTGACCTTATAAAACTAAGGTTCTCCTCCCTCAGACATAGGTGACCTTATAAAACTAAGGTTCTCCTCCCTCAGACATAGGTGACCTTATAAAACTAAGGTTCTCCTCCCTCAGACAGGTGACCTTATAAAACTAAGGTTCTCCTCCCTCAGACATAGGTGACCTTATAAAACTAAGGTTCTCCTCCCTCAGGCATAGGTGACCTTATAAAACTAAGGTTCTCCTCCCTCAGGCATAGGTGACCTTATAAAACTAAGGTTCTCCTCCCTCAGGCATGGGTGACCTTATAAAACTAAGGTTCTCCTCACTCAGGCATAGGTGACCTTATAAAACTAAGGTTCTCCTCCCTCAGACATAGGTGACCTTATAAAACTAAGGTTCTCCTCCCTCAGACATAGGTGACCTTATAAAACTAAGGTTCTCCTCCCACAGGCATAGGTGACCTTATAAAACTAAGGTTCTCCTCCCTCAGACATAGGTGACCTTATAAAACTAAGGTTCTCCTCCCTCAGGCATAGGTGACCTTATAAAACTAAGGTTCTCCTCCCACAGGCATAGGTGACCTTATAAAACTAAGGTTCTCCTCCCTCATACATAGGTGACCTTATAAAACTAAGGTTCTCCTCCCTCAGGCATAGGTGACCTTATCCAATTTTGACTATCCTGTTTATGCCCTTTGGTTTTATTGCTCCAAAAACTTTAGATTTTGAATGTACCTGATGAAGGTTATTCCAGAAAGGTGTCGTGCTCACTAATTTTGATATCTATGGGTGTTTTTTTTACTACAAGTTATTTTAAAGAATTCTCTTGTTGATGGATATAAACATGTTTTGTTTTTGTCCCAGTTTGATTAAAGACATTTATATTTATATATTCTGTGTTTTAGGGTTATACACCTCTACATTTAGCTGCTATGCATGGTCATGAACAGGTTATAGAACTTCTAGTTCAAACTTACAGTAAGTGCAACATTAACTTTTTATCAATTAGTCTAAATTTATAGTTAAGTCAATTAAAATTAATTACTTTGTTCTCAGGCCACTTTTTTGCCTGACCAGAACTTGCAGAGGTGCCAACAACCCAACTAGATGTTTACTTTGCCATCCACAATGCATACCCCCTACCCATTTTTGCTACCTATTCCTCTCTTACATTGATTGGGGCTGGCATCTCTGCTGAAGATACAAATCTGCAGGTTGTATTCCTATATCAAACTGGTCAGTGGGTAAATATTTCCAACCATGTACCACAGGAAGCGTTTTATTGAAGCATAAATTGTTCCAAACTAGGTTTTGAAAGTATAATCGGTTCAAATATTGAAAACAGTCCCTATAGTTTAATTTTTGCAACACAATTTAATGATTCCTCTGTTTTAATTACAATTATTTTATGGGACTATTTGTTTTAATTACAATTATTTTATGGGACTATTTGAATTTGTCGTTGGCAAATGAACACGTTGGCAACGTCACAATACCAACCCGGGTTATCAAGTATAACTAATATTACTCCAGGCAGATCAGCCAATCAGATTGCAGTGTTCTCATCAAATTAAATTATAATCAAAATATTTTTTTAATGTACATTTACTTTCCATTTCAATTGCATTTTTACCATTTTTCAACCCAAACAACATTCTTAAAGAATTATATCTTTAAAATATATCAATAGTTAATTTTCATTTCGTCTGATAGGACGAGGTGCGACACTAGTATTAGTGTATGTCAAGATGTTCAAAACTGACGTTATCATCACACTGGTCGATAATTTGCAGTATCAGAGTCAGTTTGTTGATGAAGACAATATTACTCAGGGGTGGGGGGTGGGGTTGGGGGGTTGGGGGCATCGTGGCCATGATCGTATGGTAGTTGAATTTACAACTACCTGTGCAATCAGTGCCTATTACCACTCATGTAGTGAGTTCGAATCTCGATCAGGGTGATAAAGTTTGTCAGTGACTTGTGACAAGTTGGTGGTTTTCTCGGGGTCCTCTGGTTTCCTCCACCAATAAAATTGACTGCCACGATATAACTGAAATATTTTTGAAAGTGGCATTAAACACCATTAACAAAACCAAACCAATATTACTTAGTGAGATCAAAGAAAAAATTCCCAAATTACCGATAATTATCATTATTTCTATCTATTTTCAGAAGCAGATTCTAACTTAAGAGACTATAGTGGGAAGAAACCAAAGCAGTATTTGAGAAATTCTGGCTATACAAAAGCACAACGTAAGACTTTTGATCTCTCAAGTTCTGTCATGTCAGAAACGATTGACATGGGCAGTATAACTATCGCTGGTCCTGAATTGCCACCGAACACTAAGGTTCAGCTACGACACTCTGTTAGACCTGAACCGCCTTCAGGGAGGTTATCAAGGGGCTCTATTTCTATTCAACATCTATGTTTACAAGATCAAAATATTGACAGCAGTACATCTTGATCTTTACTTTGTTTTTTGTTTTTGTTTATGGCGTGTGATCTTATAGTGGTATTTAATAAATGGGTAATTGTATGGTTTAATTAAAATCTTAAAATTGCCTAATTTTCTACAAATTTTATTCATACATTTTATCTTAATTTATTAAAATTAGCTGATTTTCTACAAATATTAATTATTTACTTGTAATTTATTTATATTTTTTCTCATTAATGCTGTTTTAAATTCTTAGAGTTTACTGTTTTTTTATGGATTTTTGGTCATTTGTTTTTTTAGTCAAATACTCAATAACGATAAATAATCATCTTATTTTAGGTAAATAATAGGGAAAATGAGGTTTGGAACTGGTACCCGAAAAAAAAATAGAAACAATTTTATTTAGTGCTAGTAGTCTCTTGCTTTACATACAGCGCTGTCTCAAATGTATTCGCGAAAATTAGATGGCCGACGTCAACGAGTTTGAGTTATCGCTCTTTGCACCATTAAAATACACAAGGTAAAAATGAAAAACTTACCTTAATATTTTGTGAGGTAACCCTTCGAGCGTATAACTGCCAGAATCCTGCGTGGAATAGAGGTATATAAGTTCTGAATGTAATCCACAGTAAAGTTCATCCAAATATCCCGAATGGCAGTAAACAGTTATTGAGGAGTATTTATGTTTCCTGCTGCATTTTGTAGCGATCTCTTGATGCGAAGCCACAAATTTTCAACAATATCTTAACAGCACCTTTCTCGCTTTTTTATTATTGCAGTAGGACATATTTTATCTCAGAAAAATACAATGTCCCTGATGTGATTCAATGCCGGGACTTCTCACATTATAAACAAACATATTACCAACAGAGCTAAGGAGATCACCACTAACACAGATAGCAGAATGTGATTATGACCCTACTTTGGATCTTTTAAACCTTAGATAGAAAGATAGAAGAGTGCACCTGTTACACTTGTATGAAAGGGATAATCATTCTATCATGTTGTTGGTCCATTCCAATTAACATTCAAAGCTGTGTGTATTTTGTACATTTAATTAATTATGTTTGATAATTTAAAGTATACTTAGTAGAGCAATGGATATCATTTTTATGAAATAATGGGTGCGTTCAAATAGTAGTCTTAAGTTACATCTAGTCATCAATAACATGTCTTAAAAGGTTGTATTTTTTACCATTGGATGTCTTTTTGTAATATAGTGTTGTAATTATACAGACTTGCAAGTGTCCCCTTAAAAGGTTTTAAGCATATCCCTATTCATAAGTTACACATGATACATTTTGTTATGTGGTCCTCGTGGAAGACTGTCTGGTATCTGAACACACCCAATGTTACAGGTAGTTTATTTATTCAATTATTATTTTTTTTTAATATTTTAATTATGGCCTTTGTGTACTATGACACATGGTAAATTATAAAATATTTATATGGAAATAATATCAAATAATTTATTTTTACACAATATTTTATTGTATATATAGAATTATTTTTATCTTATATTCTTTTTTGTTATTTTATTTATATAGAGTATATATTAGTTTTAATTACACAATTATTTATAATTGTATAATCAGATAGCATTGTTTACAGTTAATTTAATTTAATTCTTTATATATTTAATAAGGATTGCCGACAGCCAGTGGCTACGACGGGTTTTCTATTTACAGTTGTTCGGGTAACAATAATTTTCTTGACATTTTGTTTCCGAAGTAGAACTTTATTCTCCCTTCTTATGTCTTCATTATTTGATGAATTATATTTAAATGTATAGAAATACAGATTACAGTTTTATAATGTATTATTTTTGTTGGGTTTGGAGGGGGTGTTTGGCCTTGCGGTCTCAAAACTTTGAACTACGATTTTTGTCCTTGTACTCCAAAATTGTTTAATCAGAACACTGTATTAATGTGGAATACAGCGTTCTGATTGACAAATACAAAAATCATACTCTAAACTTTTATGGCCACATGGCGTGCTCCTTGTCATTTTGAAAAAAGGGACCCAAAAGATTAAAATTACTAAGCTCCAATAATATAAGGTTGATATATGAATGCATCTATCTTGGAAAGTTGGAATATAGAAGAAAAAAAATTATACAACTACTAACCATTACAAATTTAAAAATAGAACCAAAATTTGTCAAATTTGCAGATTTGACCAAAAATGACTTAATTTTTCTAAAATACCTCTGACATAATATAATCTTCAACTTGTTGAAGGGGGTCAGTATTTGGTAGAAGTAAAAGAAATAAAAGCTATTTGTTATGTAGATTTACTAGAATTACTGGACAAATACACTGTACCTTGTTTCATGTCATAATTGTCACGGTTTTATCATGCCCGTTTAACGATCCCTTTATTATTGAAAACCTTTGTCAATGCTTTTGCTTGTTTTATAACATCACACGATAGCTCTTGCATGCATGCATTGTTTGTCTTTTGCATATATATATATATCTAACATTTCATAATTAAAAAAGAAATATAAAATGTTTTTATGTTTTTGTTATGTTTTACACGGACCGTGGTAATTTTCATGACGGGTAATACCATATTAGATTGTTTTTCAAATAATAAAGATCATATTTATTTTATTTAGGTATATGTTATTATCACAAAATAAGGAATTACAAAAAAGGGTGCACTCGACTCGCAGCCGCAAGTGATAAAGTTTACCAGTTGCTTGCCCATGGTCGGTGGTTCTCTCCGGGTACTCCTGCTTCTTCCACCACTAAAACTGGTCGCCATGATATAGCTGAAATATTGCTGAAAGTGGCATTAAAACACCAAAAATCAAATCAAATCATAAAATAAGGAAAGCGGAAGTCTGTAAAATCAGGAAAATTATTGTCTACTAATTCGTATTTTATTGTTATACCACACTTTAAAAAAACACACACACACACACAAAATGCAGTGTAAATCAATTGATAAGATATTATGTCTAATAAGATATCTTAATTAATTGATGTATTTGTGCCTCTTATTTAAAATCTCTATGTGCTTAAGCTGAAATTAACAGTTAACTCTGCACCTAACTGTCTATGTCCAAGTACTTAAACGCATGCTATAAACACATGCTAATTATTGTAATGTTATTAACATTTTAATGCTGTCTTGTCTTGTAATCGCCTTTTTCAGTTATGTCTCTTTTAACTCAAGATTTTTCATTTGACAAAGGTTATCCGTTTTAGATTTTAAAAAAGAATTGTTATTTTTTGCTTTCCTAAGCATCTTATGTGTTTTTTTTAACAAGAGAGTACAAAATAAAGCATCCATGGAGGAAATATAGGTTATATTTTATCGATGAATAAAAAAATATGCTTTGCGTCGTCAGGGCAGTGCAAACATGTTGCTTTGTGTCCATTCTGATTCTCTATGATTTTCTCATCTGTGAATGTTTTTTATTGTTTTTTATCGTTTATTTATATGTGTATTACCGATAGAAATCCAGTTATTACCGATAGAAATCCAGTTATTACCGATAGAAATCCAGTTATTACCGATAGAAATCCAGTTATTACCGATAGAAATCCAGTTATTACCGATAGAAATCCAGTTATTACCGATAGAAATCCAGTTATTACCGATAGAAATCCAGCTTTCAAGAGAGTACGGTTGGGATCCTATTAATTGGTTTAACCCGCCACTTTTTGGTGCCTTTTCCAAGGCAGGATCTGTATTTTCAATGTCACATATCATGGTCTGTTTTATGTCCAATGAGTTTAAGTTCGAGAGGCGATCGTTAGTTTTGTTGATATTAATACAGTTGTTGACAATCGCTGGTTAAGCTTACTTTTCATAATGTCCTTACATATAGCAAGATCTGGATAAAGTGGTATGACAAATCCTAACAAATACATGTTCTAGACAGAACAGCGCAGATCCTAAAAAATATATGTGCTAGACAGTAGCAAATTATCAGAACAGTTTATAAATCCATACCAAACAAGTGCTTTGTCAAATTGTATACTTTTGGTGCAAGCAGTATCGACATGCTTTTGTAAAAATTGAGAATTACTGTGCCAACTATAGAATATTCTCGATATGATTCAATTTTATCTACCTTTTAACATGCTGTCTGGTGTATTATGTCCAATAGCCCAACTGTAATTCAAGAAAACCCTGCTAGCTGTCTCATGACAAATTTTCCATAGTGGTTATTATGAAAATATGTATTTGGAGGTTACAATTTCGACTTGCATTATTTTGCCATAAAAATATGGAAATGGAAGTGCTGTTCTTTGATGGAATGATGCAATATGTGTTTTTGGTGCAGATAAAATAAATTCAAGATGACTGCCAGAGCCTAAGTATGTTCTCTTTAGAAAACAAAGAACTGTTTGAATCCAAATTGTACATGAACAATCATTGGATAGTCCTTAATAAGATTTTTCATCCAGATCAAAAAGCCAAGATGGCTTCCAAAGTGAAACATATTTGAAATATGTGAAATTTTCTTGAAGTGTTTGGGATCAACCTGTATACACTGGTAAATGATCATAAGATGGATCTTTACAACATTAGTTTTTCATGCATATTTGGAAACCAAGATGGCCACCACAGTAGACAGAAATGATAAAATTGCATTAAGTAGTTTTAATTGTTAAATTTGAATTCTAAGTTGACAGTTGTTTCCCTATAACTTCTTTTGATGGACTTGTGTACTATCTAACATCTAGCATAATTAGCGTTATACACATAACAATGAAGGATAAATATATTACATATAAAGTTCAAGATTACAAATCCACGTTCTTTGCAACAATGTTACTTGGCAAGTTATGTGTGAGGGTTGAAATTTTACTCGTATTTGGAGAATACTTTCATGACCACACCATTTCTATAAGAAAGGAGGGGCCCACATAAGTAGTTTAAATAAGGATTTTGGAACTTTTCTGATGAAGTGGTATTTTTTTTTACTTGTATCTTCTCAGAAATACTGAATTGTTGGAACCCAAACGCTGCCTGAATGATCATTGGATATTTTTGTGTTTTTGTCATTGATTAGAAATTTATAACGAGCCTCATTGTTAGATATTGTTTGTTACAGAGGTCTATTAGCATAATTTCTTTTTCATTTTTCTGGGAGTGGGGATAAAGGATCTTGAAAGGCCTAACCTAATTTCCTGTTCATCAGGTGTACTCAGTGGTTTTACAGGAAATGTTATCATTGTGACAGCTCTTGTCAACTTGAAATAAAATCATGTTGAAAGGTTTAAATGAAAATTTGACCAAAGTCAATATTATTTGTTTGAAATTGATGGTTTATGTAATCTATAGTTATTTGCCATTGTATTTTTGTATTCCTCTGGTCCATGGGTTAATTTTTCAGATACTAAAAGAAATGGACCAATTCAGAAATGTACCATATTAGCATTATGAAAAAGTCATGTTTGATGACTACAGTGAGCATGTGCAAAGCTAAGTGATTTAAAAACACAGATTTTTTAATTTCTGAATTGGTCGATTATTGAATTTATGAGATGATGGTTATGTATCTTTTTACATTTATTTAGACTTTATATGTTTCATTTTAGAAACTTTCAAAGTAATGGTTATGTATGTCTTTATATTTATTTCAGACTTTATATTTTTCATTTTAGAAACTTTCAAAAGAGGTTCAATTCGACACCAGCAAAATCAGAGTGAGGTCTTTCTTTATACCTTAAATCTTGGGCTGTCTGAGGAACCTCTTGTCGATTAATATAAAACGCACGAGCTTATTTTTGTTATTGGATGGTCTTGCTTAGATTGTGAAGTGAAAATTACGAAACATTAACCACTAATAGATAAATGCTAGCTTCGTTTCTTATAAAATGACAGACACTTAAATATCTACAGCTGAAAAGAAATATAAAAATACAAATTTTATAAATATGATATGTTGTTTTATAGAAAATTTATAATAATAAAAACAAATATGTATTGTTTTATTTATATATTATTATTGTTTTCAACAAAGACAATTTTAGTTGCTTGTGAATTTTTTTTCACATCAGTCAACAAAGAAAGTTTGTGACAAAAAGATTTAATGGGTTGAAGCCATCACAAAAGGGAGATAATCTAGCATGACCATGTCTAAAATCCTCTAGAAATTAGTTACGAATTGACTTGAAATAAGTGTTGACCTCATCGCAAAGAGGAGTTAATTTGGTATTAACATTGTCTAAGATTCTCTCAAATTTAGTGACAGACTGACAGTATTGAAGTAAAGGTTCAAACAATTACAAAAGGGAGATAATCTGGTATGAACATTGTCTATAATCTTCTAGAATTTAGTGAAACAAACTGACTAAGTAAAGGTTCAAACAATCACAAAAGGGAGATAATCTGGTATGAATACTGTCTAAGATCTAGAATTTAATGACTGAAGTTATTATTGTGTCTATGTTAAATTTATTATTTTCATAAAGTACTGTTATTTTATCATCCCCTTATGACAGTTTCTTTTTTATGCCATGAAAAAGTTGGCTGTGTTTCATTGGGTAGATTTGATAGGTGAATGCTAAAATTGGCAGTTATTAATTTCTTATTGAGCACACTTGATAGGTTAAAGTTCAAATTTTAGATATAACACCGGTACTGCTTTTTTATTTGACAGCTAAATTTTACGGCTGTCGTTATGGTATGTGCATGTCATAGTTTTGTAATTATTGTCCATCTGTTGTCTGTTGTCTGCAGACATAATGGTTTCTGTGTGACAAATTTTTTTTTGATACTGGCCAATTTTTCAGTGATCATAACACAAGGAAACGTGGCACTAAATAAAGGTTAGAATTACAATTGGAGATTATGATATCTCCTGTTTCCAAACAAGAGACCCTTATGCGTCAAAAAGATGTTTTTAGCATTTGTTCTTCGACCAATTTGATCAATTTATTTTCTTTATGTTCCCGATAAATTCTCCTTTTTGTTGTATTCAAACAGATTTTGTATTGCTCTTACTGTTTTTAAGATAAATAGATCAAAATGGGGCCAAATCACAAAATCCTGATTCTTACAAAAAAAGATTTGAACCTAGATTTTATGATTTACAAAATAAAAAGGTTCAAAGATGGAAAATAAGAAAAAGCATAGAATGTAGATAGACATTTAGCATTGTAAAGTACCGTGGTATACTATGTAAACCTTTTTGTATTTAAATGGTGATACATGTATTACTAACTGTTTATTTTTTACTGCCATTAAACAAATTTGGATCATTTGTTTGTTGCTGCATGTATGTGGAGAAAAACAAAGTAAGTAAATATTTCTGTTTCATCTAGATGTGCTTTATATATCATCTGTATACAATCCCATGTCAATATATAGGGAGAATTTTTATACATTTCTGTTTTTTTGGTATTTCCATGGCAACATTGTATTGACACAAAAACATCAAAATTTTATTTTATTTTTAAAAATGCTAAGAAATAACAATTAAAAGCAAAAAGATAATTTACTAGTAATTGAAACAATTTCAGAAAATTAATAATCATACAAAAAATTACAGTATATTGATGATGTTGATTGCAAATTTCAATTCTGCATTGTGCATTGACTTTTTAGCTCACCTTGCCAAAGGCAATGTGAGCTTTTGCCATCACTTGACGTCCGTCGTCTGTTAACTTTTCACATTTTAATCTTCTCCTCTGAAACCCCTTAGCCAAATGAACTGAAACTTGGTAGGAAGCATCTATGGAAGGTCCTCTATAATGATTGCTCATTTTGTCCTGATCCATTAACAAACATGGCCACCACAGGAAATTCTTGTTTCTGATTGGACGATTTTTTTAAAATCTTCTCCTCTGAAACTGGATGGCCAAATGAACCGAAACTTGGTGGGAAGCATTTATGGAAGATCCTCTATAAAGTTTGCTCATTTCGTCCCGATCCGTTAACAAACATGGCTGCCACAGGCAATTCTTGTTTCTGATTGGTTGATTTCTAAAAAATCTTCTCTGTTAAAAGAAAGATAAATCTTGCCTAAACTGTTAAAAGAAAGATAACTCTTGCCATTATCTCCCTTAGAAATTAACTAATGCTGATATAGTGTAACATGTTTATTCTATGCATTACAAGTAGGTATTCACATTTTAATATTCTTTTTAGCAAACCTTGCCAAAGGCAATATGAGCTTTAGCCATCACTTGGTGTCCGTCGTCCGTTTACTTTTCACATTTTAATCTTCTCCTCTGAAAACCCTCGGCCAAATGAACTGAAACTTGGTAGGAAGCATCTATGGAAGGTCCTCTCTAAAGAGTGCACATTTTGTTATGATCCATTACCAAGCATGGCTGCCACAGGCAATTCTTGTTTCTGATTGGCAGATTTTTAAAAATCTTCTCCTCTGAAACAGCTTGGCCAAATGAACCAAAACTTGGTAGGAAGCATCTATGGAATGTTCTCTATGAAGATTGCTCATTTCGTCCCGATCGGTTAGCAAACATGGCTACCACCGAAACTTGGTAGGAATCATCTATGGAATGTCCTCTCTGAAGATTGCTCATTTTGTCCCAATCGGTTAGCAAACATGGCCACCACATGAAATTCTTGTTTCTGATTGGTCGATTTCTAAAAAATCTTCTCCTTTGAAACTGCTTAGCCATATGAACCGAAACTTGGTAGGAAGCATCTACATGTATGGAAGGTTCTGTATTAAGTTTCCTCAAAGCAGAATGAAAGGTGAGCGACACAGGCTCAGCCCACTGAGCCACTAGTTTATATAGATATTCCGTCAAGTTAAATTAATACTTCGTTTGCGATAACCCATGACTGATCACGCTCCGATACTCTCCACTCTGTTGACTCATGGGTGATGAGTGGAGATTAATCAGTGTGATCATCTGTGGGTTAATGACGATTTTAATTCCCATAAATACCCTATATTTAAAATTGATGTGGGATTTGTATATACTGCATAATAATAATAATCACATTCTTTATTTATATATTTTATTTGCCATGTGTACTGGTATGTTTACTTGATGATTTAAAAAAAATATAGTTTGATAGAAAATTATATCAGTGTGGTTATTCAGAATTACCCGTAATAGATGAAATACTGTAAGTAAGTCACATGATTTATACAAGTCATTTCTACCACAATTAAATCTGTTCTACCTTTCACAAAAACCTTTGTCTTCCTTGTTCTGCACTAAAAATACTTCATATTGTCACAGTCTCACTCGGTCGATTCCATTCCTCCATCACCGATGTTTACCGATTGAGCGTTTCCCATCATTACCCAAGATGGTGAGATTTGGGACTATTACTTCTCTTTTTGTCTTCAGATTTCGTTAAATACTAATATTTTTGCATATACTTGATCTTGAGATTATTATTATTTTTAATTGATGTACATTTTGCCATTGACAAGATGGCTTTAGCCCGATGATTACCCTTCATGTTCACTCAAGTTACAGACTTAGAACCTTGTGTTACTTATTTTATGTGTTCTATAGGACATCTTGGATACCGTAATAAGTCATGTATCATAAGCACTTTTTGTAAATAATTTGACCAGCCTGGGTAATTATTTCATGGTTAAATGTTAAAAACTTGCATGGTACAATCAATTACTGAAATGAATATGAGAGTGTGCAATATACAGAATAATTATGGTATTCTACAGTGAAACCTGTCTAAACCGAACCTTGAATAAACAGGAATCCTGTTTAAGCTGAACTTGAAATAAAGTCTTAATGTAGAAAATCTTTGTTAATTTAACCTGTATGAACTGAACACCTGTCTATTCTGAACACAAAAGTCAGTCCCAAGGTCAGGTTCAGTTTATACAGTTTTCACTGTAATTTAATTATCACATTCTGAATGTTTTTCTGAATTTTTTTGCGAGATCAACACATTTTGATTTGTTTTCACAGTTTGTGTCATGGCTATGACCTTTCATTTGTTTTCTAAAGACATTGTTTATTTCTTTTGATTTGTTTCATAATGTATATGTGACAAATTGATAATTGTTTACTGATTTCTTGAGCTTTCAAATCACTGTTTCCTAATATACCTAAGGTATCAAGACAATATTACTTCAGGTTTTTGAGTGCAATATATATATAATATCTCTCTGATTTAATGACTAACGAAGATGAGGTACTCCTGATATAAGACCCTAATATTGACCCCACTTTTTGTAAATATAGAATGCAGAGTGGACTATGCCTTTTTTTCTTTTTTTTTTCTTTTTATTAAATAATGTTTGTTTTTCGGTAGCAGAAATTAGGGTGTAAACTGAAATTAAATATTTTTGCTGCGATAACTTTGTGTTTCAGCTTTGTTACTTTGCAATTTTTTCACATATTTCATAAATTTTTGTATTTGAATGTATTTTGGAAATCTTTGTTCAGACATAAAACTCATATTTTTTAATCAATTTTATTATTTCGATTGGCGATTCCGAAAAGCTTATAGCTATGATATGTTTTTTTTGTTTTTGTCTTTTGTCTTTTGTTCTTATTTTATTGGTTTATTGTCATTTTATCACATATCAACAAACTTTCAAGATACCAGATAATTAATTTTTCACTGTTTTGATGAAAGTAACCGTTAGTTTGTCAATACTTATATAATAAATTCCTTAGAATCTGTGTTTTATGTAAGGTTTAGGTGTACAACACATCTTAATGTTAATATTTGACTTGTTTTGTGTGACCATATTAACAAATAGAATTATGGTAAATTGAAAAAAATAAAAGCGCATCTGCTCTTTCCTAAACTTTGCACAATCAACAAATATATATTGCATAGCAATATTAACAAATAGAATTAAACTGAAAAAAACAAAAACACATCTAATTTTTCTTATGCTTCACTCAATCAACATAGATATATTATTCTTGTTTTTGGATTTTAAATTATATTTATAAGTACATGTTAAACTATGGTTATCAGTTTTCCCATAAACAGTAAAACATGTATTTGAGATCAACTTTCATATTAGACACATTTGTTTACAAGAAAATAATATTTATTATATACATGTATCTATTGATGTTGGGGGCATCGTGGCCGTGATCGTATGGTAGGTAGATTTACAATTATCTATGCAGTCAGTGTATATCACCACTAACATTGAGTTCGAATCCCGCTCATGGCGAGGTGTACTCAATACAACATTATGTGATAAAGTTTGTCAGTGACTTGCTGGAGGTCGGTGATTTTCTCTGGGCACTCAGGTTTCCTCCACCAATAAATCTGACCACCACGATATGACTGAAATATTGTTGAAAGTGGTGTTAAACACCATAAACCAATACTGAACTATCTATTGATGGTAACGTGTAATCGGTAAGATCACTTGAACAAGGACATCATATCTTGATCAGAATCCACTTGTAGTGTGTACCAGTATTAACATATAGAATTAATTATTTTTTTTAAAACACATGCACACAAACACTTATAATCTTTCCTAGTTCTCTCACTATAAGTAAAATAAGTTTCTTGAATTTCATAGAAACATTGTCTTCTCCTTGATATTCTTTAGCGTATACTTATTAGATGTCTGGACTGTTTCTTTTACAGATTTAAGTTTTGTTTTTTCTGACAGTTGCATATATTTCTTGATTTCTTTTGTGTGTTTTTTTGTGAGAACTACTTTTATAATTATCTTCTTCAAGA
Source organism: Bathymodiolus brooksi (assembly GCA_963680875.1). Taxonomy (NCBI): domain Eukaryota; kingdom Metazoa; phylum Mollusca; class Bivalvia; order Mytilida; family Modiolidae; genus Bathymodiolus; species Bathymodiolus brooksi. Next base: position 82,790,537 of record OY804578.1, on the reverse strand, counting down.
TTTTTATGAATTGAATCATTCAGAATGAGAGCTTTATTTTAAAGTGTGTTATTTAGCATGTACTAAATTCTATAAAACTATCAATTTTGTTATTGGAAATTGAACATGAAATTTAAACCGGTTTTAAAACTATATTAAGACTTGGTCCTAATCGATCAATTTTGAATTTTGATATTTTTAGCTCACCTTTGCCATCACTTTGCATCCGTTGTCCATTAACTTTTCACATTTTAATCTTTTCCTCTGCAACCTGTCAGCCAAATGAAGTGAAACTTGGTAGGAAGCATCTATGGAAGGTCCTCTCTAAAGATTGCTAATTTTGTCCCGATCCATTAACAAACATGGCCGCCATAGGCAATTCTTGTTTCTGATTGGCCGATTTTTAAAAATCTTCTCCTCTGAAACCGCTAGGCCAAATGAACCAAAACTTGATAGGAAGCATCTATATCATGTCCTCTATAAAGATTGCATATTTCGTCTCGATCCATTAACAAACATGGCCACCACAGGCAATTATTGTTTCTGATTGGTTGATTTCTAAAAAATGATTTCTAAAAAATCTTCTCCTCTGAAACCGCATGGCCAAATGGTAGGAATCATCCTTGGAAGGTCCTCTATAAAGATTGCTCATTTAGTTCTGATCCGTTAACAAACATGGCCACCAAAGGCAATTCTTGTTTCTGATTGGTTGATTTCTAAAAAATCTTCTTCTCTGAAACCACTTTGCCAAATGAATCGAAACTTGGTAGGAAGCATCCTTGGAAGGTCATCTATAAATGTTTTGATCTGTTAATAAACATGGCCACCACAGGCTATTCTTGTTTCTGATTGTTCGACTTCTAAATATCTTCTTCTCTGTAACTGCTTAGCCAAATGACCAAAACTTGGTGGGAAGCACCTATCATGGCTATGGGAGGTTCTGTATTAAGTTTCCTCAAAGCAGAATGAAAGATGAGCGACACAGGCTCAGCCCACTCAGAGCCTCTAGTTTATCTATAGAATGTTTGTACATGTTTCAAAATTGTAGATTTTTAAAACATCAAGCCAATATTTGTGTAATAATGATTTAAATATATTTTCTGATTGTAAAATTCAAGATATTCATTTTTACTTATTTATTTTCTTTTTAATTTGGATTAATATTAATATATTAACATATTTTTTTTATTTTTCTTCTTTTTCAGAACTTTTGTTAACAACTAGACTTCGATCTTCATCATCTACAGGTGATATGTTTTATTTGTTAGATATATTTGTTAATTTTCCCCACCTGGCAAGTCTACAGATAATATATTTTATTTTTTAGATATATTGGTAATTTTTCCCTTCTGGCAAGTTTTCAATCCTTTAACATGAAAAACGTGGTGGTAAACTAAAAGTAGTCCTATGTTCATGGCATGTGTTTCTTTCCATTTTTTCAACTGTTCATCAGTCCATATAGATACAGATACTATATTTACCAAAGTATGGTGCCCACAAGGAACAGATTAATCACAATTTAATTATACATAGCAAATGGTTAAATGAAGAAAAATAATCAACTAAGGAAAATGGTAATACATGTACGTACAGTAATTGATTACATATTAAGATCCCTAACATTTTCTTTAATTATTACTGGGGGCCGTCGTTGTCATGATCGTATGGTAGTTGGATTTACAACTACCTATGCAATCAGTGCCTATCACCACTAACATTGTGAATTGGAATCCCGCTCATGTGAGGTGTACTCGATACAACATTATGTGATAAAGTTTGTCTGTGACTTGCGGCAGGTCTGTGGTTTTCTCCGGGTACTCTGGTTTCCTCTACCAATAAAACTGACCACCACGATATAGCTGAAATATTGTTGAAAGTGGCATTAAACACCCTAATCCTAACCCTAACCCTTTAGTTATTGGATCTCCAAAAGCAATATACAGATAAACAAATGATAAAAATACCTGCACAGATTCGCTTCCTTTCAAAAAGGCCACACACCACCACAAAAACAAATGATAGCACAAATGACAACACGAACATGGACAACATAATAGCAGGGTCAATGAACGCTTGCAGTCAACTGTCCATTTATCCTAAACACTGATACTTCCAATAAGTTTAATATCAATTAGTAAGAAATTAATTGTCTTTGTGGAAGACCAGAATAAATAGGTCATCAATCTGTTGGGATCAAATATTGAATATAAAATAGTAATATAAAATAGAATGAAATATAAATGTACTACTGATTTAATTACTAGGTTGACCCACTAGTTGTACCAGCAGATTGTCTATATATTTTTTTTCAAAGTAAATTTGCCTCGAGAATCAACTATAATTGCTAACTCATAGCCTTTAAGATTTTTCAAGGATTTCACAAGTTTAGATGTGTCACTTTTTATCTTTGTTAATTGACGTCAACATAAATTATAGCTTATATGCAGTTAATGAATGACCTGTATATCACTTTTTGCAATAATGTCATTTTATGAAACCTTGGATTTTCACTTATAAGGTCAAGTCAGACTATTGCATGTTTCTGACCTAGCCTGTTTTGCTGTTGAAATTTTACCTTCTCATTTCATTATTGAGTATGGTGGCCCTGTCGTCAAATTCTTTAAAACCTTTCCTTTGCCGACACTTACTGAATTGGATAATTACGAATTGCTGATTTTCATCATCTTACATGCATAATCAACTTAGATTATATAAGTGAGTTATAAATATACATTTTCATCAAATATACAATTTATTTATATTTGACACAGAACAAGGTAGAAATGTTGTGCAAATCTCACATTTCTTCCAGTTCCTTAGCTTCATACAAGTAAATTTTATATTAATGAGACATGGTATGCATTTTTTATTCAATATATTTAAAACAAAAAACCCCCAAAAAAACCAACCTGTTTTGTATCTCCCTTGTTGTATAGATAAACTAAGATAGTACTTTTAATATGCTTTTAATTCTGTCTTGGTCTTGTGCATGTATAATAAAACATAGATTTCTAATACAGTGCACACAACCCATTTATAAACAGTTATCATTTCATATTAAAGTAAATTTTTCGTCACAGTATATAGCTAAAAAATTGCTCATTTAACGTTAAGCAACACTAAACAACACTCACAGAGTATCTCAACCATAAATTAATTGAAACATGATTTTTGATTTTGTAGTATCTGGAAGATATGTCGATGATTCTTTCACCAGAACCGTTAATTACAGGAAGAGTAATAGAGTAAAAGCCATAAGTAATCTGATTATGTCCACATCCGCTGGGATGAAAAAGGCAATGTTACGATCAACTTGGTCAGGATCGGCAGATAATTTACATCCAGAAGACTATTACAGTAGATCAAGAAGTCCAAGTATTACACCACCAAACAGTTCTCCAAGTGTTCGTAGAAGACAGTCGGTAAGTTAAATAGGAATTTAATTAATATTAGATGTTTGTTGTTTTTTTTTGTTGCAATACTCTAAATAAAATCGCATTGAAATCTTATCAGAAACAACTTATCCATATTGGGCTGAGATGATCTTTGGTTGGTCTTAGCTACTTTCAATATTGTGCACAACACTCCTGGTCTCATTCCAAGATGGCTGCTTCAACTAAAAAAGTTGTTGAATGGAAACAATAGTGTAATTTTCGGTGGAATCAGTTCAAAATGTTCTAGCTCTCTATTGCTATCTCTATTGACAGATTTACATAAGTTTGATAACTTGTTTCTGAATCCCATTGAACATTGTTTAAGTATATTTATTTGAATAACTGTAGGCTGAAATTTCATGAAATAAATATTGTATAAACTAACTCTATTAGATATAGAAATCAATTTGATAACAAGTGGAGAAATTACAGGCTCCTGGGAACCTCTGGTTTGTCAAAAATCATTAAAAAATCTTTTATGAAACCACTAAACCAAACTTGGGGGAGATTGTCCTTTGGTTTTCCCCTAATAAATATATTTAATTTAACCCCATCCTCTATCCAACATGGTCTATTTTGCTGTAAATAATAAATGAGCAAAATTGAACTGTAGCTACCTAATACTGAATTATTGAATATGTTTTCTGTGTTTAATTATGTATGCCCCCACTTTGGTGGGGAGACATATTGTTTTTGTCCTGTCCGTCTGTCCGTCACACAGTTTGTCAGCGCAACTCCTCTGAAGCTATAGAACAGAATTTCATGAAACTTGGTAGGTAGTAAGGACACCATATTTAGTTGTGCATATCACCAGGAAATTTTGATCGCCTGAATTTTGTGGGAGTTATGCCCCTTTGAATTTAGAAATTTCCCGAAATTTACTACTAAAGCAGCTTGTCAGTGTAACTCCTTTGAAACTACTGAACAGAATTTCATGAAACTTGGTAGGTAGTAAGGACACGATATGTAGTTGTGCTTATTACCAGGAAATTTTGTTCGTCTGAATGTTGTGGGAGTTATGCCCCTTTGAACTAATTTTTTTTCTGAAATATACTTCTGAAGCAGCTTGTCAGTGCAACTTCTCTGAAACTACTGAACAGAATTTCATGAAACTTGGTAGGTAGTAAGGACACCATATGTAGTTGTGCATATTACTAGGAAATTTTGATCCCCTAAATTTTGTGGGAGTTATGCCCCTTTGAACTTAGAAATTTCCCAAAATATACTTCTGAAGCAGCTTGTCAGTGCAACTCCTCTGAAACTACTGAACAGAATTTCAACTTTGCCATGACAATGTGGAATAGTACCTGTAACCCTTGCTTTAGCACTTTTGATCAATTTTTTTTTGTGATTCATGGATTAAAAACAGTTTTTTTTGGTTATTCATTGAAGCTTAATTTTATTTGTTACCTAAATAGATTTTTTACCTTTGACTACAGTTTGTGGGACAGGGGGAGACATACGTTTTTGTGGGCAAAAACAAACTTTAATTTATTGTTTCATGTGTAGTTCATCTTTATCAACTCCTGACTTCAGAAAAATTAGTCCCTATCACCACTAACATTGTGAGTTCGAATCACACTCATGTGGGATGTACTTGATACAACATTATGTGATAAAGTTTGTCAGTGACTTGAGGTAGGTCGGTGGTTTTCTCCGGGTACTCCGGTTTCCTCCACCAAATAAACTGACCGCCGCGATATATCTGAATTTTTTTTTTAAAGTGGTATTAGACACCATAGCCCTAACCATAACCCTACAGATAGTACAGTTCTCCATAAAAATATACAGTTATCTCCCTTCTTATTGCCACTTTAAATAATTTTACCATACCATAGTGCAATATTTTTATTTTGAATATTCAACAGGTAACAATTGTGTTTGAATTTTGAACTGTAATAACTTTTTACATTTCTTTGTAAATTTGTAAATTGTTAAGCAAATTTTGACACTTAATATAAAAATACTTTTTAGAAAATACAGTTTTTGTGTATTACGACATTAATATAGCTTGTATCATCAAACTGTGATTATGTGATATATATTAATTATTAGTATTTTTTTTCACAAGACAAGGATTATCAGAACCTGATAATCCTTGTCGATCAAAAAAAAATACTAATAATTTTTTATCAGTAATTTCACAATTTTAACACAGCTTTGTGATTTTTTTGTTGTGTTTTGACCTTTTTTTTGAATGAAAGGTTTAGTGACCAACAGCTGATAATTTCTAGTATCACGAGTCGGTGGTCAACTGAACGTTGTTACTAATTTTATCGGGTAGTAAAGATCAAAGGAAACTAGCAAATTACCGATAAATTTTATTGATGTCAGTTCTTTATCACTCATTTACAACAATTTTCAAGTCTCAAGTCACTCGACTTCAACTTTAAGACAAATAATTCAGATTTTTTTTTATATACAGATTTTAAAATTTCTATGTATGTATCAACTAAAGATTAGTTCCAAAAATAATCAAAGTAGTATTTCAAAATATTTCAAGAAAATCACTCTGCCTTTTGTGTCGTCTGCTGCATAACAGAGACAAAATATAATGCTAACAATTTTGTGTTAATATAGAACCAATATTTAGAAATCGCTCTCCATCATTATACCATGATTATCATGCTATTATTAATATAATTTATCCTGCAATTGTGTGATTTTGAGTACTAATAAAGGGGGTCAAATAAGCTTCAGTGTTATTAGGTCATGCACTTAATAAAGCATTTCTGGTACCTGATTCATGTAGAGAGACAGAAAGAAACAGTAACAGTAGAAGCATTTATGTAACAGATGACCTTATTGAAAACGATTAGAACGACTCTAGTTTCAGTTATTTTCAGACAATTTGGCAGATGTTTTGGACATTATGATATTGCAGGATAAACACAATATACGTACATTGTTTGTCGTTAAATATCACATTAATTTGCACTCTCTATGGAATTCAATCAAACTTAACCCATCCCTTCTTTTATCCTTGTGCAAAAGTGGGTCATAAAGTGGGACAAACGGTTGTTTGCTAAAATTTAGTGAACCAGTCAAATGAAATAATAAAGTATTACAAAATATATCTATATCTCAAAATATACATAAAACTCTTATTGTAGCTGATGTGTACGTCAATGAAGAATACCACAAGTGCCAAGTTTGGTTTCTGATTGGATAAAATTTGTAAAATATTTTTGTTATAAATGGCTATGCAGATTTAGTTGGTATTCTTTAGGGAATGTCCCTGTAGAGTCAAAAGTTCAGTAAACAAAAACAATGCAAACTAAAATTAAAAGTCTTACAAAAACGAGATTGTGATTAGGTGTCTGGAAAGGATCAACTTCTCCTGCTCCGTAAATATCACCAGTCATGTATTGTAGAGATGACACAAACATTGATTTTATGCAGAAACTGTGGACACTACACAACCTAAATAAAATTATTGAACATTTAGTTTGACAAAGTCAGTATAATATGTTAGAAATTTTGTCATAGTTTTCAGACTTCTCTCAGAATTCAAAAGAAACGTGATCTCTTTACAGTATTTTTGTTTGACAAACTCATTATAGTATACAAGAAATGTTGCCATAGCTTTCTCAGACATCTCTCAGAATTCAATATAAACGTGATCTCTATATTTACAGTAAACACATATTGTTTTAACCCTTCCATATCTTTTATTCCTTTATGATTTGGAAATTGATATTAGATTATTATTATTAGGGATACTTATTTTAAATTATTATTATTAGGGATACTTAATTTTAGATTATTATTATTAAGGATACTTAATTTTAACAGAATGTAGAATATCTGCTTTTTAGGAATTTTTGTTTTTGTCATCTTTCAATCTAGAGTTTCTTTCATCATCTGATATGTTGTTTGCCATACTAAATTAAGGTCACCATTACATATACAATATATGTACATTGTCGTTAGATATAAAATTAATTTGCACTCTCTTCGAAACAGGCTACCTGTTTCTAAAGCTTGTGCAAATAAATTATATATTTTCTGACAATACAATATATTGTATTTATCCTGTAATATAAAAAAGTTCAAAACAACTGCCAAATTGTCTGAAAATAGCTGAAACAAGAGTCGTTTTCATTGGCGTCATCTGTGACTTCAGCGCTTACACTGTTACCTTTTCTTTCTGTCGCTCTATATACCAGAAATGCTTTATTAGATCCATGACTAAATAAGACTGAAGTTTATTTGACCTCCTTTATTGGTACTCAAAATGACACAATTGCAGGATAAAGGATGTTTTTAGCATGTATGTTGGCAATTTTATTCAAAGACTCTCTCCTCCCCTCCCAAAAAACCCCAGTGTTGGTACACATAGAGATACATTAGTAGTTTGAATACATTAAGGAAAAATAAGAGTTGGTAATCCACCTGATGTTTATGAATTAGGAGGGCATGGCCAACCTAATTCATAGATGTTACGTGGATAAACGTTTTATTTTTATTAGGTTAATTGATGTCCATTTGTCAGGAGTTCCCAACTTTACATGTGCCACTGTTTCAAACATAAATTTGATAGTCTAAAACACCTATCCTGACTTCCTTCCAATATTTGATGGCTCCATTAAACGTGTTTGACGATGTGTTAAGAATGTGAAATTTGTACTTGAAACAGCCGCAGAGGTTAGAGCAAATTAAAGCAAATTTGAAGGGAATATTTGATAGTGGTCATTTGTGATCTTATATATTGTATTTTAACAGCAGGGTGCCATCTGACTTTTCTTGGTATCAGACAAAAAATATTTTTAAGCTGTGATAAACCATGGAACCTATGGGAATATAAAGGTGATACAAGCTGCTAAAAACTAAATTTTTAGATAATAAAACCTCAAGATTAATTAAACTCGCAGTGACAATTTTTGTTTGGCAAAGATGGCTAGCTGTAAAGCTACTTAATTGCAAAATAAAAATCACCATGATATAACTGAAAGATTATATACTCATTTGTCATTAAACAACAATCACTCTCATGAGCTATATCATGTATATTTATTATCCATAAATTATATATATTTTTCAATATGAGTCAATATACAATGTAATAGGAATTGATGTATTTTAGAAAAAAAATAGCAAAAATAAAAATGAGAATATCCAAACAGAGGCAAGTATTACAAAAAAACTAACATTTTGTATACACTGTATATCTATAAATAATACAATGTGGTAATGGTTCATTATTTACATATTTTAAAATATGCTGCTGTGGTGTTAGGACATATCATATAGAGGGTTTTTTGCTCTAGAAATTAATCTTAGATTAAAAAAATCAGAAAATTATGCAGATTTGTTAAATTTGTAAACTATATAAATTTATAATATACTAATATAGATATTATTAAAAAAATTAAATATATTTTTTTTTTTAAATTTGATAAAGATATATTTGAGTTAACTGAAATATAAAGATAAAATACTTCATCACATGGATTTCACAATCTCATTAATATTTGGCAGGGCTCACCAAGCTTGGCGAAGTGGGTGAAATTCTCGCCCTATATCAGCTGAAGTCACCCTCCTTCGACTCCAAAGCGAAAAATATACATATTTGTGGAATCATGTCTCTGTGAAGCTGTTGGAAGTCTCCCTATTTTTTGCAAGTATGATGAGCCCTGATTTGGTGTTTTTTTTATAGACATTAATGGATTGATCACCAGATAATAATTTTCTTTTTTAAGTTGAATTAGACTGATGGTGAAAATGCAATTTTATGTTGTGAATCTAAGATTGATTTTATTTGCCCATATGATTTTTTTGCCTAAAGATGCTTAATAATAATATACATATAAATATGGATGTTGATCAATGTGGTCACAGAAAGCTCCAGACCAGGGCTTATGCAACATCCATAACAAATAAGTCGCCATGATATAGTTGAAAAATTGCTGAATTGGCGTCAAACAACAATCACTCCAGGGGCGGATCCAGGATTTCAAGCGGGGGGGGGGGGGGGGGGGGTGCACTTAAAAAAATTGTGCCGAGCGGAGAGAGGCGTGAACATTTTTGGGGGTATTTCGTGTGAAAAATCACGATATTACGCCAAAAAATCATATTTTTTCCAATTGCGGAGTGAGGCGTGAGAATTTTTGGGGTATTTCGTGTGAAAAATCACGATTTTACGCCAAAAAATCATATTTTTTCCACTTTTAGGGTGGGTGCCCTCCCCTGGATCTGCACCTGCACTCATAACAAATAAAAATAAGCCACCCTTTCTAACATTTTTCACTGTTGCGTGAAGAGGTGGAGTACTATAAAACTTGTAGTGTAAGCCTTGTGTAAGTTCTTTCTGTGACCTTATAGATTGACACCTTATAGATTGACAATAACAAAATTGTATCTGGTTCTAGCACAGGTGAGTTTAATTTTCAGATCAAAATATACTATAATATATCTACAGAAGTAGAATTTTTATGCAATGAAATGTCACAGCAACAACCCGATTTGTATTGTACTTTAATTGTACCTGTGACCAAACAATCGTTGAAAATCATGAAAGAAGCTTGTTAAAACAAATCAAAAGGTCAAGAAAATGTTTATTTCATCAATTTTTGGTATTTTATGAATTATTGATCTATTGTGTATATGTATTGTGTAGATTGTTTTATTATTTTCACGGTATTTAATCTGGCTAAAGGCCATTGAAGCTTTTCCCTCATCATTTGGCATTTGTTGTCAAAACCTACATCATTAACTTTTCACATTTTCATCTGATCTTTTGAAACTGTTTGGCTCAGTATCGACTAAACTTTTGACCATCCTTTTTTTAAGAGATTATAACCAATATTCTACTATAGTTACCAAGTTTTTCAAATAGCCAAAATTTTTTCTACATACTTTTAAACACTTATTACCCAATTGGATGTAACAGTACAAAAACTCACAATTCTGTCAGACAAAACAACAACATCAGTGAAACATAAGATTATAAAACAGACAACTGGAATTCAAAACCGGGGGGGTGACATCATAAAGGTTGACGTCCTGTTCTCTGTATAGCACCCATTGTGAAATCCTCATATACAATTTGACATATTGTCACAAAAGGAGGGTTCCAAGATGTAGCTGATATACTGATAAAGTCGGTGATAAACACCAATCAATCAATCAAGAGGAGGCTTGCATATGGTTCTAATAGTTATATCTGGAACATGTCTGCAAGCATATTATATTTCAACTATTTGGGTTTTTTTTCTTATAAAAGAAAGTTTTAAATTGTTTGTGAAGTATATGAGTATACTTAATTTATCCAGTTAGTCAGCTCACTTCAAGCTTTGTCAGATTGTCTAGTTTTCTTACTATTTACCTGTAGTTGTTTTTTTTAGGTCTGTATTTGTTACTTCGTACATGTAATGCGATATCTGGCATAATGATGGCGTATTTGTCCATATGTTGTTTTCTAGTTGATAACCCTACATCTTGGGCCGTTTCTCACTCATTTTACAGTGTGAGTTATTCTCATTTTTGAATACCCTACTGTGACTGAAATATAGAACAGCAATAAAAGTGATATTCCTTTACTTTAATTTGTGTTCAAGTGCAATGCTGGATGGTCTTTCATGTTCATTACATCCATATAATTTCTTAATAAGGAGAAGGAATCATTTCTTACTAAGGAGAAGGAATCATTTCTTACTAAGGTGAAGGAATCATTTCTTACTAAGGTGAAGGAATCATTTCTTACTAAGGAGAAGGAATCATTTCTTACTAAGGAGAAGGAATCATTTCTTACTAAGGAGAAGGAATCATTTCTTACTAAGGAGAAGGAATCATTTCTTACTAAGGTGAAGGAATCATTTCTTACTAAGGAGAAGGAATCATTTCTTACTAAGGAGAAGGAATCAATTCTTACTAAGGAGAAGGAATCATTTCTTACTAAGGAGAAGGAATCATTTCTTACTAAGGGGAAGGAATCATTTCTTACTAAGGTGAAGGAATCATTTCTTACTAATAGTCCAGTCTATATACGCCAGAAAAAGGCGTGACCTAGAACAAATTGCAACAGAAGGTTTCTTGGGCTCATCTTGAAGCTGGGAGTGTCCTCATTAACATATTAAAAGTCGCCGAAAATCCCAAGTTGCCTTCTTGCAATTTTTGGGGTAAAAACAAGGGATTTTGAAGAAAAATCGCTGAAAACTGGAAATTTCGCATGTTCACTCTACTTTGCAGAATATTACCAATTTCTCTAAAAATATCTTGTTATTATTGAACATTCTTTCAAGCAAAATAAAAAAATCTATCCATATTCTCCCCAGGTGGCTATATTTTTGGTAAGATTTCAATAAAAAAAAAAAAATGCTGAAAACTGAAATTTTGAAAAAATTATATTTTCCGTGGCAAAATAAATTAAATCATGACTGTTTCGGTACAGATTAATAAAGAATGTTTTGAAATATAATTAAATGTCAATTGTTAACAATCATAATCAGTTGGTGTTTGTTTAATGAAAAAAAAATAGAAACATCTTATTTTCCTTCCCTAGATTAACGACATTATGTGATAAAGTTTGTCAGTGACTTGTGACAGGTCGGTGGTTTTCTCCGGGTACTCCAGTTTCCTCCATCAATAAATCTGACAGCGACTATATAACTGAAATATTGTTGAAAGTGGGGCTAAACACCATAAACATACATACATACATAGATGAACGAAAATGGAAAATTTCAAAATTCACCAAAAATCCCCACCAAAAAAATTAAATGTAAGTTCTGATATCGCATAAGTTAGCAATACATGTATCTTTCAAATATCAACATTAGGCATCAACTATTCGTCTGAATCAGAGTCCTGATCGTCGCATACAGACATGTTGCCACATGTATTCGCTCGGCATTCAGTGCAAGCGACAGAACATTCCAGACCATGCTTTCTACAGTTACAGCGTTTTGAATCGCAGTTTGTCTTACATCTGCAATATATCGTTTTTAGAAGTTCATCTGGAGCGGGTGGCAACTCGATCTGATTGGTACGCACATGTTGTGTTCAATAGACCATCCCCAATCTTTTGCTTCCATATTGTCAACCTCACCGATCCATTGTTTCACTTGATGAAACACTCGCAAAATATGAAAGTGTGCAGCGTTTGACGTCGGAAGCAAAAACGATGCCATCAACTATCGAGGAATAACAGTTCTGCCTGTAATTAGTAAGATCGTCGAAGCAGTGATCAGAGATAGAATACAACCATTGATCCATAATATGCAAAATCCAACGCAAAGAGGGTCTACGAAAGGATCGTCCCCCATGAATGCTGCTATACCTGTCGAAGAAGCATACAAAATATTAACCGACGAAAAGCAAAATGGACATCTTGTACTTCTCGATGCAAAAGCTGCATTCGACAAAGTTATACATTCACATCTGTTCCGGGAATTCAGGACAAAACGTGGACTGTTATTAAAAGCTTGCACCACAATGCGGAAAGCTGCATAAAATGGGCAGGAAGCACGTTCCATTAAAACAATTAGACCGTTTGCAAGATGTAGGTATAGGACTGAAAATAGGAAACATCAACGTTAACAACACAGGATGTGCAGACGACATCGCAGTACTCAGCTCAGTGATGCACAGATCATGGTCAACATTGCTCTTGACTTTGCGAACCTCGAGGGATATGAATTGCAACCAAAGAAAAGTGTAGCAATCCACATTAGAGGAAACAACAAACAGTGCGAAACAACCAACGAGAAACTTAATATGGGGAATATCACCATGCCCGAGGTGGAGCAAGCTACTCATTTAGGTATCATCAAAACAACAACGATAAAACACAATATCCAAACCAATGTTGATGAAAATATAACTAAAGCAAGACGTAGTGCATACAGTCTATTCGGATGTGGATTTCATGAACACAACGGCCTGGATCCCGAGTCCCTACTACACATCTACAAAACCTACATAACACCAGTATTGCTTTACGGTATGGAGCTATTATTACCGTCCTCAAAACCTCTTGAACAACTAGAACTCTTCCAGAAAAGGATACTAAAACAAATCCTGTCATTACCGATGAGCTGTCCGGACCCAGCCGTTTATATACTAATTGGGATTCTACCAATAGAAGCACAAATTCATATAAAGCCCTCACAATCTTCAATAACGTCTGTCATCAGGGCGAAAAAAACACTGAGAAAAAACTTGCAAGAAGACAACTAACCGTGAAGGAGGAATCTAGTAAGGGACCGACCATTTAACTTGAAGGGGGGGGGGGGGGGGGTTATGGTTTTTTGTTTCGTTCAAAATTTTTTTTTCGGACAATACAAGAGTTAGAAAATTTATTTTTTTTGTCGCGCATATCGCGAATTTTTTTTCCAGAATCTAACATTAGGTTATATGACAAAAACTCTGAATCATATTTTTTTTTTTTCCTCCACCAAAATCAGAATATTTTTTCAGCAACATTGGGAATCAGAATATTTTTTTAGAAAAAAACCATATATCCCGTGTGAATAAGCCTGATTTTTAGTGTACATACATTTTATTCATGGATACGGAGGTGATGGGATTTTCACTCACACAGCACTGTACAGCGCACCGCCACCCAACACACGTTTAACATACGACACAGTATGGTTCTCCTTTGAAGGGGTTAAAGATGCAGAGGTAAGGTAAGGTAAACTGGCGTTCCATAGATTTTTTGTTCGTCCGCATCTACCTATTATTGAAATCCGCGAATTTAAGTGCTAATTCGATCAAACTCTTGAAATAAATATCTCTGTCTAATATATAATAACACATTTTTACACAAATTTAGCAGAAAGTAATTTAAAAAGGCTTTATAAAGCTCTTTTTGGGTTGAGAATGGTGCATTATGGGAATTACGTCTGCTCAATTTGAATGTCATAGATATTGACCTGTTTGTTCACTTTTCATGGGTGTTTTGGTAAAATTGAACATACTTGTTGTAGTAACTTCATAGAAATATATTATATTATTATTACGCTTACCTAGATATGGATGATAATTCCTATTTTCATTGCTTTCCGTCTGAGTTGTATTTTCCGGAAAATCTCTGATTCGGCTATGGAGGATCCGTAGTGACAAAACGATAGAAGTAAAAAGTACTAATTTGTTATCTTAATTTCTGTCTTTAATACATACAATTTTCATGGCGATTTTTTATTGGTTACTCTATGGGTTAAAGTGAAAATGCTGACGTATTTATAATTTCTGTTGCAATTTGTTTTGGGTCTACGGGTCTATTGACTGGACTATAAGGAGAAGGAATCATTTCTTACTAAGGAGAAGGAATCATTTCTTACTAAGGTGAAGGAATCATTTCTTACTAAGGTGAAGGAATCATTTCTTACTAAGGAGAAGGAATCATTTTCTTACTAAGGATTTCTTACTAAGGAGAAGGAATCATTTCTTACTAGGATTAATACAATTATATTTTTTTAGTGTGCTGATAAGGAGAAGATGCCACCACCGTCAGGATTCTTTAGAAAAGGAAGGAAAGCCAATGGCGTTCATTCTAGTAAATCCAGCCTAAGCAGTGATGATGATATATTTTCAAGGTATTGTCTTTTTTTTATGGTAGGGGCTATCGTGGTAGTAATCTTATGGTAGTTGGATTTACAACTACCTATGCAATCAGTATCCTATCACCACTAACGTTGTGAGATTGAAATCCCGCTCATGACGAGGTGTACTCGATACAACATTATGTGATAAAGTATGTCAGTGACATGTGGCAGGTCAGTGGTTTTCTCAGGGTATTCTGGTTTCTTCCACCAATAAAACTAACTGCCACAATATGACTGAAATATTGTTCAAAGTGTACTGTAGGGACAACATGAATAATGATGGACAATACACAACCTAAATAGACACACAGGACATAGAGGAAGATTAACTCACAATACAAAAAAGTATTTAACACAATACAAATGGGAGTAACGACCTGAATATTGTTTAGTAGGTATAATTCGGTATTTATTATGTCCCCCAAACGAAGTTTGGGAAACATATTGTGTTTGCTCCGTTTCTTATTATTATTATTATTATTATTATTATTCTTATTCTTATTATTATTATTCTTCTTCTTCTTTCTTTCTTCCGCCAAAAGTTTATCGGACACATTTCTTGGCGACTACTGAACGGAAATCAATAAAACTTCACATGAATGTCAAGCACTATGAGTAGATGTCCAGACTACTTTCAGAATTTTCAAAATGGCCACCGTTGCCATGGAAATGGCCAAAATGCTAAAACAATTGAAAAACACAAAAATGATCATAGCAGGTTACTCGCCGAACAGAAATGATGAAACTTGATAGGTACAACATCCACATCTAGTGGAACGAGATAAGCCAAAAAAATCGGAATTGGTGGGACAAACTTTGCCGCAGTTGCCATGGAAACAAAAAAGGGGGGAATTAAATTTTGTTTGGATACCTTTCATCAAACTTCATGAAACTTTGTAGGAATATCCACCTTAGTGTGTGGCAGCTATTAGGGGGTTGAAAAAATTCAAAATAGCGGCCGTTGCCATGGTAACCAAGGTACAAAATGGCCACCAAATACAAAAGTCCTCCGATTTGGCGAAATTTGGTTTCCAAGTAGATTATGATGTGGCGAATTGATATCCATCGTTGGTTTCCTATGGTGGCCATTTTGAATCCAAAATGGCTGCCAAAATACAAAAATCCTCTGATTTGGGCGAAATTTGGTTTCCAAGTAGATTTTGATGTTGGGAATTGATATCCATGGTTTGGGAGCAATATTATGATCCACCTTGTAGGAATATCCACCGTAGTATGTGGCAGCTTTTGGGGGTTGAAAAAAATTCAAAATGGCGGCCGTTGCCATGGTAACCAAGGTACAAAATGGCCACCAAATACAAAAATCCTCCGATTTGGGTGAAATTTGGTTTCCAAGTAGATTATGATGTTGTGAATTGATATTCATCGTTGGTTTGCTATGGTGCTCGGAATTGGATGAAACTTTCCAGAAAGTTTGTCTGACATGTGTACACATAATTTTGAGGCTTAGAAATTTCAGAATGACCGCCGTTGCCACAAAAAACGTGAAAAATTTAAAGTGCTCGGAATTGGATGAAAATTAATAGAAATGTTGTATGGCATGTGTATAAATGGTTTTGAGGCTTAGAAATTTCAAAATGCCTGCTGTTGCCATGGAAACCGCAAAAACACTCAATTTAACACAAAGATGAATAACAACCATATCTTTTCAGACTTAGTATGCAAATAGCTATCTAATATTTGCTTATTAATATAATAGTGTATGACAAACATCTTTTGCATTTGATTTCATGCTAATAATATAGTCTTCTAACATCTCCATTACTGGTGTTGTAGATGATGGCAGACAATTGAAGCCATTTTTTTCTTGCTTTGCTTACTAGTTTATTGTAGCACATTGTAGGGTAACATAACAAAGAAGCCCTACTATAGACATGATAGAGTCAAAAACTGGGATCTAACTATTTCTTGCTATGTTCTCACACTATTCTTCATTCATACCACTAGTACTTGTATTGTTCATTTGGGGGACATTTGTAATGCTCTGCGTTACAGTAACCAATATTTATATTATATAACCTAACAAAACATATGCAACATATATAATAGGGTAACATACAATCTCTACAAAAATAAAACTGGCAAGGCGATCGGGTAATCCAGAAGGGCTAGCAATTCCTGTCTCATTTAATGACACCTATCTTCAAGGTCAAGGTCAGTTAAGGAATCAATTCCATTATATATAGATACTGAATCATCAAAACTATTTAAGAAAAATCAGTTAGAATAAATCTGAAACATAGGCAGAAATCTAGATCATGTTATCATTATTGTCTTTTTTCAGTGGGACAGTTACTAGGTCTGAATCGGAACCCAGTTTACAAACACCAAGAGGAAAGAATCATACCTATGTGTAAGGTGGTCAACAGTCTAAAGCTAATTATGCTATGATCTGACAAACAGTGGAGTTCAGAGAACTCAAGGTTCAATGATATGAAAGTCTACTTAATGAAATCTGTATAGGAGTTTATGCATTTTTGTTATTTTATTATATATTTTTAGTAAAATGAAGATATTTATCGGTATTTGTACTTTTTTGACAGGCTCATTTACATTTGCCCCGCATTTCAGAATAGTTTTAATGTCCTCTAACGGTGATTTAATTGTAATTGCATCAGCTAGAAGTCTTTGTTTTTGTCCATAGGACCAACTACCGGGTTTCTCACCTTCTTCTAATTCTTTTGTATTCTGATTGATTCAGAGTCATGATAATGTGTGCCAGTAGATTGACATGTCAACATACAGACTGTTGTTTTATTTAGCCTTTATGCTTGCACTATTAAAATCCAGTTGAGCCTATTGGTATAGCAGACATCATCATCTGGTGAAAATGTAACTTGTTTGACTCGTGATACGGCTGTAAAATTGTCCACTTGATGTTAAATACAACAACTACTTTCTCTCTCTAAATCAAAACAACAGTTTATGGATCTTGAGAGGTTCAGTCATGCCTCTGTTGGTAAATAAATTCCTTCAAAAACAGTTCATCACATAAATCCAAGATCATACAACATTATGTGATAAAAATTTGACTGTGACTTGTGACAGGTCGGTGGTTTTCTCTGGGCACTCTGGTTTCCTCTACCAATAAAACTGACCACCACCATATAAATGAAATATTGTTGAAAGTGGCATTAAACACCATCAAATCAATGCAACCAACCATAAATCCAAGATATCAATTCTAATTCAGTGAATTAGATATGTATTACTGCATTTAACTTCGATGTTATCCCCCCAAATAAGTAGACAGAATATGGGTAATAACTTCTTTTATAACTCACTTATATAATTTAAGTTGAGTATGCATGTAAGATGATGAAGATCAGCAATTCGTAATTATCTAATTCAGTAAGTGTCTGTAAAGGAAAGGTTTTAAATAATTTGACGACAGGGTCATACCATATGAGTGCCAAATATTGAATACATATATAAGTTAGGCAGCAAACAAATACTAAGTACTGAACAAACAAATTTTATTAAAATCATACTAAACTAGTTATATACAACATGGCAACTGGGGACTTATACAACTGCATAGTAAACCTAAATGAAAACAAAGAATCATCTCCATACAAAGGGAGACTACTCAATTAATTCTTGAAAACTTGGGAATGAGAGAAAAATTTCTTTCAAATTTACCAAATTTTTTATCGAAATAGCCCATACGTAAGCATGGTTTCAAATATAAAGCAAATTAGACCATACGTAAGCATGGTGTTAAATGACAGACAAATTCAACCATACGTCAGCATGGTGTCAAATGAAATATAAGGCAAAAGTAACCATACGTCAGCATGGTGGCAAATGAAAGCCAAATGCAACAAGTAAGAAGAGAGACAAATTAAACCATATGTCAGCATGGTGTCAAAAAGAGGCAAATTAAACCATACGTCAGCATGGTGTCAAAAAGGGGCAAATTAAACCATACGTCAGCATGGTGTCAAAAAGGTAAATTAAACCATACGTAAGTGTGTTGTCAAATAAGAGATATTTTGAACTAAGCATACCATACGTCAGCATGGTGTCAATTGAAGGCTAAATAAACCATGCATAAGCATGGTGTCAAAACTTGAAAATTAAAACATATGTTAGCACGGCATAAAAATAAAATAAACTATACACAAACAGAAAATCTCAAAAATAAAAATTAAACCATGCGTCAGCATGGTGGCAAGTGAAAGGTTAATTAAACCATACGTCAGCATGGTGTCAAATGAAAGGCTAATTAAACCATACGTCGGCATGGTGGAAAATGAAAGGCTAATTTAACCATACGTAAGGACGGTATCAAAAAGGAAATAAAACTATGCGTAAGCATAGTATCAAATGGCATGTATCAAAAGTATTCTCAAAAGGCAAAGCATGCAATAAGTCAATATAGTTACTACAAAATATAAAAATACATAACTAAGAATAAAGTAAACCTACATATCTACTACATGTCACTGTATATACAAATATTAAAACTAACTGTTGAAACAAGCAAAACTAAGTCCCCATATGGCACTGACAACAAGGAGAGTGGTGGGGAGGTGGTGGCAAGTTTAAATCAACAAAATTACTACAAGTTTGCAGCGTATTCAACAAAGAATCTGACTGATGACGTAGCACACAAACCGAAATGTAATACACAGTATTACATCACAACCATCTGGTAACTGTAGCCTGGGAAAAGGCTGAAGCCAGTAACTAGTATGATAGATAAGATTCGTGATAAACTCCAATTATTTAATAATTGTAATTTTATAACTCACTTATATAATTTAAGTTGAGTATGCATGTAAGATGATGAAGATCAGCAATTCGTAATTATCTAATTCAGTAAGTGTCTGCAAAGGAAAGGTTTTAAAGAATTTGACGACAGGGCCATACCATATGAGTGCCAAATATTGAATACATATATAAGTTAGGCAGCAAACAAATACTAAGTACTGAACAAACAAATTTTATTAAAATCATACTAAACTAGTTATATACAAAATGGCAACTGGGGACTTATACAACTGCATAGTAAACCTAAATGAAAACAATGAATCATCTCCATACAAAGGGAGACTACTCAATTAATTCTTGAAAACTTGGGAATGAGAGAAAAATTTCTTTCAAATTTACCAAATTTTTTATCGAAATAGCCAAATACAGATGCTTGCAGCTGTAGCCCCAAGTTGAAAGTTAAGGAGAAGGAGGAAAATATATACACTATAGTAATACCACCACTCCAAGTTGTCAGTACAAATTAAACAAGGCAACAATGAAGTTATTTTGCAAATGTGGCAACAAGTTGAGCCTGAGCTTGTCGTAATACTTCTGGGGAAGTATGAATATACCTCGTATAGCAATCGGAGGACCATCATCCTAAGGTTTGAATGAGATGATCTTCAAGTCTTGCCTTATGGGCTGAAGTAGCTGCACCACTACGAAAAGAGTGACCATTATACTTTTTACTAGACAATCCTAGTTTATCTAAGATATGCTTAACATGAGAAATGAAAAATTTTCTAGACAAGGGTAAGCCCTCATCTGTCACAAAAAAAGACTCTGTAGCAATGCATATGCTATTTCTAAATTTAATATAATTCTGTACTGAGGTAACAGGACAGATATCTGAACAATTTCTAAAAAGCGGAATTGTTATGCCATTTCTGAAAGGATCAGTCTTTGATTTCTTAAGCAAAAGAAAAATACATTCATTTGTAACTTGAACATCATTATAACTCAAATTGGTGTCAGAATCAAATTGATCTAACACAGTAAATTCTCCACATCCAAGAAAACCAAAAAAAGCAATAACACAAGCAGCTTCTAATAATGAATCAATAAATAAGTTAAAAACTCCTTTGCGGAGCAAGGTACACATGTTATGCAAGATATCAAACGTTATAGGTAATCGTACTCTTTTAGGAAAATTAGAATGTTTTTTCTTGAGACCCATCAATACAATTCTAAGATTAGGTAAGGGTTTGCCAAAAAGTTTTCTAAAGGGTTGAAACCCCCTTGTTGTAGGTAGAAAAAACGTATGCTACATAAATATGATTTGATGGTGGAATATCTCAGATGCTTTTGAGTTTCACAAAAGGCTATAAACCGCATTAATAAGTATTCGGAAACAGGCGGTAGCTGCTCTTGAGACCAGTGTTGTCCTTGCAGTTGAAGGAACTTCACATACAGTTCAAATCCAGCACTGTATAAGGCTTTTGTTGAATCCGCAACGGCATAACTTTTTAAATTGTTTATGGCGGTTTCCAGATTATCTCCTCTAGTCTGGGACATGGTGTAGCTGTTGCTTCTGAATCTGGGGCTAACTGTCGAAATTTCTCTATCTGAAAGCGAGAGAGAGAGTCAGCTAAAAAATTGAGTTTGCCCGGCAAATGTTCACTATAAATGGCAAAATTATAAGTTGCTGCACACATTACAAGTCGTCTCATTAACTTCATGATAATGGGCTCTTTAGATGATATCCAGTCAAATCGGCCCCAAGTCAAATCGTCTCCAGTCAAATCGGCCCCAGTCAAATCGGCCCCAATTCAAATCGGCCTCAAGTCAAATCGGCCCCAAGTCAAATCGGCCTCAAAATGAAAGTCATATCGGCCCAAAAAAAATAAAAATAAAAAAGAATAAATAAATTAAAATTATATATTAATATAAATTAATATTTTTAGCTAAAAGATGTAAAATTTAAATCTTATTGGTGAACGGATTCTTTTGTAAGGATCAAAGAAATTAATTAATGATTAATTTATGGCATAATTAAGTGATTAGCAATTTACATAAAACGTGATTGGCGGCAATTATATAATGATCTTTATGTTGATTAGGAACATTCTTTGATGATTTTTTCTATTGTCTATGGACAATGTACATGGAGGAAATGTGCATCATATATATGCAGACACTGAACTTTTATCGGCAAGATTATTGATTATTTTAAGCATGGCTAGATATCACCAAATTTAGAATCAGCAACCATAAATTAAAGATTGAAACTGGCAGATATTCAAAACCTATAACACCTTTAGTTTATTTTCGTATCAATGGTAAACATTTACTGGTACAAAACACAACTGCACTTACTAGACAGTTTTAATTCTTCAATAATTAAAACGTATTGGATATATTTAAATATTTTGCTGAATAGTGTTCAAACTATTTAACTTTGCATGTTGACAATAGTAAGCAACAAAAATGGGGCCGATTTGACTGGGGCCGATTTGACTTGGGGCCGATTTGACTAGGGCCGATTTGACTTGGGGCCGATTTGACTTTGGGCCGATTTGGTTTGGGGCCGATTTGACCTGCTTCCCTTTAGATCCAATCGTAACTACTCGGCCATTCTTGCTACCCTGCAAATAACCTCGTACGTACATAGTAGAAATTCTTCTTAAATTGTTTGTCGGAAGTTAAGTTAAGTTAAGCCGCACAAAAATATAGTCTACGAAAACCCAATATGGAAGACATACTAAGTAAAATCTAACCATGCAAAACTTATTAAAACTTTAATTGAAATATAGAAAATTGTTTAAAATATAACTTTATCAAACTTTCATGTAACTGACATGTGAAAAGTAGTGCGATTTATACGTCTAATGCATACGAGGTTATTTGCAGGGTAGCGAGAATGGCAGAGTAGTTACGATTGCTTTAGATCGGCCTTTTGTTAAAATTTGAACAGCTGCTAGATTATCGCAGTGGAATAAAATTCTTTTCCCAGACCAGTCTTTTCCTCACAACACAGCTGCCACCACAATGTGGTACAACTCCAAAAAGGCCATTGACAAAGTTTTATAAGAAATGTCGGGCAATTCTTTCGGCCAAGTGTCATAAAACCACTTTCCTTGATAGAAGCCACCAAAGCCTTTAGTAGAAGAGGCATCTGTATATAATGCATATCAGCAGCTGACGTTAACTGAGGTTCATAAAAGAAGTTTATTCCATTCCATGTAGATAGAAATTCCAACCACATTTTAAGATCTGACTTGCACTCCTTATCTAAATGAACATAATGAAAGCTATCTCTTACAGATGCCATAATTTTATACAGATATGTTACAAAAGCACGGCCAGGAAGAATAACACGTGTGGCAAAATTTAAATGTCCAAGTAATTGTTCAAGTGCCTTTCTTGTGCATGATTTTTTATGAATAATTGTAGAAATATAGTCAGTTATTCGTTTCACTTTGTCTAAAGGAAGCCTTGCTTGCATGTTAATAGTATCTAAAATAATGCCAAGATATTCCAGTTCACATACTGGTCCAATTGTCTTTTTTGGAGATAAAGGGATATTTAATTTGTTAAATATCAAACTCAGTAATGCCATAGTTCGCTCTCCACATTCATCAGGTTTATTGATAGTTAAAAAATCATCAAGCAGGTGAAAAATGACAGAAATGTTGTAATTATTTTGTGCAATCCAACAAATGCTGATGGGCAATGAATCAAATAAGCGTGGGCTTGATCTACATCCGAACGGCAAGCGAACAAAGTGGTAATACTTATCATTCCACTTGACACAAAAAAGGTGCCACTGCACTTTCAAAATAGGAAGCTGTTTAAAAGCATCCGAGATATCCACTTTGCAACACAAGCTCCCCCTACCAAACTTCTGAATTACTTTGATAGCATCGTCAATCTTAATATAAGTTAACGAGCATAAGTCTTTATCAATAAGATCATTAACACTCTGATGCTCATCATTATTATGTGGTGAAGATAAATCAAGTATTAACCTTTGCTTTTTAGAGTATTTATGTGTAGCAAGACCTAAAGGACTTACTCTATACTGTTTAAATGGAGGCTTAGAAAAAGGGCCTCTAATAAAACCTTTGTCAATTTCTTCTTGCAATAATCTAGTGACAATACCTGGATTATTTCTAGCTGACAACGCATTTCTACATTCATAAGTAGGTATATCAGTAATAGATACTAGCATGTCAAAATCAAAACGAAAGCTATTTAAAAGGTAATTTACAAAAAACCTATCAGGATAATTTTTTAATTCAAATTCTAACTGATCTAAGTTAATTTGTGTTGACGGCTCGACATTGTAACTAGGTTCATGTTCTACTAGTCATTTAGTTCTAGCATTGGGGTGTTTGCTTCCAACTTTACTGCCATTTGATTCTGCTTGTTTATTGTTTTGCACTTGCTTGGTTCCAGAACACTGAAATTTTCCATGGCCACGAAGTTTACACAACTTACAAATGTGACTGTATCTGCAGTACGGTTTACTGCATCCCTTGGGCTGGTTAAAATTGTTACAGATTTGCACCCCGTCATAAAAAATGACATCTCGTCCATATCGGTCTAGCTGTTGAGTAGAAGATGGACCCCTGGAATATTGAGACTGGTTACTTCTAGAATTAAAGTTTGGGCACATGGACGCACTATGCAGTGTTGAAGAACACAAATTGCACATATTCACCCTAGAACCTGCACATACCAACTGCCGCAACTCCGGATCACCGAGAGATCAGTCGAGGTTGATGTTGTGCTCCTGCAACATAATAGAACATTTCGAGCTAAACATTTTATGGTATTCATAGAATTTCTGTGGCCAAACTCTTGCGGTTTCTACTATATGAGCTAAATAAGCATCTAGCTCTTCAGCTCTGTTAGGGAAAGCCGAACACATGATTTTTTTATATCGACCAAAGGCAGTAATGAAGTCATCTAAGGTTAGATTTCACTTTAGACGATCGTCGTTGTCTTTGTTCTTTTGCTTGGACGGAGTTTCATAGTTAGGCAGAAGCAAAATGTTAAGATTGATATCTTTACCTGCAATAATTTTAGAGCGTATCTCAGGGGAGACCATATCTACTCCAGAAAAAACTGCAGCTGGATAACCGAATTTAGTTGGCTGCTGATTTGAAGTTGAAAACAAAGGAACTGAGGGGCGGAAAGCACTGCTTCCAAATTCTCCCAACATTGGTGACCTCTGTTGATAATGTAGCGGAAAAGACGTTGTCTGTTGTTGGCAGGCGTTCATTGCTGTGTGTAAGTTAAATTTGTCAGTTTGACCTGATAAGCCTGCGAGAGCCTGTTGACATAAGGCTACAGTGTTCGATAAAAGTGAGCTCTCAATGTTGTTGTTTTGATTCGAGCTGGGCAGAAATGCGCTATGTACATGCGCAGACAAACTAGGCGTTGTCCCATGTAGATTCATCCGCGCACTTGTACTGTCGGTATCCAGATTAATATTGGAAAGCGATGAATTACCTGGCGATTGTAAGTTGTCACGGATTGTTTCTGTATCGCCTATATTGACTAAACCACTGGAATTCGCCGAAGCATCGTTAGTTTGAGCTGCATCAACTGGTTCAGCACCGGACCCAACATTCTCGGAACTATTTTTCTTATTGTCCAAATAAATCCTACGTAATTGTTTATTTGAGAAGTTTTCGGTAATTTTGATTCCAAGTTTCTCCAATTCGACCTTCAATTCTGCGGACGTCCAGTTTGCAGGATTAGATGAGTCCAAATGATTTCTGATCGACGCACGGCGTCTGGTAGCCATTGTCAAATTGAAAGCGAGACGAACGTTCACTCCATGAATTGACTGACTGTAAATGTCACAATAATTTCGGTATATGTTCAATAACTATCACATCCAAGGAAAGAATAATCGTTAAATAAATGATGATAATAAAAAATTATAAAATATTTGCGCAAGTCAAAGTTGAAAGTTTAAATCAACAAAATTACTACAAGTTTGCAGCGTATGCAACAAAGAATCTGACTGATGACGTAGCACACAAACCGAAATGTAATACACAGTATTACATCACAGCCATCTGGTAACTGTAGCCTGGGAAAAGGCTGAAGCCAGTAACTAGTATGATAGATAAGATTCGTGATAAACTCCAATTATTTAATAATTGTAATTTTATATACATTTTGGATAACAAATACTTATTCAAAATATGTATTTGTTTTAATTTACAGCCTTGAAATAAATGTGCTATAGTATAATTATGTCATTTAAAAAAAAAAAATCAAAGTGAAATTTTTATTTTTTTTCTTCAAAATATCAAATTGTTACATAGCAAAGGACTGGGAGCTACATATAAGGGCCAAAATCGGCCCCACCTCAGATGTCGATAAAATTTTCTCCAAAATGTATTCACAATATGTGCTTTTCAGAAATAAATACAGTTAGTTAATATGTGTATCTAATTCCTCACAGCGGATTGACAAAGTCAGGTAATGAAAAGCACTGAACGTCATTTTTTTCAGAATACAGAACGTACGTATCATTGTATTATAATACATATCTTTAAAAAACAAAGCATAATACAACTCAATAAACAAAGCATAAATTTGACTTAATATGCAATGTGGATTGATTTCAGGAATAAAAACTTGTTCCGAAGCTGTATTAAAGTGAACGAATAGTAATGTCGCAACGTCACCCATTTTCGACGGTCTCATGTTTTCAACGGTTTGTTTCACGTGATACAATCTCTCATTATTTTGATCGCTTCATTTGTCAGAGGTTATATTATGATGCTGAAATTGCATGAATGATCTGAAGAAATCTGATCTAAAAATGTCATCTTTAAATGTAAGAACTACGTACATCTATTATTTCACGTTCAAATTGTATTTTTTCGTAATTAATTTTTTCGTCACCTTAATAAAGCTTTAATCATTTAAAAGATATATCTCATACAGACCAATTTTGGTTTCATCATCTGCTATGACATTGATAATGTACATATTGAGGTCATATCAATTCAGAAACTTATTAACATTGATCGTCGAAAACTGGTCGAAATTTTGGTATTAATCTTAAAAGAAGTAATAGATAGGTTTATTTGGATAATAGAACTTTGTCATACTTGAATTTTTTTTAAACACTTTTTTAACCGTACTTTATTCTTAAGAACAACCAATGCGATGATATATTCCAGTACATTTTTACGGACCACCATCACAAATCTATAAAAAAAAATTGCCAAGGTGCGGGTTGAGAGAAGTTCAATATTTAAAGATCGCTTTTTTTATAATATGGAAATATTTTGGGAAATGGTGTGAAGCAAAATGTTTAATGTGTAACGATTTTAGCTAGGAACCTGTGAGAATTATTTTTGTTTTTTTTTGATAAACTGATAACAAGCCTTGGAATCAGATATCCCATAGAAAGTGGTGGTCGATAGATAATTGTTTTACAATCAAGTATTTCATATATATTTATGATGAGAACAAGTTTACAACCATATGATTAATCGTGTAGGTAAAATGTGTGTCGCTGCCATGAGTCTATATATGATTGTTTTGATTGTCACTAGAAAAAGAGGAGATGGTAGATATTATTTTGCTTTGTGACAAACCAACAACAACACTCCTAATAAACTGTTGCTATCAGAATCTGCTGTAAGTTTTCTTTTACGTGTAAAGGAGTGTCCTTTACATCCCGCGCTAAGGGATGTATTAAATTTGTTCCTCATAGCTGTCTGGTGTCCCTTTCACATAAAGTCAGCGTTTTCCTAGAGGAAGCCATTTGTTATTTTATTTATGCCAAATTCGCAGTCATGTTAGGATTCTAATAATAATAGGTTATTATACATTATTATACAGCTATAATTTTAATCCAATCAAAAACACCCATTTAAGACATGTGACCGTACATTATTTTTCCCGTATTGTACAACCAGAAGCCGTATTTTTTCTGTATTGGACATCCAAGACGGTTTTTTTTTCTTATTGTACATTATGTAAGGGAAGTAACTCGTTGGTTTTTGTCGTCTGCTAGTAAATTATTTTTAATTGCAATCTACAATCAAATTAACTTGTTCGATATTTAACAATTTGAGGGAAAAGAAAGTTGTTTAGAATAATTGTTGATTATTTTGCTGTTTTTAATTCATTTTTAGAGTTTACAAGATCTGTATTGATACAGAACATTTTTTTTTTAAATATTTCTGATATAAATTTTCGCACAAATAAATAATTTTGTCAGACTTGGGAGAAAAAAAAATCTGACTAAGGAAAATCAAGCAGTATAATAGTTATGTAAAACTGGATATTTAATGGAACATTTCTGATTTCATATGTAAAGAAAATTAAATGATTCCATTTTCCCAAAACTTGTCTGTCCCATGGTAAAACAATAGCCCCTTTTAGGCTTATTTATACATTATCGGCGACGGTCTCCCGACCATTGACCGATTGTCGTGCAAAAATCGTGCGATTTTCGCTTTCTATTGTTTTTATCAAATAAGAGAAATGTCTTAGAGAAATCTACTGTATACTAATTTAACCCTGTCACGTTTTATTGAAGTACCTGAACTAAGCCAGGAGGGGTCATTTATATGTGTGTTAGGGATACCGAATTTACATATCTCTATGATTTTTCTATTGAATGCTGGAACTGTTCCGACAGTGTGCTATATATTTGTTCATTTTATTATAGGTTATGAAAAAAACCCAGCTGAGTTGCAATTGTTAAAAAAAAAATATGGTTGTGATCGTCTTCCGTAATCAAAATCGTCAAAATGAAATACAACCGAATCAAATGGTGACTTGCTTCAACCTCATTTCAAATATACCTTGACATTCTTTCATACTTGTACATCACGTTCACGATCTTTTATTACAACATTATTTCACTCAAGTGTACATTTTTTCCTGTTCTAGTTAAAGAATTTTATCAAACAAAATCATGCAGTTTACATGTAATGCAGTTAATACGCATTTAAGAGCCCCAGCTTTATACTGCTCATGCTCAGCAACGGACCACCCTCGTCAGTTGTTTTAGCTCATCGATGATCATGAGATTCACTAAGATGAATAGCACAGTCCATGCAATATTTATTTATTTATTTATTTATTTATTTATTTATTTATTTATTTATTTATTTATTTATGCTTTGGTGTCAGTGTTTCAACTGTTGACAGAGTTTTAAATTCAACATGGGTAGACTTAATTACTTTTCATCTTAACTGAACTTGAGCCGTCGTGGTCGTATGGTAGTTGAATTTACAACTACCTGTGCAATCACTGACTATCACCACTATTGAATGCTGGAACTGTTTCGACAGTGTGCTATATATTTGTTCAATTTATTATAGGTTATGAAAAAAAACCAGCTTAGTTGCAATTGTTAAAAAAAATATGGTTGTGATCATCTTCCGTAATTAAAATCATCAAAATGAACTACAACCGAATCAAATGGTGACTTGTTTCAACCTCATTTAAAATATACCTTGACATTCTTTCAAACTTTTACATCACGTTCACGATCTTTTATTACAACATTATTTCACTCAAGTGTACATTTTTTCCTGTTCTAGTTAAAGGACTTTATCAAACAGAATCATACAGTTTACATGTAATGCATTTAATATGCATTTAAGAGCCCCAGCTTTATACTGCTCATGCTCAGCAACGGACCACCTTCGTCAGTTGTTTTAGCTCATCGATGATCATGAGATTCACTAAGATAAATAGCACGGTCCGTGCGATATTTATTTATTTATTTATTTATGCTTTGGTGTCAGTGTTTCAACTGTTGAGAGAGTTTTAAATTCAACATGGGTAGACTTAATTACCTTTCATCTTAACTGAACTTGAGACGTTGTGGTCGTATGGTAGTTGAATTTACAACTACCTGTGCAATCGTTGCCTATTACCACTATTGAATGCTGGAACTGTTCGGACAGTGTGCTATATATTTGTTCATTTTATTATAGGTTATGAAAACAAACCAGCTGAGTTGCAATTGTAAAAAAAAATATGCTTGTGATCGTCTTCCGTAATTAAAATCGTCAAAATGAAATACAACCGAATTAATATCAAATGGTGACTTGTTTCAACCTCATTTAAAATATAATTTGACATTCTTTCATACTTGAACATCACGTTCACGATCTTTTATTAGAACACTATTTCACTCAAGTGTACATTTTTTTCCTAGTTAAAGGACTTTATCAAACAGAATCATAGTTTACATGTAATGCAGTTAATACGCATTTAAACAACAGAAGAATATTTCTATTTTCCACACCTTGTGGTGTGGGGTCGCTATTGTGCATGCGAAATAGTAATTACAAACCCCATTGACTGGCTATTTTCTGCCTGTCTAGAATATATTATTTTTTTTCTCGATCGACAGTTCGGATCTCCTGTACTTGGCGATCGCAATACTGGTATACTAGTATTGTGCACAATACTGGTATAAAAATTTGATCCAGTATTGCATACCAGTATTGTACCAGTATTGTGATTTAAAAAAATATATATTTTACTTGTGTATAGTATTGTAATAGGTATTGTGGAAATGTTACTACTAGTATTGTCAATACCCGATTCTACAAGGATTTTTATGTGTGTAGGGTAGCTATGTTGACTTTGACATGAAAGACTGCATAAAGTGTTGTATGATATATTAACTAATTAAATGATTACAATAAACAATTAGTCATTTTCTCAATTAATTAGTTACTAATATGTGATTATATTTAATGTTTGATGTTATTGGTGATTTAATTTAATTCGAATTAATCAATATTATTAACTGGTTACTTTGTTTGATTTCATAGTTCTTTTGATGCTGTGAGTATAATTTGTAAACTGAGTAATTTAATTTGTTTGATGATCAAAGTTCTTTTGATACTGTGAATATAATGTTGCACACTTTGATGTTTCGTTTTGATTAGTTGGAAAAGAAATTCTTATGATCCCAACTATGTAAACACAAGCTTACATAAGACTTAAACATCTAATTTTGCTTATTATTATTATTATTATTATTTGCTGTATGCTACATGTTTTTTTAATGTCCCTTTTATAAACAGTCTGAGTGCTAAAAAAAAAAAAAAAAAAAAAAGAAGAGAGCATGGCAAATTTCTACTCAGAGCTAGCACCCAACTTTATCTTCAATAAAGACCCTACTGCAGTACTAAGACTACATGAAAGACCACAAGCTACTGACAACAGCATGCAACTGCTTAACCTGCACCAAACCAATGGAAATGGTAACCAGACCACTCAGTTCTACGTCCAATACACTACAAAAAATCCAATATCTTAATTACATTACTGGTATACCAGTATTATACAAAATTTTGAAAAAAAATCACAATACTGGAACAAATTGTATACCAGTATTGTGCACAATACTAGTATACCAGTATAGCGATCGCCAAGTACAGGAGATCCGACAGTTCAGAAGCTAGAAAACAAATATGATGAATATTGTCTTGTCAATCATGCAAACAATAACTTATGCACATGACAGAGCGCATTTTCAATGCACTACATACACAAAATTTTGATCCATCATTTGTCCATTGGAGGTTGATTTAAGAGAATGGAACTGATAGAAGTTAAAAAGTTTAATTTGGGCGCAAAAGGGGAAACTTTATATAATTTATGAAAATGTGATGTGAATTTTAGGGATCCTCAGATTCCAATCCATTCATCTACCTTTCTACACTTTTATACATATTATGCATATGCATACCCGTTATTTCAAATGATAGTAATGTTATTCTAAAATATTTCCACTTTGTTTTACTTGTCGTTTTCTTTTCAGAGCCCCAGCTTTATACTGCTTATGCACAGCAACGGACCACCTTCGTCAATTGTTTTAGCTCATCGATGATCATGAGATTCACTAAGATAAATAGCATGGTCCGTGCGATATTTATTTATTTATTTATTTATTTATGCTTTGGTGTCAGTGTTTCAACTGTTGACAGATTTTTAAATTCAACATGGGTAGACTTAAATTACCTTTCATCTTAACTGAACTTGAGACGTCTTGGTCGTATGGTAGTTGAATTTACAACTACCTGTGCAATCGTTGCCTATTACCACTATTGAATGCTGGAACTGTTCGGACAGTGTGCTATATATTTGTTCATTTTATTATAGGTTATGAAAACAAACCAGCTGAGTTGCAATTGTTAAAAAAAAATATGGTTGTGATCGTCTTCCGTAATTAAAATCGTCAAAATGAAATACAACCGAATTAATATCAAATGGTGACTTGTTTCAACCTCATTTAAAATATAATTTGACATTCTTTCATACTTGAACATCACGTTCACGATATTTTATTAAAACACTATTTCACTCAAGTGTACATTTTTTTCCTAGTTAAAGGACTTTATCAAACAGAATCATAGTTTACATGTAATGCAGTTAATACGCATTTAAACAACAGAAGAATATTTCTATTTTCCACACCTTGTGGTGTGGGGTCGCTATTGTGCATGCGAAATAGTAATTACAAACCCCATTGACTGGCTATTTTCTGCCTGTCTAGAATATATTATTTTTTTTCTCGATCGACAGTTCGGATCTCCTGTACTTGGCGATCGCAATACTGGTATACTAGTATTGTGCACAATACTGGTATAAAAATTTGTTCCAGTATTGCATACCAGTATTGTACCAGTATTGTGATTTAAAAAAAAGATATATTTTACTTGTGTATAGTATTGTAATAGGTATTGTGGAAATGTTACTACTAGTATTGTCAATACCCGATTCTACAAGGATTTTTATGTGTGTAGGGTAGCTATGTTGACTTTGACATGAAAGACTGCATAAAGTGTTGTATGATATATTAACTAATTAAATGATTACAATAAACAATTAGTCATTTTCTCAATTAATTAGTTACTAATATGTGATTATATTTAATGTTTGATGTTATTGGTGATTTAATTTAATTCGAATTAATCAATATTATTAACTGGTTACTTTGTTTGATTTCATAGTTCTTTTGATGCTGTGAGTATAATTTGTAAACTGAGTAATTTAATTTGTTTGATGATCAAAGTTCTTTTGATACTGTGAATATAATGTTGCACACTTTGATGTTTCGTTTTGATTAGTTGGAAAAGAAATTCTTATGATCCCAACTATGTAAACACAAGCTTACATAAGACTTAAATATCTAATTTTGTTTATTATTATTATTATTATTTGCTGTATGCTACATGTTTTTTTAATGTCCCTTTTATAAACAGTCTGAGTGCTAAAAAAAAAAAAAAAAAAAAAGAAGAGAGCATGGCAAATTTCTACTCAGAGCTAGCACCCAACGTTATCTTCAATAAAGACCCTACTGCAGTACTAAGACTACACGAAAGACCACAAGCTACTGACAACAGCATGCAACTGCTTAACCTGCACCAAACCAATGGAAATGGTAACCAGACCACTCAGTTCTACGTCCAATACACTACAAAAAATCCAATATCTTAATTACATTACTGGTATACCAGTATTATACAAAATTTTGAAAAAAAATCACAATACTGGAACAAATTGTATACCAGTATTGTGCACAATACTAGTATACCAGTATAGCGATCGCCAAGTACAGGAGATCCGACAGTTCAGAAGCTAGAAAACAAATATGATGAATATTGTCTTGTCAATCATGCAAACAATAACTTATGCACATGACAGAGCGCATTTTCAATGCACTGCATACACAAAATTTTGATCCATCATTTGTCCATTGGAGGTTGATTTAAGAGAATGGAACTGATAGAAGTTAAAAAGTTTAATTTGGGCGCAAAAGGGGAAACTTTATATAATTTATGAAAATGTGATGTGAATTTTAGGGATCCTCAGATTCCAATCCATTCATCTACCTTTCTACACTTTTATACATATTATGCATATGCATACCCGTTATTTCAAATGATAGTAATGTTATTCTAAAATATTTCCACTTTGTTTTACTTGTCGTTTTCTTTTCAGAGCCCCAGCTTTATACTGCTTATGCACAGCAACGGACCACCTTCGTCAATTGTTTTAGCTCATCGATGATCATGAGATTCACTAAGATAAATAGCATGGTCCGTGCGATATTTATTTATTTATTTATTTATTTATGCTTTGGTGTCAGTGTTTCAACTGTTGACAGATTTTTAAATTCAACATGGGTAGACTTAAATTACCTTTCATCTTAACTGAACTTGAGACGTCTTGGTCGTATGGTAGTTGAATTTACAACTACCTGTGCAATCGTTGCCTATTACCACTATTGAATGCTGGAACTGTTCGGACAGTG
The DNA here is from genome assembly GCA_963680875.1 of Bathymodiolus brooksi. Taxonomy (NCBI): domain Eukaryota; kingdom Metazoa; phylum Mollusca; class Bivalvia; order Mytilida; family Modiolidae; genus Bathymodiolus; species Bathymodiolus brooksi. The sequence continues at coordinate 82,756,526 of OY804578.1, read as the reverse complement.
TGCTATATATTTGTTCATTTTATTATAGGTTATGAAAACAAACCAGCTGAGTTGCAATTGTTAAAAAAAAATATGGTTGTGATCGTCTTCCGTAATTAAAATCGTCAAAATGAAATACAACCGAATTAATATCAAATGGTGACTTGTTTCAACCTCATTTAAAATATAATTTGACATTCTTTCATACTTGAACATCACGTTCACGATCTTTTATTAGAACACTATTTCACTCAAGTGTACATTTTTTTCCTAGTTAAAGGACTTTATCAAACAGAATCATAGTTTACATGTAATGCAGTTAATACGCATTTAAACAACAGAAGAATATTTCTATTTTCCACACCTTGTGGTGTGGGGTCGCTATTGTGCATGCGAAATAGTAATTACAAACCCCATTGACTGGCTATTTTCTGCCTGTCTAGAATATATTATTTTTTTTCTCGATCGACAGTTCGGATCTCCTGTACTTGGCGATCGCAATACTGGTATACTAGTATTGTGCACAATACTGGTATAAAAATTTGATCCAGTATTGCATACCAGTATTGTACCAGTATTGTGATTTAAAAAAATATATATTTTACTTGTGTATAGTATTGTAATAGGTATTGTGGAAATGTTACTACTAGTATTGTCAATACCCGATTCTACAAGGATTTTTATGTGTGTAGGGTAGCTATGTTGACTTTGACATGAAAGACTGCATAAAGTGTTGTATGATATATTAACTAATTAAATGATTACAATAAACAATTAGTCATTTTCTCAATTAATTAGTTACTAATATGTGATTATATTTAATGTTTGATGTTATTGGTGATTTAATTTAATTCGAATTAATCAATATTATTAACTGGTTACTTTGTTTGATTTCATAGTTCTTTTGATGCTGTGAGTATAATTTGTAAACTGAGTAATTTAATTTGTTTGATGATCAAAGTTCTTTTGATACTGTGAATATAATGTTGCACACTTTGATGTTTCGTTTTGATTAGTTGGAAAAGAAATTCTTATGATCCCAACTATGTAAACACAAGCTTACATAAGACTTAAACATCTAATTTTGCTTATTATTATTATTATTATTATTTGCTGTATGCTACATGTTTTTTTAATGTCCCTTTTATAAACAGTCTGAGTGCTAAAAAAAAAAAAAAAAAAAAAAGAAGAGAGCATGGCAAATTTCTACTCAGAGCTAGCACCCAACTTTATCTTCAATAAAGACCCTACTGCAGTACTAAGACTACATGAAAGACCACAAGCTACTGACAACAGCATGCAACTGCTTAACCTGCACCAAACCAATGGAAATGGTAACCAGACCACTCAGTTCTACGTCCAATACACTACAAAAAATCCAATATCTTAATTACATTACTGGTATACCAGTATTATACAAAATTTTGAAAAAAAATCACAATACTGGAACAAATTGTATACCAGTATTGTGCACAATACTAGTATACCAGTATAGCGATCGCCAAGTACAGGAGATCCGACAGTTCAGAAGCTAGAAAACAAATATGATGAATATTGTCTTGTCAATCATGCAAACAATAACTTATGCACATGACAGAGCGCATTTTCAATGCACTACATACACAAAATTTTGATCCATCATTTGTCCATTGGAGGTTGATTTAAGAGAATGGAACTGATAGAAGTTAAAAAGTTTAATTTGGGCGCAAAAGGGGAAACTTTATATAATTTATGAAAATGTGATGTGAATTTTAGGGATCCTCAGATTCCAATCCATTCATCTACCTTTCTACACTTTTATACATATTATGCATATGCATACCCGTTATTTCAAATGATAGTAATGTTATTCTAAAATATTTCCACTTTGTTTTACTTGTCGTTTTCTTTTCAGAGCCCCAGCTTTATACTGCTTATGCACAGCAACGGACCACCTTCGTCAATTGTTTTAGCTCATCGATGATCATGAGATTCACTAAGATAAATAGCATGGTCCGTGCGATATTTATTTATTTATTTATTTATTTATGCTTTGGTGTCAGTGTTTCAACTGTTGACAGATTTTTAAATTCAACATGGGTAGACTTAAATTACCTTTCATCTTAACTGAACTTGAGACGTCTTGGTCGTATGGTAGTTGAATTTACAACTACCTGTGCAATCGTTGCCTATTACCACTATTGAATGCTGGAACTGTTCGGACAGTGTGCTATATATTTGTTCATTTTATTATAGGTTATGAAAACAAACCAGCTGAGTTGCAATTGTTAAAAAAAAATATGGTTGTGATCGTCTTCCGTAATTAAAATCGTCAAAATGAAATACAACCGAATTAATATCAAATGGTGACTTGTTTCAACCTCATTTAAAATATAATTTGACATTCTTTCATACTTGAACATCACGTTCACGATATTTTATTAAAACACTATTTCACTCAAGTGTACATTTTTTTCCTAGTTAAAGGACTTTATCAAACAGAATCATAGTTTACATGTAATGCAGTTAATACGCATTTAAACAACAGAAGAATATTTCTATTTTCCACACCTTGTGGTGTGGGGTCGCTATTGTGCATGCGAAATAGTAATTACAAACCCCATTGACTGGCTATTTTCTGCCTGTCTAGAATATATTATTTTTTTTCTCGATCGACAGTTCGGATCTCCTGTACTTGGCGATCGCAATACTGGTATACTAGTATTGTGCACAATACTGGTATAAAAATTTGTTCCAGTATTGCATACCAGTATTGTACCAGTATTGTGATTTAAAAAAAAGATATATTTTACTTGTGTATAGTATTGTAATAGGTATTGTGGAAATGTTACTACTAGTATTGTCAATACCCGATTCTACAAGGATTTTTATGTGTGTAGGGTAGCTATGTTGACTTTGACATGAAAGACTGCATAAAGTGTTGTATGATATATTAACTAATTAAATGATTACAATAAACAATTAGTCATTTTCTCAATTAATTAGTTACTAATATGTGATTATATTTAATGTTTGATGTTATTGGTGATTTAATTTAATTCGAATTAATCAATATTATTAACTGGTTACTTTGTTTGATTTCATAGTTCTTTTGATGCTGTGAGTATAATTTGTAAACTGAGTAATTTAATTTGTTTGATGATCAAAGTTCTTTTGATACTGTGAATATAATGTTGCACACTTTGATGTTTCGTTTTGATTAGTTGGAAAAGAAATTCTTATGATCCCAACTATGTAAACACAAGCTTACATAAGACTTAAATATCTAATTTTGTTTATTATTATTATTATTATTTGCTGTATGCTACATGTTTTTTTAATGTCCCTTTTATAAACAGTCTGAGTGCTAAAAAAAAAAAAAAAAAAAAAGAAGAGAGCATGGCAAATTTCTACTCAGAGCTAGCACCCAACGTTATCTTCAATAAAGACCCTACTGCAGTACTAAGACTACACGAAAGACCACAAGCTACTGACAACAGCATGCAACTGCTTAACCTGCACCAAACCAATGGAAATGGTAACCAGACCACTCAGTTCTACGTCCAATACACTACAAAAAATCCAATATCTTAATTACATTACTGGTATACCAGTATTATACAAAATTTTGAAAAAAAATCACAATACTGGAACAAATTGTATACCAGTATTGTGCACAATACTAGTACACCAGTATAGCGATCGCCAAGTACAGGAGATCCGACAGTTCAGAAGCTAGAAAACAAATATGATGAATATTGTCTTGTCAATCATGCAAACAATAACTTATGCACATGACAGAGCGCATTTTCAATGCACTGCATACACAAAATTTTGATCCATCATTTGTCCATTGGAGGTTGATTTAAGAGAATGGAACTGATAGAAGTTAAAAAGTTTAATTTGGGCGCAAAAGGGGAAACTTTATATAATTTATGAAAATGTGATGTGAATTTTAGGGATCCTCAGATTCCAATCCATTCATCTACCTTTCTACACTTTTATACATATTATGCATATGCATACCCGTTATTTCAAATGATAGTAATGTTATTCTAAAATATTTCCACTTTGTTTTACTTGTCGTTTTCTTTTCAGAGCCCCAGCTTTATACTGCTTATGCACAGCAACGGACCACCTTCGTCAATTGTTTTAGCTCATCGATGATCATGAGATTCACTAAGATAAATAGCATGGTCCGTGCGATATTTATTTATTTATTTATTTATTTATGCTTTGGTGTCAGTGTTTCAACTGTTGACAGATTTTTAAATTCAACATGGGTAGACTTAAATTACCTTTCATCTTAACTGAACTTGAGACGTCTTGGTCGTATGGTAGTTGAATTTACAACTACCTGTGCAATCGTTGCCTATTACCACTATTGAATGCTGGAACTGTTCGGACAGTGTGCTATATATTTGTTCATTTTATTATAGGTTATGAAAACAAACCAGCTGAGTTGCAATTGTTAAAAAAAAATATGGTTGTGATCGTCTTCCGTAATTAAAATCGTCAAAATGAAATACAACCGAATTAATATCAAATGGTGACTTGTTTCAACCTCATTTAAAATATAATTTGACATTCTTTCATACTTGAACATCACGTTCACGATCTTTTATTAGAACACTATTTCACTCAAGTGTACATTTTTTTCCTAGTTAAAGGACTTTATCAAACAGAATCATAGTTTACATGTAATGCAGTTAATACGCATTTAAACAACAGAAGAATATTTCTATTTTCCACACCTTGTGGTGTGGGGTCGCTATTGTGCATGCGAAATAGTAATTACAAACCCCATTGACTGGCTATTTTCTGCCTGTCTAGAATATATTATTTTTTTTCTCGATCGACAGTTCGGATCTCCTGTACTTGGCGATCGCAATACTGGTATACTAGTATTGTGCACAATACTGGTATAAAAATTTGATCCAGTATTGCATACCAGTATTGTACCAGTATTGTGATTTAAAAAAATATATATTTTACTTGTGTATAGTATTGTAATAGGTATTGTGGAAATGTTACTACTAGTATTGTCAATACCCGATTCTACAAGGATTTTTATGTGTGTAGGGTAGCTATGTTGACTTTGACATGAAAGACTGCATAAAGTGTTGTATGATATATTAACTAATTAAATGATTACAATAAACAATTAGTCATTTTCTCAATTAATTAGTTACTAATATGTGATTATATTTAATGTTTGATGTTATTGGTGATTTAATTTAATTCGAATTAATCAATATTATTAACTGGTTACTTTGTTTGATTTCATAGTTCTTTTGATGCTGTGAGTATAATTTGTAAACTGAGTAATTTAATTTGTTTGATGATCAAAGTTCTTTTGATACTGTGAATATAATGTTGCACACTTTGATGTTTCGTTTTGATTAGTTGGAAAAGAAATTCTTATGATCCCAACTATGTAAACACAAGCTTACATAAGACTTAAATATCTAATTTTGCTTATTATTATTATTATTATTTGCTGTATGCTACATGTTTTTTTAATGTCCCTTTAATAAACAGTCTGAGTGCTAAAAATAAAGAAAAAAAAAAAAGAAGAGAGCATGGCAAATTTCTACTCAGAGCTAGCACCCAACGTTATCTTCAATAAAGACCCTACTGCAGTACTAAGACTACATGAAAGACCACAAGCTACTGACAACAGCATGCAACTGCTTAACCTGCACCAAACCAATGGAAATGGTAACCAGACCACTCAGTTCTACGTCCAATACACTACAAAAAATCCAATATCTTAATTACATTACTGGTATACCAGTATTATACAAAATTTTGAAAAAAAATCACAATACTGGAACAAATTGTATACCAGTATTGTGCACAATACTAGTATACCAGTATAGCGATCGCCAAGTACAGGAGATCCGACAGTTCAGAAGCTAGAAAACAAATATGATGAATATTGTCTTGTCAATCATGCAAACAATAATTTATGCACATGACAGAGCGCATTTTCAATGCACTACATACACAAAATTTTGATCCATCATTTGTCCATTGGAGGTTGATTTAAGAGAATGGAACTGATAGAAGTTAAAAGTTTAATTTGGGCGCAAAAGGGGAAACTTTATATAATTTATGAAAATGTGATGTGAATTTTAGGGATCCTCAGATTCCAATCCATTCATCTACCTTTCTACACTTTTATACATATTATGCATATGCATACCAGTTATTTCAAATGATAGTAATGTTATTCTAAAATATTTCCACTTTGTTTTACTTGTCGTTTTCTTTTCAGAGCCCCAGCTTTATACTGCTTATGCACAGCAACGGACCACCTTCGTCAATTGTTTTAGCTCATCGATGATCATGAGATTCACTAAGATAAATAGCATGGTCCGTGCGATATTTATTTATTTATTTATTTATTTATGCTTTGGTGTCAGTGTTTCAACTGTTGACAGATTTTTAAATTCAACATGGGTAGACTTAAATTACCTTTCATCTTAACTGAACTTGAGACGTCTTGGTCGTATGGTAGTTGAATTTACAACTACCTGTGCAATCGTTGCCTATTACCACTATTGAATGCTGGAACTGTTCGGACAGTGTGCTATATATTTGTTCATTTTATTATAGGTTATGAAAACAAACCAGCTGAGTTGCAATTGTTAAAAAAAAATATGGTTGTGATCGTCTTCCGTAATTAAAATCGTCAAAATGAAATACAACCGAATTAATATCAAATGGTGACTTGTTTCAACCTCATTTAAAATATAATTTGACATTCTTTCATACTTGAACATCACGTTCACGATCTTTTATTAGAACACTATTTCACTCAAGTGTACATTTTTTTCCTAGTTAAAGGACTTTATCAAACAGAATCATAGTTTACATGTAATGCAGTTAATACGCATTTAAACAACAGAAGAATATTTCTATTTTCCACACCTTGTGGTGTGGGGTCGCTATTGTGCATGCGAAATAGTAATTACAAACCCCATTGACTGGCTATTTTCTGCCTGTCTAGAATATATTATTTTTTTTCTCGATCGACAGTTCGGATCTCCTGTACTTGGCGATCGCAATACTGGTATACTAGTATTGTGCACAATACTGGTATAAAAATTTGATCCAGTATTGCATACCAGTATTGTACCAGTATTGTGATTTAAAAAAATATATATTTTACTTGTGTATAGTATTGTAATAGGTATTGTGGAAATGTTACTACTAGTATTGTCAATACCCGATTCTACAAGGATTTTTATGTGTGTAGGGTAGCTATGTTGACTTTGACATGAAAGACTGCATAAAGTGTTGTATGATATATTAACTAATTAAATGATTACAATAAACAATTAGTCATTTTCTCAATTAATTAGTTACTAATATGTGATTATATTTAATGTTTGATGTTATTGGTGATTTAATTTAATTCGAATTAATCAATATTATTAACTGGTTACTTTGTTTGATTTCATAGTTCTTTTGATGCTGTGAGTATAATTTGTAAACTGAGTAATTTAATTTGTTTGATGATCAAAGTTCTTTTGATACTGTGAATATAATGTTGCACACTTTGATGTTTCGTTTTGATTAGTTGGAAAAGAAATTCTTATGATCCCAACTATGTAAACACAAGCTTACATAAGACTTAAATATCTAATTTTGCTTATTATTATTATTATTATTTGCTGTATGCTACATGTTTTTTTAATGTCCCTTTTATAAACAGTCTGAGTGCTAAAAATAAAGAAAAAAAAAAAAGAAGAGAGCATGGCAAATTTCTACTCAGAGCTAGCACCCAACGTTATCTTCAATAAAGACCCTACTGCAGTACTAAGACTACATGAAAGACCACAAGCTACTGACAACAGCATGCAACTGCTTAACCTGCACCAAACCAATGGAAATGGTAACCAGACCACTCAGTTCTACGTCCAATACACTACAAAAAATCCAATATCTTAATTACATTACTGGTATACCAGTATTATACAAAATTTTGAAAAAAAATCACAATACTGGAACAAATTGTATACCAGTATTGTGCACAATACTAGTATACCAGTATAGCGATCGCCAAGTACAGGAGATCCGACAGTTCAGAAGCTAGAAAACAAATATGATGAATATTGTCTTGTCAATCATGCAAACAATAATTTATGCACATGACAGAGCGCATTTTCAATGCACTACATACACAAAATTTTGATCCATCATTTGTCCATTGGAGGTTGATTTAAGAGAATGGAACTGATAGAAGTTAAAAGTTTAATTTGGGCGCAAAAGGGGAAACTTTATATAATTTATGAAAATGTGATGTGAATTTTAGGGATCCTCAGATTCCAATCCATTCATCTACCTTTCTACACTTTTATACATATTATGCATATGCATACCAGTTATTTCAAATGATAGTAATGTTATTCTAAAATATTTCCACTTTGTTTTACTTGTCGTTTTCTTTTCAGAGCCCCAGCTTTATACTGCTTATGCACAGCAACGGACCACCTTCGTCAATTGTTTTAGCTCATCGATGATCATGAGATTCACTAAGATAAATAGCATGGTCCGTGCGATATTTATTTATTTATTTATTTATTTATGCTTTGGTGTCAGTGTTTCAACTGTTGACAGATTTTTAAATTCAACATGGGTAGACTTAAATTACCTTTCATCTTAACTGAACTTGAGACGTCTTGGTCGTATGGTAGTTGAATTTACAACTACCTGTGCAATCGTTGCCTATTACCACTATTGAATGCTGGAACTGTTCGGACAGTGTGCTATATATTTGTTCATTTTATTATAGGTTATGAAAACAAACCAGCTGAGTTGCAATTGTTAAAAAAAAATATGGTTGTGATCGTCTTCCGTAATTAAAATCGTCAAAATGAAATACAACCGAATTAATATCAAATGGTGACTTGTTTCAACCTCATTTAAAATATAATTTGACATTCTTTCATACTTGAACATCACGTTCACGATCTTTTATTAGAACACTATTTCACTCAAGTGTACATTTTTTTCCTAGTTAAAGGACTTTATCAAACAGAATCATAGTTTACATGTAATGCAGTTAATACGCATTTAAACAACAGAAGAATATTTCTTTTTTCCACACCTTGTGGTGTGGGGTCGCTATTGTGCATGCGAAATAGTAATTACAAACCCCATTGACTGGCTATTTTCTGCCTGTCTAGAATATATTATTTTTTTTCTCGATCGACAGTTCGGATCTCCTGTACTTGGCGATCGCAATACTGGTATACTAGTATTGTGCACAATACTGGTATAAAAATTTGATCCAGTATTGTACCAGTATTGTGATTTAAAAAAATATATATTTTACTTGTGTATAGTATTGTAATAGGTATTGTGGAAATGTTACTACTAGTATTGTCAATACCCGATTCTACAAGGATTTTTATGTGTGTAGGGTAGCTATGTTGACTTTGACATGAAAGACTGCATAAAGTGTTGTATGATATATTAACTAATTAAATGATTACAATAAACAATTAGTCATTTTCTCAATTAATTAGTTACTAATATGTGATTATATTTAATGTTTGATGTTATTGGTGATTTAATTTAATTCGAATTAATCAATATTATTAACTGGTTACTTTGTTTGATTTCATAGTTCTTTTGATGCTGTGAGTATAATTTGTAAACTGAGTAATTTAATTTGTTTGATGATCAAAGTTCTTTTGATACTGTGAATATAATGTTGCACACTTTGATGTTTCGTTTTGATTAGTTGGAAAAGAAATTCTTATGATCCCAACTATGTAAACACAAGCTTACATAAGACTTAAATATCTAATTTTGCTTATTATTATTATTATTATTTGCTGTATGCTACATGTTTTTTTAATGTCCCTTTTATAAACAGTCTGAGTGCTAAAAAAAAAAAAAAAAAAAAGAAGAGAGCATGGCAAATTTCTACTCAGAGCTAGCACCCAACGTTATCTTCAATAAAGACCCTACTGCAGTACTAAGACTACATGAAAGACCACAAGCTACTGACAACAGCATGCAACTGCTTAACCTGCACCAAACCAATGGAAATGGTAACCAGACCACTCAGTTCTACGTCCAATACACTACAAAAAAATCCAATATCTTAATTACATTACTGGTATACCAGTATTATACAAAATTTTGAAAAAAAATCACAATACTGGAACAAATTGTATACCAGTATTGTGCACAATACTAGTATACCAGTATAGCGATCGCCAAGTACAGGAGATCCGACAGTTCAGAAGCTAGAAAACAAATATGATGAATATTGTCTTGTCAATCATGCAAACAATAACTTATGCACATGACAGAGCGCATTTTCAATGCACTACATACACAAAATTTTGATCCATCATTTGTCCATTGGAGGTTGATTTAAGAGAATGGAACTGATAGAAGTTAAAAAGTTTAATTTGGGCGCAAAAGGGGAAACTTTATATAATTTATGAAAATGTGATGTGAATTTTAGGGATCCTCAGATTCCAATCCATTCATCTACCTTTCTACACTTTTATACATATTATGCATATGCATACCCGTTATTTCAAATGATAGTAATGTTATTCTAAAATATTTCCACTTTGTTTTACTTGTCGTTTTCTTTTCAGAGCCCCAGCTTTATACTGCTTATGCACAGCAACGGACCACCTTCGTCAATTGTTTTAGCTCATCGATGATCATGAGATTCACTAAGATAAATAGCATGGTCCGTGCGATATTTATTTATTTATTTATTTATTTATGCTTTGGTGTCAGTGTTTCAACTGTTGACAGATTTTTAAATTCAACATGGGTAGACTTAAATTACCTTTCATCTTAACTGAACTTGAGACGTCTTGGTCGTATGGTAGTTGAATTTACAACTACCTGTGCAATCGTTGCCTATTACCACTATTGAATGCTGGAACTGTTCGGACAGTGTGCTATATATTTGTTCATTTTATTATAGGTTATGAAAACAAACCAGCTGAGTTGCAATTGTTAAAAAAAAATATGGTTGTGATCGTCTTCCGTAATTAAAATCGTCAAAATGAAATACAACCGAATTAATATCAAATGGTGACTTGTTTCAACCTCATTTAAAATATACCTTGACATTCTTTCATACTTGAACATCACGTTCACGATCTTTTATTAAAACACTATTTCACTCAAGTGTACATTTTTTTCCTAGTTAAAGGACTTTATCAAACAGAATCATAGTTTACATGTAATGCAGTTAATACGCATTTAAACAACAGAAGAATATTTCTATTTTCCACACCTTGTGGTGTGGGGTCGCTATTGTGCATGCGAAATAGTAATTACAAACCCCATTGACTGGCTATTTTCTGCCTGTCTAGAATATATTATTTTTTTTCTCGATCGACAGTTCGGATCTCCTGTACTTGGCGATCGCAATACTGGTATACTAGTATTGTGCACAATACTGGTATAAAAATTTGATCCAGTATTGTACCAGTATTGTGATTTAAAAAAATATATATTTTACTTGTGTATAGTATTGTAATAGGTATTGTGGAAATGTTACTACTAGTATTGTCAATACCCGATTCTACAAGGATTTTTATGTGTGTAGGGTAGCTATGTTGACTTTGACATGAAAGACTGCATAAAGTGTTGTATGATATATTAACTAATTAAATGATTACAATAAACAATTAGTCATTTTCTCAATTAATTAGTTACTAATATGTGATTATATTTAATGTTTGATGTTATTGGTGATTTAATTTAATTCGAATTAATCAATATTATTAACTGGTTACTTTGTTTGATTTCATAGTTCTTTTGATGCTGTGAGTATAATTTGTAAACTGAGTAATTTAATTTGTTTGATGATCAAAGTTCTTTTGATACTGTGAATATAATGTTGCACACTTTGATGTTTCGTTTTGATTAGTTGGAAAAGAAATTCTTATGATCCCAACTATGTAAACACAAGCTTACATAAGACTTAAATATCTAATTTTGCTTATTATTATTATTATTATTTGCTGTATGCTACATGTTTTTTTAATGTCCCTTTTATAAACAGTCTGAGTGCTAAAAAAAAAAGAAAAAAAAGAAGAAGAGAGCATGGCAAATTTCTACTCAGAGCTAGCACCCAACGTTATCTTCAATAAAGACCATACTGCAGTACTAAGACTACATGAAAGACCACAAGCTACTGACAACAGCATGCAACTGCTTAACCTGCACCAAACCAATGGAAATGGTAACCAGACCACTCAGTTCTACGTCCAATACACTACAAAAAATCCAATATCTTAATTACATTACTGGTATACCAGTATTATACAAAATTTTGAAAAAAAATCACAATACTGGAACAAATTTTATACCAGTATTGTGCACAATACTAGTATACCAGTATAGCGATCGCCAAGTACAGGAGATCCGACAGTTCAGAAGCTAGAAAACAAATATGATGAATATTGTCTTGTCAATCATGCAAACAATAACTTATGCACATGACAGAGCGCATTTTCAATGCACTACATACACAAAATTTTGATCCATCATTTGTCCATTGGAGGTTGATTTAAGAGAATGGAACTGATAGAAGTTAAAAAGTTTAATTTGGGCGCAAAAGGGGAAACTTTATATAATTTATGAAAATGTGATGTGAATTTTAGGGATCCTCAGATTCCAATCCATTCATCTACCTTTCTACACTTTTATACATATTATGCATATGCATACCAGTTATTTCAAATGATAGTAATGTTATTCTAAAATATTTCCACTTTGTTTTACTTGTCGTTTTCTTTTCAGAGCCCCAGCTTTATACTGCTTATGCACAGCAACGGACCACCTTCGTCAATTGTTTTAGCTCATCGATGATCATGAGATTCACTAAGATAAATAGCATGGTCCGTGCGATATTTATTTATTTATTTATTTATTTATGCTTTGGTGTCAGTGTTTCAACTGTTGACAGATTTTTAAATTCAACATGGGTAGACTTAAATTACCTTTCATCTTAACTGAACTTGAGACGTCTTGGTCGTATGGTAGTTGAATTTACAACTACCTGTGCAATCGTTGCCTATTACCACTATTGAATGCTGGAACTGTTCGGACAGTGTGCTATATATTTGTTCATTTTATTATAGGTTATGAAAACAAACCAGCTGAGTTGCAATTGTTAAAAAAAAATATGGTTGTGATCGTCTTCCGTAATTAAAATCGTCAAAATGAAATACAACCGAATTAATATCAAATGGTGACTTGTTTCAACCTCATTTAAAATATACCTTGACATTCTTTCAAACTTGAACATCACGTTCACGATCTTTTATTAAAACACTATTTCACTCAAGTGTACATTTTTTTCCTAGTTAAAGGACTTTATCAAACAGAATCATAGTTTACATGTAATGCAGTTAATACGCATTTAAACAACAGAAGAATATTTCTTTTTTCCACACCTTGTGGTGTGGGGTCGCTATTGTGCATGCGAAATAGTAATTACAAACCCCATTGACTGGCTATTTTCTGCCTGTCTAGAATATATTATTTTTTTTCTCGATCGACAGTTCGGATCTCCTGTACTTGGCGATCGCAATACTGGTATACTAGTATTGTGCACAATACTGGTATAAAAATTTGATCCAGTATTGTACCAGTATTGTGATTTAAAAAAATATATATTTTACTTGTGTATAGTATTGTAATAGGTATTGTGGAAATGTTACTACTAGTATTGTCAATACCCGATTCTACAAGGATTTTTATGTGTGTAGGGTAGCTATGTTGACTTTGACATGAAAGACTGCATAAAGTGTTGTATGATATATTAACTAATTAAATGATTACAATAAACAATTAGTCATTTTCTCAATTAATTAGTTACTAATATGTGATTATATTTAATGTTTGATGTTATTGGTGATTTAATTTAATTCGAATTAATCAATATTATCAACTGGTTACTTTGTTTGATTTCATAGTTCTTTTGATGCTGTGAGTATAATTTGTAAACTGAGTAATTTAATTTGTTTGATGATCAAAGTTCTTTTGATACTGTGAATATAATGTTGCACACTTTGATGTTTCGTTTTGATTAGTTGGAAAAGAAATTCTTATGATCCCAACTATGTAAACACAAGCTTACATAAGACTTAAATATCTAATTTTGCTTATTATTATTATTATTATTTGCTGTATGCTACATGTTTTTTTAATGTCCCTTTTATAAACAGTCTGAGTGCTAAAAAAAAAGAAAAAAAAAAAGAAGAGAGCATGGCAAATTTCTACTCAGAGCTAGCACCCAACGTTATCTTCAATAAAGACCCTACTGCAGTACTAAGACTACATGAAAGACCACAAGCTACTGACAACAGCATGCAACTGCTTAACCTGCACCAAACCAATGGAAATGGTAACCAGACCACTCAGTTCTACGTCCAATACACTACAAAAAATCCAATATCTTAATTACATTACTGGTATACCAGTATTATACAAAATTTAAAAAAAAAATCACAATACTGGAACAAATTGTATACCAGTATTGTGCACAATACTAGTATACCAGTATAGCGATCGCCAAGTACAGGAGATCCGACAGTTCAGAGGCTAGAAAACAAATATGATGAATATTGTCTTGTCAATCATGCAAACAATAACTTATGCACATGACAGAGCGCATTTTCAATGCACTACATACACAAAATTTTGATCCATCATTTGTCCATTGGAGGTTGATTTAAGAGAATGGAACTGATAGAAGTTAAAAAGTTTAATTTGGGCGCAAAAGGGGAAACTTTATATAATTTATGAAAATGTGATGTGAATTTTAGGGATCCTCAGATTCCAATCCATTCATCTACCTTTCTACACTTTTATACATATTATGCATATGCATACCCGTTATTTCAAATGATAGTAATGTTATTCTAAAATATTTCCACTTTGTTTTACTTGTCGTTTTCTTTTCAGAGCCCCAGCTTTATACTGCTTATGCACAGCAACGGACCACCTTCGTCAATTGTTTTAGCTCATCGATGATCATGAGATTCACTAAGATAAATAGCATGGTCCGTGCGATATTTATTTATTTATTTATTTATTTATGCTTTGGTGTCAGTGTTTCAACTGTTGACAGATTTTTAAATTCAACATGGGTAGACTTAAATTACCTTTCATCTTAACTGAACTTGAGACGTCTTGGTCGTATGGTAGTTGAATTTACAACTACCTGTGCAATCGTTGCCTATTACCACTATTGAATGCTGGAACTGTTCGGACAGTGTGCTATATATTTGTTCATTTTATTATAGGTTATGAAAACAAACCAGCTGAGTTGCAATTGTTAAAAAAAAATATGGTTGTGATCGTCTTCCGTAATTAATATCGTCAAAATGAAATACAACCGAATTAATATCAAATGGTGACTTGTTTCAACCTCATTTAAAATATACCTTGACATTCTTTCATACTTGAACATCACGTTCACGATCTTTTATTAAAACACTATTTCACTCAAGTGTACATTTTTTTCCTAGTTAAAGGACTTTATCAAACAGAATCATAGTTTACATGTAATGCAGTTAATACGCATTTAAACAACAGAAGAATATTTCTATTTTCCACACCTTGTGGTGTGGGGTCGCTATTGTGCATGCGAAATAGTAATTACAAACCCCATTGACTGGCTATTTTCTGCCTGTCTAGAATATATTATTTTTTTTCTCGATCGACAGTTCGGATCTCCTGTACTTGGCGATCGCAATACTGGTATACTAGTATTGTGCACAATACTGGTATAAAAATTTGATCCAGTATTGCATACCAGTATTGTACCAGTATTGTGATTTAAAAAAATATATATTTTACTTGTGTATAGTATTGTAATAGGTATTGTGGAAATGTTACTACTAGTATTGTCAATACCCGATTCTACAAGGATTTTTATGTGTGTAGGGTAGCTATGTTGACTTTGACATGAAAGACTGCATAAAGTGTTGTATGATATATTAACTAATTAAATGATTACAATAAACAATTAGTCATTTTCTCAATTAATTAGTTACCAATATGTGATTATATTTAATGTTTGATGTTATTGGTGATTTAATTTAATTCACATTAATCAATATTATTAACTGGTTACTTTGTTTGATTTCATAGTTCTTTTGATGCTGTGAGTATAATTTGTAAACTGAGTAATTTAATTTGTTTGATGATCAAAGTTCTTTTGATACTGTGAATATAATGTTGCACACTTTGATGTTTCGTTTTGATTAGTTGGAAAAGAAATTCTTATGATCCCAACTATGTAAACACAAGCTTACATAAGACTTAAATATCTAATTTTGCTTATTATTATTATTATTATTTGCTGTATGCTACATGTTTTTTTAATGTCCCTTTTATAAACAGTCTGAGTGCTAAAAAAAAAAGAAAAAAAAGAAGAAGAGAGCATGGCAAATTTCTACTCAGAGCTAGCACCCAACGTTATCTTCAATAAAGACCCTACTGCAGTACTAAGACTACATGAAAGACCACAAGCTACTGACAACAGCATGCAACTGCTTAACCTGCACCAAACCAATGGAAATGGTAACCAGACCACTCAGTTCTACGTCCAATACACTACAAAAAATCCAATATCTTAATTACATTACTGGTATACCAGTATTATACAAAATTTTGAAAAAAAATCACAATACTGGAACAAATTTTATACCAGTATTGTGCA
Organism: Bathymodiolus brooksi; assembly: GCA_963680875.1. Taxonomy (NCBI): domain Eukaryota; kingdom Metazoa; phylum Mollusca; class Bivalvia; order Mytilida; family Modiolidae; genus Bathymodiolus; species Bathymodiolus brooksi. Next base: position 82,739,836 of record OY804578.1, on the reverse strand, counting down.
CAATACTAGTATACCAGTATAGCGATCGCCAAGTACAGGAGATCCGACAGTTCAGAAGCTAGAAAACAAATATGATGAATATTGTCTTGTCAATCATGCAAACAATAACTTATGCACATGACAGAGCGCATTTTCAATGCACTACATACACAAAATTTTGATCCATCATTTGTCCATTGGAGGTTGATTTAAGAGAATGGAACTGATAGAAGTTAAAAAGTTTAATTTGGGCGCAAAAGGGGAAACTTTATATAATTTATGAAAATGTGATGTGAATTTTAGGGATCCTAAGATTCCAATCCATTCATCTACTTTTCTACAATTTTATACATATTATGCATATGCATACCCGTTATTTCAAATGATAGTAATGTTATTCTAAAATATTTCCACTTTGTTTTACTTGTCGTTTTCTTTTCAGAGCCCCAGCTTTATACTGCTTATGCACAGCAACGGACCACCTTCGTCAATTGTTTTAGCTCATCGACGATCATGAGATTCACTAGGATAAATAGCATGGTCCGTGCGATATTTATTTATTTATTTATTTATTTATGCTTTGGTGTCAGTGTTTCAACTGTTGACAGATTTTTAAATTCAACATGGGTAGACTTAAATTACCTTTCATCTTAACTGAACTTGAGACGTCTTGGTCGTATGGTAGTTGAATTTACAACTACCTGTGCAATCGTTGCCTATTACCACTATTGAATGCTGGAACTGTTCCGACAGTGTGCTATATATTTGTTCATTTTATTATAGGTTATGAAAACAAACCAGCTGAGTTGCAATTGTTAAAAAAAAATATGGTTGTGATCGTCTTCCGTAATTAAAATCGTCAAAATGAAATACAACCGAATTAATATCAAATGGTGACTTGTTTCAACCTCATTTAAAATATAATTTGACATTCTTTCATACTTGAACATCACGTTCACGATCTTTTATTAAAACATTATTTCACTCAAGAGCCCCAGCTTTATACTGCTTATGCTCAGCAACGGACCACCTTCGTCAATTGTTTTAGCTCATCGATGATCATGAGATTCACTAAGATAAATAGCATGATCCGTGCAATATTTATTTATTTATTTATTTATGCTTTGGTGTCAGTGTTTCAACTGTTGACAGATTTTTAAATTCAACATGGGTAGACTTATAGAAAGTGTGTAATCGTAAAATTCAGTGGCCAACCATCCCAGTCTGGTGGCAAAAGAAAAGGTATTGTTCTAATATGCCTAACGTTGTGTCTGCAATTGACGGAACTTCACATGAGATACAAATTCCATCGAATGAACCCCAACAAAAAACACACTTTCAGCAAACCAATTCTTTTCATTGATTGATATGAAAAGAAAGTTTATAAACAGTGATAATCATAAATTCCATCAATATCAATAAAACAATCACCTTTCATCTTAACTGAACTTGTGCCGTCGTGGTTGTATGGTAGTTGCATTTACAACTACTCATGCAATCGTTGCCTATCATCACTTAAGTTGTGAGTTTGAATCACATTCATGGCGAGATGTACTCGATAAAACATTATGTGATAAAGTTTGTCAGTGACTTGCGACAGATCTGGATTTCTTTGGGTACTCCAATTTCTGCCACAAAAGTAGTAGCTGAAATATTTTTGAAAGTGGTGTTAAACACTTAACCTCCAATGGACAAATGATAGATCAAAAGTAGTGCATAACATAAAACACCGTTGGGTCATAATGTAGCATATCTTTACAAGTACCAATAATACTACAACAATATTGTTTCCCACACAATTATGGGAACTGTTATACACATATCCATTTTTTATTGATCGTTTTCATCCGTAATAGACAGAAATAGAAATCGACCTTTTAATCTCATCCAAAATAAAGTTGGTTATCGTAGTTGTTTTGCTACGGGAGTAAAGCTTGAACAATTTTTATGAAACAGTTTTGACGTTAAATAAATTTTGGAGGTGATTTACTGCCGACATGATTGTGCATTGAGTCCGACGTGTTTTTTTTCTAACCCACAGTGGAATTTCATGTGTTACTATACTAAAGTATACTTTAATATTATCCCTACAATTCACAAAAAGTACAGAAAACAAAACAAGCAACCAAAAAGAAAATTAGTACGTCAGATTATCTTAGAAATTAATTCATTGGACATGTAAATACATCAGAACTTTCTATTTTTAGTAGTCCCTTTATTTTTTATTATTTTTTATTCTTTAACAAATATATTTTATTTAACTCTTTCGCAAAGTGAATTGCCGATGAATAATTGTATTAACGTAAATTTGATTTATATATAGCTTAATATTAACGTTGCAGTGGCAAAATGGTTTAGCACACATGACTGCCGATAACAACCTCGTGAGATCAATATTTTATTCTTACTTATTTCAATAAAGTATGGAAAAACAAACAATATATTTGATATTTCATAATTCATCTAATACAGTACATATAACGATATAACATGCATGTTTTAACATAGTACACGGATGTCAGGTTTCATTTACATATTCGGTGTTTTGTTTATAATGGTCCTTTTGTTATCCTTACTAAGAATGTCATTGATATAGTCTATCGTTTATGAGTCAGTGCTAAATGTGTAGTATTACTTGGAATTTTAGTGGTATGATTTTACTTTAATGGGCCATGACCGATAATACAGTATTACCAAGCATTCTATTTATATAATCTATCACGTTTTACTTTTCTCAACAAAAAAAGTTGGAAGATACCGTAAATATAAATTACCGTCTTCCAATCAAAGTATACTACCGTATTTGTACTCTTAGACATATCAGAATCGAAAGAAATCATGGAAGCCAGAATGTGTTTTGAGTTTTAACATGGATTGGCGGATATTAGTAAATTTTATCCCTCGCTTCTGGCTCGGGATAAAATAATATTCTCTGATGTTCTCGTGGCAAGTAGAATTTTGATTGGCTAAAGAGGTACTTTTAAAACTTCAGGGAAGCCGCGCGGTGACAGAAAATCAATAATCGCTCTCACCTATGTGCTGTCCATTTACATTGTGCACAGCAGACGACACACATTTCACAAGATGACAGAAAATCAATAATCGCTCTCTGTGATCTTTGTCCAAAGATACACGTATTTATGTTTTTCCTATAATAAGGACATACTTATTAATGTTGGAACATTCAGATAAAAATGTTATCAGTCTCTAGATGTTATATATCCCGTTTTAAAGGGTTCGACCTTTTAACAAAACCACTGCCTTTTAAAACGGGATATATAGCATCTCGAGACTAATATATCCGCCAATCCATGTCAAAACTCCCAACCCATTATGGCTTCCATGATTTATTTCTTAATTATTCAACATGGATTATATCCTCTCCTGCCGCTGTTGTGCTGCTTTACCATGTTATGCAGTTGACTTGGTTCCTTTGACATTCTAATTACTGAGAATAATTTCCTCTCATGATTTAAAAAATAAAAAGATCAACATTCGGTTATAAAAAGATTTAAAAAAAAGCAATTTACAGAGCTCAGCATTGACGAGTTTCTGCGGTTGCTAGGGATAATATTTGGTTACTAGGGACATTGTAAGGTTTAAGGAATTCTTATAATATATACTGGTTAGTAAATGATAAGATGTCTCTAGATCTGCTAAGGTGCTGTTGTAGAATGTTTTTTCTTGATTAAATAAAAGGTCCATGAGATATACAGGAAAATACTGTGCATAGGGAAACCTGTTGCTATGGACGGGGCATAACTATGAATACAAATATCAAAATGTATTTTTGAAATATGAAATGACATTTGTAGTGTGCATAGCTTGACAAAAATGTACCGCTTAATCAAATATCAAGTCAAAAGATCGTAGATGTCAAAATTCAACCATTAATTGCAATAATATAGGCTAATTTAATGTTTACAAAACCGTTGCTAGGGTGACAAAACTACACAAAAATACTATATGCTACCATAGAGAATTGGAATATTATTGTTAGAGTGTACATACACAGAATATAACATTTTGTAGAAAAGACTATGCAAGATATATGTAAAATAAAACCACCATATTTGAATTTCCAATGATTAATTGGACCCTCCTCCATTTACGTTGCTAAGCAACAAAGGACAAAGTGAAATCATCAAAAAAAAAAATCTTACCTTTCAATGATTGTGTTTAATATTATATCTATATAAACAGTTTCTGAGATTGGGCCAAAATCTACCCTTATCATATTCACTCCTTTGTTATTAACAATTAAATTAAATTATCTCCATGATCTCAAAATTATGTTTCAGTGTTTACTGCATCTTATCACATATTTTATTGAAATAACGCAGAATTTACATGTGTAATAAAAGCATAATTTGCGGCGTGTTATTTGCCTCCGGGGCAATAACATTTTACGAGGGCAATAACATGTTATCTGCCCTCTTGTGGTTTTTATGGATCCTATTCCATGGACAGGAATAATTACATAGAGATCCACCCAACCCAAGCACAAGTTGCAAAAATTTCATATCACCACCCATCAAAATATCTAAATCAAAATGTTTCCCCTCAACTTCAATACTTGCTTTTTCGCATAATGTGTTTATTTTCTGAAAAATGGGTTTGCAAGCAAGTTTTAAATGATCATAATCTTCTTTGCAGTTTACAATGCAAAAAACATTTTGATCTTTTGATGATAATGTCAAATCATCGGTAATTACAGAAAAGGACAACACGACAAAGTTTGAAATTCTACTAACTTTTGACCCGTCCCCCGAAATTTTAATTTTTATCTTGTCTGTTTCAGGATTTACATGATACTTGATGTACCGGATAATTTCACTTTCTAGACTAACATATGCGCCAGGGATATTTCCCGGAAATCTTTCAAAATGATATAAACTGTTAATATCTTCCTGGCATTGATGAAACCAGATATGTTCGTGGTAGCCCATCACAAAATAATGTCAGTTCCCTATAAGCGCTCTCGCTAATATTAAATTTTTCCAAAATAAATAACAAATCTTTAATTTTTTGTCTTTCTTCTTCAGGCAAATCTTGGTATGAAGATTTGCTGGACGACGGATTGAAATCGACTTTAACAGTCTGCCCATCAGTACTTTCTAATTTTAAGTACTGGGGTACAAGGCCATAGGACTCTACAAACCAAAGCGCAGTTTCAGCCTTCGATTTAAATTCTTTTATTTTCCTTGATTTATTATTTTCGGTAATTTCCGAAAACTCTTTTTCACTATTCGCGGTTCCAACTTTTTTATTTATTGATTTTACATAATCTATAAGGCGACTGTTCGTATCTTTCAGACTGTCAAGTTGATTTGACAGATTCTGGTTTTTTGCCAGCAAAACCCCCTTAAGACATATTTCTTCCTGTAAACTATTATGTAAATCAGAACACTTTTTTTTTCAAATTCTATGTTGTCGCTTTCAAACTTTTGTAAACTAAAATTTAATTGTTTTACATTTTCTAACTCATCTGAGAATATTGCGATCTTATGCACATTATTATCAAAAGCAATTCGCTTCCCCTCTGTCAATTTTCTATTTGATAACAAAACTTTAATAGTCTTACTTGAAAGTCTGTTTTCAAGTCTCACTGTGAATTTTAAATGAAATGACTGTAATTGGGAATTTAAAATATCTATATATTTAAAATCGGGGTATTTGTCCTTTGGTTTGGAGAGCACCTTGAAAAAGGAGCTTGTGATTGAAAATGTGAGAGCTATCTGTTGGATTGTGCCCAAAAAATATCTACTTCTTTTGGATCAAACTATTTTACTTCAATTTAGAGGTAGCATCGATAGACCATTAAACCTACCTCAGTATCCCGGTAGTAATAACTATTTCAGTATCCCGGAAGAAAATATATAATCAATAATTGAGGGCTTATGAAATTTTTTTATTTTGGATGAAGTGGTGTTTATTTTATTTGTATCTTACATTTGTACAGGGGCGTAGCTAGCCTTTTTTGCAGTGCAAGCAACCAAACCTGGAAGGGGAGGGGGGGAGGGGGTCTGGATTTTTTTTGACTAGATGCAAAATGGCCGTTCTGAGGTGTTTTCATGGGTAAATTGAATACATAAGTAACACATTGATTTCATGGTTTTGTTAGAAGGAATTTACTTAGAATTGCCCAAAAGCTTATTTTCATATGTTGATGAACAAACTGCATTACATTTCATTGATGAAGGTTGTATACTTTTGGAGTAGTTTTGTCGCGCGATGTTAAATCTCAAAACAACTTTTGACGGACGGACGGACGGACAAGTTAAAAGAAAACGCATAGGACCTCAACATCTGCCGATGCAAGACATCGGCGCCCTATCAGATTATAGGTTACTGTTTTATTAAATTCTAATTTTTCGGGTATTAATTTGTTAGGCATATCGTTTCTTGTGTGTGTTGACCATGTTGACAGTATTTCTGCCACTTCATAAATTATACTTGAATGTATATAGATTAGGACTAGAAGATTGCCCTAAACTACCTATGACGGAAAATAATATATAAATTAATTAATGTCATTCTCGGAAACCCAGGGGTGCCTCGCTCGCATACTCCATCATCATGATGGAAGAGTACGCGACGGAGACACCCCTGGATTTCTCAAGATGGTTACATGTATATGATTCGCTATATTACTGTGTACCTTGCCGGGAAGTCAAAATCATTCACATCTTTCCAGTTGGCTGTTAATAATTGCATCTTAACATCTGTTATCTGCAATTTAGAATCTTGCCGACTTGATATATCTGGGTACGGAGGGCGCTGTCTTTGCTAGTTACGGTCGAAACTGAGCTTGCATGTTCACTGTCATCCATTCTTTCTGGCAAAGACTCTTTGGAAATAGGTTCTTCTGTTGAAGCAATTTTGTGTGAAGAATCTTTCGTTTCTGTTGAAACACCTGTTTAGTGAAGAAACTGTCAATTGTTTTCCATTTAGCCTTTTCACGTTTCGACGTCATGTTGTCATTCAACGCCGGAAAGGTCACGTACATGTATATATACCAGAAACGATGAGGGATGTAACTCATACTAATGATACGACCGTAACGTCATTTGAATAAAATTTGAAATGCCGTAATTTTTATGACATTGAATTTTCACAAAAAGCCACAACGAGACTTTGTTTTCCACTTTTTTTTAAAATTTTTATTATTCCTTATTTATTTTATTTTTTTTGCTCTTTATTTTTTTTCAGCACGCCGATGTGCACGCAACTGCGTGTTGGCGTATAGGGGGCTACGCGCCTGTTGTATATAACTGTTACGTGCCGACATACCATCGTTTTTTACGGCAAAGATTGCTTCTCAAATATCAAAACGTCATCTAAGCGCTTGGAATATTTGAACATTCTCCCGTCGTTTTTCAAGAAATGTAACACCCCGTGCACCAAAAAGATACTTTAACAGTATTTGTGTTTTATTTATTTTAATAATCTGGTAAAATATTGTTCTGGTGCACGACTGCGGAGGTGCTTAATTTCTTCGAAAACCGTCGAAATATCGCGGGCAAAATTCCACGAAATACGGAAAACAAATAACGCTCATGACGTCACAATGACGTCAAATACGTATCGATTTTGTTGGAAACAAGTTTTAACATCAAAAGTATGATGTCGTCTATAATATAAAACACATCAAATTTTAATCAAGTATTTTCTAAGATAATGATTCATTAAATATGGGGCCATATATGGCACTTATAGTCCCCAATTCTTTTTATGACATTGACGCCGGATTGCATGCACTGAGTTTTTCTCCTGGTTTCAATGTACGCAAACTATTTAAAATAAATACAATTATTTACAGAAACATAACTTATATACTGATGAATTTCATTACTTGAAATGATTCATGAAATGTACAGATATTGTGTATATAATGGTCTCATATATACAATCAGAAGATTGAAAATATTGATTTTAAGGGTCTGGCTGAGGTTATAAATAAATTAATATTTAACAACCTCCACAATCCTCCACCAACAAAAAATTTTGATATAATCATTAACCCTCTATACTCAAAACAACTGCTCAATTTGGTGTTGGTGGAAGACTGTGGAGGTATATAAAATAGCTAAAATGTACATTAAATATGTCGTTTATAGTCCATTTTTAGCATTATCCGTCTAATTATGATGTCATTATGACGTCATAGCGCACCCAATTTCACGGAAAGATGTATTTTTTGAAAATTTGTTTATATAGCAATTAAATTAGTAAATTGTTTTTATTCTATGTCAAACATTATTTTTTAATATAATGTGGGGCCAATTTTGCACCTTAGCGCCTCTCCCTCTTTTGAAAAATCTACACACAATATGTACAATATAATATAAAGCAAATACTAAACATGGCATAAAAGACAAAAACAACAACCCATCATTCACTTCTTCAACATCAGAAGAAGAATGATATATAATTAAGTCTTTTAGTGCCACTGAGTCCATTTTAAAATATCTACACCACCACCTTAGTTTTCCATTTAAACTTTCGTAATTTGATGATATTTAATATTTAATTATTTTGTCAAAGGTTGAATAAATGACATTGTATATTATTTCGTACTGAATGATCTTGACTGAAGTTGACTCTCTCTTCTAATTTCAACATCGCAATACAAAGAATTTCTCAATCTTCAGTTGTTTTTCTTGGCTTGGTTATATAGATGCCCTCTGTTCTTAGTAATGCCAATTTATAGACAATAGAGTATAATCATCAAAGAATGTGCCTAATCAATATAAAGATTATTAAATAATTGTCGCCAATCACATTTTATGTCAATTACTAATCACTTAATTATATCATAAATTAATTTCTTTGATGGATAAAAAAGAAAAAGTTCACCAATAAAAAATTAAATTATATATTAATCTCTAAGCAAAAAATATGTTCTATCTAAAATATGTGGCCGATTTGACTTTCATTTTGAGACCGTTTTGACATGGGGCCCATTTAACTGGGGACGTTTTAACTTGGGGCGATTTGATTAGAAATCTTTCGAAAGCACCACTATAGTCCGTTGACTTCTATAAATGTCCAAATAAAAATTCTTATGTTAATTATATTTTCTAAAGTGTAAAAATCTGGATGGAGTGAGTACAATAGTGTAAGAGCTCCAACCATCAAAACAAAATAACATTTAGCTAAAGCTTGAGGTGTTAAGTAAACGCTGCATCAATCCATGGTAGACGTATATCCATCTGAAAATTTGAATGCATGACATATTCTTTCTGTCCGACATTTTGTTTACAAGTTGCTATTTCACGTGCACTTGCCTCGTTTTGGAGAATTTGGATCGGTTGTCGTAAACATCGTAGTATTTAATAGTAAAAGTTTTCCATATTTGGCATTCAGATCCATATATGGATAGGCTCCGCCCATCACGAGAGTCTACGTAAGGTGTCATGGCGGTCAAGAAACAATTTTGGAATACGAAATCGATCGTGAAGGTAGAAACAGGTATTGTAACACTTATTTCGTATCACCATTACTTAAATAAATCAGTTATGACCGCATATGCAAAAAGAAAGTTGAAATATTCACGGAACGAAAATTTTAATTTGCTCCATTACGTTGAATGGGACCGAATCTTATGGAACGCCGTAGCTGTCTTATGTTGAATGTTTGTGATATGTAAAGCCGTAACTTGTGTTGTTATGTTTTACTATTGTAATGTAAAGTCACAGGTTCATGATGTTATGTTGACTTTTCATAATGTAAAGTCGTGTCATCATGATGTTATGTTGACCTCTTATAATGTTGTGTCGCAGTGCCATGATGTTATGCATATCAACCTTTGTGTCAAGTAGTGAGGTCGTAACGTTATGCTTAGTTATAATAATGTCATGTTGTGGTTTCATAATGTTATGTTGACCCATTGTGGTGTTAAGTTACTATAACACAATGATATGTTGTTCTCTCATTGTCTAAAGACACTGTCTGTAACGTTACGGTTTCTTATCACAGGTAAAGTAGTAATTCCATAGCGTTTGGATTATATAACATGATGTTAGGAGGTGATGTCATGATGTATTGTTGCTCTGTCGTAATAGCAAGTCGCTGTGTCATGATGTTATGTCGCTCTAACGTAATGGCAAGTCGTTGTGTCATTATCTATCGTAATGGCAGGTCGCCGAGTTTTGATTTTATGTTGAGTTATTATAATGGCAAGTCGCTCAGTCATGATGTAATGTTGATCTGAAATAACGTTTATTCCAAATATTATGATGTTACGTTTACCTAAGGGGATGTAAGGTTATTAATTCATAGTGTTGTGTTTACTGGTCATTTCATCAAGCTGTATTTTTGTGATCTTATGATGACATAACATGGTGATTTGTTGGTACAGTATTTTGTAATGTTGATCTGTGACGGTATACAGTAAAGATGTTGCGACATTCTGTTGAAATTCCACGACGTCAAGTCGTCATGACATGGTGTGGTGTTAAGTAAAAATAATTATAAGTTGTGAACAAATGATGTTATGTCTGTTTCATTAAATGTCGTGTCTGTTTTCTATAGTGATTTATTTGTTCAAATCGTCTGGTCAACATGCCATATTATCACGTCTTGTCGAAACGTTGTAATGTCTTATTTCATTAATGTAATGTTACAGAGTATACTAAATATGCGTTCCCTCCCCCTAAACCATCTTGTCCCAATTCAGAAATATGGCGGGCAACTGGTAAACTTTATCACTTGCGGCTGCGAGTCGAGTACACCCTTTTTGCAATTTACAAAGCCAGGCGCGAACCCACGCCGTATTGGTGATAGGCTTGAATGAGTTGTTAGGTAATCCAACTACCTAACTCATTGAGCCACCCGGGCCCTACCATTGGAAATTAACGATCTGACTCATTAATAGGATGTCTATTTTCAAAATTGTTTCCAATGATGTCAAACACAATATTTCAAGCTTGACACTTTTTAGCTCATCTTGCCAAAGGCAATGTGAGCTTTTGCCATCACTTGGCGTCCGTCGTCCGTTAACTTTTCACATTTTAATCTTCTCCTCTGAAACCCCTCTGCCAAATGAACTGAAACTTGGTAGGACGCATTTATGGAAGATCCTTTATAGAGATTGCTCATTTTGTCCCGATCCATTAACAAACATGGCCGCCACAGACAATTCTTGTATCTGATTGGCCGATTTTAAAAAATCTTCTCCTCTGAAACCACTTGGTCAAATGAACCGAAACTTGGTAGGAAGCATCTATGGAAGGTCCGCTATAACGATTGCTCATTTTGTCTCGATCCGTTAACAAACATGGCCGCCACAGGCAATTCTTGTTTCTGATTGGTGTATTTCTAAAAATCTTCTCTTAAACTGCTTGGCCAAATTAAATGAACCGAAACTTGGTGGGAAGCACCTATGGAAGACTGTATTAAATTTCCTCAAAGCAGAATGAAAGGTGAGTGACACAGGCTCAGCCCACTGAGCCTCTAGTTTCTTTGCCCAGTAACAAAAATCCTATAGTAGATAGAGATAATTTGTAAATACAAAAATAATCAGCAAGTCAAGATCTACAAATAATTATCATACTTGGAATTATTAAGCATTGATGGATCCATTTATCAGTTTGATTTTTTTCTTATTTGTACATAGAACAAGTTGTGACGAGGTGAGTGATTCAGGTTTTTGGGAGCCTCTTGTTCCTGAGGATATGTTGAAAATAAAGGTGTTATCATTAATTTTGTCCAGTTATGAAATGTTTGTATCTACAATATTGTTTATATACATGTTTTTATCCCCAAATTTGTCAGTAGAGTATGTAAGCACAACTTCTAAGTGTCTCATGGCTCAATCAACTTAAATATAATTTTAGATAAAGGTTGCACACCATATGTATATATGCATGAAGAAATATACAATTTAACTACTGTCCAATACTTGTAAGAGGACATAACTGACTAACATTTCAAATACAAGAGTGTAAAGGGAGCAGAGGATATCCTGCTGTTAGCTTGCTCATGTCAGTTTGTAGAGGAAACCTTGTCTGCCCAATATCTAAACAACCCTTTCTGGGATTATTGTGATATTTCATATAAGGTCAATGGGTTCATGTGTAGTTTATTTCCACTCACTATTGTGAGAACGCTATCCTGATTGTTTTGATATTCCATTCATGAGTTGTTTATGGCTTGTACAGTGCATATTACCTCTGCTAAACTTTCATAGCACAACTTCAGAGCATGTGTTCAGTATGGTACAACATGTATGAAGACAGATTCATTGATACATGTTAAGATAAGTCTTCTGTGACCTTGAACTGTGGAGTTTTCAAATGTATTTAAACATTAACTTGCTGAGTCCAATCCTTATGGTCTAGAATCATGAATTTTTATAATATTGGAAACACAAGTGTGAAAGGTGAAGATTTAATTATACATATGAAAATTACGTTATTATTATGACCTTGACCATTGATCTATTAAATGTGGAATAAATAACTTTGTGCAAAACTTTACTTGCTCAGATTACAACTTTATTTTCCAATAAACTGGTTACTGTATTACACTGTTTTCATGTTATATCATATGAATAAGCAGAGGTTATTTTTTCTGAGTACAAAATGTTTCATTATGGTGTTGAAAATAGATCAAATAAACATGAAATTTATTTTGATTGATTGATTGATGTTTGGTGTTTTAATGTCACTTTCAGCAGTATTTCAGCTATATCATGGCAATCAGTTTTATTGGTGGAGGAAGCCTGAGAGAACCACTGACCCTGGGCAAGTAACTGGTAAACGTTATCACTGGCGGCTGCGAGTCGAGTGCACCCTTTTTGTAATTTACAAAGCTGGGCGCGAACCCACGCCGTATTGGTGATGGGATTGTATGAGCCGTTAGATCCAACGACCTAACTCATTGAGCCACCCGGGCCTCAGCACGAAATTGAAGCATCACTTAGCACAGACATGGTGTGAAATATTTTGACACCAAAGATTATCCATGTCTGTCTCACTCATTTTAAATTCTCCATTCTGATCATTGCAGATTACATGTAGCCCCCACATCCTCCTAAAAAATTTCTCCGCAACTCGCCAAAACCTGAATTTTTCAGTAAAAATGTCATTACTACCTTTCCATGTCTTATTCAAATATATGTTACCTAATGATGAAATGATAATATATGATTATGCTATAACTTAATTGGTGTATGTATATGGGAGCTTATGCATATATTAATCGAAATTTAATGGATGTTGAATTTGTGCATATTTTGAGAAAAATGTTGTTGAGTAGGACAAGGAAAATGTAGAAAATGACATTATGACTCACAAATCCAGGCTTTGGTATAATACACCTGACAGGGTTTTTCTTAAATGCAGGTTAAAATAAATGTTAATGACATCTGACATTCTATGTATGCCATTGATTACAATTAATTTGTTAACAAAAAAGCAGGTTGTGTATGCAGATTTTTAATTAAAAGTTGTTATTGGGAATATTCCTTTCTATCACACGCAAAACTTCTACAAATATGTCAATTCCAAAATTTGAAGAATTCCAAGAAGAGGGTATGGTTTGTCTAAGTTCTTGTTGACACCTCTCATCAATTATATTTGAAAATAGTGAATCAATGATTGGTCTATCATCTTCTGACACGACACCAGTATCAGTATCTTCGCCAAAGCCAACAACACCATATTCTTCTAAATTTGTCATTTCCATGCCAACAATACGCTCGTACTGACCAGACACCCAAAGTGCAATAGGGGACGACTTTGCCGTTCGTATTCTATGATATGCCCATGCCTCCTTCCAAAAATTTAGCTTTTCATTTATTTTACCTATAAATGTATAATGAAGTGCGGCGAGATGACGATCATTTAGATGATCAAGAATGCCATTATCCTCCATGTAATAAAAGAGTTTGTAGTAAAAATTCAGAACCCCTGTATATACGTCTCTCCAAAGTCTCTCAATCCTTTGATTATGAACACTCTTGCCCGTTATCATGCTACCACGTCCTGCTCCTCTCTCACGTAACATAAAATCTGCAATGGCAACGTTTTTTTCCCCTTTATCTGAACGTACTCTTATAGGAAGACCGTAGTCTTTAACACCAGTAAGGAAACACTTAAATATAGTCTGAGCTTTGCTGTTGTCTGTACAATTGAGATACATTATCATGCGACTAAAGCCGTCAATGCCACCAACTATTACGAGACGCCACCGAATTAACTTGTGGTTGGTGTCGACATGCCATAAATGGTTGACACCTTGAACGTTATAAACCCGTCGCTGCAATCGTCCCTTTTTTCTTTCATTTATCCCAGACACGCCAAGACGATGCATACTCTCTCGTAATCGCCATCTTTGTACTTTAATTCCAGTTTTCCTAAGCATCTGGCCTAGAATGTTCTCTTCACAAAACGGATAGTCTTTTATCAGAGGACCCACGCTGGCATCAAGCTCGTCGTTGTTTGTTCTAGAAAAACGCCATAATGTTCTCCTAAGCCAACTTTCACAAGAATATCAAACATAGTACTTACTATGTGATGCCGCCATTTTGAAAAAAAACAACAATGCCAATATTGCAGCAAAAACATGATAAGATAGTACACGGCTGGTAATCGGCACAAGCAGAACAGTTGGTTCTGCAAAGAAATTCGTGAGGATAACTTCCGGTTTTGGTGGAGGATAGTTCACGAAGACGCTTCGCAAGGTATGTACATGTCAAAAATTGAAATTTTCTTTTTTACTGCTCGAATATTGCAAAATCAGAGAATGCTATGCTGTAGCTAATGCTTTCACGATTAGAAACATGTATAGTTTATTCTTGTATATGAAGTGTAACTCTCGCAAAATCAATCGTCCCACGAAAAACATGACGAAAATTGTGACACTCGTGCATTTCTAAGTTGTTCTTGACAAAGATGCAAGTTAAATTCTCAATATTTTTTCATCATGGGAGTCTAAATGTAATCGGGGATAAATTCCGATTAGTCAGAAGTAAATTGAAGTCTCGATAAATCTACAAACTGTCAATTTTCTCGTTTTCCTGCTTGAGGAGATCGGTTCTGATAGAGCACATTGCGAATGCATGAGGAGATTTGCTAGTTTTGGTACGACACATGTAATCCACTGTATAATCACAAATTTTGCATGTCTGTCTGGTAATAAATTCACGAACTGATGCCCTTCTGCCCGTCTGGTTTTTAAAAGTATAAAAGTAATATTTCATTGTTCATGGGCGGTCCACCTAGAAAGAAACATTTCATTTAAGGAATCAATTCATAATTGTAACTCCGGTTTCCCATGATTTAACTTGTCATTATTGATCATTTGTTGTTTGTGACAACTTCCATTCACAGGTGCTCGTGGCACGGACCATCCCCCTTTTTCTATCTTTCTGTTTACAAATTTATTTACTAATAATATTATTAGTATCTATACACATGCAATTTGATGTTAACATAAGATTGTATGAATATTGACACGAACAAGTTAAAATAAGGGAAAAGTGATGAAATAATAAAGAAATAAAAGAAATTTTATTGAAATTAATTTGTAAACAGAAAGTTAGAAAAAGGGGGGTGGTCCGTGCCACGAGCGCCTGTGCTTCCATTGTGTATTGGATACACAACATTAACTTCCCTTACATTGGAAAAAATTGAAAATGCACTGTAAGATAATTTTATAATCAAGAATAATTAATCTTGATGTGAATCATATCTTTATATTTTCTAATACAAATGATACACTCTAAATTAAATATCATACAGTTGAGAATAATATTAATTTGTGGTTTGTTTTTCTATTATGTAGTGTGTTATGTGTACACACTTGTAAATAAAAAAGATGTCTGTTAGTAGTGGTTACAAGATGTACAGCGCTTTACCGATTTTAAGGATATGACCACAGTTTAATTGACATCCTGTGTTTAATTTATTCATGACTAGCTAGCACTAAGTGAATGTTTATTTACGTTAGACCTATGTATGTGCTGAAATCATGTAATATTATAACTTGTGTAGATCTGCGGTGAAGTTTCCGTCATCTTTAGTAAAAAGGTTGCGCCGAATAGATGTGGAAACCCGTTTGAAAGGATATAAAGATTTTGAAATTGAAAGAGATTTTTTTTTTAATAAACTTGGTGTCCTGATTGATGGGGATTTTAAATTTGGTATACTGCTATATATAGCTACTTGTTTTTGTTCGTTTCCTTGGCGGTGATACAGGCAATCTATATCGAAATGTTTTTTTGTAAAGAGTCAATGTCAGTCCCCTTTCCCTTGAATCCTGGCATCTCCTTAAAGTGGACAGAGAATAGTTTATTTTGATTAGAGTATTTATCAGTTTTGTGTTTAAAAGTATCAATTTATCAATTTTGCAGAAAACAATTACCAAAACTTGAAAATCTCCTCATGCATTCGCAATGTGCTCTATCAGAACCGATCTCCTCAAGCAGGAAAACGAGAAAATTGACAGTTTGTAGATTTATCTAGATTTCAATTTACTTCTGACTAATCGGAATTTATCCCCGATTACATGTAGACTCCCATGATGAAAAAATATTGAAAATTTAACTTGCATCTTTGTCAAGAACAACTTAGAAATGCACGAGTGTCACAATTTTCGTCATGTTTTTCGTGGGACGATTGATTTTGCGAGAGTTACACTTCATATACAAGAATAAACTATACATGTTTCTAATCGTGAAAGCATTCGCCACAGCATAGCATTCTCTGATTTTGCAATATTTGAGCAGTAAAAAAGAAAATTTCAATTTTTGACATGTACATACCTTGCGAAGCGTCTTCTTGAACTCTCCTCCACCTCACGAATTTCTTTGCAGAACCAACTGTTCTGCTTGTGCCGATTACCAGCCGTGTAGAAGGAATAATAGAATGAAACAATCCTAACGACATATCCCGAATAAACAACATAATATTGTATAAAAATGACATTACATCCCCATAGGTAAACGTAACATCATGATATTTGGAATAAACGTTATTTCAGATCGACATTACATCATGACTGGGCGACTTGTCATTATAATAACTCAACACAAAATCAAAATTCGGCGACCTCCCATCACGATAGATAAACGATACATCATGGCACAACGACTTGCCATTAACATAGATTGACATAACATCATGACACAACGACTTGCCATTACGTTAGAGCAACATAACATCATGACACAGAGACTTGCCATTACGTTAGAGTGACATAACATCACGACACAGCGACTTGCCATTACGTTAGAGCAACATAACATTATGACACAGCGACTTGCCATTACGTTAGAGCGACATACCATCATGACACAGCGACTTGCCATAACGTTAGAGCAATATAACATCATGACACAGCGACTTGCCATTACGTTAGTGACATAACATCACGACACAGCGACTTGCCATTACGATAGAGCAACATAACATTATGACACAGCGACTTGCCATTACGTTAGAGCGACATACCATCATGACACAGCGACTTGCCATTACGTTAGAGCAACATAACATCATGAGACAGCGACTTGCCATTACGTTAGAGCGACATAACATCATGACACAGCGACTTGCCATTACGCTAGAGCAACATAACATCAGGACACCGCGACTTGCCATTACGTTAGAGCGACATACCATCATGACACAGCGACTTGCCATTACGTTAGAGCAACATAACATTATAACACAGCGACTTGCCATTACGTTAGAGCAACATAACATCATGACACAGCGACTTGCCATTACGTTAGAGCGCTATAACATCACCACACCGCGACTTGCTATTACGACAGAGCAACAATACATCATGACATCACCTCCTGACATCATGTTATATAATCCAAACGCTATGGAATTACTACTTTACCTGTGATAAGAAACCGTAACGTTACAGACAGTGTCTTTAGACAATGAGAGAACAACATATCATTGTGTTATAGTAACTTAACACCACAATGGGTCAACATAACATTATGAAACCACCACATGACATTATGATAACTAAGCATAACGTTACGACCTCACTACTTGACACAAAGGTTGATATGCATAACATCATGGCACTGCGACACAACATTATAAAAGGTCAACATAACATCATGATGACACGACTTTACATCATGAAAAGTCAACATAACATCATGAACCTGTGACTTTACATTACAATAGTAAAACATAACAACACAAGTTACGGCTTTACATATCACAAGCATTCAGCATAAGACAGCTACGGCGTTCCATAGAATCTTAGCCCTCGCTGGAGCAAAAGCGGACTGAGGGTTACGTTATCGTATCTATAGAGCCCATGCCACACCTAATTTAGGAATCATTGAAGATGACATCGTGACTGTGATATGGAGAACAACAATAAGACGGAAGGTTTTTTAAAATTTGTTTTCCATGTGCGAGTTTTCATTTTTGTCAACTTGTTTTTAAATTCTGACTTGTTGAATTTAAATTATAAGATTCAATATAGCTGTAAAATACTGAGTCCAGATTTGGGGATAAAGTTCCTCAATGAAATTTTTATATAAAATCAGATATAAAAAAACGAAGAACAAAAAGCATGACATCATAATTTCTGCAACGAAAATCTATTCGAATGTTCAAGTGTATTATGTATTATGTATTATGTATTATGTATTATGGTACATTTTGTACTTGATCCCTTTTTGACTGTCCTCGCCAAACATAATAATGGAATTACGAACATTTCACCCCTACCAAAAGCACACACAAGTGCAAGCACAACACGTGTTAAACCCCACTAGTAACCTCTGTGTATACATTATTTCTTGATTGTGTGTGTAAATAGCAGACAAGGAAGATGGCATCTCGTGAAGAAGAAAATGTAGAGGTAACATTTTATTACACGTGTGTCAGACATTTATTTGTCGTATTATCATTTCGCGATTATATCCACATTAGAAATACACGTACAATGTCCAGAGCATTATATTTCATTTCCATCTTTCCCGGAAAAGGGCAACTTCAGTTTAACATGAGAGGAGGCTCATGATTTATAAATGTCCTCAGATAATCTCGTGTAAGTGATATATCACAAGAGCTAATATCAACTGGAAATGAAATCTGTTTATACAAGAAAATAAGAACGAAAGGGGAGGGGGTATATATTATCCATTTTTATTTTGTATCCTCAGAGCAATAATATATTTTCCTATAGAGAAAACATGATTTTTTTTTCAAACTTGGGGCAAAATGGTTCGACTCTTTCTTTCATATTGTGTTATCATGATATTTGTAAATGCAGCACACAGTGGCCAAAAGTTCCAAATTCCCCCCGGGCTTTCCTCAATACAACTTTATGATATAAGAAGGTCGGGTACTATGATGTCTTCCACATATAAAACTAACCTCCACGATAACACTATAATATTGTTGAAATTCGTTTTAAGCACCTATAATCCAATGATGTTCCGTGCTCATCTGTAATCTACATATCTTTATTTTTATTTTTTTCTGGTAACCTTTGTTGATACATTGGTATACAGATAACAAATTAAATACAAACATAATACACAATAAGATACAATACAATACATAATAAGAAAACAGTTATATACAATATTTACAAAATGAGAGAGAGAAAGAGAGTTACATTTTTCAGCCATGAGGGCAGACATTTTCATTAATATATCTTATAAAGGTGCAAAATTTTTTGATTTTTGATTTTTTTGTCAGATTCATCAAAGTACCAAATTTCAGGATATTATAATTTTTATTAAAGTATTTTTTATCTATATAAGTCTTTCTTTTTTCACTGAAACAGGCACATTTTAATAAATAATGGAACTCATCTCCAAGATCTGCTGTGTTGCATAAATTGCAAATTCTGAGTTCCCTAGGTATGTTGTTCCATCGTCCGTATTCAATAGGTAGTTTATGATTATTTAGCCTAAAGCGGCAAAAAGTAAATATATCTCTATCGTCGAGGATATTAAAATAATCTTCAAATTCAAATTTATTTTTAAAAAGGCGATAATTTAAAGTTTTCGAACCGGTATCAATATTTGCATGCCAGGTTTCAACCGTTTGTTGAAATTGATCTTGGAGACAAGTGTTAACGGAGATTTTAAGCCATTCTTCACTTATGAAATACTGGTTCAGCCATGCATATGAAAGACCACATTCATTTAATATACTTTCTACATAATTTAACCACGAAAACTGACAATTATTATTTTGTGATAAATATAATAACCTGTAAGAAATAATAGATAGTTTAATATCCTTCCCAGTAATCAATTTCGTCCAGTATAAAATATTTATAAGTTTTATGTCTATATCTAAAGGATAACGACCAAGCTCCCCATATATCATACAGTTTGGAGTTGTAGCTTTTAAGTGAAGAATAATTTTGCCAAATTTCAAATGTACCTTTTCCAAAATGTCATTATTGCCGAAATCCCAGATCTCACAGCCATACAATAATATGGGTTTTACCAATTTATCAAAAAGATCAAGTTGACAGCTAATAGAAAGATTGTGCTTCCTCCCTTTTTTTATTACTTCATACATAGATTTAATAGCTTTTTCAGAAAGATAATTTTTACATACTTTTTTACATAACTTTTACAGTCCGAGAAAAATAAATTCCCAAAATAATTGAAATATTTAACTATCTCAATATTAGTCCCGTTATAATTAAAAATACGATTTCTTGGTAGTCGTCCTTTAGAAAATACAACTATCTTTGTCTTATCAACAATGACTTTCATTTTCCAAGTGTCACACTATAAATAAAATTTATCAAGTAATGCTTGAAGATTGCATGAGGATTCTGCCATAAGGACAAGTATTATCAGCATACAAGATGATAAACAATTTCATAAAATTATTTAACCTGCTATCAAGTTCACCAGAAATAGAATTCAGTCCCGGAACATTTTCATGTAAGAAAAAGTCTCCCAAATCATTTTAAAATAAAGAGAATAGAAATGGGTATACATTTTCCCCTTGTTGGACCCCTTCTTTTAATAATTGTTAAAATTTGAGAGTTAAAAGGTGGAAAAAAGCAAATATTCATAAAAGATATGTCCGAAATTTCACTTTACATTGACAGTCATCTCGTTGGAAAGCGTGCGAAACGCATTTTCAGCAGACGTATGTGAATGGTTTTTGGTTTTGGATTGAATCATACATCAGAGAATTCCGTGAGAGCAAAATATACGATATATTTACATTCCTTCCTTGCAGCTATCCATTATTATGTGGCTTTCCCACTTGTTGACATCGATCCTTTTCATCACAAAGGAACCGTTACTTATTCCCAAAGTATCGCGTAATGCATATTTGAGCGGAAAGGTTCCGTTATGGATATACACCGTGTGTATAATACAATCGTCGCCACAAGCTTTGTTATTCTTAAGATTTTTAATGCATTTAAATATTTCATTTTGTGTAATATTTCTATTAATTCTTTCATTCAATAAATTAACACGGTTCTGTTCAAGCTTATGAGTATTTTCTTCATTTACATTATCAGAAACAGATGAATTAAGGTTTTTGAAAAAATCAACTAAATCTAAAAAAGGAAGGTTCGGCTGACTAGGGTGATCACATTGGTTGAGAATTCGCCAGTATTCTTCAGTATTCTGATATCTTAAATTCTTCATCTTCTTAGTCATTTTCTTTCTGTAGTTTTTCATTGCTTTATTAAGTACCTTTTTGTATTCTTTTTCAGAATTTTTTGCCAGGTTATATGAATATTGCGATTCACCCTTTTTACGTTTCATTTTTCTATAATTTTGCCTTGCACGTTTACTTTCTATATCAAACCATGGTTTATCCCCCTTTGTGAATTTTTTCTTTTTACTGTAATTTGTATTTACTAATTTCACCCCAAATGTCTGTTTAGCAGAATCTAATATTACTTGCCCAATATCTGTAACGAGAGTGCTAATATAGTTTTGATTCACGTTTTGTTGATCTACATTTTCTAACTTGGAAATTATAAAATTTAGTTTATCAATATCAATATTATTTTGAAAGATACTAGATTTTTCTTGTTCCCATTTTTTAACCTTTTCTGTAGAAGATTCATTTGGGATGACACCAGCATCAACATCTTCACAACGGGAATGTTCTGTTAAAGTAAATGGTGTATGGACATCCGAAAAAAGAGTTGAAAATTCGAGTATTTCAAGATCAACAAGTCTCTCTAAAAAATGAAATAATCCAAGATGACCACCATTGTAAGTCATAGTTATATTGGACAACATAATTCAGAAGACACTTTATATATGTTCCAGACCAAATCCGTATTTGGACCATACGCGTATGGTCCGGACCAAATCCGTATACTCATATGGTCCGACCATACGCGTATGGTCTGACCACTAATTTTGATTTAGAACGTAACGGTATCGATTTTATTGATTAGCGTCCCTTATTGTATGATTATTTTAACTCACTCTTCAAATGATCCCTCGTATGAACTTGGATTAAATAAACTTGAACTTTATTCAGTACGTGGTATAGTAAAGTGTCGTTTTTCAAAATGTCTTGGGAATACAAATGTAATACCTACTTACATAAAATAACCGAAAAGACTACCACAGGATTGATTTCTGACGAAAAAACGGAAAGAATGCAAGTGCAAAGGTAATTGTACAAATGTACTGCAAAATCGTGCAAATGTAGAAAGACAGAAGTTCCGTGTGGGAGCAAATGTCACCCTGGACGTACGTGTTTAAATGTTTAAAATTGATTTCCACATGTACATGTATGTTGCACTTGACTGATAAATATGTGTAAATGCGTTTCATTATCTAATATTTAGATTAACAATTAAATATTTCCTTCAAAATCGTCTTCTTCATTTGATACGCATATTGTCTAAATACCGATTTGGTCTAACTCGTTGATGACCATGCGCGTATGGTCCGACCATATGAGTATACGGATTTGGTCCGGACCAAATATGGATTTGGTCTGGAACATATATACATTCATATGAAATGGATATGACGAATTGAATATCTTTACCAAATTTTTGTAGATTCGAAATCCAAGATGACCACCTTCAAAATAGAATTGTATAAAGAGTAAGACTACAACATATACATGGAGACACTGACTCTACAAGGAACACTCACATTTTATTCTTCCTTTGTTGTTGCCTGTTTTTGTTTGTTTGTTGTTGGGTTTTTGTATTTTGTTATATTACAATTAAGTAATTTTAAAACATAACAATTACACATTGAATAATTATTTTTTTATTCACAATATATTTTAAATTACCAATTTAAAGACCATATATGTATATGTATGTACATTTTGTATTAATGAATGTATGTATTATACATTTTAACGAAGGATAGAATTTAAAATAGACAAATAACGTAATATAATATACCTGTTAATTTGAATATTATATATATATTGTTTTCCAATTACAATTACTGGTGAAATATCCATAATTGGAAAATGGGAGTGGTACCATCGAAGGTATATGTAGAAATACATATCTTTCAATTTACATCCTGGATTTATGTGGTGACTTTTTGTTGGAAAAGGGGGAGGGGGCACTGGAAGCTTTGAACAGAGACACAGAGAACATGGATTTTAGAGTGAGTGAGTGATTACCGTTTAATAACTTCTGGTGGTAAATTTTTCAAATGCAGTTGACTGAGTTGAACAAGTTACTTTTTCATTAGATGATTCTTCCTGCTAGACCAACACGTTCTACTGGATTTTGATAGTGCAAGTTAAATGAAACAGCAGTCTTCCAGTTAAAAATGTTGATCGACTGGAACACATTATGATGACTCTGAGTCAGCAAGTCTGTTTAGTTTTTAGAGTAATGTACCAATCGAGTCGAACTATCCTATCAATATCACGAGTTTCGAACAATTATTAGAGACGCTTCAGATTATGTTTTATTTTTGAACTCATCTGTGTCCAGTCCATTATTGAAATCCCAACAGGGAACAATACTTACTAAATAATTAAACAACCTTATTAAGAAACAACTGCTGGGACCTGCTAATCTGGGTCATGGGTCACTGTAATCGGGCGGCTGTATCGGAAAACAGATACGGTGTTGAAAAAACTGTTGATACTCATAAAATATTGATAAATGCTATACAATTTTATGTTTGTCTTCAAGAAATATGATAGACAAAACCATGTGTGAAGTTTTATGACGAAATATCTCCGATTTCTATGTAAATTTACGAGTTGAAGTGGGGAAACACCCACAGGTAATTTTAATGAGCGTCCTGATTGGATGACCAATTTAAAACACACTGACACCGCATGGTAAAAAGATGCATGTAAAAGAAATCTATGTTATATTTATTCATTTGTTTGATTCTGGAATATTGTTGATCATTGATTTAAACAAGAAAAAAAAGGGGGGGGGGGGTGAATTTTATAGTTAAATAAATGTTATGTTTCGACAGTTTAAAGAGAAAAATAAAAAATTGTTGGGACTAAAGCTTAAATCAGCGTTAAAAATTGAACAAATATCAGTGGTTTTGTAAATGAGATTTATTTTAAATAGAAAATCTGAATTTATTATTGATTAATTTATTATTAATGATACAATTTTATATCCCTTGGGAGGGGGAGGGGAGGGGGGCTATGGTGAAAATTTGAAATAAAAACACAGGACCGGACTTTATGCAAAAATAACAATCCAGGATTAGTTTTTTATTAAAAAAATCCAGGACCCCTGTGTCCAATAATATGAGATATTGACATCCACACTTGCCTTTAGGACAGCACATTTCTGTGTCCACACTTGTATTAAAAAAAAAACCATAAAAAAACCCCAAAAAAAAGTCGTAAAAAACCCCCATACATATCAATGCAAATCAAAACGGCAATAAGTGAATTTAATTTATAACTTTTTGAATTTATTATATGTCTTTACAGGACAAGGCTGAAGTGAATACCAACGAATTAGAAGAAAACGAGAAACCAAGTAGTTGGTCCGATGGACAAAAACAAAGACTTCTAGCTGATGCAATTACAATGAAATCACCGTTAGAGGATATTAAAACTATTCTAAGATGCGGGGCAAATGTAAATGAGCCTGTCAAAAAAGGATTGAGACCATTACATTATGCTGCCTATGTTGATTACGTTGAATGTGTTTGTATGCTTATTGATGAAGGAGCAAAAGTAAATATTTCTGATGACATCGGTTATACACCGCTCCATCTGTGTGCAAGAAAAGGAATATACGGCGCAATGAAGGCGCTGATCGACAAAGGCGCTTTAGTAAATTATTGCGACGCAGAAGAAAACGAGTTAGATGAAAATGTTCGAGCAATTGCCTATTTAACGATGGAACCATTGAATTTAGCCATAGAAAATAATAATATAGAGTGTGTTAAGCTACTCCTGGAACACGGTGCACGTCCAAATCACCAGTTCTTCATGGGCTACCAGCTTAATGTAATGTCATTAGAAAATCTGGAATGCTTAGAAATTTTGTTGGAAAATGGTGCAGATCCTAATTTGTGTAATCGATGCGGAATATCACCTTTGATGAAAGCAAGTCGTGAACATAACATTGAAGCGGTTAGACTTTTAATCAAACATGGCGCAGATGTAAACGTTCAGTGTCCACCGAGATTTGATCAAAAAACGGCTCTTCATTTTGCAATAGAAAGTGGAAACATTATAATTACTGAAATATTGATAAAAGCTGGGGCAAAGTTATCAAAAATGGATAACTACCGATACAGTCCACTTCACACAGCCGTTCTCAAAGGTCGTTCAGATATATGTTACTTCTTACTCCTTTGGAACGCAAAAGTGAACGAGCGAACAGATGATGACTGCACGCCACTAATGCTCGCTGCGGGTACACCGGAACTTAAAGACCAAAAAGAAATTATGGTGATGCTACTTGAACATGGAGCAGACGTCAATGCAAGTTCAGAGTTTGTTAATTATACACATCCTTGTCAGGCTCCCATTGTTGAATATTTGAAAAATATCGCGTATAACCCGCGAAAAGACATTCTCTTGTTATTCTTGAAATATGGTGCAAAGGTCAATATCAGGTCCGATGTATCGGTATATCGTCGAAAAGATCCATTCGGAATACTTAAATATATACCTAATTGCTCAGACAAAGAAACGATTGATATCTTAATTTATTCAGCGCGAATAATGGACAAGGTTCATATTAATAAATGTGACGTCATCACTCCAAGTGAACGTAAATATTTGCTCGCGCATGCAAACACCCCACGTCCACTGAAGCATACCATACGACTGTGTATTAGAGATCAACTACAGTTTAGCTTACTCGATAAAGTAGATCAACTACCTCTTCCAAATTTCATAAAAAGATATTTACTATTTGAAGTGAACTAAATAAACGTTTTTGTTTCTTTTTCCGTGCTATTTTTGTAGTAATAACGCATGATCGCGATATAGATTTTGTCAGAATGGGTGCATCATTATCGCTTATGCAGATATTTTTCATAATAATGGCTTAATGTGTTCATATGCATACGGAATGTTTATTTGCAAAAATAATAAGATGATTCATATCTTAAAATCAACCTATCAGAATAAGCGAAATGTATGACAAGTCATTCTATTGGGTATGACCATTATTACAACAGGTTCCGAAGTGAAATTCGCCATTTTAAAACTGTCTTCAGATTGCTCCAATCGGCAAACCTCGTATGATTATGTGACCTCCATCTAGACACGGATGTAAGAGAAAACTTAATATGCGAATACGCTGTAACATGTGTGATGCGGTTGTCGAATTACTGATAAGAAAATCCTTGTGCTTAAAAATATTTTCACAAAGACTGCCTTTGAAGAGTATTAGAGTTCGCCGTACATAATTGTCCATTTTATTTAGAGAAACGAGAATTAATTTGAGAGGAAAGCAGTAGTGCACACGAAAAGTTATGTGTAATGAGAAATACTGTAATTTTTCATCCGGCCTTTGTTAAAGTAGATCCAATGTCTGCATACGTGATACAGCCGAAGTTTAATGTATTAGTGAAATCGGTCGAGATGAGCTGAATGCAGATTGCGCATTAGACTTGCATATCAATATACCAACAGGCTTATGTGTGAATACTGGCGGGGATTAGGACAATTAGGTCATATATTCCTAATTATTTAAAAAATAAATACCAATTCACATTATTGTCCTACAAATGTAGGCCATTTTAATATTTTCTAGGGAATATACAGACACATTCCCATATTTTTTTAAAGAATAAAAAGGAATAATTTCCCAACAATATGTCTATAGTTTCTTCAGACACGTTCGTAGACACCAACTGGGCAGATAATCATTCTAACAATTTTTGTAAATGTAGATATTGAAAATACTATTATATTTATAAGGGTGAGTTTGAAATATTAAAAAAGATTATAGATTTTATATTGACTCTTTGCATTTTCTGTAACGAACAATATTTTTATATGATGGATATAGTGGTGGTTTTTCACATTATTTGCATTTTTATATGTAGAAAAGGGCCTGATGCATATGCACGTAGAAAAGAGCTTGATACATATGCACTTTTATATGTAGAAAAGGGCCTGATGCATATGCACTTTTATATGTAGAAAAGGGCCTGGTGCATATGCACTTTTATATGTAGAAGAGGGCCTGATGCATATGCACTTTTTTCAATATTTTTACGATCCACACCCACCTAAGAGATTTATAATGAAATTTCGAAGCGGCCATGAAAATCCCCATGATTTACATGAATGATTTTCTCTTTGGATGGGTGTGGATATTTTTAAAAAGAAATAATAGAAACAAGGGTCTGTCTCTTGATTACCTAGTGGCTAAGATGACTGACTTCTGACTACAAGCCTAACACGATTAACATTAGGTCACGCCTCGCTACTTGCCCCAGGTGATACGGTACTGTTTCCAGAATCTCCTCATGGGCTGGGATTTCATTGGTCAGTTCGTTTTTACTGTCCAGGTTTTCCTCCCCTTTTATGTTTGGTAGTCACAATATGGCTGACAAAATTGTTGAAATTGACGATATACATCCATAAACCAAATATAGACATCAATGATATCTGTTGTTTAAAATGTGTTTTAGTAACGAACAATATACCCATGCAATCTGATATTTTATAATGCCACCATTGTTGAAATAAGAAACCACGTGACATACAAAAAATAAATGTAGTGTCTGCAACTCAGCATTAAGGAAATATTTCAGATTTAATAACATAGTAAAACATAGAATTGTAATATCATTGTATCCTATTAATTAAGTCGTTATATTTAATTACTATATAGTTTTTCAGAGGTAACGTCTTAAACTACATATACTGGTTCAATTTAAGTGTGCGTAGTTTTAACATATAAAGCCCTGATAATGACTGAAATATTGCCAAAGGTGGCGTTTTAAACAAGAAAAAAAAAAATTGGTGAATGGCTAATTTACAAAAGTTATATTTTCTTCGGGTACTCCGGTTTCCTCCACCAATAGAACTGACCGCCATGATATAACTGAACTATTGTTGAAAGTGGCGTTAAACACCATAAAACAAAACCAAACAGATATATGCATGTGAATAACCTAGAAGTACGTATCGATTATATCAATCATGTGTACTTTTAAGCGTCATAAATGACACTTGCTGATATGTTTGTATTCTTGTGGCCTTGAAAAAAATGTAAATTTTCTGCAGTGACAACCTATTTTCACTCCTTCGAAATTTAGTCCTATGCGGTCAATTATTTTAGAGGTTAATAGTCACAGGTATACGGACAGACGCTAGGGAAGTAGTTGTCAGCTGAACAAAGTTTTATAAATACACGTGCACTTCCTGCAGTACGGAACGATTTTGATGATACATGTCGTACAACACGTGCAGTGTAATCAAGGAACGGTTGACTATAGTAATAAAAAAACCTGACAACAAGGTCATTTCTTAACAGGTGGTTGGCCTATATGTCTGACAACTACAGAAATAACAATAATTAGCAGTACAAATGGATACGCTGTTGATTTTAGGTTTTTACTCCAATACGCCACGATATAACTGAAATATTGTTGAAAGTGGTGTTAAACACCATAACCCTAACCCCCCAATTCACAATATTTATGCCACTGTATACAGGGGCGCCCCCCCCTCCCCAATTGGAAAAAATATGATTTTTTGGTGTAAAATCGTGATTTTTCACACGAAATACCACAAACATTTTCGTGCCTCCCTCCGCTCGGGGGAATTTTTCTAAGTGCGCCCCCCCCTAACTTGAAATCCTTCATCCGCCCCTGGTATACGCTGTATAAAAATTTGAACAACAACGAAAATGTTCCCCTTATAGACCCTCAATGAATAAAAATAAATGCATAGTGTACAACTACATTACACACAGTAAACATGACGTAGATTTGGCTGAAATCCATACAAGTAGTTTTGAGGAGATGCAGACTATTGATATTATGAGACAGTTGTTAGACAAAACACAGACAGAATAATCCTCCATTCCACTAGCTAATGAAGTGGAGACTAATAAAGAAAGCTGTCTTTAGAAATATAAGGGTGTAAGCGTTTTACTGATAGTGAAGATTACAATGTAAACACAGAACGCCAGCCATGGTCATCACCTACCACTGAATAGTACGAAACTAAATATTACCAAGTGTATGTCATGGACATCATATGTCATTGAAAAGTAGGAAACTAAATATTACCGAGAGTATGTCACGGACATCATATATGCCATTGAAAAGTAGGACGCGAAATAAAACCAAGTGTATGTCACTGCCGTCATACACCATTGAAAGGTACTATGAATAAATATGAAAAGTACGAAACAAAATAATACCAAGTATATCCCGCAGTCATCATCCGCTATTGAAAAGTACGAACGAAATATTGCCAAGTGTATGTCCCTGCCATCATATACCATTGAAAAGTACGAAACGAAACTTTATCAAAGTGTATGTCCCTGCCATCATATACCATTGAAAAGTACAACGAATAAATTTTACTGAATGTGCGCCTGATTTACTATCACACGGCTAAATATTATTTTTTTGTAGTGTTGGATATCCCACAATTTATTTTCAGAAATTTCTTGCATGCTCAAACATGCTAATACTTTTACCGATCTAACTAAAATTAGATGCAAAGCCATGATTATAGTTCCCGACTTTTTGAAACGCCAATTTCCAAATATGTGACACTTTCGGTGCGTATTCTTATGCTGTCATACAATTAATCTTCCACTCTTTGAGCGGCTGAGTGATCAATTGTTGTTTACCACCAAGTAACAATTTATTTAGTTATATCATATATCATGGCGAGAACAAGTTACTTTTCGAGAAGAAAGATGATGATGATGATGATGATGATGATGACTGTTTTGTGCTAGATCAAGACATACAATGAGTTGGATTTCTTGATGCTAGCTCATTGAAACAACAGTTCACAAGCAGATATGTCGTTCCAATCGGATACATTATTCTCATTTTGTTGCACAATCTTTAGTTTTCAGTGTAATATTTTGTAAATCCTTGTTTGTACTTTTTCTTTTGGCCATAATGTTGTCTGTCCTTCAATTTACGGAGTCTGATTACACCTTTGGTATCTTCAAACTCTTCTTGCAGTGAACTGGAAATGGTACCTATAGAAATTAACAGGTTCGCCTTATACGCTACCTATTTCTAGAGTTTAATCCACAGTGATAATATAAATGTCAATAATATGATATTTTCAAGGGTGCCACTTGCTAATATAATGGCACTTTTATATGTTAAAATTTGAGATGACGTGTGACCCAGCCTGAGCAGGATAGGTACTCAATTACATAGAATCTGTACGCAATGACCTAGAACTTTAATTTTAATATCTGAAATATAAAATTCAAAATGTGACATAGGGAATCCATCTTTTTTTTTAAATACATCAATTAATGGAGGACCTTATCTTATGAAGGTCAATGTCAATTATAAGGAATATCCACCGAATCATTTTAATTGAGTAAGTTACTTAGAGAAAATTCATTTATTCTAATTCGCAGCCAACCACCGACAACCACTCTTTGACCTTTCTCCTTAAGGCACGTTCATCAGAGAGAAGCAATTACTGTCAATTGTGTAGTCTTTGATTTGGGCCCAGAGTGGTTCAATCATACGACATACCGTACTTGAGACGCTTCCGTTTACCACTACACATCCTACAGACAAAACACCAAGAACACCTCCAGACGAAACCACAACACATTATACAGACAGGTGAGCCCATAGCACCTCTAGACGAATCAATCCACAACACCTCAAACAGACTAGTTAATTCACAAAGCATCGTACAGAAAAATCAACACAACAAATCCTAGACAAGTCAATGCACAGAACCTCATACAATCAAGTCAATTCACAACAACACATACAGACAAGTCAATTCACAACAACACATACAGTCAAGTCAATTCACAACAACACATACAGACAAGTCAATTCACAACAATACATAGACAAGTCAATTCACAGCAACAAAAACAGTCAAGTCAATTCACAACAACACATACAGTCAAGTCAATTCACAAAAACACATACAGTCAAGTCAATTCACAACAACACATACAGTCAAGTCAATTCACAACAACACATACAGTCAAGTCAATTCACAGCAACACATACCGTCAAGTCAGTTCACAACAACACATACAGTCAAGTCAATTCACAACAACACATACAGTCAAGTCAATTCACAACAACACATACAGTCAAGTCAATTCACAACAACACGTACAGACAAGTCAATTCACAAAAACACATACAGACAAGCAATTCACAACAACACATACAGTCAAGTGAATTCACAACAACACATACAATCAAGTCAATTCACAGCAACAAATACAGACTAGTCAATTCACAACAATACATATACAAGTCAATTCACAGCAACACATACAGTCAAGTCAGTTCACAACAACACATACAGTCAAGTCCATTCACAACAGCACATACAGTCAAATCAATTCACAAAAACACATACAGTCAAGTCAATTCACAACAATGCATACGGTCAAGTCAATTCACAATACATACAGTCAAGTCAATTCACAGCAACACATATAGTCAAGTCAATTCACAACAACACATACAGTCAAGTCAATTCACAACAACACATACAGTCAAGTCAATTTACAACAACACATACAGTCAAGTCAATTCACAACAACACATACATTGAAGTCAATTCACAACAACACATACAGTCAAGTCAATTCACAACAACACATACAGTCAAGTCAATTCACAACAACACATACAGTCAAGTCAATTCACAACAACACATACAGTCAAGTCAATTCACAACAATACATACCGTCAAGTCAGTTCACAACAACACATACAGTCAAGTGAATTCACAACAACACATACAGTCAAGTCAATTCACAACAACACATACAGTCAAGTCAATTCACAACATCACATACAGACAAGTCAATTCACAACATCACATACAGTTAAGTCAATTCACAACAACACATACAGTCAAGTCAATTCACAACAACACATACAATCAAGTCAATTCACAACAACACATATAATCAAGTCAATTCACAAGAACACATACAGTCAAGTCAATTCACAAAAACACAGAGTCAAGTCAATTCACAACAACACATACAGTCAAGTCAATTCACAACAACACATACAGTCAAGTCAATTCACAACAATACATACCGTCAAGTCAGTTCACAACAACACATACAGTCAAGTCAATTCACAACAACACATACAGTCAAGTCAATTCACAACATCACATACAGTTAAGTCAATTCACAACAACACATACAGTCAAGTCAATTCACAACAACACATACAATCAAGTCAATTCACAACAACACATATAATCAAGTCAATTCACAAGAACACATACAGTCAAGTCAATTCACAAAAACACAGAGTCAAGTCAATTCACAACAACACATACAGTCAAGTCAATTCACAACAACACATACAGTCAAGTCAATTCACAGCAACACATACAGTCAAGTCAATTCACAACAACACATACAGTCAAGTCAATTCACAACAACACATACAGTCAAGTCAATTCACAACAACACTTTGACAAGTGAATTCACAACAACACATACAGTCAAGTGAATTCACAACAACACATACAGTCAAGTCAATTCACAACAACACATGCAGTCAAGTCAATTCACAACAACACATACATTCAAGTCAATTCACAAAAACACATCCAATCAAGTCAATTCACAACAACAAATACAGTCAAGTCAATTCACAACAACACATACAGTCAAGTCAATCCACAACAACACGTACAGACAAGTCAATTCACAACAACACATACAGACAAGTCAATTCACAACAACACATACAGTCAAGTCAATTTACAACAACACAAACAATCAAGTCAATTCACAACAACAAATACAGTCAAGTCAATTCACAACAACACATACGGACAAGTCAATTCACAACAATACATAGACAAGTCAATTCACAGCAACACATACTGTCAAGTCAATTCACAGCAACACATACAGTCAAGTCAATTCACAACAACACATACAGTCAAGTCAATTCACAACAACACATACAGTCAAGTGAATTCACAACAACACATACAGTCAAGTGAATTCACAACAACACATACAGTCAAGTCAATTCACAACAACACATACAGTCAAGTCAATTCACAACAACACATACATTCAAGTCAATTCACAAAAACACATCCAATCAAGTCAATTCACAACAACACATACAATCGAGTCAATTCACAACAACGCATACAGTCAAGTCAATTCACAACAACACATACAGTCAAGTCAATTCACAACAACACATACAGTCAAGTCAATTCACAACAACACAAACAATCAAGTCAATTCACAACAACAAATACAGTCAAGTCAATTCACAACAACACATACAGTCAAGTCAATTCACAACAACACATTAAGTCAAGTCAATTCACAACAACACGTACAGACAAGTCAATTCACAACAACACATACAGACAAGTCAATTCACAACAATACATATACAAGTCAATTCACAGCAACACATACAGTCAAGTCAATTCACAACAACACATACAGTCAAGTCAATTCACAACAGCACATACAGTCAAGTCAATTCACAACAACACATGCAATCAAGTCAATTCACAACAACACATATAATCAAGTCAATTCACAAGAACACATACAGTCAAGTCAATTCACAAAAACACAGAGTCAAGTCAATTCACAACAACACATACAGTCAAGTCAATTCACAACAACACATACAATCGAGTCAATTCACAACAACGCATACAGTCAAGTCAATTCACAACAACACATACAGTCAAGTCAATTCACAACAACACATACAGTCAAGTCAATTCACAACAACACAAACAATCAAGTCAATTCACAACAACAAATACAGTCAAGTCAATTCACAACAACACATACAGTCAAGTCAATTCACAACAACACATTAAGTCAAGTCAATTCACAACAACACGTACATACAAGTCAATTCACAACAACACATACAGAAAAGTCAATTCACAACAATACATATACAAGTCAATTCACAGCAACACATACAGTCAAGTCAATTCACAACAACACATACAGTCAAATCAATTCACAAAAACACATACAGTCAAGTCAATTCACAACAACGCATACGGTCAAGTCAATTCACAACACATACAGTCAAGTCAACTCACAGCAACACATATAGTCAAGTCAATTCACAACAACACATACAGTCAAGTCAATTCACAACAACACATACAGTCAAGTCAATTTACAACAACACATACAGTCAAGTCAATTCACAACAACACATACAGTCAAGTCAATTCACAACAACACATACATTGAAGTCAATTCACAACAACACATACAGTCAAGTCAATTCACAACAACACATACAGTCAAGTCAATTCACAACAACACATACAGTCAAGTCAATTCACAACAACACATACAGTCAAGTCAATTCACAACAATACATACCGTCAAGTCAGTTCACAACAACACATACAGTCAAGTCAATTCACAACAACACATACAGTCAAGTCAATTCACAACAACACATACAGTCAAGTCAATTCACAACAACACGTACAGACAAGTCAATTCACAAAAACACATACAGACAAGTCAATTCACAACAACACATACAGTCAAGTCATTTCATAACAACACATACAATCAAGTCAATTCACAGCAACAAATACAGACAAGTCAATTCACAACAACACATACAGTCAAGTCAATTCACAACAACACATACAGTCAAGTCAATTCACAACATCACATACAGACAAGTCAATTCACAACATCACATACAGTCAAGTCAATTCACAACAACACATACAGTCAAGGCAATTCACAACAACACATACAATCAAGTCAATTCACAACAACACATATAATCAAGTCAATTCACAAGAACACATACAGTCAAGTCAATTCACAAAAACACAGAGTCAAGTTAATTCACAACAACACATACAGTCAAGTCAATTCACAACAACACATACAGTCAAGTCAATTCACAACAACACATACAGTCAAGTCAATTCACAACAACACATTGACAAGTGAATTCACAACAACACATACAGTCAAGTGAATTCACAACAACACATACAGTCAAGTCAATTCACAACAACACATGCAGTCAAGTCAATTCACAACAACACATACATTCAAGTCAATTCACAAAAACACATCCAATCAAGTCAATTCACAACAACACATACAATCGAGTCATTTCACAACAACGCATACAGTCAAGTGAATTCACAACAACACATACAGTCAAGTCAATTCACAACAACACATGCAGTCAAGTCAATTCACAACAACACACACATTCAAGTCAATTCACAAAAACACATCCAATCAAGTCAATTCACAACAACACATACAATCGGGTCAATTCACAACAACGCATACAGTCAAGTCAATTCACAACAACACATACAGTCAAGTCAATTCACAACAACACATACAGTCAAGTCAATTCACAACAACACAAACAATCAAGTCAATTCACAACAACAAATACAGTCAAGTCAATTCACAACAACACATACAGTCAAGTAAATTCACAACAACACATACAGTCAAGTCAATTCACAACAACACGTACAGACAAGTCAATTCACAACAACACATACAGAAAAGTCAATTCACAACAATACATATACAAGTCAATTCACAGCAACACATACAGTCAAGTCAATTCACAACAACACATACAGTCAAGTCAATTCACAACAGCACATACAGTTAAATCAATTCACAAAAACACATACAGTCAAGTCAATTCACAACAACACATACAGTCAAGTCAATTCACAACACATACAGTCAAGTCAATTCACAGCAACACATATAGTCAAGTCAATTCACAACAACACATACAGTCAAGTCAATTCACAACAACAAATACAATCAAGTCAATTCACAACAACACATACAGTCAAGTCAATTCACAACAACACATACAGTCAAGTCAATTCACAACAACACATACAGTCAAGTCAATTCACAACAACACATACAGTCAAGTCAATTCACAACAACACATACAGTCAAGTCAATTCACAACAACACATACAATCAAGTCAATTCACACCATCACATACAGACAAGTCAATTCACAAGAACACATACAGTCAAGTCAATTTGCAACAACACATACAGTCAAGTCAATTCGCAACAACACATACAGTCAAGTCAATTCACAACAACACATACAGTCAAGTCAATTCACAACATATCCTACAGACAAGTCATTCCATATAATACTATGCATATATTGAAAACTTCTGTGTGTTGTAATGTTGCAGGGAAATTGAAATGATATACAAAGGCTATTAACAGGTTCGTTTCACACCTGGTTTTTAGTTGGATTTGTTTTGCTCCGTCTTTAGTTTTCAGTGTTGTGTTCTGTAGATCGTTGTTTGTCCTTTCTCTTTTGGTCATTGTGTTGTCTGTCCTTCATCGGTTTACGGTTTCTGATTACCCCTTTGGTATCTTCAAACTCTTCTTGCGGTGAACTTGAAATAATGGAATTGTCAATAATATGATGTTTTCAAGGAGCAACTTGTTAATATGATGGCACTTTTATATTGTAATATATTGGGCTTGGTTAACTTTCTATGAAAAGAAAGACTGGATTTTTAGAACATATTGGATTTATCAGTAATATTGCATTTAATTTTTATATTAGAAATTATTTCAGCCTGATAATTAACAGTAATTATCAGTAGCATTTCGAAATAACTAGAATGCTTTATATCAGATTGAATTTACTTAAGTTTAGATTCATTTAAACATGATTGATAAAATTGGAAGTTGTGTAGCGTTAAAGCTTGAACTTGTACAAGCATCACTTCAGATAATTTTTTATTGTTATTATTATGCAAACTTATGCTGTAGAACTTTATTATTACAGTTGAAGTCACGAGAAAATAATACAACATTTTACTGCCAATTTTCGTTGTCTTTATCGCCTTTACATGTATTCAAACTAAGAAATAATAAATCGCTCGGGGTAAAATTTACGCAGATAATGTTACCCATATTAAAATCTCCAACAAACTTACCCCTTCCATAAATTATTTCTATTCTATTAGGACATATACGGTAAATTTTTAATCCACATTCCTTTATAGTGTACCCATATTAAAATCTCCAACAAACTTGCCCCTTCCCATATTAAAATCTCCAACAAACTTACCCCTTCCATAAATTATTTCTATGACGTGCTGTTTTGGCTTTGTAAACAAAAGGGTATAATAAAACAGCCAAATACGTCATGATCATCAGCGCGTGTAAGTCATAATAAATCGGAGATTTTTATACCCTTTTGTTTACAAAGCCAAAACAGCACGTCATATTAGAATGGACAACAAATCACTCGACCGTCTATTACATTATGCTAAAGTCTTAGATGAAGGGTGACCCAGTCTGAGCAGAATATGTACCCAATTACCCAGTATCTGTACACAATGACCTAGAACTTTAATTGTGATATTTGAAAAATAAAATCCAAAGCCCATTTTCCAGATATACACCATTTCGTGGAGGATATTATTTTATGCTACATATACAGGTCAAGGTCAATTATAATGAATATCCATCCAA
The DNA here is from genome assembly GCA_963680875.1 of Bathymodiolus brooksi. Classification (NCBI taxonomy): domain Eukaryota; kingdom Metazoa; phylum Mollusca; class Bivalvia; order Mytilida; family Modiolidae; genus Bathymodiolus; species Bathymodiolus brooksi. The sequence goes on along the minus strand of OY804578.1, from coordinate 82,701,721 downwards.
TCATTTTAACTTTGTAAGTTACGTATAGAAAATTATTAAAATTTCACCCCAAGACTCTCCTCCGACACTTCACGTCCAGACTCAACTCCATAAAGAACATGGCGTAGAATCATTTGCACAAATCAAATGAAAATTTTACGAAATAGCCACAATAAAGAAAAATCTGTGATAACTTTGGTTGAGATTTATACATTTACACCAAATTAGCTATTTAAAGAATGTGCATTTTGTCATATAAATTTGACTTTCAAAAACAATTTTTAAAAGTTGAAGAAGAATTGATTTTCAATAATGATAAAACAAAGTTTGGTCAGGCAGAAATCAAATGTTTTCTTCGTAAGATGTAAAGATGAACTGTTCTTGATCTGGTCAAACATACCAATCCACACACATTGTGTAGTGGTCAGCCTGGCCGTCTCGTCACCACACCTCCTACAGACAAGTCAATCTCTTATAAACAGATCAATCCATATCATTTCCTACAGGTAGGTCAATCCACACCATCTATAGACAAACCAATCAACAACATATCTTAAAGACAGATCAATCCACATCATCTCCTACAGGCAAGTCAAACCACATCGTCCATAGACAAATGAATCCCCAACATCCGCAAGAGAGAAGTCAATCGATAACATCTCCTACAAACAGGTCAATGCTAAATAAACTACAGACAAGTCAACCGACAACATCTCATGCAGAAAAGTAAAGCCACAACACCTCATACAGGTAAGTCAATCCACAGTATATCCTACAGACAAGTCAAAATCTACAACACGTCCTAAAGAAAAATCAGTCTACAACATGTCATAGAGACAAATCAATCTACAACACGTCCTACAGACAAATCAGTCTACAACACGTCATACTGACAAGTCAGTCTACAACACGTTATACTAACAAGTCAGTCTACAACACATAATACAGACAAGTCAATTTACAACACGTCATACTGACAAGTCATTCTACAATACGTCATACTGACAAGTCAATCTACAACACGTCATACTGACAAGCCAGTCTCCAACATGTCTTACAGACAAGTCAGTCCACAACATGTCATACTGACAAGTCAATCTACAATACGTCATACTGACAAGTCAATCTACAACACGACATACAGACAAGTCAGTCTACAACACTTTATACTGACAAGTCAATCTACAACACATCATACAGACAAGTTAATCTACTACACGTCATACTGAGAAGTCAATCCACAACACGTCCTACAGACAAGACAGTCTACAACACGTCATACTGACAAGTCAGTCTACAACACGTCATACTGACACGTCAATCTACAACGCGTCATACTGACAAGTCAGTCGATAGCACGTCATACTGACAAGTCAATCTACAACACGTCATACTGACAAGTCAGTCTACAACACGTCATACTGACAAGCCAGTCTACAACACGCCATACTGACAAATCACTCTACAACACGTGATACTGACAAGTCAATCTACAACACGTGATACTGACAAGTCAATCTACAACACGTCATATTGAAAAATCACTCTACAACACATCATACTGACAGGCAGTCTACAACACGTCATACAGACAAGCCAGTTTACAACACGTCCTACTGACAAATCAGTCTACAATACGTCCTACAGACAAGTCAGTTTACAACACGTCATACAGACAAGTCAGTCTACAACACGTCATACAGACAAGTCAGTCTACAACACGTCATACAAACAAGTCAATCTACACATCATACTGACAAGTCAATCTTTGTAATATAGATATATTAAAAACTTCCATATATTCCAGTGAACTTAATATGATACACAATCGATATCGGCAGGTACGTCTCAACTTTTATCTATTTCTAGAATGTGATGCACAGGGAAATTAAATTGACATTAGCATCAAATTAGCAAGTGCCCAACCCACTGATATAATAATACCTGTTTACGTCAAAGACTGAAGTCATGTGCGACTCAATCTGAGAAGAATCTGCACTATATGACATACTGTCTGTACTCAAAAACCTAGAACTGAAATTGTTATGAAACATCTGAACTAAGGAATCCCAATGGCTAACATTTATAGTTCCTAAAGCACGATGCTATTACTAAAACTAAGGTTCTCCTTCCTCAGGCATTGGTGACCTTAGCCAATCTTACCGTTCCTGTTTGGACCCGTTGTGGGTTTTGTGATCACAATGACTTTTATATGATGTGGCTTTCAAACATTTTGACTTTGAGTGTACTTTATAAAGGTTATTTCAGTAGCACGTCGTCCATACTAAATTTGATATCTACGTTTTTTATTAGCAGCGTACTTATTTCAGTCGAACGACAATTATTGCATGCTCCATATACAGGTCAAGGTCAGTTATTACTAATATTCATTAAAGCAGTTTAATTCAAAAAGTTAATTACAGAAAATTCTTTTATATGTTTCTATAATTTACTAAACTTTCATCCCAAGATTTCACCCTAATACACCACGCCAAGACTCCACTCTAATACGCCAACATTTCACGTTAATACTCCACGTCAAGACACCACTCAAATACTCAACTTCAACACTCCACGCCAAGACTCCACTTTAATACTCTATTTCAACATTTCACGTCAATATTCCACTCAAATACTCCACGTAAAGACTGCACTCAAATACCCCACTTCAACATTTCACGTCAATACTCCACTCCAATATTCTACGTCAAGACTGCTTATTGCGAGGTGTACTCGATACAACATTATGCGATAAAGTTTGTCAGTGACTTGCAGCAAGTCGGTGGTTTCCTCCACCAATAAAGCTGACCACCATGATATAGCTGAAATATTTGTCTGATCATCGGACTATTTAGTAAACGGAAAATAGGTATGTTCCCTTTACGAACAGTTTTCCTTTTGCCCCCGAAAGTAGAAACATAAACAATGAAAAAGTATTGATTACCAACAAGACACCCTTAATGGCTACCACTGCCATAAAAAATATCCTCTGATGTTGTACAAGGTTCAGATATCTATATATTGAAGGAAAATTATACTCGATATTCGTTGTTCTTTCCTTTGCTATTGCATGGAACGGGTACCATTTTTCCACCGCAAAGAAAATAACTCGAAGAGAAAAAAAGTAAAAAAACGTAGTGATAGAATCAAATCGGGGAATACACAAAAGGTGTATTTATGAGTTAAGAAAAGGTTCAATATGCCAAAGGAGCCATCAGAAGTCTGAAATCGAAGAAGAACAGACAGTAAAATGTTCAAAAGGAAAAGGACAAGAAGAATAACAATGGTTGCTAAAACACTACATATAAAACTAAAGATTGACCAACATGAATCATTAAATCACAAGACTGCAGGATAAAACGATGTTTCACTTACGAGGTTTTATCTCAAAGAACTATGTTATGTGAAAGCAAATAACCGGAAGTGCAACATCATGCTTACAACATCAGCAACTCTTCAAAATTGTTAAATGGATGTGACGTAAGTTTTCATATATGCTACGCACGATATTGAACTTTTGTATTTTTTTTTCAAATCCGCTGATAATGACGTCTTCATCAACGAGGAACTCGATAGACATGAAATTACTAACCGGATTCTATTTTTTACATAATAATTATTTACTTTGAAAATTTATAGCAATAATAAAAGATAAAAAGATGACGAAACATAATTAAGATAAATGGTAATGTATATATATAAACTAGATACACATATTATATATTACTGATTTTTGTTAGATTTCGTGATCCATTATTTGCGTAGCAATACAAAAATAGGTTTACTTACACCGACTCACTCTATAGATATATACACGTAAATTAGTACCAAGCCATTACAAATTAATTTATTTCGTTGCACAATCAATAAACTGTCAAATATTTTATTCGTGTTATGCATTAGGCTGATAACATTTTTTTTTTCCTTTTCTTAACAGTCATAGTAATTGTAGTACCCAGTACTATGTGTTTTATCATACATCAAGAAGATTTGCCCACTTAAATTATATTTGCATGCACTTGATTAAGAAGATGATTTAAAAATAGGAAAATCGATTGAATTTTTTAATTTCAAATGAACTGAGTTACATTATCTTCTGTGTATGTATTTCCCATTCTGGTTTATAGACAGATTTTGAATGGTTTTAACTTGTATCTTGATGGTTTTCAGAGAGGGTAAATCTACTGCTTTGTTGATAATCATACAGGTGCGGATCCAGGATTTCAAGTTAGAGGGGGGGGGGCACTTAAAAAAATAGCGCCGAGCGGAGAGAGGCGCGAAAATTTTTGGGGTATTTCGTGTGAAAAATCAAGATTTTACGCCAAAAAATCATATTTTTTCCAATTGCGGAGGGAGGCGCGAAAATTTTGGAGGTATTTCGTATGAAAAATCACGATTTTCCGCCAAAAAATCATATTTTTTCCAATTTTAGGAGGGGGAGGGTTGGGGGCGCGTGCCGGGTGCGCTCCCTGGATCCGCCCCTTTCATAAATATACTCGCGCGTTACATTACACTAAAATACATGAAAAGTTTGAAGATACCAAAAGGGGTAAACAGAATCCGTAAACGAATGACAGGCAAAAAGGAAAAAGGCCAAAAGGACAAACAAAAATCTACAAAACAATATAAAGAAAATTAAAGATTGAGTAACAGGAATTCCACAAAATTCTTTGGAAGGGTAAACAGTTCCTGTTCCACTAGTGGCACCTGTCCTATTGCAAATCCATTGTCAATCCTTCGTATAAGTGTTAATGTTTTACGAGACACAATATAAATATTATATATTCAAATATTATTTTCTTCATTGCTTGTCCTTTTCGGATTCTATTTGTAGATGAACTTTTGAATCCACATTTACCATTTCTGAATAGCCCCTTTTTGTACCCTTTTTCATACATTAATAATAAATATTATAATTCTATCAAAATGTATTACAATTTCAACACCATGTGGTATCGTGAGCATGTAAATTATTGTTTAACTGGTTCACCAACATAACAACCACGCTCATCACCAACAACAACATTTGTCTCATTTTAAATATTTCTTCATTCTCTCAATTCATTTTCAATTTACACAGTTTATTGTAAGAAATATTCATATACAGGCACGCTCTATCAAATACTGTTGTACCTTTTTCTCCATAGGAGAAGACTTGAAAAGTTTGTTCATCTTGTGTCTTTTTTTCTTAACATTTGTGCACATAATATATGCTTAAGCTAGACTATAAATATCTCAAATACTTCGTTACAGCCTGACTCAGATGATAAGATGGATACAAGTTTAAAATCGTACAATTTGTAGCGAAACTTTAAATAATATTCTGACTAAGAAAAGCATGTTTTCCAAATTAACATTAAGTAAAAAAAAATTATACAATAATTACAAATACACAAACAAAAACAACAAATAATATGCCTAGCAACTATACTAAAGTTTAAATGTCAGCTATTCAAACACCTATGATATATGTAGAATGCTGATATTTTAGTAACGATCGCCATCTTGGATAATTGATAGAGTTATTGGACATAATCTTGAAAAAAGTTGAAATTTTCTTACTTTTATGTTACCAAAATTATAAAATTGAGGGAAGTCTGTAGAATATTAATGTATTAATGAATTCTATCATAATCATTAACATATTAATATTTTACAGATTAGATACAGTGTTAGGTATAGATTAGATACAGTGTTAGGTACAGATTAGATACAGTGTTAGGTACAGATTAGATACAGTGTTAGGTATAGATTAGATACAGTGTTAGGTACAGATTAGATACAGTGTTAGGTACAGATTAGATACAGTGTTAGGTACAGATTAGATACAGTGTTAGGTACAGATTAGATACAGTGTTAGGTACAGATTAGATACAGTGTTAGGTACAGATTAGATACAGTGTTAGGTACAGATTAGATACAGTGTTAGGTACAGATTAGATACAGTGTTAGGTACAGATTAGATACAGTGTTAGGTACAGATTAGATACAGTGTTAGGTACAGATTAGATACAGTGTTAGGTACAGATTAGATACAGTGTTAGGTATAGAATAGATACAGTGTTAGGTACAGATTAGATACAGTGTTAGGTATAGATTAGATACAGTGTTAGGTACAGATTAGATACAGTGTTAGGTACAGATTAGATACAGTGTTAGGTACAGATTAGATACAGTGTTAGGTACAGATTAGATACAGTGTTAGGTACAGATTAGATACAGTGTTAGGTACAGATTAGATACAGTGTTAGGTATAGATTAGATACAGTGTTAGGTACAGATTAGATACAGTGTTAGGTACAGATTAGATACAGTGTTAGGTACAGATTAGATACAGTGTTAGGTACAGATTAGATACAGTGTTAGGTACAGATTAGATACAGTGTTAGGTACAGATTAGATACAGTGTTAGGTATAGATTAGATACAGTGTTAGGTACAGATTAGATACAGTGTTAGGTATAGATTAGATACAGTGTTAGGTACAGATTAGATACAGTGTTAGGTACAGATTAGATACAGTGTTAGGTACAGATTAGATACAGTGTTAGGTACAGATTAGATACAGTGTTAGGTATAGATTAGATACAGTGTTAGGTACAGATTAGATACAGTGTTAGGTATAGATTAGATACAGTGTTAGGTACAGATTAGATACAGTGTTAGGTACAGATTAGATACAGTGTTAGGTATAGATTAGATACAGTGTTAGGTACAGATTAGATACAGTGTTAGGTACAGATTAGATACAGTGTTAGGTACAGATTAGATACAGTGTTAGGTACAGATTAGATACAGTGTTAGGTACAGATTAGATACAGTGTTAGGTATAGATTAGATACAGTGTTAGGTACAGATTAGATACAGTGTTAGGTATAGATTAGATACAGTGTTAGGTACAGATTAGATACAGTGTTAGGTACAGATTAGATACAGTGTTAGGTACAGATTAGATACAGTGTTAGGTACAGATTAGATACAGTGTTAGGTATAGATTAGATACAGTGTTAGGTACAGATTAGATACAGTGTTAGGTATAGATTAGATACAGTGTTAGGTACAGATTAGATACAGTGTTAGGTACAGATTAGATACAGTGTTAGGTACAGATTAGATACAGTGTTAGGTACAGATTAGATACAGTGTTAGGTATAGATTAGATACAGTGTTAGGTACAGATTAGATACAGTGTTAGGTACAGATTAGATACAGTGTTAGGTACAGATTAGATACAGTGTTAGGTACAGATTAGATACAGTGTTAGGTACAGATTAGATACAGTGTTAGGTACAGATTAGATACAGTGTTAGGTACAGATTAGATACTTTGTTAGGTACAGTGTTAGATACAGTGTTAGGTACAGATTAGATACAGTGTTAGGTACAGATTAGATACAGTGTTAGGTACAGATTAGATACAGTGTTAGGTACAGAATAGATACAGTGTTAGGTACAGATTAGATACAGTGTTAGGTATAGATTAGATACAGTGTTAGGTACAGATTAGATACAGTGTTAGGTACAGATTAGATACAGTGTTAGGTACAGATTAGATACAGTGTTAGGTACAGATTAGATACAGTGCTAGGTATCGATTTGGCATCTGTTTCTACGATTCTTCTATCAGATTTTGGAAATGTTCTGATGTTGTGGTACTTTTTATTTTTTATTTTATTTTGTCTGGTTTGCATGCTATTTATAAAAAGAGATGATTTCTATTTTCTCATTGTGAACTTTCCATGTAGCAACATTTTAGCAGCACCTGCATATGTAGTAATATCTATCAGTTTATCTGATATTCCAGAGCTTGTGGTTCCTACCATGATTTCCTTGATAGAGGGTTGCTGCTAACAAGGAAGTTACTGAACAAAGGGTTTCTACTGTCTAGTGGTTATGTTGAAGTCATCACTTCGAAGTTTCGAAAGTTTTACGGTCTCTACCATGACTTGGTTAAACGCTACGGCATATTTGTGTCACAAATGACCACGGATATGTTTCGTTTGTCGTATTTACAATCCGGCCATTTCCTCATTCGTGACTTATCAGCGGGTTTGTGAAAAGAGTAACACAATGGGTGTCATATGGGGAGCAGGAACTGCCAACCCTTCTGGAGCACCTTGGTTCATCCCCGGTTTTTCGTGTGGTTCGTGTTGCTCGATCTTTAGCTTTGTGTATATTTAAGAAATACATCATGGAAGCCACAATGTGTTGGGAGTTTTAACATGGATTGGCGGAGGGATAAAATTTACTAATATCCGCCAATCCATGTTAAAAGTCAAAACACATTCTGGCTTCCACGATTTATTTTGATTTTGATATGTCTAAGAGTACAAATACGGTAGTATACTTTGATTGGAAGACGGTAATTTATATTTACGTTTGCGGAAAATGTCGCACACAATTTATGCTGCCAATGGAAAAGTCAGTGCGAATGAGATTATACCATCGTTAAATCGCTCGTCTATCTACAAAGCAAAAGAAGGACGTCATGTTAGAATGTTTTATAGATCGTTGTTTGTCATTTTGTCATTTTTCTTTTGGCCATTGTATTGTCTGTCTTTCTTTGATTTGCTGTTTCTGATTACCCTTTTGGTATCTTCAAACTCTTCTTAAATCTTTAAAGCAATTAATAAAAATATATTCTTCTTTCCAACCATATGTATTATACAGATGTGTATTCTTAATCTAGCTCTAAATATTCAAACATTTTTGATTATCAAGTTTTCTAAGAATGTTATAGGATTATCTCCCTTAGACTGTTACACCCATAATTACCAATATAGATGCGTATTAATCTTAAAATAGTTTTCTAAATTTAAATTATTGAAATAATTTTGATTCTTGACCGCATCTGCTCGAACTGATAAATTATGTCATACAATTATACTTATTAAACCTGCACATTCTAAACCGTTGAGTTATGAGTTAGGTCGTTGGATCTAACAACTCATACAAGCCTATCACCAATACGGCGTGGGTTCGCGCCCGGCTTTGTAAATTACAAAAAAGGGTGCACTCGACTCGCAGCCGCAAAGTGATAAAGTTTACCAGTTGCTTACCCATGGTCGGTGGTTCTCTCCGGGTACTCCGGTTTCCTCCACCACTAAAACTGGTCGCCATGATATAGCTGAAATATTGTTGAAAGAGGCATTAAAACACCAAAAATCAATCAAAATCAAATCTAAACCGCATCAATGGTTAGCGTGCTCGCATCGAATGCGGTAGATCGTGGGTTCGAGTCCCGGTCGAGTCAAACCAGACAGTAAAATTGGTATTTGCTGTTTCTTTGCCAAGCAAGCAGCTATAAAGAGTAAGAGCATAAACTGTTTGGTTCGAAATCAGGATAATGTGTCCTGGAAGTGGAGTGATATGTCTACTTGTGGACTGTTGTGTCAGTGAGCTAACACCATAAGAATCCAATTACGAGTGTTGATCTAATACAATGCGGACATCATTATCGTTGAATGTGACATTTCTCTTACCATGATATAGCTGAACAATTGCCCAACTAACCAAGAATCACCCAGTCCTACACATACTTGTAACATTCCAATGTTTTGCTAGAACTATTGTCTGTAATCAGTTGCAACATGTGCGTAGGGTTATTTAATTGTTATAATTTTAAATTAATTGTCGTTTACATAATTGTATGTTTCAAATCTTCTGCAGTGAATATTTCCTTTCTTATGATTGGATTGTTGAAAACTGTGAATTCATTTAAATTCGTGAATACCAATTTATTTTCGTGGTTTGAGGGGAAAATGTATTTTCGTGGATACGTATATTCGTTGATTTGATTTTTGGTGTTTTAACGCCACTTTCAGCAATATTTCAGCTATATCATGGCGATCAGCTTTAGTGGTGGAAGAAGCCGGAGTACCCGGGGAGAACCACCGACCATGGGCAAGAAACTGGTAAACTTTATCACTTGCGGCTGCGAGTCGAGTGCACCCTTTTTTGTAATTTACAAAGCCGGGTGCGAACCCACGCCGTATTGGTGACATGCTTGTATGAGTTGTTAGGTAATCCAACTACCTAACTCATTGATCCACCCGGGCCCTATATATTCGTTGATTCCCTGCTATATAGTCAGTACATTTACATATATATGTGGTAAGAAGCATTCGTTAAATTCTTTATTTCGTTGCTTAAGAAGAGTTTGAAGATACCAAAGGGGTAATCAGAATCCGTAAATCGAAGAAGAACAGACAACACAATGGTCAAAATAAAAAGGACAAAAAGACAAACAAAGATCTACAAAACATACATATAAAACTAAAGATTGAGAAACACGAAACCCACTAAAACAGTTAAATTCTTAATTTCGATGTCTAAAACTGTCCACGAAATTCAAGATAATTGGTAGATCACGAATAATATTGAATTCACGGTATTCCAAAATTGTGCACTATTCAAAGTCAGCTTCGTTCTATAGGTCAATAGGTCAAGACATTATATACGTAATGTTAATAGGTCAAGACATTATATACGTAATGTTTTAAATACCGAAATTGAACTAGAATATATTTGATATATTTATGTTGCTAGAACAATGGTACGAATTAATTTATTACCTCCTATCAAAGGAGAACACAATGAGTAAATATATAAAAATGACATTAACAGAAGTATGAAACTTGAATTGACGAAATATTTACGATGAAGAATTAAAATATCTTTACGTATGTACCAGTTAGATTTATTTACAATGATTTCTCCGTGGCAAAGAAGTAACTATGGAGACAACCATTGTTAACACATTTGTACGCGAGTCCATAGCAACCAATTGTTTGTAACATAAACAACAGTCACAGCATGTGTATTTGTTGAATATGCTTTATTTTGACCAACGGTGTCAGTTTGCGACTACATGTAATAAACTGAAAGAAATACATGTCGTCGGTCTTATTTCGGAAAACAGATAGTATAAGAAAAATGATATTACTCATAATTTACCAGTTTGACACTCTTTATGTATTTAATGGAGGTCAGATCTCGATCGAGTTTTATTTTATATAAAGCTGGATATTGGTGACGGTGTCCAGTGTTCAATCAACAGACATGTTCACAACATTCCTAGCTGACAGAAATATGATGCTTTCCCGATGGTTGGGGTGTCAGGTTATATAAAAGAAAGCCTGGTCATGGTCCATTGTGGGTAATGTATAGTTGGAGAGTGCAAAGCTTAAAAAACTCAAGTAAATTTTCGTGTCGACCAAAAATAACACTATCTGCTAAATCGGACAAAGTTTTCTTTGTCAAAGTTGTCTGTTTTGCACTATCAAAGTTTTTTGATGGTCTATAAAATGTTTGAGCAAATTCAGAAATTGCTCAAGCTTTACATTGCTTTTTCTGTGTGTGTAATGTACTTTGTAAAATTTCGACGCAGAATAAGAAATCATCAAAGGAATGGACGAAGGAGTCATATAAACTGTTTGTTAAGAAGAAAGTTTATGGCTATGGTGTTTAACGCCACTTTCAACAATATTTCAGTTATATCGTGGTGGTCAGTTTTATTGGTGGAGGAAACCAGAGTACCCGGGGAAAACCACCGACTGTCGCAAGTCACTGACAAACTTTATCACATAATGTTGTATCGAGTACACCTCGCCATGCGTGGGATTCAAACTCATACATTTAGTGGTGATAGGCACTGATTGCATAGGTAGTTGTAAATCCAACTACCACATGATCACGACCACGACGAAAAGAAGTACATATATACAATACACTCCTCCACGAACTAGATACAGAAGACTCAAAATGAGTTAAGAAACTATTTTCGAATGGACAAACCAACATAATGTGAATCCTAAGCAGAACTCTGGTTGGGCTATTTTACGAACAAAGGACAAGCATTTCGCATTGCAATAACGAAGTCATATAATGCCGTACAATCCGCACTATTCACAGCCAAAGTGCAAATCGATTACGCTTGTTCTAGATTCAATATCAAGACCTTTAAAGGACACAATGTCCCCGCTTAGATTCCGAATGTACCAGCATTATAAAAGTAAATAACACTAAAGTGTCAGGTATCGATTGTTGAGTATATGTGCTAATTGTCCAGCTGATATTTAACACCTATAATATTGTGTCTAGTGTTTCTAAACATATAAATATCTTACGGAAATTAAAATTTAAAACTAATAGGTCCAATTTAGAAAAACTTTATTTAGTCTACATAAGACCAATATTCGAATACGCTTCCGAAGTTTGGGATAATTGCGGATCTGTAAATGCAAGTAAATTAGAAAGACTGCAACTAGAAGCAGCGAGAATAGTTACGGGCCTTCCCGTCTTTGCAAATTCCAATTTTATATTTCGCGAACTTGGGTGGGAGACTTTGCAAGAAAGACGGACTAGAAGAAAACTTCAGTTATTTTATAATATTCAGAACAACAATGCCCCGGGTTATCTATCTAATCTGATACCACCAACCATCCAAAGTACAACTGTATACCAACTCAGAAACGGGGAAGATATAATCATTCCGTTCTGCAGACTTTCCATTACAAACGACTCATCCATTCCATCGACCATCAGACAGTGGAATAACTTGGACTTGTCCATAAGGAACGTTGGATCTATGTCCCATTTTAAAAGTGAACTCAAGAAATTGTCAAACTCCTATAGTGTAAATATTCCGAAATATTACTCGTATGGTCCACGTAAATTGAATATAGTGCTTACCCAGTTTAGATGTTCGGCAACATTTCTAAACTATGATCTGTTTAAAGTTAATATAATATCGAACCCATCCTGTAGCTGTGGTGCCATACGAGAAGATTCCTACCATTACTTCTTTGAATGCCCCTTGTACAATGGAATTCGTAATGATCTACTAAATTGTCTGGATTGGTTACCTAATGATTGCCATTTGGATCTTAATCTGCTAATTTTTGGTAACTCAATCCTTACAAATGAACAGAATGAACTTGTATTAAAGAAAGTGTTTGACTATACATGTACAATAGACCAGCGGTAGAAAATCAAAAAATAAAATGTAATGAACCCATGGGCTACACACCTATATCATATGTCATTGGAAAGAGGAATGATGCCGTAAAAGTCGGAAGTGGTCACGTTTTTGCATAATTAAGGTCAAAGGTCAAGAAAAATTTGTTTTTCGCTTTCGACTTTCATTCGAAAAGTGCATTTTCCTTAAAAATGAAATTCGACAAGTTTGATGGTTTTTATTTGATGGACCACATATTAAATTAGATTATTGAACCAAAATTCAGAAATGAATGACGTCAATTGACGTCGAAATGACCGTTTTTGGATGGGAATGTGATTTTTCAATGTAAGTGACTCGTATTTGCTTCCATAAAACAATGACGTTGATCCAAGGTCATCCCTATTTACGTAATAATGACGTTTATTTATGTTTCATTATATTTTGTGTATATACTGTTCGATACAAGGAAGTAAATCAAAACATACCCGATTCGCCCAACACAGGTATTTTTTTGTAAGTCTGTATTTTGTCAGTCCCTAAATAGCTATGAGCATTGTACATCTCATGTGAACCCTTGTAGTTTTTTTTACTAAAGTGATTCATAAATAAAAACACCCTTTTAGACATTTTGAACGTTTAAAACGTAAATATACATGCTGCATTCACCATCGTAATCCGAAACCCAATTATTATCAGAAAAATTGGGTGTTTGGATAATGCATTTGATCTGGTCAATCGCATATGGAGATATTCAGGGAATCAAATAAATACAGTTGTTTTAATGATTTGTTTAAAAAAAGAACTCTTGCGTGCTTACGCATCGTCATCTTCGATATCTGTCCTGTGTGTAATCACATTGTGACAGAGGTCTAATGCTTGGCAAGGACAAAGTTCTGTGCAGGACAAATTCTGTTAAAACAAACACAACCTTTACTACAAATGGATCTTCCGTTGCATACGAGGTCCTGCAAAAAGTCAGATGACATTTGACCTTCAAACAATATTGGTTCAAGACCAAACTGTCCATTTTTGCAACCATGTTCAAGAGGTGATCCAACTGCTGGCTTTGGAATATGTGCAATTAACCATATCTTTGTTTGGTACGAAGATCTAAGAACATGCTGTTTAAATGTGTCTTCACTCGGAGGAAGTCTCACCAAAGTAGAATCTTTGACAGTTTCCAATTTTACCCGCAATTTGTTCAGATCGATATGGCATCGTTTCGACTTTCCCTTCGGATCATACAGCCTTAATATTAGTTTTCGGCTTAGATCGACTGAATCATTCTATTCGAGACAAATCACTAAACTGATTGGGTGGCTCTTTCAGAGCTTTGAACATAGAGTTCTTCCCGATACCAAAGAACGAAGAAGTTGTATCACACCCAGTTAGAGCATGATCAGCTGGCAAGATCTCACACACAACGGAGCTCAATGACTTGCATAACTCGTGTACAGGGATATAACGTCTACAATCCTTAGTGCTCGTAATAAGTCCTGTTTGAAACCAAAGCTCACTTGGGTTTTTCATATTTGGAGAATAATGTACTAAAAGGACAAGAACGTCCGTATCTGGGGATTTCACAACGATGCGACCTTGAACGTTATTCTCTTGATACAGTTTGTCAGAATACAGTGCATGTAAAATTATGCGGGTATCCGCCTCTTCTTGTGTGGTTGCCAAACAACTGCAATCTAACATACCATTCTGATTCAACATTTTAACTATTTCAGGATTAGAAAATAAACCGGCCAGGTAAAGTGATTGCCCTTCTTGGAGAGAACTGTTCTGACGAATATGTTTGGCAATGTAATCGCCGAGAAATCTAATAATATTTTCACCAGAACTAATAAACTTTTTCCAGTCAGGAAAAACCCTACCTTCAATCAAATGCAGTGAAAACAGACTTGGATCGACGGTCCCGTTCTGCATTTTTGATAGAGTTTTGAATGTCATATCTATCAAAGATATCGACGACAACGGATGTAAACTGAAAACAAGAGATCTGATTTTTTACAAAATCAAGTGCCATCTCACCAAAGGTTCTAAACCTTTTTGCATTTATTGACTGCAACAAAGGCATGTCATATCTGATCAGAGTTGTTCTGGAAATATCAAAATATGGGCAGTGTTTGTATTATAGAAACGTTCTGTTCCAGTTGATGTACAAGATCTGTCTTACTGGTTTTGCGCATTGTGCCATCGTCGTGAAACAATTATGTTGGAATCGGACCAATTGGAAAAGACAAAACCTTTTCAACAGTAACGTCCTCTCGACAATTTGCAAGAACCAGTTCCCGACGAAAAACTAGCTCAGGATTCACTGTGTCCCCAGAACGACACTTCAGCTTAGTTTTGTGAGTCATATCTTCGAATGACTTCAACTTGGACCGTGTACTAGGATTGTAGAAACTACGAGACTGGCCCTCAGACAAAGAACCATCAACAAGTGATGTGACCATTTTTGTACCTTCTTCAACACAATTCAATAATGATTCTTGAACTTCCCTAGATGGAAGAAGTTTAAGTTGGCTACCAAACTGTGCCATTTTCCGGAAAATACTCACAACAGTTCCGACAAATGATTTTCTAACAACTTGTAAACATTATTTAATTAATTAAATTCTCTACAAACAATATTTCAAACCATCTTTTGTAACTAAAACGTTACAATTAAAAACAGCAAATGTTAACAATGAAGGGTGACAACAATTAAATACAGATAACACAAGAATATAAGTAATTATTAAGAAAATATGCTTTGGTCTCGATGCAATAAGATTTGATCGGACTGAGGATTATAATTTTAAAAAGTCACGGGTAAAATATCCGGAATCATTTTCTACTTTCGATATGTTGATGTGCATTTAAAAACGGTTCAAACCTCTTAAACTAGTAGAAATTGGCGTTATAATGATAATGTTTTATGTAAACTATGTTTACACTTTTGTTTTTAAAAAAGTTTGAGATCAATTTAATGAAAGCATTTCTTCTGACATAATTTTAAAAGTGACCGTTAAAATAGTTAACACATCTGCTGGTTTCAAAGAAGCCAAACTGATGAAATAAAAGTTATTTTAATAAGATATTTTGAATTATTTTATTTATTTAAGTTAGATTTAAAAACTACAAGCGCAACAAATTGCCGAAGATGCATAAATCATGTATACTATTGATTTTACTGAGTATGATCGGACTTTCTCCAAAAACGCAGTAATCCTTGAAAAATGTAGTTTTCGTGATAACGTGACCATACGATTGTATTACGGCATGTTAAATTTATTAGCTAAAAGCATAATCTAGCGTTTGAAAGTATATTTAGGTGTGTAGTCGATGGGTTGATTTAACTCTTTAAATAAGCGACTTTTTAGATTTCGCCGCTGGCATATTAGAAAGTCAGAACGGTTCCTGATTGTTCAATGTACATTTAAATTTAAAAAAAATTCAACAAATCCACGTCCATCCAATCATTGTATTGTTATCAATGTTATCAATGTTATCAATGTTATCAATGTTATCAATGTTCTTTACTATTCTTACTCTCCTTTTAACCTTTTTCTTTCTCTCTAATTTTTACTATTTTTACTCTCCTTTCTTCTTTCAAATTTGGTATAAACGTCTAAATATCAGTAATATTTAAAACTATGTTCATTTTGCATGCTTAGTATTGTTGTAAAATTGTATGTAGGAGAAGACCTCGTAAGTACGTTGTACTTGTGTCCTATCCAATTTGTTATTTTGTGACAAATAAAGTACGTTTAAACTAAACCTATAATATACAGGACAGTCAGTTATTATTTGTTACATAAAGTTCGTCCATTGCCGAACCGAAAAAACTTGTAAATGTACTTGAAAAGTATATAATATCTACAAATGACGTTAGTTAAGAAAAAACTTATTCAATCAATAAAATAGAATCGTATAGGTATCTTATTTAGTGCGCATGTCACGTTTTTAGGATAACTTTCATCAGGTACGCTCAAAAGAGCCAAAAGATTGAAAAGCCAAATAATTTTGAAATCTTTGGGAGGAAGAAACCCGAAGGGCCTAGACAGGATAGCCAAAATCGGTTAAAGTCACAAACGTGATGACTCTACTTTTCAAATAGTCAACTTCTCTTTCATCAATAGCAATATTTCAACAGCACAATCATTTGGAGTATACGTATCACAATTCATACGTTATTCTATATGGCTTGTGCCCAGTACAGTGATTTTCTGAACAAGATCACAGTTGCTGACGAAATGGCTCTTCAAATAAGACTACGATAGTCCTATGTTGAACTCATCGGTACCAAAATTCTACGATTGTCATCACGAACAGGTTGATCGTTATGAAATATCAATTTCTCAACATGGCAATGAATCTTTTTCCATTAGCATAAAATGGTTTCTTTCTTTTATTACCGACAATACTCTTACTGGATTTGATAATATGAGTAAAACGACGGGTGTCTAATAGGATGCAGGAACTGATTTCCTTTCACGATTACCCGGGGTCAACCCCTGATTTTTATATAGATCAGTGTTGCTTATTGTTTTAGTTTTCTGTCTTGTGTTTTTTGTCTCTGGGTTGTCAATTCTTTATTGTTCTTCGGTTTTCTCTAATGTTTATTTAGATAATCATCTTAAAATGTGTCTTAAGATGTACAAATTAGAACATGAAATGCAACAAAACAAACGTTTCCGTGACGATGAAAGAAATTGTTATACAGACCCTGAAGTGAATAAAAATGAATAGCATAATTCTGTGTTCCCTTTCCTGGATCAGTTGTATCCCATTTTAAAGGTGTCGTTTTTATCTAAACGTAAGAATAACTGGATACGCTATTGTGACAAACAAGTTAGAAAACTGCATGTCCCCCCTCTCCCAATTGTATGTAATTGCTGAAAATGATAACATAGTGAACATTCCAAAATTTTGTCACAAAGGAATATTTGTAAAATCATGGATGTCTTGGCAACAATTTGCAACCAGTAAGCCACTCTAAACCGTAATGTCATACTATTTCATTAATTTAATGTTCTGGAATTGCAAAATCTTTATCAGTATACCGTTTTTATTATAGGCTATACAATATTATTAGAGGCTATACAATATTATTATAAAAATGTCACACTAGCTATGTTCTTACCATCTTTGCATACCAGTTGGCATCGATAATAAATCAGTCAAAGGTGTCGATGAGAGGAATATAGAATCCTTAACATTAAACAATCGATCTGGTATTGTACTTCCTCTTTTAAAACAGTTTTCATTATCGTTATTGATATCAATAGCCTATTGTCTGAGAATAATAGGAATAAAAACGTAGATATCTAATGTAGTCTTCACGACGCGTTTCTGGAAGAATCTATACCATGAACGCTCCAAAGAATGCTAAGACAAACGATTTACAAGTTTTTGGAAGTAAGAAAACTAAAGGGCCTAAACATGATACTCACATTCGGCTAGGGTGACCTGTGTCGGAGGGAACATAACTATAGTTTTAATACCAATTATGTCATTCATAATAGATGGTTGTTGTAATGTTGTCATTTTTGTAGACATTACGATCGTAGTATATCATATCCCTTTCCGTAATCGGTATCACATTTTAATTCGTCAATTTCTGTAGATATCTTCTTGTGCCAAGTATTTGATAAACAGATCATAACATTGTCTTTTTCATATCAGATACCTCATCAGTTCTTGGTCCGGATATCAATCCCCGAACCTACCGGCTCTCTGGCTGATATATCAGGACCTAGTGTTGATAAGGGATTTGATATGAACGGGGTCATGTGATAATCTCTATATACCGGTATCCAATTGTTCATTAAATTAGAAATACATTAACTACATTTGCATTTATTAATTACCAGGACTTAAATGAAAATCGATGATACTTAGTTTCACTTTGGGGAAAGTTATATTTTTATATAATATTATTTTGAGAAGAGCTAAAATTGTGTAATTTGAAAATTTCGAAACGAAATTCAAGGTGAAAAGATAGAATATAAGCCAGTTATTTTGAAGAGTAATTACATAAAATTTAGCTAAAGGGGAATTTTCTGTTACGATCAATACTAAATTACCAGATATCAACAATGGTATAAGGACATTAATTAACACACTTGACTAAGTGCTATGCTGTATTTAAAATTAAACCATTAAACCAAATTAAATATGTTATTTGCGTACTTTATAGGTTAGAGGGTAGGATATGGCGTTTTAACGCCACTTTCAACAATTTTCAACTATATCGAGGAGATCATTTTTTTTTGGTGGAGGAAACCGAGGTATCCGGAGAAAACTACCGACCTGCAGAAAGTCACCGACAACTTTATCACCTAATGTTGCATCGAGTGCACCTCGCCATGAGCGGGATTCGAACACAAAACGTTTGTGGTGATAGGTACTGAGTGCCCAGGTACGATCACGACCACGACGGTCCGGTATCATAAGTAGGAGCATGACATTTTAATTATTGTATAAAAGGATCATCTGTATTAAAAACTTTAAAACTGTACACTACAATTCATATAATTATTTATGTTTTGAAAAGATGACTGCACAGCTGATTATATATCAAACGCTATGTACATCACAATCCGTGAAATATATGTACGTACTAAACATACATCAAGTATCATAATTTATTATTTGATAATCAGTTGTGAAATCTAATCTTTTCAATCATTAATACATTAATATCTTTCCAATCATTAATACATTAATAAGTGTTTGATTGAAGTCTTAACCTCAGACGTCATAGCCAGAAATGATGGGTACTTTGCTCATTTGCATATCTAAGGTGGCGACGCCGGGACGTCTGCAATTTCCATATGATCTATATAGACGATATCATTCATAATTGCATGTGTGTCATTTTCTGAACTTGAAAATGATACATTGAATCAAGCTGAATTAAATGAAATAAAAATTAATGAAAACAATTAAATATTCGCGGTTCCTGGACTAAATGAAAATCCGAGGCGACGAACCCTTTTTTGGCCTTAAGAGTCTATGTAAAAATGTCTGAAATACATGAAACTGGTGGCGTGCGACACAAAATTTAACAATGAATGACATTTGGCGACATATTTTCTGAAATTAATTTAGATTCCTCAATAATATATGTAATTATATTAACTAACCTTATATTTCTAGCTTCTAAACTCATGGTTCCCACATTAAATATAATATGATCATTTTTGCATGATCGCGATATCAAAGACATGTCTAAAATCGTTACAAAACAAAAATATTTGAATTTTGACAGAAGAAAAACTTTGCGGAAATAAACAATAACTTTTAATTTTCGAATCATTGACGGACACATTGAATTTCCGTACTATAGGCTATTTTTGACAAATCTAATAAACGATCCATCAAGCTTGAAACTGCAGTCACGTGATCAAAATCTAATTTAAATATGATGAATATTTATGAGGAAAGTACCCTCAATTTCTGGATATGTTTTACGGTCGCCATCATGAATTGGTTAATGAATGCAGTGTCTATCTCACAGACGACTCGAGATCTGTTTGAACTGTCGTATTCTCTTTTCGCCCCTTTTTACTTCATTTACAACATTTACTGGTCTATCGCTATTACTCTGAGTAACACCGCATGTGCCACATGTTGAGCAGGAAATGGTCACCTTTCCGGAAGTTTGTTGTCGGTTATTGTAACGGTTTTATTATTTTTGGTCTCGTGTTTGTTGTTCTGTAGGTCTATATAAGTACGATTTCTTATATCACACTTTAGTATCTTCTGCTTTTCATTAAAATGAAATAGTTCGTAATTTTGGAAGAACTCAATTTTGGCAATGTATTTTACTGTAATATTAATTGCTACGATGCTGCATTCTTTGTGGAAATTATTATGGACTAAGTTGATGCACTTCTCAAAATGAAGTATAAATTTTATTTTTTCTGGAATGCAGTAAATTTGTTTTATTGTAGTTATTGTGTATAACTAATTATTATACGATCGTAACCTGATTTTTTATATATATTTGATGAAGATAGTAATTAATGCTGCACCGCATTCAGGTGTTAAAAGTACAAAGCTATCTATATTAATTACCTTGTATGTAATTAAATTTGAAACAAGAGATGAAGACAGCCATTAAAGAGTTCAAATTGCATGGACTTGTAGACAGATTAATGCTCTTGTTCTCTCTTTTATTTCTAAAATGTCGTTCTGTTGTTTTTATTCTCCATTTCAGATTTCATACTACAACAGTCCAGGGCAGAGGTTATGGTTATGGTGTTTAACGCTACTTTCAACAATTTTTCAGTTGAAATATGTCGGTCAGTTTTATTGGTGGAGGAAACAGGAGTACACGGAGAAAACCACCGACTTGTCACAAGTCACTGACAAACTTTATCACATAATGTTGTATCGAGTACACCTCGCATGAGCGGGATCCAAATTCACAACTATTGTGGTGATAGGCATTAATTGCGTAGGTAGTTGTAAATCCAACTACCATACGACCACGACCACAACCCCCCCCCCCTCAACAGTCAAATTTTCACACTAAGAAACGATTATAAACGAGTCTGAGAATTTCCAACCGAGTCCGGTGCTGACTAACGGTTTGTATTATTCTCATCTGATGTGTAGATGTATATATATCAAATTAGTATAGCAAAATAGAAAGAGTAACTTCACGCTCATATAATTTACGCAATAATATGGTAGTTGGATTCACAATTACCTGTGCAATCAGTGCCTATCACCACTGAAGTTGCGAGTTCGAACTCCGGTTATGACGCGGTGTACTCGATACAACATGATGTGATAAAGTTTGTCAGTGAGTTGTGACAGGTCGGTGATTTTTTCCGCAATCGTAACTACTCGGCCATTCTCGCTACCCTGCAAATAACCTCGTATGTACATAGTAGAAATTATTCTTAAATTGTTTGCCGGAAGTTAAGCTAAGTTAAGTCGCACAAAAATATAGTCCACGAAAATCCAATATGGAAGACATACCTAAGTAAAATCTAATCATGCAAAACTAATTAAAACTTTAATTGAAATATAGAAAATTGCTTAAAATATAACTTTATCAAACTTTCATGTAACTGACATGTGAAAAGTAGTGCGATTTATATGCCTAATGCATACGAGGTTATTTGCAGGGTAGCGAGAATGGCCGAGTAGTTACGATTGATTTTTTCTGGGCACTCCAGTTTCCAATCTATTGCATTTGAGTGTACCTGATAAATGTTATTCCAAGTAAGGGGTCGTACGCACTACATTATCTACATTTTCTGGAATGACCTTCTTCAGGGGAAGGTCAAACCCAAATAATATCTAGAAACCCAAAATGGCCTCCACAGCGTAGCTAAAATCGTCAAAGGTCACCTACGCCTGAGGGAGGAGAACATTAGCTATAAATAAAAATCATTATACATTTTGAACGTTTTTTTTTCTAATAAAAGAAAAAAAATTGAATTTCTATTTCTAAGTTTACAAGTGTGGACGCAGAAATATGCTGTCCAAAAGGCAAGTGTGGATGTCAATATTTCATATTATTAACCTTAAAAAAAAAAAAATTCATGGACACAGGGGTCCTGGAATTATTTAATAAACAGCTAATCCTGGATTATCATTTTTGCTTTAAGTCCGGTCCTGTGTTTTAATTTCAAATTTTCATCATAGCCCCCCCCCCCCCCCTTCCCCTCCCAAGGGATATAAAATTGTATCATTAATAATAGATTAATAAATAATAAATTCAGATTTTCTATTTAAAATAAATCTCATTTGCAAAACCACTGATATTTGTTCAATATTTAACGCTGATTTAAGCTTTAGTCGCAACAATTTTTTATTTTTCTCTTTAAACTGTCAAAACATAACATTTATTTAACTGTAAAATTCACAAATAAAATTCACCCCCCTCTTTTTCTCTTTTTTCTTGTTTAAATCAATGATCAACAATATTCCAGAATCAAACAAATGAATAAATATAACATAGATTTCTTTTACATGCATCGTTTTACCATGCGGAATAAGTGTGTTTTAAATCGGTCATCCAACCAGGACGCTCATTATTCTTGTCCAAGATAAAAAATACAGCGCTAAAATTACCTGTGGGTGTTTCCCCACTTCAACTCGCAAATTTACATAGAAATCGGAGATATTTCGTCATAAAACTTCACACATGGTTTTGTCTATCATATTTCTTGAAGACAAACATAAAATTGTATTGCATTTATCAATATTTTATGAGTATCAACAGTTTTTTTCAACACGTATCTGTTTCTCGATACAGCCGCAACTTCAACTCGTAAATTTACATAGAAATCGGAGATATTTCGTCATAAAACTTCACACATGGTTTTGTCTATCATATTTCTTGAAGACAAACATAAAATTGTATTGCATTTATCAATATTTTATGAGTATCAACAGTTTTTTTCAACACCGTATCTGTTTCTCGATACAGCCGCCCGATTACAGTGACCCGTGACCTAGATTAGCACGTTCCAGTTTTTTTTCTTAATAATGTTGTTTAATGAAACGATGCGGTTTTTTTTTTAAACATCAATTGGTTCTGGCTGTTAAATTGAATTTTGAATTTAACCGACATTTTTAAAATTCTCGTCTCTTAAATATTATTTAAGATCATTGATTACAACAATAATCAGTACATACTTGTAATCTAAACCCAAAATTAGTTTTTATGTACATTTAGATCATTAACTTTATAAACGTACGAGATCAATTAGCCTTAATAAGAACCAATATTAATTTGAGTACAAACGTTTCACAATTTTATACCGGCAGCCATGACCCTATACAACTATTTTCACAGTTCATCTAATCAACGTTAGCTCGTACTACGTGAACCTGCTTAAGATGTTCATCTGACTATTAAAATGATAAAATGTATTATTCATTGTCCCGACCGATTGATATTATTTTACCGTAGTACTCCTGGTAAGCGTATGAAATTGACTTTTTTTTTACCATTTATCTTATTGTCGCCAGAGTTTTCTATGCACAGATTCACACATATTTATTTTGTCGTTAGAGTTCTCTATACACAGATGCACAACTATTTAATCTGTCTTCTTCAGGACTGTGTTGCACAAACGACAGTTCAATTTAAGTATACATTAAACCTTAAATGTAATTTAATTTTATTTACATTTACAGTAAATTTTATAGAAATATACCATCCTTGTAAGTGGTATTTGCCAAACAATACTGGTTGAGAGACTGGACAAATTTCCCGAGCCGCCGACAGCCGAGGGATATTTGTCTAGTCTCGAAACCAGTATTTTTTTGGCAAATACCACTTACAAGCATGGTATATTTCTATAATTCCACCGAATATGTGGTTATCATTACATGAAGATAAATCCCGAGAGCATCGGAATGTAAAATACTACTATTTTTAATCACGCTCTATTTTTAGACATGGTATTTTCACACCTGCCGTTGTATTTCTGAAAAATATCACGGCACTTAAAATGGTGGGAAAAAAAATACCATGGTGAAGGAAAAATTGGAGAAAATCATAATATTTGCGGAAAAATAGCATAGCTTTTACCCAATGAAAATCCAGCATTTTTATATAAGGTGGAATTAAAGTTTTAATTGACATTTAAATCTAATCAAGGTTTGTGCAACCCAGTCCAGGTTTTGCATACCTAGATAACAACGTCTGTCGAAAGACGAGAAATTAGATTCTTCCGTAAATGGCCGTTTTCGGGTGAAGACGACCGAGGTAAGACGAGTCCACATGCACTCGTCTTTACTCGTTGTGACATCCAATCAAAACGCCTCTAACAAGAAAAAAAATCGTTTAAATATATACTCTAAGCCTGGAATGTCACATTACATACCCTGTATGATAGCTGAATAACAGATATTTTACGGATTTAACCATTGGTTTTTTTTCAAATATAGATTCCAACCGTATGAAATATATATTTGTGTCTTTTATTTTCATTTTTTCGTATTTCTAGATGTCCTTTTCCGTACCTTTGACGTCATTCTTCAATGACGTCAAAATATGTGTCACGTCATATTTCATGCATGGGGGTGTCTCATGAAGTAAAATACTGTAACTTTCAATAAAATATTAGTGAGAAAAGCTCAAATATCAGTAGAAAGCTACTTAGTTTATTAGTCGGTGTCACAATTTAAGTCAATTTTATGTGATGTGTATTTCATAACGCTCAATGATATTGATCTGATAATGTATGCAAATTAGTTACTGATCAATGGCGGGCGTCTCTAGGAGTTCGCGATAGTGAAAGTTGTTGGTTTACGGCAGAAATAGGTACTTACATGCGTTGTTGGGAAAGCCCGGGTGATCTTCCACTCGTGATAGAAATTGTTGTGTCTTTTCGCTCGTTTCGCTACGCTCCACTCGCGAAAAGACATACAATTTCTATCACTCGTGGAAGATCACTCGGTCTTTCCCAAGAACGTATGTAAGAACCTATTATATTCATCCGCAAATTTAGCCATTTCTTTTTTTTGTAAATCGTTGACCTCCTTGATATGTCGAAATATTGGATAAACTATTTCTGAAAATAATTACTAAAATACAGATAACTTATCTGTTTGAAACAAAAACTGTTAAAAATGTATCGAATGTCTTATCGACTGTTATCTTCCAAATATTGTGAAAGTTTAGCCATATTTGATTACAGGATATATCAAAGTTTTCTAAAGAGGAAGTGTATGTAGATATCTAACTAAATGTGCACTACCTGGAATAACCTTCACGGGTGAAAAAACTATGATGCACTTATTTATGTTTGTCATTTCTGTGTAGTATATCAACGAGATGGTAATGTCCGCTTTGTACTAGACTAACACGCACTGAATCAACAATCCGCGTGTAGGCATGACGCTCCACCCAGAAACATTATCCTGATTCCGATCCAACCAGTCATTGCTCTTACTCCTTAATACTGCAAGCTTAGCGGAGAAACAGCATATGCCAATTTTATAGTCTTAGGTTTGACCGGACCCTGGCTCGGGCTCACAATCTACCATACTCGAGGAAAGCACGTTATCCTTACACAACAGATGCGGTTCCTCTTCTAAGACAATTGTTATTTTATTGTAGTGAATACACAGATGTATGATGCGAAAAAACATGTTTATTTATACTATTTAAAATGCCATGTTCATGCTGTGTTTTTGTACGATTGGCAATATTTTATTTGAAAATAGACGGAAATATTCAATCTCTGGACTTAACTGAACACTGACATTTCTATCGATAGATATAATACATGTCAGCTGAAGACCTTTGTTCTAAATAAATAAATAAAACTGTTAATGCAAAATCTCTTAAATAACTGTATAAGGGACCGACCATTTAACTTGAAGGGGAGGGGGGTTATGGTTTTTTGTTTCGTTCAGAATTTTTATTTCGGACAACACGAGAGTTAGAATATTTATTTATTTTTGTCGCGGAAAGCGCGAATTATTTTTCCAGAATTCCACGTTAGGTTATATGACAAAAACTCTGAATCAGATTATTTTTTTTTTCCTCCACCAAAATCAGAATATTTTTTTCAGCAACATTGGGAATCAGAATATTTTTTTAGATTTGCGACTTCCGGTTGTCCCTTTGGTGTCTATGCAATATTTGTAAATAAAATGTTGCTATTGTCGGCAATGTTAAATTCATTAAAAAATTATATTCTGGATTAGATTCAAACCGAACATACATGGCAATGATTTGTGCATAATTCGGATTTACCGTGTAGTATATAGATGATTCAGATTATACTAACATACAATACCACAAACTCAATATATTGGGTCGTCGTGGTCGTGATCGTATGGTTGTTGCATTTGTAACTAACTACCTGTGCAGTCAGTGCCTATCACCACTAATGTTGTGAGTTCGAACTCCCTTCATGGCGAGGTGTACTCGATACAACATTTTGTGATACAGTTTCTCAGTGACTTGTGGCAGGTCGGTCGTTTTTTCCGGATATTCCGGTTTTCTCAACCAATAAAACTGACCACCACGTTATAGCTGAAAGTGGGGCATAACCCCTCAAGCTCAATAAAATCGACCTTCTGGGGAATACATTTTAACTTCTACAGGTAGGAATATGCATGAAAATGAACTGGTTGTTGGGTACTTTTGCATTGGCAGGCAGTGCACCAGCCAAGTTCACAAAATACCAGGGTAGGTAGGGTGTAGCGCCATGTTGTAGGGTTGTTGGGTACTTTTGCATTGGCAGACAGTGCACCAGCCAAGTTCACAAAATACCAGGGTATGTAGGGTGTAGCGCCATGTTGTTGGGTTGTTGAGTACTTTTGCATTGACGGCAGTGCACCAGCCTAGTTCACAATATGCAAACATATATGGCAAAATATCAATACTACCAACACCCCTATGCTACCTGATAGTTTAAATAGATAATTTACGACAATATTAGATTGCTGAGGTGTCGAAATTTTTAAGATTTAAACGAGATATACTAGTAGTTATTTGTTCGGTAGCCTTATCTGTTGTTTGCTGTCGCGTGCCTCTATTCCCTACAGTGTATATTATTACATTCGAGGTGGAAAATTAAAGTATGTTATCTCTGTAATAAAGTTGATTAGAACTGAGAAACAACGAGTGCTGAAAGATTTTTATATGAATATCCAACAAGACTTTAATTTACGATCTTTTGTAATGCAAACCACGTGATCTTAAATTACAGTAATAACAACTGCTTGATTTAACAGATAAACAAATTTTAATTCATAAATTAACCCCCTTTATTTAACTCTTTTGTCAATGGTTATATATTATGTGTAACCTCAACGTATTAACCCATCTTGGGGTGGTCGGTTGTCATATAAAGACCTGCGAATCGTGAAATTGTCTGTTAAATTCCAACATAACACCCTCCAGGGGATGCGAAACTTGGTCCCGTTGATTATAAGCAATTATAATAGAATGTTCAACGTATCACGACATAGTGCATCTCTTGTATTGAAATGAAGTCACATCGATTCACTAATTAACTGACATTTAATCATAGCAATGCAACCGCCATACCCCTGACAGTTTACACACTGAATGAACAATTCTCACAAGTATCGTATCTACAGTTACGCTTCAAAAGGTCCCCTGTACTTAGAAAGACACACTTAATCGTTGTGTAAAAGATAGATAGATTGATCGGTTGTTTGACGTCCAGTGAACAGTTATATTCATGATGGGAACAAATTAACAAACAATAATTCTTGTAGATCGACCCGAGTGCGGAAACTTCCGTTATAAGATGCCAAAGTAAGATGGCACTGGGAATAGCTTGTGGGTGGAAAATTAGATTACCACAGGGGAAAAAAAGGATATATATTAGATCAGGACTGGCCTTAATCTGATTGAACCAATTGGAGTCTGTGCTTAAGGCGCCCCCGCTGCAGTTGTCTACTATCGGCTGTTGAAGTACACACAACAACACACTACATGTTTTACAGAGAACAACATTGGGCCCAGCACCTCCTAAGGCCGATCTTGTATTGAATAAAGTTATAAAATGAATTTGCAACAGTCTAACATCGACGACACTAGTTTTCTTTTACGTACAAGAAGCCAGTTATTTTCCTTCCAATGCACTTATTTGCATCATTCCGTTCTAAATGCGACGTCCGTACAACCAACGGACGCCAATTTCAGAAGGGTTATTCTCAGTAGCAGGTTTATTGCCATATGAAATCGCGATGGACACCAGTTTCTGTAAATAAAAATAAATAACATAAAACAAACACTAACCCCTATAAAACAAATGGGGATAAAGACGAACCACACATGACTTTTTCGGCTGGTATCGTGGCAGACATAGTAAAACGGCTGGTATCGTGGCAGACATAGTAAAACGGCTGGTATCGTGGCAGACATAGTAAAACGGCTGGTATCGTGGCAGACATAGTAAAACGGCTGGTATCGTGGCAGACATAGTAAAACGGCTGGTATCGTGGCAGACATAGTAAAACGGCTGGTATCGTGGCAGACATAGTAAAACGGCTGGTATCGTGGCAGACATAGTAAAACGGCTGGTATCGTGGCAGACATAGTACAACGGCTGGTATCGTGGCAGACATAGTAAAACGGCTGGTATCGTGGCAGACATAGTAAAACGGCTGGTATCGTGGCAGACATAGTAAAACGGCTGGTATCGTGGCAGACATAGTAAAACGGCTGGTATCGTGGCAGACATAGTAAAACGGCTGGTATCGTGGCAGACATAGTAAAACGGCTGGTATCGTGGCAGACATAGTAAAACGGCTGGTATCGTGGCAGACATAGTAAAACGGCTGGTATCGTGGCAGACATAGTAAAACGGCTGGTATCGTGGCAGACATAGTAAAACGGCTGGTATCGTGGCAGACATAGTAAAACGGCTGGTATCGTGGCAGACATAGTAAAACGGCTGGTATCGTGGCAGACATAGTAAAACGGCTGGTATCGTGGCAGACATAGTAAAACGGCTGGTATCGTGGCAGACATAGTAAAACGGCTGGTATCGTGGCAGACATAGTAAAACGGCTGGTATCGTGGCAGACATAGTAAAACGGCTGGTATCGTGGCAGACATAGTAAAACGGCTGGTATCGTGGCAGACATAGTAAAACGGCTGGTATCGTGGCAGACATAGTAAAACGGCTGGTATCGTGGCAGACATAGTAAAACGGCTGGTATCGTGACAGACATAGTAAAACGGCTGGTATCGTGGCAGACATAGTAAAACGGCTGGTATCGTGGCAGACATAGTAAAACGGCTGGTATCGTGGCAGACATAGTAAAACGGCTGGTATCGTGGCAGACATAGTAAAACGGCTGGTATCGTGGCAGACATAGTAAAACGGCTGGTATCGTGGCAGACATAGTAAAACGGCTGGTATCGTGGCAGACATAGTAAAACGGCTGGTATCGTGGCAGACATAGTAAAACGGCTGGTATCGTGGCAGACATAGTAAAACGGCTGGTATCGTGGCAGACATAGTAAAACGGCTGGTATCGTGGCAGACATAGTAAAACGGAACTTAAAAAGTAAAGAAATGTAATTGGACAAAATAAACAACACGAATTCCAACTAAAAACTGGTAGCGAACTCATTGATAGGAACCACAATTTCTGGAATATCGTTTCAACTGAAAGATATATACTGGATATGCAGGTGCTGCTGGAATGTTGCAAATCAGGGACATTCTATTACGAAATGGATAAAATTAATAAATTGGCTTTAGTACATAACATACGAAAATGCTGTATTTTGATTGGATAATCAGTGTGTACTATTTTTGAACAGTACACTTGACAACGGGTGACTATACCTAGCGACGGGAACTATGCCAGTTTCAAACAATTTCCCACGGGCACAATACATGTGGCATAGATTTTCCCGCGTAATTTTTATGTATTTTTGTCAAGATTTATCTCAGTTAATGAACAAACTACAAATCATGCAAACTGAAAATAGATCTAAAAACACTTTCAGTTACCCAGCATTTAACTTCAGTAACTGCAATATTACCATTAATTATCAACAGTAATTAATTCATACAAAAATGTTCCATTTCAACATATTGAACAAAAACTTGCTACATGTACTATTCTTCTGAAAAATTACAAATATATGTGATTTGTTGACTTTCAGTTTTTGTTATAAACGTTACTTTTATAATATTACATCGTAAATTAGGTTATTATTATTATAATGTTAAATTTGAGTGTGTTTTTCTTTCATGTCTAGACTGGGATGTTATATACGAAAACATATTATTATCTTCTTCTTCGAGAACCGTTGGCTCGGGCACTATTCCGCACCAGACAACACTATAGGAGAACGGTTCACTCAGGAG
Organism: Bathymodiolus brooksi; assembly: GCA_963680875.1. Taxonomy (NCBI): domain Eukaryota; kingdom Metazoa; phylum Mollusca; class Bivalvia; order Mytilida; family Modiolidae; genus Bathymodiolus; species Bathymodiolus brooksi. The sequence goes on along the minus strand of OY804578.1, from coordinate 82,670,943 downwards.
TAGACAATAATAGAATAGTATACTGCTTCAATGAAAATTGGCGTTGGCTGTTAAACATATAGCCTGATGAAACGCATATCGTGTTTTTGGTGTTTACATTCTGATCGGATGGGCAGTTGAAGACAAGTTTTTAAAGTTTTAGTGTTTATTTGTTGAATTTATTCAACACAGAGCCTAGAGGTGTTTACAACGTTTATTTCCATAAAACTTGAGGTGTGGTATTTAATTGTTTTTGATTGGATTGGCTTAGCCATAAATCTATTGATATCCTATCCAGGTTTTATATCACAGAGCGAAACAATGGGTTATAAAAACTAAATTAATATTATTTACAAACGATGCTTGACATTTCAAACAACACAATACGCATATACAATACTAGTACACCATAAAACCATATACATTTTCATCTCGTTTATATGTAAGAGTTAGAATGTTACTAAATTTTTCTTAATTGTTAAGAAAAATTTATGTAACATTTCTAACCCACTTAGATGACAGTTTTATTCGAGACTAATTAACTGTAAAGGTGTTAGTCTATGATCTGGTTTAGTAAGCCAGGATGTACAATTTGCATGGTAAATTTTAGCACATAATCTAAAGAAACAATAAAAAAGCTATTATTTAACTTTTCTGTCAGTAAAAATGTTTCTTCCTTCTGCATCATTCAGTCAAAGAGTCAGGATGGCAAGTTATGATACTTTCTCTGAGTTGCTAAATTTCGCTTTAGGAGATTTTCTTGAAAATGTGGAATTAATTCCAACACAACAACTGTTTTTTCAAATGCACTGAATGTTCCAATGATGAATGATTCTTGTAACAAAGAAAATTTGGAAGTACATAATGAAGTGAAATCTAATTTAAATTTACCTGAAGGAAAAAGCAAAACGACACAATAGTCATTATTATACCCGATGGAATTAATAATGTTGTAATTGAAAAAAATGGGAAGACAATTTAAATTATGTGAATTATGCGATTATAAGTGATTATTGCAAAATTATTTAGTGGGATTTATTATTCTTTCATGGAATATAAATGATTTGTGTAAAAGAAAATAATTAGAAAGTAATAATTTGTTACTAATTTATGTTTGTTTTTCTTTCATGCCTTGCTGCCTGTTGATAAGTATAATTTAAGATTCCATGACTAATTGGAGCAATGCATTTCATGTCTCTAAGGTGTTAAGAATCTGACCAGTTCTATTGTGTTGTGACCTATTAAGAATTTCATTAAGAACGCAAGGTCACTGATTCTTAGCACATTAGAAACATGAAATACAGTGCTCTGATTGGTCGAGAGATATAACTTGTCTTCTAATAAGATATTAGAGTAGGTACTTTACGAGTGACCTTGACCATGTCAATTATGGATGCTTTATACACATCTGCTATGTAGATAAACAATGTATTTTTATCTAACGACGAAGGAATTTTGTAAACTTTTAATACTTTAAAGATTCTAGTTGTTGATGATCTAGATCTAACAGGTCACTATTATATGTTATTCAGCTATCAGACAGGGTATATAATGTGACATTCCCGGCTTAGGATCTATATTCCCTGAGGCGCAGCCGAAGGGATTATATATCATAAGCCGGGAATGTCACATTATATACCCTGTCTGATAGCTGAATAACAGATATATTACGGATTTAACCTTTTTTTTTTAAATACAACATCCAACTGTATTAAATAAATTTGCCTCTTTTATTTTCATTTTTCGTATCTCTAGATGTCCGTTTCCGTACCTTTGACGTCATTCTTCAATGACGTCAAAATATGTGTCACGTCATATTTCATGTATAGTGTGTCTCATGAAGGAAAATACTGTACTAAATTTCTAAATCAATACAGTTTCATATGTAGTAAATTTTATAAACTTTATAAATATAACATTAATCTATCACATAACAAAACAACGGGTTTGCGAAACAGTTTCAATAATTTAAATGTTAACTACATGTAAATAAAACTTTGGTGTGGCCCCATGACGTCGAAAGTTTTCAAGGCTCAACGTTTTGTTTATTTGTTATGGTACAGCCGTGGAACATAGGAGTCTGCTGAATCGATCACGTATTTGTGACGGAATTAACCGTTGTAATATTTTTTTGTTCATGCAGCCGTTTTGAGTATAAAAACAGCATTTAATTTGGTAAAAATACATTTATTATTCCGTATTATACCATTGATTCAGTGAAGCGTAATGTTTTGTCGTCCATGTTTTAATCGTTTTTGGGGACTGAAATATATACCCCGTCTGTTTTCCGAATATATGCTGACATTCAGGGTTGAAGAACCAATGAAAATATGTGTAACAAACTAAATTCGTAATATATAGTGAGGTTACGTCCGAACAATATATATATATAAGCGAATGGTGCTGCAGTGTATCAATGGTGTGAGTTCAAATCCCGGCGAGGGAAGAACAAATATTTGACAGCTCTAAAATCTAATTCTAACACTGTTTGGTTTAATTTTCAGACGTATATTTAATATTTAGTATTAACCTAGTATCATAAGTAACTTTGAGATCCGGTGGGACAGATATATTGTATGGTTGTCACTTGCTTCTAGACGTTTGTATAATATACTTTATTTCCTGTGACTGTATAGTGAATTCTTCATTATCCTATACAATATATTAAAAATTGCTGAGTTAGATTGCTGTCAAATTATAATATTAAGTATATATGTACCATCTACACACGCTTATATACATGTCTTACGTGTATCCCTAGATTTGTCTTACGAGAAAAGGTAACACTACGATTATTCAAGCTCCTTTTTTTAGGGAGTGGATGTAGTCGAGTGGTCTAGGGCGCTGGACGTAAGGCTAAGCCAATGGTGCTGCAGTGTATCAATGGTGTGGGTTCAAATCCCGTCGAGGGAAGAACAAAAATTTGACAGCTCTAAAATCTAATTCTAACACTGTTTGGTTTAATTTTCAGACGTATATATATATATGTATATATATATATATTATATGTAGCATACATAGATATGATGCAACCTTTTCTACAAATAAAAAAAAAAATATTATCATTTAAACATTACTACACAAAATGTCTTTCCTCTGCATAAAACTGCTTGTTTCTTTATTTACGTACCATTATAAAACCTATTTCATCGAGCATGCCGGGAAGTACTATACATACAACTAAAAAGAAGGAAAACCTCAATCAACCATGACAAAATGTTGATAAGAACAAACAAGAGAGTCAATAGAATAAAAAAAATTCAATTCGAACACGCCATTTTGGTACATAACAACTTTTCGCTTTCCCCCATTCCAAGTCCTTTACGATAGAACTTCTAATCTTTAAACGATTTTTGTGCACTTTTGAAAAATTCGTATTTACTTCATCATGAAAAGTGACAAGCATGTTCCTTTGATTTTATTTCATCTCTACATATGTACATGGGACAAACGTATTTGTACATTATATCATACTTTTTTTTCGCTTAAGTCAAGAAAACCAATTGTCTTGTAAGATAACTAGACAATATGTAATTTCAATTCTTAATTTTAAGACTTATTATGGTTTTTATTGAAATATTAATTGAAAACAACTTTCGCTCTGTTAGCCCGATAGTACCACATCCGTGAGAATTAAGGCTTCCGTGTCCTTTTTGGACATTACAGTTTGTGAAAGGTAAACTGGCGAACGTATAAGGGAGGCATTCATTTTCAATCAAGTACATGTGTATGTGACTGTACATGTGTATGTGTATGTGACTGTTTGCGTTAAACAACAAACACTCGTTCATAAACAACGATTATTTTTCGACTCGAAATAGTTATATAGTTCATTTTAACCGCGAGCATTGGTGAGTGAATGGAAAAAATATAGATATTGAATGACATGGTAAAACTCAGAGGAATTCAGAAATTGCACTAAAATAAAAGAAATGAGCACTGTTTTTTCTTTAGCCGATTTTGACTATCCTGTTTAGGCCCTTTGGTTTTCTTACTCCCAGATTTTGACTATCCTGTTTAGACCCTTTGGTTTTCTTACTCCCAGATTTTGACTATCCTGTTTAGACCCTTTGGTTTTCTTACTCCCAGATTTTGACTATCCTGTTTTGACCCTTTGATTTTCTTGCTCCCAGATTTTGACTATCCTGTTTAGGCCCTTTGATTTTCTTGCTCCCAGGTTTTGACTATCCTGTTTTGACCCTTTGATTTTCTTGCTCCCAGATTTTGACTATCCTGTTTAGGCCCTTTGATTTTCTTGCTCCCAGATTTTGACTATCCTGTTTTGACCCTTTGGTTTTCTTACTCCCAGATTTTGACTATCCTGTTTAGACCCTTTGGTTTTCTTACTCCCAGATTTTGACTATCCTGTTTTGACCCTTTGGTTTTCTTGCTCCCAGATTTTGACTATCCTGTTTAGGCCCTTTGATTTTCTTGCTCCCAGATTTTGACTATCCTGTTTTGACCCTTTGGTTTTCTTGCTCCCAGATTTTGACTATCTTGTTTAGACCCTTTGGTTTTCTTGCTCCCAGATTTTGACTATCCTGTTTAGACCCTTTGAATTTCTTGCTCCCAGATTTTGATTATCCTGATTAGGCCCTTTGGATTTCTTGCTCCCAGATTTTGACTATCCTGTTTAGACCCTTAGTTTTCTTGCTCCCAGATTTTGACTATCCTGTTTAGGCCCTTTGAATTTATTGCTCCCAGATTTTGACTATCCTGTTTAGGCCCTTTAGATTTTTTGCTCCCAAAAACTTTAAAATGATTTGACTTTCCAATATTTTAACTTTGATAGTATCTGATGAAGGCTATTCAAGAAACGGGTTGTGTACACTACATTAGATATCTATGTCTTTATTACAACACAATAGTGATTACAACTTAAGGTGATCACACCTGTGTTATAACAGGTATCGTCATCTTGTGGTTTCATTTATTTATGCTGGTTTGAATGTTCGTGTATTGCCGGAGATTAAGATGTTCTTTGAAGTTTTAATATCTAGCTCATTTTGTCCCCTTTTGACTGCATTTTCAGTGAAATCATGATTTAAACACCTACGACAAATGGTATCCATGACGATGGCAATACAGAAAGAAATAAAGATTCTCATGTAAAAATGTGTTGATCGTGTGTTTTAAATACACGTTATAGAGAATACGAAAAATGCAATCAAGACTAGACGAACCAAAAGACACAGGCAACATTGGGAACAATACACAGAACGATGATAAGCAAAGCAAAAAACAACACAGAAAATAAAAAAGATGAGCCCAGATGCTTGACTCACATTTGTTTTGTAAGAGTTTCATGTTTTATCTATGTATTTATTTACGTATACTGGTGTCCAACATGATTTCCATATCAGATGATGTTCGTGTCGTTTAGCAGTAACACGACGGGTGTCGCATGTGGAGCAGGAACGACTCACCCTTCTGGTGCACCTGATTTCACCCCGATTTTTGTGGGGTTCGTGTTGCTGTTATGTTTTGTAGATCGTTGTTTGTGCTTTTACCCTTTTGTCCATTATATTGTCTGTCTTCTTCGATTTACGGCTTCTGATTACTCATTTGGTATCTTCAAATTGTTCTTATTATTCACTTTATAACCTTTTTTTTAGTATCCCATGTCATAGTTATTGGTGGTTATTCTTTTTTAATATTAATAATGTATGTATTTATCAATACTTGCACCACGGTGTATATTCATAACGACTCCTTTCCGATTAAATTGGCGTTCTTGCCTCCTTTCCGAATCAGGAAACTCTTCCATTCCGACTTTTGATTTATTTTCACAACAGAGGGTGAGTACGTTTTGTCAATTTATCTTTTAATTGCCATATTTAGTGACTGAAAACATAGATGACGGAACACAATATACATACAAGAAATCGAAATAAGATCCTACGTGATATCACTGGGTGATGTTGATTTTATTTTCAGCGCGCAAGAAATATTTGTTACATATCTACGCAACACCAAGAAGGAAAATTTCAAAAACGTGATGTTTCTCGAGTAACATGTCTATCAAAACCAATTACACAACAATTTTAAGACAATAACAGTTCCATTGAAATAGATAATAGGTTTATATCAAAGTTTGCATGTACATAAAGTGCGATTATTGTAAAACAAGTATAGAACGCCTCCTTTCAGAGCATGGAAACGATTCTTTTCAGATAACCATTCATTGTTCGACTTGCATACGATTTCATGGATTTACTTTACAACATTTCAGTGTGTGGACTTTTTTTATTTAGATTTTTGGTGTTTTAACGCCACTTTCAACAATATTTCAGCTATATCATGGCGACCAGTTTTAGTGGTGGAGGAAGCCGGAGTACCCGGAGAGAACCACTGACCATGGGCATGTGAGCTTTTGCCATCACTTGGCGTCCGTCGTACGTCGTAAACTGTCACATTTAAATCTTCTCCTCAGAAACCACAGGGCCAATTGCAACCAAACTTTGGTGGAATGGTCCTTGGATGGCCCCCTTCCAAAATTGTATCCGGTGATCCCGACTTCCAACCAATATGGCCGTCAAGCTAAAAATAGAAAAAGGAGGGATGACATTTTCAATTATCCATTGCTGCTTTAGTATAAGTCAAATTGAGCTCAAATGTTAACTGCAGCTACATGGCAGGGAATAGTTTAACATATATTCCGAGTTTTTCTGTGAAATTTTTCTTTCAGCCGATTTATACCGATTATGCAAATTAGTCATATTTTGATAACAGATCACATTTAAATCTTCTCCTCTGAAACTGCTGAACCAAATTAAACCAAACCTGGCAGGGATGGTCCCTGGCTGGGTTTAATCAGTTCTAAAATGAGACAGAAATCAATCATGAAAAACCCAGTGACCATTCTACTCTTAACGCAACAGATAAACCGAGGGGCTAACAATTTATATCGAAAATAGAGTTTGCTGCCTTTACAGTGAAATTATTATATCCCCTAACGTCTTTGTATGCCTATTAAGTTGGTGTTTTTAGCATTCTTAGACATGTCATTGGGAACGTCCGGTGCTCTCATTTTCATATTAATATTTTAGTTTTTTTGTGGGTCTGTCTTTAATTGTTCTGTGTTATTTGTGTGACTTTTTTTCTTGACTTTGTCACGTTCTTTTACATGTTTTCACAATCGTGATAATATTATTCAAACATCATCGATTCACCTTCTGAAAGGAATCGTTTCTTTACACTCTCAAAGGAATCGTTTCCAGAATAGATGTTATATTCGCGACTGATCGGAAAAGAGGCGTTTCTTTGATTTTTGTAAATCACCAAATTTTCGGAAATTTACTGAAAAAATGAATCTACAAAATACGAATGTATAGTATAGCAAGGGCGGTACCAGATTGGAAAATAAGGGTGTTAATTTAATTGTCTGTCTCATATTTTGAACATGAAAGTGATTTATGTACGACACACTCACCTCACCGTTTACAGTGTCACATATTTCGTCCAGAAGATAGGTCAACTAACCTTTTTCAAGCTATTTTGAGTTACTATGATGATTGAAATGTGCCGTGAACTGCTCAGAAAAGTCTTACATATCTTTTGTTTTCATATCAATCAGTTTGAAATGCATGTTGTCTGAACATAGCTCCGAAAGGTTGCGTTTCCTGATTCGGAAAAGAGGCAAGAACGCCGATCTAATCAGAAAGGAGTCGTTATGAATATACACCAGTCACGTGACTTCCGGTGACGTCATTTCCGTTCAGGATGGCTTCCGGTGACGTCACTTCCGGTAGCTCCACCACCTCAAATACGACTTTAGCTGTGTTTATCTACTACTGATATTTTACATGTCATATTTACTGATTATTTACAATATGTTTTGTAATTGTAGATTGGTTTCTGCAGCGACTTGGCGGTGAAAAGAGCAACGACCGCGCGTTAGATGTTATTAAAAATGAACTTTGCTGCACTCGTCTAGGCGAGCTGTTCCCATAACATGAGTTAGTGTCTTATTTATAAATGATTTATGTTCGTTTGAGTTTACGAATTAGAACATAATATCCAATGATTCTAAAATTGCATAACATTGTTTGTTTAACTTATACTTGAATGTAGAGTCAAATGTCATTTAGTTTCTTTTACCGAAAACAATGTGATAAGCCAGTCAGCCCAGTGACGTAGCAAATTTGACTCGATTAAATAAAATCTACTAAAAATGGCAATCGGTGTATGCCAATATGTCTCGAGCCTGATAATCTTGAAGCAAGCAAAATATGTTTGCTTTGATGAATAATAACGGTTTAACCACACTTCAAACAGTGAACGGATTATATACGACGGTCGTCACGATAACTTATATTAGATTTATAGTTCTGGAGGGCTATATTTGGTATATCTCTGACCTTGTAAGAGATCATGTTTATTTATTTAACACATATTTTGGTATATATATATAGATATAGCCGACCGATATCACAGAAATAAACTTTAAAGAGTCACTTTAAATCTTTAATATATTATATGTTTACAGATAAGATTTTAAAAGTTAAAATGATTAATAGGTACATGTACATAGCTAGGGTTACTGTCATTTATCATGTTTATGTAGTTACCGTTTCTTAATAAAAATGCTGTCAATGTTTTATTGATATTGCTGCCATTTTCATACAGAACATTTAAGCTAAGGACTCTGGTTACAGTCGAAGCTGTAATATTCATATTTTTGCTTAACTATATTACGGTTAAATAATTTAATTTAATTTGATGTGAATACTGATTCGCCAGGAGAAACATTGGTTATACTTGATAACCTGGGTTGGTATTGTGACGTCGACAACATATTCATTCGCCAAGGACAAATTCAAATAGTCCCATGAAATAATCGTAATAAAAATCGAGGAATCATTCAATATTGATGTAAAATTCAAATTATAAGGAATATGTTCAATATTTGTACATGTTCAGGTTATACAAGATGGCTTGGAACAGCTTAGGCTTTTCATAAACCTCTTCGCGGTTTACTAAACGTAAGCTACCCCAAACCTGTTAAAAAATTGAACATATTCTTTAAATATTTCAAGTTGCTGTGAATACTGCACTCTGATTGGCTGATCAGCCTGGAGCAACATTGGTTATACTTGATAACCTGGCTTGATATTGTGACGTGGCCAACATATTCATTTGCCAAAGACAAATTCAAATAGTCCCGTGAAATCATCGTAATTAAAATCAAGGAATCATTAAATTTTGTTGTAAAAATTAAATTCTAAGGAATATGTTCAGTTTTTGAACAGGTTATACTTGAATAACCTGGTTTGGAACAGTGTGCGCTTTTCATAAATCGCTTCGCGGTTTATTAAGAGTAAATTGCCCCAGATCAGGTTATATCGTTATACCTGAACATATTCCTTTAGTAAATGTCATTTGCTTGACCGTTATCCAAATGTATATACAAAATCATATATGTGCTATCGAAATTACGACATTAAATGAATTCATACTTTCAACACCTAGGTATCTCTAAATTACGATACAGCTTACGGTATATCTAACTTGTAAATTCGCGAATTTTCATTTCGTCATTTCTACATATATCATTGCAATATTCAATTGTCCGTTCCCCATTGTAGTAACCTCATTATAACTATTATATGTTAATGCTAATTTCTAGGTCTCTTGTGTAAGTTGATGTCAAAATTTCTCTGTTATTCAATAAAAAAAAAATCATATAGAACGGTTGGATTAATTTTAAGGAGCAGTAATGTCGGTAAACGTCTACTTTAAATTAAATACTAAATCGCATAGTATTATCTAAATTTAAGTGAATAAAATCGAGTGATATATCATCCGCGAAAATAAATTCTGAGTTCACACTTGATGAAAAATAAAATGAATACTTTTATATTTACAGAAATTCACAACAAGGATGCGAACTGTTAAACCTAGATTAAGATACACTAGTAGAAATCCCACTTGGGGTTATGGTCAATTATGGTGACCTTCCGTTTGCCGAAAGAAGCAGCACAGTTACAGGAGAAGAATTCATCATATGCTGCAATGCCAACTGTAAGACAGAAAATATTATCTACCGCCTAGAATGTACAATTTGTGGCCTTCAATAAATCGGAGAAACTAAACAACAACTTTAAAATAGTAAACGCTTGAATGGCCACAGAAACGATGCAAATTGCGAACCTGACATTCCACTCAGTAGACATCTCAGATCGATGGGCCGCCATGATTCTTTCGGCAAACTGAAGGTCACCATAATAGACCATAACCTCAAGTGGGATGATAAAAACAGACATAAAAGGGAAAGCTTCTGGATTAAAAAACGTAAGACCTTATCACCGAATGGATTCGATGAGAAAAAGTAATATCCTCTCTTGACTCCTATTTTGTTGGTCTCCTCCAGTCGTATTAGGACATACAGTTTGCCCAATAGGCCCAAAGTATATATTCCACGCTGTGGTGGGGCCGTTTATTGAATGAGTTTGGGTATCATACCGTTTTCAAAAATATTTTTGACTGCTATTTAATACATTAACCAATAATGTCTCATATTTATTTTTAATTTTACATTTATTTAAATGTGTAGCCCTATTGTGTATACTATTGTTATTATAATTTTATTAATTTATATGTGGGATTTCAATTCTATTATGTATGTATTTTCATATGACACACGTAACATCTATTCTCTGGGTTTTTCGTCGCGCACATTGACCACCAAAAACTTTTTTTGAACTTGTAAATTCGCCATATTGGTTTGACATTAGACATTGAAAAAGTCTCTCGGTGAGACGAAAATTTTGTCATTCATCAAAGAGTTTAATTCTTTATCACTTTGTCTTGTGTACTTGGTGTTGTTTTCCAAATCATTTTAGACGTTTATATATGCATATTAATTACCAGAGACTAGACCGCAAAAATGTATATTTCGAAGTTATTAGATCTTGTCGCAGAATTTCAATATTCGGTTCTTTACTCCCATTTGTGTTGTGTTACTTTATATGAATACCCTTTACATAGCAAACTCGTCTAATTTTTTTTGCATATCTCTAGATTTTCTTGTTTCCACGTAAAAACGATGTTCGTGTTATTCCTAAAGTACACAATGGGTTTCATTTGTAGACCAGAAGGTGCTGATCTCTTGGGAACGACTTGTCTCATTTCCGATCGTTGAAGGCGTTCAAGTTGTATATGTACTCGCCTCTGTTCTATGTTTTTCTTGTGTGTTTGGATTGTTGTTGTTTTGCATTAGGACTACCCATTTGACCTCTTTCGACTTAGATATTAATTTTGGTCATATTTTCAAACCTCTTTAAGAAAAAAAACCCAACAAAAATAAAACATAATACAAACAAAGAAAAAAACCCCAAAAAAGAAATCGAACATCTTTGATCAAAGATCAATATTATGGAAACCTTTTCTTTGAATGTCAAAGACAGTCGAATACAAATGTCAGATAAGATTGACAGCCGAGATGAACACACAAAATGTCAATATTTTACAAGATCAATGAAGGCATTCTGATCCTTTGTGTTACAGAAGGCTACACATTGATCTTTGACATATACCAGAAGTACGATGTTCGGTTCGTCTTTACCTCCAGTTGTTTGTAGGAGCTCTTGTTTACGTTATTTGTGTTTGTTTACGTATAGTGGTGTCCAACACATATTGTGTTGTATTTTGTTTTGTTTTTCTTCGTTGTACCCTATGTTGTCAGTTTCTCTGGATTTTCCATTGTTGATTACCCCTTCGGTATTCTCTGACGTTTATTTACAACAAGACAACAATGTATTCATTTATATACACGGGATATATTTCGATAGTATTAGATACCATAATTCAAATGTACCTACTCCAATACTTTTAATATGTACATTTTTTGCCGGAGCTAATTCCATAATTTCATTTTCATTTGCATCTAACAATAAAACATGGCACCGAATGGGAGCTGCAAGTTGTACAATTTTTCACACAATATTGCTTCTGCGTGACATATTCCCACGCAATGATAGCCTTCCCATTTGTAAATTACTACATAATTTCACATTTCTGTCCGCCCAATGCACTATTTATAACAACAAGATTGAGAAAGATTAAGCATTTTCTACGCGTTTTGCAATGTAAAACAGACTTGACAGAGTATTTTTATTCATTGGACTAGTATAATATATGCATCTTCCCACGTGGCAACTCAAGGTATATATATATTCACTTTTCATAAACAAAATTCCGCGAAATCAACGTCATAAACTCTTTTATCTCCTTTGTAACGTCATGTTGTTTGTTTTTTTATATATATGTAATAAACTTCCGCTGAGGAAGGCCGCAAGACCGCAACGTACAGAAATTAATCTAGAGTTTTTTGTGTACACATTTGTATATATATATATATATAACCTTGTTTCCCCGCTTCAAAGTATAATCTATGTGAAAAAAGCATCCACTCCTTCTGCAGAACGAATCAAATTCCCAATTAGTTCTCACCAGGGCCTCTTGTTTGAAGATTGCTCCGTTTACCAACTGTAACCATTTCTCCACTTACTTATTGCTGGTGAACTATTAGTCCCCGTGGGTATCAATCCACCCAGTAGTCAGTGATTTGACACTGACATGCATGGTTTATTTCATATATCTATTATTGAAATTTACAGTTCCTTTATAATGTAAATTTTATTAAGACTAAGATTCCCCTCCCTCAGGCATAGGTGACATTAGCCGAATTTGGCTATTCTGTTTATGCGCTTTTAGTTTTATTGCTCCTAAACACTTTTAAATTATTTGTGTTTCCAATCTTTTGACTTTCAGTGCACCTGATGATGAAGGTTATTCCAGAAACGCGTCCTTTTGATATTTACGTTTTTATTACACTTACTGTTGGTAATCGATATATCCATTCTTTGGTCCTTTTTTACAAGATCCATTATTTGCAAACTCATCGTGAATATGACTGACATACTATTTACTTAAAAGTTAAAACAACACAATAAAGTACACGTATTCATTCTCGAGACACCTTTATTTCAAAAGCACCCAATATAGCCTAAATCAATATGAACTAAGCAATCCTGGTTTTTGTGTTGCTCAATCTTTAGTTTTCTGTGCTGTGTTTTGCTAAGCATTGTTTGTCCTTTTATCGTGTTTCTTTTTTGGTCATTGTATTTTCTGTCCTTCGATTTACGGCTTGCTTCTGATTATCCCTTTATCATCTTCAAACTTTCCAATGACATACTTTTTTTCAACATGCTTTCAGGCGACATTCAATATACAAGCAATATACATCATCATATGTCTTAAAAATTGTATCATTTCCTATTTATATAGTCTATGATCACAATAATAATTGTGTGTATTTATTTCTGCTCTAGGCAAATACAGCGTCTTCAGTCACAATCATAGCTCACACTCTAACGTGGATAACAACTCTAAAGATTGTCACAATCCACTTACCTACTCCATTTCAATCATTACTAAATTACGTAGAATAACGAGATACCTGAACTGCTGTGATGAACTTTGATATCACAATGCCTGATAGTACAAATTTATATAAATAAAGAATTAAACAATCGTATAATATTCTAATCGCACGTCAGTGTGCCATAAAACACATTAACTCAAACTATTTAAGAAATGTGTCTTTTTTAATAATAAAAAAAACCCACCAACAATATATAGAAAATTAAGGAAATAAAAGGGTACTTGTAATTTAATGCAAAAAAACCCAAACAAACAAACAAACAAACTAAGCATTAGCCATTGTAGGAACAGTTCCAACTGCCAATAGAAAACCGCCAAAAGAGACAAAATAGAGACACCCAACACACATTTTCTGTACCCCTCACTTTCCGTCCATGATACAAACGATATTTATTTCGATATCATCCAATTTGCGCATTGCATACTCTTTGAATTTACGAAGCTAAAAAACTGTTTGAAGAGAGAACGGTGTCGTGAAAATACCGTAGTCAATTACATGTAATCAACTAAGGTTGTGAGCAGAAGAAATTATAATGTCTTTTGTCTTTTGTCTTATTAATTGGTTGGGGAATTTTTGTGTCTATGCTAATTGCATAACTATTTCTCATGTAAAAATTATTACACTTTTTCCCAAGCTAACTTCGAAAATCTAGAGGGGAGGTTTGGGCCAATGAAACTACCACCTTTTATCAGAGTTCCTATGTTAAATCAGTAAAGTGTACGATCACGTAAATGCGTTAAGGATGACGATTTTGTCTCTGTTTTTACATTTTTCCGGTTGGATTTTAGAACTGCTCCGTCAGTCTGGCATTTTTTTAAATTTTTTTTTCATTTTATTCTGTCCCGTTGCGCACTAAATTCAATATCTGTTGAGTTGTATTTTTCTGTAATGTTGTTTTGTACTAATGTCACCTTTGGTTTAATTTCAGTACATTACGTTTGTCTGAATTCTGTAGAAAAGTTAATTGAAACAAATCTAGGTAGAATAACAAAAGACTGCACACTTTAAGGAATCGCGGTCTTTCAGTCTCTAGGTTATACGATTCATAAGCAAACAATGGCGAGATATTGTCAATATGATTCTCAATAATCGGTGTCATCATTTAATCAGCTCTAGTTGTGAAATGTTACAATATCATCCTTTAGGACACAAGGAACTCCTTTGAAAATTAATGCACACTCTAAGAAGACAAGACACCTCGGAGTAACAAGGTGCCTCACAAAGGTTTATTTCATTCCTTCAGATAACTTTCTCAATTATCACAGATACAGAATCATTTTAAAAGTTACCTTGAGGCGGGTTGTGATCTTTTTCATTGCACGACATTGGTTAGAAGTAAGGACAGTTCAAGAATTAAAGCCATGTGATGTATTATGTCTGTTACAGTACTTTCTAGTATTAAAGGTCAGTCAGTAACGGGAGGTAATTAACTGAAAGGTCAGTCAGTAATAATAATAATAATAATAATAATAATAATATCCTTTATTTAAAGAGGGTATACTCAATTAGTTTTCACTAATCTAACTTGAGGCCCTCATAAATCAAATACAATACATAATACAATCATACAATTTACAATAGAAAAGTAATTGCTTTCACACATACAAGAGTATGAAATATTTATCATGCAACAAATAGGAGTTCTTATTATAGTATTGTTTATTATTTAGCCACTAATATTAGTCTGATGTTTCTTTGAGATATTTAAAGCATTTCGTTTTAAACATATTTAAAGTTGTTGATGTTTTAACATTGGTTGATAATTTATTCCAAAGCACTGCTGAACTATAGGCAATTGATTTTTTCATTACATTTGTTTTCGGACGGATGACTGACAAGTTATTTTTTTAGCCAGATCTAAGATTTCTACTGTGATTCTCAGAACTTGGAATACACAGCTTTTTAAAATAATCGGGAGCTTTATTATTTAAAATTTTATAAACTAAAATAAGTTTGTGATATGAAATTCTGTCTCTAAAAGGCAGCCAATTTAAACTGTCAAATAACTGTTGTGTAGGAGTGAAAAATGGAGCATCTAGAATTATTCTTGCTGCTCTTTTTTTGTAATTTTGTAATTCTTTGAATTCCTTCTTCACTACAATTCCCCCATACAGTACAACATAATTCAAAAATTGGAAGAATATAAGAATTGATCAAGATATTTTTTTTATATTTGCAAGCAAAAATAATCTTGAGCTTATATTTTTACAAATATAATCTATTTGGTTTTTCCAATCCAAATTATGATCCAATTAAATTCCTAATAATTTCTGAATATTTACATTTTGGATATTTTCATTACTAATATAAATGTTAAATTCTTTTTCCATCATTGTTTTTCACTCTTTTGTACCTATAAGCATGCATGTGGTTTTTGTAGGGTTTATTACCATATTGTTGTTTGTGCACCATATGCTTACAGAATTTAGATCTTCATTTAAAGTTGCTTCAATTTCAAATGCTCAAAGTAGTATCGTCAGCATACATATCAATTTCAGATGTTAAATTTTCAAGCGGTAGATCATTTATAAATATAATAAAGAGCAGAGGACCCAAAATGGACTCTTTGTGGTACTCCATATTTTACATGTTCGGTTTTAGAGATGTTGTTTTCAATACATAAATTCTGTGTTCGGAGTGATAAGTATGATTCAAACCATTTCATAGAATTTGTAGATATCTTGTAATACTGAAGCTTTTTACACAAAAGTTTATGATCTACCATATCAAATGCTTTTTTAAGATCCAAAAATACGGTTCCTATTAAATTTCCGTCATCCATATATTTTAACCACCGATCAGTGAGATTTGTAAGAGCCGTGTGGCATGAATGCTTACATCTGAATCCAGATTGTGATTCATGAAGTAATTTATATTTAGAAAGATAAAGATAGAGATGAGTGGCAACATGTTTTTCAAATATTTTTGAAAGGATGGGTAAAACAGAAATTGGTCTATTATTTCCCGGCAAAGATTTGTCTCCACTTTTGAATAGTGGACTTATTTTTGCAATTTTTAAATTTGAAGGGAATACTCCTTCTAAAATACTTAAATTTATCAGATAAGTTATACTTGGAGTAATATACTCTGCTGATAATTTTAGGAAATATGGTCCTAAATCATCTAACCCTGTTGCCTTTGATGTATCTAATTTGTTGAGTAAAGATTCTGTTTAGTCCTGCTTGATAAAGGGAGGTAATTAACTGAAAGGTCAGTCAGTAACGAGAGGTAATTAACTGAAAGGTCAGTCAGTAACGAGAGGTAATTAACTGAAAGGTCAGTCAGTAACGGAAGTCACTTTCACAGTACTTTCTAGTATAAAAGGTCAGTCAGTAACGGGAGGTAATTAACTGAAAGGTCAGTCAATAACTGGAGGTAATCAGGGGCGGATCCAGGATTTCAAGTTAGGGGGGGCGCACTTAAATTTTTTTGGGGTATTTCGTGTGAAAAACCACGATTTTACGCCAAAAATTTTTAGAGGGGGCGCCCCCCCCCCCCCCTGGATCCGCCCCTGGTAATTAACTGAAAGGTCAGTCAGTAACGGGAGGTAATTAACTGAAAGGTCAGTCACGGGAGGTAATTAACTGAGGAGAGGTTATATATATGCTTGTCCTGCTATCCAATCCTTTTCAGTACTTTTCTGAATAAAATACGTTTAAATTAAATTAATTAACTGAAAGGTCAGTCAGTAACGGGAGGTAATTAACTGAAAGGTCATTTTCACAGTACTTTCTGTATAAAAGGTCAGTCAGTAACGGAAGGTAATTAACTAAAATCACTTTCACCAAAGATGTCAGCATCTTTAAAGTTTGTTTACCATCAGCAGAAGGCGGAGCAACAATCGAAATTTTCTTTATCACAATCTAAGCTGCCGCTTATGTTAATTTATTACCGTGTAAAACAGTTTTAACCGATTTCATGATACTGAATATCGTAGCTAATCAAAGTTTTGAAGGGTTGATCTTTATATAAAAAAATAATGTGTCAGTTCAAATAAATCACGCTTAAAAGAAGCGTAATCAACCTCTGGGTGAGAATTTAAGTGACTTTCTTAAATAATTCACATTTCAATAATATTTTATCCTATAGGTGGTATGATAATCGTAAAAACCGGTCATTGACACATCATTTGAAGTGTGATATCTGATTATCATATAAACAACGTTAAAACGCTTAATATAAACTGATATTTTTGTATGATAAAAATGACATCGGGTTTGATTTTATTTTACTTTGTAAACTCACTTAACCCTAGATATGCGCTGTCAGAAAACTTACGTATTGACCTTTATCATCTTTATCATGCACTGCTTGGTAGGTTCATGCAAGTTTGCAGTTCGTAAGAAGAAAAAAAGCTGTTTATTCCTATACATGTATAGTAAAACAATGTGTTGTGGTGTCGGCCAAAATGTACAAAAGGACAAACAAGTGTGTCCTACGGTGACCGCAGTCTGGGATTGCCGATCGACACGAAAAAGCAGGAGTTTGTAAATTTGCAGGAGTTGGCAGAGGACCATCCAAGGAACCTTCTAGCTCAGCTTGCTGTCAAATGGATAAGATAAGAATAATAATAAAATATTTTCCTATAGGGTTCCGTGTTAAGCTTGTTCTGTGGTGTCGTACATCTTGTATTTCCCATTAACACAAAATAATAAAATATTGTAAGGAAGGATGCAATGATTATCAATGTACAGACTAGGTTCAATATAGTTTCCTAGAAAGATCAATTTATTCGTTTTCCTATAGGATTTTATGCTAAAAATATGTCTTGTGGTGGCACCCATCTTGGATTTCCTGTCTACACGAAACACATACAGTCAATGAACATAAGTATCCGTCACCCTCGATTTTACGCTATATATTACATATAAAACCACATTTTTCAATTTTTTTTATTGTGAAGTCATTTCTAAACGGTTTTTGATCATTTTTGCACCAGAAGAAGCAGAAATATGTAAAGATTATTTGTTTATTTTAGCATGATTTTCCGTTAGCTTGCCTTTATCTTCATTTGTGCTTAAATCACCAGAAAACAAAAACCATGCAGACAAAAATTACTATCAGATAAACAAATAAAATTCAAAGAATTCTGCGTGTCTTGAAATCAATTTCATAAAAATCTGCCTAGAGATAGCTTTAAAATATTTTTTTGAAAAAATGTGGTCTTATGAAATATATACTAAAAAATCGAAGGTGACGAATACTTATGTCCGTGAAATGTAGATTTAGTTAAGAACCATCAAATGCACACTGTAACCGCGTCTGCTTTCAAATGGTAAGCGGTTAAGAGAATAATTACTCAAGTACAAAAGAGCTCAAGCTTTTTCAGAGTGTTATAAAGGACTGTTCTTAACAAATAACAATTACATTACACCTGTTGCTTCGGAGAAATAAAGTTTTAATTGATTGTTAGTTGCTTTTCTAGGGAGGCATATTTCGTGCATATTCAAGACGATATTAATTTCAACAATTTCTAAAATATATTAAAAAAAACCAATTATTGTAGAGGCTGCAATGTGCCAACTATATTTTACAAGAGAGGTATTTAAAGAACAAGGAGCATTGTTTCTCACTATGGTCCATGGTCAGGCTTTCCGTATTATAACCTGACAATAGCCTATCGAGAGGTCACTCCCTATCCGTCACCTGGGGTACGCTGGGGAGATCTATGTCACCAGTGTCTACGAAGATTTTTTAAAAATCAGTCAATCAGAAAACATAGCAGCCATGTTGAATTTCCGAATGACACCAAAGTCACATCATATGTTGAGAACCCATCTAGTAATATTACTGCTAAGTTTCGTTTTATTTCAACCAGATGTTAGTAAGTAATATATGAAATGTAAACAGCTAATGGAGGTATACGACGAGGATGGACGCAAAGTGATGACAATACCTCAAATGGATCTTTTGTCGAGATAATCTAAAACAAAACGGTTAAACATGGCCAGAAGAATAGACAACAAGAGCAGCTAGAATAAAAAATGGTAATGTAGTTGTCGCGCTTGGCCACATATCAGGAATACACACCGAACTATGTGGATAGGCAACAACGAAACAAATGCACCCTTTAAAATAATCTCAAACAGTGGTCAATACACATTTTCATAAAAATGCAAATTACATTTATGCTTTCTCCACAAAAATCGGTAATCAAACTTTGGAAAAAAGAGAACAAATGTAAGCAAAGGAGCAAATTTTGATCAAGAGAAATAAAGATCGATTTCTTAAACAATCCCAGAAGTAAAATTATCCATGTGGCGTCCAAAGAACATGACTTCATGTCTAGATGGGCAGTGTATAATCAAATGGAAATAAATAGATTTACTTTACCAAAAACATAAAATATAGATATAAGAATGAATTCCTATTAAAATGGGGATCAGAGGTTATCTTCAAAGCTCGGACATACCAAAATCAGAATCACAACCCGGAAGAACAAAACAGAGCAATTAAAAGACAACAACTTTCATAAAATTTGTAAATTGTTTACATTTTCCAGTCATATTTATGTAAATAACCGGATGGACAAAACGACAATAAAAATATAATAAATGTTTAACAAGTTTACTAAATAACCATGTCTATAAAATAAAAATGTAGATATTATAATTCAGTGCGCACGCTGCGTTTCTGAAAAAACCATTTACCAGACACGATTATTGTCAAATGATTTGAAAACCAAATAATCTAAAAATCGTTGAGAGCAAGTAAACCAAAGGGCCAAAACAACATGGGAAAAATAGACATAGCTTGCCTATGATTGAGAAATATGGATCTTAGTTTTAATAAATTACATTATCTAGGAACTGTAAATCTAAAGTATAATTATATCCAATAAACCATGTTCGTGTCTGACTACTGGGAGGATGATAATTTAACCTAACTTAAGTTAACCAACTTATATTTTAAACGGTAAAGGTGTTAAGTAAACTCCACTGAACTCTGCGCACGTACAAGCTATGCATATTTTGTGAACTCGTGTCAGAAGAAAACTAAAACAAATACCGGAAATGAGAAGAGATTCTTGGGAAAGGTTAGCAACTTCTGTCTCGACAAACTCTCAAAATCATTACTTAATAAACAAAACAAACTACTGGAGGGCATGGTATCATGTCCTTAAAGTTTAAAATCGTGTACAAAAAGAGAAAAGATATTGTACGCAGTGACACTTGTGATGATTTTAGCTTTCCAGTTTAATTTGAATTTTTGTGTGTTTTAATTTCCTCCATTTTGTTTGATTATGCTAATGAGATTTTAATAGCCTGTAATACATGTCACGAGGTCGTATCTGATTACCATTAATGTAGACCTACCAAGGTGAAACGGGTATACCGGGTACAAACGTTCAAAAATAAAGACGAAATCAAACAAATTCAAATTGTAATCGGGAATTTTTCGATTAAATATTCTTCTAGGGCATTTGGTAAAAAAAAATGTAAATAATAAAAAGACTCACATATGTAAGCAGATGAAGATGTAATAATTGAATTTATGAATTTTTTATGATAACATTGATGTTAAGCACATATCCTTTTAATGGAAGCTATTCCTGTTAGTTACGGTGACATTTATAGGGACAAACAAACATAACATCGTCTTATGCTAATTTTTGCAGGCACTCTAGAGAAACACATTTTAGACACGTTCGTCTACGAACCACTTTCTTTCTTCAGATTCGTTGACGTCAAAATAAACGTCAACGACACACAGGTATATGATATCATTGTAAACTTTATCTCGTGGTGAAAGGGTAAAGTTTTAGCGTCCGCGTCACATATGAATACAATATCATTCTAAATACCATCTCGCCCTCAAATGATAAACATCTGGCGTCATATTTCCAATCGTTTGTCTTTGAGCGCAGCTGCTAAAGGTTATTCCAGAAACGCGTTGTGCGCACTACATTGTCATTACCATCACATGGTCGACACCTGTTCTGGTAGACTATTAGTCCCCGAGGGTATCCAATAGTCAGTGTTTCGGCACAGTCATGGTTTCCTATATATATTCATAATTAATCCTAAATAATGTGACTATTATTAAACCTAAGGTTCTCCTCTCTCGGCCGACACCTAAGTAACCCCCTCTCTCGGCCGACTTTGGCTATCCTGTTTAGGACCTTGCGTTTTCTTGCTCCTAAAAACTTTGAAATAATTTGGCTTTCCAATATTTTGAATTTTAGCATACCTGATGAAGATTATTCCAGAAACGCGTCGTGCACACTAAATTAGATATCTGCTTTTCATTGTAAAACTTATCTAATGCTGAAATGATAAACATTTGGAATCAGTGTCACATATAAAAATGATATAGTGAAAATATCACTGTTTAAACTTTCTTTTCATAAATGAAAAGGGATATTTGGTATATTTTTTTTTTTTTATTATTTTATTGCATTTTGTTGTTGTTGTTCGTGTGCGGTCTTGTTGTATATCCTCTATGCAAATTTATTGCATTAAATCATTTTCTGTATCTATATATTTTTTTTAAATGTATTATTACGTACAATATCGTTTTATGGAGCCTTCATAGAGTTATGAATTATTCACTGTTTAGACGTACGCACATGATATCATATTGTAAAACGTTTTAGTTCGAATCCCACTCAGGCTGGGTGTACTCGAAACAACATTATGTGATAAAGTTTGTCAGTGGCTTGCGACAGATCGGTGGTTTTCTCCAGGTACTCCGGTTTCCTCCACCAATAAAACTGACCGCCACGATATAACTTAAATATTATTGAAAGTGGCGTTAAACACCATATCTCCTAAAACGTTTTAAGGAAGATACACCAAAGTTACTTATGTCCTAAAAAAATACATACTCAAAGACTTTATTCAACATAAATTATGCAAAATTACTTTTAAATATTTCTTAATTTTATTGTGTTCATCATGCTTTACCATCTGATTCATCACGACGTTTTAATGATCATGATTTTTTCATGAATTTACTAAGAATATCAAATAAGCCGAATACGAGCTTTACAGTACAATAGCACACCGTTTAGTGTGTAATTAAAAGTGTATAAAGTTTATATTTGGTTGTTGTATGGACCAATCAGTATCGTATGTTTTAGTATTATATACGAGTTCTCAGTAATAAGAAATAAAGAACTGCACAAATCGGTGACTTATTTTTAAATGATCCAAATTCCACAAGATTTATTTTCGATCAGTGTTCTTGGTATTACCATATCATAATGCATTTAAATATATTGCACCTGGAATTACTTATATATATCAGGCGTAGTGCATAATCGGAATTTATACCTCATCGGATTGTTAATTTATCATTTTGCATAAATTTCGTGTGAATTTGATGGGATTTAAATAATTTTAACACTATATAATAATCTTTATTTCTCAAACTGACAGTGCATAGCACATATACAGAGAAGTTACAAATAAATGGACAGATTAAACTATATACAATATATACAAATACAGTAAATCGACAGATGGAATTAGCCGGGAGGACAAACTATCATATTTATATATCTAATAAATTTACATAGTTTTTGCAGGATTGGTTTCCGTTCACTAGTCATTAAATTTGTGAATTTTATTATATTGGGACGTTCAATTAGATGTTTTGGAAGTAGTGAAGTACGTTTTTCGCTTAAATTAGTACATTCAAATATGTAATGATATTCGTCTCCAATTTGATTCTTTTGACAAAGTTCGCAATAGCGATTTTCTCTCGGAATATTACTCCATCTTCCCTTTTCTATGGGCAATTTATGATTTGTAGTTCTAAATTTACATAAAAGAAGGGAATTTTGTTCATCTAAAATATTAAAATATTCTTCAAATTTAAAATCAGTTTTGAAAATTCTATCATTAAATGCTTTAGGGGAATTATGGACTGACGAATTCCAATCCTGTAAAAACTGGTCTAACAATGTTTGTTTTATACTTTGTTTTAGCCACTCGATGCTTTTGAAAGTTTGCGTTTGCCATATATTAGAAAAACCAGTTTCATTTAATACTTTTTCCAAACATTTTATCCATTTAATATCGAAATTTTGTTGCGAATACAAATGGTGTGATAAACTATACATAATGCATGATATTTTGGATTGTTTTCCACAAATAATTTTCGCCCAAAAAGAAATAATTCTAATTTTAATGTCGATTTCGACCGGATATCTACCTAATTCACCATATATCATATAATTCGGAGTAGACGTCTTGAGGTTCAAAATCATTTTACAAACTTTTAAGTGTACTTTTTCTAACACGTCATTGTTTCCAAATCCCCATATTTCGCAGCCATAAAGTAAAATTGGTTTAACCATTTTATCGAAAAGACTCAATAGACATTTTATAGATAAATTGTGTTTTCTTCCTAATTTCAGTACTGCATACATAGAAACAACGGCTTTATCCACTAAACGTTTTTTTGCCAGATTGAAATTGCCAGTTTTGCTAAAAATAATACCGAGATAATTGAAGTGTTTGACTACTTCAATTTCGGAGCCATTATATTTAAAAGATAAATTTTGAGGTGTACGACCACTCCCAAATATGACAATTTTAGTTTTATCAATGTTAACTTTCAGCTTCCAGGTTAAACAGTATTCATGAAAAGCATCGAGCTGTGCCTGTAA
Organism: Bathymodiolus brooksi; assembly: GCA_963680875.1. Classification (NCBI taxonomy): domain Eukaryota; kingdom Metazoa; phylum Mollusca; class Bivalvia; order Mytilida; family Modiolidae; genus Bathymodiolus; species Bathymodiolus brooksi. The sequence goes on along the minus strand of OY804578.1, from coordinate 82,646,902 downwards.
ATCACTCTCAGATTCTGATAATATAACCGTATCATCAGCATATAGTATTATAAATAATTTCAAATAAATATTTAACTGGTTTTCGAGATCGCCTGAGATTGATTCTAAGCCTGTAACAATTTTGGCTTCTAGAAAAGTTTCTAAGTCATTTAAGAATAAGGAAAATAAAAACGGAGATAAATTTTCTCCCTGTCTAACTCCATTGTCACATGCAAAATAATCTGATTTGCACTTATTAAACACAATACATGATTTTACATTACAATACATATTAAAAATAACATCGTACATGTTCCCATTTATATTGTTTAGCAACATTTTATGCCATAAACCAGATCGCCAAACAGTATCATAAAATCAACACATTTTTTTCTTTTTACATTTTAGAATTTCAAAAAAAGATTGCAAAGTGAACATATTATCTGAAGTGGAATATCCTTTGCGGAAGCCAGATTGGTTTTCACTTAAAACAGAAAAAGATTCAGAAAATTCAGTTAATCTCTCATTCAGTATTGCAGTGAAAAGTTTACCGAGGCAACTTACAATTATAATCGGTCGATAATTTTTGGGGTCAAATTTATCGCCTTTATTTTTATAGATAGGTTTTATCATCCCAATTAACCAACTGCTAGGCATAATACCATTATCAAATATAACATTAAATAATTTTTCATAAACATTAATAAACTGGTTCACCGTACTTTTGATATACTCGTTTATTATTTCATCTTCACCGCTTGCTTTTTCATTTTTATGTTTTCGGACACATTTAAAAATTTCGTCTTTTGTTATTGGTAAATTAATATGGCTATTGATTTGCTCTAAAGTTCCTTCATCCATATCTAGTTGACCTTCGTAAACGTTATCTTCTGAATCGGAATTTAAATCTTTGAAAAAGTCGAAAAGTTTGTCAATGCCAATATCAGGTTGATTTTTTCTCTTCCCTTTATTTAATAATTTCCAAAAATCCTTTGGGTTTGCCGAATGTAATTTATCTAGATTTGTTGTCATATTTTGAGAATAATTTTGAATTTTTTATTCAAAATTATTTACATTTCTTTTCAGCGTCGCGTAGCTCTGAATGCAATAAGTCGGTCTTTCTAGATTTGAATCGTCTCTTTATTTTCCTATAATTTTTTCGGGCGAATTTACAGTCTAAGTCAAACTATAGTTTACTTAAAAACTGTTTTTCCTTATGGTTTTTACTTGGATTTGAACCAAGGGTTTTCCTGACAAACGTGATCAAAATATTACATAAATCCCCTGTTAATGAATCTATTATATTTGGGTTAATTCTTTCGTGTGGTAGATTTTCTAGTTTATCTGAAAGTTCGGTCAGTTTAGAAGATTCTATATTGTTTTGGAAATCTAATTGCTTGTTTACATCCCATTCCCTGATTCTGGCTACACCGTTGTTTTCTACACTTTCCGGTTTAGTTTTATCTTTGACTGAGTTCAATGAAAATGAAATAGCAAGCGGACAGTGGACGTCAGAGAAAAGACAATTAAAATCTTGTACAGTGAAGTTTACAAACGATTAAAAAAAATATGGGCTACTAATACAATAATCTACAGTACTGAAATTTCTACATGTTAATCTACCAATACCTTTGTCATCACCAATACTATTTACAATAAACAACTGGTTTGCTTTACAAAAATTAAGCAACATATTTCCATATTTATTTTTAGTTTTATCAATATTTTTACGTTTTAGTGGTATGTTTAGGTTTTCTAAAATACCAGCATGATTTTCGATAAACTCATCTATGTTATTGTCACCATGTTCTAAATTAACATTTACATAATCATCATCTTCTCCGGTTCTTGAATTAAAATCACCAATTAAGCCAACATATTTAGAATTAGTAAAAAAAGAATGTAATTCATGTTCAATTTGGTTAAAGGCTTCGTCTGAAGAATATCTAGTATATTCTGGTGGTATATATATTATTGTCCCGAATATAACAGGTTGCTCTAAATTGAATACTTTTCCCTCAATTTTAATCCATAATACAAACTCACTCTTCATTTTCTAATATCTGGACATGGTTCACTAAATTCTCTCTAAATCCTAATAGCATACGAGCTACGTTTTTTCTATGTTTAGATTTGAATACATAACCTGGTAAATCGATTGAATCGAACATATCGGTTTTTGTTTCTACAAAACAAGCAAATTCATTCGACCTAATTAGATTTTCGAATTCAGGGTATTTAAGTTTAGATTTGAAACCACAACAATTCAAATAGAGTAATTTTATATCGTGATTATTGACCGGATTTGAGTACAAAGATGAGTTAACGATTCAGTCCTATCAGATATATTACTTTGACACGATGATAAATGCTTAGACGAGTCTAATGTATTGTTACAATGATAATCTTTCGTTTTTATTAAACAACATTATTTAGAAAAAACTGCTCGAACGTGCTAATCTGGGTCACGGGTCACTGTAATCGGGCGGCTGTATCGAGAAACAGATACGGTGTTGAAAAAAACTGTTGATACTCATAAAATATTGATAAATGCAATACAATTTTATGTTTGACTTCAAGAAATATGATAGACAAAACCATGTGTGAAGTTTTATGACGAAATATCTCCGATTTCTATGTAAATTTACGAGTTGAAGTGGGGAAACACCCACAGGTAATTTTAGCGATGTATTTTTATCTTGGACAAGAATAATGAGCGTCCTGATTGGACGACCGATTTAAAACACACTGACTCTGCATGGTAAAAAGATGCATGTAAAAGAAATCTATGTTATATTTATTCATTTGTTTGATTCTGGAATATTGTTGATCATTGATTTAAACAAGAAAAAAGGGAAAAGGGGGGGGGGATTTTATTTGTGAATTTTACAGTTAAATAAATGTTATGTTTCGACAGTTCAAAGAGAAAAAATAAAAATTTGTTGCGACTAAAGCTTAAATCAGCGTTAGAAATTGAACAAAATCAGTGGTTTTGCAAATGAGATTTATTTTAAATAGAAAATCTGAATTTATTATTTATTAATTTATTATTAATGATACAATTTTATATCCCTTGGGAGGGGAAGGGGGGCTATGATGAAAATTTGAAATAAAAACACAGGACCGGACTTAAAGCAAACATATTAATCCAGGATTAGTTTTTTATTAAAAAAAATCCAGGACCCCTGTGTCCATGAATTTTTTTTTTAAAGTTAATAATATGAAATATTGACATCCACACTTGCCTTTTGGACAGCACATTTCTGTTACAAGTTTCATAATAAAAATTATAAATGATATCAAAATTTCTATTTTCTATTTCAACTACATCAAGATAATCTGATAATACATAAATTTCTTTTGAATATTTTTCTGAGTTACAAGTTACATTTTTATTTATATTGCTCTCGATACAGTTAACAACATTATAGCCACGGGTACATGTTATATTGGTGGCAGTGGTATTTGAAACTATATTTGAGAGACCATCATTAGATATTTCAGATTCATTACTTAAATCATTAATATATATACATGTATCAGTAGATAAAGTACTAGTATTATTTACTAACACAACTTCATTATTAACATTATTAAATGAAAATTTAATTGATTCATCTACAACAACAGGATCATCATCTACAATCATATTAAAGTCTTGTATTTTATCAGACTTTGAGAAATGTTTATTTATAATATTTGTATGCATAAAACCATACTTTTTACAAACGTTTAAGTCTTTTACAACATAGTTCGGAGAATGATTGTGAGAGGGTTCTCCCTGGCTGTCCTATTCACGGCCAATAAAACCACCTTGGTTTGGTGACGATCCCTGTCGGGGTCGCTTCATTGGTCTACCAGGTGCTATGTGTGAGCTATGTCCTTGTCCGTGTTGTAAGTGGGGAGGGGAGTTTCACACATTGTCAACATTAACGGGTCTGTCTTCAGGTGGTATGTATTGCTCTCCGTCAATGAACAGCCGGTCGCGGACAAGCACCACATGACGTCGTTGTTGTTTTGCCTCCCTCATTATCGGATACAGGTTTTTTCTTCTGTTGTTAATTTCAGCGGGATATTGTTCGCTGATGCCGAAAGAGGATCCTTTTAATTTATATGCGTTTTGTAGCACCATTTGTAGGTCATTATGATATATAAAGCGAGCTACAATAGGTCGTGCATTATTTGTCCCGCGTCTCCCAAATCGGTGGATGTTCCGGAATTCAATATAGTGATCAATCTCTAGTTCCTGTCTGATGAAACCTCTGAGTTTATTTTCACCATTTTCGGACTGAGATTGATATAGACCAGTGAAAACAAGATTGTTTTTCATACTACGACACTGCAAGTCTAGCACCTTACTTTTTAGATCGTGAATGTCTGCTGTGAGAGTTTTAATCTGGCCCGACTCAGTAACTGGTTGTATCACGGGTTGAACAACGGGTTTCTCCTCTAGCTTTTTGATCCTTGTATCCTGGTGAATTATGTTCCTTGTATTGTGTTTAATCTGAGAGTCAGCTTGATCAAATAAGTTGCTAACACCTTGACAACTATTCTCGCATTCTGTCAGTGTTTTACGAAAGTTAGTCACTTTTATCTTCTAGGGATCTTACTCTAGCGGAAACTGCTAGGAAATCTGCTTTCATGTCGTCTAAGCGTTTTCCCATATTTTTCTCCATCTGTATCATTCTATTGTCGATCTTTGTGACGATTTCAAGGATCAAACTGAGTACGGAGTTATCATTAGACGCTTCAACGATTTTCCTACTTTCCTCAATGAATTTTGACGTATTGCCCAGTGACATCCTTACAAGGAGTTTGATTGGTTAAAAAAACAGGTGAACAGTTCAAATTTACTACGAACAGCTGATTTTACTACGTGGGTCCAAAGTCCAACTTCCTATTACACTGTTGTGAGCAGTTTTCTACAGTAAGTTTTTGCCCCGGGGTATAAACAAGACGGGTCTCTATGAACTTTTCAATATTAACGAAATATGGATTTTAGGTGCCCAAATGTCAGAATTTAAGAATCGATATACAAATATATGACAATAATATTCACGTTTGCGAAATTTGAGTCCAAACTCCTCAACATATCTACCCGAAATCCATAGTTTTTTACGATAGGAAAAATACTTCACAATACATCTAGTCACGTGAATGAAATATTCTGTTAATGATAAATATTACATGCAAAAATAGAATTATTGGTGTATAATGTTTTTTCCCTTTAATCACAAATTTGGAAGTATGACGTCGCAGATTGCCATAAAGTATAATTAGGAAATAGTTTGGTTTTCGACTATTATTAAGTACAGTTCCTGTTTAGGTCACGGATAGTAAAAATTAAAAGTGTGTATGCACTGGAGTACAACCACGTGCAGCTTATTTTTGGCGATGTACGTATTAATGAACGTAACCGTATATAGTTAGAGATTCTAACATAACGTCCTTCTTTCGCATTGTACACAAACGAGCAATTTATCGATTGAGTATAATCTCATTAGCACATGCGCCGGTTCATGTGACTGATTTTCCTGTCGTAAATGTACTTGTTGATGAATTATCGTCTGCTCGAATTTAGCAGAATAAATTGTGTGCGACACTGTATTGGTACTCTTAGACATATCAGAATCGAAATAATTCATGGAAGCCAGAATGTGTTTTAAGTTTTAACATGGGTTGGCGGATATTAGTAAATTTCATCCCTCGCTTCTGGCTCGGGATAAAATACTAATATCCGCCAACCCATGTTAAAACTCAAAACACATTCTGGCTTCCATGATTTATTTCGATTCTAAACAATCTAGGAAGCCGTTTGGGTGGTGTAATAGTTAGCGAATTCGGATCGATGTTCGTCAATCGTGGGTTTATAATTCTCGGCCCGGGTCAAATTTAAGACTATAAAATTGGTATTGCTTAGCTTAGCGCATTAAGCAATACGAGAATAGACTAATTGGCTCGTAATCAGATTAATGTGTTCGAGCGGATTACATTTTCAGTGAGTTAGCACTATGCACAAATCCAGCACTGCGAGTTGATCTACTACTAAGGAAGTAGCACCATCATTCCATCACAAACAAACATGTTTTCGCTATGTACGATATACTCCCCGGTGCAGTGTAGTTCAGAACTGACTTACTTGCTGGACAAACAATTACATACTCACTCTAAAGTCTTTATAGCAATTTAAACAAATGTATTTCAGTATTTTGTAAACAAGAACGAAGGTTCGCATATACTGTAGAAAGTCTTACACTTGTCAGTGGACAACAGATCCGTAAGATACTGCATTGCAACCAAGAAAGGAGGGAAGGAAGCTTCGTGGTAGAACAATTCAGGTACTGGTTGTGGGTATTTTGTTTGTGTTTTTTTTAAATTTCAATGGAATGAGTGAGTGAGTGATTGTTGCTTAACGCCAAATTATCAATATTTCAGCTATACAATGGCGAGAACACGTTACATTCGATGAGATAATGATGTTCGTTTTGTACTAGACCTTTACGCTTAGTTGGATTGTTATAGCGCTAGCTCACCGAAGCAATAAACCGCGGATAGACAGGTCACTCTGACACATTATCCTATTGCCAAGCCAACCAGTCTTTGCATGTTATCATTGATGCTGCGTGCTTTGCTGATAAGCAACACATACCAATTTTATAATCTTTGGTTTGATCCGACCTGGACTCGAATCCCTGATCTACAAACACTCAAGGCGAGCACGCTAACCATTACACCACTGATGTGGTTTATTTCACTGGAAGCTGCCATCTTGGTCAGTGTTTGCTGGAGGAAAATTTGATATTTTCAGGTAAGTTTTATTTATCAAATATTGTCAAATTTGTGGTTGTCATTTAGTATTAAGTATAAATGGTCTATTGACTATTGAAAATACCCTACAGACCCATCTGTAATTTGAACACAATACCTAATATACTATATGACATAAAACCAGAGAATGTTGCGTAGAATCAATTCTAAAACTAAACGAAAAACTGGCTGAAAGAGACTACTTTGCTATATATTCTACTGTTTCACACATGGTTGTCGTTGTAATAATGTACCTCTGAAGAAATATAAACGCATATTTTGTTAATCGCCATTTTGATATTGTTACTTGCTTCCATATCAATTTTAATACAAGGAATACATCTTCAGCAATTGTTTGGATACACATTCTACCAACTAAAAGCGTTTTTGATTGCCTATCACCATCGAGGATGTTAGTTTGACTTCCGGTTGTGCCGAGGTGTACTCGATACAACCATATCTGATATATTTTGTCAAAGGATTACGAAATGCTCGTGGTTTCTTCGAATGCTTGAGTATCTTTCAACAATAACATTGAGCGTCACGACTAAAACTGAAATATTTAGGAACGTTTCTTCATACTTCATTCGGCTAGGGTTTCTAGTCCATTCCAGCAATGTTTAAGCAATACTATTTTTGAAATAATATATTTAAGTCCATCGACTCGCAGGTTCTCTGGTCCATTCTAGCAATGTCTTGTAAATATAATTTTTATAAACATTAGATTTAAAAGGTTTAAAAGTGAAATCAGTACAGTAATAATATTATTATCATTCAACTCTCCATTACCCAAATGTTATTACAAAAGTATTAATCCGACGAAGTTTTGTTTCATAAATATATACGACCTTGTATGTTGCTTATATTAGCATATTTATAATACAATAATCTTAAAATTAGCCCAAAGTAAATCGTTTTATTTTAATCCATTTCATTCATGAAAAATTAAAACAAAATTATTATTTATGGGGGATCAGTCTGGATAACGGCTCATTTACCCCCTTATATGTGATCTTGGCGTAATTATAAATTATAATATTCCTAAGACGTTTAATGCTATATTAATCAAAGTAAACTAAAAGCAGTTCTTTGGCCTTAATATCTTGGTCAATATTTATTCAAGAAGTTTATATGAGTACACTTAAATAGACGTTATCGCTTGATTTCATAAATATTACAAGTCAATACACTGAAGCGATATGTAAGAAGAATGGCATAAATTAACATTAATTTTAAAAAACTAAAGTTCACATCAATAAAAATGAAAAGGGTCGTTTAAAAAGATGAAGTAAAAATAATTTGACGTATGAATATAAACAAATCACTTTCAAATTTGAATAAATCTTGCTGTCGGCAGTTTTTTTTAATATACCAAAAAGTCAACTTATTCAACCCTGACCCCAATACAAAACACAAATTAACAAATGTTTCATCACGTATGAAAGTAGGCATAATATGCTATATATATATATATATATATATATATATATATATAAAATCTAGATAACAGACATGACAAATGTATATTAGTCAAAATTCAGAGCCAACATCACGAAGTATATATTTGCATGACTAAGATGATATTTTGAAATATCAATTTAAAAAAAGATGGGTTATTTCGGACATTTTTGTATTGATAAAAAGAAATATCTTAAGATAAATACTATTTGATGTTGGTTTAAATTTGCATTGATAGATGATACTCGGATTAGATAAAAGTAGACTTTGGACACTTGGACTTGGGGTTGCCAATTGTACGATAGCACTAATAGTATGATATGCAATATGAAAAGTTTGAAAATACCAGAAGCCGTAAATCAAAGAAGGAAGAAGGACAGACAATACAGCGGCCAAAAGAAGAAGGAAGAAGGACAGACAATACAGCGGCCAAAAGAAGAAGGAAGAAGGACAGACAATACAGCGGCCAAAAGAAGAAGGAAGACGGACAGACAATACAGCGGCCAAAAGAAGAAGGAAGAAGGACAGACAATACAGCGGCCAAAAGAAGAAGGAAGAAGGACAGACAATACAGCGGCCAAAAGAAGAAGAACAAAAGGACAGACAATACAGCGGCCAAAAGAAGAAGGAAGAAGGACAGACAATACAGCGGCCAAAAGAAGAAGAACAAAAGGACAGACAATACAGTGGCCAAAAGAAGAAGGAAGAAGGACAGACAATACAGCGGCCAAAAGAAGAAGGAGGAAGGACAGACAATACAGCGGCCAAAAGAAGAAGAACAAAAGGACAGACAATACAGCGGCCAAAAGAAGAAGGAAGAAGGACAGACAATACAGCGGCCAAAGGAAGAAGGAAGAAGGACAGACAATACAGCGGCCAAAAGAAGAAGGAAGAAGGACAGACAATACACCGGCCAAAAGAAGAAGAACAAAAGGACAGACAATACAGCGGCCAAAAGAAGAAGGAAGAAGGACAGACAATACAGCGGCCAAAAGAAGAAGGAAGAAGGACAGACAATACGGCGGCCAAAAGAAGAAGGAAGAAGGACAGACAATACAGCGGCCAAAAGAAGAAGGAAGAAGGACAGACAATACAGCGGCCAAAAGAAGAAGGAAGAAGGACAGACAATACAGCGGCCAAAAGAAGAAGGAAGAAGGACAGACAATACAGCGGCCAAAAGAAGAAGGAAGAAGGACAGACAATACAGCGGCCAAAAGAAGAAGGAAGAAGGACAGACAATACAGCGGCCAAAAGAAGAAGGAAGAAGGACAGACAATACAGCGGCCAAAAGAAGAAGGAAGAAGGACAGACAATACAGCGGCCAAAAGAAGAAGGAAGAAGGACAGACAATACAGCGGCCAAAAGAAGAAGGAAGAAGGACAGACAATACGGCGGCCAAAAGAAGAAGGAAGAAGGACAGACAATACAGCGGCCAAAAGAAGAAGGAAGAAGGACAGACAATACAGCGGCCAAAAGAAGAAGGAAGAAGGACAGACAATACAGCGGCCAAAAGAAGAAGGAAGAAGGACAGACAATACAGCGGCCAAAAGAAGAAGGAAGAAGGACAGACAATACAGCGGCCAAAAGAAGAAGGAAGAAGGACAGACAATACAGCGGCCAAAAGAAGAAGGAAGAAGGACAGACAATACAGCGGCCAAAAGAAGAAGGAAGAAGGACAGACAATACAGCGGCCAAAAGAAGAAGGAAGAAGGACAGACAATACAGCGGCCAAAAGAAGAAGAACAAAAGGACAGACAATACAGCGGCCAAAAGAAGAAGGAAGAAGGACAGACAATACAGCGGCCAAAAGAAGAAGGAAGACGGACAGACAATACAGCGGCCAAAAGAAGAAGGAAGAAGGACAGACAATACAGCGGCCAAAAGAAGAAAGAAGAAGGACAGACAATACAGCGGCCAAAAGAAGAAGAACAAAAGGACAGACAATACAGCGGCCAAAAGAAGAAGGAAGAAGGACAGACAATACAGCGGCCAAAAGAAGAAGGAAGAAGGACAGACAATACAGCGGCCAAAAGAAGAAGGAAGAAGGACAGACAATACAGCGGCCAATAGAAGAAGGAAGAAGGACAGACAATACAGCGGCCAAAAGAAGAAGGAAGAAGGACAGACAATACAGCGGCCAAAAGAAGAAGGAAGAAGGACAGACAATACAGCGGCCAAAAGAAAAAGGAAGAAGGACAGACAATACAGCGGCCAAAAGAAGAAGGAAGAAGGACAGACAATACAGCGGCCAAAAGAAGAAGGAAGAAGGACAGACAATACAGCGGCCAAAAGAAGAAGAACAAAAGGACAGACAATACAGCGGCCAAAAGAAGAAGGAAGAAGGACAGACAATACAGCGGCCAAAAGAAGAAGGAAGAAGGACAGACAATACAGCGGCCAAAAGAAGAAGGAAGACGGACAGACAATACAGCGGCCAAAAGAAGAAGGAAGAAGGACAGACAATACAGCGGCCAAAAGAAGAAGGAAGAAGGACAGACAATACAGCGGCCAAAAGAAGAAGAACAAAAGGACAGACAATACAGCGGCCAAAAGAAGAAGGAAGAAGGACAGACAATACAGCGGCCAAAAGAAGAAGGAAGAAGGACAGACAATACAGCGGCCAAAAGAAGAAGGAAGAAGGACAGACAATACAGCGGCCAAAAGAAGAAGGAAGAAGGACAGACAATACAGCGGCCAAAAGAAGAAGGAAGAAGGACAGACAATACAGCGGCCAAAAGAAGAAGAACAAAAGGACAGACAATACAGCGGCCAAAAGAAGAAGGAAGAAGGACAGACAATACAGCGGCCAAAAGAAGAAGGAAGAAGGACAGACAATACAGCGGCCAAAAGAAGAAGGAAGAAGGACAGACAATACAGCGGCCAAAAGAAGAAGGAAGAAGGACAGACAATACAGCGGCCAAAAGAAGAAGGAAGAAGGACAGACAATACAGCGGCCAAAAGAAGAAGGAAGAAGGACAGACAATACAGCGGCCAAAAGAAGAAGGAAGAAGGACAGACAATACAGCGGCCAAAAGAAGAAGGAAGACGGACAGACAATACAGCGGCCAAAAGAAGAAGGAAGAAGGACAGACAATACAGCGGCCAAAAGAAGAAGGAAGAAGGACAGACAATACAGCGGCCAAAAGAAGAAGAACAAAAGGACAGACAATACAGCGGCCAAAAGAAGAAGGAAGAAGGACAGACAATACAGCGGCCAAAAGAAGAAGGAAGAAGGACAGACAATACAGCGGCCAAAAGAAGAAGGAAGAAGGACAGACAATACAGCGGCCAAAAGAAGAAGGAAGAAGGACAGACAATACAGCGGCCAAAAGAAGAAGGAAGAAGGACAGACAATACAGCGGCCAAAAGAAGAAGAACAAAAGGACAGACAATACAGCGGCCAAAAGAAGAAGGAAGAAGGACAGACAATACAGCGGCCAAAAGAAGAAGGAAGAAGGACAGACAATACAGCGGCCAAAAGAAGAAGGAAGAAGGACAGACAATACAGCGGCCAAAAGAAGAAGGAAGAAGGACAGACAATACAGCGGCCAAAAGAAGAAGGAAGAAGGACAGACAATACAGCGGCCAAAAGAAGAAGGAAGAAGGACAGACAATACAGCGGCCAAAAGAAGAAGGAAGAAGGACAGACAATACAGCGGCCAAAAGAAGAAGGAAGAAGGACAGACAATACAGCGGCCAAAAGAAGAAGGAAGAAGGACAGACAATACAGCGGCCAAAAGAAGAAGGAAGAAGGACAGACAATACAGCGGCCAAAAGAAGAAGGAAGAAGGACAGACAATACAGCGGCCAAAAGAAGAAGAACAAAAGGACAGACAATACAGCGGCCAAAAGAAGAAGGAAGAAGGACAGACAATACAGCGGCCAAAAGAAGAAGGAAGAAGGACAGACAATACAGCGGCCAAAAGAGGAAGGAAGACGGACAGACAATACAGCGGCCAAAAGAAGAAGGAAGAAGGACAGACAATACAGCGGCCAAAAGAAGAAGGAAGAAGGACAGACAATACAGCGGCCAAAAGAAGAAGAACAAAAGGACAGACAATACAGCGGCCAAAAGAAGAAGGAAGAAGGACAGACAATACAGCGGCCAAAAGAAGAAGGAAGAAGGACAGACAATACAGCGGCCAAAAGAAGAAGGAAGAAGGACAGACAATACAGCGGCCAAAAGAAGAAGGAAGAAGGACAGACAATACAGCGGCCAAAAGAAGAAGGAAGAAGGACAGACAATACAGCGGCCAAAAGAAGAAGAACAAAAGGACAGACAATACAGCGGCCAAAAGAAGAAGGAAGAAGGACAGACAATACAGCGGCCAAAAGAAGAAGGAAGAAGGACAGACAATACAGCGGCCAAAAGAAGAAGGAAGACGGACAGACAATACAGCGGCCAAAAGAAGAAGGAAGAAGGACAGACAATACAGCGGCCAAAAGAAGAAAGAAGAAGGACAGACAATACAGCGGCCAAAAGAAGAAGAACAAAAGGACAGACAATACAGCGGCCAAAAGAAGAAGGAAGAAGGACAGACAATACAGCGGCCAAAAGAAGAAGGAAGAAGGACAGACAATACAGCGGCCAAAAGAAGAAGGAAGAAGGACAGACAATACAGCGGCCAAAAGAAGAAGGAAGAAGGACAGACAATACAGCGGCCAAAAGAAGAAGAACAAAAGGACAGACAATACAGCGGCCAAAAGAAGAAGGAAGAAGGACAGACAATACAGCGGCCAAAAGAAGAAGGAAGAATGGCAGACAATACAGCGGCCAAAAGAAGAAGAACAAAAGGACAGACAATACAGTGGCCAAAAGAAGAAGGAAGAAGGACAGACAATACAGCGGCCAAAAGAAGAAGGAGGAAGGACAGACAATACAGCGGCCAAAAGAAGAAGAACAAAAGGACAGACAATACAGCGGCCAAAAGAAGAAGGAAGAAGGACAGACAATACAGCGGCCAAAGGAAGAAGGAAGAAGGACAGACAATACAGCGGCCAAAAGAAGAAGGAAGAAGGACAGACAATACACCGGCCAAAAGAAGAAGAACAAAAGGACAGACAATACAGCGGCCAAAAGAAGAAGGAAGAAGGACAGACAATACAGCGGCCAAAAGAAGAAGGAAGAAGGATAGACAATACAGCGGCCAAAAGAAGAAGGAAGAAGGACAGACAATACAGCGGCCAAAAGAAGAAGGAAGAAGGACAGACAATACAACGGCCAAAAGAAGAAGGAAGAAGGACAGACAATACAGCGGCCAAAAGAAGAAGGAAGAAGGACAGACAATACAGCGGCCAAAAGAAGAAGGAAGAATGGCAGACAATACAGCGGCCAAAAGAAGAAGAACAAAAGGACAGACAATACAGTGGCCAAAAGAAGAAGGAAGAAGGACAGACAATACAGCGGCCAAAAGAAGAAGGAAGAAGGACAGACAATACAGCGGCCAAAAGAAGAAGGAAGAAGGACAGACAATACAGCGGCCAAAAGAAGAAGGAAGAAGGACAGACAATACAGCGGCCAAAAGAAGAAGAACAAAAGGACAGACAATACAGCGGCCAAAAGAAGAAGGAAGAAGGACAGACAATACAGCGGCCAAAAGAAGAAGGAAGAAGGACAGACAATACAGCGGCCAAAAGAAGAAGGAAGAAGGACAGACAATACAGCGGCCAAAAGAAGAAGGAAGAAGGACAGACAATACAGCGGCCAAAAGAAGAAGAACAAAAGGACAGACAATACAGCGGCCAAAAGAAGAAGGAAGAAGGACAGACAATACAGCGGCCAAAAGAAGAAGGAAGAAGGACAGACAATACAGCGGCCAAAAGAAGAAGGAAGAAGGACAGACAATACAGCGGCCAATAGAAGAAGGAAGAAGGACAGACAATACAGCGGCCAAAAGAAGAAGGAAGAAGGACAGACAATACAGCGGCCAAAAGAAGAAGGAAGAAGGACAGACAATACAGCGGCCAAAAGAAAAAGGAAGAAGGACAGACAATACAGCGGCCAAAAGAAGAAGGAAGAAGGACAGACAATACAGCGGCCAAAAGAAGAAGGAAGAAGGACAGACAATACAGCGGCCAAAAGAAGAAGAACAAAAGGACAGACAATACAGCGGCCAAAAGAAGAAGGAAGAAGGACAGACAATACAGCGGCCAAAAGAAGAAGGAAGAAGGACAGACAATACAGCGGCCAAAAGAAGAAGGAAGACGGACAGACAATACAGCGGCCAAAAGAAGAAGGAAGAAGGACAGACAATACAGCGGCCAAAAGAAGAAGGAAGAAGGACAGACAATACAGCGGCCAAAAGAAGAAGAACAAAAGGACAGACAATACAGCGGCCAAAAGAAGAAGGAAGAAGGACAGACAATACAGCGGCCAAAAGAAGAAGGAAGAAGGACAGACAATACAGCGGCCAAAAGAAGAAGGAAGAAGGACAGACAATACAGCGGCCAAAAGAAGAAGGAAGAAGGACAGACAATACAGCGGCCAAAAGAAGAAGGAAGAAGGACAGACAATACAGCGGCCAAAAGAAGAAGAACAAAAGGACAGACAATACAGCGGCCAAAAGAAGAAGGAAGAAGGACAGACAATACAGCGGCCAAAAGAAGAAGGAAGAAGGACAGACAATACAGCGGCCAAAAGAAGAAGGAAGAAGGACAGACAATACAGCGGCCAAAAGAAGAAGGAAGAAGGACAGACAATACAGCGGCCAAAAGAAGAAGAACAAAAGGACAGACAATACAGCGGCCAAAAGAAGAAGGAAGAAGGACAGACAATACAGCGGCCAAAAGAAGAAGGAAGAAGGACAGACAATACAGCGGCCAAAAGAAGAAGGAAGACGGACAGACAATACAGCGGCCAAAAGAAGAAGGAAGAAGGACAGACAATACAGCGGCCAAAAGAAGAAGGAAGAAGGACAGACAATACAGCGGCCAAAAGAAGAAGAACAAAAGGACAGACAATACAGCGGCCAAAAGAAGAAGGAAGAAGGACAGACAATACAGCGGCCAAAAGAAGAAGGAAGAAGGACAGACAATACAGCGGCCAAAAGAAGAAGGAAGAAGGACAGACAATACAGCGGCCAAAAGAAGAAGGAAGAAGGACAGACAATACAGCGGCCAAAAGAAGAAGGAAGAAGGACAGACAATACAGCGGCCAAAAGAAGAAGAACAAAAGGACAGACAATACAGCGGCCAAAAGAAGAAGGAAGAAGGACAGACAATACAGCGGCCAAAAGAAGAAGAACAAAAGGAAAACCAACAATCTGCAAACCACTACACGATCGAACAACACGAATCCCACTAAAAGACGGGAGTGTTCTCCGGAAGGGTAAGCAGTTCCTGTTCCACCTGTCGCACCCGTTGTGTTTCTCTTGTTACAAACCCGGTGATAAGTCATGAAAGAGAAAAGGACCGGATTGTGATTACGACAAACGAAACATATCTGTGGTCATTTGTGGTACAGATATCCCGTAACGGTTAACTAAGTCATGGTGGCGACCGTAAAACTTTCGAAGTGATGACTTCAACTTAACTAAGAGGAACCCTTGGTTCAGTATCTTCTTTGTTAGCAGCAACCCTCTATCAAAGAAATCATGACAGGAACCCACACCGTATTGGTGATAAACTTGTATGAGTTGTTAGGTAATCCATCTACCTAACTCACTGAGCCACCCGGGCCCTTGAACCCTATTAAAACCAGATGCGAATTCAATTGCACCGGAAATGTAAGCAACTCCTTTTTTGGCACCTGCTCAACTATTCTAAAATATTAAAAATCCGATGCCAAGTCACGAAAGAGGGACGGGATTTTGACTATGACAAACGGAAGATAAATAATTGATTAAAGTACAGTGTACAACGTCCGTAAGAATATAGAACTGTTAGAACAAGCAACCTAAAGGTCAAAGCAACAGTTATTTCCGTTCGTGCTGTGTATTTGATCAAACATAACGACCTTTAGTACTTCCGGTAATCATGTTGTCCACCCTGCAGCTGTTTTACTGTGTACATTTCATCTCAGTCTGTTTATTCAGATTTAATGCTAATACTCTTTATTATCTTTTTATTTAAGCATTGCTATAAAATCAAATAACATACGATTATCTTTTCGGAAGTGTTAATAAAAACGTAGATATCAAATGTAGTGCGCACGACGCTTTTCAGGATTAACCTTCATCAGGTACGCTCAAAATTGTTAACTATGCATTTGTCTTAAAAGAATTTCTAAGACTATAATGCGCGCAATTGTTAGATTTTCCAATCCCCAAATTGTAATGCGCTCTTTTGTATAGCAGTATAATATTTCAAATATAATCTAACCAATAGTTAGCGTGCAATATTCCACGATATTTGTACCAGTGCAATATCGCTTCGCTTCTGATCATGACGTCAATTAGTAAAGTTCTGGGATACAATAAAACGGCTATTGTACGAATATTGCTGAATGTTGTCCTTCATAGAATTAAATTGCACTAACAAGCTTGTAGAAAATAACAAAATACTAAGGGAAATATTCAATAGATATTCCAGATGAATTACACGCACAACTCGTCCTCTGGAAGGATCGTAAATGAGTATTTCCTGTTTGGAGACGCCATGCCACGCTCCTTGTACGTTATAGGCAATTTATCACCCACTGGGTCTATTTGAGCAGTCAAATTGCATTCACTGGATACATTTTTATATACGGTAACTGACCAAAATATAGGTTTTCTGGTACCTGATTCATGTAGAGTGACGGTATGAAATGGTAATGGCATAATCGTCCGCATTTAGAGGGCATCACCAAAAAACCATTGGAACTACACTAAGTCTGCTCTTTTTAGACAATTTAGCAGTTGTTCTTTTTTATTCTTTTTTTTGGACATTGCAGGATAATTACAGTATACATGTACGTTCATTGTCAGAAAATATACCATTAATTTGACTCGCAGCGAAACAGGACAGAAAGGTTCGCCATAGACTCGCCTTTCTACCTGTTTCTAAACCTCGTACAAATAAATCATTTATTTTCCGATAATGTACGTATATTGTCTAAAAACCGGGGGTGAACTCAGGTGCTCCGGAAGGACAAACAATGGTCGACAAAACATTACACAGAAAACTAAGTACATGTACTAATATTAAGTAACCAAAACCTAGCTCACTAAAAACAAGGAGTGTACTCAAATTGTCCTGAAGAGTGAGCAGTTTCTGCTCCACTAACGGCACTTGTCCTGTCTCAGACCCACAATTTTTACTTACGTAATTTTGTTTTTATTAAATCTATTTTCCTGTTTACATATATGACCTCAGAAGTCTACATAATTAAATGTTCTCTTTATCAACATCAATCTAGTAGATACAAATAAAATAAAAAAACAAAAAATACCGTCAGAACAGTTTAAAATATATAATTTAACCATCATTTAAATATCGGATAGTACTCAAGGCCATCGAAAGATAGAGTAGAGAACGAATGGTAGACTTTGCACCTAGACCTAATTGCCAATACCATCTTCCGTCATCTGTACACACGTGACAGAAAACTTTTTCAACAAGGTGTTATTAATGATATGATTAGACAATTCTTTAAAAGCCCTCCACTTAATAGATTAGTACCCAGGAAACGACGACGTTGTAAACAAAACATTGACACTCAATGGAATCTTGATCGCGACGGGGGAGGGGGTTATGGTATCTAACGCCACTTTCAACAATATTTCAGTTTCATCTTTGCGGTAAGTTTTATTGGTGGAGGAAACCGGAGGACCCGTAGAAAGCCACCGACCTGTCGCAAGTCACCGACAAACTGTATCACATAATGTTGTTTCAAGTACACCCAGCCTGAGCGGGATTCGAACTAAAACGTTTTACAATATGATATCATGTGCGCACGTCTAAACAGTGAATAATTCACAACTTTATGAAGACATTAGGCCTCCATAGAACGATATTGTACGCAATAATACATTTAAAAAAAATATATAGATACAGAAAATGATTTAATGCAATAAATTTACATAAAGGGTATACAACATGACCGCACATGAACAACAAAAAAATGCTATAAAATAATAACAGATGCATATACCAGATATCCCTTTTCAATTATGAAAAGAAAGTTTAAACAGTGATATTTTCATTATATCATTTTTATATGTGACACTGATTCCAAATGTTTATCATTTCAGCATTAGATAAGTTTTACAATGAAAAGCAGATATCTAATTTAGTGTGCACGACGCGTTTCTGGAATAATCTTCATCAGGTATGCTAAAATTCAAAATATTGGAAAGCCAAATTATTTCAAAGTTTTTAGGAGCAAGAAAACAAAAGGGCCTAAACAGGATAGCCAAAGTCGGCAGAGAGAGGAGAACCTTAGGTGTCGGCCGAGAGGGGAGAACCTTAGGTGTCGGCCGAGAGAGGAGAACCTTAGGTTTAATAATAGTTACATTATTTAGGAACTGTAAATATTAATAATTAATATATCTAAGTAAACAAAACATTGACAATCAATGGAATCTTGATCGCAACGGAGGAGTAGCTGTGAATTGTATATTCCACACATGGGAGTGGCTGGTGTGGTTTTATCAATGTGTGAACTATCTATAATATCAAAATTGACGTCGTGTCTTTTATCATGGAGTCTGATAACAAAAAGATGACCTTTGGTGTAATTTGAGGTAAATGTCAAGTAATGAGATAGGTGAACATGTGCTTTGTTTTTGCATACCCTCAGGGAGGTTATGGTGTTTAACGTCACTTTCAACAATATTTCAGTTTTTTCTTGGCGGTAAGTTTTATTGGTGGAGGAAACCGGAGTACCCGTAGAAAACCACCAACAAACTTTATCACATAGTGTTGTATCGAGTACACCTCGCCAAGAACGGGGTATGAACTCACAACTTAATCGGTGTTAGGCACTAAGTGCATAAATAGTTATAAATCCAATCGATCATGATCACGACGGGCTCCTGGATACCCTCATATGAGTAAAGAATAAAATGGGTAAGGAGAGGGGCATCGGTTGTTCTAATAGAGATTCAATGATTAGTTGAAAATTTTGTTCAGGTCTTTAGAGTTTTTCAGCATACACATTTCATTGATGGTACTACATGAATAGACTTTATCCCATTTTTGATAGCAAACTAAATTTTAGTCACAGTTATAGATAATTCGTTTGTTGAACAAATATAAGAACAGGCACTTTAGATTTCTCTATTTAAATGGTAAAGTTTTGGTATCCAATATAAAGTAAGTAAGTCATAATTTCCTCATTAATTGATAACATGAATGACTTGTAATTTGAAAACATTCCTCTTTGTCAAAACAAGTATTTGGAAGGTTAGGGTTATGGTGTTTAACGCTCCTTTCTACAATATTTCAGTTATATCGCGACGGTCAGTTTTATTGATGGAGGAAATTGGAGTACCCGGAGAAAACCACCTACCTGTCGCAAGTCACTGACAAACTTTATCACATAATGTTGTATCGAGTACACCAGAATTCTTAGAAATGGCAATTTCTTTGATTAGACACATATAGTTATAGTAATAATCATAACAAGCAAAGACAATGTTATTTGAAGCTTTGTTTGTAAACTTATGTCCGTCGTTATAGGCCAGCGGCGAAATCTAAAAAGGCGCTTATTTAAAGAGTTAAATCAACCCATCGACTACGCACCTAAATATACTTTCAAATGCTAGATTATGCTTTTAACTAATAAATTTAGCATGCTGTAAGAAAATCGTATTGTCATGTTATCACGAAAACTACATTTTTCTAGGATTAATGCGTTTTTGGAGAAAGTCCGATCATACTTAGTAAAATCAATATTTTACATGATTTATGCATCTTCGGCAATTTGTTGCACTTGTAGTTTTTAAATTTAACTTAAATAAATAAAATAAGCCAACATATCTTATTAAAATAACTTTTATTTCATCAGTTTGGCTTCTTTGAAACCAGCAGATGTGGTAAATATTTTAACGGTCACTTTTAAAATTATGTCAGAAGAAATACTTTCATTAAATTGATCTCAAACTTTTTTATAACAAAAGTGTAAACATAGTTTACATAAAACATTATCATTATAGTGCCAATTTCTACTAGTTTAAGAGGTTTGGACCGTTTTTAAATGCACATCAACATATCGAAAGTAGAAAATGATTCCGGATATTTTGCCCGTGACTTTTTAAAATTATAATCCTCAGTCCGATCAAATCTTATTGCATCGAGACCAAAGCATATTTTCTTAATAATTACTTATATTCTTGTGTTATCTGTATTTAATTATTGTCACCCTTCATTGATAACATTGGCTGTCGTTAATTGTAACGTCTTAGTTACAAAAGGTGGTTTGAAATATTGTTTGTAGAGAATTTAATTAGTGTTTACAAGTTGTTAGAAAATCATTTGTCGGAACTGTTGTGAGTGTTTTCTGGAAAATGGCACAGTTTGGTAGCCAACTTAAACTTCTTCCATCTAGTGCTAAGAGGAGTACACCTTCAATAGATTGGAACCAATGTATCATTTGTCAATGTAAAAGTCTTGAACAATTATACGTTTTTACCGATAGGGGCAAAGAAATTTTTATTAAAGCCGCAGAGGTACGTCAAGATGAGGTATACAGACGATTAATAGTAGAAGTGTCTTCAATTACTCATGTTGTATCTGAAAGTTTTGTGGTGAAATATCATAGGTCGTGTTGCATATACCAGTAAACAAAATATTACGTGTTTTGCTAAAAAAAAGACAATAAAAGAAGTGTCCGATAGTAAATCAAGTAGTACATTTATATGTTCAAATGATATTACTACCAGATCTGATTGGACTTATTGTATTTTCTGTCAAAAGAAAAGTTATAAAGAAAAACATAAGCTCCTCAAAATTGAATCACAAGTCACTTATTAGATTTCTCGGCGATTACATTGTCAAACATATTAATCAGAACAGTTCTCTCCATGAAGGGCTATCACTTCAGTTACTTGGCCGGTTTATTTTCTAATCCTGAAACAGTTAAAATGTTGAATCAGAATGGTATGTTAGATTGCAGTTGTTTGGCAAGCACACAAGAAGAGGCGGATACCCGCATAATTTTGCATGCACTGTATTCTGACAAACTGTATCAAGAGAATAACGTTCAAGGTCGCATTGTTGTGAAATCCCCAGATACGGGCGTTTTTGTCCTTTTAGTACATTATTTTCCAAAAATGAAAAACCCAAGTGAGCTTTGGTTTCAAACAGGACTTATTACGAGCACTAAGGATTATAGACGATATATCCCTATACACGAGTTATGCAAGTCATTGAGCTCCGTTGTGTGCGAGATCTTGCCAGCTGCTTATGCTCTAACTGGGTGTGATACCACTTCTTCGTTCTTTGGTATCGGGAAGAAGTCTATGTTGAAAGCTCTGCAAGAGACACCCAATCAGTTTAGTGATTTTTCTCGAATAGAATGCTCTGACATACATAATTCAGTCGATCTAAGCCGAAAACTAATATCAAGGCTGTATGATCCGAAGGGAAAGTCGAAACGATGCCATATCGATCTGAACAAATTGCGGGTAAAATTGGAAAAACTGTCAAAGATTCTACTTTGGTGAGACTTCCTCCGAGTGAAGACACATTTAAACAGCATGTTCTTAGATCTTCGTACAAAACAAAGATATGGTTAAATCCACATATTCCAAAGCCAGCAGTTGGGTCACCTTTTGAGCATGGTTGAAAAGATGGAAAGTTTGGTCTTGAACTAATATTGTTTGAAGATCAAATGTCATCTGACTTTTTGCAGGACCTCGTATGCACATGCAAAGGAAGATCCGTTTGTAGTAAAGGCTGTGTTTGTTTTGAACAGAATTTGTCCTGCACAGAACTTTGTCCTTGCCAAGCATTAGACCTCTGTCACAATGTGATTACACAGAGGACAGATATCGAAGATGACGATGCGTAAGAACACAAGAGTTCTTTTTTTAGGTAAATCATATAAACAACTGTATTTATTTGATTCCCTGAATATCTCCATATGCGATTGACCAGATAAAATGCATTATCCAAACACCCAATCTGATAATTGGGTTTCGGATTACGATGGTGAATGAAACATGTATATTTTGTGGTTTTAAACGTTCAAAATGTCTAAAAGGGTGTTTTTATTTATGAATCACTTTAATAAAAAAAAAACTACAATGGTTCACATGAGATGTACAATGCTCATAGCTATTTAGGGACTGACAAAATACAGACTTACAAAAATACTTGTGTTGGGGGAATCGGGCATGCTTTGATTTACTTCCGTTGTATCGAACAGTATATATACAAAATATAATGAAACATAAATAAACGTCATTATTACGTAAATAGAGATGATCTTCGATCAAGGTCATTGTTTTATGGAAGCAAATACGAATGACTTACATTGGAAAATCCCATTCCCATCCAAAAACGGTCATTTCGACGTCAATTTTGGTTCAATAATCTAATTTAATATGTGGTCCATCAAAAAAATACCATCAAACTTGTCGAATTGAATTTCATTTTTAAGGAAAATGCACTTTTCGAACGAAAGTCGAAAGCGAAAAACAAATTGTTCTTGACCTTTGACCTTAATTATACAAAAACATGACCACTACCGACTTTTACGGCATCATTATTCTGAGAGTCCCGTCATTCCTCTTTCCAGTGATATATGATATAGGTGTGTAGCCCATGGGTTCATTACATTTTATTTTTTGATTTTCTACCGCTGGTCTATTAATATAGCTGCAATATTGCCCACTTTATGTTAAACAGCAATCAATCAATCAATCAATCAAATCGTCTTTGTGACCTTACAGTGGCATGTAGAACCTTCGGCATCGCTATCACCATATCGAGTTATACTTGACCTTTAAAGTGAATATCCGTATTGACTTGTCAGCAGCAGCTTAGAATTTCCGCCGCTTGCATTGCGATTTCGAATATAAAATGAGAAATTTAGAATCAATTTCAGGCAACTTGTAGAAATTATTGTAAAAATATATTAAACAAAACGATTTCCATCAGCTATTCAACTGTTACAACGTAAGACTGTAGCTGAGGTCGGAATTCTGACAGTATTCAACGGGCAAGGTCTATGGTCATCTGAAGAAAAGGACCACAGTAACTACGATTACGTAGCTAGAGTTGGGGGGTTTTTTAATTTTACTCCCTCTATCTCTATGCATCATAAGTAATTATTAAAAAATATTTCAGGTGCATCGTGGAGGTTAGTTTTATGAGTGGAGAAAATCGGAATACCCAGAGTAATTCGAAGATCTGCCGCATGGAACTGAGGAACTTGATCAGATCTCATCGCATACAGTTGTATCAAGGATATCACGATGCGAAGGCCAGTATCAACAGACTGATTGGATAGGAAGTAAATCCGCCTACCGTACGATCGTCCCCATTCAATTAACTAAAAATGTAATTGTACGATGTTGCATTTATTTGACGACCTATGATTGGATAAAATCATTCCTAAAAATAACGATAGAAGGCAGAGCCATATATGGAAATCTAGAGAATAAGATTAATACGCTTTACTGGCCAGTGGAAAATTCCATTCCTAGAAATAACGATAGAAGGCAGAGCCAGATATGGAAATCTAGAGTAACAAATGTTTTTCCTTTAAATACTCGCGTAATAAAGTTGCCGCCGCAATATTCTGCTTAATAGTTTTTTGTGCATTCATTTTAAGTCTCTTTTGTTCGATTTCCTCATCGGTATTTGAAACAAATCTCCTCTTTTTCTCCATTGTGTTACGTTAGTCCGTTACACACCGATGCAGACGATAGATAAACCTGCAGC
This sequence comes from Bathymodiolus brooksi, assembly GCA_963680875.1. NCBI lineage: Eukaryota > Metazoa > Mollusca > Bivalvia > Mytilida > Modiolidae > Bathymodiolus > Bathymodiolus brooksi. Next base: position 82,622,848 of record OY804578.1, on the reverse strand, counting down.
TACGAAACGATGCAGACGGAAAATTACAGAAGGTCAGTGGGCGGTGCTTAATTTTGTCTAGTGACCATTAAGTCTTGAGCCTTAGAACTTCCAAGAAAGTCCGTCAAGCATAGTTCGTGGAAAAAACTTAGTTACTGTTTCAAGTTATAGATCAGCAACATCGTACAAAAATGTTCTAAGCTCCCGTGACCGACTATGCTTATTTAGACGGTAAGTAAATAGTTGAAAGCGCGAACCATTCAACTATTTACTTACCGTCTAAATAATTAGCGCGAACCCTTCAACTATTTACTTACCGTCTAAATAATCATAGTCGGTCACTAGGGAGCTTAAAACTTATAATATGTGGCAGAAAGATAACTTAGTCATTTCAAATACCGAATTCGAGTCGGTAGTATGCTGGTAACTGTTTGGCATTGCAACGATTGGATAATATCACCCACGACAAAAAGAGACAGCAATAAATAAATATATTCGAATATTTAACAACGAAAGTCATCCACGCCCAATTATGTACGCAAACGACGTACAATTTAAAGAAAGAATTTACAATATTTGATTACTTTTAGGGTCATAATTCAGGACACATGCATTTTGTTTAGTGCTACATGTTAACCTGTATAGTATATCGTTTTACCTATATAGTATATCTGGGTACAACGAGTTTTATGATACCGGCTTGATTTTAATCTTGATAAAGTCTAAAAAAGGGTGTTGTCGTTCTAATTGAGATGGGTGCAAGTTGACGTAAAACGTGGGTTCTTAGCGTCACCATTTTAATGAAAACGATTATTATAAAGGGTGTAGGCAAAAAACTGCCATAGCGCCCTTATTGAACTTGTGTTGTTTCTGCTAAGTCGAGTAAAAATCAAATCTATAAATCGTTTATCAATTCATTCGATATTTTGATAGTGGTTTAATAGAAACATTAAAAAACGTCACACGGATGTAGAATGAATGGCTCGTATATGGTAGTAAAACATCCGGATTTGCATGAGTAAAAACGAAAAAAAACCCACGTGTGAATGATTAAATCGTAACGTTATATATTATATCACCCGAACAGGTGGTGACAGATACATTATAAGAGATCACATTTCATTCTGTGGTTTTTGTGGATAGATTGCAATCTCTGTTTATCCGATATTAAAAGTATATTGACCTTTAAATCATACTTATATAAGACTTGACACATTAAAATCAATCCCAATTTAATAAATCATCGTATTTATTTATTAATCTGTTTACAATTGTGGCTTTGTATTTATATATAGCAAACAATGTAACCGTTCCCCCAATGCAAAGCTTGTGGGCATCATCTGTTAGGCAATTCTGTGAAAAATATTTAGTACATTTAATACCGCTTTCTAAAATTAATTACAATTGAGCATGTATACATATTATATAACGTTTAGGTTTAATAGTCGTACTACATGAAACAGTCAACATTCATAAAGTGTATCTGTACGTTTCACAGCTATCTGTTACTATTAATACGTTTTGTATTCATGAAAGAAACTGACATTATTTTGTTTATCTGTTTACAGTGTAAAATAAATATTAATAAAACAAACTTTAAAGGTTCACATATTTTTTAAATATATAATTTCAGTGGGGTATTTTTAATTTTTTTGTTATCATTTTCATTTTCCATTTTTTCATTTTATCAGGGGGCGTATGCGTATAGTAGATGAATTTCCAAATACCTATGCAATTAGTGCCAATCACCACTAAAGTTGTGAGTTCGAATCCCGCTTTATGTGATAAAGTTTTCAGTAACTTGCGACAGGTCGGTGGTTTTCTCCGGTTTCCTTCACCAATAAACCTGACCGCCACGATATAACTGAAATATTGTTGAAAGTGGCGTTAAACACCATAACCATAACACATTCATTTTATTACCGATACGTGTGTTTCTATTGAGGGTTGTATATTTGTTTCTCAGTTCATATAAATCACAGTTCACAACATATATTCAACCTGTATGTGCGACACCCTATCATTATCAGTTGTTCATGACCATAAACTGCAGTGTTATCAGATAAGATGTCTTCATTGTGAAAATATCTTTAGATATTCACAAACAGACGGACCATTATGTCCTTCGAACTTTGTGAATCAGTGAACTGATCACTCAAATACCGTTCATGAACACAAGTGAACAAGCATTTCATGCAATATTCATGAGCAGACAAAACAATTTAGAATCTTTCGACCGAATCATATGAAGGTCATAACAGAAATGCCTCGTGCGCACTAAATTAGATATCTACGTTTTTCTTATTACTAATACTGGGTCGATACCTATGCAGGTGGACTATTAGTCTCCGGGGGTATCATCCGCCGAATAATCAGTGCTTCGGCACTGACATGGTTCATTAGATGTACTTATGTTAGAAAATTAGTTCCGAAATAATGTAATTTATTAAAACTAAGGTTAATATACCTCAATCATAGGTAACCTTAGCTGATTTTTCTAAGCTGTTTACGAGTTCTTTCGGTTTACTTGCTTCCAAAGACTTCTACATTATTCGGCTTTTCAATCTTTTGAGCGTACCTGATAACAGTTGTACCAGAAACGAGTCGTGCGCTCTACATTATATATGTACGTTTCTCTTACGTGTAATACCACTAAACATGGGTACCAGTCGAAAAGAACGTAAACACAAAATGGATTCCTACATTGTTGGATAAAAAATAAACCCTATTAGATACTGCAAAATACTGAATGTCAGCATAAACCTACATATTTTAGGATAATTTTAAGCCCATATTTGATGTCCTTGTGGTTTTAAATAAAAAATTGATTGCATTGGAAAGAAACCACCTGAATTTGTGTTAAATCGAAAGTGAAAGTAGGATTTTTGACGGTTGACATATTCGGACTGTCTGTTTTTTCTTATATGCCATTAAATGTATGTTGATTTTCGGAGTTAAGCTTCCAATTAGGTATGAATGTCGCTTAGATTAAACTTAAGATGAATCCTGTATGAAAGCTCTTTTTTTTTTATTTAACATAGAAGGCTATGGAGAATTCTTTAGTGGTATTACTCCTATTACTATCATAGGGTCGAATTCAGATGATTGGTACAACATAAAGATGAGTGCATATACCACGGCGACTACGAATGCGAAGTAATTATAACTAAAAATTAAAGCCAAATGTATTCAAAGAATATATGAGTGGTACAAATTAGAGACGAGTGCATATACCGCGGGGAATACGACCGCGAATTAAGGTTGGTTGATTTATGGTGCTTAACCGCGAATTAACATTATAATTCTAAACAAATGAAAATGCATTCAAAGAATATCATCTACATGACCATATGGCGGATTATTATTTCATCAATGCCGCAGCGGCAACCAAACTTAGGTGCTTGTTCAGTCGTTTATTATAGCATTAACACAGCACTATGCTTTTCTTTCCACCATCAAAATGACTAATCCATAGCTATCTATATATTTTCCATGTACTAAATGGCTCTATGTACTTTTTGAAGTTGTTGCTATTTTTATCATATTTAAGGGTTATTTTTTTTTTACATATCTTAACGCAAAAAGAAAAAAATGTGATAGAAAATAAACGAATTTGATAAAGATAGATTGGTGCCAAGATTTATCGATCATGATTTATAATTCCTCCTTTAACCCCTTGAAAACAACATTATATAACATTTAAAACGTCGTAAACACTGTATGTTGTATTGTGATTACACACTAATTCTTTTTAATAATGTTTTAAACAGCAATTTATCATCAGAATATTTAGAAATAGCTTCCGTGATAAAGGATTAAAATTCCACACGGGGAAAAGATTCCACAAACATTCTTTCCCATTACGTTCAATGTCAGAAAAATGATGATTTCATTTATTTTCTAATTATCCCAAATGATTTCTTTGATAGTAAAATACCTTAGCTGAAGTGTTTTGAACTATATGATGTTTTTAAAATAGATTTAAAATTAAATTTAAACCAACATGCAGCGTGTGACGCAATGTTTTTCTAAAATACCCGAAAAAACATACGACAGAAAATATGCATCTTACTGAGATAAAATAACTTAGATAATAAGAAAATAATGAAACAGTCAAGGATTTAAATTGTCTATGGGAAAATTATAACACACATACATGTACCCTTAAAAAATACCTTCGCAATTTCTTCAATAAATGTGATTACAGGTAAACCAATTAAAGATAACTTATTGATTAGCGATTTATTGTAATGTGCTTCAGAACTAAGCATTAGAGAATACCGAAGGTGCAATCAAAAATGGACAATCCAGAGAAACTGTCACCATACGGTACACAAGACACAAGACGAAGACAAACAAAACAAAAAACATAACACAATTGTGTAGGACACCACTAACACAACTAACGTAAAGAAGACATGAGCCCTTCTACAAACAACTGGAGGTAAAGACAAACACAACTAACGTAAAGAAGACATGAACCCTCCTACAAACAACTGGAGGTAAAGACAAACACAACTAACGTAAAGAAGACATGAACCCTCCTACAAACAACTGGAGGTAAAGACAAACACAACTAACGTAAAGAAGACATGAGCCCTCCTACAAACAACTGGAGGTAAAGACAAACACAACTAACGTAAAGAAGACATGAGCCCTCCTACAAACAACTGGAGGTAAAGACAAACACAACTAACGTAAAGAAGACATGAACCCTCCTACAAACAACTGGAGGTAAAGACAAACACAACTAACGTAAAGAAGACATGAGCCCTCCTACAAACAACTGGAGGTAAAGACAAACACAACTAACGTAAAGAAGACATGAGCCCTCCTACAAACAACTGGAGGTAAAGACAAACACAACTAACGTAAAGAAGACATGAACCCTCCTACAAACAACTGGAGGTAAAGACAAACACAACTAACGTAAAGAAGACATGAGCCCTCCTACAAACAACTGGAGGTAAAGACAAACACAACTAACGTAAAGAAGACATGAGCCCTCCTACAAACAACTGGAGGTAAAGACAAACACAACTAACGTAAAGAAGACATGAACCCTCCTACAAACAACTGGAGGTAAAGACAAACACAACTAACGTAAAGAAGACATGAGCCCTCCTACAAACAACTGGAGGTAAAGACAAACACAACTAACGTAAAGAAGACATGAACCCTCCTACAAACAACTGGAGGTAAAGACAAACACAACTAACGTAAAGAAGACATGAACCCTCCTACAAACAACTGGAGGTAAAGACAAACACAACTAACGTAAATAAGACATGAGCCCTACTACAAACAACTGGAGGTAAAGACAAACACAACTAACGTAAAGAAGACATGAGCCCTCCTACAAACAACTGGAGGTAAAGACAAACACAACTAACGTAAAGAAGACATGAACCCTCCTACAAACAACTGGAGGTAAAGACAAACACAACTAACGTAAAGAAGACATGAACCCTCCTACAAACAACTGGAGGTAAAGACAAACACAACTAACGTAAAGAAGACATGAACCCTCCTACAAACAACTGGAGGTAAAGACAAACACAACTAACGTAAATAAGACATGAACCCTCCTACAAACAACTGGAGGTAAAGACAAACACAACTAACGTAAAGAAGACATGAGCCCTACTACAAACAACTGGAGGTAAAGACAAACACAACTAACGTAAATAAGACATGAACCCTCCTACAAACAACTGGAGGTAAAGACAAACACAACTAACGTAAAGAAGACATGAGCCCTCCTACAAACAACTGGAGGTAAAGACAAACACAACTAACGTAAAGAAGACATGAACCCTCCTACAAACAACTGGAGGTAAAGACAAACACAACTAACGTAAAGAAGACATGAGCCCTCCTACAAACAACTGGAGGTAAAGACAAACACAACTAACGTAAAGAAGACATGAACCCTCCTACAAACAACTGGAGGTAAAGACAAACACAACTAACGTAAATAAGACATGAACCCTCCTACAAACAACTGGAGGTAAAGACAAACACAACTAACGTAAAGAAGACATGAACCCTCCTACAAACAACTGGAGGTAAAGACAAACACAACTAACGTAAAGAAGACATGAGCCCTCCTACAAACAACTGGAGGTAAAGACAAACACAACTAACGTAAAGAAGACATGAGCCCTCCTACAAACAACTGGAGGTAAAGACAAACACAACTAACGTAAATAAGACATGAGCCCTCCTACAAACAACTGGAGGTAAAGACAAACACAACTAACGTAAAGAAGACATGAACCCTTCTACAAACAACTGGAGGTAAAGACAAACACAACTAACGTAAAGAAGACATGAACCCTCCTACAAACAACTGGAGGTAAAGACAAACACAACTAACGTAAATAAGACATGAGCCCTTCTACAAACAACTGGAGGTAAAGACAAACACAACTAACGTAAAGAAGACATGAGCCCTCCTACAAACAACTGGAGGTAAAGACAAACACACCTAACGTAAAGAAGACATGAGCCCTCCTACAAACAACTGGAGGTAAAGACAAACACAACTAACGTAAAGAAGACATGAGCCCTCCTACAAACAACTGGAGGTAAAGACAAACACAACTAACGTAAATAAGACATGAGCCCTCCTACAAACAACTGGAGGTAAAGACAAACACAACTAACGTAAAGAAGACATGAGCCCTCCTACAAACAACTGGAGGTAAAGACAAACACAACTAACGTAAAGAAGACATGAACCCTCCTACAAACAACTGGAGGTAAAGACAAACACAACTAACGTAAAGAAGACATGAGACCTCCTACAAACAACTGGAGGTAAAGACAAACACAACTAACGTAAATAAGACATGATCCCTCCTACAAACAACTGGAGGTAAAGACAAACACAACTAACGTAAAGAAGACATGAGCCCTCCTACAAACAACTGGAGGTAAAGACAAACACAACTAACGTAAAGAAGACATGAGCCCTCCTACAAACAACTGGAGGTAAAGACAAACACAACTAACGTAAAGAAGACATGAGCCCTACTACAAACAACTGGAGGTAAAGACAAACACAACTAACGTAAATAAGACATGAACCCTCCTACAAACAACTGGAGGTAAAGACAAACACAACTAACGTAAAGAAGACATGAGCCCTCCTACAAACAACTGGAGGTAAAGACAAACACAACTAACGTAAAGAAGACATGAGCCCTCCTACAAACAACTGGAGGTAAAGACAAACACAACTAACGTAAAGAAGACATGAGCCCTCCTACAAACAACTGGAGGTAAAGACAAACACAACTAACGTAAATAAGACATGAACCCTCCTACAAACAACTGGAGGTAAAGACAAACACAACTAACGTAAAGAAGACATGAACCCTCCTACAAACAACTGGAGGTAAAGACAAACACAACTAACGTAAAGAAGACATGAGCCCTCCTACAAACAACTGGAGGTAAAGACAAACACAACTAACGTAAAGAAGACATGAGCCCTCCTACAAACAACTGGAGGTAAAGACAAACACAACTAACGTAAAGAAGACATGAGCCCTCCTACAAACAACTGGAGGTAAAGACAAACACAACTAACGTAAAGAAGACATGAGCCCTACTACAAACAACTGGAGGTAAAGACAAACACAACTAACGTAAAGAAGACATGAACCCTCCTACAAACAACTGGAGGTAAAGACAAACACAACTAACGTAAAGAAGACATGAGCCCTCCTACAAACAACTGGAGGTAAAGACAAACACAACTAACGTAAAGAAGACATGAGCCCTCCTACAAACAACTGGAGGTAAAGACAAACACAACTAACGTAAATAAGACATGAACCCTCCTACAAACAACTGGAGGTAAAGACAAACACAACTAACGTAAATAAGACATGAACCCTCCTACAAACAACTGGAGGTAAAGACAAACACAACTAACGTAAAGAAGACATGAACCCTCCTACAAACAACTGGAGGTAAAGACAAACACAACTAACGTAAATAAGACATGAACCCTCCTACAAACAACTGGAGGTAAAGACAAACACAACTAACGTAAATAAGACATGAGCCCTCCTACAAACAACTGGAGGTAAAGACAAACACAACTAACGTAAAGAAGACATGAGCCCTACTACAAACAACTGGAGGTAAAGACAAACACAACTAACGTAAAGAAGACATGAACCCTCCTACAAACAACTGGAGGTAAAGACAAACACAACTAACGTAAAGAAGACATGAGCCCTCCTACAAACAACTGGAGGTAAAGACAAACACACCTAACGTAAAGAAGACATGAGCCCTCCTACAAACAACTGGAGGTAAAGACAAACACAACTAACGTAAATAAGACATGAACCCTCCTACAAACAACTGGAGGTAAAGACAAACACAACTAACGTAAATAAGACATGAACCCTCCTACAAACAACTGGAGGTAAAGACAAACACAACTAACGTAAAGAAGACATGAGCCCTCCTACAAACAACTGGAGGTAAAGACAAACACAACTAACGTAAAGAAGACATGAGCCCTCCTACAAACAACTGGAGGTAAAGACAAACACAACTAACGTAAAGAAGACATGAACCCTCCTACAAACAACTGGAGGTAAAGACAAACACAACTAACGTAAAGAAGACATGAACCCTCCTACAAACAACTGGAGGTAAAGACAAACACAACTAACGTAAATAAGACATGAACCCTCCTACAAACAACTGGAGGTAAAGACAAACACAACTAACGTAAATAAGACATGAACCCTCCTACAAACAACTGGAGGTAAAGACAAACACAACTAACGTAAAGAAGACATGAACCCTCCTACAAACAACTGGAGGTAAAGACAAACACAACTAACGTAAAGAAGACATGAACCCTCCTACAAACAACTGGAGGTAAAGACAAACACAACTAACGTAAATAAGACATGAACCCTCCTACAAACAACTGGAGGTAAAGACAAACACAACTAACGTAAAGAAGACATGAGCCCTCCTACAAACAACTGGAGGTAAAGACAAACACAACTAACGTAAAGAAGACATGAGCCCTCCTACAAACAACTGGAGGTAAAGACAAACACAACTAACGTAAAGAAGACATGAGCCCTCCTACAAACAACTGGAGGTAAAGACAAACACAACTAACGTAAATAAGACATGAGCCCTCCTACAAACAATTGGAGGTAAAGACAAACACAACTAACGTAAAGAAGACATGAACCCTCCTACAAACAACTGGAGGTAAAGACAAACACAACTAACGTAAAGAAGACATGAGCCCTCCTACAAACAACTGGAGGTAAAGACAAACACAACTAACGTAAATAAGACATGAACCCTCCTACAAACAACTGGAGGTAAAGACAAACACAACTAACGTAAAGAAGACATGAACCCTCCTACAAACAACTGGAGGTAAAGACAAACACAACTAACGTAAAGAAGACATGAGCCCTCCTACAAACAACTGGAGGTAAAGACAAACACAACTAACGTAAAGAAGACATGAGCCCTCCTACAAACAACTGGAGGTAAAGACAAACACAACTAACGTAAAGAAGACATGAACCCTCCTACAAACAACTGGAGGTAAAGACAAACACAACTAACGTAAAGAAGACATGAGCCCTCCTACAAACAACTGGAGGTAAAGACAAACACAACTAACGTAAAGAAGACATGAGCCCTCCTACAAACAACTGGAGGTAAAGACAAACACAACTAACGTAAAGAAGACATGAACCCTCCTACAAACAACTGGAGGTAAAGACAAACACAACTAACGTAAATAAGACATGAACCCTCCTACAAACAACTGGAGGTAAAGACAAACACAACTAACGTAAAGAAGACATGAGCCCTCCTACAAACAACTGGAGGTAAAGACAAACACAACTAACGTAAATAAGACATGAACCCTCCTACAAACAACTGGAGGTAAAGACAAACACAACTAACGTAAAGAAGACATGAACCCTCCTACAAACAACTGGAGGTAAAGACAAACACAACTAACGTAAAGAAGACATGAGCCCTCCTACAAACAACTGGAGGTAAAGACAAACACAACTAACGTAAAGAAGACATGAGCCCTCCTACAAACAACTGGAGGTAAAGACAAACACAACTAACGTAAAGAAGACATGAGCCCTCCTACAAACAACTGGAGGTAAAGACAAACACAACTAACGTAAAGAAGACATGAACCCTCCTACAAACAACTGGAGGTAAAGACAAACACAACTAACGTAAATAAGACATGAGCCCTCCTACAAACAACTGGAGGTAAAGACAAACACAACTAACGTAAAGAAGACATGAGCCCTCCTACAAACAACTGGAGGTAAAGACAAATACAACTAACGTAAAGAAGACATGAGCCCTCCTACAAACAACTGGAGGTAAAGACAAACACAACTAACGTAAATAAGACATGAACCCTCCTACAAACAACTGGAGGTAAAGACAAACACAACTAACGTAAAGAAGACATGAGCCCTCCTACAAACAACTGGAGGTAAAGACAAACACAACTAACGTAAAGAAGACATGAACCCTCCTACAAACAACTGGAGGTAAAGACAAACACAACTAACGTAAAGAAGACATGAGCCCTCCTACAAACAACTGGAGGTAAAGACAAACACAACTAACGTAAAGAAGACATGAGCCCTCCTACAAACAACTGGAGGTAAAGACAAACACAACTAACGTAAAGAAGACATGAACCCTCCTACAAACAACTGGAGGTAAAGACAAACACAACTAACGTAAATAAGACATGAGCCCTCCTACAAACAACTGGAGGTAAAGACAAACACAACTAACGTAAAGAAGACATGAGCCCTCCTACAAACAACTGGAGGTAAAGACAAACACAACTAACGTAAAGAAGACATGAGCCCTCCTACAAACAACTGGAGGTAAAGACAAACACAACTAACGTAAAGAAGACATGAGCCCTCCTACAAACAACTGGAGGTAAAGACAAACACAACTAACGTAAAGAAGACATGAACCCTCCTACAAACAACTGGAGGTAAAGACAAACACAACTAACGTAAAGAAGACATGAACCCTCCTACAAACAACTGGAGGTAAAGACAAACACAACTAACGTAAAGAAGACATGAGCCCTCCTACAAACAACTGGAGGTAAAGACAAACACAACTAACGTAAAGAAGACATGAGCCCTCCTACAAACAACTGGAGGTAAAGACAAACACAACTAACGTAAATAAGACATGAACCCTCCTACAAACAACTGGAGGTAAAGACAAACACAACTAACGTAAAGAAGACATGAGCCCTCCTACAAACAACTGGAGGTAAAGACAAACACAACTAACGTAAAGAAGACATGAACCCTCCTACAAACAACTGGAGGTAAAGACAAACACAACTAACGTAAATAAGACATGAGCCCTCCTACAAACAACTGGAGGTAAAGACAAACACAACTAACGTAAAGAAGACATGAACCCTCCTACAAACAACTGGAGGTAAAGACAAACACAACTAACGTAAAGAAGACATGAACCCTCCTACAAACAACTGGAGGTAAAGACAAACACAACTAACGTAAATAAGACATGAGCCCTCCTACAAACAACTGGAGGTAAAGACAAACACAACTAACGTAAAGAAGACATGAACCCTCCTACAAACAACTGGAGGTAAAGACAAACACAACTAACGTAAAGAAGACATGAACCCTCCTACAAACAACTGGAGGTAAAGACAAACACAACTAACGTAAATAAGACATGAGCCCTCCTACAAACAACTGGAGGTAAAGACAAACACAACTAACGTAAAGAAGACATGAACCCTCCTACAAACAACTGGAGGTAAAGACAAACACAACTAACGTAAAGAAGACATGAGCCCTCCTACAAACAACTGGAGGTAAAGACAAACACAACTAACGTAAAGAAGACATGAACCCTCCTACAAACAACTGGAGGTAAAGACAAACACAACTAACGTAAAGAAGACATGAGCCCTCCTACAAACAACTGGAGGTAAAGACAAACACAACTAACGTAAAGAAGACATGAGCCCTCCTACAAACAACTGGAGGTAAAGACAAACACAACTAACGTAAATAAGACATGAGCCCTCCTACAAACAATTGGAGGTAAAGACAAACACAACTAACGTAAAGAAGACATGAACCCTCCTACAAACAACTGGAGGTAAAGACAAACACAACTAACGTAAAGAAGACATGAGCCCTCCTACAAACAACTGGAGGTAAAGACAAACACAACTAACGTAAAGAAGACATGAACCCTCCTACAAACAACTGGAGGTAAAGACAAACACAACTAACGTAAAGAAGACATGAGCCCTCCTACAAACAACTGGAGGTAAAGACAAACACAACTAACGTAAAGAAGACATGAGCCCTACTACAAACAACTGGAGGTAAAGACAAACACAACTAACGTAAAGAAGACATGAGCCCTCCTACAAACAACTGGAGGTAAAGACAAACACAACTAACGTAAAGAAGACATGAGCCCTCCTACAAACAACTGGAGGTAAAGACAAACACAACTAACGTAAAGAAGACATGAGCCCTCCTACAAACAACTGGAGGTAAAGATAAACACAACTAACGTAAAGAAGACATGAGCCCTCCTACAAACAACTGGAGGTAAAGACAAACACAACTAACGTAAAGAAGACATGAACCCTCCTACAAACAACTGGAGGTAAAGACAAACACAACTAACGTAAAGAAGACATGAGCCCTCCTACAAACAACTGGAGGTAAAGACAAACACAACTAACGTAAAGAAGACATGAACCCTCCTACAAACAACTGGAGGTAAAGACAAACACAACTAACGTAAAGAAGACATGAGCCCTCCTACAAACAACTGGAGGTAAAGACAAACACAACTAACGTAAAGAAGACATGAACCCTCCTACAAACAACTGGAGGTAAAGACAAACACAACTAACGTAAAGAAGACATGAACCCTCCTACAAACAACTGGAGGTAAAGACAAACACAACTAACGTAAAGAAGACATGAACCCTCCTACAAACAACTGGAGGTAAAGACAAACACAACTAACGTAAATAAGACATGAACCCTCCTACAAACAACTGGAGGTAAAGACAAACACAACTAACGTAAAGAAGACATGAGCCCTCCTACAAACAACTGGAGGTAAAGACAAACACAACTAACGTAAAGAAGACATGAGCCCTCCTACAAACAACTGGAGGTAAAGACAAACACAACTAACGTAAAGAAGACATGAACCCTCCTACAAACAACTGGAGGTAAAGACAAACACAACTAACGTAAAGAAGACATGAACCCTCCTACAAACAACTGGAGGTAAAGACAAACACAACTAACGTAAAGAAGACATGAACCCTCCTACAAACAACTGGAGGTAAAGACAAACACAACTAACGTAAATAAGACATGAACCCTCCTACAAACAACTGGAGGTAAAGACAAACACAACTAACGTAAAGAAGACATGAGCCCTCCTACAAACAACTGGAGGTAAAGACAAACACAACTAACGTAAATAAGACATGAACCCTCCTACAAACAACTGGAGGTAAAGACAAACACAACTAACGTAAATAAGACATGAGCCCTCCTACAAACAACTGGAGGTAAAGACAAACACAACTAACGTAAAGAAGACATGAACCCTCCTACAAACAACTGGAGGTAAAGACAAACACAACTAACGTAAAGAAGACATGAGCCCTCCTACAAACAACTGGAGGTAACGACAAACACAACTAACGTAAAGAAGACATGAACCCTCCTACAAACAACTGGAGGTAAAGACAAACACAACTAACGTAAAGAAGACATGAACCCTCCTACAAACAACTGGAGGTAAAGACAAACACAACTAACGTAAAGAAGACATGAGCCCTCCTACAAACAACTGGAGGTAAAGACAAACACAACTAACGTAAAGAAGACATGAACCCTCCTACAAACAACTGGAGGTAAAGACAAACACAACTAACGTAAAGAAGACATGAGCCCTCCTACAAACAACTGGAGGTAAAGACAAACACAACTAACGTAAATAAGACATGAACCCTCCTACAAACAACTGGAGGTAAAGACAAACACAACTAACGTAAATAAGACATGAACCCTCCTACAAACAACTGGAGGTAAAGACAAACACAACTAACGTAAAGAAGACATGAGCCCTCCTACAAACAACTGGAGGTAAAGACAAACACAACTAACGTAAAGAAGACATGAACCCTCCTACAAACAACTGGAGGTAAAGACAAACACAACTAACGTAAAGAAGACATGAGCCCTCCTACAAACAACTGGAGGTAAAGACAAACACAACTAACGTAAAGAAGACATGAACCCTCCTACAAACAACTGGAGGTAAAGACAAACACAACTAACGTAAATAAGACATGAGCCCTCCTACAAACAACTGGAGGTAAAGACAAACACAACTAACGTAAATAAGACATGAACCCTCCTACAAACAACTGGAGGTAAAGACAAACACAACTAACGTAAAGAAGACATGAACCCTCCTACAAACAACTGGAGGTAAAGACAAACACAACTAACGTAAAGAAGACATGAGCCCTACTACAAACAACTGGAGGTAAAGACAAACACAACTAACGTAAAGAAGACATGAGCCCTACTACAAACAACTGGAGGTAAAGACAAACACAACTAACGTAAAGAAGACATGAGCCCTCCTACAAACAACTGGAGGTAAAGACAAACACAACTAACGTAAAGAAGACATGAGCCCTCCTACAAACAACTGGAGGTAAAGACAAACACAACTAACGTAAAGAAGACATGAGCCCTACTACAAACAACTGGAGGTAAAGACAAACACAACTAACGTAAAGAAGACATGAACCCTCCTACAAACAACTGGAGGTAAAGACAAACACAACTAACGTAAAGAAGACATGAGCCCTCCTACAAACAACTGGAGGTAAAGACAAACACAACTAACGTAAATAAGACATGAGCCCTCCTACAAACAACTGGAGGTAAAGACAAACACAACTAACGTAAAGAAGACATGAGCCCTCCTACAAACAACTGGAGGTAAAGACAAACACAACTAACGTAAAGAAGACATGAACCCTCCTACAAACAACTGGAGGTAAAGACAAACACAACTAACGTAAAGAAGACATGAACCCTCCTACAAACAACTGGAGGTAAAGACAAACACAACTAACGTAAATAAGACATGAACCCTCCTACAAACAACTGGAGGTAAAGACAAACACAACTAACGTAAAGAAGACATGAACCCTCGTACAAACAACTGGAGGTAAAGACAAACACAACTAACGTAAAGAAGACATGAGCCCTACTACAAACAACTGGAGGTAAAGACAAACACAACTAACGTAAATAAGACATGAGCCCTCCTACAAACAACTGGAGGTAAAGACAAACACAACTAACGTAAAGAAGACATGAGCCCTCCTACAAACAACTGGAGGTAAAGACAAACACAACTAACGTAAATAAGACATGAACCCTCCTACAAACAACTGGAGGTAAAGACAAACACAACTAACGTAAATAAGACATGAACCCTCCTACAAACAACTGGAGGTAAAGACAAACACAACTAACGTAAAGAAGACATGAGCCCTCCTACAAACAACTGGAGGTAAAGACAAACACAACTAACGTAAAGAAGACATGAACCCTCCTACAAACAACTGGAGGTAAAGACAAACACAACTAACGTAAAGAAGACATGAGCCCTCCTACAAACAACTGGAGGTAAAGACAAACACAACTAACGTAAATAAGACATGAACCCTCCTACAAACAACTGGAGGTAAAGACAAACACAACTAACGTAAAGAAGACATGAACCCTCCTACAAACAACTGGAGGTAAAGACAAACACAACTAACGTAAATAAGACATGAACCCTCCTACAAACAACTGGAGGTAAAGACAAACACAACTAACGTAAAGAAGACATGAGCCCTCCTACAAACAACTGGAGGTAAAGACAAACACAACTAACGTAAAGAAGACATGAACCCTCCTACAAACAACTGGAGGTAAAGACAAACACAACTAACGTAAAGAAGACATGAGCCCTCCTACAAACAACTGGAGGTAAAGACAAACACAACTAACGTAAAGAAGACATGAACCCTCCTACAAACAACTGGAGGTAAAGACAAACACAACTAACGTAAAGAAGACATGAGCCCTCCTACAAACAACTGGAGGTAAAGACAAACACAACTAACGTAAAGAAGACATGAACCCTCCTACAAACAACTGGAGGTAAAGACAAACACAACTAACGTAAAGAAGACATGAACCCTCCTACAAACAACTGGAGGTAAAGACAAACACAACTAACGTAAAGAAGACATGAGCCCTACTACAAACAACTGGAGGTAAAGACAAACACAACTAACGTAAAGAAGACATGAACCCTCCTACAAACAACTGGAGGTAAAGACAAACACAACTAACGTAAATAAGACATGAGCCCTCCTACAAACAACTGGAGGTAAAGACAAACACAACTAACGTAAAGAAGACATGAGCCCTCCTACAAACAACTGGAGGTAAAGACAAACACAACTAACGTAAAGAAGACATGAACCCTTCTACAAACAACTGGAGGTAAAGACAAACACAACTAACGTAAATAAGACATGAGCCCTCCTACAAACAACTGGAGGTAAAGACAAACACAACTAACGTAAAGAAGACATGAACCCTCCTACAAACAACTGGAGGTAAAGACAAACACAACTAACGTAAAGAAGACATGAACCCTCCTACAAACAACTGGAGGTAAAGACAAACACAACTAACGTAAAGAAGACATGAGCCCTCCTACAAACAACTGGAGGTAAAGACAAACACAACTAACGTAAAGAAGACATGAACCCTCCTACAAACAACTGGAGGTAAAGACAAACACAACTAACGTAAAGAAGACATGAACCCTCCTACAAACAACTGGAGGTAAAGACAAACCGAACATCGTTTTTATGAGGAAATTGTAACGAACATCACAACATGGAACACAGAACTTAAAAGCAAATAATAGGACCACACACAAAAACAACTAAAAAGATAAACTACACGAACCAAAAAACCCTTGAGTGAACTCAGAACCATTTTTTAGACAAGTTCGATACTACCACATACCCTTGCGTCTATGTCAACATAGATAAAGTGGATTTGTTATTAAATATATTACCAAATATTAAGTTGCTATTTTTAAAATTTCAATGTAGATCGAGGGCTTTATACAATCTATTATAAGGGTACCGATAAATCACCAATATAATGTGGATCAAAGTGTCCGACTACAACACGACCTTTGCCTATAAATATCTTATCCCTATATTATTAAATTAGAACATGTTCACGTATTTGATCAATCTTCGCGAGCACCTGAGTTCAACCACGGTTTTTTTGGTGGGGTCCGTGTTGCTCATCTTTTTTTGCTTTATGTGTTGTCCTATTAGGTGTCTATGTTCTGACTTCCGTGTTGTGATGTCCGTTACGATTTCCGCATGAAAACGATGTTCGGTTCGTCTTCACCTCCAGTTGTTTGTAGGAGGGCGCATCTCTTATTTACGTTATTTTTGTTTATTTGCGCAGTGGTGTCTAACACATATTGTGCTGTGTTTTTGTTTTATTTTTCTTCGTCTTATGAACCCTATGTTGCCAGTTTCCCTGGATTGTCCTTTTTTGATTGCCCCTTCGGTATTCTCTAGCGTTTATTTTAGAGTCCTCATTCAAGTTTTGCAAGTAAACATGAATCTGAGGCTTCGTAATCGCTTATTGAAATTGCAATTGTTCCAATTTTTACAGGAGCAAACATATGGCATTTTTGGACAGGTTGATAATTTGACTTCAAATGAATTATTTAAAATTCGTTAGAAAATGTTTTTAAGCATTAATCTTTGGTTTTCTGTGCTGTTTTTACTTTACATACATACATTTTGTATATAATGCTCACTATTGAAATGTCTGTACCAAAACAGGAGAGTACAACGGTCATGTCTGTACCAAAACAGGAGAGTACAACGGTCATGTCTGTACCAAAACAGGAGAGTACAACGGTCATGTCTGTACCAAAACAGGAGAGTACAACGGTCATGTCTGTACCAAAACAGGAGAGTACAACGGTCATGTCTGTACCAAAACAGGAGAGTACAACGGTCATGTCTGTACCAAAACAGGAGAGTACAACGGTCATGTCTGTACCAAAACAGGAGAGTACAACGGTCATGTCTGTACCAAAACAGGAGAGTACAACGGTCATGTCTGTACCAAAACAGGAGAGTACAACGGTCATGTCTGTACCAAAACAGGAGAGTACAACGGTCATGTCTGTACCAAAACAGGAGAGTACAACGGTCATGTCTGTACCAAAACAGGAGAGTACAACGGTCATGTCTGTACCAAAACAGGAGAGTACAACGGTCATGTCTGTACCAAAACAGGAGAGTACAACGGTCATGTCTGTACCAAAACAGGAGAGTACAACGGTCATGTCTGTACCAAAACAGGAGAGTACAACGGTCATGTCTGTACCAAAACAGGAGAGTACAACGGTCATGTCTGTACCAAAACAGGAGAGTACAACGGTCATGTCTGTACCAAAACAGGAGAGTACAACGGTCATGTCTGTACCAAAACAGGAGAGTACAACGGTCATGTCTGTACCAAAACAGGAGAGTACAACGGTCATGTCTGTACCAAAACAGGAGAGTACAACGGTCATGTCTGTACCAAAACAGGAGAGTACAACGGTCATGTCTGTACCAAAACAGGAGAGTACAACGGTCATGTCTGTACCAAAACAGGAGAGTACAACGGTCATGTCTGTACCAAAACAGGAGAGTACAACGGTCATGTTTGTACCAAAACAGGAGAGTACAACGGTCATGTCTGTACCAAAACAGGAGAGTACAACGGTCATGTCTGTACCAAAACAGGAGAGTACAACGGTCATGTCTGTACCAAAACAGGAGAGTACAACGGTCATGTCTGTACCAAAACAGGAGAGTACAACGGTCATGTCTGTACCAAAACAGGAGAGTACAACGGTCATGTCTGTACCAAAACAGGAGAGTACAACGGTCATGTCTGTACCAAAACAGGAGAGTACAACGGTCATGTCTGTACCAAAACAGGAGAGTACAACGGTCATGTCTGTACCAAAACAGGAGAGTACAACGGTCATGTCTGTACCAAAACAGGAGAGTACAACGGTCATGTCTGTACCAAAACAGGAGAGTACAACGGTCATGTCTGTACCAAAACAGGAGAGTACAAAGGTCATGTCTGTACCAAAACAGGAGAGTACAACGGTCATGTCTGTACCAAAACAGGAGAGTACAACGGTCATGTCTGTACCAAAACAGGAGAGTACAACGGTCATGTCTGTACCAAAACAGGAGAGTACAACGGTCATGTCTGTACCAAAACAGGAGAGTACAACGGTCATGTCTGTACCAAAACAGGAGAGTACAACGGTCATGTCTGTACCAAAACAGGAGAGTACAACGGTCATGTCTGTACCAAAACAGGAGAGTACAACGGTCATGTCTGTACCAAAACAGGAGAGTACAACGGTCATGTCTGTACCAAAACAGGAGAGTACAACGGTCATGTCTGTACCAAAACAGGAGAGTACAACGGTCATGTCTGTACCAAAACAGGAGAGTACAACGGTCATGTCTGTACCAAAACAGGAGAGTACAACGGTCATGTCTGTACCAAAACAGGAGAGTACAAAGGTCATGTCTGTACCAAAACAGGAGAGTACAACGGTCATGTCTGTACCAAAACAGGAGAGTACAACGGTCATGTCTGTACCAAAACAGGAGAGTACAACGGTCATGTCTGTACCAAAACAGGAGAGTACAACGGTCATGTCTGTACCAAAACAGGAGAGTACAAAGGTCATGTCTGTACCAAAACAGGAGAGTACAACGGTCATGTCTGTACCAAAACAGGAGAGTACAACGGTCATGTCTGTACCAAAACAGGAGAGTACAACGGTCATGTCTGTACCAAAACAGGAGAGTACAACGGTCATGTCTGTACCAAAACAGGAGAGTACAAAGGTCATGTCTGTACCAAAACAGGAGAGTACAACGGTCATGTCTGTACCAAAACAGGAGAGTACAACGGTCATGTATGTACCAAAACAGGAGAGTACAAAGGTCATGTATGTACCAAAACAGGAGAGTACAACGGTCATGTATGTACCAAAACAGGAGAGTACAAAGGTCATGTCTGTACCAAAACAGGAGAGTACAACGGTCATGTCTGTACCAAAACAGGAGAGTACAACGGTCATGTATGTACCAAAACAGGAGAGTACAAAGGTCATGTATATTTGTGTTAGGATATCGATTTTGCCTCTTTCTACTAATTTGATAATGGCTTTTGGAACTGTTCCGACTGTGTGGTATTTTTTTAATTTTTTTTTGCATTTTATCAGAATTAGTGCAAATCAAAGTCCTTCTTATTATAGATCAAACAAGAAAAAATATCATAATAAGATATCCAGGTTCTGGTTAAAGTAAACAATTATTGATGCCCAATCAAAACTTGTTTTCTTTTAGCATAACAACATTTTTATACAAGAGAGCAACCGGTACACGTTCAAAGAATTTTATTATTTTCAGATTTAATTCATGAAGCTGTGCACTTAATTAATGCCGCTGAACTCAAGACGCCTTACGATTAATCCGAGGAATTAGTAATTTTCATAGTTAATAAATGCAGATTTTATAGTATGCACCTAATTCACTTCAAAGTTTATGAACATTTTTATTAAGTTATTTATTGTAGATCTATATTTTCTCTCGTATTAAGATCCATATCTTGTACTTACACTTTAACGAAACATTCCACAAGTATTTGAAACCACTTTTCATTAGGGTCGCGAACGGGCATATCATTTAAACGTTAATACAGATATATCGTAAACCTAGATTTTACGCTTCAGACTTTTTAAAGTTACGATTGGAACAGAAAATGTACAAAGATTAAAGCGTAGAAAATTGATAATTAGGTTCTTGATGACTCCGTTGCTTTTGTCATTTTAATTGTGTAAATAATTTAAATATTAAAATGGCCTAATGAAT
Source organism: Bathymodiolus brooksi (assembly GCA_963680875.1). Lineage (NCBI taxonomy): Eukaryota > Metazoa > Mollusca > Bivalvia > Mytilida > Modiolidae > Bathymodiolus > Bathymodiolus brooksi. The sequence goes on along the minus strand of OY804578.1, from coordinate 82,601,688 downwards.
ATCCTTTCGCGTGTTGTGTTTTAATAACCCATCATGTCTTTTGAAAAACCCGTCTAGGAGGTAATTCAATTATAGTTGACTACCAATGCAGCGGTTTTTTTAAAACATGAGCCACCTTTTAAATTAAATTGTAAATAAACTCTACTGTTTGACATACTGATAATGGTAATAGATGACAAAGTAGTGTCAGCAAAACTATTTAAAGAAATAGTCGTAGTTCGAAGAGTTCACCAACGTGTAATATATACTGAAGAAGAAGAAAAAAAAAAAAGACACGACAGCATTTATCTACATGTATCTCTTTATTCTTAGAATGAATGAAAAAAAGTTATATAGCATTTAAATTGAATATACAGTTGCTATTCTTACAGGCTACCCGGATGAATAGCCCTGAGACTATTTGTCCGATCAAACAAGACGAATAGCTCCTAGGCTATTTGTCCACCAAGCTGGAAGAATAGCCCTGTGACTATTTGTGCGGACAGTTGGACTAATAGCTCCGATAATATGTGTCCCACCAGTTGAACGAATATCCCAGATATTAGTTGTCCCGCCAGTTGAACGAATACCCCAGATATTAGTTGTCCGGTCAGTTGGGTGAACAGTCCCGAGATTATTTGTCAGACCAGTTGGTGTATTACAGAGCTCCTCTGTCTTACTTTTTGTACATATCGTTTTTGTTTATGTAATTTGTGTATTAACATTGTATTTTTGGATTATGAGAATGAAGATATATATACTGGACGCATAGCCCTGAGACTATTTGTCAACCACACAATATAAGATTGGGTTGTCTGTGCTTAAAAACGCCATTATCACATTTTTCAGCCATATCGTAACTACGGCGGAAAGAACACGTACCGACCAGATAAACCCAGGTCCTTTTGTTGGGTGACGGGAAAATTTCACAATTGATGTGTGATATTAGTATTGATACAATTGAATCTTTGTACAGAAATAAGATTTTTTGAGAGCATTACATATTCTGAGTTACTAAATTATTAAATCAAGAGTTTTCAAAGAATATTCTCATCTTTCAAAAAAGTTTCGGAAGATATTTTATTGTATCAATTGCGTACAGATGATTTTAGTTCAGAGTTGACTATTGTTTCACTGTTATGTCTAACGATGGTCTTGTATACTATCTAATATTTAAATGATGTTCGAGGCCATCTATTTTCTTTAACGGGACTAATATTATACATATGGCAACATATGTGTCACGAAAATTAAATACATTATGTATAATGTTGCAGATTATAGCGTTCTATATAATAACTCTGTTCCCATGGTTATGCGTGCAGGTTGTTATTTTACCCACATCTGGAAAACAAAGGAATTCCAAATCAGACAAACTCTCAAATATTTATTTTAAATCTGATTTTAATGGTTCATTCCTCTAAATTCTTCATCAAATTAATTCCTGCACTTTTCAAACAGATTCTACATACTGGTAGCGTTTGCTGGACAACACTTCTTTCTTTGTCCGTGAACTAGTGCAAGAGGAAGTCTTGCTGCGAGTCGCATCATGCTGCTCCCCAGCGTAGCTTTCTATTTATAAGACTTTAAAATGGCTTAATCTATTTACTATCACTGTATATTAGATGTACCAATGTAGTTTGTGGTATATTTAGTATGTACGAACTCTTTAAATCTTGTCGAAGGATATTAGCAAATATTTGTTTATGATAATTGTTGGTATGTGTTAAATATTTCCTACCCATCAAGGTTAAAAGTTGTTCGGTACAGTTTTCTGAAGTCAAAAAATAGAAGAAATAAAATCTGATTGTTAAAGAACAGAACGTGAACACAACATGATTTAAAAGTAATAAGATATATCTTATTTCGAAGATTATCATGTTATACTAAATTGTATTTGGCTTTAATATGACCTGGATTGCATAATGTAGGTCAATCATTTTTTTTTATCTGACAGAATGCCAATATTGCACTTTAATTGACTAATTGCCATTTTCGCTGTTTGAAGGCAATGACATAACATAAAGATAAATGCAAAAAGTTTGAAAATATCAAAAGAGCAATCAGATACCGTGAGTTGAAGAAGGGAAAACAAAATAGTCCCCAAAAAATGAACAAAGCAACCGAACAATGATCAACTACACATAAAACTATAGACTGAGCAATTTGAACCGTTCTATAAACCGGGGTGAACTCAGGTACCCCGAAAGGGTAATAACTTCGATTGTACTAATATTAGATATTATAAAGTGCAAGCTATGTCAGTAAAAATTTATCAAAATTTATCCTGCAATTGTGTGATTTTGAGTACTAATAAAGGAGGTCAAATAACCGACAGTTTTATTAGGTCATGTACCTGATAAAGCATTTCTGGTACCTGATTCATGTACATTATAGAGCGACAGAAAGAAACGGTAACAGTATATATAAGCGCTGTCGTCACAGATCACACCACTGAACACAATTAGAACGGAGCTTGTTTCTGCTATTTTCAGACAATTGGCAGATGTTTTGGACTTTTTGATATGACAGGATAAACACAATATAAGTACATTGTCGTTAAATATAAACTTAATTAACACTCGCTGCGAAACAGACCAGAAAAAGGCTTGCTTTTCTAACAATTTCTAAAGCTGGTACAAATAAATTATATATTTTCCGACAATGTACGTATATTGTATATTTATATATACATATATAGCTATATTCATTATCTATTATTATACAGTTATTTCTGATCTTATGTAGTTGAGCAGGAACTAGTTACCCTTCAGAAGCACACGAGTTTATTCCCGGTATTTAATGGGGTTCGTGTTGCTCGATCTTTAGTTTTCTGTGTAGTATTTTGTAGATCATAGATTATCCCTTTGTTCTTTTTCTTTTAGCCATTGTGTTTTCTGTGCTTCTTCGCTTCGGTGTCTTCAACCTTTTCTTGTAATGCGTTTTTATTATAAACTCTCTGTATGTATTATTGAAAAATTGGAAACCAAGAAATAAAATTACCACGTATTTTCCATTTTTTGGTTTTTTTTTTGTTGTCTTTGTAGTCTAATAGTGTCAATCTTTGCATCATATATTGTAATATTCTCGTCCGATATATATATATATATGTATATATATACGTCTGAAAATTAAACCAAACAGTGTTAGAATTAGATTTTAGAGCTGTCAAATTTTTGTTCTTCCCTCGACGGGAATTGAACCCACACCATTGATACACTGCAGCACCATTCGCTTAGCCTTACGTCCAGCGCCCTAGACCACTCGACTACATCCACTCCCTAAAAAAGGAGCTTCAATAGTCGTAGTGTTACCTTGTCTCGTAAGGCAAATCTAGGGATAGGCGTAAGACATGTGTATAAGCGTGTGTAGATGGTACATATATACTTAATATTATAATTTGACAGCAATCTAACTCAGCAATTTTTAATATATTGGATAGGATAATGAAGAATTATTCATTATACAGTCACAGGAAATAAAGTATATTATACAAACGTCTAGAAGCAAGTGACAACCATACAATATATCTGTCCCACTGGATCTCAAAGTTACTTTAAAGGATACTAGGTTAATACTAAATATTATATACGTCTGAAAATTATATATGTATATATATATATACGTCTGAAAATTAAACCAAACAGTGTTAGAATTAGATTTTAGAGCTGTCAAATTTTTGTTCTTCCCTCGACGGGATTTGAACCCACACCATTGATACACTGCAGCACCATTCGCTTAGCCTTACGTCCAGCGCCCTAGACCACTCGACCACATCCACTCCCTGTATATTGTTATATTTTCGTATCAAAAGTAATTTATTTTGTTGTAATCTTATTGTCTGAAAAGTACATCTTTTGTTGTAATATCTCGTATAAAAATACCATTTTATTTATTGCAATATACTCTTCAGAAAAGCAGTTTTTCTATTGTATTATTCTTGCTTGAAAAATATATTTTTTGTCGTGAGAAGAGTTTGAAGATACCAAAGGTGTAATCAGAATCCGTATATCGAAGAAGAACAGACAACACAATGGCCAAAAGAAAAAGTACAAAAGGACAAACAACGATCTACAAAACATACATATAAAACTAAAGAACGAGTAACACGAACCCCACTAAAAACCGGGGGGTTAACTCAGGTGCTCCGGAAGGGAAGGCAGTTCCTGTCCCACTAACCGGGAAGTGTTTACGACAAGTGGAACAAATCCATGGTCATTTGTGACCAGGGATGGGGTAATTGTAATGTGTAATGGTAATTGACTGTAATTAATTACAAAATGTGAAGAAATTGAAAGTAATATGTAATTGGTCCAAAATTCAATTACATGAAATGGTAATTTAATTAATTACTTCCCAAAAATGTGTGTAATTTACAATTACTTTTCAATTACATTCAATTACATTAACAAAGATATTGAATAAAATTGAAACTGTTTCTATTGCTATTCAGGAAAGCATATTTGACCAAATTAAGTTTTTTCCTTTTTGAATGTAGATAATCTCTCTCTGTTTGATAGTAATATAAAAATGCAAATCTATATGTTCTTAGTCATCTTGGTAATGAATAAAATAAATAGATAAATTTTATGAATGAAATGACTGATGATGGCCTATCTGCTATGAAATATAGATTAATTAAGATGTTTATTGTTTTATTGAAAATTTGTGATTACAATTTGTGTATAGAATTGACAGTACAAGGCCTAAGGCACTACTGGTTTCTAATACTTTAATCTTTTGTTTGTTAATTTAACAGCTTGTGTCAGGAGTAATTAACAAGACCTGGTTTGGTGCCTCCAGGTCTTAAATCACCTTTATGTACACAATTCCTTGTGCACAACTGAGTACCACCCTTCTCCCTTTAAAAGTGGTCATTGAATTTTAATAATAAAAAGTTTTAACTAACAATTTGACTTGAATTCTGTTAAGGGGTTTCATTTCAATGTATAATATGTATTAGTTTATTTATTGTCTATATGTATATTCTGAATCATATTGCTATTGCTTACCTGTTCATTCATATTTGTTCTATGCACATTAAAGCTGTCTTAAAATGTAATTTGTAATTTAATTAATTACATTTGCAAAGTAATTGTAATTTAATTAATTACATTTCAAAATCCCTGTAATGGTAATGGTAATTTAATTGAAGGTTTTGGCCAAGTAATTGCAATTTAATTAATTACTTTCCAATGTAATTGACCCCATCACTGTTTATGACACAGACATTTCATAGCGGTCAACTAAGGCATGGTGGCGACCATAAAACTTTCGAAGTGGTAACTTCAACTTAACTAAGAGGAACCCTTGGTTCAGTAGCTTCCTTGTTAGCAGCAACCCTCTATCAAAGAAATCCTGATAGGAACCACAAGCTCTGGAATATCGTATCAACTGAGAGAGGTATACTCCATATGCAGGTGCTGCTGGAATGTTGCTACATATGAATGGAAAGTTCACAATGGGAAAATTGAAATAATCCCTTTTGTCGTAATGTTTCGTTCTTAACCGCTCCTCACCGTCAATTTCGAGGTGTAGTTTAAAGTATGAAGCAGACCTATCTGTATATGTGGTATCTTTTATTTCAAGTTCAATGGGATAGATACGATCAACGAAATCACCTAACCTAGAATTATTTAGTGAAAGGACATCATCTATATAGCGGAACGTGAAATTTTAAAGGATCGGGCTAGCTTCTTTTCGTTTTTCTTGAGAAGCCCCTTTATGAAGTGCCTCATACGAATAAAGGAACAAGTCGGCGAGAAGAGTACAGTTTGTACCCATAGGTATGCCGGCTGTCTGTTGAAAAACACGTCCACCAAAGATAACAAATATATGTTGTCAATCAACAACTCGAGCATGTTGATGATATTAGTTTCAGAGAACTTTCTGGTAGAATCAGAGTAGGTTTTTTTTTACAAAATAAGATCTGTCCCTTCCTAGCACAAGGTATTTGTATCTACGTTAGTCATTCTTTTTTATGAAACACAGTTGGACCAACTCCCTGAATTTATCCTTCAGCTTAGAGTGAGGAATAGTTGTGTAGAGCGTAGAGAAGTCAAATGGTTTAATGCTATTGCAGGAGGAGAGGGACCTAGATTGTTTGTACTCTAACAGATCTTTAGAGTTCTTCAGAATCCACATCTGATTCACACCACCCCTCGAGTAGCTAGTGTCATGGTATCTCTGAAGCCGGGTTTTGACAAGCACCATTTTACTTATTGTCTGACAAATACATTTATTTATTGTCTGACAAATACATTTATTTATTGTCTGACAAATACATTTATTTATTGTCATATTTCCGTCTCCAATAACAACGTAGATAACAAATGTAGTGCGCACGATGCGTTTCTGAATTAACTTTCATCAGGTACGCTCAAAAGCGAAAAATTGGAAAGCCAAATAATTTAAAGCTGTGTGAGCAATAAACAGGAGAGCCAAAATCGGCTCAGGTCACCTATGCCTGAGGGAGGAGAACCTTGGTTTTATGTACAGTTATATTATTTAGGAACTGTAAACTTCAGTAATAAATATATCTAATAAACCATGTCAGTGCCGACGCACTTTTTTGTTGTAGTATTACCATTTCATTTTTTGCATAATAATATACTGATAAGTACATTTATTTATTGTAATATTCTCGTCTGATAAGTACATTTATTACATAAGGCTCTATTTTACTGTTTTTCTATTGGCCAGAAGCAATACACGTGACATTCCATTTTCTAACATATTCATTAGCAAAAAGCAATTTCTGTGCAATAAATAATCATTTTGCACTCTCGTGCAAAATCAATGAATGAAATTACGTGGCACGAGAGTGTAATATGGTTTTTTATTGCACAGAAATTGCTTTTTGCTAATCAATATGTTAGAAAAATTCATAGAATTTCAAAATTTTCCAAAAATTTCTAAATTGTAAAATTTAAAACAAAAATTTAAAGGTCAATTTTTTTTTAAAATTGAAAATTTCAAAAATTTCTTAAAATTTTAAATTTTTTTTAGAATTCAAAATTTGCATAAAATTTCTAAGCTTTCAAAAATTTCATAAGATTTCAAAAAATTCAAAATGATAAAATTTTCATAAAATTTCAAAATTAAAGTAAAATAGAGCCGTATGTAATAAAACAATTACTACACTTACTTGATCAATATGAAGTTTTATGGAGCAGAGAACAACAATATTGAACTCGTCTTTGCCTCGTTCAATATTGTTGTACTCTGCTCCATAAAATCTCATATTGATCTCGTTCAAGTGCAGTAATAGTATATTACTTATTGTAATATTCTCGTCTGATAAGTACATTTATTTATTGTAATATTCTCGTCTAATAAGTACATTTATTTATTGTAATATTCTCGTCAGATAAGTACATTTATTTATTGTAATATTCTCGTCTAATAAGTACATTTATTTATTGTAATATTCTCGTCTCACAAGTACATTTATTTATTGTAATATTCTCGTTCGACATGTACATTTATTTATTGTAATATTCACGTTTGATAAGTACATTTATTTATTGTAATATTCTCGTCTGATAAGTACATTTATTTATTGTAATATTCTCGTCTGATAAGTACATTAATTTAATGTACTATTCTCGTCTGATAAGTACATTTATTTATTGTTATATTCTCGTCTTACAAGTACATTTATTTATTGTTATATTCTCGTCTAATAAGTACATTTATTTATTGTAATATTCTCGTCTCACAAGTACATTTATTTATTGTAATATTCTCGTTCGACATGTACATTTATTTATTGTAATATTCTCGTCTGATAAGTACATTTATTTGTTGTAATATTCTCGTCTGATAAGTACATTGACTTAGTGTAATATTCTCGTCTGATCAGTACATTTATTTAGTGTAATATTCAAGTCTGATATTAAGTACATTTATTTATTGTAATTATCTCGTCTGATAAGTACATTTATTTAGTGTAATATTCTCGTCTGATAACTACATTTATTTAGTGTAATATTCACGTCTGATAAGTACATTTACTTAGTGTAATATTCTCGTCTGATAAGTACATTTATTTAGTATAATATTCTCGTCTGATAAGTACATTTATTTAGTGTAATATTCACGTTTGATAAGTACATTTATTTAGTGTAATATTCACGTCTGATAAGTACATTTATTTAGTGTAATATTCTCGTCTGATAAGTACATTTATTTATTGTAATATTCTCGTCTCATAAGTACATTTATTTAGTGTAATATTCACGTCTGATAAGTACATTTATTTATTGTAATATTCTCGTCTGATAAGTACATTTATTTATTGTAATATTCTTGTCTCATAAGTACATTTATTTAGTGTAATATTCACGTCTGATAAGTACATTTATTTATTGTAATATTCTCGTCTGATAAGTACATTTATTTAGTGTAATATTCTCGCCTGATAAGTACATTTATTTATTGTAATATTCTCGTCTGATAAGTACATTTATTTATTGGAATACTCTTGTTTGATAAGTACATTTATTTATTGTAATATTCTCCTCTCCATTCATTGTAATATTCTCGTCTGATAAATACATTTATTTATTGTAATGTTCTCGTCTGATAAGTACATTTATTTATTGTAATATTCTCGTCTGATAAGTACATTTATTTATTGTAATATTCTCGTCTGATAAGTACATTTATTTATTGTAATATTCACGTCTGATAAGTACATTTATTTATTGTAATATTCTCGTCTGATAAGTACATTTATTTATTGTAATATTCTCATCTGATAAGTACATTTATTTATTGTAATATTCTCATCTGATAAGTACATTTATTTATTGTAATATTCTCGTCTGATAAATACATTTATTTAGTGTAATATTCCCGTCTCACAAGTACATTTATTTAGTGTAATATTCTCCTCCGACAAGTAGATTTATTTACTGTAATATTCTCGTTCGACATGTACATTTATTTATTGTAATATTCACGTCAGATAAGTACATTTAATCATTGTAATATTCTCGTCTGATAAGTACATTTATTTGTTGTAATATTCTCGTCTGATAAGTACATTTTTTTATTGTAGTATTCTGGTCTGATAAGTACATTTATTTATTGTAATATTCTCGTCTAATAAGTACATTTATTTATTGTAATATTTTCGTCTCTAAGTCTCACTTGTTGTAGTATTATTATTTGAATAGTACCAATTTATTTATTGTAATATTTTCGTTTCAGGGGCTCATTATTTATTGCAAAATTATATCGCGAAAAGTACCATTTTAATAATAACAATATTTTCGTCTAAAAAGTACCATTTTAATTGTTATAATATTCTTGTTTATAAAGTACCATTTTAATTATTATAATATTCCCGTTTAAAAAGTTCCATTTTAATTATTATAATATACTCGTTTATAGAGTACCATTTTAATTATTATAATATACTCGTTTATAAAGTACCATTTTAATTATTATAACATTGTCGTTTAAAATGTACAATTTTAATTATTATAACATTCTCGTTTAAAAAGTACCATTTTAATTATTGTAATATTGTCGTATAAAATGTACCATTTTAATTATTGTAATATTCTCGTATAATATGTACCATTTTAATTATTGCTATATTCTCGTTTAAAAAGTACATTTTTGTTGCTATATTCTTCTCTTGAATGTACTATTTTATGCCTTGCAATATTCTTGTGTGAAAAAGTACATTTTATTATTGTGAGAACTCCTTGGAAATTATGTGATATTACATTACGAAATATGAAATCAATTTTAATAATTAGCGGTGAACTTTGAGATAAATTTTAATAACTAGTGGGGGACTCCAAGTACATGTATGACCAATATAATACAATGGAGCATTGTTTTTCTCACCATAAGTATATGTAGTATTTTTGATTCAATGATATACAATGTATTATATGTTATTCATAATACACGTAGGAGAACATGTGGATATCCAATTACACGACTAGCATTGTATGACGAAATAAAAACGTCGCCATCTGCAAAAGGAACGATATTGATAATATAGCCACAAATACTAAGCCAAACCACAAACATTTCTTAATTCCATGAAGTTAGATTCACTACCCATTGACTTTAACATTGAAACAATTTTGTTTTCCTTTCCAAAGTATTTAATCTCTTTTTGGACTTTAATTTATGCATGGATTGTAAATTTGACATTCTGAAAGAAGTGATAATGATGGGGTTATTTAAATGCCTGCTTTTTTAACATTCTTTATGCACTTTTAACAAGTAATCTACCAGTGACTCTATATAAATAAAACCACCAAAAAATAAAACCAAAATTGTTGTCTTTACACCTAGTATAAAGTGTATCATATTTGTATAAAGTGTATCATATTTGTTTGAACTAAATAACGTTGCTACCAAAGTGTTAAAATCTTAAAATATTTAATTTAAGACCACGTTTTTATCTCAAACAGAGAAGTTGCCAAGTTTCACAGATATCATATACTTAATATTTAAATATATATTCACAATGAGTAGCGACGGTCATTAAGTCGACTATTAAAGGGTGGTGAGTTAGTGGGTTGCTGTTTTTTATATCATAGGGCGACACGAGTTACTTTTTAATGAGATCATTATGATGCCTGATTTTTATTACACCTATACGGTAACCTATATATTTAATAGCGCTATCTGATATAACTAACTGAAACAACAGTTCACGGATAGACGTGTCGCTCCACTCGGAGACATTATCCCGACTCCGAGCCAACCAGTTTTTTCCTTCTTGCTTTTTAATGCTGCGTACTTATCGAAGAAGCAGCGAGTGTCAATTGATCAGCCTTTAGTTTTACCGAACTGGAGATTATACTTACGCTATTCAACATTTTTATCATCAAGGGAGAGGGACTTCCCTCCTGATGCAAATTGGTTCTGTATATTTTCATGAGCCATGATATGCTATTACACTATTTGATAAGTGAATTTATTCAAAGTCGTCAATTTTTTTCTCGATATTGGTATTGCTACAAACAGACACATATAATTATACCTATAGCGAATTCACATGATGGGCTTAATGCTAATTGTATGCTTGTTTGAGCTGGTATTGCTACCAGTATGAACTGACATGGCTGTCATCGTGAGTTGGTATTGATACCATTGTGAGCTGGCATTGCTACTATCATGAGCTGGTATTGATACCAGTATGAGCTGACATGGCTGTCATCATGAGTTGGTATTGATACTATTGTGAGCTGGCATTGCTACTATCATGAGCTGGTATTGCTACCAGTATGAGCTGACATGGCTGTCATCATGAGTTGGTATTGATACCATTGTGAACTGGCATTGCTACTATCATGAGCTGGTATTGATACCAGTATGAGCTGACATGGCTGTCATCATGAGTTGGTATTGATACCATTGTGAGCTGGCATTGCTACTATCATGAGCTGGTATTGCTACCAGTATGAGCTGACATGGCTGTTATCATGAGTTGGTATTAATACCATTGTGAGCTGGCATTGCTACTATCATGAGCTGGTATTGATACCAGTATGAGCTGACATGGCTGTCATCATGAGTTGGTATTGATACCATTGTGAGCTGGCATTGCTACTAACATGAGCTGGTATTGCTACCAGTATGAGCTGACATGGCTGTCATCATAAGTTGATATTGATACCATTGTGAGCTGGCATTGCTACTATCATGAGCTGGTATTGATACCAGTATGAGCTGACATGGCTGTCATCATGCGTTGGTATTGATACCATTGTGAGCTGGCATTGCTACTATCATGAGCTGGTATTGATACCAGTATGAGCTGACATGGCTGTCATCATGAGTTGGTATTGATACCATTGTGAGCTGGCATTGCTACTATCATGAGCTGGTATTGATACCAGTATGAGCTGACATGGCTGTCATCATGAGTTGGTATTGATACCATTGTGAGCTGGCATTGCTACTATCATGAGCTGGTATTGCTACCAGTATGAGCTGACATGGCTGTTATCATGAGTTGGTATTAATACCATTGTGAGCTGGCATTGCTACTATCATGAGCTGGTATTGATACCAGTATGAGCTGACATGGCTGTCATCATGAGTTGGTATTGATACCATTGTGAGCTGGCATTGCTACTATCATGAGCTGGTATTGCTACCAGTATGAGCTGACATGGCTGTCATCATGAGTTGATATTGATACCATTGTGAGCTGGCATTGCTACTATCATGAGCTGGTATTGCTACCAGTATGAGCTGACATGGCTGTCATCATAAGTTGATATTGATACCATTGTGAGCTGGCATTGCTACTATCATGAGCTGATATTGATACCAGTATGAGCTGACATTGCTGTCATCATGAGTTGGTATTAATACCATTGTGAGCTGGCATTGCTACTATCATGAGCTGGTATTGATACCAGTATGAGCTGACATGGCTGTCATCATGCGTTGGTATTGATACCATTGTGAGCTGGCATTGCTACTATCATGAGCTGGTATTGATACCAGTATGAGCTGACATGGCTGTCATCATGAGTTGGTATTGATACCATTGTGAGCTGGCATTGCTACTATCATGAGATGGTATTGACACCAGTATGAGCTGACATGGCTGTCATCATGAGTTGGTATTGATACCATTGTGAGCTGGCATTGCTACTATCATGAGCTGGTATTGATACCAGTATGAGCTGACATGGCTGTCATCATGAGTTGGTATTGATACCATTGTGAGCTGACATTGCTACTATCATGAGCTGATATTGATACCAGTATGAGCTGGTATTGCTACCAGTATAAACTGACATTGCTACTAGTATGGACTGCCATTGCTGCCAGTATTGGCTGACATTGCTACATTTATGAGCTGCCATTTCTAACAGTATGAGCTGATATGGCTACTAGTATGAGCTGCTGCCATTTCTAACAGTATAAGCTGGCAATTCTAACAGCATGAGCTGACATGGATACTAATATGTGCTGGCATTGCTACCAATATGAACTGCTATTGCTCCTAGTATAAGCTGGGATCGCTATATTTATGAGTTGGTATTTAACAGTCTGAGATAGTATTGCTACCAGTATGAACTGATATTGCTACCTTTATGATCTGGTATTTTTACCTTTATAATTCAATAAAATCCGCATTGTAAATAACATAAAATGATTACATAAAAAAATGAATACTTTCAAAGGAACACATTAGCGGTTCTATATTAAAACTTTAAGAATGTTGAAGCAATTTGGTCCACAAATCATGCATTAGGGATAGCATAACATTTGTAAGACATAAACGAACGCCAACAGATCAGTTTATTATGTATCTTTGTCCTTTGGCCATTGTATTGTGCGTTCTTCGATTTGCGAGTTTTGCTTCAGTTGTACTCGACTCCAAAATATTGAAAAGCTAACCAAAACAACAAACACATTGATACTATTTCAGAAATTTGCAGTTCGGCTCTTAACATATTGACTGAGTGAGTAATTATTGTCTAACGCCAAGTGAACACTGTTGCAGTAATATCATGGAAAACATAAGTTACTTTTCGATGAGATAATGATGATGGCCACGTTGTGCTAGACCAACACGCCTATTGTTTGCTAGACCAACACGCCTATTGTTTGCTAGCTCACTGAAATAACATTCGATGAGATAATGATGATGGTCACGTTGTGCTAGACCAACACGCCTATTGTTTGCTAGACCAACACGCCTATTGTTTGCTAGCTCACTGAAATAACATTCGATGAGATAATGATGATGGCCACGTTGTGCTAGACCAACACGCCTATTGTTTGCTAGACCAACACGTCAATTGTTTGCTAGACCAACACGCCTATTGTTTGCTAGATCAACACGCCTATTGTTTGCTAGCTCACTGAAACAACATTTCGCTCCACATTAAGCTGATACCGAGCCTACACATATTTGCTCTTACTCCTTAATGCAAGAGAACTAGTAAATACCAATTTTATAGTCTTTGGTTTGACTTACTGGCGTTCGAACCCACGATCTACCACACACGAGGCGAGCACGCTAACATACCACAGATGCGGTTTAACAGTTACTCTGGTCTATGACCCCAAAATGCTTGTTGCGTCAAAGTTCGATTACAGGGGTTAAGATGTGTGGTCTTGTCTCTTGATACTTTTACCTTCGTTCACGAAACAGTTATTTAAAGTTTTAAATTATATTGTTCCGTTTATAGTTTAATATTGAATATCAAAATATTTGAAACTTATTTTGCGGTCTTCAATGGTAAAATTGTACATTTGATTTTAACAGACTTTTTTTAAATGTAAACGCACTGTCTGATATGTTAACATGAACTTGAAAACTTTGATCTCATATTAAATGGAGCGTGTACTAATTTGAAACATGACCTCCATTAATTATAACACATGATGATGATCATCATCAGCATTCCAGCATACAGGGGTTACGGAATGTGTTAAAGTACACGTGCAGACAAGTAACAAACCAGTTCGAACGGTGCACTCGACTAATACTATCATGTCAGAGTCTGTTTACCTTCAGATATCGCGATAACCACTTGTAAGATTTCAATGTTACACTATCGGCAAACATATGGTAAAACATACACACCAACATATCTGCAGTAAAAGATTATTTGTTATTTTTGAAGATGCTTCACTCGATTTAACAGCTCGAGGTCACATACCGAAATAAACTTCAGGTCAATCACAGGCAATCGCATTTTCATGATATCTTTAGAACTTAAGCTTCAAGTAAGATTTTGTTGCATCAATTTGATTTTTTTTTTTTTTTTTTTTTTTTTTTTTTTACAAATCAGTGATGCTATTTTACAAAAAAAAGAGTTTTAAATCAAATCATAAAACTAGTTTAATCCCACTACTCTTTATTACGATGACCTTGTATTCTATCTTATATTTAGATAATGGTTAAGACCAACAAGTCACTTTAATAGAACTACTACTATACATATTGATATCAACTTCTGTGTCACGAAGATTAAATATATTATGTATAATGTTCAAGATTATAGCGTTCTTTATAATATAACGCTGTTCGCCCTCATCATTTCATTAAGAGGGGAAGTTTGGGCCCTTAAACTAGTTCAACCCTGCCACAATTGATTGTACCATATCAGGAAAGTGAACGGTCACGTATTTGTGCAATCGGCAAACCTCGGATGAGTCCGCTTCGCTTCCTCAATACATCGGCTGTAATACGGTATTTGATATGCGTCTACGCGTCACACTTCAATCAAACATTGCGCACCGCGAATAAGTTCAAAATGGCGACAATAGATGAGTGTATAGAGTATGCTTTGAAAAATATTTGTCTTTGATGAAGGTACGGAATCAGCCGACATTGCGACGAATGAAAATATATTATTATTGGACGAATATTCGAAAGTGAAATTATTTTAATACCTCCTTCATTGAAGATTTCCGAAAGTAGTTCCAATGGGAGCTATCGTAATACGGACGAGGTTTGATAAAG
Organism: Bathymodiolus brooksi; assembly: GCA_963680875.1. Taxonomy (NCBI): domain Eukaryota; kingdom Metazoa; phylum Mollusca; class Bivalvia; order Mytilida; family Modiolidae; genus Bathymodiolus; species Bathymodiolus brooksi. Next base: position 82,586,237 of record OY804578.1, on the reverse strand, counting down.
GTACGGAATCAGCCGGAGTTGCGACGAGTGGTATTTGTGTTATCGATATTGCATCTTTCTTCGATTTTGCTATTTGATTTTAAAACTGTTCCGACAGTGTGGTATTCTTTGTTTGTTTTTTATTTTGATCATATCTAAGTGGCTATTTGTAACCTCATATCGTTTGACTTTAAATATATCTAATATTGCACATGATTTACTGACATTGTCATAATCTCCGTTACCTTTTTAAACTAAACAAATCGTACACTATGTATATTCTTAATTACCGGATTCAACATTTTAATGTTTTTTTAATATCAATAAATGAAACAGACTACGTAACAGAACGTTTCAATGGCGTTTTACTTATTTTCAAATAAAAATCGTATTTAAAAACACACTAACTTGATAATTACTTAATCAACATATAAACAAAGGAAAAAGTTAAGCACCCCCTGATATATTAAAACATAATAAGTTACACTAAGTTTAGATTCTAATATTTATATTGATAATAGCAAGAACAATGTTCCATTAAAAAGATGTGCTCACACAGGTGTGACCATTATGTCTAATATCGACTAGTCATGCACGTGAACCATGCCTCTCACGCATTACTCAAAATTCAGTATGTTCACGCTTCGAAATTGGGTATTTAACACCGGTGTTTTAATTTTTTTTTATTCATTCTCAGTAAGCATGGTACGAAGGTGAATATCAGAAGCACAAAGATGGCAAATAATCGGCATGCATACAACAGGGATGTCCTTCAAAGCTATTGGACGTCAGATGAGCTACCACTATACTGTAGTCAGCCGACTGGTGAGAAAACACACACAAATCAACAATGTGAAAGACTTGCCAAGATCCGGCAGACCATGGGTAATATCTGATCGTGACGACAGGGCATTGCAGCGCTTGGCTAGACAAATGTCATTCGCAACCAGTCCCGTACTCAAACAACACTGACTGCCCAATAGACGTCTGTCAGCAAGAACAGTTAGAAACCGTCTGAAATCGGCGGGACTTAAGTCAAGGAGAGTCATTAAGCGTCCACTGTTAGCAGACCGACATCGACGATCACGTTTGGCATGGTGCTTAGCAGGAGGTGGTTGGAATTTAAGGACATGGCGTAAGATCCATTGGTCAGCCGAGAGCCGGTTTCTGCTTCATGTAACCGACGGCCGGATGAGGGTGTGGAGACACAAAAATACAGCCTATACCCCAATGAACATCCAGTCAATTGTCCCTTACAGTGGAGGCTCAGTAATGGTTTGGGGTGTATCTCTCATGACTGCAAGCTGGATTTAGTCACCATACAAGGCAACCTAACTGGTGATCAGTACATCAGAGATGTCTTGCAACCAGTTGTTGACCCCCATTTCGACAACCACCCATTAGCTGCAATGCCTGTGTATATGGATGACAACGTTCAAGAGCAGTAACCGCCTACCTCCAAAGCGAAGCCGTGACTTCTGTTCCTTGGCCAGCCATGAGCCCGGATTTTAATCCCATAAAGCATATTTGGGACATGACATGTTAAGCCGTCGTATACATGCTCGGGAACCTCCTGTGCAAAACATTCGTCAGTTGAAAGCAGCATTGCATCGGGAATGGCAGCAGCTATCACAACAGGACATCCGACGTCTAACTGGAGGGATGAGACGCAGGGTTGATGCCGTCATCGTGGGGGGTTACACCCGGTACTGAAAACTGTGAACAATTGATGTCGTCAAGTGATTCATAAGTGACGTTTGGAAGCGAAATGACAATATTATCGTGCTTTTTGAACTGTGAAGATCAATACTTAAAATGGACATGTTTTAATGCAAAAACTGGCCTTGTGATATTGTGATTAGATATTCATTAAATTAACATTTTTCTTGATTTTTTTGTGGTTTCTTACAGCCAATGTAAAGTCCTAACAGGTCACCATTGCGTTCTTGAGATGATCTGGTCAGTAATCTCGTGATACTTGTCGTATCATTTGTCATTTCAAAAAAACATGGGGGTGCTTAACTTTTTTCTTTGTGTAGAAATAAATAAATAGTTAATAACACCAGCAGAGGTATACATACTATACATACATATCATGTTTTTCTCTAATCTTTGATTAAGAAAGACCAAATGTCATACATGTAAGAATGTAGAAGTACGAATATAAAACGATGCAAAGTAGACCGCATCGGTGGTGTAATGATTAGCGTGCTCGCCTCGAGTGCAGTAGATCGTGGGTTCGAGCTTTGATCGGGTCAAACCAAGATTTTAAAATCGATATTTGTTGCTTCTTCGCTAAGCACGCAGCATTAATGAGAAAGAGGAAAGACTGGCTGGCTCGGAATCGGGATAGGGTGTTCAAGTGGAGCGCCATGTCTATCTGCGGACTGTTGTTTTAGTGAGCTAGCACTATAAAAATACAACTATAAGCCTGTTGAACTAGTACAAAGCGAAACTCACATACTCTCATTGAAAATTAACTTGTTCTTGCCATGATACAGCTGAACAATTGCTGAGGTGGCGTTAACCAACAATCACAATCACTACAATGCGAAGTTAAATCACATCACATTGTCACTATCGAAATACATCCACGGATATAACGTTTGCCTTTACTATAATTTTGCTTTCATTTGTTTTGTTTGTTTGTTTCTTTTTAATGAATTTTTCTTTAAATATCTTTAAGATTCCAATAGGTTTGATTATTTGTGTATCACTGCCAATATGGCAGTTTTTGTTCAGTACTATTATTTTATTCTGCTTGATTTGAAATGCCAACAAAAGTAAGCGATAAAAATATTGCTGCTGTGACCCTGATTGACCCTATTAAAATCCCTGTCGTATTTATCTCCCCCTTAGCAAAAAAAAAATGTCTTTTTTTTAATAATAACACGAAGTGATTAGATTTGATGGAACAAGACAAATTGTCGCTATGGAATTCACCATGTACAAGGACAACTTTCAAAGCTCATAGCAAAATTTGACAAGAGTTATAGCCCTTTGAATGACTTTTTATAAAACGTTAGTACTTGGAACTTGGGAAACACCACGGGTTCCTATTATAAATTCACTTGACCTATGATATCTTTCAAAGTTACAAAGTTATAACCTTATTATCTCGTCTTTACATGTTCTAGTTATGTTTTCGTTAGATTTTAAGTAATTTCATGGTTTATCAACTGTTTACGATTCAGAAAAGGTCATGGTGTTCTACAAGTAAGTCACTTGACATTTGGCCTGTACAAGGTCACAAGGTTCAAAATGTCTAATTATCGTTTTAAATGATTAATTGTCTTTTCGTTGGGTTTTATGTTACGTCAGCGAGTTGTAGAAGGTTTAAAAGCTGTTAGTAACAATCGCTTTGTGTAAGATTAGATTCAGAAACATTTTCTGAGTGGACAATGTGACATTAGGGATAACACAGAATCATAATATTCATAGAAGAAATCAAGAGATAAGCATAGAAACACGTAGAAAACATGCATACAACTGGAAAATGAATATCCACTGATGTTCACGACCATCAACTGTTTGTTGAAATAATAGTTGTTTTTTGGGGGAATTATACATTTTGTAAGGGAGTGAAGTGTCAATTAACAACTTTGTACTTTTATTTGATACTTGGTTTTTACTTCACTCCCTTATTTTACTAATGTTTTTATGCTTGTTAGTTTACTTGTATTACGTCATTTAATAAATGACATTTAACTGGAAATTATCTTCGTTTTATTCTCCCAACAAAAACAAGCGGAGTTGTTACTGCGGGAAAACCAGTTATAGGGTCCCAGTCTTATAGCAGAGAAATCCAAACCGTAGTGCAATATAAATAGTCGTGTTTGGTAACCTTGTTTCAGTAGCATCATGAACATTCCGGTTATAGATAGAGATTAGGAGTAACATTTCAATTACGATATTTATATTGTACATGGTTACTTAAAAGAGAAAATATCATATGATTTTAATTTGAAGCAACATATGGAACTCAGGGATATATAAATCGGATCTTTCAAAGGTCACCTAAAATGAGTTACAGTATATAAGACGTTTCATCGAAGTTTTTTTGACAGATTGAAATTAGTTCAACTTAATTACAATGATAGATTCTTCTTCGCGTCCCGTGTGATGACAAACAGGGTGTTAACGACATCTTAACCTAGATTTTATATTGTTTATTTCGCCATCTTTCGTCGCTAAGTAACTATGGGGTTGTTGTTTTTTTTAAATTATATATAATCGGTAGTTGTCGTAAATATATAGACAACAAAAAAATAACGGTGGTTTTTTATGCGGTATAACATTTTGGGTTTTAACTAATTACTATTTTAAGAGAATCTTTATGTGGTACATTTTTTTTACATGTCTTGTATGGTCGTTTTCAATCTAACATTTTGGGTTTTTAGTAATTACTATTTCAAAATTGCCAGTTTCTATTCATCATTATATCGTTTTCCTGTAGAAATCCTATAAGCTTTCTCCAGTTACTACATATCAGTGGTGCCACCTTTTTACCTACACGATGTATTGTGTTGTCGTCATACCAACAGCTGTTAAACTGCTAACTTGACGTTAAACAATCAATCAATCAATTATTATAAGTATGTAGAGACGATTGAATGCATCGACAACTTAAAATGAATACATCTTAATAAATACATCCGGTACATACATAAATATGTCATGTATGGCCGTCGTCGTTTTATACCTATGTAATTAATGAGATTTGTTAGTTCGATATCGTCAGTGTGGTCTGTCGATACAACTTAATAATGAAGTTTATCTGACGTTCCCGCGAAAAACAGGCCGATAATTGTCCAACAGCCGACTTTTAACAGTCAATGAGTGGGGAAAGTAGAAGTTGTATTGGCATAGTCAAAGAATTACGTAATGTTTCTTTATATGAGACTCTTCGTTTGCAAAATATTGTTTCAACAAGAGCAGCAGACGACTTTACCCTTCTTCACCTAATACAGAAGACCAAAATATATTATTGAAGAAAAACAAATTCACATCACTAAATGTAAACGTTAAAAATACTATGAATATATTTTTCATATGAAAATATAAGCAAGTTATAATCATACTGGTTGTTTCTCATATCAAGTGGTCCGCTTGTCATTGGCATGGATAAACACATTACGAGCACGTTCCATTTTTTGACATTTTTCAGTCTGTTTGACGACAATCTAATGTATTTTTGTATTGTCTACAAACAGAAAAACAACGTTTTTTGCCGAAAGTCTACTGAGAGTAATGCTACGACTGAGCGAAAATGAACACCTTCGACCTATTGGAATGTTCTAATATGATCTCACTCAAACTCCGGAACACAACTAAATGCCTTTGGAGACGTCTTCGATAAATTAGTAGTATTCACTATGTTGATGCACCTCAGAAATCGCCTCCAAACCGCAAGTTATACCGCTTGCCACATCCCTGGATTGAGAAGTATTAGCGGTAGGGCCCATTGCAACCGTCTGCATGAACATGACATCCGACCACAACGACTTGTAATATGCCCATATATGCCTACATTACGCTGAACTTGTATACTGTAGAAGCCATATGAGATTCCGAATGCAGGCAGGACGGGGGGATTATTCTCTTCCCATACGAATCTCAATTTCACTTGAACATCTTGTCCGTGCTAGTGTCTATCGTCTAGTAGGAGAACGCTATATCGATGCACGCGGCGTCTAGCATTTAGTGGCGGGCAGCGTGATGGTGTGAGGTGGACTTACTGCTCGTGGGTGGACATCTTTAGTTGTCATCGATGGCAATTTGGATTGATTCCGATACCATGATGAGATCTTGCAGTAGCATGTTGTTGTTCATTCGAACACAGAGACATGCCATCACATTTCAGGGGGTCAATGTACGTTCAGATTAAAATGTTATGTCTAGAAAGGTCATATATGACGCTCTTGGCGAGGACAGCTGGGCCTGTAAAGCGGTGAGACCCAGTCTAGAAAGGTCGGATACGGTGTCATATCCGACCTTTCTAGTCTGATAACATATATTGTAAGTCACTTTTCATTTTCCATAGCATTAAATCAAAATCAATAATAGTCGGTAAACTCCGAAAGTACAGTACACACTTTTCCATGGTTTTTTTTCTAGTTTTTGAAAACGCTAATTCCATATACGGATAAACTCTATATTATGAAAACGCTATGAAATTTACATGAAACAAATGTACATATTATGGAGAAATCTAAAATGCACATTAAGTCTTCATCTTGAAGTCAATGTAACAAACATTATTTTAAAAATATTTTTGAATTAACATTTATTATTATTAAAAAAAAGCGGACTTCATCGTCATATTATTGAATATTTACTTGTTCTCGCCATGATATAGCTGAAAAATTGCTGAATTGGCGTTAAACAACAATTACCCACTCACCCCTAAAAAAATATCTATATTTTGGAAGAAGCTTGGAAATGTTGAAGTCTAAATTTTGACAATGGGTGACATCCGTTCATAATTTCATGCTTATTACACTGATTAGTTGTCACTGTCATTATTGTGCCCACTTGTTCATTGGTCAACTGTTCATCAGGTTTTGCTCTACTCAATTTCTAAGCCTCTTTTACTTGGACTATCACTATCATCAACCATTTATGCTCCACCCGACTCCAACAAACACAATAAAAACGAGTACCATAATATCAATTACGATAATAATTCCGTTTACGGTCAGGGTTTTATTAAAACGTATAATTTTTTACTTATATCCACAAGGGAAGCTACAATCATAGCGTCTTTAATGTGACTAATGACGTCTACCCCACATCAAGGTGCTGTTCGTCTTAAATAACAAATAAACGACAATTTTGAGAGAAAACAAAATTGAGCCACGTTTAATTGTGGCCGATTCTGTTTTTCCTTCTGTTCAATCATTGTAAGTTTTTTTCAACCAAAATTACTCGAAGATGTGGAACTAAGAAAAGTTTGAATATACCAAAAAGGTAATCAGAAGTCGTAAATTGAAGAAGAACAGACAAAACAAATGACCACAAAAAGATGACAAAACACTGCACAGAACCAGGGTGAACTCAAAATAGTCCACAGTTCATTTACGATTCCTCCAATGAGTGTTTATGTCTTACTTCTGTTAATATTAAGTTCAATTCATGTGTTAAAGTGTCTAAATGTATTTGAACAATTAAAATAAATATGAAATTTATACTTTTATTTTCATAAGAACTCGATGACATTTTTTCATTTAGACTGTGATTATTTCGAATTACTATGTACATTATAAAACCAACATAATTAGTTCTTTATATTGTGTTTAAAGTACTGGTTTTATAATCAACGAAAAACAGAATCATAATTTAATTGTAGTCAGACGATTTTTAATAATTATAAAATATTACTCCGATTTAAAGACATATTGTTAAAGAACCTACTTTCGTGTATCCCAATTTCGTGGGTTGCTCAAAAAAATATATTCGTGAGTTTTTAAATTCGAGAATTTATTTTTTAGTTCACCTAACTAGTCAGGGTGGTATTTTGCCTTCATGCAGCGTCCATCCTCCGTCGTATGTTGTCCGTCTGTTGATTTTTCACATTTTTATCTTCTCCTCTGAAACCAGTGGGTCATTATGAACCAAACTTAGCAGGGATAGACATTGGATGGTCCCCATTTTAAAGTGTATCCGAACTCTATCCAAGATGGCTGTCATTACATAAAATAGGAATTCCTTAAATGACATTCAGCTTTATTTGAAGGCAGATCAATCTCCAAAATTTACTCTGACGACAGTTAGTTACTGAAATAAAGGAATATTTAAGTAAAAAGCACGAAAAAAAATAGTCTTCACAGAAACTACTTATACAATTTGAACAAAGCCTTTCAGGAATACTTGGGTGGTCCCAAAGCAAAATGTATATGATCGGTCCCAACTTCATCCAAGATGTCCGCCGTTACCAAAAATAGAAATTATTAAATGAACATAAACAGTATTATTTGAAACCATGACCAACTCAAATGTTAACTGTAAGAACATAAGAAGGATCTGGTCCCCATCAAAACCCATCATGAAATGTACAATGGTCATCCTCAGATAAAGGTTTGTGTCGATGAGCTTAGATGCGTATTAGAATAAACGCATAAAAGATATTGTGTTCTTTATTAATGTCCTGAAATTGGAACAAAAAAAAATATACGTTATAAATATACGAAAATTTATTCCCCACGAATATAAAGTATTTCGCAGAATAGAAGAATGATTTTTTCAATTAAATAATGACACAAAAATTATAAAATTATTTGAAAGCAATTTGTTAGTACATTAAAATTTGTGAAAGAAAAAAAATCAAGTTTTGTCGTATTAATATATGTTTAATGACAATGAAATGAAAATTTATAGTACCTATATAATATCATGTCTACAGTACAAAATTGCTCAATCTTTGATTGACATCAAAATGGGATTTTAAAATTTTCACACACCGAGTACTCAGTTTGATTCTCACTGACATTTTTGTTTAAATAAGTGTTAGAGATATCCGAAGGGTCAATCAAGAATATACAAACCAGAGGCACATGCCACAATGAGCATAAGACACAGAACGGAAAAAATAATAATAAAGCAAAACACAAAAACAAAACACACACAGAAAACTAGAAAATCAGCAAGAATGACATCCCTTAATAAATCGGAAGTGAACTCTTAAAAAGTAAGACGTCGATTAGTCTTGGTCGACGACATAACCAACCGATAAACACACGAACCAAGTCTTTAACCTACAGAGGTTGTCGAGGCCGCGATCATTTAGTAATCAGATTCAATATTCATTTCCATTAGATAAAATTTAACAGTTCTAGGATACAAACAGTGTTATACAAAATGTAGAAACTACAAATACAGATCTATGGAAAGTCTCGTCAAATTTCATACGTTCGGATTTCGGAACTATTTTCATGACGTCGCCAGAAAGGAATTCTTAATTGAAAGAATATTATCTTATACAATTAATTAAAATTATGTAATTAAATAATAATAATAATAATAATAATAATAATTTATAATAATAATAATGATATTAAATAATAATAATAATGATAATTTATAGTAATAATAATAATAATAATAATAATAATAATAGATAAAATCGACTGCTTTTGTAATTCGTGGAGTTCTTAAACTAGAAAACAACATGGCTTCAACTGTCAACATTATCATAGTCGGAAATAGTAAAATATAGTCAAAACAGATGAAGTAATAATGCTTTTACCAGTATTGTGACACCTCCGGACAGAAACCTCCCATAGACTTTGCATTGAAAATTAATTGTGGATACTCTGTGGATATCCAATGACGTCACTGTCACAGGCAGGTACACTAATTGATATGCGCTAATTAAAATGCAAATCATTATGGTATTATTGTAATCAGTTATATAATTTAGTATTTTCGGACACATGTAGGTAGCTGACTAGTGCATTTATCGGTGGACTCTGAACTTTGCTCATTGACCATGGACAGTAATATAAGACAGGTACAACCTGTTTAAGGGCGAAGTCTATATCCAACATTTGGCTGTCTTGAAAGAGAGGCATGAGAGGCGAATGGCATGCCTCCTAAAATTGAATAACTAAAAGAAATGTTTCCATAGTACACGTATGCCCCCGCCTAACAGGGAGTTGATGCCTAAAGAGGGGATAAAAAACGATGTGGGAGGAAAGGTTTCTGAAGGGGCCTAGGGGGTTATTGAATGTGCCTATGCATGTATGTTGCAATGTCTGAAAATCGTTTTCTGAGGTTTTTGCCATTGAGACTTTTTTCGAGTTTCTCATAGCATGAAGTGTCAAAACATGATGGGGCGACCATTTGGTTTTGAGAGGGGGGCTTGAAATATTTTGACCCAGAATTAGTTGACTCTTTTGTCGAAAATAAAAATTCTGATATCAAAGTCATTTGCTCAGATTTACATATTTTTGTCACAATGTGAGTGTGCAAGATAAAGGGTAAGAACAGGTCCAGCAGATATCGAGTAGGTCGACTGAATGTATTTTTGCAGGACCTAGAATCGACCTAATGTCAACAAAATTTTTATTCTATATAGATAAGGGTTTTGGGCTTATCAAAAGGGGAATGAGGGTCAAACGAAAATGCAATCAAGGTTTTTCAAGCAAAGCTGCTTGCCATAAAAAGAAAAAAACTTGTATAATTCTCTGCTGTCATGCTTGTCTTGTCAGAATCATTTCGTGTTTTTGAATAGTGGATAGCATGTAGATGTAACAGATTCCCTAGCCGAGGACGAAGGCGAGCTGCTCTTTCTATTTGACGCCAGCTCACACAAAGTATTCAGAGAGGAGAATCATCCTTTCAGGAGAAATGCATAGACTTTCATGAAATTCATCCCAGGGTTGCATACGACCTGGCACATGTGTGTATTTCATGATCAGTACACACTAACAAATGACGTACTACACATAACGCTTTGTGTGGATATTATAACTTTTCTTTTAAAATTTTCATTTGAGCTTATTTGAATTTTTCAGAATATAAACAATAAGAGATTTCAGGATTTCTTATTGAAATAAATTTTATTGCGATTTTAAATACTATTTTGTTCAATATTTTTACACTTCCGATGAAAAGATATTTGGCTATGAATACAATAGTCACGTGACTAAAATTCGTATATTAGCTTTGATCATTTACCTATACTAATAAAGGGCGAAGCCCTTTTAAATATAGACTAAGTACTAGCTAGGCATATAGCATCTGCTGCTTATAGATTGTTACACGACGAACAAAACACAAATATTGATGTTTCTAATAAATTTCATCTAATATAGTCATGAAGACCTTCGAGGATGGTTAAATGTAGAACTTCATGTTGAATTATATCCAATTTTAGCACTTTTATAACAATTCAAATTAAATGTCAGCTGCTGATATAAATACATATTAGACTTAAAAGATAAACGATACCAAACATCCCTTTGGCGTTTCTCTAAATGCCAATTACAGATTTCAGTCTTTATTTGAACAATAACGGTTAAATCCTAATTGTGTAACATTTTGTTTCGGGCATGAACTCTTCCACGTAATTAAGCGCATAAATGACATAGATTAATAATAAAATTGTGGGTGTTATAGTCTTTATTATATTAGTAAAATCTAAATAAGATTTACTGAAAATAAAAGGACAATTTCAAATGTAATATAGAATTGGTAAAACCTGACACGACCACGTTTATAGTTTCTGTAAAGCGCGTATTAAAAGCGTAGATATAAAATTTAGTGCGCACTAGGCGTTTTTAGAATAACCGCCATCAGGTACGCTCAAAAAATGTCAAAACATTGGAAAAGCAAATGATTTAAAGGTTTTGTGAGCATAAAAAACACAAAGGGTCTAAATAGAGTAGCCTAAATCGGCACAAAGTTTTTGATTGAAAACAAGTTATACTTAAGGGTAAAGCATTTGACCGCACAGCGCATCTATAATTGTTGGATAGGGTGTCCCATCACGATGGGGGTTGTTCAGTTATAATACAGAAACCCTGACCGTGGACTATAGTAGGTAATGTGTTTAGAGTGCCACGTTCACTGCACGTTAATACCATCTTTTACTAAATTGGAAAGGTGTAGCCGCTTACTATTTCCAGTTCCATCCCATATATTCATACCTTTCCAGTGGTAATCGAAGGGCATTCCTCTTTCATTTTTGTATAGGTTTTTTTTTACTGTTGAATTTGAATGTTCTCTTCCTGAATATGCATGATATATTTGCCACTGGGTGTTAATCAACTATCTATTTAATTCTATATCAATACGGCGTGGGTTCGCGCCCGGCGTTGTAAATTACAAAAAAGGTGCACTCGACTCGCAACCGCAAGTGATAAAGTTTACCAGTTGCTTGCCCATGGTCAGTGGTTCTCGCCGGGTACTCCGGCTTCTTCCACCACTAAAACTGGTCGCCATGATATAGCTGAAATATTGCTGAAAGTGGCGTTAATCACCAAAAATCAAATCAAATCAAATCAATACCAAATGCTGATAAGTTGAAACTGTTAGTTATTATTATCATTTATTGTAAATGATTGACACATATAGGAAGACTTTTTTTTTTCATCCTAAATCTAAGTTATTGAAAATTGTTAATATCACGCAAGTTAAAAATTATATGTATAAACATTGATTCTTTGATTAAACGTTAGAGAATATCGAAGGAGCAATCAAAAATGGACAATCCAGAGAAACTGGCAACATAGGATACACAAGACGAAGAAAAACAAAAAATATACATTGAAGTTGTTACTTAGGAGGGTTTAGAACGACAACAATATGATCGGTTTATTTGTAAATGCTTTAAAATATCTATCATTTATTCAACTCTCCACATTTTCCTTTTGGCAGTCTGAATTCATTACCCTGATTGTGTTGTCGCTGCTTCATTGTTGTATAGTGTTGAACTTGTCTGTTCTCGTCCATAATACGCATGACATATTGGGCGTTGGGGGTTAGCCAATTAGCAATCCATCAATCACATTTTGATATTAACAACTAATATCGTATCTGTTGTGTATTCTAATTTATCGAACTTTATTATCTAGTCCAGGATACTGATGGATGAGCGGTCATGTATATATATGAATGTTATGGGTATCGACATTGTTTGTTTCTACGATGTTTCAATTATATTTTGGAACTGTTCCGACAGTGTGGTCTTTTTGTTTTTTTCCTTTTACATATTCCATTTCATTATTAGTTCTTTTTTAAATTACTAACACGACAGATACAGCATGCAATGGTTTTGAAGATAAATTTTATTCTGGCCAATATAAACAATATTTGTTTTCTAATATGTTTACCGCTTTAACGATTGCACTAAATAGCTGTTGGAATTCGAACCTTTTACACTAAGCGTGTGACATTACTGGCAAAGGCACTTATTCAACTGGAATTAATAATATTACTTTAACAATATATTCTAAGTGCGGAATGCATTATGTTGTAAGACATCCTGCTTTTCTCGTTCTATATTAATCTATAGATTACTGAAGTTTCTGATACCACCCAGGTAGTACCTAAAATCACAGTAAATTCGATTTCTAAGCAGATTTTGTACCTAAGCAATCTTCCATTTCTAACTATATGCACTTTTTGACCTATGGCTAAAGACCAACTCCTTTCATCTCGCCGGTCATATCTCGTCTCAGCAAATATTTCTTTGTGATCCTTGGCATACTCTTCCGTTTGAAAAACAAACTGTTTGTTTTCGTTTGGTTCATTATTTTGATCCGCAAAGTGATCCTGTTAACCTCTGACAAAATGAAAGTAAACTATGATTAAATAAGAAGGGGGGAATAGGTATATATTGGTGATATACATGTTTTAAATAGAGACTAAAAGGTGCAAGTTCTCAATTATAGAGCTAATGAAGACATTTGTTATCATCGGGAGATATAGAACAAGAAATGCTTTATTTAACATGAGAAAGTTCGAGATTAACTTATCTTAACTATTAATAATTTGATTTGGAAGCATAATTTGCAATTAACAAAACAGAAAATATCAATACCATTCACCTCTATTTTATATGTATTCTATTTCACTGTAAATGTACTTGGATAAATGTTTTTACCTCTGTTTCTAAAAGTTTTGCCAGATCTTTTTTTTTTATACAGTTTCTGAACCACACTGCTGGTGCACTGCACCCAACATGGTGGGTTCAAATCTGGCCGTGGGAAGAACAAACAAAACATATATCAGCTACAAATCTGCCTCCAACACTCTTTGGCAGAATGTTCTGGCAGATACATGTATTTAAATAAACCAATCTAGTATTCTTTCCGGATCCAGTGGTATAGATATATTGTAGGGTTGTCACTTGGGTTGAGACGATTGTTATACTTATTTCGTGTGACTGAATATGAAAAATCGCACTTTACAATGTATAATTTAAGATGTTTGATTTAGATTGCTGCCTAATTAATAAAAAGACATGACCATCGTCAAGCGGTCATGTATATGTATGTTAGGGTCATGTATATGTATGTTAGGGTCATGTATATGTATGTTAGGGTCATGTAAATGTGTGTTAGGGTCATGTATATGTATGTTAGGGTCATGTATATGTATGTTAGGGTCATGTATATGTATGTTAGGGTCATGTATATGTATGTTAGGGTCATGTATATGTATGTTAGGGTCATGTATATGTATGTTAGGGTCATGTATATGTATGTTAGGGTCATGTATATGTATGTTAGGGTCATGTATATGTATGTTAGGGTCATGTATATGTATGTTAGGGTCATGTATATGTATGTTAGGGTCATGTATATGTATGTTAGGGTCATGTATATGTATGTTAGGGTCATGTATATGTGTGTTAGGGTCATGTATATGTATGTTAGGGTCATGTATATGTATGTTAGGGTCATGTATATGTATGTTAGGGTCATGTATATGTATGTTAGGGTCATGTATATGTATGTTAGGGTCATGTATATGTATGTTAGGGTCATGTATATGTATGTTAGGGTCATGTATATGTGTGTTAGGGTCATGTATATGTATGTTAGGGTCATGTATATGTGTGTTAGGGTCATGTATATGTGTGTTAGGGTCATGTATATGTGTGTTAGGGTCATGTATATGTGTGTTAGGGTCATGTATATGTATGTTAGGGTCATGTATATGTGTGTTAGGGTCATGTATATGTATGTTAGGGTCATGTATATGTGTGTTAGGGTGTATCGATTTTGCCTCTTACTTTAAATATATTTTATTGTTCCGTAATCAATTGGGTAAGATATGAGTTTTAAATCTTATAAATGGCTTCCAATACATACATATACCAATATATAAATGAACTTAGATGATTATTTTGACCCAGTTTCTACGATTTTTCTATTAGGGTTTTCGCTGGACGTTAAACACCAATCAATCAATCAATCAATCAATCAATTAGGGTTTGAAACTGTTCTGATGGTGTTGTATTTTTTTTCTTTGTGTTTCATCTTGATATTAACGCATAAACACAAGTAAAATGTGGTTAATCCCATCTTATGAATAATGTATCGGGTTAGGGTTATGGTGTTTAACCGCACTTTCAACAATATTCCAGTTATATTGTGGTGGTCAGTTTTATTGGTGGAGGAAACCGGAGGACCCGGAGAAAACCACCGACCTGTCGCAAGTCACTGACAAACTTTTTCACATAAAAAGTGGGATTCGAATTCACAACGTTAGTGGTGTTAGACACTGATTGCATAGGTAATTATAAATCCAACTACCATTATGATCACGACCACGACGACTCCTCAATAATCGTAGGTAATAACTTATTATGTACATGTACGCTTATGCTTTAACTTCACAATAGACCATTTACACATTTATATCGTTTCATTTTTAAATCCGTAAATTTAGATTACTGTAAATGAAGACTGAGCAAAACCCATCTATGTTTACAACGAGAGGACAATTATAAAGAACTGGTAGGGATATCGCACCCATGGTTACCTCAACTCTTGAGTTTGGTATCGTAGCGCGAACATACGTTAGTGTTGTTATAGGCTTATGTTCAGAAGTCAACAACCTGAACAGCTTGGCCGCCAATTGACCAAAGGGCATTAGACGATGATGACATCAGATAATGTTGAAAGCTGTCATGACATTTTATGTTCTGCTTTTTTCTTCGAAATCGAAAGCTTACGGGTCAATAGTGTGTGGTGGTCTTTTCATGATGTTTAATCATTTGAAGTGAGAGGTGATTGTTCGGTTTGTTACTATTGGTGGAATTGTTTACCATCACTGTCTAAACTTTCTTTTAATAATAGTAAATAAACAAAATATGTTATGTTTTACAAACTAACAAAAAGTTTACAATTTTCTCAATGTACCAAATCACTCACGTTCATTCACAATAAGAACATATATATTTTTAGAGATATCTACGTTTTTGTTATTTTGAACTAGAAACATGCCGTGCGTGCATGTGAAAGATTCACCCATGGTGTGAAATATTTGATACGTACAGCATTAATTAGTAATACATGTATTGTTTATCGTTCATTCATGTTCTATATTTATATATTTACTCAAACACGCTTTGTGTATTCCTATATGTTACCACGTAATCCCATATATACATTGCGGTGTTACAGAAACAATGGAAAACATCTTAGACACGTGGCACATTTTCTTCACCTTTTTTCATACATAGTTGGGAGTCAGTGAACTTGACAATCATTAAAAGTACGGAATGTACAACAAATACGATACATATTCTGCTTTCTTATAACCACAAAAATATTGGCCAATAATTCAAAAACTGTGATTCCGCTTACAATCCTTGATAGCAGACCAAATAATACTTGACCGCAAAATCGGTACACATATCCATATGTGTATCCATATGTGTGCCATATTTACGAGTAAACAATACGTGCCTACACGGAACAAGTGTATATTTTTTAAAGAATTACTTTTTGATATAATTAATGGAAATGCTATGTCTATAGGATGTGAAGAGGATAGTAAGATATTATACTTCTGATGTTGTTTGTTTTGAGTACATGTGTACTTACAACAAACCTATCTAGGCATCACAACACGTATTTCACCGTTATTTTGAGAAAACGACAATTTCCAAGAACCAGAAATTTCTTAACATTAAACAACAATCAGAATTTTATCTAACTTTCTCATTCAAAACTGCAGTCAGATTTTTGTTTTTGTTTTGCAGTTTTCATGTCAATTTATTTGTTTTATTAACAATTTGACGCGACAGAAAATAATAAAAGTTAAATGGTCGTTCCCTTAAATGTAGTTAGATATTCTACGCCATCATTTATGCAACGTCAAAACTACAATAGACCACATCTACAAATATTAAAAGGAATTGTACAATAATACTCCCAGCCATACTATTGTAAATGCGGCCTCTAATATCAGTTAGTGATCGCTGATACAGGCCGATGTTTTTGCAGTTCTTTTTATAAACGAGCTTAAGAATTTGTCCAATGTTGTAATAGGAAAATTAGGTAAACTCGTTCAAAAACAAAACTGTTCTCACGACTTTTTTTATTTTATAAATCATGTCATCGTTATTGTACAAGATACTTTACTATTGAAACAAAAGAAGTTGCCCGTATTGGATATAACGGGTTTCTTTCCCCTAATGAGTACTCACGTACTCATCTTTCATCTACCGTTTTCCTTGTGGCAAGAAAGAAACAATTCCAGTGCCACCTATGTACCTACTTGATTCATTAAATTTACGAGAAGTTTGAAGAGACAATAGAATGGCCAATAGAAAAAGGAGTAGAAGACAAGCAATGGTCGATAAAACACTACACAGGTAACGACAGTCTGAGCAACTCTTAACATCACTAAAAACCTGGGGCTGAATTCAGATTCTCCGGAACGGAAGTATGCTAGTTTCTGTTCCAATAGTGGCATCTATTGTGTTACTCTTCTTAAAAATTGGATGAAAAGTTATGGAAGATGAAAGAAAGATGAAATTATGATTACCACAAACGGAATATTTACGTGGTCATCTGCGACATAGATTTTCCGTATTGGTTTATGATGGTGACTTTGATAGAAAGGTAGATATCTAATTTAGTACGCACCACGCATTTCTGGAATAACCTTCATCATTGACGCTCAGAATAACCTTCATCAGGTACACTCAAAGTCAAAAGATTGGAAAGACAGATAGCTTAAAGGTCTGTGTGCGCAAGAAAACCAAAGGGTCTAAGCAGGATAGCCAACATACTTAACCAAGTTGTCAAATGGGTGGAAGGAGAGTTTGAAGATACCAAAGGGGCAACCAGAATCCATATATCGAAGAAGAACAGACAACTCAATGGCCAAAAGAAAAAGTACAAAAGAACAAACAACGATCTACAAAACATACACATAAACCTAAAGATCGAGTAACACGAACCCCACTAAAAACTTGGAGTTGCCAGAAAAAAACATAGTACAGTGGATTTTGTCGGAAATGTGCGCTTTGCGCATCAGGAGCTGCTACCAGTTGTTGTACACGTGCCAGAAGCATGACATTCTACATTTATGTCATGTTCAAAGAGAGAGTTGTGTATTTTATTCGCCAAGAACCACAATTACAAGCCGATCTTTTCCATACCAAGAGAATGGTATTTTCAACAAAAAAAGAAAGAAAAAGAAAAAGGGTAGAAAGAAAAAAGAGAAAGGAAAAAGGAAGAACGAAAAAAGAGAAAGAAAAAAGGAAGAAAGAAAAAAAAAGAAAAAAAAGTCCACTGCATTTTTTAAAGTCTTCTGTTAAATATAATATGTTAGTACTTAATAGTACATGTATTTTTATATGTATATATAATAATTGTTATTAATACGTAATTGTTATTGTCTTAGATCTTCTTTTTTATCGGGGTTATTCAGTGCTTTATCGACAAATATGTATATCAGAACATAAAACGTAAGAAAAAAATGCAATTGAACCCAATAATCGATGGAGATTTCCAAGATGAAAGTTTTTTCCTCTTGACACGCACTCATTAATCTATTGCAAATGAAATTATCTTAAACAAGTTGCATCTGGTGACACTTCCCCTGTGCACTAAGGTAGATCCGACTGGTATTTGCATATTTTTGTAAGTAATATTTAGATAACGACGAATGAATATTTGGGTTAATTGTATGATATTTCTATACTATGGTGTTTTTTATTTTATTTTCGCTTTTATGATATAGTTAACTTCGTAAACATCGTTTCCTGGTATTCACATCCGTGTTGCGGACAAATTTATCATTCAAGTTGGCTAAGATATAAAATTTCACATCTAAATTTATATAACGCTTGTCTATAATAAAATGAAAATTAAAAAATATCAGTGTCGGAAAATTAAGTTCCAAAATAAAATAGAAAAATGGTAGAAAGAGACAAACTAGATAACACACAAATATGATCGCTCATTTGGCACGTGCATTTAGATAAAAAGTGGCGGGGTTAAGCTAGTTTTATGGGCCCAAACCTCCAATCTTAAAGTGATGATAATTATTATTAATGCACTGTTTTGCATTAACTTAGGGATCGTCGCACATTGTCGCAGTTTTTTTCAAACGAAGTCAGTTTCGTTTGGTAGGTGAGTGGTTTTGAGCTCTCTCGTTTGGAATCGCACATTGAGATTTGTCAATAAATCTTTAAAAATGCACTTAAAAAACGGCATAACATTGAATGGAACATCGTTTTAATTTCTTTCGAGTCTGTATATTGTACTGTTTCTTTATTATACTCCCTTCCTATGGTACCGAGGGTTCTATGATACCACGGTATTTACGTTTTACACGATTGCGCAATTGCAGCGCCACCTAGTAGCAGATCTATTTTGGTATAGTGGAGTCCCAACCTACACGCTTACGATCCATTCTCTATCCAGAGTTGTCGTTCCCGCTACGCTCCACTCTATCTCTGTCAACGCTCATTTTACAAGATTTTTGTAAAATTTAGAAACAGTAAAAAAAAATGTACTTAAAATTGTTTTATTTATTGTAAATATCAATAAAGATGAAAAATGATTTGTGATCGTTTTTAATTTTTACCTTCGCAAAATAGTTCTCCAAGAAGTGGGGGGGGGAAATCATTTTTAAGCTTAAGAGAATTCATTTGAAATGAGTGATTTATTTTCATCTTTGTTGATATTTACAATAATTAAAAGAATTTTAAGTACATTCTTTTTTACTGTTATTAAATTTTACAAACATCTTGTCAAATGAGCGTTGACAGAGCTGAGTGGAGCATAGCGGGAACAACAACTCTGGATAGAGAATGGTTACGATCATCTGTCAAAATCTTATAATACAGCACTCCATAGACTGATTTTCGGAACTACCTCAGTACCATAGGAATCTTCTTTTCTTGACCTATAAAATGGACGCTGTTGTGCGGATTGCCGATTATAGACTCGTAAACATACTTTGGTTAAAAATAATGCATTGGATATGAAGGAAGGGATCTGCTGAAGTAATAAAAATAATATTTTCACTCGGGTATATAACCGTTTTTATTTATTTCTGGTAAAACTACCGTGGTACCATAGAACCCCGGGCTACTGAATAAGTAATGGGTGTATATGTATCCTGTTTGCGGTTCAACTAAATATCATGCGCAACGAAAAGCAACGGTCTTCTTTTGCAAATTAAAAAAAATAATGTTTTCGATTCTTGGAACGTTTTATGGTTCACTTGTATAGAAAGGGCTTTAAATGGATTTCTTGATATACAAGATGCATGCACTGCTCCACAAATAATAAATAAGCGTTCCAGATCTTTGCACTTATTATAAGAATGCACATTACAGAGATGTCCATATTAATCTATAAATATCATATTATATGTACACTTAGATGAAATCAAGTTTCTGTGATTTTGAAAGGATAAAGATTCATAGATAGACCCTTTATCATGACATGCATATGGAGAATACATGGTTCTAAACCCTATATTGTTAGGTGGAGTTTGGTTTATAATACATCGGTATTCTGTTTTTCACAGTTTCATTTGGAGGGGGTGGGTGGGTGGTCTGAGCCAAATGAAACTAACTTCATTGGGAAAAAAAACTGTCACATTTTGCGACGATCCCTTACCAATAGTAAGTGCCAATAAAAACAATTAGTATGTTTCTATAGTGTCCTATTTTCGTGCACGTATTCAACACATTATAAAACAAAATATTCGCAAATAGAAGAAAAAAAAATGTTAATAAATTAAGTTAGATAACAAGAACAAAAAATAAATAGGTTACAATCCTAACGACTCTTAAGAAAACATTATGTTTCTTGGTACATTACAAATAAAAAAAATATATTATAATGTAACACGGCAACAGTGGTACAGGGTGCAATGAGTACAGTTCCCGTTTGATTGGACAATTTATTTCTCTGTGCCGTTGGGTTAATTATAATAATTTTACTTGATCTTCCCATTAATGGCAGGTTACTTGGTTCTTTTACTTTAATAAGCTCGTCCTGACCAGTAAAAAGGTACCCACTAGGCAGGCGTCTTTGCCAATAAGCATCTGTAAAAATAAATGTTTAAAGTGTAGTTTGACAAATTGATTAAAATTTGCACCAATAGTTAAAGAGTTCAACCTTTTGACTTTGACAATTGATATGGGTAGGTCAAAAACCGAGAAAAAAAAAGCAATTATACGTGAAGAAAAATAACTTCTATAATGGTTTTAATACAATACTTTTAAATGTTATTTGACTGAGAGAAAAAAAAAACCATTGTAATGGACGGAGCCATTTTCAGAACACTGTGGTACAATTTGGAATAATAAATGTGTATTATTATATTTTAGAAAATATTACTTTTAGTGCTTTGGTACAGGCACTTCAAAGAAAAGTGACAGGGTTAAATCTAGCTTAATGGACTCAGAATTTAGTTTAATATTTTTTAGCTTAATATTATTTTATTGCAAGCAAAACAGCAATGGGATTGGACAAAAAGTTATCACAACTTATGGACTGTCCTCTCCCTACTCAAAATTGATTATATTATATTTTGCAAGTAAATAAAAATGTTTTGATTGTAAATACCCAGTGCATTTGGCATATACTAAAAGACGTACTTGTTAAGGGGTGCTTAAAAATTTGCATATCGTTGTACATTCGGAATAATCTGATGGATCATATATATTTACTGGTTTAATTGTGTTTAATGGTTTAGATATCTTGGTTCATACGAAATAATCTGATTGATATATATATAGCATTTACTTGTATGGTTTACATATTGGTGTATATTTGTTTAAAGATGCTTAATGGGTTACATATCAGTATCCATTCGGAATAAGGGCTGTTCAACGGTGTTTTAATGGTTTGCATATCAGTATCTATTCGGAATAAGGGCTGTTTTTATTAAATAAAATACGATCTTTTACAATACAGTTACATGGTAAATAAAGAATCTTTTCATCTTGATTTCGTTGAAATCTACACAATAATAATTTGGTATTAATTTTGATCAAATTCTTCCTATTTCTAAATTAATATACGCAAATAGATAATGAAATTCGTCACCAATTATATTTTCGTTGTGCAGCGTGCAGTAGCGGTTTTCGTTCGTTTAGTATTTTAGATACCGACCAACTTAAATTGTTACATCTGAACACCGAAATATACATATTTGTTTGTTGTTCTTTTTTCTTTTGTGCCTTTTTAAATTTCCAAAGTATTTTTCTAAGCAAAGACCCGTTTTGACTATAAAGCAAACCCTCTCTGTATTCTCTATTTAACAACAAGGGTAAATCCTGTTCACACGTCAGGACAGATATTAACATTAACCCATATATTATATACGTCTATTAGAAAAGAAAAATACTTCAGACAAATTGTTGGCACTAATTGATAGTGAGCGCAAACAAAGGAAACACATAAGTGCTATTGTAATAGTGACTTCGGTGTTTTCCCATATAAAGCATTTGATGTACGGGTTTACCCAATTACCGGGCAGCATTGTCATAATATAACTATTAACTAGCCCTTACCGATTTACATTGACCTATCAATCTAATATTATTCTTAAATTACTTGGCACCAGCTACCCAGGTGTCAGGCAAGGTGATCAAGTACAAACATATTAAATTGAGCGATTAAACTGACTACATTTAACTGATCCTGAAACGTGTTGAAAACTTAGTCTTTCACATTATCAACAGGGTTTTGGGACAAATTCAAGAGGTCAACAAGTTTAAAATATCAGTGACTGTAGGATAAATGGACAATTACTGTATCTAACCACAGGTTTTTCTATTTTGATTGGTATCCATTTGTCATCCTTAAGAAAACTAATCCACCAGTAGCCAATGGTGAACTTGCATAATGCTAGAAATTATTAAACTTAACTAAACATGTATATACAAGGGGATTGGGTAAGAAGAGCGTTTTTGATGGACTGGACTGTCCTAATTTGCTACATATGTTTAATGACACACTTATGCCATGACGGTCGTTTTTTGGGGTTTTATGCATGTATGTTCAACGACACTTATGTCGTGGTGGTCAGGTTTTTTTTCGGGTGTGTTATGCCACTTTATGTATTCAACTATGTCGTGGCCATTGGTTTTTTTGCGATGGATGTTTTATACCAATTGAATTTAATTATGTCGTGGCTATTGTATGTTTTTTTGCTATGGATCTTGAATGCTACTTTAATTCAGTTATGAATTAAAAGGCTATTGTCTTTGCTATGTATGCTAAATACCGCTTTCATTCAGTTATGTCGTAGCCTTCGTTTTTATTTTTTGCTATGTATGTTTAATGCTACCTTAATTCAGTTATGTCGTGGCCTTCGTTTTTATTTTTTGCTATGTATGTTTAATGCTACCTTAATTCAGTTATGTCGTGGCCTTCGTTTTTATTTTTTGCTATGTATGTTTAATGCTACCTTAATTCAGTTATGTCGTGGCCTTCGTTTTTATTTTTTGCTATGTATGTTTAATGCTACCTTAATTCGCAATTGATTCGCTATGCAAGGGCCAGTAGCAATTATTCTGATTTCCTGAAACGTCATCTTCATCTAAGAAACAGGCTACTGGACCAGGGCTATAAAAAGATTCGCCTTATTCGATCTCTTAAAAAGTTTATATTCCGATACCAAGATCTTGTCGAAATATATTCCGTCTCTACAGAAACGATTATAAGCGATAGTGAAAATGTATAAAGATAAAGAAGTCAAGAAAAATGTCAAGGATATTTTTTTATCAATGTGTGACGTAAAAAAAATATTTTTGACATTTACGTCACCGAATATGGTACTGCTTTGACAACTATTTTACCTATTTTGTTCCTGTATTTGAATACTGTTATAGTGACAGCCGGAACCTTTGAACCGTAATGAGAGCGGGAGGTTTGGCGCCTTAAAATCTGATTCAACCCACCATTTCCTTAGAAATGCCTGTACCAAGTCAGGGTCATTACGGTTTTCACAGTTTTCCGGTTGTTGACTGATTTTGTCTGTTTATATAATTATGAGTTTTGACTTTCCCTTTGTAAGATTGTTCGGAATTCGGTAATTTTGTTATTACCCTTATCAGTTATGTCATGGCCTTCGTTTTTATTTTTTGCTATGTATGTTTAATGCTACCTTAATTCAGTTATATCGTGGCCTTCGTTTTCATTTTTTTGCTATGCATGTTTAATGCTACCTTAATTCAGTTATGTCGTGGCCTTCGTTTTTATTTTTTGCTATGTATGTTTAATGCTACCTTAATTCAGTTATGTCGTGGCCTTCGTTTTCATTTTTTTTGCTATGTATGTTTAATGCTACCTTAATTCAGTTATGTCGTGGCCTTCGTTTTTATTTTTTGCTATGTATGTTTAATGCTACCTTAATTCAGTTATGTCGTGGCCTTCGTTTTTATTTTTTGCTATGTATGTTTAATGCTACCTTAATTCAGTTATGTCGTGGCCTTCGTTTTTATTTTTTGCTATGTATGTTTAATGCTACCTTAATTCAGTTATGTCGTGGCCTTCGTTTTTATTTTTTGCTATGTATGTTTAATGCTACCTTAATTCAGTTATGTCGTGGCCTTCGTTTTTATTTTTTGCTATGTATGTTAAATGCTACCTTAATTCAGTTATGTCGTGGCCTTCGTTTTTATTTTTTGCTATGTATGTTTAATGCTACCTTAATTCAGTTATGTCTTGGCCTTCGTTTTTATTTTTTGCTATGTATGTTTAATGCTACCTTAATTCAGTTATGTCGTGGCCTTCGTTTTTATTTTTTGCTATGTATGTTTAATGCTACCTTAATTCAGTTATGTCGTGGCCTTCGTTTTTATTTTTTGCTATGTATGTTTAATGCTACCTTAATTCAGTTATGTCGTGGCCTTCGTTTTTATTTTTTGCTATGTATGTTTAATGCTACCTTAATTCAGTTATGTCGTGGCCTTCGTTTTTATTTTTTGCTATGTATGTTTAATGCTACCTTAATTCAGTTATGTCGTGGCCTTCGTTTTTATTTTTTGCTATGTATGTTTAATGCTACCTTAATTCAGTTATGTCGTGGCCTTCGTTTTTATTTTTTGCTATGTATGTTTAATGCTACCTTAATTCAGTTATGTCGTGGCCTTCGTTTTTATTTTTTGCTATGTATGTTTAATGCTACCTTAATTCAGTTATGTCGTGGTCTTCGTTTTTATTTTTTGCTATGTATGTTTAATGCTACCTTAATTCAGTTATGTCGTGGCCTTCGTTTTTATTTTTTACTATGTATGTTTAATGCTACCTTAATTCAGTTATGTCGTGGCCTTCGTTTTTATTTTTTGCTATGTATGTTTAATGCTACCTTAATTCAGTTATGTCGTGGCCTTCGTTTTTATTTTTTGCTATGTATGTTTAATGCTACCTTAATTCAGTTATGTCGTGGCCTTCGTTTTTATTTTTTGCTATGTATGTTTAATGCTACCTTAATTCAGTTATGTCGTGGCCTTCGTTTTTATTTTTTGCTATGTATGTTTAATGCTACCTTAATTCAGCTATGTCGTGGCCTTCGTTTTTATTTTTTGCTATGTATGTTTAATGCTACCTTAATTCAGTTATGTCGTGGCCTTCGTTTTTATTTTTTGCTATGTATGTTTAATGCTACCTTAATTCAGCTATGTCGTGGCCTTCGTTTTTATTTTTTGCTATGTATGTTTAATGCTACCTTAATTCAGCTATGTCGTGGCCTTCGTTTTTATTTTTTGCTATGTATGTTTAATGCTACCTTAATTCAGTTATGCCGTGGCCTTCGTTTTTATTTTTTGCTATGTATGTTTAATGCTACCTTAATTCAGTTATGTCGTGGCCTTCGTTTTTATTTTTTGCTATGTATGTTTAATGCTACCTTAATTCAGTTATGTCGTGGCCTTCGTTTTTATTTTTTGCTATGTATGTTTAATGCTACCTTAATTCAGTTATGTCGTGGACTTCGTTTTTATTTTTTGCTATGTATGTTTAATGCTACCTTAATTCAGTTATGCCGTGGCCTTCGTTTTTATTTTTTGCTATGTATGTTTAATGCTACCTTAATTCAGTTATGTCGTGGCCTTCGTTTTTATTTTTTGCTATGTATGTTTAATGCTACCTTAATTCAGTTATGTCGTGGCCTTCGTTTTTATTTTTTGCTATGTATGTTTAATGCTACCTTAATTCAGTTATGTCGGGGCCTTCGTTTTTATTTTTTGCTATGTATGTTTAATGCTACCTTAATTCAGTTATGTCGTGGCCTTCGTTTTTATTTTTTGCTATGTATGTTTAATGCTACCTTAATTCAGTTATGTCGTGGCCTTCGTTTTTATTTTTTGCTATGTATGTTTAATGCTACCTTAATTCAGTTATGTCGTGGCCTTCGTTTTTATTTTTTGCTATGTATGTTTAATGCTACCTTAATTCAGTTATGTCGTGGCCTTCGTTTTTATTTTTTGCTATGTATGTTTAATGCTACCTTAATTCAGTTATGTCGTGGCCTTCGTTTTTATTTTTTGCTATGTATGTTTAATGCTACCTTAATTCAGTTATGTCGTGGCCTTCGTTTTTATTTTTTGCTATGTATGTTTAATGCTACCTTAATTCAGTTATGTCGTGGCTTTCGTTTTTATTTTTTGCTATGTATGTTTAATGCTACCTTAATTCAGTTATGTCGTGGCCTTCGTTTTTATTTTTTGCTATGTATGTTTAATGCTACCTTAATTCAGTTATGTCGTGTCCTTCGTTTTTATTTTTTGCTATGTATGTTTAATGCTACCTTAATTCAGTTATGTCGTGGCCTTCGTTTTTATTTTTTGCTATGTATGTTTAATGCTACCTTAATTCAGTTATGTCGTGTCCTTCGTTTTTATTTTTTGCTATGTATGTTTAATGCTACCTTAATTCAGTTATGTCGTGGTGATCAGTGTTTTTGTCCTGTTTTATGTTTTTTTTTAATTGATTATGTCATGGCGGTTGACTTCTGTTATTGATGCTCAATGCCATCGTTTTCTGCTATGAATGTTTTAAGGCCACTTTATTTCAGTTATGTCATGACATTATCTTTTACGCTATTGGTGGTTAATGTCACGTCACTATTATTCTGTTATATCGTGGTGGTTTTATTAGTTTAATTAACTTTGTTTATATATAATTCACATGTATAAACAGAGCGGCAACTATACAAAAGCTTTCAGAAACAAGCAAAAACTTCTATAATTCTGTATGTGTAAGAAAAACGCACAAATATCACAAAACTATATATGATTTTATACTTGATTATGATTATCATATATATCTACAAAGGGAGAATTTAAAAAATATATGTAAGTATGTAGATGTAAAGTAAAACTACACAAACTACTTTAAAGGGGCATTATCTGCCATAATCGTAAATTTTTGTTACCCATAAAAACTAACAGATATGATTGATGCCTTAATAAAACGTGTTTTTGTAACTTATAAATGTTATGAAATGTACGCGCATCGGGGAAAAAACGTGCAACTGCTCGTGTTTTGAGATCGATCAAGAAATGGACGCCATCTTATTAATTATCGACATTTTTTACGGAGTTTGTGGAATCGTCATTAAATCAGTACAACAATCCAGATATTTCTTATTTTTTGTGAATCTGCTTTTAGTCGATGTTAATTACGGACAAAGAACCATGCAAGTTTGCAGTTAATAAGCGACAAAATACAAATTATTCGTTTTTACCTGTCACTAGTAAGGTCAGTTGCATACGGAAAAAGCGAAGTCAAATTATTTGCTTGCAAGGAAATAATTAATCGATGGTAATTTTCGTTCTCAAAAGACGAAAAGTGGTTCGATAAGCTATTAAATGTGAAATATTTACCTTTATTTCATCATTTTAAAGCTATTTACCAATTTCCAAAACATATAATTTTTTTGGTCAACATCGTAGCTAATGCCCCTTTAAAATATTGATCTAAAAAAACAAATAAAATAGAGAAAAATGAAGATTATTTTGAATAAATCATTTTTGTTTTGTTTTGTTATGGCAATAGTTTGAACTGTTTTAAATACTTTTATGTGCTTGCTTCATCAGGTACATTACTTCAGCCTTTTAGAAAAGTTAATTCAGAAAAATTGTTTCTAGGATATCTAAAGGTGACAAGAAATGGTGTTGCTTTGTGGTCGTGCACCGCTGACAATCTAATAGGAAATGAGATACAGCATCAGTTTTGCCACAGATTCATTTGGAGATTTCAAGAGGTCTCCAACTAAGAAAATGATGTGCACTTAAAACACCACAAGTCATACATACTCTCAAATGTAAACTTTGATTTAACATAATAATGGGACGGTTTTAACTTTTTTTTATTTTGAGTGTTAATCAGAAATTTAAATGAGTTTAGCCAGACCAAATTACAGACATTAAGTAGCAAATTATTCCTTGCTGTTATAGTTGAGGCCAGAGAATATATATAATAAAGATAGGTTAGACAGTTTGAATTAAAAAAAAAAACATATGTCTATAATGGTGTGGTTATATAGAGTATATACTGTTTATTGAGGTTTTATCATAAGAAAAGCTTGAAGATACCAGAGGGGTAATCAGAAGCCGTAAATCTAAGATGCCAAAGGGGTAACCAGAAGCCGTAAATCTAAGTCACCAGAGGGGTAATCAGAAGCCGTAAATCTAAGATACCAAAGGGGTAACCAGAAGCAGTAAATCTAAGTTACCAGAGGGGTAACCAGAAGCCGTAAATCTAAGTTACCAGAGGGGTAATCAGAAGACGTAAATCTAAGATACCAGAGGGGTAATCAGAAATCGTAAATCTAAGATACCAAAGGAATAATCAGAAGCCGTAAATCTAAGATACCAGAGGGGTAATCAGAAGCCGTAAATCTAAGATACCAGAGGGGTAATCAGAAGCCGTAAATCTAAGATACCAAAGGGATAATCAGAAGCCGTAAATCTAAGATACCAAAGGGGTAATCAGAAGCCGTAAATCTAAGATACCAAAGGGATAATCAGAAGCCGTAAATCTAAGATACCAGAGGGGTAACCAGAAGTCGTAAATCTAAGATACCAGAGGGGATACAGAATCCGTAAATCTAAGATACCAGAGGGGTAATCAGAAGCCGTAAATCTAAGATACCAAAGGGGTAATCAGAAGCCGTAAATCTAAGATACCAGAGGGGTAATCAGAAGCCGTAAATCTAAGATACCAAAGGGGTAATCAGAAGCCGTAAATCTAAGATACCAGATGGATACAGAAGCCGTAAATCGAAGGACAGACAATGCAATGGCCTAAGGAAAGGGGACAAAAATACAAACAATGAGATACAAAATATTACACAGAAAATTGAAAAACAGGAACGCCCCATCCAAAAAAAACCCGGGATGATATCAGGTACTCCGGAAGGGTCGGCAATTATTTGCTGCTTCACTAGTGGCACCTATCGCGTGACTTTTGATAACAATGCGGAGATATGTCATGAAGTAGGAAATGAGGACAGGATTGTAACTACGACATAAGCCAAACATATCTGAGGTCATCTATGATACAGATATTCCGTAGTTTATTTTCTGAAAGAGAACACGTTTGTGATTATATGTCCTATGTTATTTTTATTGGTGGAGGCAATGAGACTAACCGAGAAATAATCACCTGCTGTTAGAAAGACAATGACAACATTTATCACATACGGAGGTATCGAGTTCACCTGACCACTGCCTGGAGTAAAGCCCGTACATATTAATGGTTTTAGGCGTTGATGACATGAATACATGTAAATCAAATTATCAGTAAATCGTGATCACTGGTGTCCCGCCTCTAATAGGTAGGTGTCATTTATAGAGAGTTTTAAAATGACAAGTATTATTTACTTAAGTTGGAAAATGAAACTTTCATTGATTTAGAGATTTGTTAAAACGAATTATCCTTTGTAGCAGTCAATTATATTTATAATATAGAACATCATAAACCATTCTACAATTTTTATTTATATGAAATATAAGAGTACACACTATATATTCAATGTATACTTGTAATAAAAACGTAGATATCTAATTTAGTGTGCACGACTTGTTTCTGGAATAAGCTGCATCAGGTACGCTCAAATCGAATGTCTGGAACGCCAAATAATTTAAAAGTGTTTGAGAGCTATAAAACCACTATCGGATAAGATCGCCTATTCTTGGAAATGTATTTTACTTCATGACAAGTGTCAATTTCAAATGTCTCTCTCTCTCTCTCTCTCTCTCTCTCTCTTCCCTGAATTTGTCTTCATTTTTTTTTTAATTTAACAATTTTCAGTTGGCAAATTTTGTTTGAAATGAATTCGCTGCTTTTAATCAAGTGCTGATAATTGAGATAATAATATATCAAAACAGTATCGTTGGAACGTGAACTTTATTTTTTTTTACCTTCCGACTGTCTGTGTGTTTTTCAATTTCTCCTGCCTTTCATAAACGACTGAATGAAAAGTCAGTCATCGATAGTATTTTTATTCTTTCGTTTGATGATCATGTGTGTAGAATCGGAATTTAAATAAAATTACTCGGTTATTAGGCGAACTAAAAATGTTCATTGACACTTGAACAACCCACAATTGTTAAGCTGTTTACACCCGGGGGTCAATAAGAACATTACTACCCCAAGACAAAGAGTTAAGGATCGTTACTATAGGAGGCGTTGTTTAACTTTTAAAAGGTGTCAAACTGCCAATTTCTCAGTTCAGTGAACAAGCCTCCTAAACGATTTTTTTGCATGTCAATAAATTATCTTCAGAAATTGAAGATTACTAAATAAATGTGGCGTTTGTGAGTTTATGTATATTATATAAGTGTTCCCTGTGAAAGTATTGGATTTGAATAAATCTTTCAGTTCTTTTTTTTAATTTTATTTTACACGAGTCTATTGTATTTTCACATTACATATAAAAATCTACAAATAAATACGGTGCACATAGACTTGATAGTGGTGGTGATTCCCAGGGCTGCACTTTACGTTCCCATTGATGTTTTTTTTTGTCAAGTCATAAAACAGGAATTCTGCTTTTTGCACCATAGTGAGGTCTTTGGAAAAGTGAGAAACTCCTTGCACGTCATAAACAACTTAATAGATGTGGGGAAAAAATAGTAAGCGCATTGCATTGTTGCCGATATAAAAGACTGCGTGTAACTTGTGTCCTGTGTATGCATTGAATATCTACCACTTGAACGTCAACAAGCAATCAATGCCAATTATCGAAATACAACACACACACACACAAAAAAATTCTTTTCGTTCTCTTGCTCCCAAACGCTATTTAATGTTTTAATGATTTGGTTTTCCAATTTTTCAAAATTGAGTTTACCTAATGACGGTTATACCAAACACGGGCTATACACACTAGATTAGATATTAGATATTGCTATCACTGGGTCGATATCTCTGCTATGAATCTCCGATGGTATCATTTGTCTAGTAGCTGCCAGTATTACGGTACTGGCATGGTTTTTAGGACAATTTTGAAAACATCAATTGGATAATCAGAAGCCGTAACTCAATATACAGTGGAACTTGTGCAATCCTACACATGAGTTTTCCGACAAACTGTGACAACCGACTAAACTTTATGGTCACAAAGTATTTCTGTTTACTAAAATAAAACCTGAGTGTTCCGACAACCCGACACATTTTCCTGGTCCCCAAGACAAAAAGAACAAAATGACAAGTAATGGTCGACAAAATGCTACACACTGAACAAAAGATTGGGCAACACGAACCCCACTGAAAAAACAGGGTTGCACTCAAGTGATATGTCATGTATTAATATAACATATAAGTATGAATGTTTTATTTTTGAACATCCCTTCCTTAAAAGTAGAAAAAGTGATGGCAAAAAAAAGAAGATTAAAATATGCTGCATTTAGATAACTAGGTGCACTATGATAAAGGTTAATGTCCTATTTTTTAATATGTCATTTTATAAGTTCACATTAGTACATTTTTAAGCGACCGTTTTTTCTTGCATTTTTCATCTTCAGTATGTTTGTTTTAACGCAACGCATTTTGTATGTTTTTCGTCAATGTCATTTTTCTTGGGAATCAATTGATTGCTTCCAGCTTAGAGTAATATAAGAAGTATGTCAAATAAATTCACGACGAGAACATGTTTACAAACTATTAATCATGGGCATAGGTAACTTTAGCCGATTGTTTACTTCCTTCCAAAGACTTGAATTATGAGGTTTTCCAATCTTTTGATTGTGAGTGTACCCGATAAAGGTTATGTTAAGGCCCTTTAGTTTTCTTGCACCCAAAGACTTTTAATGAATGCTAATGGGCAATAAAAAATGGACAATCCAGAGGAAATTATTTGACTTTTCAATCTTATTATGAGCGTACCTGATGAAGGTTATGCTAAAGCCCTTTTGACTATAAATATACCTGATGAAATTTATTCTAGAATGGCGCCGTGTACATTAATTTCGAGATCTGCATTTTAGTATGCCAAAAAACACGACGTGTGTGCTCAATTAGATACATTTTAGTGTGCCAAAAACACGACGTGTGTGCTCAATTAGATACATTTTAGTGTGCCAAAAACACGACGTGTGTGCTCAATTACATACATTTTAGTATGCCAAAAACACGACGTGTGTGCTCAATTAGATACATTTTAGTATACCAAAAACACGACGTGTGTGCTCAATTAGATACATTTTAGTATGCCAAAAACACGACGTGTGTGCTCAATTAGATACATTTTAGTATGCCAAAAACACGACGTGTGTGCTCAATTAGATACATTTTAGTATACCAAAAACACGACGTGTGTGCTCAATTAGATACATTTTAGTATACCAAAAACACGACGTGTGTGCTCAATTAGATACATTTTAGTATACCAAAACACGACGTGTGTGCTCAATTAGATACATTTTAGTATGCCAAAAACATGACGTGTGTGCCCAATTAGATACATTTTAGTATACCAAAAACACGACGTGTGTGCTCAATTAGATACATTTTAGTATACCAAAACACGACGTGTGTGCTCAATTAGATACATTTTAGTATGCCAAAAACACGACGTGTGTGTTCATTAGATACATTTTAGTATACCAAAAACACGACGTGTGTGCTCAATTAGGTACATTTTAGTATGCCAAAAACACGACGTGTGTGCTCAATTAGATACATTTTAGTATACCAAAAACACGATGTGTGTGCTCAATTAGATACATTTTAGTATCCCAAAAACACGACGTGTGTGCTCAATTAGATACATTTTAGTATACCAAAAACATGACGTATGTGCTCAATTAGATACATTTTAGTATACCAAAAACACGACGTGTGTGCTCAATTAGATACATTTTAGTATACCAAAAACACGACGTGTGTGCTCAAGTAGATACATTTTAGTATGCCAAAAACACGACGTGCGTGCTCAATTAGATACATTTTAGTATGCCAAAAACACGACGTGTGTGCTCAATTAGATACATTTTACAAGTCAGATATAAATGCCTGGCAGCGGTCACCAATGACAACTAACGCACCGTTGCTCATTAGTGTGTGCATCAAGGTGGCTTTTATGTAACTTTTGAAGCATCAGTGATTCATTTATGTCCCTTTTTTGAGGACGAGCTGTACGGGTATCAATTAGGTTAATTCATCAACCACAACCAACAGACAACCATCATTTTCTCATTAGCAGCATGTAAGCGTATTGATTGGTCAAAAATAATATACCATCTTCAACCACTGCAGCACACAGTTGTACGGCTTTAATGTTTCTTAATATATGAATTCTCCACGTGAACTACGGTTGGTCAACAAATATGACATAATTCCTCCACCGCAAGGTTAAGGTGCCCTTCCTGTAGTTATATATGATACACCGAATAGACAACTCCCCTCAGGGTTGGATATAAGGATTCTTCGTGTTAGGCGAATGCCGCATTACACGTTAAGGAAAATATTCAACAGCTTGTTATATCAGTGGTCGTTTGTGGACCACGGCAAGACAACAATTCAGAATGTATTTCGCGCACTATCCATTATTTTCTTTCCAACAGACCATCGACCCACAGTTCCATCCCAGATCCCGGGTGACTCAATATTGCAGCAGGTGCCAAAAAGGAGCTGCTTACATTTCCGGTGCAATTGAATTCGCATCCGGTTTTAATAGGGTTCAAGGGCCCGGGTGGCTCAATGAGTTAGGTAGTTGGATTACCTAGCAACTCATACAAGCCTATCATCAATACAGCGTGGGTTCGCGCCCGGCTTTGTAAATTACAAAAAAGGTGCACTCGACTCGCAGCCGCAAGTGATAACGTTTACCAGTTGCTTGCCCATGATCGGTGGTTCTCTCCTGGTACTCCGGCTTCTTCAACCACTAAAACTGGTCGCCATGATATAGCTGAAATATTGCTGAAAATGGCGTTGAAACACAAAAAATCAATCAATCAATCAATCACAGTTCCATCCCAGCGCTATCGTAATATTATCTAGATGCATATTGTTTTGTTTGTATATTTGTTATCATTATGCATATAGATGAAAAACTTACAATAACTTACAAATTTAATGCATGGTTATGCAATAACTTACAAATTTAATGCATGGTTATGGGAATTAGAATTGCCTGATAATTGTTACAACAGCTGTTAACTATGTAAGTTTATTGTTTATCATATATTATTATATCAGTTTGATTGAAGCGATATTTAGACCATCTACTTATGATACACATTTTGGAGCTACTAATGATAGCATGAAAACACAATGTAGAAAATAAATCTTGGAAATCGGTAAAAAAGAAAAAAAATAAAGAATTTTAATTTACTTATTTTATATAGCTTATTTTCAACATGTAATGTAAAATTCCTGCTTTTATTTTTAAACTTGTACTTGCCCACGTAGGATTTCGAATTAAATAATAATTATTATATATTGCAGTATAAGCAAAATCGTCATTAATTACGTCATTATAAATCTAAAAAATATTATTGTTTTTAAGCAATGGTGAGCAATTTATAGAAAGCTCAGTGACAAACATATTTTTATATTATCGCTTGGTTTAATATTCCAATCCCCTCTTATTAGTTCTTTGAATACGTAACAATTAACATAGAATAGGGGATTTAATAATTATCGGAGAACCGTACTGAAAGAGCTGTTCCTTAAGCTGTACTTGAGTTTCTACCTGATATTTACCTGTTTCAGGTAGCATTTTCGTTCACGTTCTCGTACCATTGTTGAATATAGATACACAATGAACTTTACAGAGTTGCGCATGCCTGGAACAGGAAATTGACCAGATTTTGGTTTGATGAAAAAAAGTTGAAATTTGTTTGATATACTAAACATTTAGAAGCAATACTTTGTAGACTTCTTGTATTGACACTACCACACATATTCTATTTCATTATAATCAACAACAACAGCAAAAAACAACCCTATATCCGATATTTGTACTATTTTTCAAATTGATAATTATCGCCGCCAAATCTGATCATGTGACTTAGGATAACCGGAAGTAAGCAAATCTTACAAACCTATCAAAAGAGAACAAGGCCAAATCGAGACAGTTACCTTGTACCTTTGTGTCGCTCAAGAGACGAAGATCTAATTGTAAGTCTATCTGTATTAACTACCTATTATTTTCCATTCTATTACTACTGTCTCATACACCATGAACACGATAAAAACAGTACTCACAACCACCATCCTCACACTATTTTTGTCAAATTGTGTCCAATTAGATTTTATTGTCAACTGCAAAACTGTAGGTTCAAATAAAATCATCAAAGAAAATAAAGAGGCACCAGATAAGTCTTGGTCAGTAACAATTGCAAACCAAGATACATACAAGTCAAGCATCTCCACAACATCCATGATGGTGCTGTCAAGAAAAACCAAAACTATCAAATATGATAGACTGGTATTGACATACCTATGTAGCATTCTCCTAACAAATTCATATGCACCTGAGCCAAAGCCTGGTCCACCTAAATACCCCTGTGGATCATGCAACACATCTTGCAATTGGAAACAAAAAGCGGTATGTTGTGACAGTTGTGAACGGTGGTACCACATATATTATCAAGGTATCGACGAGAAAATGTATAAAATACTAGATAAAAGCAATCTCTCATGGAATTGTATAAACTGTGGTATGCCAAACTGTTGTCAATAGTACTATACCTGAATTATCGAATACCTACTCAGAATTAGAAATAAGCAATGATTCTGACAATGAAAGCACTGATAATATTGGATTACCAACATACACATCATCACCAATCCAGAAAAATCAAACACAGTCATCATCGACAACCAAGAAAAAGCAAGGTAAAAATAAAAAGGACACCCACACGTCAAAAAACTCAGAACCACAAAGAGTGTTTACAAAAATTATTCAGTCGATAAAGAACAAAAAACCTGAAGTAGAACTTATCATTGAATCTTGTAAACCCAGCATATTTGGTACCGAGCCATGGGTCTCAAATGACATCTCTCCATATGAATACATCCCATCCTCTAAATACAACATTTGTACAAAAAATAGAAAGGATGGCTATGGGGGAGTATTACTGGCTATCTCAAACCAGCTGACATCCACACAAATCACAAAAGCAGGTACCGATTTAGACCTTGATACAAACTGCGAAAATGTGTGGGTAAAAATATCATATGAAGGCAACAAATCACTTTACCTTTGCACATACTATCGACCACCATCCGATAAAGGAGAATCATTAGAACAACTTGGTATCTCACTGAATAGAGTTTTATGTAAGAAAGCAAATTCAAACATCTGGGTAAGTGGCGATTTCAACCATGGCCACATAGACTGGAATACACCAGCAGTCACACCTAATAAACCTGAAGCTTCACTAACACCAACAACTCCTCGACAACAACCTAACAAAAGTCATAAACAAGAACACCCAAAAAGACACAACACTAGATCTGCTGTGTGTGACAAACCCATCATTTGTCAATAGAGTTGAAGCATTACCATCAATCGGTGCGAGTGATTATGATATAGTTTACAGTGAAATAAACCTAGCCCTGCCGCAAAATAAACAACAAGCTCACAAAGTGTTAAACTATAAAAAGGCACAATGGGATCAAATAGAAAAAGATCTCACCGAAACTTACAAATAACTAAAAACAGATCAGGATAAAATGAGTCTAGATGAATTATGGAACATTTTCAAAACCAATGTCCAAGAGACTATCCATAAGCATATTCCAACAAAAAGCATTGGCAACAAATCAAGATTACCTTGGGTAAATAACCAACTAAACAAGTTAATTAACAAGCAAAACAAGTTATATAAAAAGATAAAACGAAATCCCAAGTATAAAGAACAATACCAGGAAACTAAAAACAAGCTCCAGAACGAAATGAGAAACTCATACTGGCGATATATAGAAAACAAGATTTTTGATATTGAAATAAATGAACCAGATCAACCAAGTTTCAAAAATACACCAAAAAAACTTTATTCTTACATAAAAAGCCAGAAAAATGAAAACACCGGCATAGCTCATCTACCAAGTGAAGGTACCCTACACTAAAATGCATCTGAGAAAGCAAATATACTACAAAAACAATTTCAGTCTGCTTTTACATCTGAAGCAAACATTAACATTCCAGTTAAAGGTCATAGTACTCATCCCAAAATGGAACCCATAAAAATCTCTAGGGATGGTGTTTATAAACTCATCAAAAACATAAACCCTAGTAAAGCCACTGGTCCTGACACCATCGCAGGCAGAGTACTGAAAGAAAATATTGATATATGTACAGACATCCTCACCAAATCATTGGAAACTGGCAAAGTACCATCTGACTAGAACCACGCAAATGTCACGCCTGTATTCAAAAAAGGGGATAAACACAACCCAGGTAACTACAGACCTATATCCCTAGCATGCATAGCTTACAAATTACCCGAACATATTTTTGCCAGCAACATGATGCAACATCTAGAAACCAACAACACACTTTATGAATTACAGCATGGATTTAGGGCAAAACGATCATGTGAATCACAAATTATTTCTTTAATACATGAATTATCACAAAACAATGACAAAAACATACAACAGATTTAATAATAATGGACTTTGCAAAAGCTTTCGACAAGGTACCACACAAAAGACTGCTGTACAAAATGAAATACTTTGGCATATCAGAACAAATCATAAACTGGGTTAAATCTTTTCTTTCAAACAGAACTCAAACAATACTTTTAGAAATTATGAAATCATCAAAAATACCAGGCACATCCGGTGCCCCACAGGGTACAGTTCTTGGCCCAATACTTTTTTCTAATTTACATTAACGACCTTCCTGAATACATCAAACATAGCCGTATTCGACGTTTTGCAGATGACAGTATAATATATCGACAAATCAAATCACAAAACGATTGCCTCAAGCTCCAAGAAGATCTCGAAGCTGCTATAAAATGGGAACAAGACTAACTCATGTCATTTCACCCAGAGAAGTGTAACATCATGAATACAACAACCAAGAGAAATCCAATTCACTTTTACTACAACATACATGGCCATATATTAGAATCTGTTCAACACGCAAAATATATCGGTGTCACAATCTCAACAGACCTAAAAAGGAACACCCATATTCAACAAACTTCCGCCAAAGCAAACAAATCACTATGTTTTATCAGAAGAAATCTAAAAGTACAATCACAAACAATAAAAGAACGAGCATATCAAACCATAACAAGACTCAATTTATAATACTGCTGCACTGTTTGGGATCCACACACAAGCGAAAACATAAACTCGCTGGAAAAGGTACAGCGACGGGCAGCCAGGTATACATGCAACAGACATCATAACACCAGCAGTGTGTCTGAGATGTTAAACACCATGAATTGGCAAACTCTACAAGAACGCCGACTAAGAACTAGGCTCATGATGTTTCACAAAGTAATAAATGAAAATATCGC
Organism: Bathymodiolus brooksi; assembly: GCA_963680875.1. Lineage (NCBI taxonomy): Eukaryota > Metazoa > Mollusca > Bivalvia > Mytilida > Modiolidae > Bathymodiolus > Bathymodiolus brooksi. Next base: position 82,547,329 of record OY804578.1, on the reverse strand, counting down.
TATCCATACACATAATATATTACATCAGAGCCAGCCTATGACAAGATCTTCCCGGAAAGACTCCTACAGTCAAATCCAATGCAATAAAGACAGCTATAAATGTTCTTTCTTTTGTCAAACCATTAAAGACTGGAACAAATTATCCCCCGACATAACCAAAAACACCACTACAGAATCCTTCAAGGGTTCACTCACTCACAATGTGCTTCTTGATACTTATCCACACCTTAGATAAACAGAAATCATGTTTTTATCTTAATAAATGTAAAAAATAAAAATAAAAAATAAAAAAAATAAAAATTCAAACAAAAATTGTAATATCGAAAATTAAAAGAAAAATTGTAAAAACTCAAACTGTAATTTACTATGTTCTGAAAATGTTTATAAATTTGGAAACATTCTACCAGGCATGCGCCGGAAAGTAAGCATCAGTACGTTGATGGTTTTCCGTAACCAAAGAAGAAGAAGAAGAGTATCACCAAGCTGTCCACAAAAACAATTAAATCTTATATCACATTGTATTGAAACAAAGAGGTGTCACAATAAATCTTTTAAAAATGTGTATTCCAAAATTTCACTCCAACACTCCACTCTATGAGGTACGGAGTGCCAAATTTAGAATGAGATATACGGTGATGATGATCGTATATTTATGGGGGTTTATACTTCATAGAATTATGGACCTTTAGGATCATTTTTAACAATATTTCTATTATATCGTAAGAGTTTGCTTTGTTGATGGAGGAAACAAGAGTTTCACCAAACTGTCACTCGACATTAGCAAATTTTATCAAATGATGTTGTTTCGAGTACACCTCGCCATGAGATGGTATCGAACTGAGAACTTTAGTCGAGATAGGAACTGACTGCATAGGAAGTTGCATTTCTAATTTCCACTACGTCCCCTTAAGACATATAGCGTATCTGATCATAATTCTGCACAGTTCTGTTGCTAAATCAAAACATTTTATGCAGTATTCATGGTGATAAATAAATTCTAACAGGAAGTAATAACCAATCAGTCTTGCAGAGAACATGAAAATTTGGATGAAAATAGTTATTTTTAACATATTTATTGATATTTAATTAAGAGCCGCAGCATGTACGTACATATTTCAATAGATATGTAGGTTTTAATATTTTATTTATGTTCGTTTTGAAGATCATATCTAATTTACATACAATCTAGCATCTTATTTACTTTTCGAGAAAAAAAACCAATGATTTATAAACATGCCTCAACTTCACAGACAATTAAAAATGAAACGAAATGTTCATATTATTCTGACCCCTCGGTGGTGTAGTATTTAGCATGATCTCTTCGATTGTGGCAGATTGTGGGTTCGAACCCCGGTCGGGTCAAACCAAAGACTATATAATTGGTATATGCTGTTTCTCCACTAAGCACACAGCAATAAAGAATAACAGCAAATCCTGGCAGGCTTGGATTTAAGTTAATGTGTCCGAGTGGAGTGACATGTCTACATGCGTACTGTTGTTTCAGTGAGCTGTCTTTGTAAACATCAACCCTAGAGTATGGGTCTAGTACAAGGCTGACATCATCATCATCACCATTATCTTCATCATTCCATCGACTGTTACTTGTTCTCGTCATGATATAGCTGATAAATGACACACAGCGTTAAACAACAATCTCTCAGTCACTGAAATTTTTCTAGAGAAAGTGCTCAACAGTTAATAAATCTTGTTATGTCCAGAAATACGATAGCACATTATAGGTATTTTCATTGCATTATTCACGAATTATAATAGGATGAAATGGATTGTTTTGTTTTGTTTAACTAGTTTCATCTAATATTTCAAGGTAATCGGTGTTTTCACTAAAACTAGGGATTGATAATCAACTCTATGCCAAAAGGTGAAATGAAATGACCGTACCAATTTCACATGTTTTCAACCTACAGAAGATCTTGTATAATACTATGTTAATACTTATTCAAGTCGGAAAGTAGGGTCATATAGTTCAAAATCACTGTAATCGTTAATACCTTGTTTTACCAAAATATAAATAAATGGGGAAACGGTGTGTACTACTTTTTTGAATGGAATAAATTTAGTATCGTGTTACTCGATCTTTAGCTTTATCTGTATGTTTTGTTGATCGTTGTTTGTCCTTTTGTACTTTTTCTTTTGGCCATTGTGTTGTCTGTTCTTTGATATACGGACTCTGATTACCCTTTTGGTATCATCAAACTCTTCGTATAGTATATATATCCATGAGTGTGTGTATTATCCTCGGTATCCACATCACATCGTTGGTGTAATGATCAGGATGCCCCCCTCCAGTGGGATAGACTGTGTGTTGGAGGCCGAATTGGGTCAAACCACAGATTATCTCATTTGATGCTTCTCCATTAAACACGCAGCTTTATGGGGAAAGGACAAAGACTGGTTTGCTCGGAATCAGGATAATGTTCCCGACTAGAGTGACATGTCTACGCGCGGCTTATTGCATCAGTGAGCAGCCACTATAAAGATTCATATAGGCGTGTTGATCTAGTGTTATTCATGAATTATAAAAATCAAATGTAATAAACAAGTATGAAATGAGTGCTTTGTTTTTTTCACTAGTTTCGTCTTATATTTCAAGGTAATCGGTTCTATAGGATTGATCATCAACTCTATGCCAAAAGGGGAAATGAAATGACCGTACCAATTTCTTATGTTTTCACCCTACAGAAGATCTTGTATAATACTATTTTAATACTTCTACAAGTCGTAAAGTAGGGTCATATAGTTCAAAATCGCTGTAATCATTAATACCTTGTTTTACCAAAATATACAGACATGGGGAAACGATGTGTACTACTTTTTGGAATGATATACATTTATTTATTTTATCGTATGCATATTCATGAGGTTGTGCTATCATTGGGATCCAAATCGCATCGTTGGTGTAATGGTCAGGATGCCCCCCTCGAGTGGGACAGACTGTGTGTTGGAGGCCGGGTTGGGTCAAACCAAAGATTATATCATTTGTTGCTTCTCCACTAATCACGCAATTTTAAGGGGAAAGAGCAAAGACTGGTAGGCTCGGAATCAGGAAAATGTGCCCGACTAGAGGGACATGTCTACGCGCGGCTTGTTGCCTCAGTGAGCTGCCACTATAAGGATCCATATACATGTTGGCGTGTTGATATAGTACAAAGAGGGCATCATCATTGTTATTATTCATGAATTATAAAAATTAAATGTAATAAACAAGTATGAAATGATTGCTTATTTTGTTTCACTAGCTTCGCTTTAAAATCTGATTCAACCCACCATTTCTTTAGAAATGCCTGTACCAAGTCAGGGTCATTACGGTTTTCACAGTTTTCCGGTTGTTGACTGATCTTGTCTGTTTATATAATTATGAGTTTTGACTTTCCCTTTGTAATATTGTTCTGAGTTCGGTAATTTTGTTATTACCCTTATTCGTCTTGTATTTCAAGGTAATCGGTTCTATAGGATTGATCATCAACTCTATGCCAAAAGGTGAAATGAAATGACCGTACCAATTTCTTTTGTTTTCACAGTACAGAAGATCTTGTATAATACTACTTTAATTCTTCTACAAGTCGTAAAGTAGGGTCATATAGTTCAAAATCGCTGTAATCATTAATACCTTGTTTTACCAAAATATACAGACATTGGGAAACGGTGTGTACAATTTTTTTTGGAATGAAATAAAGTTATTTGTTTTTATAATATATATTCATGAGTTTGTGTATAATCCTCTGTATCCAAACCGCATCAGTGGTGTGACTGTAATGGTCAGTGTGCTCGACTCGAAGGTGGTAGATCGGTTGTGGGTTCGAGCCCCGATCGGGTCAAACGAAAGACTATGACATTGGTATTTGCCGCTTCTACGCTAAGCACGCAGTGTTAAGGAGTAAGAGAAAAGACATGTTAGCTCAGAATCAAGATAATGTGTGCGAGTGGAGCGGTATGTCTACCCGCGGCCTGTTACTTCAGTGACCAAGCACTATAAAGATCCAATTAAAGCGAGTTGGTCTAGTACAAAGCAGGCATCATCATCATAGTTTCATTGAATGTAACTTGTTCTCCACATGATCCAATCAGTAACAGTTATAGCAAAAATGACAGATCATGCTGCACGTGACTTTACTCCATAGATGCCATCTCTTATCACTATATAATTTTACATTTTTGTCAGGGATAAGAAAGGTCAGAATAAAGGTGTTGTTAATATATAAGATCGGTGACCACCAACCACAGCGGTGGCGTAATGGTTAGCCTGCTCGCCTCAAGTGTGGAATAGTAGGTTCGATCCACGGTCGGGTCAAACCAAAGACTATCAAATTGGTATGTGTTGCTTCTCCGCTAAACACGCAGCACTAAGGAGAAAGAGCAAAGACTGGATGGCTCGGAATCAGAATAATGTGTCCGAGTGGAGTGACATGTCTACCCGCGGACTGTTGTTTCAGTGAGCTAGCACTATAAAATCCAACTCAGCGTATTGGTCTAGTACAAAGCGGACCTCACCATCATCTCATTTAAAATTAACTTGTTCTCGCCATGATATAGCTGAAAAATTGCTAAATTAACGTTAAACAACAATCACTCACTCACTCACTCACTGACCACTATAGACAGTATATTAACTTGTCGTTACATCTCCTGAAATTTTGACATCACTTTTGTTTGGAAATATACTAAGAAACTCACAGAATAAAATGGAAACCCACCTCATGAATGAGGTCAACATTGCTCCCTATTTTATAATGGTGATGTTGATTTCCCTAAAATACTCATTTCAGAACGAGTAGTGTGGTGTGTGGAAATGTTATCAAATTGTCCACCATACGACATAGAAATGGCCAAACATGAAAATTGTTCTCTCACCCAAGTATATGTATTTTGGAACACTTTTCTACTATCCATATTTTCCGTGAAGCCTTTATCAGTGAGCAACCCCATACTTTTAGCAAAAGAGGGACGACTGACCGCTAACCTAGACGTATGGTACTAAAACAACACTTGTCGAAAAACGTTCTTCAACCCCTTTAAGTTCATTCAGTATGGAATTACATTAATAGTCACTGAATAAAATCATTATAATTAAGTCCAGGATACAGGTAAATCATAATGAAATCCAGGATACAGGAAAGTCATAATGAAGTCCATGATACAGGAAAGTCTTGTATAGATATATCTTGAGACGTATCAACAACATTATTTAAAAATGTTTATCATATACTTAGCATTAATATGATAGTTTTTGCATATATGTAACGACCCGAAGTAAATTAGCCATAATTTCACCGCCAGGCTGATAAACCATATTAACCCTTGCTACATCCATACTAATCGTGTCAACAGGAATCAGTGGAGGTGACCGTTATGGCTGTAAGAATGCCTGTACTATTGACAAATAAAGTTGAGACTAGAGGGGGAAAATTGTCGTCAAGAAGACCACATTAAAAAATCATAGAAACGTCGATGATTATATCACGAATAACGTAAAATTATTTAGAGTGAAAACGATTCACGGGCAATGCCATCGTCACGATTCACGGTATATAAATAAACGACATAAAAGAATCACATCTATTATTTTCTATGTTTCAAAATGTCTTCATAGGAAATCTTACAATTAATATTTATGGGGGTAGAGATGCTCTTGTTTGACAATAGTGTTCTGAAAATGTTGAATACACAATTAAACTTCCATATAAAGTTATTTAATAATTTCATTTTTTTTTTATTTGCAGAATAAAACAATTGTTCGGAAGTACATGATAAAAAGATTAATATACTCTCCAAAAAAAAAGAAACGCAACATGTGAAAAAAATATAATTTACTTCAAATTTGTAGCATCATTTTAAATACAGAAATAAGCATTAGATTACACTGAAATTTGGCACACTGGTTGTTCAGACTTTAAAGTTCATTAAAATGGCAAACTTTATCACATTAAAGTCCATAGCGTTCAGATGACGTCACTTCAAAGTCAATATCTGTTGGGCCCACCATTAGCCTGTAACACAGCACGGGCCCGTCTCGGTATAGACTCGATCAATCGACGAATACGGTCTTGCGGAATTCTTCCCCATTCTTGTTCAAGAGCCTGCGGCAGTTCTTGCAGAGTTTGGGGCGCTGGTTGACGACTGCGCACGCGTCGATCCAAATCATCCCTTAAATGTACTATTGGGTTCAATTCTGGTGATTTAGACGGCCAGGGAGCACTCTTGCGTCCTGGTTGGCTAGAAAGTCAACAGTAGCACGAGCTGTGTGCGACCGAGCATGGTCGTGCGGAAAAACCTCTCTACGGAGGTTCATTGAGGGCAGCATGTGTGGTGTCAAAACCTCATCTCTGTATCGAGCGGCGTTAAGGTTGCCGGGGATGTGCACCAGTTGAGGTTTTAGGGCGTAGGATATGGCACCCCACATCATCACACTTCCTCCGCCGAAATTGTCGTCCTCAAGGAGACAGTTCTTTCCGAATCTATCATTCCGGCGTCTGTTTGACACGTGTACGGCCATCTCTTTTCTGCAGTATGAATCTTGATTCATCGCTGAACCAGACTCGCCTCCAGTTTTTCAGGTCCCAGTCCCTTACTATGTTGCACCATAGGACCCTTGCAAGTTGATGCCGATGTCTCAGTATTGCTCCAAAGTAAGGACGTTTGACGAGTAAGCCGTTTTCACGGAGACGGTTTTTGACTATCTGTGCCGATATTCGTTGGAGACCTGGGACATTTGATGCTGATTCTTGCTGTCACGGTCCAGTTTCTCAGGTGAAGTACCCGGATGTAGCGATCTTGGGCTGCTGATGTATCCGTGCTGTGTTACAGGCTAATGGTGGGCGCAACAGATATTGATCTTGAAGTGACGTCATCTAAACGCTATGGACTTTGATGTGATAAATTTTGACATTTTGATGACATTAATATCTGAACCACCAGTGTGCCAAATTTAAGTGCTTATTGCTGTATTTAAAATGATGTTTAAAATTTGAAGTAAATTATATTTTTTCACATGTTGCGTTTCTTTTTTTGGAGAGTATACAAGACCTTTTCGATATCATCCCGGCAATCATCTCTCGACCCATATCAGCCCTCGATTGCCTCTCGGGGTGATATGGAAAAGGTCGTGTATTAATCTCTATATACAGTTGTATATTCAATTAGTTGTTAAATACATGTATCACAGCATACTCCAATTCATCAACGATCTATTTTAAGCGTAATTTGACTGTTATATTCAACACTATATCTTATGACGTTTTCGTTCTTTTTTTGTCAGTTTGGGTCCAAACGGTAAAGCATATGCATCCAGATGATCCAGATGCTGTATATATTTGCATCACGTGACAAAAAGTATGTCAAAATGGTTCACACTTCTGCTCGACGTCGCTTTACGACCTTTGTTGGTATTTGCCGATTATGTAAACTAATATTACGCACGTGAAACGTAATTTACTTAGCGACATTTATATTTATATATTACAAACGTCCTGGTATATCAATTATTCAACGCGAGAAGAAAATAAATTACCCCCCAAAACGTTTATTCACATTTTATTCAAAATGCAGTATCTCCGTCATTTTTGCTTTGATATGTGCAATATAATGATAATATTTTTAGGTTTTTTTCTAAGTCTTGAAAGTTTATTGATTCTAATATGTATCCAATTCCATCCACATCGATAAAACGTTCTTAGAAGAAATTCTTAGATTTTTGCTACTGAAATATCATTAAAATCGTTGTTCTGTGTGAATGCTAAATTTTGATATGAGCTTTCATACAGTTTTTTTTCCCAAAAGCTTATAATTTTATTTATTTCAATTTTTTTCATATTATCTGCATATTTATCATTGTAGCCACGAATAGCCAAATATATTAATATATTAGAAAAAGGAAAAAAAAACCACTTGTAGTGTGTGCACCAAGATCGTACTTTAAAGAACGTATAATTGACTCCGGATGTCAAGGTTATCAATGTTAATTTCAAAGTACATCTGTTTAGAGTTTCTTTTTAAATTTTTTTATCAGTAAATTATTCTGCTTCCATCGAATTCTGACGACGAAACGTTTGAAGATACCAAAATGGACAATCAGAAGCCGTATTTCGAAGAGCAGATGTTTATCCCCCCAATTTATGTCAGTTCTCCCCTCCAAGAAAATTTGAAGATACCAAAGGGGTAATCAGAAGCCGTAATTTGAAGGACAGATGACAACACAATGGTCGAAAGAAAAAGGACAAAGGGACAAACAATGATCTATAAAACATTAAACAAAAGGATTGAGCAAAAGTAACCTCCCTAACAACCAGGGATGACCTAATGTGCCCTTTGTCAGAACGTCAATCAATTCAATTGTTCTAAAGAACGTATGAATGAATATTGCAAGCTGTTTTTGTACACATAAGACAATAAGTAGCGGCTCCCAAATTTACCAATAGTTTTTTTTAGCTGTAATCATTGATTGAATCGGTCAGTGTGTTTGACAATATACGAAACATGGATAAACAAACATCCATCCTTCATTTCTCCAACGATTATTACTCATTAGTTTTGTTACCCCCCTCCACCGCAGCACCTGATTTCACCCCCGATTTTTAATGGGGTTCGTATCACTCGATCTTTAGTTTTATGTGTAATGTTTTGAAGATCGTTGTTTGTCCTTATGTCTTTTTTTTTTAGCCCATTGTGTTGTTTGTCCTTCTTCGCTTTTCGGATTCTGATTACCCCTTTGGTATCTTCGATCTCTTCTTACAATATCACAATTTCACAACAACAGATCGGACGTCAAACAGTCCACAATGATACGTCTATATATTACACGTTGATCATACATTGCAAAATAGGAAATACATCGAACTATCATTCGTACTATGGCAAATACACTGGCAAAACCAATGCATTTGTAATTAAGAGGTAAAAGTGGGTGTCACATGTGAAGCAAGAACTACTAACCCTTCCGGAGCACCTGAGTTCAAACCCGGTATTTAGTTGCTCAATTAGTTTTCTATGTAATATTTTGTAGATCGTTGTTTGTCCTTTTGTTTTTGTGCATTGTGTTGTCTGCCTTTTTTTCGGTTTACGGCTTCTGATTATAACTTTGGTATCTTCAAACTTTCTTTCGAGGGGAGAACTGACTCAAATTGTTAAATCAAAGACTTGGAGGATTAAACTCAACTACTTTTGACTTAATTGTTTTATAAAATAATCTTATTTATGTTCCTTTTTATCAATTTTGAGCGAACATTGATTCAATATGTATCCGCTTGTGCAGTTTTAGCAATGAATTTAAATGACACAGTTTTTACCTAAGCGATCAATGAATGTGTACACATTCACTCGCTTTATTCCATGTTATAGCTATATGAATTAAAAGGTTCGTATAGTACAAATTAGTAATTCGACAGATGTCACAATGCTATAAATCGTAAGGTTGTAAAGTATTATTATCGGTTACATGGCAGTCAACACTGATACCTTAATCAGAGTTATATATTGTACGACAGTTACTATTACATAGGGAAGTCCATTCTGATTGCCCCGCAGTCACTATTATATAAGGAAGTCCATTCTGGGTATATTGCTGTTTATAGTCATGTTCAGCAATTTACCAGTTATGCTTCGACTACTTGGGGGGAAATGGATGTTTAACGCCACTTTCAACAATATTTCTGCTATATCGTGGCGATCAGTTTTATTGGTGGATGAAACTAGAGTACCCGGAGAAAACCACCGACCTGCCGCAAGTTACTAACAAACTTTATCACATAATGTTGTATCGAGTACATCTCGCTTGAGCGGGATTAGAACTCACAACGTCAGTGGTTATAAGAACTGATTACATAGGTAGTCATAAATCCAACTACCATACCATCACGACCACGACGCCTCTTTTGGGGGAGGAAAACCAAAGCAGATTCAATAAGCGTAAGGGAAAACCGAAGGGAAAATCCAGAATGGACAATTAGAGACATAGGGAACATTAGGCATAAGACATAGAACAAAGCCAAACAAAAGCAAAACACAGAAAACTAAAAGATGGATAACATGCATGGACCCCACAACAAATACCGGGGTGAACCCAGGTGCTTGTAACATGTAAGCAGCCCCTATTTCCTATAAGACACCCACCGTGTAATTCATATAGTCAAGTCAGGTAAGAGTCATATCGGTGGTGACGGAAAGAACAAAATCAACGAATTTGAGGCTGAAATCCCTTTGGCTTGGATAGTATCTAGAAACCATAGCAGTTGTCTATCCTGTTTAGGCCCTTTACTTTTATTGCACCCAAAATGTTAAATTATTTGGCTTTCCAATCTTTCGATTTTAAGCGTACCTGATGAAGGTTATTCCAGAAACGCGTCGTGCGCACTGAATTTGATATCTATGTTTTTATTGCATTTGGATGTTTATCGGGGCTTGTTAGACTAGCGGTATAAAACCATTCGGGACTAAATAATTATGATCATAATTAAAAATATCATGGTTATTATGGAAACAACTCTGTTCCATCTTTGATTTTTGATTTTTATTTGAGTGTCAGATTGATTCGTTTACTTACGTTCACGTACACTCATTTAAACTAAACTTGTTTTATCTGTTGTTGTGATTTGAATCTAAAAGTTTTACTATTAAAGGGTTGACTTGGAGCAGACGTTAACTTTATGATAAAGAACACACTTTAAATGTATTCTCTAACCACGTGTACTACATAAATTAAACTCTCTTTTAAATCTAGGGCTGGGTGGTTATCCTATTATATGATTATCCAATAATCAGAGTAAAAATAAACTTACACATTTTAAATCTAAAGTACATTATTATGTGGCTATAATCCATTTGAAAATATTGATATTTTCTGCCATATCAGTCGTAGTTTATAACCTTACCACTATACTTATATCATAGGCTGATGAAAACGATACGAGTGTGCATAGTGCTCCCCATTTAATACACAAACACGTATTTAAAAATTAAATATATGTTTTCTTTTTCAACAGGTGTCATTTAATTTAATTTGCTTACTTTTCACTGCATTCTTTGTAAACTATACCTTTCATAGAAGAACGAAGAACATATGCACTCTATAAAAGTATTTCATCTTTAAAAATTATTGATAATGATGTGGAACGTACTTACAGATATCGTTACCCTAAGTACGTCTTACTTATTACGCATACTTACAGGTACATGTACATCTAATAAAAACGCTCAATAAAGTACGCTCAATATCGAAATATTAAGAAAGCCAAATAATTTAAAATTCTTTTGGAGCAAGAAGATCAACAGGAATAAACACATGATAGCCATCATATCGATCATATCAGTTATTTTCATGCACGTGTTCTATTTGAGCAGTCAAATTACATTGACTGAATAATTTTTTGCTATATACTGTCATTGACCGCAATATATCTTTTTCTGGTACCCCTGTCACGCTTTACCTGTTGAGCTTTGAGAAACTAGTTGTAAATCAGTTCACTTCCTCTTGAGAGAAAATATCAAAAGGCGTAATCAAGAGGAAAAGTGTATGATATTATCGTTTAATTCAAATATCACCGCCTATGCATTAATGTCATTTTTTAGTGATAAAAACAGTATAATACAGTGTCTTGAAATGTACAGTTTGTGTGCATTCGGAACTAAACCAGCAAAAGGATTGGTGATCCTCGCCTTTGTCCCAGTTGCAAAGCGTTATACACATGAACTTTATATTTTTAGATATTGCACTGATATTGTATATGTAATGTGTTTTTATTCAAAGACACTCTGTTTGGTTATCAATAACGATTTTAATTCATGCTCCCTTCGTTTCCTGATATTAACTGTTGGTTCTGTATTGACGGATTCCGTTCTTTTACGGCGATGTTACTTGAATATAATTAAAGATCAAACTGCCATTGGCTAACATTTCAAACATACCAAGTAACAGATCCTTGTACTCAGTAAAAGTTTATCGTGACATTTTTTTTTTTTTTTAGATAACACGTCTCGTGATATAATTATCAGCTAAAAATTAGAAACTAAATCTCAGCGAGTTCAGTGTGCGTGACATTGTATTTCACTATGTTCGATTCTCTTACATTATCGCGGTGTACTCGATGACTTTCATGGTGGTTGTTTACAAATGATTTGCAATTTTAAGTGCCGTGAAACAGTGAAAGACCAAATAACATATCCTTAAAGTACCATAATACCATTCATTTATCCTAAATCTACTTAACTCGGATTTAACCTGGTTATTATCAGTAAATTATTGCCAACTTTAGAACACTTGTATGTTTAATATACGCTTCGGGTACTTGCAAATAATTGCAAAACTTGGTAATTTATCAATGAATTAGCATACAATTCTGTAGCTAATTCATATATATCATTATTAGTGTTTAATTCGAAAATTTGGAAAACTCCAAATTGTGTGCTAATTCACCGAATTCAAACAAACATAAGGAAGTCATGTACTTAATAAACATTAGAGAAAATCGAATGGGCTGCCAAGAACTTGTGTGCAATTTTCTAAATAAAATCAGTCATTTTTTAATACTTATATACAAAATAAACAGGCAAAAAAATTAATCAACAATTTATCATAGATGTTGTAAGGATCAGTGACCTTTGTATTAATATGCACACCATATGATAATAATTAATGGAATCACACCAAGTATAGTTTATCAACATCCGCCAAACATCATTACTCTCACTATTATCTAATAGAGGATAATTTCAAAATAAATATAATATAAATGTTATCAGTAGGTCTACTCGATGTGGTCACAGACCAATCCGCGATAAAGAAAACGACAAACTCGAAACTCCTGTTCAGAAATGTTCAGAAATATATATATTTGAGTATACAAACCCTAAAAGGACCAGATATAATATAAACCAGATTAAACTAAACAGACCCCCTTAAGCTACTTGTGTCCTTGGAGTGGGTCCATTTTAATTAATTTTCAATTTTCATTAGAAAATTTGGACATTAAGTAACGGTTTACTAAATAATTTAATTAGCTTATATAATATATATACTCTTGATCATAAATATGGAATATATTTTTTCAAGATTCTCAATCAAGAATTATAACATTATTTGCGCAAAGATAGCTTTTTGCTGCAAAAATGTACACTAACTAATAAATTTGTGTAAACAAATACAACAATTTACGACACCAATATTTTTTCTAAAGGCCTTGAAATTTCCTAAAATCGTATTTTTTCATTATGATGAAAAAATAGGAAAATTGCAGCTTTAGAACCATATTCTAAATTCAAGAAAACAATAGATCAAACATACCTTTTATCAATTTTATTGGTACAACAATATGGCGAAAAGTCATCAATATTTGGTGTACCCCCCTCGACTGTCAATCACGGCCTGTATACGTCTAGGCATACTTTCAACCAGCTTGTTAATTCTCCACTGACCGATATTACGCCATTCTTCCTGTAGTGCTGTGGCAAGTTCATCAAGATTTGATGGTTGGACGTCGCGACTTCTTACAGCTCTGTCGAGAGCATCCCACGCATGCTCTATAGGGTTGCCATCTGGTGAATTTGCTGGTCATGGCAACTGGTCTATTTGTTGTTGCTGGAGAAAGTCCTACACTACGCGCGCACGATGTGGCGGAGCGTTATCATGCTGAAGCAGAAAATTTCTTCTGAAGCGTTGTTTAGCATATGGGATAAGCTCTGTTTGCAACGGTTGTCGATATCTGTCGCCGTTGACAGAATTTTGTAGCACAACCAAGTCAGTTTTTCCGCCATGATGAATTCGGCTCCAAACATGAACAGAACCCCCATCTTTCATGACAGTACCAACAACACAGTCCTCCCGGAACCGTTAACCTTGCTGTCGCCTCACACGGACTCTTCCGTCAGAGCGATGAAGCAAAAACCTGGACTCATCGGTGTAGATTACATGGCGCCAATATCTTAAGCCATAGCGACGATGCCGTTGTGCCCACAAAAGCCGTCTCTGTTTGCGCAAATCATTAAGCAGAGGTCGTTGAACGGGTCTGCATGCCTTAAAGCCCCGGTTGAACAAACGTCTGTTTACAGTTGCTCGTGAAAGTCTAATATTAATTCTGTTTTGCCACAGCTGTCGGAGAACTGATGCTGATTTCTTTCGGTTTCTTCGACAAATGCGATACAAAATGCGATCATCTCGCGCTGACGTCTTTCGTGGCCGACCAGATGATGTCTTAGGCTTAACAGTACGTCTCTGAGAGTGACGTCTGAGGATTTTGGACACAGTACCTTGCCGTATGTTGAGGTCACGGGAAATTTCATTTTGAGTGAAACAGGCGCGGTGCAAATCTACAATTTGCCATCCTATGCGCTCTGAAATTCTTGGTGTCAGTGGCCTTTGTACCTAGGACAGCTGGATAACGTATAACATCAAAATTCAAACTTTCAAGTGTACAGTTGTAAACGAACACAAAACCTATCTTCAAAACGCCCGTGCAGTTTGTTCCGAAAAATCGATAAGTACATATAATAAATTGATTTTCTTTTATATAATTTAAGAAAGAAAAGAATTAATAACGATTTTGTGCAGAAAAATTAAAATATTCATATTTATGAGCAATTAATGGGTGATGTTTGGAGAGTTTTCTGTGGGGTTTTTTGTTCGTATTTGACGATGTTTCCAAACCTCTTCAGATCAGATATATCCGTGTTGTTGGTATTTTGTGATACGCTATCGGTGTATATAATATATTAATTCTACTTTCGAAAGAAATAATATTAATGATTAACACCAGAAACAATGAGGTTAGACCCTCTATGGATCAGCGAATTACTGATGACTACCATGTAAGTCATTAGTTTATCTTTAGGGGTTCCTGGACGGACATGTTTACCAGATAAGCTTAGATCAGTGTGTATATATCGTAAAGAATACGTAGACATATTGCAAGCGGATTAACATCGATCTTAGATAAACACTTTGGGGTATTAAAATGTTTATACTCCAAAAAAGAAAATTGAAAAATTTACACCTGGTTTCATCCCCTGTTTATGTTGGGGTTCGTGTTGCTAATCTTTCTATTTTTTGTATTGTGTTTTTCATTTGTTTTGTTTGTTTTCCTCCTAAGTCTTGTATACTCAATGTTGCCAGTTTCTCTGTATTATCCATTCTTGAACTGAAAATCTAGAATACCTCTATCTGTATAAAGATGATTTATCAGTACTTGCTGTGTCAGTGTCCGGTGCTTCAACACTGGCATGGTTTATTAGATAGATTTATGCTTGAAATTTCCAGTTCTTAAATATTGTAATTTATCATAGCTAAGGTTTATCTCCACCCGGCATGGGTATCATTATCCAATTTTGGCAATACTGCTTGTGCTCTTCTGTTTACTTGTTCTCACAGATTTTAGAATTATATGTCTTTCCAATTTTTCGACTTTGACAGTACCTGATGAAGTTTATTCCAGACATGCATCGTGCACACTGAATTAGATATCTTTTTTTTTATACGACCGCAAAATGTTTAATGAAAGACAAAATCATTTGTAAATTAAAATGTTTTAATTATTAATTATACAAGATTTTATGGAACAAATATTCTACAAATAAAGTACATACACTGAAAGAGACGTATCGTATCTCTTTCCCAGTTGGGCGATAATTTCGTCTTCTATAATATATCTGGTCTTTTTACTTCCTGGAACGGAATTTGCTCGATAACCACAAGACTGTCATCATTTAATAAATAATCCAATAATATTACCACTGATTTATCCAAAATCAATACCACACTATTCAAGAAAACGAAAGGATTAGATTTACTTAGGTTCTGTTTTTTTAGCAGGTGGAAATGTTAAGAGTGTTGCAGAAAGTATAACTACTTGGTCAAGCAAGCGATTTTATTCAGAATATTACGTTACACAAAGGGAAATTGTATTGTTGTTTCAGTAAGTTCCAAAACTGCATAATACTGAGATCATTGTTTATGTAAACAACTATTACTAGATTATATAAACAACATGTATAAGCCACGCAAGGTCAATATCGCCATAACAAAAAACATAAGTATAACACTTATAATAACATAAATAAAAACACAACGGTCATCTGTGAAGGTACAGTTAGAAAGACAAACATATATTTACACCATACAAATGATGAACTTATGAAAGATAATAATTACAATGACCCAAAATTGTGTAGAAAGTCCTATGGCGTAAGAAAAACACATGGCCTTTCAACTTAGTGACCTTGATTTAAACGGGTTTTTGTTTTTCGTGACCCTCCCTTTTTCCTTGACAAGGACATTTAGGTTGCAAATTTGGGCCATTCTAACTTTTGACATATTTTTATCTCTTAACGGTGAATTCACAAAAGATCATCAATGTGTTTTTATATTACATACTAATATCTTTCTCGCAACATATAGTTTGTTCATTATATGGGACGGAGTCCCAACTATGGTAGAAATAGCAATATTTTGATTCCAGATCCATATCACTAATGGATTAAATCTCATGCACCGAAAATGACACACCGGAAACCAATACATGGTTAAATCTGCAGAAAATCAGATGCGCAGTAATCTGGAACCACTTTCGGTTATTAATGTTGAAAGTCGTCCCCGATATATCTCGGCCCAAAAAATATCGACACTATTTTGATGCACTGAATGAGCGTGAAATTGACAGATAATTTTCAGATTCGCAACCATTCATGGTCGTGCCTGTTTCAATAGATGGAAAGAGCATCCTTACATTGTACTACAGTACACTCCAAAAAGTACGCAAAAGTAAGTAAAATTTCTGTTTCAATCATCCCAAGGATTTACATGATTTAAATATTAGATAATGTGGATTGTGCTTCGCTGGCACTACAGGTAGCATCTGTCTCATATTATTGTTGATTTTTTTTTATTGGACTTCTTCCCAAGTTAGGTAACATCTATTATCATATTAATATCATAGCATAGCTAATGGTGTCTGATCATATTGACCTGTGGTAAATGTTTGTTTTCTTGTGGGGTTATTTGTATTTGAGACTACCACAGTAAGGAATAATGTAAATATACATGTATGTGTTAATATTGTCGACGTCACAACAAATGGTATTAACTGGACAAGATACGCCACTCTTTCCGGAATACCTAACCATACCGTCACGCAACTTCCGGGCAACAGTTCCATACTCCTACTCTAAAAATATCCAATCAGAGCAATATGTTTATTTGATGCATCAATCTGCAAGGACGTTTTTTTCCCATACGAGTGTTATGATTTGAGCGTTGGCCGAGTACAAGTACAAAAACCGTAGTTTTGACCGTATCGCGATATTTTCCTGGAGTTAGTACTCTTTTATTATCATTTTTCAGAGCAGGTACGACCAGCGAAACGAGTGATAAATAGATTAGTCATAGCGTCCTAAGACTTCCGTAGACACTGGATGGAACATGTAAATATTTTTTTTCTCCATAATTTCTGTTAATGTGTAAAAACGTATTGCTATTAAACAATTGTGCTAATTACCTGGTTGGTCTAGAACAAATATAAACTGAAAATCCGTTAAATGTATATGCTATCTTCACCGCGTAAACGTCAATAGTAAATACATGACGTCACAGAAAACACAATCAGTAATATGTTTGATTCCAGAGTACATTTCCCATTCAAATATAGATTCGATTTCTCAAAAATGTCAAAATACTTCAGAATACTGCAAAGAATTCTGCCAAATAATTTATTACAAATAAAAAAGTACAAACGTTGTATTTTTATGGCTTTTTCAGAAGCGGAAACAATCTTGATTTCTTTTCTGCGCATAATCGAAATGGCGGATTAACTTCCGGTTACGACAAAGAAATGTTTTTATATAGTATTCAACTCTTTTTTCTCTTTTTCTTACTTTTTCTACCACATTTCTATTGTTAAGAGTGGGCTATCGCTCGCTTAATATGAGACAGGTACTACCTGTAGTACCAGCGAAGCAAAATTCACATTATCTAATATTTAAATCATGTAAATCCTTGGGATGATTGAAATAGAAATTTTACTTACTTTTGTGTACTTTTTGGAGTGTACTGTAGTACAATGTAAGGATGATCTTTCCATCTATTGAAGCAAGCGCGGCCATGAATGCTCGCGAATCTGAAAATTATCTGCCAATTTCACGCTCATTCAGTGCATCAAAATAGTGTCGATATTTTTTGGGCCGAGATATATCGGGGACGACTTTTTTGAGGGCCAAGATATATCGGAGACGACTTTTTTAGGGCCAAATCTAGTGTCATTCAATCGAACTCTCGTGATCTCGTGATCTCGCCTCCACCATATTGTAAGCATGTCTCCAAGGATACAGGAAGTAGTTCTTATGAACGAAATATTCTTAGGCCATCAGTATATATTTTTTTTCTCGATATTTCTAACATAAGTGCCAGCTTCGCTGGCATATTATTTTTCCATTAAATACTTCTATTTGGCATAGTCTAATTCCTTTGTATCCAGATGATTGTTGTACTACAATGTCATCTGTACTTTGCGTTCGACTTGATTTCATGTTTCAATTAAAAATACTATCGACATTACCAAGATTCTCTACCTATTCTCTGTAATTCATTTTCATGCTTCAATTAAACTTACTGTTGAGATTACTAAGACATCTCATGCATTAGGTTATGCTACATTTATGACAGGAGATCAATTCAAATATTGCTTAGTTAGATTTAATGTACTCGTAATAAATTGATTATGCTCCCATTATGGTAGAGTGGTTGGTATACTGAATTATCCTTGTCCGTCAGTCCGTTCGTTCGTCTGTATCATTGTTTATGCGCAGGCAACCAATCTTTAACTTTTTTTGGCCAGAAATAGTTCATATTTGGTATGCTCTCTCGCTGTGAGATGATGTTACGATTTTCCAATAATCTTTTTTGGAACATTTGTTGGCATGCATTTTAGATTGACGCGAGCAAGGTTGACTTTCAAGTGCACTGAATGTTCTTCTCCCCAGAATCTAGTTTATTACGAAAAAAAAAATTGCATTGTCATATACACATTTAGAAATACAAAGCATTGATTGCTAGTCAAACAAGGTAAATTTTAATTAATATACATTGTATTTTTATTGTAATATTTAAAGATTATATATTGAATTTGGAATGAATTATATACTTATTATAATTTTTCCCGTATATATTATACATTTTAAAAAAAAATCTCACAGTAGGTATTTTTCTTTTTTTAGCAATTTGGTAAAATGTTAAAAATTAAGTCAAGGCAATATATTGTTGGTGCATTTATGTTAAATAAGTAATAGGTAAATATACGACTAAAAGGCTGGAATTTTTGACAGCTCTGCCAATAAATAACATAAAGCAGAATGAATTATCTTTAACGGTATCTGGTTCGCAATGATAAGTTTGGCACTGCACTACTGTGATATAAATTTCGATGAAGAAAATCTTTTAGAAACTCGCTTCAAAAATAACAATATCCCGCAGATCATGACAGATGAATGGTTGATAAAATTAGCATTTAACTTTCTGATGGGGTCATTTCAATTAAATTATTAATACAAATTTCCTAGCACTTAATAGCATTGGCAAAACAATCTTTATCGTATAAATACAATTATTGGCACCGGGGAAATAAATTTGCTTCGTTTTTCTATGTCGTGCGTAATGAAATAGTGTAGATCCATCACGTATATAAACTTCATCAGATGCAACAACAAACATTAGCTCCACTTCCATCATTTAATCGGCTATTTTTAGATTTGTTATCGGTCATTGCTAGTGTTTATATATATATATATAACAAGCAAAAACAAACCAAAATACAAAAAAAAGAAAAGAAAACGCAACGTAACGATGACGAACAACTTTTATAATTTCATTTTTTATTTTAATTTGTTTGAACTTTTAACACCAAAATGTGACAGAGTTGTTAGAGGATTATTGTACGTATAATGTTATAACTATTGCCAATTTTCCGCTATAATCGTGGCTACTAGACTTGTTAGTGAGGAAACAAACCCCGAACAGTTATATATACCTGAGCTGTGAAACCCCATGAGAAGGTGTCTGAAATCCTTTACACATGAGGTGGATATCAGGTTAGAACCCACGTGAGTGGTTTCCCTTTAGGCTTGTGGCTAGAAGTCAACGACCCTAATGAATCGACCTCCCGGGTCCACAAAAATGTGATAGATGTTTACAAAGACAACACTTGATTAATTCATAAGATTTTAACAGTGCACCAAAAGATGGATTGATAGATTTCGTACTTTCAAAACAATAAAAGTAAATGTTCCTCGGTTTTTTTTTTTTGGCTGAATAAATTAAATATCAACACAAATACCGAAGTTAGATGAGACTAACACGATGAAGTATTACATGCAGGGGTGGTCTTATGCCAATTGGACCAATTGCTCCTAATTGTGCCCCTCGCTCAAGTTATCTACTCTCGACTGTTCAAGAACACTGAACAACACCCTGCAGGTTTTACAGAGAACAATAGGGTCCGGCACTTCCAAGGGCCCGATCGGATTGCATGTACCGCGAATACAAAGTACCCACGGTATAGGAGATTATAATGATGAAACATTACCACGAATAGTTATACAAAGTACCCAAGTCGAAGGAGATTTGCGACAAAACCAATGATCCGCATAGAAAATCAACCAGTACTCCGAAATATGCATTATTTTATACAATTATAGTCTTTTGTTGAGGTCAATACGAGTTTTATGAATCTTAAAAACGATATTCACCGAAGCCTTTAGGCTGAGGTGAATATTGATTTCTAAGGTCCATAGAAACTCGTATTGACCGATACAAAAGACTGTAATTGTTTTATTACATTAAAATGAAAAGTGATAGTGAAACCAAGTCTCCGAGGTTTCTGCAAATCTCCGTTTGACTTCTGCAGGCCGATCGCCTGCGCCGGACATGATGATTACTTGTTCATTTTAAAGTAATGCTAATACGACGATTCTGATTGGACGAAATTTCACATTACCTTTATGTCCATTGGTCGAATAGAAATAGAATTTACGTGATTCTTTTTATAGATTTCGTTAGAAAACGAAAGTGAAACCAAGTCAATACGAGTTTTAATCAAACAATATCAAATTTTACGGAATGTCAGGTGACAGCATGATAGCCAATACAATTGCTTAAATAAAATCATTATGTAATAATATACAATTATAGTCTTTTGTTGAGGTCAATACGAGTTTTTATGGACCTTAAAAACGATATTCACCGAAGCCTTTAGGCTGAGGTGAATATTGATTTCTAAGGTCCATAAAAACTCGTATTGACCGATGCAAAAGACTGTATTTTTTTTTTTTTTTAGTTTTATTACTGGAAATAAATCGAAAATGTCCCATATAACCAACAGAATATTTCTCGCCAGAGGACAAGATAATTATAATTATTATTGTCAGTGAGTTTTATTTTTGTTGGTAAACAGTGAAGTGATGAAAACCATCGACATAATACGTGAAGTTGTATCGAATGCCCCTTACGACGGGTGGTAGGCGGGGTTACACACCTTGGTAGTGATTTATACTGATTCCATAGATAGATGTAAATCCAGCTACCATACGATCGCGGTCACGAATTTAACTTATAAATCTGTATATATTTATACTGTATATCTTTTTACAGATTGTTAGTGGCAGATAATCATGGCTAATATATCTAAGAAACTAAAAACTAAAAGGAAGGAGTTCTTACTAATTTTTCATGGCTTTCGACGACACTACAGGGATATTATATATTTGTCTAACACATACCTAAGATATGAAAATTTAGGGAGGGTACTTTCAATTTATCTCATGGAATATTATTTATCAGTTGTTTTCCGTAGAATTCAAGATGATTTAGCATGCATCGATGATATGTATTCGTATATTGTATGAAACGTAGATATCAAATATAGTGCACGGGACGCGTTTCTGGAATAACCTTCATCGGGTACGCTCAAAGAAATGGCAATCATTTATATAGACATGCTACTTGTAGAAGGGACTGCTACCTTCCGGAACACCCGGGTTCTCTCCCAGTTTGTAGTGTGGTTCATGTTGCTTAGTCTTTAGTTTTCTGTGTAGTGTTTTGTAGATCATTGTTTGTCCTTTTGTCCTTATCCTTTTGGTCTTTAATTTGTCTGTCATTCTTTGATTGACGGCTTTTGATTACCCTTTGGTATCTTCAAGCTTCTCATATTGACGTAAATTAACTATACCAAGTAATTGAAAGACCCAACAATGGTTTAAGAACGATTGTTCAATAGTTATCATTGTTCTGCATCGATATCAATGTCTTTTAAACATATTCGTCCTACTGACTGTACATCAAATCAATTGATTTATATGCAGTTTAATACTAATAGCTGCAGATATCCATTGTTTCATTTCTTTAGAAATTAATTATGTTTCCTTTTCAAATCAACGCTGACACTTTAGAATCATATTTGTTTTATTTTTATTTTTTCTTCTTCTTTTCAATTGAAAATTTAAATGCATATTAATTTATTCTAACAGTTGAGTGACTAGACACATCTCACCCTCTTATTTTATAATTTCATGCAGGGATCATTCAAGATTGCAGTCATACCTTTCATCGTTCAAAAGATTAATGTTGTAATCATCATTATGTTTTATTGAGTCAGTAACCATTCAGAATTCCATAGGGCATGCTAATATCACAAGCACTATACTGATGATGCTACGGTAACTCATAAAAAAGCTGATGTTATCTGGAATACTGCTCAGCATCGCCAGTTTTGATAGTAATATATCACAAAAATGTAGAAGTACGTAACACAAGTTCGACAATGACTAACCTCATTGCTAGAGGTCAAATAATTTCAAAACCTCTATGTATGCTAGATGATTTTTTTTGCGATGTAGAGGTAAAAAAAACTATTAAAGATTAATATGATATGAAATTATCATTTAAAAGGGTTCACAATGAGGTAGAAATTATCATGCACATGAATATGCAAAAATAAAGAAGTCCTGAAAGTTAATTAATTGTCAATGGATTGATTATTGGTAATTTCTGTTAACAGAAGAGTTAATAAAATTTGTAGTATTTTTATGGAATCTTAGTTCGTCTCTAGCTGGATATCAAGACAGATTTTCCGAAATAAACCGTGTTTCACACGAATCTGTTCCAATGTTAAGATAATTGTAGATGTGCTACAAGTCCCTGTATTATCAATAATGCCTTTATATAAACGTTAGAGAAAACCGAAGAGGCAATCAAGATTTGGCAACACTGGACACATTAGACACAGAACGAAGACAAACGAAGCAAAAACAGAACACAGAAAATTAAAAAGATGAGCAACACGGACCCACCAAAAATGAATTTAAAGTGGCCACTCAAGATATTAACTTTCATAAAAAAAATTAAAGACATTATTAGTAATAAATGGACTAATATCATAGTATCTTATTGAGTGGAAGTAATATTACTATGTATCTCAACGATACAGAATAATAAATATATGATATATCTGTTGTTATATAACTACAAGCGAGCAGTATAGCAGCCACAATTATGTTGAGAACAGGAACACAAATAATTAGTATGCAAGTACAAGAGGCAGGAATCATTAATGAAATAAGATAGTATAGTATACATTACCACTTACGGCGGAAGATGCTGTCATTGGTTTTTCGCTTTGTTTTGTTTGTTTGTTTGTTTTGTGTGTGTGGGTTGTTTTTTTTTGTTTTTTTTTTATTTTTTTTTTTTTTGTTTTTTTTTTTGCAGTTTAACAACATGAAATCCATATTTCCATTATTTACCTCATACTTCATACTTAAAACACAAATATCTCTTACAACATTACATCTTAGTTTGGTAATATTAATTGATGCTGTAGAGAAAACAAGCAGGGTTTTTTTTCCAAATCTGGTATCGTTATCGGCTAGTGACATTTAAAGGGATATGAAAGCTCGTTTTAACATATATTTTTTCAACTCGTGACGAAGGTTGTTTCTTTTCAATTTAATTGTAAAAACAATCCAAAAATACTTTGCACGCCCATATAATTCCTAATATCGTTAAAATATCACATAAAAGGGTCGAAATGAAATTTTGTCCAGGAACCAAAAATTCAATTATTGGAGAAAACCGCAAGATATGACAGAATTATCAACGAATTATGTCACTTTTACAAAGTTTCATTGATAAAAACCTGGTTAATGTTTCATAAATATCATTTATTGGACCAATTGCAAGTTTTCATGAGATACAAAAAATTACCAAGATGAGCTTTAATATCCCTTTAAGAATATATATATATTAGCAAGAAATTATGTAGATATAAGAAAAATATATAAGGTTTTGTATCAAGTTTAGAAATTCTGTACAATTTGTTTTTGTATGATTTCTTTATTTTGGGACGCATTCAAAGATGTTGTTTTTATGAAATAATTAAATGTTATTCCGATGTCGTAGAAGTGTTGTTATTATTGGTATTAGTTTAGAGTTTTGTCAAGACGTCTGTACACGATTTCTGATTGTGAATGCGTATAGAACGTGACTTCTACTGATCGTGTTTTTGTGAAACCATACTTCACTACAAAATATTTAAGGATTGACCGCAATTTTTGTTCGGTACGTGGGTTACGCAAGGGTATGTACAGTACAACCTGATTGAGGTTATTTCGAATGAACCGAACAAATAATTTCGATCAATCCTTATAAATTAATTCAAACTTTTTTTGTTATGACATTGAAAAATATAAGGATATATTTTTATCAAAATAAGGCAAATAATCGGAAATAAATTTAAATAACCCCAAAGGTGCCTCATTTAAAGAAAATCACCTGATGACAACGGCACGCGACGTCTTGAGAACGACGTTTATTTTTAGATTCCGTTCATTGACAAATAACCTCAACTTTTTAAAGCAATCACAAGACGTAATAAATGACACGTGACTCTGAAATTAATTTATGTATATATAAATATATATACATGTATATATATATATATACATGTATATATATATATATATCCTATTTATACTATAAACAAAGTAGACCCATTAGAAATCGATCTGTATAGTGCACCACCTCCAGTGATAGTCCGCTTATATCGAACAGAATCCGGTATTGAGAGTACCTCACGGCTTCTGATTACCCCTTTGGTATATAGTGAAACCTGTCTAAATCGAACCCTGAATAAGCAGGAATTCTGTATAAATCGAACATTTATTAAGGTTCAAATGCAGGCTACTTTTGTTAATTTAACCTGTATAAACCGAACACCTGTCTAATCCGAACACAAGGATGTTCGGTTTAGAAAGGTTTCACGTTTCACTGTATCTTCAAACGTTTCTTTGCAGTTTTACATAATTTTACATAATTTTGTTGACGCGAATCTAAATATTGGGTGTAAATTTATAACAGTAATAAATAATGTGTTGACTCTCCTGTTATGTAATTGTCTATATAAATGTAGTTATATTCATGTTATGTTCCTGAGAACCATTGTAATTTTATCTGTGAAAAGCATTCTTTTTTGTTTCAAAATTTAACCAAGATTAAAAATACAGATGTTAAAATCATAATTGAACATTATTCAAGACAATACTATGGAAACAACAATGTAATACATTTGTGAGTTAAAGCAAAAAACCAACATGTTCGTGATTTTGTCTGTTTATATACTTATTGAGTTTTGACTTTCCCTTTGTTAGATTGTTCGGAGTTCGGTAATTTTGTTATTACCCTTAATTATCCATTATAACATTTGTATAGTCTGAATTAAAACGTGTTTATTAAATTTATAAGCGGTCCTATAGTTGACATCATACGCTTTTGGCTATCATGTGTGAGATCGTTTGCCATTGTATCTTCAAAAGACTATTAAATTATTTGGTTTTCCATTTTTGTTTACTTTGAGCGAACCTGATGAAGGTTATTCCAGAAAAGCGTCGTACGCACTAGATTAGATTTCTACGTTTTCTTACTATCATTTTCGTATAATATTAAAATATCGAACATAAGCTTGATGTTCTAGAGTTATTTCACGTTATCTGGAAAAAAGTCAGCTTTGTAAACGTTTTTCTTTTTTGTTTGTTTGTTCTTGCTTCCTAATATTGCAGACTATTGTCAAAAACAATTGTAAGTTAAACATCACATTTGCATACAGGGGCTTCAGAAGAAAATTGAAAAGAAGCTAGTCCGATCTTTTAAGTTCACGTTCCGCTATATATATAGATGATATCCTTTCACTAAATAATTGTAAGTTTGTGACTTTTGTTGACCGCATCTATCACATTGAGCTTGAAATGAAATAAAGGATACCACAGGTACAGCTAGGGCTGCTTCATACCGAAGTTGAAAATCATGGCCGGTTAAGAACGAGACTTTACGACAACAGAGATGTTTTCAATTTTCCCATTGTGAACTTTCCATTTATATGTAGCAACATTCCAGCAGTTCCTACATATGGAATATATATATCTCAGTTGATCCGATATTTCAGAGCTCGTGGTTCCTATCATGATTTTCTTGATAGAAGGCTGAATCTGAAGTAATTACTTCGAAAGTTTTACGGTCGCTACCATGGCTTGGTTAACCGTCACAAATGACCACGGATATGTTCCGTTCGTCCTAATCACAATCTGGTCGTTTGCTTATTCGTGACTTGTTACTGGGTTTGTAAATAGAGTAACAGGACGGATCTCTAATTTTCTATGTAATGTTTTGTAGATCGTTGTTTCTACTTTTGTCTTGTTTGGCCATTGTATTGTCTGTCCTTCGATATACGGCTTCTTATTACCTCCTTAATATCTTCAAACTTTTCCAGCAAATGATATTTCAAATACGCTAAAAACCCAACAATTAACTTTGCTTGAAGCTATTGTGTATAAAATTGTATCTATGGTCACCAAAAGCCATGACCATATCTATAATAAGGAAATGGATAACTTAAAATTGCCATTCAATACTTCATGAAGTTAAATTTCATATTACAGATGCATACCTCATTTGTGCCTGCTCCACCATCCCCTGCCTGGGAACACCGGTGAATAGCAATATAACCTAATATCTCCGCAACGAGGTCCAACACTCCCGAAATTGGGTGTTCGCTAGAGGTGCGCAAAAAATCAAGTACATAACTTGCTAAAAAGAACTTGCAGCAATATTTTTTTAGGGGTGGTCGTTGGAAACCCGTTGCAAGGCAAGATTTTCAGAGTCTACCCCCAATATCTATATCTTCATTTTCCCTATGGCAATCTAAATCCCCTCACAAAAAAGTGGCCCGTCAAGCTGCCATTGCTATACCTGCATCATTATTTTTATAAACTTGTCTTCGCCGTGCCATAAGTTTAAATGAAATACTTCTCGACGTTAAACAACAATCAATCAATCATGTATTTGTTAATTTATTTTCTTAATTTTTGAAAAAAATAATTAAAAGTGAAAGTTTGAATTTATATTTATCTTCATTCAATTATAAATAATTTTGACTGAACAACCTCTTCTGAATATACTCATATTATAATAATACAAAACTGTCACTTTTAATCACTGCCTGGTAAGCAATAATCAATCAATCAATCAATCAATCAATCACTTTTAATTAGTTTTACTTATTACAATTTCAACTCTCAAATCCAAGATAAATAAAAATAATGACAGACGCTATAGCTCACCCAACAGGTGGTATTTCAAAAAGGTTTAAATGGTTTGTTATCACTTTCATCCATGTTCAGCTGTACATATTTACACATTAAATCGTTGTTTATCAGTAAATTCAAGATTTCAGGAAAATGAGCAAATTAGAAGAAATCTACAATATTTTATTTCGATACTTACTTAGAAAGCGTCATTGTTGTATTTTTATATTTTCAAGGGAGCGGGTAAGTACATTCTTAGTAATGCTATAATTTGGGAATTTTGGGAAATACATTACTAAGACTTCCAGTAATACAAACGTAGATATCAAATTTAGTGCGCACGACGCGTTTCTGGAATAACCTTCATCTTGTACGCTCAAATCCGAGAGATTGGAAAGCTTAATAAGTTGAAAATGTTCCGGTGCAATAAAACCAAAGGGCATAAACAGGATGACCAAAATCGGCTAAGATCACCTATGATTGAGGGAGGAGACTGTTTGAAAGGTGGGGGATTAATTTGATGAAGCATTTAGAGGAATGAACTATTAAAATCAGATTTAAAATTAAAATTTGGAACTTTGTCTTGTATGGAATTCCTTTGATTAAATTCTATATGAAAAACCGAATACAAAATCGAAAGATTAGAAAATCATAACCTTATTATCATCAAATTGTGGCATTTGTCTATGAAAAGGTTAGTCAGTAGGAAAACATTTACGTCAAATTGACACAAATGGCTATCTTAAAGTAATTAACACTACTAATGAGTTTATTAGTAGAAAATTCCTCAAATGTTGGCAATAAGTTAACAAAAAAAAGGTAAAAAAAAAAAAAAAAAGAGAGGGTAATGGTTATCAGTATGCAAACATGAACTTGATGCAAATGATAGATTTACTGGACGTTCAACGTTTATCCGCATTGTGTTGTGCTATTAGTGCCAAACAAAGAAGGACAAAAGCCAAAAAATTCAAAAGTACAAAATGGGGGTACTGCAGATAACCAATTACAATAGCGAAACGTCCATTGTTACAGGTCACAAACCCGTCAAGCACCTGTTGCTAACAATTGTTTTCAATAGTAAGCTACTTCTTCGCTATCCTCATCCGTGGTAAGTGTTTTAACACATGAAGATAATTGTTTAGACACTGTAGTTAATGCTTCTATAATATTCACGGTATTTTCTTGATCGGTTGTCGTAGGAGTTGATGATGTTGGTATGTTACGTCATTGAGAACATAATCAGTAAATAATGATGCACACTGTCTTCACGATGATAAGAAATGATAGATGATATATAATAGTATACATGGGGTACATCTTTTGTAGGAAATTGCTTAGATAATAACATCATGTTATATGTGAAATAGGACATATTAACACCATTGTCAGATATTTGGATGTGATAGGTCTAATTACATACAAAGGTATAAGAATTATCAACATTCATTTGGCATGTTCTTTGCAGGTTGAGACTGTAAATCCGGAAATGATGAAATTTACTTACAAACAAATAAAACTTTATAGCAATTCAAAAAATTTTGCAAATTCCACTCTTATTTAAATGGGTAACACCGAAGAACTTTCTGTGTATAGAAATAACACCTTTTTTCGGAGATGGGTCCAAATATATAACTCTCCATATATATACTGCATAAATGGGAGTCTTGTGTATGAGATTCGATGATTTATCGACAGTGGGAAATTGGAATACTCTGTGATCAGCCTTAATTCTGCACGACATCACATTCAGAATATTATTCTTTATGTTGTATTGCTCAAAGATGTTTTATCACCTCTTTTGAAGCTTAGAAAGAGGCTACCACCGAAAAAAAAAGTAAGTGCATCCTCCCTTCTCCCTTCTCCATGCATAACATTTACAAAATCAATAAAAACGTAGATATCAAATTTAGTGCGAACGACCCTTTTCTGGAATAATCTTCATCATGTACGCTCAAAGCCAAAATATTAGGTGTTTCAAAATAAACAAATGTCTTCTGTCTGCTCCATGCATGACACCTGTCGTGAAACTATCATTTACAAGGTCAAATTATGCTTAAATTTAAGTCTGTGACAGGTTAATCCCGTAATAATCTACCAAATCATGAACACGATTATAATACGTTTTGTGGAGATTACCACCTTCAACAATATTCTAGCTATATCGTGGCGGTCAGTTTTATTGGTAGAGGAAACCGGAGTACCCAGAGAAAATCACACATCTGTCGCAAGTTACTTACAATCTTTCTCACATAACGTTGTATCGAGCATACCTCGACATGAGCTGAATTAGAACCCACAACTAGTGATAGGCACTGATTATATACATAGTTGTCAATCCAACTACCATCACGACCACGACGACCCTTATAAGTGGGAGAAAGAAATATCCTACTTAAAATGACTTTCAGAACCAAATCGTACCTTTAACTGTATGTCACATTAAACTAAAGAGGTTTAGACATACCTGGATGTAAGTAGTCACTGAACTGATGGTTGTTCATATACAACATTATACAATTATTGCCTGCACTTAAGGTGAACATCATAATTGTTCACCCGAGGGGGGTGTTTTCCTCCGAGGGAAAACAACATCCCAAGGGTGAACAATTATGATGTTCACCGCAAGCGCAGGCAATAATTGTTTTATTATACCGAAACTCTATTTACAATAATGTTGGATGCAATAAACACTTATTTGTGTGTTTTTATCTTGTGTTTTCATAAACTTCATATTTGTGTTTTTAACTTCCGGTCAAGATTGTAAATCCGGAATGCAAAAACGGAAACATTTCCAGACAGACATGGAACATAACATTTGTCGACCGATGAATAACAGTGATGTTTCCCTGGGGTACCAATTTTGTAAAAACATCACTTTTATTTTATATCTAATATGTAATGTAGGGTATAATAAAGAACGCTGACGTTGGTATCTGCATAAAACATGTTCAATATGACGTCATTAACGGATTAAAGCGTGGTGTTGACACGATATTAACACCAACAGGTGGAAATGTGTACTTACGTTTTATATAATTATTTAATAGTAATCAGATCGTGACTTAATGAATGTTTTGGATTCGCAATGCAAAAACGTAGATATTTAACTAAGTGTGCATGACGCGTTTCTGAATAATCTTCATCAGGTACGTTCTTAGTCAATGATTGGAAATCTAAATAATTTAATAGTCTTTGTGAGCAAGTAAAGGTCCTAAATAGGATATTCAAATCGGCTATGGCAAAAAATTATTTTTAGGGAGATTGACACTAGTTTTAGTGCATTACATTATTTATTATCTGTAAATTTCTCAAATATACAGAGACGTGCAAATAGTATTCGGTCACTAATTTTTTACTGTATATTTCATATAAAACCACAATTTTTCAAAACATTATTCCAAAGTCAATTCTTGTTCGATTTTGATGATATTTTTACCAACAAAAGCGAGAACGTATGTAGTTTTCTTTGATTATTTTAAAATATTGTTATGAAGCACAGATTTTAAATAACGGGTATTCATCATTTAAAAGCAAACTTAAATTTTTTGTCTTCAAATATACTATCATTGTATTGTGTTTTTGACGTTCGAAATTTAGTTTTGTATTCAACTCGTGAAGCTCATAAATTTATAGATTATAAAATTTTGCTAAGATTACAGTGTAAAAATACATTTCATTCTGCCTTTCTTGGTAAGAAAATCATCAAAATCGAACAAGAGTCGACTTTGGAATAATGTTTTTAAAAAATGTGGTTTTATATGAAATATATAGTAAAAAATTACAGTGACCGAATACTTTTTGCACGTCTCTGTACATATATAATTCTAGTAAATCATGGCAGTGCCGAAACACTGACAATTGGGCGGATGATACCCTTGGGGACTAATAGTTCACCAGCAGAGTTATCGACCCAGTGATAGTAACAAAAACGTAATTTAGTGTGCGTTCCGCCTTTCTGGAATAATGTCATCGGTATATTCATGTCAAAACATTGGAAACCCAAACAAATTTAACATTTTGGAGCAAATAAACCAGATTGAGCTCTGTTTTAACAATTTACATTATTTAGAAATTGTAAATTTCAAACATGAATACATGTATATCTAATAAACCATTCAGTGCTGAAGAACGGTATATACATGGTGAATGATACCCTAATAGTCCACCACGAAGAACGGTATATACATGGTGGACGATACCCTAACAGTCCACCAGCGGATGTATCAACCCAGTGATAGTAATAATTAAAACCGTGGGCATCTAATTTAGTGCCCACGACCTGTCTCTGGCATAACCTTGATCAGATACGCTCATAGTCAGCTGATTGGAAAACCAATAATTGAAGTGTTTGGGTCACTGTAAACCAAAGGGGGTTAAAATTGTTGTTGTTTCTGAAGAATATACAGATATCTTAATCATAAAATGGATAAACGTTAGTAAGAAAAATGTTCTTAAAGAGCAGCAGTAATCGAAAAGGACATGAACAACTGTTTAATAATACAAGAATGTAGAATGGTTGATTTGTTGTTAGTTGTTTAACGTCATGTGAGCAGTATATATTTTAGGTATATTCACGACGAAAGCAAGTTTACAAACAATAAAACTTGTAGGTAAAAAGAGAACAGGTACTTCGATGGGACATTGGGGGACTTTGGATTACTACAGGTAACAGGAAAAAGGGCAGATAAGCGATCTGGTCAGAAATTTTGCCTTGAAACGTGCCAACAATAACCACTCAGAAAGAAGAATTTTACGTGCACTCATTTACCTCCCGTCGTAATGTCGAGTTGGTTTTTTTAATGCGCCCCATCAGCTGACGACCATGGGTGTTACGCTGCAGTGGAGAAACTAGGTCATATTGTTATACCTCGGAGGTCAAAATATGGAAGTGACCCAAAAACAATCAAGTAAAACATTTGCAGATGGAAATGGATGTGCCACAGAAATAACGGTTACACGGTGTATATTCATAACGACTCCTTTCCGATTAAATCGGCCTTCTTGCCTCCTTTCCGAATCAGGAAACGCAACCTTTCGGAACTATGTTCAGACAACATGCATTTCAAACTGATTGATATGAAAACAAAAGGTATGTAAGACTTTTCTGAGCAGTTCACGGAACATTTCAATCATCATAGTAACTCAAAATAGCTTGAAAAGGGTTAGTTGGTCTATCATCTGGACGAAATCTGTGACACTGTAAACGGTGAGGTGAGTGTGTCGTACATAAATCACTTTAATGTTCAAAATATGAGACAGACAATTAAATTAACACCCTTATTTTGCAATCTGGTACCGTCCTTGTTATACATTCGTATTTTGTCGATTCATTCTTTCAGTAAATTTCCGAAAAATTTGGTGATTTACAAAAATCAAAGAAACGCCTCTTCCAATCAGTCGAATATAACATCTATTCTGGAAACGATTCCTTTGAGAGTGTAAAGAAACGATTCCTTTCAGAAGGTGAATCGATGATGTTTGAACAATATTATCATCATTGTGAAAACATGTAAAAGAATGTGACAAAGTCAAGAACAAAAGTCACACAAATAACACAGAACAATTAAAGACAGCCCCACAAAGAAAACTAAAATATTAATATGAAAATGAGAGCATCGGAAGTGCCCAATGACATGTCTAAAAATGCTAAAAACACCAACTTAATAGGCATACAAAGACGTTAGGGGATATAATAAATTCACTGTAAAGACAGTAAACTCTATTTTCGATATAAATTGTTAGCCCCTCGGTTTATCTGTTGCGTTTAAGGGTAGAATGGTCACTGGGTTTTTCATGATTGATTACTGTCTCATTTTAGAACTGATTAAACATGAAGCGGAAGAAAAAAGGACTTTGGTTACACCCTCTTAAAAGAGTGAAATTGTCAAAAGACCAGAATGAATCAACAGAATCAAGCGATTTAACAACAACAAATACACAAACGACAATTCCTGTGAACCCCACAAATTATAGATTTTCAATTTACAATAACTCATGGAGTAGTGGTAGAAAACGGAAAAGGCGGAAGCAGTTATTTTCTAAGTCAAGGGAAGAGCAGTTGGTAGATGAAATTACCATGATAATTCCGTCGGTTTTGAAAACATTGGAAAAGGCTGGATTGAGAGAAGATTTTTGTTTACTCTTGAAAGGCATTAGTTCTGGAACATTTCCCGTTAACAATATTGCTCTAAGATTACTACTTGATATAGCACAATTTGGTTCAGCAGTTTCAGAGGGGAAGATTTAAATGTGATCTTTTATCAAAATATGCCTAATTTGCATAATCGGTATAGATCGGCTGAAAGAAATATTTCACAGAAAAACTCGGAATATATGTTAAACTACTCCCTGCCATGTAGCTGCAGTTAAAATTTGAGCTCATTTTGACTTATACTAAAGCAGCAATGAACAATTAAAATTGAACCCCCTTTATTCTATTTTTAGCTTGGCGGCCATATTGGTTGGAAGTCGGGATCATCGGACACAATTTTGGAAGGGGGCCATCCAAGGACCATTCCACCAAAGTTTGGTTGCAATTGGCCCGGTGGTTTCTGAGAAGAAGATTTAAATGTGAAAATTTACGACGTACGACGGACGGACGACGCACGCCAAGTGATTGCAAAAGCTCACATGGCTTATTAATACATCTCGTAATAATAAACACCTGATTTAATATTGCAGTTCTTCTTCCAATGCCACTAACATGCATCAGATGAGTGCTTTATATAAACGGAGATATATATTTTGGGAGGAAGAGTATCTGAGATAAACTTCATCAGGTATGGCTAAAGGGAAATAAAGATTGGGAGGAAGCCTCTGAGATAAACTTCATCAGGTATGGCTAAAGGGAAATAAAGATTGGGAGGAAGCGTATCTGAGATAAACTTCATCAGGTATGTCTAAAGGGAAATAAAGATTGGGAGGAAGCCAAAATAAATTTAAGCGTTTCAATCCTAAATAGTTGGAAATACCAAACACGCCATAATGTTCTGTCTAGATGCAATGAAGTAATATATCTCTATTTCTAAGAATGAAAGAATAGAGGCATGTGAGGGGACTTTCAATCCCAACCCTAATGTGTTCTTCGTGTGATCCAAAATGTACTAGATGCAAATAGTGGCGATAAGATCGAAACTATGAAACAGATATAAAATTATTAAATATGTAAATAGTATTCATGAAAATGATTGTTTGGGCACCCTGGTAAAATGCAGGTACAAAGATAACCATTAGACCAGGATGTGTATGGCATGCAATGTAACATACAAATGTATCATGCCATCTACTATCAATGGGTTTTTGTTGAGTTTTAAACTCATGAGCTCTGAAGCATGTTTTTGATTAGTAATTATATTCATATCATATGCAATTAAGAAATTCAATATATTTTTATTTGATTTTAAAGGAAACATAATTCTGTAACAGTTGTCAAAATGAAACTTATTCTTATTTCTTTTACATTTCTTATTTAATCCACGAACTAATGCCTTTATTCAAGCAACTATGCTTTGAGCACACCAGTCTCCCTTTAAGCCTCTGTGCAAAAACTAAAACAATACAACCATGTAAACAATTATTTCAAATTCAATAGTGTTTATTTTTTTAATTTGAAACAAAAATTAACCATAAATTTCACCAATATTAAATTTGGTTCCCAGAAATGTGCGCATGTTACGTACTATCACCAAAAAATATATACTCCTGAGGGTCTTCAAGAATATTAACCA
Organism: Bathymodiolus brooksi; assembly: GCA_963680875.1. Lineage (NCBI taxonomy): Eukaryota > Metazoa > Mollusca > Bivalvia > Mytilida > Modiolidae > Bathymodiolus > Bathymodiolus brooksi. The sequence continues at coordinate 82,511,993 of OY804578.1, read as the reverse complement.
AAGCTGGAATTCAAAATATTTTGAAATTTAGTTTTCCCATGTCAGTTTTTCTGGTTCCAGAAATGTTTTCCAAAAATATTGACCTTTTTAGACATGATACATGCAACAGCTGATATAGCTGCAAGTTACTTTAAAAAAAATAGTCTAAGAGTCTTCCATGAAATTTTCTAAAATTGGAATGCGAATCTTTCCCCTAATACAATGCATTCAAGATATTCATATTTATATAACTACATAAATATAGCTTGCTCGTTTTGTGACACTATAGAAATATGGATACCCTATAATACAAATATCTGGCGGAGATAACTCCGTAAAGAAAGCGTTCGGGATGCTCTTCTTCGTTTTTAGTACCTCGTGATTTATCTCTTTATGCATAAATGTTTCGAAAAGTGGCAGTGAAAAAACCAGAAGAAAAACATTATAGTCTTCCCCTGGTAGTAAAAAGACCTTAATTAAATGTTCACCACCATAGTATTCGCCAGAAGATTAATAAAGCGTAGATATCAGACTTAGTGCGCACGACGCGTTTCTGGAATAACCTTTATCACGTACACTCAAAATCAAAAGATAATCAGGACTTTACATACATCATTTGTACTAAACGTTTGCCTGATAAAGGGTTTTCCAGGAAAAACTAAAATTAGATATTTCCGTTTGTATTGCTATGACTGAGTCTATACCTCTGCTAGTGAACTATTAGTTACTGAGAGTATCAACCTCCCAGAAGTCACTAATATGACTGAGTATATACCTCTGTTAGTGAACTATTAGTTACTGAGAGTATCAACCTCCCAGAAGTCACTAATATGACTGAGTCTATACCTCTGCTAGTGAACTATTAGTTACTGAGAGTATCAACCTCCCAGAAGTCACTAATATGACTGAGTCTATACCTCTGCTAGTGAACTATTAGTTACTGAGAGTATCAACCTCCCAGAAGTCACTAATATGACTGAGTCTATACCTCTGCTAGTGAACTATTAGTTACTGAGAGTATCAACCTCCAAGAAGTCACTAATATGACTGAGTCTATACCTCTGCTAGTGAACTATTAGTTACTGAGAGTATCAACCTCCCAGAAGTCACTAATATGACTGAGTCTATACCTCTGCTAGTGAACTATTAGTTACTGAGAGTATCAACCTCCCAGAAGTCACTAATTCGACACTGACATTGTTTATTAGATATATTTAGATTTGAAATTTACGGTTCCTAAATAATATAGTTATTTAAAACTTAGGTCACTCTCCCTCAGGCACATGTAACCTTAGTTGATTTTAGATTTCCTGGTCAGGCCTTTCCCAATCTTTTGTCTATGAGCGGACAAGATAAACAATTATTCCAGAAACACGTCGAATAGACTAATTTAGATATCTGCTTTGTTACTAAATAACTCAAATTTCAGTTCCTAAAACTGAAAATAAGTATTAACAAATATCCATAATAAACGTTAGAGGAATCAAAAAGGCCAATCCAGAAAACTGAAAATAAGTATTAACAAATAGCCATAATAAACGTCAGAGGAATCAAAAAGACCAATCCAGAGAAACTGGCAACACAAGGTATACAAGACGGAGAAAAGGAAAAGCACAACACAATATGTGTTGGACACAACTAAACGTAAATAAACACAAATAACATAAATAATGTTAGTCTTCTCGATAGTTATTAACGTCAACTGCTACATATTTCCCTCTGATTATTATAAACATTTATCTACAAGTATGAACGGTTGTTAATAAGCACAATATGTTCGAGTCTCTATTAAACCATGTATATATATTTGCTTACTAAATTGTTGTACCAATGTTGGTACAGAACGTCTTTTCTTATCATAGCTCACATTGCGTAGTAATCTATATGTGTTCTTTTCGTCAGCATACTTATATTGTATTTAAATCATTATTTATTGCTTCCATTTGATATGTTTCATGTATAACCTTTGACCTTTTGGAAGTACAACAGCCGTTAAAAAAAAAGAAGTATTTAAATGATAAAAAGCAATTATAATCAATTATCGATGGACAAAACGCAATATAAAGAGATTACACAATATTCTGCTTCCGTTATATATATCACTATTTCTTTTATTATTGTACTTTTTCACTAATCAATTATATACAATAGGTAATACCGTAGCTTTAAAATATATAACGGTGTGCGGTAAGAAATTACCTGTATTTACTAAAGAAATGTAGACAAATCAATTTACAATGAATGTGTAAGGTAATTGGCTTGTGGTCACTGTCATGTGACCAAACCGAGGTTATTCGGTACATTATATTACAAGCTATTTAAAGGTACCTGATCGCATTGCTATAATACCGTTCTACATTTATCTCAAGTTCAGTACGTACGGTATGTTTACATACATTAAGATAAGTAATTTACCTTAATCCCCGTTAATCGAGGTATATATAATAAACATTAATGTTACTCCATAGTAAATTATCGTTTTAGACTTTCCCATCAATAGGTCTGGCAAATCGCTTCTATAAGAAAGAGGGGATGTCATGGTCGTGAGCGCATGGTAGTTGGATTTTACAACTATCTGTGCAATCGCCACTAAAGTTGTGAGTTCGAACCCCGTTCATGGCGAGGTGTAAAGTTTGTCAGTGACTTGCGACAGTTCGAGGGTTTTTATTGGATACTCAGGTTTCCTCCACTAATAAAACTGACCGCCATGATATAACTGAAATATTGTTGAAAGTGGCGTTAAACTCCATAAACCCAAACCCACCCAAAAGAAAGATATCAATTAGTTTACAAACATGCACAGAGGTTAGTATTATTACAGGATATTATATTAGAAGTAGTTGGTGTGCACCATCCAACCAGAAAGGCCAAATATTGCATTTTAGCTCACCTGTCATAAAGGGTCAAGTGAGATTTTGGCGTCCGTCATTGTCCGTTCTTCCATCCGGCTTAAATTATTTAAAAAATACACCTATAGATCCAATAACCCAATAAAGCCATTTTTCACCACATGGAATAAAATTTGAAAGGTAGGTTCATCTTAATGAAAGATAAGACATATGTTATGGGCTTTATCAAAGCATTTCTCCTTTTTTTCATTTTTTGATGAAAATAGGCTGATTATTACAAACATCATTTAGCCATCTTCTCCTCTGGAACTGCTCATCCAAATTTAACCAAACCTTGCAGGTCATCGGTTATTCCTCTTTCAAAATTATATTCGACATCCCCGACATCCATCCAAGACAACTGCAGTTACTGAACATAAATTTCTTCAAATGACAAAAACTGCCACATATTAAGTTGAAATAAGCCAATATTTAAATTGTAGTTTATGCAAATAGGTTGTTTATTATATTTGGAGTTGTATTCGTCATATTTGTAATCTTTTCTCTTTTGTTTTGCCAAATATATAAATTGGACATATTTAAATAAAAAAAAATGATTTCTCTCCTCCGAATTGTTTTTTTTTATTTTTTTCTTATCTAAAATAATGTAATACAAATAAAACTAAACAGAGTGCACTCAGTGCAGGGTTGTGGGTTCGTTACAAGAATTGTGATTTTCAAACGTATATATCTGATAAATCAAGTCACCGAAGAAGCAAGACTATACTGGGTAGATGATACCCCCTGGTAATTAATAGTCCATCAGCACAGGAAATACAATATTCGGTGTAAAACACTCTGATGGGGAGTTTCAGATTTTATTTTGTTCATTCAACGCGTTAATATTGATCAGGTAAGCGATACACGCTGGTGAGAGGTCCTTGTTTTCGTAATCAATTATAGACCCCAATATGGTCAAGTCTTCGATAATCTTGAACGTTTTATTTTAATGGTTGTGAGGATTGTTATACAATTTCCATTCTATAACATTAACACATTAGAAGTAAAACGTGATGTTGGATCTTATCTGTCTTTCATGTGTATTGTTATCGAATGATGTAAATGTTATTGATTAGTAATGTACTATGTACTACCCCGGTATTCTTTTTCAATGAATTCTATGGAAATTGTCTTCATCATGTTCGTACATCCTGAATTTTCACTTTTTTGTTTACAATTCGTGAACACTTCCTGACGCAAGAGCATCCTTTCCAATCTGTTATTGTTTATCTTCATTTGCAGGATCATGACAACCAGATTAATTTATTTACATATACACCGAACTGACGTGTCAAACTCCAGGCCTTAGATATGTATCTGAAATCATTAATATTTGCTTATATATTATATGTGTAGTGCTTTCTTTGTCCCTTTATCTTTTAGCCATTACATTGTCTGTCTGTCCTTCTTCTGTATACGGCTTCTGATTACCCCTTTGCTACCTTCAAACTTTCTGTCCTTCGTGAGTAAGTGATCTTCTTCTGTATACGGCTTCTGATTACCCCTTTGCTATCTTCAAACTTTCTGTCCTTCGTGAGTAAGTGATCTTCTGTATACGGCTTTTGATTACCCCTTTGCTACCTTCAAACTTTCTGTCGTTCTGTATACGGCTTCTGATTACCCCTTTGCTATCTTCAAACTTTCTGTCCTTCGTGAGTAAGTGATCTTCTTCTGTATACGGCTTCTGATTACCCCTTTGCTATCTTCAAACCTTCTGTCCTTCGTGAGTGAGTAAGTGATCTTCTTCTGTATACGGCTTCTGATTACCCCTTTGCTATCTTCAAACCTTCTGTCCTTCGGGAGTGAGTAAGTGATATTCTTCTGTATACAGCTTCTGATTACCCCTTTGCTATCTTCAAACCTTCTGTCCTTCGTGAGTAAGTGATATTCTTCTGTATACGGCTTCTGATTACCCCTTTGCTATCTTCAAACTTTCTGTCCTTCGTGAGTGAGTAAGTGATTAATGTTTAACACAAACTGAGCAAGTTGCCAGTTGTATTTTGGCGTGAACAAGCTATATTGTGATGAGATAATGCTGATATCCGCTTGTACTAGGCCATCACGCTTAGTTGTTTTTTTTATCATGAAAGCTCACTGAAACAATTGTCCACAGTTAGACATGACACTCCAGTTGACACATTATCCTTATTTCAAGCCAACCAGTCTTTGCTCTTACTCCTTACTGTTCCGTGCTTAGTGGAGAAGAAACAAATCCCAATTTTATAGTCTTTGGTTTGACCTGACCGGGGCTCGACCTCACGATCTACCGCACTCAAGACCAGCACGCTAACCATTACACACCGATGAGGTTGTTGTAAGTCGGCATCTGTCACATATCAGCTAACAAATTGTAATGAACCCCGACAAATTGAGCTGCAGTTTCTTGTACTAATCATTGCCATGGCGTATTTAATTGTACGTTTATCCGTTCTTCGTATGCGAGGAACCAATCAAAAATGCATGCAATCGTGTACTACATAAACGATATTGTAATGTACAAATTAAGACAATTTTCACTGATGTGTTCCTTCGATCTCTTCTATTTTCATTGTATGTCCTTGTTGTGTGCTTTCAATTTCATATATACTGTAAACTGATATCACTGTTCTTTTTACACGAAAGTGGATAGTTGTAACTGTGATCAAATATATACATTGTATCTTGTTCTTTGAACTTACCAGAAAGAAAAATTGTTTATTGGGTCAAAAATGTTATCAATTGACAGGATAAGGTCAGCGATACTGTCAATAAAAAAAATATAATAATGCTCTTATTGTCCAGAGCATCACAATTTGAATAGTTTTTTTTTAAGTTAAAGTTTTTATGACATATTTATGTATGTTTTATGATAAATGATATTCAAAAAATTCGTCGCGCGCACTAAATTAGATGTCTACGCGTTTATTGTGTTCAAGTGAATGATTATAAACTAACTGTTGAAAGTGTCTGGTAGGTTCGTGTTTTATGATTTTATTGGAGTAATCTAGCGATGTTCTGTCCCGTATTGTATCAGTATCAACTCCATTACTGCAATTGGTTTGTGTGTTTGTTTGATGGTTTTTAACGCCACTTTCAACAATATTTCAGCTGTATCGATTGACGATCAACTTAAATCAAAACCTTTAGGAAAATTTCCACAATTCTTAACCAATTTATCAATAATAATATTTTATCACTTAAGCATTTAGGAAAATGTGTGAATTCCAATAAAGACTGTATTTTATCCCAACTTACTTTAGACTTCTATCATGTGAATTTCTAAGAATTGATTTGTTAATTAGATTCAAAAACTCTTTATCTAGAAAACGTACCTTGAACATACATCAAGTAACATCAAAACAACAAGATGTGTCCATGTGTAGCCTTTATTGACAGAAATAACGACCACGGCTCAACTGCAGACTATGGTCCGTTTCACACTTATATTAGGATATGAGTTATACTTATTATAAAAAACATTGAAAGATCGAACAACAAATGAATTCTTGGGGAACACTAATGCCAAATTATTTATGAAATCTTGGGAACACTAAAGCCAAATTATTTATGAAATCTTGGGGAACACTAAAGCCAAATTATTTATGAAATCTTGGGGAACACTAAAGCCAAATTATTTATGAAATCTTGGGGAACACTAAAGCCAAATTATTTATGAAATCTTGGGGAACACTAAAGCCAAATTATTTATGAAATCTTAGGGAACACTAAATCCAAATTATTTATGAAATCTTGGAGAACACTAAAGTCAAATTATTTATGAAATCTTGGGGAACACTAAAGCCAAATTATTTATGAAATCTTGGGGAACACTAAAGCCAAATTATTTATGAAATCTTGGGGTACACTGAAGTCAAATTATTTATGAAATCTTGGGGAACACTGAAGTCAAAGGGCCTAAACAGGATAGCGAAAATCAGCTAAGGTTACCTATGCCTGATGGAGGCACAAAAATGTATTGATTTAATATGCGTATGTGTATTTTTTCGTTGTAATGTTCATATTTATATAACTTGTTGAAGATCGGCATGCTTTACCGCAAAGACTTTTCGTGAAATCATGTCTGCATAACCACAGAAGATGTATAACTCGACATAAGATTAAAGCCCCACTTTTTCACTTGTATATCTCATACACGAAAAATAATTACTTCTGTACCACGATATCATGAAATGCAATGGGATACCCTGCATGACATCATGTCTTGTCGTGGGAGAACAAATTCCTCGAGGACACTAACCATAAAACATTAAAAAGTATCATTGTGCTTAATCGTAGAATCGTGGTGGTAGATATTATAGGAAAATAGTATGCCCCATCGGACATTCGCATTCCAGGGTATAATTATGATAGAAAAAGATGAATTTGGTTTTTTGGTGGGTTTTTTCTTGTTTTTTTTTTTTTTTTTTTTTTTTTTTTTTTGTTCCATGGGTTAAAGTGAGAGGTGGTTATTCTTTGGTTGAAATTGTTTACCACCACTGTTTAAACTTTCTTTTCATAATCGACATCTGGTGTATTAATCTTGATATAATACCAATTATGCTGGATTGTTAGTTTCAGAGAATACCATTACCTTAGTAGTCAAGATATCGTTGCAAGCGTAAACATGTATATATCAAATTTAGCTTCTAGAATAACATTCATGAGGTACGATCCAAGGCAAAAGATATTTCAGTTATATCGTTGCGGTCAGTTTTATTGGTGTAGGAAACCGGAGTAACCGAAGAAAACCACCGACCTGCCGCAAGTCGCCGACAAATTTTATCTTATAATGTTGTATCAAGTACACCTCATCTGAGCGGGATTCAAAACTCACAGTGTTAGTTGTGATATGCATTGATTGTATAGGTAGTTGTAAATCCAACTACCATGCATCACGACCACGACGTCCGCACGAGTCTATAAAGTGTCCGTGGTCAACTTCGAGGTCAAGGCAGAAGTTCTAACAGAATTATTGATATTTCAAATTGTCTAATGAACGTCATATAATTATCACATTTTGTTATATATTAGCAATTGTGAAAGTAATATCATAAGAGGTCAAAAACGCCCCGTGTACATTTGACACGTACATATTTGTTTTTTCCTCAAGAACTGCCAGTCAATTACTGGTAAGATGTACACCTACAATATTTGCCCATAATCAGTCACTGTTTTATCATATTTCAGGTCATTGTGAATTGGTTTGTGGTTTCAACAATATTTTAGTTATATCGTGGCGGTCAGTTTTATTGGTGGAGGAAGCTGGACTACCTATAGAAAACTATCGACCTGTTGCATGTCACTGACAAACTTTATCACATAATATTGCATCGAGTACACCTCGCCGTGAACGTGATTCGAAATCACAACTTTAGATTAGATTAAACGTATTTTATTGTTAACTATATAACATTTGGATCGGACACAAGTTATTCCAACTTACAAAGGTCCTCTCCACATATTTACATACAATTTTATATTCCATGCACCAGCAAGTAATAATGTATAATCAACAATTACATTTTATAACAACATTGAAAAAAAAAAAAAATAAAAAAAAAAAAATTTTGATATTATATAATATATTGAGTTATAACAGTACAGAATTGTCATATTCGTGGTGGGAAATCAACAATGGGGAAAATGTTCACAAAAGAAAATAGTTAAATTCAACATATGAAGTGTGATCACTGTGGGGTAAAACGTTTCGTTTGTTTGATGTACAACTGCACTGATTTGAATATTTGTGCAATTTGTTCCTCAGATAAGCTATCATCGCCAAATAGTAAAGTTTCAATAAGTAAACTGTCAAGAAATTGCAGATTATTTGTCAACTGTTCACGAGCTTCAACATATAAGCAACACTCTAGAAAAAAGTGAATCGCATCCTCTATTACCCATCCACAGACACAACCTGGGTCATTAATTAAATTTACCCTAAAAAGGTCGGCATTCAAGTTACTAGATCTATGTCTTAGTCTAGTGTGTAGGACATTTAACACTCTACAACCATATGAATAGTATCTAGATGGTTTCAATAAATTAACATCATTTATTAGTGACTTTTTAAAACAACTAACTGTCGGGGCACTTCTTATCTCTGGTGTCAAATTGTTCCAAAGTTTGATCGAAGAAGGAAAAAATGAGTTGCGATACAATTATAACCTAGTAAATGGGTTACTATAATCTGTTTGATTACGCAAATTGTAAGCATTTTCGTTTCGCTCAAAGGGTAATAGACAGTCGCATAAATACGAAGGTGCATTGTTATTTCGAATTTTGTAAAACATATTTAATTTTCTTCTTCTTCGACGAGAGTGAAGTGGTTCCCATCCAGTTTCGAAATAAAGCGATTCCAAACTCGAAAATTTGGGTAATCCAGTTATAATTCTGGCAGCTTCATGCTGAATTTGTTCAATTTTATTATATTCTTGCTGAGTACACCCATCCCATAATTCACAAGCATATTCTAAAAGGGGCAAAATATATGTAAAATAAATTGCTTCCAGGTTGTGTCTGCTTAAAGAAAATTTAAATTTTCGTAACATTGATAGTTGACTAGACGTGCTTTTTAGTATATTTTCAATATGACAATGCCATTTACAATTGTGGGAAAAGGTGACACCTAAATGTTTGTGGTTTTCTACAAATTTTACATTCTCATTATTGAAGACAATACAAGGCTTATTGGCTGCTTGGTTAGTAGAAAAAATAATACATTCTGTTTTCTTTGGGTTAAAGTCAACGAGCCATTCTTTTGACCAGTTATAAATTTTAGATAAGTCTGAATTAACTATAACTTCAATTTCATTTACATTATTAGAAGAATATAATAATGATGTATCATCAGCAAACAGCCTTGAGAAGCTTTGAGCATTGTCTGCAATATCATTAATATACAACAGAAATAACAAGGGACCCAAGACAGACCCTTGAGGAACACCACCTTTTAAATTCCCCTTTTCAGACAGACAATTCCGTATGATAACTCTCTGATACCTATTACTTATATAGTTCTCAAGCCAACGTAAAAGGTTTCCAGTAATTCCGTAACCTTCGATTTTTTTAATAAGGCCTTTATGCCAGACACGGTCAAATGCCTTGGATATGTCACAAAACACTGAACAAATTATTTCATGATTTTCCAAAGCCAAACAAATATTATGGTAAATTTCTATTAATTGATGCACTGTGGAATGTTTATGCATAAAACCTGACTGATATTTATAAATTAAGGAATTGTCTATCAGAAAATTATAAATATATTTAAAAATCACACGTTCAAACACTTTACCAACACAACTTAGCAAGGAAATTGGTCTATAATTTGTAGGATCGGATTTGATACCCTTTTTAAACAAAGCAATAATTATAGCAGATTTCCACATTTGTGGGAATCTACCAGTTTGTAGAGAACAGTTAAAAATAATCTCAAGGGGCTTACAGACAGTAGATGCTGTATGTTTTAACATATTATGACTAATTTTGTCATTACCAACTGCTTTTCCTAATTTTAAATTCAGAAGAACATCCTTTAATGGTGATAGTCACTGATTGCATAGTTAGTTGTAAATACAACTACCATAGTTGTAAATACAACTACCATACGATCACGACCACGACGGTCCCATGGACGTTCTACCATGTTTGCAAACAAACAAATGCAAATCGTAAGTATATCTTTATCAAAGTGACAATTGCTTTTTTTTGCCTTGATGGTAGTAAAAAAAAGGCAATACAAATGATGAAATCTTGAAATTCAATTTACCTCTAAATTACTAAGAGTACCACGGACATAGTACCTTTGCTCTGTGAAGATGAACATAGATATCCTTGGTTTGGCTACGGAAGACGACCATAGACAGTCTTAGTTTGGTTCGGGAAGATGACCTTAGATAACCTTGACTTGGTTCGAGAAGATGGCCATAGATAACCTTTACTTGGTTAGATGATCGTAGAAAGCCTTAGTTTGGTTTTGGAAGATGATCGTAGATAGCCTTAGCTTGGTTCTGGAAGATGATCGTAGATAGCCTTAGCTTGGTTCTGGAAGATGATCGTAGATAGTCTTAGCATGGTTCGGGAGGATGACCTTAGATAACCTTGACTTGGTTCGAGAAGATGGCCATAGATAACCTTAACTTGGTTAGATGATCGTAGAAAGCCTTAGCTTGGTTCTGGAAGATGATCGTAGAAAGCCTTAGCTTGGTTCTGGAAGATGATCGTAGAAAGCCTTAGCTTGGTTCTGGAAGATGATCGTAGAAAGCCTTAGCTTGGTTCTGGAAGATGATCGTAGAGAGCCTTAGCTTGGTTCTGGAAGATGATCGTAGAAAGCCTTAGTTTGGTTTTGGAAGATGATCGTAGAAAGCCTTAGCTTGGTTCTGGAAGATGATCGTAGAAAGCCTTAGATTGGTTCTGGAAGATGATCGTAGAAAGCCTTAGTTTGGTTCTGGAAGATGATCGTAGAAAGCCTTAGTTTGATTCTGGAAGATGATCGTAGAAAGCCTTAGCTTGGTTCTGGAAGATGATCGTAGAAAGCCTTAGTTTGGTTCTGGAAGATGATCGTAGAAAGCCTTAGTTTGGTTCTGGAAGATGATCGTAGATAACCTTAGTTTGGTTCTGGAAGATGATCGTAGAAAGCCTTAGTTTGGTTCGGAAGATGATCATGGATACTCTTAATTTTGTTCGGGACGATGACCATGTTGGCATGCATAGCCTTTCCTGGGTTCGGGGAGATGATCGCAAATAGCCTTAGCTTGCTGTTGGATAGCATTACCTTGGTTCCGGAATATCACCATAAATAGTCTTAGTTTGTTTCGGAAAGATGATCGTAGATAGCCATTGTTTGGTTCCAGAAGACGACCATAGATAGCCTTACCTGAATTTTGGAAGATAACCAAAGATAGTCTGTTTGATTCTGGAAGATGACCATAGATAGTGTTGTCTGCATAGATCCAGTAAGATGACCATTAGTAGCATATGCTTGGTTCGGTGAGGGTGACTATAAATTATCTTATCTGAGTTCGGCTGAATGTTTAGACAGCTTTTGTTCTGCTCTTCAATATTTGGTATTTAAATTGTACTTACTTACCACCACGGAAGAAGTTAGATATGCACATAAATGCACATAACTCGGATCATGCTGTTTATTTGTACCATAGTGTTTCGGGCATTAATAATACCAAGGGTTAGGGTCGTGGTATTTTTAAAGCCACTTTCAGCAATTTTTCAGTGATATCGTGGTGGTCAGTTTTATTGGTGGAGGAAACCGAAGAAACAACAGACCTGCCGCAAGTCATTGACACATTTTATCACATAATGTTGTATCGAATACACCTCGCCATGAGCGGGATCCGAACTCACAACTTTTGGGTAATATCATTATGAATTTGTAAGAGTCTGAAAAGGAAATTCTTATTTGTCAGATGAAATTGATGTCATTTGTTCATTTTGTGAATTTCATGTCGATTTAGTTTTTAGATTTTCCCAGTTGTTATAGAGAGTATTTTTGGTTTTGATATTTCGATATTGAAGCGTACGATCTCTTTATTATATCATATTTATATGGAGTATTATGAAAGAACGTTTTAAAAAGTAGTGATCAACAATTCCACTAATATTAACATAAAATGAGCAACTGCTTCTCACAACAAATCATCGAACACAATAAGACCATGACATATAACGATGGAAATCGAGATCCTGGCTTTGTGACATATATATTGTACCGGTATATATTGAAATGTGGCGGTGTTAAACTGGTTAATATGATACGAACGAACTCTCACCTTCTTGATAATTGGACCTTCAATCACAGTACAGATATAAACAAACAATAAAAACATGAACAGAATTCGTTCGCTTCCACCCAAAAGACAGCACTGTCACAAAAACAGAAGAACATAAATATGGACATTACAATAACAGTATCAGTGAATGCTCGTAATTAACTGACTACTAGCTTAGTATATATAATCTGTTACTTCAAAATCATTATTCTTAGTATAAAAAAATCATAACTGATACATTTAACGGATCTAGAATCAATTAGTCATATTCAGTCAAACCTGCCCATGCAGTCACCTGTATTAAAATGTCACCTTTTTCTTGTCCTGTTATAGAACAATTCATATGAATTGAACCTCTTTTAAGAGGTCACCTGTCTTATAAGGTCACTTTTTCTTTGTCCTAAAGGTGACCTATTAATATAGGTTTGACTGTATATCAAATGCAATTAATGGTTTTCGTGTGAGACCAGTATGTAGCATATATACTCATATTCTTTATACTGTTAATGCGTGCGTAACACAAACATGCACTCACAAAAGTCATGCCCTTTATATTGTCAATGCGTGCGTAGGACAAACATGCACTCACAAAAGTCATGCCCTTTATACTGTCAATGCGTGCGTAGCACAAACATGCACTCACAAAAGCATACGCTTTATACTGTCAATGAGTGCGTAACACAAACATGCACTCACAAAAGTCATGCCCTTTATACTGTCAATGCGTGCGTAACACAAAAACATACGCTTTATACTGTCAATGCGTGCGTAACACAAACATGCACTCACAAAGGTCATGCCCTTTATACTGTCAATGCGTGCGTAACACAAACATGCACTCACAAAAATCATGGGTGTACATTTGCTGTATTATCACCTTTACCAATAAGATTTTCCAGTGATTTTATCAGTTGAGTTGTGTCTTTGAACTTATTAGCTTTTTATTAACGTGTCCATAGAAACATGGAAGGGAATTGTTTGGTTTGATGGTGTTTAACGCCACTTTTAACAATATTTCAGCTATATCGTGAGGAATTGTTTGATCAGACCTATGAATGTAGTTGTGAAATAAAATTCAGAGAAAGTTGTTAATAAATAAACGTTAGAGAAAACCGAAGGCGTAATCAAGAATGTAAAATCCAGAGACACTGGCAACATTCTGTGCACAAGACACAGGGCGAAGATAAGCTAAACAACAACAGAAAAACAATACACAGAAAACTAAAAAAGATGATTTAATTGATGAAAATGGTATCCTTGGTGTAAAAGTGTGTTTCCATTATCACGAGACTACGGACATCTAACGAAAAAAACGAACTAATTGAGAAATCTAGATGTCATATAAGGTGTGACCAATAAAATTTCGCCATCCATTAAAAGGAAAATTTACTATAGGGAAAGGAAAGTCCTCTCTTGTTGTAAACACGTGTGTTCACATGCCAAATACGAATATTGATTAGATTGTTTTTTCATAAATAAATATATCAACAAAATTTTATCTATATTTCAAAAATAAGTTTCTCTATTTCCTAGGAGTAAATGGAGATATGTTATTTCAAATTATTATAATAATATATAATGATAATTTCACTTCTTTACTTTTTTGTATATACATCATGTTCATGCATAAACTGCTTTATATTTCGGAAGCCTATCATGCGAATTTAGTAAAATAGAAATCATATGTACGTATTAAAATAGAAAAAGAAATCGTATTTGATAAAATATTCATTTGAAAACAAAACGAACCTTTTTGTTGCATTGCAAAAATTGAAAGCAAGTTAAAAATTAGCTAAAAAAAAGAAAGTGAACATAGAACAATTTTTCACAACAAATATTATAGAAAAGTTGACTATGATCATGAGGTACATATTTTTTTTTTTTTTTTTTTTTCTTAACTGTACCCGATGACAATATAACAAGATCAAAAAATATGTGAAAATGTACAAAAATTTTATCATGGTAAGCTAAAAAAAAAGTAGGTGTAAAGTATGTAATATTGTACATCAATCACTAAAACTAGAGAAAAACGGGGCGTTTAAATTAAAGGGTTACTTTAGTACACAAATACGAAATGTGCCCTGACCAATCAAAATGTTACTCTGTGTAATACCTTTCATAGATTTGACATGAATCCAGAGGAGGAATAAGCCACGCCTCTTTGCTGTTTGTTAGTGAATGAGTTTTCAATATATATGACGCCTCCTGTACTATATATAGCGGTTGTAAATGTCTCCACGTTCAATCAATCGGAGTTGTAAAGTTGATTTAACATGCTTGGATTATAAGCTTTTTTTTACCATTAATATAAGTATACATGCTGAACTTTTAGAGTGTATTCATTTGTGATATCGACATTATTTGATAAACATTTGCGGTTACATAAAGCACTTCTTTAAAGGTGAGTGTTCAACTTCTTATTTTGATATTTTTCTATATATAAACTTTTTAAATACTTATGTACAACATGTATGTATTATATTGCTATACTATATCATGTTAATCACGTATTGTTATTATACAATATTTAAAAAAAAGGTTGATTTCTAATGTATTATATAAAAAAAACAAACAATTGAGAGCTTCGATCGAATGCACTTATGTGATTAGAATGCATAATATTAGTTTGACCACAGGGATCCTTTCATTATTCAAGTAGATACAATTGTTATTGCAAATTAATGAGTTTTGAGTATACGATAATCTTTAGGGGTACATATTCAAAGAATATCTTATAGGGTGTCATACTGATGTGTGGCTTCCCTCATTACCATTTTTACATAGTTTCGAGGGTCACTTATATTTGTATTCACATCGCAGATACAGCAACAATGAAATCTGGAATGTCTTCAAGAAAATAATTCAATTTTATGTACAACCCTAATATAAAAGAAGGCTTTAACTTGATATAATATATTTTATGAAGTTTTTATAATACAAATACTAAGAGGCTTTTATATACAATTGTGCACTCTTTCACATTTTTATATACTACCACAACATTATTAATAGGGGTAATAAATAAATGTATTTATTTGATTTTTATCAGGAAACTGTGTTTTCATTACTAGGACATTTAAATTATGACGCCAATATTTGTCTTTTTTATGTAATAACTGACGAAGCTGTTTTTGAGAGAGTAAATTTATTTTAATACCTAGGCAAAATAAATTCCTTATTTTTCAACAGTGTGAAGGGGTTACCTAGTGTCAATAATTGTGAGTTCTGGTGCATTCGTTTTATGTAAGAAAGCGGTTCCGTTATTTATGCCGAGTATTGTTTGTTAAGGTGGTAAATTTTTAAAGCCGTTAATATGTGGACCTTTCTTTTGGCAGAGAAATCCATAACGTTAAAATGAAAGTGGGTTGCAATTTAATTGAGAGGCATTTAAGAGCTATTTTGTCTTTGTTAACTGTTGTATGTTGTGCTACATTTCTTTAAGAGCTGTTTTTTGTCTTCGGTAACTGTCGTATTTTGTGAATTATTTAATTATTCTTCAATTGGCATTTTCTAACATGTGTAAAGATCAAATAACCAGTTTCCAATAGATTAATGACATTTATTCCAATTCAGTAAAGGGTATGTTGTGATATTGTAAACTTCTCAGAATATTGATTTTACTATAATGCCGTGTGTGTACTACTAAAGCTGTTGATCTTAATTTTTTATAGCATAAATGTGATTTATTGGAAGAAGGTCGAGTTTTTTGTGTGTATTTATTTTCCATACTTTTGAATACTTAAAGTGTGGTTTTATGTACATGGCTGCATTAGAACGTGTGCCAAAAGATAGGTCATTCGTGTGTAATAAGAGCTAGGGTATCAATTGGGTTTCAATAAGTAAAATCTACAAACATAATAATATACCTAGAAATTTAAAACTGCAATATATGTGTACGTGTTGGCAATTTACCAAAGGGTATTTTAGATTGTCATTTAACAATTTTTGTTTTAAAATTGTACATTTTTTAAATAGAGACTTTTACAACCGTGTTAGGTTAGGCGTAAGTTTACTGGGTCAAATAAAAAGACAAAACTGGTGTAAATTTCATAAAATGCCAGTAAAATTGCTTGACCTCGTTGCTCCACAATCACCGATCGTTAAATCCAATTGTTTGATGAATTTGAAATGCACAAAACTCGCATGGTACATTTATATAATTGTAATCAATTTATCTTTTCTTTCGAAATGAATTAGCAAACAAAAAGTACATTTGAAAATTTGAGGTAAATAAGATGGTAGAATCCGGTCACTGAACCTTTCAAAATGTTTAATCATGTTTGAAAAAAATTAAAATATAAGTAATTCAAAGCAGTTATATATACGATTTCTAATATAATTCGTGTTAACTCGAAAGCTTTCAAATCACACAAAATTTAATAGTTCACTACAAGCAAAGCATGATGATTTTATTAACCTTTTTTATTGAATGTAGGTGATGTATGGTGTAAGGGACAAAATCGAAATATACATACTAAAATGTTGCAAAATAAAACATGTGACACAAGATGAAACGGCAATAACAATTTCCTATTTCCATAATATAATTTCTTATGTCTTTTAAGGTAGTTAATGATGCCCTGTTGTAAATGTACATAAAGTGAACTCTGTGACCTTTCTTATAAGTTAAACTAAGTACTAGAAAAATACGGAGATAGAATGTCTATTGCAAATCGTACAAACAGCTGTTGAAATAAACATAAATAAAGATCAATTTATTATACAGAAAGTCAATAGATCTATGTTGTAGATGTCAATTTCAAAAGTTGATTTCATACAGTGTGAAAAAAAACTTTAAGAGCCCATTTTAAACATGTGTTACGAGGATACGGTATTAATTAAGAATTGTCAACATTGACCCTTGGTTTACAGAACTGATTCCTGACCTTTACAATTTCACATCGAACAAGTCATTTCTTTCTTAAGTCGTATATCAATAATAGAATCTTGAGTGCTAGAATACGTCTGTTTATCTAAACCGTCAAGTGAAAAACTTTAAATACTATAAATTTTTAAACTTTTATTATTGTTTGTAAGATATGAGAGAAACTCCCCCATTCACCAAGTATATATGTTGTTTTCCTTAATGTAATGCAAACAATTAAGAAGGAATCCTATGTACGTCTCTTGTTTGTTGTATAACGTACGTACTGACCTATTATGTATCAGGCACATACTGAAGCGAGGTTGTGCAGTTTCATTGTGGGCGCTATCGTTACAAGACTCAGTAGAAAGGGGTATATATTGAGTAATCAGATATAATTACGTTATATATTCAGTTATCGTCTTGGATTATATAAGCGAATATTTATATAGGAATTTACCGTAAGACTGATTTATTTTTATGCATCTTTTTCAGGAATGAAAGTACCTAGAACAGACTAAATATTTTCTTCGAAAAAAAAACTATTAAAAACACATTATTGTTGGAAATCAAATCAAAATGGCAGAGCATATAGTGAAACGAATTCTATCAACAGCAACTAACATTGCATCTAAATCACACAAAAGAATATTGACAAACGATACGGGAGCCACGTCCGCTAAACCTTCATCGACGATTTCATTGATAAATGATATCCCTATGACAAAGACGATGGCTGACCTACCAGGACCAAACGGTTATCCACTTGTTGGTACCGCTCCAGAATATTTTAGAGGAAAGAACAAAGGACAAATGCATAAAGTTCAGGTAAGTTTATTTATTTTATCTGTATTATATTTAAGGGATCACATTTTATCCTTTGAAATATTTGACGTTTGTACTGCCCGTGAATCTAAGCACAGTGATATTCGATCAATATTCCCGAACTTCATTTTTTCGTGATGTGTTTTTTCAAACCTTGGTTTTTCTCTCTTATCGCCTTGTCCTTATAGAAATCAAATCTAACATTTAAAAAAAAAACAAATCTTATAGTTGGTGCATTTCTTTATATGTTCCGCCACGCTATGATTGAAATATTGCTAAAAGTGGCGTTAAACACCATAAACCACCATCTATATATGTAATTGAGTTTAATTATTTGTTTTCTAACGTTGATCAAGAAAGAAAAAGATCTTTTAAATAAGCACTTTCTTATGTAGATAAATCATAATTAATATTAAATTATATACTTTACCTATAAATATAATTCACTATGAAAAAAATGTGTTACTAGCAAGATAAAATCCTTTGTATTCTAGGAAATAAATAATATCCGCTATACACAGTCCAGTATTTGAAATCTTGACTTTGCAAGAGTATAAATACACTGCTTCTATTTTTAATACCAATCAGAGAGAGAAAAGTACATATTTTGACATACATGAATCAAATTATTAAGTGGTATTAGGTTTCACCTAGAAATGTTGGTTTGAATTGATTTATATCAATAATGGGTTGAAAAATGCTATTAGAGTTGTATCTATTTCTTTCAAGGAGATTAGGTGACTAGCTCTCGCTTGAAGCTTAAAGAAAACATGGGCAAATCGAGATCCCACCACCTGCATCCATCGTTTCAAGAAAAAATGAATTACTTTTCAATATGTGATCTACCTAAATCCACTGACGATCTACATGTATTTAAATTAAACGTACCGAGTAATTACAATTCACGGCGTTCATCGGCAAAGGGCTTGGTTTAAGAAATTGTATTCTATGAATGTATTTTGCTTAAGCTGTTAAAACGCGATTCGGACACTTATTTCTTTTCATATATTTTGAAATATTTTAACATCAAAATACTTTGATGAAGAGTCGTTTGAGATATTAATAAAATATTAAGAATGGGGGTATAATTTTATTCTAGTTTTATGGCTATTATGGACTACTGACTTTTCAATGTGACCCCGACTGTTATGATAACAAAAATGTTGAAGCATAAAGAAAGAATATGAAACTAAAACGTTTCTCTTGAAATACGCAGTAAAACTATTGAAACATAAAGAAAGAAAATGAAACATTTCTCTTGCAATACGCAGCAAAACTATTGAAACATAAAGAAAGAACTTAAACATTTCTCTTGCAATACGCAGCAAAAATGTTGAAACATAAACAAAGAACTTAAACATTTCTCTTGCAATATGCAGCAAAACTATTGAAACATAAAGAAGAAAAAAATGAAACATTTCTCTGGCTAGACACAACAACGCATCATACCTCGTCAAAAACAATTACTTATATATTTCTTGCTGATTTAGCTGTTTTTTGGGGGGTTTATTTTACACCTAAATGTGTTAATATAAATCTGTTTAATGCTGACCATCATACTTAGCATGATTGCTATATTAAATCAATTTAGAAATTTCTTAACACAAGTGCACTCATAGAACCCAGCATTGTATATATACATAATATATATCTCGGTATTGATCGACGAAAACGTGTTTTGACACTATCGCAATATACTGCATTTGTGTGAATTACTGAGATTTTTCCGGATATAGCTGCATCAATATGGCATCAGTCTTGGCGTGCAGCGAGTTCAATCACATCCATCAATTCTACCTTCATCACTAGAGAGCTTCTTTTATCAATGTAACAGCCGTGACAAACAAAATGCACATCACCAACATTGCGTTAAACACCTTTTGACATTTTGCGTGGTTGTGAGCCTCTCTTTTGTCTTATTTATTAAAGTACGCTATGACCTATTGCATACTTGTATAATAAATATATTGATACATATTAATGTGATTAGTGAGTACCGGTATCTTGTCGTTCAGAGATACCAGACGAAGAAATAATTCTATAAGATTGCGTTAAAAAGTCAAGGAAATAATTTAGACATTTTTCTCATGTGAAATTTAAAAAAAAACAAACAACTAGAGTTGTAGTAATCAAAGTATACTTCATAAGATACAGTTTGAATTCATTAACCGGCAGTGTTTATTACCAAACCACAATAACATTACTATTTGTCCTAGTTTGTTCTCCTCCAATTCTGAAGAGTTGTTTTCATACTACATCAAACACGTGTAATGAGATTTAATTTACTACTAGCAATGTACGCGTCTTGATAAGACTTTTAGTAATTGCATTTACATTCACGTTAAAGAATCAAATGTTCCATTACGAGCATCAAGTAGCACAATAAAGTGTTCATTTACCAACATTATTTTTAAAGGGTAACCTTGTAATCACCAGGGTAGTGTTATTTAGGCCAAATACTTCATAAAAGTGCAAACATACTCAACTGTCATTCAAATTATATATATATCTTTTACAATTATTTAATAGCGTATAAAATATATGTAATCTTCAATAACAGGCAATAAATTGTCGTATAAACACATCTGTGTCAGTATACAAATAAAAAGTGTTATGATGAATTTAGCACATTATTATTCATAGATTTTGCATTTTTGAAAGTGTTGAAATAGTACTTTCAACCGTGGTTGATATGTATTCTCAATATGAAAATAAATTTGCATACTTTAGAATCGAACGCACGAATACCTTGGCATATATATATATATATACATTGTCAAATTGTGTCTTTTTTTACAGCGAAGATTTCATCAAATATGTAGACCCGTATTAAATTAGTCCTTTGGATTGGCGTTAAACAAATGTTCATACGTTCCGACCAACAAATACCTTGGCATATAAAATTTCAAATTATGTCTTTTTTACAGCGAAGATTTCATGAAATGTATGGACCTATTTTCAAAGAAAAATTAGGACCTGTCACCAACGTTTCAATAGCAGACCCACATCTTGTTGAAGAAGTTGTACGGAGCGAAGGGAAATTTCCAAACAGACCACCATACCCTTCATGGACAATGTACAAAAAAATGAGAAAACAAACTAATGGCCTTATGACAGTGTAAGTATGAATCAACACATCTTTTCGTGTGCATTTTTTTGTATCAATCTTTGTAGTAATACTTTGAAAATATGTTCAATATATCAATTAGATGCCTTAATTAGAGGTTGTATCGCATTTGCTCGATACAACATTACATGATAAAGTGTGACAGTTATTTGCGACAGGACGATGGTTTTCACCGGGTACTCCGATTTCCAACACCAATAAAATTGACCGCCATGATATAACTGAAAAATTGTTGAAAGTGGCGTTCAAGACCATACCCTCTAAAATTATTGGTACGATTTTATGGTTTATGAGAATGGTGGATTGTACTCTTTGCAACCTCATACAATGTATAATAAAGTTCTAAACGGCAAACTTCGAATGAAACCACTGCCTTCGTTTCATGTTAATATAAATACAAATGTATAAACAAAACATCTCATCTCTCTATTTTTCAGTGTAAATGGTGACGAATGGTCGAAATACCGATCGGCCATCAGCAAACATATGCTTCGACCAAAGACCGTTCTAAACTATGTTGATAATATGAATGAAGTTATTACAGATTTTGTTAAAAGATTGGAATACTCGCGAGACAAACACTCAAAAGATAATGCAATTCCTGATCTGCAGAACGAATTCTCGAAATGGGCAATTGAATGTAAGTTATGTTACTAATAATTTCTTCTTTTTTTTCTTATTTTTTCTTGGTCTGCAACTACCACATCGTCTGCTTCAGGTTCATATTAATAATGGGCCATATGAAAATAAATAACAATATCCCGGTTTCACCGGATAAATGGATTTATGAACAAGACAGAAATCCTATTATTTTAGTCAATGACATGACATTTTGGTTTTGTTTCGTTTCAATACAGAAACAACATTGAACCGTCTTCATAATATTCTACCGTTCGTGTTTTGCACTTAATAGCAACTACGTCTTAATTGAACTATAGATTCTGTCTTATCGTATTTCCATATAGAAAAAGCTTAATAAGAATCCGACAGAACTGACAAATTCATGAATGAATTAAGCTTTGTAGCATGAATGAATTTATTCTATTTACTAGTCAATTGTCAGCACAATAGGAGGACGGAAACAATCGTTCTGTGGTTGTCCCCTGCAGCGAAATAAATAACCACTGAATCTACATGTATATCTATACAATCATATAATGCTCAAAATGAAAGGACTATTTAAGGAGAATCTCAATTTCTGAATGCTAAAAATAAAACTTAGCTTGTTTGGGGTTTTTTTTCTTGGAAAAATATTGTCTTGTAATGCATATATGACCAAATGTAATTTGTGCATTCTATCAGCAACACAAAGTATTCGTTCCAGATATCTTGTACAGATTGTAAACCTTGTGTCAAACATTAACACAAAAAAACCTCTTCTGACCCCTTTTAAAGAAATAAAGATTTAAATAGTCAATCGGTAGAATATCTTTGTATTGTGTTACGATGTCAAGACATTGGTCCATACGTAGGTTGAACGAGTATGGAATTCTACTAATGTTCGAATAACATTGTCATTCAAAGAGCAATGCTTGTGTAATGTGATACTATCTGAATTGTATATGCATCAACAGTGTACTGAGAAGCCACGACAATACGATACTTGTTACCTATTTTCATTACGTTTTTATATAGTATCATATGGACCGTCAATATTATTTATTTATAATGTAAATGAAATAAAAAAAAAATTAAAAAAAGAAGAAATATATTTAATCGACTTTAACTGCCTTCTGTGACTTATTCGAACGATTAAGATTTAGACCATAAAAGGTTTATTACTACGAGACATCCATAATTCATGTTAGGACGTTTTCGTGCATAATATTAGAAATACCAAAAAAATATAGGTAAAAGAAAGCAAAAGCTGGAATGTGAATGGACCAATTAAACATGTTTTTAGTGTTAGCGATGTTTTCAATACTTTTTATAGCTTTCAAAGCTGCGTAAAACATCTGTTTTTATTAGTTTTCTAAGCTACCTAAAACATAGCATTTTCTAGCTTTCTAAGCTGCTTAAAGCATAACTCTTGATTACTTTTTTAAGCTGCCTAAAACATAACGTTTTATAGTTTTCTAAGCTGCATAAAACATAACTCTTATTATAGTTTTCTAAGCTCCCTAAAACATAACGTTTTATAGTTTTCTAACCTTCCCAAAACATAACTTTTGTTAATAGTTCTCAAAGCTACCTAAGACATACCTTTTTAAGTTTTCAAAGCTGCATAAAACGTATCTTCTTTTTTATAGTTTTCTAAGCTGACTAAAACAAACTCAGCTTGCAATATTATATGTGTATTTTTTAATTTCAGCAATCGCTGCAGTACTTCTAGAGTCACGACTTGGATGCCTAGAAAACAATGTTACAGAAGAGAACCAAGATTTTATAGACGCTGTTGGCAATATGTTTAAGTCTGGACATCAGTTAATGGTGTTTGCAGAACTTCATAAACGATTACATACTAAGATATGGAAGACTCACGTAGATTCCTGGGATACAATTTACAAAGTCGGTAAGTGATAATAATATGATAAACTTATGCGATTTGGCTATTCTGTTTAGTGCCCTTTAGTATTCCTGCTCCCAAACTTTTTAAATTATTTGCCTTACCATTCGTTTGACTTTTGAGTGTACCTGATGAAGGCTATTCCAGAAAATCGTTGTGTGCAATAAATTAAATATCTACGTTTGTATTATTCAAAGTTTTCAAGAAATCGGGGTTTATGTGAAACTTTTGTAAAAATAATAATAAACAAAAAGTAGGCCTGAGAAAATCATATTATTTATTTTTACAGATTCAAACACATTTTTATATTTATTGAAAGTCTTATAATAATATGTATGGATGTAATATGTATTGGTATGACAATACCACCTGTCATGTTTTCTTTTGAGACCCGCCGTTGAGAAAAATTGCATAGTTGGCGTTAAACAACAATCACTCACTCACTCCTACCGTTAATGTTATACTTTTGAGACCTACCGTTAATGCTATCCTTTTTAATATATTTTATCTTCAGTTATTTATTTTTACAGCTGGTGAACATATCGACAAAAAGGTCTCTGAAATAAATAAAAAATACGAAAGAATCCAAGACATAGATTTAAACGATGAGGAGAATAAAGCATCATTTCTTGAGCATTTACTAGGAAAAGAAAATCTACCATTAGATAGTGTTTATGCCAATACAACAGAACTGATGTTAGCTGGTTTAGATACGGTATGTTTTTTTAAATTATAATTCTAGAGTAATTTGAAGTTAGCTAGGATATTGTGGTGACTCCGGAAGCAAGACTTATGATGGTTCTCCTTATCTTGGAGGAAGGAATACAACTAACCAAAACACAAACATAGCCTACTACACTCAATGGGAAATGGCTTTTATTAATGGAACCATCAATTTTTAACCGACTAATCGTGTTTATATAAATGTATAGTTTTCTTTTTAAAATGATTTTTGTCAATAACACATTTTGTAAATAGGCCGTTAGATTGTGTTAATTTATTCAAGATTGTAGGTACTATGTTATTTTTTTTATTTGCATACCCATAGTAAACCAATGTTATTTTTACTTTTGTTCAAGGTATTACTTCCACTTTAAATGATCAAATAACAAACGAGAATTTGTAAAAAAAAAATGTTTTTGAAGTTTTCTTTTTCTTTTTTTATTTTATTTCGAATGGTCTACACTTAACATTTATGGATATAATAGAAAACGATTACTTTCCTTTTAATTGGCATTTTTGATAATTTTATGTTTGTTTACTTATTATAGTGTTCAATAAAAGTCAATAACACCCGGAAATATTTATTTTTTTTACCTTTTTATTGAGGTACTTTTTTTTGTATTATCATGTAAAATAAACATAAACCTTGTTTAAAATGTAAAACCCTGTCACGCATGCGTTAAACTGTAATACACACTAAAATATTTTAGGTAATAAAATATCTACCAATTCTCGTGCCGTGGAAATTTATGAAGTATCACATTTCACAAACGTTTACATAAGAATAGGCTATACTTTAATAACCTTAGGTATCTTTATTGTAGAGCGTTAAACTGTACAAAATGCTGCGGTTTTTTATGGTGGTGGTCTATCAGTCTGATTTTAGCTGATAATCTCCCCATCATAAAGCATAAATTATTAGCTAGCAATTCTATCACACTATAGTGTTCATTTCTTGATATAAATCTGTAAAAATGTTAGCATAAAATAGTCACAAAATAGACGCACCTACCGCGGAGATTGGTTCGTTTTGTTCAAAATTGCCACTCTATTATGTGTTTTTATGATACTTTGAATCTTAAAGCTATTTAAACGGGGGAAAGGGTCATGAACCTTAACAGTTATACTGTCGTTATCTGAACGAAAAATCATGTGTTTTAAATTATTCACAGTTAAATAAAAATGATACCCAATGAAATATTTTTAGTGTTAAATATGAAATATTATATTTGTTATTACAATATTCCATGGTTTTTTTTGTTGAAAAATACATTTATATTTTCCTTTTCTTTTTCCAGTCATCCAATGCGATGGGAATGGTTTCATACTTATTATCGAGAAATCCAAGAGTGCAAGAAAAACTTATCAAAGAGGTTGATTCGGTTCTTCAGAATAGAATCTGTACGGCAGAAGATTTACCGAATTTGAAATACGCAAAAGCAATCGTTAAAGAAACTTTAAGGTAATTTTGTATGTAAAATCAAAGGGAAATAACTCCAATGCAGATAACATTACGTTTTAACATAGATATATCTTGTCATCTTTTAAAAAAAACAAAAAAAAACTCGTATTAATAATGATTAACTTACTTTTTTCACTCTGTTTTTTTATGATGTTTCATATCGTTTTCTTTTCCATCTTTTTAGGTTATTTCCAGTGATACCAATTAATGCTCGTGTCATGACAGAAGACACAGTCATCGGTGGCTACCTCATACCCAAAGGAGTAAGTATTTATAAACACCTGACAATACCCATATCATGGTAAATTTGTAAACTCTATCAGACATAAATCAATGGTTTTTTATTGAAATATATGTTCAACATATTTGTTATCAGTATCAAATCATTTCAAGTAAATTATAATATAAGGCTGTTTTCTCTTAAACGTTTTTCACAACCATGATAGAAAAGCGTTGCAATTTTGTTTACCTAAGCGACGTTTTGGGATTAAATCTACTGTGGAAATTTATGCTATTAAAATGCACAATTAGTGCTTATTGCAGATTTTACATCAATTTCTTTTCAATATCTTTCATATATATCTCAACAAGTATTCCGTCAAATACTTCTTGATCTGAACAATACACCTCCCCCTTTTCCCAAGTACATATCTTACAGGATATTTCTAGGAGTAAAACAATTTGAATTTGTCATGTACCTTACAAATTAAAAGAAATTAGGAATCGGTCCATATTTTACCTACAAGTATTAATACAATTTTACCTTTTTTGCATTTTCAGACGTGTATTCTCTTAAACACATTCACTATGTCACATGATGTGAACCAGTTCGTAAATCCAGACGATTTTGTTCCGGAGAGATGGGAACGGGAAAGCAACAAATGGAATCCTTATAGCAATTTACCTTTTGGATTTGGTGCTCGTAGTTGTGTTGGTAAGTAGTTTATATGATTAACTGTACCTACTAAATTATGTGCGGATTAAACGCATATACAAAAATGCTCAGCAAATTACCACATACAAAGAGTGCTCAGCAAATTACGCACATACAAAAAGTGCACACTAAATTAGATATCTACGTTTTTATTACCGAAATGTACTACATGTAGCTGTTTAAACATATTTTTTTAGCATTATAAAATTAGTTGACAACAATATTAAGAAAGAATCTGTATATATATATATAAGAAAGAGAATGTTTTATTCAATTATCTTCAAAACATTTCTTATTTTATTGTATTTGAGTAGATGAACACATGATATCTAATTTAAAAAATATACAAAGATAAGTTCCTTATTGAATATTTATTATGCAAAATATAGGTTTATCAGATAATGCGTCTATTTCAGGTAAACGATTAGCACAACAAGAACTGTACCTAGCCATTATACGAGTAAGTATAACTTAAGAAAACAACCAATACATTATTCTAGTATGTTAAACAACCAATACATTATTCTAGTATGTTAAACAACCAATACATTATTCTAGTATGTTAAACAACCAATACATTAGTCTAGTATGTTAGGAAAGTTGGAAGATAAGAAAGAAGTAGGTAACAAGAAGCAGAAAATGGAAGAAGGACAGACAATACAATGAACAAAAAGAAACAGAATTAAAGGACAGACAATACAATGAACAAAAAGAAAAAGAATTAAAGGACAAACAATGGTCTATAAAGCACCACTCAGAAAACCATACACTGAGTAACACAACAGAACCCCACAAAAAGCCAAAAGGGTGAGCTCAGGTGCCTATGAAATCAGGACATTAACAAAACCGGATGTGGTTTTCTTTCCAATAAATATATTTGTGAGGGTAAAAATTGTAATTCAGAAAAAGCATATCAAAAACAACACTGTTCAGTTTTGTATTTCACAATGAATTAGTTCAATACTCTCAAAACTTATATTATGTGCTCATTGGTGAAACATGTTCTGTCCCTAATTCAATTTGACAAATAAAATGAAATGCAGCAAATAACACACGGTCGGCACATTTAGAAAATTTATTATGAAAAGTAGTAATGTTTATGCTGAAAGTTTTTCTCTGTGTATATTAACATTTATAAAAATGAATGTCATAGGTGGGAATTTAAGTGATAGTTGCTAAATTGATAGTTGATGTTGGCAGTTTTATCTTGTGTTTTCATTAATTTGATCAACTTGTGATAATGAAATCCAAGTGTGTTTAATTATTTATATTTTCTTTCTCTTTTGTAGTTTGCTCAAAGATTCTGGCTGGAACCATCCAAACATTTTAATGCTGAACCAACATTAAGGACAGTTTTATCATTTGAAAAAGACATCCCAGTAGAATTTCAAGATCGATAATCATGTTATTGATTGATTCTTCATTTTCGGGCAATTGGCAATGTTTAAAATGATCAAAAATGACAAAACCACAGTTTCGTGGAAAAACGGGTATATACACAAGACTTTTCGCTTCAACTTGATAGACTAATTGCTATATGTATATTTTGTGACAATGACAATGCAATTGATTTATATTTTGCTCTGTATTGAAATCCCAATAAACGGACCTCAATGATATTCGTGTAAGACAAGTAGAGTTTAATCTCGATAATCTTTGTGTAAGATTTAATCTCAATGATCTTCGTGTAAGACAAGTAGAGTTTAATCTCAATGATCTTCGTGTAAGACAAGTAGAGTTTATTCTCAATGATCTTCGTGTAAGACAAGTAGAGTTTAATATCAATGATCTTCGTGTAAGACAAGTAGAGTTTAATCTCAATGATCTTCATGTAAGACAAGTAGAGTTTAATCTCAATGATCTTCGTGTAAGACAAACAGAGTTTAATCTCAATGATCTTGTGTAAGACAAGTAGAGTTTATTCTCAATGATCTTTGTGTAAGACAAGTAGTTTAATTTCATGATAAAATGAGCATTTATTTTTTATTTAAAATGTGTTCAAGATTTCCATCATCTTTCGAACTCACAATGAGTGAGATAAAGATTACAACGACAATGTGATTTCACTGAATAACGGGTATTTTTTTTCATTATTTAAACAATGTTCTCATGTTCATTATCAATGTAATTGTTAGAAAATAATGTGCCTTTATATGTATTGTTGTATTGTTCTAAAACTAGGTTATGTTATAGCGACTCATGACTGAATTATATATGGTGTTCAGTTATTTAGAACAGACTTGGTCAAGAAGCAGCTAAATTCATATACAATGTATATTTGTGGCTAAATTTTGACCACTCTCAAGAATATATACTGAGGTGATTTGTTTTAGTGAAATAGGACATTAAAGCACCAACCATCCCTTTTTGAAGGGTGGGGGTGTTTTTGAAGAAAAAAAATTGTCTTCTGTCTGGCCAAAAATTAATAAATTCCACGGCTTCAAAATCCCCTCTTTTCCTTATAATATACAATTGGTTTATTCCATAAAAAATTACATCGTTATAGATGCTTAAATAAATTTCTGTCCAAACAAGAAATCATGCAACCCCAAATAAGAAAATGGTCAGTCCCTGGTGATTTGATCATCTTTCAAATGTGAAAAAAAACACATCCGTTGTTTAACAGGTGTTCAACAAGTAGTCAGTTTCAATTATGAATAATTTTAAGAAAAAAACTTTAAATTGTATAATAGATTTTTTTCTCCATTTTGATTATATCTATTTCAATTGAACATATGTTATCAAATTAAAATAAAATCAGGGAGGTCGAGCGGAAAATACCTTCCTGGAGACTCTTTTTCTTAATGTCAGGTGACCTATTAAATTTCTTATTTAGTATTACTTTCAAAGTCAATTTGTATGTTGTATGACTTTCAGTGTTTGACAATGGAATTATATTCAGTGCACTTAAAAGGATTCATATTTTTCTATATAAGGAAATAGGGTTTTCAGGGTAAATATAGAACTGAAGTATCTACAATGTATCCCCTCTATCAGTTTGACATGGATCAACGGCTGTCTTTAAACTACTTAGTCCATCATATATCATATCCACTTTATTTATATTGTTGTAACTTCTGCATAATGAGATTGTTATTTGTTTATTTATTGTTATTTCACATAAATTATTATATGTCATGTTTTAATGTAGTTCATGTTCACGTGAGATCATGTTCATTCAAGCATAATTACCTATTCAAGATCACGTGACTACAGGTATAAAGAAAAAAAGGAAATGTTATCCAGTTGTATGTTGTTAAAATAAATATTTTAACTTTATTTCTTCTTGTTTTACATTCAGTATATAGCCTCAAATCATTACCAATGGAAAATCAGTACTACATGTACCTGCTTTTCCACACTTCGACTATACAAGTACTTTTCCTTTTCGTGGAGTCCTCTCTGTTTCAATGTTTCAAGTGCAACTCACAATGTTAACAGGAACTGCCTACCCTTCCAGAGCACATGATTTCACTACCGGTTTTAGTGGGTTTTTAGTGGTATTCTTATGGCTCAATCGTTAGTTTTCGGTGTAGCATTTTGTGGATCATTGTTTTTCCTTTTCTCTTTGACCATTGTATTGCCTGTCCTTTGATGTATGGCTTCTGAATGGTATCTTCAAACTTTTTCGTCTAGTATGAAATAGATTTCGCAAATGACATTGGAGAATGTAAATTTGAAATGAACAATTAACAACAGCAATTGTTGTCTTGATTTCATATTATAAACTGCAAAGTATTCTATGTTTTTAATGTTTCTGGTGTTGTTTTTTGTCAAACCGAATGGAATTGTAAATTGTTGTAGTCTCCCCTCTAAGTTGTGATTTAGAACTCGTCTGGAAACCGAAAACTAGTTTAATCCTGGCATATATTTCAACAAGCATGTTTACCAAACCACGATACAGGGGAACAGTTTTGACATGGACTTTTCTGATTTGTTCAACTGGGGTTTGGATTTGATGTTTTGCTGTGTGATGTATATTTAATCTAATAAATATACACTTATGGAACTGGTTATATGTAACTGTCTTGTCTAGAAGTTTGTTCTCATTTGTGTCAGGAATTTACTATGCGCTTTGCACGAACATAGAGTTAAAGTCGAGCACGTGATACTTTCGGCAGAAGGTACTTAAATGAAAGGGACGAACGGGATACAAATTAAACAAAACAACAGAAATATAAAGATAAAATGTTCGGACTCTCACAAAATAGGAATGAGACCAGGCATTGCGGTCAAAAACTTTTAAACATTAATCTGTATGCGTACTCGAAAAACTCAATCAATCAGAACACTGTATAAAACAAATACTTTGTTATGATTTGACACATTTAAAGTACGAGTAAATCGCACTCAAACCTGTTAAGTCCGCAACAGTTATAGAAAGGTTCATATCTCATCTTTATTAGTCGTACTAGGGATCAAGCCCCTAATTCTAGATTAAGAAAACCGCAAATGACAAAATCTACGTTAACTAGTACATATCTACAATATACTTTGAAATGAAGATAACGCGTGAATTGCCCAACCCAGGACTACAATATTATCTCCCGAACATTGGGTTTTCTACATTCAAAGTGTACTCAAATAGGTACACTTGTACTAAATATCAATAACAGTTCATTCAATATATTCCCGATAACGTCTTGAAGACCATGACGCATGCTTAAGACAATAAACAATTCTATTCTTCAACATGTGTTATGTTAGTTGTTCTATCAGGGTAAATTGGATCCTCATGGTGAAATTTATTTTTTGCAGTAGACCTGAAAATACATTGAAGCATTTGTCTTATGATCCAATAGGGCCCGAGTGGCTCAATGAGTTAGGCAGTTGGATTACCTAACAATTCATACAAGCCTATCACCAAAACGGCGTGGGTTCGCACCCGGCTTTGTAAATTACAAAAAAAGGTGCACTCGACTGGCAGCTGCAAGTGATAAAGTTTACCAGTTGCTTGCCCATGGTCGGTGATTCTCTCCGGGTACTCCCGCTACTTCCACCACTAAAACTGGTCGCTATGATATAGCTGAAATATTGCTGAAAGTGGCGTTAAACACAAAAAAATCAAATCAGATCAATCTTATGATCCATTATTGTTTCATTTTACTCACTTCGAAATTAGGACTTCATGAATTCGGAAACACACAGCTGATCACGTGTCTATACTTCCCCGCACGATGAACGGAAAACACCGGAGCATGATCAGCTGTGTGCTCCTGACGATAGGAGTAAATGTTTAATAGTCTTAAGTCCTTCATAATTCTCATTATAATATGTATCATTGTCCTTTATTGAACTTAGTTATACATTAAAAATGGCTTTTAACTGATATTATTATACGACTATCATTACGTCTCGTTTTCTATTCAATCTGCACCATGTGCATTCAGATAGCTTTGATGTACTGAAAATAACCTATTTTATACAAGGCAAACATCTATTTGTTTATGTGCATGATAACTCTAGATAAACATTTATGAATGAACCGTTTCTATTCCGAACTTGTATTTACCAACAATATTTGAACAACCAGAATTGTTCGTGTCTCTTTGATGGGAGGTTTCCTACTTTAAGTCATTCATGTATATTGTAAACCCGGTAATTATGGTATCATCAATGACGCCTTTAGAATAAACGTGAAAGCGGAGCAAATTGTATGAGTCTAAAAGATGAAATTTTTTAGCCTATACAAAGCCCAACTGAGACATGATAACAAGCTGTCATATTTATTTTGAGTACAAACATTAATATACCTTGCGATAAATAAATTATAATAGGTACTTCTTCTGCTTAAGTAATACACAGTGTAGCTGTTGTATATTGAAAAGGGGTTTTAAAAAAGAAAAATTCTTGAGAAACCCAAATAAAATTAAAAGATTTGCTATAGTTGTATGATCTATTTTGTCGACTACATATTGAACATTAACAACAAAAAGTCTGTAAAATATATTTTGTAAAATTGAATTATATCCAAAATTGTCTATTGAAAAAAATAAAATGCATTGGAGAATTTAAATAGCAAAATATCTAGATACCGGCATGTCCCGAATAGTGAGCAGGACCAGGTGAAGATTCACACCTTCCGTAAAGTGGAGGACCCACTACAGTAGAGTTCCTTTATAACGAACAGGCTTGTAACGAAATCAGGCTTATAGTGAAGTAAAGATAAATCCCCGGTCCCATCGCTATTTAAACAATGTATTTGTGAAGGCCTATTACGAATTTTTCATAACGAAATCAGGCTTATAACGAAGAGAATTTTAAACCCAAACAACGTTTTTATTACTCAAAATTGACATGATATAACAAAGAAATATCTTTTCCTGATCACATGGCCGTCGAGTTTATTTCAGCTGTCTTGGTTTTCCTCTCCAAACAAGGTGCCGTTGTGGTCGTGATCGCATGGTAGTTGGATTTACAATTATCTATGCAATCAGCGCTTATAACCACCAAAATTGTGAGTTCGAACCCCGTTCATGGCGATGTGTACTCGATGCAACATTATGTGATAACATTTGTCAGTAAATTGCGTAAGATCGGTGGTTTTCCCCGGGAACTCCGGTTTCCTCCACCAATAAAACTGACTGCCACGATATAACTGAAATATTGTTGAAAGTGGCGTTAAACACCATAAAGCAAACCAAACCTCTCGAAATAAGTCTGGTACTCAAAATAAAGCTGACAAATTGCAAAAAATGACTATAAAAATCATAACCCACCCATCCACTACTTTCATCCACTCTTTTTCTCTTAAATTGTAAATGAAGAAATTATCATGACTGGGTCAAGACTGGAAAACTCGAAAACTATTACATGTGTATCATGAAAGACAACCAATTTAAGACATATATTATATAGCTCACGAATACTAGTTACCCCCGACTTTATATATATTCAGTACTATACCTTTACAGGTAGGTCAAAAATGTGCTACGTGCACAATCCGTAAATAACTGAATGGCGCAGTTAGTTTTGATTTATGATGTTGAACAATGTTGGCCTTGCATGACAAGATTCTCCTTTTATACATAAATTCTAAGCAATTTACTTAAAACACAATGGCGTAAATATCGACAAAATACCAAACGCTTGGCATTGATGTCCCCCTTCATGTTTTCTGTAGGTTTAAAAAATATAAAATCCAAATTCAAAAAAGTCAAACTGTATTCAATTGTGTTCAACCTCTTTTTCATATTTTGCAAGTCAATGTTTGTCGTCTTTAATATCATTTTCCGTAGGCAATTTAAGAAGTTTGGAATAATTTTAAGGTCGTAATAGTCGATATAAACATTTATATATATAACTTTATTATAACTTATGTAGAAAACATATCATATGTTTTATTTCAAATTTAATTGCTAGTGTCAGCTTCCACGACAGATATAAAGATGAATATATAGAGTGACTTTAGGTAGGTGTAATGTCCTTTCATATGTTACCTTTTTAACTACAAAACAACAATCGTCCTTATTGACCGGAAAATTGTAACACAGAGACCGCGATGTTTATATGAGCCTCACCGATTAACATGTCCGGTTCCCCGACCTTTATAGACTGTTAAGCGCTTAATAAATATATCGCTAACATGACCTTATAATTCAAATTACACAAGTTTCAAATATTGACAATATGATGTAGATTTAAGATGTAATATTTATTCTAGTTTCCTTTAAAATCAAAGGTTTGAAGTTACGAAAGGGGTAATGAGAAGACGTAAATCGAAGGACAACGACAACACAGTGTACAAAAGAAAAAGGTTAGAAGGACAAACCTAATAAATCTACAAAACACTACACAGAAAACTAAAAATTGAGGAACACAAACCCCATAAAAAAAATGAGCTGAACTCAGATGCTCCGGAAGGGTAAGCAGTTCTTGCTCCCCTAAAAGTGGCACCGGTTGTGTTCCTCTTGTTACATCATGAACGAGGAAATGAGGGCAACGTTGGGACTACGACAAACGGAACATATCAGTGGTCATCTGTGGCCCAAATCCCTTTCTACAATACATATAATTGTTGATAAATTAGACCTCTCAAGGTAAATGTTGCAATAATTGTTATTCGTTGCATAGCATTGATCACACTATTAACTATTTAGCAAATTGACTTCTTATGTCATTAAGTGCATAGAACTATTATTGTTCGGTGTATTTCATTATGTATCTAAGAAATAATTCTTAAGACGTGTGTTTTATTTCATGTTTCAATGTCTCATCATATTTCATTACTCTTCCGTTTCATGAAGTTTTCAGGTTGTAGCTAATGGCTCTCGGGATGCTAATGGGAACAACAAAAAGACTTAGTGACCTGATCGTCTTTTTACCTCATTCTGTCCTGTATCGTATCGATAAATAGTCGACATTACTCCGAGTGAATGTTGGTGTTGAAAGGGAGGATTTCAAAATCTATATTCCCTCTCTATATGTCGATAAATCGTACTATATATCGCCAACTACATCACAACAAATCGAACTATATAGCGATAAATCGTCCTTTATCATGATATATCACAACAAATCACAGTTTAATATGACAATAATAATAACGTAGACCTCAAATGTGGTGCGCACGACGCGTTACTGGAATAACCTTCGCCAAGGTACGCTCAAAATCGAAAAATTTGAAAGCCAAATAATTTTTAAAATCTTTGGGAGCAAGAAAATCAAAAATTCTAAAAGTAAATTGTACTATATCACAATAAATCGTGTAATATCGTGACAAATACAATAAGCCACATTATAGTCCTTCGGAATAGGTTTTAAAATTAACATGGTTTTTAATAGAGTGAACGTTAATTACCATGCATACTACCATTAATGTAACATCATCAACAGCTGTTATTTCCCAACTTTCACTATCCCTTTTTAGGGGTCAGCGGATGTGCAACTAATAGTGATGTTACATGTTAGGTTCGCGCTATTAAAAACACATTTTCTGTAATAAATGCTTCAATTACTACATGTTTTAAATATTTTTTATAGCATCAATCTAAAAATGGAAACATAACTATTTTTCATTTCTTATTTATGTAAAAATAAAATAAATAAACGTTTATAAGGAAACTTAACACAAAGACATGATTTGTCTGTTGTACAGGGTGACATTTTTTGGCATTGCCTATGCATATATATAATGCCCTAATATGCCTTGTTTTGTTGATTTATTAACCGACGTTTAAATTAATTTGCTTAGATCGGGTGAATCGAGTACACCATCTTATCAAATTGGATATATACGCATACTAATATTTCACACTCTAACGCTGTTAAAATATCCATGTTATTATTACAATAATTAATATTTATGAAACCTAGAGATCTGATTTAGTGTGTAAAGATGCATTTCTGGAATAGCTTTCTTCGGGTACGCTCATAAATTGGAAAGGCAAATAATTTAAAATCTTTCGGAACAAGTAAACAAAGGGCCTCAATGTGATAGCCAAAATCTGTTACGTTTACATATGCATGAGGAAGATTGACCTCAGTCTCAATAAACGACACAATCTGTTACGTTTACATATGCATGAGGAAGATTGACCTCAGTTCTAATAATGATATATTTTTCTCAATAAACGACAAAATCTGAAAATATGGTTTAATTTTATGAATTCTAAAAAAAAAAAAAAAACGAAAGTTACTTCTAAGACAAAGCGAAAAGGACAATATTATAGGGAACAGTACATCAAACCGTAGTTCGAAAAGATAAGCAATAATATGAAGAAAAATCCCACATTGTCGGAACAGCTCTAACAGCTAATGGAAAAATCGTAGAATCGATACCCCTAACACACACACATATACATTATCGCTCACTTTCCAGGCTTGATAAGGGCACTTCAATCTGATTAAAAACACATCTCTTATTTGCTACCTACACTGATGGTATATCGCAGTATGGTTGATCTGAACAGTTTTGTATCACATACAGGTAGCAAAGCTTTTCGTAATCATACACCAAAACTGTCCTATCAGAACAAAGTATATACTCTATGCAGTGTTCTGGTTGGTTGTTTTGATCCAAATACATTGCAAACACATGTTTAAGCGTTTTAGGACAGTAAGCCCTGATATCATCTTCATTCAGACAGAGATATTTATTATATTGCAATACATTTTTAGGCTTGTTAGTTCACCTGGACCAAAGGTTCATGTGAACTATTGCCATCACTTGGCGTCCGTCGTCTATCGTCTGTCGTCTGTCGTCTGTTGTCTGTCGTCTGTAAACTTTTCACATTTCAAGCTTCTTCTCCGAAACCACTGGGCCAATTGGAACCAAACTTAGCAGGAATGTTCCTTGGATGGTCCTCTACAAAGTTACTGTTTTTCGTTCCAGTCGGATATTCAACATGGCTGCCAGGGCCAATAATATGCTCTGATTGGCTGAAATTTCAAAGATCTTCTCTGAAACTAATGAACTGACTGAACCCAAACTGTAAAAGAATGGACATTGGAATGTCCTTTACCAAGTTACTGTTTTTTATGCCGATCGGAAATCCAAGATGGCCGCCACCGCAGGACATAGATTAACATTGGACCATATGGAAAAATGTTCAAATGCCTTCTTCTCAGAAACTACAAATATGATTAAAGCCAAACTGTACATGAATGTTCATT
Source organism: Bathymodiolus brooksi (assembly GCA_963680875.1). Taxonomy (NCBI): domain Eukaryota; kingdom Metazoa; phylum Mollusca; class Bivalvia; order Mytilida; family Modiolidae; genus Bathymodiolus; species Bathymodiolus brooksi. Next base: position 82,474,307 of record OY804578.1, on the reverse strand, counting down.
GGATGGTCCTCTACAATCTTAACGTTTTTTGTTCCGATATGAAATTCAAAATGGCGGCTACGGCAGGACTTAGTTTAACATTGGACCCTATGGGAAAAATGTTTCAAAATGTTTCTTCTCTGAAACCACTTTGACAATTGAAACTAAACTGCCCAGGAATGATCATTGGAAGGTCCTCTACAAAGTTTCTGTTTTTATGCCGATTGGAAATCCAAGATGGCTGCCACCGCAGGACATAGATTAACATTGGACCCTATGGGAAAATGTTCAAATGCCTTCTTCTCAGAAACTGCAAATATGATTAAAGCCAAACTGTACATGAATGTTCATTGGATGGTCCTCTACAATCTTATGGTTTTTTGTTCTGATATGAAATTCAAAATGGCGGCTACGGCAGGACTTAGTTTAACATTGGACCCTATGGGAAAAATGTTTCAAAATGCTTTTTCTCTGAAACCACTTTGACAATTGAAACCAAACTGCCCATGAATGATCATTGGAAGGTCCTCTACAAAGTGTGTGTTTTATATGCCGATCGGAAATCGAAGATGGCCGTCACCGCAATATATAGATTAACATTGAACGCTATGGATAAATGTTCAAATGCCTTCTTCTCAGAAACTACAAATATGATTAAAGCCAAACTGTACATGAATGTTCATTGGATGGTCCTCTACAAATTTTACGTTTTTTGTTCCGATATGAAATTCAAAATGGCGGCTACGGCAGAACTTAGTTTAACATTGGACCCTATGGGGAAAATGTTTCAAAACGCTTCTTCTCTGAAACCACGTGGACAATTGAAACAAAACTGCCCAGGAATGATCATTGGAAGGTCCTTTACAAAGTATATGTTTTTTATGTCGATCGGAAATCCAAGATGGCCACCACCGCAATACATAGATTAACATTGGACCCTATGGGAAAATGTTCAAATGCCTTCTTCTCAGAAACTACAAATATGATTAAAGCCAAACTGTACATGAATGTTCATTGGATGGTCCTCTACAAATTTTACGTTTTTTGTTCCGATATGAAATTCAAAATGGCGGCTACGGCAGGACTTAGTTTAACATTGGACCCTATGGGAAAAATGTTTCAAAACACTTCTTCTCTGAAACCACTAGGACAGTTGAAACCAAACTGCCCAGGAATGATCATCGGAAGGTCCTCTACAAAGTTTATGTTTTTTATGCCGATCAGAAATCCAAGATGGCCGCCACCGCAATATATAGATTAACATTGGACCCTATGGGAAAATGTTCAAATGCCTTCTTCTCAGAAACTACAAATATTATTAAAGCCAAACTGTACATGAATGTTCATTGGATGGTCCTCTACAAATTTTACGTTTTTTGTTCTGATATGAAATTCAAAATGGCGGCTACGGCAGGACTTAGTTTAACATTGGACCCTATGGGGAAAATGTTTCAAAATGCTTCTTCTCTGAAACCACTTGGACAATTGAAACCAAACTGCCCAGGAATGATCATTGGAAGGTCCTCTATTTTATGCCGATCGGAAATCCAAGATGGCTGCCACCACAGGTCATAGTATTAACACAGGACCATATGGGGAAAATACAGAAATATATTCTTCTCTGAAGCTATTGCACTGATTGAACCTAAACTGTGCATCAGTCATTGGAAGATCCTTTACAAACTTTGTGTTGGTTATGTTGATCGTAATTCCAAGATGACTACCACTGTAGGACATAATTTTTACATAGGACCAATTGGTTCTTTTTATAATCAGGTGAACGATACAGGCTCTTGAGAGCCTCTGGTTAAAGTAGCTAACAATTTGCCAGACCAGAAAATGGGGTCATAAACTCAACACACTAACCAGAAAACTACTTCAATCTTTTTCTTTTAGAGCAAATCTGCTTTGATAATTGACAGTGTGTCATGAACTCTATTTTTACTTTGATCAAATAAAAGAACTAGACTTGAAATAAATAAGTAGTATTACTGAGATCTATAGAGATTATAGTTGTTATTACATAATGATTTTATTTAAACAATTTTATTAGCTATCATGCTGTCACCTGACATTCCGTAAAATTTGATATTGTTTGATTAAAACTCGTATTGACTTGGTTTCACTTTCGTTTTCGTTTAATGTAATAACATAATTACAGTCTTTTGTATCGGTCAATACGAGTTTTTATGGACCTTAGAAATCAATATTCACCTCAGCCTAAAGGCTTCGGTGAATATCGTTTTTAAGGTCCATAAAAACTCGTATTGACCTCAACAAAAGACTATAATTGTATATTATCTTGTCCTCTGGCGAGAAATATTCTCTTGGTTATATGGGACATTTTCGATTTAATTCCAGTAATAAAACTGAAAAAAAAATAATAATAATACCACACTGTCGGAACAGTTCCAAAATCAAACTAAAAATACCACATTCAGGAATAGGTGACCTTAGCCGATTTTGGCTCTCCTGATTATGCCCTTTGGTTTCACTGCTTTAAATTATTCGGCTTTCCAATCTTTCGATTTTGAGCGTACCCGATGAAAGTTATTCCAGAAACGCGTCGTACGCACTAAATTTTATATCTATGTTTTTATTCCAAAATCCAATAGAAATATCATAGAAAGAGGCAAAATCGAAACCCATAACACATAAAACCCATAACACATAAAACCCATAACACATAAAACCCATAACACATAAAACCCATAACACATAAAACCCATAACACATAAAACCCATAACACATAAAACCCATTACACATAAAACCCATAACACATAAAACCCATAGCACATAAAACCCATAACACATAAAACCCATAACACATAAAACCCATAACACATAAAATCCATAACACATAAAATCCATAACACATAAAGCACATAACTCATAAAGCCCATAGCACATAAAATCCATAACACATAAAACCCATAGCACATAAAACCCATAACACATATAACCCATAACACATAAAACCCATTACACATAAAACCCATAACACATAAAACCCATAGCACATAAAACCCATAACACATAAAACCCATAACACATAAAACCCATAACACATAAAATCCATAACACATAAAACCCATAACACATAAAGCACATAACTCATAAAGCCCATAGCACATAAAATCCATAACACATAAAACCCATAGCACATAAAACCCATAACACATAAAACCCATAACACATAAAACCCATAACACATAAAACCCATTACACATAAAACCCATAGCACATAAAACCCATAACACATAAAACCCATTACACATAAAACCCATAGCACATAAAACCCATAACACATAAAACCCATAACACATAAAACCCATAACACATAAAATCCATAACACATAAAACCCATAACACATAAAGCACATAACTCATAAAGCCCATAGCACATAAAATCCATAACACATAAAACCCATAGCACATAAAACCCATAACACATAAAACCCATAACACATAAAACCCATAACACATAAACCCATAACACATAAAACCCATAACACATTAAACCCATAACACATAAAACCCATAACACATAAAACCCATAACACATAAAACCCATAACACATAAACCCATAACACATAAAACCATAACACATAAAACACATAACACATAAAACACACAACACATAAAACCCATAACACATAAACCCATTACACATAAAACCCATTACACATAAAACCTATAGCACATAAAACCCATAACACATAATACCCATAACACATAAAACCCATACCACATATAACCCATAACACATAAAACCCATAACACATAAAACACATAACACATAAAACCCATAACACATATAACCCATAACACATAAAACCCATAACACATAAAACCCATAACACATAAAACCCATAGCACATAAAACACATAACACATAAAACACATAACACATAAACCCATAACACATAAAACCCATTACACATAAAACCTATAGCACATAAAACCCATAACACATAAACCCATAACACATAAAACCCATAACACAAAAAACCCATAACACATAAAACCCATAACACATAAAACCCATAACACATAAAACCCATAACGCATAGACCCATAACACATAAAACCCATTACACATAAAGCCTATAGCACATAAAACCCATAACACATAAACCCATAACACATAAAACCCATAACACATAAAACCCATAACACATTAAACCCATAACACATAAAACCCATAACACATAAAACCCATAACACATAAAACACATAACACATAAAACCCATAACACATAAAACCCATAACACATAAAACCCATAACACATTAACCCATAACACATAAAACCCATAACACATAAAACCCATAACACATAAAACCCATAAAACATAAAGCACATAACACATAAAGCCCATAGCACATAAAATCCATAACACATAAAACCCATAGCACATAAAACCCATAACACATAAAACCCATAACACATAAAACCAATAACACATAAAGCCCATAGCACATAAAACCCATAACACATAAAACCCATAACACATAAAACCCATAACACATAAAACCCATAACACATAAAACCCATAACACATAAAACCAATAACGCATAAAACCCATAACACATAAAACCCATAACACATAAAGCCCATAGCACATAAAACCCATAACACATAAAACCCATAGCACATAAAACCCATAACACATAAAACCCATAACACATAAAACCCATAACGCATAAAACCCATAACACATAAAACACATAACACATAAAACACATAACACATAAAACACATAACACATAAAACACATAACACATAAAACACATTACACATATAACCCATAACACATAAAACCCATAACACATAAAACCCATAACACATAAAACCCATAACACATATAACCCATAACACATAAAACCCATAACACATAAAACCCATAACACATAAAACCCATAGCACATAAAACACATAACACATAAAACACAAAACACATAAAACACATAACACATAAAACCCATAACACATAAACCCATAACACATAAAACCCATAACACATAAAAACCTATAGCACATAAAACCCATAACACATAAACCCATAACACATAAAACCCATAACACATAAAACCCATAACACATAAAACCCATAACACATAAAATCCATAACACATAAAACCCATAACACATAAAACCCATAACACATAAACCCATAACACATAAAACCCATAACACATAAAACACATAACACATAAACCCATAACACATAAAACCCATTACACATAAAACACATAACACATAAAACCCATAACACATAAAATCCATAACACATAAAACCCATAACACATAAAACCCATAACACATAAACCCATAACACATAAAACCCATTACACATAAAACCTATAGCACATAAAACCCATAACACATAAACCCATAACACATAAAACCCAAAACACATAAAACCCATAACACATTAAACCCATAACACATAAAACCCATAACACATAAAACCCATAACACATAAAACCCATAACACATAAAACACATAACACATAAAACCCATAACACATAAAACCCATAACACATAAAACCCATAACACATAAAACCCATAACACATAAAACCCATAACACATAAAACCCATAACACATAAAACCCATAACACATAAAGCACATAACACATAAAGCCCATAGCACATAAAATCCATAACACATAAAACCCATAGCACATAAAACCCATAACACATAAAACCCATAACACATAAAACCCATAACACATAAAGCCCATAGCACATAAAACCCATAACACATAAAACCCATAACACATAAAACCCATAACACATAAAACCCATAACACATAAAACCCATAACACATAAAACCAATAACGCATAAAACCCATAACACATAAAACCCATAACACATAAAACCCATAACACATAAAACCCATAACACATAAAACCCATAACACATAAAGCCCATAGCACATAAAACCCATAACACATAAAACCCATAGCACATAAAACCCATAACACATAAAACCCATAACACATAAAACCCATAACACATAAAACCCATAACGCATAAAACCCATAACACATAAAACCCATAACACATAAAACCTATAACACATAAAACACATAACACATAAAACACATAACACATAAAACACATAACACATAAAACACATAACACATAAAACACATAACACATAAAACACATAACACATAAAACCCATTACACATATAACCCATAACACATAAAACCCATAACACATACAACCCATAACACATAAAACCCATAACACATATAACCCATAACACATAAAACCCATAACACATAAAATCCATAACACATAAAACCCATAGCACATAAAACACATAACACATAAAACACATAACACATAAAACCCATAACACATAAAACCCATAACACATAAAATCCATAACACATAAAATCCATAACACATAAAATCCATAACACATAAAGCACATAACTCATAAAGCCCATAGCACATAAAATCCATAACACATAAAACCCATAGCACATAAAACCCATAACACATATAACCCATAACACATAAAACCCATTACACATAAAACCCATAACACATAAAACCCATAGCACATAAAACCCATAACACATAAAACCCATAACACATAAAACCCATAACACATAAAATCCATAACACATAAAACCCATAACACATAAAGCACATAACTCATAAAGCCCATAGCACATAAAATCCATAACACATAAAACCCATAGCACATAAAACCCATAACACATAAAACCCATAACACATAAAACCCATAACACATAAAACCCATTACACATAAAACCCATAGCACATAAAACCCATAACACATAAAACCCATTACACATAAAACCCATAGCACATAAAACCCATAACACATAAAACCCATAACACATAAAACCCATAACACATAAAATCCATAACACATAAAACCCATAACACATAAAGCACATAACTCATAAAGCCCATAGCACATAAAATCCATAACACATAAAACCCATAGCACATAAAACCCATAACACATAAAACCCATAACACATAAAACCCATAACACATAAACCCATAACACATAAAACCCATAACACATTAAACCCATAACACATAAAACCCATAACACATAAAACCCATAACACATAAAACCCATAACACATAAACCCATAACACATAAAACCATAACACATAAAACACATAACACATAAAACACACAACACATAAAACCCATAACACATAAACCCATTACACATAAAACCCATTACACATAAAACCTATAGCACATAAAACCCATAACACATAATACCCATAACACATAAAACCCATACCACATATAACCCATAACACATAAAACCCATAACACATAAAACCCATAACACATAAAACCCATAACACATATAACCCATAACACATAAAACCCATAACACATAAAACCCATAACACATAAAACCCATAGCACATAAAACACATAACACATAAAACACATAACACATAAACCCATAACACATAAAACCCATTACACATAAAACCTATAGCACATAAAACCCATAACACATAAACCCATAACACATAAAACCCATAACACAAAAAACCCATAACACATAAAACCCATAACACATAAAACCCATAACACATAAAACCCATAACGCATAGACCCATAACACATAAAACCCATTACACATAAAGCCTATAGCACATAAAACCCATAACACATAAACCCATAACACATAAAACCCATAACACATAAAACCCATAACACATTAAACCCATAACACATAAAACCCATAACACATAAAACCCATAACACATAAAACACATAACACATAAAACCCATAACACATAAAACCCATAACACATAAAACCCATAACACATTAACCCATAACACATAAAACCCATAACACATAAAACCCATAACACATAAAACCCATAAAACATAAAGCACATAACACATAAAGCCCATAGCACATAAAATCCATAACACATAAAACCCATAGCACATAAAACCCATAACACATAAAACCCATAACACATAAAACCCATAACACATAAAGCCCATAGCACATAAAACCCATAACACATAAAACCCATAACACATAAAACCCATAACACATAAAACCCATAACACATAAAACCCATAACACATAAAACCAATAACGCATAAAACCCATAACACATAAAACCCATAACACATAAAACCCATAACACATAAAGCCCATAGCACATAAAACCCATAACACATAAAACCCATAGCACATAAAACCCATAACACATAAAACCCATAACACATAAAACCCATAACGCATAAAACCCATAACACATAAAACACATAACACATAAAACACATAACACATAAAACACATAACACATAAAACACATAACACATAAAACACATTACACATATAACCCATAACACATAAAACCCATAACACATAAAACCCATAACACATAAAACCCATAACACATATAACCCATAACACATAAAACCCATAACACATAAAACCCATAACACATAAAACCCATAGCACATAAAACACATAACACATAAAACACAAAACACATAAAACACATAACACATAAAACCCATAACACATAAACCCATAACACATAAAACCCATAACACATAAAAACCTATAGCACATAAAACCCATAACACATAAACCCATAACACATAAAACCCATAACACATAAAACCCATAACACATAAAACCCATAACACATAAAATCCATAACACATAAAACCCATAACACATAAAACCCATAACACATAAACCCATAACACATAAAACCCATAACACATAAAACACATAACACATAAACCCATAACACATAAAACCCATTACACATAAAACACATAACACATAAAACCCATAACACATAAAATCCATAACACATAAAACCCATAACACATAAAACCCATAACACATAAACCCATAACACATAAAACCCATTACACATAAAACCTATAGCACATAAAACCCATAACACATAAACCCATAACACATAAAACCCAAAACACATAAAACCCATAACACATTAAACCCATAACACATAAAACCCATAACACATAAAACCCATAACACATAAAACCCATAACACATAAAACACATAACACATAAAACCCATAACACATAAAACCCATAACACATAAAACCCATAACACATAAAACCCATAACACATAAAACCCATAACACATAAAACCCATAACACATAAAACCCATAACACATAAAGCACATAACACATAAAGCCCATAGCACATAAAATCCATAACACATAAAACCCATAGCACATAAAACCCATAACACATAAAACCCATAACACATAAAACCCATAACACATAAAGCCCATAGCACATAAAACCCATAACACATAAAACTCATAACACATAAAACCCATAACACATAAAACCCATAACACATAAAACCCATAACACATAAAACCAATAACGCATAAAACCCATAACACATAAAACCCATAACACATAAAACCCATAACACATAAAACCCATAACACATAAAACCCATAACACATAAAGCCCATAGCACATAAAACCCATAACACATAAAACCCATAGCACATAAAACCCATAACACATAAAACCCATAACACATAAAACCCATAACACATAAAACCCATAACGCATAAAACCCATAACACATAAAACACATAACACATAAAACCTATAACACATAAAACACATAACACATAAAACACATAACACATAAAACACATAACACATAAAACACATAACACATAAAACACATAACACATAAAACCCATTACACATATAACCCATAACACATAAAACCCATAACACATACAACCCATAACACATAAAACCCATAACACATATAACCCATAACACATAAAACCCATAACACATAAAATCCATAACACATAAAACCCATAGCACATAAAACACATAACACATAAAACACATAACACATAAAACCCATAACACATAAAACCCATAACACATAAAATCCATAACACATAAAACCCATAACACATAAAACCCATAACACATAAACCCATAACACATAAAACCCATAACACATAAAACACATAACACATAAACCCATAACACATAAAACCCATTACACATAAAACACATAACACATAAAACCCATAACACATAAAATCCATAACACATAAAACCCATAACACATAAAACCCATAACACATAAACCCATAACACATAAAACCCATTACACATAAAACCTATAGCACATAAAACCCATAACACATAAACCCATAACACATAAAACCCATAACACATAAAACACATAACACATAAACCCATAACACATAAAACCCATTACACATAAAACACATAACACATAAAACCCATAACACATAAAATCCATAACACATAAAACCCATAACACATAAAACCCATAACACATAAAACCCATTACACATAAAACCTATAGCACATAAAACCCATAACACATAAACCCATAACACATAAAACCCATAACACATAAAACCCATAACACATTAAACCCATAACACATAAAACCCATAACACATAAAACCCATAACACATAAAACCCATAACACATAAAGCACATAACACATAAAACCCATAACACATAAAACCCATAACACATAAACCCATAACACATTAACCCATAACACATAAAACCCATAACACAAAAAACACATAACACATAAAACCCATAACACATAAAGCACATAACACATAAAGCCCATAGCACATAAAATCCATAACACATAAAACCCATAGCACATAAAACCCATAACACATAAAACCCATAACACATAAAACCCATAACACATAAAGCCCATAGCACATAAAACCCATAACACATAAAACCCATAACACATAAAACCCATAACACATAAAACCCATAACACATAAAACCAATAACGCATAAAACCCATAACACATAAAACCCATAACACATAAAACCCATAACACATAAAGCCCATAGCACATAAAACCCATAACACATAAAACCCATAGCACATAAAACCCATAACACATAAAACCCATAACACATAAAACCCATAACGCATATAACCCATATCACATAAAACCCATAACACATAAAACCCATAACACATAAACCCATAGCACATAAAACCCATAACACATAAACCCATAACACATAAAACCCATTACACATAAAACCCATAACACATAAAACCCATAACACATAAAACCCATAACACAATAAAACACAGAACACATAAAACACATAACACATAAAACACATAACACATAAAACCCATTACACATAAAACCCATAACACATAAAACCCATAACACATAAAACCCATAACACATAAAATCCATAACACATAAAACACATAACACATAAAACCTATAGCACATAAAACCCATAACACATAAAACCCATAACACATAAAACCCATAACACATATAACCCATAGCACATAAAACCCATAACACATAAACCCATAACACATAAAACACATAACACATAAAGCCCATAGCACATAAAACCCATAACACATAAAACCCATAACACATAAAACACATAACACATAAACCCATAACACATAAAACCCATAACACATAAAACCCATAACACATAAAACCCATAACACATAAAACCCATAACACATAAAACCCATAACACATAAACCCATAACACATAAAACCATAACACATAAAACCCATAACACATAAAACACACAACACATAAAACCCATAACACATAAACCCATTACACATAAAACCCATTACACATAAAACCTATAGCACATAAAACCCATAACACATAAAACCCATAACACATAAAACCCATACCACATATAACCCATAACACATAAAACCCATAACACATAAAACCCATAACACATAAAACCCATAACACATAAAACCCATAACACATAAAACCCATAACACATAAAACCCATAGCACATAAAACACATAACACATAAAACACATAACACATAAAACACATAACACATAAAACCCATAACACATAAACCCATAACACATAAAACCCATTACACATAAAACCCATAACACATAAAACCCATAACACATAAAACCCATAACACATAAAATCCATAACACATAAAACCCATAACACATAAAACCCATAACACATAAACCCATAACACATAAAACCCATAACACATAAAACACATAACACATAAACCCATAACATATAAAACCAATTACACATAAAACACACAACACATAAAACCCATAACACATAAACCCATTACACATAAAACCCATTACACATAAAACCTATAGCACATAAAACCCATAACACATAAAACCCATAACACATAAAACCCATACCACATATAACCCATAACACATAAAACCCATAACACATAAAACCCATAACACATAAAACCCATAACACATAAAACCCATAGCACATAAAACACATAACACATAAAACACATAACACATAAAACACATAACACATAAAACCCATAACACATAAACCCATAACACATAAAACCCATTACACATAAAACCTATTGCACATAAAACCCATAACACATAAATCCATAACACATAAAACCCATAACACATAAAACCCATAACACATAAAACCCATAACACATAAAATCCATAACACATAAAACCCATAACACATAAAACCCATAACACATAAACCCATAACACATAAAACCCATAACACATAAAACCCATAACACATAAACCCATAACACATAAAACCCATTACACATAAAACACATAACACATAAAACCCATAACACATAAAATCCATAACACATAAAACCCATAACACATAAAACCCATAACACATAAACCCATAACACATAAAACCCATTACACATAAAACCTATAGCACATAAAACCCATAACACATAAACCCATAACACATAAAACCCATAACACATAAAACCCATAACACATTAAACCCATAACACATAAAACCCATAACACATAAAACCCATAACATATAAAACCCATAACACATAAAACACATAACACATAAAACCCATAACACATAAAACCCATAACACATAAAACCCATAACACATTAACCCATAACACATAAAACCCATAACACATAAAACCCATAACACATAAAACCCATAACACATAAAACCCATACCACATATAACCCATAACACATAAAACCCATAACACATAAAACCCATACCACATATAACCCATAACACATAAAACCCATAACACATAAACCCATAACACATAAAACCCATTACACATAAAACACATAACACATAAAACCCATAACACATATAATTCATAACACATAAAACCCATAGCACATAAAACCCATAACACATAAAACCCATAACACATAAAACCCATAACACATAAAGCCCATAGCACATAAAACCCATAACACATAAAACCCATAACACATAAAACCCATAACACATAAAACCCATAACACATAAAACCCATAACGCATAAAACCCATAACACATAAATCCCATAACACATAAAACCCATAACACATAAAACCCATAACACATAAAACCCATAACACATAAAGCCCATAGCACATAAAACCCATAACACATAAAACCCATAGCACATAAAACCCATAACACATAAAACCCATAACACATAAAACCCATAACACATAAAACCCATCACGCATAAAACCCATATCACATAAAACCCATAACACATAAAACCCATAACACATAAACCCATAACACATAAAACCCATAACACATAAACCCATAACACATAAAACCCATTACACATAAAACCCATAACACATAAAACCCATAACACATAAAACCCATAACACATAAAACACATAACACATAAAACACATAACACATAAAACCCATTACACATAAAACCCATAACACATAAAACCCATAACACATAAAACCCATAACACATAAAACCCATAACACATAAAATCCATAACACATAAAACACATAACACATAAAACCTATAGCACATAAAACCCATAACACATAAAACCCATAACACATAAAACCCATAACACATATAACCCATAGCACATAAAACCCATAACACATAAACCCATAACACATAAAACACATAACACATAAAGCCCATAGCACATAAAACCCATAACACATAAAACCCATAACACATAAAACACATAACACATAAACCCATAACACATAAAACCCATAACACATAAAACCCATAACACATAAAACCCATAACACATAAAACCCATAACACATAAAACCCATAACACATAAACCCATAACACATAAAACCATAACACATAAAACCCAAAACACATAAAACACACAACACATAAAACCCATAACACATAAACCCATTACACATAAAACCCATTACACATAAAACCTATAGCACATAAAACCCATAACACATAAAACCCATAACACATAAAACCCATACCACATATAACCCAAAACACATAAAACACACAACACATAAAACCCATAACACATAAACCCATTACACATAAAACCCATTACACATAAAACCTATAGCACATAAAACCCATAACACATAAACCCATAACACATAAAACCCATTACACATAAAACCTATTGCACATAAAACCCATAACACATAAATCCATAACACATAAAACCCATAACACATAAAACCCATAACACATAAAACCCATTACACATAAAATCCATAACACATAATACCCATAACACATAAAACCCATAACACATAAACCCATAACACATAAAACCCATAACACATAAAACACATAACACATAAACCCATAACACATAAAACCCATTACACATAAAACACATAACACATAAAACCCATAACACATAAAATCCATAACACATAAAACCCATAACACATAAAACCCATAACACATAAACTCATAACACATAAAACCCATTACACATAAAACCTATAGCACATAAAACCCATAACACATAAACCCATAACACATAAAACCCATAACACATAAAACCCATAACACATTAAACCCATAACACATAAAACCCATAACACATAAAACCCATAACATATAAAACCCATAACACATAAAACACATAACACATAAAACCCATAACACATAAAACCCATAACACATAAAACCCATAACACATTAACCCATAACACATAAAACCCATAACACATAAAACCCATAACACATAAAACCCATAACACATAAAACCCATACCACATATAACCCATAACACATAAAACCCATAACACATAAAACCCATACCACATATAACCCATAACACATAAAACCCATAACACATAAACCCATAACACATAAAACCCATTACACATAAAACACATAACACATAAAACCCATAACACATATAATCCATAACACATAAAACCCATAACACATAAAACCCATAACACATAAACCCATAACACATAAAACCCATTACACATAAAACCTATAGCACATAAAACCCATAACACCTAAACCCATAACACATAAAACCCATAACACATAAAACCCATAACACATAAAAAAAAGTTTTGAATCACATTTTGCGTTTTGTTTTGTTTATTGTTTTGAAATAAAATAGATAGATCTTTAAAATCTTACTGGAATTCATGCCAAACTATCATTTGAGATATATTGTAATATTTTGGAGGCCCCCTTACTGTTAATGGTTGGTATGTTTCCCCGTACATGCAGGTACAGAACAATCATCGCATAATTGCAATCTAATTATTTCAAATAATGAAGATTGCTTCCTATCAGAAATAAATATTATGAAGAAGTCAAATTTGAGATGATGAAAATCTTTGATTTTTCAGGTAGTTTCCAAATAGTTCCTTACTCGGATTAGTTTTATACAAAATACGTTAATGTAGGGAGTTAAGAATAATTGTACATTTCTAATATTAAGTAAATAAACGCTAGCCAAAAAAGAAGGGACAATCAAGAATGGAAAATCCAGGGACGCTGGCGACATTGGGTACAGGACATAAAAAACACAACACAACACAACACAGAAAGCTAAAAATATGAACATAAAAATTGACGTCATTGTTACTTTCAAGGAATACCAAAAAAAACAACAACAAGGAACAATGGTGTTAATACACGAACCTCATTAAGAACCGGTGGTGCAATCAGGTCCTCCGGAAAAGTAAGCAGTTACTGTTCCACATGTTACTCTTGTTATAAACCTGGTGTAAGTCATGATTGAGGAAAAGATTGTGATTACGACCAATAGAACATATCCATGGTCATTTGTGACACAGATATTCCGTAGCGGTTAGCCGAGTCAATATGAGACCATAACACTTTCAAAGTGATGACTTCATCTTAACCATTAGGGACCCTTGGTGCATTAGCTTCCTTGTTATCCGCAACAATCTAGTCTTGCTATCAACAACCCGCTATCAGGGAAATCAAATATTATGTTGTCAGCTCAAAAATCTGATTCTAACGCAGTTAGGTCAAATTTCAGACGTATATATACATATATTAGCAAAGTTCAAGAGATACGTAAATCTACAAAAGAGAGAGATTTAACCATGGGTTATTGAGTAAGAAAGCATATATTTATTGTTATTTTTGCTGAGTAATGATACCCAACCAAAGGCAAACGACTTATTTCACAATATAATGTACAAAGTCATATAAAGTCCAGTTTTAAATATATTTATGATATCTGTCAAGGACGCAGTATGTTTTTTAAATCTTATACGAAGTGATCTTTATAATAATAAAGTTTTTTTTATCCAAGGAGTAAATAAACGTTAGAGAAAACCGAATGGGCAATACAGATACACAGGAAACATTGGGAACAAGACACAGAACAAAGACATACAAGACAAATAACACAGCACATCAAACTAATAAAAGAGCAACACGGATCCTACCAAGACAAATCCGTCGGTAAATCCAGGTGCTGGCGAAGGGTAAACAGTTCCTGCTTCTTAAAGGTACACCCACCATGCTACACATATAGTCACCACTACACGCAAACAAACACAAATAAGGTAGACACAGGTGTATCTGAGGAAGGCTTAGAGGTATCGATATATGTAGGGGCGATTATCGAAGATAAACATATTTTGAGTACATGTATACTGAAAACGTTGATATATAATTTAGTTTGTATGATGCGTTTCTGGAATAACCTTCATCGGATACAAGTACGCTCAAGGTCATAAAAAGACTGTAATGTCAAATAATGTACCGGTATATGTGTTGGGAGCAAGAAAACCAAAGGACTTAAACAGGACAGCAAAAATCGACTAAGATCACATATTTATGAGGGAAGAGAACTTTAGCTTTGATAATACGTGTAATAACATTATTTAAAAACTGTAAATTTCAATAGTAATAAATTGTGATACAATTTTAATTCAAGAATATCATTCGTGTAATTAAACTCTCAACAACCTACACCAAATAATAAAACGGATGCCAATGAAATTGTTAAGAGCAGTCAACTGATACATGGAAAATCATGCATGATCGTTCATACCACTGAAGACTGGACATCGATATTATACATCTTAAATTATAAAGGTTTCGCCTACAGCCAGTTGACGTTTCATCAAGCAACGTCTACTAAATTTCAAATTATTTCATTAAAAATACGAATTCGGAACACTTTACTCCTACATAAATACTAGATTTATCAGTTTTTTAACAATTTAACGCCATATTCTTCACAGTACAAATGTTAAGGTATTTAAAGAATCTATTATTTTTCATTAAGCTTCAGAAGACTATAATAGCGTAAAGGACAGACAAGGTAGTTATGAAAAAAGACACCATACTATTGTAATCGATTATTGCAATATTACTCCTGGATCTTTTTATTGTCAATTTGTCAAATTGTTCAATCCTTTTACAGTTTATTAATAAATTGAACTGATCAAAAATAAACAGCTTGAAATGACCTTGACGGATAATGATATTTGATAAAGAATTCGGAATGAAAGAAATGTTTCAATTTACATTGTAGCATGACGAGAACCAATTACCGCCTAATTAGCTGTTGATGATATATACTTTATATAGTGGATTAAAATATGGGGCTGACTTTTTTGCAGTGCTAGCTATCTGAGAGAGCATTCTACAGATATAATACATTTCTCTAACGTCACACTTTTGTTCCGACAGTGGATTATTTTTAGGAATCTACAGTTTATTCTTTTGTTCTTGTATATATGAAGTTTAACTTTTGACCGTTTTAGGTTGTAAATATTTTGTGATTTGTGGGTATCGAACCCGTACTGGTCTTTTTAAAGTCTGATTTGAGTCTCAAAACTTCCATCTAACCAGACGGCTACGGTAGCCACACTACTACACTATGTAATTAATATAACTACTAGATAGATATATATATATATATGACTCTTGATAGTAAACTTTATTTAAAGAAAATATCGACAACTTGCTTAGATAAGTAATTGATCAATATATACAAGTACTTCAAATCTGGCATAATTTATGTTCAGAACTCGCGAGTATATGAACATATATGAAAATATATTCTCGCAATACATAAAACAACAAACGAGCTGACCGCAAGTAATAACAAATCAGACAAATCATAGATGAATATTTAAGACGCTTGATAGACCTTGAAATATCTAAATATGAACGAGAATTGAAATGACGGATGCCAATAACAATTAATCGTTTTATTTTTGTTAATTGTTGTCTTATTTGGCTTTCTAAACATTAAAAGTATAAAATGAAAACACTTTTGAGGATGGAAATGTATTATGTAAAAGAATGCACTCCAACTTGTAGATTCCTAAAAATAATCAACTCGACACTTACGGATCTCGTTGATTATTTTTAAGAATCTACAGTTGGAGTGTATTCTCCTTTACATAAATATAGGCTCCACCACACGGATGACACACTATCCCACCTCAGACAGACCCAATAATTCGGAAATATATCTAGTAGTTAATGGGACCGTCAAGAGGAAGTATCTTTGTTTAAGTACTACTTTACATTTTTGAGAATAAATGACTTTGAATGTTATTCCAGAAACGCGCCATGACACTGAATTATGCTAAGGTTTATGGTGTTTAACGCCACTTTCTACAATATTTCAGATGTATCGTGGCGGTCAATTTTATTGGTAGAGGAAACCGGAGTACTCGGAGAAAACCACCGTCCTGTCGCAAGCCACTGACAAATGTTATCATATAATGTTGTATCGAGCACACCTCGTCATGAACGGGGTTCAAACTCACAACTTTAGTAGTGATGGGCACTGATTGCATAGGTAGTTGTAAACCCACACTGAATTAGATATCTATGTTTTATTAAATGAAAAGACCAAGATTAACAAATTATAATTTATCTAGCAGAATTCGCCATATAACTTGAATGATTTCGATCAAATATTTTAGTATTAAAGTCTGGGAATGTTGAGAGACATTTCGCTATAATAAAAAATAAGAATGAAATTTAGTGCCTCAGGATCAACCCCATTCAGACACACTCAAAGCAAAAAGATCTGAAAGTCAAACAAACTTCATTAAAAAAATAGTTTTTTGGACTTAACAAAATTATAGCTTCATGTTTCGACTTACAATGCCACACGACCGAAGAAATTTCGTAAGCAAAATTATGCTAGGAATTAATCTAGATGTCATAATAGAATCCCATGATACTAACGTGATAAACCAGATACTTCATGACGGCAATTTATATTGAACATCGTCATGTACATGACAAGGAGTTTATTTACTTACATTGATGAAGAAAATAAGTATTATACTATGCTCTACATTTTCTTAAATTATTTCTATTTATTTTGATTGCTTGTAAAATTGATAATAGAATTTGAGTTCAATGCCGAGGTCAAGGAAATGTTTCTACCATGTTAATAAAATGTCATCCATCATCTGTTAATGGAAGAGTATGGTAGGTCATAATCTTGAATTGTATGCATAATTATATTCATTATATAGTAATAAATATTTCTCTATTTATTCTTTTATAAAAAATCGGGAAAAATACGGTGCGTTCCGAATGTCATTTCTCATATTTTACTCTCCCCAGTCGTCTGGAAAGTTAAGATGGCGGAGGATGACATCGCCTTTCTTTTAAATAGAGGGGAACTTGTTGAACCCCACGATAATGAACAAGCTGAGGTCAACACGATACTTGACAAATCATCTTTATTAATACTGAGTCAGTGTTCCTGAAAATGTTTTCTTTGTTTTCCTGAAATAAAACAAAATTCATATTGGACTAGTGCAAATATTAAAATATTCTTCCTAGTGCAATATAGTAATTATATATGAAAAAATCATATTTTGACAGTATTAATAACACTTCTGAAGAAGAAATATTTATTACTATATAATAAAAGGGTTATTGCATGAATATTAGTGAATATTGTTCCTCGCAGTGATCATATTGCACTCGCACGCTCGCGCAATATGATATACTGTTCGGGACAATATTTAGATTTATTAATTAACCTTGATTTATTAGCCTTAATATTGTCAAATCTGTCAATACAATATAAAAACTTTCATTGAGCCAATACGACAAAAACCAGCTAGACGTTTCGACAATCGCAAGGAAAAGTCCCGAGAGATGTCAGTCGTCTGCTGAAGTTGAAAATGGAGAGACGCAGACCAAACAGAGAGTTGAAAAACTCTGAAGATGTGCAGGATGCACTTATTGAAGATTATTTTAGATACGACGATCTGTCAAGAATGGAAGCAGATGATATATTAATGAATATATCTGAAATTGAAAGCCCAAATTACGAGTACGTTGAACTTGATCTGCTGAACTTACCCAGAGATTTGTCAACAAACCTGAACGAGGATTCCGACAATCAGAAAGAAAATGTCGTACGAAACAAAAGGTTTCGTATGGTAACAGATGAAGAAACTGATGTTTTTTTTAGAGGAAAATTTAAATAAAAACACTAAGACAAAGACAAAAAGTGACATGAAAGTGATCACAGACTTTTTCACTTCTATTGGTGAGGAAAGAGCACCGGGACAGATACCCCCCAAAGACCTTGATAGTATTATGGCTAGATTCTTCCTGTGTGTACTCAAAAAGGATGGTACTGAACATGAACCAGATTCTCTGGGTTCCATGTACAGCAGCCTTGACAGACACTTGAGAGACATGAAATCTCCAATAAGGTATGTACTGATATTTTTGTCATTCAAAATAGTAAACATTCATCAAAATTTGCCTGATATTTATAGGATAATTAATTAGGCATTGTGAATATTGAAAATAATATCATGAGTGCCGAACAAAACAGTGTGTTTCAGAACTTTATAATTAGGACCCCGCCAAGTTTTGGCGGATACCCGCCCTATAGTAATCACTCTTAATATTTCTAATTCAGATATTCTGCAGTTTGTTTGATTCAGTAATGTTGTTTTATTGTTTTTCTTGAATTTGCTTTGAATGAATCATGCAATGCCTAACAAACTTGTCATTTGATGGAAATCACATGTTTTCATATTGGCCTATATAGTTAACATCATATTGGACTGGTTAATTAATAAAGGTATCAGTATGTGATGTTTTTCATATTGGCCTAGTTATAGGTCCTCGGTCTGCTGTATTGGCCTTCGGCTGCGCCTCAGGCCAATACAGCAGGTCTCGGACCAATAACTAGGCCAATATGAAAAACATCAGGTAATAATACTATATAATACATGGGTATTTCCATATTGGCCTGGTTATCATCCCGAGACCCCCATATTGGCCCGAGACGCAGTTGAAGGCCAATATGGGTCGAGGGATGATAACCAGGACAATATGGTAATGTCCATGTATTAAACTATTTATTACATACTTCCGACATCTAGAAAAGAGACACCCATATTGGTCTGAGACGAAGTCGAGCCGGGCCAATATGGAAATGATCTTGTAGTAATCCAATAACCGGTTATTTTCACGGGATGTGAAAATATGGACAGTTTACTTCCGGTCATATTGGTCATACAAACATGCCTTTTTTTTAACTAAGTATGTAATAATCACCAATATGCATGCAATAACCCTATATTTATATAATAATGTGGTCTTGTCCAGGTAATATGCCAAAATATTACCCAGGTCTGAGAGACATAAAATTATTACCCGACCGAATGGGAGGATAATATGTCTCTCAGACCTGGGTAATATTTTGGCATATTACCTGAACAAGACCACATTAATATCATTATTATACTGAGTGTTTAATTGTCCAGGTAATATGCCAAAATATTACAGTACCAAATATCACTACAGAAACTTACACGAAGTATAATAATATAATATAGTATCAAATATTTCATGTAGATTTCTTTGTAAAATAAAAATGCAATATTTGCCAATATTTTTACTAGTTTTCTTTATAAATATACCTAATA
The DNA here is from genome assembly GCA_963680875.1 of Bathymodiolus brooksi. Classification (NCBI taxonomy): domain Eukaryota; kingdom Metazoa; phylum Mollusca; class Bivalvia; order Mytilida; family Modiolidae; genus Bathymodiolus; species Bathymodiolus brooksi. Next base: position 82,452,030 of record OY804578.1, on the reverse strand, counting down.
AGTAGAGTATTTCCGAATGAGTTAAAATGTTGCATCTTGACCGATATTACATTCCATTCTTCCTCCTTAAAGTTTGGTACGCACTAGAGAGGTAAATACATGTTGCAAAGAAATATGGTGAAATGTAATTGTCACAGACTGAAATATTTGGTACTATGTTATAAAAGGGTTATTGCACTAATATTGAGGAATATTTTCCCGAACAGTATATCATATTGCACGAGCTCAACCCTATATCATTCTTCGTGATAAAAAGTTGTGTCACCTATTCCTGAGGGAGAAGAACCTTAGATTTATTAATAATTACATAATATAGATACTGTAAATATCAAAAATTGTTATATCTAATAAACTACCTTCCTCAGATACACCTGTGTCTACCTTATTTGTGTGTGTTTGCATGTAGTGGTGTCCAACACGCCTTGACTAATCTGTAACATGGCGGGTGTCCTCTAAGAAGCAGGAACTGCTTACCCTTCGCGAATACCTGGATTCACTCACGGTTTTGTTTTTGGCTTGGTCCGTGCTGCTCATCATTTTCGTTTTCTGTGTTGTGTTATTTGTTTTGTTTATCTATATTCTGTGTCTTGTTCCCAATGTTGCCTGTGTCTCTGGGAATGACGCTTCGGTTTCGTCTAACGTTTAATTTAATTGATCATTTGATTTTATACAATAATATGAGACAGGCAACCTGTTTGAAGGACGAAGTCCTAAAATTTCAATAATACGATGATCCGTACACGTTAGCCTCACCGGACGCAATTACGAACAATTTCGATGATATTGACCATGGCATTTGATAATAATTTATAAATTTGACCAAATTGATGAAGCTGATTGCATGTTCATATTTCAGATTAAACACCAATATTCCTTTTGAATCATAGCCCATATATTATTCAATGCATTGTTACGGGTTTTAACTTGGAACAGATTTTCATGACCCCGTTCTAGTCACTCTGTGACCTAGATCCGGGCACAATTTCGAACGACATCATAATAACCTTTCTAGTGTAAATTATTTAATGACAACTGTTAAAATTGAAAGAGCATTCATTCATTTACGTTCACATATCTATTTGTATATAATACACATGACATAATAACCTTTCCTTTATTCATACCATAAATGTGTGTCAGTTTGCATTCGGAATTCCTTGGACTCTTCAATGAATAAGGTACATCACGGATTTTTACATTTTGGGATAGATCAAGGTAAGGAAAATGTATTATATTGACTGTTTTTGTTTTAATTTCAATGTGTTCTACATATGCATAGAACCAGGAGATCATATTCTTTCCAATTACAGGCATAAGATAACAAAATATGCGAACCTCAATGAATTTTAGCGATAGATTCCAAGTGCAATTGTCGATCGCTTTCTGTTTACAAATATGAAAACCCGTCGTCTGCAACATTCAACAACTGCGCATGAATAATTTTCTCCCAAAACACGAGTAATTTAGCGGGGTATCTATTTATAAAAGCATTTTTTAATTCATGTTTTGAAGGAACAATTAGGGGACATACTTTTTATTTCGTTCGTAATTGCGTCCGTGAGGCTATTATCTTTTATTTTGAATGAATTGTGTAGCCGATTTGTTATGGCGTTCATTTTACCTACGCCGCTCTTCCATCGGTAAACTGACGAGTTCTGTCCCCTGGCTCGTACCTCGGCTAGATTGAGACAGATTGAGTCAGTCTATTCCATCGGGAGTTTCGTAGAAAGAGATTTTTTTATTAGAATTTTATTAAAAGTTTATTTCGATTTTGCATAGAGTAAATAATCAAAGAATTGGGAATTTTTCATTGAAATAGATTTCTTTTGCTTTTCTAAATTATCAATTGATCTATTTTTTAAACTTCCGGTGAGCAGATTTTTAGCTATCAATATAGAAGGAAAAATCGGACAGCTTACCGTTAGAAGGACTTCGTCCTTTATTAAATACTAGATATATTAAGGATGCTGCAGAATAAAAAGGAAACACACCTCAATGTTTATGATTAAGGTCGAGACAGCTCTCATTATTCATAAACACGAAGAGAGTTTCCAACACTAAGCTGATATATACAAACAGTGTTGTGGCAAAATGAAAAACAAAAATATATCACATTGTCGGAACAGTTCCAAAATTAAATTGAAAATTCGTAGAAAAAGGCAAAATGGATATCCATAACACCCACAATATGTTTGGTCACTGCCCTGGCTTGGCACGTGTATTAGTTTTAGAGGCACAACACCTCCCCTCCTAGTGAAATGATGCGGTCGTATAAGTGTTTTCCTTATGTCAGGAAAATGTATGTCAACCCTCATACTTATGTGACTTAAATCAGGTCGGAAAAACGAGATTGGATTGTTATTTGAAGTTTTCATTGACAATAAGTGCAGATATACCTGTCTTATATATTGTACGATATATTTCTTAATTCAAAATGAATGCAAGTGTATACTCATTAGATCGTGTGGGTCGCTTGCGTTCAATATATTTTTTCCATTTATTTCTCTTTAACTCCTGATGTCAGTACAAATATTATTAAATTACTACCGATGGAATCCGAGCGATTTATCTGCACTTAATATAACAATTCACAGTTCATATTTTCAACTTATAAGAAAACAAGTTATGTTGTACTCTTTCTATGATAGATATGTTGTATTTCTTGTAACATTTCATGTTCGACGTGAAATTGTATTGTATGTGTGAAATTTAACAGAATAATCGACCGACTATTAACCATTTGATGTCCAAGTTATTTCTCCCCATGATATTTTACGTGATAAATTGGTCACAGAACAAAATTTCTAGACACGACGAAAAAAATTTAAAAAGCAGAAATAGGCAATTCCAAAAGTACTATTTGTTTATCTTACGTTTCTGCTAATACATTTAATTTTGCTATAATAATGTGTGCATATTTTCTTTCATGTTTTTACACAGAATAATTCTTAGTTTTGGCGGTTCCAAAAATCAAAACGGCCTATAACAGCACGAACATGAACTGTGCAAAATTCAAACAAGGGCTGTTAAAGGTTGAGGATCAGGATCCCATTAACCGGTTTAACACCGCCGCCTTGTTTTACATATACTAAGCCAGTACCTGAATTTCCAACCTCGTGGTATTTTTGTTTTCCTTTTTTGTTCAGTAAGTGGAAATGAGAAGTGATTGTTCGTTTTGTTGATATTGATGGAATTGTTACCATCATTTCTTTTCATAACTTTTCATAAAATATTATGATCACTGGTGGCTATGTTGGAAATCTGATCCGAATTAGATTAGATCACCTCTTTGAAGAACATTCACAGATTATTCTGATAAAGTTAGAGATCAAATGGCGGTAATAAGATTTTTGGAAAATATACTGTTACGCTAGATGATGGATGCATATCAGAGATACTATTGTGTTTTATTACCACATTTGGTGATATGTTTCTTGAGATTTGGTTCATTTCACCAGTGAATTACATCACTACAGATCTATTTCGTACATAGCAATATATTTATGATAATTAGCGTAATATAATCACATACATTTCAGGTACATTTTTGTCTGTCCTATTGCACCGTACAACCTAACCATCATTAATATTATCTTGTTAAGGTACAACTAATGTTACCGCAGAGAAAATTATAATTGTAGTAATTCATTTCGTTTACACAAAGTTAAATGACTTGTTTAATTTTACGAATTTGTAAATTCATCTTGTCGTTTCAAGTTCAAATAAGTAAACCCTAAAGGCATAATTTATCTATAATGTACGTACGTATTCGAGGCAGATAACTCATCAGCTACAAGTCAGGGTGTTTTGTGAAAATTGGTGTCTGAACCAGTTTTACTTAATGAACCATCACAGGAAATATTAATAGCCCATTGACTTAACATTGGATGTATCATGTCTTGTAATAAAGATAAATGATAAGTTGTTTGTCAAGACATTTTAACCTTAAAGATTGCAAGATAAATTCCAAGAAACTCACCATATGTTTATTGGAAGAAGAGTTTGAAGATACCAAAGGGATAATCAGAATCTGTATATGAAGAAGAACATACAACACAATGGCCAAAAGACAGAAGAACAGACAACACAATGGCCAAAAGACAGAAGAACAGACAACACAATGGCCAAAAGACAGAAGAACAGACAACACAATGGCCAAAAGAAAAAGTACAAAACGACAAACAACGATCTGCAAAATGTACACATAAAACTAAAGATCGAGTAATACGAACCCCACTAAAAGCCGTGGGTGAACTCAGGTGCTCCGGAGGGGTAAGAAGTACCTGCTCCACTAGTGGCACCCGTCGTGTTAGTCTAGTTACAAACACTGTTATAAGTCATGATTGCAGAAATGAGATAAGAAACCAAATATGCATGTTAATGTAACTTCTCTAAAGTTTTTTATTTAATTCAATGAAATTATTTGTTTAAACAGTTGCAAAGGATTAGTAGCTACTTTCGAAATCAAATAAATACCACTGAAAAAAATCCCTGTAAGAAACGTCTGTGGCGTTATTAATTCAACTTATACGTAGTTTATAGTTCTATTACTATCTTATATTTAAATCGTAATTCCGACAAATTAATTTGCGATTTATTCTGGTCTTCCACAAAGACAATTAATTGGTTTTAGATGTCTATGACTAATTAAATCTGTTTAAAACATCAGTTATGTTATTTGTACCAAAACATGAACAGTAGACAACAGATTCTACCTCTCCAGCTGGTAGTCAGTTAACTACGAGCATTCATTTACCCTGTTATTGTACTGTCCATGTTTATGTTGTCGTTCATTTTGTAGATAGTTTGTGGTTTGCTTGGGTGGAAGCGAATATGTGCATGTGTTTTATCAATTGTGTTTATCTCATGCCATTGGAGATCCAATTATCAAGAGGGAGTTGAGATCCAATTAATCCCCGCCACTTTTGTATGCCTAACCTAAGCGAGAGCTTGACTTTCCATCGTGGTCTGTTTGTGTTCAATAATTTTAGGTGAGAGGTAGTTGTTCAGGATTTTTAATAGTAATTAAATAGTTAGCCATTTCTCTTTAGACTCTCTTACCATAAGAATATTTATGATATTTTTCTAGGACGTCATCAACGTCAAAAAGAAAATGATATTTACCATGCGGTTTGGTGTGAACCAGATAAAGGTAGAGTGATAATAACATAAGATAAGAAATCATTTTGATAAGACGCTTATCGGATTGCTTTGGCACTGACTTTGTTTATTGCTTATATTTTCATCGAAATTTACAATTGCTACGTCATGTAATTATTAAAACTAAGGTTCTCCTCCCTCAGTCATAGATGACCTTATACGATTCTGACTCCCAAAGACTTTTCAATCATTTGGCTTAACAATATTATGGCCTTGAGCGTACTTGGTCAAGGTTATTCCAGAAAATTTGATATCGAGATTTTTTATTACGCATTTGCCTGTTTCTTTAAATGATAGAGCATCACTTTGTATAAGGCAACATTCTTATTCCCTCCATTTTAGTCCAATTCATACGAGTGACCAAGAGTGAGTGAGTGATTGTTGTTTAACGCCAAAATGAACACTTTTCGGCTATTTCATCGCAAGAAGAAGCTACATTTGATGAGTAGTCTAGACTACCACGCTTAGTTGGATTATTAAAGTTCTAATTCACTGTTCTCGGGTAAATATGTCGTACCACTCGGACACATTATCCTGATTTCAAACCATCCACTTTTTGCTCTTTATCCTTAATGTTGCGTGGCCAACGGAGAAGCACCAAATACCAATTTTATAATTTTTGATTTGAACCGACCGAGGTCGAACCCACGATTTCCACACAGGAGGCGAGCACTCTAACCATTACACCACCGATGTGGTTCGAGTGGGAAAGAAAGGATGTAGGTGTTATATATCTTTGATTATATGTCCCACACTATTTATTGTAATACTAATATTTTGATCTAGAGCAACTGTTTATTAATCAGGTATTTTCATGTAATTATCGAACATCTAACGCCCATGTATTACATTCAATGTACCAAACAACGACTTTGTTTAAGCACGGACCAAGGTTTTGGCATTAGGTTGGTATGAAATCTATGGGAGGCGTCTTGATCCACTAATGTCATCAATGGGTAGTGTAGAGCAATGGTTGGGAAGCAAAGATACCCGGAAGCTCCGAGCGGTTTAAAGAATTACAGCTATTACTAATATTCTTATAAAATAAATGCTGTAAGACAAATCTTTGCAAATTGTAAAGAATGCATGCCCAACACCGCCCTTCTAAATCGCATCTTTTATGTAAAGCTTCAAAACTGAAAGTGACGATCAACACCATACTTTTTGTGAACGTAGAAATTAGGGCATGATGACCTGAAGTTATTAAACGTCAACAACAAATGTGTTTGCAAAACAAGATACATGTCCTGTAAAAAATTAGGTCATACTCATAGTTAGGTCACTATGTGTACCAGTCCTAATTTCGAGAGAAATGATGCGTTAATGTTCTTTAGTAGATACAAGAAAAACATGTCATAGACATGTCTTAAAGGTGGTTTAAAAATTACCAGTCTTGTTATATGTATAAGTTTAAATATTCAATGTATTCAATTTTTTACAGACAGATATTCAGAATTGTAATATACTTAGCAACATTTTTAGATACATGTATCTGAAATATAACACCTGTCTAAAGCGAATAATACGATTAACAAAAAAAAGGTGAAAATAACAATGCAATTCCTACCATGATTCGGGTTTGTATATAGCGGAAGCTGAAATTAAAGGTTAGGACGACTAACGTTAGATTTCTTTGAGGGTCAATGATATATAGGTTGATAGCTTGTAACAAATGACAGTTGATGTTACATGTTATAAATTAATGCACGACATTCGTCAAATTACATCTGGGACTTTAGTGTTTTCTAATTCCTATCTTCCATTTACAATTTCTAAATAATGTTGATTATCATTAAAATTAAGGTTCTCTTCCCTCAGGCATTGGTGCCCGTAGCGGATTTTGGCTAAACTCTGTGGGGTCTTTGGTTTTCTTGCTCCCGAAAGATTATTGAATTATTTGGACTTCCAATCTTTTAACTTCGAGCGTAACTAATGAAGTTTATTCCAGAAACGTATTGTGCGAACTAAATTGGATATCTACGTTTTCATTTGTTTTCACAATTATATGTGTTTCACAACCAATTAGAAGTTCTATAATGTAGATATCTGCAGTTAACATTCTTTATTTCAAAGCATTTCTACCATTATTACTTACCTGAATTAAGCACCGATGATAATTTTTTCATATAGTCTGATATATTTGACTCAGTGACATTTTAGAATTTATTTGTCTGAGCAATTAAGAGTTTCATCTTACATCGATTATTTTTCATTTTACCGGATTAAAGATGAAGATCAAGACAGACATTATCATTAGTATCCCAGCCAGACCGATAGAACGTACTGCGAAACTAAAGTGATAATGAATGTCGAGACCTTCAAAACTGGCGTTATTGTTTTATGACATTATGACAATATCACGCGGTGATATCAAAGGAAAAATGAACAAATTGCCGATAAATGTAGTATGAATTTATTCAGTATATAATTATTAAAGATTATTATAATTATTTAAAAGCAAAATTTAGGGTTAGTTTATCGTATAAAATACCCTCAGTTTCTCATCCTGTCCTCTTTTTTTTGCGTATTCACTAGTTTTGACCTCTACGAACTTAAAAGATGACAAGACTTTTATCGGACTTAACGTCGTGTGACTTATAAGAAAAGAAACAGGAACGACTTACACTTCGTGTACACCTGAGTTCAACTCTGTTTTTATGGTGGGTTACATGCTACTCTTCATTCTTAATTTTCGGTGTTGTGGTTTTTTTTTTGTATTGATCCCAATGTTGCCTGTGTCTTTATAGATTGTCCGTTCTTGTTTGCCTGTGTCTTTATAGATTGTCCGTTCTTGTTTGCCCTTAGGTTTTTCTAGCATTTGTTTGTATTCATATTTATCTGTTCCATTTAAAATACTAGTTCATATTATATTTATGTGTATGTTTTGTAGATTCTTGTTTGTTCTTTTGTACTTTTTCTTTTGGCCATTGTGTTGTCTGTTCTTTTTCGATTTACGAATTTTGATTACCACTTTGGTATCTTCAAACTCTTCTTACTTACTTTAGCAGATATACGATATGTTCGTTTTACAAACTAATTATTTTTTCCATTAACTCCCCCTCCCACACAATTCCTATGACGGATATTAAGGTGATAGTAAGAGGTGGATGATGTTGAAACGGAAATTACATCTATTATTATACTTTACTATAGAAACCAAGCAAGATATAATTAAGATATTTTAAAGTTTTATTTCATGGAACAAGAAATAACTTATTATTCCCGAGGCAAACTGCACGTAGGTCAAATAACTGTGGTGGAATCTGCACGTAGCACAAAATAACTGTTTGAATGGGAATTGATTGATACCGAAAATATCAGCCTGCAAGCCAGAATTTAAAGTTTGGTGGCGAGTGAGCGAAGCGAACGAGTCACAAATTTCATATTCTGTCGAGCAGGCTGATATTTTTCAGTATCAATCATATTCACATTCAGATGACATGTTTATCATCCTTAAATCAAACATAAACACGGATACATCTTCATCCTGCAATCAGTACATTTGCTGTACAAATATGCTATACGAATACATTTTTGCTTTATTCGTACTATACGAATAAACTTTTCAGCCTACGAATAAACTTTCCTGGTACCCTATATTTATCCTGCAATCAGTACATTTGCTGTACAAATATGCTATATGAATAAATTTTTGCTTTATTCGTACTAGACGAATAAACTTTTCGTACTATACGAATAAACTTTTCAGCCTACGAATAAACTTTCCTGGTACCCTGTAGCTATGTACAGCGGAGGGCGCAGACAAATATGAAACTGCTACTAATGTAACGCGGACCACGAAGAAGACACCCTTGACAAAATTTATGAAAGGCGAGGAATGACGCTTGTTTCTGTCCTTTTTGTTTAAATCTGACAAGTTTTCCGACTTTTTTGACATTGCAGGATAAACACAATATACGTACATTGTCGTTAAATATAAAATTCATTTGTACTCGCTGCGAAACAGGCCTGAAAAGCTCGCCGAAGGCTCGCTATTCTGCCTGTTTCTAAAGCTCGTACAAATAAATTTTATATTTACCGACAATGTACGTATATTGTATATATATTTGTATTTTCGCGGGAAAAATCACATGATTCAAAATATTCAATATACGCTTCCCCAAAACATAGTTCATAAATAGTTTGCAAAAATACCATTCATTTTTACAGGTTTATATAAATGTTAAGATTGTTGAATTTTTCCTTTAATGGTGTTATTCATTGGTTTTTTTTATTACAAACATCAAAGTCGGCAATTCACCGGTTTTGTTTACCAATGCCGTTCCGTTTTAGAATAGATAAAGGTCACGATCTCGCTTATGACGTAAAAATGATGACGTCTCAGCAGAGGTTATCAAGAATTGTGACAATTACATTTTTGTAGGACGATGTTTGTTGATATTGCTGGCACGACAGTTCCTAATTTGATATATGTTTAAAAAATAAAATGTTAACTAGCTAATAGTGTTGCTGAATTTTATTTACTTTTGTCATCTTCACAGGAATTATCGTTTAAATGTTGGGAGAATTTGGTGATATCTCCTGCTCACTGTTGATAAGTCCAGCTCAGCTCACGCGAACTTTGATACGAGTTTTGCTTATGGAGTCAGCAGGTAGATATAGCGGGAGGGAAGGATGATAAAATAACGCCTATTGCATAACATATATTGATATTTGATCAAACTACCATCCCCGTATGATTTACCGTTTATCAAATTAAAGTACATGGAATCATGTTTTAGTGGTAGAATAGTGTCATCAATTGTATCATTATGATAAATGAAAACGTAGATATCTAATTCAGTGCGCACGATGCGTTTATGAAATAACATGCACCAGGCACGTTCATGGTCAAACGATAGGAAAGCTAAATCATTAAAAGGCAAAGGGAACAAATAAACCAAGTAACAATCTGCTTTAATATTTGACCATTTTAGAATTTGATATGTTAAGACAATGGGATATATCTTCATATAACTTTTGCATAACATCCATTGCTATGCACAATGTATATCCAATGCACACCGGTTAATTCGGCGACATTTGTGTGTCAATCATTAACTATGTCCTATATTTTCATTGACATCGTTGTCTCTTTTTTCCAATGATTTGAGGTGAGAGGTAGTTGTTGGCTTTGTTGTTGGTCATCACTCTTTACAACATTCTTTCTATAGCATTTAATGTGAGGGTTCAAAAACGTCATAACGAGTGTGGCGTAAATTCTACGGTGCACTCTCTTGATTTCACAGTAGTCTGTTTTCTCTTGGGGCCGAATAATAGAAAATGGTGCGAATATACCCGCTTAATAAGGGGAATCTGATCGCTGTGCTGTTGATATGTATTACGACAGGTGTCGCTAGTTGAGCATGAACTGGATACCCTTCCGGAGCACTAGAGTTTACCCCCCGCATTGTATTGGGGTTCGTGTTGTTCTATTTAGTTTCCCGTACTGAGTATTTGTGAATTGTGTTTGTCCATGTATGTTTTCCCTTTCACTATTATTTTGTCTTTTAAACTCTGGTACGGTTCCTAATTCTGGACTAAAATCCACATTTGTGTTGTTTTTGCTATAAGACCGTATATATTTGATTAAGTGCGCAAGATGCTTTTCTAGTTAACCTTCATCAGGTACCCTCGGGGACTAATATTCCTGCAATAGAGGTATCGACCCAGTGATAGCAATGAAAATTAGACATCTAATTAGGTGAACATGGCGGATTTCTGGAATAACCTTAATCAGATACCTTCCGGGACATCTCAATAATTTAGGTCTTTGAGAGCAAGAAGATCCAAGGACCACAAAAGGATAGCCAAAATCTGTAGTAAAGTTGATCTTTGTCGTAAGGAGATAGACCTTAGATTCAATAATAATAACATTATTTAAGGTGGTACCTAACACTATAGGGAGATAACTCTTTAAAATCAGTTGAACGTTTTGATCATATGCTGTTTGTATGCAGATTTCAAGCATCTCGGTGATCAAAACCACAGAGAGAAAAGCTGCTATGTGGCTAGTGAATATATAGCTCTGAGTTTGTTGTTTGGAATTTGTTAAAATTTTGATATTTATTGCAGTGGATATATTCAAACACAAAATTAAGAAAATTAAACGTACGAACAGATCAAATTTTACCTGAAGTGTATGGTACCACCTTAAGAAATATAAGAACTGTTCACAAGAAATAATTATGTATATGTATGTTAGAGGTATCGATTTTTCCTCTCTTTCTGCTATTTGTCTATTAGATTTTAGAATTGCTACGACAGTGTGGTATTTTAGAATTGCTCCGACAGTGTGGTATTTTAGAATTGTTCCGACAGTGTAGTATTTTAGAATTGTTCCGACAGTGTGGTATTTTAGAATTGTCCCGACAGTGTGGTATGTTTGTGTTTATCATTTAATTCTCCAAGTCAAAAAGTCAAAACAAAATACTGAACTCTACATGATGCCATTTTTATTCATAGTTCAGTGCAATTACTTAATTACAACGAATTACTTACGAGCTTGCTTACGATTGTTATGTTGCCAGGTAATACATTTACACGATTTATTGTTTCCTCTTGAACAACATTACCACTATTTTTTTTCTCTTCTTTCTTCCAGTGGCCATAATAAATTGAATTCTGTCCAAAAGAGGTTAACCGACTTCTTATTGTCATTACCAGATGGTATACGTCCAGCAAAAATGTTCATGTACTAGACAAATATTCATGGCATGTGTACTCCATCAAACTTGCCCTTAGATGTCCCGTATGTCACACAGCATTTGCACTAGTTTGTCCTGTAAACAACGATTATTTTATTCATTGGTTTGTTTTCTATCGTAGTGCTTTCTTGACAATTTAACGATTATTATCGTAAGTTATTACATTATTGGTAAGAGCATCGGAGTACTAAACACTTAATTTATAATATCTTCTATCAGAACATTTATGTCTGGCAGTTGTAAAAAAAACTGTTTCTCAGATTGATAACAATGTCATCTCGCAAATTATTATTGGCTCAAAATATTCATTTAAATACACAAAATATTGAAGGCAAAGCAAATAACTGCAGGGGTTAACATTTAGCAACCATATACTATTCGGTTTAGTAAAGAAAACAAAAGCAAATATACAACCATTACAAGTAAATAAAAACGTAGATATCCAACTTAGTGCGCACGACTCGTTTCTGGAAAAACCTTCATCAGGTGATGCTCAAAGTCGAAAGGTTGGAAAGCCAAATAATTTAAAAGTTTTGGGAACAAGTAAACCAAACGGTTAGATATTAGATTAAATATTAGACACATAACACAAATCCTTGTCAATTTTCAAATATAGCATTACTTAAATTTTGTATCAAATATCCATGTCATGTCAGTTTACATATTTAACCTTATATGCTAAGGTTAAATATGTAAACTGACATGACATGGATATATATACACGTTTTGTTGATATTGGTGGAATTGTTGACCATCACTGTTTAAACTTTCTCTTCATATTGGTGGAATTGTTGACCATCACGGTTTAAACTTTCTCTTCATATTGGTGGAATTGTTGACAATCAGTTTACACTTTCATTTCATAGCTTTGTCTGATGCTGTTTCTGTGGATATAAAAATAAGGTATTGGAAATTGATTGATAGTTGCAGTCCGAATTTATCAAAATTTTATAAAATGATATTAATTTTTATTAGATTAACAATTAATATACTTTCCACGAAACATATTTACTAGAGTTCACCCAATGTATCAAACTACATATTCATGTCAGTTTGAATATTTCAAACTCTATTTTTGCTTTGTCATCCAAAACATGTAATAAGAAGATTGGTTTATTGATGGGGTTTTTTTTGTCACGCGAGAACATGTCGAGAACTAAGTAAAGTTGAACACCGGGTTTGTAAGAAAATGCTTACCCTTCTAGGGCAGCTGATGAATTCCGGATTTTTGCTTTGTCATCCAAAACATGTAATAAGAGGATTGGTTTATTGATGGGTTTTTTTTGTCACGCGAGAACATGTCGAGAACTAAGTAAAGTTGATCACCGGGTTTGTAACCAAATGCTTACCCTTCGAGGGCAGCTGAATTCATTCCGGATTTTTGCTTTGTCATCCAAAACATGTAATAAGAAGATTGGTTTATTGATGGGTTTTTTTGGTCACGCGAGAACATGTCGAGAACTAAGTAAAGTTGATCACCGGGTTTGTAACCAAATGCTTACCCTTCGAGGGCAGCTGAGTTCATTCCGGATTTTAGTGCAGTTGGTGGTGTTCGATTTTTTCTTTTCTGTCTAGTGTTTTGTATATCACTGATATCCTCAAACTTGTCTTAAAGACACCACAAAGGAGATGATTGCACTTTTCACCTTCTGAACTATCCATTTATATATGCAGCATTCAAGCATTTTATCGTCAAATTTTTGTCAAGCCAGGAGACAAGCTTAAATTCAACCCCACACTCGCGCTACTCTGGCTAGATTTTAAGCATACATATATAAAACCAAGATAGCATAATCTTTATTATTGGAAATGCCATATGTATAAAGTAATTCATCTCGAGGGACATTATCCCTTTAAGTAAATGAGGGATTGTTAATTAATGCCAAGTGTGTAATTTGTCAGCTACATCATGGCGAGAGCAAGTCATAATCATATGAGATGATGATGATAATGTCCGCTTAATATTAGACCAATACATTTAGTAGGATTATTATATATCTAGTTCAATGAAACAACAATCCGAGGTTGGACATATCGCTCCACTCGGACGCATTATCCTGATTCTGCGCCAACCATTATTTGCTTATGCTCCTTAATGCTGCGTCCTTATTTCATTATCTTTGGCCTGATCTGACCGGTAGTGGACTCCAACGATCTACTACACTCGAGGCGAGCACGCAAAATATTATGCATTTACGTTGTGAAATTCTGTCAATATCTTTATATTGCCAGAATCATTTAAAGTGCAAAAGAAAAGATACAAACCAAAGGTTGACGATTGACAGAGGAGTGGTGCGTGTTGTGGTTGGGTGTAGTGTTGATCATAACTATTGTATTGTTTTATTTTCACTTTATATTTCTTCCTGGTTCTCCAGTCTTGACATTAAATGATGAAATACAATATTAGTATACCCATTTGTACAAAATAACACATTTATGAGATGTGTAGTGTTTTGTAGATCATTGTTTGTCTTATCACTGGGTTTGCAACAAAAGTAATACGACGGGTGCCACATGTGGAGCAGGAACTGCTTACCCTTAACCTGATTTCTCCCGGTGTTTAGTGGGGTTCGTTTTACATTGTTGTTTGACCGTTTTCTTTTTGACATTGTATTGTCTGTCCTTCTTCGATTTACGGCCTCCGATTATCCCCTCTGGTATCTTCAAACTTTTAATGTCCATTTTGGCTATTGCATTGTATCTTTCTACGATTAACGCTTCTAATTACCCCTTTGATTTCTTCAAAATTTACAATAAACATGTTTTTAATTTGCCTTTTATGAAACTGAGTGGGAATTGGTTGAAAACAATCCATAACTTCTAGATAAATGGCTTCGATTACTAAGCATTAAAACGTTAAAAATACCGACATTAATTTAGTGCCCCAAATACATAAATCTTTACTTCGACCCCATAAAAATAGAAATTTTAATGCAATGACAACAGCAATCAAAAAGCATTCCATCCGACGTGGATTGTGATATTTAATGTACGAATATATCAGCTACTTCATTTTTGTAATATTTCGTATTCATAGTTATGAGACGAACGCTACTGCGTAACCAAGCCTGTAAAGAGACCACTCGAATTGCTACTTAAAACCGCGAGTGAGACCACGTGCTCAGGAATGGCTACCATCGTCTGCTTCATTAATGGCACCCGTCGTGTCGTCATAATTGTCAAAGGTATATGGCATTCTAAACATGATAGTCAACATGTCTCCAACCAGTGAGTACATTGAAATTCCATTCGGATCAGTCAATTCGCGAATAATATATTCAAATTTTTATTTATCCTTAATGTTAAAATATTGAACAATGTCATATATTGTATGGAAATATTTGCCCGCTCTTTCAATCAATTTTCAAATATACTGAGGTCAAAAGTCATTCGATTAGGAGGTACAGTGCAAAAGTTCTTATTTTAGATCGTATATCTTACAATAGTTCTTTTATTATATACTGTATATAACTATTTTACTTTTGATGTTACATATTAATGGCTATTTGATCATCTATGAACAGAGCGGTAATGAGGATCTGGCGGCAATCTTGTCAGAACTAGTGCCTAATTTCTTATGGTTAACCACATCTTAAAGACTTTGTAATATTAATTAGGAGTAAGTTATTATTTACTATACAACAATTCATTACGATATAGTCTATGCCTCGCGTTAGAAAATATCATATTAAACATGCTTTCTTCATAATTATTATTATTATTATTATTATTTTGCACAGTGTTTAAATCGTATAAATATATATATATACCAACATTATCAACCTATAAAACATCTTGCATGAAATTGTTTGCATATCAACAACATGTTTGTTGTCTTATCAACTAATGTCGTTACCGTATTAATTGTTCGCCATGATATAGCTGAAATATTGCTAAAAGTGGCGTTAAACACAAAAAAAAATCGTATTAATTGTTACATTATGCTACAATTCAGGGTATTAAGTTCCATATAGTGGTTTTAGTGCAAAAACGTATTTCGCTCTCATTTGTATAATCAGCAAATAATTATATTCACCTTGGCAATTGACTGATTGGTTGATTGATTGAATATTATTTTCCTCTTTGAATATCAAAGGAACGCCTGCACATTACCATGTAAAGAACAATTTGTTTCCAAAGGCATCTGCCCTTACAGTAATCTAGAATATAGCTATTTTATGGATAATTAAAATAATTTTATAGCATCAAAATTACATTGTTTGTATTATTATTTTCTTTTCGTGCTTCATAAAAAACATAAAATATACACTTAAACACTAAAATATCATACAAACATGGATAAATCAACATACAGATTCAATAAGTGCTAATTGCTTATAGAAACCGTCGTAGCAACCGCGAAAGCACGGTATTTTTATGTACATCTAATTATGGCTATAAGCAGTAAGCTGTTAAATGGATAGCAGCCCATGGATATGTGTACTCGTTACAACTGTATGTGATAAGTAGGTGTACTCATTACACCTTTATATGATAAGTAGGTGTACTCGTTACAACTTTATGTGATAAGTAGGTGTACTCATTACAACTTTATGTGATAAGTACGTGTACTCGTTACAACTTTATGTGATAAGTAGGTGTAATCGATACAACTTTATGTGATAAGTAGGTGTACTCGATACACCTTTATGTGATAAGTAGGTGTACTCGATACAACTTTCTGTGATAAGTAGGTGTACTCATTACAACTTTATGTGATAAGTACGTGTACTCGTTACAAATTTATGTGATAAGTAGGTGTACTCATTACAACTTTATGTGATAAGTAGGTGTACTCGTTACAACTTTATGTGATAAGTAGGTGTACTCGTTACAATTTTATGTGATAAGTAGGTGTACTCGTTACAACTTTATGTGATAAGTAGGTGTACTCGTTACAACTTTATGTGATAAGTAGGTGTACTCGATGCAACTTTATGTGATAAGTAGGTGTACTCGTTACAACTTTATGTGATAAGTAGGTGTACTCGTTACAACTTTATGTGATAAGTAGGTGTACTCGTTACAACTTTATGTGATAAGTAGGTGTACTCGTTACAACTTTATGTGATAAGTAGGTGTACTCGTTACAACTTTATGTGATAAGTAGGTGTACTCGTTACACCTTTATGTGATAAGTAGGTGTACTCGATACAACTTTATGTGATAAGTAGGTGTACTCGTTACAACTTTATGTGATAAGTACGTGTACTCGTTACACCTTTATGTGATAAGTAGGTGTACTCGTTACACCTGTATGTGATAAGTAGGTGTACTCGATACAACTTTATGTGATAAGTAGGTGTACTCGATACAACTTTATGTGATAAGTAGGTGTACTCGTTACACCTTTATGTGATAAGTAGGTGTACTCGTTACAACTTTATGTGATAAGTAGGTGTACTTGTTACAACTTTATGTGATAAGTAGGTGTACTCGTTGCAACTTTATGTGATAAGTAGGTGTACTTGTTACAACTTTATGTGATAAGTAGGTGTACTTGTTACAACTTTATGTGATAAGTAGGTGTACTTGTTACAACTTTATGTGATAAGTAGGTGTACTCTTACAACTTTATGTGATAAGTACGTGTACTCGTTACAACTTTATGTGATAAGTAGGTGTACTCGTTACAACTTTATGTGATAAGTAGGTGTACTCGTTACACCTTTATGTGATAAGTAGGTGTACTCGATACAACTTTATGTGATAAGTAGGTGTACTCGATACACCTTTATGTGATAAGTAGGTGTACTCGTTACAACTTTATGTGATAAGTAGGTGTACTCGATACAACTTTATGTAATAAGTAGGTGTACTCGTTACAACTTTATGTGATAAGTAGGTGTACTCGTTACACCTTTATGTGATAAGTAGGTGTACTCGATACAACTTTATGTGATAAGTAGGTGTACTCGATACAACTTTATGTGATAAGTAGGTGTACTCGTTACACCTTTATGTGATAAGTAGGTGTACTCGTTACACCTTTATGTGATAAGTAGGTGTACTCATTACAACTTTATGTGATAAGTAGGTGTACTCGATACAACTTTATGTCATAAGTAGGTGTACTCGATACAACTTTATGTGATAAGTAGGTGTACTCGTTACACCTTTATGTGATAAGTAGGTGTACTCGATACAACTTTATGTGATAAGTAGGTGTACTCGTTACAACTTTATGTGATAAGTAGGTGTACTCGTTACACCTTTATGTGATAAGTAGGTGTACTCGATACAACTTTATGTGATAAGTAGGTATACTCGTTGCAACTTTATGTGATAAGTAGGTGTACTCGTTATAACTTTATGTGATAAGTAGGTGTACTCGATACAACTTTATGTGATAAGTAGGTGTACTCCATACAACTTTATGTGATAAGTAGGTGTACTCGTTACAACTTTATGTGATAAATAGGTGTACTCGTTACAACTGTATTTGATAAGTAGGTGTACTCGTTACAACTTTATGTGATAAGTAGGTGTACTCGTTGCAACTTTATGTGATAAGTAGGTGTACTCGTTACAACTTTATGTGAAAAGTAGGTGTACTCGTTGCAACTTTATGTGATAAGTAGGTGTACTCGTTACAACTTTATGTGATAAGTAGGTGTACTCGTTACAACTTTATGTGATAAGTAGGTGTACTCGATACAACTTTGTGTGATAAGTAGGTGTACTCGTTACAACTTTATGTGATAAGTAGGTGTACTCGTTACACCTTTATGTGATAAGTAGGTGTACTCGATACAACTTTATGTGATAAGTAGGTGTACTCGATACACCTTTATGTGATAAGTAGGTGTACTCGTTACAACTTTATGTGATAAGTAGGTGTACTCGATACAACTTTATGTAATAAGTAGGTGTACTCGTTACAACTTTATGTGATAAGTAGGTGTACTCGTTACACCTTTATGTGATAAGTAGGTGTACTCGATACAACTTTATGTGATAAGTAGGTGTACTCGATACAACTTTATGTGATAAGTAGGTGTACTCGTTACACCTTTATGTGATAAGTAGGTGTACTCGTTACACCTTTATGTGATAAGTAGGTGTACTCATTACAACTTTATGTGATAAGTAGGTGTACTCGATACAACTTTATGTCATAAGTAGGTGTACTCGATACAACTTTATGTGATAAGTAGGTGTACTCGTTACACCTTTATGTGATAAGTAGGTGTACTCGATACAACTTTATGTGATAAGTAGGTGTACTCGTTACAACTTTATGTGATAAGTAGGTGTACTCGTTACACCTTTATGTGATAAGTAGGTGTACTCGATACAACTTTATGTGATAAGTAGGTATACTCGTTGCAACTTTATGTGATAAGTAGGTGTACTCGTTATAACTTTATGTGATAAGTAGGTGTACTCGATACAACTTTATGTGATAAGTAGGTGTACTCCATACAACTTTATGTGATAAGTAGGTGTACTCGTTACAACTTTATGTGATAAATAGGTGTACTCGTTACAACTGTATTTGATAAGTAGGTGTACTCGTTACAACTTTATGTGATAAGTAGGTGTACTCGTTGCAACTTTATGTGATAAGTAGGTGTACTCGTTACAACTTTATGTGAAAAGTAGGTGTACTCGTTGCAACTTTATGTGATAAGTAGGTGTACTCGTTACAACTTTATGTGATAAGTAGGTGTACTCGTTACAACTTTATGTGATAAGTAGGTGTACTCGATACAACTTTGTGTGATAAGTAGGTGTACTCGATACAACTTTATGTGATAAGTAGGTGTACTCGTTACAACTTTATGTGATAAATAGGTGTACTCGTTACAACTGTATTTGATAAGTAGGTGTACTCGTCACACCTTTATGTGATAAGTAGGTGTACTTGATACAACTGTATGTGATAAGTAGGTGTACTCGATACAACTTTATGGGATAAGTAGGTGTACTCGTTACACCTTTATGTGATAAGTAGGTGTACTCGATACACCTTTATGTGATAAGTAGGTGTACTCGATACAACTTTATGTGATAAGTAGGTGTACTCGTTACACCTTTATGTGATAAGTAGGTGTACTTGTTACAACTTTATGTGATAAGTAGGTGTACTTGTTACAACTTTATGTGATAAGTAGGTGTACTTGTTACAACTTTATGTGATAAGTAGGTGTACTCTTACAACTTTATGTGATAAGTACGTGTACTCGTTACAACTTTATGTGATAAGTAGGTGTACTCGTTACAACTTTATGTGATAAGTAGGTGTACTCGTTACACCTTTATGTGATAAGTAGGTGTACTCGATACAACTTTATGTGATAAGTAGGTGTACTCGATACACCTTTATGTGATAAGTAGGTGTACTCGTTACAACTTTATGTGATAAGTAGGTGTACTCGATACAACTTTATGTAATAAGTAGGTGTACTCGTTACAACTTTATGTGATAAGTAGGTGTACTCGTTACACCTTTATGTGATAAGTAGGTGTACTCGATACAACTTTATGTGATAAGTAGGTGTACTCGATACAACTTTATGTGATAAGTAGGTGTACTCGTTACACCTTTATGTGATAAGTAGGTGTACTCGTTACACCTTTATGTGATAAGTAGGTGTACTCATTACAACTTTATGTGATAAGTAGGTGTACTCGATACAACTTTATGTGATAAGTAGGTGTACTCGTTACAACTTTATGTGATAAGTAGGTGTACTCGTTACACCTTTATGTGATAAGTAGGTGTACTCGATACAACTTTATGTGATAAGTAGGTGTACTCGTTACAACTTTATGTGATAAGTAGGTGTACTCGTTACACCTTTATGTGATAAGTAGGTGTACTCGATACAACTTTATGTGATAAGTAGGTGTACTCGTTATAACTTTATGTGATAAGTAGGTGTACTCGATACAACTTTATGTGATAAGTAGGTGTACTCGATACAACTTTATGTGATAAGTAGGTGTACTCGTTACAACTTTATGTGATAAATAGGTGTACTCGTTACAACTGTATTTGATAAGTAGGTGTACTCGTTACAACTTTATGTGATAAGTAGGTGTACTCGTTGCAACTTTATGTGATAGGTAGGTGTACTCGTTACAACTTTATGTGAAAAGTAGGTGTACTCGTTGCAACTTTATGTGATAAGTAGGTGTACTCGTTACAACTTTATGTGATAAGTAGGTGTACTCGTTACAACTTTATGTGATAAGTAGGTGTACTCGTTACACCTTTATGTGATAAGTAGGTGTACTCGATACAACTTTATGTGATAAGTAGGTATACTCGTTGCAACTTTATGTGATAAGTAGGTGTACTCGTTATAACTTTATGTGATAAGTGGGTGTACTCGATACAACTTTATGTGATAAGTAGGTGTACTCGATACAACTTTATGTGATAAGTAGGTGTACTCGTTACAACTTTATGTGATAAATAGGTGTACTCGTTACAACTGTATTTGATAAGTAGGTGTACTCGTTACAACTTTATGTGATAAGTAGGTGTACTCGTTGCAACTTTATGTGATAAGTAGGTGTACTCGTTACAACTTTATGTGAAAAGTAGGTGTACTCGTTGCAACTTTATGTGATAAGTAGGTGTACTCGTTACAACTTTATGTGATAAGTAGGTGTACTCGTTACAACTTTATGTGATAAGTAGGTGTACTCGATACAACTTTATGTGATAAGTAGGTGTACTCGTTACAACTTTATGTGATAAGTAGGTGTACTCGATACAACTTTATGTGATAAGTAGGTGTACTCGTTACAACTTTATGTGATAAGTAGGTGTACTCGTTACAACTGTATTTGATAAGTAGGTGTACTCGTTACACCTTTATGTGATAAGTAGGTGTACTTGATACAACTGTATGTGATAAGTAGGTGTACTCGATACAACTTTATGGGATAAGTAGGTGTACTCGTTACACCTTTATGTGATAAGTAGGTGTACTCGTTACACCTTTATGTGATAAGTAGGTGTACTCGATACAACTTTATGTGATAAGTAGGTGTACTCGTTACACCTTTATGTGATAAGTAGGTGTACTCGTTACAACTTTATGTGATAAGTAGGTGTACTTGTTACAACTTTATGTGATAAGTAGGTGTACTCGTTGCAACTTTATGTGATAAGTAGGTGTACTTGTTACAACTTTATGTGATAAGTAGGTGTACTTGTTACAACTTTATGTGATAAGTAGGTGTACTTGTTACAACTTTATGTGATAAGTAGGTGTACTCTTACAACTTTATGTGATAAGTAGGTGTACTCGATACAACTTTATGTGATAAGTAGGTGTACTCGTTACACCTTTATGTGATAAGTAGGTGTACTCGATACAACTTTATGTGATAAGTAGGTGTACTCGTTACAACTTTATGTGATAAGTAGGTGTACTCGTTACACCTTTATGTGATAAGTAGGTGTACTCGTTACAACTTTATGTGATAAGTAGGTGTACTCGTTACACCTTTATGTGATAAGTAGGTGTACTCGATACAACTTTATGTGAAAAGTAGGTGTACTCGTTGCAACTTTATGTGATAAGTAGGTGTACTCGTTACAACTTTATGTGATAAGTAGGTGTACTCGTTACAACTTTATGTGATAAGTAGGTGTACTCGATACAACTTTGTGTGATAAGTAGGTGTACTCGATACAACTTTATGTGATAAGTAGGTGTACTCGTTACAACTTTATGTGATAAATAGGTGTACTCGTTACAACTGTATTTGATAAGTAGGTGTACTCGTCACACCTTTATGTGATAAGTAGGTGTACTTGATACAACTGTATGTGATAAGTAGGTGTACTCGATACAACTTTATGGGATAAGTAGGTGTACTCGTTACACCTTTATGTGATAAGTAGGTGTACTCGATACACCTTTATGTGATAAGTAGGTGTACTCGATACAACTTTATGTGATAAGTAGGTGTACTCGTTACACCTTTATGTGATAAGTAGGTGTACTTGTTACAACTTTATGTGATAAGTAGGTGTACTTGTTACAACTTTATGTGATAAGTAGGTGTACTTGTTACAACTTTATGTGATAGGTAGGTGTACTCTTACAACTTTATGTGATAAGTACGTGTACTCGTTACAACTTTATGTGATAAGTAGGTGTACTCGTTACAACTTTATGTGATAAGTAGGTGTACTCGTTACACCTTTATGTGATAAGTAGGTGTACTCGATACAACTTTATGTGATAAGTAGGTGTACTCGATACACCTTTATGTGATAAGTAGGTGTACTCGTTACAACTTTATGTGATAAGTAGGTGTACTCGATACAACTTTATGTAATAAGTAGGTGTACTCGTTACAACTTTATGTGATAAGTAGGTGTACTCGTTACACCTTTATGTGATAAGTAGGTGTACTCGATACAACTTTATGTGATAAGTAGGTGTACTCGATACAACTTTATGTGATAAGTAGGTGTACTCGTTACACCTTTATGTGATAAGTAGGTGTACTCGTTACACCTTTATGTGATAAGTAGGTGTACTCATTACAACTTTATGTGATAAGTAGGTGTACTCGATACAACTTTATGTGATAAGTAGGTGTACTCGTTACAACTTTATGTGATAAGTAGGTGTACTCGTTACACCTTTATGTGATAAGTAGGTGTACTCGATACAACTTTATGTGATAAGTAGGTGTACTCGTTACAACTTTATGTGATAAGTAGGTGTACTCGTTACACCTTTATGTGATAAGTAGGTGTACTCGATACAACTTTATGTGATAAGTAGGTGTACTCGTTATAACTTTATGTGATAAGTAGGTGTACTCGATACAACTTTATGTGATAAGTAGGTGTACTCGATACAACTTTATGTGATAAGTAGGTGTACTCGTTACAACTTTATGTGATAAATAGGTGTACTCGTTACAACTGTATTTGATAAGTAGGTGTACTCGTTACAACTTTATGTGATAAGTAGGTGTACTCGTTGCAACTTTATGTGATAGGTAGGTGTACTCGTTACAACTTTATGTGAAAAGTAGGTGTACTCGTTGCAACTTTATGTGATAAGTAGGTGTACTCGTTACAACTTTATGTGATAAGTAGGTGTACTCGTTACAACTTTATGTGATAAGTAGGTGTACTCGTTACACCTTTATGTGATAAGTAGGTGTACTCGATACAACTTTATGTGATAAGTAGGTATACTCGTTGCAACTTTATGTGATAAGTAGGTGTACTCGTTATAACTTTATGTGATAAGTGGGTGTACTCGATACAACTTTATGTGATAAGTAGGTGTACTCGATACAACTTTATGTGATAAGTAGGTGTACTCGTTACAACTTTATGTGATAAATAGGTGTACTCGTTACAACTGTATTTGATAAGTAGGTGTACTCGTTACAACTTTATGTGATAAGTAGGTGTACTCGTTGCAACTTTATGTGATAAGTAGGTGTACTCGTTACAACTTTATGTGAAAAGTAGGTGTACTCGTTGCAACTTTATGTGATAAGTAGGTGTACTCGTTACAACTTTATGTGATAAGTAGGTGTACTCGTTACAACTTTATGTGATAAGTAGGTGTACTCGATACAACTTTATGTGATAAGTAGGTGTACTCGTTACAACTTTATGTGATAAGTAGGTGTACTCGATACAACTTTATGTGATAAGTAGGTGTACTCGTTACAACTTTATGTGATAAGTAGGTGTACTCGTTACAACTGTATTTGATAAGTAGGTGTACTCGTTACACCTTTATGTGATAAGTAGGTGTACTTGATACAACTGTATGTGATAAGTAGGTGTACTCGATACAACTTTATGGGATAAGTAGGTGTACTCGTTACACCTTTATGTGATAAGTAGGTGTACTCGTTACACCTTTATGTGATAAGTAGGTGTACTCGATACAACTTTATGTGATAAGTAGGTGTACTCGTTACACCTTTATGTGATAAGTAGGTGTACTCGTTACAACTTTATGTGATAAGTAGGTGTACTTGTTACAACTTTATGTGATAAGTAGGTGTACTCGTTGCAACTTTATGTGATAAGTAGGTGTACTTGTTACAACTTTATGTGATAAGTAGGTGTACTTGTTACAACTTTATGTGATAAGTAGGTGTACTCTTACAACTTTATGTGATAAGTAGGTGTACTCGATACAACTTTATGTGATAAGTAGGTGTACTCGTTACACCTTTATGTGATAAGTAGGTGTACTCGATACAACTTTATGTGATAAGTAGGTGTACTCGTTACAACTTTATGTGATAAGTAGGTGTACTCGTTACACCTTTATGTGATAAGTAGGTGTACTCGATACAACTTTATGTGATAAGTAGGTATACTCGTTGCAACTTTATGTGATAAGTAGGTGTACTCGTTATAACTTTATGTGATAAGTGGGTGTACTCGATACAACTTTATGTGATAAGTAGGTGTACTCGATACAACTTTATGTGATAAGTAGGTGTACTCGTTACAACTTTATGTGATAAATAGGTGTACTCGTTACAACTGTATTTGATAAGTAGGTGTACTCGTTACAACTTTATGTGATAAGTAGGTGTACTCGTTGCAACTTTATGTGATAAGTAGGTGTACTCGTTACAACTTTATGTGAAAAGTAGGTGTACTCGTTGCAACTTTATGTGATAAGTAGGTGTACTCGTTACAACTTTATGTGATAAGTAGGTGTACTCGTTACAACTTTATGTGATAAGTAGGTGTACTCGATACAACTTTATGTGATAAGTAGGTGTACTCGATACAACTTTATGTGATAAGTAGGTGTATTCGTTACAACTTTATGTGATAAGTAGGTGTACTCGTTACAACTGTATTTGATAAGTAGGTGTACTCGTTACACCTTTATGTGATAAGTAGGTGTACTTGATACAACTGTATGTGATAAGTAGGTGTACTCGATACAACTTTATGGGATAAGTAGGTGTACTCGTTACACCTTTATGTGATAAGTAGGTGTACTCGTTACACCTTTATGTGATAAGTAGGTGTACTCGATACAACTTTATGTGATAAGTAGGTGTACTCGTTACACCTTTATGTGATAAGTAGGTGTACTCGTTACAACTTTATGTGATAAGTAGGTGTACTTGTTACAACTTTATGTGATAAGTAGGTGTACTCGTTGCATCTTTATGTGATAAGTAGGTGTACTTGTTACAACTTTATGTGATAAGTAGGTGTACTTGTTACAACTTTATGTGATAAGTAGGTGTATTTGTTACAACTTTATGTGATAAGTAGGTGTACTCTTACAACTTTATGTGATAAGTACGTGTACTCGTTACAACTTTATGTGATAAGTAGGTGTACTCGTTACAACTTTATGTGATAAGTAGGTGTACTCGTTACACCTTTATGTGATAAGTAGGTGTACTCGATACAACTTTATGTGATAAGTAGGTGTACTCGATACACCTTTATGTGATAAGTAGGTGTACTCGTTACACCTTTATGTGATAAGTAGGTGTACTCGATACAACTTTATGTAATAAGTAGGTGTACTCGTTACAACTTTATGTGATAAGTAGGTGTACTCGTTACACCTTTATGTGATAAGTAGGTGTACTCGATACAACTTTATGTGATAAGTAGGTGTACTCGATACAACTTTATGTGATAAGTAGGTGTACTCGTTACACCTTTATGTGATAAGTAGGTGTACTCGTTACACCTTTATGTGATAAGTAGGTGTACTCATTACAACTTTATGTGATAAGTAGGTGTACTCGATACAACTTTATGTGATAAGTAGGTGTACTCGTTACAACTTTATGTGATAAGTAGGTGTACTCGATACAACTTTATGTCATAAGTAGGTGTACTCGATACAACTTTATTTGATAAGTAGGTGTACTCGTTACACCTTTATGTGATAAGTAGGTGTACTCGATACAACTTTATGTGATAAGTAGGTGTACTCGTTACAACTTTATGTGATAAGTAGGTGTACTCGTTACACCTTTATGTGATAAGTAGGTGTACTCGATACAACTTTATGTGATAAGTAGGTGTACTCGTTGCAACTTTATGTGATAAGTAGGTGTACTCGTTATAACTTTATGTGATAAGTAGGTGTACTCGATACAACTTTATGTGATAAGTAGGTGTACTCGATACAACTTTATGTGATAAGTAGGTGTACTCGTTACAACTTTATGTGATAAATAGGTGTACTCGTTACAACTGTATTTGATAAGTAGGTGTACTCGTTACAACTTTATGTGATAAGTAGGTGTACTCGTTGCAACTTTATGTGATAAGTAGGTGTACTCGTTACAACTTTATGTGAAAAGTAGGTGTACTCGTTGCAACTTTATGTGATAAGTAGGTGTACTCGTTACAACTTTATGTGATAAGTAGGTGTACTCGTTACAACTGTATGTGATAAGTAGGTGTACTCGATACAACTTTATGTGATAAGTAGGTGTACTCGATACAACTTTATGTGATAAGTAGGTGTACTCGTTACAACTTTATGTGATAAGTAGGTGTACTCGTTACAACTGTATTTGATAAGTAGGTGTACTCGTTACACCTTTATGTGATAAGTAGATGTACTTGATACAACTGTATGTGATAAGTAGGTGTACTCGATACAACTTTATGGGATAAGTAGGTGTACTCGTTACACCTTTATTTGATAAGTAGGTGTACTAGTTACACCTTTATGTGATAAGTAGGTGTACTCGATACAACTTTATGTGATAAGTAGGTGTACTCGTTACACCTTTATGTGATAAGTAGGTGTACTCGTTACACCTTTATGTGATAAGTAGGTGTACTCGTTACAACTGTATGTGATAAGTAGGTGTACTCGTTACAACTTTATGTGATAAATAGGTGTACTCGTTACAACTTTATGTGATAAGTAGGTGTACTCGTTACAACTTTATGTGATAAGTAGGTGTACTCGATACAACTTTATGTGATAAGTAGGTGTACTCGTTATAACTTTATGTGATAAGTAGGTGTACTCGATACAACTTTATGTGATAAGTAGGTGTACTCGTTACAACTTTATGTGATAAGTAGGTGTACTCGTTACAACTGTATTTGATAAGTAGGTGTACTCGTTACACCTTTATTTGATAAGTAGGTGTACTTGATACAACTGTATGTGATAAGTAGGTGTACTCGATACAACTGTATGTGATAAATAGGTGTACTTGTTACAACTTTATGTGATAAGTAGGTGTACTTGTTACAACTTTATGTGATAAGTAGGTGTACTCTTACAACTTTATGTGATAAGTACGTGTACTCGTTACAACTTTATGTGATAAGTAGGTGTACTCGTTACACCTTTATGTGATAAGTAGGTGTACTCGTTACAACTTTATGTGATAAGTAGGTGTACTTGTTACAACTTTATGTGATAAGTAGGTGTACTCGTTGCAACTTTATGTGATAAGTAGGTGTACTTGTTACAACTTTATGTGATAAGTAGGTGTACTTGTTACAACTTTATGTGATAAGTAAGTGTACTTGTTACAACTTTATGTGATAAGTAGGTGTACTCTTACAACTTTATGTGATAAGTAGGTGTACTCGATACAACTTTATGTGATAAGTAGGTGTACTCGTTACACCTTTATGTGATAAGTAGGTGTACTCGATACAACTTTATGTGATAAGTAGGTGTACTCGTTACAACTTTATGTGATAAGTAGGTGTACTCGTTACACCTTTATGTGATAAGTAGGTGTACTCGATACAACTTTATGTGATAAGTAGGTATACTCGTTGCAACTTTATGTGATAAGTAGGTGTACTCGTTATAACTTTATGTGATAAGTGGGTGTACTCGATACAACTTTATGTGATAAGTAGGTGTACTCGATACAACTTTATGTGATAAGTAGGTGTACTCGTTACAACTTTATGTGATAAATAGGTGTACTCGTTACAACTGTATTTGATAAGTAGGTGTACTCGTTACAACTTTATGTGATAAGTAGGTGTACTCGTTGCAACTTTATGTGATAAGTAGGTGTACTCGTTACAACTTTATGTGAAAAGTAGGTGTACTCGTTGCAACTTTATGTGATAAGTAGGTGTACTCGTTACAACTTTATGTGATAAGTAGGTGTACTCGTTACAACTTTATGTGATAAGTAGGTGTACTCGATACAACTTTATGTGATAAGTAGGTGTACTCGATACAACTTTATGTGATAAGTAGGTGTACTCGTTACAACTTTATGTGATAAGTAGGTGTACTCGTTACAACTGTATTTGATAAGTAGGTGTACTCGTTACACCTTTATGTGATAAGTAGGTGTACTTGATACAACTGTATGTGATAAGTAGGTGTACTCGATACAACTTTATGGGATAAGTAGGTGTACTCGTTACACCTTTATGTGATAAGTAGGTGTACTCGTTACACCTTTATGTGATAAGTAGGT
Organism: Bathymodiolus brooksi; assembly: GCA_963680875.1. Classification (NCBI taxonomy): domain Eukaryota; kingdom Metazoa; phylum Mollusca; class Bivalvia; order Mytilida; family Modiolidae; genus Bathymodiolus; species Bathymodiolus brooksi. Next base: position 82,422,739 of record OY804578.1, on the reverse strand, counting down.
GTACTCGATACAACTTTATGTGATAAGTAGGTGTACTCGTTACACCTTTATGTGATAAGTAGGTGTACTCGTTACAACTTTATGTGATAAGTAGGTGTACTTGTTACAACTTTATGTGATAAGTAGGTGTACTCGTTGCAACTTTATGTGATAAGTAGGTGTACTTGTTACAACTTTATGTGATAAGTAGGTGTACTTGTTACAACTTTATGTGATAAGTAGGTGTATTTGTTACAACTTTATGTGATAAGTAGGTGTACTCTTACAACTTTATGTGATAAGTACGTGTACTCGTTACAACTTTATGTGATAAGTAGGTGTACTCGTTACAACTTTATGTGATAAGTAGGTGTACTCGTTACACCTTTATGTGATAAGTAGGTGTACTCGATACAACTGTATGTGATAAGTAGGTGTACTCGATACACCTTTATGTGATAAGTAGGTGTACTCGTTACACCTTTATGTGATAAGTAGGTGTACTCGATACAACTTTATGTAATAAGTAGGTGTACTCGTTACAACTTTATGTGATAAGTAGGTGTACTCGTTACACCTTTATGTGATAAGTAGGTGTACTCGATACAACTTTATGTGATAAGTAGGTGTACTCGATACAACTTTATGTGATAAGTAGGTGTACTCGTTACACCTTTATGTGATAAGTAGGTGTACTCGTTACACCTTTATGTGATAAGTAGGTGTACTCATTACAACTTTATGTGATAAGTAGGTGTACTCGATACAACTTTATGTGATAAGTAGGTGTACTCGTTACAACTTTATGTGATAAGTAGGTGTACTCGATACAACTTTATGTCATAAGTAGGTGTACTCGATACAACTTTATTTGATAAGTAGGTGTACTCGTTACACCTTTATGTGATAAGTAGGTGTACTCGATACAACTTTATGTGATAAGTAGGTGTACTCGTTACAACTTTATGTGATAAGTAGGTGTACTCGTTACACCTTTATGTGATAAGTAGGTGTACTCGATACAACTTTATGTGATAAGTAGGTGTAATCGTTGCAACTTTATGTGATAAGTAGGTGTACTCGTTATAACTTTATGTGATAAGTAGGTGTACTCGATACAACTTTATGTGATAAGTAGGTGTACTCGATACAACTTTATGTGATAAGTAGGTGTACTCGTTACAACTTTATGTGATAAATAGGTGTACTCGTTACAACTGTATTTGATAAGTAGGTGTACTCGTTACAACTTTATGTGATAAGTAGGTGTACTCGTTGCAACTTTATGTGATAAGTAGGTGTACTCGTTACAACTTTATGTGAAAAGTAGGTGTACTCGTTGCAACTTTATGTGATAAGTAGGTGTACTCGTTACAACTTTATGTGATAAGTAGGTGTACTCGTTACAACTGTATGTGATAAGTAGGTGTACTCGATACAACTTTATGTGATAAGTAGGTGTACTCGATACAACTTTATGTGATAAGTAGGTGTACTCGTTACAACTTTATGTGATAAGTAGGTGTACTCGTTACAACTGTATTTGATAAGTAGGTGTACTCGTTACACCTTTATGTGATAAGTAGATGTACTTGATACAACTGTATGTGATAAGTAGGTGTACTCGATACAACTTTATGGGATAAGTAGGTGTACTCGTTACACCTTTATGTGATAAGTAGGTGTACTCGTTACACCTTTATGTGATAAGTAGGTGTACTCGATACAACTTTATGTGATAAGTAGGTGTACTCGTTACACCTTTATGTGATAAGTAGGTGTACTCGTTACACCTTTATGTGATAAGTAGGTGTACTCGTTACAACTGTATGTGATAAGTAGGTGTACTCGTTACAACTTTATGTGATAAATAGGTGTACTCGTTACAACTTTATGTGATAAGTAGGTGTACTCGTTACAACTTTATGTGATAAGTAGGTGTACTCGATACAACTTTATGTGATAAGTAGGTGTACTCGTTATAACTTTATGTGATAAGTAGGTGTACTCGATACAACTTTATGTGATAAGTAGGTGTACTCGTTACAACTTTATGTGATAAGTAGGTGTACTCGTTACAACTGTATTTGATAAGTAGGTGTACTCGTTACACCTTTATTTGATAAGTAGGTGTACTTGATACAACTGTATGTGATAAGTAGGTGTACTCGATACAACTGTATGTGATAAATAGGTGTACTTGTTACAACTTTATGTGATAAGTAGGTGTACTTGTTACAACTTTATGTGATAAGTAGGTGTACTCTTACAACTTTATGTGATAAGTACGTGTACTCGTTACAACTTTATGTGATAAGTAGGTGTACTCGTTACAACTTTATGTGATAAGTAGGTGTACTCTTACAACTTTATGTGATAAGTACGTGTACTCGTTACAACTTTATGTGATAAGTAGGTGTACTCGTTACAACTTTATGTGATAAGTAGGTGTACTCGTTACACCTTTATGTGATAAGTAGGTGTACTCGATACAACTTTATGTGATAAGTAGGTGTACTCGATACACCTTTATGTGATAAGTAGGTGTACTCGTTACAACTTTATGTGATAAGTAGGTGTACTCGATACAACTTTATGTAATAAGTAGGTGTACTCGTTACAACTTTATGTGATAAGTAGGTGTACTCGTTACACCTTTATGTGATAAGTAGGTGTACTCGATACAACTTTATGTGATAAGTAGGTGTACTCGATACAACTTTATGTGATAAGTAGGTGTACTCGTTACACCTTTATGTGATAAGTAGGTGTACTCGTTACACCTTTATGTGATAAGTAGGTGTACTCATTACAACTTTATGTGATAAGTAGGTGTACTCGATACAACTTTATGTGATAAGTAGGTGTACTCGTTACAACTTTATGTGATAAGTAGGTGTACTCGATACAACTTTATGTCATAAGTAGGTGTACTCGATACAACTTTATGTGATAAGTAGGTGTACTCGTTACACCTTTATGTGATAAGTAGGTGTACTCGATACAACTTTATGTGATAAGTAGGTGTACTCGTTACAACTTTATGTGATAAGTAGGTGTACTCGTTACACCTTTATGTGATAAGTAGGTGTACTCGTTATAACTTTATGTGATAAGTAGGTGTACTCGATACAACTTTATGTGATAAGTAGGTGTACTCGATACAACTTTATGTGATAAGTAGGTGTACTCGTTACAACTTTATGTGATAAATAGGTGTACTCGTCACAACTGTATTTGATAAGTAGGTGTACTCGTTACAACTTTATGTGATAAGTAGGTGTACTCGTTGCAACTTTATGTGATAAGTAGGTGTACTCGTTACAACTTTATGTGAAAAGTAGGTGTACTCGTTGCAACTTTATGTGATAAGTAGGTGTACTCGTTACAACTTTATGTGATAAGTAGGTGTACTCGTTACAACTTTATGTGATAAGTAGGTGTACTCGATACAACTTTATGTGATAAGTAGGTGTACTCGATACAACTTTATGTGATAAATAGGTGTACTCGTTACAACTTTATGTGATAAGTAGGTGTACTCGTTACAACTGTATTTGATAAGTAGGTGTACTCGTTAAACCTTTATGTGATAAGTAGGTGTACTTGATACAACTGTATGTGATAAGTAGGTGTACTCGATACAACTTTATGGGATAAGTAGGTGTACTCGTTACACCTTTATGTGATAAGTAGGTGTACTCGTTACACCTTTATGTGATAAGTAGGTGTACTCAATACAACTTTATGTGATAAGTAGGTGTACTCGTTACACCTTTATGTGATAAGTAGGTGTACTCGTTACACCTTTATGTGATAAGTAGGTGTACTCGTTACAACTGTATGTGATAAGTAGGTGTACTCGTTACAACTTTATGTGATAAATAGGTGTACTCGTTACAACTTTATGTGATAAGTAGGTGTACTCGTTACAACTTTATGTGATAAGTAGGTGTACTCGATACAACTTTATGTGATAAGTAGGTGTACTCGTTATAACTTTATGTGATAAGTAGGTGTACTCGATACAACTTTATGTGATAAGTAGGTGTACTCGTTACAACTTTATGTGATAAGTAGGTGTACTCGTTACAACTGTATTTGATAAGTAGGTGTACTCGTTACACCTTTATTTGATAAGTAGGTGTACTTGATACAACTGTATGTGATAAGTAGGTGTACTCGATACAACTGTATGTGATAAATAGGTGTACTCGTTACACCTTTATGTGATAAGTAGGTGTACTCGTTACACCTTTATGTGATAAGTAGGTGTACTCGATACAACTTTATGTGATAAGTAGGTGTACTCGTTACACCTTTATGTGATAAGTAGGTGTACTCGTTACACCTTTATGTGATAAGTAGGTGTACTCGTTACACCTTTATGTGATAAATAGGTGTACTCGTTACAACTTTATGTGATAAGTACGTGTACTCGTTACAACTTTATGTGATAAGTACGTGTACTCGTTACAACTTTATGTGATAAGTAGGTGTACTCGTTACAACTTTATGTGATAAGTAGGTGTACTCGATACACCTTTATGTGATAAGTAGGTGTACTCGTTACAACTTTATGTGATAAGTAGGCGTACTCGTTACACCTTTATGTGATAAGTAGGTGTACTCGATACACCTTTATGTGATAAGTAGGTGTACTCGTTACAACTTTATGTGATAAGTAGGCGTACTCGTTACACCTTTATGTGATAAGTAGGTGTACTTGATACAACTTTATGTGATAAGTAGGTGTACTCTATACAACTTTATGTGATAAGTAGGTGTACTCGATGCAACTTTATGTGATAAGTAGGTGTACTCGTTACACCTTTATGTGATAAGTAGGTGTACTCGATACAACTTGATGGGATAAAGTTTGTCAGTGACTTGCAGCAGCAATCGCCACACAAAGACAAAATCTTGTTATTCTACATCAACCAATATCACCTCTGCCTCACCACTGATTGATGCAATGAGAGCTATCTCTCTTGGGGGTAAGACACTCGGTTTTACTTTGTCTTTGTTTACAAATATCACGGGCAGACGACACGGTAGCTCAGTCACATGACATACATCTATAGTACCGCAGTAAATGGGAAGATCCTTATTTTCGACGCGTGGCTGAGGTTATTACTTAGCAAAGTGATATGGAATCAGATATGTTCTCTGTGCCTGAGAGTGGTGCAGCAGGTCGGTGGTTATCTGGCAGTGACTCCACCAATAAAAGGTACAGCCATGATGATTTTGTGTTGATCTGACATCCATTTAAAGGCATCAAATGTGCAGATTATGCAAATATAGGTCATGGTATTCATATAAAACAAATCTACAAAAAAAAATCACTCTTGTAAAAATAAATTAAAAATAATTTACGGCTTCTTATTACCACTTTGATATCTTCAAACTTTTAATAAATGACTCCTTTATATTATAAACTGAGTGCATTTTTAACTTGGAATGTACTGAGAAACACAAAGTTGTTCCTGAAACGTGAAGTGCGCACTAAATTTGATATTTACGTTGTATTACTATCACTGGGTCGATACCACTGTTGGTTGACTATTAGTCCCCGAGGGTATCATTCACCCAGCAGTCAGTGCTTGAGATACCACTGCTGGTTGACTATTAGTCCCCGAGGGTATCATTCACCCAGCAGTCAGTGCTTGATATACCACTGCTGGTTGACTATTAGTCCCCGAGGGTATCATTCACCCAGCAGTCAGTGCTTGAGATACCACTGCTGGTTGACTATTAGTCTCCGATGGTATCATTCACCCAACAGTCAGTGTTTGAGATAGCACTGTTGGTTGACTATTAGTCCCCGAGGGTATCATTCACCCAGCAGTCAGTGCTTGAGATACCACTGCTGGTTGACTATTAGTCCGCGAGGGTATCATTCATCCAGCAGTCAGTGCTTGAGATACCACTGCTGGTTGACTATTAGTCCCCGAGGGTATCATTCACCCAGCAGTCAGTGCTTGAGATACCACTGTTGGTTGACTATTAGTCCCCGAGGGTATCATTCACCCAGCAGTCAGTGCTTGAGATACCACTGCTGGTTGACTATTAATCCCCGATGGTATCATTCACCCAGCAGTCAGTGCTTGAGATACCACTGCTGGTTGACTATTAGTCCCCGAGGGTATCATTCACCCAGCAGTCAGTGCTTGAGATACCACTGTTGGTTGACTATTAGTCCCCGAGGGTATCATTCACCCAGCAGTCAGTGCTTGAGATACCACTGCTAGTTGACTATTAGTCCCCGAGGGTATCATTCGCCCAGCAGTCAGTGCTTGAGATACCACTGCTGGTTGACTATTAGTCCCCGAGGGTATCATTCACCCAGCAGTCAGTGCTTGAGATACCACTGCTGGTTGACTATTAGTCCCCGAGGGTATCATTCACCCAGCAGTCAGTGCTTGAGATACCACTGCTGGTTGACTATTAGTCCCCGAGGGTATCATTCACCCAGCAGTCAGTGCTTGAGATACCACTGCTGGTTGACTATTAGTCCCCGAGGGTATCATTCACCCAGCAGTCAGTGCTTGAGATACCACTGCTGGTTGACTATTAGTCCCTGAGGGTATCATTCACCCAGCAGTCAGTGCTTGAGATACCACTGCTGGTTGACTGACTATTAGTCCCCGGGGGTATCATTCACCCAGCAGTCAGTGCTTGAGATACCACTGCTGGTTGACTATTAGTCCCCGAGAGTATCATTCACCCAACAGTCAGTGCTTGAGATACCACTGCTGGTTGACTATTAGTCCCCGGGGGTATCATTCACCCAGCAGTCAATGCTTGAGATACCACTGCTGGTTGACTATTAGTCCCCGAGGGTATCATTCGCCCAGCAGTCAGTGCTTGAGATACCACTGCTGGTTGACTATTAGTCCCCGAGGGTATCATTCACCCAGCAGTCAGTGCTTGAGATACCACTGCTGGTTGACTATTAGTCCCCGAGGGTATCATTCACCCAGCAGTCAGTGCTTGAGATACCACTGCTGGTTGACTATTAGTCCCCGAGGGTATCATTCACCCAACAATCAGTGTTTGAGATACCACTGCTGGTTGACTATTAGTCTCCGATGGTATCATTCACCCAACAGTTAGTGTTTGAGATACCACTGCTGGTTGACTATTAGTCCCCGAGTGTATCATTCACCCAGCATTCAGTGTTTGAGATACCACTGCTGGTTGACTATTAGTCCCCGGAGGTATCATTCACCCAGCAGTCAGTACTTCGTCGTTGACATGGTTTATTAGATATATTTTATATCGAAATTTACAGTTCTCCAATCATGAAATTATTATTATGCCATGGTTCTCTTCTCTATGCCATGGTTATCCTCTCTCAAACATATGTGGCCATGGTTCTCCTCTCTCAGACATATGTGGCCATGGTTCTCCTCTCTCAGACATATGTGGCCATGGTTCTCCTCTCTCAGACATATGTGGCCATGGTTCTCCTCTCTCAGACATATGTGGCCATGGTTCTACTCTCTCAGACATATGTGGCCATGGTTCTCCTCTCTCAGACATATGTGGCCATGGTTCTCCTCTCTCAGACATATGTGGCCATGGTTCTCCTCTCTAAGACATATGTGACCTTAGCCGGGTTTGACTATCCTGTATTGGCCCTTTGGCTTTATTGCCGAGTGTTATATTATGCTTGTGTACGTGATGAATTATGTAATACTCGGGTTACTTCAACCTTTTACTTATCAAAAATTATTTCTAATAATTTTAGTAGGCCCCGCGTATTAATCATTGTCTTCCTCTGTAACTTGATCTCACATACGATTTGATCGAAACCCTGTCGTTATTCATCACCTGTTTAAAAAAAATTCTTATGATCATGGACATATTGTTTTCCTAAGATTACATTATCATTATTATATAATGTTTCTATTAGTCTCTCCTATTTGATGTAACTTTTATCGATTCAAAGGTAAGTGTCAGGTTTGAATGATGAATGATTGATTTCATTTATTGTGCTTAACGCCACTTTCACCAATATTTCAGCTATATCATGGCGACCAGTTTTAGTGGTGGAAGAAGCCGGAGTACCCGGAGAAAACCACCGACCATGGGTAAGCAACTGGTAAACTTTATCAATTGCGGCTGCGAGTCGAGTGCACCTTTTTTGTAATTTACAAAGATGGGCGCGAATGATGAATGGGGTTTTTCGAGTAGCTGCTTAGTGCATATCTATTGTTCATCATGGTGATGGTTTGTACTCTTCCTATATTTGAGATAATACTCATGTAAAAATTGCAAAGTGTACTGATGAAACTGAAAGATTCAAAGTCACTTTCCATGTTTTTACCTAGTCAGATATGCAAGCGACTGCTTTCCTTTTGGTAGTATTTTTGATACCACATTTTGATTTTTAGAAATTATTTCTTCCTCCGTATCAGAGGCAAAGCTCTTTAAACGACAAACTTTGTCTTTATGAATCAGCCAACGTCGATGACAGATCATTAGGCTAACTATGTGCATGTAACATTGATTGAGTTATTCCTCAGACAAAAGAAACCCTCTGATTAAATTTCGGATAAGTCGAACTTGCATTAGAAAATGAATCAAAAGCTATAAAGCGCCATATATGTGGGAAGAAATTCTTTAGTGTTTACAATTCGTTGGTCTTAATAAAAATGTCGGGTAGATTCAAAGATATGTGTTTATACAAGTACACTGTAACCTATTGTCCATTATGAAGATCTGCAACTGAACTGACAGGGGCGTATCTACGGAAAATAGCGCCTGTGGCAAGCACTAAAATTGCGTTTTACATTTATTATTTATTAATAATTTCTCCAGGTATTCATGTCTATGTGTATTACATGGTTTTTGCAAAATTACTTCAAGAAAATTATTTAAAAAATCTTTTTAGGACGTTCCCATAGGGGAACATTAGGTGCTAAAACCTCTCAGTGGCGCCCCCTTCAAGTGGCGCCCAGAGCACGTGCCCTACTTGCCATACCCTAGATACGCCACTGAGTCTGAACAACCTCCATGACTTGTTATTTCTATTCTCGGAAGTCCCTTCTCTTATTTCGTATAACTACTAATGGGGAAAAACCATGTATTTAGCGTTGCATGCCATTAGTTAATATTGCTGATTAAAGAAATAAGACATTTAATACAATACCGTATTACATTGTACTCAACCACATTTTAAATTACAAATATCGTCCAAATATTTCCTACGACTTTTACTTTCACTTCCAATTATTAAAGGTTAAAATGTTTATTTTCTAGTGGTCTATAATTACTATATTACATTAGATCCATCGTAACCTTTTGTAGAAAGACACATATGTAATATCAAAGTATATTGACATTTTCAAAGCGGCAGCAGCGCAGAAAAAAATGCCTAGAGGAAAGTTCTATAACTCTATATTAAGCAATCTGAAATTGTGCTTCCTTCCTTTGTAATATTTCATAATTGTGGGAATCAATTTCATATTCTTTGAAATAAGATAATGACGACTACCCAAATGAAATTGAACTTTCCAACTTCATATCGTAAATCAATTATATTTTTATTTCACATGTCTCCATAATCTTACGAAATATCTATATCTCAAATAACAACGGATCTTTTACTTTTTACGTAGATGTTTTCTTTCCTCTATCACTGTCAAGACTTCTACCGGACTTGACTGTATAAATGATTAACACGACGGGTGTCTTATAGGAAGCGGGAACTGCTCACTCTTCGCGAGCACCTAGATTCATCCTGGATTTTGGTGGGGTCCGTATTGCTTTTTAGTTTTCTGTGTTGTGTGAGGGGGGGGTGGGGTGGGGGGTCTTTTCTTTGCTTGTCTTCGTCCAGTCTTTGTCTGTGTGCCCTTTATTGCCGGTGTTGCTGGATTGTCCATTATTCGATGTTCTAGAAAGTGTACGCGTACCAAATGGATGTAGTTAGTGGCATATCTATAAACTGGTCGTGTCCATCAATAAATGTCAAAGTAAACCTAATGGCTTACTAACAAAGTCGCCAGAATAGTGTGTGTAGGTGAGTATTCATATCTGTTATGTCAGAATACGTCTAAACAAATTTCTTTTTAAATGAAACGAATTTTCAAGACATAATTTATTCATAAGGTAGCAACCATTTTCTTATCGAGGAACTGGGATTCTTTTTCATTTTTTTATCACCTGACTTGCCAAAATACATTGTATATATTAATTCTCGGACAGACGTAAATCGTTTTATTATTACTTTTATAACGTGTAAACATACATTAGTGTCTTATGACACATAACCAAAAATATAAATATAAACAATTCAAGATATGTTAGGTTCAGCTATCGCTATTTTTGTTTATTAATCGGCTTTAATTATTGTTGTGTGTGTGCGGGTTTTTTTACGACATTTACCGCACATTTTGCTTCTATAGTCTTGCTTTGCTTGAGGATTTGAGCAGACGACTAATAATCACGTGATAACTACAGCACGCTGCAGGAAATAGTTAGATGACATTCACAACTCATTTTCAGTTTAAAATGGTCCTTAAAGTTACAAGTTTATAGCTTTGGGTCACGAATTGACTTTTTTGGAAAAGACGAGCCAAAAGTTAAAAGGTACTACAAAGAAAATGGAGTCATCAGTATGTTGGAGTTCCTTATCGACAGCATTTTTGTCGATTTCAGAGGCCACATTTTTCAACATATGATAGGCATTCCGGTGGGAACAAACTGTGCGCTCTTTTCCTATCAAACAGACTTTTCACTCAAATACACACACAAAAAAAAAGCTAAACTTTTAATCTTACATTCAATATATTGATACTGTTCTGCCAATTTATAATCGAAGCTTTCCTAATTAGATTCCCTTAATATACCCCAAATATAATGTAGCCAACAGAAACAGCTTCCTCTGTCTCATTTCTTGATATTAACATCAAAGACACCAATTATCATCTTTCTACCAGACTTTAGGACAAAAGAGATGACTTCAATATCTAATTACATTTCAACACATTGATAATCATTGCGTTACGCTCGAACGTGCAGTTTTTATTCAGACTTATTTTTACAAGTCTCCGTCTTCTGTATTCTAAGAATCATCTCATCTTGACTTTCAATGATATTTTTTTAGCGTACCTGACGAAGGTTATTCCAGGAACGCTTTGTGTGCACAAAATTTTATATAGATCTACGTTTCTATTCGAAAGGCATTAAGACATTGTCGAAAGGTATTTTGTAGCTTATGTATGAATTATCTGTTCGATTTAAAAATATATTTTGACTATTTTTTCATTTTGAAATTAAAAAAAAAAAAAAATAAAACACTCGAAAGATTCGTTTTGTTGTTATACATCAAGGTCACACGACAGCTTTCAATTATAGTTGAATATTTGGTCGGAGGCGTGGGCAGGAGTGATTCCGACATATTTCTATCGGATGGTTCATTAAGTAAAAAGAATCAAATATTTATATATATAACACTTAACTTATCTTAATTCATGTTCGTAGATACTTTATTAGTAATTTTTGACAAGTCGTTTGCAATAAGTGCCATATTTAACCATGATGGATATAATTTGTAGTCCTCGGGAAATATCTTGTCATTGTATATACAGTGTTACTTAGTACAGTATTATAACATTGGAATTTGTCTTTTTCAAAATAAATACGCTATAGTACGTTGCTGTCCAGTGTAATATGATGGGGTGACACAGTACATTTGGCCGGATTTGGGTACAGTTAGTCGGTACATTGTCAATTCGTTGACATGTGGCGGTTGGTATTGGCGACGGTTTGTAGTGCTCAACCCACATATATACCTTCTCGGTGAGTGGAGGGTTGTTAGGTTATAATTCAGAAAGCCTGGCCCGCGCCCCTTGCACGTTAAATACTCCTTCTGTTGATCTCGAAAAAGGGTAGGCGCATTGTAGCCGCTACAAAGGCTAAATTTAATATCGTCCCTAATCAAACCACATATGTGGTGTAATGGTTAGCGAGCTCGCCTCGAGTGCGATATATCGTGGGTTCGAGCCCCGGTCGGATCAAACCAAAGACTATACAATTTGTATTTGTTGCTTCTCCGCTAAGCACGCAGTATTAAGGAGTAAGAGCAAAGACTGGTTGGCTCGGAATCAGAATAATGCGTCCAAATGGAGCGTCATGTCTATCCGCGGACTGTTGTTTCAGTGAGCTAGCACTATACAAATCCAACTCAGCGTGTTGGTCTAGAATAAAGCGGACCTCATCATCATCATCATCTCATTTATTGTTAACTTGTTCTCGGCATGATATAGCTGAAAAATTGATGAGTTGACGTTAAACAACAATCAATCACTCACTCGTCCCTAATCAACTCCACTTAATTTTAGCTAAAATCAACTGCATAACATTAAAAATCCGCTCAAAAGTAGATTTTAAGAGCAAATCGCAAAATATTTGACAGTAGATAATTCTGTTTTTCCGTACAGTAATGCAAAGGATATGCGCGTGACCCAAGATTTGAACTCTTTCGGGGAGATTATCGCTCATGCGCAATGTTCAGTTGATGAAAAAAAATAAAAATATATTCCGTGTGTACCACATAAGAATAATTGCACGCAAAAAATTGGTTCACACGACATGAAACAGACAGATTCCTCAATAATCATTGTCAGGAATGTGTGCGTGCTTACCTCAGCATCCATGATTGTTTATCTTTTCTTCACGAGGTCATGATCGGCAATCATCGGAACAAAACAACCGAAAGTTAATCAGTCTCCACAACAATGGCGAGGACGATAAACATGCACACGGATTTGCAGATTTCTAGTTGTTGGGAACATATTTCGACTTGAAACATGCATGAATAGCTTAGTAAAGGTACCGCCGTATTCCTAATTGAATTTTCAGGGGGAAATTTTCTTCACCCAAAACTGGTGTAATATTATTTTAATACGGTTGTTTCGAATCATGTCAATTCCGACCACGTTCCGTCTTTTTCTTGTCTTGACGTCTGAAGGCAGGCGACTTCCGGTGTTTACGCTATTACTGTAACAACGTCAGCATATCATAGTCGTAGATGCGGTAGATTATAAGTAATTGTAATATGGAGACGCCAAGGAAACCGCTGAATAAATACTGGTGATCGGTACCCCACTATCTGTCTGATATCAGAAATATATACATAAAGGCAGATCGTTTTCCTTTGATGATGCTGACAGCCGCAAATAAAGAAAGAAAACAATTTAATTTTAAAGAAGTATTTGTCTCTGCATTGAAGTCTTTGATACAAATAAAATAATTTAATTGATATCTGTCTTTTACAAAAAATGTTTAGATTTTTTTAAGTTGAGGATCGAACGTTAAAACGGCACATATCGATTGGAGTTTTTGTTGTGTACATTGACACCGGAAGTTCAGTGCCAGGAGTTCCATCGAAATCACGTGATCTGGCGGACGAAAATAACAAAATATTGACGGAATGGAAATGATTCGAAACAACCCAATCGTAACTCGGCCATTCTCGCTACCCTTCAAATAACCTCGTACGTAGATAGTAGAAATTATTCTTAAATTGTTTGCCGGAAGTTAAACTAAGTTAAGCCGCACAAAAATATAGTCCACGAAAATCAAATATGGAAGACATACTAAGTAATATCTAATCATGCAAAACTAATTAAAGCTTTAACTTTTATCCATGAAAATAATTGAAATATAGAAAAAAAATTAATATATAACTTTCTCAAACTTTCATGTAACTGACATGTGAAAAGTAGTGCGAGTTATACGCCTAGTGCATACGAGGTTATTTGTAGGGTAGCGAGAATGGCCGAGTAGTTACGATTGGAAACAACCGCATTGTCTTATCGTTTTTTTTTACGTCATTTTAAATTTTAATTCGTCATACATTATTATTGAATTTGTTCACAGAGCTCGCAATAGTTAAGTGTTAACTTACCAATAAAAATCTGACAAAACTATATTATGATGGTATCTGATGTAAAATGGACACGTACAGTGACGATTATTTCATTCAACCTATATCTTGATCGTCATGACACAAGGCTTTATCAAATTTAAATATTATCTTTTTATGGCGTCATTTTCTTTATATGCAGTGGTATGGTTCTTTATTTCTCACATTTCAAGTCAAAAATCTATTGAAAGAGTCATTCTTCCGGAATATTTTCAATTGACCTCCTTTTCAGCCAACATTTAAAATTGTTGTGTAAAATGTACGAAGATGTTCCTTACATCGATTGCCCTCGTTCAATAATGTACTCACTGCCCCCCAATATAATACAAGAGAGCTACCATCGTTTTATGTAATTTGTTTTTTCCTTATTTCAACATTCTTCAGAAGTTACACATTGGTGGAGCCAAAGTTGTTATGGATATTATCACTAATAAACCTGCAAAATTATAACCGTAGACTTCATCGTTATTCTCAAGCTTTTTTTAATATATAATTTACCAAATTATTACAAATGAAAACAATAGAGAGACATGATTTAGTTAGTTTTATATCGGGGTCAGATGGTATGGTGGTAGTTAAACTTAAAAAAAATGGTGACGAAAATTGGTTGAAATAGCAGGTATCATGGAACCCGTGGTATTATAGAGTCGGACTAAATGAATTATATATTTTTCTTCTATAGGTTCCACACATTTTATAATCGATAAATATTAGATCATCATCTTTAAAAAACATGTTTTCAAGCTGCAGGATTTACGTTCAAGAGGTTTTTGAAATTATTTTTAAATTGACAAAAAAAATATCAAAACTTAGACCGATACGACGGAAACTTACATTTGAAATCTTATGGATCTCTTTCATTCGAGACTACAGCGAGATTCGTACGTGCAAGTCAAAATGTACGGGAATTGTATCTACTTGAACTTTGATCTGTCTGTTAAGTGCAAAATAACAAGTGTAAGTAAAAAGTAAGGTCCAGGTGTCCTTCGGTGCATAATGACAAAACAGTTAATGGTCAATGTTGACTGTTTGGGTCAATATCATTTTCATGGCCAATCCGCTGTCACATTTTGACATACTTATATATATCGTTTACGTCTAAAGACATATATCTTTCCATTGCGATCGCATTAATGGTTTATTAGGTAAATTGACCTGAAAATAAAAACGATTTAATTATTTGTTCTATTGTCAAAATTCATCTGATAATTATTCAAACTTTTGTATTGTAAACTCAACAATCCTTTTTTGTATTTCTTGTCGCGTGTCCTCTGTGACACGCGTCTCTTATCTTGATTCCGAATACTAGTTTATTTTCCAACGTACATTGTAGATATTACTTATTGGTGATTTGAAAACATTAATCAGATTCAATTTTTTATGAATGATTTACCTGTATATATTGTCGGTTAATTGGTGGACTATTCACCGGATCAGTTAATTCTAGATTATATCAGTACAAAATCATATCTTCTTTTGTTGTTTGCCAATAAGATTATTGTATAGTAGCATATCATGAGTCAACTAAATTTTAAAAAGTGAAGGCTAGTCAATATCACGATTAACATTAAAACAATAGAAGTTTACTCGTTGCACTCGCCTTAACTGATATATAATAATATACATGTATACCTTTATGAATACCTAAGTTTGTATGTTATTTATATTCAAATTACAACTGTTTTTAATTTGTAGCTATTTATTCATGGTATAATGATGAAAAAGCATTCACTGCTTACAATTTATCAAGACAAATAAAACTTTTCTAAAAACAATTTTTATCCAAACTGGAATCTAATTTTATTTGTTCTGTTTTACAATTTTTTTTAACTGCAAATAACTATTTTTTAACATTATATTTTTCTTTTTAATATTTATAAATAAACAAAATACTTCACTGTAGTTTTTTTCTTTTTGTTTTTTTTTGTTTTTTGTTTTTTGTTTTATTTTTTGTTTTATTATTTTTCTTCTAATTTTACCCTTCTAGCATTTAAATTGAACATCATTTTTAGCGCAAATCATGAATGTGATATGTACGGTAAGTGAATCTACATGATCGAATTCTGTAAAATTTCAGTCATATCTATAAAATAACTGCATAAATAATTAATTACATTACAGTAAATATAAATCAACATATCCTTTTTTTTTAGTATGATGACTACAGAACACATATTAATCCAGTCATTATTGCTTAGGCAATACAGAATAATATCGTTGCAAATGTACTACTGCCTCTTACAGAGTATCATTCGCCCAGTAGTCAGTGTTTCGGAACTGACGTGGTTTATTAGATATAGTTATTATTTAAATTGATAGTTCCTAAATATGTTATTGTTATCAAAACTAAGGTTTTCCTCCCTCAGTCATAAGTGACGCTAGCTATTTTAGGTACTCTGTTTAGACCCTTTGGTTTTATTGCTCCCAAACATTTTTTAAGTTATTTGGCTTTCCAATCTTTCGACTTTGAGCATCACCTGATGAAAGTTATTCAAGAAACACGTCGTGCGCACTAAATTAGATATCTACGATTTTATTACCAATATATGTATGTGTATGTTTGGCTGTTTTGGCCCATTTGCAAAAATATCAGTGTATAATTCACAAATGTCAACGTGCCAACTCATCTATTGTGAACCGATATAGAGTATATATATTCTATTACATGTAAAACCATCACTTCCGCTCTATCTATCACCACCCCAGTTTACAGTCTTATTTTCTGGAATTTAATATATATATATTACCCCATATGACATCGATCAACGTTTATTTACAATATTGGTTTCTATAAATAAATTACAAATTGAAATTGAAACACAGTTGAAACAGTTACAGAAAATGAGACAGGTGATCTATTGGACGTAAATTGTCGGGGTACAGTTAATGAGAAATAAGAGTTGTGTGTAGGAGAGCTCATGTCTTATTTACGTTATTTGTGTTTGTTTACGTATAGTGGTGTCCATATACATATTGTGTCCTGTTTTTGTTTTGTTTTTCTTCGTCTTGTGTACCATATGTTGCCAGTTTCTCTGGAAGGTCCATTTTAGATTGTTCCTTCGGTGTTCTCTAACGTTTATTTCTTAGACAAACATTTAACAGGAGACTTGACCAAGTATTGACTTAAAAGTAGATGTTACAGAATATCAGCATCAAGCACAACATAATTATTTAATAAGACAGAAACTAAGAACAAACCTACTAAAGAAAGAGATATGTACAGGGTTATACAAACCTCAATTAAATTTAAGTGTCAATTAAAAAACTTAATTGACACTTAAAGTTACTTGGAATGTAAATGAAATTAATTTACACTTAGGTTTAATTGAGACTTTAACTTAATTGAGTTTTGTGCAACCCAGTTATGGTCATTATACAAAATAGTAGGGGATGTGCAACCCAGTTATGGTCATTATACAAAATAGTAGGGGATGTGCAACCCAGTTATGATCATTATACAAAATAGTAGGGGATGTGCAACCCAGTTATGGTCATTATACAAAATAGTAGGGGATGTGCAACCCAGTTATGGTCATTATACAAAATAGTAGGGGATGTGCAACCCAGTTATGGTCATTATACAAAATAGTAGGGGATGTGCAACCCAGTTATGGTCATTATACAAAATAGTAGGGGATGTGCAACCCAGTTATGGTCATTATACAAAATAGTAGGGGATGTGCAACCCAGTTATGGTCATTATACAAAATAGTAGGGGATGTGCAACCCAGTTATGGTCATTATACAAAATAGTAGGGGATGTGCAACCCAGTTATGGTCATTATACAAAATAGTAGGGGGTGTGCAACCCAGTTATGGTCATTATACAAAATAGTAGGGGATGTGCAACCCAGTTATGGTCATTATACAAAATAGTAGGGGATGTGCAACCCAGTTATGGTCATTATACAAAATAGTAGGGGGTGTGCAACCCAGTTATGGTCATTATACAAAATAGTAGGGGGTGTGCAACCCAGTTATGGTCATTATACAAAATAGTAGGGGGTGTGCAACCCAGTTATGGTCATTATACAAAATAGTAGGGGATGTGCAACCCAGTTATGGTCATTATACAAAATAGTAGGGGGTGTGCAACCCAGTTATGGTCATTATACAAAATAGTAGGGGATGTGCAACCCAGTTATGGTCATTATACAAAATAGTAGGTGGTGTGCAACCCAGTTATGGTCATTATACAAAATAGTAGGGGGTGTGCAACCCAGTTATGGTCATTATACAAAATAGTAGGGGATGTGCAACCCAGTTATGGTCATTATACAAAATAGTAGGGGGTGTGCAACCCAGTTATGGTCATTATACAAAATAGTAGGGGATGTGCAACCCAGTTATGGTCATTATACAAAATAGTAGGGGGTGTGCAACCCAGTTATGGTCATTATACAAAATAGTAGGGGATGTGCAACCCAGTTATGGTCATTATACAAAATAGTAGGGGGTGTGCAACCCAGTTATGGTCATTATACAAAATAGTAGGGGGTGTGCAACCCAGTTATGGTCATTATACAAAATAGTAGGGGATGTGCAACCCAGTTATGGTCATTATACAAAATAGTAGGGGGTGTGCAACCCAGTTATGGTCATTATACAAAATAGTAGGGGATGTGCAACCCAGTTATGGTCATTATACAAAATAGTAGGGGGTGTGCAACCCAGTTATGGTCATTATACAAAATAGTAGGGGATGTGCAACCCAGTTATGGTCATTATACAAAATAGTAGGGGATGTGCAACCCAGTTATGGTCATTATACAAAATAGTAGGGGATGTGCAACCCAGTTATGGTCATTATACAAAATAGTAGGGGATGTGCAACCCAGTTATGGTCATTATACAAAATAGTAGGGGATGTGCAACCCAGTTATGGTCATTATACAAAATAGTAGGGGATGTGCAACCCAGTTATGGTCATTATACAAAATAGTAGGGGGTGTGCAACCCAGTTATGGTCATTATACAAAATAGTAGGGGAAAATGGTATGAAAAAACCTGCTACAACAAAGAAGATAAAAATAGGCATCGATTCGTCCAAGTCACCTATCAATGAAATAAAAAAACCAAAACATATTACACTGTCGAAACAATTCCAAGATTCAATGGGGAAAATGGTAGACTTCAAGACATTTAAAAGAAAAATTAAGGAAACGTTTCTTCAGTACCAACAAAAAATCAGAAAAAGAACAAAATTGTCAACAATCAAGTCCTTCTGGGAAACAAATTGTCAACAATCAAGTCCTTCTGGGAAACAAATTGTCAACAATCAAGTCCTTCTGGGAAACAAATTGTCAACAATCAAGTCCTTCTGGGAAACAAATTGTCAACAATCAAGTCCTTCTGGGAAACAAATTGTCAACAATCAAGTCCTTCTGGGAAACAAATTGTCAACAATCAAGTCCTTCTGGGAAACAAATTGTCAACAATCAAGTCCTTCTGGGAAACAAATTGTCAACAATCAAGTCCTTCTGGGAAACAAATTGTCAACAATCAAGTCCTTCTGGGAAACAAATTGTCAACAATCAAGTCCTTCTGGGAAACAATATATCTAATGGTTCATTTCATCCAGTAACGACGAATTAATAGAAATATCAGATAAATGCTGTGTCGGTAAAAAATTTCAGCCAAAGGAACCAAGCACTTCCTAATCATGAAAAGAAAGTTGAATGGTGACGTTCCACAATTCCACCAATACCAACAAAACGAACAATCACCTCTAATTATTTACACCATACCCACAAGTGTGACTTTGAAGCCTGCAAACATGAAATATTATTCTGAAATATGGTAAGATACGTCGTGGTGGTATATTCGTCCGTCTGTAATGGTCAGTTCTCAAATGACACAGAAAATTAATGCTATAGTCCGATCCTATGGTACTGTGTATTCACAAGCCATCTTAACACATTTTAGACTCGATCTTTTTAATTTAACTACCACGGGTACCGGATTTAGATAAAGAGAGGCCCTAGGCTATTCCACTTGTGAGGCGCCTCCTAAGTCTCCACCTTCACAACTGGAGGAAGATGGATGTGTGCTTACTCAATTTCAATAAAGGCGAAGATGATGAGGGGTGTTTAAAATTCTGCAATATTCTGAATGGAGTACAACTGTGTAAGGGAAATTACTGAAGGGTTGTTTAGAAAGTACAGTATGCTACGACAGCATAAGTGTGAAAGTCCAATAACAGTGTTAAAAATATTATACACCTTGGCCAGAGGCCCCCTCAATTGTGAGGCCCTAGGCTTCAGCCTGTCGAGCCTGTAGGTAAATCCGCACTGACGGTACCATATTACCCCGATATAAATTATACAAGCTTAAAATGAAAACTTTTAATGATTGACGGCTTCCAGTTTTGAATACATTTGTTTTTACTGAATAAATTTCCAGTTACGACGAAACTATAAATTTGAATCGATCAACAAAATAAATAGCTAATCGACCGAGAACACAATTTAATATATTTGTATATAATTAACAGGTAAGATTTATTCAATTGGTTTTTTTTTTTTTTTTTATCTTATATGAAATCTCTTAGGGTGATTTTCATGCTTGTATGAAATTTTTAATAAGAAATTTATATAATTGCAAAGCGAACAGTTTTCTTTTGGCGATGTTATCTGTCCTTCGATTTACGGATTCTTATTTCCCCTTTGGTATCTTTAAACTTTTCTTTTCTTCGCGGCATTTGTCGGAAACTCGGAAACAATATCTTCTAACAAGTCATCCTATTTCCTTTGAGGTGGCCATATTGTTTGTCTGAGGTTTAATTGATTTCTTTTAAGAGCGTAAAATTGAATTCATTGTTATATATGTAAATAAAACATTTAAAGAGTTGACAGCTTAGAATATTCGTCGGATATCCCGCAGAAAAGTTTGAAGATGCCAAAGGGGTAATCAGCATCCGTACATCGAAGAAGGATCAACAACAATCTACATTACACTACACTGAAAATTAATATCGAGAAACACGAACCCCACGAAAAACCGGGGTGAACTCGGGTGCTCCGGAAGGGTTAGCAGTGGCATCCGTTGTGTTACTGCTAAACGACACGAACATCTGTACAGTCCACTAAAGCATTGTCTATGGCATGGAATACATTCAGATCGTTCTTCGTGTAATGGTTGCTATGAATGAATAAGATACATAGATCCCATAAGAAACGAAACTAAAAGGTAGTTTTTTATTAATATAATGCAACGATCTCACACGGAGAAAGAACAACCTGCGTGACCCCTTGTTGGGCAGTTTGTTTGAGTTATCGTTAGTAGCCAATTTAAAGACAAATACTTTCCATTCATAAGCCTTATCTCTCCTCTCAAAACATCGACCCGTATATGCCCTTTCTGCGACCGCCTTTTTATCTTAATTATTTGTTTGTAAAATATTTTCCCCATCATGACTATCGGCATATTGTATGGTTTTTCCGTTTTCAATGAATTGAGATTGTTGATACTGGTGGAATTCTTTTTTCATAGCTGAAATAATCAAATAATCTCTTATCTTAAGTTTTCCATTTACGGAGAATGTAGCCATAAATTTAGCTTTATTGAAACCGTTATGCTCTCCATGATTGCCAAGTCGGCTCGATGGATTCCACATCAGGATGGATTTTGCATTTTCGGAGCTGTTTTTGTTGTTGTCTGTTTTCTCAAAGATAATTCAAGCCTGGTTCTCTTACTATTACCTTTAGATAGTGGATATATAGGAATAATACCACTAAATCGTCCACTATCATTCTATATCAATATTTGTTGTCTACATGTATATGAGGCTACTGGGTTTGAAATACTAATAAATAAATAAAACTTTAAATTTCTTAAAATAACAAAAAAAATAGTAATTAAAAAAAAAAAAATTCTGCTGACCTCAGTTTTTTAAGAAAAAAAGGCTAAGCTTGTTATTTCTATGATTTAAACATCGGTATCATTTGTCCTTCATTATGCACTAAATTCTTCTGGCTTACACGCCTGATCATCGGTATCATCTGTCCTTCGATAATGTGATGTACTAAATTCTTCTTGCTTACACGTCTTACTGAGCACATCAATTAACCAACATGTTCATGAAAAGTGGAATGTCAACAAAACCCTGAAGCAATTTACACCATATTCAATAAAAGATCAAATGCAAAGGTTAACGAGCAGTTTTCCATCATACGAGGGGTGAATCATATAAAATGAATCAAAATGTTGAAAATATAGCAAAGGGTATATCTACTTAAGTGCACACGACGCGCTTCTGGAATAACAATCGTTATGTACGGTCCTAGTCAAAAGAATGGAAAACAAATAATTTAAACGTTTATCAGCTATATGATACAATGCCTCCAAAAAGGGACGTTCGCTAGTTGTTTGGTACTAACCAAATGTAAAGCTTGCCATTACTCGTTAGGACTAAACGTAAATGAGTGCCTCGGGCATGGAGGATGTCACGTTCCTTCAACGTAAAAGACAACTCATAGCAGCTCATAATTAATAGTGGACGTTTGGGTCACAATTTCTATGCTATCATCGCTTTACCTAGTTTATATCGCAATACTTCAACATGTAATTGCTTACCTTCAAGAATTATCGGGATGCTTTTTAATACTATAGCCTTACTTTAATATCTACGTTTTTATCGTTAAACAATCTGGATAGCAAAACACTATACATGTTGAAAAAAACATCGGCTTACTTTTTATTGTATGATACCACAGAATTATTTTTGTTGGACAGGATCACCTGGCCACGGTTGCGTTCAATATCGTAGCAGCTAGCTTAGCTGCTAGGTAAAATAGCAATAACGCTATTGAACGATTAGCTACGTAGCAGTGCTAGCAAATATGGCGTCAATCATATGGAATATATTTCTTGGAACATTTTAGCTAATCGTATTTGTCCAGTTACCTTAATAAATTATCATCCGTAAAAAAAACGTTTCCACTTCCTGCAATGCCACTATGTTTACCTTACGAAATCAAATTTAGTTTTAGCCGCCATCTTGGATTCAAAAGCTAGCAGAAATTTTTCAAGCTAGCGAGAGCTATGTAGCGCTAGGCTAGCTTTCCGTTCAGTAGGATTTTTCTACGTAGCTCAACGTAGCAGCTACGATGTTGAACGCACCCCTTTTCTAAAATTTAAAAACGTGAAAACTATAGGTATCAAAATTCATCTAATTATTTGTGTTTCGTAAAGACAGCAGGTCGGCTAAATAATCAGAAGCCATTTGAAAATCTGTGAAAAGGTCATACACATAACACATATCAATAAGTGTTTATCCATTGTATAATTTAGAGATGTCTTTGACAAATAAGCCGATGCTTTTGAAAATTAAGCCAATGATTATGCTTTATCACTCTTCCAGAGAAACAGGCAACATTGGGTACACAAGACACAGGACGAAAACAAACCTAAAAAAAAGATGAACAACACGAACCCCACTAAAAAAAACAGGAGTGAACCCATTTGCTCGCGAGGGGTAAACAGTTCCTGCCTCCTATAAGACACCCTCCATATTGCTCATATAGTCAAGTATTTGACACCACAATACGCACACAAACACAAATAACATAAATAAGACATGGACAAATAACTGGGAGTGGTAACGACGTACCGGACATCATTTTATGCGGAAATCGTAACGGACTTCACAACACGGAACTAAGAATGTAAAGACACAAAATAGTAGAAAACGAACAACATGAACCTCAGTATTTAAAACCGGTGCGAACTCAAGAGACACAGACAACATTGAGTACATGACACAACACAGAAAACTAAAAAAGATGAGCAACACGACCCAACCATAAATCCTGGGGTGAATTCAGGTGCTCGCGAATGGTAGGCAGTTCCTGCTTCTTATAAGACACCCGTCGTGTTACTCACATATACAGTCAAGTCCGGTAAAAGTCTCATGAGGGACAGAGGAAATATAACAGCTACTTAAAAAGTAAAAGATCCATTGCCGTTACTTGTTGAAAGTAAGTCGTTACTTCTTGAAAGAAAGCCGTTATTTCTTGAAGGTAAACCGTTACTTCTTGAAAGTAAGCCGTTACTTCTTGAAAGTAAGCCGTTACTTCTTGAAGGTAAGCCGTTACTTGTCGAAAGTAAACCATTGTTTGTTGAAAGTAATGGAAAAGGCAACGCGATTGTTTCGTTACTATTTTGACATGAACGGCCACTCATACATAATGAACAACAATTTGTTGATTTCAATTAATGGGTCCAGCCTAATATCATCTTTTTATCAACATGCTTCATTGTTTGTAAACTTGTTTTTGTCATGAATGTAGCTAACTTCAAACGTCAAACAACAACTTGTAGATAGACGAACTAATCAATTTTTCTAATGTTATTATATTCACAGAAACCCTCCGTTAAGTGTTGCTCTATCTTTAGTTTTCTGTGTAATGCTTAATAGATCGTTGTTTGTCCTTTGGTCATTATGTAGTCTGTCTTTCGATTCATGGATTCTGATTACCCCTTGTGTATTTTCAAACTCTTTTTAACATACGAGAGTTAATAAAGATCAAAGCAAAAATTGCACAATGATAAATTCAAACGAAAGGAGAAAACTCTAATACTATAAACTTTCCTATATATTTATCAACACCGGTGTGTTCCGAAGGGCTATAAAATTCCTCTCATCAATTACACACATCTTGAAATCCTTCTCCCACATCCGCATTCCAATAACGGAGATTAGATTTGATTTTTGGTGTTATAACGTCACTTTCAGCAATATTTCAGCTATATCATGGCGACCAGTTTTAGTGGTGGAAGAAGCCGGAGTACCCGGAGAGAACCACCGACCACTGGTCAACTTTATCACTTGCGGCTGCGAGTCTAGTGCACCTTATTGTAATTTACAAAGCCGTATTAGTGATAGGCTTGTATGAGTTGTTAGGGGAGGGGGTATTCACGACTCTATACCGAAAACACGAAACACACTGACGATTATAGCATTTCTGGCGTGATTTCTTCAGTTAAGATTTCTCGTAACCATGTTGTTGAATAATTAAACTCTCTAAAAATCCTGATAAAAGGGCAATGTCCTTGAATACCATTTTAGTTAGGATAAAAACACCTTTACTATGGGGGCTCCACGCGAGGAATAGTGCTACAAACAAAAAATACAATTATTGGGAAACCATATCAGAAATGCTGAAAAAAGCAACAGTTGTCATCAAACCTCGTCTGAAAATTACTGTAATTTACACATGCGCCTACATGAATTGTCTAGAAAAAATAAAATGTCTGAACAATCATATTGATAATAATTTTAATTTCCTTCAAATTATTACCCTCCAACATGCTACAATCAAAAGATGTGACATCAAATATATGTAATTGTTACCTTGTTTCCAATTAGATACAATTCCCTGTTAAAGTCATTTGTTGAATCATTAAAATCAGTATACGTCAAGAAATTTTCAATTTTTTTTTGCATTATTCTACGTGTCGACATGAATATGGGTTACTGCATTGTTTTATTGGGTCAAGGGTGCGTATGATACAATTCAGTGTTAAAGTAATTTGTTGGATCATTAAAATCAGTATACGTCAAGAAATATTCAATTTATTTTTTTTGCATTAATCTACGTGTCGACATGAATATGGGTTACTGCATTGTTTTATTGGGTCAAGGGTGCGTATGATACAATTCAGTGTTAGAGTAATTTGTTGGATCATTAAAATCAGTATACGTCAAGAAATATTCAATTTATTATTTTTGCATTAATCTACGTGTCGACATGAATTTAGGTTACTGCATTGTTTTACTGGGTCAAGGGTGTATACATATAACATATATATATACATTGTAATAATGCCCTTGAACAAAATTTGAGTTAACTTGTTCTGTGTTTTTGCACTCTGCTACATGTATTCTCTTATTCTATTATTGAGTGCAGACGTGTCTATTTAGCTGGAGAATTGTATTGTAATGTGACCATCATTGAATAAATGGACATTTTTGGCATATGATCTTGTTATATATAAAGTTTAGTTTCGGCAGCTAAATTAAATTAAAATTTGCACTCAAATTATGTCATACACGAAACTTTATGAACGGATTAAACCAACATTTAACTAATTCGGGTATAGTAAAAATTTCGTATCTCTTTTACAAATGGCGCCATGTGTAAATCTTCTCAAACATTTAAGAATAAAAGAATGAAAAAATCAATTATTATTTAAAATTTTGTCTTCATGGGGGACGCAATTACACTTTCACTGGTAGACATTATAGTGACTTAATATTTACTGATTATATCGAGATATTTGCAAAAGCAGAAACATTTTGTATTGAATAATTCCAATTAATATTAATGAGGGTTTTTTTTCTTAAAATTAATATTTTTTAAATGACAGTTTCTATATATTATGGGTCCATTGGTACATCTTAAGTTCGTTGGACTATACAATTTATTCAAAAAATTATATATTTGATATTATCTATAAAGAAATTAAAAAAAAATCACAACACTCAAATTACCGTGTGTATTTATTGACGGAAATGTTGTCTTGTTAATTTGTTTGCACTTTCCGAGGTTTATGACATATATTTATGTGACATAGGATTATTATTTTTATTTAATAAATAAATACCTAATCGCGGAGCTGTAGTGGTCGTGATTGTATGGTAGTTGGATTTGCAACTACCTGTGCAATCAATGCCTATCACCACTAATATTGTGAGTTCGAATCCCGCTCAGGCGAGGTGTACTCGATACAACATTATGTGATAAAGTTTGTCAGTGACTTGTCAGAGGTCGGTAGTTTTTTCCGGGTAGTCCGGTTTCCTCCACCAATAAAACTGACCTTCACGATATAACTGAAATATTGTTGAAAGTGGTGTTAAATACCATAAACCAATCCAAACCAAGCTAATCGCGGTGTATGCTTTTATAAGAGACAGGAACTGATTACCCTTCACGCGCACATGGATTCACCTTCGGGTTTTTTTTTGTGGGGTTCGTGTTGCTCATCTTTTTAGTTTTCTATATGGTGTTTGAGTTTTGTTTTATATCCATCGCACTACTTGTGGTGTTCGTTTTATATCATTGATTGATATTTGGTGTTTAACGCCACTTTCAACAATATTTCAGCTATATCATGGCAACCAGTTTTAGTGGTGAAAGAAGCTGGAACACCCGGAGAGCACAACCGATCCAGGGGCGGATCCAGGATTTCAAGTTAGGGGGCGCACTCAAGAAAAATTGCGCCGAGCGGAGGGAGGCGCGACAATTTTTGAGGTATTTCGTGTGAAAAATCACGATTTTACGCCAAAAAATCTTATTTTTTCCAATTTTAGGGGGGGCGCGCTCCGGGTGCGCCCCCACCCTGGATCCGCCCCTGCGATCATGGGCAAGCAACTGGTAAACTTTATCATTTGCGGCTGCGAGTCGAATGCACCCTTTTTGTAATTTACAAAGCCGGGCGCGAACCCACGCCGTATTGGTGATAGGATTGTATGAGTTGTTAGGTAATCCAACTACCTAACTCATTGAGCCACCCGGGGCCTTGTTCGTTTCATAAGTATGAATTATAAAGTAGATATCTAATTTAGTGCGTGGTTCTGGAATAACTTTCACTAGGTTCATGGTCAAAAGATGGGGAAGCTATCATTTAAAAGTCTTTGGGAGCAAGTAAACCAAAGGACATAAACATGACGGCCAAAATCTGGGAGCAAGTAAACCAAAGGACATAAACAGGATAGCCAAAATCTGGGAGCAAGTAAACCAAAGGGCATAAACAGGATAACCAAAATCTGGGAGCAAGTAAACCAAAGGGCATAAACAGGCTGGCCAAAATCTGGGAGCAAGTAAACCAAAGGGCATAAACATGATAGCCAAAATCTGGGAGCAAGTAAACCTAAAGGCATAAACACGATAACCAAAATCTGGGAGCAAGTAAACCAAAGGGCATAAACAGGATAGCCAAAACCTGGGAGCAAGTAAACCAAAGGGCATAAACAAGATAACCAAAATCTGGGAGCAAGTAAACCAAAGGGCATAAACAGGCTGGCCAAAATCTGGGAGCAAGTAAACCAAAGGGCATAAACATGATAGCCAAAATCTGGGAGCAAGTAAACCAAAAGGCATAAACAGGATAACCAAAATCTGGAAGCAAGTAAACCAAAGGGCATAAACAGGATAGCCAAAACCTGGGAGCAAGTAAACCAAAGGGCATAAACAGGATAACCAAAATCTGGGAGCAAGTAAACCAAAGGGCATAAACAGGATGGCCAAAATCTGGGAGCAAGTAAACCAAAAAGCATAAACAGGATGGCCAAATTATGGGAGCAAGTAAACCAAAGGGCATAAACAGGATAGCCAAAATATGGGAGCAAGTAAACCAAAGGGCATAAACAGGATGGCCAAAATCCGGAAGCAAGTAAACCAAAGGGCATAACAGGATAGCCAAAATCTGGGATCAAGTAAACCAAAGGGCATAAACAGGATAGCCAAAATATGGGAGTAAGTAAACCAAAAGGCATAAACAGGATGGCAAAAATCTGGGAGCAAGTAAACCAAAGGGCATAAACATGATGGCCAAAATCTGGGAGCAAGTAAACCAAAAGGCATAAACAGGATAACCAAAATCTAGGAGCAGGTAAACCAAAGGTCATAAACAGGATAACCAAAATATGGGAGCAAGTAAACCAAAGGGCTTAAACATGATGGCCAAAATCTGGAAGCAAGTAAACCAAAGGGCATAAACATGATGGCAAAAATCTGGGAGCAAGTAAACCAAAGGGCATAAACATGATGGCCAAAATCTGGGAGCAAGTAAACCAAAGGGCATAAACAGGATAGACAAAATCTGGGAGCAAGTAATCCAAAGGGCATAAACAGGATAGCCAAAATCTGGGAGCAAGTAAACAAAAGGACATAAACAGGATAACCAAAATCTGGGAGCAAGTAAACCAAAGGGCATAAACATGATGGCCAAAATCTGGGAGCAAGTAAATCAAAGGGCATAAACAGGATGGCCAAAATCTGGGAGCAAGTAAACCAAAGGGCATAAACAGGATAGCCAAAATCTGCGAGCAAGTAAACCAAAGGGCATAAATAGGATAGCCAAAATATGGGAGCAAGTAAACCAAAGTGCATAAACAGGATAGCCAAAATCTGGGAGCAAGTAAACCAAAGGGAATAAACAGGATAGCCAAAATATGGGAGCAAGTAAACCAAAAGGCATAAACAGGATGGCAAAAATCTGGGAGCAAGTAAACCAAAGGGCATAAACAGGATAGCCAAAATCTGGGAGCAAGTAAACCAAAGGGCATAAACAGGATAACCAAAATCTGGGAGCAAGTAAACCAAAGGGCATAAACAGGATAACCAAAATCTGGGAGCAAGTAAACCAAAGGGCATTAACAGGATGGCCAAAATCTGGGAGCAAGTAAACCAAAGGGCATAAACAGGATAGCAAAAATCTGGGAGCAAGTAAACCAAAGGGCATAAACAGGATGCAAAAATCTGGGAGCAAGTAAACCAAAGGGCATAAACAGGATGGCCAAAATCTGGGAGCAAGTAAACCAAAGGGCATAAACAGGATAGCCAAAATCTGGGAGCAAATAAACCAAAGGGCATAAACAGGATGGCCAAAATCTGGGAGCAAGTAAACCATAGGGCATAAACAGGATGGCCAAAATCTGGGAGCAAGTAAACCAAAGGGCATAAACAGGATAACCAAAATCTGGGAACAAGTAAACCAAAGGGCATAAACAGGATGGCCAAAATCTGGGAGCAAGTAAACCAAAGGGCATAAACAGGATAGCAAAAATATGGGAGCAAGTAAACCAAAGGGCATAAACAGGATGCAAAAATCTGGGAGCAAGTAAACCATAGGGCATAAACAGGATGGCCAAAATCTGGGAGCAAGTAAACTAAAGGGCATAAATAGGATAGCCAAAATCTGGGAGCAAGTAAACCAAAGGGCATAAACAGGATAACCAAAATCTGGGAGCAAGTAAACCAAAGGGCATAAACAGGATAACCAAAATCTGGGAGCAAGTAAACCAAAGGGCATAAACAGGATAGCCAAAATCTGGGAGCAAGTAAACCAAAGGGCATAAACAGGATAGCAAAAATATGGGAGCAAGTAAACCAAAGGGCATAAACAGGATGCAAAAATCTGGGAGCAAGTAAACCAAAGGGCATAAACAGGATGGCCAAAATCTGGGAGCAAGTAAACCAAAGGGCATAAACAGGATGGCCAAAATCTGGGAGCAAGTAAACCAAAGGGCATAAACAGGATAGCCAAAATCTGGGAGCAAGTAAACCAAAGGGCATAAACAGGATGGCCAAAATCTGGGAGCAAGTAAACCAAAGGGCATAAACAGGATGGCCAAAATCTGGGAGCAAGTAAACAAAAGGGCATTAACATGATGGCCAAAATTGACTAAGCTCATATTTGTTATACAGCTCTCTCTCTCTCACTTTTCCGATTCTTTGTTCAAACTTTAACTTAATAGTAACGTATATATTGTCAGTGAGTTCAAAGCAGGTTATATGAATTACATAATTTCACACGGGACATGATCAATATAAAAAAAACGTGTTAACTGTTTCGACATTTTTTTTTATTAAGAGTAACAATTGTGAATAATATAATTATTATAGGGGATGAACAAAATAAACATAAATCAACTATAATAGTACACATGTATAACTTATTATCATTGATTTTAAACTTGTACCTATTGAAAGTGCAAAAGGTAAATAAATTGGATATACGCCTATTGCTTTAAAGAATTGATCTGAGTTCCTCTTTTCAGAATGAATAGACGAACTGGCGGGCATATACCCGCATATTTTAGAAATTAGACCAATCAATAAATTGTGGTGTTATTTAGAAATACATTACTGCATATAAATATATCTTTATCCAAATTAATCCATATTATACATGTACATATGCATAGATAAGACATGCATGTACAATACTTACAGTAAGGAAGTACGTGTGTTTAAATATACATTTTATGTGTCCATAAAATACTTATCAACAATAATTTTAGTTAACAATCAAGTTAGTGATGTATATATATCATTAATGGCGCCCGGTTTTTCTATTTTATATTTCATTACATTATTATTTTTTTTGTTGGATTCGTGTCAGCCATCTTTTCAGTGTTGTGTTGGTTTTTATTTTTATTTTATTTTTTGTTTGGTTTTTTTTTTGCTTTTTTTTGTATCGTTTGTCTTCGTTCTTGTGTCCAGTATTGCCAGTGTCTTAAGATTGTCCATTCATGATTGTCATTTAGGATTTCTCTAAAGTTTATTTACATAAAATAGTGGTTTTGGACTTCAATGACAAAGCAGCAGATGAAATACTGTTTATCTGCCACTTGAGTCAAATATATAATAAAAAAGCGATAGACAACCGATCTTATCACTAGCTCTTATTTCTAATGATATCAAAATCGAAGACTGTAAACTGTGAAATGCATCTACTATCAATTCTAACTTGACGTCCTTCTTTCGCTTTGTAGACAAACGAGCGATTTATCTATTGGGTATAATCTCATTAGCACATGCGCCGGTGCATGTGACTGACTTTTCCGTCGTAAATGTACATGTTGATGAATTATCGTCTGCTCGAATTTGGCAGCATAAATTGTGTGCGACATTTTCCCCATACGTAAATATAAATTACCGTCTTCCAATCAAAATATATTACCGTATTTGTACTCTTAGACATATCAGAATCGAAATAAAACTAGTGTTTTACTATGTGTTGCAACACAATAGTCTTAAAATCTGTCTAGCGTAGAAGGATGTCCTTCGATTTACGTCTTCTGATTACCCATCTGGTATCTTAGATTTACGTCTTCTGATTACCCCTCTGGTATCTTAGATTTACGTCTTCTGATTACCCCTCTGGTATCTTAGATTTACGGCTTCTGGTTACCCCTTTGGTATCTTAGATTTACGTCTTCTGATTACCCCTCTGGTATCTTAGATTTACGTCTTCTGATTACCCCTCTGGTATCTTAGATTTACGTCTTCTGATTACCCCTCTGGTATCTTAGATTTACGGCTTCTGGTTACCCCTTTGGTATCTTAGATTTACGTCTTCTGATTACCCCTCTGGTATCTTAGATTTACGTCTTCTGATTACCCCTCTGGTATCTTAGATTTACGGCTTCTGGTTACCCCTTTGGTATCTTAGATTTACGTCTTCTGATTACCCCTCTGGTATCTTAGATTTACGTCTTCTGATTACCCCTCTGGTATCTTAGATTTACGTCTTCTGATTACCCCTCTGGTATCTTAGATTTACGGCTTCTGGTTACCCCTTTGGTATCTTAGATTTACGTCTTCTGATTACCCCTCTGGTATCTTAGATTTACGTCTTCTGATTACCCCTCTGGTATCTTAGATTTACGGCTTCTGGTTACCCCTTTGGTATCTTAGATTTACGTCTTCTGATTACCCCTCTGGTATCTTAGATTTACGTCTTCTGATTACCCCTCTGGTATCTTAGATTTACGTCTTCTGATTACCCCTCTGGTATCTTAGATTTACGGCTTCTGGTTACCCCTTTGGTATCTTAGATTTACGTCTTCTGATTACCCCTCTGATATCTTAGATTTACGTCTTCTGATTACCCCTCTGGTATCTTAGATTTACGTCTTCTGATTACCCCTCTGGTATCTTAGATTTACGGCTTCTGGTTACCCCTTTGGTATCTTAGATTTATGTCTTCTGATTACCCCTCTGGTATCTTCAAACTTTTCTTTCAGATAAATGATAATTGTAATCCATAGTGAATTTTAATGCTGCGCCAGAAATGACTTGATTTGTTCAGACTCAAAAAAGTAATGATATATGCTATGGTGAAAGTGATGATTTTATTCAAATTAATTCAACTTTTAAACATTGAAGGTTAACTATTTGATCTCTTTACATGTACAATTTGTGATGTATCGAGAATAGATAATATATGTATAACCGAGTGCATAAAGAAGGAAAGAATGTTTAAATAAAACTTAGAATAAATTTTAAGCATTTGTTTTTATATGCATATGTGTATTCCAATCATCAGTGATTAGTAATATGAGGCAGGTGCAACCTGAAACGCTCCCGAAGAACAGTAATTTTTCTTACTGCTTACAAAATATCAAGCTTAAAAATAACACTACCTAAAACTCTACAGCTGAAAACTTTGGATTTTTTGCAGCAAACGATCACAATGAATGAGAATGCGCAGTGGCAAATGATTAAAGATTCGGTGTTATTCGCTTTGAGTTCGTGATTTTCCGTTTCATTGTTTCATTTTTATTTGAAAAAAAATAGACTAGAGGTGTATTGTTCTGTATTTCTTTTTTTTTCTCGTTGCATCGATCACTTTATTTGCTACTCGCGTATTGTTTATATTGGAGATAGTTTAGGTCACGTGATTTGTCTTTTAATTTATTTCCGGTTGGCAGCCATAGCTTAGGTCACGTGATTTGTCTTTTAATTTATTTCCGGTTGGCAGCCATGTTGTTGAACATTTTGAAGTCCATTAGTATGTTCAAACTTCTACCATTAACACTCCCCTCGGGAGCGTACTAAGAGTTTAGAAATAAAGTTGTAATAGCCGTACTTCGAAGAAGGACAGATAATACAATGATTGATTGATTGATTGATTGATTGATTGATTGATTGATTGATTGATTGATTGATTGATTGATTGATTGATTGATTGATTGATTGATTGATTGATTGATTGATTGATTGATTGATTGATTGATTGATTGATTGATTGATTGATTGATTGATTGATTGATTGATTGATTGATTGGTTGGTTGGTTGGTTGATTGATTGATTGATTGATTGATTGATTGATTGATTGATTGATTGATTGATTGATTGATTGATTGATTGATTGATTGATTGATTGATTGATGTTTAATGCCAACTTTAGCAATATCTCAGCTATATCGTGGCGTAATAATACAATGACAAAATGACAAAGGAACAAAAAGACAAACAATGGTCAATAAAATACTACAAATAAAACTAAAGATTGAGCAACATGAAACCCACAAAAAAACGGGGGTGAATTTGGTACTTAACTCAACATTATGATATATGTGGACAATAAAGACTCAATATAAAGTGTAATATCTTTATAACATTGAGACAGTCGTTCAATTAAGATTACGTGGGCTAATCAATTATTTCGTATTTAATACTAATTATTTTATGTCATTATTTTAAGTGTTCAAAGATTTACAATATCACAAGTTTGTTCTATGGCTTGCCAATGACGTGTTAGTTATATTATAAATAACAAATCAAAGTTATAATCAATAAAGTTTGAGAGCAGAAAATACCAAAGGGGTAATCATAAGCCATATATGGACAGGTAATACAATGGCCAATACAAAAACGGTAAGAAGACATAACAACGGTACTTAAAACACTGCACATATTACCAACACGATAACACCAAAAACTCGGGGTGATCTCAGGTGCTCCGGTAGTGACACCCGTCGTGTTCATGTTAAATGACAAGCATCTTCTGATATGGAGATCGTGTTGGACGCCCATATACATAAATAGATACAACTAACATAAATGCAACACGAACTCCTACAAAGTAAACAGGAGTAAGAAAGACTGACCGAACATCGCGTTTACCAGGAAATCGTAGTGGACATCACAACACGGAATAAAAAAAAACATGAAGACATATAGTTAGACAAAACGATGTCGGTTATAGCTAGGAATCCCTTATAATAAAATAATCGGGAGAAATATTTATAGGAACAATGTTTTAAGCAACATTTCTCCTTTTGGTTCATGTCCAAGCCAATACCTAGATTTCCATCGGTTCCTACCTTTGTAATATTTATGTTTGGAAGGTGTTTTCTAGAGGATTGGTTCGTGTTGTTATATTTTTAACAATTAATGTTGAACCTTGTTGAGCTATTTTGTTTTTCCGATTCATTAGGTCAAGGTT
The DNA here is from genome assembly GCA_963680875.1 of Bathymodiolus brooksi. Classification (NCBI taxonomy): domain Eukaryota; kingdom Metazoa; phylum Mollusca; class Bivalvia; order Mytilida; family Modiolidae; genus Bathymodiolus; species Bathymodiolus brooksi. The sequence goes on along the minus strand of OY804578.1, from coordinate 82,387,862 downwards.
ATCCTATGCGTCGTTTAATATTAAATAAAACTAGAACGAACATCAATTATTCCTATACCTTGGAATTCATGATATAACACTTTTAAGTTTGTTACAACATTGACTTTCCTTGTTAAAATGACACCAATTGATTGAATGTTTAAAACACAGATGAGTACTGATAATATATCATGGCACAATGATGACTCACCAAAATATATTCATCACTAATAGTCACTACAGACCACATACATACAAAACAAATCATTTTGTTTTCATTCTACTAAACGGAAATTATTTCTCAAATATTTGTTCCCCAACTGCATTTGAGTTAACCTCGGGGTAAAGCAGAATAGGATCTAGTTTCTCAGTGTCTCATGCTTGTAGCATGTCACGTTACTAGTACGCAAATGATATACGCGGGAGCGGTTAGTATGTTACTAAATGGTATGGAAAATTTTAATGGCAAAATTGAACTCATCTCTTTTATCCTAGAGTCTGGTTGAAAGTTTTTCTATTGGTGTCCGATCTTAACAAATATGTTATCGATAAGGAACTCCAACATACTTCATTTTATGTGTAGCTCCTTTTGCCCATTCGTCGCGCTTGACAATACAAACCAATCCGCGACTAAAAGCTATAAACATATTATATTCCCAACAATTTTTAAAGCAAAATGCGCTAATAAATGGGTTTCAAATTTTATTAGGAATGGTAGCACTAAACACACAAAAGCAAAACGCCTGGACAAACGAAATTTTCGTTGGAGGAGGACGAGAATTAAAACTATCCAAAATATGCCTGAGAGGTTTTCAGTATCCACAACTGATTGACGCTTCTATGCGAATAGACTGTGTCAGTGTATGATTGTAGTTCGTAGTTGACAACAGACGAAATGTTAGTCATAGTTATAGACATAAAAATTCTGGCATAAAAATTGGTATTATACATTTTCTTTATTGATTCTTGTGAAGTTTTGATATCAAATATAAAGTTGAATACGCGATCATTTTCCTCGTTAATCGGAATAATTATTGATGACATAATATTACAATTTTGAACTATTTAATGATACATGATACCATGCAATTAATGATTGGGAAACAAGTTGTTTTGATCTTGTTAACATCAATCCCTATTTATCGGAATATACAGTTGCATTGATAACATGATATATATCACTAAGGGTAGAAACATTTAAAACGAACTACTACTAAAGTATTTTGGTTTTAATTACAGAAGAAGGTGTGATAAGAAAAATAATAAAGTGTTGTTTGGTGTGAAAAAGGATTAGGGTTAAGGTTATGGTGTTTAACAATATTTCAGTTATATCGTGGCTGTCAGTCTTATCCGTGGAGGAAACCCGGAGAAAATTACCGACCTTCCGCAATTGTGAAAAACGTAAGATGCAAAGTAAATAGGGGAAAATAAGAGGGCTATGTAATGATGAGACTAAGAAGTAAAACGTTAACTACTTACTATGAACATTTGTATACTAAAAATTAAGCTGACATTTTGATCGTCCGAGAAATTTGATGATCCAATAAGTCAACGATTGAACGTCACGTTCATGGGAATACTTGAAAACAGGAAAGGTAGTAGCGTGGGATGCGTGAAATGACAAAATTATGAGCCCGGTAAAAGAAGAAGATCATACCATATATCTCGTCGATCAAAATATGTTGTCAATATCTTCTGTATTATATAATATATATATCATTATAAACTTTACCATTCTGATTTATTTTGCGCATCCCAACGTGGTTTCTTCATATTATAGTATCACTAATATGTACTCCATTTGTACATTGCATCAGGGAAGATATGGAAATAACAAAACATGAGAGAACAAACCTTAGACATAAACATTAGTTACAAATTAACAGTGATAAAGACAAAACAAAAACAGATAAAAGGGCAAAGGATCAAACGCAACGAACTCCCACAAAATGAAACCAGGATCTAGACTAGTAGTTGTAAAACTGGTTTTCACTTTAGTGTCGTCCTTCTGTATTGCATGTGCTGTGTATGTTTTGCTGTCTCTGATCATTTATATACGTCAGTGCAAATTTTGATTGACAGATGAGAATCACGATGACCCCCAGTCCAGTGTCAAAGTCAGTTCATTGTACAATACCTACGTGAATTTAATAATCATTTAAACGGCTTTCAATACAGGTACATATACCTATACGCTTCCGTTTTTGAGATTATTAAAGTTGAAATTTCGAGATTCAAAAACAGAAACTACGAGATTTAATCATCCAAATTTTGAGATTTAAACAATCGAAATGTCTAGATTTAAAAAAAAAGGTCATAATTGCAAGCTTAAGTGGAAATATTGAGATATTCCTATCAAGATTTCTTTGACTGAGGATTGCTGCTGTTAGCCTGTCTTTGTTCAGTTAACGGCTTCAGATAACCCTTTGGTTTCATTAAACTTTTCTTTGTACCAAAATAACTAAAAGTGAGAATATTGTTAAAATCTTTTCTATTATAATTTTCAATACTATTCATAGTGAAATATTAATTGTATTCATACATGTGTCACAATTCTGGAGGAACTACTTTTTAAGGCAAGAAATCGGGTGAAGGGTTAGAGTTATGGTGTTTATCGTCACTTTCAATAATATTTCAGCTATTTCGTGGCGGAGGAATGATGGTAGACACTGATTGCAAAGGTAGTTGTAAATCCAACTTCCATACGATCACGACCACTACGACCCCACGAGAAATCGGGTGTTTTAAGAAGTACATTTAGATACTTTAATGATGATGATTTATCTACGATTGTATTAAAATTATTATGTTTTAGCTAAATTTCTAATGATGATGGGAAGGACAACAAAAGTATTCTACTTACTTTGGTATAGAAAGCAGTATTTCTGCTTAAATCAACATTTACAAGTTTATTAAGACATTTAATATTTTCTGTATAATTTTATTATCTGTAAACTCATATTTTGTTCCCATATTTAAGTTTACCTTATAGAATGGTCAAAAGGGGTGTTATGGTGCTTAACACAACTTTCAACAATATTTCAGTTATATCGTCGTGGTTGTATTGGTGGAGGAATTCGGTGTACCCGGTGAAAACCACCGACCTGGTAAACTTTGTCACATAATGTTGTATCGAGTACACCGCTTCTTAGCGGGATTCGAACTCACTTAGTGGTGATATGCACTGATTGAATAGGTAGTTATAAATCCAACGACCATACAATCTCGACCACGATGGCCCCTTGAATGGTTAAAAAGGCAGGATATATTACGTAATTGTCTGTTTACTATTATAGTCTTTTATATTTTTCTATCTCCATAAAGAAAAAAAAAAGAAAAAAAATTTGGCATGGCAATCTTTTGACTTTGAGAGTACCTGGTGAAGGTTATTCCAGAATCACTTTCTGCGCACTAAATTAGATACCTACATTTTCATAAACCTTTAAAAAAAACGAATAACAAAATCTTATGGCCTTTTTGCTAGTTCAAAATTCGTAATTATTAGGTATATGCATGTCATGATCAGATAAAAGATTGTATCTATTTACTTGCACTCTTCGTCGTCGCCTTTGATAATGTTTCAAAGAATATTCACTGTGTAAATCACTTTGATAATTTAATAATTGTGTAAATCACTTTGATAATATGATAATTTATATCAGTTATATAACAGCATTTATCTACACAGATGAAATCACAGAAGTAATTTGTCACTTTAACTGAATAAACAATCACCCCTTATTGTGTGGTGATATGGGAGGGAGTGATGTTTTATCTAGCCAGTATTATCTACTAGTCCGTTAAAAACCAGATGCAATATGACAATAAATGAGTTTTTTTGCTTATTTGTTAGTTTCTTTCTTTTTGTTTTTGTTCTTGTGTTTGTTTTTTTGTGTTTTTGTTTTTGTTTTTTGTTTTTGTTTTTTTTTGGGGGGGGGGGGGGTTTGGAGGGGCAATAGAAAGATAATCTCCTTTATTTGAAATTAATAGCAAATATGGTCGCTTCGGCGTCAATGTTGATGTTTTAACACGTCCCCCTTTAAACTGAATGAGTGTTAGCTAACTGAAGCAACAGTCCGCAAGTTACACACGAGCACATTATCCTGACTCCTTATTGCTACGTTTTTAATGGAAAAGCAGCAAATACCAATTTTTATTATCTTTGAATTGATCGGCCCCGGCGATCAAAACCACGATATTACGTATTGTAATTGAACACGCTTACCACGATACCGTGACAAATGACATTTTGAAATTAATAGTTGGGTATTAATATAAATTCTAACATTAGGTCCTTCTTTCGCTTTGTAACAAACGAGCGATTTATCGATTGGGTATAATCTCATTAGCACATGCGCCGGTTCATGTGATTGACTTTCCCGTCGTAAATGTACATGTTGATGAATTATCGTCTGCTCAAATTTGGCAGCATAAATTGTGTGCGACATCGTCCGCAAACGTAAATATAAATTACCGTCTTCCAATCAAAGTATACTATCGTATTAGTACTCTGGCTCGGGATAAAATACTAATATCCGGCAACCCATGTTAAAACTAAAAAAAACACGTTCTGGCTTCCATGATTTATTTCTTAAATATATGTTCAGCAAGTTTTCTTTCAATATCGGTTTACTTTGTATTTTTTATTACAAAATATTCCAAAACAGGTTTCTAAGTAAAACAGACATTTAAAAATAAACGTTAGATAATACAGAAGGTTCAATCAAAAATTGACAATCCAGGAAAACTGGAAACACAGGCACACAAGACGAAAACAAACAAAACAATAACACAACACAGCACGGACACCACCACACACAAACAACACATGAGCCTTCCTACAAACAACTGGAAACAAAGACGAACCTAGCATTGTTCACATGCGGAATCGCAACAGACACAACAACAAGACAACACAAAAAACCAAACAGATGAGCAACATGGACCCCACCAAAAAACCGGGGTGAACTCGGGTGCTTTTGTTCATTGTTGGGGTGAAATGAAAACTTAATTCTCAGTTTTAGAATTTCTTCAAAGTTCGTTTTGATATGACTTATAACATCATGTCTGTGTAAAAGATTGAAAATGCAAAAGGTATGTACTGCTCTCATTTTTAAAATAATTTAAAATTTTGGCAGTTCAACTTATGATTTGTAGCAATAATAGAAAATGAGAGTACACAAACAGACACGTTGTTTGTTCAACACAATAAACAGACGTACCATGCAGTACTAAGGTTGTCATATATGATTATTTTTTAATTTTTATTTACTTTTCTTTTATTTATTTATTTTTATTTTGAGTTGTTTTGTTTTGATTCAGTTTTTTTTTCCATTAAATCTATATAATTAATAGTTTTGATGGTGTTGTGTTTACTACATGTGGCTTTCTAAAAAAAAATTCCTAATCGTGTTCCTAAATTCAAATAGAATTTTTTTTTTAATTTCTTAATGTAGTTCTATCAAACAATTAAACGATACCTAATATGTTTTCTAAACATGCATTTAATCAATCCGTACAAAGTAAAATAATAATTTTTTTTTATTGTTATCGAATACTGTTAATAACAATATTTTTCATGAGTACCCGACATGATAGCGTTAATTGAACACGTGACCTAACGGTCAAAAGACCTTTCCAAGTTCGAGTTTCCTATTCGTTCTCCAAAATTGTCCAATCACAACGCTGCATCTATTGGATACGACGTTCTGATTGGTTGTTTTTGGAGTAAAGAGTACAAAACTCGTACTCGAAAGTTTTATGATCGTCAGGCCAAAAAATGTTTGCTTCCGTCTGTCTAAAAAAAAATAATCTCTATGCACAAGTTCTATATCGATAGATTTGTTTTCTTTGTCATCAAATAAACAGTTTCTAATCTGTATTTGTGACGAGAACAATTCTACACTAACAATTCACGCAGATAAAAGGTAGCGCGGTAAGTTAGGACTATGATGGTGTGAAAGCCGACATTGTCTCACCACCTTTAGAGTTATAAATACAAAATGTACATGAAATTCCTAGTTTTTTTTTAGCTACCGTTAGTGTTAAGAATTGAAAGAAAGTTTTACAGTTTCCATTGATTACTGTGAATCGCTTAATAGAATACCCCCATTCCCACCCTCCTCTATTGACGGGTGTTTTATTTGTAATAATTCCTGACAAACATTTTTCATTGCGTGCTGCTACAAACGTTTTTCATTGCATGGTGCTGCAAGCTGTCCTTTACATAAAAGGAGCATAGCTTTCCCCAGCCACTGATTGCTACCCATCTATACATATGCACCGGGGTGAAGTCGTGTGTTCCGGAATAGCAATGAGTTCCTGCTCCACATGTGGCACCCATCGTGTTATTCTTGTTACAAACCCGGTGATAAGTCATGAACTAAGAAAGGACTGGATGCTGATTACGACAAATTTAACCAGGTGGCGACCGTAAAAAGTGATAACTTCAACTTAACCACTGGGAACCCTTCGTTCAGTAGTTTTCTTGTCAGCAGCAACACTCTATCACAAAATCATGATAGGAACCACAAGGAATGTTGGAATGTTGCTACATATAAATGGAAAATTCAAAATGGGAAAATTTAAATCATCTCTTTTGTCGGAAAGTTTCGTTAACTTGCTTGATGGAAAAAAACAAAAAACTTTGGAAGATACCAAAGGGGTAATGAAAAGCATGTGAATCGGACAAACAATGAAATGGACAAAACAGAAAAAGGCGAAAAGACGAACGATTTTCAACAAGATACTACATAGAAGACTAAAGACTGAACAACACGATTTTCATCGGAATGGTATCCTGTTCCTGCCATACTACTGACAGGCATCGAGTTACTAATGCTGAAAACCCGGTGATAAGTCATACACGATGAAAGGACGATATTTGACTACCACAGACGGAACTACTCCATGGTCATCTGTAATATTAGTATTCCGTAACGCTGAACCAAGTCATGGTGGCGACTGTAAAACGTTTGAAGTCATGACTTCAAATTAGCCACTAGGAACCCTTGGTTCCGTAATTCCCTTGTTAACAGTAACCATGATAATAAACACAAGAACATATATATATACTACATGTATAGATGTTCTGCATATAAATGGAAAGTGCAAAATAGGAAAAATTTGTTATCAATCGACTTTTACTGTTAATTTCTGGATGCATGTATAGGAATGAAGCAGACATGGCTGTATGTGTGGTATCCTTTATTTAGTTTTATGGAATATATGCGGTCGACTTGGTTACTGAATTATATATTTTTCAATGAAATGGGATCATCTATGTGAAATTAAAGGAGCTAACTATTCCATGATGTCTGCTGGATACGAATAAGCACATCCGCGAGAAGATAAACAGAGTTGGTAGCCATGAAAATGGCAACTGACTGTTGCAAAAATGTTCATATTTACATCGCGTCACAATGCCCCTTTTTGAGGTTGTAACCAACAATACACAGGGGCTCACACGCGGGTTGGTAAACAAAGCATATTTAGTATCAAATTACTTACAAAAACTAGCAAATATAAACATATTTATACACATTAATATTTATGAGAACCACATATCTGTCATATGCGTCATTCTTTTTTTTTTAAGATTAAAATTCAGAATTCATTCATAAAATTTAGCTGTATGATAATAACATTAATTCATTTCTAATTTTGTTACAAGTACAAGGACAAGTTCTTATGAAATATCAGGTTCCGCTATGACTTGCGAGATTTAATTAGTGCAGCGAAAATATACGTTTCCTTTACAATTAAAAATTAATATTCCTCCACTCACGGAAGCGTGAATAATCAAAGAGTGCTATATTTCACTTTTAAAAGACCTATTAAACTAGACCGCATTAAATTACCTTGAATATCTTTTTCTGGTTATACATTAATTAACAGCCTACAATTAATTGTTCTAGTAATAACAATAAATTAATTCAAACCTAAAAATGGCAAAGTACATAATTGAACGATGAATTTTTAATTATAGATCTTATTACCTTTTCAGTCTACAAAGGTCGGATATGGTGCTATGACGTACAACCGAATCTGGTTAACGATGGATCGCAAGCTACACCGCTTAAAATGTTCAGCTGTTCGTAAAGAGCAACGCCTTATCAATCTTTTTAGAAAAAAATTATCCGAACGTTCTAATATTAATATAGTGAAACCGGTCTAGACCGAACACCCTTCGGAGGGCCCGGGTGGCTCAATGAGTTAGGTAATTGGATTACCTAACAGCTCATACAAGCCTATCACCAATACGGCGTGGGTTCGCGCCCGTCTTTGTAGATTACAAAAAAGGGTGCACTCGACTCGCAGCCGCAAGTGATAAAGATTACCAGTTGCTTGCCCATGGTCGGTGGTTCTCTCCGGGTACTCCGGCTTCTTCCACCACTAAAACTGGTCTCCATGATATAGCTGAAATATTGCTGAAAGTGACGTTAAAACACCAAAAATCAAATCAAAATCAAATCCGAATACCCTTCAAACATTGGACTAAATTGTAAGTTGAGCTTATACACGATTCCAGTTTATTCAGGGTTTTGTTTATGAAGGTTCCACTGCACATATGTCCTAATTAAAAAAGAAGAAGAAATATAAATGTACATGTAAATGAGAAGGTTATTGATTTTCTCCTTCGTATATATGGTTGACCTAAAACAGACCAATTTTGAGTTTGTGCAATTGTCTGATAATTTTTGTTAATAATAGGTTGCAAGTACACTGTATAAGCTTTCCAAACAAAGCTTGCCAATCCGTTGGCCAACAAATTTCACTGTTTAAACTTTCTTTTCATAACTTGATGTCTTGCCAGCGAACTGGAAGGAGTTGAAAGGAAAGGCACCTGGAAAAAAAACTTACCTACGGATGCGATTGAAAGTTTTGAATACAAAATAGTTTCTTTTAATTTAAAATGATTAACAACACTCATAGTTTGTATGACCCCAGTTTTACAACACTTCAGGAGAATTTAAAAAAATTTAAAAACCCTTTTTGGAAAACAATTAAGAAAGGTATGGATGACTTTACACACATATCGTTTAAAGCACATACATGCAAATATATTAACAAAAATAATGCATATTGCATTTCTCTATGAAAAATCCTCCCTGCATCACATTTATTTCTATCAGTAAAAGTTCTAAATAAACACAAAATTACTAGATAATATTCATAAAATTATGACAGCATGCTATTTCATCAATCATGCATTGATTTTTATGTAATCCAAAAGCACTGACAATTACGATCTGGTTGAATAAACGTTTGAAGATACCAAAGGGATAATCAGAAGCCGTAAATCAAAGAAGGGAGGACAGATACCTTCATGTTTGGTATGCGAGGACGACAGGAGTAGATTTAGAGATGTAAGCATGAAAGCAAGCAATTTCAGATCGAAAGCATTCCTTATAAATTGTGTGAGGGGGGAGGGGAGGGGGCAGACCGGAAACCGAGAAAGGGGAATCTGGTCATACCAGATCATTTCCACCGAAGATGTAATAAAAAATATTTTCCCCATTAAAAAGTCATTATAATCTTTGCAATACTTTACAAGTACATGTATAAACGATATAGAAGTAAGTACACATGTACCTGAAAAGTTGTAGCTTTAGCCAAGTAAAACAGATATCGTGACTAGAATAATATGCCACAATTGTTATACATACGCGTGCCAAACGTAATATTATTTTTTGATGGTCAAATTTGCTGGCTCATTGACCAGCTACTATTTAATATATCTTTATCTAAATATAACACACATTTAAATGAGTGCCATTGTACCGTTGCCACACTCTAGCCAACTAATATTTATATTTTTAATTGACTAGATCAACGTTTAAAGAAAGTTCTATGTATGATGTTATTTTAAAATAAACGGTTATTTGAACAACATAAAGATGAAACAATATATTGCTCTGAATAGATTTTGAAAAATGATATGAAAATACTGAACTTAATTTCATTATATTTTACTGCTTGCCTTCCGTGGAACCTGAGTTAGCCATCATACTCCACCCCACCGCCACCCCCTCCCCAATCTGTAGTTTTCTATATAGTGTTTTGAAGATCATTGTTCGTCTTTTTGGCACTTTAGCCATTGTATTGTTTGTCTTTTTGGCACTTTAGCCATTGTATTGTTTGTCATTCTTCAATTTACGGTTTCTGATTACCTCTTTGGTATCTTCAAAATTTATTTTACTCCAATAAGCAAAATAATCTCTTTTCATAAAAATGACAGTAAAACATTGCTATGGTTACCTATTCCTGAGAGAGATTAACTGTAGCATTAATAAATTGCAAATTAAGCCATGGAGGTCAAATTGGCGTTATGATCAAATGAAAAAAAAAAACACTCTGTCAGAACAATTCCAAAATTAAATATCAAAATCGTAGAAAGAGGCAAAATCGAAAATCCCTAAAACACAAATACGGTCATGTCAAATATTTCTTGAAACACTTATTGAAGGCTTCAACATAGTTCCGATTGTTGGTTACTATCTAAATGGTCTGAAATCATTAATAAAAACGTTAATATCTGATTTATTGAACACGACACTTTTCTGGAATACCCTTGGAAGTCTTTAAAAGTCTTTGGGAACAAGTAAACCTAATGACCAAAACATGATAGTAAAAATCGGCTAGGGTTATCTATGCCTCAGATATTTGATTTTGATTATTGGTGTTTAACGCCACTTTCAGCAATATTTCAGCTATATCATGGCGACCAGTTTTAGTGGTGGAAGAAGCCGGAGTACCCGGTGAGAACCACCGACCAATGGCAAGCAATTGGTAAGCTTTATCACTTGCGGCTGCGAGTCGAGTGCACCCTTTTTGTAATTTACAAAGCCGGGCGCGAACCCTCTATACCTCAGAGAGATTGACCTTAATCTTAATAAATTACATGTATCATTTTACGTCAGGTACATTTTAATAATGAGGGTTGGTATTTTACTCAAATGACCGCATAATTTCACTAAGAGGGAAGGCTTTTGCACATGAAGTACATGTGCAAAGTCAGGAAAGTGCGCGTTGTTGTATTTATGTATTAGGGGTGTCGATTTTAACTCTTTCTGTAATTTTTCTATTGGCTTCTGTTCCAACAGTGTGCTCTTTTTTATTTAAGAAATAAATCATGGAAGCCAGAATGTGTTGAGAGTTTTAACATGGGTTGGCGGATATTAGTATTTTATCCCGAGCCAGGGGCGACGGATAAAATTTACTAATATCCGCCAACCCATGTTAAAACTCAAAGCACATCATTCTGGATTCCATGACTTATTTCGATTCTGATATGTCTAACAGTACAAATACGGTAGTATACCTTGATTGGAAGACAGTAATTTATATCTACGTTAGCGGAAATTGTCGCACACAATTTATGCTGCCAATGGAAAAGTCAGTCACATTTACCGGCGCATGTGCGAATGAGATTATACCATCGATAAATCGCTCGTTTGTCTACAAAGCGAAAGAAGGACGTCATGTTAGAATTTATTATATTTTTACTAGATATAATTTCATTAATTTCGTGTTTTCCATCGTCTTTTCATAGAGTAAGATTGTCCATCCGAGGATGCCTGTTAGATTAATTCCAACAAATGACAACATCGAGTTCGTATCACAATTAGCACTCTGACCTTCCATAAAGCAATCTGACAACAATAAAACGCGTGCTATACATATTTACCGTATGCGTGTTAAGATAAATACTACTACTAGGTGCCTAAACGATGACCGTCTTCAATATTCGATTGTTGTTTTCAAGTAATTGTCATCAATTACAACCTCTACATTTAAATGATATATCGATGGCAATTGACAATTGTGGTAGTATTATAGGTCGAATTGAACTAAAATGATCAATCAAGCGTGTCGTCGATCTATTAATAACCAGGAAACTGGTTTTTTATATAGATTATAATCAATTTCTGTTGTATGTGTCAATATTTCCATTCTTGTCATAAGATGATATAGATACACATTGTGCTATTGACGTTCACTTATTTGTATGATGGAAAAATAGTAAAATTAATATGAAATGGAATTAAATAAGAGAATAGAGGTAAATGGAAAACTTACGGGCAAACTATATCTTCTGTGGTATATGAACCTTATAAACCTATATTCTAATGTAGTTGTTTAATACTCCTGGTTTCTGATTGGACAATGCTGTAATTTTCACGGTAACAATTTCACGGTTGAAATTAACCCGAATAATCCAGTCGTTATATTACTCTCCCGCTAGTCGCTGCATTAACGCGAAAGTGCCGATAGAGGGCGCAGTATTATTCAAGTTAAGTTGAAATATCACGAGATATTTTTTTTAGAATTTTAGCCGCTTACGTCATCTTGTCAATAATGTGGCAATACACATCTATACACATGATTACATTAGAATGGTGATAACTGTATTGTATTTGAAAATGTTACGGCATCAATTGTCGATTTAATGGTCTTACATGGAACAACTTTTGCGGACGAAGGAATGTTTCCACTATTCACTCATCTGTCAGCTGATTACCGCTTACGTCATCTTGTCAATAATGTGGTAATACACATCTCTATGCTCATGATTACATTAGAATGGAGATAACTGTATTGCATTTGAAAATTTCAACGCGGAGCCAGTAAACGGACATTTGCGACCATCAAATCTTCAATTGATGCCGTGAAATTTTCAAATACAATACAGTTATCTCCTAATTTACCGCTAGTTTAAGCGATTCTTGACCGATAGTTCAAGTGATTGAAATGATAGTTCAAGCGATTGAAACTGATAGTTCAAGCAATTGAAACTGGTAGTTCAAGATAGTGAAATCAATGGTTCAAGAGATTGAAACTGATATTTCAATCGATTGAAATCGATAGTTCAAGCGATTGAAACCGATAGTTCAAGCGATTCTTGCAGATAGCGTACACCAAATAGTTTTACTGGTCGTACTCTTTATTAAATGAAGTTATGAGTGTAGACACAGATTGAATTGTGTGAATGTGTCTGGCAATTAGATTTTATAAAAGTGTCTGTATAAAATACATCAAATAGAAAGTATTACAAATTTAAAAAAAAAAATATTTATGAATAATGTTATTCTGATTTCGTAAATCGAAGGACAGACATGTGCAGCACAATGACAAAAGGAAAACAGACAAAGGGGAAAACAATGATCTACAAAACAGTGTATAGAAAACTAAAGATAGAGTACCACGAACCCCACTAAAAACCGGGGATGATCTCAGATGCTCCGGAACGGTAATCAGTTCCTGCTCCACTAGTAGCATCCGCCGTGTTACTCTTGTTACAAACCCGGTAATAAATCATAAAGGAGGAAAGGACAGGATTGTGATTACGACAAATGGAACATATCCGTGGTCAAAAGTCCGCGTAAAAAGCAATTTTCCCATCATCTACCCTAAAAATAAGTTACAAATGTATAAATGTATCACATCTCAATATTGTCATCTTACCCCACTAAAGGACCTTTGGATTTTTTCCTTTCTTATTGAAGTAATACGTAAAGAAGTAAATTCTCAATAATTCCGACAATGTTTTAAATTTTATATGGTTGTCTATCAGCAAGGTTTGATAAGTAATAAATATATTGTTTTTGGTTTAAAATGACACATTTTTACATAAACGTACCGGACACGTGTAGTTACAACAGTTTTCTCTTTATTTTCATTCTGTAAGTAAATATTCGGTGAAATTGGCTTTAGATTCGGATGAACTTGGACTTGTCAAAATGGTGTTAGCTACGACCTCAAAGAACCCTGACTTTTATTTACATAGTTTAATAAACCGGTAATCTATTGACATCTACATTTTCTTTTCATTACTGTACAAGGTATACACAAATGTCAAATAAATACCTGAATATTTCTGTCATACCTGTGATTACGAGATAAGCGATGAAGAAATCTAACTAATATCCATCTTTTTTTTTTTTTTACAGTATTTGGTGAAATCGAAGAGGTGGAAATAGGATGGTATAGTTCGTTCAGATAAGGATTTATCGGACAAAAATTCGCTAATCAAATTGACTCGGGTTACAGAGTGAAAATAGAGATACAGTTCTATCATAAAATAAATCAAAGCGTATGTATATATTAGAATGGCATATATACCTTCGTTCAACACTGAAAACAAATACCGCTTAGGTTCAGAAAGGTTCGCTTCTGTCATAAATTCTAGAACTGTTACGTCATTGAAATGTTCTGAATCCAACATTTATTCAATTTCTTTTTCAAATTTAACAACTATAAACTTGCAATACATAAAAATTATCTAGAGAAAAAAAAAGCTTACTCACAAATCAGCTATAAATTAGTCCTGGATATAAAGTTTACTATCAAATAAACTGTAATTTAGTCCTGGAAATAAGTTTACTCACAAATCAATTATAAATTAGTCCTGGATATAAAGTTTACTATCAAATAAACTGTAATTTAGTCCTGGAAATAAGTTTACTCACAAATCAATTATAAATTAGTCCTGGATATAAAGTTTACTATCAAATCAACTGTAATTTAGTCCTGGAAATAAAGTTTACTCACAAATCAACTACAAGTGATTTTTTAAAAATTTTGCCTACAATTTATAGGGAAGGAGAATTGATATATTCTGTAGAACTTGGCACTGCTACTTGGAAATATATATAAATAACAGTATATAAGACATGATAATTTAGAGGTTTATCAGCATTTGGAACTGCTACTAGGGAATATATATAAATGGATATTTTTTTCTGCTACAGCACGTGTGCATTCTACATACATATAGAAGCTAGGTTTCAAGTTTTAATAGGTTTCTAAAATAAGTGATTTATTCGAATTATAATATATAACAAGAGTATTTCTTAGCTCTTTTCTTTTATTACTGAACCATAAATTACAATCACTTATAATATATATATATGTGTGGTCTAGGGTGCTGGACATAAGGCTAAGCGATTGGTGCTGCAGTGTATCAATGGTGTGAGTTCAAATCCCGTCGAGGGAAGAACAAAAATTTGTCAGCTCAAAGATCTAATTTAGCTTTTGCTTAATTTTCAGACGTATATATTATATTCAGAAGACGGGTAACCCAATTCGTAAAAATATATGTTTGAATAATGCTTCTCAGATACAATAAAATCGTCCATGATCTATAAATGAAGAAAGGTTTATATAGTCATACTTGTCCTTTGTGTTGTGGTTTTTTTTAGCTAAGAAAGTAATAAAAAGGTGGTAAGTACCATACGCCATAAAAAAAAGAAATTGGAGGCAACGAGATGTCTGATAATAATGCACTCAACATTTGCTTTACCATTTGATAATTTATTTCAATATACACCGAACCTCCGGGGGTGGAAGATAAAGTCAGAGATATCTCTGTTATGTTGAAGATTGGTTGACTGAAATTTAGTGAAATAATATAAATGACAACGTATAGGCGCGTGAAGGTTATATATCCCTGTAAATTAACAAGGTTTTGTCAAACTATATTAATGTATTCCTTTGATTCGTCCTTGCTATGCCAAAGGAATTTACTTCTAACCGTCTCGGAGGGTCGGAGTTCACCCCAGTTTTTAGTGAGATTCGTGTTGCTCAATCTTTAGTTCTTTGTTTCTCCTTTTGTCATGTTTTTCTCTTGGCCATTGTATTGTCTGTCCTTCGATTTACGGATTCCGTTTACCTTTTTTGTATCTTTGAGCATTTTTTACGTCAGTCAGCAGACGACAGTGTCATTTTGTGTTGTGTTTTTGTTTTGCTTGTCTTCTTCCTGTGTACCTTGTGTTGCCAGTTTCTCTGGATTGTCCATTTTTGATTGCCTTTTCGGTATTCTTTAACGTTTATTATACACCAGCTTAGTCGTTCTTGTACTTAAATGCTTTTTCTCTGTAAAATGTGTACCGAATACCACTTTAATTAATTGAAGCGGTTGGATGTGTGATTGACAACTCAGAAGGCATTGGGTGAAGATGACAATGACTTCACTTATTTAAAGGTTTGCCTCATTAACAAGAATCAACCTACGCCCTTCCTCCAGGATGCTTTAGTGTCAACGATCGACGGGATATAAACACAACAAGAGTCAAATATAATAGAAAACGATTTAGAAATAAACCTCATATAAATATATAATATATGACAAAAATGTTAAATAGATAGCAATCGGATTTTTTTTTTTATTAAAGTCAAGTGCAATGGTGAGCAATGTAAGCAAAAGTGGTGAGCTTTATATCAAATAATTTGTGAAGAAAAACCATCAACGGCAATTTGTCAACTGCAATTAAAGATATGAACAATTGAAACCACATATTAAATCATTCATAAAAAGATTGTTTTCAGATAAATTTAGTTCATATTAAAGGCAACTGCTTTTAATACATCTCACGAACAAAAGCGCGCCTGCAAACCTACATACTTAATTTTTTTTCTCGTGATTCAAACTGCTTCAACGATGACTAATAATGTATATACTTCATCAAATTCGTATTGAAATACATATAAAAACATAGCTTCTTAATAGAATTTTAATGTTTCATTTTCTTGTGTGTTAAAAAGATTAATCATTATGAATGGGAACGTTTAAACGTGATAATATTTTATTGTGATAATTTTGTAAATTTTTTCACTTCTCACACTCAAGACTATTAAGTGCTCAAATACTTTTAAATTATGAAATTGTTTGGTGAAGGTAAGCAAGTAAATAAATAAACAAGTAAACATCTGAGGTGTTTATGTTGTTAAAATACAATAAAGGTAATCATTATTGACCTGTTGATCACCCGTGGAAACCTGGTGTAAACAAATATATGACCTAAGTTAGTAACTTCTCTCGGAAGCGTGTGCATAGTCCCTGCAAAATACACGTTCTCTGATAATATATGACGAATCATATGCTCAATTCAGCCACGTTCAAAGCAATCTATAATATCTTCTAATGAACCAACAGTTCATTAAAAGTGGTCTCTGGTGGCCTGTTACATGACGAAAATGTCAGATAAACGTTAGAGAAAACCGAAGGGGCAATCAAGAATGTACAATCCAGAGATACTGGGAACATTGGTCACACAAGTCACAGAACGATGACAAAGAAAAAACAACGCAACACTTACACAGTACTTGTGACAATGGAAACATCCGTAGATAGACCTAATAAACATCTTCACGGTGTGTTGCTTGCTAAACTGTCCACGTCATGAAAAATCTATCGCGGCTGTATGTAAGGCTTATCGTGATCGCCAATAGTGCGGTTGATCGTAGATTCGATTCAAACAACCTAAAAATTAATTGGTGATATTTGGTATTTGTTGTTTCTCGGGATAAGCACGCCATATAAAGAAATAAGAGCTTCAGAGTGTGGGTCTAACAGTAAGCTGTCGTCATCATTATCAGTTCATCAAAATTTATTTTTTAACAAGATTATTTAGCTGAAAAGTGTTAAACAACCAATTGACCAACAATTATGGAGCTTCGCCCGCTCAAACTGTCGATAACTCGAACAAATGTTGACAGTTTTATCGAGTTCGAATTATCGAAGTTCTACTTTATATCGAAATTAATTTTGCTACTGTCGACCTTTTAGGTGTTGCATATAACTACTGTCTTGACCGAATATATAAGAGAAATAATATCTAAAAGTATCTCCGAAAGAAGGCATTAAATTGAAAATCAAGTTGATTTTTTTAGATGGATTATTAGTACAAGAAGATAGCCAACATCGAATTTATTTTATTTACATCATGTAATCTTGAAACAAGGGTGAAAAAGTCGAAAAACTATCTCTTACTGTTCTCGTGTGTCTAAAAGCAAATTAAATACAAATAAACTTGTAAATGGTAAGAACATAAATAAAAAAGGTACGTATGTAAGTACAATACGATGGTATCAAATCAGGTTACTTGGAAAGTTGAGAAGTTCATGCTGCTCAATCAGTAGTTTTTGGTGTAGAGAATGTTTTTTTCGACCGTTGTCTATCTTTTTGTCATTTTACTTGGTCTTTGCAGTTTCTGTCCTCTGTAGAATTACGGTTTCTGCTTACCTCTTTAATATCTTCAAACTTTTGAGAGACGTTTTAACTTTTGATATATGTTCGTGATCGTATCCTTAACACATAGTATACTGTTATTTAACATCGATACTTGCGTTTATCTAAGATTAAATTTCCTCGATTTCATTCTTACTATATGTTTAAATTGTTTATAACAAGCCCAACACCACTAACATGAGAAATAGGCCCTTATACTCACCAAATATGTTTAAAAAAAAAGATTTCCAGATACCTACCCATTAACGTGAGTTCACCGGCCAGTCCGTTTTAAATGTCCGAACACTCTTCTTTCAGAACTGATACAGAAATAGGACAATTGTAGCAACGACTTTTGATTGGCACTGAAATAGTATGGAAAATGAGTAGGTACGAAAATTTTGTCTTTTGTAATGGCTACAGTGCTTCTTCTTTTTCCTCTCTCTAAATCTACAATGGAGCTCTTTAACGTGTATGGAGCGTGACACTCTTTAACGTGTATGGAGCGTGACACTCTTTAACGTGTATGGAGCGTGACACTCTTTAACGTGTATGGAGCGTGACACTCTTTAACGTGTATGGAGCGTGACACTCTTTAACGTGTATGGAGCGTGACACTCTTTAACGTGTATGGAGCGTGACACTCTTTAACGTGTATGGAGCGTGACACTCTTTAACGTGTATGGAGCGTGACACTCTTTAACGTGTATGGAGCGTGACACTCTTTAACGTGTATGGAGCGTGACACTCTTTAACGTGTATGGAGCGTGACACTCTTTAACGTGTATGGAGCGTGACACTCTTTAACGTGTATGGAGCGTGACACTCTTTAACGTGTATGGAGCGTGACACTCTTTAACGTGTATGGAGCGTGACACTCTTTAACGTGTATGGAGCGTGACACTCTTTAACGTGTATGGAGCGTGACACTCTTTAACGTGTATGGAGCGTGACACTCTTTAACGTGTATGGAGCGTGACACTCTTTAACGTGTATGGAGCGTGACACTCTTTAACGTGTATGGAGCGTGACACTCTTTAACGTGTATGGAGCGTGACACTCTTTAACGTGTATGGAGCGTGACACTCTTTAACGTGTATGGAGCGTGACACTCTTTAACGTGTATGGAGCGTGACACTCTTTAACGTGTATGGAGCGTGACACTCTTTAACGTGTATGGAGCGTGACACTCTTTAACGTGTATGGAGCGTGACACTCTTTAACGTGTATGGAGCGTGACACTCTTTAACGTGTATGGAGTGTGACACTCTTTAACGTGTATGGAGCGTGACACTCTTTAACGTGTATGGAGCGTGACACTCTTTAAGCCCGAAAATGTATCTTCCCTGTCATAATAAATACTGTTCTTATAAAATGGAATAATGGAAAGTTACATTTGACTATTGAGCCCCTCTCTTCCTATCTTATAATGAACATTATTAACATTAACTAAAATAAATACCTAAGTACTTAGTAATTAGAACGAGACAATGATCTCACATCTAGAGTTTTAGTGATCCACTCATTTACACCAGAGACGTCGTGGTTCTGATCGCATGGTAGTTGGATTTACAACTACCTATGCAATCAGTGCCTATCACCACTAATGTTGTGAGTTCGAAACCCCATTATTTCTAGGTGTACTCGATAAAACATTACATTTTTGTATGTGATAAAGTTTGTCAGTGACTTGCGACAAGTCGATATATTTGTATGTGATAAAGTTTGTCAGTGACTTGCGACAAGTCGATATATTTGTATGTGATAAAGTTTGTCAGTGACTTGCGACAAGTCGATATATTTGTATGTGATAAAGTTTGTCAGTGACTTGCGACAAGTCGATATATTTGTATGTGATAAAGTTTGTCAGTGACTTGCGACAAGTCGATATATTTGTATGTGATAAAGTTTGTCAGTGACTTGCGACAAGTCGATATATTTGTATGTGATAAAGTTTGTCAGTGACTTGCGACAAGTCGATATATTTGTATGTGATAAAGTTTGTCAGTGACTTGCGACAAGTCGATATATTTCTCTGGTTTCCTCCATCAATATAACTAACCGCCACGATATAACTGAAATATTGTTGAAAGTGGTGTTAAGCATTATTATTATAACCATAACCATGACAACGATGACTCCCTTCTTATATATGTACACAAACAAATAAAATATAATATTACTTGGTATTTGAATATGTCTTTTTGTATGAGATAATGTATTCCAGTCTTTGTAGAACATTGTCCGCATTTTTCTCTTTTTTTTTCTTGCATAACAACAGCTGATATAATATAGTATGAGAGAAAATAACCTATACTCTAAATAATACATAAATATTAGTAAATACCTATATCAAGCACAAAATGGTGTGACCCGCAGAGATTCGCAATTATTGCAATAATTTTTAGGAACGCACTTTGTTTTGCAAGCTATTTCTGAGGAATTCTGTATAATATACTTACTAAGTATATAATAATTAGGGCTTTAAAGTGCAAGTCATAGCATAATATTTACGAGGTACGCACTAAAAGATATTTGTTAATCGACTTTCTCTTATTTCACAACTTTTAAGAAAATTGTCAGAGCAATTAATGAAATGTCTTATTTATTGACCCTTTGAGTAAGTGAATACCTTTATGTAATCAGTGATACTTAATTTTCATTCAAAAATACATTTAAAACTGGAATTTTTCCAAGTAGGAACATTGATCTTGTTATAAATGTAAATACCTCTCGTTTGTGATGATTTATATATCAAGGTTACGAGTTTTACATAACTGTTTGTACCTAGACTGAGTGCCTTTCAACTTGAGTATACATCCAAGAAAGTGTACGATTTATATGCATTGCATTCTTTTCTTCTTTTCTTTGTATAGATTACATAATAGATTCTTTTATTAATGCCACAAACATCTGTATGGCTTTTTTTAGCTGCATATAAAGTGATCCATTTAAAAGATTAACAATTGTAAACCTATCAATATATCATCCGTATTTAGATTACATGTAGAGATATGTTCCCTTTTTTTCTTTTTTTTTATTCTTTTTTTTTTCTTAATGGAGTAGTGAGTTTTCTTCATATTGATTTCTTTAATCGATGTCTTTACATAAAGATACTCTATATGTTTCTTCTTTTATTCTTTAGAAAATCAGTTAAATGTACATTTTTGTATTTAAAAGAAACAAGATTTCCTAATGAAAAATAAAAGTAAAAAATCAACAGAGTAACAGTCAGAAGTTGTTGTTGTTGTCTCTTCCTTCCCTCATTCTCTTTATTTTGAAGATCTTGTTTAGTTTGTTCTCGTCCTGATTGTGCATGAACAAAAATGTCGTTGGACAATCAATCTATCAATCATTTTACAGTTTGTTTTATGTATGATTATCCACTGGATATCTAGTCATCAAAAGAGATGATTGAGATCTCATTAACAAGTTTGACCCCGCCACATAATTTGTGTCTACCACAAACCAGGAAATGCATTTCCATCGCACTCTGTCGCTTTCATTTTCGTTTTTTCTTGTTGTGTTGTATTATTGTTACAATTGATTCTATCGACAGACGTGGTTAGCTTAAGCCTTTTGGACAAATACCTTGATACATTTGTGGGTGTTGTACTTACATTTGTGGGTGTTGTACTTACATAAACGTTGGGAAAACCGAAGAGGAAATCAAGAATGGACAATTCAGAGAGACAGACAACATTGGTCATAAGAAACAGAACAAAGACACATAAAACAGAAAACTAAACAGATTAGCAAAGCGAACACCACTAAAATAAACGAGGGTAAACCCATGTGCTGGCCTTAGGGTAAGCTATTCCTGTTTCTTAAAAGGCACACGTCGTGCTACGCAGAGTCAAATCCGATAACAATCTTGTCGGTGATTGAGGAAGAAAAAATCAACGTTAAAAGGATAAGATATGTATATTTCGTAACGGTCAACTAGTTCGAGATGACGACCGCAGAATCTATGTAATGATGACGTCATCATTCAGGTTATTATTGGTAACTTGGTCATCTTATTCAAAGTCTTACTGTGTGATATTGGATCAGTGTGTCACCTAAGAAAGGTATGCTGGTATGATTAAACCCCATTAACAATATAAATATCTCCAAGTTAAAAAGTAGCAGAACTCAACCACACATGGATTTTCTGTGCCTATGGGGCTACAAGGAACAATTTTAATTTTATAGACTGCTTCTTAGCGAACGTGTCAACAATTTCGTAATGGTATATCTTCAACTGCTTGTGGTGCACATACAACAGCATTTAATCTCTCAGTTTCATGATACTTCTGAGTGAGTTATTAGTATAATTAAGAGGCGTGTTTGCTCTGTATGCAGCTAAATATAACTGACGTCAAGAGCCGTAAATACCCAGATATAAATAGTACCATACAGCCTCTTCTCATTGACAATATAAACAAACCTGTTTACTACAAGAAATTCTTGGAATGAAAGTGAATCATTTGGCTTTCCCATTTTTTTATGATGGCTATTCTAGAAACGTGTTGTGCGCACTAAATTGGATTTCTACGTATAATATGGGAAGAATGCAACGTTTAATTTCCAAAAATTATCATTACATTATTAGGATACACGTCCTCAGGTATTCCCGCTTGAATCGAGTCTGAAATAATAATATTGTGTGCAGTTGTTTTGACACTGGAGGAGCGAGTGATCGTTGTTTAACACCAAGTGAGTAATTGTTTTTCCACCTATAACATGTCGCGACCAAGTTACATTCGATGAGGTGATGATGTCTGCTTTGTACTAGACAAACACGCTTTGTTGGATTTTTACAGTAAGAATTCACTGAAACAACAGTGTGTGTGTCCACAGGGCGCTCTACTCTGACACATGATTCCGAGCCAAACACTTAGTTTTTACTCCTTAATGCTTAATTGTCTCCAGTTTGATATGACCGAGATTCGAACACACAATCTATCGCGCTTGAAGTGCTCAATGATTACCATTGCAATAACGATGCGGTTTACACTAGAGGACGTTGTTTTAGTATTGGCTGATTGGCTGATTGATTGTTATTTAACACAAGGTCGGAATTTTGTTCAGCTATGTCGTGCTCAGTAACTTTATAATGACATGATGATGATGCTTTCTTTGTAATAGTACAACACACTGAGCTACATCTTATGGTGCTAGCTCAACCTTTCTTTGTAATAGTGCAATACACTGAGCTACATCTTATGGTGCTAGCTCAACCTTTCTTTGTAATAGTACAATACACTGAGCTACATTTTATGGTGCTAGCTCAACCTTTCTTTGTAATAGTACAATACACTGAGCTGTATTTTATGGTGCTAGCTCAACCTTTCTTTGTAATAGTACAATACACTGAGCTGTATTTTATGGTGCTAGCTCAACCTTTCTTTGTAATAGTACAATACACTGAGCTGTATTTTATGGTGCTAGCTCAACCTTTCTTTGTAATAGTACAATACACTGAGCTACATTTTATGGTGCTAGCTCAACCTTTCTTTGTAATAGTACAATACACTGAGCTGTATTTTATGGTGCTAGCTCAACCTTTCTTTGTAAGTACAATATACTGAGCTGTATTATATGGTGCTAGCTCAACCTTTCTTTGTAATAGTACAATACACTGAGCTGTATTTTATGGTGCTAGCTCAACCTTTCTTTGTAATAGTACAATACACTGAGCTGTATTTTATGGTGCTAGCTCAACCTTTCTTTGTAAGTACAATATACTGAGCTGTATTATATGGTGCTAGCTCAACCTTTCTTTGTAATAGTACAATACACTGAGCTGTATTGTATGGTGCTAGCTCAACCTTTCTTTGTAATAGTACAATACACTGAGCTGTATTTTATGGTGCTAGCTCAACCTTTCTTTGTAATAGTACAATACACTGAGCTGTATTTTATGGTGCTAGCTCAACCTTTCTTTGTAATAGTACAACACACTGAGCTGTATTTTATGGTGCTAGCTCAACCTTTCTTTGTAATAGTACAATACACTGAGCTACATTTAATGGTGCTAGCTCAACCTTTCTTTGTAATAGTACAATACACTGAGCTGTATTTTATGGTGCTAGCTCAACCTTTCTTTGTAATAGTACAATACACTGAGCTGTATTTTATGGTGCTAGCTCAACCTTTCTTTGTAAGTACAATATACTGAGCTGTATTATATGGTGCTAGCTCAACCTTTCTTTGTAATAGTACAATACACTGAGCTGTATTGTATGGTGCTAGCTCAACCTTTCTTTGTAATAGTACAACACACTGAGCTGTATTTTATGGTGCTAGCTCAACCTTTCTTTGTAATAGTACAACACACTGAGCTGTATTTTATGGTGCTAGCTCAACCTTTCTTTGTAATAGTACAATACACTGAGCTGTATATTATGGTGCTAGCTCAACCTTTCTTTGTAATAGTACAATACACTGAGCTACATTTTATGGTGCTAGCTCAACCTTTCTTTGTAATAGTACAATACACTGAGCTACATTTTATGGTGCTAGCTCAACCTTTCTTTGTAATAGTACAATACACTGAGCTGTATTTTATGGTGCTAGCTCAACCTTTCTTTGTAATAGTACAATACACTGAGCTGTATTTTATGGTGCTAGCTCAACCTTTCTTTGTAAGTACAATATACTGAGCTGTATTATATGGTGCTAGCTCAACCTTTCTTTGTAATAGTACAATACACTGAGCTGTATTGTATGGTGCTAGCTCAACCTTTCTTTGTAATAGTACAATACACTGAGCTGTATTCTATGGTGCTAGCTCAACCTTTCTTTGTAATAGTACAATACACTGAGCTGTATTTTATGGTGCTAGCTCAACCTTTCTTTGTAATAGTACAATACACTGAGCTACATTTTATGGTGCTAGCTCAACCTTTCTTTGTAATAGTACAATACACTGAGCTGTATTTTATGGTGCTAGCTCAACCTTTCTTTGTAATAGTACAATACACTGAGCTGTATTTTATGGTGCTAGCTCAACCTTTCTTTGTAAGTACAATATACTGAGCTGTATTATATGGTGCTAGCTCAACCTTTCTTTGTAATAGTACAATACACTGAGCTGTATTGTATGGTGCTAGCTCAACCTTTCTTTGTAATAGTACAATACACTGAGCTGTATTTTATGGTGCTAGCTCAACCTTTCTTTGTAATAGTACAATACACTGAGCTGTATTTTATGGTGCTAGCTCAACCTTTCTTTGTAATAGTACAACACACTGAGCTGTATTTTATGGTGCTAGCTCAACCTTTCTTTGTAATAGTACAATACACTGAGCTACATTTTATGGTGCTAGCTCAACCTTTCTTTGTAATAGTACAATACACTGAGCTGTATTTTATGGTGCTGGCTCAACCTTTCTTTGTAATAGTACAATACACTGAGCTGTATTTTATGGTGCTAGCTCAACCTTTCTTTGTAATAGTACAACACACTGAGCTGTATTTTATGGTGCTAGCTCAACCTTTCTTTGTAATAGTACAATACACTGAGCTGTATTTTATGGTGCTAGCTCAATCTTTCTTTGTAATAGTACAATACACTGAGCTGTATTTTATGGTGCTAGCTCAACCTTTCTTTGTAATAGTACAATACACTGAGCTGTATTTTATGGTGCTTTCTCAACCTTTCTTTGTAATAGTACAATACACTGAGCTGTATTTTATGGTGCTAGCTCAACCTTTCTTTGTAATAGTACAATACACTGAGCTGTATTTTATGGTGCTAGCTCAACCTTTCTTTGTAATAGTACAATACACTGAGCTACATTTTATGGTGCTAGCTCAACCTTTCTTTGTAATAGTACAATACACTGAGCTGTATTTTATGGTGCTAGCTCAACCTTTCTTTGTAATAGTACAATACACTGAGCTGTATTTTATGGTGCTAGCTCAACCTTTCTTTGTAATAGTACAATACACTGAGCTGTATTTTATGGTGCTAGCTCAACCTTTCTTTGTAATAGTACAATACACTGAGCTGTATTTTATGGTGCTAGCTCAACCTTTCTTTGTAATAGTACAATACACTGAGCTGTATTTTATGGTGCTAGCTCAATCTTTCTTTGTAATAGTACAATACACTGAGCTGTATTTTATGGTGCTAGCTCAACCTTTCTTTGTAATAGTACAATACACTGAGCTGTATTTTATGGTGCTAGTTCAACCTTTCTTTGTAATAGTACAATACACTGAGCTACATTTTATGGTGCTAGCTCAACCTTTCTTTGTAATAGTACAATACACTGAGCTGTATTTTATGGTGCTAGCTCAACCTTTCTTTGTAATAGTACAATACACTGAGCTGTATTTTATGGTGCTAGCTCAACCTTTCTTTGTAATAGTACAATACACTGAGCTGTATTTTATGGTGCTAGCTCAACCTTTCTTTGTAATAGTACAATACACTGAGCTGTATTTTATGGTGCTAGCTCAACCTTTCTTTGTAATAGTACAATACACTGAGCTACATTTTATGGTGCTAGCTCAACCTTTCTTTGTAATAGTACAATACACTGAGCTACATTTTATGGTGCTAGCTCAACCTTTCTTTGTAATAGTACAATACACTGAGCTGTATTTTATGGTGCTAGCTCAACCTTTCTTTGTAATAGTACAATACACTGAGCTGTATTTTATGGTGCTAGCTCAACCTTTCTTTGTAATAGTACAATACACTGAGCTGTATTTTATGGTGCTTTCTCAACCTTTCTTTGTAATAGTACAATACACTGAGCTGTATTTTATGGTGCTAGCTCAACCTTTCTTTGTAATAGTACAATACACTGAGCTACATTTTATGGTGCTAGCTCAACCTTTCTTTGTAATAGTACAATACACTGAGCTACATTTTATGGTGCTAGCTCAACGACCCAACATTATCCAGATAAACATGTCGCTTGGACATATTTTTATTTTATCTCTGATCTAAATTAACTTTTGCTCTAATCCTTAATGCTGCGCCGCATAGTAACATGTAAAGTCAACCGTTTGAATAATTCAAAAACACCATTTGCTGTTTGTTGGGTACGTCACCATAATGCTGAACAGTTTTCTTCACAATCATGGGCTGCTTAGTAATACAGAATATAAAGTTAAAGCCTTAAGTAAGCCTCTGGTTTTTATTTGTTTACCGATTAAATTGCACTCTTAATCTTGACTTCCTGCTTCGCTCCGTTAAATAAAAATGTCGCAAAAAATTATCTCTCGTAGGGAGTAATATGAATTCTACGTGATCAGCATTCTAGATTTGATAGTGTGATATACATATATGAACCAAATACCCCCAGCACATGAGACATACTATGTATTACATTAAACTTGAATGCTTACAAAAGCCCAAAATATACAGCTACTTTACTTGATTAAATATATATTTCAGGACCTATCAATTTCTTATTGGCATTAACTGTCATTATAGACATCGGTTTTTATTTGAAGTTTATTGTCCTCACAAACAAATAGAGTTCATGTTGAACGCAAGGCTACCCATAAGGCTACACTCACAATGACATCCCTAAATCCAACACAAAGAAATTCTTCATTATAGATGTAAACGACTTTTGCACGTCGCGGCAAATGTGTTTTAATATAAACACTTATTTATTTCGAAATTGCTTGAGCAATAAAGGTAATATTTAAAACCGAAGGCTACCCGTAAAGATACCCCGATTTATAGGGGTTCATCGAGTTCAATACAAATTACTGTCGAACGTAAAACATCTCCAACTGTTTTATGGTCATTTTTCAAACAATTTATGAAAGAAATTGCATTAAAATCCAAAAATAAACATTCTTCATTCGACATTCACCAAACAAGTGTTATTATGTGACACTACGGTTGCAAGTTCAATCGTTCGTTTTTCTCTGTAAAATGAATATAAACCATCATGATCGCTTGCTGTTCTTTGATTTTAATTTTTTTGAGTGTTAAAGTAAAGACACGTGTCCTCTCGAAGCATATGTAAAGTCTAAATATATATATCTGTATAGTATTTTTTATCAATTTTATTACATTCCTTGTTATCGTAGAACTAATTTAACCCTGCCACTTTTTATTGAAGTGCCTGTACCAAGCCAAGAAAGTGAGTGGTCATGTATTTGTGTGATAAGGGTATCGATTTTGCATCTTTCTAATATTTTTCTAGTGGATTTTGGAAATTTTCCGACTGTGTGGTATTTTTCATTTTATTCGTTACAAGAAATATATCTTCATTTTCGTGAATTTAATTTAATTTTATACATTTTAATCTTACTTGTAACATTTTTTATGAAATATTAAACAAGATAACAATTTTAACATCAGTTTAAGACAGAATATGTAAGTTATCAACAGCCTCCATATTCAGTAGTGCAAATTTTCAACTTTATCAATTCAAAATTATGAATATGTGATCACAAGTTACAAATAGATATAGGTAGATACACAAAACTTCCCATAGGCCAAATATTATATCTGCATTGTAAAGTGATGGAAGATGAAGAGCATTTCCTACTATTTTGCTAAAATTATGAAACTCTAAGAAATATTATTTTCAAATATCATACAAGATTTTATAGATTAATCTAATCTTGAACGACTATGATCTACTTTGAACTGTGACACATTTTCAAAGAAAAATATATATGTTTGGCCTATAAAGTAGGAACGAACTCGAGGCTGCTCATTCAAAATGGAGGATAAATCAAAATAAGTTTGTTGTTTGTTTTATTTGTTTACATCCTGCAAAAATGTTATGAAGAATGTTTACGTTTTACTCTCCGAGCGAACATATGACTTCAGTGTGGTAACGACGTCAAATATATTTCGGTAAATTTAAGTTTATGTAATTTTTAGACCAATGTATATTAGTTCAATCGAAACCATTTCATCGTACATTAGAACTCCTTTCTGTATCCATTAGCGGTCATTCCTCTCTCATTCAGGAAAAATTAATCTCTGCGATATATGTAACAGACGACCTAAATTTATTTTGTCCGCAACACGTTTTACTGGCATCCTTCGTTGTCCAGTGTCACACGGGGCGGACAAAACAATCACGTGGGGCGAACAAATTATTCTATACTGTTGAAACGATAATCCTGAAACTCTGATATGCTGTATCTGACCCTTTCTGACAGTGCATTGTCATAAAAAGTCTTAAAAACTGCCTTTCAGAGAACATATTATCAATTCATGTAAATAAATTGTATGCGATTTGAATGGATTTCCATGTTTTTGGTATGTTTCATATTTTCTAATGTTGGTGAGCACGTCTGCCATGCCCACCATTTGTAGTACACAAGTACTAAATGACATGCTATACTCTATATTAATTTAGGACAACAAATTCGATTATATGTACCAGTGTTTTCATTAAGAGCCGACAGGCAGGCGAATTTCGCCGTCTATTGAGGTATTTTTTCCGGCTATTTTATTTCCGACAAAAATAGATCGGTACTTTTCCGGGACCAGTTGTACGTTTTTGGGGATTGTCTTTATTCTGGTTCCGTATTTGATAGTGTGTGCTTTAGCCCGTTTTTCAGATTTGCAACGGGAAACCAGTCATTACTCGATCTTAATCATTTCCGCGATTTATCCCTGGTGAGTTTTCTGTGTTAAATATGTACAATTATTTGACACCGCAGAATAGAACAACGTGAGAAACGGTTGAAATATCATTAATATGTCTAAAAAGGAGTCTGAGGATACTGAACTTCTTCCAGTCAGCTAAGCAGTCTAGAGGTTTGTATTTCATAAATTTATGAAGTGAATAAATAAAATAATGGCGCTCAACTGGCGACTATCAATGTAAATTTTGCAAAAATGTAGTTTCCAACTACCGAAAATTCTGTACATGATATAAATTCTTTAGTGGTTCTGCATCATATATTGTACGTAATTAAGCTATATTGAAATGCAAAAAAAAAAAAAAAAATGACGAGCAGAAAATATGTTCAAACATACATACAAGCGATAATCGGGTTAAAAGTCTGTCAATGCCTGAGGCAGATAAAAATCTCGATTTTACAATGATAAAATATCTAGTTTTATCTTGTATCAAACTTTGGGATATATCAATTTCATAATATTTTTATTTCATTATACACGTGATATTGACGTCACCCAGTAATAATGAGACAGCAATTTCTTCTTTTTTTATATATTAAAGTTGGAAGTCGTAAACGATTTCATATTTCATGAATTATTACGTAAACAATAATTTATAAAATCTGAAATATGTATGATTCTTTGTTATTGTGTAAGCTTTAGATAATGCCCAGTATCATAATATAAGGTTTCATAACGTACTTAGTATAACATGCTATTGTATATTGTATATACATGTATTGTACAGATGTATTTTTCTATACCTTGTCAAATTATGATGGTTTATTGAGAATAAAAGATATATATATATATATATAAAAAGTAAGTCAATATCTAGACCTAATTAAGAAATAATTCTCGGATGCCGGGTGTCGCTCGGTGTAAAATAATGACAAATATAATGCCTACCCATGTTAAAATAAGCATAGAGCACGGCATCCGAGAATTATTTCGATTCTAACAGGGCATTTACGATAATTTTATGCATTCAAACATACCTAGACAGAGGTTATTTATGGGCGCTGTTCCAATTACCTCCTGCTATTATTTACAAGAATATATAACGCTACAGAAGCTGTTCCAATTACCTCCCGCTATTATTTACAAGAATATATAACGCTACAGAAACATTATAAAAATTGATAACGATCAAAAATGAGTTTCGTCTGATTTTTGTTTGTATATTGCCTTCTAGTGCCTTATATGTGCTAGGGTGTTATGTGCTATTTAGAGCCCTCTATTGTTTGTTTTCAAAGCGAAAGTAGCTCGCCATGTTAGAATTAAATTTTTCCGCAATATACTTCAACTATACTTATAGCAACAACTTTCTAGAAAAATCTCCATCAGTCACGTTCAATGTCAAAAGATTAGAAAAACAAATAATTTATTAAGTCTTTGGGAGCAATATAATAATTTGCTTATGAATTCCATTGTTTATGGTTGCTGGCTGCTATGCCTTAACATTGTAGATTGTCCGATACATTTGTTTCAGTAAAATTTGGTATTTAATGTCACGTCATCTACATGTATACGTTTGACACATTTTAACGAATCAAATGATACGAAACGATATCCCACATTTGTCCATCGTCTGACCTTCGATATCCAAGTTGCTTGCCCATGGTTGGTGGTCACAGGCACTTGTTTCATTCAAAAAATATATGCCCCCTCTTCTTCCTTACTTCAAGGTAAACAGCTACCCTTTTCCCCTTCCCCACTTCGCCTCAATATTTTTCGCTTATTTGTGATCCTTTCGCTGACCCAATTATATCGCTACACTCCCGAGATATTTCTCTTTTCGATTGCCAAATTTAGATATACCTACCGGGCCCCCCTCAGACGAATTGGACAAGAATAGTCAGCGAACGTGGCTTATTAAAAATTTATGTCATTGAAACGGATACAGCCACTTCCGGTTTGCCCTGGATTTTTCATATACATTCGGAATTCTCTAGACCGGCCATGTGTAACAATGCCACATGATAATCTCCTCTCAAATGTAAAGTAAGCCTTTAAAATACAGATAATTGTTCCAATGCAGATTATAAAAATATGTTCAACTCCAAATTACTGACATTTGATTTTTAAAGCACCTTTTTTTTAATTTTCTAAATCAATTTAAACCGGACCGGAGTGGCTGTATCCGTTTCAATGACTTCAATTTTCACTAAGCCACGTTCGCTGACTATTCTTGTCCAATTCGTCTGAGGGGGGCTCTGTAGATATATTTAAATGTGACAGTCGAAAAGAGAAATATCTCGGGAGTGTAACGATATAATTGGGTCAGCGAAAGGATCACAAATAAGCGAAAAATATTGAGGCGAAGTGGGGAAGGGGAAAAGGGTAGATGTTTACCTTGAAGTAAGGAAGAGGAGGGGGCATATATTTTTTGAATGAAACAAGTGCCTGTGTTGGTGGTTCTCTCCGGGTACTCTTGGCTTCTTCCACAACTAAAACTGGTCGCCATGATGTAGCTGAAATATTGCTGAAAGTAGCTTAAACACAAAAAAAAATCAAAAAAATTAAATCGATGTCCAATTGGTTCATATAACATAACAAGCTATTTCCTTAACTTCCATATAATTTATGTAGCCATGACTGGAATTAAAGGTTTGGGCTATTTTTCTATTTTATTCTTGAGAAGCCCTTGAAGGAATTCGATCTTATAAGCGCGTAGAAACAAAGTAGCGAATAGTGGAGCACAATTAGTAACCATTGGCATACTGATCTTTATTTTATCAAACTGGACAAATATGTTGTGGATCCCAAAAATCTAATAACTACATATAATCTCGTCCTGTTTATATTTATTATTAGATTATGAGTGGCTTGTGACAAAGTAAGACTTATCCCTACCAATAACAAGATACTAATACCCGTCTTTTACAGACAATGCTGAAATAATTCTTTAACTCTCTAATTTAGTAGAATGATGGTATACCGGTATAAGGTAGAGAAATCCAATTTTGTAATGCTGCTACAAATGTAACTTTTTATTTATTTTTAATTTTTTACTTTCTTTAATATAGTCTTGTTTATCTTAATTGTATCCATGAATTCAGTAAGTTGATTGCGCTTGTATCGTATTACCAATCTGACCAACACCTAATTGTAAGTTGCGCACACGAATTGTCTAAAATGTCTCCAATACATTTGCATCTACATGTTGTCATTACCTGATAATATTTATTACAACAACATGGATATTTTTTTTTCAAAATGCCAATGACCTCCACATATGACCTTTCGAACTTCACTTTGAGTTTGAAAAGTAAACATATCTGAGTAAATCAAGAGATCAAGACGTAGAACGTTTATAACCATGTGCAATCTTGTCATTCTTTTTAGTCGTTTTGAACACATTCCTAAAGAATGCAATTGTGTGTTTAATGTTGCTACTATATGAATTATGTAGAGGATGAATTTCATGTTGTACTTGTTTGTCCATTATGTAGTTCTGTAAGCCTATTTATTATTTGCCGTGGCCAAATCTAAAGTTCTTACAAAAATGCTGTGCTTTTTTTAATTTGGCACGTCAAATTCATGATATATCACATATTATCAATTAAGATACCACTTTTGTTTGTACTTTAAAATTTATTCTGTCATTTTGTCACTATAGATATATAAGGGAGTGGATGTGGTCTAGGGCGCTGGACGTAAGGCTAAGGGAATGGTGCTGCAGTGTATCAATGGTATGGGTTCAAATCCCGTCGAGGGAAGAACAAAAATTTGACAGCTCTAAAATCTAATTCTAACACTGTTTGGTTCAATTTTCAGACGTATATACGAGCTGTCAAATTTTTGTTCTTCCCTCGACGGGATTTGAACCCACACCATTGATACACTGCAGCACCATTCGCTTAGCCTTACGTCCAGCGCCCTAGACCACTTGACCACATCCACTCCCTGTATATATATATATGTGATGTTTTGTTTATTGCTATAATATTATATTTACTTATGCAAATAAACGTATTCAATTGTATTTATTCATGTTGCACGGCTGGTAATCGGCACAAGCAGAACAGTTGGTTCTGCAAAGAAATTCGTGAGGATAACTTCCGGTTTTGGTGGAGGAGAGTTCACGAAGACGCTTCGCAAGGTATGTACATGTCAAAAATTGAAATTTTCTTTTTTATTGCTCGAATATTGCAAAATCAGAGAATGCTATGCTGTGGCGAATGCTTTCACGATTAGAAACATGTATATTTTATTCTTGTATATGAAGTGTAACTCTCGCAAAATCATTCGTCCCACGAAAAACATGACGAAAATTGTGACACTCTTACATTTATAAGTTGTTCTTGACAAAGATGCAAGTTAAATTTTCAATATTTTTTTATCATGGGAGTCTAAATGTAATCGGGGATAAATTCCGATTCGACAGAAGTAAATTGAAGTCTAGATAAATCTACAAACTGTTAATTTTCTCGTTTTCCTGCTTGAGGAGATCGGTCCTGATAGAGCACATTGCGAATGCATGAGGAGATTTGTTAGTTTTGTTAATTGTTTTCTGCAAAATTGATAAATTGACACTTTTAAGTACAAAACTGATAAATACTCTAATCAAAATAAACTATTCTCTGTCCACCTTCAGGAGATGCCAGGATTCAAGGGAAAGATGAAAAGGGGGCTGACATTGACTCTTTACAAAAAACCATTTCGATATAGATTGCCTGTATCACCGCCAAGGAAACGAACAAAAACAAGTAGCAGTACACCAAGTTTAAAATCCCCATTAAAAAAATCTCTTTCAATTTCAAAATATTTATATCCTTTCAAACGGGTTTCCACATCTATTCGGCGCAACCTTTTTACTAAAGATGACGGAAACTTCACCGCAGATCTACACAAGTTATAATATTACATGATTTCAGCACATACATAGGTCTAACGTAAATAAACATTCACTTAGTGCTAGTAAACATGAATAAATTAAACACACGAGAGCTGATTTCCAATCTTCAAGGAGTCTCAGTACTGTGGTCTGACATTTTTTATGTGCTTTCAGAAAGGGCCATGGATGTCAGACCACACTACTGAGACTCCTTGAAGATTGGAAATCAGCTCTCGACAAGAATTGTTATGTGGCAGCTTTTTTGATGGATCTTTCGAAAGCTTTTGATTGTCTGCCACATGACATTCTTCTCAGTAAATTGGCTGCTTATGGACTGTCATCCCAATCAGTAAAATTACTAGAAAATTATTTGACAGGCCGTAAGCAACAAATCAAACTTCAGGGGGTGGTCAGTGCTTGGCAAATTTTACAGAACGGGGTTCCCCAAGGCTCCATAATGGGGCCCTTGCTTTTTAACATTTTTATAAACGATATATTTTACTTCATTGAACATGGAACATTGTACAACTATGCTGATGACAACACCTTATCATATGCAGATCAAGATTATAATACCTTAATTAATGTTTTAGAAACAGAAAGCTCTATTTTAATTGAATGGTTTAATTTTAATTGTATGCAAGCCAACCGAGATAAATTTCAAGCTATTGCTGTTGGGAAGAAAACTTATGCAAAAGAACCTGTTTTTAATATTGAGTCTGCTAATATATCATGTGATGAAGTTATAAAATTATTGGGTATTGATATAGACTATCAGCTAAATTTTGATAAACATATAAAAAATATCTGTCGTAAAGCTTCACAGCAATTAAGTGTACTAAAGCGTATTGGTTGTTTTTTTTTTATCTAAGCTTAATGAGCTAACAATTTTTCATTCTTTTATATTGTCTAATTTCAATTTTGTTCTTTGGCTTGGCATTTTTGTTCAAAAGCAAACACTATAAAACTGAAGAAAATACAGGAAAGAGCTTTACGTTTTATCTATGAGGATTACAATAGCACATATGAAGAACTTTTACATATAGCAAAAGTACCATCTCTACAAATAAGGAGAATGCGCACTATGGCATTAGAATGTTTTAAAATATTGTATAAACTGTCTCCACTATGTTTAAATGATTTAGTTGTTTTAAAAAATAGTAAATATAGTTTTAGGTATTCTAATATTGTAGAGATGGGGTCCGACCTATAATCCGACAGTCCGATAGTCCGACAGTCCGACGGTCCGATAGTCCGACAGTCCGATAGTCCGACAAATGCTTTATTTCTTTGAAAGTTAACACTATAACATGTGTAATATGGGAAACCGAACCGTTTACTCATCAAAGAAAGGTCCAGAACATCGGAAACACGATATCATAGACGGACAAACAATTGGCAGGGACACACAAGAACTCAAAAAAACACATATATGAACAACACGAACTCCATAAAAACCTGGATCCAGTCGTGATGAACCGGTAGTGTAAGTATCCCGTATATTTTTTAGTAGCGACTACTTCAGGCTTTATTCAAGTAGCGTGTAGCCGAGTCCAGCCAAGAAAAGTCACTATTGAAAAGAAAGATAAAATAAATGAATACCAAAAAAAAAGGAAAAGACAAAAAGAGCGTACCAGTGTCCCCCGCCCTTCATCATGGAATATTTATGTTAAAAAGCAATGTCGACACATTAATAGAGCTGAATACAATAATGTGTGCGAATTGATTGATTGATTGATTGCTTAAGGTCCAGCAAGCAATATTTCAGTCATATTCAGGATGAGAAACGTTTGTAAACAAAAAAATAAGAAAGAGGGGACTCTGTGATGGGTCAACATGGGCAACGACTTAACACGAGAACATGTTTTTCTGTCTCTTCCGACGACAAGTTGGTCCTATTTTTATTCCCCGGGATTCCGACGGGTGACCCTGCTATAGTCGCCTTCTACGACAAGCGCATATATAACTAAGTTAAGTGACCCCTTATATCACGGAAAGAAACAGCATATGACAAAATAAACAAGTGTGCCATGATACGCCCCCCCCCCCCCCCCCTTTGTGACAATTGAAGGTCAGTT
Source organism: Bathymodiolus brooksi (assembly GCA_963680875.1). Classification (NCBI taxonomy): domain Eukaryota; kingdom Metazoa; phylum Mollusca; class Bivalvia; order Mytilida; family Modiolidae; genus Bathymodiolus; species Bathymodiolus brooksi. The sequence continues at coordinate 82,351,350 of OY804578.1, read as the reverse complement.
GCTCAGCGTGGGAACAGTAATTAATATGCTGCATTTTTTAAACCAATTAATTGTATATACCATAAGAAAACTGGCGTTTTCCAAACTGACTAAAATCACACCTCTCACTTGCTCCCCCTTTTATCAATACAATGTATGTCACGACGTGACCTATCAGTAAAAGGGGGAACAAGTGAGATATGTTATCGTACGAGGCGTGGATGGACGGACGAACGAACAGCGGTATGCCATAATAAGCCCGTATTTTGACGGGCGTATAAAAATGAATGGCCCATATCCTGAAATTACGAATATATCATCTTTGGCCAAATTATTTTTCAAAACTTTCATCAGTTTAAAGCATTTGTCGGACTATCGGACCGTCGGACTATCGGACTGTCGGATTATAGCTACGGCCCCGTAGAGATACCTAGAGTAAAGACTACTACCTATGGTAAGAACTCTTTTAAATATACAGCTGCTGTTTTATGGGATGACCTACCTGATGATTTTAGAAAAATTGCCAATTTTAACCAATTTAAAAACATTTTATTATCTTGGAATGGAAATGAATGCAAATGTAATGCATGTAAAAAAAATTAATATCATCCACAGGTACTCGGGGATAGGATCCCCCCTTTTTTCGTGAAAAACAAATTCCCCGTTTTTTTCTTTTTTTTTGGTATTTTTGTGATTAACTTGTGCTATATCATCAGAGAAATCTCACTATTTCATATCATCAGAGAAATCTCACTATTTCCTCCAGCTTACTATCCAGCCCCTGCCACGATCAATATTAATATACTAGAAGGTAACTAGCTTCTCTGGGCTGACCTACATTTCTCCGAGGAAAAATTCGGGGAAACCTATCTATATAATAACAATCTTACCAATCGAAAGGCGGGCATCAATCCTTACTTCGATCATTTATCTGTTAGAATCAACTTGCTTTTCAGTCATGAAAGGCGATTTAATCCTTGAATTTAATCGGAATTCACTCGCGAGACGTTCCATTTGAAGCTCGATCAACGGAAGTCGTAATTATTAAGCGACAAGACTAACCTGGTTCCTTGTCCGTAAATGTGTATGGGGTACCTGTTTATTAGAGAAATTCCGAAATGTCATCTGTAAAACCAAAGGGTAAGAGAATTACGAACGTCTTTTTGGCGGATTTTACGACTTCCGTTGATCGAGCTTCAAATGGAACGTCTCGCGAGTGAATTCCGATTAAATTCAAGGACTAAATCGCCTTTCATGACTGAAAAGCAAGTTGATTCTAACAGATAAATGGTCGAAGTAAGGATTGATGCCCGCTTTTCGATTGGTAAGTGTTTGATTGTTATTATATAGATAGGATTCCCCGAATTTTTCCTCGGAGAAATGTAGGTCAGCCCAGAGAAGCTAGTTACCTTCTAGTATATTAATATTGATCGTGGCAGGGGCTGGATAGTAAGCTGGAGGAAATAGTGAGATTTATCTGATGATATAGCACAAGTTAATCACAAAAATACCAAAAAGAAAGAAAAAAACGGGGAAATTTTTTTTTCACAAAAAAAGGGGGGATCCTATCCCCGAGTACCTGTGATATCATCAAGGTCTTTTCAATTTTTATATTATTTATATTTATTTATTTTTTAGCAGTATAACATGCTTTTAGCTCGTAACACCAGCTTTATTTTTTATTTTTTTTAGCTTTTATTACTGTGCTTGATTAACCTTTTTACTTTTGTATATGTTTACCTTGTCTGTGCTATATGTGTGCTTTAACTTATTTGCTGTATTTTGCTACTATGAGTGCTTTTATCTAAATTATTAATTTGTGTGCATGCTTTTGTTGTTTTTAACTGTTATTTATTCTTGTATTACGTATGTCGGTCAAAAGCCCACTAGGTCTTGTGTTGTATTGTTATTTAAATATTGCCGACTATAAATAAAACTTATCTTATCTTATCTTAACACAAGATGTCAATTAAACTGGACATATCCTTAAAATCGGTAAAGCGCTTTACATCTTATAACCACTACTAACAGAGGTCTTTTTTATTTACAAGTGTGTACACATAACACACTACATAATAGAAAAACAAACCACAAATTAATATTATTCTAAACTATATGATATTTAATTTAGAGTGCATCATTTGTATTAGAAATTATAAAGATATGATTCACATTAAGTTTCATTATTCTTGATTATAAAATTTTTCATTTTCATTTTTTCCAATGTATGGGAAGTTAATCTTGTGTATCCAATACACAATGGAAGTTGTCACAAACAACAAATGATCAATAATGACAAGTTAAATCATGGGAAACCGCAGTTACAATTATGAATTGATTCCTTAAATGAAATGTTTCTTTCTAGGTGGCCATGGACAGCACATGAACAATGAAATATTACTTTTATACTTTTAAAACCCGACGGGAAGAAGGGCATCAGTTCGTGCATTTATTACCAGACAGACATGCATAATTTGTGATTATACAGTGGATTACATGTGTCGTACCAAAACTAGCAAATCTCCTCATGCATTCGCAATGTGCTCTATCAGAACCGATCTCCTCAAGCAGGAAAACGAGAAAATTGACAGTTTGTAGATTTATCTAGACTTCAATTTTCTTCTGACGAATCGGAATTTATCCCCGATTACATTTAGACTCCCATGATGAAAAAATATTGAAAATTTAACTTGCATCTTTGTCAAGAACAACTTATAAATGTAAGAGTGTCATAATTTTCGTCATGTTTTTCGTGGGACGATTGATTTTGCGAGTTACACTTCATATACAAGAATAAACTATACATGTTTCTAATCGTGAAAGCATTCGCCACAGCATAGCATTCTCTGATTTTGCAATATTCTAGCAGTAAAAAAGAAAATTTCAATTTTTGACATGTACATACCTTGCGAAGCGTCTTCGTGAACTCTCCTCCACCAAAACCGGAAGTTATCCTCACGAATTTCTTTGCAGAACCAACTGTTCTGCTTGTGCCGATTACCAGCCGTGTGTTGATCGTTCAATTATCCTCACCGCTTTGGTTGATTAGGCTAAAGGTCAAATGTGACCTTGACTTTTCCCAGGTCACACATTATGAGAATACATTTAAATCCCTTAACATATTAATATTAATTATATTTCAGTAACTAAGACCGCTTCAGATGAGCAGTGGTAGCAACGTTTCCATTTTCTAAAGTAATTACATTAGGTTAGAGAGAAAATATTCCACATCACAATATTCATATTATGTTACATTTCATCTTCATAATTTTTGTACAATTTTCAACAACCCAATACAAAGTATTTTGGTTAGGGTTATGGTGTTTAACGCCACTTTCAACAATATTTCACTTATGTCGTTGCGGTCAGTTTTATTGGTGGAGGAAACCAAAGTACCCGGAGAAAACCCCCGATCTGCCGCGAGTCACTGACAAACTACCGTATAAGTTTTTTTCGCGGGTACCTAATTTTCGCTTATCACATAATGTTGTATCGAGTACACCTCGCCTGAGCGGGATTCGAACTTACAGCTTTTGCAGTGATAGGCACTAATTGCATAGGTAGTTGTAAATGCAAATACCATACGTTCACGACCACTACGGCCCTTGACCTTTATATAATAATGTGTGACTCAATCTGACCAGAATATGTATTCAATGTCATTGAACTGTAATCGTGATAAAATAGCTTTATTGTATCATCCATTGTCTCACATTATGAGCGCATTTGCTTCCAAAAGGACACGATTTCATGAGGGAACATCATGATGTTATTTGATGAGTGAACATCATGATGGTATTTTATGTTACATGTACATGTCAAAGTCAGTTGTTATCAAGATCGATCAAATCAGCCGAACATTCAAAGAGTTACTTATAGAAAAATCATTTATATTTTTGCTTTAATACCATTCCAAAATTTCACTCCATACTCCACACCAAAACTCAACTCTGTATCAGTACATGGTGCCGAATAATAGTAATTAGGCGTTTACTAGGGTATCATCACTTTATTTTAATAATTCGGTAACTAAGGCACCTTTTCTTAGAACAAAAACATGGATTAAACATATGTTTAAATACCATCGTAATAAAAGGTATGCCTCTATTTAAAAGAATATTTATTAATACAAGTATATATTAGGTTGTTGATTTTCCGAAATAATTAACACATCCATCGCTATGTATTTTTTGTGTCATATAGTTTCTCCGGTAGTTCCGGTAGGTCGTTGGTTTTCTCCAGATCCTTCTGTTTACTCCGCGACTAAAACTGACTTCTAAGATATCACTAAAATGTTTTTGACAAAACATAATGATAATTAAGCCTTTAAGTTTAATTCTCAAAATCTTTGATTCGTTTGCTAACATTAAAGATCTCCACCAGCAACAAGAGACGTATGGATCACGAAGCGTAACCACAAAAAGGGGAATCACGAAAGTAATATTCTGGTAAAATTTTGTTTAAGTAAATTCTGTAAATGTTTTTTTATTTGTCACGAATTGAAGGAAAAGGGTTAAGTTATGGTGTTTAACGCCACTTTCAAAAATATTTCAGTTACATCGTGACGGTCAGTTTTATTGGTGGAGGAAACCGGAGAAACCCACCGACCTGTCGCAAGTCACTGACAAACTTTATCACATAATGTTGTATCGAGTATCCCTCGTCATGATCGGGATTCGAACTCACAACTTTAGTGGTGATAGGCACTGGTTGTATAGATAGTTGTAAATCCATCTACCATACGATCACGATCACGACGGCCCCTAACGGGAAAACAAGTCTACAAAACAACAAATGTTCGTTAAAGGAAAAACAAAATAAAAAGCATTGCACATAACATTTTACAGTAAGAAGAAGTTTTTTTTCAATATTCAATATATTAATGAAACAGAATATAATGTTTGTTTTCTGTTTTTGTCTTATCATTATGAAGTACTTCTATTACATATGGGTTGTATATTGTTCCTTCTAACATGGGTTTGTTGTAAGTTTTTTCTTTCAGTTTTTGTTATGAAATACTGTTATTACATATCGATTGTATATTGCTCATACTAATAATGGTTTGTTGTCGCATTTAAAAAAAAAATTATGTTTTTGTTTTATCATTATGAAGGAAATACTGTTATTATAATTTATGCGGATTGTATAATATTATTTTATGAATGTTCCTTCTAACATGGGTATCCTATCTTTCCGTTTTGAAATTTTCAATAAAATCAACACAATCAGTCAAGAGCATATTACTGGACTATCATCATTCACAAGTATATAATTTACTCTGAGACAGTATGAGAAATATTAACCAGAGGCTCTCAAGAGCCTGTATCGTTCACCTGGTAATAAAAAAAACCAATTGGTCCTATGTAAAAACTATGTCCTGCGTCATCTTGGAATTACGATCAACATAAAAAACACAAAGTTTGTAAAGGACCTTCCAATGATTGATGCACAGTTTAGGTTCAATCAGTGCAATAGCTTCAGAGAAGAATATATTTCTGTATTTTCCCCATATGGTTCTGTGTTAATACTATGACCTGTGGTGGCAGCCATCTTGGATTTCCGATCGGCATAAAAAACAGGACCTTCCAATGATCATTCCTGGGCAGTTTGGTTTCAACTGTCCAAGTGGTTTCAGAGAAGAAGCATTTTGAAACATTTTTCCCATAGGGTCCAATGTTAAACTAAGTCCTGCCGTAGCCGCCATTTTGAATTTCATATCGGAACAAAAAACGTAAAGTTTGTAGAGGACCATCCAATGAACATTCATGTACAGTTTGGCTTTAATCATATTTGTAGTTTCTGAGAAGAAGGCATTTGAACATTTTCCCATAGGGTCCAATGTTAATCTATGTCCTGCGGTGGTGGCCATCTTGGATTTCCGATCGGCATAAAAAAACAGAAACTTTGTAGAGGACCTTCCAATGATCATTCCTGGGCAGTTTGGATTCAATTGTCCAAGTGGTTTCAGAGAAGAAGCGTTTTGAAACATTTTTCCCATAGGGTCCAATGTTAAACTAAGTCCTGCCGTAGCCGCCATTTTGAATTTCATATCGGAACAAAAAACGTAAAGTTTGTAGAGGACCATCCAATGAACATTCATGTACAGTTTGGCTTTAATCATATTTGTAGTTTCTGAGAAGAAGGCATTTGAACATTTTCCCATAGGGTCCAATGTTAATCTATGTCCTGCGGTGGTGGCCATCTTGGATTTCCGACCGGCATAAAAAACAGCAACTTTGTAGAGGACCTTCCAATGATCATTCCTGGGCAGTTTGGTTTCAACTGTCCAAGTGGTTTCAGAGAAGAAGCATTTTGAAACATTTTCCCCATAGAGTCCAATGTTAAACTAAGTCCTGCCGTAGCCGCCATTTTGAATTTCATATCGGAACAAAAAACGTAAAGTTTGTAGAGGACCATCCAATGAACATTCTTGTACAATTTGGCTTTAATCATATTTGTAGTTTCAGAGAAGAAGCATTTTGAAACATTTTTCCCATAGGGTCCAATGTTAAACTAAGTCCTGCCGTAGCCGCCATTTTGAATTTCATATCAAAACAAAAAACCTTAAGATTGTAGAGGACCATCCAATGAACATTCATGTACAGTTTGGCTTTAATAATATTTGTAGTTTCTGAGAAGAAGGCATTTGAACATTTTCCCATAGGGTCCAATGTTAATCTATGTCCTGCGGTGGCGGCCATCTTGGATTTCCGACCGGCATAAAAAACAGAAAATTTGTAGAGGACCTTCCAATGATCATTCCTGGGCAGTTTGGTTTCAACTGTCCAAGTGGTTTCAGAGAAGAAGCATTTTGAAACATTTTTCCCATAGGGTCCAATGTTAAACTAAGTCCTGCCGTAGCCGCCATTTTGAATTTCATATCGGAACAAAAAACCTTAAGATTGTAGAGGACCATCCAATGAACATTCATGTACAGTTTGGCTTTAATCATATTTGTAGTTTCTGAGAAGAAGGCATTTGAACATTTTCCCATAGGGTCCAATGTTAATCTATGTCCTGCGATGGCGGCCATCTTGGATTTCCGATCGGCATAAAAAACAGTAACTTGGTAAAGGACATTCCAATGATCATTCCTTTACAGTTTGGGTTCAGTCAGTTCATTAGTTTCGGGGAAGAAGATCTTTGAAATTTCAGCCAATCAGAGCATATTATTGGCCCTGGCAGCCATATTGAATATCCGACTGGAACGAAAAACAGTAACTTTGTAGAGGACCACCCAAGGAACATTCCTGCTAAGTTCGGTTCCAATCGGCCAAGTGGTTTCGGAGAAGAAGCTTGAAATGTGAAAAGTTTACAGACGACAGACTACAGACGCCAGACGACGGACGCCAAGTGATGGCAATAGTTCACCTGGACCTTTGGTCCAGGTGAACTAAAAAACCAATTGGTCCTATGTAAAAACTATGTCCTGCGTCATCTTGGAATTACGATCAACATAAAAAACACAAAGTTTGTAAAGGACCATCCAATGATTGATGCACAGTTTAGGTTCAATCAGTGCAATAGCTTCAGAGAAGAATATATTTCTGTATTTTCCCCATATGGTTCTGTGTTAATACTATGACCTGTGGTGGCAGCCATCTTGGATTTCCGATCGGCATAAAAAACAGAGGACCTTCCAATGATCATTCCTGGGCAGTTTGGTTTCAACTGTCCAAGTGGTTTCAGAGAAGAAGCATTTTGAAACATTTTTCCCATAGGGTCCAATGTTAAACTAAGTCCTGCCGTAGCCGCCATTTTGAATTTCATATCAGAATAAAAAACGTATATTTTGTAGAGGACCATTCAATGAACATTCGTGTACAGTTTGGCTTTAATCATATTTGTAGTTTCTGAGAAGAAGGCATTTGAACATTTTCCCATAGGGTCCAATGTTAATCTATGTCCTGCGGTGGTGGCCATCTTGGATTTCCGATCGGCATAAAAAACACACACCTTGTAGAGGACCTTCCAATGATCCTTCCTGGGCAGTTTGGTTTCAATTATCCAAGTGGTTTCAGAGAAGAAGCGTTTTGAAACATTTTTCCCATAGGGTCCAATGTTAAACTAAGTCCTGCCGTAGCCGCCATTTTGAATTTCATATCGGAACAAAAAACGTATTGTTTGTAGAGGATCATCCAATGAACATTCATGTACAGTTTGGCTTTAATCATATTTGTAGTTTCTGAGAAGAAGGCATTTGAACATTTTCCCATAGGGTCCAATGTTAATCTATGTCCTGCGGTGGCGGCCATCTTGAATTTCCGATCGGCATAAAAAAACAGAAACTTTGTAGATGACCTTCCAATGATCATTCCTGGGCAGTTTGGTTTCAATTATCCAAGTGGTTTCAGAGAAGAAGCGTTTTGAAACATTTTTCCCATAGGGTCCAATGTTAAACTAAGTCCTGCCGTAGCCGCCATTTTGAATTTCTTATCGGAACAAAAAACGTAAAGTTTGTAGAGGACCATCCAATGAACATTCATGTACAGTTTGGCTTTAATAATATTTGTAGTTTCTGAGAAGAAGGCATTTGAACATTTTCCCATAGGGTCCAATGTTAATCTATGTATTGCGGTGGTGGCCATCTTGGATTTCCGATCGGCATAAAAAACATAAAATTTGTAGAGGACCTTCCAATGATCATTCCTAGGCAGTTTGGTTTCAATTATCCAAGTGGTTTCAGAGAAGAAGCGTTTGGAAACATTTTTCCCATAGGGTCCAATGTTAAACTAAGTCCTGCCGTAGCCGCCATTTTGAATTTCATACCAGATCAAAAAACGTAAAGTTTGTAGAGGACCATCTAATGAACATTCATGTACAGTTTGGCTTTAATCATATTCGTAGTTTCTGAGTAGAAGGCATTTGAATATTTTCCCATAGGGTCCAATGTTAATCTATGTCCTGCGGTGGCGGCCATCTTGGATTTCCGACCGGCATAAAAAACAGAAAATTTGTAGAGGACCTTCCAATGATCATTCCTTGGCAGTTTGGTTTCAACTGTCCAAGTGGTTTCAGAGAAGAAGCATTTTGAAACATTTTTCCCATAGGGTCCAATGTTAAACTAAGTCCTGCCGTAGCCGCCATTTTGAATTTCATATCGGAACAAAAAACCTTAAGATTGTAGAGGACCATCCAATGAACATTCATGTACAGTTTGGCTTTAATCATATTTGTAGTTTCTGAGTAGAAGGCATTTGAATATTTTCCCATAGGGTCCAATGTTAATCTATGTCCTGCGGTGGCGGCCATCTTGGATTCCCGACCGGCATAAAAAACAGAAAATTTGTAGAGGACCTTCCAATGATCATTCCTGGGCAGTTTGGTTTCAATTATCCAAGTGGTTTCAGAGAAGAAGCGTTTTGAAACATTTTTCCCATAGGGTCCAATGTTAAACTAAGTCCTGCCGTAGCCGCCATTTTGAATTTCTTATCGGAACAAAAAACGTAAAGTTTGTAGAGGACCATCCAATGAACATTCATGTACAGTTTGGCTTTAATCATATTTGTAGTTTCTGAGTAGAAGGCATTTGAACATTTTCCCATAGGGTCCAATGTTAATCTATGTATTGCGGTGGCGGCCATCTTGGATTTCCGATCGGCATAAAAAACATAGAATTTCTAGAGGACCTTCCAATGATCATTCCTAGGCAGTTTGGTTTCAATTATCCAAGTGGTTTCAGAGAAGAAGCGTTTTGAAACATTTTTCCCATAGGGTTCAATGTTAAACTAAGTCCTGCCGTAGCCGCCATTTTGAATTTCATATCGGAACAAAAAACGTAAAGTTTGTAGAGGACCATCTAATGAACATTCATGTACAGTTTGGCTTTAATCATATTTGTAGTTTCTGAGTAGAAGGCATTTGAATATTTCCCCATAGGGTCCAATGTTAATCTACGTCCTGCGGTGGCGGCCATCTTGGATTTCCGACCGGCATAAAAAACAGAAAATTTGTAGAGGACCTTCCAATGATCATTCCTTGGCAGTTTGGTTTCAACTGTCCAAGTGGTTTCAGAGAAGAAGCATTTTGAAACATTTTTCCCATAGGGTCCAATGTTAAACTAAGTCCTGCCGTAGCCGCCATTTTGAATTTCATATCGGAACAAAAAACCTTAAGATTGTAGAGGACCATCCAATGAACATTCATGTACAGTTTGGCTTTAATAATATTTGTAGTTTCTGAGAAGAAGGCATTTGAACATTTTCCCATAGGGTCCAATGTTAATCTATGTCCTGCGGTGGCGGCCATCTTGGATTTCCGACCGGCATAAAAAACATAAAATTTGTAGAGGACCTTCCAATGATCATTCCTTGGCAGTTTGGTTTCAACTGTCCAAGTGGTTTCAGAGAAGAAGCATTTTGAAACATTTTTCCCATAGGGTCCAATGTTAAACTAAGTCCTGCCGTAGCCGCCATTTTGAATTTCATATCGGAACAAAAAACCTTAAGATTGTAGAGGACCATCCAATGAACATTCATGTACAGTTTGGCTTTAATCATATTTGTAGTTTCGAAGAAGGCATTTGAACATTTTCCCATAGGGTCCAATGTTAATCTATGTCCTGCGATGGCGGCCATCTTGGATTTCCGATCGGCATAAAAAACAGTAACTTGGTAAAGGACATTCCAATGATCATTCCTTTACAGTTTGGGTTCAGTCAGTTCATTAGTTTCAGAGAAGAAGATCTTTGAAATTTCAGCCAATCAGAGCATATTATTGGCCCTGGCAGCCATATTGAATATCCGACTGGAACGAAAAACAGTAACTTTGTAGAGGACCATCCAAGGAACATTCCTGCTAAGTTCGGTTCCAATCGGCCAAGTGGGTTCGGAGAAGAAGCTTGAAATGTGAAAAGTTTACAGACGACAGACGACAGACGACAGACGACGGACGCCAAGTGATGGCAATAGGTGAACTAAAAACTAGTAAATAGTATAAACTAGAAGTTCACAGGGGCCTGTAATCGTTCACCTGGTTTTCAATTTGACTTCTAGATTTTTTATTTTAAAAAAATCAGCCGACTCTGCCAGCAGTGGGTATCTTTAAAATGGACCAACCAAAATCATTTCAGCTCAAATTTTTAACAGAAGATTCTAAAGTGAATTTTTCCTCTCGTATTATCGAAAGACTGGAATTCCTAATAAATTAAAAGTATTTGGGAGCAATAAAACCAAAGGGCCTAGATACGACAGCCAAAATCGGGTACGGTTACCTCTGCCCGAGGGAGAAGAACCTTAGTTTTGATTTTAAAAAATTACCTTATTTAGGGACTGTAAATTTCAATCCTAAATATATCTTATGAACCATGTCAGTGCCAATACACTGACTACTACGCGGGTGTTATCCTCGGGGACTAATAGTCCAACAGCAGAGGTATCGACCCAGTGATAGTAATACAAACGTAGATATTCCATTATTCTAATTTTTCCAGTATTCAAAAATATGTTAAGAAATTCTAGACACTTTTGTATGCCTTAACCGCAAAAATTAACGTATTATTTTGTACAATGACTAACAAATGTGTATTGACAATCTTCTTTGATCGAAATAGATGTATTGATTGACGAGTTACAGGTCAATGACATATATACAACCATAAAAAAGTGCATTATCCAATAGCACTTATCATAATAAACATAATACAGATGCATCTTTAAATTCCAAAATGTGTATATTGTATTTATATGTGGCAAGAAGAGTTTGAAGATGCCAAAGGGGTAATCAGAATCCGTAAATAGAAGAAGGACAAACAACACAATGGCCAAAAGAAAAAGGACAAACAACGATCCACAATACATTATACATAAAACTAAAGATCGAATAACACGAACCCCACTAATAATCGGGGGTGAACTCGGGTGCTCCAGAAGAGTAATCAGTTCCTGCTCCACTAGTGACACCCGTCGTGTTACTCTAACTACAAACCCGGTGACAAGTCATGAAAGAGGAAAGGACCGGAAAGTGTTTACAAGTGGAACATATCCGTCCTGTATAACATAAAGATAAATTAGTTGACCTTGACATCAAAGTTCAAGGTCACAGTGACTCCGTCATATCCTAATACATGTACATAGACAAATAAAATAAGAAAGGTGTACGATAATCAGTTACATGACCCTGTGATCAAAGTCAAGGTCAGTGACCTAATTCTTACATCCGACACTCCCCCACGTCCAAATACATATGTATGCAAAATATAAAGGCACCGAGCCTTAAGACAAACAAGTTCTTCAAGCACAGTTGTAAGAAAGAAAATAATTATTTGACCTTGCGGCCAAAAGTCAAGGCCACCAGTAACCTCATGCTTATACTCGATGCTCTCTCATGTCACAATATGTGTACATACAAAATCAAACGGAACTGGACCTTAAGACAAAACAGTTCTGCTCCAGACAAAATTGTGTCTACAAACAAAGACACTTTGAAACTAGCAAACTCCTTCAACTTTGTAGCGCGGGTATAACTTGTAAATGCCTCTTACAAGAGTATCAAAACATAAGCGTTATGAACTAATTGTGATATTCACTTAACTCTCCAGAACCTTATAATTTCTCGAACAAATATTAAGAAATGTGAGGCCATTTTCTGTATGTATTACTCAATAAGTAGGAGTAATGAAAGATGGAAGCAGAATATCCAAGTCAGTTGTCAAGTAAATGATCAACTACTGTATGTAATTATATATTCAAGACTACATATATATTTGTATCCTTATTTAATTTGAATAAAATGAAAAAACAAAAACTACAACGGTGGGCGAGGTTGAGAGGTGGCTATTCGTTTTTGTTTCTTTTCCCCATATTGGTGGAATTGTTAAACTTTCTCGTCTTAAATGGTATATAACGATACTCTTTCATGGCTTTTAAAGATTAACAATTGTACATTCGTCAAAAAGAGATCATAACCGCAATGTTCCTACATTTTCATGACAATGGAACAAAGAAACCAAGTCTACAAGTTAGAAGAAACTTTTTTTTTAAACTGGAATTATCTTTGCCGCGCCACACAATTCCGGAATTTACAATAATTCAATCAAAGAAGGACAACTCACAAAAAACAACAGAGAATTATTTTGCGAGGACAAAAAGTAGCCAAAAGATTGATTGATTGATTGATTGATATCGCCTATAGCTAGTAGTCAGTGTTTCGTCACTGACATGGTTTATGAGATATATTTATTATTGAAATGTACAATTATCTTAAATAATGCAATTATTATTAAACCTACGGTTCTCATCACTCCGGCATACACAATGTAGGTAACCGTAACTGATTTTGGCTATAATGTTTTGGTTTTGCTCCCAAAGATTTTAAAACTATTTGGCTTTCTAATGTTTCGACAGTACGATGAAGGTTATTCCAGAAACGCGTCGTGCGCACCAAGTTTGATATCTACGTTTTCATTGCTCAACGTCCAGCGAGCAGTATTTCAGCTATATATAGGGCGAGAACAAGTTCAATAATGTATACAAACTATAATAATGAGGAAATGGAAGGGTAAACGGAGTCAGCGATTGTCGATTGCCACTGAAAGCGTATGGAGAGTTGGGTTGTGACGATAAAAATAGTCTATAATGCGTCTACCCTTTTTCGAAATCTACAAAGGAGGTCTTTAGCTTGTAGGGAGCGTGGTACTCTTCAAACAGATTACTCACTATGGCCCAGTCAGGCTTTCCGTACTAAAACGTGATCATTGGGAGGGTTCTCCCTATCCGTCACCCGGGGACGCGCTGAGCTGCTCTTTGGGTAACTAAAAGAACTAGAGGCTCAATGGGCTGAGCCTGTGTCGCTCATCTTTCATTCTGCTTTGAGGAAACTTAATACAGATCCTTCCATAGGTGCTTCCCACCAAATTTCGGTTCATTTGGCAAAGTAGTTTCAGAGAAGAAGATCATGTTTAGAAATTGACCAATCTGAAACAAGAATTGCCTGTGGTGGCCATGTTTGTTAATGGATCAAAACAAAATGAGCAATCTCTATAGAGGACCTTCCATAGATGCTTCCTACCAAGTTTCATATCATTTGGCCAAGCGGTTTCGGAGGAAAAGTTGTTTTAGAAATCGACCAATCGGAAACAAGAATTTCCTATGGTGGCCATGTTTGTTAACGGATCAAAACGGAATGAGCAATTCCTATAGAGGACCTTCCATAGATGCTTCCTAAAATGTTTCCGTCCATTTGGCCAAGCTGTTTCAGAGACTCTGAAAACGAAATTAACGCTGGTCCGCTAGCCCGAGGCTAGTAAAATCAGCGTCGGGCTAGAAGAACTCTCTTAGAAGCTAGTCCGATGGGCTAGTTAAAATTTCCAATTGTCAATTATTGTTTCCACTTCATTAATTTTAATGACATACACTGTAACTGAAAATCATAATTAGTCATTCATATTACTGTGTTTGCTTACGCTGTACACAATTTACCTGTGGGGAATTCCCTCGATAGCAATTAGATCCTAGAGGGTGGTATGCGAATTGATCAAATTACTCGATAATTCGGGTAATTCGGTGAGCGTTCTTAACAACATAATCTAAGGATCAAGAAATGTGGCGACACATTACCGGCGTAGAGCAACCAGCGAAAACATTTTGATTATATAATAATGAAAAATTAATAGACTTAATACTAACTCTTCCTGCACACTCAGCTTACGCAGAAAGAGGTTTCTCTGAAATGAAGTTGGTCAAAAGTGACTGGCGTTCTTGCTTAAGACCGTCCATCTTATCAGACCTGCTATTTATTATGCTTCATGCATATGACATTCCAAGTTATGACCCTACTGATGTCATCAACCTTTGGAATTTGACAGGACAAAGAATACGGAGATCAAACCAAAGACAGACCGGATGATGGTGACGCTGGTGACGATGATGTTTCAAGTGATGACAATACTGACATTCTTTCTTCATTATAATTTGTTCCATCTCAAATAAGATAATTATTATATAATTTTTAGTAATTGTCTCCATGATGGTCGGGCTAGTTGATTTTTATATCTACTAGTCCTGCTGGCTAGTTGAATTTTTTGCTTAAATTCTACCCCTGTTCAGAGTAGAAGATTTTTAGAAATCGACCAATGAGAAACAAGAATTGCCTGTGGCGGCCATGTTTGTTAATGGATCGGGACAAAATGAATAATCTTTATAGAGGACCCTCCATAGATGATTCCTACCAAGTTTCGGTTCATTTGGCAAAGCGGTATCAGAGAAGATTTTTAGAAATCGACCTATCAGAAACAAGAATTGCCTGTGGCGGCCATATTTGTATATGGATCGGGACGAAATGAGTAATCTTTATAGAGGACGGCCCATAGATGCACCCTACCAAGTTTCGATTCATTTGGCCAAGCGGTTTCAGAGTAGAAGATTTTCAGAAATCAACCAATCAAAAACAAGAATTGTCTGTGGCGGCCATGTTTGTTAACGGATCGGGACGAAATGAGCAATCTTTATAGAGGACCCTCCATAGATTCTTCCTACCAAGTTTTGGTTCATTTAACCAAGCGGTTTCAGAGAAGATTTTTTTAAATCGGCCAATCAGAAACAAGAATTGCCTGTGGCGGCCATGTTTGTTAATGGATCGGGACGAAATGAGCAATCTTTGCAGAGAACCTTCTATAGATGCTTCCTATCCTGAGGGGTTTCAGAGGAGAAGATTAAAATGTGATAAGTTAACGGACGACAGACGACGGACACCAAGTGATGGCAAAAGCTCACCTTGGCAAGGTGAGCTCAAAAGGACATACAATGCTTGACAAAATACTACACAGAAAATTAAAATTTAGCAATACGAACCCAACTAAAAACCGGGGGTCAACTTGCGTGTTCCGTAAGGGTAAACAATTCCTACTCCACTAGTGGCACACATCATGTTACTCTTATTAAAATTCCGGTGAAAAGTCATGAATGAGGACAGTACGGATTGTGAGTACGACAAACGAACATATCTGTAGTGAATAGTCATCTCTGATACAGATGCTCCGTAACTGTTAACACTTCATAATCTTTCATTGACTGATGATAATGTATTTAATGAGTATTTTTATTCTAAAACAATTATGAACAGAATTATATTAAATCTACTTCCCGTA
Source organism: Bathymodiolus brooksi (assembly GCA_963680875.1). Taxonomy (NCBI): domain Eukaryota; kingdom Metazoa; phylum Mollusca; class Bivalvia; order Mytilida; family Modiolidae; genus Bathymodiolus; species Bathymodiolus brooksi. Next base: position 82,335,287 of record OY804578.1, on the reverse strand, counting down.
CCTATTAGTTCAAAAAGAGTGACAACAAACTTTTCTTACACTCTGGCTAATACAAAGTTCACTAGAACACTGCATCTTTCGCAACCTCTTTGGGAGAACGTGATTGATGTAGGCTCCAGTCAATAATGGGTGTCACAGTTGTCGCAAGGTCTATTGATTGTAAACGTTTGATGTTGTACCGCTTCCACAATTGGTCGACCTTAAATTGTTCTGGACGACAACAAGATGAACTGTGAGCTAATGCTCACCTATGATACCCCCGCTCTTTGGCAAACAGGAAGTAGGAATCTGACGGATGAAAAAACGCTTCCCACAATATGGGGTACCTATATGAAGCTTGTGACCAAATATCAGATTTCTGCCATCAATAGTTGCTGAGAAAAATGCGACGAAAAATGAGCATATATGTTCAATGTGTAGAAAAATCAACAAAGTCGGCAAACAGGAAGTAGGAATCTGATGGGTCCAAAAACGCTTCCCACGATATGGGGTACCTATATGAAGCTTGTGACCAAATATCAGATCTCTGCCATCAATAGTTGCTGAGAAAATTGTGACGAAAAATGTGCATATATGTTCAATGTGTATAGAAACCAACTAAGTCGGCAAACAGGAAGTAGGAATCTGACGGGTCCAAAAACGCTTCCCACAATATGGCATACCTATATGAAGCTTGTGACCAAATATCAGATTCCTGTCATCAATAGTTGCTGAGAAAAATGCGACGACAAATGTGCATATACAAATGTATGTTAAATGTGTATAAAAATCAACAAAATCTGCAAACAGGAATTAGGAATCTGATGGGTCCAAAAACGCTTCCCACGATATGGGGTACCTATATGAAGCTTGTGACCAAATATCAGATTTCTGCCATCAATAGTTGCTGAGAAAAATGTGACGAAAAATGTGCATATATGTTCAATGTGTATAAAGACCAACTAAGTCGGCAAACAGGAAATAGGAATCTGACGGGTCCAAAAACGCTACCCACAATATGGTATGCCTATATGATGCTTGTGACCAAATATCAGATTTCTGCCATCAACAGTTACTGAGAAAAATGCGACGAAAAATATCTTGGACGGACGGACAGACGGACAGAGGTAACACAGTATACCCCCCTCCCCCTTCGGGGAGCAGGGGTATAAAAAATTTTGGTTTATTCGTCTACAACACTTACTCGATATGTTCTTTCCAGACACATTCTCTATCAGTGAACAATAGTCTTCACAATGCAAATCTGCGGCATACGATGCAACTTTCAACACAACGCATACCACATGTGGAAGAGGAACTGCCTTCCCTTTCGTAGCACCTGTTTTCACACCAGATTCAAATGGAGTTTTACTCAATATTTATTTTCTGTGTAGTGTTTTGTTGAGCATTTGTGTAGAACTTTATTTTTCTTTTGACCATTGTATTGTCTATCCTTCGATTATATATTTATATATATATTATCCATTTGGTAGCTTTTTATTTAACACAACTAATGAAGTCATGTGTTGTTTCTCGTGAATATGTAGTTTCACTCTCTAGCATTCAGACGATAGTGGTCGAGTTTATCGCAGATTAGGCGAAATATTTGTTGACTTGTGTTAGACCGTGATAGTTAGGGGTAGAATTACAGTTCATTAAACGTTCTCTGGTACAGACACAACTTTAGCAAGTTAATGAGACGTCGTCTATATAGTCTGTCATAAGACAATGGTGGACACACACTGTGTTGAATTTATAAAACGATAGTTTAAACAGGTCTACAAGTCCACCTTTATCAACAAAACAAGCAGGCACCTCTCATCTCAACTCACTGAATATATAAGAACTCACGACATATGACGTTGTAAATCTAGGTCCTGACTTGGGACATGCACAAACATCATGCTGCCTTTAACACCTTTATGGGATCCCAACCCTTCACTCTTGATAATTGGATATTAAACGGCAATACATATATTAATACACAAAACAAACTCAAAAAGACCACATACTTTCACAAAAATGAATGACAACTTAAACATGGACAGTACAACAGCAGGTTCAAAGAATGTTTTTAGTTAACTGACTACTAGCTAGGGAGGTAAAATCTGTTAGTTAACGACCATTACCTTTTTCTTCTTTGAAACTGTGATTTAGTGGGGGCTTTTTTACTTGATTTTGCACCTTTGATTTCTCTAGTGCCATTATGCCATAGACATGTTTAGGTCGGAAAGTGAAAACTATATACAATTTGTTATGGACAGATTTATCTTTATATTACTGTATTTAAAGACTAATTTTGATATAATATAAAATAGACATTGATTTACAAAATTGAGTATCATTAAGTTTGTCCATTAATGGATTAAGGTAGTAAATAATACTACAGATTGATACACCTAACTAAACAATGAAAAATCTACTACTGTCTAAGTCAACTTTTAATGACAAACAATCAAAAACTAACACATGCCATTTATAATACAATAATTCTTGTTTTATAATTGTAATATTAAGAGCTTCCTTGTTGACATATGCTGTTTTGGTGGCGACAACTCATCTCCTGAAATGGTAAAATAAAGACAATTGATGAGGTTGCAAAGATTTGATTCAACATGACCAAAAATATTGTCCAATTTGAAATTCTAATTAGTGGTTTGCCTGCAATCTGTTATTTAAAAAAACAATAGCACTTGCTGAGAAATTGTTATCTCTTGGAAACACTTCATTGCTCAGATTCCTGTATCATATCACTTAATGAGAAATATGTGGTGTCTTGGAAACAGTTCGTTGGTCTGATTCGTTTATCATATCCTTAATGAGAAACAGACTGCTGTTCAGATTCGTGTTTCATTTCACTTGCTGAGAAACATGTTGTGTCTTGAAAACATTCTGATATACAATTAGATGATTGCAATAATCCTGTATTAGTACAAGAAGGTTTTAGTCCAACTGGTCTGAAATGAACAAAAAATATACCATACCCTCACAGATGCACATATGGACTTCTGTTTTTAGTTTCAGGTTCAGTGTATTAAGAAAGTTTTGGGGTTATTTTTTGCTAAATTCTAATAGCTTATTTACTCAATGATTGATTGTTAAATTACTGGCACTTTCTAATATGTTTATTGTTCCTCTGTCCATTATGTTTTGCCAACAGACTGCTTAAGTGACTGACAATTTTCGAATTGAAAAATTGTTTACAAATATAAGTTCTTGATCTCTCCGAAGACTCGTGTTCATTAGTTTTTCCTAGAGTTAATTAAGTGTGAAAAAAATATACTTACTTTTAACAACTCTTCCAATTAGCGCCTCAAAAAGATGACCAACTTGTCTGAACTTTTCGTGGTAAAATATGGCACCCCTATTTTACCGGATACTTCTCTTGATCGTAACTGATATATATATCTACTGATCAGCCGGGCTCATCCACCAGATGTGACAAAAGTATTGTGTGCTTGGTGTAGCTCGATTCTGTCCAGGGAAAAGTACGTCTCACAGTAGCAAAATCCGATCGGCCCCTACGAATATATTGATTATAATAAATTGTAATTAAATAAACAAGACATCCTTTTATTATTAGACTGTAGAATATATCCTACCGTGACATCTGCTCGGTCATGCAATAATGTCGGTCATTTGTTTTGATTTACAATTCTCGCTCAGCACGAGACCAATGACTTCATTCTGTATATTCATAGCGTAAATAAACACAGAGGGAATACTTTTCAACGTCAAAATTACAAGATGAGATTAAAACAGAGAAGTTTGAATAGAATAAATTCCATGCAAGTAAAAAAGATCCTTTTTACTAATGTCTTTTTTTCCTGATTATTATGCTTGTTAAATATGTTTCCATCGATGGCATTCCCCAAACATTTGTATTTTTCCGGTTTGTTGACATAATCGACATCACAGTTCATGACCGTTTCTGGAATGTAGGCCAAGCAAATTGTATTTTAAAATACTTTGAAAATATGATGATTGATCATTCAGATTCCACCATTTTCTAGAAAATGGCCGATTTTACCGGGAAAATACATGCAAGTGCTCTCCATTAGTCACAAAATGGCAGATTATTTTACATTTCCACTGCTGCTTTATAACAAATATACCCCTTACTTCTTGGGGTAATGAAATGAAATTCACAGAGAAGATAGAAAAATAATTAATTTAACAGCAATAATCAAAATTTATAGCATAAATTGAACAGAGAATTAAATTAAACCAGACAGAAAAATGAGATTGTCTGGGTAAAAAAAACCTGTCATTATTACAAATAGCATCAACAAAACTGTATTGTTACCACTCTGTGATAAAAAATAAATTGAAATCAGTCAGTAATTGTTTTACCAAAATATGTCGGTCTAATAGATTGTATTGACAAAAGCAAAAACACCAAATTCACTGGATTAAATACTTTTTATGTGGGTAAGCAAGTTTAATATTTGCATCAAATAATTAATTTTTAATACTTCAATTTCAAACTATTTAAAAAAAACATCTTTTGAAATTTTTCAGACAAATCAATTACACTGAAAAAGCTAAAATACTGTACTTTCTTAATCTGGTTTACTATTTAAGTTTGGTTGGCCTATGACAAAATCATGTGCTTTATTGAACTTTGACCGACTTTATGTGACGTCATACGACGCCATTTGGAAAATGGAGGGTAAACAAATATGTGTCAGTATGTAATTATTATCGATCTTTTTTCCATGGAACTTTACACATGTGAGCAAGAATAGATGAGGAACATAATTAAAAAGAAAAAAATGTTTACTTTTCAAACATGAAAAAAATAATCAAACATTATCAAATGACTGACCGACTTATTGTCAGAGGAGGATACTATATAATATATAACCATCATACTATTTTCTTTTCAAAACATCTGAAACATGATTTCGCTGATAACATTTAATACAATACGGGGCCGTGGTGGTCATGATCGTATGGTGGTTGGATTTACAACTACCTATGCAATCAATGCCTATCACCAACTAAGGTTGTGAGTACGAGTCCCGCTCATGGCAGGTGTACTCGATACAACATTGTGATAAACTGTCAGTGACTTGCGGTAGGTCGGTGGTTCTCTCCGGGTACTCCGGTTTGCTCCACCAATATAATTGACCGCCACGATTTAACTGAAATACTGTTGAAGGTGGCGTTAAACACCATAGATCCACATAACTCTTCAATACAATACAAACATAAATTTTTAAAGTCAACATACCTACGAATATACTGAATGTAATAAATGTATTAAAACAAAAGTGCAAGATATTCTTAATTGTATGACTGGATATCTATGATCCGAAAGTTTCGTATTTATACTACCCGCTTTCTAGTCTTTGGAATTAGCATGAATATTGTGAAAACATATGTTACAAGGGATCTTCGGACAAATTTCAACTTTGGCTAGAATCCAGAAAAAATCTTATGAATAAATAAATATACAGCTTCACAGAGCAGTCATTTAATGATGTGCTACAAATACAGTAGTTGGTTCAAATTTGCCAAAAGGGAATATATTATATTTCTGGGGGAAAACTTCAAATGATCACTTGAATTTTGCCCCACTGAAAACCTGAACATTATTTTCGTACATGCCAACATGGTTCATTAAGCAAAATTATTCAGTTGTGAAGATCAGAAGCCGTAAATCGAAGGACAGACAATGCAATGTCCAAAAGAAAAAGGACAAAAGGACAAACAATGATCCACAAAACACTACAGATAAAACTAAAGATTGCGCAACACGATACCCACAAACACCGGGATGAACTTGACCCGAATATTCCAGTCGTTATATAAAATATATATTACGCTCCCGCTGGTCGCTACATTAACTCATCTAGCGATAGTGCCGATAGAGGGCACAGTATTATTCGAGTTAGGATGAACTCAGATGCTCCACGAGTCGCCCACGTCGTATTACTCTTGTTACAAACCCGGTGACAAACCATGAATGAGGAAAGGCCACGATTGTGATTACGTCAAACGAAACATTTGTTACACAGATATTCCGTAACGTTTAATCAAGTCATGGTGGCGCCACGACAGTACAACACTTTCATTGTCGAAATTTTTTTTTTTATATGAAGTTAAACATCATTTGCTTTTACAAAACAAAGTTGAGATCTTAAACTTTCAGCACGTGTGCTGTGCATTACAAAGTTCTAACTGTTGGTCTTTGAACGTTAATATATTCATGTCACCAGACAATGTAAATAGAGTTTATTGTTGTTACAATCGACGGAACACTCACACCTCTGAAACATATGTAGACAACAGGTCATTCCAATCCAGAATACCAGAAATGTGTCATCTTGAAATGAGCGACACTGAAACAATAATTGGTACCTTAAAAATACTTCGAAGATCACAATTTCGAACCTATTACGTATCCAAATTGGCAAGATTTTCCCAACTATTGCTACGGCCATTTATTAAAATTGTTTTTACATTCAGTTTACCTAGATAATAGGTCAACACATTATTTGGATATATAATGCAAATTACCTACAAACATCTTTAAAAAATTTCATTTGTAAATTTATCATGTTAATCAATTTCTGTGATTTGAAAACGACTGGTAGCCGCGTTATGAAAAGATAATTTGCACAATATCCAGGTAGAAAAAAGGACATCAAATTTGAAGAAGAAAAAACTGTATTCGTGAGAAAAAATTAGAATATAATATTAAGCGTATTTGTTTAATAAGTATTTTTAGCCATATATAATGAATTTAAAAAAAATAAAAAGAAGTTTCGCAGCATACAACAATAAATCTATATAATTTAAATACGATGGAAGTTTAGCACTGTCCGTAAATAATCGGTGATGAAACAATGTCACATTAACCAACAAATAAAACAAACAATTTGACTATATTGCTTGAAGGACACACATGTACAAACTTTAATTGGAGGATAGGGCTATGGTGTTTAACGCCACTTTAAACAATATTTTAGTTATATCGTGGCGGTCAGTATTATTGGTGGGGGAAACCGGAGTACCCGGAGAAAACCACCAACCTGCCGCAAGGCACTGACAAACTTTATCACATAATGTTGTATCGAGTACACCTCGCCATGAGCGGTATTCGAACTCACAACTTTAGTGGTGATAGGCACCGATTGCACAGGTAGGTGTAATTCGAAATGTCATACGATAACGACAACAACCACCCGTCATTAACCAACAGAGAAACATAACATTTGACTATTTTGCTTGAAGAACACAGCACAGACATAAAATTGGCGATTATTATTTCTCTGAACATTTATTCAGCAGAGAAATCTGTTTTACCATTGGTCAGTTAACGCTACAGGAGTATATTTCAACAATATTCAGTCATATCTTTGCTGTTAGTTTTATTGACACGTGTAGCTTCAACAGAACTTGAAACAGTCGGCAACGACTCCTGTTCTATACCGGAAGAAGAAGAAGAAACCAGAGTATGAAGGAAGAAGAAGAAGAAACCAGAGTATGAAGGAAGAAGAAGAAGAAACCAGAGTATGAAGAACAACCATAAAAAAAACCTGACAAACGTGAAGTTGTATCGAATCGGAATACACCTTCCCACAAACTTTTAGTGGTGTGGTGGTAGGAACTGATTCCATAAGTAGATGTAAATCCAATTACCATAAGATTGTCGCCAGGAAACCTCGTACCATGGGAGAGATTTATATATGACTTTGGTATATGAACAAATACATTTGTTGTATTCATAGTTTTCGGCCGATGCTAGTTTTGTGTATCGTGTAATGGACATGAACATCGATTATACATTTAGAGCAGCACATTAAAAAGGAATATTTCTAGTACAGTATTTAAGTTTCCTGTAAGGTTAATGGAAATTAGGAATGTGAGGGAAATGGATAAAAATTGTTATCCAGTAAATATGTTGTAGATGAAAATCCCATGACTACTAATGACAGTCTGTAATTTCACCCATGTCAACCTCAGATTGAGTGGGTGATTGTTGTTTAACGCCATGAAATCAATATTATATAGCAGTTATATCATAGGAAGAACATGTAACTTTCCTGTTTTTTGGCGAGATGATGATGACTGTTTTGCAATAGACAAACATTCTCAGTTGGATTTTTTTTTGTGCTAGCTCATTGAAATCGCAATCTACATGCAGACATGTCGCGCCACTCTTACTTTATACTGACGTCCAGCCAACCCCAATTTAAAGTCGGGTCTTTGTGTTATCTGTGCAAATTTAGCTTACAATAAACGGTAGTCTTATTATAGAGTCCTCCTTGAAACGGTTTATACGACTTCTAGATAACCAACATCTACTAATATAGTCTTAATACACACATATAAATGGATATAACTAAAAAGGGCAAACATTAGCACGACTAAAAATAACTTGTAGATATTTAATGTTAGTGCACACGACACGCTTCTGGAATAACCTTCGGTCTTGTACGCTCAAAGACGAAAATAAGTTTACTTTTCATACTAAACAAATTGTGTGTTTGTGTCTGCTTCAATGGTATTAATTAGTGGCATAGCTTTGACCTTTAACTGGACATATTATGTACATGTCCAGCCTTTTAAAACCTATTAGTGTTAGGCCCAGAAATAGTTCTAATTAATATTAATATGATTGATTGATCGATTTTTGGTGTTTTAACGCCACTTTCAGCAATATTTCAGCTATATCATGGAGACCACTTTTAGTGGTGGAAGAGGCCGGAGTACCCGGAGAGAACCACCGACCATGGGCAAGCAACTGGTAAAGTTTTATCACTTGCGGCTGCAAGTCGAGTGCACCTTTTTTTGTAATTTACAAAGCCGGCGCGAACCCACGCCGTATTGGTGATAGACTTGTATGAGTTGTTAGGTAATGCAACTACCTAACTCATTGAGCCACCCGGGCCCTAATATTAATATGATAATGTTTTCAATAGAAATGTGTTTTAGTGGGAGATGAAAATAAGTTGTTGTCCTACAAACTTACTTTTCAAACTGTGTACAATTAAACAATTATCTTAGAATTGCAATATGGATTTTTGTCGCTTTCATCAACATTGCAGACCGCATCTGTGGTTTATGGTAAGCGTGTTCGCCTCTAGTGCTGTAGATCTTGGGTTCGAGCCCCGGTAGTGTCAAAGCAGACACAACTAGTATTACTGTGAGCACAGCTCACTAAGATATACCCCCCGCTCCCCACATCTGTCCAACCTACAGGTATTTCCATAACCAAAACATTACTGATTGTTCCGACCAAAAATGAAAGGGACCCTCCTCTCTTCACCGGTAAGCTGCTGATAAAATTTCAAAACATTCTGAGAAACACTACTCAAGTTATCATGCGACATAGGGTAAAAATCCTATTTTCCGTCATATCAAGTCCAATATCTCGGGAACGGCAAAAGTGAAAAACGTCAAAAATGAAAGGGATCCTCCTCTCTTCACCGGTAAGCTGCTGGTAAAAATTTAAAAGATTCTAAGAAACACAACTCAAGTTATCGTACGACATAGGATTTGTCTACAGACGGACGGACGGACATGGTGAAACCAGTATACCCCCCTACAACTTCGTTGCGCGGGGGGGGGGGGGGGGGTATAATAAAAATTGGTATTCGCTGCTTTTTGCTAAGCACGCAGCTTCATTGAGTAAGAGCAAAGAATGTCTGACTCGGAATCAGGATAACTTTATATGAACTATGGTACGCTGTCAACATATTGGTAAGCCTAATAATATAAAAATATTTTGGAGCAAGAAAACCAAATAACAGGATAGCCAAAATCGACCAAAAATGGTAAAAGAACGTTAGTTTTGATAATAATTACAGCCAACTGAAATTTGAAGACTTCAAAATATGTTACTTTGCTTGGAGCAGATCAAAATACACATCTTAAGTCCATTTTTAATTTTTGTCCTATTGTTATTATCATTTCCTCTTCCTAGAATGTAGATTGCTTGGTGATTTGCAGCAGACACGTTATATTTACAATGATTAGCGACAGGAACAACGATTTATTTAGTGATGTGGTTTTATTTAGTGACTTGTGGCAGACTTCTGGTTTTATTTACAGTGATATTCGACAGGCATGATGTTTTATTTACAATGACGTGTGACACATACTTTTCTCTAGATACTTCATAAATCAATCTGACTGCCACGATACAACTGAAATATTGTAGAAAGTGGCATTAAACATTAACAGCACAACCCATACATTTCTGTCTGTGCTGTAATTTTTGTAGAGTTCCGTCCCATTTGTATTGTATTTTATACAACGATCTGTGTCTGTAAAGAGTTTAGCTCTACTATTTTTTCATAACTTCCTGAATTAAACTACATGTAGTTGCAGTCTCAACACAAAATTGTTAAAGCTCAATGATCACTTATATATAGTTTGGGTTAATGACATTTTTTTTTACATTGGTTGATTGATTGGTGCTTAAGGCCAACATTAGCAGTATTTCAGCTATATCGGGGTTTTTTTAATAAGATTATTACTCTTTCCTACAGACTCCAATCCATTCTACATGTATTTTTATCATAATCTGATTGACAAACTTACAATGAAAGGAGCAAATAATTGCTTCATATAATTAATCTCATTAAAATAAGATGCTCGTTGGAATTTTGTTTAGACACTAACGTCTTAACATCCCGAATTGGGCCATGTCGAGTATAATCTTTTAATCATCTGACCTTCCCATCATATGCTAATCAGTTAAATATATTTACCAATCGAACAACACCTCTCTGCCTGTTCACGGTTTTTAATACCTCAAGATTCCCGTGAAATAATCTAACGGTTAGAATTATCTTAATTTGCTTCTTAAAACTAACTTGGATGGGTTGCCTGAATTCACATTTCAGTGAGAAAATGATTTTTTTTCTTCTTTTGTTCTTCACTACAGAAAGAGGAGTTTCACTGAAGAAAATGACACCTGCAGTTTTCCACACGAACCAAAATGCTGTATAATATAAAGAGGGGTACAAAAGCCTGAACAATTCAACGCTTGTTAACGGATCGGGACTAAATGAGCAATCGTTATAGAGGACCTTCCATAGATGCTTCCTACAAAGTTTCAGTTCATTTGGCCAAGCTGTTTCAGAAAAGATTTTTTTAGAAATCAACCAATCAGAAACAAGAATTACCTGTGGCGGTCATGCTTGTTAACGGATCGGGACTAAATTAGCAAGCTCTACGAAGGACCTTCCATAGATGCTTCCTACAAAGTTTCGGTTCATTTGGCCAAGCGGTTTCAGAGGAAAATATTTTTTAGAAATCAACCAGTCAGAAACAAGAACTGCCTGTGGCGGCCATGCTTGTTAATGAATCTGGCCGAAATGAGCAATCTTTATAGAGAACCTTCCATAGATGTTTCCTACCAAGATTCGGTTCATTTGGCCAAGCGGTTTCAGATAAGAAGATTTTTTAGAAATCAACCAATCAGAAACAAAAAATGCCTGTGGCGGCCATGTTTGTTAACATATCGGGACGTATTGAGCATTCTTTATAGAGAAACTTCCATAGATGCTTCCTACCGAGTTTCGGTTCATTTTGTAAAGCGGTTTCAGAGGAGAAGATTTTTTTAGAAATCGGTCAATCAGAAACAAGAATTGCCTGTGGTGGCCATATTTGTTAAACAGATCGGGACAAAATGTGCAATCTTTATAAAGGACCTTCCATAGATCCTTCCTCCCAAGTTTCAGTTCATTTGGCTAAGGCTTTTCAGAGGAGAAGATTAAAATGTGAAAAGTTAACGGACGACACGACGAAAGACGGACGCCAAGTGATGGCAAAAGCTTACGAGCTAAAAATGTCATCCATCCTGAAACTATATACATTTGTACATATATTATGAAAAGAAAGTTTAAACAGTAATGGTCAACAATCCCATCAATATCAGTAAAACAAATAACTACCTCTCAATTAAAAACATTGAACTCAAACCTTAAATCATTGAAATTAAAAAAGACCATATGACGTTGGAAATCCAAGTCTTGGATTGGGACATGCACAAAAATGTGACAGGGTTAAACGGTTAATAGGATCACCCCTCTTGATAATTGGATCTCCAATGTCAATACAGATACAAACAATAGATCGAAGCACTCAAAAGAGTGTTCATGTGATGAATCTGTCTGAAGACCAGTCAAAATTGTTGCATAGAAATTAATTGGATCTTTAAAATTTCATAGATTTTATTAAGTGTTAAGATTGTTCGTTTTGTTGACATTGTTGTGTTGAAATAGTTGACCATCACTGTTTAAAAACTAGAGGCTCAGCCCACTGAGCCTGTATCGCTCACCTGACAATAGAATGATACTGAAGCAAATTTCAAAGGGAGATAATCATTACCTTAAAAAACAGCAGCCATCTTGAATGGAGGGTGGGGCTGTCGGACACAATTTTAAAAGGGACACACCCAGGGACCATCTATGCCAAGTTTGGCTCCATTTGGCCAAGCTGTTTCAGAGGAGAAGATTTTTTTTAAATTAGCCAATCAGAAAAAAGAATTATTCTTGGCGGCCATGTTTATAGGCCAAATGGAACGAAATGGAGAAACTTTATAGAGGACCTTACATAGATGCTTACTGCCAAGTTTGGTTCCATTTGGCCAAGTTGTTTCAGAGGAGAAGATTAAAATATGAAAAAGTTAACGGACGGACGACGGACGCCAAGTGATGGCAATACCTCACATGGCCCTTTGGGTCAGGTGAGCTAAAAAATGATGTAAAAAGGGGAATAACTCCTAGACGGGTAATCAGATTTACTTCAAAATTGCAGGGCATGTAGATCTTGACAAGCTGAACATGTTTTCAGTTTACACTCAACATCTATCTCTTATAGTTTTTGAAATAAAGGATGAAAAGTATTAACATTTTTAAAATTTGATGAAAAAAGGGCAATAACTTCAAGATGGGTAATCAGATTTACTTTAAAATTGTAGGCTAGGTTGATCTTGACATGCTGAACATGTTTGCTGTTTAAACTTAACATCTATCTCTTATAGTTTTTGAAATAAAGGACAAAAGGTATTAACATTTTGAAAATTTGACGGGAAAAAAGGGCAATAACTCCAAATTGGGTACTCAAATTAACTTCAAAATTACAGGGTAGGTAGATCTTAATATGCTGCACATGTTTGCAATTTAAACTTAACCTTTATCTCTAATAGTTTTTGAAATATCAGACAAAAATGTTTAAATTAAAAAAAAAAAAGGGCAACAACTCCTAGACGGGTAATCAGATTTACTTCAAAATTGCAGGGCATGTAGATCTTGACATGCTGCACATGTTTGCTGTTTAAACTTAACGTCTATCTCTTATAGTTTTTTAAATAAAAAATGAAAAGTATTAAAATTTTGAAAATTTGATGAAAAAAGGGCAATAACTCCAAGATAGGTAATCAGATTTTCTTCAAAATTTCAGGGTAGTTAGATCTTCCTGTGCTGATCATTTTTACCCATGTCAGATTTCTGATATTATTAACGGTTTTTGAGTTGTTACCAAAAACGTGCAATTTTACCATATGTTCTATTTTTAGTAACAGCGGCCATGTTTGTTGGCCGAATGGAATTAAATGAAGAAGTTTTATAGAGGATCTTACATAGATGCTTCCTGCCAAGTTTGGCTCCATTTGGCCAAGCAGTTTCAGAGGAGAAGATTTTTTTAACATTAGCCAATCAGAAACAAGAATTGCCCTTGGCGGCCATATTTGTTGGCGGAATGGGACGAAATGAAGAAACTTTATAGAGGACCTTATATAGATGCTTTCTGCCAAGTTTGGTTCCATTTGGTCCAGTTGTTTCAGAGGAGTAGATTAAAATATGAAAAGTTAACGGACGGACGATGGACGATGGACGACGGATGCCAAGTGATGGCAATACCTCACATGACCCTTTGGGTCAGGTGAGCTAAAAAATCATAACAATCTTTTATCTGAACAAATTACGTGTAAACAAATATATAGTGTCAGATGATATGTGTGTGAATATATGTACGTATTTACAGGAAATTATTAGTCAATTAATCAATTTCAAATACTAATTAGATAGACTTTTGATCTTACACTTGATTGATAATCGATAATGGAGGAACTATTTCACTATGCATTATTGAAGACAGTTTGTCTTGAAGATTATAATTGAAGAAGTTTGAAGATACCAAAGGGGTAATCAGAAGTTGTAAATCGAAGCACAGACAATACAATGGACAAAAGTAAAAGGACAAAAAGTCAAGCAATGATCTACAAAACATGAACATAAAACTAAAGATTGAGTAACATGTACCCCACTAAAAACAGAACTCGGGTGCTCCGGAAGTTAAATAAGGTGGTAGTATTGATTGATTCCAACAGATTCATAACAAAAAAACCTACACAGATTCTCTTCCACTCAAAAAAATGTAGTACAACATGAACGTAGACATCAAAATAGCAGGTAGGTGAATGTACACTGAAGTCTAACAAAAACTTAAAAGTAACAATACCCAACATAATTTAGATACAGGTATCCCTATCACACAAAAAGTGCATTTGCAAAATAAATAAAAAGTTATAAAGGGGGCCTTTTTTATTGTGTGGATATCCTTAACTTTTTAAACTGACATACTGTATATTTTGGGGCTAGTAAACTTGTTTGCACGATTTTTTCAGATTTACTACTTTCTGAGTTGAAATTATTTTCTACTTTCATTCTGTCATCTGTACCACTAATAAGTTTAATATGAAAGAGTAAAAAAATATACATTTGTAAATCGGTCCTGAAAATATATATTACATTCTAGTATAAATAATTCTAAGTTATAGGAGGCAAAATTGCTCCTATGTGTAGTACAATTTATCCCAAAATAATATGAGAGGCATTTCCATAAATTATTATCCACAGATTTTCTTCTGAACATAAAAAAATATATATACAAGAAATAGATATTTGTTCTCCATTAATAGTTGTACTATAGTGATTTGACATTGTTGTCCATTTCTTACAGGAGATTGCTTTCTATCTATTTATATGTATAGTGATTTGACATTGTTGTCCATTTCTTACAGGAGATTGCTTTCTATCTATTTATATGTATAGTGATTTGACATTGTTGTCCATTTCTTACAGGAGCTTTCTATCTATTTATAACACAAAGAGCCAAGAAATTAAAATAAACATAATTTCGATGAAAACAACAAAAAAACACTCTTAACAAATATGACATTTTTTCATACCTTAATAATTATTTAGGACTGAATTCAAATGGCTTTTTATTATAAATATATGGTTCTTTGATAACATATGTGAATGAACATTATTTGTATTGTACTGATGTAAATAAATAAAGAAATCCAAAGACGAAGAAAGTCTATTAAAAATGAAAATACGTTGGTTTGATGTTCATTACATCTGATTTTTAATAACAACTGAAATATTGCTGTAAATCTTAAAAATAAAGCAAACAATGAGCACAATATATAGCACCGCTTAGAATAGTAAGAAAAGATAACTAATTAATTGTTTCAATTTATATTTGTCACAAATCATTATCGATTTAAATATCAATAAAACTTGATTTCATTTAATGTCAGTTTAGTACATTTTTTTTTGTACATCAATGACAAAATAATAGAGGCTTTTTAATACACAGTTCTCAATATTGTACACTGCCGTTTTCTACTACATTAAATACTGACTGTAGTTTTGCTTTATTCAACCTTGTTTTCAATTTTGTTTACTCGCTTTACATAATCAATATAAAATATATAAAATGGTACCTGTATATATAAACCTGTAAAATAATAATCTATTGTATTAATCAAGGATTTATTCTACTATACAAATCCTTGTTGTAATATATAATTTTGGCAATGATGGGTAACCTTGCCTCAATCCAACATACACAATGTATATGTCTAACTAATAACAAAGAGGTAAAACCTGCTAGTTACCTCGTTCTATGTCAGTCTTGTAGTCCTGGGATTTACAGGATAAAAAAACAACAACATTAAATTGAAATGAAAAATAATAAATGAAATGTCCTTCACTCATTTTGCATTAAAATGTACATGAATTTTTGTTATTTGGCAACAAAAATGTTAGTATATCGAATTAACCTGTTATACAGAACATATTTGTGTCATGATTAATATAAGTACATTTTGTATTTGTTGTTGCAGTAAGCAACATTTCATAAAAAAGACTTATTTTTAGAAATTATCTTACAATGATAGCCGTCATTAAGGAAAACAAAATAAATTCCTAAGAACTGTCCAAACAACTACAGTTCATTGGTTTCTAAAGAAACATTTTCCCATATTTCATTAAATTTGAGAAATTATCGCAAAGGAAAATTTTCGTTATGATAGTCTTTTCTGGATATTGCCATAGCTTTGGATATTTTGGATTTTCTCCCACGATTTCTGAACAGTAACAAATTGAACACGGAGATGTGAACCCGATGTCTAAAACTAATACTGGAATCTTTGATGTCTAGATGCTTAGGTTGTCAAATGAAATCGAGGATAAGGATATGGTCGAATTGTGTTTCCTTGCAACCAGCCACCAACCATTCCTAATAAACTGTTGTTGCTCATTTGGAGCTGTTTTAAGTTATCTTTTAAGGGGCGTGGCATTTTCCATACACGAGGCACCCATTGACACCCCCCCCCCCCCCCCCCCCCCCCCCGTACCAAGTATGAGCTTGAGTTGTCATATGGTTCGATTCGTTCTGTTCAACTTGCTCAAGTAGAGTGGTTTTGAAAAGATCGTAGCCCTTCGCTAAACTCATTGTCTGTAGCACATAGATAATAGGTGAGGGACGAGCATAATCAACCGAGGTTTGCCGACGTTGTATCTTGGATTTCTAATTTACACAAATATACAGTAACTTGGTACAAATATCAGGAATCACCATTATTGTGTGGGAATGCATCGGTTGTGTAATGGTTAGCGAGCTCGCCTCGTGTGTAGTGGATTAGACTATAAAATTTATATTTTCTGCTTCTCACCATGCAACATTAAGGAGTAACAGAAAAGACAAGTTGGCTCGCAATCAGGATGATGTGTCAGTGTGGAGGAACATGGCTACCCGTAGGCTGTTGTTTCAGTAAGTAAGCAATATAAAAATCCAAATAAGAATGTTGGTCTAGAAAAGCGGCATGATCATTATCTCATTGAATGTAACATGTTCTGGTCATGAACAATGATATAGCTGCAAAATTGCTCATTTTGGCGTTAAACAAAAACCTCTCGCTCACTCATTTGCATGGTTTTATTCAATCATCAGGGGTTCACATTTCTACGTGTATACCTTTAATATGTTAAAATAATTTTGACTGTGCTGCTCATTTTCATTATTTTCACAGGTTTCCGCCACTTCTGAACCTGGTTCCTACGATGCACATTTTTTTTTACATTTCTGTCCAGTATTAGTGGGATATCAGACTTCGAAGTGAGTTGAGTAAAACTTCGTTGTTGCCATTCTTGATATAATATAGCTTATTGTACAGTCTTGGGCCATTTTCGAACCATGAGTGTTTCCAGCACATGTGGTCACAAGGTATTGCTTTGGAATGAGTACCACTGAGTCATAAATAGAAATACACAGGTATCATAAAGGTCCTTCATAAAATGATAAAGAGTCTGTGCAGGCCGATAATGTCTTTCACATACAATAATCAACTTAATTTTTTTTAAATTGCTTTTATGAATGGTCCTTTAAGACATTCAAGACAAATCCTGTTTTCACTTTTATGATTATTTCAATTTGGGGTTATAAACTTATGCAACTTACAATTCTATTTTTTATGTAATGAAAAGGTTCTATTAAAACTAGAGAAAGTTGATCTGGTGATCACAGATACCCCCGCATTCCAAATTTTGAATGAGGCAATGAAAGGAATGAAACATGTTGTGATTCATGAACGGCAAATGTCAATTTCACCATAATCGAACTTAATCTGGATTTTATGGTACATCGCATTGTGTTAAAGTTTGAAAAGATTTGGTTGAGTTGTACTTTAAATATCATCCGGAAACCTAGAAAGTCCCTATTTTCTAAGAGAAAAAGGGCCATAACTTATGAACGGTAAATGTGAAATACACCATAATCAAACTTAACCTGTATTTTATGGCATACAGCATTGTGTTAAAGTTTGAAAAGATTTGGTTGAGCGGTACTTTAAATATCATTCGGAAACCTAAAAAGTCCCTGTTTTCTAACGGAAAAAGGGCCATAACTCAGGAATGGTAAATGTGAAATACAACGTAATCGAACTCAACCTGTATTTAATGGTCTACAGCATTGTGTTAAAGTTTTAAAAGATTTGGTTGAGCCATACTTTAAAATTCATCTGGAAACCTAAAAAGTCCCTATTTTCTAAAAGAAAAAGGGCCATAACTCATGAACAGTAAATGTGAAATACACCGTAATCAAACTTAACCTGTATTTTATGGTACACAGCAATGTGTGAAAGTTTGAAAAGATTTGGTTGAGCGGTACTTTAATTAGTATCCGGATACCAAAAGTGTGACGGACGGACATGAGGATCCCTATATACCCTCCCCGACTCTCGTCGAGCAGGGGTATAAAAAAACTCAAAAAGAAAGTTTCCAACAAAATGATAAATAAATAAATACCGGTAACTGATTGTGATTGTGATCAGGAACTAATATAAAAAATAATTGAAATTTACACAAAAGCACAGGCAATGTGACAATTTCTGGAATATATAATTTCCTGAATTGTTTCAAAAATAGCATATTTAAAATAGTTTTTGCAATACCAGGCAACTCCAAAACTGAAATGCTGAAATACAATACAATAATCTGAAAAAAATATACATATTTAAAAGAAAAAAAACATTCAGAACCAAGGGAACCATGTTGCTGGTCTACTAAGAACAAAATATATGCATGCTGTAACTACATTGATATAATATAAGTTTTCATGTCTTATGAGAGAGAAAAAAACAAGTCTCAAAGTCTATTAATATTACAAATTTCTATTTCAAAATCAAGTTGTAGATATAAAATAAATTTTTGGCCAACTAGAGACTGAAGTTGGAAGTCGGCTTCAATGGAAATAATTCTAAAAATATGTTTCATCATCTTTTAATATATCAATTTAAAATAATTCTAGGATTTTTTTTTCAGATGCAAATTTAAGTTGAGTACTATTTTCTATAATCCCTGTAATAAACTTCACATGAAGCATGTAGAAAAAAATATTGATATCATTAATATCTTTTTCTAACATTGCCTAATAAAAATTGAAAATTTTATTAATAAAATTTCAAACTGAAATCATTGCTTATTCCAATTTAGTTTAAACCATAAAATGGGTTTTAAATAACGAAATGGGTAAAAACCAATAGTTTTATTGCATATTTGGTTCTGGTTGAGTCACTTCCCCAAAACTATGGATAAAT
Organism: Bathymodiolus brooksi; assembly: GCA_963680875.1. NCBI lineage: Eukaryota > Metazoa > Mollusca > Bivalvia > Mytilida > Modiolidae > Bathymodiolus > Bathymodiolus brooksi. The sequence continues at coordinate 82,315,897 of OY804578.1, read as the reverse complement.
TATATTCAAGCAAATCCTTGAAAACAGATGCTCAAAGGGCATATCCTATATCCCTCACCTGAACTGTTTCTCTCTGATTAACAGTTGGATACATTTCCACTAAATAATAAGTTTAATAAGGTTTCTGGGAATCAGATTTATAAATGAAAGTTTATTCATTTATAGTAAAGGTACAAAGTTTATTAAAATAATAAATTGGAATATAACGAGCTATTCAATGGAAGTATTAAACAGACTGTACAATATGTAACCATACCAGCTTAACACAGACTTCTAGTAATTTCCTTTATATCAAACACATTTCATCAAACTTATTGAAGTTGAAAAAAATTTTGTTTACATAAATGTTCAAAGAGAGAGAACTCTCACAAAAGAAATTGAAAATGTTGACTTGTATTAATACACCAACAAAAAAAGGTTAACTGAGAAGTAAACTTAGCCAATCAGAATACATTATTAACCCTAGCCACCATGTTGTATTTCTGATAAATACTAAAAACTCAAAACTGTATGTGTACAATGTAACGGGAGATTCCTACCAAGTTCAGTCTAAAAATTGGTTATGTGATTGGTTATGACGACTATGGATGCAGTGATTACAAAAGATCACATGACAGTTTTGGGTTGGGTCAGCTAAAAACACTGGTTTGCTGTAACCCAACTTACAAAGTAGGCAAGTAGATATCAATTTTTTTTTTTTCTGAACAAATTTACTTGCATGCAAAAAATTTAATAATAATGGTAAAAATTACATATTTTGAAAGGTATTTATAATTTAAAATTTTATCCAATTTGGTTGGTTTTTTTTTTTGTGATTTTATAAAAAATAGATAAAAAAATTATTATGAATTCCTGATTTATAAAATTGTGTGCATTGGTTTGGTTTACAGCAAGTATTCCCAGAAATGTTTACTGGATATCTAGCATACCCATGCAGCACAATTCACCTCTTAAACTGAAAATTTACTTGGTAGTAACTTGCCTGTTTAAAATACTGGTACATATTGCACGTCTAATAATGCATAATAAATATAATTGACCTTTTTTTTCAAATACAACCCTATCATAAATGATAATATGCATGTACAAATAGATCAATTGTCAAACTGACCATTTAATATGAATATTAATGATCCAGCTTACAAACTATAAATAATAATATGATCGCATCTTTAAAAATATGATTTGAAAACGCGATTGACAAATTTGACTTGTTGAATTAAACAACAGATATGAAATATGCTGTATGTATAATAACCTCCTGTATCCAAAAAAAAAATTGCATGCACATGTTAAAAGTAAAATGTCATTAATAATCCTATGGGAAAAAAATAACATTAAATAAAATCTACTTACTTTGAGTGAAGAAACATATTATTTTTCTTAATACCATCTTATAAAACCTTTATGTTTCTTCTTACAATTCATCTGATCAATGTTTGTCTTCTGCCTAATGAATGATTGATTGATTGGTGTTTTTTTTGCTTATGCCAGCTTTAGCAATATTTCAGCTACATGGTGGCATTCTGCTTTTTAATAAAAAACTTAAATTGTTATATTTTGAGTGTATTTCTATGTATTACCATTCATGTTTTTATTATAGTACTGGGAATATTATTTAATGTGGTAAGCTTTTCAAAGGGACTCAACTTTACTGGAAACTATCTGAACTGGCCAGCTTTTCTAGACAGACTCCGCTTTATTGGAACTGGTTCGACTGGTAACCTTTTCTTTGAACTTGTTTAACTGAAAATCTATTCTAGGAACTGGCTCAACTAGTTGTGAAGTTATCTCAAAACAGAGCTATACCACTAATGACTAGGATTATCATTACGGATCTTAATATTTCATGGCAGTTAGCTCGATTGATTGGTTTCCATAGTCAAGAGAAGAAAACCAACGATCATCCATAAGTATGTGATAATCCTCATTAAACCAAGCTCAAAATCACATGTAAAATTTGACCTCACAAACTTAAAGGGCGATAGGCAGATTGAATATAGATGTATATCCACATGATAACACCCATGTAGTAAAACCCATGAGCAGAAATTACCTCATTTAACTGTAAAAATGAAATAGGTGGTAACAAGCTCTATTATTTCTCAATGAAATGTTACACGTTCCCGTGTGTTTCACTCCTCTGATAGTACCAGTGTGTACATTGATTTCCTATATGAAATCTATAACAATGACAACAAACATTATTGCATACATTGAAATGTCTCACATTCCGTGTTTCATTCCTCTGATAGTACCAGTGTGTACATTGATTTCCTATATGAAATCTATAACAATGACAACAAACATTATTGCATACATTTTAGGATAGGATCACCTAAAAAAAATATATACACATTTCAAACCAGCAATATTATGTAACTGATACAAAAAAAAATGATATTAAATGATCATTCAGATTATTATTAAAGTGAGAGAAGGATTGTTGTTTTAAATCCAACTGAGCCATTTTTTTCAACTACCGGTATATCAGGACAAGAACAGGCTACTTTAAAATCTTAACAAAACATAACTCCAACAAGTTTCTCTTCAATATTCTGTATCACAAGATTATCGAACTAGAGGCTCAGTGGGCTTGGGCTGAGCCTGTGTCACTCACCTTTAATTCTGCTTTGAGGAAACTTAATACAGAACCTTCCATAGGTGCTTCCCACCAAGTTTCGGTTCATTTGGCTAAGCATTTACAGAGAAGATTTTTAGAAATCGACCAATCAGAAACAAGAATGGCCTGTGGCGACCATGTCTATCAACAGATGGGAACTAAATGCGCAATCTTTATAGATGACCTTACAAGGATGCTTCCTACCAAGTTTTGATTCATTTGGCAAAGCGGTTTCAGAGAAGATTTTTTAGAAATCAACCAATCAGAAACAAGAATTGCCTGTGGTGGCCATTTTTGTTAACGGATCAGAACTAAATTAGCAATTTTTATAGAGGACCTTCCAAGCATGCTTCCTACCAAGTTTCGATTCATTTGGCCAAGCGGTTTCAGAGGAGAAGATTTTTTTTAGAAATCAACCAATCAGAAACAAGAATTGCCTGTGGTGGCCATATTTGTAATGGATTGGAAATAAATGAGCAATCTTTATAGAGGACCTTCCAAGGATGCTTCCTACCAAATTTCGATTCATTTGGCCAAGTGGTTACAGAGTAGAAGATTCTTTAGAAATCAACCAAACAGAAACAAGAATTGCCTGTGGCGGCCATGTTTGTAAACGGATCGGGACGAAATGAGCAATCTTTATAGAGGACCTGCCATAGATGCTTCCTACCAAGTTTCGGTTCATTTGGCCAAGCGGTTTCAGAGGAGGAGATTGATAAAAATCAGCCAATCAGAAACAAGAATTGCCTATCGTGGCCATGTTTGTTAATGGATCGGCACAAAATGAGCAATCTTTAGAGAGGACCTTCCATAGATGCTTCCTACCAAGTTTCAGATCAATTGGCAGTTTCAGAGGAGAAGATTAAAATGTGAAAAGTTAACGGACGACGGATGCCAAGTGATGGCAAAAGCTCACATTGCTTTTGGCAAGGTGAGCTAATAATATTGGAATACTATCTCTAGTCTAGTCAGAGCTGTAAATATTTTTTTCTTTTCGTGCGATATAATTCCAAATTGAAAACTAATATACAAGTCAGCTCCAGAATTAACGTATTTTTTACATTCTTAATTATAAATATGGCCAATGAAATAATATAGATATATAAAGTTTGACTACTATCTAAATAATGCACACATTTCAAAATACAAATACAATTTACATCGATCTGAAAATAACCAATCTAATTATCTTTTAAATTTTAACTGGTTTTTTTTAAAGATACTGGTAATCGCAATGTGAAACCACTGTGTTCTGTAATAAAATTTCTATCCTAATGGTACGAGTTATATCTGTTGTATCAGATTTTACATCAATAACACATTTTGCTTTTAAGTTGATCTTTTATGGTAAAAGGGGTTGTTGCTATGATCGTATCGTCAGGTAGTTAGATTTTCAACTACCTGTGCAATCAGTGCTTTTCATTGATTAAGTTGTGAGTTCGCATCCCGCTCATGGTGAGGTGTAAATGATACAACATTATGTGAAGTTTGACAGCTACTTACAACTGGTCGGTGGTTTTCTCCAGGAACTCTGGTTTCCTCCACCAATAAAACTGACTGCCACGATATAACTGAAATATTGTTGAATGTGGATTTAAACACAATAACCCTTACCATAAACCAACACTTATGGTAAATAACAAATGTTATTATTTTTTAAAAGATATAACATACTCAAATTTATGACTACCACTGAATATATGTCGGCAATTGAACTGGAATAAACAAAAATCTATATTGTTTAACATCACTTTCTTTTACAATGATTTGCAATTTTGTTCATGAACTTTGAGTGTCTTTTAAATCTAACTATATGCAAAAAAAAATAAAGAATGTGTCCTATGGACACAGATGCCCATACTTCCAGCTAAAGCGGGGCATAAATCTGGAACAATAAAAAAATACATTGTACTACTGTAACTAAAAAAAAACACCATTGTGTAAAAATCTCAAAACATTTCGCCACTATAAACTGAAATTAGAGAGGGAAAAAATGTTTCCATTTATCAATTTATGGGCACAACTCTGGAATCATAAATAGAACAATAACCAAAGTCGCACTTGACCTGCGTTTTGTGGTAATAAACATTGTGAAATAAATCTCAAAAGAACTTCATAAGCAGAACTTATATTATTGAGCAGAAACCTGTGAAAATAGCTTTTTTTTTTAAGGCAAATCAATGGGCATATCTCCAGAACGGAAAATGTGGTACACTGAAAATGCAACTTGGTCTGCCAAACTGTACAAATTTCAAATTATTTGCTCAAAGTAAAAAGTGGAAACCAAATGCGAGACATACGTACGAAAGGAAATGTGTAAAACTTAATGCCCCATACCGGTGGTAGTGGCATAAAAATAGTTGCAAATTGTCATCACTTTATATCAACCTTTGCTATGCAAAAAAAACCCATGTGTTTTTTTTCACAGATGCATGTACATATGTATACAGTAATATCAAATTATCTAAGACTATTTCAATAGTCATTTTAGCTGCCATATATTTTGATGCAACTACCATCCTCTTAATATAACACATAGTTTATTTACTTACACAAATATTTTTAAATACTACATACGGTAGGATTATTTTCAATATGTATGTATAGTGACAAATGCCCGTGTGAATTGACAAATGTCTGTGATCTGCTGAACAAAAATCCTGAAAATGATTATAACAGAACAAATATACATGTACATGCACTACATACTATCAATGTCAAAATATTTTGAGCTCAAAACCCCAAAAACCAAATGTTCATCGTAATTTTTCCCCCTTTCATAATAACATAATTAATGATAGTGGTCTTATTTCCTTTTCGGAACAAGACTTCACAAAAATCTGTAAATTTTTATATCTGATTATTATTTTTTCCCACTCCTCACAGCACAAATTTTGTTTGGGTGGGAAAACTATCACTTTTAGGAAAAAAAATACAATACTGTAAATTTCAAAATTAAATATGTATACAACATTTCATGTATGTTAACCCAAGCCTGATTATACTCTTCCCTCATCAACCCTAGAAAATTCCTAGTTGAAGAATCATTCAATACTAAACGGACATTTAAAAGTTAACATAACAATACTCAAATTTTGCAATTGGTGCAAATAAAGTATCACAGTATGGCAAAAAAAAAAATGAATAACAAAAAGTACCACACTGTCGGGACAGATCCAAAATCCAATAGAAAAATTGCAGAAAGAGGCAAAATAAATACTCCCAACATGCATGACATAATTTTCTTGCATAATTTAAGTGCAAATAATTACCATGATGAAAACGTATTGGGGCCAATCAGATTCAAGATGACAAAAAATTGACCCCGGGGTCAAAATACCATAAGGAAAATTGAACCCGGGGTCAAAATATCACAGGTAAATCGACCCCGGGTTCAATTTACCATGGGGTTCAAAATACCATGACACCGGTAGAAATGTTTCAATGTCGGGAATCAATTCAGGACGTTGAAATCGAACAATGTTGAATTTGTGCGGTATTGTGGTGGCCATTTTGAAAATGCGACCGGTAGACATTTTTCAATGTCAGGAATCATTTCGGGACATCATAATCTACCCACATATGAAATGTCGTTGAAATCGGACAATGTTGAATTTGTGCGGTATTGTGGTGGCCATTTTGAAAATGGCAACCGGTAGAAATTTTTCAATGTCAGGAATCAATTCCGGACATCACAATCTACCCACATATGAAATGGCATTGAAATCGGACAATGTTGAATTTGTGCGGTATTGTGGTGGCCATTTTGAAAATGGCGACCGATAGAAATTTTTCAATGTCGGCAATCAATTCGGGACATCATTATCTACCAACATATCAAATTTTGATGATATCGGACAATGTTGAATTTTTGCGGTATTGTGGTGGCCATTTTGAAAATGGCGACCGGTAGAAATTTTTCAATGTCAGGAATCAATTCCGGACATCACAATCTACCCACATATGAAATGGCATTGAAATCGGACAATGTTGAATTTGTACGGTATTGTGGTGGCCATTTTGAAAATGGCGACCGATAGAAATTTTTCAATGTCGGCAATCAATTCGGGACATCATTATCTACCAACATATCAAATTTTGATGATATCGGACAATGTTGAATTTTTGCGGTATTGTGGTGGCCATTTTGAAAATGGCGACCGGTAGAAATTTTTCAATGTTGGGAATCAATTTGGGACATCATTATCTACCCACATATCAAATTTTGATGATATCGGGCAATGTTGAATTTTTACTACCCATATTTTATATCGTGTTTTGGCAGCCATTTTGAAAATGGTAGACATCTCAAAAATTTTGAAAACGCAAAATTGCTCCTCTAATGGTGTCCTATCACTATGTCAAATTTTATGTCTCTATCATTATTCATTTAGAAGTTATCAACATTAATGTACGAAATTTCAACTTTCCCATAGGATTCTATAGTAACCCCCACCCCCTTTGATCCCCTCAAAATATGACTTTGACCGCCTTTACCACAAAGCTGAAAACTTTAAGACCAACTAGAAACATATATCTATAACTCCACCAAGTTTCATGAAATTCTGTCCTGTAGTTCCTGAGATCTGCCGTGGACAAGTTCATGGTCCACGGAAAGAAAGGAGAAAGAGAAAGAGAAAGAGAATAAGTCTCCCAAACTTTGTTTAGGAGACTTAACTATAAGTAACTAAACTGTATAAGCTGTTTTTAATATTCAGTTTGTTTTAATTTCATTTGAGATTTCTCCATTAACAGATAAATATTTAATGGAATATGTTTATTCACGTTTTTTTTTATATGCAAATAACCTTCTTTTTTTTTTTAATTATCTAAGTTAAAACATAGTACGTAGTACTGCAATTATTCGTCTAAAACTTGACATCAAATTCATGCCATAGAAATCCATTGTAAGCTTATTCAAACTACAAATAAAAACAATGTGTTTCCATAATGACTGATTGACCGTTGCTTAACATATAGAGGTTTCATAGGTTTGTTAGTACAAAAGCAGATATTTTCATTTCCTTTTTGAAGCTTGGTTCAGATGACAAAGCATTATAATAGCATTAGGGCTATTTAAAATTTAAAAGTTTGATGAACTAGGAAGCCTGCTTCATTTTTTGGACATTAGTTGTGGGTCAATAATGGTTCTGTACTCATTAGATAATGAAAAAAAACAGGAGAAAAAGTGTGTTGGTTGGGGGTGCATTTTTTTTAACTTCCATCCTACTATCTGGAATATAGCCCTAAATACTGATGTTATGTTAACTGTATGATGCATTGTTCAATGACGTCATCTCGTATGGGCATAATACTTCTACGAAGAATATGAAGATACCAAAGGGGTAATCAGAATCCGTAAATCAAAGAAGAACAGACAACAAAATGGACAGACGAAAAAGGACAAACATCGATCTACAAAACAGACACATAATACTAAAGATCGAGTCACACGAATCCAACTAAAAAACACGGTGAACTCAGGTGCTGCGGAAGGGTAAGCAGTTCCTGCTTCTACCAATTCTTTTTTCAGATAAACACAGTGCAACATACTGATAGATTGGAATATAGAAATATATAATGGATTTTAAAAAAGACATTCATCAAATATAAACATTGGTTGGTATTAACCATTTAAAATTGTTGATCTACATTATATAGTTAATTAGATATTTAACTTTAAATAATAGCACTATACGTAAAATCTTGATAATCTCTCACTGTAAAAATATTTCTGGTAATTAACCTATAAATCAGCTACAGTAGCTAACTGATCAGTTGTGTGTAGTAGTGAACTACAGCATCTGTTGTGGGAGAGTTAGTGAGTGAGTAAGAGTTTGTTGTTTAACCCCAACTCAGCAATTTTTCAGCCATATCATGGCATGTTGTGGTAGATAAGAAATTAATAGTTTTATTCTTTATCCAGCATACACTTACACATTTTAATGAAATAGCCCTTATATTTTTTTAAAAGAACTGAAGTTAATGATGTAATACTACCACTTGTGTTGTAGAACTGTGGAATACTCTGTCAATTTTCATTTTTGGAGCCTTGAAAAATAAAAATTACCAAGAAAAAACAATATAATAAATTGAATCCAGAGACAAAACGTCAGTGAAACAGAAAGAAAAAAGTGCTACCCAGCTGCAGTCTAGGGTCTGTTTCACACTCCATTTAGGGCTTGAGTTATGCTCCTTATTGAAGCCCCTACTGTGACTGTAAAATGTAGAACAGCAATAAAAGTCCTGTTCCTTTACCTACATTTGTGCTTAAGTGTAAAGTATCTCATGTTCATTTATATCCATTTCCTTCCCTACTCAAAGAAAATAAAAATAAGAAAAATAAGTGATGCGATTACATGAACTTCCAACAACAAAAAAGATATACAAAAAAAATTAGAGTGAGACCATTGCTTCATGTATAAAATATAAATAACCTTGCCACATCAGATCTCAACACTGATTGGAGGTTTAATTATGCTTTTAAAAAAATGGGGACAACCAAAACTGAAGAAATCTTTGACACAAAAAAATATTCTCAATTATCATTTCTAAAGATTTGGATGTCTCTATTTAAGTGATTGATTGTTGTTTAATGTCTAGAGTAAGCAATATTTCAGTTATATTCACACAATATAAAACGTAGGTATAACGGTGGCCTTTTGGCAGAAATTTAGAATGACATAGAAATAAAAGATGTAATATATTCAATAACGAGTCTAGGACAATAGCCCCCTGGACAATTGCCCCCCTAGGACAATAGCCCCCCATCCCCCAATTTTTTTATTTCATTTTTATTTATTTTTTAAATGAGAAATAAATATGCATAAACTCAGATTAAATTATTCAAATTACTTTTAAGTTGGATTTTCTTATTAATCAAAGGTCTTGAATCGCTTTCATAGAGGACACACGGCCTATATACCATATATATATTACTAACGTTAGTATATATGGTATATAGGCCGTGTGACCTCTATGAAAGCGATTCAAGCTATATATGGTATATAGGCTGTGTGACCTCTATGAAAGCAATTCAAGCCCCTGTGATATTAATCATCAAAAGGATTATACAGCTTGGACAAGCTATGATAAAAATAACTTTCTCTTATTATTTGTGCTTAAAATTACAACAAATGACACTTTTTACTATAACGCAGAAATAAATGGTCAAAAATGTATGAATCGGGTTCAAAACACACAAAATAGTAAAATTGAAAGCAATAGAAATGGTTTTATCATAGGTAGGCAATCAAGTGAGGCGGATAGTAATACCAAAAACAAACAGACTTACAGAAATAAAAAATAAAGAACACGAGTTAAAATCACAACATCAACTTGAAAATGCATTTGATAAAAAAAGAGGGTCTGTAGAATTTAAACCACAAAAAATAAATTCGAAGAATATTTACGGGAATAAATCTTGTATTTTACAACGCTGGTTTAAAAAAATTTCATGTTCTGAAGTAGAGGTCACAGATTCAGAAAAAGACCAGAGAGGCTTTTATATCAAGAAAGTTATTGGAGATGGGAATTGTTTTTTCAGGGCTGTGAGTTTAGATTTAACGGGAAAAGAAGAGCACTTTAATTATGCGAGAGAAATTGTTTGCGACGAAATAGAAAAAAATCAGTCATATTATGAGCCTTACATTAGTACGGACTTTTATTTACATGTACAAAGCATGAGAAAGAACAAAGGCGGTTCTGAAATTTGGGCAACAGAGGCGGAAATACTTGCGGTTTCAAGTCTATTTGATTGTAATATAAAAGTTTTAATAGAAAATAAATCCGACATTAACAACTGGCAAATTTTTCGACCAAAAAATAACAGCATAAAAAATACTAATTACGAAATTAGTGTTCAGTATGTCAATGGGAACCATATCAATCTTATACAGTATAACAAAGACACAGGTCTAGAAAAAAATGAACATATGTCAAAAAAAGCCAACTCTGTCACGCATAGAACGGAGGTGCAAGGAAATGAAAATAAGAGAGAGAAAAACTCTGTTTTCAATCTCTCGTCAAAGGAACTAACAGAAGCTCATCGGAATCTGCTAGGACTAGGATTAAAATTTGTTCCAACAAATCAAAATATCGACATGACAGAATTGATTGCTGATGTTAAAGAATGGGAACGTCGAATGCACCTTAGGGAATTCTTTTCTGATCAGAATGAGAAAGAAGATGTTTTGACTGATGATCAAAAACATTACAATTTTATAAAGAAGAAAAAATCAAATTGGACTCCACCTACAGGAAGAAGCGAATGGCTTGACTTATACTTAAAATTGGTCAAAAATGATATCATTTCTGGTGTCAAGCAAAAATACAGGATTAACTTAAATAGGGCTGAAGAAGAAGCTTTGCAAGATTTACTCTCTGATCAGTCAATAGTAATAAGACCATGTGACAAAGGCTCTGGTGTATGTGTAATAAACACTGAAGACTATGTACATAAAATTGAAAATGAACTTCAAGATTCCTCAACTTATAAGCAGGTTGAGAAAGATTTAACGGAAGAGATCACGAAAAAGGTTGAAAAAACGGTGAACAAATTGAGGAAAAAAAATTACATCACAGATGACATAAAAAAGTACATGCTCCCACGAAATGCTAGCCAAGGCTCTGTAAAAGGCAATCCAAAGATGCACAAAGAGAATGCTCCATTGAGATTAATAATAAGCGGTATAAACCATCCAACCGAAAATATTGCAGAATTTGCAGAAAAAGAACTTGAACAACATGTCCGCACGTTGCCATCTTACATACAAGATACCACTGATTTTATAAACAAAATGAATTCAATAGAGCAAAAACTTCCGGGGGATTCAATTTTATTCTGCATGGATGTAAAGGGTTTATATCCAAGCGTCCCCAAAAAAGAAGGCTTAGATGCATGTAAACAGGCATTGGACTACAGGCCAAATCCATCAATACCAACGACAGATGTCCTCTCTATGATACGTTTAGTTCTTGAAAATAATAATTTTTCATTCAATGGAAAACATTATCTACAGGTGGAAGGAACAGCAATAGGCTCACGTTTGGGTATGAACTATGCTAGTACATACTTAGGTGTATGGGAACAACAGTTACTTGAGCAATCTTCTGACAAACCTCACACTTATTTTCGGTATGTTGATGATATATGGGGCATCTGGTTACATGGAGAAAAAAAATTGAAAAAATTCCATGATCTGGCAAATTCTATACACCCGAGAATAAAAATCGAACTTAAATTTTCTAAAAACCAAATTGAATTTTTGGACACCATAATTGTTTTGGATAATGGGTTTTTAAAAACAAAACTATACGAAAAACCAACGGATAAACATATGTATTTCCACAAACGATCAGACCATCCAAAGACAGTTAAAAAATCAATACCGTATGGTTTGGGAGTCAGAGTTAAACGAATTTGTGATGATAAGGAGGAGTATGAAAAGGAGAGAAGTAAGATAAAAGAGAGATTAACACAACGAGGATACAACTCTAATCTGATAGAAAAACAACTGTTGAAAGTGGATGAGCTCGATCGAAAGGAAACTTTAAAATACAGAAAGAAACACAAGAATAAAAAAATGGATAGAGTTCCCCTGATTTTAACCTATAGTCGTGCTTTACCCGACATCGGAAAAATTCTTAGTAGTCACCAAAAGATAATAAAGAAATCACCCCAACTAAGAAAAATATTTAAGGATCAGCCTTTGTTCATTTAGAAGGGATAACAATCTTGCCGATATCATGGTCCACCAAAAAACTGCAAAAGTATTAAAGAAGAACCCATTGCCAGAATCAAGACTACAAGGAAAATGTGGACGAAAATGTGTCATCTGTGAAAAAAGTTTTAGGGGAGAATTGAAAACAAGATCCGGAAGAGTTATTAAGATCAATAAGAAAATAAACTGCAGAACATCAAATGTAGTTTATGCGGTGCACTGTAAAAAATGTAAGCACATAGTTTATGTTGGTGAAACAGAAACAATGTTAAAGGATCGGATACAAAATCATCTTTCTGATATCAGAACATTTAAAAAATATGACAAGCCGGTTTCAATACATTTTAATTCAAAAGACCATTCCATCGACGATTTCAGATACGCAGGAATAGAAATTTCAAGAAAAAATAACACAATATATAGACAGACCCGTGAATCACTGTTTATTAAAATGTGTAACACTCAACAAGAGGGTATAAACAAAAGAAAATAATTAGTCTAACAGGTCTTAGATTACACAAAGTTTGATCTTGAGCTTTGTGTATTTTATTTATTCATAATGTTCAGGATTATTTTTAGTAAAAAAATTTTACGACGTCATAATAACACGATTAGATGTTATGACGTCTTGTTGTTTTTTTTGTATCTCTAAGCAGTTTATGTTTTGCAACTGACGAAGACGGTCGTGCCGTCGAAAATTTTTGCAACACTTTGTTTAAATGTATTATTATTTATAGATATTTTATTTTTAGATAGAGTTTAATGATTTCCCAATTAAGTTTAATTACCTTACAAAATTGGTCTTCAAAGAAAAATTATAAAAAGGAATTCGATTAAACAATGATCAAAGCTAAGTACAAAGGTTAATAATTAAAAAGAATTTTGAGAAAAAATGATTGCAAGCTAAGTACAAGCTTAGAACTGGCTTAAATAGGAGTGTATTTTAAAGTGAAAGTATAGTAGTGCAATGGAGTTTATAGAGTCAGAAAGGGGTAATCAGAAACTAAATATAAAACTGAAAAAAAATTATGGGGGGCAATTATCCTAGGGGGGCTATTGTCCTAAGGGGGCAATTGTCTGGGGGGCTATTGTCCTGCTCCCTCAATAACACATCAACCATATGACTAAGGTCGTGTTCTGGAATGAGGTCACCGGGTGTAAATTATTTACTGTTTTGTTAAGTTTCTTGTTGCAAATGTGTCATAACTAAGTGAAAAAGGTCAGTGGTTGTCTCCGGTTTCCTCCAATAAAACTGACTGCCACGATATAACTGAAATATTGTTGAAAGTAGCGTTAAACACCATAAACAAAGTGAAAAAAAATTGTGCTTAGTTTATTTTTCATCCGATTATTTGTCAGAGTAATGTATTTGATTGAGGGTAAATAGACAGCGACTGCTAATTAACATTGATGAAAGACATACCATGTTTCTTCCGACCAGTTTGGTCACATGCATGAACAAAATTAACGTCAGCCATACTTGCTTGTAAATGACGTAAGTGTTAATCAATTTAATTTTGTCACTTTCATTGACCCATTATTAATGTTGATTTGCTATCGGATAGATTAATGTGATTCCTGATTGTAAAATCTAAAATAGAATATGTACTATCATGTGATCTAAAAAATACGTTAACTGTCAGTGATGTTTATCAAAGTAGAATAAATTTGAAACCTTTATGTATGACTTGATTTGATTTTTGGTGTTTAATGCCACTTTCTGCAATATTTCAGCTATTTCATGGCGACCAATATTAGTGGTGGAAGATGTCGGAGTACCCGGAGAGAACCACCGACCATGGGCAAGCAACTGGTAATCTTTTTCACTTGCGGCTGCAAGTCGAGTGCACCCTTTTTTATAATTTACAAAGCCGGGCACGAACCCACATCGTATTGGTGATAGGCTTGTACGAGTTGTTAGGTAATCCAACTACCTAACTCATTGAGCCACCTGGGCCCTCCCTTTATGTATGAAAATGGTAAGGAATAAGGAAAGTATCATAAAATGAAATTATATTTCACCTCTTCTTTGTTTTCACCTTTTTTTTAAAACAGCAATCGCATGAAAAATGTAATCAAATACATTTACATTTTACTGATTTCACTTTTTTTTTAAAATGATTATAATCACAAAAAGTTAACCTCACATTTTTACCAGTGATCTTGGATTCATATTTTAATCAAAGAATCATGCAAAAATTTTCGAATTACAGCATTAAGTTTCAGTGGTTTATTTCTCAGGTAATAGAACTTTGAAAAATATGTAAAATCATAAGCAGGGCATTTCAAAGCAGCCGCGCACCGGACAAATTGCATGTTTCCCTGGCTACTTTGTTTTCAAAAATGTGAATGTCCAAGTGAAAGGAAAATATGGCTTTGTTTTGCATACTGGTTTTGCAGGATCCCTCTTCTACTTTAGGATTATCACCTCCTACTTGAAAATGAGTGGAGTGCATGAAAAAAGAACAAAAGGAGCCTGACCACTTAGTCCTACCATCATGTTTTCATTTAATTTTGATATTTTGGTGAGCGTGAAAATGATGAGCTGACAAGTAATACCACAGCTGCCTTCTGACCACATGGTATAAATAGTACTTTTTATATAAAACACAATTACCAGGGCTCACGTTGGAGGGCGATTCGGGCGAAGAAGTCGCCTTGTGGCTGCTCACTTCGCTTTGTACTAGTGCCAAAAGAGAAGTGGAAGTCGCCCTGTGATTTTACCAAGTCGCTTTGCTAATTTTAACTGTTAAAAAACATCGGTATATTTTTACTACAAAATTTCCGTTTTTAAAACCGCCATTGTAAAGGGACGTAATCGAAACAGTTACGAAGATATAACCTGTACTACGGATCCGAACTTGGGAAAATAACGTCGGTATTGTTTCATTTCATTTATTTGGGGTTTGATGGCGGCTATCCAAAGGGATTGTTAACTTAGTGGATATGATTAGTTTCTTAATTAATATCAATCAGTGATTAAAGAGAAGCAATGTAAATAATATACACTCATTAAAATTTGATTAAATAATTAGCAATTTCACAGCTTGTGTTGGGGTTTTTTTGGCATATATTTATCTTATCTAATGTTTTGTCATTTTATCTATGTGTGACTTGTTTGAAACAATGCTGATGTCAAAATAAATTTTATTATTCAATTTTATTTATTTATTATTTATTGGACAATAGTTGACTATCATATATGTGCCTTTATCATCTGTGCAAGACAAAACAAAGAATCTGAAAAGGGTTTACTTAATACGAACAAACAAAAAACAAATAAAAGGTCATATGCAAATCAGAGAGATGATATGCTAACAAAAACATGGAATTAAACAACTACTGAATATACCTTAATGCATAACAAGTACATTATAACATATGAATGCCACGATAATGCCCCGCGAATGTGAAAAGTGGTACAATTAATTATAGAAATATTTTGACTTCTCCCTGTTGTCTCTCACTTCTCTTTTGTCAGCACCTGAAAGAGAAGTCACTTCTCCCTCTGATTTCAAAGTAGTGGGAGCCCTGAATTACACATTGCACTTATGACTCATAAAACTTGTGCTATGCCATCATTTGCTAAATGAGATGACCTATTTCAGGAGTAGTACACACTTTTGAATATATGATTGACAATCTTAATAATATTATGTGTGTTTGTCTAAACTAGAGGATCTCATAAGTCTGGTACCCATTGGGTTTTATAATATGGGAGTAAAAATATATAAAAAAATCAAGGGATGAAGATGCGGGTTTGAAAAAACTTTACTTTCAATTTTTATCCTTAAAACAATTCGTAAAAAGCTCTTAAAACAATTCTTAAAAAGCTATTAAAATATCATAATTTGGACAATAATTCATTACTATTCCTTTCACTCATTACTGAAGAAATCAAGCAAGCTTTTTTGTGTTAGAATTGTTTTTATTTTAATACAGTCTTTAGTAACGCAAATTGAAACATTTATTCCAAGGCATAAAATAATACCTAAGAATACAGGTTATGGATATGAGAGATAAAAATAGGATATTTTGATGATTTCCAACATTTTTTGCATAAAATTTACATTGTTATAAAAAAAAATTCTGGCAGCTTTTTCTTCACAAAATGTTTTATTTAAAGACAACATTTATGTTATTGTAAACAAATTCAAATGATATAAATCGGCTACAAGACGCCTTCAGTAATTTTAAAATATGTAATCAAAATGGGCGACTAAATTTCTAGGAAGTTATTTTTAAAATGTGAAATGCATTATTTTTGCTTTTCAGTATTCAGTTACCCATCATCTGGACTAATAAAATTCCCATGATTGTCATTAAATCAATATAAAGTGAAAAATTGTTTAAATAGTCATACATTTCAGATTAGAAGGAATTGTTTTCTCAAGAGAAGAGAGAAAAGCAATAAGGAAAGAGAGATGGTAAAAATAATAATTCAAATGGTGTAAAAAAATAAATAAATAAATTTCAGACCAAGTCATTTATTACGACATCAAATTTATACAATTTCATTACAATTCACAAAATGTGTTTTCTATATTTAGAACAACATTAAGTATCAATCAATAACAATATTTTAACTTAATCACAAAGACAAAGTCTGAATGGCATTCTAAAATTGGAGGAAAAATTGGATGAAACTTATGAAATAATGAAAAATAATTATGAGACTTGATTTTTGCATGTTTAAATGGAAATATTTTTTGAAAAATTCATACAAACAGCATTTTTTCATTCATAAAACAACAAAAATTTATTTTCCAGATTTTTAACCACCCAATGAGAAGAACTTTGCCTTTAGACAATGAACATAACACATATCTGAACAAGGCAAAGAATAATAACATACTTATTAAACAAGTGCATTTTAAATTACAAGTTGTAAAATATCTGATATAGTTTGTTAAAAGTTATGATGGAAAATATGAATCTGAGAACATTTTAAAATGAGAAAATATGTATGAATGAATGAATCAACAAAAAATGAATGTGATATAATAAAGGTGATTTAATATTTCATCAGAATCAGGTACTACATTCCGTACTTGTGATATAATAAACGTGATTTAATATTTCATCAGAAATCAGGTACTACATTCTTGAACTTATATATATATACATATATCTTTGATAGCAGCAACAAAATAATAATCTTGTCCAGATGTCTTCATTTCTGTAGATACATGTATGCTCAATGTCTTCCTAGTTGCAGGATCAATTAATATGAGTCATAAAATAAAACTCTTATTCTCACAAAAATGTACATAATCTTAATAAGTGTGAATATTATCTTCATCAAGTTTTATAATTCTTTACATCCAAATACCCAAAACCAAGGTGTAAAAATTGTCCCAGGAAGTCTATGACATGAAAAATATTAAATGTACATAAAATTGTACATTTTGTTTTCACCATCTATTGGCCATTCACATCCCCGTCACTCTGGACTACAACAACTTCCTGTTTATAAAAAGAAATAAGTTTTGCAAAAATTAGCACATAATAAAAAAAAAATTAATTTATAATAAATCAATGTTTTTAAAGGATGACTGGAAGCGATTTCTGGATAAAAAAAATAACTGTACATTGAAAAATTGATCATTTGCTCACAAAATATAAATCCTTGGTTGGTATTTCAAAATGAGTAAAAAAAATGTTCGATTAAAAATATGCTAATGTATTAATATCTATTGCTTTACCAAAGGTACAAAACACAATCATTGTGTATTAGATATAAATTTTGATAATATTCCTGTGTTATTCAAAGGTAAGTTATATCATTCGATAAAACAACAATGTTGTCCGTTTTGACATACAGAGGAAACGAAAATCTGAAATAAGATAGAAAGGTTTTCTGAAGTATTCTTGTTTTTAGTCAAATACACTGTTGACTATATTACAGAAAGACTGCAAAATAAAGACTAAAACAATTTAAATGCAAGCCGTTTTTGGGATATATATAGATTACACCCAAATATTATGTGCAGCTGCATTTGTTTTAAAGTTTCAGTGTCCATACTTAAAATGGTAGAAATCAAAGAAAAATTAAGACTCTAAATATCTTCTGATCAGATATTAAGTCATCCTAAAGTTTCACTGAGATATGTCTGATGTTGTCTGTTAATATATTATCCTTCTGGTGCCTGTCTGTCTACAGTATTTGAAACATCCAATAAAATAGTTTTTCAGAGGAAATCAACAAATGGGGATAGGGTTATGGTGTTTAACACCACTTTCAAAAATATTTCAGTCATATTGTGGCGGTCAGTTTCATTGGTGGAGGAAACCGGAGTACCCAGAGCAAACCACTGACATGCCGTAAGTAACTGACAAACTTTATCACATAATGTTGTATCTAGTACACCTCACCCGAGTGGGATTCGAACTCACAACATTAGTGGAGATAGGCACTGATTGCATAGGTAGTTATAAATCCACGACCCTGATGGCCCCTTAATCAACAAAATGTCAAGACAACTTAAATAAATCCAAAAAGGTACCTTGGTAACTAGGGTAAAATCCAACCAAGGAATGAAACAAATTTTTTTTTCACAAAGAAAAGGTATTAACTCGCAAACAAGATAAGTCAATTCAACAAAAACATGGGAATTTTTCCCGTAACAATGTGATTATTATAAAGAATTGGTTTAAAGAAAATTAAGTTATCATACATCTACGGAATTCTCATAAAGCATTCTTCAAATTCAAAAAATTATCGAAAACTATTAGTGTAATTTGTCCCAAAAATAGTCCTGGATGTTTTGGTTTAAAAAACATGCAATTATGAGATAAATTAATTAAAGTTATATAGAATGACCCATCTGTGGGAGAAAAAAATTCTGCTTTTTCTTATTAATTGTGCAATAAGTCTACAAGAGTAAAAAAATTAGAATATATATATAAAAAATAATAAACTCCATTTATAATGTATCAATATATGCGAATTTGTTCAGCTGAGTCGGCAATCTACAGATAAATGTGTCAAAAAATGGTCCTCAAATAATTGTACACTGATATTCTTCCTAAAACATTAGTAAATAATCTTATTACTTTTTTTTTGTAAAAAATACTGAAAAAAATACATAAAAAAAACAAAATATAAATATGTTACAATATTACAATGATGAAACAATGACTGAATAACCATGAAAATAAAACGGAAAAAAATATATGCAAACATAAGTAGTATCTAAGCTGCTATTTTACAGCAAAGGCTGTTGTACCACACAATGTCTGCACTTGTATGGATAACTACACTAAAATTAACAACAACCCATTTAAATGAAGGTGTAATCAGGTAAAAAGATTATATTATTAGTGTTTTTCTATATGCATATAAAAAAAAATTGCAACTTTTTATCCGTCAATTTTTTTTTTTAAATATAGATAGCATTGTTTTGGTTTGTTTGTTTTTTTTATTTATTTTTTTATTATTTTATTTAAAAAAAATTTTAAAGAATTTTACATAAATTTTTATAAAAAATTTTAACATTTCAAACAGTATCATAGTGTATATTCTTGTCTACGTAAATTTTACATTGAAAAAAAGACAACATTTTCACATGTTGACTTCAGGTTAATGAATGACAAAGTAACATATGTTTTTGATATTGGGTAACACTCTAAAACATGTACTACACAATACTTTTTATTGCTAGGATGAAAAATTTGAAATCACTTGTCTCTTATGTTGACAAACTTTCCAAAAGAATACCATTTGTTCAACTAACTTTAAAAAAAAATGCACAATTTAAAAATAAATATGCAAGTGATTTAACATTCCATTCAAAATTATTTTGTTACGATAATATTTTGTAAATTTAAGATAGCAATCATCACACTTCAAAAAAAAATTTAATTGTCTTCTATTAACATGAATGCACATGCAAAAATCGTGATATTAAACAAACTTTCCTCCAAAATATTACATTTTATTAAATAATTATTGCTATATTTATTAAGTAATTTATAATAGATGAAAATGGCCAGAAGAAATTATTTATACTGGAATGTGTTTTACACTAATTTGATTCATGGTTTATAAATATCGAATGACGATCGTCTGCATGTGTCGTAACTTTGTCATAATGTGTTAAATCAGGTCTTTGGTTAATGAAAAGGTGAATAGGGTTGTCTTATCACAGATTAATGAATTGCAAATGCACAGTTTACTTGACTAACAACGAACGTCCCAACAACATTATACCGTTATTTCTGCCATACAACTTTTCTAGAAAAACAAATAAGATGACCGATTGGCCTTGACCTTTAATGGTCAAATGAAACATACACCAGTCAAGTCTATGAAATATAACATCCATACATGTCAAGAATTAATTTCTTGAATGTATATTCTACAAGCATTATTAAAGATCTCTTTCGTTAGTAACTGTTAATTCGTAATATTTAAGAAAATATTTAATGAGACAATGTTTGTGCTTTTAATTTTCCAGCTGATGATTTTCAAATAAAATCATCAGAAAGGGTCGACAAAGACGATCCTTTTTGTAAACCCTAAGGTTAAGCTGATACCCCCCTTTTTAAAGGTTAATATTTTACACTCAGACTACAACAGAACCTATCTTGATAAATCAGTGGCAAGCTATCATTCTTCTTTTGAACAAAATTCATATAGAATAAATTACTTTTAGATGTATCATTGTTCATTTAATTCCCATAAATTACTTTTCGGACAGCAGCCTTCGTCAAGGTGACAAATTGCAACTTAATCACATATTTGCGAGCAATATAACTATAATTCTAAAATAACATCATGTTATAACAGTAAAATGTTATTTTGGTGCAATTATTCACCTTGTCGAAGCTCGCTGGCCAAAAATGTAGTGAGTAGTTGATGGGAATTACATGATCATTAGGAAAAATAGGAACAAATTAGCTATTTATTTTCAATACGAAACCATTGCAACAATGGCCTTTAAAAAAAAAATGCAAGCCACTATTGTTTTTCATGTTAGGTCATACTGTACTGTAAATATCTCACCACCGTTTTATCATTCAAGTAGAATTACCTCGACCACTTCTTCTACTGTAGCAACGTCTCCTTGTGCTTGTGCTTGTCCTTCCTAAAGATGCAAGAAAAATTGCTAACTATTTAATGCTTTATAATGGATTTTGATTTTATAACAAATGTTCCATTTATTTATGGAAGACAGATTACCTTACCCGACAAAATAACTCATTTTAACAAAAATTTGATTATGTTTACAGGGTCGCTGTGATTTACCCTTTCATCAACATTGGGTACAGGTTTGTGCCTAGTTCAACACAAGCTTGTGCTCGACTTGTTTCTTAGTTAATTAAGCTTACCGATGTTTTGTTTCTCCTGGAACATTCAGCTCCTTTCAACATTAAAACTTGTTCAGTGGTTTCAAAGAAGAACATTTTCAAATGTTTTCCCTTAGGATCCTATGTTAAATATGTCCTGCAGTGGTGGCAATCTTGGCTAAAAATGCCAACTTTGTAAGGCATTATCCAATGAATACTTGTAAACAGATTGAGTTCAATCAAGTTTCTAGTTTAAGAGAAATATTCATTTTCCCTTATGTCACTATGCCACAACTGTGTCTTCTGGTGGTATTTTGGATTTCCGATCCACAGTTGAGTAAAATTGAAAATTTGTCAAATGACCACCCAATGATTATTCAGCTATGGATTAATCAAGTTTGTAGTTCCTGAGAAAAATTATTTATTCATTTTCACATAGAGTCCTATGTTAAAACTCATGTCCTGCTATGGTAGCCATCTTGGATTTCAGAGCCACACAAAAAGATTGAAAAGTCCAATGCAATGATTATTCATGAACAGTATGGGTTCAATAATGTTTGTTATTTCGTGAGGAAAAGCTTTTACTTATTTTCCCATAGGGTCCCAAGCTAAAACATTTTCTATGATGGTGGCCATCTTGGAATGTCGATCAGCACAAAATCACACACTTTGTAAAGATTCATCCCAGGATCATTCGCACAAATTTAAATTTCAAACTACTGAGTAGTTTTTGAACAACAGAGTCCTTTGGACCATGTGCACTATAAATAAAAACTAGACGCTCAGTGGGCTGAGCGAGTGTCGCTCACCTTTCATTCTGCTTTGAGGAAACTTAATACACAACCTTCCATACATGTAGATGCTTCCTACCAAGTTTCGGTTCATATGGCCAAGCAGTTTCAAAGGAGAAGATTTTTTAGAAATCGACCAATCAGAAACAAAAATTGCATGCGGTGACCATGTTTGCTAACCGATCGGGACGAAATGAGCAATCTTCATAGAGGACATTCCATAGGACATTCCATAGATGCTTCCTACCAAGTTTCGGTGGTAGCCATGTTTGTTGACCGATCAGGACGAAATGAGCAATCTTCATAGAGGACATTCCATAGATGATTCCTACCAAGTTTCGGTGGTAGCCATGTTTGTTAACCGATCGGGACGAAATGAGCAATCTTCATAGAGGACATTCCATAGATGCTTCCTACCAAGTTTCATATCATTTGGTCAAGCGGTTTCAGAGGAGAAGATTTTTAAAAATCGGCCAATCAGAAACAAAAATTGCCTGTGGCGGCCATGTTTGGTAATGGATCATAACAAAATGTTCACTCTTTAGAGAGGACCTTCCATAGATGCTTCCTACCAAGTTTCAGTTCATTTGGCTGAGGATTTTCAGATGAGAAGATTAAAATGTGAAAAGTAAACAGATGACAGACGACGGACACCTAGTGATGGCAAAAGCTCATATTGCCTTTGGCAAGGTTTGCTAAAAAGAATATTAAAATGTGAATACCTACTTGTAATGTATAGAATAAACATGTTACACTATATCAACATTAGTTAATTTCTCAGGCAGACATGGGGTAATCGTAATTGTAATTGTAATCAGTTGTAATCGATTACATTTTTTCATGTAATCGGATGTAATCTGTAATCAGACATTTTTTGGATTACATGTAATCGTAACGTAATCGATTACATTCATTTTGACCCTGTAATCATGATTACTTTCCGATTACATTTAGATTACTTTTCATCGTTTTGCCTTAACTGAAGCATGTATCTCCTTAGATATTTAATGGATGATTTATGTAAATGAATTTTCTTCATGAAATTTATTAAACAAATAATGTAGAATGGTTTACTAGAAAAAATAAAAAGTTTATTGACATCTAAATAAAAACATATGTTATGAAATTCAATTGTTAAAAATTCCACAAAAATATCTATTAAATAAGGTGGCAATCACAACATGAATCAGAATGACTTGGTTTTTTTTATCTTCTGAATTATATATCAATATATATCAATGACACACATTGAAATGGTGTGAGATTTAGCAATGGTGATTGTTACATAATTTGGTGTCTTCCCATTTATCCAACTTTTATTTTCTTACCTGTAGGATTGTTTATTTAACATTGATTATGTGTTTTTTTACCAAAATACCTGATAATTTGTTCCTTAAACCTTATTTATTGATGAAAAGATTGCTAATCATGCAACAAACATGATGATCATCAATAACATCGCCCAAGCTTGCCTCTGTTATTTCTCAATAATTTAATTAAACAGTGATCAATAAAATTCTGAAATTGAACTAAGTCGTCTTTTTAAGGATTTACCCTATTCTATTCTAGAGAAAGATGTGGTCGACTCATAAAGAAATATCATATCCAATTAAATTTTGATATCAGTCAAAAATAGTAATAATAATTTGTATTCTTTTTCATTTTAAATGAAATATATGGAAATAAATATTAAATGTTGTATATAAACATGTAGTATATTGTCCTGGTCCAAATTTTTGTCCACTTATTCACCTGTTACACAAACCAAGCTTTAATTAAGTGTCATTTAAAGTTAGTTCTTGATTATCTTTGATCTCATTTATCCCACTTTTATTTTTTACCTGTGCTGTATATTTTTCAAAAAGTTGGATAAATGGGAATGAACCATAAATAAGACCTTAATTACAAGTTTTATCTGTGGCACAGGTTAACTTATCCACAATAAACTTTTGACAGGATTATATTGAAATTATATGATGAAATATATTATATGTCTGTTATAATATCTATTAATAGTACAAGATGGAATGAATATTGATCATAATTACTATGACACAACATATTTTATAAAAAAAAAAAAAAAAAGGAAAAAAAAGAATTTACAATGTACTAATGTACTGTATGTTATTGCATGTAATGAGCAGTTTTTTTTTAGCTATATCAAGGCAATGAAACAAAAAGAAATCAAAGCACCAATTATATATATTACTGTACACACACCAACAAGCATACAAAGAAACAGAAATTTGAAACAAAAAGAAGTAACATAGCAAACTTGAATATACATTGGTTGTCATGACATCAAATGTGTAATCAGTAATGTAATCGATTACATTTACAAAGTAATTGTAATGTAATCGATTACATTTAAAAATTGATGTAATCATAATGTAATGTAATCATGAAAATTGCAAAGTAATTGTAATGTAATCGATTACATTTGAAAGTAATTGACCCCAAGTCTGTTCTCAGGGAGATAATGGAAAGAGTTATCTTTCTTTTAACAGTTTAGGCAAGAGTTATCTTTCTTTTAACAGAGGAGAAGATTTTTTAGAAATCAACCAATCAGAAACAAGAATTGCCGGTGGTGGCCATGTTTGTTAACCGATCAGGACAAAATGAGCAATCTTTATAGAGGACCTTCCATAGATGCTTCCTACCAAGTTCTGGTTCATTTGGCCAAGTGGAGAAGATTTTAAAAAATCGGCCAATCAGAAACAAGAATTGCCTGTGGTGGCCATGTTTGTTAATGGATCGGGACGAAATAAGCAATCTATATAAAGGACCTTCCATAGATGCTTCCTACCAAATTTCAGATCAATTGGCTTTGCGGTTCAGAGGAGAAGGTTAAAATGTGAAAAGTTAACGGACGACAGATGACGGACACCAAATGATGGCAAAAGCTCACATTGCCTTTGGCTAGGTGAGCTAACAAATTGGTTGAAGGAAAACCAAGCCATTGATAATAGTAGTGGTAGATGCAGAGGAAACATTCATTTAACAAATTCAGAAGAACCAAAACTCCATTACCACAAAAGTTAAATTAATCAAATTCGAAACAAAATAAACGTTAGATTAAAAGATTATAAATAATTGATTGAAGGAAACTGACAAGTTATAGATATAGATATAGATATAAATATGATCAGACATACATGTATATTCTGAATCTTAAATATTAACAATTTCACAAACCGTTTTATAAATTGTCATCTTGTGCTCCTGATGACAATGCTGAACTAGAGCCCATGCACTTGAAAATTCTGCATTACATGTTGAACACTGTAGTGAGGTGGGGTCTGTTGATTCTAACAATAGATAACAAAATTTACATGTTAAGTTACAAAAAAGTTTGTCACTCCTCGAATGCATAAAAATAAAACAATTTCTTCCATTATCTTCAATAACTGTATATTTGATAGAATTCCATTTCAAAATGTGGGAGTTGTGTGATACAAACTTTTGTGACTGAGTGACAGGACAGGGAGACATACTGGTAATTGATCTAGAATAACTGGACTGAGGGACAGGACAGGGAGACATACTGGTAATAGATTGTGACTGAGGGACAGGACAGGGAGACATACTGGCAATTGATCTAGAATAACTGGACTGAGGGACAGGACAGGGAGACATACTGGCAATTGATCTACAATAACTGGACTGAGGGACAGGACAGGGAGACATACTGGTAATTGATCTAGAATAACTGGACTGAGGGACAGGACAGGGAGACATATTGGCAATTGATCTACAATAACTGGACCGAGGGACAGGACAGGGAGATATACTGGTAATTGATCTAGAGTAACTGGACTGAGGGACAGGACAGGGAGACATACTGGTAATTGATCTAGAATAACTGGACTGAGGGACAGGACAGGGAGATATACTGGTAATTGATCTAGAGTAACTGGACTGAGGGACAGGACAGGGAGATATACTGGTAATTGATCTAGAATAACTGGACTGAGGGACAGGACAGGGAGATATACTGGTAATTGATCTAGAGTAACTGGACTGAGGGACAGGACAGGGAGACATACTCGTAATTGATCTAGAATAACTGGACTGAGGAACAGGACAGGGAAACATACTGGTAATTGATTGTGACTGAGGGACAGGACAGGGAAACATACTGGTAATTGATTTGACTGAGGGACAGGACAGGGAGACATACTGGTAATTGATTTGACTGAGGGACAGGACAGGGAGACATACTGGTAATTGATCTAGAATAACTGGACTGAGGGACAGGACAGGGAGACATACTGGCAATTGATCTACAATAACTGGACCGAGGGACAGGACAGGGAGATATACTGGTAATTGATCTAGAATAACTGGACTGAGGGACAGGACAGGGAGACATACTGGTAATAGATTGTGACTGAGGGACAGGACAGGGAGACATACTGGCAATTGATTGTGACTGAGGGACAGGTAAGGGAGACATACTGGTAATTGATTGTGACTGAGGGACAGGACAGGGAGACATACTGGTAATTGATCTACAATAACTGGACTGAGGGACAGGACAGAGAGACATACTGGCAATTGATCTAGAATAACTGGACTGAGGGAAAGGACAGGGAGACATACTGGTAATTGATCTACAATAACTGGACTGAGGGACAGGACAGGGAGATATACTGGTAATTGATCTAGAATAACTGGACTGAGGGACAGGACAGGGAGACATACTCGTAATTGATCTACAATAACTGGACTGAGGGACAGGACAGGAAGACATACTCGTAATTGATCTAGAATAACTGGACTGAGGGACAGGACAGGGAGACATACTGGTAATTGATTGTGACTGAGGGACAGGACAGGGAGACAATACTGATAATTGATCTAGAATAACTGGACTACTTGGCTATTTAAAAGGAAAATCATCTGTTCCTTTCACTTAAACAGGAGGTTCAACTCTTTAAATCGGAGACAAAATTTTGCTTAATATAAACATATTAAATTTATATAAAAGATATTTGTGTGATAAGTGTGTTATGTTAGATTATCCCACAAGGAAAGGGAATTTTCACCTCAGTCGAAGTGGAGGGTGATCATTTTTATTTTCTGAACCTGATATTGACCATAACAAATGCAGTTTGTATATGTTTTATTATACTGGATGTTTCATAATTTTTCTCTGTAATATCAATGTTTTTTGTTTTTATGTTGTTTGTTGACCAATCCAATCTTACCTGGTTCTGGAACTGGATTGTTTTGACATTTACAGGCAAATCTTAATTTACATGGTACTTTCTTGTGTTGTGCCAAACTGTGTAAACTTTGGAAACCAGTTTTACAAGTCCCACAAATCAAAACATCTCTGGCTGCCACTGCAAAATGTACATTTTTGTAAATTTCAGTAAGATTATACTAGTGCCACATTTCCTTTATCTATACAAAATCATACAAAATAAAACGTTATATTGTCAGATCTATACCATGTTGGCCAAGTACTACTACTGCTGCTTGGTTCCTTTTTTATTTCAATTTTCAAGAGAGTTTGAGGATACCAAAGGGATAATCAGAATCAGTATTTCGAAGAAGAACAGACAACACAATGGCCAAAAGAAAAAGTACAAAAAACGATCTAAAAAACATACACATAAAGCTACAGATTGAGGAACACACACCCCAAAAAAAACCGGGGTGAACTCAGGTGCTCCGGAAGGGTAAGCAGTTCCTGCTCCACTAGTGGCACCCATCGTGTTAATCTAGATACAAACCCAGTGATAAGTCATGAATAAGGAAAGGACAAGAAACGTTTACGACAAGTGGAACATATCCGTGGTCTTAATTCTTTCCATGATAAAGAATATTTGAAAATATTAAGTGGGCAATTGTTGCTTAATGCAAAGTGAGCAGTGTTTCAAGTACATCATGAGAACAAGTTACATTTCTAAAAGACGATGACAATGTTCACTTTGTACTAGACCAATACAATTAGTTGGAGTTTTCAGTGCTAAAAGACTGAAACAACTGTCTTGCAGGTAGACATGTTTCGCTCCCTGGCACACTATCCTGATTCCAAGACAACCAATTTTCTACTTGACATAAATAAAGAGCATCATTCCAGCGATTTTAATTTTTTGCAATCGTCTGCTATATTTAGCTATTGTAATAGTTGATAAAAAGGAAAACTAGTCTGCTGTTTTTGCTTAAACCTGGACATTGTAATGGAGGTTGCAAACGAATGATCAAATATAAACGAAGGGTAATCGAAAGGTGGCTGTATCACAATACTACTTTCTGCAGGAATCTCAGATAATGTACATCATCAGTACAATGAAACTTTATACTGACTATAAACTAATAATCAGTACCTTTCTTGATTGCTGCATTTCCCAGAGTGGGTGTGGTCGGCTTTCTAATATCCGGTTTATTTGCCGTGTTTCCTGTGAGATCCACTAATGTCCGTTTAATCGTAGGTTGAGGATCTGGTCTAATTTTCTTTATAATCGGAGGTCCAACTTGATTTGACGGTCCTCCTACTTTAACAGGTTGTAAACCCGTTGCTGGTCTGTTGAAAAAAAACAGTGCTAATATAAACCGATTCTACCACAACTGTAAACACACATCAGCGTGAATCAACTATTCTGGTAATTTATTGCCCTATTATAAAAATATACTGTAAAGGCAACAGCACAGTTACCATTTCTAGGAAATTCATTACGTCAATGATTTTTAACCCCTGACCTTTTGATCCTGCAATCGTTTGGAATTAAAAAAAATAATGTTGCCCATGTTAAAACTACATACAAACCTATGGCTTCCATTAATTATTTCTTAATTAGCACATTATATAGACTATTATTTTGCATACGCAAAGAAATAGCCAGGGAGTTGTCATAATGTAGTGATAAAAGAGAATGCTTGACGACTAGCTCAACAGTCAAGCTATATCATTTCGCCTTTTAAATTTTTGTAATGACCAAAGATGAGTATATGATATGTTATCCAATTATCTTATTTTTTGCAACCTTTAACACTAGTATCCAAATTAATTTTGTCCTAAGAGTAATGGTCAACCTTTTTAGTTAGTAGTCAGTTAACAACTAGCATTCACTATTGTTTTTTCCATGTTTATGTTGTCATTCATTTTTGTTGCAGTGTGTGGTCTTTTTAAGTGGAAGGGAATCTGTACACGTTTTTTTATTGCTTGTTCCAGCATGCCCACAGGTTTTTTCATCTGGGGGTACATGTACCCTTTACCTTCATTTTTGGGGGTACATCAAAATTTTTGGGGGTGCAATGTACCCTCTAACTCTTCATTTGGGGGTACAAAGAAAATGAACCGCATTTTCTCCACGCAAGGTCGTGCATTCTGTATTCTTCGTGTCATAGACACTGGATTGTCCCTCTTGTACAGAGTTGGCGAAAACTTTTTTTTCTGTCTGACATTGGGTCAGACAGGAACTGGGGTTTTGTGTGCCTTTGTGTCTGTCCCACCATTTTTTTGTAATATTGTATATAACCTGTCACATTTTGTTTTTATACAGAACTGAATGCAAGATTACCTATAGTCATGATCATTAAACAACTCAATAAAATGTTTTTCTGTATACATGTTTTTATCTAAAAAGATAAGGCAGATATAGCCAACAATCCGTATCTAATGGTCCGATCACGTTTCGAATATTATACATCAATGTCAGTTTCCGGTTTACCTACATTTTTTATTTCAGTTAAGAATATGAATCTGTTGTCATCTTCAATATATAAGCATCTCAAAACATATTTAATTAAACACAAACAATCTTTGATACTTGGGGAGTGTGGAAGTCAACTTATTTCTGTACTCAGTAATATATTTCAGTTTTAATGTTCCACGTTTTGCAGGTGCTCATTCCTACAAAAAGGATGCTTACATTTACATATAGGATTTTCGATTACAAATAGGAACGTGTCGGTCTGACAGAATAAATAAACAAATTTCAAGTCTCTGTCTGACATTTTAATAAAACTGAATTTAATGCCATTGGCAGTGGAAACTGGGAGTGAATAAATTTCAATCGCCAACTGGACGACCACAAAGTAATATTTTCGTGACGGACATTGGGACAGACACGGTTCATTAATTAATCGGAACGACCGTTATTCTGCCGGTCAGGTCCGACGATTTTCGCCAACTCTGCTTGTAATTTTGGTATCGCCTACGCGCATGTACAATTTACACTCGGTAATTTCAACACACCTGTACTTTAAACGTTGTGCACCATGCTGTTTTTTGTAAATATTATGGGTTTTAACAGTAACAGTTCTTCTGATTGGACAATTAACAAATCAGGAGCCAATAGAATTGGGCGATCTATAGATCATATCATCTCACATAAAATATGCAAGGAATGCTCTGATTGGATAATATTGCCGAAATTAACTAATCAGAACAACTCTATTATACGTACTTTGAAGTGAATTATAAACAAAAAGTAATTTTTATACAGTGTTTGCAACGGGTTCTTTACGTGCATGCACGTAGGGTTCTTTCAATTATATGTGCATGATTTTTATTCTACGTGAAACACGTACTGCAGTACGTGAATGGGCATGCTGTTGTTCATATCTGTATTGCTGTAGAACACCCAATTATCAAGAGAGTACGCTTGGGATCCTACTGACCAGTTTAACCCAGACTCATTTTTATGCCAGTCTCAAGCCAGGACCTGGATTACCAATGTCATATGTCAAGAATGATTTAAGGTTTATTTAGGTGACATCAGTGGAATTATTGACCATTTCCTTTCATAATAATCTATAATTTGATAGTTACAAAAATACCTTTTCAGTCCAACAGGTGGAGCAGCTACCGGTTTCTTCGGTTCTGATGCAATATTGCAGTCTATAAAATAAATCATTGATTCCTGTCATTTTCTACTAATATATATAAATACTGTAATTATAACATCAATTACTTCATTGTAAAGTAATGTATTAACACATACCACTTAACATACGTAACTTTCTACTTAGCTCCACAGTCTGCCCTAAAAACTTTCGACGAAAAGGGAATTTTAAAAGATTTTTTTGGCCTATTTGATTAAGCAAATTTTATCAAATTTTCCACTAGCCTGAACCAATTTTTTTTAGACTGGGGCTTAGGGCTAGTGGTTTTTGGCACAGACTGCCTTTGAATAATTTGCAGTTCACAATCTTAAAAATGTTCAGGGTTACCCCAATGCTTCAAAATATAATATCAACTGAGAATAACAAATACCTACTTCTCTTTGTAGGTAGGTCACATGTATGTAAAATCTTTATTGCAACAGGAAAACAATACATAATCATTTTGAGAAAACTCAGCTTGATAGGAGTTGCTTAATATGGTAAATCGTCATCATCTAATTTTATACAGCCTGACGTAAGTTTTTAGTTGATGTACAAACAAAAAGTTCATTTTAATAACTATCCTGTAAAATCAAGAAGACAAAGAGTATCAACTATACAAATCTTGGATTTGTAATCTAAATCAAATTTACCCAATTTTTGACCAGCATATGTTTTGCCATCTTCACTGCCACAAGCTACCCTTGCTTCATGCTCGTAAGCAAACTGCACAAAAGCATAACCTTTATGCATTGATATTCCAGTTATAATGCCATAATTGCCGAACATTCTTTCAACCTCTTCTTTACTTATTGCTATTGTGTTAAGATTTCCAACAAAAACTCTCTTGTTAGCTGTAGTTGGGTCATTCGTTGCATTTCCAGTGATTGATGGTGCTGGGACAGGCTGTGGAGGAGGGGGAGCTAGACGTGGACGCATTGAGGGAGCACCTGGGTGCATCGGTGGTGCACCTGGACGAATAGGTCTTACACCAGGTGGAGGTACTGGCCGTGGACCTCTCGGCCGAAGACCTCTAGGACCCATTGGACGCATAGGCATTCTCATTCTTGGCATCATCATTGAACTTGAAATCTGAAACAAAAAGAGAATTGTATAATGTCATTCATGTTGTGATTAGTGATGGGAATCGGTCACATTTTCAAGATCGATGATCGTTATACCAACATCGACCGATGATCGATCATCAGTGACAATTACCTACTAAATGTATTTACTGACTATAATTACTCAGATAGTCTTTATTTCAAGAGTATGCTGGACAAAAGTAAAGATTTGAATAAAATCGTATCATATTTTTACAAACTGTAATTTTTCTTTTTGTAAACATTAACAAAACAAAAGATCGTTTTCCATATGTGTAACACCTGACATCAAATGGACTATTCCGGGCAGTAGATAAATAATAGACTAGTCCAAATATGTGTTTGACAAAAGTAAAGGTTTGAAAAAAATCGTATGGTATATTTACAAACTACAATTTTTCCATTTGTAAACATTAGCTTAGAACAAAACAAAACATTGGTTTCCATATGTGTAACACCTGATATAAAATGGACTATTCCGGGCAGTAGATAAATAATAGACTAGTTCAAATATGTGTATTGACCGAGTGTCAAAAGCACGCTGGGACAAAACTGCAAGATGTTTGTCAGTATGAGGAAAAAACAGCTGGGATAAAACTGCAAAATGTTTGTCAATATGAGGGAAAAAAACAAAGAATAAAGTGTAGCCTATATATTTTAGACACTAGGAATCAGAATCGACCACAAGGTATAAGAATCGATCATCGGATCGTATGATGACGTCTGACTGATTAGTCGATGTTTTCGATGATCGGTGCACCACTAGTTGTGATAAAACAATTTTTTTTTATAAATTAAATGACATCTAGTGTTCGAAATTAATTGGAATTAGTCACTGAGCATGTGCCAGGATGTGGTCCAATTAAGAAAAATTGACTGGATCTCGAAATGTTTTACTGGACCTCTGAAGGCAGAGAGTACCCATTGGACCAGAGTTTTCTGGATAAAGGTTGTTGGAGACATGTCCCTCTTAAAATATTAATTTGAATAAAAATCCTGCATTCTAAAAATAAACTGATTTGTTTACATTTTTGCATTGGAAGTCTTCTCTTTATATTACACATTGACCATTTCTTTTTTACCATTGACTATGTTATTGATATAGTGTTGAGTGCTTGTATCATGCCGATTGGGCAGACACCCTTGTCCACACTCCGGAAACACTGCCATCAAATATTAACCATAAACTTGATACTAGTGGTGGCTGTGATGTTGATAACTATTGAATTATGCCCTTTTAATACTGTGTTCAACTGCATCAGTTGAAAGATCATTCACCATAGATGAATGATATTGGTATGTATTCGAGAAACCGGCTGTCACAACATAATCTGGATGTCATTATGCGCATTGTGAAAGAAGGAAAGGATAACATGACAGACAATGACCAACTTGAAGATCTGTTTGAACAACCGTCCAAAAAAAAAACTGATTTGTAAAAGGAAATAAACAGGGCTCTACAATGTGACTAAAAGTTACTTTTGAAAAATGCGAGTAAAAATTATGTATTGATCGTCAGACAGCGAGTTGATAGTTTCGGTACATTTTCATTCCATCACCGATCATATTTTTCATTTTAAAATCTGACTTTGATTTTCCGGTCTTTTAAACCGCAAAATTAACTCAGACATAAAAGTTTTAAATCACATACTTTTAACGCTTGCAAGTGACCACGATAATCAAATATCAAAAACCTTCAAACGAAATTTTTCACTAAAAATAAACCGGTTGAACCAACTTATCATAAAGCTGACCTGTTAATGCAATATCCACAGATCCACGGAAGAATCAAGCCAAAAAAGTGATGAAGTTTCGGGCTCTAAAGGTGGAAAGTGCAAATTCCATGATGTCTGGAAGTCAAAGTTTTCGTGGCTCATTTATGATTCCAGTAACAACGTTAATTATGTAGTGTGATGTTTGCAGAAAGGCAAGCCCAGATATTGCTGGCAAAACCAAATTTGTTACTGTAAATAAAGTTTAAATGTGAAACTGAAAGTCTTGTTTTTCTTAATAAAAGTCTGAAACATGAAAAATGTTTCAATATGGCTTCAGCAAAACTAAAAGCCCATTCCTCAACTAAGCATGTTCTGTCTCATTCAGGGGCAGGCCTCGACATTAACGCTTGTCCGATACCAGTGAAAACTGACGTCGGACAAATAGATCTTGTATTACGGTTGTCCGACGGGACAAGTGAACAAATCAGAGATTCCCAAACGTGCCAGTACGACGGACAAATCTATTTCCACTGGTATAAAATACTGGGTTTGTTGTATAAAAGAGCCCTGTTTGATCTCCAATTTGTCCATAATTTATTTTGATTAAAACTAAAGTGAAACGCCAGATCAAAACTCTTTTATTTTATCATTTATCGTTCCTCCATGCTTTGATGAAGTTCAAGGACATTGACAAAATTAAAGTCGCAATCTCAGAAACGCTTTAATGAACGGAAATATCAAAATTTTAAATATAAGAACACTCCGGAACGAACATGTAAAAATTATCGGATATCAATTTGGCGCCAAATTTAAACTTGTCTTTTGTGCAAAATATGATAGAGGACTTGATTTAGGCTTTTGGGAAACATTGAAACCTTTGAAATGGACAAATATTACAAGCTTTTTCCTGATCTGGTTGAAAAGATCCACTAAAATTTGTATTTCTCTGTGAATTTAAATAAAATACTTTGCTTTATTTATATCACAGGCACTTGTTTCTGGTAAAAAAAATATACCTAGATACTGGTATATATAGTATCTAGGTATATTTTTTTTTATCAGAAGCAAAGATTTATATAACACAAATATGAGTTATTACAATTTGTGTGGTATTGGATCACAACACAGTAATATTCCAAAAGGAAAAGGGGGGGGGGGTACATATAAAAATCACTGGTACAGTACAGAAAGGGACATACCGTGATCAATTACCGTGATAGTGGTCATGTCTAGGAGAGTGATGGGGATTAAAAATTTTAATTCATGTCGGTGACCAGGGGGCAATAAAACACCAGATGTTAATCTTGTAATCAAGTGTGTCATTTTACAGGTAAACTAGTCAGATAACATGTACAGGTGAAATTACGTTTTTATATCGCCTATTTTTTTTTTCAGGTACTCTCTCAGATTCCCCTCAGAATAAAAAAAAAACATTTTTATTTCTTTCCTCAAAACGTAAAACATCCTTGAACGTAGTCCCAGGAATGAAATCCCGAGATCGAGAAAATAGCACGAGAACGGAGAGTTCATTTGAATTGATGAATAAAATGTAAATAATAAATGATTATTTAACTTCAATTCAGTGAAATCATGGGTTGTGCAAATATGTTTCAAAGATTTTTAACCTTGTCTGTGTATTGCGTGTTTACACCTAGTATTTTATTGACACGTGTACACGTGACCTGGCTTGTGCACAAATGAAGTTTCATAAACACATGCGCGATATGCGTGATTTGTTACGTTTTAAAGCGTATTTCCAGTTCAATATTACATTTTAGTTCAATAATATTTTTTATACGTTCAGTAATTTTTTTTATTTTAATCTTCGTAAAAAACCCAGTTAAAACCCTTTTCGTTGTAGAAATACGTACTAAATAATTTTTATACGGTCATTGAAGAATTTGATTAAAAATTAACGAAACAAATATTGATAAACAGATCGTTCAAAGAAGTACTACATGTCCAAAAGTCACTAAATTTACGGATATATTTTGGAAATTAGCGGCTAATCTGCAGAAAGTTTAGAAACGTGAAAGGAAATAAGGAATTAACCTTTATCATGATTTTACCCCTACAAATGTTTGACATTACACAGTATTTGACCAAAATCAAATGTCACCAGTTTATTTATTTATTCAAATTCAAATCTTAATTGGCTTTCAACCCAATAGATTTGTGACAAAATACAGCAAAAAAAAATCAAAGTTTATGGAACAAATTAAAAGCATGCTCATAGTTTTCCGCTTTTTGTTCATTTTGTAGCCACTAGGCTACGTAAATTTGGATTGTTATAGGTTTTTGTTTGCAATTTTAAAGAAAATTATTTTCATCTATATCGGAATTATGTAACAAGCCAAGTGTGTAAAACAGTTTACTTGAATTGTTAATTTTTTTCAGCAATACGAGAGGTAAAAGTCCAAAACACAAAATAAACCAATAATCAATTTTAAGTCTGCTCTTTACCAACTAAACACTACAAAACCCGTGCTTCAAAACCCTGCGCCTGCGGTTTAACTTATAAACAAAAAATACATTTATGAAGTAGCCCGTATTTACGAATAATTCAATACATACTGAATTCGACCCAACAGAAGAAAAAAAATTAAACAAGATAAAGTTCAGTTGCGGTTTCAACAAAATTCTTAATATAGAATTCGAGGTCATAAAGTAGAACTTTCTAAAACAAACGAAAACGATAACAAGACAGACATTCTTTGGCAATGAAAAGCAACAAACAGTCAAATATTAACAGCAAGAGGATACAAAATTAATTGTCAAAAATACATCCTTCAGTAGCAATAATTACGGCTTACGATATTAAAAGTCAACAGGTAGAACAGGTAACGCTAATCTCTTAATTGGCGGTAAAATATCAATCGGCACACAGGTGACCGAGAGCCATAAAATTTAATCCCCACCACCTTGTTTTATGGTCCTTTTTAGGTCTATCACAGTGGGTTTATGTCCGTGATGATATGTCTAAAGGATTAAAAATTATGTCTCTCGGAGTGATCAATCACGGTATGTCCCTTTCTGTACTGTATGCAAGACTCCAATCAAGGTAGACAGAAATAAAAATGTGACATTGAATATATGTCCTATGAATAAAAAAAAACTAGGACAAATCAGTTCAGGCAGCTTTAACTATTTACTAAATTTGGGCTGAGTAACATCAGAGTGGTCGCAAAACAATGTTTCGATCAATCACAATTGACTTCTCCCAGAAGTCTCCCCACTTCTCTCTGTTGTCTCCCACTTCTCCCTGTGAGCTCTCTGAAAGAGAAGTCACTTCTCCCTCTAATTTGAAAGTAGTGGGAGCCCTGGATAATTATTCTCTAGTTTTTGCAATTTTTATTAATTTTTTCAGACAACTAAAAGATTGAATCGGACAAGTACTTTTTTTAGTTAGTTGTCCGAAGGGACAAGTTGAAAA
Organism: Bathymodiolus brooksi; assembly: GCA_963680875.1. Lineage (NCBI taxonomy): Eukaryota > Metazoa > Mollusca > Bivalvia > Mytilida > Modiolidae > Bathymodiolus > Bathymodiolus brooksi. The sequence continues at coordinate 82,278,381 of OY804578.1, read as the reverse complement.
ATATGTTAATGTAGAGGCCTGAGGGGATTAATAATTATGTACAAATAAATACATATTGAAGTTATATAGTACAAATTTGTATCTTTATTAATCTGGCAAGTTAGTAAAAGTTGTAACCCGGACCAAGGCGAAATTTTCAATTAATCGTTCATTACACCTTTATTTCTCGATAAAACTTCACAATATTCAGAATGAACATTTTTCAGTATTAAAGAAATGTAAAAAATATTTTAAATTCAATGGTAATATTCTCTTTTGTCATTATGGGAGCATTTTAGATTCTGATAAAAGTTGTAACCCGGGCCAGAAGTGATAAATTGTTTTGAATCAGTTTACAAAATGTACATATGTCTTTAATTCTTACAAAATTACCTGTAAAAATATAATATTTCAAAAATATATAGAGATATATTAAACTTTTTGTTGAATATGATGAGATTGTATTTTTTGGTTAATTTCTTTGCAAAAAATTTATTTTTAAACTCTTTACAAAATATAGTTCACAGTACAGAAAGGGACATGCCGTGATCAATCACCGTGATAGTGGTCATGTCTAGGAGAGTGATGGGGATTAAAAATTTTAATTCATGTCGGTGATCAGGGGGCAATAAAACACCAGGTGTTAATCTTGTAATCAAGTGTGTCGTTTTACAGGTAAACTAGTCAGATAAGATGTACAGGTGAAATTACGTTTTTAAATCGCCTATTTTTTTTTTCAGGTACTGTCTCCGATTCCCCTCAGAATTAAATTATTTTTTTTTTATTTCTTTCCTCAAAATGTAAAACATCCTTGAACGTAATCCCGGGAATGAAATCCAGAGATCGAGAAAATAGCACGAGAACGGAGAGTTCATTTGAATTGATGAATAAAATGTAAATAATAAATGATTATTCAACTTCAATTCAGTGAAATCATGGGTTGTGCAAATATGTTTCAAATTTTTTTAACCTTGGCTGTGTATTGCGTATCTACACCTAGTATTTTATTGACACGTGTACACGTGACCTGGCTTGTGCACAAATGAAGTTGCATAAACACATGCACGATATGCGTGATTTGTTACGTTTTAAAGCGTATTTCCAGTTCAACATTACATTTTAGTTCACTAATATTTTACGTTTTAAAGCGTATTTCCAGTTCAATATTACATTTTAGTTCACTAATATTTTTTATACATTCAGTAATTTTTTTTTATTTTAATCTTCGTAGAAAACCCAGTTAAAACCCTTTTCGTTGTAGAAATACGTACTAAATAATTTTTATACCTGTATACGGTCATTGAAGAATTTGATTAAAAATTAACGAAACAAATATTTATAAACAGATCGTTCAAAGAAGTACTACATGTCCAAAAGTCACTAAATTTACGGATATATTTTGGAAATTAGCGACTAATCTACAGAAAGTTTAGAAACGTGAAAGGAAATAAGGAATTAACCTTTATCATGATTTTACCCCTACAAATGTTTGACATTACACAGTATCTGACCAAAATCAAATGTCACCAGTTTATTTATTTATTCAAATTCAAATCTTAATTGGCTTTCAACCCAATAGATTTGTGACAATATACAGCCAAAAAAAACCCAAAGTTTATGGAACAAATTAAAAGCATGCTCATAGTTTTCCGCTTTTTGTTTATTTTGTAGCCATTAGGCTACGTAAATTTGCATTGTTATAGGTTTTTGTTTGCAATTTTAAAGAAAATTATTTTCATCTATAACGAAATTACGTAACAAGCCATGTGTGTAAAACAGTTTACTTGAATTGTTAATTTTTTTTCAATACGAGAGGTAAAAGTCCAAAACACAAAATAAACCAATAATCAATTTTAAGTCTGCTCTTTACCAACTAAACACTACAAAACCCGCGCTTGCAAAGTCCGTGCTTCAAAAACCCGCGACTGCGGTTTAACTTATAAACAAAAAATACATTGATGAAGTAGCCCGTATTTACGAATATTTCAATACATACTGAATACAACCCAACAGTAGAAAAAAAATGAGAAATTAAAATTAAACAAGATAAAGTTCAGTTGCGGTTTCAACAAAATTCTTAATATAGAACTCGAGGTCATAAAGTAGAACTTTCTAAAACAAACGAAAACAATAACAAGACAGACATTCTTTGGCAATGAAAAGCAACAAACAGTCAAATATTAACAGCAAGAGGATACAAAATTAATTGTCAAAAATACATCCTTCAGTAGCAATAATTACGGCTTACGATATTAAAAGTCAACAGGTAGAACAGGTAACGCTAATCTCTTAATTGGCGGTAAAATATCAATCGGCGCACAGGTGACCGAGAGCCATAAAATTTAATCCCCACCACCTTGTTTTATGGTCCTTTTTAGGTCTATCACAGTGGGTTTATGTCCGTGATGATATGTCTAAAGGATTAAAAATTATGTCTCTCGGAGTGATCAATCACGGTATGTCGCTTTCTGTACTGTAGCTAAATTAAGAATTTGTAATCCTTTTTTAATTTTTTTGATATAATTTTTAAACCTTAATTTGATATTTAAAAAAAATAAGAAAAACAATACATAATTCACTTTTTTTTGTTAATTTCTTTGCAAAAATTTTATTTTCTAATTCTTTATAAAATATAGTTTAGGCCCAAAAAAAAGATGTGTTTACGGTCACCCGACGACCCACCCTATTCTTCAGCCGCAGACCCTAACCTTTTTCATCGGCAATTATTCGACACTAATTTTTGCTAGCGACCCTATCAATTTTTACACAGAATTCGGATAACCATTTTTGTTGTTTAATCAGCATCAATGTTTTATTTATTCAACCACTAGCTTTTTGTCGAAATTGAGAGCAAAGAAGGTAGAAAAACTGTGTAACTCGTCATAAAACAGTTTCAACAAATGACGGCTTACCGAAAATTTCGAAAATGAAATACCGGAATCGGATTCCGGAAACGACTATTTCCGGTTTTGCCGATACTTAAAAAAGAAAAACAAATAATGCCGACCGACCGACCCTAGATTTTTTTGACATGTGACAGTAAACACATATATATTTTTTTTTGGTCTTAGCTAAATTAAGAATTTTTAATCCATTGTAAATTTTTTGTTATAATTTTTAAACTTTAATTTAATATAAAAAAGAAGATATTGATATTTAAAAAAATACATTTTTTTTTCATAAATTGTTACCAATTGTACCAAATGACTTTTACAAAATTATTCTTTGGCATTTTTTTCCTTCAAAATTATGGCTTGTTGAGGAGGCGTCCACATCGCAGAGCTGGGCAGTATCCAAAATTGATACTGGCGAACTCCTCAATATTTACCTGTCCTTGTTGGTCACTTTTCACCAGTCTTTGTTAACAAATCGTGGAGAAAAAAGAAAACTTTCTTTTTTAAATTGATAAAATATATTTGTTGTTGTTGTATTGAAGTATGTTTTTACAAAATTTCAAGAATTTTAAAGAAGAAATAAAGGTGCAATCATTGATTAACTCAAAATTTCGTCTTGGCCCGGGTTACAACTTTTACTAACTTCGAAAACTTATTTTGCCGAAATTTCACATAAAAAAAACTATTTTTTTCAAAAAAATTGGAAAATGTGATAAAATATATCATTTTACGTGATATGTTCAAAGTTTATTAAAATTAATGCATTAATAAAGTTGCAATCAAGAAATATCGATTTGGGCCGGGGTTTTTGGAACCGGACCCAGGTTACCACTTTTACTAGGCACCTTTGTGGCTAAGAGAAATTACTTCTTATTAATATTAGCCACGTTGGCTAGTTCTAATAATAAAACCCTAAATGCTCGCTTACCCGCAAGGGTTATAACGGGATGCCATTACACGTAATGGAGCAGCCGCGAAGATTTTTTGCGCTCGCTTACCAAGTTTCTGATGCCTGCATTTATCAAAAATAAGACGTAACCTTTCCTTTTGTCCATTATTATAACAAGTTTTTATCACCTACCAGTATTTTAGAATGTAATTCTCACAAAATAAAAATCCATGTTTACTTTCTCTCTGAACATTTTGAATTTCGTCATTTCCGGCCTCACTATTTGGATGTCGATACCATATTTGGCGATTTGAGGCGTGAATGTTTACATCAGCCGTAGTAAACGTGTAGTAAGAAATACCATATTTAGAAAAGCTCTGCCTTCCGTAGTTTCCGGTTATGGCAAACGATCGATAAATTTGAACAAGGTTGTTGCTACCTTTGAAAAGCATATATTTCTCAGCCAAACCGATTTAACAAGGACTGGGTCTGGGACAATCAGTAATAGTTATAATGAAATGTTTGAAGCGTAAAGTGAGTTTTTATGTTTCAACTGCAACTTTTTTTTTGCCCCATTGTGACGAATGGGACCACGTTGTAGCTCTGCCGAGACACAAGTTTGTCACAGGAGCTACATTATTGCAGCTAACGTTGGCTAATGCAAAAAAATATCTACCGCTAACACCTGTATATCTCCTTATATTTGTATTGTGACAAGTAGGGAGATTCATTGCTGCTAAACTCTTGCCCTCGCTACTTATGCCGTTATGGCATTTTTCGATATTTGGATATGAAGACTCCTCGTTTTATTTTACCCATTGACATTTTTCCTTAACATTCATTTCATTGAATTAATATTTATAAAGTGTCTAGTGTCTGTAGTATATATGTACATAGGGATTTGGTCCATTTTTGAACGACGATGGACAGCCTTCTCTGTCAAGTTCTTGGAAGAGTCGTCATCGTCGAATACGGTAGACGGAAACGAATGGTTTACAGAGCATATGTTCAAGGGAACAGAAAAAAAGTGTAAGGAAACTTACTCTTCAATGCAAAAATTAATGCTGCTAATATTCAAGCAATATGATAGAGGGGAAATTATCAAAGTTGAATTTCAACACATGCTTTCTTCTTCGCGGGGAAAATGGCGTATTATGAACTTCCTGCTTTTGGGTCATACTAAAAAAAGTGAATCTCGTAACGAATAACTTTTTCTTTTTAGCAATTTTAATTGGATAAGATAAGATAAGATAAGAAAACTTTATTTTGATTCGGCACATAATAAAACAGTACAACATAAGCTCTAATGAGCTTTTTACCGAATATACATTAACAATAAAACAACACAAGTCACATGCAAAGTTACAAACTAAAATAAGCTAAGACATATAGGCATAAAAAGGAGGACTGTGTATAGATCTGAACAAGAACCCACGTGGCAAGTGCCTCTTTGGACTCTTGTTCAAGATCCACACACAGATGCTCCAACATAAAGCAGCATTTAAAAAGAAGCAGCAGGTAAAAAAAATAGTGAAATAATAATACTGAATATTTAAAACTGGTACCAACATAATCAGTAAAAGTAGCACTGTCTAACTAAAAAATCAAAGAATATAAAATTTTCAAGCCAAACTAAAAAAAATTAATAATTAAAAAAATTAAAAATTAAAATTAAGCAAACCAGAAGCAAAATTTGAATCATCTACATGCAGAACAGCAACATTTGGACCCATTCCAGGACTGCAAAAGACTCTTGAATTGAGAGAAACTATTTTCAGTCCTGAAATGATCTGGGAGGCTGTTCCACAATGTAGATGCAGCAAATCTGAAAGAGTTTTTACTGTACCGTGCATACTGCATATAGATGCCGGCCGGGGACCAGGTGGCAATGCCTCGCTGGGTTCCCATCGGCATCCACATGCATCATGACATAATAAAGCAGAAAATTAAGCATGTTTGGATAAAAAATTGACAAGCACTAAAACAAAGAAATATATATCTAAAAGCTATATGCAAATAAAAAGAGCAAAAACAGTAGCAGAATATTTATCATCTGCATGCAGAACAGCAACATTTAATACCATTCCAGGACTGCATTAAGCTCTTAAATTGAGAAAAACTGTTTTCAGTCCTGAAATGGTCTGGGAGGCTGTTCCACAATGTAGCAGCAGCAAATTTAAATGTTTTTTTGCCATACCTTGATGTTCTGACCTGTGGAATGTCCAGTATATTGTTGTATCTAAAATAATATTTTGAATTTCGTAAATGCACAAGGCTATGGAGACATGATGGCGACAGTTTATTCATAATCTTAAATGTTTCCAGGGCCATAGTTCTCATTCTACGAATCTGCAAGGAAGGCACATTTGCTTTTTTCAATAAATTATCATATGAGCTATTGTAATCCTCATACACAAAGCGAAGAGCTCTTTCTTGCACTTTTTCTATCTTTTTGGAATTTTTCTCCGTACAAAAATGCCAGGCCAAAGGGCAAAAGTTAAAATTACTAAGAATAAAAGTATGGAAAATTGAAAGTTTGTTTAATCTGTTCAAATAGGGGCCTAAACGTTTGATAATGTTCAGCTGTTGGGATGCCTTCCTGCAGATTGTACTTATATGTGTGTCAAAATTTAATTGATAATCAATCTCAATGCCTAGTAATTTAACACTGTCTTCACATGTTAGTTCAAAATTTTGTATATTTTTGGACACGGCTGGTAATCGGCACAAGCAGAACAGTTGGTTCTGCAAAGAAATTCGTGAGGATAACTTCCGGTTTTGGTGGAGGAGAGTTCACGAAGACGCTTCGCAAGGTATGTACATATCAAAAATTGAAATTTTCTTTTTTACTGCTCGAATATTGCAAAATCAGGGAATGCTATGCTGTGGCGAATGCTTTCACGATTAGAAACATGTATAGTTTATTCTTGTATATGAAGTGTAACTCTCGCAAAATCAATCGTCCCACGAAAAACATGACGAAAATTGTGACACTCTTACATTTCTAAGTTGTTCTTGACAAAGATGCAAGTTAAATTTTCATTATTTTTTCATCATGGGAGTCTAAATGTAATCGGGGATAAATTCCGATTCGTCAGAAGTAAATTGAAGTCTAGATAAATCTACAAGCTGTCAATTTTCTCGTTTTCCTGCTTGAGGAGATCGGTTCTGATAGAGCACATTGCGAATGCATGAGGAGATTTGTTAGTTTTGTTAATTGTTTTCTGCAAAATTGATAAATTGACACTTTTAAACACAAAACTGATAAATACTCTAATCAAAATAAACTATTCTCTGTCCACTTTCAGGAGATGCCAGGATTCAAGGGAAAGAGGAAAAGGGGACTGACATTGACTCTTTACAAAAACCCATTTCGATATAGATGGCCTGTATCACCGCCAAGGAAACGAGCAAAAACAAGTAGCAGTACAACAAATTTAAAATCCCCATCAATCAGGACACCAAGTTTATTTAAAAAAATCTCTTTCAATTTCAAAATATTTATATCCTTTCAAACGGGTTTACACATCTCTTCGGCGCAACCTTTTTACTAAAGACGACGGAAACTTCACCGCAGATCTACACAAGTTATAATATTACATGATTTCAGCACATACATAGGTCTAACGTAAATAAACATTCACTTAGTGCTAGTAGTCATGAATAAATTAAACACAAGATGTCAATTAAACTGTGGACATATCCTTAAAATCGGTAAAGCGCTTTACATCTTGTAACCACTACTAACAGAGATCTTTTTTTATTTACAAGTGTGTACACATAACACACTACATAATAGAAAATAAGGGTAATAACAAAATTACCGAACTCCGAACAATCTTACAAAGGGAAAGTCAAAACTCATAAGTATATAAACAGACAAAATCAGTCAAAAACCGGAAAACTGTGAAAACCGTAATGACCCTGACTTGGTACAGGCATTTCTAAAGAAATGGTGGGTTGAATCAGATTTTAAAGCGCCAAACCTCCCCCTTTCATTACGGCTCAAAGTTTCCGGCTGTCACTATAACAGTATTTACAACAATACTTGAACAAAACAGGTAAAACAGTTGTCAAATCAGCGCCAAATGTCAAAAACACTTTTACGTCACACATTGATAAAAAAAATATTTTTGACATTTTTGTTGAAACCTTATCTTTATACATTTTCACTATATGAAAATCCATCGTTTATAATCTTTTCTGCAGAGACGGAATATATTTCGACAAGATCTTGGTATCGGAATATAAACTTTTTAAGAGATCGAATAAGGCGAATCTTTTTATAGCCCTGGTCCAGTAGCCTGTTTCTCAGATGAAGATGACGTTTCAGGAAATCAGAATAATTGCTACTGGCCCTTGCATAACGAATCAATTGCGAGATGTAAACACCATATGCAGGAGAAGCTGTTATTTTGCTGCACATATTTGGAAAATTTATGATCTTAAAATTGAAGTCGTCCCGTTTATCATAAATTTTAGTACTGATTTGACCACTGTCGTCAAAGGAGTAGGTATGATAAGGGAAGAAATTGGCCTAAAAAATAGACAAATTTTAAATGAAACGTATAGCTTTCGTTGTTTCTTGATTTTATAAGACCTTTACCCCAACTACTATTTTGGTAACAATTTTCCATATTTGCACGTGCGATGACGTCACACTAGTCAATGAAAAGTCTATCGTTTCGTGAAAATATATGAAATCTAACAAGAAATGTGTATTTAATGTCAATTTTCAGTATAACCACAAGCAGGTACCAACGGCATATTTTAGTATGATGTTTAATATACATAAACACATATCTCATTTAATTTTTGTGTTGGTACCCGAGTGTGGAGAGTATGAAATCTGCAATAAAAAAATAATTTTAAGGTCGATTTCTCGTCAGCGGCCATTTTTTATTGACCGTTTTCATCCGTAATAAACAGAAATAGAAATCGACCTTTTAATCTCATCCAAAATAAAGTTGGTTATCGTAGTTGTTTTGCTACGGGAGTAAAACTTGAACAGTTTTCATGAAACAGTTTTGACGTTAAATAAATTTTGGAGGTGATTTACTGCCGACCTGATTGTGCATTGAGTCCGACGTGTTTTTTTTTCTAACCCTCAGTGGAATTTCATGTGTTACTATACTAAAGTATACTTTAATATTATCCCCACAATTCACAAGAAAGTACAGAAAACAAAACAAGCAACCAAAAAGAAAATTAGTACGTCAGATTATCTTAGAAATTAATTCATTGGACATGCAAACACATCGGAACTTTCTATTTTTAGTAGTCCCTTTACTTTTTATTATTATTTTATTTTCTTTAACAAATATATTTTATTTGGCTCTTTCGCAAAGTGAATTCCCGATGAATAATTGTATTAACGTAAATTTGATTTATATATTATAGTATTATTACGTGATGTTTTTCATATTGGCCTAGTTATAGGTCCGAGGCCTGCTGTATTGGCCTGAGGCGCAGCCGAATGCCAATACAGCAGACCGAGGACCTTTAACTAGGCCAATATGAAAAACATCATGTAATGATACCTTTATTAATTAACCAGTCCAATATCTCTCGGGATTTTTCCTTGCAATTGTCGAAATGTCTAGCGGATTCCGATCTAGTTGTTATTGGACTGACTGGAATTGGGCCAATACGGAAAATATCCGAATTGGACTGGTTTTTGCCGTATTGGCACAATGAAAGTTTTTATATTGTATTGACAGATTTGATCATATAAAGGCTAATAAATCAAAGTTAATTAATAAAACTTAATATTAACGTTGCGGTGGCGTAATTGTTTAGCACACATGACTGCCGATAACAACATCGTGAGATCAATATTTTATTCTTACTTATTTCAATAAAGTATGAAAAAACAAACAATATATTTGATAATTCATAATTCATCTAATACAGTACATATAACGATATAACGTGCATGTTTTAACATAGTACATGGATGTCAGGTTTGATTTACATATTCGGTGTTTTGTTTACAATGGTCCTTTTGTTATCCTTACTAAGAATGTCATTGATATAGTCTATCGTTTATGAGTCAGTGCTAAATGTGTAGTATTACTTGCAATTTTAGTGGTATGATTTTAATTTAATGGGCCATGACCGATAATACAGTATTACCAAGCATTCTATTTATATAATCTATCACGTTTTACTTTTCTCAACTAAAAAAGTTTGAAGATACCGTAAATATAAATTACCGTCTTCCAATCAAAGTATACCACCGTAGTTGTACTCTTAGACATATCAGAATCGAAATAAATCATGGAAGCCAGAATGTGTTTTGAGTTTTAACATGGATTGGCGGATATTACTAAATTGTATCCCTCGCTTCTGGCTCGGGATAAAATACTATTCTCTGATGTGCTCGTTGCAAGTAGAATTTTTATTGGCTAAAAGGGTACTTTTAAAACTTCAGGGAAGCCGTGCGGTGACAGAAAATCAATAATCGCTCTCACCTATGTGCTGTCCATTTATATTGTGCACAGCAGACGACACACATTTCACAAGATGACAGAAAATCAATAATCGCTCTCTGTGATCTTTGTCCAAAGATACACGTATTTATGTTTTTCCTATAATAAGGACATACTTATTAATGTTGGAACATTCAGATAGAAATGTTATCAGTCTCTAGATGTTATATATCCCGTTTTAAAGGGATATATAACATCTCGAGACTAATAACGTATAATATCCGCCAATCCATGTTAAAACTCCCAACACATTCTGGCTTCCATGATTTATTTCTTAATTATTCAACATGGATTACATCCTCTCTTGCCGCTGTAGCGCTGCTTTACCATGTTATGCAGTTGACTTGGTTCCTTTGACATTCTAATTACTGAGAATAATTTCCTCTCATGATTTAAAAAATAAAAAGATCAACATTCGGTTATAAAAAGATTTAAAAAAAGCAATTTACAGAGCTCAGCATTGACGAGTTTCTGCGGTTGCTAGGGATAATATTTGGTTATTAGGGACATTGTAAGGTTTAAGGAATTCTTATAATATATACTGGTTAGTAAATGATAAGATGTCTCTAGATCTGCTAAGGTGCTGTTGTAGAATTTTTTTTCTTGATTAAATAAAAGGTCCATGAAGATCTACAGGAAAATACTGTGCATAGGGAAACCTGTTGCTATGGACGGGGCATAACTATGAATACAAATATCAAAATGTATTTTTGAAATATGAAATGACATTTGTAGTGTGTATAGCTTGACAAAAATGTACCACTTAATCAAATATCAAGTCAAAAGATCGTAGTTGTCAAAATTCAACCATTAATTGCAATAATATAGGCTAATTTAATGTTTACAAAACCGTTGCTAGGGTGACAAAACTACACAAAAATACTATATGCTACCAGAGAGAATTGGAATATTATTTTTAGAGTGTACATACACAGAACATAACATTTTGTCGAAAAGACTATGCAATATATGTAAAATAAAACCACCATATTTGAATTTCCAATGATTATTTGGACCCTCCTCCATTTACGTTGCTAAGCAACAAAGGACAAAGTGAAATCATAAAAAAAAAATTCTTACCTTTCAATGAGTGTGTTTAATATTATATCTATATAAACAGTTTCTGAGATTGGGCCAAAATCTACCCTTATCCTTTACCACAAATTAATATTATTCTCAACTGTATGATATTTAATTTAGAGTGTATCATTTGTATTAGAAATTATAAAGATATGATTCACATTAAGTTTAAATATTCTTGATTATAAAATTATCTTAGTGCATTTTCAATTTTTTCCAATGTAAGGGAAGTTAATCTTGTGTATCCAATACACAATGGAAGTTGTCACAAACAACAAATGATCAATAATGACAAGTTAAATCATGGGAAACCGCAGTTACAATTATGAATTGATTCCTTAAATGAAATGTTTCTTTCTAGGTGGACAGCCCATGAACAATGAAATATTACTTTTATACTTTTAAAAACCCGACGGGAAGAAGGGCATCAGTTCGTGAAATTATTAGTAGACAGACATGCAAAATTTGTGATTATACAGTGGATTACATGTGTCCTACCAAAACTAGCAAATCTCCTCATGCATTCGCAATGTGCTCTATCAGAACCGATCTCCTCAAGCAGGAAAACGAGAAAATTGACAGCTTGTAGATTTATCTAGACTTCAATTTACTTCTGACGAATCGGAATTTATCCCCGATTACATTTAGACTCCCATGATGAAAAAATATTGAAAATTTAACTTGCATCTTTGTCAAGAACAACTTAGAAATGTAAGAGTGTCACAATTTTCGTCAGGTTTTTCGTGGGACGATTGATTTTGCGAGAGTTACACTTCATATACAAGAATAAACTATACATGTTTCTAATCGTGAAAGCATTCGCCACAGCATAGCATTCTCTGATTTTGCAATATTCGAGCAGTAAAAAAGAAAATTTCAATTTTTGATATGTACATACCTTGCGAAGCGTCTTCGTGAACTCTCCTCCACTAAAACCGGAAGTTATCCTCACGAATTTCTTTGCAGAACCAACTGTTCTGCTTGTGCCGATTACCAGCCGTGTTGGATATACCAGGACATTTTAAACGGTTTTAGAAAGAAGTTTTAGTGGACAATGTATATAATAACGTACCATCCATCGGCACACTAGAAGCTGTTCTTTTTACCTTTTATCAATACAACTGACTCTTTTATGACCCGTGTATATAGAAATAAATACTTTTAAATACTTTTAAACCCGTTTTAAACTAGATAGGGATATTTTAGAGATAAGTTAGGGATAAGTGATAGGGGCACACCATACCAGACATTTATGATTCTGGATTCAGTGGTGTATACGTTGGCAACAACGGTTATTCAGGCAGTGGATGAAGATTCAAGATAGGTAACAGGTAACAGGTATCATCGAATCCCTAATCAACAAGAAGTTTGAAAATGCGGAAGGATAAATAGGCCATCACAATAATGGTAGGCCTATACAGAGTTTTATATCAGTACATTTAAATATTTATTAACAATGAGGTCTAACTGTTCCTTTAAACAAAATTAAATTAAATTTTCAGAAAATAACTAAAATATGTCGAAAACCTTTAGAACAGAACATGATCAATCTATCAAGTTAAAATTTGATGTTTGTCATATCCCTGTCTTGGTTATGCGCTATTTCATTCATCTTAGGCCATTCAAAATTATGCAAAAAAATTAAATATATTGACCAATCATATGCATAAAAGCATACAGCTATTGGGGGTATACTCGGTTTTGATACCTTATATAGATCATCTAAAGTTTAGTAGCGCATATGCTCAGGGCCGTTTTAGCAACAGTATAGGCACACGGCCTAAGCAGTGAACTTGAGGCCCCTACCTACACAACCACTTACATGAATACAAATGTAAATGGTTGAAAAAATTAAACATATATTCAGGGGCGGATCCAGGATTTCAAGTTAGGGGTGGCGCACTTTAAAAAAATTGCGCCGAACGGAGGGAGGCGCGAAATTTTGTGGGGTATTTCGTGTGAAAAATCACGATTTTACGCCAAAAAATTATTTTTTTTCCAATTTGGCGCCCCCCCCCCTGGATCCGCCCCTGATATTTATTGTATTGGTACAAATATGTACTTCCAATAAAATCAGTGTTTTAACATTAAAAAAACAGGCTATACAGCAAAAATTAATCAACACAAACGTTGTTGGTTTTTTTAATTTTCATTATATTAAAATTGTTTTGTATCTAATCCCACATCAGGGCCTATGGCTATATACTATAAGTCTGCTTGGGACAAGGCCTAAATGTGACACTCTGCTGCCATAATAACAAGTACTTCCTTACATTGTACTTCAGTATTTATCCTTAACCCAATCCCTCTACTGTGTACTGATTCACAACACTGTGAGGCAAGGCCTGGTCTCATCTCTGTCTATGTCTACATTCTACAGTTTTCACATATTGTATAAACAGCTTGTCCATTCACATATCACAAACTATCCATACCTTGTTATTAGTTACTGCATCATAAATTCATAATCTTGAATAACTAATACATATATACCCTACAAGTGTTCTAAATGAATCTCAGATTCAATTTCTAATACTGTTAGTAACCAATGGTATATAAATATAACCAATATTATTGCTATTAACTGTCACTTGAAGTGTGTTGAAGTGACGTTAACATATACGCTTTTACATTATACAGCGTGTGAGATCCGTACATGCACGTGAGGTTTCAGGGGTGACCATGATACTAAACCAGAGGCGAATGCCAATGTCCACTTGTTATCAGAAAAAATAACATTAATATTGTTCATTATCTTTAGTAAAACACGGTCATGCTAAATATGTATTTTCCAACAATAAATATTTATAGTTTAATATACAGTTGAATCTCGTTATCTCGAAGTTCATAGGACCGTTGCAAAATTTCGAGTTATCCGAAATTCGACTTAAGGGGATTGAGGGATTAAGCAAGCTAAACAACTTTATTTATTTATTGACAGCAAGTCACAACATACATAGATTAGCATGGGGTCTGAGATATAGATAAAAACAGTTAACTTGCTGGCAATATACAAGTGATATAAATGTGGGAAAATCAGTAAAAACGCCTCTTTGATGTGGGATTAGAGGGAATAACTCAAATTAAATGAGATTCGGGGGGGGGGTGGGGGTAGTAAAAAAAGACGTACCACATTATTCCGCCAATAATAGCCCATGTGACTGTGTGTGTGTGAGTGGTGGGGGGGTTACACGTAGAAGATACATGTCCGTCTGGATGTGATATTACTGTTAGTTTTTTTTTGTCTGGCTCACTATTGCTCTTTTTTACAATTAATTGCATCAGTGAAATTGATCTGTGTTAAAGAAACTTTTCACACAGATTGAATATGCGGCAAAAATCGATTTCTGAAGTTTTTGTACATATTACCCATATTTAATCGAAATATACACTGAGAATGGCTGCGTTTAACTTAGAAGCTGAGCAGTTGGATCGGATGAAAGCAAGATTTGATGCCCTTCGAGCAGAGGTACAATAACGTAAACTTGAAAATGAAAAATAGCCTACTTGTAATTTTAAATGTACAGAGACGTGCAAACAGTATTCGGTCACTGTAATTGTTTTTACTAATACTACATTTGTATATATTTCATATAAACCACATTTTTTTAAAACATTATTCCAAAGTCGACTTGTTCAATTTTGATGATTTTTTTACCAACAAAGCCAGAATTAAATGTAGTTTTACACTGTAATTTTAGCATAATTTTATAATTTATAAAATATAATCAATTTTATGAGTTCACAAGTTAAACACAAAACTAAATTTCGAACGTCAAAAAACACAATACAATGATAGTACATTTGAAGACAAATAATTTAAGTTTGTGTTTAAATCTAGCTGCGGAACCGTATAGAAGAATGTAGATAAATATTTATCAAAACGAAATATATATGTTTGATCGTTCTCGCATCCGATTTCATGACAAAAGTTTGCAAAAAAGCGACGCAACATTTTCACTGCGCAGTTTCGAAAGTTTTTGATAGGGTGAAATCCATAGCCCTATGGTCCGCAGATATCAGAAAACTGGCCAAGGACCATAAGGACTACGGTTCCGCAGCTAGTTTAAATCATGAATATTTAAAATCTGTGCTTCAAAAAAATATTTTAAAATAATCACAGAAAACTACATGTATCCCGATATACGTTCTCGCTTCTGTTGGTAAAAATATCATCAAAATCGAACAAGAATTGACTTTGGAATAATGTTTTGAAAAATTGTTTTATATGAAATATACAGTAAAAAATTACATTTAAAATACCAAAAATCAATTCAAATCTTAATCCAGAGATGCCAACAGCCAACTCCCCAAAAAATGAATGAATTACTGGTCATTAAACAGGTTGAGTGGAGCATAGAAAGTGTGTCACTTAGGTGTGTCCCCCCCACGTTTTTATTATTATTTTTTAGCTCACCTGGCCATGGGCCATGTGAGCTTTTGTCATGGGTAGTCGTCCGTCCGTCCGTTAGCTTTTCACATTTAAATCTTCTTCTCTGAAACCGCTGAACAGATTTCAACCAAACTTGCCAGAAATGTTCACTGGATGGTCCTCTACCAGATTTGTGTTTTTGGTGCTGATTTGAAATCCAACATGGCTGCCAGGGTCCATAATGTGTTCTCATTGGCTGAAATTTTAAAAATCTTCTTGTCAGAAACCACTAGGTCAATTGAATTGTGACTTTGCAGGAATGATCATTGGGTGGTCCTGTACTAAAATTGTGAATCGTTTGCCGATCGGAAATTCAAGATGGCCGCCATGACTCGACTTAGTTTAACATTGGACCCTATGGAAATTTCACATTTTCATCTTTTTTTCTGAAACCACAAAACAGATTTGAACCAAACTTGGCAGAAATGTTCATTGGATGGTCATATACAAGAGTTTTGTTTTTGGCGCTGATCGGAAATCCAACATGGCTGCCAGGGCCCATAATGTGATCTCATTGGTCGAAATTTTAAAAATCTTCTTGTTAGAAACCACTAAGCCAATTGAATTGTGACTTTGCATGAATGATCATTGGGTGGTCCTGTACTAAACTTGTGAATCGTTTGCCAATCGGAAATTCAAGATGGCCGCCATGACTCGACTTAGTTTAACATTGGACCCTATGGGAATTTCACATTTTCATCTTTTTTTCTGAAACCACAAAAAGATTTGAACCAAACTTGGCAGAAATGTTCATTGGATGGTCATATACAAGATTTGTGTTTTTGGTGCTGATCGGAAATCCAACATGGCTGCCAGGGCCCATAATGTGGTCTGATTGGTCGAAATTTTAAAAATCTTCTTGTTAGAAACCACTAAGCCAATTGAATTGTGGCTTTGCAGGAATGATCATTGGGTGGTCCTGTACTAAATTTGTGAATCGTTTGCTGATCGGAAATTCAAGATGGCCACCATGACTCGACTTAATTTTAACATAGGACCCTATGGAAAAAATGTTTAAAAGTCTTCTCCTCTGAAACCAGTAAGTCAGTTTAAAGCAAACATGGCATGAATGGTCCTTAGGTGGTCAACTTTCAAAATTATGTCCTGTGACCCCGACCTCCATCCAAGATGGCCGCCATCAGCAAACATATTTTTAACATAGGACCCTATGGGAAAAATGTTTAAAAAAAATTTCCTCTGAAATCAGTAATCCAATTTAAAGCAAACATGGCATGAATGGTCCTTAAATGGTCAACTTTCAAAATTATATCCAGTGACCCAAAACTCCATCCAAGATGGCCACCATCAGTGGACATAGTTTTAACATAGGACCCTATGGGAAATATGTTTAAAAATCTTCTTCTCTGAAACCAGTAAGCCAATTTAAAGCAAGCATGGCATGGATGGTCCTTAAGTGGTCAATTTTCAAAATTGTGTCCAGTGACCCTGACCTCCATCCAAGATGGCCACCTTCAGCGGACATACTGTAGTTTTAACATAGGACCCTATGGGAAAAAATGTTTTAAAATCTTCTCCTCTGAAACCAGTAAGCCAATATAGCAAACATGTCATCGATGGTCCTTAGGTGGTCAACTTCCAAAATTGTGTTCAGTGATCCCGATCTCGGTTCAAAATGGCCGCCGTCAGCAGACATAGTTTTAACATAGGACCCTATGGGAAAATTGTTTAAAAGTCTTCTCTTCTGAAACCAGTCAGCCATTTTAAAGCAAACATGGCATGGATGGTCCTTGGGTAGTATACTTTCAAAATTGTGTCCGGTGACCACGACCTCCATCCAAGATGGCTGCCATGAGCAGACATAGTTTTAGCATAGAACCCTATGGCAGTATGGGATTTGAATAGTAACTTAGATGTATTTGTCATGCAGACATTCTTAAGAGGACTTATTTATGTCAGGTGAGCGATACAGGCTCACCTGAGCCTCTAGTTTAAATGACCCCAAATCTGTGAATGATGTCCGCTCAAATTATTTTGTATATTGTTTGACATCATCGGCAGGATTCTTTACTAACATTCATAGAGACTGATAGAACATCACTGAGTCATTTATCTGTCTTTTGAATCTCCTCTTCCAAGTAGGAACAATAGTTTTGGAATCCTGATGATGATAATGTCAAACGACATGTGCAATAATACAATGGTTGGACGAATAGTCTCTTCGCATATTTTATATCATCATATTCATTCTTCTACAATGGATTTATGAATAATTAACAGATTGACGAAAAACCAATTAGAAATGCTGGTCAGAACAGTGAGATGTAAGTTTATTGGTATGTTTGTTAAACTTGAAAAAAAAATTCCTTTGAAGCATTATATTACTTGTTTTGCTGAGTTTTAAATGGTCTGTCTATAGAAATTAAATGTTCTCTACACTTTGTGACACTTTGAATATATATGCTAGTGTGTTGATTATGTTAAATAATTTGATTTTTTCAGTACCAAGTGTGCAAAAGAAAATTGGACAGTAAATGTCAGGCATTGTTAATACTGAGTAAAGAACTGGATCAATGTCGTAGTGAAAGGGACCAGTTTAAATTAATGGCTGAACAGTTACAGCAAAGGTACCAGAATATTAAAAGACAGCTTGGACAGGTATACAGTACATTATCTTATGATTGTTTATGGGTTTTTTTTATTAGTGAATCAAATACATTTTGTAGGTACGAAAATGTATGAGGCAGTAGAAAATTTGTAGAAATTTTGATATAATAAAACAGAATCGCAATGATACATGTACCTAGATGATAAAAATATGTATTATCAACAAATTTTAAATAAGCATCTGTTGTAAATCTTATGAATGACTATGTTATTTTTATAGAGTACAAAACAAAATTAACCCTCGCATTTTAATATTCTAGAAATAATAGAAAACCTGCACAATCTTTCTTGGTTTTGAAATAGAAAATACAAATGTGCAGTTACACATTTTATTAATATGTCCAAACGATGTGTGTTTCCATTGTAACTGCTAACTGTCTACAGCTAAAAATTCAGATTTCTTTAATTGCAGCAGCTCAGTTCTACATGTTTAAAATTTATTTTAAGTTTTAAATTCTTTTACAAATTATTTTTTTCACAAGGTTATTATTATCTGATTGTAGACTTGCTATTCAGTATATTTGATTATTATCTGATTGTAGTTCAATTTAGTTTAAACGTATTTTATTTGTCACAAAATAACAAATTGGATAGGACACAAGTACAACGTACTTACGAGGTCTTCTCCTACATACAATTTTACAACAATACTAAGCATGCAAAATGAACATAGTTTTAAATATTACTGATATTTAGACGTTTAGACCAAAATTTGAAAGAAGAAAGGAGAGTAAAAATAGTAAAAATTTGAGAGAAAGAAAAAGGTTAAAAGGAGAGTAAGAATAGTAAAGAACATTGATAACATTGATAACATTGATAACAATACAATTATTGAATTGAATGGATGTGGATTTGTTGAAAAAAATTTAATTATCTAAATGTACATTGAACAATCAGGAACCGTTCTGACTTTCTTATATAGTCAAACACTTGATTGTAGACTTGCTATTCAGTATATTTTATTATTATCTGATTGTAGACTTGCTATTCAGTATATTTTATTATTATCTGACTGTAGACTTCCTATTCAGTATATTTTATTATTATCTGATTGTAGACTTCCTATTCAGTATATTTTATTATTATCTTATTGTAGACTTCCTATTCTAATTCAGTATATTTTATTATTATCTTATTGTAGACTTCCTATTCAGTATATTTTATTATTATCTTATTGTAGACTTGCTATTCAGTATATTTTATTATTATCTGATTGTAGACTTACTATTCAGTATATTTTATTATTATCTGATTGTAGACTTCCTATTCAGTATATTTTATTATTATCTGATTGTAGACTTCCTATTCAGTATATTTTATTATTATCTGATTGTAGACTTCCTATTCAGTATATTTTATTATTATCTGATTGTAGACTTCCTATTCAGCATCTTTTGATGATTCAACGTCCAGAGGACCAACAAGTTCTAAGGTAGATATATACATGTATACCTGTACATTTGTATATATATATATATATATTGAATAATTTCTTTATTAAGCTGTGGACCTTAGCACTTAAAGGTCCTTTTCTTTTTACCATAAAAACCACTAAGAGCTACAGTGGATAGATGATGGATAGAGGGGTTTTGAGTTTGATGCTTCATTTGAAACTGATCGTATTGTAGTTGGATTTACAGCTATCTGAACAATCAGTGCCTATCACCACTAAAGTTGTGAGTTTGAATCCCGCTCATGGCTCGTGTATTTAGTGACCATCTGTCTTATGTGATCCTATTTCAATGTTCCCTTGTAAGGTTACATTAGACAGGTTTGGTTGTAATATGTTTACATTTACATAAAAATGTAACTAAAATTGATTACTTTTCGATAAAGAAATAATCTTTGTTTTTTAATTTTCTGGTTGATTTTCATACAATTTAAACAAGATTGCAGCCTATCTTTTTGTTTCAAAATAAAAGTCATATTTGTCATAGTAATCTTACAAGATGGCAAGGTTATGAAAAGAAAGTTAGTGATGGTCAACAATTCACTCAATATCAACGAAACGAACAATCTCCTCTCTTCTCAATTCCCTGTATACAAAAAAATGCCACTACATAAAGATATGGATTTGGAAAACTAGTTTTTGGTTTGGGACAGGCACAAAAATGTGATAGAGATGTGTATGTGGAGAGTAAATTGTTAGTCTATGAGTGTCTTGTTTATTTTAAAGAATCTAGGAAGTCTTTTGTTTGAATGTAAAGAGCAAAATAAATCACTGCAGTTTGATGTTGAAGATCTTAAACAAAAACTACAGGATGCTAATGGTGACATAAAGGTATATATTGATTAAATATTTATATTTAAAGGTATTTAGTGAAGTCTTGTAATCAGTTTACCTCCTCCCTCTTCCCTCCTGCCATATTATACCCCCACTCATAGAGTGGGGGCTATATTGCAATCACCTTGTCCGTCCATCCGTTCACACTTTCGTAACAGATATCTCAGCTTCTACTGGAAGAAATGATTTTATATTTGATATATGGCTTTGGCATGGTGACTTGTACCGTGTCTTCCCTTTCCAGGTTTACCGCACATCTACTTCCTGTTTACAGTGCGACTTAGAATTTTTCATGTTTGCCGTAATGAAAACTTTCGTAACAGTTATCTCAGCTTCTACTGGAAGAAATGATTTTATATTTGATATATGGCTTTGGCATGGTGACTTGTACCGTGTCTCCCCTTTCCAGGTTTACCACACATCTACTTCCTGTTTACTGTGTCACTTACAAATGAATGAGTGGGGGTATTCTTCGCATGACATAGCGTGCAACATCTTGTTTTTTCACAGCTACATCAATAGCTATGTAAACTATGAGTTTTCGTTCAGTTCAATTGTTTATTTACATGTTCACTCTTTGAACACAGCCATGGTTTAACATCCATTAAACATGTCTTAGTATGTTTATATAATATTATGCACCATCACTTGAACAAGTTTCAGTTGTTTTCAACAAGATGTTAATTTAATCCTCATGTTAACATCACCAGAATTAATAAGGAACTGTTCAAACAATGTAAATAAAGGAATTTACATGATTTTAGATCAATAATACCTGTTTTATACAAAAATAAACCAGATGTGGTTCAGTTGAACAATTCTTGCATATTCAGTCAATAAAACGTTATTGTAATTCTACTCAAAAAGAATAATTTATCGATTAAATATGCAAGATGATCATTTGATTTGAAAACAATATTAAATGGAGGGGTGCTTTGGTGTTTAATGCCACTTTCAACAATATTTCAGTTACCGGTATATTGTTGCAGTTGAATGGAAATTGAAAAAATTGTGTAACATTTAGTAAGAAAGTATATGGATGTAAATGAATATGAGAGACTGTTGACATTGCACTAAATTAAACACACATTAGAGTAAAGATACAATGCTTTTATTGCTGTTCTACATTTCACAGTCACAGTAAGGTCTTCAACAGTACATAACTCATACCCTAAAATGAGTGTGAAACGGCCCCTAGCCTGTAGTTGAGGGTACTCTTTACTTGTGAAACGGCCCCTAGCCTGTAGTTGAGGGTACTCTTTACTTGAGAAACGGCCCCTAGCCTGTAGTTGAGGGTACTCTTTACTTGAGAAACGGCCCCTAGCCTGTAGTTGAGGGTACTCTTTACTTGTGAAACGGCCCCTAGCCTGTAGTTGAGGGTACTCTTTACTTGAGAAATGGCCCCTAGCCTGTAGTTGAGTGGTACTCTTTACTTGTGAAACGGCCCCTAGCCTGTAGTTGAGGGTACTCTTTACTTGTGAAACAGCCCCTAGCCTGTAGTTGAGTGGTACTCTTTACTTGTGAAACGGCCCCTAGTCTGTAGTTGAGGGTACTCTATACTTGTGAAACGGCCCCTAGCCTGTAGTTGAGTGGTACTCTTTACTTGTGAAACGGCCCCTAGCCTGTAGTTGAGGGTACTCTTTACTTGTGAAACGGCTCCTAGCCTGTAGTTGAGGGTACTCTTTACTTGTGAAATGGCCCCTAGCCTGTAGTTGAGGGTACTCTTTACTTGAGAAACGGCCCCTAGCCTGTAGTTGAGGGTACTCTTTACGTGTGAAACGGCCCTAGCCTGTAGTTGAGGGTACTCTTTACTTGTGAAACGGCCCCTAGCCTGTAGTTGAGGGTACTCTTTACTTGAGAAATGGCCCCTAGCCTGTAGTTGAGTGGTACTCTTTACTTGTGAAACGGCCCCTAGCCTGTAGTTGAGGGTACTCTTTACTTGTGAAACAGCCCCTAGCCTGTAGTTGAGTGGTACTCTTTACTTGTGAAACGGCCCCTAGTCTGTAGTTGAGGGTACTCTATACTTGTGAAACGGCCCCTAGCCTGTAGTTGAGTGGTACTCTTTACTTGTGAAACGGCCCCTAGCCTGTAGTTGAGGGTACTCTTTACTTGTGAAACGGCTCCTAGCCTGTAGTTGAGGGTACTCTTTACTTGTGAAATGGCCCCTAGCCTGTAGTTGAGGGTACTCTTTACTTGAGAAACGGCCCCTAGCCTGTAGTTGAGGGTACTCTTTACGTGTGAAACGGCCCTAGCCTGTAGTTGAGGGTACTCTTTACTTGTGAAACGGCCCCTAGCCTGTAGTTGAGGGTACTCTTTACTTGAGAAATGGCCCCTAGCCTGTAGTTGAGTGGTACTCTTTACTTGTGAAACGGCCCCTAGCCTGTAGTTGAGGGTACTCTTTACTTGTGAAACAGCCCCTAGCCTATAGTTGAGGGTACTCTTTACTTGTGAAATGGCCCCTGGCCTGTAGTTGAGGGTACTCTTTACTTGTGAAACGGCCCCTAGCCTGTAGTTGAGGGTACTCTTTACTAGTGAAAAGGCCCCTAGCCTGTAGTTGAGGGTACTCTTTACTTGTGAAACGGCCCCTAGCCTGTAGTTGAGGGTACTCTTTACTTGTGAAATGGCCCCTAGCCTGTAGTTGAGGGTACTCTTTACTTGAAAAACGGCCCCTAGCCTGTAGTTGAGGGTACTCTTTACTTGTGAAACGGCCCCTAGCCTGTAGTTGAGGGTAGTGTTTACTTAAGAAATGGCCCCTAGCCTGTAGTTGAGGGTACTCTTTACTTGTGAAACAGCCCCTAGCCTGTAGTTGAGGGTAGGCAATACTTAAGAAATGGCCCCTAGCCTGTAGTTGAGGGTGCTCTTTACTTGTGAAATGGCCCCTAGCCTGTAGTTGAGGGTACTCTTTACTTGTGAAACGGCCCCTAGCCTGTAGTTGAGGGTACTCTTTACTTGTGAAACGGCTCCTAGCCTGTAGTTGAGGGTAGTGTTTACTTCTGCTGATAATTGCTACATCTGGGTGTCTTTATCGTTTTGATGTTACTTGGTATATATTATGTGTATATTATTACTTGGGGTTATCAACAAGAAAACAAAATATAGGTGAAGTTATCTTAAATGCATTAATTCATGTTTTAGCTTTTAAGAGAACAGATTGCTAGACAGAGAGTAGGTACGTCTGATGAAGGAATAAACACCAGACATTTTCCTGCACATGAAAGAGAAGATCTCGTAAAACAATTAGAAGCTTCCAGGGAAGAGGTAATTATACAACTGTTCTATATTTATGCCCCAATCGCTAGGTATTGGGGGCATTAATCTTTATAGATTTTTACCCCTATTTGGATTTATTTGTTTAAATGATAAAAATCATATGAAAAGAATAATGAATTTATTTACGTTTTACCGATATTTCACATACAATGTATTTGTAGTTTATCATTTTTAAAAAACATTTTTGCCGTATTAATAAGTGCACACAAAAAATTCAGAAATTAAGTATACTATTATTTTTATTTTGTAGATAAATCAGTTAGAAAGAGATCTTCAACAAGTCATTGATGAAAAAGAAGAACTTGTCACAGAGAGGGTTGCTTACAAAAGTAAATATGACCGTCTTAACCAGGAACTAAATTACATATTAAAGGGAGATGAGAAAAGAATTGTTGATATTGATGCATTATGTATGGAAAATAAGTAAGTTACTAAGTAGTAATATTAATTAACAAGAAGCAATTCTTATCATGACTGAATAAGATGGATGTTAAGGACTAGTGCAATAGTTTAACGTTTCATTTCAATCATTTCATACTGAAACGAGGGTCATTAACGTTTTTTCAACAAATCATGATTGTCTAATTAAGTCTCCCAAACAAAGTTTGGAGGACTTATTGTTTTTGCTCCGTTTCTTATAAAGTCACCCAAACAAAGTTTGGGGGACTTATTGTTTTTGCTCCATTTCTTATTATTATTTTTATTTTTATTTTTATTATTATTATTATTATTATTATTCTTATTCTTTCTTTCCGCGAAGCATGAACTTGTCCACGGCAGATCTCAGGAACTACAGGACAGAATTTCATGAACTTCGTGGAGTTATAGATATATGTTTCTAGTTGATCCTAAAGTTTTCAGATTTGTGTTAAAGGGGGTCAAAGCCATATTTTTGGGGGTTCAAAGGGGGTGGGGGTTACTATAGAATCCTATGGGAAACTTGAAATTTCGTACATTAATGTTGATACAGTACAGAAAGCGACATGCCGTGATTGATCACTCCGAGAGACATAATTTTTAATCCTTTAGACATATCATCACGGACATAAACCCACTGTGATAGACCTAAAAAGGACCATAAAACAAGGTGGTGGGGATTAAATTTTATGGCTCTCGGTCACCTGTGCGCCGATTGATATTTTACCGCCAATTAAGAGATTAGCGTTACCTGTTCTACCTGTTGACTTTTAATATCGTAAGCCGTAATTATTGCTACTGAAGGATGTATTTTTGACAATTAATTTTGTATCCTCTTGCTGTTAATATTTGACTGTTTGTTGCTTTTCATTGCCAAAGAATGTCTGTCTTGTTATCGTTTTCGTTTGTTTTAGAAAGTTCTACTTTATGACCTCGAGTTCTATATTAAGAATTTTGTTGAAACCGCAACTGAACTTTATCTTGTTTAATTTCTCATTTTTTTTCTACTGTTGGGTTGTATTCAGTATGTATTGAAATATTCGTAAATACGGGCTACTTCATCAATGTATTTTTTGTTTATAAGTTAAACCGCAGTCGCGGGTTTTTGAAGCACGGACTTTGCAAGCGCGGGTTTTGTAGTGTTTAGTTGGTAAAGAGCAGACTTAAAATTGATTATTGGTTTATTTTGTGTTTTGGACTTTTACCTCTCGTATTGAAAAAAAATTAACAATTCAAGTAAACTGTTTTACACACATGGCTTGTTACGTAATTTCGTTATAGATGAAAATAATTTTCTTTAAAATTGCAAACAAAAACCTATAACAATCCAAATTTACGTAGCCTAATGGCTACTAGTCCGAGATTCCTCTGTTGTTTAACGCATTATCAATGCCGTTAAACGACAGAGGAATCTCGGACTAAATGGCTACAAAATGAACAAAAAGCGGAAAACTATGAGCATGCTTTTAATTTGTTCCATAAACTTTGAGTTTTTTTTACTGTATTTTGTCATAAATCTATTGGGTTGAAAGCCAATTAAGATTTGAATTTGAATAAATAAATAAACTGGTGACATTTGATTTTGGTCAGATACTGTGTAATGTCAAACATTTGTAGGGGTAAAATCATGATGAAGGTTAATTCCTTATTTCCTTTCACGTTTCAAAACTTTCTGCAGATTAGCCGCTAATTTCCAAAATATATCCGTAAATTTAGTGACTTTTGGAGTACTTCTTTGAACGATCTGTTTATAAATATTTGTTTCAATAATTTTTAATCAAATTCTTCAATGACCGTATCTTGTTTAATTTTAATTTCTCATTTTTTTTTTTCTGTTGGGTTTTATGTGTTGAATTATTCGTAAATACGGGCTACTTCATCAATGAATTTTGTGTTGATAAGTTAAACCTCTCGTATTCCACAGGACTGCAAAGCATTTTCTGTTATTGTCCATTTAATGATTGACACGTTATGAAACCAAGTTCTATTCTTAGAATCATTATTTAATTCATCATTTTTTATTTTTTTTTGGTATTCTTTATTTATTCATTTTTTTCTGGGTTTCCTATGAAGATTGAAATAAAAAAAAATTACTGAACGTATAAAAAATATTATTGAACTAAAATGTAACATTGACCTGGATTGGAAATACGCTTTAAAACGTACAAATCACGCACGTGTTTATGAAACTTCATTTGTGCACAAGGCAAGTCACGTGGTGTACGCGTGTCAATAAAATACTAAGTGTAGATACTCAATACACAGCCAAGGTTAAAAATCTTTGAAACAAATTTGCACAACCCATGATTTCACTGAATTGAAGTTGAATAATCATTTATTATTTACATTTTATTCATCAATTCAAATGAACTCCGTTCTCGTGCTATTTTCTCGATCTCGGGAGTTCATTCCCGGGATTACGTTCAAGGATGTTCAACGTTTTGAGGAAAGAAATAAAAATGTTTTTTTTTATTCTGAGGGGAATCTGACAGTATTTGAAAATAATATAAAATTGGCGATATAAAAACGTAATTTCACCTGTACAGCTTGTCCGACTAGTTTACCTGTAAAACGACACACTTGATTACAAGATTAACACCTGGTGTTTTATTACCCCCTGATCACCGACATGAAGTTAAAATTTTAATCCCCATCACTCTCCTAGACATGACCACTATCACGGTGATTGATCACGGCATGTCGCTTTCTGTACTGTAACTTCTAACTGGATAATGATAGAGACATAAAATTTGACATAGTGATAGGTCACCATTAGAGGAGCAATTCTGCATTTTCAAAATTTTCAAGATGTCTGCCATTTTCAAAATGGCTGCCAAAACACGGCATAAAAATGGGCGGTAAAAATTCAACATTGTCTATATCATCAAAATTTGATATGTGGGTAGATAGTGTCAGTGTCCGGTTTGGGAGACTTCATAATCGTTAGATTATAATCATATCTTGTTTCCTTTAATTTATGTTGTTGTGAGTGAAATTTTTATTCTTATTTTTTCTGAATTTTTTAATTGGCCTTTGATGATTAAAAAAAAAACCTCTCACAGTCTACCTTCTGTAAAATTAAGATTCAGTAAAGGGGTCAGGTCATCTATCATGGCTATTCCCATCACTTGGCGTCTTTCGTCCGTCGTAAACTTTCATACGTTTGACTTTTCTTCTAACAGACATGATTTTTTTTCCGTTTTTAAGCGGAATTCCGCTTTTGAGATCGGCAAAATCCAATTTTTTGTCGTCAGTTCCGTTTTTTCAGATCTACCGAAAACCTTAGAAACAGCCAAATTCTGTTACAACAAGTGATTTGATTGGTCCAATATTTCAATATTACAGTACTGACCACAATCGTGTCTGGTTTTATTTCGACATGTGGGAATGTCTTCTCGTGTAGTTGTAGACCGTGATTTTAATACCAAGACATTAGACAAAGGATTAAAGAACGTCTGGAAGTGGGAATAGTTGGGAAAAAAAGTTGGGGAAGAATTAATTGACCGATTTATATGGAAGATCAAGACAAGGGGCCATGCTTATTGTGAACTTTGCAATAAAGACATAAACTATGCCGGCCGGGGGTAGAAAAGCCTTGAGCAACACCTTTGAAAAAAGTTGCATAGCGACAATGCAAAGATTAGGAGCTCTAATTACTCTAAAATGTGAGCTTCCTGTGAATTTCAGTAAAGGATGTCTCTTGTCCACACTGTTTTTTCCTTAAATTCATGATATAAATATAGTGTTTTCTAGCTTTCAACCTAAGTGCCAGGAGACTGCCAGAATGCAGGATTTTGCACCATTTATCCCAGACCCCCGGCCGTAAGGGCACCTCGGTTCGTTTTCTTTCATGATATAAATTTCAGCTTTTTTTTCAAGCTAGCAAAATCATGTCTGTTCTAAATCCACTTGGCCAGTTTTCGTCAATTTTAAGAATTGTATCCCACAGGTCCATCCATCTTCAGCTGAAGGGCTGTCGTGTTCGTGATTGTATGGTAGTTGGATTTATAACTACCTATGCAATCAGTGCCTATCACCACTAATGCTGTGAGTTCGAACCCCGTTCAGGCGAGATGTACTTGATACAACATTATGTGATAAAGTTTGTCAGTGACTTGCAGCAGGTCAGTGGTTTTTTCTGCATATTCCGGTCTTCTCCAAGTAATGCTAACCGCCACGATATAGCTGAAACCGTTAAACACCATAATTCTAACCCCTAAAATTCTAGTAATACATACTTTATCAACCGACTTGTAATTCTTCTTTGAATTAACATTTAACAAACCAATAACTTCCCATTGATGACCCTACACTTCCTGTAATTAAACTTAGATCGGCAGCCATTTATACAGAGAAAGTATATTAGTTTGGTGAGATACAAATAAAACCTAAACAGTCAAACCTACCTTAAAGAGAATTCTATATAACAAATCACAGTCTATGATACTCTATGAAGGGCAGCCTCATTTTCCCCATTAATGAATAGTGCATATAATTTTAACCTGTATATGAAGGGCTCATAAAGGCCACATTTTCAGGTTCCATTGAGAATCCTTTATATACAAGTTTTACTGTACATGCAAATAACCAAATGTTGAAAATTTATGTATATATTTCATTGGTTCATTGGAATATCAGCTTTTTATAATCATTTAATGGGTTGTTGGTTTTTTTTTATAAAATGCATCTTTATCCTATATTAAAATGATTTTGTAGATATTTAAAAGAAAGATTAAAACAGATGGCAGAAGAAAAGTCTATGGCAATGGCGACAGTGTCTAAATATAAGGTACAGTTGCACTTCTCTTATAAATGCCACTCCTTTTGCAATGAAAGAGTTGAATTATAAGAGTGGTGGGCTCTCTTGAGAGGGTTAATAGTATTTTACTATCTCAGTATATCTGAAATCTGGCCTGATTAAGAGGGGGTAAATTGTATAACGTAGAATTATTTTTGTTTCTGTCAATTGTCATTGATAAACGGATTGTGAGATGTTCATTGATATTTCAATTGAAGGTTTTAATACTTACTCATGGCTTCTTTTGTTACGTATGCCTTTCATGGTGCACTAAATTTTGTGGTTTGTTGATACTAACGGAAACCACTAAAATTGGTATTTAACGAATAAAAATGAATTCACCGTAATCAATCTCTGTCATTGGTTATGTTGGGAAATATACATTTTGTCCTTAAAAAGTTGATGCCAATAACAAAACAATAACAAATTTAGTACTGTCTAATAAATGACCTTCTTGTAAGAGTAATGCATGAATTATTAAGGACCAGAACCGTCAATCCAGATTGACCGATCTTAAATAAGCAGTCACTTGTCTTATGTGGTCATTTTACTCTTTGTCACTTTGCCTGAAAGGTGTTTACTACAAGTTTGATTGTACAGACATATATAATCATTCTACAATTTGTCACTTTGCCTGAAAGTGTTTACTACAAGTTTGATTGTACAGACATATATAATCATTCTACAATTTGTCACTTTGCCTGAAAGGTGTTTACTACAAGTTTGATTGTACAGACATATATAATCATTCTACAATTTGTCACTTTGCCAGAAAGGTGTTTACTACAAGTTTGATTGTACAGACATATATAATCATTCTACAATTTGATGTTCAGTTAATAAATTTGATACATTTAAATGTTCTTTTGAAAAAAAAAACCAGTTTAAATCCCTGTCTAAACCAAACCCTGTTGTGACCAACCTGTTTTTTTTTTGTGTGGATTGGACTTGTGTTCCGGTTAATTATTCAAATATTTAAAACTTTGTTCTGTTCCCTGTTTGATTTAGACAGGTTTTTGGTATCTTATTAAATGGCTTGTTATTTGGACTGGTGTAAAATATACAAGGAAGAAAAATGTAAAATTGTTTTGATTTCTGCAATAGTGATACATGTACAAATTTTCATAATCATTTTTAATAACTGTTCTATTTTAGTCATTTTTGAAAGAACTGGTAAAACACACAAAATATTTTCTTCTATAGGCATGAATATATATTTTTTTGATTTACGAAGATGTTACTTAGCAACTTTAGAAAATTATATCTTTAATTTTCAGACTCTTCTAGAAAGGAAGAAAACAAAAAGTTCATCCATAAAACTAGGTCAAAGCAGAAGTGGGGGTCTTGTGATAACACAAAAACAAGGTAAATATAATCAAATATATTGATCATGTCAGTTAATATGATCACTTTACATCTGTCATATGTAAACATTTCACATTTCAATCTTCTCCAAGACCATGGGATCAGATGAAACCGTACTTGGAGGTATGTTTTTAGTGCCTTTTCAAATTTTTGTTTTTATTGTGATATAAACTCCAATGGAAGAAGTTTTAGATTCTTCTCTGAAACAACTAAGCTGTTTGAACTTGAACGCTTATTAGATCATGTTAGTTATACCCCTGTAGCAAAGTTGAGGGGAGTTGTCTTAAGGCCCAGTACTTTCATATTTTGACCCTGTAGTAAAGTTGAGGGGAGTTGTCTTAAGGCCCAGTACTTTCATATTTTGACCCTGTAGTAAAGTTGAGGGGAGTTGTCTTGAGGCCCAGTGCTTTCATATTTTGAAATACAGTGAAACCTGTAGAAAATCTTTGTGTTAAACAGACTAGAGAAAAAAACGGTTGACCTTATATGATTTTTTTTCTTCTTTGTTTTTTTTTCTCTCCAGTAAATTTCATTGATTTAGTAAGCCTTCCAAACAAAGTGTGGGAGACTAATAGTTATTGTTGTGTTTCTACTTATTACTATTGCTTGATACAACATTATGTCATAAAGTTTGTCAGTGACATACGGCAGGTCTGTGGTTTTCTCCGGGTACTCTGGTTTCCTCCACCAATAAAACTGACTGCCACGATATAGTTGATATATTGTTGAAAGTGGCATTAAACACCATAAACCACCACTTATTACTTTTATTCTTCTTCTCCCATGAACTTTAAGTTTTCTATGCGTTTTTCTCAAAGAGTCTGTTGACTCAAACTTGACAAGAAGATTGCCCACTATGTGCAGTCAGCTATTATACAATTTCTTTTGTAGTCCATCAGATTTTAGAGGACCATTCACAGATAGCAGCCACACCTCAAGCCATGGCTGACCTTCAGGCATTAGCATCTGCTCTACTGGATACTGTTAATGATAAGAACCTAGCTCTCTCACATCAAAGAAAAACTAATAAGTATGTTTTAACCTTAATATGACCTTCAAAACTAGATTACAATAATCCTTACTTATTGCCATTGTTGTGACAACATTATGTGATAAAGTTTGTCAGTGACTTGCGATAGGTCGGTGGTTTTCTTCAGGTACTCTGGTTTCCTCCACCAATAAAACTGACCGCCACAATATTACTGAAATATTGTTGAAAGTGGCATAAAACACCATAACCCTAACCTTATTGCCATTCTTCAAAAGATTAAGTTTATCTAATTTTGTGCACACACCATTAAAGAACATTCTGGTTTGGTAAAAAATGTAAGAGAAATGATAGAGAAATTTGTTAGTGCCTAAAAGGAATTTATTTTTACATGAAATGTCAGATCTGAGTTGTTAGTGAACATGAAGACATATTCATACAGATATGTTGGATTTCATGATTCACTAACTTGAGTTATGTTGTACGTTAATATGCAAATTGACTTTTGTGATTTAGATATTTTATAGAAACCAACCACACTTAGTAAAAGTATGATACAACATTATGCAATAAATTTTGTTAGTGACTTGATGCATGTCGGTGGTTTTCTCCGGATACTCCAGTTTCCTCCACCATTTAAAAGTGACCTCCATGATATATTAGTAAACAGTAGCTTTAGTTTGTATTTGCTTTTTTTTCTGCCCTGGAATTTATTCTAGTTTGCTTTAAACTAGCATTTTTGATCTTTTACCTTTTATATTTCAGAATTTTGGGAAATAGAGTATCTGAATTAGAGAAAAAAATAAAAACATTAGAAGTTGCTGGTCTGTGGAATGTACCAAGTAAGTTGACTTACAATTCTATATCTCTAACTTTCAGAGAAGTGTATGGATATAACAGTTCACACAATGATAAACTTTCACATTTCAGCATGAACTTTTCATGTCTTGTAATAAAATAACAATGATTTGTTTATTACATAGATGTCCATGAAATACTGAGATTTCCAAGTGAAAGAAATATACAATATACATTTTCGGAAAATATATAATTTATTCGTACAAGCTTTAGAAAGAGGTAGAAAAGCGAGCCTTTGGCAAGCTTTTCTAACCTGTTTCATAGTGATTGCAAATTAATTTTATATTTAATGACAATGTACGTATATTGTGTTTATCCTGCAATATCAAAAATGTCCAAAACTACTGTCAAATTGTCTGAAAAGAACAAAAACAATTGTCGTTCTAATCGTTTTCAATAGTGTCCTCTGTGAAGTCAGCGCTTATAATGTTACTGTTTCTTTCTGTAGGTCTACATGAATCAGGTACCAGGAAAGCTTTATTAGGTCCATGACTAAATAACACTGACGTTTATTTGACCCCCTTTATTAGTACTCAAAATCATACAATTGCAGGATAAAAACCTGTATTTCTCTCAGTAAAATAAAAACGTTTATTTCACTGTGCGTCACAGTACCAACATTGTAACAATCGAAAATATCCTTGATTGTCTGATAATGAAATCAAGTTCCTTTTTGAAATGTTGTACCGGTATTGCCACAAACAAAAGTGTAAAATCTATGTAATTAACCGGATAACTACTCCTGCATTCCAAATATCAAACATAATCACTTTTAATGGAACAAAAAGATGACAATTCATTCATGCTCTGTCGCAAATTCATAAATTACTGTGTTGTTTGGTAACTCATGATTTATTTTCTATATTCAGAATGCAAGAGTGGTTATAATTATACTATAACTAATTGACTAGTTTCATTATCAAAAATATGTCACGAATGACCAAATAATGCAGTAACTCACGAATGCGCACAGCGCATGAGTGAGTTACAACGTTAATTGGTCATGAGTGACATTTTTATAATGAAACTCATCAATTAGTTATAGTATTTATTATATAGATTTAAAAAAATGTTTTGAATCAAATTTAATATAAAATGAGCTTAATTACGTGTGTAGCGTAAGGAAATACTATAATGTGTATCGCTTCAAAAAACACACACGACAATAAAATAATTAAAATGCTTACCTTGAAATATTATTTTAGTTAAATTTGATCAAAATTGAAGCATACACAAGTAGAAAAATCTACAAAATACTTTAAAAAATAATTGTAAAATTGTATTGTACAATGTATTTGTGTTAGTGTATATTAAGTATACAGTAAAAAATCATAAATCAAGACAATTTACCTGAAAGTAAAATCATTATCCTTAATGTCTTATACAAGTAATATTTCTATATCGGGTTAAGAAAGTTGAATATTATAGTTTTAGTATATACCAGTATAATAATCCTTGTAGAATGTAACCAAGCGTTACAATACAATATTCTCTGATTTTTGCCGCACTGCAAGATCGCTTCAGATCATTACATATTCAGTTTAAATTCAGTTTAAATTCAGTTTATATTAAATTCACAATTTACTGCTTCATAGTAAAAGAGTATTTCACAAAAATTCAAGAATACTCTTCGTCCCAGAATATTAAATGCACTTGCAAGCTCATGCAACATAAAATTCTGCTATCCACGATTTATCACATTCAAGGTAAGCACACTAACCATTACACCATCGATGCGGTTTCTGATATATATTAACCATATGGAAGTAATATAATTAAGGGGGGCAAATTTTGTTGTGATTATGAAGACATTTTTCTTTATAATGGCGAAAAATTGAGAGAAGTTAAAGAATAATCTTTTTGCTTATTTTTAGATAACCTACCAAATCTAGAAAAGTTACGAGCAGAATGTGAAGAGGTGAAGACCTTGATTCCTCAGACATCTCTTTCAAGTGATGACACAGTACACGATGAACTTCAAGAAACAGATCATAAACTTATAGATGATGCAGAATCTGACTTGTGTAGTACACTGAGCAGTAGTACTATGACTAGTCCAACTCATTCTAGTTCTAGTAATCTACTCAACAGCTATGACAACAGTCCGACGCATAGTAACAGTATCCACAACGACAGTCATTTACATAGCAACAGTTGCCACAGCGATGAAAAAAATATAGCAGATATTCAGTCTCATGTTACATCAAATGATTCTGAAGAATCTATTTTGAAGGATCATAGAAATGATTCTGAGTTTAAAAATGATAATAACAATATGCAGCCTGATAAAAACATTGTTTCTATGGATGATCTTGATCTCCTACCTACAAAAGAGGAGATTGTCAAGTGTACTGATAGAGGAGATGTAAAGGAGAACAATGTGTTGTGTATGTATAATATTTCGTAGTAAATCATTTTGAGTGATAGGTAGTTTAATGCCAACTCAGCAATTTTTCAGCTATATCATGGGGAGAACAAGTTAATTTTCAATGAGATGATGATTAGATCCACTTTGTACTAGAGCAACAGGCTGAGTTGGATTTTTATAGTGCTAACTCACTGAAACAACAGTCCGCGGATAGACAAATTAGCCTGATTCCGAGCCAACCAGTCTTTGCTCTTTCTCCTTAATGCCAGGTGCTTAGTGGAGAAGCAACAAATACCAATTTTATAGTCTTTGGTTTGACCCGATTGGGGCTTGAACCCACACAATGTACCTCACTCGAGGTGAGCATGCTAACCATTACACCACTGATGTGGTTAAATCATTTTGACAGACCTTTTGCACATTCATGATTTGATTCTAAAATTATTTGTTTGGTATTTCTTATTTTATACAAGTTATTTCCCTTATGATGGACAAAATGTTACTATGTCTTGGAGGACCAATGAAAATGACAACGAATTGGAGTATAATGTTTCTCATAATTTGTAGATATTTGAACCTTGTAAAAAATAGGGGGATAATTTTATAGCAAACTGAAAATTTACAAGTTATTACAACATTAAAATTTTGAACAGATTATGGGAAAAAGATATCTTATTTTCATTGAATTTTACATGAAAGGGGGTCTTTAAAGGGAAATAACTCTTATAAAACATGATTTTAGAATCAAAGTTGAAAATGTTTAAATGGTCTATTACAGTAGCTAAATGTTAAATATGAGGTCCTGCTGCAAAATATTTAAATGTGATTTTTTTTTAGACAAACTCTGCTATTACTTTGATGAAGGGCAACAACTTTTGGCTTAGATTGTCCAAACGTATATATGAAACAAAAAATGTTAAAAGGGTTATGGTGTTTAATGCCACAATATTTCAGCTATATCGTGGCAGTCAGTTTTATTGGAGGAGGAAACATGAGTAGCCTGAGAAAACCATCGACGTGCCGCAAGTCATTGACAAACTTTATCACATAAAGTTGTATCGAGAACACCTCACGATGAGTGGGATTCTACCTCACAACTAGTGGTGATAGGCACTGATTGCACTGGCAGTTGTAAATCCAACTACCATACAATCACGACCACTACGGCCCTTGTTGAAAATACACCTGCATGCATATATACTTATTATATATACTGTTAAAGAAATCATAGTATTTTATGATATTTAGCATTTATGAAAATTACTAATTTATGAATCCTGTAAATAGTTTTAATCTTTCTAAATTGTCATGTGCAATCTCTGATATAATCTTTAACTTGTTGAAAGCGGTCAGTATTTCGTCGAAGAATGAGATATAATTTTAATTTGACAGAATAAATATAATATTTACCTGGTACTTTGCTTTAATTCCAGCATCAGAAAGAAAAGCTTCAGATTCTGTAGATAATTGTAACACAGAACATGTGGATGAAGAAGATGATATATCAGAAGAAAAGTTAAAATCTTTAATGGATGACATGACACATAAAATGGTGGAATTTTCACATAAGACAAAAAATCATGGACATTTTATGGTAAAAACTAATGTCGATAATATTCCTGAGACGGATGATTTTCAAGCAGTCAGCATACGCTCTAAAAGTCTAGAAGAAAAGGACAGTCGACCGTCAACACCTTCATGTAGCGATTCACTGTTATCTGAATTGACACACCAGACATCGAATGATAATGAATACTGCTAATGTGTGAAGATGATGAATTATTTTTATTTTTTGATGCTATTAAGTATAGGTACATTTACAAGTGGTCAGGTATATAAAAAATATAAACATTTCAGATATTTG
Source organism: Bathymodiolus brooksi (assembly GCA_963680875.1). NCBI lineage: Eukaryota > Metazoa > Mollusca > Bivalvia > Mytilida > Modiolidae > Bathymodiolus > Bathymodiolus brooksi. The sequence goes on along the minus strand of OY804578.1, from coordinate 82,241,779 downwards.
AAGTCAATTTGATTTTGTTTTATGCATGATTTGTCTTTAACAAATTTAACTCTTTATAAAAATGTAGATATCTAAATATTATGTGTGCAATGCATTTCTGGAAAAATCAGGTATGCTCATATGGGAGCCAAAAAAACCAAAGGGTTTAAATATGATAGCCAAAATACATGTAGGCTATATGGTTACCTAAAATTTTCATTTCCTGTGATAGGTCTAGATAAATCAGATGAATGTCTACAACACAGTGACAACCTAATTAGTATTTATATTTAAGATTTATTATTTAGAATATTATTTTTTATTATGTAGAATCTCAAGTGCTGTGAAACTTTAACACAAGTACCAAATTTTTTTCTTCTTCATATTTTAATAATTTTAATAAATGATTATGTTTACAAAATACTTGCCATATCTTTTAGACAATATTGTTGAGAACGTGATGTTAAAAAAAAGTATACCAGAAAGTAAACATTTATGTTTTTATATTAATAGCTTATTATGTTAAAGGAGTTATAATCTTTCCAATGAAACTGCCAATTTTTTTAGCATATCATGGCAAGAGAAATCAATATTTCAAATATCTGCCTGTTCTAGTCCAGCACTTTTATCATACTAGCACACTGAAATAACAGCTCATAGTTGATATGTAACCTCATCAGAACAAATTTTTATCAAGCTATTTTTTTAATCATGCCAGTACTGTAAAATTTGGTCAAATATTTTTATCTAGTAACAGTTCTGTATTGGATAAAATGTTTAATTTCATCAAGACGATAAATATGAAAGTCTCACTTCCTGGTTAATGTGATGATATTTTATGCTCACGTGTACAATATTGTTTTTTTATTATTATACCTCTGTATAAGTTTTCCTATTAAAAAGACATGTTCATAAATATTCTATTTACTGGTAGATTGTGTAATGAACTATTCACTGGTGAATAGTCCAAAAGACTATTGACCTCTTCTGTGTTATTCACCGGTGACATCAGGGCTAGAAATTAACTTTTTTCACCACAAGCAAAACTTTGCTAGTTGCAAAAAAATCAACTAGCAAACATACTGATCTGACTAGCAACCAAATTTAACACAAAATGTATGCCTTATATTATTATAAGTGTGTTAATAAAATAATTAAAACAGTAAAGATTGAACTAAGACACAAAGTCCTTCTCTCTGGCAATATTGCATTGTGAAAGTTGTCTGTTAGTCTATTGAACATGTTGAAATGTTTTTTAAATTTGCTTGACACAATGTACAATTTTTTCACGGTGAGGTTGTCCTCTTTTATATTAAAAAAGTATGAGCTGTAGTTATTTAAACTTTAGACAGAGGGAAAATTCAGTTCAATCAAATATTTCAAGTCGTCAGTGTTCTGATCTATTTCAAAAGTGATGTAGTAAGTCACAATTTTTTTAAATTTCAAGACAGGAGTTATTCTTTTGAGTATATATAGACATATACTTAACAGCAGTTCTGTAGGAAAATGAAAACTTTAAAACTATGAATGAAACAGTAAACCTTTGGAAACTGTTCTTTTGTTGTACTAGGATTTCCAGATCCTCGTGCTCAGACTGGTAGTAATGAACTCCCCGTCTCACACAAAATATACGAAATATTGTGAAACAGAGCAACATTTATATGAAATTTTATCAGTCATAAACAAAACAGATATTACTCATAAAAAGTGATTACATATTTCCTCTTAGTCACAGTAATAATATAAATCTGCCTGAAGCTTCTTTTTTTTTTTTTTAATATCGTGCTCATCACGAACATTTCGTTCTGACAATTTTTCTCACTACTGGATACTTTAAACTGGAAAATCTATGACCAAATTTATTTTAGAAATCAGAAGACAGGAACCAGGATGGTTTTTCAGATATTTCTGGGCTTTACATATGTCAATATAGATACTTGTGCTTTGTCCCTAACATCTATTACAAGACGTTATGTACCTGATCAAATAAAAGTACAAGTTTACATGTTTTAGTGTTTGTTTCATATTCCATTCTGTACGCACGTTTTTTACAACTAGCAAAATTCTGCTAGTAATAATTTTATGCACTAGCAAAATAAAGGCAAAGCGAAATTTCAACTAGCAATTTGCTTGCGTGCTCATGTTAATTTCTAGCCCTGGACATGATATATATTTTGCGGAGTTTTTAATCGGTTTTATGCATTGGAGGTAACATGGTAATGGACATTCAAAATTCTCTGGATTTTCCTATGGTAAACTAAAATCCAGAAACTCACAGATGACAACAAACATGGCCAGCAGGTTCTGTGTTTGTTCATGGTATTATAATCTCATATGCTGTTCGGTATAAAAAAACACCTATTGACTGGAAATTTGCTTCGGGCAATAGTTGTTGTCTCTGGGAACAATAAGCTTGCTATTACCTCATACCAGTCAATAAGTATATATTTTTATCATTATTATATAATTATGTATCATCATCTCTGTTATTAGTTTACATGGTAAGGTGTCGAGTACATCTACCACTTATAAGGTCATTAGTTTTACTTATCCTGACTTGAGCACTTTTAGAAGTATCTTGTCTTACACACAGTCAGTCAAAACTGTTTTATGTGACCTCCCACGGGAACATTGAAATAGGGTCACATGAGACAGGTGGTCACTTAATACAGGTTTAATTAATATAAAATGCACTGTGAAGGGAAATTAAAATTAAGGTCACATAATACAAGTTATTGCATAATAGAGGTGGTCACTAAAGCAGGTTTGACTGTACATACAAATTCGTTGGGCATTATATAGTAGAATTATGAAAAAAAGGTTTACAATTTTAATTCATTTAAATTCCAAGCTTTCATAGACAACTTCTCGTTGTGTCTTATATCATTTTGTTGAATTTATGCATGTATGCTAATCAATGAGAGGCCATTATGTATTTAATTCAAATTATTCATTTATAAAAATTTTGCACGACAATAATTTTTATTATCAAGTTTTTTAATTTCTTATACTGGTGTAAACAAAACATAATGGTGAATAATATACATAGATTTGAACATTTTAATGTTAAAATTGATGCGACCAATGATTTTTCTTTAACTTGAAACAGTAGTAAAAGGTACCCACTTATATTAAACTAGCATCTACCACAAACGGACCAAGTTATTAATCAAATCTAATTTAGTGTGCACAATATGTTTCTGGAATAACCTGGAATAATATGCTCAGTCAGAAGATTTGAACGCCAAATAATTTAAGTCTTCGTGAGATAGTAAATTAAAGGGCCCAAGCAAGATGGTCAAAATCGGCTATGGTTTCCTTGTTAACATCAACCACCAAGGGACTAATTAAGTTATTAAATGAAAATTGCTTATCTAACTTTGTGATAAGAGATTTAATATTGAAGTAGATATATCAGAGACAGAGAATCAAAACAAGTCAAATCTTGATTGACTTTTATAGGTATAATGTATGTGATTTGTGATAAGCTGTATGTGATTAATTTATAGTAGCATTCCTGTTTTGTGATATTTCAAATAGATTTTATTTTTATCTAGTTTAATAATTAGAACATGTAATTAATCTAAAGTAATTTCATTCTATTTATTTATGGTGCATCTCATTTTTTGTTTATATTTTTTTTTTATTACATATATGTATTATTATTATTATTATTATTTTCTTTGCAGAGATGAAAGTTTTACTCTAATCAGCGGATTTCCTCTATTTTTGAGTACAATATTTGAAAAAATAAAATGTATGAAACTTCGTCCAAACATGTGGAAAATGAAGGTTTAGGGGCTCAGTATAGGGGGTTTCCTCTTTTTTGATCAGTGAGCACTTTCATCTCTGTCTCTGAGTGTAAACATGTAAACTAATTATACACACATAAATTAGGAATACAGTGAAACCTGTCTAAACCGAACACCTGTCTATTCTGAACACAAAAGTTGGTCCCAAGTGGGTTCAGTTTAGACAGGCTTCACTGTATATACAGATATTTATGTACCGTATACAATTTCCTTTCATCTCATTCCTATTTATTGAAATTTCAAACCAATTTTATTTTTATTTAGTTTATTAATTAGAACATGTAATTAGTCTAATGTAATTCCATTCTATTTATGTATATCAAAAAGTATGGTGCATCTCATTTATTTATATTTCTTTTTATTAAGTCTTTTATTGTTTTTGCTTCGTTTCTTATTATTATTCTCTTTCTCTTTCTCCTTTCTTTCCGCGGACCATGAACTTGTCCACGGCAGATCTCAGGAACTACTGGACAGAATTTCATGAAACTTTGTGGAGTTATAGATATATGTTTCTAGTTGGTCCTAAATTTTTCAGCTTTGTGGTAAAGGGGGTCAAAGTCATATTTTGAGGGGTTCAAAGGGGGTGGGGGTTACTATAGAATCCTATGGGAAAGTTGAAATTTCGTACATTAATGTTGATAACTTCTAAATGAATAATGATAGAGACATAAAATTTGACATAGTGATAGGTCACCATTAGAGGAGCAATTCTGCGTTTTCAAAATTTTCGAGATGTCTGCCAAAACACGGTATTAAAAATGGGCGATAAAAATTCAACAAATTTGATATGTGGGTAGATAATGATGTCCCGAATTGATTCTCCAACATTGAAAAATTTCTACCGGTCGCCATTTTCAAAATGGCCACCACAATACCGCAAAAATTCAACATTGTTCGATATCATCAAAATTTGATATTTGGGTAGATAATGATGTCCCGAATTGATTGCCAACATTGAAAAATTTCTACCGGTCGCCATTTTCAAAATGGCCGCCACAATACCGCAAATATTCAACATTGTCCGATATCATCAAAATTTGATATGTGGGTAGATAATGATGTCCCGACATTGAAAAATTTCTACCGGTCACCATTTTCAAAATGGCTGCCACAATACCGCACACAAATTCAACATTGTCCGGTTTCAACGCCATTTCATTTGTGGGTAGATTATGATGTCCCGAATTGATTCCTGACATCGAAAAATTTCTACCGGTCGCCATTTTCAAAATGGCCACCACAATACAGCACAAATTCAACATTGTCCGATTTCAACGACATTTCATATGTGGGTAGATTATGATGTCCCGAAATGATTCCTGACATCGAAAAATTTCTACTGGTCGCCATTTTCAAAATGGCCACCACAATACCGCACAAATTCAACATTGTCCGATTTCAACGACATTTCATATGTGGGTAGATTATGATTCCTGACATCGAAAAATTTCTACCGGTTGCCATTTTCAAAATGGCCACCACAATACCGCACAAATTCAACATTGTTCGATTTCATCGTCCTGAATTGATTCCCGACATTGAAAAATTTCTACCGGTCTCCATTTTCAAAATGGTCGCCACAATACCGCAAAAATTCAACATTGTTCGATTTCAAAGGTAGCTTTTAATATATTTTTTAAACCGGTTGTCTGTGGCCGTTTGGGAGACTTCATAATCGTTAGATTATAATCATATCTTGTTATTATTATTATTATTATTACTATTTCCTTTCAACTCTGAGTGTGTGCTAAACATGTAAACAAAGTACCGTTATATATGCATAAATTATTAATATATACAGATATATGTATACAATTTTCCTTCATACAATCATATATATTTTTAAACAGTGAAACCTGTCTAAACCAAACAAGGGTGTTAGGGTTATGGTGTTTAATGCCACTTCTAAACCAAGCAATGAATACACCATAAATATGTGTTAATGAAACATCAAATGAAGTCTCAGTGTTTTATAGTAGTCTCCCTATTATAATGCAACTCTCACCAAAGGTCACCCCTCTTATCAGACCGGGGCCGTCGTGATCGTATGGTAGTTGGATTTACAACTACTTGTGTTACCAGTGCCTATCACCACTAAAGCTGTGAGTTCAAACCCCGTTCATGGCGAGGTGTACTCGATACAACATTATGTGATAAAGTTTGTCAGTGACTTGCAACAGGTCGGTGGTTTCCTCCACCAATAAAACTGACAGCCATGATATAACTGAAATATTGTTGAAAGTGGTGTTAAACACCATAAACCAACCAACCTTATCAGACCAGATTTCATATGCACTCGCTCAATCATATGGAGTATTGGTAAGTAAAAGTAAGTGTGTTTTAAGTTTAAACAAGTTTCACAGGTTTAACATTGTCTTGGGATAGTGTATTCGATGATAGATTCTGTATTACAATAAATATATCTTGTAGATACTTGTATATAAGAGTGGGTATATAATAAAATTAATATGAAATCTGAAGATTATGGTATATATTTAGCAAATTAATAATTTGTTATTCCACTTATGAAAGATATAGTTGTTCTATCCAAACGTTTGTTAATTTCTTATTTAAATAATTTTCATTAGTCTGAAATTAAAGAGAAATTGATTTTCTGTATAACAGGTAGATATGTAATGTTGTTCAACTACAATGAAAATACCTAGTGTAAAAAGACATACCTAAACTGAGTCAATTGTAATCTTCTTTTATTGTTAAAATTATATTATATATGTAAGACTCAGATCACCGTCCAATCCTCAAATCCATGTCCGATTTCTACGTCGCAGACAGCTTTACCTCAGATCTATGTCCTTTATTCAAATTCTTAAATCGCCGTCCAATTCTCAAATAGCCTTCCTTTTTCAAATTCTCAAATCTATGGCAGTTTCTCACTTTCTCAAATCGACTTCCAATGATGTCACTGACATATGTCCTAAGCCTAACCAATAAATCGGCCATAGATCTGAGAATTTGGAAAAGACGTTGATTTGAAAATACCCTTAAATTAGACAGTGATTTGAGATAATGACGTCAGTGGATGCTGATTTGAGGAGTGGACGCCGATTTAATCTGGACGCTGATCTGAGTCTATCATATGATATTTATTACAATTAATATCGTTATTTTATATTTTACTGAATTATCTTGAAAACATTACTTGACTTCATTTTTAACTGCTGTGTATTTTAAAGTATTATTCAAGTACATTTGTTTTGTTTACAATTTTATCTCTTTGGTTTAACAAGGTCATACACATAGGGATCAATTGTCACCAATTTTCTTTTGTCTTTGTAATAAGCATCACACTGGAGCTTGTCGAGTTTAAATTAAAAAAGGTGTTTAAAAAGAACAGGAACCCTACCACCACCTTTTTGAGTTCATCACATCATTGTATTGAAAATATTTTGTCATTCAAATTGACATAACTTACAAGTCTTGGGTAGAGACCATTTTTCTTCTGGTTTAAAAACCCTGATTTCAGACTCAATGTTAATTACTTTTAGTTTCATGTTTTAACAACAAGTTTTTGTTACTTTTTAGCTCACCTTGGCCAAAGGCAATGTGAGCTTTTGCCATCACTTGGCATTCGTCGTCCATTAACTTTTCACATTTTAATCTTCTCCTCTGAAACCTCTTGGCCAAATGAACTGAAACTTAGTAGGAAGCATCTATGGAAGGTCCTCTATAAAGATTGCTCATTTCGTCCCGATCCATTGACAAACATGGCCACCACAAGCAATTCTTGTTTCTGATTGGTTGATTTCTAAAGGATCTTCTACTCTGAAACTGCTTTCCCAAATGAACTGAAATTTGGTAGGAAGCAACTATGGAAGGTCCTCTATAAAGATTGCTCAAACATGGCCACCACATGCAATTCTTGTTTATGATTGGCCGATTTTTTTAAATCTTCTACTCTAAAACCGTTTGGCAAAATGAACCGAAACTTGGTAGGAAGTATCTATGGAAGGTCCTCTATAAAGATTGCTCATTTCGTCCCGATCCGTTAACAAACATGTCCGCCACAGGCAATTCTTGTTTCTGATTGGTCGATTTCTAAAAATCTTCTCCTCTGAAACCACTTTACCAAATGAACCACAACTTCGTAGGAAGCATCTATGGAAGATCCTCTATAAAGATTGCTCATTTCATCCCGATTCGTTAGCAAACATGGCTGCCACAGGCAATTCTTGTTTCAGATTGGTTGATTTCTAAAAATCTTCTTCCCTGAAACTGCTTAGCCAATTGAACCGAAACTTGGTAGGAAGCATCTATGGAAGGTCCTCTGTAAAGATTGCTAATTTCATCCCGATCTGTTAACAAACATGGCTGCCATAGGCAATTCTTGTTTCTGGTTGGTTGATTTCTAAAAATCTTCTTCTCTGAAACTGCTTAGCCAAATGAACCGAAACTTGGTGGGAAGCACCTATGGAAGGTTCTGTATTAAGTTTCCTCAAAGCAGAATGAAAGGTGTGCGACACAGGCTCAGCCCACTGAGCCTCTAGTTTCACATAAACGATATTTATTGTTTAAGGTTTTACCTTGTTTATATGCATAATGACTTTCAGGTCAAAAGATTATGCCGAAATTTGTTATTGTACCCGTGTATAGATTATTGAAAGTTATACTGTTTGTTCAGATTTCACTATATATGTTGTTATATTGGAGTGCAATAAAGATGTTATGTTTACATTAGACTTTTTATTTGCCAATGATAGTTTGTGCTAAATGAAAATAATAATTTGTTAATTAATAAAGGGTAATGTGCTAAATGAAAATAATAATTTGTCAATTACAAAAGGGTAATGGGCTAAATGAAAATAATAATTTGTTAATTAAAAAAGGCTAATGTGCTAAATGAAAATAATAATTTGTTTATTAAAAAAGGATAATGTGCTAAATGAAAATAATAATTTGTTAATTAAAAAAGGCTAATGTGCTAAATGAAAATAATAATCTGTTAATTAAAAAAGGTTAATGTGCTAAATGAAAATAATAATCTGTTAATTAAAAAAGGTTAATGTGTTAAATGAAAATAATAATTTGTTAATTAAAAAAAGTGAATGTGCTAAATGAAAATAATAATTTGTTAATTAAAAAAGGTGAATGTGCTAAGTGAAAATAATAATTTGTTAATTAAAAAAGGGTAATGTGCTAAATGGAAATAATAATTTGTTAATTAGAAAAGGGTAATGTGTTAAATGAAAATAATAATTTGTTAATTCAAAAAGGTGAATGTGCTAAATGAAAATAATAATTTGTTAATTAAAAAAGGCGAATGTGCTAAGTGAAAATAATAATTTGTTAATTAAAAAAGGGTAATGTGCTAAATGGAAATAATAATTTGTTAATTAAAAAAGGATAATGTGCTAAATGAAAATAATAATTTGTTAATTAAAAAAGGATAATGTGCTAAATGAAAATAATAATTTGTTAATTAAAAAAGGCTAATGTGCTAAATGAAAATAATAATCTGTTAATTAAAAAAGGTTAATGTGCTAAATGAAAATAATAATCTGTTAATTAAAAAAGGTGAATGTGCTAAATGAAAATAATAATTTGTTAATTAAAAAAGGTGAATGTGCTAAGTGAAAATAATAATTTGTTAATTAAAAAAGGGTAATGTGCTAAATGGAAATAATAATTTGTTAATTAAAAAAGGATAATGTGCTAAATGAAAATAATAATTTGTTAATTAAATAAGGCGAATGTGCTAAGTGAAAATAATAATTTGTTAATTAAAAAAGGCTAATGTGCTAAATGGAAATAATAATTTGTTAATTAAAAAAGGATAATGCGCTAAATGAAAATAATAATTTGTTAATTAAAAAAGGATAATGTGCTAAATGAAAATAATAATTTGTTAATTAAAAAAGGCTAATGTGCTAAATGAAAATAATAATCTGTTAATTAAAAAAGGTTAATGTGCTAAATGAAAATAATAATCTGTTAATTAAAAAAGGTTAATGTGTTAAATGAAAATAATAATTTGTTAATTAAAAAAGGTGAATGTGCTAAATGAAAATAATAATTTGTTAATTAAAAAAGGTGAATGTGCTAAATGGAAATAATAATTTGTTAATTAAAAAAGGATAATGTGCTAAATGAAAATAATAATTTGTTAATTAAAAAAGGATAATGTGCTAAATGAAAATAATAATTTGTTAATTAAAAAAGGATAATAATAATTTGTTAATTAAAAAAGGCGAATGTGCTAAGTGAAAATAATAATTTGTTAATTAAAAAAGGGTAATGTGCTAAATGGAAATAATAATTTGTTAATTACAAAAGGGTAATGTGTTAAATGAAAATAATAATTTGTTAATTAAAAAAGGGTAATGTGCTAAATGAAAATAATAATTTGTTAATTAAAAAAGGTGAATGTGTTAAATGAAAATAATAATTTGTTAATTATACCCCCACTCGTAGAGAGGGGGCTATATTGCAATCACCTTGTCCGTCTGTCCGTTTGTCTGTCCATCCGTTGGTCCGTCCGTCCGTTTATCTGTCCATCCGTTAGTCCGTCCATCCGTTTATCCGTCCATTCACACTTTCGTAACAGATATCTCAGCTTCTACTGGAAGAAATGATTTTATATTTGATATATGGCTTTAGCATGGTGACTTGTACCGTGTCACTCCTTTCCAGGTTTACCGCACATCTACTTCCTGTTTACAGTGCGACTTAGAATTTTTCATGTTTGCCGTAATGAAAACTTTCGTAACAGTTATCTCAGCTTCTACTGGAAGAAATGATTTTATATTTGATATATGGCTTTGGCATGGTGACTTGTACCATGTCTCCCCTTTCCAGGTTTACCGCACATCTGCTTCCTGTTTACCGTGCGACTTACAAATGAACGAGTGGGGGTATTCTTAGCACGACGTAGCGTGCAACATCTTGTTATAATTAAAAAAGAGTAAAGCTGTGTTTTCTGGTCGATGATTAAATGGAGGTAAGGTTTAGCTAATTTATATTGCCAGTCGACTCTTAGTCGGTGAATCGATACCCAAAATGTGATCAACATCCAGTAATATTCTATAAATGGAAAATGTAAACAAGTTAATAGACTTAATATTGTCACTGTCAGGTGAAAAGAGGCACAGTGGAATCCACTCCGTAATAAATCTATTGACTAGACATGGTTGATCCACATTGTGTGTTTGCCAAGAAACAAACTTAATTACAAATAGTCATATACATTTAATGATATTGATGAACTGTTCAAATGAAATGAAATGATGTAGTGACGACTGGAAGAAGGCCCAGACCAAATATTGTTTATGTTGTCTTTGGTTTTTGTGATAGTATGTGATCTATTTGAGTGGAAACAAATTTGTGCAGGTTTTTTTTATCATTTTTTTTATACAGTCAAACCTGTATTAAGAGACCACTCAGGGGAGAATGCAAAAGTGGTCTCTTACAGCAGGTGGTCCTTTAATACAGGTTCAATGATTTAGCTGAAAAATAATGTGGTCATAAGATCGTTGTTATTCTACTACGAGTTAAATGATTGAATCATTAATAATAAATATAAATTTATTTTATTAAACATGCACATGGTATTATTTGTTAAAAGGTTGTAGAAATATAGAACATTTTAAAGGTCAGAGTTAATAAAATTCCATAAAAGAATTAAAATTGTCTGAATATAATTTGGCACATCAGTAACTCAATAACTCAATAACTTTTATCCGTTCTTCCAAAGTTAAAACTTTCCTTTTAGAAGCCATGTTTTAAAACGATATTACTACCAGTGGCAATTGAAAAATACAAAACTAATCATGAAAACTTGATGCAAATTAAGGTGTCAATTTGATCACAAAAAATGAGGTCAAGGTCATCTTACATATACCAACCAAGATGAATATTTTGACCAGTTATGGTAGACTTCATGTAAGGTTACTTTGTCCTGAATATAGCTGAAAAATTGCTCTCTGGACGTTAAACACCAATCAATCAATCATGTAAGGTTACTAAAAAATACCCGCTCTGTGATATACTAGCAATGGTTAGTGTTCTCATCTCAAAGGCTAGAAATCATGAGTTTGATCCTTGGTCAAACCAAAATCAATACAAAATGATATCTGCTGCTTCACCACTCTAGGAACACAGCATTAATGAGTATGAGCAAAGGGTTCTTGGCTTGGAATCTGCATATTGTGTCCAGAGATATCATTCTCTGATTAATTAAAACAACTCCGTCAGAATAAGACTATCTGCGGGGTCCTGTTAATGATACCCATAAATTCCCCATCCACAAATTCTGATAATTAAGTCCCCCAAACGAAGTTTGGGAGACATTGTGTTTGCTCCGTTTCTTATTATTATTCTTCTTTCTTTCTTCCGCCAAAAGTTTATCCGACACATTTCTCGGCGACTACTGAACGGAAATCAATGAAACTTCACAGGAATGTTAAGCACTATGAGTAGATGTGCAGACTACTTTCGGAATTTTCAAAATGGCCGCCATTGCCATGGAAACGGCCAAACTACTAAAAAATTGAAAAACACAAAAATGATCATAGCGGGTTACTCGCCAAACAGAAATTGATGAAACTTGATAGGAACAACATCCACATCTAGTGGAACGAGATAATCCCAAAAAATCGGAATCGGTTGGACAAACTTTGCCACAGTTGCCATGGAAACAAAAAAGGGGGGATTTAAAAGAAATTTGGATTCCTTTCATCAAACTTCATGAATCTTTGTAGGAATATCCACTGTAGTGTGTGGCAGCTTTAGGGGTTGAACAAATTCAAAATGGCGGCCGTTGCCATGGTTACCAAGGTACAAAATGGCCACCAAAATACAAAAATCCTCCGATTTGGGCAAAATTTGGTTTCCAAGTAGATTATGATGTTGCGAATTGATATCCATTGTTGGTTTGCTATGGTGGCCATTTTTAATCCAAAATGGCCACCAAAATACAAAAATTCTCCGATTTGGGCGAAATTTGGTTTCCAAGTAGATTTTGATGTTGGGAATTGATATCCATGGTTTGGCTTATATTATGATCCACTTTGTAGGAAGATCCGCCGTAGTATGTGGCAGCTTTTGGGGGGTTGAAAAAATTCAAAATGGTGGCCGTTGCCATGGTAACCAAGGTATAAAATGGCTGCCAAATACAAAAATCCTCCAATTTGGGCGAAATTTGGTTTCCAAGTAGATTATGATGTTGCGAATTGATATTCATCGTTGGTTTGCTATGGTGCTCGGAATTGGATGAAAATTTCCAGAAATTTTGTCTGACATGTGTACACATAATTTTGAGGCTTAGAAATTTCAGAATGACTGGCGTTGCCACAAAAAAATGTGAAAAATTTAAAGTGCTCGGATGAAGCTTAATAGAAATGTTGTATGGCATGTGTATAAATGGTTTTGAGGCTTGGAAATTTCAAAATGTCTGCCATTGCCATGGAAACCGCAAAAACACTCAATTTAACACAAAGGTGAATAACAACCATATCTTTTCACACTTTGTATGCAAATAGCTATCTAATATTTGCTTATTAATATAATAGTGTATGACAAACATCTTTTGCATTTGATTTCATGCTAATAATATAGTCTTCTAACATCTCCATTACTGGTGTTGTAGATGATGGCAGACAATTGAAGCCATTTTTTTCTTGCTTTGCTTACTAGTTTATTGTAGCACATTGTAGGGTAACATAACAAGGAAGCCCTACTATAGACATGATAGAGTCAAAAACTGGGCTCTAATTATTTCTTGCTGTGTTCTCACACTATTCTTCATTCATACCACTAGTACTTGTATTGTTCATTTGGGGGACATTTGTAACGTTCCGTGTTACAGTAACCAATATTTAAGATTGTGTTCATATAATTCCAAAAGTGATATTACTACTTGATGTGCCTAAAAAGGCTCTACATCTGCATCATTCTAAAGAATGTGCATACAACGGCTCTACATCTGCATCACTCTACAGGATGTGCCTACAACGGCTCTACATCTACATCATACTAAAGGATATGCCTACAACAGCTCTACATCTACATCATACTAAAGGATGTGCCTACATCTGCATCACTGTAAAGGATGTGCCTACAACAGCTCTACATCTACATCATACTAAAGGATGTGCCTACAATGGCTCTACATCTACATCACTCTAAAGGATGTGCCTACAATAACTCTACATCTACATCATTCTAAAGGATGTGTCTACAACAGCTCTACATCTGCATCACTCCACAGGATGTGCCTACAATGGCTCTACATCTACATCATACTAAAGGATATGCCTACAACAGCTCTACATCTACATCATACTAAAGGATGTGCCTACAATAACTCTACATCTACATCACTCTACAGGATGTGTCTACAACGACTCTACATCTATATCATATTAAAGGATGTGTCTACAACAGCTCTACATCTACATCATACTAAAGGATGTGCCTACAACAGCTCTACATCTACATCATACTAAAGGATGTGCCTACAACAGCTCTACATCTACATCATACTAAAGGATGTGCCTACAACAGCTCTACATCTACATCATACTAAAGGATGTGCCTACAACAGCTCTACATCTACATCATACTAAAGGATGTGCCTACAACAGCTCTACATCTACATCATACTAAAGGATGTGCCTACAATGGCTCTACATCTACATCACTCTAAAGGATGTGCCTACAAAAGCTCTACATCTACATCACTCTAAAGGATATGCCTACAACAGCTCTACATCTACATCATACTAAAGGATGTGCCTACAATGGCTCTACATCTACATCACTCTAAAGGATGTGTCTACAACAGCTCTACATCTACATCATTCTAAAGGATGTGCCTACAACAGCTCTACATCTGCATCACTCTACAGGATGTGTCTACAACGACTACATCTACATCACTCTAAAGGATATGCCTACACCAGCTCTACATCTACATCACTCTACAGGATGTGTCTACAACGACTCTACATCTACATCATTCTAAAGGATGTGCCTACAACAGCTCTACATCTACATCATACTAAAGGATGTACCTACAACAGCTCTACATCTGCATCACTCTAAAGGATGTGCCTACAACAGCTCTACATCTACATCACTCTAAAGGATATGCCTACAACAGCTCTACATCTACATCATACTAAAGGATGTACTTACAACAGCTCTACATCTACATCATACTAAAGGATGTGCCTACAGCAGATCTACATCACTCTAAAGGATGTGCCTACAACAGCTCTACATCTACATCACTCTACAGGATGTGTCTACAACGACTCTACATCTACATCATACTAAAGGATGTGCCTACAAAAGCTCTACATCTACATCACTCTAAAGGATGTGCCTACAACAGCTCTACATCTACATCATACTAAAGGATGTGCCTACAATGGCTCTACATCTACATCATACTAAAGGATGTACCTACAATGGCTCTACATCTGCATCACTCTAAAGGATGTGCCTACAACAGCTCTACATCTACATCACTCTAAAGGATGTGCCTACAACAGCTCTACATCTACATCACTCTACAGGATGTGTCTACAACGACTATACATCTACATCATACTAAAGGATGTGCCTACAAAAGCTCTACATCTACATCACTCTAAAGGATGTGCCTACAACAGCTCTACATCTACATCATACTAAAGGATGTGCCTACAATGGCTCTACATCTACATCACTCTAAAGGATGTGTCTACAACAGCTCTACATCTACATCATTCTAAAGGATGTGCCTACAACAGCTCTACATCTGCATCACTCTACAGGATGTGTCTACAACGACTACATTACATCACTCTAAAGGATATGCCTACACCAGCTCTACATCTACATCACTCTACAGGATGTGTCTACAACGACTCTACATCTACATCATTCTAAAGGATGTGCCTACATCAGCTCTACATCTACATCATACTAAAGGATGTACCTACAATGGCTCTACATCTGCATCACTCTAAAGGATGTGCCTACAACAGCTCTACATCTACATCACTCTAAAGGATGTGCCTACAACAGCTCTACATCTACATCATACTAAAGGATGTACTTACAACAGCTCTACATCTACATCATACTAAAGGATGTGCCTACAACAGATCTACATCACTCTAAAGGGTGTGCCTACAACAGCTCTACATCTACATCACTCTACAGGATGTGTCTACAACGACTCTACATCTACATCATACTAAAGGATGTGCCTACAAAAGCTCTACATCTACATCACTCTAAAGGATGTGTCTACAACGACTTTACATCTACATCATTCTAAAGGATGTGCCTACAACAGCTCTACATCTACATCATTCTAAAGGATATGCCTACAACAGCTCTACATCTGCATCGCTGTAAAGGATGTGCCTACAACGGCTCTACATCTGCATCACTCTACAGGATATGTCTACAATGACTCTATTATATCTACATCATACTAAAGGATGTGCCTACAACAGCTCTACATCTACATCACTTTAAAGGATGTGCCTACAACAGCTCTACATCTGCATCACTCTACAGGATGTGTCTACAACGACTATACATCTATATCATACTAAAGGATTGCCTACAACAGCTCTACCTCTACATCATACTAAGGGATGTGCCTACAACGGCTCTACATCTGCATCACTCTACAGGATGTGCCTACAACGGCTCTACATCTACATCATACTAAAGGATGTGCCTACAGCGGCTCTACATCTGCATCACTCTACAGGATGTGTCTACAACGACTTTACATCTACATCATACTAAAGGATGTGCCTACAACGGCTCTACATCTGCATCACTCTACAGGATGTGTCTACAACGACTTTACATCTACATCATACTAAAGGATGTGCCTAAAACAGCTCTACATCTACATCACTCTAAGGGATGTGCCTACATCTACATCACTGTAAAGGATGTACCTACAACGGCTCTACATCTGCATCACTCTACAGGGTGTGCCTACAATAACTCTACATCTACATCATTCTAAAGGATTTGCCTACAACAGCTCTACATCTGTATTACTCTACAGGATGTGCCTACAACAGCTCTACATTTGCACCACTCTACATGATGTGCCTACAACGGATCTGCATCGCATCACTTTACAGGATGTGCCAACAACAGCTCTACATCTGCATCACTCTAAAGGATTTGCCTACATCTGCATTATTCTAAAGGATATGCCTACAACGGCTCTACCTTTGTATCATTTTAAAGGAGGTGACCACAACAACTCGGCATCTACATCACTCTAAGAGATATGCCTACAAGGGCTCTACATCTGTATTACTCTACAGGATGTGCCTACAACGGCTCTACATCTGAGTGAGGGAGATGAACACAAAAGAGGGGTAGCAGTGTACATAAATGAGCACTGAACGCAGAGGAGTTAAAAATCGTTAGTAATTATCAAGAAAGTGTATGGATAAAATTAAAGTTGAAAGGGAATGATGAGCTATTAGTAGGATGTATTTATAAGAGTCCTAATAGTGATAAGGAAAACTTGTCATTATTAAATAAGATGATCATTGAAGCCTCACAAATGAAACAATTTTCTCATCTGCTGATAATGGGAGACTTTAACTACCAAAGCAAACAAACACAACTACCTACCATTGGACGAACGGACAATTCAGGAAATTTGTAAGATCTAGAAACAAAGTAAAGACCATGGTAAGGAAAGCAAATATACAAATGGAAAAAGAGATAGCAGAGAACGCTAAAGTAAATCAAAAGAAGTTCTGGCATTATGCAAACTCCAAAAGAAAAACTAAATCAGGTATTGGAGAACTAAAAACAACATATAGTAATGGGGAAGTAGATACCGCAAAGACAGATAAAGAAAAGGCAGAAGTATTGGCCAACTTCTACAGCAGCATGTTTACCAGGGAACCTGATGGAGCGTGCCAAATTCAATATCCATTCACAGAATCAAAATTTGAGGAATCAGAGGTAAGAAAACTAGTACTGTGCATTAATCCAAACAAATCACCTGGTCCAGATGATCTGCATCCAAAAGCCTTAAAGGAGCTAATCAATGATATAACAGAACCACTTACAATAATATTTAATGTATCAAAAGATACCGGGATAGTTCCAAATATATGGAAGCTAGGAAACATTGTAGCATTGTTTAACCAGAGGCTCTCAAGAGCCTGTATCGTTCACCTGGTTATAAAAAAAAACAATTGGTCATATGTAAAAACTATGTCCTGCAGTGGTAGTCATCTTGGAATTACCATCAACATAAAAAACACAAAGTTTGTAAAGGACCTTCCAATGATTGATGCACAGTTTAGGTTCAATCACTGCAATAGCTTCAGAGAAGAATATATTTCTGTATTTTCCCCATATGGTCCTGTGTTAATACTATGACCTGTGGTGGCAGCCATCTTGGATTTCCGATCGTCATAAAAAACAGAGGACCTTCCAATGATCATTCCTGGGCAATTTGGTTTCAACTGTCCAAGTGGTTTCAGAGAAGAAGCGTTTTGAAACATTTTCCCCATAGGGTCCAATGTTAAACTAAGTCCTGCCGTAGCCGCCATTTTGAATTTCATATCGGAACAAAAAACGTAAATTTGTAGAGGACCTTCCAATGAACATTCATGTACAGTTTGGCTTTAATCATATTTGTAGTTTCTGAGAAGAAGGCATTTGAACATTTTCCCATAGGGTCCAATGTTAATCTATGTCCTACGGTGGCGGCCATCTTGAATTTTCGATCGGCATAAAAAAACAGAAACTTTGTAGAGGACCTTCCAATGATCATTCCTGGGCAGTTTGGTTTCAATTGTCCAAGTGGTTTCAGAGAAGAAGCGTTTTGAAACATTTTTCCCATAGGGTCCAATGTTAAACTAAGTCCTGCCGTAGCCGCCATTTTGAATTTCATATCGGAACAAAAAACGTAAAGTTTGTAGAGGACCATCCAATGAACATTCATGTACAGTTTGGCTTTAATCATATTTGTAGTTTCTGAGAAGAAGGCATTTGAACATTTTCCCATAGGGTCCAATGTTAATCTATGTCCTACGGTGGCGGCCATTTTGGATTTCCGATCGACATAAAAAACAAACAATCTATAGAGGACCTTCCAATGATCATTCCTGGGCAGTTTGGTTTCAATTGTCCAAGTGGTTTCAGAGAAGAAGCGTTTTGAAACATTTTTCCCATAGGGTCCAATGTTAAACTAAGTCCTGCCGTAGCCGCCATTTTGAATTTCATACCGGAACAAAAAACCCAAAGTTTGTAGAGGACCATCTAATGAACACTCATGTACAGTTTGGCTTTAACCATATTTGTAGTTTCTGAGAAGAAGGCATTTGAATATTTTCCCATAGGGTCCAATGTTAATCTATGTCCTGCGGTGGCGGCCATCTTGGATTTCCGATCGGCATAAAAAACAGAAACTTTGTAGAGGACCTTCCAATGATCATTCCTGGGAAGTTTGGTTTCAACTGTCCAAGTGGTTTCAGAGAAGAAGCATTTTGAAACATTTTTCCCATAGGGTCCAATGTTAAACTAAGTCCTGCCGTAGCCGCCATTTTGAATTTCATATCGGAACAAAAAACCTTAAAATGGTAGAGGACCATCCAATGAACATTCATGTACAGTTTGGCTTTAATCATATTTGTAGTTTCTGAGAAGAAGGCATTTGAACATTTTCCCATAGGGTCCAATGTTAATCTATGTCCTGCGATGGCAGCCATCTTGGATTTCCGATCGGCATAAAAAACAGTTACTTGGTAAAGGACATTCCAATGATCATTCATTTACAGTTTGGGTTCAGTCAGTTCATTAGTTTCAGAGAAGAAGATCTTTGAAATTTCAGCCAATCAGAGCATATTATTGGCCCTGGTAGCCATATTGAATATCCGACTGGAACGAAAAACAGTAACTTTGTAGAGGACCATCCAAGGAACATTCCTGCTAAGTTTGGTTCCAATCGGCCCAGTGGTTTCGGAGAAGAAGCTTGAAATGTGAAAAGTTTACAGACGACAGACAACAGACGACAGACGACGGACGCCAAGTGATGGCAATAGTTCACCTGGACCTTTGGTCCAGGTGAACTAAAAAAGGAGCCAAAACAGACC
Organism: Bathymodiolus brooksi; assembly: GCA_963680875.1. Lineage (NCBI taxonomy): Eukaryota > Metazoa > Mollusca > Bivalvia > Mytilida > Modiolidae > Bathymodiolus > Bathymodiolus brooksi. The sequence continues at coordinate 82,221,888 of OY804578.1, read as the reverse complement.
CTGGTAACTATAGACCGGTAAGCTTGACAAGTATCATATGTAAGCTGATGGAGAAACTAGTAAAAAACCAAATAGTAAGTCACATGACTAAGAATAAATTATTTAGCAAGAAACAGTTTGGTTTCATATCAGGCAGGTCAACAACATTACAACTTCTTAAGGTAATGAATGAATGGACAGAAATCCTGGATAACGGTGGTAGTATTGACTCTGTGTATATGGACTTCATGAAGGCATTTGATCAGGTAACACACAAGAGGCTAAAAACAAAAATGGAGAGGTATGGCATTAACAATAAGACAATAAACTGGGTAAGAAACTTCCTAACAGATAGAAAACAAATATCCTCTTTGTGATCTACATCAATGATATGCCAGATCATGTAGATTCAGATGCATATCTTTTTGCGGACGACACAAAAGTCCATAAAGAAATTAAAACCCAGTCTGCAGAAAGATCTGGATAACTTACAAGAATGGTCAGACAAGTGGCTACTTAAGTTCCACCCACACAAGTGCAAGGTAATGACAGTGTCTAATATGAGAGGAAATAACAGAGAACAGAAATACCACCTATATGACAGCGATGGCAAAGAGGTAGAGCTCTCGAAGACGGAGGTTGCAGTCCCCACCCACGGTTATTGTCCAGTAAACCATGGTTACACGGATATGCTTTGAAACGAAAGTACCTTTTTTGCTCGACAGTTTTGAAAACTTTTTTTTATTTGTTTGTTTTTGTATTGCTAATGATTTTTTGTGTAGACACAAGACAAGACAACTTTATTTAAACCAATCATGGTGCCCAAATAATGAGCATCCCAATCAAATATAATCACAATAAAATAATAAAGAAATGTAAATATAATTGTTCAATAATTGTTTGATTAGGAAATATAAAATAAAATAAAAAAAAAAAGAAAAGAAAAAAGTGCTTAAAAATGTTACATTTTGGCCTGGAGAATGTGTTTACAATCAAAGAGAGACGACTCTATACTATATAATTTTTTTTTATAGATAATGTTATTAAATTTTTTGTTTTTGTTGTTCTTATAACTTCGTTAGCTATTTTGACCGTTCTTCAAATACAGTACAAGTTAACTGGATGTTGTTTTATATGTTTTCTGATATACAATGTACACTAGTTTAAAAATACACACCGTCAAAAAGTTGATGAGTGCTCCAATCTCAAATCCGTATCGTATCCGCTTTCGACTTTGATATTAGAATCTCCACAAAAGAAGAAAACATGGCAAGCACAAACAAACCAAAGGTATGCCAATTTTAAATGGTCTTCGCAATTAAACCCTTGACTCCAAGTTGACTAATATTTAAAAATCATCACGTGAAGTTTTTTTTTGTCCACATACGTCCACCAAAATGGACACAGCCCTGACTTGACTCACTTGTACTCGGGGATAGGACCCCTCCACAAGCACTTGTTTCTGGTAATTTTTTTTTACCTAGATACTATATATCCCCCTTTTTATAACATTTCCCCTCCCAAATGAAGTATTCCCCCCATTTTTTTTAAGGTATTGCTAATGTTGTATCACTTATATTCAATTAAGATTAATTAATAACATTAATTTAATACCTGCATCAGTTTACTGTAGTATTTAAATGAGAAGCTCGTCTTGAGTTAAAATGGCCAGTACTCACTCAGGAGTCAGGCCAGTAAAATGTATTCTCTTTTCCGGGCATCCAGGTATTTCGGTCAACGAATTATCTCCCTTGTCATTGAGGCGGTGAAACATTCGCCATTTTAAATTTGATTTTCACCGCCTAAAGATGGCCGACTTGTTGTTAGAGGAAGTGACGTCACCCCGGAAAAGAGAATTGCACGACGTCCTATCCATGATAGCTAGTTAACTCATACCATGTCAAATCGTACCAAAATTTGCAAACTCGTACCATCGTCAACTCGTAACAATTTGAACTTGAACCAATGCAAACTCAGGAAAATACTACTATTTTCGACCAATTAACGAATGGCAATGTTCATGTGATGCTTTTGAAAGAATATTCAAATAAATTGTGCTTTTGAAAGTGTGTTAAAATTAACAATTACATTATTTTACGTATACTCAAAAGGATGAAGTTTAATAATAATTAATTAATTGGCTTTTAATATTTGCATTATTTTTTTGAATGACAGTTGAAAGCAGTTTCAAAATAATTATGATTAATTGATTTCTTTTAATCTTTATATTATTACTTAATTAGGTGATCATGTTTTCTTAAGTCCTCTTTGAACTATAATTAAATTAACTAATTATCTATTTAATGAGATGATTGCCAAAGCCAACCCTTGCAGAGTTTACAGTGGTACGAGTTTACTGTGGTACAAGTTTACATTGGTACGAGTTGACTTCCTGTGGTACGAGTTGACTATAAAACCTATCCACATGTTCTTCAAAATCCACCTCATTGACAGGCATGAGAATGTTCCTTCTCAAAACACAAACAATTACTTACTATAACCCATAACAGTGATATTATTTATTTTAATATAAGAATTAGATGTCTAATTCTCATATCCGTACATCCTGACATTTCAGAACTGAAAGGAATCCTCTGGATTTTACCTCTATAACAACTTTACCATAAAATAGTTTTTCAAGAGAACATTCTTTTTTTATTACCGGTATATGCATATGTAAATATGCACATACAATGTATCAAAATGTTTTTGCGGATTGAATTTATTTCACAAGATATGATAATTTTTCATCTTGTATCATTGGGTAATATACATTTTGAACTCAGAGATACAGGGCCAAATGTTTAAATACTACATGTACATATATCTTATAATTAAGGTGATCAGATGTTTATACCTGGAACCTTAAACTGCAAATATAAATAATACCGGTAAGATTGGTTTTACTGGCTCCACTACAGGTTACCAAGTAAAACTGTATTTGCGACCATCCAATCCCAAATTGATGACAGCAACTCTTCAAATACAATACAGTTATTCCTTAAGTGTTAACTATATTGGAATTCAATCTCATAGTTATAGACTTATAAACATGTAAGTATGATACAAAGTAAATATATTGTACATTATGTAATTTATGTAAGTTGTTTTCTTTTTTATATTTTATAGGATAAAGATATCAAAGTGACCTTTGAGGATCAACAAAAAATCAATAAGTTTGCTAGAAACAATGCCAGACTACAAGATCTTAAAGAAGAAATGAAAAATAAAACGGTACATAATGAAATGATATAGTGATCTCTATGCAGTGAAACTTGTCTAAATCTGAACCCTGAATAAAACAGATTTCTGTATTACTTGAAAAGAAAGTCCCAAATTAGGGGCCACCAACAACCACTCCTTATAAATTTCTTTATAGGGGTTACTTATTGGAAGGTGTGGTTGTGCTCAGCAGAGAAGATATACTAGATCTTATTTCTACATGTATACCCCAAAGTTCCATAATGCCCGTAAAAGGAAAATCAGCCATACTCACTACTCAGACAAATAATTACAGTTGAGTAAAAATTTTGCTTTCTGTTCTGTTCGCAGCAATTTACCCTGGACCACTCAATTACCCCAATATTTTGGAATGAAATTCAACTTTTGATACAACAACGGTTGGCTATATATATATACGTCTGAAAATTAAACCAAACAATGTTTGAATTAGATTTTTGAGCTGTCAAATTTTTGTTCTTCCCACGACGGGATTTGAACTCACACCATTGATACACTGCAGCACCAATCGCTTAGCCTTATGTCCAGTGCCATAGACCACTCGACCACATCTGCTCCATATATATAATAGAAATTAGTAAAAAAAAAAGAACAAGACAGATTTTTCACAACATTCTTGTACTAACGTTTTCACTGCTGTTGCAGATCTTCAGGTACAATGTTTATAATTAAGGTGATCAGATAAACATTGTACCTGAAGATCTGCAACAGCAGTGAAAACGTTAGTACAAGAATGTTGTGAAAAATCCGTCTTGTTCTTTTTTTTTACTAATTTCTTTTATATGTACCAGCATACAGATTTCATTTGCCTTTTTAATATATATATATATATATATATATATACGTCTGAAAATTAAACCAAACAGTGTTAGAATTAGATTTTAGAGCTGTCAAATTTTTGTTCTTCCCTCGACGGGATTTGAACCCACACCATTGTTACACTGCAGCACCATTCGCTTAGCCTTACGTCCAGCGCCCTAGACCACTCGACTACATCCACTCCCTACGTCTGAAAATTAAACCAAACAGTGTTAGAATTAGATTTTAGAGCTGTCAAATTTTTGTTCTTCCCTCGACGGGATTTGAACCCACACCATTGTTACACTGCAGCACCATTCGCTTAGCCTTACGTCCAGCGCCCTAGACCACTCGACTACATCCACTCCCTAAAAAAGGAGCTTCAATAGTCGTAGTGTTACCTTGTCTCGTAAGGCAAATCTAGGGATAGGCGTAAGACATGTGTATAAGCGTGTGTAGATGGTACATATATACTTAATATTATAATTTGACAGCAATCTAACTCAGCAATTTTTAATATATTGGATAGGATAATGAAGAATTATTCATTATACAGTCACAGGAAATAAAGTATATTATACAAACGTCTAGAAGCAAGTGACAACCATACAATATATCTGTCCCACTGGATCTCAAAGTTACTTTAAAGGATACTAGGTTAATACTAAATATTATATACATCTGAAAATTAAACCAAACAGTGTTAGAATTAGATTTTAGAGCTGTCAAATTTTTGTTCTTCCCTCGACGGGATTTGAACCCACACCATTGTTACACTGCAGCACCATTCGCTTAGCCTTACTATATATATATATAGACTTAAATTAGTTGATTATTTTATTTTGTTTTGTAGAAAGAACTACAGAATATAGAAGATGCTGAAAATGAATTATTGATGAGAGAAGATGATTCTGAACCAGTTCCATATCCTTTTGTAACCATGTACATAAATCAGTCTTTTTAATAATGTACATAAGTCTTTATAAATGCCCGGGTGGCCGTGATCGTATGGTAGTTGGATATACAACTACATATGCAATCAGTGCCTATCACCACTAACGTTGCGAGTTAGAATCCCGTTCAGGCAAGGTGTACACGATACAACATTATGTGATAAAGTGACTTGCGGCAGGTCAGTGGTTTTCTCGGGGAACTCCGGTTTCCTCCACCAATGCAACCGACTGCCACAATAAAACTGAAATATTGTTGAAAGTGGCATTAAACACCATAACCCTAACGCTAACCCTATAATTGCATTATATCAATGGTAGCTCTTTTCAAACCAATTCATTAAAAAATTCTTTTCAAGTTTCATAAAACATTCCTTTATTGTTCCCATTATTGATTTTAATCAGTGTAATTACTATAAAAGTGGAAATTATGAGTTTGAGGGGCATTTGTGGCAGTAATTGAATGGTATTTGATTTACCTATGGTATGTAGGGTTAGGGTTATGGTGTTAAATGTGACTTTCAACAATATTTCAGTTGTATTGGTGGAGGAAACCAATAACTTGCTGCAAGTCACTGAAAAACTTTATCACATAATGTTGTATCAATTATACCTCCTCATGAGCGGGATTCGAACTAACAACGTTAGTGGTGATAGTCACTGATTGCACAAGTAGTTTTAAATCCAACTACCATACGATCATGACCATGACAGCCCCTCTTATAAGTATGCATTCAGTGCCTATCACCACTACAGTTGTTTGTGATTAGTGACTTGCCAAATGTCTGCAGTTTTCGCTGGGTAGTTTGATTTCAGACACCAATAAATCTGACTGTCACAATATAACTGAAATATTGTTTGAAACTATCATAAGCCACCAACTTCTTCGGTGAATAGAATACATAGTTAACTTGTATGATTCCTTAACTTTTCTTACCTATCAGATTGGAGAAGTATTTGTTAGTTTTTCATCAGATGCAGCAGGAGAAATGTTGCAGAAAGCGAGGTCCGATCTAAATGATGAAATGAAAAACCTAGAACGACATTGCGACGGACACAAAAAAATCTTGCAAGAACTGAAAGTAGAACTATATGCTAAATTTGGAAATGAGATCAATTTAGAAGCAGAAGATGACTCATAATTTATCTTAATAATAAATTAATTCATCACTCACCATCAAGTGTTCAATCTTATTTTTAAATGTTGCAATATTTGTCTACACTTAAAAGCCATATATGTAATTTAGTATATCATGGTGAGAACAAGTTACATTTCGATGAGACGATGACAATAACCTTTTTGTACTAAGACTAGCACACAAAGTTGGATTTTGATAGTGCTAGCATACCGGTATACTGAAGCATCAGTTCATGTGTAGACATGCTGCTCCACTCAGACTCATTATGAATGAAATAGTCTTTGCTCTTACTCCATAATGTTGGGTGCTTAGCAGAGATTCAGCAAATACCAATCTTTCAGTTTGGTTTGACCTGACCATGGCTCGAACCTACATGTATAGTGAGTGATTGATTGTTGTTTAACACCAACTCTGCAATTTTTCAGCTATATCATGGCAAGAACAAGTTAATTTTCAATGAGATGATGACGAGGTCTGCTTAGTACTAGACCAACACGCTTAGTTGGATTTTTATAGTGCTAGCTCACTTAAACAACAGTCTGTGGTAGACATGTCGCCACACGACATATTATCCCAATTCTGAGCCAACCAGTCCTTGCTCTTTCTCCTTAATGCTACGTGCTTAGCGGAGAAGCAATAAATACCAATTTGATAGTCTTTGGTTTGGCCCAATCAGGGCTCGAACCCACGATCTTCCACACTCGATGTGTGCCCTAGCACTTGATGCAAGCGTGTTAACCATTACGTTACGGATGCAGTTTTCATCCCAAATAATAATCGTACTACTGAATGACTATATCTAAATAATTAATGTACCCCGGTACACATTGATCAATATCTGTTCTACAACCAGCTTACTTGACAAACTTTTATTCAGTAACAAATTTATCGGCAAACTATGGAATTGGTAGTGTATTTTAATAGCTCATTGTCACTATTAAAATTATATTTATCTCAAGTTACGACTTCTAGGTTTATTGCTCAATTAAAGTTATTGTCAAGGTCTTGGAATTATTCCTATGTATCTCAAGACTACTAGATATATATTGTCATTCTTCTTTTACTTCACCATCACAACTAAAGTTGTGAGTGTGAATCCTGTTCATGGTGAAGTGTACTCGATACAACATTATGTGATAAAGTTTGTCAGTGACTTGCGACAGGTCGGTGGTTTTCTCTGGGTAATCCGGTTTCCTCCACCAATAAAATTGAATGCCATGATATAACTGAAATATTGTTGAAAGTGGCATTAAACACCATAACCCCAACCCCATCATTGGCATTGTTCATTCTACGTAGACTTAAGAAATTTGCAATTACAAATGATGCATGTATTTTTTTCATTGTCATATTGATCTATGTCTTAATGATTGATTGTTGATTTTTGTTGAGTGAGTGGTGCTTCAGTTGTATTCACAACTGGAACAGACAAATGTTGCATTTAATAAATCACATGGAGGTTAAGATATGGCACTTGGAAGGGCTTACAAACTAAATTTGTTTTATTTGTTTTGTAAAATATTTCAATACTGGATACTGAAAAAATCTACAATTCAACCTAGCTGTGGAACCATAGCTCTCAACAGACTTTTGGGGCCGTCATGATCGTATGGTAGTTGGATTTACAACTACCTATGCAATCGGTGCCTATCACCATTAACGTTGTGAGTTCGAATCACGCTCAGGCAAGGTGTACTTAAGATACAACATTATGTGATAAATTTGTCAGTGACTTGCGACAGGTCTGTGATTTACTCTGGGCACTCCGGTTTTCTCCATTTATAAAACTGACCGTCATGGTATAACTGAAATATTGTTGAAAGTGGCGTTAAACTTCATAACCCTAACCCTTAACAGACTTTTTTCCCCCAGGCTGTTAAGGGTTAGAGTTAGCAGCTACAACTGAGCCATATGAACCATGAAGCATCCATGTTTGATTTTTTTTTTGCTGATCTGAATTTCTGACACATTAGGACATCATATATCTCTGATGTAAAAATCATCACAGGAAGTGTTAAATAGCCTGAATCCAAACTGTATACATTTGTATGTACATTTCACCACTAAGATATATAGCTGAAATATTGTTGAAAGTGGCATTGAACACCATACTCTACCCTGAATCATCATTTGATGGTCCTATACAGAGTTACTACCAGTAGTTTATTTGATTTCCATAACAACCTTAAAATGGATATCACCATAAGCATGATAAGACATAGTTGACATTGGAGCCAAAGGTTCTTTTTCTGATCACTTAAAAGCTATTGAGTACCAACACTCTTTGCTCTTACTCCTTGGTGCTGCATGCATAGCAGAGAAGCAGCAAATGTCAATGGTATAGTCATTGGTTCAACTTGACCAGGCTAGAACCCATAATCTACCACACTCTACGTTACATCACTGTTGCAGTTTAGAAGGTATTGAACTGATTGCATCCATCATATGCATGATAAATGGACAGCTGCACAAATTTTAATGAAATTTTAGTGTCAATTACTACTTAAGTCTTAAAATTACTGAAAATGTACATCAAATTAATTTGCACTTGAGATATGTGCAACCCAGTCGTAGTTCAGACATCTAAGTTTGATATTGGTTCTGTTAGAAAAATATATAAAATGGCAATGTCGTAATGATAGCATGTCCTGTCCCCACATATTTTAAACTGAGCTGTTTTGATAGTGCAGCTGCCATTTAATTAGTTAACAGCTTATTAAAATATCAGAAATGATTATCTAGCCCCAAAATCTATACAGTAATTTTCAACAAAAATATACTAAAGGACACTATATATGCCCCGCTAATAAATATGGTCGACTACACATCATGACCAATCATTGTATCATATACTGTACGATAGACTGGACCAACAATCTCGGAGGAGTTGCGTTCACAAAGTATAACAAAATGTATATTGAAAATGTATGAAAACATTAAGGTCCTATAACTCCTACAAAAATTGTCAAAATCATAATAGTGGGAAAACATGATCAACTAATCATCATGATAATTATCCTACCAAATATGAAAGCTATCAGACTAACGACCTCAGAGGTGTTGTGTTCACAATGTATAACTATATTGAAAATGTTAAAGTCCCACAACTCCTACAAAATTGATGAATCAAAATGACGGGGATAATATGATCAACTATACATCATGCCCAATCATCCTACCAAATATGAAAGTATCAAACCAACGACCTCAGAGGAGTAAATAATAAACATCAAAATTGAACCAAAATTGGACACACTTTTGTGTTGCTTGAAAATTCTGTAAGGTTGTCCCATATATTTTCTTTATTCTGTGCCAAGGATTTTTTTTTTTTAATATAAATTCAGAAGGATCGGTCAACTAGAACAAAATTAATTGCATGGAAATCATTGCATCTACAGATGAAGGCCAACAGACACAAAAAATAATATGACAAAATGTTTGCGATCATATAATAATACTGGTACAAAATGTATGATAAATCAAATGAAGGGAATGTTGTGATCATGATCATATGGTAGTAACAGTTGGAGTTCCTATCACCATTAAAGTTGTGAGTTCGAACCCCGTTCATGGCGAGGTGTACAGATACAATAGTATGTGATAAAGTTTGTCGGTGACTTGTGACAGGTCAGTGGTTTCCTCCACCAATAAAACTGACCGCCACGATATAACTGAAATATTGTTGAAAGTGGCTTAAACACCATAGACCAAACCTGAATCATTTAAGGCAATTGTTCTTGTCAACTAGGCAAGTCACTAGTGATAACAAGCTCCTGTAAGCCTCTGGGTTTTTAAGCAAGGGAATCAAAACATGTAATTGAAGTATTTAATATATTATTTTATCTATTTCACCAGGAGTAAGGAGTGAGCGAGTGTTTGATGTTTAATGCCAAGTGAACATTTTTTCAGCTATATCATGGCGAGAACAAGTTACATCGGATCAGATACTTATGATATCGTCCTTGTCCGAGACCAACACACTTCAACCAGGTTTTGTTCTTACTTTTTCATGCATATGCTTTGTGGAGAATCAGTAAATACCGGTACATGCACCAATTTAATAGTGTTTGGTTTGATCTGAACTGAGCCTGAACCCATGACTTCGAGACGAGAATGCTAATCATTACACCACAATGCAGTTACCAGGAATAAGCTTAAGATCAAATAATAAAATATTCCTAAAATAATAGTATACATATATTTTTAATTAATTTTTGCTTCATAGATTCTCTTCTACTTCTGTTACTTTAATAAATGGAGATTCTTGTTCTGAGTGGTCTACCCTTTGTAATACAATATTTCCATAGTCAATTTGAGGTATTATGATTGTTCTACCTTCTTCTGACCCCACTAAAGCTACGTTTGAGATTTCGGCAAGATGGTAGTTCACAGCATTGCCTTCTGCATCTGTTGTAATAACTAATTGTCCTCCAGGGACAGATTCTTGTATACAGGAACTCTCCTCGGTAGATTCTACCACCACATTGACTGTTGGCATCTCTTTTTGTGCATTGGCCCTGTCGGCAGCTTTATCTGGTTGATTTCTAATCCCATGTACTCTAGCTTCATGTCTTTTGACATGATGTTTATGACGGAAAGCATAACCACAGTGCATGCATATAAATTTGCCTTCAGTGTCATGATTACGCTGATGTGCACGACACATGACCTCTGTGAGAAATCGCCAGGTGCATCCTGGGTAGTTACATTGATAAGGGCGATTGGGATCGTGAACACGTTTATGTTTGGATAAAGTTGATTTGTCCGAGTATGCATTTCCACATATATCACACAATACACATCCATTGTTGTGTTGTTGTCTATGTAATCTGATCAACGCTGTGGTTGATGAAGTGAAATCACACTGATCACATTTATACACCTTTTTTGCATGGGAACGATGATGTACAGTCAAATATGTCCTTGTTTTAAATGACTTTCCACAAAAATCACAGAGGTATGGTTTTTCAGCTTTATGGAGTATGATGTGTTTTTTTAAATAGCGCATCCTCGTGAAAACTTTATCACACTTTGCACATGGAAATTCTCCAGCTAGGTCCTGCCTTTCTGTGTTGCGATTTTTTCTACTGTAATCCGTCTTGTTTCTGAAGCACATTTCTTTATATTTACTAAATTTCATCACCTTGATGTTGTCGACATTATCCTGTAATTTAATTTCGTGGTTAACATGCAGTTGTTGCGGGTGATTATCACACATATGTTGGTACAAGTTAGCTACAACCATGTCTTTATAATTACAATAAATACACATTAAGTCTTCCCTATTATAAATAATATTTTTTGTGGCGTTTAAATCCGACTTAATGCAAAAATAAAAATCGTGTTCGTCTACTTTCTCGTCATAAGGTTGTTCTTCATCGCTTTCCTGGTCGCTCGGTTGGTCATCAATATACAGTTCAGTCTTTGGTTGGTCAAGGCTTATTATTTCAACATTGCAAGTTACGAGATCATTATCATGAATCTCAGCATTTTCTGAAGCCATTATACCCTCGTTGTTGTTTATAACCAATGGATCACTATAACATAATGATAATTCGTTTTCATTGCTTGGTTTTAGTCCTAAGTATCCTATATTAATTGTATCAGTTTGAACTGTTGGGTCAATATTAGCTGGAGGAGGAACTTCGTTATTTAATTCCATCACATTATCTTGCTCCTCGTCACCCTCTGACTTTACCGTAATCATTTTGTATGGATTTTTTTCATAATCATGATCACATTTATTAATTACATGATCAGATGTTTGACTATCAAATAAATTAATGACATCTATATTGTCAACATTTCCCATTTCAATATTGCAATAATTATCTCCCTTGTCAACACTATTTTCAGAAGCAATATTATTTTCTTTCTTATTATAATTATGTTCTTTCCTTGGACACAATTGAACTTTGTGTTTGATTTTGTAATGCTGTCTGAGTGATATTCCCTTGGTGTATGAAATCTGACAAAGTTGACAAACAAAACATTTTCCTGGTCCTCTGTCTGAAAAATAAAATTTAGAACATTACATTCCGTAAATGGTAATTGCAGTAGATTGCTATGGTAACAGGTATACAAGAACAATATCATAGAAACAAATTCATTTTAATGAAATCCTTGATGAAATTTTGTCAAAATATTTTTTTATGACAATTTATTTTGAAACATAATTTTTTCTCTCCAAATTTGGGATTAGGGATTATGGTGTTTAACGCCACTTTCAACAATATTTCAGTTATATCGTGGTGGTCAGTTTTATTGGTGGAGGAAACAGCAATCAATCAATCATTTTTCTATTATATTGAGGTTCCAGAAAGCTTTGTTCCCTGAAAATTAATTTTCTTAAAATCACATATGGTACAAATTGTTTTTTTAACCTTAAAAAATTGCATTTTATAAAATAATTAAATAAATTTGTATGCTATAAAATATGTAGATTACTTTTGCGCACATTTTCTACATATCATTTGCGCACCAGTATACCTGCTCATACAGGTAAATAAACATGATTTAATCCTATTGAATGCAGAGTTGTAATCACCGTGAATTTATTTTGAACTGCTTTGATTTTGAAATTAGATGTGTAAGACATAAGACATGGAATTTAAAATTACGGAAACAAATTGAGGGAAATAAATGTTTAATATTGGAAGATTTTAGATATCGTTTCCATAAAACTCTAAAGAATGGTAATGTGTCATGGAGATGTTCCAACAAGTCTTGCAAAGCAACTCTAAAAACAGATGGTGAAAATTTGATGGTTGTTGAAACGAACGGTGAACATTGTCACGAATCAGATAAACGTAAATGTGAACGACAACAACTTTGAGTGTCTGTAAAACGAAAAGCAGCCAAAGATGTGACATCAAGACCAGCCAAGCTTATCCGTACAGAGCTGCAGTCTTCAGATAACCAGAGCATACAGACAAGTTATTTGAAACTTCTTCAGCTGGCCATCTACAGAGCGAGAAGAAGAGAACTGCCACCCTTACCATATGAGGTGCATGATGCTATTGACAAAATGGATATCAAAACAAACAAAGATGAACCATTTGTGTTACACAATGATAGAGAAACTGGGATAATTATTTTCTCATGCACTAGTAATCTTCGATGTCTATGCAATGAAGTTCAGGAAATATTCATTGATGGTACTTTCAAATGTTGCTCTAAATATTTCCTGCAAATGTACAACATTCATGGCTTAAAGAATGGACATTATGTTCCCCTTGTCTTTATTCTTCTGTCTGGCAAATCTGAATTAGTTTTTTTAAGATGTGGACTTCAGTTGCATCATTATGTAAAGGCCTTGATTTAAATTTGTCTCCAGAAACAATTCCTATTGACTTCGAAGTTGCCATGCACAACATATTAAGAGATATTTTTATAAATTCTAGAATTCTATGTTGCAGATTCCATCTCGGCCAGTCTTGGTGGCACAAAATACAAGTCTTTGGACTTAGCCCACAATACAAGGAAAATAACAGTGAAGTAGGAAAGTGGTTAAAACGATGCTTTGGCTTACGGTACATTTTCTCAAACCATTTGATGTAGAAGACAGCTTTACAGAAGACATCATGCCTGAATGTCCTGATCCCAGATTTTGAAAAGTTTGCTGATTATTTGGTAGAAAATTACGTCACCGTTGACTCCAAATTCCCTCCTGAAATGTGGGCTTGTGAACCATCAGAAGACAAGTGGACAAACAACGGGACTGAATCCTTCCATGCTCATTTTAATGAGCAGTTCTACAGTGCCCATCCTACAATTTTTATTTTCATTGATGTATTGCGAAAGGTCCAGGCTGCAACTTATATCAAAATGAGAAGCATGGATAATCAGGCACCTATACGCAGAATAGAAAAGGATAAAATATGTTTTCTCATGGAACAGTATGGAAAATTTCAGGCAAATGAGATTTCCCGCTATGACTTTATCAAAATTTTGACTGTTTTTATTTGTAGACTTTTACTGTATATAAAAGATCCTGCTCGTCCTTCCACAATTGTTGGATACAGGTTCAGTGCCAGAACAGATTTATAAACTTTAGAAACAGGTTTTACTCACTAATTTCGACTGTTTTTATGTGACTTTTACTGTATATAAAAGATCCTGCTCATGCTTCCACCTCCCTGTGGTGAGCAGGGGGCAACAAACTTTGGAATATATAAAAAAGCAAAGCTTGACTAACGGAAGGGTTTTCAATATATAAAAAAGTGTGCAAATGAAAAAAAAATTTGCACAAATGATACATAATAAAGTGCACAAAAGATTAAAAAAATGTGTGCAAATGATATACAAAAGTGCACAAAAGCAATGTACCGCTATAAAATATATAATACATAATAGACAATAAAATGAAAAGAAAAAATACCAAATTGTCTGAACATTTCTAAAAATCCAATAGAAAAATAGTATAAAGAGAAAAAATTGATACCTCTAACAAACAAATATCTGACTGCTCATCTGATCACTTTCCTGGCACTTCAATAAAAAGTGGAGGGATTAAACTATTGGGCCTGAGCCTCCCCTCTTAGTGAAATAATGTGCTCATGCATCTGATCACTTTCCTGGAGTGGCACTTCAATAAAAAGTGGAGGGATTAAACTATTGGGCCTGAGCCTCCCCTCTTAGTGAAATGATGTGGTCATGCATCTGATCACTTTCCTGGAGTGGCACTTCAATAAAAAGTGGAGGGATTAAACTATTTTATTGGGCCTAAGCCCCCCCCCCCCCTCTCTTAGTGAAATGATGTGGTCATGCAAGTGTTTTCCCCACATCCACAATTAATTTAATAAAAAAAACATTTACTTTTGATAATGTATTTACAAATTTATTAAGTACTTCATTAAGGTATTCTTGCAGACAGATTAACATAAGCCTTTGGCATTTTTTCCAAATCCACATTCTGTAATGATAGTATCATTTACATATTTGTAGAATTAATATTGTTAAAACCAATAAGTAAAATTATTTATTAAGATATGGTTTTATATTAAATAATATGAGAATAATATATTCTCCCTGTTGTTTCATCTGGGATATAAATGAATTATTAAAACAATTATTAAATAATATTACGAATTTAGTTTGTTACACATATTTTCATTGGTTCTTCAACCCTGAATGTCAGCATATATTCGGAAAACAGACGGGGTATATATTTCAGTCCCCAACAACGATTAAAACATGGACGACAAAACATTACGCTTCACTGAATCAATGGTATAATATGGTATAATGTATTTTTACCAAATTAAATGCTGTTTTTGTACTCAAAACGGCTGCATGAACAAAACTAGTACTGTGAGCACAGCTCACTAAGATATACCCCCCGCTCCCCACATCTGTCCAACCTATTTCCATAACCAAAACATTACTGATTGTTCCGACCAAAAATGAGAGGGATCCTCCTTCCTTCACGGGTAAGCTGCTGATAAAATTTCAAAACATTCTGAGAAACACTACTCAAGTTATCATACGACATAGGGTAAAAATCCCATTTTCCGTCATATCAAGTCCAATAACTCTGGAACGGCAAAAGTTAAAATCGTCAAAAATGAAAGGGATCCTCCTCTCTTTACCAGTAAGCTGCTGATAAAATTTCAATACATTCTGAGAAACACTACTCAAGTTATCATATCACATAGGGTAAAAATCCTATTTTCCGTCATATCAAGTCCAATAACTCTGGAACGGCAAAAGTGAAAATCGCCAAAAAAAGAAAGGGATCCTCCTCTCTTCACCAGTAAGCAGCTGATAAAATTTTAAAAGATTCTAAGAAACACAACTCAAGTTATCGTACGACATAGGATTTGTCTACAGACGGACAGACATGGTGAAACCAGTATACTCCCCTACAACTTCGTTGTGGGGGGTATAAAAATATTACAACGGTTAATTCCGTCACAAATACCTGATCGATCCAGCAAACTCCTATGTTCCAGGGCTGTACCATAACAAGTAAGCAAAACGTTGAGCCTTGAAAACTTTCGACGTCATGGGGCCACACCAAGGTTTTATTTACATGTTATTAACATTTAAATTATTGAAACTGTTTCGCAAACCCGTTGTTTTGTTATGTGATATATTAATGTTATATTTATAAAGTTTATAAAATTTACTACATATGAAACTGTATTGATTTAGAAATTTAGTACAGTATTTTCCTTCATGAGACACTCCATACATGAAATATGACGCGACACATATTTTGACGTCATTGAAGAATGACGTCAAAGGTACGGAAACGAACATCTAGAGATACGAAAAATGAAAATAAAAGAGGCAAATTTATTTAATACAATTGGATGTTGTATTTATAAAAAAGCAATGGTTAAATCCGTAATATATCTGTTATTCAGCTATCAGACAGGGTATATGATGTGACATTCCTGGCTGATGATATATATTCCCTTCGGCTGCGCCTCAGGGAATATAGATCCTAAGCCGGGAATGTCACATTATATACCCTGTCTGATAGCTGAATAACATATAATGTCTTTTTTTTAATGTAAATAATAATAAAATATAAAAACTATTTTTAGCAATTTTTTTGGAGGGGAATTAAGGAACTCTTTTCTTAGATTAGATTTTCCAAAAGGAAACAAATAATTTGCCCATCAAACATCCTGCTTAAAAATTGTGTGGTCACAACAAAGCAGTTTTTTTTAATGATGGCCTAATTAATAGACTGGAAATTACAAATCTTTGTAAATTGTACTTAAAAAAACATAGGCACTCACGTCTTAATTTATGCCTCAGAAAATCAACTAAATTTTCTTCATTTTGTTCACAAATTCCACAGTAGAAAATGTCTGTATTCTGCACCATGGCATCAGATTTATCTGTAAAAAAAATCATGGAAAATAATTTTTAAGTCACTATGACAAATATGTGTATTGTCTACATATATATAATGCTTATATCATGTTATTAATTATTCTTTTTATCACTGATAAGTATTGTAAGTCTGCTCACCAATATATCGGTTCCTCTTCCATTTCTAATGTAAACATTGTCTGCTATATCAAGCTCCCACCTACCAAATATCATATCCGTCACTGGCATTTCACCCCAATTTTTGAATTCCTAGCCCTACATACCTAATACAGGCAGTGATGCACAGACTTATAAAATATGTTGACATCAATAAAAAAAAGTAGGTTATGTACATGTTGTACATATTTTCCATTTGTTTTATTAGTTATTGCTCTTGATTTTAATTTTTTTTTCATCGATGAAAAGAAGAATATCTTTCTTTTGATACCAAATTTACATATAGAGAAACATTTTTTCACAATGTAGTTGCCCTCGGAATCATTAGGTGTGCAGACTGTACTGGTAAAATTAATGCTGTTAAAAGACAGAACTTAAATTATTTAAACATCTGACATTAATCTTTTCTTAATCTAATTATAAAAAGTGTTGCATAGATACTCTGGGAACTAACAATACCATAATTTTACCGACAATTTATCCTCTAATAACGAGGAAATCATCAAATTCTGATGGTGATATTTGCTATTAATATGCTGAAAAAATAAAGGTAAGAAACTAATAGTTGTGAAATGTTACACCACTACAGGCAAATCCCTACGTATTTATAAAATATGAATGTTTTCAATTGAAAATAGGTACTTCGCTAACCATAAAGATTAATTATATGTCACAAATTTGTATATCATCTGGTTTCTCTGCAAACAGAGACTATAGGTTAAAGAAAATAAAACACTGCAATCATCCACAGATGCAAATCAGCAAAAGTGGTGGTCAGTCGTTATAAAAATACAACATACAAATGTGATTGATCATTTTTTGTGGAGATATTATATGTATTCGGGATAAAATATTTATCAATCATGGTGCAAGTTATATTTTTATTTATCACGACTCAGGTCCCCTCATTTGTTGATGTGAAGCTAACAACTTAGGTTGACATGTTGGATTTATTTTCTTTATACATGTAGCCTAAGTATATGGAGAAACCAGTTGATATACAAATTCATTAAATCTTTTGCTTAGGGTTAGTGAAGTCCTGGTTTTTAAAAGAAAACATTAATTTTGTTTGAAGTATGATGAATCCCCTGTAATGGTGAAACACTTCACAGCCATTTGTTTTTTTTTTATCCTACTTAATTATTTCCTCTCTTTTCGTGGTACAAGTGAATATAATGTTGGTGCGATTTGGCTCATTTTTGTCAATGCAAGCAATAGCTCTGAGAGCCTAATCTTAATTATAACGAGACCAGTGTTAACATGGATTCCAAAATATACGAAGATGAGCAAAATTCTTGAACAGTAATATTTTAAATACATTTCTTTTAAAATAAAAAAATAATTTGGGTTGTTTGATGAAGTTCTGAAAAAGATGGGTCTCATATAATTTTCGGCTGTATCTCCGGTCATTGAGATTAGACTTCCGAAGACAATTTCTGCTCTGTATCTCAAGGCCTGATTATCAAGGTGATTACCGCCATTTGTAAATTTGTCGATGAAGTTGAGAGCGAAGGAACAAATCAGATAGATCAAAAATTGAGATCAAATATATAGAGAATGTATAATCTGATTTAGCAATGCATTCTCCTTACAATCAAATTTACTATATGTACGATTATTGATCTATTAAGCTGTTTTCAGATATTTTGTGTGATAGCCATACTATTTATACATTTCAAAAATAGTCATCTCTAAACCACATATTGGTTATGTGGTTATTTGTTCAAATTAATGAAAATAAAAGGAATTGTTGTTTACATCTGCAAGCAAGGGAGATAGTCGAACATGGTCATCAGATCAGTGTCTATAGAGTACACGTTAAACTAGATCATACTTAAATACGCCTGCAGTAGTATGCAGGTAAATATATACGCCTGCAACTATATGGTTCACTTTTATTTAATGTATTTTATATAAACTAGTAAAAGGAATATATCGGATGTAACATGTTGTTTTCAGTTTTTATATTTATATTTTAGCCGTACATTGTATGTCGTATAATATTGAGCAAGCCATCCTGAAGCCCGTCAGTATATACACGTGCATGAAAAGTGTACGCCTGCAACTATATGGTTCACTTTTATTTAATGTATTTTATTCTCTTTTCCGGGCATCCGGGTATTTCGGTCAACGAATTATCTCCCTTGTCATTGAGGCGGTGAAACATTCGCCATTTTAAATTTGATTTTCACCGCCTAAAGATGGCCGACTCGTTGTTGTTAGAGGAAGTGACGTCACCCTGGAAAAGAGAATATAAACTAGTAAAAAGAATATATCGGATGTTATTTTCAGCTTTTATATCTATATTTTAGCCATATATGATATGGCGTATAATATTGAGGGTGCCATCCTGAAGCCCGTCAGTAGCCGCGTCAGACTGACTCAGTATATACGCATGCGTGAAAAAGATTACGCCTATTCTCTCGTCTGTACTGTAGACGTAGTCCTAGAGTCAGAGAAGAAAAATTCTTCGAAAACCTAATCTCATACAGAAAAGGGGGAGGGCCCAATATTCGAGTGCTTATCTATTACTCATTTTTCACGTCGAAGCAGCTGTTATTATTAATTTTATATCTTCAAAAAATAACTAAGCAAACCATTTAACTCATTCTCGGCGTGATTGGAAGAAATTTTCATCTCGGATGTCATACCGGAAGTAATGAAAATAAAACACGAATCTCCCGCTGTTATTTTTCCGTCATTTGATATTTTGTAAAGCGATGAAGTCGACGATTTTTTTTTTTTATTAAATAATATATCAAGCTCATTTCTAATAATATAAATTAAAGAGTATTTTATGTGTCTTCACACTTGAAAATTCCCATTTAAACAAAAATTTGTGCCGGAATTATGTCATTCCGTTGTGGTTTTAGATAATATTACATTAAATGCATTTCCTGTCAACATTGTAAACAATATTTCCCAAGAGAAGCTTTTCTCCATTCTGCAATATTATGTCTTCTACCCAAAGCCACCGAAAGCAATTAGCAAAATACTTGACTGACAAACAAAAACAGAATACTTCAAGGTTTTTATTCATTTATTTTCAAAGTTTATTTTTAAGAACAGAAAATGTGTCATTGTGAATTTGTGTGTCTGCTGACTATACACACTAGACTAGACTGCGATATCGTACTCTGTTGCTCTTATAGTTATGTTCTTTTTCCTTTTTTGTTTTTGTTTGTTTGTTTGTGTGACTATATAGCTAAGGATTTCACCCATTTGTAAACTTCTGGAATTCCAACTCCCAACTTATGTCAGGCCTTTTAAGTTTTGAGTACCATAATCTCATTTATGGAATTTCTGTATAGGGTAATATCATAATTTGGCTGTTCATTCTGAGTAAAATCAGTGTAAATGGTCAATGCTTAATATGTTTTAAATTGTCAACCTTTGATGTTATAATAAACTTGTAAATAATTGGTATCATATTTATCTACATGTACATTTTGGTATTTTCATTGTTTAAATTTATCATTGAACTGTACAACCACATTCCTTTTATTCATTGTTAAAAGTTTTTTTCATGAAGAGATCTTTTATTGAAACAGCATTGCCCTCCTCTAGTCCTTGGGTTAGGGGTTATGGTGTTTGATGCCACTTTCAACAATATTTCAGTCAGTTTTATTGGTGGAATAAACCAGACTACCCAGAGAAAACCACCAACATGCTGCAAGTCACTTACAAACTTTATCACATAATGTTGTATTGAGTACACCTTGCCATGAGCAGGATTCAAACTCAAAACATCAGTTGTGATAGGCACTGATTGCATAGGTACATGTAGTTGTAAATCCAACTACTATACTAACATCTATTATGATATCTAGTCCTTTTATATCATTGTCATTATCATTTAATATTATTTTCCAGGACGTTAACGCCAGGAAAAAAGAAGACTGTGTTAGTGCATATTCCCCCAAGAAGAGGTAAAGCTACCATATATGAGTAAGTTATTCAGTTACAAAAAAAATGGCTGTATAAATTTTGTAATGGTTTCTGTATGGTATATTACATTCTGTTTGTTACATTGCCAAGTAAGATTTCAGTTATATATTGTGGCAGTATGTTTTATTTGTGGAGAAAACTACAGTAACGAGAGAAAGCCATTAGGCTACCACACTTTGTCAATAGTGTGAATCAAGCTTACAACCTTAGAGGTGATAAGCATTGATAATAGATTGCATTGGTACTAAGGTAGATGTAAATCCAACTACCATAGAAGAAGGTGGGAATGACCTTTACCATCGGATCGAGCATCAAATGCCTTTTATCTTCATTACCCGGTTTTTCGAGCAAGCATTAGCATCAAACTGAAAGACGTTTTTATCATTACCATTATTTTGAGCAAATTTAAACTTTACCATGAATCATTTTACATGATACCCACTTCCAGTCCTCGTAGGTTCATAGCCACGGCAGTCCTCTTGGATAATTAGTACGCAATGCTTATTGATAATCCGTTCTGTGTCATATGGGAAAGTAACTAATTTCCTTCAAAATCAACTGTACATTCAGTCAGTGCAAGGGTAGATTCTGATGTCATTTTAATGAAAATAGATAGAAGAAATTTTGGGTTTGAATATCCATCCAATCAAATACATGAACTATAAATTATTTCAGTTATAATAAGTTATTTTAAAAGCCCCTGGTTATCAGTATAAATGAGTTTCGGTGTAGAGATACTGCGTCATACTACAACTGTACTTTGTTTACCATTTTTTTGCATTTTCTATTATAGTTTGCCAAGCGAAATAATCATGAAGATATTTGAATATCTGACCATGGGAGATTTATTGTCTGTAGCTCAAGTTTGTCACCTGTGGCATCAGTTGTCTTCAGATAAGTAAGTGTTGTAAACCTGTGTTTAAATTTACAAAAAAAGTAAACAAAAATAGCAAAGAATTTACAAATAGGTTCAACAAGAATGTTATGAGTGTTTAAAGCTACCTTCAAAAATAGTTCAGCTTTAATGTGATGTTCAGTTTTATAGATGGAAGACATTGGATATATGAGTACCCTGAGAAAACTGCTGATTCGAGTCACTGACAAACTTTATCCCATAAAGTTGTATTGAGTACACTTCATCACTGGTGGGAATCAAACTTACAACGTTAGTGGTGATCAGCACTGATTACATATCTGGGTTCAACAATAGCTCAAAACTTCATATGAAAAGAAAGTTTAAACAGTGATGGTCAACAATTCCACCAATATCAACAAAACAAACAGTTACCTCTAACCTCAAATCATTGAATATAAAAATACCATGACATATGTATTTATTTATTTATATATATGTCAGTAACAAGCAAACTCCAGCTTTGTTTTATAGTAGTGTTCATGCTTGCATTGAGTTTTGGAAATTTAGACTCAAAACCAGGTAGAGAGAAACCAAAGACTTGCTGTATCTTGAGGAATAAGGACAAGTAAGGACAGAATAATATGTGTATTAGAAATACATGCTCTCTGTAACCTAAAACACTATGAAAATCCAGTTTAGCATGTTAGCTGAGCTAGTATGTTTTTTATTCTAGCTTTGATATAGCAGACAATTTGCTCAATTGACATTTATTTTAAACAATATTCACTCACTAGCACCAAAATATACTGAAAAAAGGGAAAATGCAATATGGAAGCATTACCTTTTATTAGAATTAATCTTGTTTTCTATTAATTTAGCTATTAGTATCACATGGTTAGTACAATTAGTGACACCAGATATTCAAAGACGGCTTATATATTATCAAACAGAGTTACTTACTTCCATTATATGGGGGTTCATGTCCAAAACATGTTTGGAAAATATCCAGGTTATTATCACAGAAAGAATTATTTTGTAATTGTTGAAAGTTTTATTTTCATTTAGTATGCTTTGGAAACCATTACTTGAAAAGTGCTTGCCACAACAGACTTTAACAGGGAACCAGGAGCAACAGATTGATTTTAAAACAATAAACCTCAAATCCAGCTTTATGAAAAGGTAATGCTTTTCTTTTTATTTATCAATCAAGATTTTTAATAATTTCAGACAAAATAACATTATACCATTATAATTCATGGAGGTTTTCAAATCGTACTTAATTAGGACAACTTCAGCTTAAGTTTGTATTAAAGAGCTGTAATTATGATCTGACCATACAATATTAACTTATAAGTATACTTTAGATATATCTTCACCTGAAAATTAGTTAAGCATGTAGTTAGCTCACCTAACGGAAAGGGACATATGAGCTTTTGCCATCACTTAGAGTCTGTCATTGTCAATCAGTAAGCTTTTTTTTTTAAATGTTCCCCTCTGACATCACTGGGCCAATTTAAACCAAAGATTGAATGATCCATAAAGTATTTCTGTTAAAAAGTTGTGTAATGACACCCACCTTCCATCCAGAATGAAGTAGGAATTCTAGATCCTGGCATGGGACAGGCACAAAAATGTGGCGGGGTTAAAGCGGTTGATGGGATCCCAACCCTCCACTCTTGGTAATGAATTATTAGTAATGACTGTCAGTTTTGTATAAATGTACAGTATAACTGTGGCAAGTTTTGAGTAAGATTTACCTGTTATTTACAGATGTATTGAGATTAGAAACAAAAGAATTTTACGACTTTTAAAGAAAAAGAATCCATATACTGGCATAATTAATTGTAAAGATGTGGAAAATTCAATAAAGTAAGTACATTGTTAAATATGCATTAAAACTATTGTCATTGATGTAGATGTAACCGCATCAGTGGTGTAATGGCTAGCATGCTTGTGTGGTAGATTGTGGGTTCAAGCCCCGTTCTGGTCAAACCACAGAGACTATAAAATTGGCCTCATAATTAGGATAATGGGTCCGAGTGGAGCGACATGTCTACCCACAAACTGTTGTTTCAGTGAACTAGCACTATCAAAATCTAACTAAGTATGGGTCTAGTACAAAGCAGACATCATCTCATCGAATGTAACTCGTTCTCTCCATGATATAGCTGAAAAATTGCTCATTTGGTGTTAAACAACAATCACCCACCCACTAGATGTATCATAGTATTATTACATTATGCAACAACTACCAGCATCAGTTTTTAACTACAGACATGAATGTTACTCACCTTTAATTTCAGCCACATCAAACTGGTTAAAAACAGATCATGTACAGTCAAACCTGCTTTAGTGACCACCTCTATTAAGCAATAACTTGTATTAAGTGACCTTATTTTTATTTCCCTTCACATTGAATTTCATATTAATTTAACATGTATTTATCGACCACCTGTCTTATGTGACCTTATTTGAATGTTCCCCAGGAAGGTCGCATAAGATAGGTTTGACTGTATCTACCAAACATGAAAATTATTGCACAGTCATATGTAAATGTTAGAGAAAACTTAAAGGGAAATCAAGAATAGATTAGACAATCCAGAGACACAGGCAATATTGGACACAACACATTGAATGATGTCAAACAAAACAAAAAAACACAATACAGAAAACTGTAAAAATTAGCAGCACAAAACCCACCAAAAAAACAAAAAAACAGGGATGAACTCAGGATCTCACGAATGGTAAGCAGTTCCTGTGTCTTATAAGATATGCCATGTTACTCAAAGTCAAGTCTGATAAAAATCTATGTAAAATAGAAAAGATTCACTTCCATTTAAGAATGGATATTTTGTAATGAACAACCAGTATGTAATGATAACAGTAGAATTTTTGTAGCGATGACTTCAACCTAGGAGCAGCATAGCCTTGTTTGAGTAGCTGTATTAGCAGCGTAAATCACATGTAGGGGAATGATTTAAACTGGCTGTTTATTTTGTCTTGTCATCATCACATTAATATTTTACACAGGTTTGCTGGAATATCATGGCAAATAGTTTTAACTGATACTAGTGGAAATGGACATACCCTTCAACATCAAGATGTCAGTTATCACCTCATGTCAATTTCAGTTCGATGGTTCTCTCTGACGATGATACCTTTCAGTAATGTCAAGAACATATCTGTGTATTCTTGTAATCCATTATTCTTTGACAACAGTACAGGGAAAGCTATCTCTAATGGGTATGTTTTATGTGAATACTATATTCATACCTGTTAACCTCTGGGAACTGCTAGGGGGAGATCTCCCCCCTACCAACTCTTCTAAGGGGGAGATTTTGTGCGTCGCCTTTAAGTGCATAAAATTGTACCTTGTAGTTGCATACATGTGATAGAGTTGCTATGCTACAACTGGAGATTTGAAAATTTTTGGCTGGAGATTTGGTCTCATAACTGGAGATTTTTTATCGACGTATTTGATGCATGTTTGTATTGTTAATTGATGTTTTCTTTTTGTTTGTTTCAGTATTGAACCAACTGCATCCCATTTCAATATATATTGTTTACATTTCTGTCTTATTAGTAGTGTTTCATATGATGAATGAAGGATAACAACTGTATTTATAATTTATTCATAATCATAAGGTTATAACAAAACAATATAACAATGAAGACAGAATCCTCTGAACAATAAAGTCATAGAGCACTAAAATTAAAAATTCACTTTGCTGCTGGTGCATTGGGTGATAGCATACGTTTTGGCATTTTTGTGGTTTATCAATTCCATCCTGGAACTTAGTCCTTAAATAATACTTTGATTGGCTTTGGTCCCAAACAAGCCATAACAACTCAATCCGAGATGAATTCATTGCACGTTTGATCGAAATAAGAAGTTTTCCTCGGCATCAAAGGTTGTCCGACTCCTGTTTGCACAACGGTTTATAACTATTTTTAATTGCCGCTATCACACTTCTAATCATCTAAGCGTGTGCCACAAACCCACTTCCTTATCCCCAATTAACTGTCAATCAGTGGATAATTGTTGTATAATCATCAACACCTTAATTAATCTCCATGACCCAATTTACCTGTAAAGGTGTCGAACAGATCAATAACCGGATATCATTTAAACACCTTTACCATTCGTATCTTTCGGCGTTTTTCATCAGCGCGGGAGTTCCAAATGGGGAATTTCCAGAAATATTGATCGCAAAATGTAGGTCAAGATTTTATTGTACTTGATTTTTTTGTTGGGGGGAGATCGTGCGGGAGGAAAAGGTGTGTGCGGGAAATTAATGTCTCCCGCATATGAGACCCAGCGGGAGATAAGGCTCTTACGCGGGAGACTCCTGCAAAAAGGGGGAGGGTTAACAGATATGTATATTAGTGCAGTGTCTAGTTTGTGTGTATGAGCCTTAAAAACTGGGATAAAGGCGAGGTTCACCGAGCCCTTTCCTAGTTTTGCGCCAAATACACATAAACTTTATATTTGAAGACATTGCATTAATATTGTGTTTATGCTACTGAAAAAATCACATCAATCAATGAGCAGTGATATTTGAATTAGATAATAAAATTATATAATTATCCCTAGATTGCCCCTTTTGATATTTTTTGTCAACAGATAGTCAACGGATTTACCAACTAGTTTCCCACAGCTCAACAGATAAAATGTGAAAGAGGTACCAGTAAAGCTATATTTTGGTCAGTGACCATATATAGCAAAAATTTATCCAGTCAATGCAATTTAACTGCTCAAATAAAACTAGTGCTGGATAAAGATAGATATTTACGTGTTATTAGGTTTTAAATAATTTGTCTTTCCAATCTTTTGACTCTGGGCGTACCTAATGAAGGTTATTCAGAAGCGTGTTGTGCACTCTAAATTATATATCTATGTTTTTATTTGCTTGAAGATCTGAAAAATTATATAAAATAATTGTCAAAGTTAGTCACTCATTTGATTGAAAAACCAATGAATTTAATAGTGTTTGGAAGCAAGTAAGCGAAAGTTCCTAAACAGGATATGTATATATAGCTGAAATCAGTTATTGTTGCCTATGTATTAAAGAGATTATTATCTAGGAACTGTAAATTAAGGTGGTACCATACAAAATTTGATCTGCTCGTTTAATTTTCTTATTTTTTTGGCAGTATGTTTGAATATATCCACTGTGATAAATTTCCAAATTTTAACAAATTCCAACCAACAGACTCAGAGCTGTAAATTCACTAGCCACATAGCAGCTTTTCTCTCTGTGGTTTTGATCACCGAGATGCTTGAAATCTGCATACAAACATCATATGATCAAAACGTTCAACTGATTTTAAAGAGTTATCTCCCTGTAGTGTATGGTACCACCTTAACAATATAAATACATTGTATATCTAATAAATCAAACTACTAATGTTAGTAAACCAAAAAAGGATTTCTTGACCAGATTTAGTTTCTGATTATTTTTTCAGGTAATTGTATATTTTAAATGAAAATGTTTATAATGCATTTGATTTTAATTGACGAACTACATATTTTTACATTTACTAGGCCATACCAAAGATCCCTGTTGTATTCAATGGACACAAAACTAAGTTTAATTCTGGACAAGTTGAAACCTGTGGGATCTGATGAAAATCTGAAAGTATATGCACTTGAGGATGGTATAATCATAGGAATCTGGAGGGTAAATTTATCAGATACATGTAGGCAATGTCAGTGACATCAATATAACATCCCATGGTTACATTATAGAAATCAACAATATTTTTCATATCTTGCTTGTTTCTTTTTAATAGATATTATCGTGTGTAAAGTTCAAAGGGAAAATTTGCAAATCATCGATAATTTATTGTGCAATAGCCTGTCATACAGTATTATCTGTGTACTGTAGTTGATTTATCTTTGGTCTAGTTTATTTTATCTTAGTGGTTTTGTTCTTTCTGTAGGAAGGAGGAGAAATTGCCTTTGTAGCTATTTCTAATGGTCTTCCTGGCTTTGTCAAAAGATGTGTAATGGGATCTGCCTCACAGTGAGTAGCAATAATACATGTATACTTGTTTACAAACATGGAAGTTAACTGACATGACATAATCTTATTTCCATTACATCTCCATGTGCTATTTACATGTACTTAATAGGGGCCGTCATGGTCGTGATTGTATGGTAGTTGGATTTTCAACTACCTGTGCAATCAGTGCCTATCACCACTAAAGTTGTGAGTTCAAACCCCATTCATGGCCAGGTGTACTCGATACAACATTAGTTGATAAAGTTTGTCAGTGACTTGCGACAGGTTTGTGGTTTCCCTGGGTACTCCTGTTTCCACCACCAATATAACTGACTGCCACGATATACACTGTAACTGAAATATTGTTGAAAGTGATGTTAAACACCATAAAACCAAACCAAACCATGTACGTAATAATTTATTATAAGATTTAAATAAAGGATTATGTGGTACTAAAATTGATTCTTATTTCTATGAAGTCATGTAAGGATAGTGACGGTTGTGGAAAGATGTAAGCTCTCTGTGATTGGACAGTCTTGGTAGAACATTAGTTTCCCCCTCCTCCATGTATGGTCGTAAAACATCCTGTGTGATATTTTGTCCTAGATACCTTTCAGAACACCCATAAAGCTATAAACTAGAATCTAAAGGTTTCATATTTCTGTAATGTGTATTTCAGAATGTACCAAGCTACAGATGAACAATGTACAGATGTAATCACAGAATCTTCATATGGTATGTGAAGTACAATCCAGATTTATTTTATTGTTTTCTTCTCCTTTATACTGATACCAAACTAGGAATTTGTTTACAAAAATCTGTTGAAATTATTTACTGGTTATAGTTGTATTTATAATACAGTAATTTATTTTGAAAATACCGTAATGATCTATGTATAATGCCCTAGATTTTACATAGATTCTTTATTTTGCAGGAGGGGTGCACATTATAAAAAAGAACAATATGTTTCACTCTTTTTTCATACCTGGAATTCACATTTTTCTGCCAAATTTCAAGGCCAGGAGGGAGTGCGCATTATGCAACCCTAATGACGGTATACCCAATTTTATAAAAAAGGAAGGACACAATTTAAATTTTCCTTTGTGCACATTTTTTTTGTCCCTGTTTTTACATTGCAAAGAGGAGATTGATCATCCCTATTTTACAAAATCCTAGATGCAGCTCTGCATTATAATTATCATATTTGAATGAAGACCATTCGTTAAATTACGTTTAGTATATTGTTTTTCATCTTGTCCTCCTGTCCGTAACAAAAGTATGTATGCATAACTCCTCCAACAATTTAGCAGCAAATTCCTTAAACCTTTGCATGCTTGCTTAATACCATATAGAAATTCTCATATTGGTACTGTCTTTTGATCAGACTATTTTTGAGGGAGTTACTGTCCTTTTTGACTTCAAAATAGGGGGGGGGGGGGCATATGTTTTTCCATCAAGTACAACCTTTAATTATACATTTGTTTACAGGTTTATATGGTTACAGCTGTACTGTACAACTGAGAACAATGAAACAGTATATCTGGGACCAACAGTTTACCAATGTAGAATGTCCTAACTCCAACATATGTAGGTCATTACTTCTTTTCTATTGTCACAAAATAGACCATGAAATCTGTGCAATATGACATCTCTTTTTTTTTTCTTTTTTTTTTTTCGCATTTAATGAAATACAAATTTCCAGGTACACAAATCTTTGTTCACATTCACGAGATATGTAAATGTCACTTCCTTGTTAAATATTTTAATCATCAAAATGACAGAAGATATTATCTATATAGTTTATATGTTTAATATTTGAAGACTGCCATCCGTGAATTTATTAATGTAGATATACTGAAAACATCAAGTACATGTAAATGCAAGAAAATTATAATGGGTCATTCCTTCCTAAATTTTCGTTTGACACAAAAAAAAACCAACACACACATACACACAAAGAAAGGTAAACTTTATGATGGAATACAAGTTTGATAATGTATGAAAAGTGATGATAATAACTAAAATGGTCTTTTGTACTAGGTGACCATAACAGTATTGAATAAACCTGCTTTTTAGATGACCTTGTAATTTAAGCCTACCTTTGTTTCTTTATATTTTGTAGGCAATGGTTTTGCTCAATTTTGTCTTTTAAAAGAAAATGAACGACAGATGGTTCAAAAAGAACTTGTGTTTCCATGGAAAACAGATGCTTTTAAAGGAAAAGTGAAGGTATTAAGTGTTTAGCTTCTACAGTCCAACCTGCATTCAGAGGTTATCTTTCAGACAAAAAAAGGGGGCCTTTTAAGAGAGGTTCAATTCATGTGAAATTTTCTATGACAGGACAAGAAAAGGAGACCTTTATATACAGTGACTGTTTAATAGATGTGACCGCATGGGCAGGTTAGACTGTACATTCAAAACTTGTTATACATGTATTTTGAATAAATCTGATATTTTTTTTTCAATCTGGTATTTAAAAAAATTCCAGTGGATATTTCTGACTAATTTATATAAAATCTATAAGAAGTACATGCATATAAATTGTGATGTTTTTTATGAGCTAGTAAGTAGTCAAATAACCATGAACATTAACTGATTTTGCTTTTTGTACTGCTCATATTTACATTGTTGTCATTTATGTGAGGACTGCATCGGTGGTGTAATGGTTAGCGTGCTGACCTTGAGAGGCGTAAATTGAGGGTTCAAACCCCGATTGGTTCAAATCAAAGACTATGAAATTGGTATTTGTTGCTTCTCCACTAAGTACACAGCATTAACGTGAAAGAGCAAAAACTGGGTGCATCAGAATCAGGATAATGTGTAGGAGTTGGGTGACATGTCTATCTGCAGGCTGCTGTTTCAGTGAGCTAGGACTATAAAAATCCAACTAAGCGTATTGGTCTAGTACAAAGTGAGCCTTATCATCATCTCATTGAAAATTATCTTGTTCTTGTCATGGTATAGCTGACAAATTGCTGAGTTGGCATTAAACAACAATCACTCACTCACTCACTCATTTTTGTCAAAGTATATTGTGCTTTGACCCCTTGTAAACCAAGGACTATTTAAGTTCAAATTTTGTTGGGGGAATGAGAATTGGTGCATACATTATATAAAACATATTTTTAGAATTTTGTTTAAATACAATTTGTATCCATGTGAATCTGATTAAAATCACTTGCTCCCCTTTTATGATACAGCATGGAAGATCTGAAGAAACCCCATTACTGGTCACATGTGAGTGACCCCATGTCATGACATTTACTGTCCAATGAAAATGGTGCTTCTGAGACTATAAAAGTGTAATCATTTAATACTAAGCTTCTTTATTTGCTATGAGGAATCCAGATTGATTGAAAAAAGATCATAAGCCGTATTTAGCATATCATTAAATATTCATGACATAGGGTCACTTGCATTTGACCTGTATTGTTGTTTCTTCAGATCTGTCATGACACAATATATGAGTAAAGGGGAGTAACTGAGAGATGTGATTTTAATTAGATTGTATCAATGTATGTTGATACCATTTTCTCACTTTTGAGACAGACCAGTTCCTATTTTTAGCGATGTGAGATTTTCTTAACTTGCCCTAGTGCAAGACAAAAAAATCATGTGTGTTTTACCGGCAAATGCATGCTGTACAGTTTATGTCAACTGCCCCCACCCAATTCTCCATGCTTTTCCTTTTTAAAATAAATAATTCACTGTATATAAGATTTCAATCTTTTATAGACAAGCAAATCCTAACAATCAGCCATATTATTACATTATAACCTTCATGCAATACACAAAAATATGATTGGCATGAAGGGGAAATAACTCACATTGTTTACATGATCGTCTGCTAAAAGTACATAGCTGTCAAACAATAAACTAAAAACAGCTGATAAAAGTGAGAAATAAAATCAAACACTGGCAAAAAGTGCAAGACAGTGAAATCTCTGACACCCTCAGGTAAGATTTCCCTGTCTTGCACTTTTGCCGGTGTTAGATTCTATATATCTAAAGGGAGATAATTAAAATTTTAATTAATGTTTTATTGTATTGAAGGATTTATGTTGTATGGATGTTGTTTTAACTAATAATGATGGAAAAGTGATATGGTTTTGTAGGTAAGTGTATTTCTGTATTTTAAGTTGCATTCAAGACACTTTTCTAGAGTTTAGATATGTCATATAAAGTTGAAATGGTTATCGTGTTAGACTTAAGCAAGGTAGGTCGTGGATTCGATCCTTGATGAAGTCAACTCAACCAAAGACTATAAGATTAGGTAATTGCTGTTATACTGCTAAGCATGCAGCACTAAGCAGTAAGAGCAAAGACTGAATTATTCTGAGTTAGGATAATGTGTCCGAGTGGGAGTCATATGTCTACTTGGGGACTGACTGATGTTTCAGTGAAGTTACACTATCCAACTCAGAGTGTTGGTCTAATAGAGAGCAGATATTATAACCATCTCAACAAAGAGTAACTTATTGTTACTGCAATATACAGTATAACATTGTTATGTTGAAGATGAAGGGATCCTTCATTTGACTTCAAATTAACCAAGTATTTGAGAAATCTGAAATAATCATAGCTTATTGTTACAGTATACCCCCTATTGTAAGGCCACCTGTTCTGCAATGAAAAACTGGCCTTATAAGAGAGATAGTCTCTCTTGAGGAAAACAATTTACAAGCATTTTACTATCTTGGTTCAGCTGAAATCTGACCCCAGAGGGATGACCTTTTATGAGAGAGGTCATATAAGGGGAGTACTACTGTACCACAAAGGGACTGTTAATATCCCCTCGCCAACGAAGTTGCGAAGGGATATAGTAACGTCCTTCCTTCCTTCCGTCCTTCCGTAACATCATTTTGAACACTCTAGAATCAACATCCTTCAATGGATTTTGACCAAACTTGGTGCATATTTAGTCCTTAAGAGAATCTGGAACCTTATTGATTTTCAAGGTCAAAGGTCAAGGTCACCAGGTCAAATTTTTACCGCATAACATCCTTGTGAACACTCTAGAATCAACATCCTTCAATGGATTTTGAATAAACTTGGTACATACATAGTCCTTAAAAGAGTCTGGAACCCTATTGATTTTCAAGGTCATAGGTAAACGGTCAAGGTCACTGGATAAATTCTTTACTGTGTAACATCCTTGTGAACACTCTAGAATCAACATCTTTAATGGATTTTGACCAAACTTGGTACATACTTAGTCCTTAGGAGAGTCTGGAACCCTATTTATTTTCAAGGTCATAGGTCAAAGGTCAATGTCACTGGGTCAAATATTTACTGCGTAACATCCTTGTGAACACTCTAGGATCAACATTCTTCAATGTATTTTGACCAAACTTGGTACATACATAGTCCTTAGGAGAATCTGGAACCCTATTGATTTTCAAGGTCAAAGGTCAAGGTCACCAGGTCAAATTTTTACCTCATAATATCCTTGTGAACACTCTAGAATCAACATCCTTCAATGGATTTTGACTAAACTTGGTACATACTTAGTCCTTAAAGGAGTCTGGAACCCTATGGAATTTCAAGGTTATAGGTCAATGGTCAAGGTCACTGGGTAAATTCTTTACCGTGTAACATCCTTGTGAACACTCTAGAATCAACATCCTTCAATGGATTTTGACCAAACTTGGTACATACTTAGTCCTTAGGAGAGTCTGGAACCCTATTGATTTTCAAGGTCAAAGGTCAAGGGGTCAAATTTTTACTGCAACATCCTTGTGAACACTCTAGAATCAACATCCTTCAATGGATTTTGACCAAACTTGGTACATATTTAGTCCTTAGGAGAGTCTGGAGCCCTATTGATTTTCAAGGTCAAAGGTCAATGTCACCAGGTCAAATTTTTACTGCATAACATCCTTGTGAACACTCTAGAATCAACATCCTTCAATGGATTTTGACCAAACTTGGTACATACTTAGTCCTTAGGAGAGTCTGGAACCCTATTGATTTTCAAGGTCAAAGGTCAAGGGGTCAAATTTTTACTGCAACATCCTTGTGAACACTCTAGAATCAACATCCTTCAATGGATTTTGACCAAACTTGGTACATACTTAGACCTTAAGAGAATCTGGAACCCTATTGATTTTCAAGGTCAAAGGTCAAGGTCACAGGGTCTAATTTTTAGGCGAGGGGATACGCCACGCTTTGTGTTGCCCTTGTTTTACTTTGACTTATCCAAGGAAACAACTATATTCCAGAGTTCGAGATAACAGAATTCAACTGTAACTAGTAAATTGCTATCTGTGGTGAAGGAAATTAATGTTTATTTTGTATTTCTTTGTAGTTCTGCTGTTAGTGTTAAGAAAGATGGATGTAGAAAAATTGCATTTGATAGTATGTATTACATAAAATATATTGTTTACTGTACTTATAGGTACTGGTTATCCTAAAATTTATATCAAACATTGTTTGGATTGCATCCTAAAATCAGATATATACTAAAATATTTGTGTTCTTTTTTTTTCTTTTTTTTATTTGAAAAAAAAAGGAAAACATTATGCAACTTTAATATTGTGGTCTTATAATGGAATAGCTGTGCTGTGTTGTGTATCCTGTGTTGTCTGTGTAAACATCTGGTTTATGTACTCTTACTTTAGTTTTTCTTGTAACCAATCTTAAAAAAAGAAAGAAAAAAGGGTGAAAATCATCAACATTGAAAAATACCAATCCCAAGGCTGTATAAAAATTTCGTGAAAATTTGATCAAAGCAAACTTTCAATTATCTTCAGATATGTGAAGAAATGCCTATTTTTTGTTTTACCAAGAACTTTGCCATAAAAATCGTCAAAATTTTAAGGTACTTTACTTTCTACAGTTCTAAGGTTGTGTTAATTTGGTGAAATTTGGTCATAGCAAACATGAGTTATCGTAAGCCTTGTATACAGTAATATTTCCTGTCATTAAAAGCAATGT
Organism: Bathymodiolus brooksi; assembly: GCA_963680875.1. Taxonomy (NCBI): domain Eukaryota; kingdom Metazoa; phylum Mollusca; class Bivalvia; order Mytilida; family Modiolidae; genus Bathymodiolus; species Bathymodiolus brooksi. The sequence goes on along the minus strand of OY804578.1, from coordinate 82,187,033 downwards.
GAAAAAGTTTTTAACATTATTTCTGGAATTTCCTGCATGAATTTTGAAAAGGTATTTTTACCTGAGAAATATTCTCATCTGACATGAGAAATCAAATAAAAATAAAGCTAACATTTGTTATGGTATCTGGGTTAAAATTGGAAAGTGATTTTCAAATTTGTTCTAAATTCTATATATATTTTCCAGATGACTTTGAATACTGTAGAGAACTCTCAAGGTGTATAGAATATTCTGATCAGAAAGGGAAAGTCTTTATTCAAATTGATAAGGTATGTATATGGCAAAAAAAAAACCCAGGTACGAAAAAGTTCAAAAAATGATGGTCAATAATTCATAAATATTGAATAACCACCTCTCGCCTCAAATCATGGAAACAAAAAGGACCATGCCATATGCCAGTGAAAATTCAGGTCCTGGCTTGAGAGAGACACAGGTATGCAAAGATAAAGATAAATGCAATAAAAAAAATCTATGTATAAGGTACCGACCGGTAGGTCACAAATCTCCCATGACACCTAAGGAATAATTGAAAAATTTTTGTATTGGTTCCAGGACTCGAACCAGTGATCTACAACACTAGATGCAAGCATGTTGACCATTACACCACCGATGTAGTTATAGAAGAGTATATAGATTATTAAATACATATTGTGGGGTAAGGACAAGAAATATCTCCTTGTTTCTTTAACTGCAAATATTGTCTATTTTCAGAATGAAGATACAACTTTCATTACCCATATTTCATTGAAAGTATCTACAGATGTCTTAAGTGGAAAAGTGACAGATTCTCGTGGAACTGAAAACCCTATGAGCCCATTGTTAAACACACCAGCCACCCCTCTGTAGTGAGGAAAACGAATCACTTTCCACTGAAACCTTGTTTATTACATTGAAACCTGTCTAAACTGAACCTCTTCATTTGTGTTCGGAATTGACAATATGTTCGGTATATACAGGTTAAATTAACAACGATTTCCTTCATTGGGACTATAGTATAAGTTCACTGAACCCTGAGTACGTTTTGTTCATGGTTCAGTGTAGACCGGTTTCACTGTATTATCTAATATTGAAGTTAGACTTGCCAGTTTATTTGACATGCATTTGTTAAAACAAATATTTAGCTTTGAAACCACTAAATAATGGTCTTGCTAAAATGTCTATATCTGATATTCCAAACCAGCTGTTATGACCATGTACAGTCCAACCCACTTATAATGAAGTCGATTATAATAAAAAATCTGTTAAATTGAACAAATTATTTATCGCCATTGAGTACATATCAGATCTTGTTATATTGAATTATGAAAAGAAAGTTTAAACAGTGATGGTCAACAATTCCATCAATATCAACAAAACGAACAATCACCTCTCACCTTACCTGACTGACCGAAAAAAAGGACCACAACATACATATGATGTTTGGTTATAATGAAAATATTTCATGCCCCTCTAAAGTCATTACAAGTGGACTATACAATACAAATGTTGTATGATGAATTACCTAGAAGGACTTGTGGAGAAAAGGGATGAAGATTATGTAAAGTTGAAAATAAGTTTTTGGTCTCAATTTTGAGCATGACTGTGATACTATACCATACATGTGATACTTGTCTCATACCATTCTGAAAGATTATATTGAGATTTTTAAGTCAGTTTGGTTTATATTGAAAAAGTGATCTCACATGATATTGGCTATTCAGTTTAGGCACTTTGTTTACTTGGTTCCAAAAAGACTTAAATTATTTGGCTTTCCAATCGTTTGACTGCAAGTGTTACTGATGAAGATTATTCCAGAAATGTGTCGCACACACTAAATTATATCTTCTGGGAGCATGTAAACCAAAGGCCCTAAACAGGATAGCCAAAATTGCCTAAGCTTATTGATGCCTCAGGGAGATTGAGCTTAGTTGTAATGAATTACATTATTTAGGAACTGTAGTTCAAACATAAATGTATCTAATTGTTAAAGCACCGGCTACTTGGACAGTTGATACCCTCGGGACTAATAGTCCACCAGCAGTGGTATCCTATATTAATGAATTAATAACTGATCCTAGTTCACATAAAGGTTTGACTGTGCTGTCATAAATTTGTGTTTTTTATAGAATTTTTATATTTTATTTTCACACTATTGTATTTTATTTTGTTTTAAATAAAGTATGTTGAATCAGAGTTTTTGTAGTAGTTTTATATTGCCAGTCCAGAAAGACTAAGACCAGTGCCGGATTTACCTATAGGCTCGACAGGCTGAAGCCTAGGGCCTCCGGCCATGGTGTATAATTTTTTAACACTGTTATTGGACTTTCACACTTGTGCTGTCATAAGGTACTGTACTTTCTAAACAACCCTTCAGTAATTTTCCTTACACAGTTGCACTCCATTTCAGAATATTGCAGAATTTTAAGCACCCCTCGTCATCCTTGCCTTTATTGAAATTGATTAAACACACTTCCATCTTCTTCCAGTCGTGAAGGTGGGAAATTGGGAGGGGCCTCACAAGTGTGATTATCTAAATCCGGCACTGACTAAGACCTAGGTATTATTGTTTTGATTACGTCTATTTCTCAGTAATCATCCACGGTTCACTATTATTTGTCTAAGACATTCTATCTTCAGTTTATGTAGCAGTTTTATATTGCCAGTCCAGAAAGACGAGACACAGTTGTCCCGATTACGCCTTCTTCTCAGTAATCGTCCACTATAGGTTGACTATATTTTGTATTTCAAATCACATTCATGGCGAGGTTTACAAGATACAAAATTATGTGATAAAGTTTGTCAGTGACTTGCAGGTATGTGGTTTTATCCGGGTCCTCCACCAATAATATTGACCACCGCGATATAACTGAAATATTGTTGAAAGTGGCATTAAACACCATAACCCTAACCCTAACAATAGGTTCCCTATTATTTGCTACACATTCAATCTTCAGTATCAGAGTCTTTGTAGAAATTTTATATTGCCAGTCATGGAAAACGAAAGGTATTATTGTCCCGATTATGCCTTCTTCTCAGGTTCACTATAATTTGTCTACACATTTATTTATTATTATCTGAGTTTCTGTAGAAATTTTGTACTGTCAGTCCTGGCGAGACATAAAGAAATATAAAAAGGTATGCAGGGTGCACTATGATACGACCGTAGCAAGTTGACAAGAGCTTTCTCCTGCAGCCGTTTTGTAAACTCGAAAACCAAAACTGATCGAGGAAATCCACTGGAATACTACCCAATGAACATGTCACAATCAATCTGAAGAAAAAAAAACTATAGGCTCCCAGGAGCCTGTAATCGCACACCATGTTTTCAATTTGACATCTAAATCCAATATCATTTTTTAGTCAATTAATGACATTTCTAATAATAATGGCCACCATCTTGAATGGAGGGCAGGGAGGTCAGACATAATTTTGAATTGGGACCATACCAGCCAAGATGGGTTTAATTTGGTTCAGTGGTTTCAGAGGATAGGAAATAATTGGAACTATTGTTTTATGGTAATGAGTTGCACCAAGTATCATTGATGATTTCCTGTAAATAATTCGTTTATATCTGTTTAGCTGCTGCAGGTTCTAAATGTCAAGAGGTATTGGTTTGGAATCCATTATTAATAAAGGATAAGGATGTAAATGAACATGAAAGACTATCCAATTTTACATTTGGACACAAATGAAAGCATAGGAACAGAGCTTTTATCGCTATTCTATATTTCACAGTCGCATTACTGCAATTCATACCTTAAAATGAGTAAAACTGCCCCTAGCCTGCAGTTCAACGGTATTATTTTAATTATATTGATAAACACTACACTGGTTTTCTTTTGTCCTTGTTATTGAAACAATAACCAACGAATAACGTTTTTTTTTCAATATTCACATTTTTTAATTATCTGAACATTACAATAAAAACATCACACATCAGTTCTTATTGCACAAATACAAATGATAAATTAATCATAGTCATAATAACAAAAGGATTTCATTGTCCTGTATATTTTCTATAATTTTCATTGAACAACAATGCTCCAATAATTGCAAGAAACTTTATTATTCTGATGTCAAGTATCTTGCAATAATAGAGTATATTGCAATAATAAAATATCCTGCAATAATAAAGTATCTTGCAATAATAACGTTTCTTGCAACAATACAATTTCTTGCAATAATAGAATATCTTGCAATAATAAAGTATCTTGCAATAATAAAGTTGCTGTCAAATGAAAATTTAAAACATGATTAAATTAACTTCAGTGATTCTATGGCCACTCAACTACCAGGGGGTTGGTTCACAATTTTTAACAAATTATAATATACATGTATGTTAAATGTTCTAGACCAAATAGATATCTGGATCATAAATTACTTTTTACATTATTAATAAACATCTATGATATCATTTAGTGAATATTTATGTTAAAAGATATGTAATAATTATACATATATTCAGCTGTAGTTGCAAGAATATAGATTTCAAAATAATTTACTCTAAAATGTAGACAAAATTTCATTCTCCCCATGAGCCAAACAAATCTTTAACAAATCCAAATTAAAAGATATTGTTTTAGCGAACTCAATATTAACATAGGATGTACCTATTTAAATATATAATAAAAGGCTGTTGGCCACGGGTCCCTCGACGCCAAGGTTAATTTATAAGTTCAAATATTGAAATTATTCTGTAATAGCTTCAGTAAGAAGTGTCGAAAAGGTATACCACACATCTGACTTTTCACTCACAAGTTAACATCCTGAAATTCGGGACGCACGGACGATACCCATTGCTATAGTCCCCCTTCAACGAAGCGTCATGGGACAATTAGATAACTACAACTGTATAATATGATTACTTGACTACTGTACACATCTACAGAGACGTGCAAAAGGTATTCGTCAATGTATTTTTTCCCCATATTATACATTTAATGATCACAACTTTTCACACAATTATCTGGAGGTCAATTCTTGTCAGATTTTAATCAAATTTAGATCAACAAAAGCAAAAATGTATGCATTTTCTATATTTATTTTCAAATATTTTGTATAAATATTTTTATGGTTTTTAAATATTTATGATTTTTTAAACCCAAGCTTCAATCATTGGTATTCAAAACTACTACCATTGTATTGTGTTTTTGACATTCAAAATTCAGATTTGTATTTAACTTGTGAACTCTTAAAATTATTACACAATAAAACTTTTCTGAAATTATAGGATAAAACTACATTTTAATTTTGCTTTTTCTGATAATTTTTTTTTTATTAAAATCGACAAAGAATTGGCTTTGGGATACTTTTTTTTTTAAATTGTAATTTTATATATATAGTAAAACAATTATAGTGACAGATACTTTTAGCATGTCTCTCAATATGTAGTTTCATGACCTCATTACATTTGAAAATGTTGTTTTTTTGTCTTTTGATCAGCTCTGTATTATATGAATGGAGGGAGACGAATAAACTTTTTCTTTATTTATGAATTGTATACAGTACAGACAATTCCACTTATTTGTATACAGTAATTATCTGAGAATATTATTCTACTATCCAGAGTATTCAATTAGCTGATAAATATACTTTCATCAAGGGGAGATAATGCATGATCTAATAAATACACAAACAAATGTTTGACAAATAAAATAAATTTTAATATAATATAAATGCAGACATGTGTAAGATGCAGATGATCACATTTGTTGAACCAGTATACTGTTTCTCTTTGGCACAATATAACAGGATCCTCCAATGTAACAAAATATGGTGACACAACAATACACAGCAACACAAAAACAACCTCACCAACATTTGAGCAAGATAAATTTACAAAAACAAATAAATTTTAAACAATATACATGGAGAGTAATTTGAATGAATCCTATTCTAAAAACTGTGTCCTGAATTTTTTTTACCAGTGCATGTATCGAAAGATTTGCATAACATGTTTATTTTTGTTTTGAAAAAAAAAAGACAAATATTTATTCAGTAGTTACACCAAAAAGCAAAATAACATAACATACACTTTACCATTGGGAATAATATGAACTGGAAGGGGAGGTAATAAATTGCCTAGACAATAATATTGTCTATTTACCAAACTACATGAGCAACAAATCTCTATATTTTGATTTCTGTTATAACCTTACGATTTTAAAAATCAAATTAATTATATTGCTGCCTTCATTTAAATAAAAATTATGCCACTTATAAAATATGATGATAAACTTTAAATTGAATGTCAAGAAAATATTAACAAGAAAATGGTTTTGTTTTTAATTTTACATCAAAAGTTTGTTATGTAAATGCACCAACTCTTCTTTTGATGTATAACTTTATCAATTATTTTTTTTAATCTTAACACTGTAGTTGAAAAAAAAATATATGCATTTTCTGCTACCAAACGGAACATGTCATTGCCCAATCAACATCTAATTAACTCGTGAGGGAATACAATAATTGATTGGTGTTAAACACCAACTTTGGCAATATTTCAGCTATATCGGAATTAAAACCAAAATTTATTTAAAAATAATATTAAAGGGGCATTATCTGCCAAAATCATAAATTTTTGTTACCCATGAAAACTATCAGATATGATTGATGCCTTAATAAAACGTGTTGCTGTAGCTTATAAATGTTATGAAATGTACGCGCATCGGGGGAAAAAGGTGCAACGGCTCGTGTTTTGAGATCGATCAAGAAATGGACGCCGTCTTATTAATTATCGGCATTGTTTACAGGGTTTGCCGAATCGTCATTAAATCAGTACAACAATGCACTTATTTCTTATTTTCTGTGAATCTGCTTTTAGTCGGCGTTAATTACGGACAAAGAACCATGCAAGTTTGCAGTTAATAAGCGACAAAATACAAATTATTCGTTTTTACCTGTCACTAGTAACGTCAGTTGCATACAGAAGAGAGCGAGGTCAAATTATTTGCTTGCAAGGAAATAATAAATTGATGGTAATTTTCATTCTCAAAAGGCAAAAAGTGGTACGATAAGCTGTTTAATGTGAACTATTTACCTTTATTTCATCATTTTAAAGCTATTTACCAATTTCCAAAACATATAATTTTTTTGGTCAAAATCGTAGCTAATGCCTCTTTAAGATTTTATAATGATAATTACATGTAACAGTATGCAACTAATAATTCCATGTATGAAATACTTTTTTGTCTGTGAATGCCATAAGGTAGACTACAATGTAAAAAAACAAATGCTGGTAACTAATTTTTAATAAACCAAAATATGTAAGCTTTGAAAAGTTGCATTGATCTAAAAATTCAGAATATAAATTTGAAACAAAGTACATATTTTGTTTCTCATGTCTATTAGTTTAAAAAATGGTGGGGCTATGTAATTTTGTTTTTATTTTTGTTTATGTATTCTATTTTTCCTTGCTTGTGATATATGTTACAAAAACTATTGTGCACTGATTTAGTAATTATTCTTTAAGCATGAAAATGTACATTTAATTAATAAACAGAAAATATATTTAAAAACAAATGAGTTCAAGTATTGGAAATAAAACAGTGTGACTGTTTTTCTTGACAATGTTGGTGAGCAACAAAAGAAAAAAAGTTTTAAGTTTTGTATGGCCTTGTGGTTATATATATTAAAAATTTCATTTATCCAGAAATAAAAACAAGGGTATTTTTTTTACAAATGAAAAGGAATAATGTTTAGAATTTCAACAGAACTATCAAACATTTTCAGATTGTGTTATTCTTACATTTTGAGAGCTAATTTCATCTAATTTACACCTGAATACACAAGGGGTTGGGGATAAATCTGTAAAAAAAAAGAATTATTTACTTGAAGAAGAATTCCTACTGATTATTTTTTTTACTCTTGTACATGGTTTTGAATGGAGTTTGATAAACATTTGAGGTCAAAATTTTAAACACATATGTAATATTTTGACCAATCTAACATACTATTATAATCAAACATCCTGGCTTAAAGGAAAAGGCCATGGTCTTAACAAGTTAGCGTGAAAATTTAAATGACAGTAAATAAAAGACATTTGTGCTAATGAATGTTAAAAATAGTATACCGTAAGGTGATCGAAGTTGCCTGTAGCACCAAATAATGGGGATCACCATTTTTCAAAACTCTTCAATGTGGAGGAGACAAAAGGCATAATCCATTCTCAGATTTATCCTGCCCGTGACGTCGTACAACCGGTATGGTATAATATATCAGCATTGATCAGGTGCAATTTTATCATTAAAAATTATGTAAATCGTAAAATAACGTCGTATATTTATCTTTTGATATTTACAATATCATTATGGCTTCATGTCAAGCATTTTATTGCACTAACGAAAAGGGAAAGTGTGAGAAAATTTTTTGTTGTTGTAATTACTGGTCAGGACTATCCTTGTCAACACATCGACCAGTGACCACGAAAAATATGGGAAAGTACGATATCATTGGCGACAAAAAAGAAAAAAGCATGTGTATGCATAAAATAAGTTAAAACTGACAGTTATTTAACTTACGGACATTCACGTAAAACATGAAATTATACGTAGACCCCCCCAACTACAAATAAACTCATTTGTTTTATGAAAATGTAACATGGGATGGGAATATTAAGAAAAAAATTAGGACGATATACATTTGTAAACATTGTATTGCAGTTGATCTGATATTAAAACATAACCAAAAGGGCACGATGTTGGGAAGAGTCAAAATTTATTTATTTATTCAACTAACATGATCTGACTCCGTGACGTCACATGAAGAGGTGTCATGGCCGCTTACACTACGACAGGAAATTCCAAATATTCATATTTTTAATTGGGCATATTAATGTTAATAAAGGTGTTTTTTGTTTAATAATTAGTTATTTACAAATAAAAAGTTACAATGTATTAAATTATAACAATTGTTCAACTGACTGGCCTTTTCCTTTAAATTAAATCTTGTACAGGATAATGTGTACCATATAATATCCATTAAGTGATAAAGCTTTAAGAAATTGAAAGAAATAAAAATGACATGGTATGAAAGGCTGAATGTCAGTTAAGCAAGGGCTAATTAAAACAATCGTAATTTTCAATTTCAAAATAATAATGAAAAACAAATTTAATATTTATAACCATTAAAAAAAACAAAGCTGAAAAATAAATGATGATAAAATGGATTTTTTTAATGAGTAATCTGAATTCATTTGTTTTGATTATTTATCAAAATATTCCATGTAAATGAGTTATAAGTAAGTTGATAAAACTGTTGAATAATTTGTTTTTATTTTTATCAAATATCCCATAAGTTGATAAAACTGTTTAATGGCTTTATAACATTCTAACTTCAAATTCTAGTGATGATATGCCTTCCTAATATAACAATTATGTCTATCTGACAATAAATTACAACCACACACAAAAAAAAAATATCACAATTTGTCACTTAAAACAGCTGGGAAACCATTATAACAGAAAATAGATTCCCAAAAAAACAGCAGATTAAAATGATTATATCTCATGATTCAATATTGCAGTTGTTCAATGGAAGCTCACCATTGCCCAATGTTACTTGTATTATAATATTTACAGTATATGCAGGGTCAGATTATCCTGTAGACTCCAGCATAGAACCCCTCATGCTTAGGGGCCCTCAAGCTTGAGGGGCCCTGATAAAAGATTTTCAAATATAAAATATTCAAGATGGGTGCAGGCGAGTTAGAGGATTGCTCTGTCTGAGGGGGCCCCATAATTTCATTAGTCTAGAGGCCTCAAAAGGTCATAATCCGGCCCAGAGTACATGTATATGGCAATTGTTAATATCGGGTATAACCAATATTTATGGTATCGTAATTGCTTCACCGATTCTTAACAGAATTTTACCCTATATACATAACTCATTCATTGTTACCAAAAATATCAGTTAGAACAAATTCAACCTCTAGTTCCTTTAGTAAATGATGTACAAAAATATATTAACAAGTGAATAAGGCTGTCAGTGGAAAGCAAGCAAGTTTTATACTGTTTGATAGTGGAAGGAATATTTTTATATGAACCATTACTGAAAAGCTTCAAATTTTTAGCTGTCAGAAGACAGCAAACTGGGTTTTCTTGCATGACAATCTAGCTTTTGGTCATAATTTGTAAGGAGACCATTCATCGGGCAGGATGTCAAAAGGTAGATAAAAAAAATAATTCTATTGAAATTGAATCTTAATATTTTACAGTTGTTAAGGTCTTATTAAGGTATGTCTAATGGTTTCGGAGATTCATCTGGCGACAACACTATTACACTGTATAAGAAGTGATCTTGGAGGCCATATTTGATATTGTAAAATTTCACAAACTTGGTAATTTTTATGTATTATAGTAGATAAAGTAATTCTAAAGTTTCATTGACAAATATCAAGTAGTTTCCATGACACACTGTTTCCATTGCACTGGCAGCCATGTTTTAGCGTAGTCTTGAAAGGCCATATTCGAAATTGTAGAATTTCAAAAAGTTTGGATCTTACTATTTTATATTACGTAAAACATAATGTTACATTAAGGTAAATAGAGTGGTTTCTGATGAACAGGCTGAACCCCCCCCCCCCTCCACTCAATCAAAGAACACGACCAATCGAACAACCAGATTTTCCGTGGGTTACTAGTATCTGTTATAAAAAAAACAGACCCTTGAGGTTTAATTTGAAAATAGGTTTCACTGTATACCAGTTTAAACCAGTTTAATTGCCATACTACATTGTTATATTAAAATTAAACAAATGAACAGAAGAAAAATTATATTGACAGTAAGCAAACTAAGAACAACAGCGATCATAGAAAGAAACACATTGCATTGTAGATATTTAAATATGACTTTATTGGGCAATAAAAGTGATAACATTGATTTGATCATGAAAAAAATGCAAATTTAACTAGCTGGAACATGATAACAGGAAAAAACAAGGAATGTATGAAAGACTAGATTTTTAAAAACATCATTCTACACTAATTATTGACACATTAATCAAAATCTCTATAAGTATTAATGATAGACCACATTCCAGCTGTCAGTAATGCTACAAATGTCCATAGGGTAACTTTCACCAGTATATTAGATCCATTCTGAGTGAACAACTTTGACAGGGGGTATCTTTTTGGCTTCAATTGTTGTTGTCGTCTTTGAGTTCTTTTTCCTTTAATGATATCGCTGTAAAGAGAAATTAATAAACAATTAAAATAATTACCAGTACCCCTTTTCCAAACAGGAAGTGACATTTTTAAGAAACCAGAAGTGAAAAAATTCTCTAGCAACCATACATTTATTAAATCAGGACACTGAGAGCTATCAAAAGGTTCTTTTATCCAATATTCAATTGAAGAAGAAAAAAATAGCTTCAAACCATTCTTCTTAATCCCTACTTGAACAAAAAGAAAGAAATACAAGTGTAGGTCACTGAAGAATATATCTTGGTGCAATATATTTCCTAAGCACACTCACAAGTCAGAGGTTTATTTTCCATAAAAAACATGTGCTGACCCAATATTCTGACTAAAAACTAAATTAAAAAACACATAAAGGTAATAGTAGGACCAAAAAAAACAAAATAAGTGAATAAAAGATTGTTGTTTAACACGAAGTGAACAATTTTGCAGCTATATCATGGCAAGAACAAGTCACATTTCAATGAGATGATCATGATGTCCGCTTTGTATTAGACCAACACTCTTAGTTTGAGTTTTATAGTGCTAGCTCAATAAAACGACAGCCTGTAGATTGACATGTCGCTCAACTCAGTGACATAACCCTGATTCCAAGCCAACCATTGTTTGCTCTTACTACTTAACACTGCATACTTAGAGGAGATGCAGCAGATACCAATTTGCTAGTCTTTCCTATGACCCGATTGGGTTCGAACCCACGATCTGCCATACTTGTGGCAAGCATGTTAACCATAATATCACCAATGCGGTCAAACAAATTAGTCACAAATTTCCCCTCCACATATCTTCTGTGAGATAACTTACTTCTTTTTCTTGTATGCCATCAGTGCTTCATTAGCTAACTGAGTTGGTGGGTACTGTAGGAACAAATCTCCAGCATCACTGATCAGTTTCTCAAATGGCAAGTTATCAGGTATTTTAGACAATAAGCAGTGTATGACACACATCTCACACTCGCTAGATAAAATCTCTTCTTTACGATATAACACAATCTGTTAAATGTAGAAATGTAAATAGATATTTTAGTATTTAGGGAGAAAAAATTATATCTGTGTTTCCGCTATCCTTCTTGAAAAAAAAGAGGTTTCGGCTTATAATGTTTAACGCCACTTTCAACAATATTTCAGCTATATCGTGGCAGTCAGTTTTATTGGAGGAAACCAAAAACCTGTTGCAAGTCACTGACAAACTTTATCACATATAATGTTGTATCAAGTATATCTTGCCATGAACGGTGTTTGAACTCACTGATTGAACAGGTAGTTGTAAATCCAACTACCATACGATCACGATCACGATGGCCCTGAAAAAAAAATATTGGAGGTAGGTAGGCAAACTTTATATTTTATAGGACAAGGATCTGACTTTGACAGTGCTTGTCCAACAATGGCAATAAAAACCTTAGGGTAAGCAATAAAAATTAGAGTTTTTGGTTTTTTTTAATTTTTTTTAAATCCGTATGTTATATAATTGTATCAGAAAACTATATTAGATATTTCAAACGAAGCAAATATTTGTTATAACTTCTGCACTTCATTTTAATTACAAGTCATAAATTTATGATCCAAGAAACAAAACAACTAGAGGCTCAGTGGGCTGAGCCTGTGTCGCTCATCTTTCATCTGCTTTGAGGAAACTTAATACAGAATCCTCCATAGGTGCTTCCCACCAAGTTTCGATTCATTTGGCTAAGCAGTTTCAGAGAAGATTTTTAGAAATTGACCAACCAGAAACAAGAATGGCCTATGGCGGCCATGTTTGTTAACGGATCGGAACTAAATAATATCTTTATAGAGGACCTTCCAAGGATGCTTCCTACCAAGTTACGGTTCAATTGGCTAAGTGGTTTCGGAGGAGAAGACTTTTTATATTTGGTTTGATTTATTGTGTTTAACACCACTTTCAGCAATATGTCAGCTATATCATGGCGACCAGTTTTAGTAATGGAAGAAGCCGGAGTACCCGGAGAGAACCACCAACCATGGGCAAGCAACTGTTAACTTTATCACTTGTGGCTGCGAGTCGAGTGCACCCTTTTTTGTAATTTACAAAGCCGGGCACAAACCCATGCCATATTGGTGATAGGCTTGTATGAGTTGTTAGGTAATTCAACTACCTAACTCACTGAGCCACCCGGGACCTCGAAGAAGATTTTTTAGAATTCAACCAATCAGAAACAACAATTGCCTGTGGCTGCCATGTTTGTAAACAGATCTGGATGAAATAAGCAATCTTTAAAAAGGATTTTCCAGAGGAGAATTTTTTTTTAGAAATCAATCAATCAGAAACAAAAATTGCCTGTGGTGGCCATGTTTGTATACGAATCGGGACGAAATGAGCAATCTTTATAGAGGACCTTCCAAGGATGCTTCCTACCAAATTTCAGTTCATTTGGGAAAGTGGTTTCAGAGGAGAAGATTTTTTTTAGAAATCAACCATTCAGAAACAAGAATTGCCTGTGGCGGCCATGTTTGTTAACGGCTCGGGACGAAATGAGCAATATTTATAGAGGACCTTCCATAGATGCTTCCTACTAAGTTACGGTTCATTTAGCTAAGCAGTTTCAGAGGAGAAGATTTTTTAGAAATCAACCAATCAGAAACAAAAATTGCCTGTGGTGGCCATGTTTGTTAACGGACCGGGAACGAAATGAGCAATCTTTATAGAGGACTCCCCCATAGATACTTCCTACTAAATTTCGGTTCGTTTGGCAAAGCGGTTTCAGAGTTGAAGATTTAAAAAAATCGACCAATCAGAAACAAGAATTGCCTGTGGCGCCATGCTTGTTAATGGATCGGGACAAAATGTGCAATCTTTAGAGAGGACCTTCCATAGATGATTCCTACCAAGTTTCAGTTCATTTGGCTAAGGCTTTTCAGAGGAGAAGATTAAAATGTGAAAAGTTATCGGACAACAGACCACGAATGCCAAGTGATGGCAAAAGCTCACATTGCCTTTGGCAAGGTGAGCTAAAAATTCAGTGGGGAAAATTGAACTCTCTATATCCATTTATATTTTTAGTGCAATGACCATTCTGATAGATTTCAAAAACATAGGTAGTGTATCTAATACTATTATGAAAACAAACATATGGTGCAATCTTGCTGGGAGGAGGGAAGGTTATAAGAGAGTGCCTATGTTACTGTAATAATATAGAAATTGTACCTCAAAAATTGAAATAACCATAATTTCACTCAAATTAAATGCAAATACACAATACATATATTGGAAGAGTTATGATTGTCTCATTTCAGAATCATACGAGTAAAAAATATTTTGATCACAATACCTCAAATTATTTGAAGAATTCATTTCATCTAATGTTCTACTCGATGAAATTAATTTTTCAAATAATTTGATGTATCGTGATCAAAATCTTTTTTATAGAACATATTTGATACATAATTTAATAATTATAGATATCTAATTTAGTGTGCATGACACATTTCTTGACACATAAGGTATGTTCAAAGTCAACTTATCCTAAGAACTTACAGCTGCAGCGAGGTATATTGGCATTAAACCATGATTAGCTATAAAGAAGTCATACAATCGTACAATATGTCTGATATCATCTAACACGTGACCAAACCATGTGATTAACCAACTCAAACTAAATACTGTTCCAACTTCCGAGCTGAAAAAATACAGTAAAGTTATATATACATTAACAAATGAACTCAAAAATGTGGTTGCTATTACATTTTTTTTAGCTTGTGTTGACATAAGACCAATTTTTATGCTCCTTAGCAATGGTTCAATTTTAATTCCAATAAAACTTTTCTTAAATTTGATACAGGCTAGAATGTAAATATATAAAAAAAAACTTATTTAAAGAAAAAGTGTAAAGATACCACATATGTAATCAAAAGTCATAAATTGAAGCAGCACATACAATACAATACGGCAAAAAGAAAAATAATAAAAAGACTTGACAATGGTCCATAAAACACTGGTCAATCAGGAGGTTTAGACTTGAAGAGATCAATGTTGAAATCCTGTAACACATGCTTGTTGTGGATGATCATGGTTGCAATAAGTGTAGTATATGCATACAAGATGATAGGAACAGATTTATCTGTAAAACTGGGAGGAATTTTAGATTTGACTGAATTTTGATGAATGATATTGCCTCAGTAAATGACATATAAACCTTTCTTGGCAAACGAAAGTTAAAGTTTAATGCCACTTTCAACAATATTTAAGTTATATCGTGGCAGTCAGTTTTATTGGTGGATGAAATCGGAGGACCCGGAAAAAAACATTGATCTGTCGTAGGTCACTGACAAACTTACAACTTGAGTGGGGGTAAGGAATGTTATCTGTGTCATCTTTATTAATGTCAACAGGTTTGAAAAGTCCAAGATTATTCTTGTAAGCTTCTACTGATTTGAATTCAGATTTGTAAAAAGGTTTTCCAGACATGAGTTGTACACAATTCTTGTGGTCGTATAAAAACAGTTACGGTACCTTTTCTGAAAAAGAATATTCGGTAATCACTAACCTTTCCATAAAATCTCTTAGTTCTGGATTAGCCCTTCCAACAATAGGATACAAGTAATTTAACATGTGCTTTGTTCTATCCATATTAGAGTCCATAAAATCTCTAAAAATAATCACAAGTTTTCAAATGAAATATTCAGTCTTGATATTTAAGCATATATATATATATTTTTTTCAATTCTTTCAAAATTTTGATCAAAGATACTTTTGACTTTGCAAAAATAAAATTGCAAAAGAAGAAATCAGCATTCATAATTTGAATATCTTTATGTTTCAAATCATTTTCATAATTTCTAAACCTAAATCATATGTAAATGAATATTTGATACCTTTAATAAACAAGAGGAGAGCCCATCGGCTAGTATGCTCAACTAAGAAATATAGTCAATTATGTAGATTTGTATGTACAAGGTACAAAATTTTGACCAATATTATATATTTAGTCCCACACTAACATTCCTGTGAAACTGGTTGAAATTATCTCCCTTCTTTATATTCTCTTCTTTTTTTTTTAATAAACAAAATTTCCAAATAAAATTTTTTAGATTACAAAATGACTTCATTCTGTATTGGTGATATAAAAATAATTTACGTACATTTGATACAATAGGTGATAAAGTTTGTCAGAGACTTACGTCAGGTTGGTGGTTCTCTCCGGGTACTCCAGTTCCCTTCACCAATAAAACTGACAGCCACAATATAACTGAAATATTGTTGAAAGTGGAGTTAAATACCATAACTCCCCCCTCCTCCCATTATGTATTACCAGGTACAATAATATCCTCCTTTAAATTCATTTACATAAAAATGTTTACATTTGTCTATAAAATGTTTACCTGAGGTGATTTAAAGACAAAATATCCATCAATGCAAATCCTACATCTTCACCTACTACAAGTAATACTGTTACACAGATATCATGGTAACCCTACAATAAAAGTTAGATGTAAAACTATGGGCATTCGTTAAATGCCATTGAGGGGCTGTTATGGTCGTGATAATATGGTAGCTGGACTTACAACTACAGGTGCAATCAGTGCCTATCATCACAAAAGTTGAGTTTGAATCCCACTCATGGCAAGGTATACTTGATACAACATTATGTGATAAAGTTTGTCAGTGATTTGTGGCAGGTCAGTGGTTTTATCCGGCACCCTCCACCAATGAAACTGACCGCCTTGATATAACAGAAATATTGTTGAAAATGGCATAAAACACCATAAACTGCCTTTGTAAGTGTCCATCTTTATATTGTGAAGGAGTGAGTGATTGTAGTTTAACACCCAGTGAGCAATTTTGCAGCTATATCATAGCAAGAACTAGTTATATTTCTGTGAGATGATGATGATGATTGCTTTGTACTAGACCAACATGCTTAGTTGGATTTTCATAGTGCTAGCTCACTGAAATAGCAGTCAGCTGGTAAACACGTCTCTCTAATTGAACACATTATTTTGATTCTGAGCCAACCAGTCTTTGCTGTTACTCCTTAAATGCAGAGAAGCAGCTATTCAAATTCCATAGACTTTGGTTTGACCCGACCTGGGCTCAAACCCACAATCTAGGTTGCATGTTAGCGAAGAATCAGTAAATACCAATTTTATAGTTTTTGGTGTGACTCGAACCTACAACCTACTGCACTCTAGGAAAGCATTTGTTAGACTGCTGGAAATACATGTATATTAAAATATTAATCAAGACATAGGTATATTCCATTGAATGGATAAACCCCTTCAAATTTTGTGTGCCCATTCCAAGCAAGGATATTGGGTGTATCAACATGTTTTCTTCCTTTTGTGTTGTCAGGTTTGGTGTATAACTTTGTTTTTACCAACATTACCGTAAGAAAGTCCCAGGCTCAGCCTACAGAGCTTCCCGATACCTCCCTACGTGTTTGAATTAGACGGATTAAATTAAAAAAGATGTTAGATATTAAGGCTACATTTAATGTTTATTTTAGAGGATTTCAATATATTTCTGGTTTGGATTGAGATATGTTTCTCTGTTTAAACAAAGTTCTAAACAGTACTAGATGATGTGAAATACATACGCTTCACGTTAATTCTTTGTTGTTAAATCTTGAATTCTAAAATTCTCATCTTGAATTATTGACAACAAATAAATTTAGCTAAATTTAATCGAGGTCATACATTTGTGTTGCATTGTATTTCTGGAACATTTAATACAAAGTAAATTTAGCAGCAGATGTATTGAGTGAGTGAGTGATTGTTGTTTAAACCGGGACCAGGGGTATAAATAGCTGTGGGCGAAGCAAACATTCAGCTTGTTCATTATTTTGACCACGGTTATCTCGAGGAGGAAAAATCGATGATACATAGTTTCAGTTACTTTTGAAGCAAACTATTTGACAGGCACGGTCACTAGTGTTCCTCCCAACAAAACTTTCAGTCTTATTAAAAATAATATTCTTCATCAGTCTAAAAACTACAAAAATCACTTCGAAAATTCAAATTTATGAGGTACTAGTATGTGACTTTAGGTCATGTTGGTCATGTGACATACAGTTTCATAAATATGCTGTTCATATCAACAGGGATTTTTGTTTATCATTCTATTAATAACATAAGACCCTGAGTGATCTGATGATAAGCTCTACCCACACATTTTGTCGGTAGGCACTACCGCAAATGCCGCTTTAACGCCAACTCAGTAATTTTTCAGCTAAATCATGGCGAGAACAATTTAGTTTTGAATGAGATGATGATGAGGTCTGCTTTGTACTGGACCAACACACTTAGTTGGATTTTTTATAGTGCTAGCTCAATGAAACAACAGTCCGTGAATAGACATGCCACCCCGCTCGGACAGAATATCCTCATTCCAAGCCAACCAGTCTTTGCTCTTTCCTCTTAATGCTGTGTGCTTAGTGGAAAAGCAATAAATACCAATTTTATAGTCTTTGGTTTGACCCGATCAGGGCTCGAACCCAAGGCGGAGCACACTAACAATTACATCACCAATGCAGATGCATTGAATAACTATTCTGTTGACAAAGATACCGGTATATATAGCAATAAGATATTTTATTTTAATAATTTACCTGATAATAATGTAATTCTTCATGATTGACTAATACTCTCATAATTAAATCAATTAACTGGTCCTGTAATGCTAATCTAACATCATTGTCCATACCTTAAAAAATACACGAACAAAACAAAGTGAAAAGTTCCAATAGAACTCGAAGTGTTTTATAAAAAGAATGCACCAAGAAAAATAATGGAAGAAAACTTGCTATCAGGATGACAGTGTATCTTCCAATTTCAATCAATGATGAGCATATAAAATCTTGTCACAGCAGTTTTATGAAGGAATAAGAGATCAAAGGATTGTGAATGAAAGGTCATCATAAAAACCAGAGGCTCCCAGGAGCCTGTAATCGCTCACTTGGATCAAAGCTACTTTCAATAACAACGCAACTGCACTGCGGCAGCCATCTTGGAAGAGGACCATCAAATGACTATTCCATCAAAGTTTGGTTCTAATTGAGCTACTGGTTCCAGACAAGATGGTTTTTATGTGAATTTCCCATAGGGTCCTATGTTAAACTAAGTACAGCTGTGCAGCCATCTTGGTCAGAGGGCAGGACCACCAGACACAATTTTGGAAGAGGACCATCCAATGGCTATTTTATCAAAGTTTGGTTCCAATTGAGCAACTCAAAGGTTCCAGACAAGAAGATTTTTATGTGAATTTCCCATAGGGTCCTATGTTAAGCTAAGTTCGGCTGTGGGGACCATCATGTTCGAAGGGCCAAACCGTTGGACACATTTTTGGAAGATAACCATCCAATGACCATTTCATCAAAATTTTGTTCTTATTGAGCAAATGGTTTCAGACAAGAAGATTTTTATGGGAATTTCCCATAGGGTCCTATGTTAAATTAAGTTCGGCTGTGGTGGCCATCTTGGTCGGAGGTATAAAATGCCGGACATAATTTAGGAAGGGGACCACCCAAGGATCATTTCAGCAAAGTTTGGTTGAGATTGGCTCAGTAGTTTCAGAGGAGAAGATTTTTTTTTAATTTCATCCCCCCTTTTTTCTATTTTTAGCTTGGTGGCCAGCTTGGTTGGAAGTCGGGATCACCGGACACAATTTTGGAAGGGGGCCATCCAAGGATCATTCCACCGAAGTTTGGTTGCAATTGGCTCAGTGGTTTCTGAGGAGAAGATTTTTATGTGAATTTCCCATAGGGTCCTATGTTAAGCTAAGTTCGGCTGTGGGGGCCATCTTGGTCAAAGGGCCGAACCGCCGGACATATTTTTGGAAGAGAACCATCCAATGACTATTTCATCAAAATTTTGTTCTTATTGAGCAAATGGTTTCAGAAAAGAAGATTTTTATGGGAATTTCCCCTAGGGTCCCATGTTAAATTAAGTTCGGCTGTGGCGGCCATATTGGTTGAAGTTCTGAAATGCCGGACACATTTTGGAAGAGGACCACCCAAGAATCATTTCAGCAAAGTTTGGTTGAGATTGGCTCAGTAGTTTCAGAGGAGAAGATATTTTTAAAATTTCATCCCCCTTTTTTCTAATATGCATAATCGGTCAAAATCGGCAAAAGTTCAAAGTTCATAAAAAATCCTGTAATATATGTTTAAAAGCTCATCATTATGCTTTAACAGTTCAAATTTGGGCACATTCTGGCTTAAAATAGAGCAGTTTTGGCCATTTGAAGAAATTTCTATTTTTAGTAATGGCGGCCATCTTGGATACAGGACGGCGCTGACGGACACAATTTTTAAAGGGGACCACCTAAGGATCATTCAGACAAAGTTTGGTTGAAATTGGCCTAGTGGTTTCTAACAAGAAGATTTTTAAATGAATTTTTGCTTATTTATGCCTAATTTGCATAATCGGTCAAAATCGGCAAAAGTCCAAAGTTCATAAAAAATCCCATAATATATGTTAAAAAGCTCATCGTTATGCTTATACAGTTCAAATTTGGGCACATTCTGACTTAAAATAAAGCAGTTTTGTCCATTTGAAGAAATATCTATTTTTAGTAATGGCGGCCATCTTGGATGGAGGGCGGGGCTGTCGGACACAAGTTTGAAAGGGACCCACCCAGGGACCATCCCTGCCAGGTTTGGTTTAATTTGGTTCAGCGGTTTCAGAGAAGAAGATTTAAATGTGATCTTTTATCAAAATATACCTAATTTGCATAATCGGTATAAATCGCTGAAAGAAAAATTTCACAGAAAAATCCGGAATAATGTTAAACTATTCATTGCCATGTAGCTGCAGTTAAAATTTGAGCTCATTTTGACTTATACTAAAGCAGCAATGGACAATTAAAATTTCATCCCCTTTTTTCTATTTTTAGCTTGGTGGCCATCTTGGTTGGAAGTCGGGATCACCGGACACAATTTTGGAAGGGGCCCATCCAAGGACCATTCCACCAAAGTTTGGTTGCAATTGGCCCAATGGTTTCTGAGGAGAAGATTAAAATGTGAAATGTTGACGGACGGACGACGAACGACAAACGACGGACGAAAAGTGATGACAATAGCTCACATGACCTAAAGGCCAGGTGAGCTAAAAAGGAAAATCAGTTTCTCTATGATATTTTTATAAACTGTAAACTGACACCTATTAATTTTATTCTCTCTACTCTACTCTTCTCTTGATATATATTGTATTTTTGTATACGATGAAAAATATATTAAATGTATATAATTTGAATTTGAATTTTTGGTGTTTAATGCCACTTTCAGCAATATTTCAGCTATATCATGGCGACCGGTTTTAGTGGTGGAGGAAGCCTGAGTACTCGGAGAGAACCACCGACCCTGGGCAAGCAACTGGTAAACTTTATCATGTGTGGCTGCGAGTCGAGTACACCCTTTTTGTAATTTACAAAGCTGGTCGCGAACCCACGCCATGTTGGTGATAGGCTTGTATGAGCTGTTAGATCCAACAACCTAACTCTAAATGTATATATGTTGTTAGAATATTATGTGAATATTTTATATGATATATTATGTATGTGATGTACAATGAACAAAACAAGTTTCTGAATGTAGATCCAGAAACTAATTATCTACCTACATATATTGGATGATAATGTCTGACCATACCATAACCTGCCACATTTTTGTGTCTCTCCCAAGCCAGGAACTGGATTTCTAACATCATATGTTGTGGTCTTTTTTGTATTCAATGAGTAATGGTAAGAGGTGATTGTTCGTTTTGTTGATATTGAAGGAATTGTTGACTATCACTGTTTAAACTTTTTTTTCATAACATTAGTATAAATTTCATATATTTAAGAAAAATGATACAATGTACAAAGCATTGTGAAAATTATGCAACTGCAATAATTTTATACTACACAAGAAATATGGAATTCTACATATTTCTTGGAACCAATAAGATATCTGTTTATGTATAGGTCTTATTATCATTAAGAGATTACTTAAAGCATATACCTTCTTCTCCCACGATTTTGTTGTGATTTTCATTTTTTCACAATCACCAAGACTCAGCAAGTTTGATCTAACTCTTTTCATGATTGATTGATTGATTGGTGTTTTAGCAGGTACCCTCCATTATTTCAGCTATATTGTGGCATGTCTAACCCTTTTCAAAACCATATTTGTTGACACATGCAGAAAGTTAGATAATATATCTTACCAGGAGGAAATCTTTTTAAGGTTCTGTTAACATCCATCACAACCTGATTGTAATCTCTGTGACCTTCCAGGACAGAACTCTCTGTAATGAAACACATCTTAAAACCATTTAACAGTGCACTCAAACCTGCTTTAAAAAGCACCTCTATTTAACAAATCTGTCTACCGGTATTTAGGGCAATCTCATTTTTCCAGTTACTGAATAGTGCATATAATTTTAACCTGTATATAAAGGGCAACTGCTCATAAAGGCCACATTATCAGGTTCCCTTGAGTAGCCTTTATATACAGGTTTGACTGTACTTCTCATTTCAAATCAAGCCTTCATCAATAGTTTCTCAAGAGTATGTATCACTCACCATTTAAGGCAATGAACAAAACAATTCATCGTCAGACGGTAACAAGCATTTTTGATTTCAGGTAAGCATCAAAATTACAAGTTTGGTAGATGGTTACTCTACAATCATATACATATATGGATGAATATCTTTAAATATGTCAAATGGTTTTTTTTGGAAAAGAAGCTCTTTACATGGTGGTAATTATCTTTGATTTCAGATCAGCTCCAAAATCAGAAGTTTGAGAGAGGTCTATATACTCTAGTAACATTTGTACTGGAACATTATTTGGTTTCAACTTCTGAGAAGCTGCTTAAATATATTTCAAATAGGGTCCTACATGTATGTTAAACTAAGTTCTGTGGTGGCAGCCATTTTTGATTTTTGATCAAACTAGTAGAGCATCATCTTCTGTGGTGGCAACCATCTTTGATTTTTGATCAAACTAGTAGAGAATCATCTAAGGAATATTTTTACAATATCACAATTTAATCTTCCGTACATGTACATGTGGTTTCTAAGAAGAATATTTTTGAAATTTCAGCCAATAAGTGTGCATAACTGGCTTGGCAGCCATGCTGAATTTCTGATGAGCACCAATAACTCATTCTTTGTAAACTACCACTAAATGAATAGATCTGTCATTGTTGATCCAAATGGCCAATTGGTTTCAGAGAGAGGGAAAAAAAAGTTACAACCTACAACGACAGATGCCAAGTGATGTCAAAAGCTTACATTAAATCCACCCTAATCTCATTATATAATGTTTTAATTTAAAAAACCCTTTACACATTGAATTGTAATATAGTTAAAATAACCTGGTTTAGAGGGAATGTTAGAAATGTCAGCCTCCAACAATTTTGGCCACACTTGTTTTCTAATTTCATCATTGACAAGTCCTCCATAACTAATAGCAAATTTCTGGAATGTTGTCATATTTGCAGCTTCATCTGTTAATGCTTTTTTAATAAAATTTGCTTTTTTATTTAGTCCTGAAAAAGAATGAAAGAACAATTTTATTGATTAGGGCATGTAACAGTTGTATATTACATATGCATTATCTGGTAACAACAGTCAGAACTTAACCAACGGTAGAATTTTCAGATAGGAGAAGTCAGGCACATCAGCAGACTTTACACTATCAGAATTCTCTGTTGGTAGAACTGCTTATGCCCGTTTTAATTTTAACAGGGGAATTCTCCTAGATCGTGTAGCTATATATATATTTATATAATTTTAACCACTGTTACATTACATACAAAGCAAATCTCTTGGTTTGTAGGGGTAGGGGTGCCATGGGGTGGGGAGGGATATTAAACAATAATATATCATGACTGTTTTTATTCAAACCATAATTTATTGTATGATGGTAGAATATCATATAAAACAATTTACTGTAATTTTAAGCATATAGTATACAATTAAAAAACAATCCCATTTCGTGTGTTATTTTATAATATTGATGAAATACCATATGGAATTTCCGTCATGTCTGGTTTTAACTTTTCGGTCTTCATGATCATCTTCTGCAAATCACAATATATCGCTTACCCCATCGAAACATTGTTAAAATTACATAAAATGTACACAAAATGATATTAGAAATGTATATTTATTATTTATGCATCAATTTTTAAAATGACTTTATCATCTAAACTGTTGAAATGACACATAACAAAGAATATACTCTATAATTGTTAATGTTATAAGCGATCGTTACTCATGCGGGAAAATGGCAACAAAAAGTCCACAAAAAACTACCCGGCTTCGCCGGGCAATAAGCATGAACAAAGCTGAAGACATCTGTAAAGAGGAGTTTAAAGATAGAAAAAATCAACCAGATAAACCGTGAGTTCTATGAATTGGAACATTGAAACAAACTATGGCTATTTAAAACTATCCCAAACAGGCCTTTGCTTGGCTTTTATTCTCAAGTAACATGGCATTGACCTTATCGTGTTCACTGGTGCGATTTCACGTGGTAAGATAAAAATAGAAAGAAATCCCCTGTGATTGGAGAATGTTTAAATGTATACAAAGCATGTAAGTCCTTTGGATCATTTGTACAGTGAACATTTAGAAATAACAATATCTGGCTGATTGTTTATACTTGTCTCATATAATTTCAAAATGTTGATAGAAGAAGAGTGTGGAAATTCTATCAGTTCAGCATCAACTCCTGTTGCAAGAGATTTTGACAATCACAATGAAAAAGAAACACAAACTGTTAAATGCAGACAATCTCAGAATGTGCTGCAGAAGAATGAGACAAACAATAATAAAAAGAGTTATGAGGAACATTGTGAGTCTTGTAAAAAGGAACAAAGTATACATAGAAAACCCAAAAGGCGCAGAAGTTCAATTCTTGAAGGAATAGAATGGTTCAAAAAAACATATAATGAACCAGAGTATGTAATGGAGGGAAATGATAAGGATGGAAACGCAGAGTAAGTTTGCAATTCTTCATAGAAGTGTAATGTGAACTATGCCAAGCTATTTATTAATACACTTTTTTCTTTTTTTCACTATGAATGATTATCCATACTTTCCAGCATAAGTTTTCCATAGAAAATCATGTTTGAGTTTTACAATATGAAATAGCACCATTTGCCAGTTTCTGAATCGATTCTAAAATGATATGCTTTTGACAATTTTTTTGTTTGAGCCATTTTCCTTGCGGAGGACAAAATGCTTCTCGTTCCATGCAAGAGCAACGGAAAGATCAACAAATTTGAGCATAATTTTCCTAAAATTTATAGATATTTGAACCTTGTAAAATAACAAGTTAATTTGATAGCAAATAAAAAAATAATAAGTCGTTACAACAATTATATTTGATACAGAGTATGACAAAAATGTATGTTATTTTGGTTGAACATTGCATGAAATATGGACACTTTTGTCCGGCTTAAAGTGAATCATCAAAATTGTGGAACAAGGATTTAATTTTATAATGAAGTCGGAAACTGGCAAATAGTCAATTGAATATGCACATTATAGAGACCTTCCATGACAATAAGCATGATAGACCCAAAACGTAAACAGTTCCTCTACTTTTGTAATTTGTATATCTGTTACTGATAAATAAAATGAACCATGAATATCACTGCAGTAATATATACATAAAGGTCAAAATGATATACATATTTTATTAAAAAAAACATGAAATACATAGGTGCAATGCAATGCAACAGTGTTTTTTTAAATACCTGTATATAAAATTGCAAGTGTAATAGGCCAAATTAAAGTTACCGTATTAGTTTTTGAAATGATAATCAATAGAATTTAAGGGGAAATGTTTTTATATGTATATCTGTTTCAGATTAATGTAATATTTTAATGAAGTAATTCCAATAAAATTGTGTAATTAATTACATGTACTTTGCTTGCTTTGTACTATGTGTATATGTATTATGGTCAGTATATTGGACTTGGTCTTGGCCTTCTAATGAAATTGAAGAATTTGTATTTGTATATACCGGTACATTGTATATCTGTGATCAAATGGTAGCTATATATTCATTGACTGATGATTTAAAATCTATGTAATATAAGATTGCTTGTTTTCATAAAATTAAGATGTTTTTTTAAAAACCATCTGCATTATAAATTTATAAAATTTAATAGTTTTTATCTTTAAATATTTATCTGTAACATAAGCTTTCAATATATACCAAAAATCATATTGTTTATTTCAGATTACATAAACATGCAGATTCCCTGTTTAGTACGGCCAGTGGATTTACAAATTACAGAGGATTATTAAACTTATGCATTTTGTTATTGGTAAGTTTTGAAATGTTTCCTGCAATATATTGTATAAGTATTATAGGTAAAGGTAATTTTCCATAAATTGTATGATTTATTTTTCATGTACGAGTGTTACTTTTATGCCAAGATTTATACTTCATGTGGCAAACAAGCTGGAGATTAGCCTGTCCTAAAGATCAAGCTTAATTATGAACTCTGGCATGGAGCCTGGAGGACAGTGATTTCAATGTCAAAAAAATGTCTTATAGTTCAAAAAAGACATTTTATGTACCATTTCATTGTCATTTTTTTCAGAGTATGCTTATTATTTTTTTCTATGGTAAAAATGAAAAAAGAAATTGCACAATGCTGTCTCCCCTCTCCACTGGTACCTTCCTGATAAAAAGTAAAAATTTCAAATTTTATACAGGTAACATAGGGATAATGTAATTTATTAAAACTAAGGTAAATTTCCCTCAGCCATAGGACCGCATCAGTGGTGTAACGGCAAGCATGCTTTTCTCGAGTGCGGTAGATCATGGGTTTGAGCCCAGATCGCGTCAAACCAAAGACTATAAAATTGGTATTTGTTGCTTCTCCGCTAAGTACACAGCATTAAGGAGAAAGAGCAAAGACTGGTTGGCTTGGAATCAGGATAATGTGTCCAAGTGGGGCGACATGTTGTTTAAGTGAGCTAGCACTATAAAAATCCAACTAAGCATGTTGGTCTAGTACAAAGCAGACCCCATCATCATCTCATTGAAAATTAACTTGTTCTCACCATGATATAGCTGAAAAATTACTGAGTTGGCGTTAAACAATAATCAATCACTCACCCTGAGCCATCGGTAACTGATTTTGACTATCATGTTTAGGCCCTTTGGTTTTCTTGCTCCCAAAGACTTTATATTATTTGACTGCCATCTTTTGACTATGATAGGTCTTGTTTATATTTTTCATTGTACATGTGAAACAGTTTACTTTTGAGATCTGCATTTCCAAAATTCCACAGGTAAATCTGTATTGCCTCAACTGTAGTTATCATTAATTGTTAAATAAACACCTATTGTAATCTGTTTTTTTTGGCATTCTTTAAATGTAATATTTCAAAATGTTGGCATTGATTGGAGTCAGCCTTGAGGTTCATGTGTCCTTGTTCCAAGACATGACCTTGTCCATACTGAGATACACAATGGTGAATCAAAGGGAGACAAATTCAATACTTAGTACAAAACAATAAAATGTATTACAAATTGTGAGATTTAATTTTTGTGATCGGAATCTGTTCACAATTTTCGCATTAATAACAACTAGATAAAAATTTACTGTATTCAAGCCTATAGCAACGACCATTTGATTTTATTGGAAATACATATAAGTTGTTTTATAATGTAAATCCAAGAGGTCACCTCTATTAAGCAGTCGCCTGTATTAAAAGGTCACCTTTTTCTTTTCCTGTCATAGAAAATTTCATATGAAATAAATCTCTTTTAAGAGGTAACTTGTCTTATAAGGCAATTTTGTCTTTGTCCCAAAGGTGACCTCTTAATACAGGTGGTTTGACTGTATATATTTTTGCATACAATAAATTGTTATATTTATTTATGCAACTCTGAATAGGTTTTCACATCTCAAGGACTTTTTGCCTCCAGTCATAATAATATTCTTACAGCGATGACATTGACCCATTTTACATGTTTTTATTAATGGCCATCACATATGTTATGTACATATTGTATATGATATGTTTTCAGCAAGGTTGACCTTCAGTTATTGATTTTTCTCCACTTTGCTACATTTTGGTATAGTCTATACTAACGATAATATAAACACATTGAGCTGGATTGCATTACAAACATGTAAATAAAATTGTGTTTTTCAAAGTGGGATTAAGATAAGCTGATTTGAGGTTACTGGGTATTAAATGAGTCACCTTATTAGCCTGTCCATTGTCCAAATGTGAAAGTTTCATCAGCTATACAATTGAAGTGTGGACACAATAATTTGATTGTCACACAGTACATAACAAATAGTCCTCGAAATGAAAATTTTAATTTACTTCTCCGAATCGAATTATTGAATTTATTTTTATATACATTTAGTAGTTCTAAATAAAAACTGAAAAATTTACTGTCCAAACAAAGTTTTACCATATTTAATATGAATAAAATACATCTGAAACTGAGACAAAAAAATTGAATTTATGAAGAAAGCATTTTATTTTCTTATAAGAATACATCTGAAACTGAGGTAAAAAAAAATTAGAACTTATATATGAAGAAAGCATTTTATTTTCTTATAAGAATACATCTGAAACTGAGGTAAAAAAAAATTAGAACTTATGAAGAAAGCATTTTATTTTCTTATAAGAATACATCTGAAACTGAGACAAAAAATTGGAACTTATGAAGAAAGCATTTTGTTTTCTTATAAGAATACATCTGAAACTGAGACAAAAAATTAGAACTTATGAAGAAAGCATTTTGTTTTCTTATTATATCTCTCATCTTGGCATATATATAATTGAAGGAGGAGAAGTTACTTAGATATCCTCAGGATTTTACCTAGATACATGCATTTCAATGGAAAATTTGAATTTTATTTTTATAAAATAAAATAAACCCTGTAATAAATAATTTGAAGAATATCCAAATAAAGATAAGATTTTAGTGTCAACAAGGACCAAAGGTAATTTAAATGACTGATACTATATTTAACTTCTGTTGATAGAAATCAACATAAATCAACATAATTAAATTGCATTGAAGTATAAAATTGTAGAATCACCATGATTAATATGCTTGGCTTCACCTCAGATAGTTCCTGTAGATCAAAAATATGCTAATCATTGATTGGTCATTGAAGATAATTGTAGTTTTTCATCTCACAGTCAGTTTAAGGTATCCAGTGACACCCACATAAATCATAAACATCATAATGAGTTTAAGATGGCCCCTAATTTAAAGTTATCTATCTTAATTTCTAATATAACAAATGCTGTATCAGTGTAAAAAAAATTTCTCTTACGGATGCAAGGGTTATCTCAAAGATGATAACTGGATGCATGTTATGTAATCTACAAATACTGTCATCAGTAACTAAGCTTATTTACTTTGGTACATAAACTAAGAAACTTCAGTTTAGGTACATTTGTAAACATAGTGTAATCGTTAAGTAATTATTGATATATACATGTAACTTGTGACATAATTTATTATTTACATATTGTCTGAGTGATAAGATGAAGAAATTATTAATATTATGTAATAGTTTTAAGTTCATTAATGGTAACTGTCTAGTATACAAGTTAAGTACATGTGTATACATGTAGTAATTGCTTATTTTGTCAATCATTGCTGGTAATCTTTTTATTTTTCAATCAAGTTTATCTATATTTCGATTCATTATATATCTTATAATCCATAATTAATGAATAAATAATCTTACAGATTATCCTATAAATCCTTTTGAAGGATAAGTTTATTATTATTTTTTCTATATTAATTTGATTAACGGAAAAGCTAAGTCAACCTTCCCAGGGCGACTTCTTTGCCCAAATCGCCCAGTAGCGTGTGTGAGCCCTAAATTAAAACTTTGAGTTAAATTTCCTTTATCTAAATAATTAGATAATGTAATTAAGAAGTCAGTTTAAATTTTAATGAAATAATCATTTTCATTTTTTCACTTCTAGATACTTGAAACATGTTATAAAATAGAATAAGAAATCTTGAAAAAAAAATTATCAAAGAAGGGTGTGGATATACATGTAAGTGATGGAAACATTTTAGTAAAAAAGAAATATCTAAATTCCAAAATTATGTTTTGATCATTTCAGAAATGTTACCTTTAGCATAGATTTTTTTTTAATTAACTGGTTTTATTTTGCATCTGATTATCCCCCTTAGATCTAAAACATTATGATTAATTTTTTGCAATCTGATTAGGAGGGAGTGTAGCATATTATAACAGATTTGAATTTAATCAGATTGTCATTTTTGCTTTTGTTATCTTCAGACTTTAAAGGGGCATTATTTGCCAAAATCATAAATTTTTGTTACCCATAAAAACTATCAGATATGATTGATGCCTTAATAAAACGTGTTTCTGTAACTTATAAATGTTATGAAATGTATGTGCATCTGGAAAAAAAGGTGCAACTGCTCGTGTTTTGAGATCGATCAAGAAATGGACGCCATCTTATTAATTATCGGCATTGTTTACGGAGTTTGCCGAATCGTCATTAAATGCACTTATTTCTTATTTTCTGTGAATCTGCTTTTAGTCAGCGTTAATTACGGACAAAAAACCATACAAGTTTGCAGTTAATAAGCGACAAAATACAAATTATTCGTTTTTACCTGTCACTAGTAAGGTCAGTTGCATACGGAGAAAGCAAGGTCAAATTATTTGCTTGCAAGGAAATAATAAATCGATAGTAATTTTCGTTCTCAAAAGGCGAAAAGTGGTACGATAAGCTGTTTAATGTGAAATATTTACCTTTATTTCATCATTTTAAAGCTATTTACAAATTTCCAAAACATATAATTTTTTTGGTCAAAATCATAGTTAATGCCTCTTTAAGATTGGGAGGATATATTTATCATACATGTAATAATCCAGGGTTAATCTAGCTTATCTGGTATTTACGATATGTAATTTTAATTTTCAGAAAATGTTTGCAAGCATCTATGTTGTTGAATGAAACTGCCTATCAATTGATAACTATTACCCTCTCCCTGGAAAAAGAACTGATTTTTCCACCTAACATTTTCTGATATTTTTTTTTGTCCTTTGTTGAAAAAAAATCATGTTTACTGTTATATTCATTACAACTCAGATGTCTTGTAATTTCTTTTTGTATCTTTAAAATTTTATACAACTTCAAAAAATTAGAATATAATCACCCTTTTTAAATTTTTTATCTCACCTGACCCAAAAGGTCATGCCAGTTTTTGCCATCACTTGGCATCTGTTATTATGGGCTCTGTAAACTTTTTGATCAGTTATTTCCTCTGTTGAAATATGTGATAAACAGATCATAGCATGTCATGTTTTATATCATACCCTTTATCAGCCCTCGTTCATATATCATCCCTTGAGCCTATTGGCTCTCGGGCTGATAAAGGGTAAAAATCTTCACCTCTGACATCACTTAGAGAATATTAACCAAACTTTGTCTGAATGATCCTTTTGACATTCCTGTTAAAAATTGTGTCTGATGATCCGACCCTAAAATGCCACTAATGCCAGATTATTTTCATCCATTGAGCTGGAATTTGGTATATATCCTTGAAGGCTTTCAGACCTTTTTTAATATTTTGGAAAAGTACCTAGCAACCATAAATAGTTGTGATGTGGAACTAGGTGAGCGATGCAGACTGATGTGAACCTCTCGTTCATTTTGACTTTTACAATTGTTTTTAAAACTATTATTGGTATAAATATATATTACTAATGTATTTATATTATTTTCTCCAGGCTTTGGCAAATACAAGACTATTCTTGGAAAACATACTCAAGTAAGTATTGATGGTTTGGTTATGGTTATGGTGTATAACGCCACTTTCAACAATATTTCAGTTATATTGTGGCGGTGAAAATCACAGACCTGTCGCAAGTCACTAACAAACTTTATCACATAATGTTGTATCGAGTACACCTAGCCTTAGCGGGATTCGAACTCACAACTTTAGTGGTGATAGGCACTGATTACATAGGTAGTTCTAAAATCCAACTACCATACGATTGTGAAAGCCCCTGAATTTTAAGATTGTTAAAATATAATTGTCTCAAATTAAGATATATTTATTATCACCTCGAAGTTGCGAAGGGATATATAGTAACGCTACCATCTGTCCGTCCTTCCGTAACATCCTTGTGAACACTCTAGAATCAACATCCTTCAATGGATTTTGACCAAACTTGGTACATACTTAGAGAATCTGGAACCCTATTGATTTTCAAGGTCAAAGGTCAAGGTCACTGGGTCAAATTGTTAGGCGAGGGGATATGCCATGCTTTGCATTGCCCTTGTTTAAATTAAAAACAAGAAGTTACACAGAAATGTTTTACAAAATGAACTGATCATCTGTTCAAGCCTAAAACTCTTATTCATAAAAATCAAATGACAATATTCAAAGCCGATGAAAATCTACGGTACAGACATTTTAATTGTTTGAAAATTAACATTTACAGGTATGGAATTTTAATAGATCCAATAAAAGTTGTACATATGTTATTATCAGAACCATATAGCTGGCCAAATGTGCTTCTGCTGTTATGTAAGTATAGTATATATGTTATAGACAAACTAACTAGCATGCTGATTAGATAATGGATATACAATGTACAGTACTAACAAGGTGTTTTTGTTATAAAACACTGTGATGTGACATAAGTGAATCACAGTGGAATGTGATTGCTGGTGTTTTTCAGATAAGACACTTACATTTACAACCCTGTCATCAGTGTATTTCTATACAAAATACAGGATGTAATTTGCAGGTGTTTCACCCACAATCACAGTGGTACACTGTGACAATACTGTAAACAATCACTAGTGAGCCTGAGGGATTTTTAACAGAAACACCTTGTTATCCCCTCGCCAACGAAGTTGCAAAGGGATATAGTAACGCTACCGTCCGTCCTTCCGTAACATCCCTGTGAACACTCTAGAATCAACATCCTTCAATGGATTTTGACCAAACTTGGTACATACTTAGTCCTTAAGAGAATCTGGAACACTATTGATTTTCAAGGTCAAAGGTCAAATTTTTAGGCAAGGGGATAGGCCATGCTTTGCATTGCCCTTGTGTTAGTATTGTAGATACATGTATATATACATTTGTATTCTGTTTTTGTAGAAATTATGTTGCAAATTGTAATACTTAATTAACTAATCATTAGCCATGGGGTATACATTTTTATGAATTTTGTTGGCAATTAAAGCAATTAAACTAAGCCTCATAAATTTGTTAGGAACTTCTTGCATTTAAATCCACTAATTTCTGTATTCAGTTGCATATTAGCAGTTCCAAAGAGTTGAAGAAGTAAAATTTGTGATGGCAAATTTTAATATATTGTTTTTGTTTTGCAGTGTCCAATGTTTTTGCATTTGTTGCATTACAGACAGAGAAGCTTCTGGTTAAAGTAAGTGTTTGTAAAGTAAAAAGTAAATTTAAAAATTAGATGCTAACATAGTGGTATGTAGCTAGGATGCCTCATAGTCATATAACGGGTGAGATCAGCATTGAACAGAAAAATGGCAAGAAATCTCAAACCAGATGGAAATCTAGACATAAAATACTTGATAATAACCAAAAAAAATCTTTTAATCAGTGACATTGCTTTAAGAATCTTCTAACACAAACACAGTTTTTTAAATTTCTTGATGATCCCTTATCTTCAAAGCATTGAATTCGAGTTATTCCCACCTTGGGGGTCACATTTTTGGTAAATTTGTTCTAACATCAGTCATCCCTTACTACATATACCTGCACAATTTTTATAGCTTATCATGTTATGGGTCTGTTGTTGTTATCTGTCTGTATTAGGGTTGTAACAATACACTTTTTCCACAAGCGATACGTATTGCGATATTTGATATGTATTACGATACGTTTTATAGGAAACTAACTATTCCTTGAAGTCCAATTTTTTTAATGAGGTCGCTTACGTACTAGCGGAAATTATAAATATTTGATATTTGATTAATTAATTTTAAAAGCGTAAATTAATCAATTCACTTTTCTCAAAATATTAATTAAATGATCACCAAAAGAAGAAAACGAAAGTTCAACACTACTTTTTTTCAAAAAATGAGCATCATATCGTTTGTATCGTAAGCGGCCTCCACGTATCGTGAACCGAACCATTCCCAAAATAATTGCGATTTCGGTACATACGGTGAATCGTTTCCGCCCTTAGTCTGTATACACAATATGGTTACCTTGTGAAAACATTTGGTTTAATTGACAAGATTCTTCACAATTTTAACACAATGATGCTTTGTAAAATATCCATCTTAATGAATTATATATAGGGGACAATAAAGACAATTACATTTATTTTATTTTTTGAAAAGGACTTAAATTTAAAGGGGTCCAAATTCCGAAATTTCACATATTTTGAAGACGTATAGAATTTATATTTTGCATCCAAATTTGATTGTTTTTTCAACTGTGTTGAGAGCTTGTGGTAGTATGTAGAATTAGTAATTTAACCAATTTATGATTAATATGCAAATTAGACCTAATTTGAATATATGTTATGACATGCAAAAGTCTTTTTTTCCCAGGTGAGTGATTTGTAAAAAATAGTCTCTGTTATAAATAGGGAGTACAATTGTACTAATACATTTTATATAATCAAACCTGCCAATGCAGCCACCTGTATTAAGCAATTGACCTTAAATATGAGGTCACCATTTCAAGTTCCCAATTATCACAAATACTAAGAAGTGCAAATTAACCTTATTAAAGCAGTCTCACTTTTTTTGTGGTCACTTTGTGATGATCGCCTGACTGGTAAACACTTCTTGGTCCTTTCCTCATTCATGACTTATTACCAGGTTTTTAACTAGGTTAACACAACGGATGCCACTAGTGGAGCAGAAACTACTTACCCTTCAGGAGCACCTGAAATCACACCCGGTGTTTGAGTGGAGTTCTTGTTATTCAATCTTTAGTTTTATGTGTATGTTTTGTAGATCGTTATTTTGTCTTTTTTTTTTAGCTGTGAGCTATTGCCATCACTTTTCGTCTGTCGTCCGTCCGTCAACATTTCACATTTTAATCTTCTCCTCAGAAACCACCGGGCCAATTGCAACCAAACTTTGGTGGAATGGTCCTTGGATGCCCCCCTTCCAAAATTGTGTCCGGTGATCCTGACTTCCAACCAAGATGGCCACCAAGCTAAAAATAGAAAAAAAGGGGGGATGAAATTTTAATTGTCCATTGCTGCTTTGGTATAAGTCAAAATGAGCTCAAATTTTAACTGCAGCTACACGGCAAGGAGTAGTTTAACATATATTCCGGGTTTTTCTGCCGATTTATACCGATTATGCAAATTAGGCATATTTTGATAAAAGATCACATTTAAATCTTCTTCTCTGAAACCGCTGAACCAAATTAAACCAAACCTGGCTGGGTGGGTCCCTTTCAAAATTGTGTCCGACAGCCCCGCCCTCCATTCAAGATGGCTGCTGTTGCTAAAAATATAAATTTCTTCAATTGTCCATTGCTGCTTTAGTATAACTCAAAATGAGCTCAACTTTTAACTGCAGCTACATGGCAAAGAGTAGTTTAACATATATTCCGTTTTTAGCTCACCTGGCCTTTAGGCCATGTGAGCTATTGCCATCACTTTATCGTCCGTCGTCCGTCTGTCAACATTTCACATTTTAATCTTCTCCTCAGAAACCACTGGGCCAATTGCAACCAAACTTTGGTGGAATGGTCCTTGGGTGGCCCTCCTTGAAAATTGTGTCCAGTGATCCCGACTTCCAACCAAGATGGCCACCAAGCTAAAAATAGAAAAAAGGGGGGATGAAATTTTAAAAAAATCTTCTCCTCTGAAACTACTGAGCCAATCTCAACCAAACTTTGCTGAAATGATCCTTGGGTGGTCCCCTTCCAAAATTGTGTCCTGCATTTCAGACCTCCGACCAAGATGGCCGCCACAGCCAAACTTAATTTAACATAGGGCCCTAGGGGAAATTCCCATAAAAATCTTCTTGTCTGAAACCATTTGCTCAATAAGAACTAAATTTTGATGAAATAGTCATTGGATGGTTCTCTTCCAAAAATGTGTCCGGCGGTTCGTCCCTCTGACCAAGATGGCTGCACAGCTGAACTTAGTTTAACATAGGACCCTATGGGAAATTCACATAAAAACCATCTTGTCTGGAACCAGTCGCTCAATTAGAACCAAACTTTGATGGAATAGTCATTGGATGGTCCTTTTCCAAAATTGTGTCCGGCAGTCACGCTCTCCCACCAAGATGGCCGCCACAGTGCAGTTGCGTTGTTATTGAAAGCAGCTTTGATCCAGGTGAGCGATTACAGGCTCCTGGGAGCCTCTGGTTTCTTTTGGACATTGTGTTGTCTGTCCTTTGATCTACAGATTCTGATTACCCTATTGGTATCTTCAAACTCTTCTTAAGCAATTGACCTTAAATATGAGGTCACAATTTCAAGTTCCCAATAATCACAATTGCAAAGAAGTGCAAATTAATGTGGTCACTTTGTGATGATCGCCTGACTGACCATTTAATACATGTTTGCCTGTACACTACAAAATAGGAAAGATATTAAAAGTCACTTATGACAAGCAGTGGTCAGACACTTAGACAGGTTTTACTTTTAATCTATAGGCTCTATTATCTTATCATACAAGTGTACATGTTAATCAATTATAATGGGGTGATTTTGTAACATACTGCAGATAAAGTCATATTAAATTTAATGTCTTGAAAGTTTTATAAATATTTCCCATATCAAATTTTTGAAGGCCAAACAGTCATTTTGTTTCATAAGCTGATTTTCTGTTTATTTAAACTTTCTATATCTAGGTTAATAAATGAATCATAAGTTTAAGAAAAGCATATTTTCTGTAAAAGGTGCTATCAGATTACAATGATACATATATGTTTTGATTATGAGTGTATAGAAATTATTTGAATCGATGTCTGAAATATCAGTACCAAGTATCAATTATCACCACATACATGTACATCATCAAATAATATTTCTTTTAGGATATGGTTATGACCAAAGACTGTTTTTATTGCATGTGTTTTGCTGATGATTTTAAATAGTGACTTGTTAAAATATGTAGATAGACAATAAGGTCTTTTGGTTTTTTCAGCTCAAATGATGCTTTACGTCACGTAGAGGGTCATGTGAATTTTTCTTATTTCTCTGCATCCATCGCCTGCATGGGTAAACTTTTCACATTTCCATCAGTTCCTCTGAAACTACAAAACCATTTTGAAATTATAATGGAATGATTTTGTAACATACGTGCAGATAAAGTCATATTAAATTTAATGTCTTGAAAGTTTTATAAATATTTCCCATATCATATTTTGAAGGCCAAGCAGTCATTTTGTTTCATAAGCTGATTTTCCATTTATTTAAAACTTTCTATATTAAGGTTAATAAATTAATCATAAGTTTAAAAAAAACATATTTTCTGTAAAAAGTGTATCAGATTACAATTATACATGTATGTTTTGATTATGAATACATGTATATGGTATAGAAATTATTTGATGTCTGAAATATCAGTATTAATTATCACCACATACATGTACATCATCAAATAATATTTCTTCGAGGATATGGTTATGACCAAAGATTGTTTGATTGCATGTGTTTTGCTGATGGTTTCAAATAGTGACTTTTTAAAATATGCAGATAGACAATAAGGTCTTCTTTTTTTTTTTAGCTCAAATGATGCTTTACGTGACGTAGAGGGTCATTTGAATTTTACTTATTTCTCTGCATCCATCGCCTGCATGGGTAAACTTTTCACATTTTCAGCAATTCCTATGAAACTACAAAACCATTTTGAAATTTTTTGAAATGGTACTTTCAGAATATGGCAGCTGTTACTAAATATAGAAATATTATTTTCGACATCTCTCCTGAAAGCACTGAGTCAGTTTTAACCAATCTTGGTTAGAAGGGTCCTTGGTTGGCCCTTATTAAGAATTGTGTCCGACAGGTCCACCCAACTTCAAATATGGCAGCTTTTACTGAAAATAGAAATATCTACTTTCGACATTGTGGTCCAACCACAATATTAACCAAGCTTGGCTAGAAAGGTCTCGCCAGGAACCACTTGGTCATTAGTAACACAAATTTGCAGAATGATACTTATTAAGTGAAAGTTGCGAAAGTCCAAACATTCAATATGGCCACCATCACACAATATTGTAGTAAATAGCTTTCTTTGAAACCATGTGCACTTTGCCATTATTGTTCAATAAATATAGAAAGGTTGTTTTCAAATCACTTGTATTTCACTGCAGAAATGAATGCAAATGGTGGTTTGATGGGCCTGATCCTTCTGGTTAGAAAAAAACCCAGGAAAAGAAGGTTTTTTTTCATAGTTGCTAACATAGCATGTGTTAATTCCTTGAGATATTATTGAGATAAGCTTATTTGTTAAATAAATATCAAAATCTAAAAAGATGAAAGCAGTAGAGATCTGACATTGCCATTTTGCCAATTGCTAATGTTATTAAGGGACATAACTCTATACATTCCATATTACAGTCAAATATTAGTCTTGCATGGATGATATATTAAATCTTTATATCAACAGAGAAAATCTTTTTTGGGGGTCTTTTTCACATAAGACTAATATTTGACCGTAAATTTGAATAATAAATGTTGAGAAATCTCAACCTAGTTCGAAGATAAGTTATTTTTGAGAGTTTAATGGTAGTTGAATTGATGTTTGCATATCAAAAGTCTTCCTTATTAAGGAAAAATGATAAGCCGCAATGTATTAAACTGGTATATTCAGGACTAGTGTACAAATGTACTTGAATAGATGTATTTTAAAATTTGATGGTCATTCTCAATGACTATCAACGTTCTAGACAATATTTGTGAAGGTCAAGGTCAGCGATTAAGATTAAATTATAGATGTCTTGTCTGTACTTGTATGTAGCAGTATAATTTATCATTTTGACATTGACCTTTCAAGGTCAATTAAGATTAAATTTAAGATGTTTTGTCTGTAATGTCAGTACATTTATAGGTTTATCATTTTGATATTGACCTTTCAAGGTCAATTAAGATTAAATTTAAGATGTCTTGTCTGTATTGTCAGTACATTTATAGGTTTATCAGTTTGACATTGACCTTTCAAGGTCAAAATGTTTTTTCCTAGTCAACACTATAAAATAGACATTTTTCTTTATGATAAAATTACAGTTATTTTTCAATCAAGAATGAACTGAATTAGTATACAATAAAAAGGCATAAACTGTAAAGCAAAAAATACCATGCTGTCGGAACAGTTCCAAAATCCAGTGCGAAAACCATAGAAACAGAAGGAAAATCAATATTCCTAGCACACATATACATGACCGATCACTCTCATGGCTTAGTACAGACACTTCAATAAAAAAGTGACTGAGATAAACTAGTTTTGTGGGCCCAAGCTTCCCCTCTTAGTGAAATGAGTCTTAGCTCCTCATACTACAGACCGTATTTGTCCATGGTATCTGTGTGTGAAATGAGTCTTAGCTCCTCAAACTACAGACCTCCATGGTATCTGTGTGTGAAATGAGTCTTAGCTCCTCAAACTACAGACCGTCCATGGTATCTGTGTGTGAATTGAGTCTTAGCTCCTCAAACTACAGACCGTCCATGGTATCTGTGTGTGAAATGAGTCTTAGCTCCTCAAACTACAGACCGTCCATGGTATCTGTGTGTGAAATGAGTCTTAGCTCCTCAAACTACAGACCGTCCATGGTATCTGTGTGTGAAATGAGTCTTTGCTCCTCAAACTACAGACCGTCCATGGTATCTGTGTGTGAAATGAGTCTTAGCTCCTCAAACTACAGACCGTCCATGGTATCAGTGTGTGAAATGAGTCTTAGCTCCTCAAACTACAGACCGTCCATGGTATCTGTGTGTGAATTGAGTCTTAGCTCCTCAAACTATAGACCGTCCATGGTATCTGTGTGTGAAATGAGTCTTAGCTCCTCAAACTACAGACCGTCCATGGTATCTGTGTGTGAAATGAGTCTTAGCTCCTCAAACTACAGACCGTATTTGTCCATGGTATCTGTGTGTGAAATGAGTCTTAGCTCCTCAAACTACAGACCGTATTTGTCCATGGTATCTGTGTGTGAAATGAGTCTTAGCTCCTCAAACTACAGACCGTATTTGTCCATGGTATATATATAGTGAAATGAGTCTTAGCTCCTCAAACTACAGACCGTATTTGTCCATGGTATATATATAGTGAAATGAGTCTTAGCTCCTCAAACTACAGACCGTATTTGTCCATGGTATATATATAGTGAAATGAGTCTTAGCTCCTCAAACTACAGACCGTCCATGGTATCTGTGTGTGAAATCAAATGGGATTCTTTTTCTTAAATCATCGGGCAGTCATATGCATGGTCGTAGTCGTATGGTAATTGTATTTATAACTACCTATGGAATCAGTGCCTATCGCCACTAACGTTGTGGGTTCGAATTCCACTCAGGCGAGGTGTACTTGATACAACATTATGTGATAAAGTTTGCGAGTGACTTGCGACATGTTGGTGGTTTCCTCCAGGTACTCTGGTTTCCTCCACCAATAAAACTTATCGCCACGATATAATTGAAATATTGTTGAAAGTGGTGTTAACCACCATAAGCCTGTCATTTAAACTCAATTAAACTGGCATATTTTCTGCAAATGTTTTTTTTTTGGGGTTGTTAAATGTTTATTTTGTAAATTTTATCTCTTGAATTTTTTTTTAAATTGTACACTGTTATACCAAGGTGTAAACGAAAGGACAGACCTCTTTAATTTTATTAAAACTCTCAAGGTCTAAATTTGCAAGCTTTCATTTCTGTGAACTATTATTTAATGACCTTTGTCTATTTTTATCATTTAGACAAGTTCACTTTCGGGCCATGGGATGTTTAAATTGTATTTGGTCATTTGAGGACAGTCTAGCCAGGTGAATTAAGGTCACAGCTTTAAATACTGTAGCTGTTCTACAGTATTTAAAGCTTGTGACCTGGCTTTTTATTGTACTAGTTACATGTTGTACCTGTTGTACAACATGTAACTAGTACAATAAAAAGATTTGATAATGATAAAATTTACTTAATGTTTTTTTTTATTTTTTTTTATTTTTTTAGATATGAAATTCTTGTAAATTGCTATATGTTCAATTTTAAAATCAGTAGTAAGTTATTATTTCATTTTTAAAATTTTGTAGAATTGCCATAGATGTTGAGATATTTACTTGAGCAATGTTTTTACCTTTAAGAGAATTTTGAAAAAAAAGAAGCTTTTTTTGAAATGTCGTATTATTGTGTTTTCTAAACAAATGAAAAAGCATATTGAAGCGTAGATTACACTAATATAATGAACATTTAATTATGATAAATAGGGTTGTAAAAAGAAGTCATTTTCAGATTTCATTTTAAAAAAAAAAAAATTGTGAAAAAAGTATAATATTTCTATTAAATATTTGGAATAATTATCCTGATTTTTTTTTTATTATTGCACAAATTATAAATGTTGAAGAAACCAATATTTTAAGTAGAATAAATGAGCAGACGGCAAAGAAAACACATCATGATGTATATATAGCAGATAACATTTAAATGGAAAATACTATTTTGTTATGGGCAGTGCACATATATGTCACACATCAACAAAACTTTGAAATCAATCAGGAAATGATGAATGTACGTACCGTACATGAATAGTATCCATTACTTTAAATTTTAGGTGAAGGCCAAATAAGGAGCCTTTATCATTACTAATAATTTATATTTGGTCAAGGACATTTTATTTTTATAGCTTATTGTGTGCATTGAAATGTTCCTAATAGTACAGCCAAAAAGGTTCATGGTCAAGTTTATATATAATTTTCTTTGTTTGTGATATCGTCTGACATGCAGGTTTATTTAATAGGGACATAAATTTCAGTCAGACATTGATATGAATTTGTTGAAGGTTTTTATTTCTATAATATTACCTCATAATTTGAAGTACATATACTCCCTATATTAAGGTAGACCAGTATCAGACATGGGAATGGCCATGGGGTCATGTTAGAAAAGAATAGCAATGTTTTAATTCATGATTATTCTAGTAAGAAGATAGATGCTTAATTTTTTTTTACATTTTTGGCTGGTTTGCACATTTTGTGTTATCAACTACTCTTATAGTTTACAACCAAATGATTTCAAATTTATACACAGTAAAGGGCCAGGGTGCCTCAATGAGTTAGGTAGTTGGATTACCTAACAACTCGTACAAGCCTATCACCAATACGGCGTGGGTTTGCGCCCGGCTTTGTAAATTAGACTCGACTCGCAGCCGCAAGTGATAAAGTTTACCAGTTGCTTGACCATGGTCGGTGGTTCTCTCCGGGTACTCCGGCTTCTTCCACCACTAAAACTGGTCACCATGATATAGCTGAAATACTGCTGAAAGTGGCGTTAAACACCAAAAATCAAATCAAATCAACTCGCACCAAAGACTACTCAGAGTAAGACAAATCAAACCACTTTTGAGAGTGATTCTAAGGCAATTCTGACACTTTTTTTTCTCTCACACGATGAGTCACTCGTGGATAACTCAAAACAATTTTTCAAAATATAAATTGTACCATAGGCATAGACATATATATCAACCCATTTTTTAACTACCTATAATTATATAAGAGTGTAGCAAATAATTCATAAATTAGATTATCATAAATTAATGTAGAGGGCACACCACTATATATTCCACCATTGACTTACATTGTAAATAAAAAAATCATTAAAAATCCAAATGAATTTTCTGGATAACAAGACAACTATTTCCTATTATTTTGGTCCAAGCTCCACATTCTGATCCACTTTGAAACAAACATTGTATGTCAAATAAGAAAATAATCAGCTGTTTTCAATATCCGGTCAAAACAACAGTATTTACAGTATCCAGGAAATCCTTCCACACAGGGTGTAGTAATTTGACATCCATGTTTTTATATGTGGTTATATTTCAACAAATGACGTGTTTTTTTGCAGCTAAAACTTCACCAAATATGATAGGATTAACTGTAAAAAATATCATAATCAAGAAACAACTGAAAAACAAATTCAAAGTTCCTGGTGATCTATTTTGTACTATTTTCGAGGACTGTCTCAATGCGGATTGGCTGGTTTACTGATGTGCCCCCTGTAATCAAATAAGGGACAATTAAGATTGGGTTATTTTTAAAATTTAGTACCAATTAGAAATCAAATAGACAAATAAGTTTGTATGACGAAAGCCAAGAAGTTACCAACCATTTTGGTGTATAATTCCCTTGTAAACTTAAGGGTTATCAAAAAAAGAAGACCCAGACCCTGTAAGAAAAGTGGTTTCTAATCTTGACATGGCAGTTAGACATTTTAAATATGAACTATTTGCACTAATATTTCTACTGGTCATATAAATTGCTCACATTCTATACCATGTTAATGTTACTGATGTTGTGTCTGTGTCTGCAAGGTAAGATAAATATAGATTATTACATTGACATTTTAGTATCACAGACTATATCAGCTTATGGTCATGATATCAGCTTGAGAACTTGAGTTAGGGGTTGGATATTGACCATGGGCTGATATACAGTAGTTAATGATATGAAAAATATCATGTCAAATATTTCAAAAGATATTGAAATAAACAATGGTTATTTTTAAGACAATTTTACTGTGATGACACTTTAAATGTCTTTGATATCATCAGTCCTCACAATGAACACCGGTCCTCTGGCCCAAGACCAGTAAAACTCTGTTCGGACCAGTCAATTTTTCAATTTTTATTTAGATATACATTGTATCATATACAAAATGTATATATAAAAATAAATTCAAGAATTTGATTTGGACCAGTAAATTCAAATTTTCATTTCGAGGACTTACCATTTATGCCAAGACTAACAGTAAAACAATGAAAATTTAGGATATAACTGTATTGTATTTCAAGCTTTGCTGACGTCAGTCCCTAGTTTTATTGTCGCAAATGGAGTTTACCCAGCAATGCGGAAATAAAGATTTATGCTGACAGAGTTAAAAAAAAATGTTCCGGTTGAGTTATTAAGATGGTCTAGCATTGACATAAACTTTAATTCCATGAAATTGATATGCCATCTTGATCTCATAGACGTCATTGTAAAGGCATGACGTCACATGTTTTCGATTCCAAAGTAAAGTGTAACTTTGGGGTGTTTTTCAGTATATTTACACTCTCAAAATGAAATAAAATATAATAAGAACTAGTTCTTGTGGTAA
The DNA here is from genome assembly GCA_963680875.1 of Bathymodiolus brooksi. Lineage (NCBI taxonomy): Eukaryota > Metazoa > Mollusca > Bivalvia > Mytilida > Modiolidae > Bathymodiolus > Bathymodiolus brooksi. Next base: position 82,142,590 of record OY804578.1, on the reverse strand, counting down.
GTGATTTTGCTATATTCTGTTGTATTGTATTAATCAACAAGTCAGATTTTACAATTTCAATATGGTGGCTCATTCAAAGTAGAACCCTTAGTTATGCCATGATACTAAATTGGGAATTTCTTACATATATTTGGTCAGTCAAATTATGTAATACACAAAAATTACAAGTTAGAATTGAATATCCAAGTTTCCATTTAAAAGGACTGATTCAATTCCATACAACATATTTCCGGAAACAGTGGTTTTATTGCATGGATGTTATCGCATAGTTCTATTGCATCGTTCCTACCTATCTGAATGCAATACCAAATTTTGTCAGTATTATCGTACAGTTCAATTAATATTATATTCTTTATAAATATAAGATAATTTATTCAAGAAAAAATTGGTCCACTGAGGAACATAAACATGAATAACACTTATAATTAGCATGTGAATGTGCATGTACATATGGAATAATCCCATTTAGTACCACCAAAAAGTAGTCTGAGTTGTCTTAGAGTCACTCTCAGTACATTAAAAAGTGATCCCACTTGTCTTTTGAAAAATGGTCTGTGTTGTCGTAAAAGTGGTCCAAGTAGGTCTGTTTCCTTGAAGATATGCATGCGACTTTATAATGATAATAATTCAAGTTTTATGGAAAGTATCACCATTTGAATTTCACAATATTTCAAAAACATTTTCAATCGACTGTACCATTTTTGGAAACCTTGTGAAATGTTAGCACATATATCCTATGATGACGATATGTACCTAAAATTATGAATCCACGTTGAAAACTCACGTTACGATTTTGCACTTGATGACCATCTTTTCCATATCATTTAACCTATTGAATGCCTTTTCAACCTCGACATTTCTATGTATTTCATGCTGACTTTTCAGAGTTACTATGTCCATGTACATTCATAAACCCATGACAAATATAGCTAGGAAATATCAGGGTCACTCGAATGATATCTATTAATACCATGTGCTTTATTAAATATATTGACCAATGATATCGTTTGAAAATTGAAAAACAAACCACAAGGTCAATAAGTAATAATAAAAATTGTCGGCGGAATATATCGGTGAAAGTTATATTATCTTAAATTATAGAATTAAATTCAAAATATCTAAAAAGATTATTAAAATTTTGTTTTGTACATTCTGATACTTTCATGTACCTACACTACTTGTACAGTCAAACCTGCTCATGCAGTCACCTCTGTTAAGCAGTCTCCTGTCTTAAAAGGTCACATTTTTCTTGTCCTGTCACAAACAAATTCATATGAATTGAACCTCTTTTAAAGGGTCACCTGTCTTATAAGATCACTTTTTCTTTGTCCCAAAGGTGACCTTTTAATACAGGTTCGACTGTATAAGCATTTTTGATTGGGTCATCATATAGAGAGAGGAATCCAATGACATACATCGAAACATTGTGTAGTAGTCAAAATAAGATAAAATACAATTAATGAAAACGTAGATTTCTAATTTAGTGTGCACAACACGTTTCTGAAATAACCTACATCGAGTACATTCAAAGTCAAAAGATTTAAAAGCCAAATAATATCAAAGTATTGTGGAGCAAGTAAACAAATAAAATGGCTTAAATAGAATAGACAAAGTCGGCCAAGATTATCTATGTCAAATTTGTCAGGGTTTTGTGGTTACAAATGGACATAGAAACCTTGACCTTGAACAAACTTGATAAGGTTTAAGAAGGATTACGGTACCTGTTACCTATACCGGTATTGAATAGTATCAAAAATTTTGAATAAGTTTTTACTTTCATATTGTTGCAGCTGTCGAATGCCTGTTTCTTAGGTATAGCTGTTTTGGATTATTATCATTTTTATTTTCATACTAAAACACTTAAGCAGCACTTTTTAGCTCACCTTGCCAAAGGCAATGTGAGCTTTTGCCATTCACTTGGCATCCGTCATCCATTAATTTTTCACATTTTAATCTTCTCCTCTGAAACCCCTCAGCCAAATGAAGTGAAACTTGGTAGGAAGCATCTATGGAAGGTCCTCTCTAAAGATTGCTCATTTTGTCCCGATCCATGAACAAACATGGCCACCATAGGCAATTCTTGTTATTGTTTCGCTGACATGGAATGACTAACCCAGACCTTCGTGTTCACCATGCTTTATTTATATTTAATGCAGTTAAGAGATTTGAAATTTAAAATATGCAGTTGAAATTGAAATCATTTAAAAAAAACATGGTTTATCAGCTATGAAAATGCAGATGTATATGGCCTGAAAGAGCATTGTGTTATTCAGTTTCAACCTGCTCAAACAGACATCCCCAGGGTATATGGGGTAGTGTACAAACCTTGGGTCCAACGTTTATCATACCTGATAGGCTCTAATGGGAAATATATTAAAAATCTTCTTTTGGAAGATCAGGCAATGGAAATACAATATTGAATTTAACATGAAGCATCACTGTGATATGTAAATTCAAGTTTGTACTGCATAAGTTCAAAGCTTAATGTAAGTATTATGTTTGGTAGGAGGATGCTTCATTCAATTTTGATGAGTTTTGAATTTCGCCACACAGAAACAAAGCAAATTTTCGTCGATATGACTGTTCATATAATTGACATATGTGTTTCTTGTAATATTATAAGTTTGGTTTATGGTGTTTAAAGCCACTTTCAACAATATTTCAGTTATATCATGGCGGTCAGATTTATTGGTGGAGAAAACCACCAACCTGTCGCAAGTCACTGATAAACTTTATCACATAATGTCTGGTAAAATATGACAGCATTGTATTTCCGGTACACTTCACAAGATATGAACTTGAACTTGGACAGCATTTGTTAATTCCACTGGTTTTTTTCCATTGTCTGTCTTGCAGTTTGTTTGTTGTTATTTTTGCCTGTCTGCAATCAAGATCAGATTAAGGACAATAGCTGTTTTTGAACCTTATTTATATATTCAAGGCCAAGTCAGTCAATTGTACTACTAGAAGTTAAACAAGTTCATGGTCATTTATTATAATTTATTGTATTTCCTTAAATGTTTGTGACATTAATATCTATTTACAGGTTAAAAAAAACAATCTTGATTTTATTGGTTCATATGTAGTTCAAGATCAGGTCACTAATGTTCATATGGTACAATGCATTTCATTTATATTGATGTTATTTCTGGTTTAAATGTACTTTATTATATTTTTGGCCTATGAAGTTAGAAATCAAAATTGGTAGTCATTTTGAAGTGAACGATAACACTACATAGATAAAGAAAAAAGATACAGATACAGATAGATACAAATTTTATTTAAAGTCGGAGAATAAAACATACAACATAAGCTCTGAAGAGCTTTTAAAACCGACATACATGTAAATAACAAAACAAGCATAAGGACAGACATGCATAAAAAGCAGAGCACATACATATTATAAGACATAAAAGCACAGTAGTTGGAACTAAATTAAAAATTAAAAATAAGCACAGTTGATGAACTAAACTAAAAATATCTAGCATACTAAGGGAAGGAAATCAAACTGAAGCCTTGCATGCAAAGCAATGACATGAGCTGCCTGACCATGTATTAATCAAATTTTTAAACTGGTATAGTGACATTTCTTTTCTAAAGTGGTCAGGCAGCTCATTCCAGAGCTTTGCACCTGCATAGCGAAAAGATTGCAAACCAAAACTTGTAGTTCTTACCTGTGGTAAAGCTGCTTTATTATATTTTTGGCCTATGAAGTTAGATACCAAAATTGGTAGTCATTTTGAAGTGAACGATAACCCTACATGGATAAAGAAAAAAGACCATCTCTATTAGACCCCCACCATGTTTTAGATCAATGATTCAACATATATACAACACATTATTCACAAGTATCAATTCATCATATGTAGCCTTATTAGAATCAATACAATCTATTTTAGGAAGTATTTTGTTAATATCCCTTCTAATAATAGATCTTGAAAGGTATCAATTTTCATGAATTTAAAACACCAAAGATGTAAACAGGGCATTGAGATCTTTATAGATTAAAATAACATGTATATCATCAAAATTGAAGGTCATTGCAAATTCTGAAGAGATACAAAATTAAGTGACGAATTATCGGTTTGCAAGGAACAGTACTGTCGCACTTGCAGATGATTGAGTAGGTATCGGGTATACATATGGAAAGGCTGACAGAATATGGTTTTCATCTTAGTTTCATATATGTACATTTGTACTTATCTCCTGCTGGTGACAATGTTTTTTTCTTTTTAGCTCACCTGACGCTAAGGGTCCTCGGAAACCATGGGGCCAATTTCAACCGAAATTGACCTGAATCATCCTTTGAGTGTCAACTATTAAAAATGTATCTGATGATCCTGCCAGTCATTGAACATGGCTGCTGTTACTATAAATAGAACATAGGAGTTAAATCTATATATAGAGCCAATAAAGCAACATTTCCCCACCAAATCAGCTTATATTTGAATAGTGCATTTTAATGATCAGTATAACGTGGGTTTTATTGATTATAAATTGGGCTGATTTTGACCAAAAAAATCATTTGAAAATATTTTCTGAAACCATTGAACCATATTAAACCAAACATTTGCAGGAATGGACCTTGGATAGTCTCCCTTCAAAATTGTATCTGACATCTCGTACATCAATCTACATGTAATATAGCCACAGTTACTGAAAATAGTAATTTCTTCAAATGGACAAAAATGCTACATTTAGAACTAAAATGAACTGAAATTTATGGTGTAGTTCTATGCTAATGAATTGTTTAATTTTGTTGGATTTTTTCCACGAAATTTCTAATTTTGACTGTTTTTTCCCAGATATGCAAATTTTAAGAAAACTTTATTAGAGAATATTCTTTTCTCAAAACACTTGGCTAATTTGCACCAAACTTGGCCTGAGTCATCATTATGGTATGTATCCAATGATCCCACCAACCAACCAACATGGCTGCTTTTACAATAAATAGAACACTGAGGGTAAAACAATCTGACGAGGAGATAAGATAAGATAAGTTTTATTTATTGTCAGCATATTTCAATAACAATACAACACAAGCCCTAGTGGGCTTGTAATTTTGAACTTTGAATGCACTATTCAAATATAAGCTCATTTGGTGGGGAAATGTGGCTTTATTGGCTCTATATATAGGTTTAACGCCTATGTTTTATTTATAGTTTCAGATTATTTTTTTTTCACTGTCTATCTAAACCAGGTGAGCAGTTACAGGCTCTTGAGAGCCTGTGGTTTACATGTACTGGAAGGTTGAAAATTTTGCAAAGCTAAATTTTTTTTCTCATCTTTTGTAGGAATGGATCTCTGAACAAACAGGATTTGTAATCACAGCATGTAACGTGATTTTATGTCTCCTGGTTCCCAGTGCAGTCATATTGTCGCTCCATCCTAATCCTGGTAAGTCGTCTATAAACCATTAAATTATGATGCCTCAATGATACTTTTCTCACTAGGTCAGCAGTGTGACTAAACTTTTATTACTTACTGAAAATGTTACGGAATTACATGTGAAGACAATTGTGAATTTCTAAAGGTTAATATTGAGGATGTTCTACTAGTGTGTGATTATAGTAGAGGGAAGCCCATGCAGGCTACTTCTTATCTCAATGTATTTCAATTTATTTGTAAATTTATTGACAATAAGACGCTATCATATTTGTGTTGTCGAGACAAACAAATTGAATTTTTCCTTATTATTATTAAATTTTGGTGTATATTTCTATGATGTTATTTTTTTAACATGAAAACCTATTGATGATAGACAACATGAACAAAATACATTAACAAATATGGTCATTTTAAAAGTTTCAAAGCTCTGCTTGTGCATCTCTGATACTTTTATGATTTTATAGGGGCTGTCGTGGTCGTGATCGTATGGTAGTTTATTTACAACTACCTGTGCAATCTGTGCCTATCACCACTGATGTTGTGAGTTCGAATCCCACTCAGGGCGAGGTGTACAACATTATGTGATAAAGTTTGTTAGTGACTTGTGGCAGGTCAGTAGTTTTTTCTGGGTACTCCGGTTTTCTCCACCAATAAAACTGACTGCCATGCTATAACTGAAATATTGTTGAAAGACTTATTAGTGTCGTTTAGCACCATAAAACCAAACCAAATCAAAAGTTTCATAACTCTGCTTGTGTATCTCTGATAATTTTATGATTTTATATACAAACATGTACTTATTTTCATATATTTTTCCTCAGTATTTTCCTGTATAACATGTGGAATCTATTCAATGATGTTTTTGAAACTGGTCTCCTACAGCAGTGTAAACAGGTGGTGCAGACTGAAAACAGAAGAAAATAAAAAAGTGAAAAGGAGAAAGTCTGTCAGTGGATCAGAATGTAAGACTTTCTGTATAATAAGGGTAACATATATATAAATAAAGTTTTAAGACTGGTTTATTGTAAAAATAAATTTAAGACATAATTATGTACAGAATCAAGCTGCAGTCTTACCAAATCCTAGAGTTTGTCAGTCACTGTTTTTCTCCTGGTATTCCGGTTTCCTCCATCAATAAAACTGACTGCCATGATATAACTGAAATGTTCTTGAAAGTAGTGTTAAACACCATAACTCTAATCCAATTCCTAAAAAATATATTGTGTGTTCTACTAGTACTACTGTTGTTGGTAACATGTTTTTAGTAATTATATATATGCATATACATTGTCTCATTGCAAGTGTAACTTGTTCTTGCCATGAAATAGCTGAAAAATTTCTACCTTGGCATAAAACAACAATTAATCAATCACAATAGACTTTATACACTAAAATGAAATATTTCAGTATGAGATAAAGATGTTCAACTGTATATTTTTTCCGAATGTTTTATGCTAATGTTACTTAAAATAATTTATTTCTTACAGTGCACATGACATCTAATGGTAAAGTGGAAACAACACTAGTCAGTTACCCAGACAATCTTAATTATTCAGGTAAGCAAACATTGTTTATCATACCCATGGGTAACCATGGTAACAATACATTATCTCCCTTTATTGATAACTTTGGTGGGGGTTTTTTTATTACAAGGAAATATAAATTTGATATCAAGTTAAGGATTTGTATACCCCCTGCAAACAAAGTTTGGTGGGGTATATAGGAATCACCCTGTCCGTCCGTCCATCCATGTACCTTGTAAGCGCAACTCCTCCTAAACGGCTTATTGGATTTTTATGAAACTTTACACATTTGTAGTACACTACCTGCAGATGTGCATGAAGGAATATGGTTGCTGTCCAAAATTTAAAAGGGGAGATAATTCAACTTATACTTTCACGAAAAGGGGGGTCGTGTACCTTGTAAGTGCAACTCCTCCTAAACGGCATATTCGATTTTTGTGAAACTTTACACAGTTGTAGTACACTACCTGCAGATGTGCATGAAGAAATATGGTCGCTGTCCAAAATTTGGAAGGGGAGATAATTCAACTTGTACTTTCACGAAAAGAAGGAGGGCATGTACCTTGTAAGTGCAACTCCTCCTAAACAGCTGATTGGATTTTTATGAAACTTTACACAGTTGTAATACACTACCTGCAGATGTTCTTGGTTAGTTTATTTTGGAGATGGGATGTTGTCTCCTTGACATAACTCCATATCCTTTCATTTTTCATAGGTAACTTGCTAATATACCTGTATTCCAAAGTTTGAACATCATAGTATTGCAAGCAGGGGGTATCACTCAGTGAGGTCACTCACAGTTCTATCAGTGCCTATCACCACTAAGGTTGTGAGTTCGAATCCTGCTCATGGCGAAGTGTACTCGATACAACATTATATGATAATATTAAATTTGTCAGTGACTCGTGACAGGTCGGTGGTTTTCTCCATGTACTCTGGTTTCCTCCACCAATAAAATGACTGCCCCGATATATAACTGAAATATTGTTGAAAGTGGCATTAAACACCATAACCCTAACCCTATTAATTGTAATAATAAAATAAGCTTGGAATTTATTGAATAACTAATTAGTTGTAAAGAAGGGACTGTAATTTTATTTTTTAAATCAAGTTTAGTTTTGTAATTTTATATTTGTTATTATATTCATACCATACTCTGTGTCACCAAGCTTTATGTCTGTTGAAACCGTCGGAAATGAAAACTACTTACCGCATTACGTCAACCTAAAAGTGTGTTTAAAAGATTAATTTTTATGCAACTTAGATTCCACAATGACATATCCTTCATTTGAATTGTTTTGAATGTACAGGTTTTATTTACATGTCATAGATGACGTACTCATTGTCCCATTATAAACAAAGAAAGCGACCATCTTCATTTTTATTATTCCGTAGAGAAAGTCAATGATATATTTATTTACTCAAATTGTCAAGGGAGAGAATAAAACATGGACCGTTTACCTTGTAATGGAGTATAGCATATATTTGATTTTCAATGCAATGCGGTAAGGAATGGACATTTAAACAAATAAGTACAGTGAAACTTGTCTGAACCTTAACCTCCCTGTCACCAACTTTTAATGTTCGCAATAGACAGAGTTCGATTTATACAAATTAAATTAACCAAGATTTCCTGCATTAGGACTTTATTATCCCCTCGCCAACGAAGTTGCGAAGGGATATAGTAACGCTATCGTCCTTCCTTCCGTCATGTCCTTCCGTAACATCCTTGTGAACACTCTAGAATCAACATCCTTCAATGGATTTTTGACCAAACTTGGTACATACTTAGTCCTTAAGAGAATCTGGAACCCTATTGATTTTCAAGGTCAAAGGCCAAGGTCAAATTTTTAGGCGAGGGGATACACCACACTTTGCGTTGCCCTTGTTTAAAGTTTGATTTATACAGGATTTCGGTTTATTCAGGGTTCGATTTAGACAGAGTTCACTGTACCATAATTTGGAAAATTCAGTGTACACATGTAGTTGAAGGACTTTTAAGAAGTTCTATATGATTATAATTTTACTCCTTTTTTTTACAGATATGTACTATTTCTTGTGTGCACCTACTCTGTGTTATGAGTTAAATTTCCCTAGATCCATCAGAATCAGGAAAAGGTTTTTATTGAAGAGAGTCGTTGAAATGGTAATACTTTAGAATATCATTTTATTTATCATTCAGATATTAATGTGTAAAGAAAAAAATCAGGAACATGTCCATGAATAAAAGAATAAACAGATGACTTGTTTGATCATATGTTAAATTAACATACAGTCAAAGGCCACTAAAGGTAAACTGAAAATGTGAACTTTATGAGCAGTTACCCTTTATATACAGGTTAAAATTATATGCACTATTCATTAATGGGAAGAAGGAGGCTGCCCTTTATAGACAGTGATTTGTTATATAGAGGTGCCCTTTATAGGCAGTGATTTGTTATATAGAGGTGTCCTTTATAGACAGTGATTTGTTATATAGAGGTGTCCTTTATAGACAGTGATTTGTTATATAGAGGTGTCCTTTATAGACAGTGATTTGTTATATAGAGGTGTCCTTCAAGGCAGGTTTGACTGTATATGATAAATAATAAGATTTTACTCAAAGATTTCTGTTCATAAATCTCCAACACTGGCTCGATATTTAGATATTTGTCGATTAATATTTTCATTTTTCTAATTGTTTGTTTGTTAATTAATGTTCAGTATTTACATAAAATTGGTTATATTGTTAAGCTAGATAAAAAAAAATGAAGTAAAATATTAAAATTCCTATAAGTCAATATTGTTTAATATACTTTGAAGTTATCTGAGTTTTGGCAGAGGTGTGTTTCCTGTTCCATTTTAAACAGAGTGGGGCTGTCTTGGTCCTGATCGTGCGGTAGTTGGATTTATAACTACCTATGCAAACAGTGCCTATCACCACTAACGTTGTGAGCTCGAATCTCGTTCAGGCGAGTTGTACTTGATACAACATTATGTGATAAAGTTTGTCAGTAACTTGCAACAGATCGGTGGTTTTCTCAGGGTACTCCAGTTTCCTCCACCAATAAAACTGACCACCACGATATAACTGAAATATTGTTGAAAGTGGCATTAAACACTATACCCCGCCCTATTTTAACCAGAAAAGTATAAAAACATTGTTTCTGGAAACCTTTTTAATTGCATTTGATACAGTTGGTAATATTTTAATGATTTGTATTTTTCAGATTTTCCTATCTCAGCTTATGGTGGCTTTAATACAACAGGTTAGTTGAAACTCATCAGAGACAACTTCTCTTATTGAACTACAGTAGTCTCTCTCTTACAAGGCCATCCATTCTGCAATAAAAAAAAATTGGCCTTATAAGAGGACAGGGACAATTAAGTAGTATTTTACAATCTTAGTGCATCTGAAATCTGGCTTTGCATTGCCAAGTAAAATTGCATTTATAACCGTCAAATCCCCAATTGACACTGACAAATACAATAGTTGTTCCTGAAATATACTATAAAACTTGTACAGGTGTTATTACAGTTAGATTGCTTCAGTTTATTAAAAAGTCACAAATAAATAAACTTTTTAATGTAAGATTCTATTAAGATATTTAATATCAAAATGTCTAATTATATCAGGGTATTTTGATTGGTTGTAATATTTTATTTATGTATCAGTTCTTTTAGTTTTGAATGGTTAATGATGTATAGGGTTATTTTTATGGTGCTTAACACCACATTCAATAATATTTCAGTTATATCGTGGTGCAAGTTACTTATAATTTTTTTTACCTAATGTTGTATCGAATACACTTCGCCATGATGTATAAAATATATATTTGGCCATTACATAAAAGTATTTTTTTCATGTTTGTTTATATATAATGATACTTACAAGTTTGACTTTATTTTACAGTGGATTGTTCCAGCTGTAAACAATTCTTTAAAACCTTTAAATGAATTAGAATTCACAAGGATGGCTGAGAGATTATTGAAGTTAGCAGTAAGTATATAGATGACATTATAAAATGCTATACTACCATATATTAGGAAAATATAGGGTTAAGCTGTTAATGTTTAGTTATTGGTCTTTAACTCCACTTTCAATGGTATTTCAGATATGTTGTTGCTGTCAGTTTGTTTTTATGGTAGAATTGCAATTGGAATACCCGGAGAAAACAGACCTGTAAAAAGTAACTTGCAATATATCTAAACCATAATTCAACTCAATAAAAATGTAGATATCTAATTTAGTGTGCACAACATGTTTCTGGAATAACCTTCAAAATCGATGGTGTAATGGTTAGCAAGTTCACCTTGAAAGTGGTAGTTTGTTTGAGTCCCGATCGGGTTAAACCAAAGACTATGAAATTGGTATTTGTTGCATAGGTAGATGTCATCCAACTACTGCATAATTGCAGATATGAACCCTGATACCAAATGTTTTTTTCTAAATTTTAACCAAATATACATGTATTTGTCTTTCAGGTACCAAATCATATTGTTTGGTTGATATTTTTCTACCAGTTTTTCCATTCCACGTTAAATGTAGTAGCAGAAATTTTACGATTTGGTGATAGAGAATTTTATAAGGACTGGTGGTAAGTCTTAACTACTATAGAAATACATGTATATAAATATCGGTATCCAATGAAAAATTGAAATGGCTTCTTTGGGGATCCTCTTACTCCGATTTTGATTAACAGTATTATTTAGGGTAGGGATAGGGTTATGGTGTTTAATGCCACTTTCAACAATATTTCAGTTATATCGTGGCAGTCAGTTTTATTGGTGGAGGAACCCGGAGAAAACCACCAACCTGCTGCAAATAACTGACAAACTTTATCACATATTGTTGTATTGAGTACACCTTGCAAGAGCGGGATTCAAACTCACAATGTTAGTGGTGATAAGCACTGATCGCATAGGTTGTTGTAAATCCAACTACCATATGATCACAACCACAACGACTGCCTCCAACAGTATTATTTAATACTAGGATGAATTGCAATGTGAGTTCTTACTAAAACAATTTTTATTTATTTATGAAGGTTAAACATATGTGGGTTTAGTTTAATTGATTGATTTTTGGTGTTTAATGCCACTTTCAGCAATATTTCAGCTATATCATGGCGACCAGTTTTAGTGGTGGAAGAAGCCGGAGTACCCGGAGAGAACCACTGACCATGGACAAGCAACTGGTAAACTTTATCACTTGAGGCTGTGAGTCGAGTGCACCCTTTTTGTAATTTACAAAGCTGGGCGCGAACCCATGCCGTATTGGTAATAGGCTTGTATGAGTTGTTAGGTAATCCAACTACCTAACTTATTGAGCCACCCGGCCCCCGGGTTTAGTTTATTTATTGGAATTGATCATCAATATTAGCCTTTTTACAGCTAAATAGCAACTTATTGGGGGCGGGGGGAGAAGACATGAAAACAGAAGCTTCCTCAGATGGTTCTCTAGAAAAGGTACATAATAAGTTGAAGGAAACAACAAGTTAAAATTGCATCAATCATGTATATATTTATGTATCCAGGATATATAGTGTATTTACTGTAGACGGCCTTCTATTATCCGCAGTGATACCTAATCCGCACCCCCTTTTGCTCCCCAAATCTCGGGAGAAAAAACATAGTTCGGGCATATAATCCGCATCAACTTTTAACCCATTCGTGTGGAGGACAAATGCGTCAAAACAGCTTAAAATCTGGTAAGAAAAACGTGTCATGCAATGAACAATGTGTTCAATTATCGGTAAAATATTTCCGTCCTTATTGGGCAACATTTAGAGAGAAAAAAGAATAAATCTATGTTTTTATTATATTAATCAATCAGGGTTTTAAACATCATAAACCTGAACCTACTTTCTTTCAACAACTATCAATTTATTGTTATCTTAATTACAATTAAACATTAAGAATGAAATTTATTGACAAACGTTTTCAACTTCAATCACTCGCCAGTAACTATATATAGTCTCATCACACAATCAGCCCATGTGTACATTGATCTGTTAACTTACTACACTTTAAGCGAATGTTAACGGAAATATTTCCTGGGGACCAGTACTTCAAAATTCAATAATTTTCAAAAACCTGATTATTTATTTATAAAAGTGAAAGATTAAAACTATTTGCTATAGTAAGCAATGTTAAATATTTGCTATATAGTAATCAATTTTATTATTAAAATAAGAAATAAACAAAAAACGAAACAATAATAAATCTATTTTTATCACATGTACAACTTACCTATAAAAAAAATGGTGGTTGTAAACAAAGCATTGTGGCTTCATTTAATATGAAAAATCTATTATTATGAATTAGTAACAGGTAAGGACTTTGTAAACATGTACTTTAGGGATTGGAGGTTAAGGAAACGTAAATATTGTCAGTAGATCGTGCAAATATCAGCTAGAGTGGCAACAATCACTGAATCAGCTGTGCAAAACAGAAATAAAAAAAAAAACACTTGTGATATATTTATTTTATTAATATAAATATAAAACAACAAAACAAAAGCCTTCATTTATAGATATAATAATGAAATTGTTCCAAAATCGATACAACAGATTGGATATGCACTCGAACTTCCATGTCAATATCTTCTAAAATATCTGTACCATCACATCTGACATCTTGGAAAAAGTTTCTCAGAACCTATCGTAGTATATAATCGGCACCCCCATCCCCGAAAATCCCTTTAAGGGTAAATTTCTGTTGAAAATACAAGCCTTTCTACGATAAGAATTTCATATGTACTGCAATTTTACTTTGATTTCTCCGAGATATTTTTTGTTTACCGAACCAAATATTCAGTTTCCTAATGCAGAACTAGTTTAGGGTACTTTTGCAACCATCTTTGATATTTAAACATTTATTTTGTTGACCTCATTTTGTCAAGAAAAATATGTGTTATTTCTTTCAGGAATGCAGAAACAGTAAGCCAATTTTGGCAAACATGGAATGTACCGGTTCATAGATGGTGTGTTAGGTAATTTATTTAGTTAGTGACACTATTTGTCTAATTTTCAACACATCTTTTTGTCCGATAGCTGATAAACACTCTTACTTTGATTTTTGATAGTTCTTTCTTTTGCTCACTTTGAAAATTCAAGTCTCTTCATCTCAGAAACTGCATATGTATGTAATGGAATTGTTATGTGGTACAAAATTGTATAGAATTCCAAGATACCTGCCATCGAAGGCTAAAGTTTAACATAGGACCCTATGGAAAAATATTTCAAAATTCTCTGAAACCACAGAACCATTTCAAAATGACTGGAATGTTCCTTGGATGGTACTCGACAAAATAAAAAAAAATCTCTATCAGGAATCCAAGATGGCGACCACTACAGGACATAGTTTATCATGGGACTGTACACAAAATTGAACCCCAACAATGCATGAATGGTTGGCTTAGCAATCAAATTTTTGTGGAGGAGGAATAATGAGACTTAGCACAATTTTAAACAACTTGTTTAATTTCACATTTACTGCCCAGACAATATCTTGGAAATTCTATTTCTTAAAAAGTAAAAAAAATCGGAAGCAAATATGGGCATCATGATATAAATATGAAATTTATGACTCGATACAACTTTATTTGATAAAGTTTGTCAGTGGTTTTCTCTGGGGGGTACTCCAGTTTCCTCTACCAATAAATCTGACTGCCACGATTCAACTGAAATATTATTGAAAGTGGCATTAAACACCATAACCCTAACCCCTGAAAATTATGCAATATATCTAGATATTTACCTATGAATGTACTTTTTATTTACAGACATTTATATAAGCCACTTCTAAAGAGAGGATATTCTAAAATGTTTGCTTCTGTAGCAGTGTTTGCCATGTCAGCATTTTTCCATGAGGTAGGTAAACTTGATGCATTAGAATTAAAAGGAGAGTACTGACCCCTCCACACACACACACACTTTATAAGGCCATCCCACACCCTTCAGCAATGAAAAAGTGGCCTTATAAGAAGGGTGGTCTCTCGAGACAGGGAAAATTAGGTAGCATTTTACTATTTCAGTGCATCTGAATTCTGATCTGCTTTTTAAAGAGGGATGGCCATATAAGAGGGTGAATTACTGTGCTTGGACAATTCACATTTTTCTCAAAATCTCTCCCTTTTTATACAGCTCACTTGGCCTAAGTACTTTTGCCATCATTTCACGTCTGTCCATATAGTCAAACATTGCCATGATATAAATTTGCTCACTCAATGGTTAACTCACATGTTATGTTATTGTTGTACTCTTAACCAATAGCCTGATGAACCAGAATCATGTTTAAATCTAACATCACATATATGTTTTTGAAACTTTGTCAATTTGACCTGTCTAATCCAAACTCCTGTTTATTCAAACAAAAACGTTAATCTCAATCTTGTGCGCTGTAAACATTTTTTTCACTATACAATGTATGTTTGTTAGTTAACATGAACAAATTATTGTCTGTTTCAGTATTTAGTCAGTGTTCCATTAAGAATGTTCAGAGTATGGGCTTTCTCTGCTATGTTGGGCCAGGTAAGTGCTTTTTCTACTTGTTTTTGTAATATTTTTGTTTGAGCCCCTTCTTGCAAGATGCTAAGAAACATGTTAGATAACAGTTTTTACATGGTCTGAAAGTTTTTCAAGAAACTTCTGATATTGACAAATAATTGACACAATTTTTTTGAAGCATATTTATGAATATTGTTACTCATCACACACTATTTCTGTGACAATGAGCTGCAGCTATCTACTTTTTACTCCATTATATGGTAAATTCCTAGTCAATAAAAATATCCATCAAAATTTACTATACAATATGAACAACCTTAGACTTTACAATCGTTAAAAGTACAGTCAAGCCTGTCTATGTGGTCACCTCTATTAAAAGGTCACCATTTTCTTGTCATGTCATAGAAAATTTCATATGAATTGAACCTCTTTTAAGAAGTCACCTGTCTTATAAGACCACTTTTTCTTTGTCCCAAGATGACCTCTTAATAGAGGTTTGACTAGTTAAAATAATTTTATAATTACAATATATTACATTTTGTTGTGTACTTTCAGGTGCCATTTTCAATATTTGTCAGCAAGTATTTACATGGGAAGTACGGTAACATGGCAGTGTGGTTATCACTGATACTGGGACAGCCAATAGCTATATTTGCTTATGTTCACGATTATTACATCATCAATGTTGTTACATCCTAAAAAAACATCGGCAGCTTGACTTTCTAAAACTGTGATACAAGTATTCAGAACAAAAAAAATTATATTCTTTAAAATTATGTCCTCATCAACATTATAATAGTTGGTCACAACAACAACAAAATTTATAGACAAAAAAATTGAGTTTTGTTCAAAAGTAATTTTATTAGAAGTGAAACCTGTCTAAACAACAGAACCCTCTTGTGACCAACTTTAGTGTTTGCAATAAAAGGTGTTCAGTTTATGCATATTTATTTACAAAGATTTCCTACAATCGAAGGGGGCAGTCATGGTCGTTATCTTATGGTAGTTGGATTTACAGCTACCTGTGCAATCAGTACCTATCACCACGATAGTTGCGAGTTCAAATTTGGGTGAGGTGTACTCTATACAACATTATGTGATAAAGTTTGTCAATGACTTGCAGCATATCAGTGGTTTTCTCCAGGTACTCTGGTTTCCTCCACCAATAAAACAAACCACCACAAAATAACTGAAATATTGTTGAAATTGGAGTTAAACACCATAACCCCTAACCCTACATTGGGACTTTATTTAATGTTCAATTAATACAGGATTCTGATTTATTCCGGGTTTGGTTCAGACAGGTTTCAACATACTGTATAATAATAGTTGGTATTGTAATCTATATACATACATGTAATCTACTTTTGAGAGAAATTTGTGCACACTTTGTATACAAGCTTAAGACATAATAGTGAATATAAAATTATATCTAAATTGTACAAATGAAACAGGAAGAATGTTCTACAAATTAGAACTGGTGAAAATTTTTCACAAATTTTTTTGTTATTGGGAAAGTCAAAATATGTATCAATTTAGATCGCTGAAAATCAATTCACAAATGTTAATCAGATTTCCGTCACTTTTCTATGCGAGTTTTTTTTTTTTTTTATATATAAAATAGTATTTTTTGCTATGCATTATGTGTAATTATTTTAAAAATGTTGTGTGCACTATCCCTTTTTAGCTATATTTTATTATCGCTATTTTGTTTACTTTCCCTTTGATGTTTAAAACCAATATCTTTCATATCACGTAGGCACTGAGAAGATTCAAATTATCGCTAATCGGTGTCAAGGACGCGTAGTAATATCGCTGTTTTCTAATATGACGTTATAATGACGTCACATTACCAAATCCTTGATGAGAGATGACTGAGAAACGTCCTCTCATTTTAAAAAACATTGTTAATCACTTAATCACTTTTTTTGGATATGTAATAGTAGATTCTAACCACAGAAAGTTTGGATTTCATACATAGGGCTGAACTGTTGACACATTTTGACATTTTATAATTTTTTTTTTAAACCCACAACCCATGTTTAGTAGTTGATATTCAACCATCCTTTCTCTCAAACTGCTCATGATACAAATTTCCAGTACAAAATTCAACATAAAATGTTACCATTTTTTATTACATTTTTTGCTTGCCACAGTATGCTGTTTTTACTTTGTGTCCAACATCATTGTCATCTTGATGGAGTTTTCAGAGTTCAGTCTTCCTCCAGAACAAACAGGGAAACTGGAATTGGTAAATTGTATCATTTTTCCTCCCCAAAAATGTTGACAAATGTGATTGAAACAATTTCTTGAGGGCCTTTGGTTTATTATTACAAAGGTCATTTTATATACTTTAGAAACCATTTATAAGTTTCGTCTTGTAAGTTTTTATTGATGTATTGTTGGCAAGCCAGCAGCATTTCTCCATTCTATGCTTATTTAGCATATAAATCCTTGATTTAGTTTTAAAAATAGGGTGTATTGATATAGGGAGTTAGAGGTTAGGATTATGGTGTTTAATACCCTTGGGATAAGAAAAGGAAGTTCTTTAATAAATTGTTATCTAGACTTGGCAAGGTCATTTTCTAGGGTAGCACAAAAGTAAGAATTAGAATGGATCATTATAATAATGGTTACAAAAATTTGCCCTGATAATTCAAATTGTTGTTAAAAAAACCTTTGTTATTCCATTAAAGTATATCTTTTGCTTTCTAACAGTAATCTATGCTGCAGAATTTTTGATTTTTGATGCTCTGCAATTATTGATCATATCTAATACCGGTATGACAATCATATCTAGTCCTCTTATCATATTGTGTTATCAATTATATCAATGCAAAATTAGGTTTTAAGTATGACAGTTCTTTGTGAGACGTGATAGAATTTCCGTCATAGTATTTGTTCAAGCTGAAACAAATATTGCGTATATTTATTCCGGATGGAATAATCAAAATAAAATATTTGTTCCTCAAAGAGAGAAAAATTATGGAGTTGTTTGTAATAAATTTTCCCAAGGAACAATTATATGCTCTCACTACAGGATATTTCAGCTACTAAAATATACCTCTGTTATTAACATCTTTCAGCTACTAAAATATACCTCTGTTATTAACATCTTGCTCATGTTCAGTTCTGCTTCTTGTTCTGACCCTTTGTATTAACCTTCAAAATTATATTTTTATGTACAAATATATGTTGAATAATAACAAAATCCTTTTAACCATGGAGATTGATTTACATTTTTGTATTGAGTATTGATGTTTGTTGGAAATATTTTCAATTTTAAAGGTATAAAGGGGCAGTCTTGGTCGTAATCATATGATAACTCAAGTTGGATTTACAACTACCTGTGCAAACAGTGCCTATAATCACTAAAGTTATGATTTCGAATCCCACTCATGGTGAGGTGTACTCCATACAACATTATGTGGTAAAGATTGTCAGTGACTTGTTTTTCTCTGGGCACTCCATTGTCCTCCACCAATAAAACTGACTGCCACGATATAACTGAAATATGGTTGAAAGGGGCATTAAACACCGTAACTCTAACCCTTAAAGATATTAAAAAAAAACACTACTGTAATTACCACAATAGGGGTTATAGTTTTGGTGTTTAATGCCATTTCTAATAATATTTCCATATTTACTACCACAATAGAACTGAAATACAGTTGATAGTGGTGTTACACATCTATAATCTGATCCCTTTACAAGAAGACACCATGCTGTAATAAATATAGAATAACGACAGTTACATGTATGAAGGTCTCGACAAGACATTATTACCAGTATCACAGCAAGTCTGTTAGGATACTGGAAACAATGTATGTCACGACCTTCAAAACTGGCATTTTATTGTTTTTATCAGCAACGTCAAAAATGTATTTTGACATCTCACTGACCAATAATTTTCAGTACATGAGTCAGTTTGTTGATACCAACAATATCACTCCATAAGATTATTGCCAATATCACAGCCAGTCTGATAGGACAAGCCTGTGATACTGGAGATAATGTATTTCGCGACCTTCAAAACTGGCATTTTTTTGTTTTTATTTTAACGTCACAAATGTATTTTGACATCACACTGACCAATAATTTTTACTATGAGAATCAGTTTGTTGATACTGTCATCACTCGAGTGAGATCAAAGGAAAAAATGTTCAAATTACAAATAAATTAATTTGATGTGTTTAAGAGATTTTGATTGGATAAAAAATTTGTTATTTTCCATAGACAAAATTGTTTAACCGGAAGTCACATGTTGGGGTCTCAATTGGGAATTTTTTTTATTTTAATTCTTTTTAAGCAATTATTATCTGACAAAATATTTTTAGAACAAGACAAAAATTAATTAGGAATTAATTTACAAGGATTGATCACAATTTTTTGTTCGGTTCATTCAAAATAAACTCAAAAATGTGGTACACACTGTAACCACATTTTTGAGTTTATTTCGAATGAACCGAAAAAAAATTGAGATCAATCCTTAAATAAATTTATTATCAGTGTTTCTGGTTCATTAAATTTATTTTATGAGTATTTCTTCCAATAGTTAATTGTATTGCATTATGTACATGTATATGCTAATTTTTTTATAGCTACATTATAATGTGTTTGTTGTGCAGACAATTTTTAATGGTCGTTTTTTTTATAATTATTCATTGATTTTGCAGTTATGTGTCATTTTTTTTCCAATTGATGTTATATATTTCATGATGTAAGGTAATTACGATAATTTTTTTTTTTCATCTCATTTATTCAAAATAAATGTTTGATACAATTAAGAGAATTGTCACCAATTATGATCAACTTTGATTAAATAAAGATATATTTTTTTACATGTGTTCCTTGTTACTATAGTAAAATGTACATGAACTCCTGTCCGTACAAAGAATAAATTGTCAATCTGTGATTTCTACCTTATTTAATTAACTTCTTGTCGATAAACTACAACAGTGGTACGGACTGCAGATGTAGGTGCACAGATTGAGGTGATGGAAATGAATGAAGATTGCTAGTTTTTGGTGGGGTCCATGTTATTGATCTTTTTAGTTTTCTGTATTTTGTTGGTCTTCGTCCTTCTGTACCCAAAGTTGCCAGTGTCTCTGGATTGTCCATTCCCGATTGCCCTTTCGGCTTTCTCTGATGTTTATGTTAGGTGCAGATTGCACTACAAGGGTAAAGATTACATGTATCACAGTATATACACCGTAGAATTTAGTTTAATTCTTGTATTCTCCATTCTATGCTTATTTAGCAAATAAATCCTTGATTTGGTTTGGTTTTATGGTGCTTAACGCCACTTTCAACAATATTTCAGTTATATCGTGGCGGTCAGTTTTGGTGGAGGAAACCACAGACCTGCCCCAAGTCACTGATAAACTAATAACACATAATGTTGTATCGAGTACACCTCACCATGTGTGGGATTCAAACTCACGTTAGTGGTGATAGACACTGATTGTATAACTAAGTAGTTGTAAATCCAACTACCATACGCTCATGACCACGACGGCTCCCTCAAAATATATTGTATATTGGTATAGGTCAAATAGAATATTATATTATATTTATGTCGTCATTCATTTTGTGATAGTATGTGTTTTTTTAGTGGAAGCGCATCGGTGCAGGTTTTTGATCGTTTGTTATACCCCCCGCAAACAAAGTTTGGGGGGGTATATAGGAATCACCCTGTCTGTCCGTCCATGTACCTTGTAAGCACAACTCCTTCTAAACTGCTTATTGAATTTTTATGAAACTTTACGCAGTTGTAGTACACAAGCTGCAGATGTGCATGAAGGAATACTGTTGCTGTCTAAAATTTAAAAGGGGAGATAATTCAACCTATACTTTCACGAAAAGGGGGGTCATGTACCTTGTAAGCACAACTCCTCCTAAACTGCTTATTGGAGTTTTGTGAAACTTTACAGTTGTAGTACACTACCTGCAGATGTGCATGCAGGAATATGGTTGCTGTCCAAAATTTAAAAGGGGAGATAATTCAACTTATACTTTCACAAAAAGGGGGGGCATGTACCTTGTAAGCACAACTCCTACTAAACTGCTTATTGAATTTTTATGAAACTTTACACAGTTGTAATACTCTACCTGCAGATGTGCATGAAGGAATATGGTTGCTGTCCAAAATTTGGAAGGAGAGATAATTTAACTTATACTCTGAAATACGTTCTGTATGGAGAGATGGGCTTGTAAGCACAACTCGTCCTAAATGGCTCATTGGATTTAAATGTAACTTTACACAGTTGTAATACACTGCCTGCAGATGTGCATGAAGTAATATGGTTCCTGTCAAAAATTTGGAAGGTGATGTAAGCTAATTTTGAATCAATAACATTTGATGTGACCTATATCCTCTTGTAAACTAGAGGCTCAGCCCACTGAGCCTGTATCGCTCACCTGACAATAGAATGATACTGAAGCAAATTTCAAAGGGAGATAATCATTACCTTAAAAAACAGCAGCCATCTTGAATGGAGGATGGGGCTGTCGGACACAATTTTGAAAGGGACACGCCCAGGTACCATCTATGCCAGGTTTGGACCTTACATAGATGCTTCCTGCCAAGTTTGGCTCCGTTTGGCCAAGCTGTTTCAGAGGAGAAGATTTTTTTAACATTAGCCAATCAGAAAAAAAAATTAATCTTGGTGGCCATGTTTGTTGGCCGAATGGAACCAAATGAAGAAGCTTTATAGAGGATCTTACATAGATGCTTCCTGCCAAGTTTGGCTCCATTTTGCCAAGCAGTTTCAGAGGAGAAGATTTTTTTAAACAGTAGCCAATCAGAAACAAGAATTGCCCTTGGCAGCCATATTTGTTGGTGGAACGAACGAAATGGAGAAACTTTATAGAGGACCTTACATAGATGCTTACTGCCAAGTTTGGTTCCATTTGGCCTAGTTGTTTCAGAGGAGAAGATTAAAATAGGAAAAAGTTAACGGACGGACGACGGATACCAAGTGATGGCAATACCTCACATGGCCCTTTGGGCCAGGTGAGCTAAATAAAATGATGAAAAAAGGGCAATAACTCCTAGATGGGTAATCAGATTTACTTCAAAATTGCAGGGCATGTAGATCTTGACAAGCTGAACATGTTTTCAGTTTACACTTAACATCTATCTCTTATAGTTTTTGAAATAAAGGATGAAAAGTATTAACATTTCAGATTTACTTTAAAATTTCAGGCTAGGTAGATCTTGACATGCTGAACATGTTTGCTGTTTAAACTTAACATCTATCTCTTATAGTTTTTGAAATAAAGGACAAAAGGTATTAACATTTTGAAAATTTGACAAAAAAAAGGGCAATTACTCCAAAATGGGTACTCAGATTAACTTCAAAATTGCAGGGTAGGTAGATCTTGATATGCTGCTCATTTTTGCAATTTAAACTTAACCTTTATCTCTAATAGTTTTTGAAATATCAGACAAAAAATTTTAAATTAAAAAAAAATCAAATAAAGAAGGGAAATAACTCCTAGACGTGTAATCAGATTTACTTCAAAATTGCACGGCATGTAGATCTTGACATGCTGCACATGTTTGCTGTTTAAACTTAACGTCTATCTCTTATAGTTTTTGAAATAAAAAACAAAAAGTATTAAAATTTTGATAATTTGATGAAAAAAGGGCAATAACTCCAAGATAGGTAATCATATTTTCTTCACAATTTCAGGGTAGTTAGATCTTGCTGTGCTGATCATTTTTACTCGTCAGATTTCTGATATTAACGGTTTTTGAGTTATTACCAAAAACGTGCAATTTTACCATATGTTCTATTTTTAGTAACAGTGGCCATGTTTGTTGGTCGAATGGAACCAAATGAAGAAGTTTTATAGAGGATCTTACATAGATGCTTCCTGCCAAGTTTGGCTCCATTTGGCCAAGCAGTTTCAGAGGAGAACATTTTTTAAACATTAGCCAATCAGAAACAAGAATTGCCCTTGGCAGCCATATTTGTTGGCAGAATGGGACGAAATGAAGAAACTTTATAGAGGACCTTATATAGATGCTTTCTGCCAAGTTTGGTTCCATTTGGTCCAGTTGTTTCAGAGGAGTAGATTAAAATATGAAAGGTTAATGGACGGACGACAAGTGATGGCAATACCTCACATGACCCTTTGGGTCAGGTGAGCTAAAAATTTAAGAAATGTTGTAATCCTCATGTACTGATGAAACCGTATTGGTTTTAAACAATCCCACTTTGTTGAAGACCTTGTGGCGACACCTAGATGTATGTTCTTGGTTAATTTATTTTGGAAATGGGATGTTGTCTCCTTGACACAACTCCATATCCGTTCATTTTTCATAGGTAACCTGTATTCCAAAGTTTGAACATCATAGTATTGCAAGCAGGGGGCATCACTCAGTGAGGTCACTCACAGTTCTAGTTTATATCTGTATTGCTGTTGGAGATCCAATTATCATGAGGGGTAGGGTTGGGATCCCAGTACCCGGTTAAATCCAGCCACATTTTTGTGACTGTCCCAAACGAGGACTTGGATTTTCAATACCATATGTCATGGTCTATTCTATGTTAAATAGTTATGGCAAGAGGTGATTGTTCGTTGATTTAAACTTATTTTATTGTTCATAATAACAACAAATGGATCAGACACAAGTTTTACAACTTAGAAATGTCTTCTCCGCATTGTTCGTTTCATTGATATTGATGAAATTGTTGACAATCACTGTAAACTTTCTTTTCATAATAGTACATTTAGACAGCGTTGAAGGTGTTTTCTACAATTTCTACAAACAAGTAGAACACTGAATTAGGGTTTATGTAGCTGCAATAATGTAGCTCCTGTGACAAACTTGTGTCTCGGCAGAGCTACAACGCGGTCCCATTCGTCACAATGGAGCAAAAAAAATGTTGCAGTTGAAACATAAAAACTCACTATTTACGCTTCAAATATTTCATTATAACAATTACTGATGATCCCAGTCCTTGTTAAATCGGTTTGGCTGAGAAATATATGCTTTTCAAAGTTAGCAACAACCTTGTTCAAATTTATCGATCGTTTTCCATAACCGGAAACTACGGAAGGCGGAGCTTTTCTAAATATGGTAAACATTCCAATCGTAACTACTCGGCCATTCTCGCTACCCTGTTATTTGCAGGGTAGCGAGAATGGCCGAGTAGTTACGATTGGTAAGCATTCACGCCTAAATCGCCAAATATGGTATCGACATCTAAATAGTGAGGCCGGAAATGACGAAATTCAAAATTTTCAAAGAGGAGATTTTTATTTTGTGGGAATTACATTCTAAAATACTGGTAGGTGATACAAACTTGTTATAATAATGGACAAAAGGAAAGGTTATGTCTTATTATTGATAAATGCAGGCGTCAGAAGCTCTGTAAGCGAGCGCAAAAAATCTCGGCGGCTGCTCCATTACGTGTAATGGCATCCCGTTATAACCCTTGCGAGTAAGCGAGCATTTAGGGTTTTATTATTAGAACTAGGGTTTATGGTGTTTAATGCCACTTTCAACAATATGTCAGTTTTATTGGTGGAGAAAACCACCGACCTGCCACAAGTCACTGACATACTTTAGCACATAATTTTGTTCCGTACATCTCGCCATGAACAGGATTCGAACTCGCAACATTAGTGGTGATAGGCATCGGTTGCATAGGTAGTTGTAAATCCAACTACCATATGATCACAACCACAAGAACATGTATTATGCTCTTATTCGTTCCTCAACCGAGCATAAATTATTTATGTATTTAACATCATCAATTATCATAAAAAGACACAAACACCAAATATTTTGGGATCAGCTCGCCAGACGTGCAGCCAACAATCGAAAATCAAAACAAAGAAGGGGTAATAACGTCTTGTAGATAAAAATATATACAATACAATATCAAATCTTACAAACCGAGCTGTTTAGAAACTGTCATTCTATTAGAAATACTTTCTTTGACATAACCATCTTTAGCACTATCACTTTTCCATCGTCCGTGTTTTTTGAAAAGTCTATCGTCAACTCCTGCGCTAGCTGCTGCTGTAGCGCCACCTGACCGTAAACTATGTAGGCAAAACCTAGATTTTTCTAAACCAATACTACTTAAAGCAGATAACAGTATTTCCCTAGCTGTAGTATAAGATAAAATACCACTTTTACGTAATCTATAAGTTTTGGATTTACTATAGTAACTGATAGGTCTAAAAATGTAGTAATTACTACCTTCTGAAATGTTAGCTAGTAGTAAATATCTGGATAACATGGCAACGGGACAAGTATAGTTATTAGTAGCTGAAATAATAACATCTTTGCCTTCTCTATAAATATCTGTTTTACTTTTTTCAATGTTCAAATTAACATGATCAGAATAAAACTTTATGTTAGAACGTTTGAGATTTACCAACTCTGAAAATCTTAAAAATCCTGCATAACAAATTAGACATGTTAGAACGTTTGAGATTTACCAACTCTGAAAATCTTAAAAATCCTGCATAACAAATTAGACACCTGGTAACAAGTCTCAAATCTTTGAGATTGGAAGAAGTTGTGCCATATTTAGTAACAATTTGTTTCAAAATTTCTGGTGTTATAGGCTCTTTTTTGTGTATTGTGTGACCTACAGTTCTAATAACTCCTTCCTTTACACTTAAAACAAAATCTGATGTACATGGATTGTATACTCCAGCAAGTTTATGTGCCCAACTTATGCTGTAAAAAACTTCGTTTATAGAACTAACAGATTTACGTAAATCGGATAAGTGTATTAAATACAAGGAGACATGAAATTCTGTTGCTGGGAAAGAAGGAAGCTTTACAGATACACACCATTTGCACCATTTTTCAAAGGCATTTTTATAACAGCGTCTAGTTGAGTCTGCTCTGGAATTCAAACACATCTGGGGCAACTTCTCCGCCAAATTTAACAAACCACCAGATAAACTTGAAGTATCTTTTGACATGTCCTTCCATCTCCCAAATTGAAAAATGGCTGAAAATTGTATTAACAAATGAAAAACTTATAAAAATCATTCATTCAATTTTGAAATTAACACGCTGAATTCATGCTATTCATCGTAAACATATATACAAACAATTATCTCAAATTAAATATAATGCTAGATATTGCAACTGCATATCCATATCGACTTTGCCACTACAATATTAATAAAATAATACTAGGGCCATGTCCAATTTCATTTTCCAAACATGCCGCTATGTAATAGGGTCATGTCAATTTCAACATGTTCCGAACAGTCACAAAACAAGCTGTTCCGACCATGCCACACTATTTAGGCCAGGGCCTTGTCAAAAAGAAAATTCTACTAAAAAGTATAATAAATATGTATAAAATTTTACATGTTTCGAACATACCTTTATTTTGATAGGCCATGCCATTCTTCAAAAAAGATTCCGGCCATGCCACGAGAAATTAGGGCCATGCCAAACTCTGTGCTACATTATGACCATGCAAAAACGCATAAATGAACATTACCATCAATGTAAACAAAATTATAACTTTAAGAATATCTGCCAAAACAAGGCAAAATAAATTTCAAAATTGAAATTTTACTGCCAACACCGGCGTAATAAATGGTTCCTTTCCAAAAATGGAATTAGGATTTGTACCTGGTACAAATATACCAGCTGTATTCTTAAATTCTAAAACATCAGATACATACGTTCTATAACATAAGTTCTCATCAAAAATGTATGGCCAGTAAGGAGCAGAAATCCATTTCGGTACAATTCGCTTTACAGAAAAGCAAGTGCTTTATAACTCTAAGCACTGAAAACACTGGTGGTACTAGCCAATTATTATCAAATTGCCAGTTTTGAGAAAATGCATCTATGGCTTCCGATCCAGGATTCCAATACAAAGAATTATACCTATTTAATTTCTTATTATTAAAATTAGCAAAGCGATCTATAGTGAAAGGACCCCAGAGGCCATTCATCAAATCAAGAAATTTTCCAGATACTTCCCAATCCTCATGATCAATTAATCTACTTATATAATCAGCCTTTTCATTTTCAGATCGTGGAATCCACTGAATGTCTATAGAAATAGGATTTGTAACACAAGTGGAATATATGCTTCTAGCTAACTTCTGCAGTTCTAATTTCATGCTACCTGATTTGACAATTTTAACACAATTTTGGTTATCTGTAAACCATTTAATTGTTTTACCTTGAAATTGATCTTTAAACGAACTTAAAGCAAGCTCAATAGCTTTCATCTCACGCCAGGTTGAACTCGGAACTTTTTCAACCGAGTTCCACATTTTATGAAAAAATTTTGATTTCAATTCTACAGTACAAGCACCAGCAGCGATATCACTAGCATCTGAATAGATTACTACAGATGAGCAACTATAACCTGCTAAATACTTACGATTCAACTTTACTATGTTTTCTTGCCAAAACACTAATTCGGCCTTGACCTGATCTGAATGAATAATTTCTAGTAAACTGTCCCAAGCTGACCTCGTTTCAATGATCATGTAACAATAGCGGGTCATCAATCTTGAAATGTTTCCAATTACAGGTGACATTGATATAATTTTACCTGTTACCTGAGCTAGGTTACGGGCAGTGATCAAAGGGAATTCGGACAATATTAGACTCACAGATTCTATCAAATCCTGTACCCGTCTATCCGGGATTTGCAATGAAAAATTCACTGAATCCCATATTATACCAAGCCACTCAATTGATTGAGCAGGTGTAAAAACTGATTTATCAACATTAATCAAAAAACCAGCTTCAGTTAAGGATTTTCTAATGAAGAATGAATCTTTGAAACAAGAATCGTAATCTAAGCTCATACCTAAACCATCATCCAAGTACAATACAATATTTACAGCTTTAGATCTCCAGTATTTAACCATGGCTCTCAAACATTTCGTGAATAAAAAAGGGGAGGAGAGCAACCCAAATGGTAAAACAGTGAAACAATAAAAATTACCTTTCCACGAGAAGCCTAAATATGTCTGTTGTTTAGTACAAATATCAAAATGATGGTACCCCGACTTTAAGTCGAACTTGTACATGTAACAATTTTGACCAAACAGTTGAATAGCCACTTTCCAGTCTTCATACTTAAACTTGTCCTTACGAACAAATTTATTTAAGACACTCAAATCTAAAATTAAGCGTTTCTTGCCAGATTTTTGTGTTGCTACACTTAAGGGGCTTACAACGTATGGCTTGAAGGGCACTTTAATTGCACAACCATTATCTACTAATTCAGCAATAGTTGTGTCTACAAAGTCATGATTTTGAAAAGCAGACTTATTATTTTTAAAACACATGCTGGGTGGATTACTGCTAAAAGGAATAACATATCCTTCAGAAATAGTACCTAATATAAATTCATTTGCTCCAATATCTTTCCAATACTGTATGTGTTTTTTCAAGTTACCTTTAACACCTTTAAAGCTACCATATAATTTGCTGTTTTCAAAGTAATTAACTTGTTCAGAAAAAATCTCAAATTCGGTAACATTGTTCTCATAACAGCTAAAAAAAATTTACAATCAATAAAATACTTATCATTAACAGTATCTGCAGATAAATTAGGCGCCTCATTTAGTATATGTTGTTGTAGTTGAATTCTGGCTGGCTCTGTTGAGGAGCGGACAGTTTTTTCTCCAATGTCCCATACTTTTACAGTGGAAACACACATCCCAGGGCCGATACGAAAGGGCGGCTGAGGAGTAGAACTGCGCACATAATTAGAATTTGGATTAGGACGAGTTTCTGATCTAGCGGGTGCTGAATATCTACCATACGGGGTAGTGCGAATCTTTCCTTTATCCTTAATATGCTTAATGGTTCTGTTTTCAGCCTGGCGAATTCTTTTTTCGTCATCTGAGTTGTCAGCAATTTCATTTTGCTCGTATTCGCGAACGGTGGCCCAACCCCCAGCTGAGGTGTCTGCTATGCGAATCAGCTTATTGCGTGATTTCAGCTTGTCACAAATATCAGTAACCAAAGAATTATTGACACTAGAGGTACAATGCTTTTGCAATTTTGCTAAATCAGCGGCTATTTCCTCGTTAAATCTGAATTGGATTTTATTGTCTTCACTTTTAAATTTTAAGTTAACTTGCTCCTTAACTTTCAAAGACAAATTTTCCTGTTCCGAAATAATATCGGATTTCAAATCATGCAATTTATGGTCAAGATATGTCTTAAACAAGTCAAAAGTATCTACTAAATCTTGTTTAGGCTGATTTGGTTGACTCGGAGTATCCTGGCTTAACGCGGGGGCTGGGTGCTCACCTTGTCTAGAATCACTCTGAAAAACTTCGTCTCCGTGCTCAGACATTTCGAACGAACTAGCTGCACCGAAGGCCGAGCGTCGAATGTTATAAAGAATGTAGTATTTTCCGCAAAGCAAAAGGAGCTCGTGAAGCACGTAAAGAAACTTTAACCTTGGAGTTAAATGCCAATGTAAGCTAATCATATCGCTTATATTTTTAAATAAAGCACATGTTTGACCTTAAAGGTAAACACGAACACGTGTTCTTAAGTATCTTAAATAAATATATTTATTTGTCTAGTACTATTTAATCTGAAGAGTTACTGTACAACTGTTTTGCTTCCAAGAATTGATATTATTACAACTTCTTGCATCTTCCTGGGTATCAATTGCTTTCAGTAACTTCAAGAGAACATAGCAAGTCTATGATTATCATACTTTTCATAATGCCATTAAAACAACAACATTTAACATATAATCTTAACTGGTCAATTTCATTTTACACTTTTTTACAATTTCAATACAGGATAACCTAGTACTCCATTCATTTAAAATCCAAAAGAAACAAGTCAAAAACTAATCACATGTATATAAGTGATAATAAATGAAGTACAAAATGTTTAATGAGTGGTCCATCAAAAAAGAGCTTTTTTCATGGATTGGAAGTCTCTTTTTCTCAGAATCAGATCAATGAGTGGTCCATCCAAAAAAAGCTTTTTTCGTGGATTGGAAGTCTCTTTTCTAAGAATTAGATCCAGGAGTAGTCCATCAAAAAAAGAGCTTTTTTCATGGATTGGAAGTCTCTTTTCCTAAGAATGAGATCCATGAGTGGTCCATCAAAAAAGAACTTTTTTCATGGATTGGAAGTCTCTTTTTCTCAGAATGAGATCCATGAGTGGTCCATCAAAAAAGATCTTCTTTTGTGGATTGGAAGTCTTTTTCTCAGAATGTGGTCCATCCAAACAGATCTTTTTTAGTGGATTGGAAGTCTTTTTTTCTAAGATCCAGTTAGGCAGATATTCATATAAAACAATAACAACATATTTTAAATTGTTTCATTTAGATAGTTAAAAAGTAACATATTACATTATATCATTATGGTTTGACAGTTTATTGCACCATTACATAAATCATATACGTCAAACCCTTCAGAATTTTGCTTTACAAATAAAAACTGAAAATTGTGTATAAAGGTCTTCGGAACTTAAAATCTCCTGAACTCGGATTTTGACCCCTAATGACCTGCATTTCTAAAAATCAAGACTCTATCCAAACTATGAATATGAAGTTGAAAGTCAATTTATTTTCTTCAATGGAACAGTTTTCATTAAGCTTAAACAGTATTGCCTGCCGCTTATGTTTTTTTTCATAAATAGTCATCAACATTTGTTTGTACCATTTTGAAATGTTAAATGAAACTGCTGGTGGCATTGATGTTCAGATTCTCAAGTTTCTTTTTCAAACTTTTGTAAACTGTATTTATTTGAGAGAGAAAAAAGTAATCCAGTGGCTGAAATGAGGGCCAGCCTTTGGCTGCCCAGAAAAATTTTTTTTTGGGCCAGTAAAACATTTAGAGTCACTGGTCCAAATGGCATAATGGTGGCCCAAACATTTTGTGACATTTTTTTTTTTATGAAAAATGTCACAAAAAAAAAAGACATCAGATACATGTATCAATATATAAACAGTTTTCAGATTAATTGTTTTTTTTATCAATGTCATTAAAATTCATTCTTTCCCTAGTCTCACGGGGGTTGGGGGGCTCTTCAAGGTAATTTTGGTACAGGTGTGCAGCTGAAATTGCGAAAACACCCCAATGCATATATTGCTATCAAATGAAACCTGAATTTACTTGTTATAACCTTTTTGAAAACCTTGACGCCATTGGCTAGGGTGGTCTTAATAAACGATGCTAGTCCATCGGATGGGGACAATAAAAGGCTGGTTTGTGTAAGGGGAGATCAATGCCATAATCACATTAAAGACATCAGAAAAAGAGTAGACTAATGCCACTACAAGGGCCGCTCTTGCACTCCCCAGAGTGAAGAGTGACATCACTTGTTTCAATCCACTATGAAGAAGTGATTTTTAAAGTAAAATAACTTCCCAGTTCGGGGTAATGTCAGTTGGTTATTCATTCCAAACAAGTATCTCACTTTGTTGAAATAACAAACGGTGATGTCATTTTCTGTTATATAAACAACTGTTAACTTTTCATGTTATTTTTTAATTTGTAAACAAAAGTTCTGGTTTCAAAAAAGAAAACCACTCCCAATTGTCATTAAAATGTAGCCGTTTACATGAACTATGAAAAGTTTAAAAGAAGTGACAGGCCAGATCGTTTCCGTAGTTTGACATTACT
This sequence comes from Bathymodiolus brooksi, assembly GCA_963680875.1. Lineage (NCBI taxonomy): Eukaryota > Metazoa > Mollusca > Bivalvia > Mytilida > Modiolidae > Bathymodiolus > Bathymodiolus brooksi. Next base: position 82,110,564 of record OY804578.1, on the reverse strand, counting down.
GTCAGCGATTTTCTCTCCGTTGTTGGGGAAAAGTTTTTCAATGATTACCTAAGGATTGACACAAAAAGGTTTCCGATTTCTGTAAAATGAAATTCGTACATGTACATTTTGCAGCAGATTGAATGAATAAATTTCCGAACCGTGGAAGATACCAGATCGCAAACATTATAAGTTGACATAATTCCGTCTCTTTATTGTTCACAACTTTCCACTTCGTCCGTGATTTTTAACAATTTTAATAATTAAATCATAAAGAAACAAAAAAACACGTTTCTTTTCTAATATTTAGTGAATACTTGTGTATTACATGAAAACGTGTAGGAAACATGTATTGATTGGCTCGATAAAAATACATAATTGGGGAGAACAGTAAAGTACATTAGCTGTGTATTCATTGGCTACAAAAATGTATTTAGACCAATCGCTGTGCTCGTAACAAACCGTGTTCGACTAGAACAGAAGAGTTATCTACCGTTGAAGTTAGTTTATGTCCGGTTGACTACCTAATTTAGAGCAGCTTTTGGTCGCCCGAATAAGATATTAGTCGCATTTGGCGACTGGGCGACCGTCCATTTCAGGCACTGTAATCAGTAGATATGTATGATATGGCATCTTTAACATCAATGATTCTACATGTTCATGTATGTAATTACTCTCTTAAATGATGCAAAAAAAAACAACAAACATCTACAACAAAATAATAAATTTGTGACCCAAATGTTGCATAAAAAAATGACAGGTCCTTTACTGAACAATTTATAAATATCTTTTTATGAATTATAACGACTGAAAATATGACCTCATACATAGGCTACCATTCAGAAGGTCCTAGAGATTGGCAGGTGTGATAAATAAATCAAAACAACTGTCACATGATCGATCATAACACCACAAAATTGTCTGTCACATGATTATAACATGATCATAACACCACATCATCATGTCACATAATCACAACAACTTCTGTCACATGATCATAACACCACAATATCGTCGTCTTCTTTTTCTTCTGGTATACTTGACAACTTCATACGTTTAGATCTCATTTCATCAATCTCGGCATCATCAGCTTTTCTTTTTCGTATTTGTAGCACCACGTCAACTGGCTCGTCAACAACCATCAGATCGTCTGAAGAAGAAGAAGAAAAAACAACATAAAACCCTAATTCTTAATCAGATCCTTGAACAATGAATTTTAAACTGAAAGACTTGAATATTTGTTTGATTGTGTTTAACATCACTTTCAACAATATTTCAGTTATATCGTTGTGGTCAGTTTTATTGGTGGAGGAAACCAGAGGACCCGGAAAAACCCATCGACATGTCGCAAGTTACTGACAAACTTTATCACATAATGTTGCACACCTCACCATGATCGAGATTCGAACTCACAACGTTAGTGGTGATAGGCACTGATTGCACACGTAGTTGTAAATTCAACTACCATACAATCACGACCACGACCTATACATAGTGTAGACAAAGATGTCCTCAATTTTAAGTGGTATAAAGGCAGACAAGAATTTTTGCATAGAGAATAAGCGTTGCCCAAAAACAAATCTTCACATATTGGGAAACATATTTTACTTCTAACATGAAAAGATTTAAAATATTGAAAATTCTTGGTCACAGACTGACAATGGTGTTCTGTGCCACAGTACAATGTCTGCATTCTTTATATTACAAAACTGATATTTAGAGCATACATTTGATTCTTTTATCAATGACACTCTCTGTAAGGGTGATACAATAACAACAAGGGCAACGCAAAGCGTGGCATATCCCCTCGCCTAAAAATTAGACCCTTTGACCTTGAAAATCAATAGGGCTCCAGATTCTCTTAAGGTCTAAGTATGTACCAAGTTTGGTCAAAATCCATTGAAGGATCTTGATTCTAGTGTTCACAAGGATGTTATGCAGTAAAAATTTGACCCCTTGACCTTTGACCTTGAAAATCAATAGGGTTCCAGACTCTCATAAGGACTATGTATGTACCAAGTTTGGTCAAAATCCATTGAAGGATGTTGATTCTAGAGTGTTCACAAAGATGTTACATGGTAAAAATTTGACCCGGTGACATTGACCTTTGACCTTGAAAATCAATAGGGTTCCAGATTCTCCTAAGGACTAAGTATGTACCAAGTTTGGTCAAAATCCATTGAAGGATGTTGATTCTAGAGTGTTCACAAGGATGTTACACAGTAAAAAATTTACCGTGACCTTCACCTTTGACCTTGAAAATCAATAGGGTTCCAGACTCTCATAAGGACTATGTATGTACCAAGTTTAGTCAAAATCCATTGAAGGATGTTGATTCTAGAGTGTTCACAAGGATGTTATGTGGTAAAAATTTGATCTGGTGACCTTGACCTTTGACCTTGAAAATCAATAGGGTTCCAGATTCTCCTAAGGACTAAGTATGTACCAAGTTTGGTCAAAATCCATTGAAGGATGTTGATTCTAGAGTGTTCACAAGGATGTTACACAGTAAAAAATTTACCGTGACCTTCACCTTTGACCTTGAAAATCAATAGGGTTCCAGACTCTCATAAGGACTATGTATGTACCAAGTTTAGTCAAAATCCATTGAAGGATGTTGATTCTAGAGTGTTCACAAGGATGTTATGTGGTAAAAATTTGATCTGGTGACCTTGACCTTTGACCTTCAAAATCAATAGGGTTCCAGATTCTCTCAAGGACTTAACATGTACCAAGTTTGGTCAAAATCCATTGAAGGATATTGATCCTAGAGTGTTCACAAGGATGTGACGGACGGACGGAAGGTAGCGTTACTATATCCCTTCGCAACTTCGTTGGCGAAGGGATAACAAGTCCATTTGCATAGACCTCTTCTAAACATAGTGAATGTGGAAACAATAATATTCTTGTCACTCAACTCCAACAGATATCAGGCTTTATAATGAATACCAGAGGTTTTATGGCGCAGGCTCAACTCTTTAAACAATTGGAGGATACTTTTTTAAGATGCAAAATTTCGGCCATTACCAGCTCAATTTTATTCCCATTTGAAGCAATTTCTAACTTTAGTAAAGGTAGCATTTTTTTGTATATAGGGGATGTCAGTCACATGTAATATTGAAATGGAACCAACACTGAGCCATTATATGCCACAATATAGCTGAAATACTGCCAAAATTGGCATTAAACACCAATCGATCAATCTGAGCCGTTATTGCATTTAACATATTATTTTACATCTATGTTTTGTAATTGCATAATAAATAGTAAATTTGAAGTACATAAATTGTTTTTAAGTTTTCTTTCATAAAATAACAAATTTTGATCATCAGAAATTAATATTTAGAGCACATTTATGACTTAGATTAAGTTTATCAAAGCTAATAAATGTTCAAAGTATGATGTTAAACTGAAACACTTGTTTATTGTCAAGATTTATCACTAATGATCAGAAAAAAGGTTGAAAGGTCACATTGTCATGTCAATGTGTTCTTCACTCATGATCTTCACAGGTTATCATTTTATACACGTAATCTACTAGGAAACATAAATATTTAAAGTTTACTTATCTGTAAGATATTACATATTAACATAGACAACAAAGATAACAGAATTCATCTTAGTCAAGAAAAAAACATTTTACTTATTTTGTTTATATTATGAAACCGGTCTAAACCGAACCTCCTTAGGACCCGCTTTAGTTTTTTAAATAGACAGGTGCAGGGCGTCAAGCCACTTTTATATAGGAAAATAGGATTTTTTTTTGGAGGAAAATATAGGGTAAATTAAAAGTATATTTAGCAAACAATACATGGCCTCCACATCGCCTGTAGTCATGCCTCACCTCCTTTTTTACAGATAAATGGAAAAAAAAACAGTATCATTAAACACTAGTCTCCTATTGGTCTTTTTCAAAGGATTGAACATTACAAGAACATGACAAATTTTGATATATTGTCTTCGAAATAATGACTTCTAAATTAAATGTAATATTTTTTGTGAAGAAAAAGGAACATATTCAACTTTATTACAAAGTTTGTTGGAACAAATGTTCTGTAGCAAGACTTACAATTTTTTCAATGACTCTTTCAAAAGATACATGTAGTAATAAACTGGGATTGTCTAGTAGCCCTGAGAGTTAACTTGGTATTTTTTATGTGATAGACCATTAAACGTTATATTCAAGATTATAAAAATGGACATGTACCACAAAAGTATACAATATTTAAATAAATACACAATCATGTGAATTTAAACCCTAAGAAAATTCAACAATAAAAAAGTCACATTAATGTATCTTTGGCGATACAAGATCAGTTAAAAACTATAGAAGTATCAGCATTAATATCTTGTATAGCCTTTATTTGTCATGTTTATATGAATTTTCCACTCAAAATTAAAGATTCAACTATTTTTTCTCATAGTTTTGAAAAAATATAGGATTTTGGGATGTAATACAGTAGACTCCACTTAATTGCAAACCGGTTAATTGCAAAATTCGCATTATTGCAAAAAAAGCTTAAACACCGATCCATTTACCATTCAAACACCAGGTTAATTGCAAAGCGGTTAATGGCAAAATTCGTTTTATTGCAAAGACAATTTTTGCCAAAAATGTATAAGTGTCGGTTATTTGCAAAACTACCCTAGGACTGATAAAAAAAGGAGAAAAAAAAATCTAATACACCTTTGAACTAATTGATTAATTTTTTTTCTTGCAAATCGATGTTGAAATGTGTGGTGATAACCTGATCAGACATTTGGAGACGTTTTGAACTATTGAATATTTTAATAAAAATCCATTTACATGTTTATTTGTGTTTAATCCTTTTCCTGAACTCCAATAAAGCTCTAATAAAGAACGTTTTGTGTACCTCAATCAGTGTTGATCGTCCACCATTTTGATTCAATAATTAAGTGTGTGACCTTACAGGAAAAAGCCCTGGTGTCTATTTTTAGATTTGTAACAATCAGCCATGCGGCAATTCAAAACACATAAATAGTGATCAAAGAAATTAATATGAATGCTGATCAGTGATTAAAAACTTCAAGAGAAATTAAAATATGTTTACTTAGTAATAGTTAATTAATTAATGTAAATTAGAACATCAAACAAAAAATCAAAGCGGATTAATTTTTTTTTTATTTATTTAATAATGAAAAGTATTCAGATCATGTGACACTCGATGTACACAAAAAGTTCCCTCAATACACAGAAATGATGGAAATATTATTTACACCAGTAATAAACATGTAAACCTGCATAAAGTACTGCAATGAAAGGAAGGATTGATGAATTTTAATTAATAATGGACTGGTTAAAGATTTATACTGTTTTGCAGTCTTCGATATGACCTTAAACAGGTCAAGGTATTTGTATGCATACTTTTGCATCCAACTGTGTAAACAAACTAAAAAGCATGAAATAAACAACAAAGACTTTCATTAAATATTCTAATTTATTATTTACATTCATGCATTTACTTTATCAACATATCAGCAATATCAGCTCCAGGTAAACAAAATGTCAATGTCACGGCACCTGTAGTCTATACTTTCGGTCTGAATAGCGTTTCGCTTTATCGCAAAGTCCGCTTAATTGCAAAATTTTCTCTGGCAAATAGGCTTTGCAAAGATTTAAAATATTGAAAATTCTTGGTCACAGACTGACAATGGTGTTCTGTGCCACAGTACAATGTCTGCATTCTTTATATTACAAAACTGATATTTAGAGCATACATTTGATTCTTTTATCAATGACACTCTCTGTAAGGGTGATACAATAACAACAAGGGCAACGCAAAGCGTGGCATATCCCCTCGCCTAAAAATTAGACCCTGTGACCTTGACCTTTGACCTTGAAAATCAATAGGGCTCCAGATTCTCTTAAGGTCTAAGTATGTACCAAGTTTGGTCAAAATCCATTGAAGGATCTTGATTCTAGTGTTCACAAGGATGTTATGCAGTAAAAATTTGACCCCTTGACCTTTGACCTTGAAAATCAATAGGGTTCCAGACTCTCATAAGGACTATGTATGTACCAAGTTTGGTCAAAATCCATTGAAGGATGTTGATTCTAGAGTGTTCACAAGGATGTTACATGGTAAAAATTTGACCCGGTGACATTGACCTTTGACCTTGAAAATCAATAGGGTTCCAGATTCTCCTAAGGACTAAGTATGTACCAAGTTTGGTCAAAATCCATTGAAGGATGTTGATTCTAGAGTGTTCACAAGGATGTTACACAGTAAAAAATTTACCGTGACCTTCACCTTTGACCTTGAAAATCAATAGGGTTCCAGACTCTCATAAGGACTATGTATGTACCAAGTTTAGTCAAAATCCATTGAAGGATGTTGATTCTAGAGTGTTCACAAGGATGTTATGTGGTAAAAATTTGATCTGGTGACCTTGACCTTTGACCTTCAAAATCAATAGGGTTCCAGATTCTCCTAAGGACTAAGTATGTACCAAGTTTGGTCAAAATCCATTGAAGGATGTTGATTCTAGAGTGTTCACAAGGATGTTACACAGTAAAAAATTTACCGTGACCTTCACCTTTGACCTTGAAAATCAATAGGGTTCCAGACTCTCATAAGGACTATGTATGTACCAAGTTTAGTCAAAATCCATTGAAGGATGTTGATTCTAGAGTGTTCACAAGGATGTTATGTGGTAAAAATTTGATCTGGTGACCTTGACCTTTGACCTTCAAAATCAATAGGGTTCCAGATTCTCTCAAGGACTTAACATGTACCAAGTTTGGTCAAAATCCATTGAAGGATATTGATCCTAGAGTGTTCACAAGGATGTGACGGACGGACGGAAGGTAGCGTTACTATATCCCTTCGCAACTTCGTTGGCGAAGGGATAACAAGTCCATTTGCATAGACCTCTTCTAAACATAGTGAATGTGGAAACAATAATATTCTTGTCACTCAACTCCAACAGATATCAGGCTTTATAATGAATACCAGAGGTTTTATGGCGCAGGCTCAACTCTTTAAACAATTGGAGGATACTTTTTTAAGATGCAAAATTTCGGCCATTACCAGCTCAATTTTATTCCCATTTGAAGCAATTTCTAACTTTAGTAAAGGTAGCATTTTTTTGTATATAGGGGATGTCAGTCACATGTAATATTGAAATGGAACCAACACTGAGCCATTATATGCCACAATATAGCTGAAATACTGCCAAAATTGGCATTAAACACCAATCGATCAATCTGAGCCGTTATTGCATTTAACATATTATTTTACATCTATGTTTTGTAATTGCATAATAAATAGTAAATTTGAAGTACATAAATTGTTTTTAAGTTTTCTTTCATAAAATAACAAATTTTGATCATCAGAAATTAATATTTAGAGCACATTTATGACTTAGATTAAGTTTATCAAAGCTAATAAATGTTCAAAGTATGATGTTAAACTGAAACACTTGTTTATTGTCAAGATTTATCACTAATGATCAGAAAAAAGGTTGAAAGGTCACATTGTCATGTCAATGTGTTCTTCACTCATGATCTTCACAGGTTATCATTTTATACACGTAATCTACTAGGAAACATAAATATTTAAAGTTTACTTATCTGTAAGATATTACATATTAACATAGACAACAAAGATAACAGAATTCATCTTAGTCAAGAAAAAAACATTTTACTTATTTTGTTTATATTATGAAACCGGTCTAAACCGAACCTCCTTAGGACCCGCTTTAGTTTTTTAAATAGACAGGTGCAGGGCGTCAAGCCACTTTTATATAGGAAAATAGGATTTTTTTTTGGAGGAAAATATAGGGTAAATTAAAAGTATATTTAGCAAACAATACATGGCCTCCACATCGCCTGTAGTCATGCCTCACCTCCTTTTTTACAGATAAATGGAAAAAAAAACAGTATCATTAAACACTAGTCTCCTATTGGTCTTTTTCAAAGGATTGAACATTACAAGAACATGACAAATTTTGATATATTGTCTTCGAAATAATGACTTCTAAATTAAATGTAATATTTTTTGTGAAGAAAAAGGAACATATTCAACTTTATTACAAAGTTTGTTGGAACAAATGTTCTGTAGCAAGACTTACAATTTTTTCAATGACTCTTTCAAAAGATACATGTAGTAATAAACTGGGATTGTCTAGTAGCCCTGAGAGTTAACTTGGTATTTTTTATGTGATAGACCATTAAACGTTATATTCAAGATTATAAAAATGGACATGTACCACAAAAGTATACAATATTTAAATAAATACACAATCATGTGAATTTAAACCCTAAGAAAATTCAACAATAAAAAAGTCACATTAATGTATCTTTGGCGATACAAGATCAGTTAAAAACTATAGAAGTATCAGCATTAATATCTTGTATAGCCTTTATTTGTCATGTTTATATGAATTTTCCACTCAAAATTAAAGATTCAACTATTTTTTCTCATAGTTTTGAAAAAATATAGGATTTTGGGATGTAATACAGTAGACTCCACTTAATTGCAAACCGGTTAATTGCAAAATTCGCATTATTGCAAAAAAAGCTTAAACACCGATCCATTTACCATTCAAACACCAGGTTAATTGCAAAGCGGTTAATGGCAAAATTCGTTTTATTGCAAAGACAATTTTTGCCAAAAATGTATAAGTGTCGGTTATTTGCAAAACTACCCTAGGACTGATAAAAAAAGGAGAAAAAAAAATCTAATACACCTTTGAACTAATTGATTAATTTTTTTTCTTGCAAATCGATGTTGAAATGTGTGGTGATAACCTGATCAGACATTTGGAGACGTTTTGAACTATTGAATATTTTAATAAAAATCCATTTACATGTTTATTTGTGTTTAATCCTTTTCCTGAACTCCAATAAAGCTCTAATAAAGAACGTTTTGTGTACCTCAATCAGTGTTGATCGTCCACCATTTTGATTCAATAATTAAGTGTGTGACCTTACAGGAAAAAGCCCTGGTGTCTATTTTTAGATTTGTAACAATCAGCCATGCGGCAATTCAAAACACATAAATAGTGATCAAAGAAATTAATATGAATGCTGATCAGTGATTAAAAACTTCAAGAGAAATTAAAATATGTTTACTTAGTAATAGTTAATTAATTAATGTAAATTAGAACATCAAACAAAAAATCAAAGCGGATTATTTTTTTTTTTATTTATTTAATAATGAAAAGTATTCAGATCATGTGACACTCGATGTACACAAAAAGTTCCCTCAATACACAGAAATGATGGAAATATTATTTACACCAGTAATAAACATGTAAACCTGCATAAAGTACTGCAATGAAAGGAAGGATTGATGAATTTTAATTAATAATGGACTGGTTAAAGATTTATACTGTTTTGCAGTCTTCGATATGACCTTAAACAGGTCAAGGTATTTGTATGCATACTTTTGCATCCAACTGTGTAAACAAACTAAAAAGCATGAAATAAACAACAAAGACTTTCATTAAATATTCTAATTTATTATTTACATTCATGCATTTACTTTATCAACATATCAGCAATATCAGCTCCAGGTAAACAAAATGTCAATGTCACGGCACCTGTAGTCTATACTTTCGGTCTGAATAGCGTTTCGCTTTATCGCAAAGTCCGCTTAATTGCAAAATTTTCTCTGGCAAATAGGCTTTGCAAAGATTTAAAATATTGAAAATTCTTGGTCACAGACTGACAATGGTGTTCTGTGCCACAGTACAATGTCTGCATTCTTTATATTACAAAACTGATATTTAGAGCATACATTTGATTCTTTTATCAATGACACTCTCTGTAAGGGTGATACAATAACAACAAGGGCAACGCAAAGCGTGGCATATCCCCTCGCCAAAAAATTAGACCCTGTGACCTTGACCTTTGACCTTGAAAATCAATAGGGCTCCAGATTCTCTTAAGGTCTAAGTATGTACCAAGTTTGGTCAAAATCCATTGAAGGATCTTGATTCTAGTGTTCACAAGGATGTTATGCAGTAAAAATTTGACCCCTTGACCTTTGACCTTGAAAATCAATAGGGTTCCAGACTCTCATAAGGACTATGTATGTACCAAGTTTGGTCAAAATCCATTGAAGGATGTTGATTCTAGAGTGTTCACAAGGATGTTACATGGTAAAAATTTGACCCGGTGACATTGACCTTTGACCTTGAAAATCAATAGGGTTCCAGATTCTCCTAAGGACTAAGTATGTACCAAGTTTGGTCAAAATCCATTGAAGGATGTTGATTCTAGAGTGTTCACAAGGATGTTACACAGTAAAAAATTTACCGTGACCTTCACCTTTGACCTTGAAAATCAATAGGGTTCCAGACTCTCATAAGGACTATGTATGTACCAAGTTTAGTCAAAATCCATTGAAGGATGTTGATTCTAGAGTGTTCACAAGGATGTTATGTGGTAAAAATTTGATCTGGTGACCTTGACCTTTGACCTTGAAAATCAATAGGGTTCCAGATTCTCCTAAGGACTAAGTATGTACCAAGTTTGGTCAAAATCCATTGAAGGATGTTGATTCTAGAGTGTTCACAAGGATGTTACACAGTAAAAAATTTACCGTGACCTTCACCTTTGACCTTGAAAATCAATAGGGTTCCAGACTCTCATAAGGACTATGTATGTACCAAGTTTAGTCAAAATCCATTGAAGGATGTTGATTCTAGAGTGTTCACAAGGATGTTATGTGGTAAAAATTTGATCTGGTGACCTTGACCTTTGACCTTCAAAATCAATAGGGTTCCAGATTCTCTCAAGGACTTAACATGTACCAAGTTTGGTCAAAATCCATTGAAGGATATTGATCCTAGAGTGTTCACAAGGATGTGACGGACGGACGGAAGGTAGCGTTACTATATCCCTTCGCAACTTCGTTGGCGAAGGGATAACAAGTCCATTTGCATAGACCTCTTCTAAACATAGTGAATGTGGAAACAATAATATTCTTGTCACTCAACTCCAACAGATATCAGGCTTTATAATGAATACCAGAGGTTTTATGGCGCAGGCTCAACTCTTTAAACAATTGGAGGATACTTTTTTAAGATGCAAAATTTCGGCCATTACCAGCTCAATTTTATTCCCATTTGAAGCAATTTCTAACTTTAGTAAAGGTAGCATTTTTTTGTATATAGGGGATGTCAGTCACATGTAATATTGAAATGGAACCAACACTGAGCCATTATATGCCACAATATAGCTGAAATACTGCCAAAATTGGCATTAAACACCAATCGATCAATCTGAGCCGTTATTGCATTTAACATATTATTTTACATCTATGTTTTGTAATTGCATAATAAATAGTAAATTTGAAGTACATAAATTGTTTTTAAGTTTTCTTTCATAAAATAACAAATTTTGATCATCAGAAATTAATATTTAGAGCACATTTATGACTTAGATTAAGTTTATCAAAGCTAATAAATGTTCAAAGTATGATGTTAAACTGAAACACTTGTTTATTGTCAAGATTTATCACTAATGATCAGAAAAAAGGTTGAAAGGTCACATTGTCATGTCAATGTGTTCTTCACTCATGATCTTCACAGGTTATCATTTTATACACGTAATCTACTAGGAAACATAAATATTTAAAGTTTACTTATCTGTAAGATATTACATATTAACATAGACAACAAAGATAACAGAATTCATCTTAGTCAAGAAAAAAACATTTTACTTATTTTGTTTATATTATGAAACCGGTCTAAACCGAACCTCCTTAGGACCCGCTTTAGTTTTTTAAATAGACAGGTGCAGGGCGTCAAGCCACTTTTATATAGGAAAATAGGATTTTTTTTTGGAGGAAAATATAGGGTAAATTAAAAGTATATTTAGCAAACAATACATGGCCTCCACATCGCCTGTAGTCATGCCTCACCTCCTTTTTTACAGATAAATGGAAAAAAAAACAGTATCATTAAACACTAGTCTCCTATTGGTCTTTTTCAAAGGATTGAACATTACAAGAACATGACAAATTTTGATATATTGTCTTCGAAATAATGACTTCTAAATTAAATGTAATATTTTTTGTGAAGAAAAAGGAACATATTCAACTTTATTACAAAGTTTGTTGGAACAAATGTTCTGTAGCAAGACTTACAATTTTTTCAATGACTCTTTCAAAAGATACATGTAGTAATAAACTGGGATTGTCTAGTAGCCCTGAGAGTTAACTTGGTATTTTTTATGTGATAGACCATTAAACATTATATTCAAGATTATAAAAATGGACATGTACCACAAAAGTATACAATATTTAAATAAATACACAATCATGTGAATTTAAACCCTAAGAAAATTCAACAATAAAAAAGTCACATTAATGTATCTTTGGCGATACAAGATCAGTTAAAAACTATAGAAGTATCAGCATTAATATCTTGTATAGCCTTTATTTGTCATGTTTATATGAATTTTCCACTCAAAATTAAAGATTCAACTATTTTTTCTCATAGTTTTGAAAAAATATAGGATTTTGGGATGTAATACAGTAGACTCCACTTAATTGCAAACCGGTTAATTGCAAAATTCGCATTATTGCAAAAAAAGCTTAAACACCGATCCATTTACCATTCAAACACCAGGTTAATTGCAAAGCGGTTAATGGCAAAATTCGTTTTATTGCAAAGACAATTTTTGCCAAAAATGTATAAGTGTCGGTTATTTGCAAAACTACCCTAGGACTGATAAAAAAAGGAGAAAAAAAAATCTAATACACCTTTGAACTAATTGATTAATTTTTTTTCTTGCAAATCGATGTTGAAATGTGTGGTGATAACCTGATCAGACATTTGGAGACGTTTTGAACTATTGAATATTTTAATAAAAATCCATTTACATGTTTATTTGTGTTTAATCCTTTTCCTGAACTCCAATAAAGCTCTAATAAAGAACGTTTTGTGTACCTCAATCAGTGTTGATCGTCCACCATTTTGATTCAATAATTAAGTGTGTGACCTTACAGGAAAAAGCCCTGGTGTCTATTTTTAGATTTGTAACAATCAGCCATGCGGCAATTCAAAACACATAAATAGTGATCAAAGAAATTAATATGAATGCTGATCAGTGATTAAAAACTTCAAGAGAAATTAAAATATGTTTACTTAGTAATAGTTAATTAATTAATGTAAATTAGAACATCAAACAAAAAATCAAAGCGGATTATTTTTTTTTTTATTTATTTAATAATGAAAAGTATTCAGATCATGTGACACTCGATGTACACAAAAAGTTCCCTCAATACACAGAAATGATGGAAATATTATTTACACCAGTAATAAACATGTAAACCTGCATAAAGTACTGCAATGAAAGGAAGGATTGATGAATTTTAATTAATAATGGACTGGTTAAAGATTTATACTGTTTTGCAGTCTTCGATATGACCTTAAACAGGTCAAGGTATTTGTATGCATACTTTTGCATCCAACTGTGTAAACAAACTAAAAAGCATGAAATAAACAACAAAGACTTTCATTAAATATTCTAATTTATTATTTACATTCATGCATTTACTTTATCAACATATCAGCAATATCAGCTCCAGGTAAACAAAATGTCAATGTCACGGCACCTGTAGTCTATACTTTCGGTCTGAATAGCGTTTCGCTTTATCGCAAAGTCCGCTTAATTGCAAAATTTTCTCTGGCAAATAGGCTTTGCAAATAAACAGAATCCACTGTTTTGGAAATTTTAGACAAATATAGGAATATAGCAAAATCTTGAAAATATAGGAATATGGGATCACTTGACACCCTGCAGGTATTCAGTGCACACAGATTAAATTAACAAAGGTGTCCTACATTGTTATTTTATTTAAAATTCGCTTTATACAGGATTCCAATTTATTCAGCGTTTGGTCTATACAGGTTTCAATGTACAAGCAATAAAACAACCATCTGCAAATATGGAGAAAATGGCTGAACAAAAAAAGATTTTTCTTCTTCCCAAATTCAACCTGTCTTGTTTCAATGCTATATATACCTTCTTCCTCTTCCTTATTTTGTTCTTGTTCTTCATTTCCGCTATGTCCATTTGTTTTTTCTGCTGTGGCTTTTACGTCAGATATATCTCCAACGATTTCAAATTCTTGGTCCTCTTCTAGTTTATCTCTAAATAATCACAGAAAGTATTAAAAGCCCATGATACCTTCACAAATAATCAAACTCATACTTCAAAATATACAAGTGTTCTCTAGAAGAAGATTGAAGTGTTAACAGATGGACAAAGAACATTGGATGACAAGTGATGGCAATACTGCACATGGACCTTTAGTCCAAGTGAGCTAAAACTGCTACAGAAATTCTAATAACATAATTAGACTTACAATTTTCTGTTGTAATTTCATTCTATGAAGATTATTTTTTATGCTAAACATTATAGTATATTAATACTCAAGACAACTGCATAGATTAAAAGGGAAATAACTCTAATTGAAGATTATATCTTGGTGGACACCTTCTAGTTGACTTACTTGTGTGAAAAGGGAAATAACTCTAATTGAAATTATATCTTGGTGGACACCTTCTAGTTGACTTACTTGTGTGAAAAGGGAAATAACTCTAATTGAAAATTATATCTTGGTGGACATCTTCCAGTTGACTTACTTGTGTGAAATGATTATATTTAGGTTGTAATTCTGTAAAAAGTCATCACACTTCAATACAGTACCACTCGTTATGTTAAACTGACTCAAATGTTTGTCTGCATTCTCTGAAATAAAAGAAAATAACATCTGTACATCTTTAATAACTCTTTATATTGATTGATTGATTGATTGGTGTTTAATGCCAACTTTAGCAGTATTTCAGCTATATTGTGGCATAACTCTTTATAACTTTATACAAATGTACATAGACAATATACATTCATTATCGGTGGCAAATATAAAATTTATTTGTACAAGCTTTAGAAACAGAAAAAAAAGGCAAGCCTATGGCAATATTTTCTTTCGAAATTTCCATACAATGTACCTAAAATGAGTTTATACAGTATTGTTATGTATGCAAAAATAAAAGATTTACACACAAAAAGGCAAAAAGATTGGATCATTACGGTTGAATTTCGTATAGGGTGTCGTCAGTGAAGTCCGTACTTGACCAGTGTCCTTTGCACTTTGTTCTACATAAGACACCAGGGTACCAGAAGACTTTATTGTTTGATGGTGTTTAATGCCACTTTCAACAATATTTCAGTTATATCATGGCGGTCAGTTTTACTGGTGGAGGAAACCGGAGGACCCAGAGAAAATTACTGACAAGTCACTGACAAATTTTATCACATAATGCTGTACACCTCGCCCTGATCGAGATTCAAACTCACAACATCAGTGGTGATAGGCACTGATTACATAGGCCATTCAAATAAAATGCCTAGGTTCTCAAGGCCAATTTTGTAAGAAATGGATGAGGGAGTGAGGCTTCTTCCTTTTTTTCGAAAAATTTCATCAAATCCACTACTGCTGAAACGGCGCATTTGTTATATTTTTCTGGAAAGGTCCATCCATCTGGAGCAGATTGTCCATTCTTTATGGAGTTATACAATTCTGTGAACGTACATGACGTTGAAAAGTCGAAGATAATGCTCCATGGCATCAAAACTTTACTCGAATGAGCAATTTGGCAAGAAATAAGTGCCATGCTTTTGCTGATCAACGTTAAATAACAGCCCGTTTGAAATACAATGTAGTTATTTTCACCCATCAAGTACACATATGACTCCATTGACTAATTCATAAGTACTAATGTCAGTTTCAGACTGGACACGAAAAAATTCCGGATTTTGACCTTAATAAAAATCACCGATGCGGGGGTTTTGCGAGTGTTTTAGGGGACGCGGCGGGGCCTGAGAACCTAGTTTGATTTTGTTTATAGCCATAGGTAGTTGTAAATCCAACTACCATACGATAATGGCCACAACGATCTCTCCAGAAGACTTTATACATCTTTACTATTCATTCGTGAAATGCTCTAGCAATAATTACTTTGAAATACTCAATTTATTTAAATGAATTTGCTATAAGTTATAGGTCCTGAAAATCTAGCTAAAAACAAGACTGTTTTCCCTCATTCACTGGATCAAAGTCAAAGAAATTGTTTTCATGTGGTATTAATGTGAGTATATGTTAAAAAGACAAGTATAATTGTCCTAGTTGAGGCAGATACATGGTGGACAGTTAGCTGTATAATGTCCTGTTGAGTGGCCTCTGTGGTGTGTAAGGTAAAGGAACATTCATTTATGTGAAATCTTCATTTCATTGTTTTGAACCTTGGAAGGAGGACATAATATATGTATGCTGTATACTGGCAGAAGTTTGGCAATAAATAAACATTTTAAAAATCGGGAATTCTCTAAAAAATTAATAAAATTTGCATCTATTCTATAACCAAATGCAGCTCTTCATTATATGGACCAATATATATTTGTTTTTTTCCCCATAAATCTAGGAGAGAACCTGTAGGGGAAGTTACTTGTATATAGCATGTACCTCTCACAGAGCAATTTGCTGAATGAAACTCACCTTCTGTTTCTCCTTCTTCACTTGATATTAATATCGTGCCTAGAAATACAAGTGTAATAAATTAGTATAAGGACAAATATATTGTTGGAACATGTTCTTGACAATACAGCCATGTCAATGATATGTTGAAGACTTTTCAATGTTTTAAATGATGTAATAGACACAATATTTTATACGTATAATAACGGCAGCCATGAAGGTCAAGACAGACATTATCATTCATATTTCAGCAATGCCTACAGGATCAGTAGTTAAAAAAATTGATAATGTATGTCAAGACCTTCATACTGAGGTTATTTTTTTTTATTATCCACAACGTCATCATGTGTTTGATGTCACACTGACCAATATTTTTTCAATATTGTTCAGTTTGTTGATAATGACAATGTCACTGAGAGATCAAAGGAAAAATGTCCAAATTACCAAAAACAGTAATATTAGTAGACAAAGCGTTGACGATGCTATATAGTGTATACCCTTAGAAATAGAAATAGGTGGTTATGGTGTTTAACGTCACTTTCAACAATATTTCAGTTATATCGTGGCGGCCAGTTTTATTGATGGAGGAAACAGGAGTACCAGGAGAAAACCACCGCACCTGAGCGGTAATATAATAGAAAAAGGTTTAAGAGGCAAATGCTCGCCACATTTTCTCATAATGTAATACCATGTATTTTCTCATAATGCAATACCATGTAAAATAAAGCTATCCTGGTAATGATTCTCACCTTTCCCGTCATCAATCTCAACGTCTGGTGCAACCATACCTAGTCCTATTTTCAATACCTATAATGTTTTTAATAAAAATTATTATTATATAAGTATATCTACATAAACTCACAACTTTCACTGAAATCAAATTACTAATGGGGGTGGGTGGGGAGAAGGGACAAAATGTTGTACAATGTAGAATAACATCCAACAATCTCGGCAATTTTTCTGGCAACAATAAGTTACATTTGATGAGATGATGTTTGTTTTGTACTAGACAAACATGTTGAGTTGGATTTTTATAGTGCTAGCTCAGTGAAACAACAGCCCGTGAGTATACATGGCCTTCCACTTGTTTGAGGAAATAAATAAGATGTAAACAATATTGCAAAGTACATTCCAAATCTGAACATGTACCACAATCATCATTCAAAGTACTATATAGTTTAACTTATACTATTCAAAGACAAGGTGTATAATCAACAAGTCAAAATCATATGATGATCAGTAATTCGACTATCATTTGACAAGTCAATTTATATTTTCAAATAGGCATGTTTATAGTAAAAGATATATAGGTTAGGTTTAGGTTTATGGTGCTTAACACCACTATTAACAATATTTCAGTTATATCGTGGCGGTCAGTTTTATTGTTGGAGGAAACCGGAGTATCCTGAGAAAACCACCGATCTGTCGCAAGTCACTGACAAACTTTATCACATAATGTTGTATCGAGTACACCTCTCCATGAACGGGTTTCAAACTCGCAACTTCAGTGGTGATGGGCACTGATTGCACAGGTAGTTGTAAATCCAACTACCATACAATCACGACCACGGCAGCCCCTTTTCAAATGGGTATGTTTATAGTCACTATAGTCACTAGCATTATGTAATGATCAAGGCAGCTGCTACATGATTGTAGCAGTGAAGTATTAAGAGATGAGCCTGTCCAGTGTGAGAGTCAGAGATTGTTGTTCAATAAGCAATTTTTCAGCTATATCATGGCAAGAACATATTGCAATTTGATGAGATGGTGCTGATGTCCTTTTTGTACTAGATCAGCATGTTGAGTTTGAATATTTATGGTGCTAGCTCAACGAAACAACAATCTGTGGATAGACATGTCGCCTCACTCAGACACATTATCCCGATTCCAAGCCAACCAGTCTTTGTTCTTTCTCCTTAATGTTGCATCCTCAGTGGAAAAGCAACAAATACCAATTTTCTAGCATTTTGTTTGATCAGACCGGGGGTCGAACCCACAATCTACCACATTCGAGGCGAGCATGCCAACCATTACACTACCGATGAGGCTTATAATAACTTGCATAAATATATACGTACCCTATCTTCTAAATGTTTTACAGTAATTTTTTCTGTATTTAATATAACTCTGACTTCTGGCTTAGACGAACAAACATAACATTTAGGATTAGGTTTATCTAAAGCACAAGGCACTAACAATTTCTTACGAGGATTAGGTTGTCTGTTGAGGTATACCTACAATAAAAAAAAATACAAAACTTTAAAATAGATGTTTCAATTGATTTCAAATTGCATCTAAATTGATGAGGGAACAGTTTTGAAATATGACATGTTTTAAATTAAGTAGGGTTAGGGTTATGGTGTTTAACTCCACTTTCAACAATATTTCAGTTATATCATGGCAGTTTAATCAAGTAAGATAAAGATTAAGTAAGAGGAACTTATTTTTAATAATAGATGAAAAAAAATCACAAAAGTGAGCAATGATTGTTGTTTATTGCCAAGTGAGATATTTTTTTTTTTTTTTTTTACATTTTTTTTTTAACATATTTAAGATTGTTAGCTATATCATGATGAAACCAAGTTAGTTTTTGATGACATTATCCTGACTTGAGCCAATCACTGTTTGCTCTTACTTCTGAATGCTTCATGCTTATACCAAACAGAATAGATATGTGTGTTACTGATTTCATGTCCAAAATAAAGAAAGAAAAATGGTAGGTAGGTATTAGTTTTCTATTTCATATATTTTTTCTTAATCAAAATTGTTCCAATAGCAAAAAATGATAGACTTTAAAAATAACATTTATAAAGCTGTTTGTTTTGTTTTATCCAGAAATGTTTTTAAATTCCCCCTGCATGTTCCTGATATTGCACTGTTTATTGTGCACATTTTCTTCCTTACTCAAAACTAGAGGCTCAGCTCACTGAGCCTGTATCGCTCACCTGACAATGGAATGATACTGAAGCCAATTTCACGTTTGTTGGCCGAATGGAACTAAATGAAGAAGCTTTATAGAGGATCTTACATAGATGCTTTCTGCCAAGTTTGGTTCCATTTGGCCCAGTTGTTTCAGAGGAGTAGATTAAAATATGAAAAAGTTAACGGACGGACGACGGACGCCAAGTGATGGCAATACCTCACATGACCCTTTGGGTCAGGTGAGCTAAAAATATGGCATGTCAGGAAACCAGAAAAGCAGCAACACCAATCCAATGCTATAGTTGGTAATATGTATAAAATATATATGCTACAATTAATGCAAAACATTTTTTATCTACATATACATACTTGTTTACATTTATCGATATCTCCATGGAGAATTTTGATTCCTTCCATTACAATAAGAGCTGCTATTATTGCATTTGTTGTAGCTATTGCAGGAATTATATTGCCAGCCATCGCTGAAATAAAACATAGTCTGGTGAACTCTTTACTTTATATCACTCTTAATAATATGATACTTTTATACATGTATTGCCAATTCATGAACATATTACATGACTCCAACAGGGCAGGGGCCATCATGATCATGATCACATGGTAGTTGGATTTACAACTATCTGTGCAATAAAGTTGTGAGTTTGAACCTCGTTCATGGCAAGGTGTACAACATTATGGGATAGGTTTGTCTGTGACTTCCGACTGGTCGGTGGTTTTCTCCACCAATAAAACTGACCACTACGATATAACTGAAATATTGTTGAAAGTGGCATTAAACACCATAAAAAGCAAACCAAACCTGTCGGGCAGTTGATTTTGGTCAAATATTACAGATAACTATAAGTTTGTCTTGTAACTAAATCATGTTTATAACAAATTAAAAATTCCCTCCAAAATTGTTCATTTACCAGTAAAAGACATTATTTTGAAGGTTTAACAAATTGTTTATTACGAAAAAATGCCAATACTGTACTTTCTTATTTGCACTAGATTTTACATTGATTCCTTATTTTGCAGGAGAAGTGCACATTATAAACAAGAACAATGTGTTTCACACTTTTTTTAAACGCATTATAGACACAAACTAGCCTTTTTCTAGAGATTTTCAAGGCCAAGAACTCTCATGACGGTAAAGAAGTAACTTCCCCATCCCATCAACTACAAAACAGTAGTCCTCCTCTTATAGGGCCCTCCCTCCTGCAATGAAAATGTGGTCCTACAAGAGTGGCAGCCTCTCTTGAAAGTAGAATTTTACCATTTCAGTGCATCTACAATCTGGCCTGACAAGAGGGGTGGCATTTGGTGAGAGGGGCCTAGGGCACTACTACCTGTACCAGTAAAATGTTTGAAATATTGAAACAATACTTAATTCATCTGTAAACATTCATTTCCTCTATTTAATATATCACCTGTTCATTGTCACATATCACCTATTACATATTGAGGGTATAATAAGTTAGGATTGCCAATGGATAAATATTCCCCACAGTTTTCATATATCTTTGAAAAGAGCATAAAATCATCATCAGTATTTTGTTCTACTATCTTTTAATTTTTATAAGTAAATTATTGCATCACACTTTCACTGTGAACTTGGCAACTCCAAAATATGTGAAATCAGAAGCTATCATTCACCTGATTTAAAACAGAACCTGAGGCTCCCAAGAGCCTGTAATCGCTCACCTGGTTTTTAATTTGACTTTTAAATCTTAATGGATTTTAAAATGTTACCCCTATGTTCTATTGCCATGCATAGTAAAAGCAGCCATGCTTGCAGGATCAGGATAAAGTTTACAACAGATGCCAAGTGATGGTAAAAATTTACATGACCCTTTGGGTCAGGTGAACTAAAAAACCATAAAAAGAAGCAAAAATTCTACATAGAAACCTCAGTTAAAATAAGCCAAACAATAGTGACAGATTTATTTTTCTATCAGATATGAAAACATACAATGTCTATACTGCAAAATCAAATTTTGTTCAGTCTCAATTAAAATCAGATCTCTCACTTGCTCTCCTTTACTGATACATACATCACGGGGAGGGAGATCTGAGGAAACCACATAAGGGTCACATTCATGTGACCCTATGTACCATCCAATGAAAATGGTGATTGCGAGACTGAAAGATTTACTACACTGCTTTCTATGCTACTGAATATATTTGACATTTACCTAATCTAACGTCCCTTTCTAAACATATTGTTACCCTCCAATTTTATTTTGGGAAATATGTTCCGAGCACAATAAACTTAATTTTCCCCTTATACGGACGGTTACATACCTATATAAAAGGTTATTTTAAAGGTTCACCATCTTTACATTTAAATATATTTTTGTCTATTTCACTTACATTTTATATCAAATCTAGATTTCAATGTAATACCAAATATATATGCTCTAATGTTAGATGTACTAGTAACAAAATCTAAGGCAACCTCGTCATCCTAAAATAAAATAAAAATTAAACATTATCAAACACATCCAAAATCTAAGGCAACCTTGTCATCCTAAAATAAAACAGAAATTAAACATTATCAAACACATCCAAAATCTAAGGCAACCTTGTCATCCTAAAATAAAACAGAAATTAAACATTATCAAACACATCCAAAATCTAAGGCAACCTTGTCATCCTATAATAAAACAGAAATTAAACATTATCAAACACATCCAAAATCTAAGGCAACCTTGTCATCCTAAAATAAAACAGAAATTAAACATTATCAAACACATCCAAAATCTAAGGCAACCTTGTCATCCTAAAATAAAACAGAAATTAAACATTATCAAACACATCCAAAATCTAAGGCAACCTTGTCATCCTAAAATAAAACAGAAATTAAACATTATCAAACACATCCAAAATCTAAGGCAACCTTGTCATCCTAAAATAAAACAGAAATTAAACATTATCAAACACATCCAAAATCTAAGCCATAAGGCAACCTCGTCATCCTAAAAGAAAATAGAAATTAAATTTCATTTTTACACAATGATTATATTGCAACTTAGTATCACATTTTAGACAAATTCTGTGGCTGTCGTGGTCGTGATCATGTGGTAGTTGGATTTATAACTTCATATGCAATATGTGCCTATCACCACTAATGGCGAGTTAGAATCCCACTCAGGCGAGGTGTACTCGATACAACATTATGTGATAAGTTTGTCAGTCACTTGCGGAAGATGAGTGGTTTTCTCCGGTTTCCTCCACCAATAAAACTAATGCCACGAAATAACTGAAATATTGTTGAAAGTGACGTTAAACACTAGGGGTGTAACGATACACTTTTTCCACAAGCGATACGTATCGCGATATTTGATATGCATTATGATACGTATCACGATACGTTTTATAGGAAACTAACTATTCCTTGAAGTCCATGCTGGTCGACATGGGCACTGCCATGTTTTTTTTATTTATATGAGGTCGCTTACATACTAGCGGAAATTATAAATATTTGATATTTGATTAATTAATTTTAATTTTAAAAGCGTAAATTAATCGATTAACTTTTCTCAAAATATTAATTAAATGATCACCAAAAGAAGAAAACGGAAGTTCAACACTACTTTTTTTCAAAAAATGAGCATCATATCATTTGTATTGTAAGCGGCCTCCACGTATCGTGAACCGAACCATCCCCAAAATAATCGCGATTTCGGTACATACTGTGAATCGTTTCCCCCTTATTAAACCCCATACCCTTGACAAATTCTGCTAAATTTGGTATACTTAATTATTCATAAACTTTGAGTTTGAACCCAAAAGGACAAAAACTCCTTCAAAATTGGTTCAATCAAACTGCCGTAATGATATGTCGATCTCCATATGGTAATAAATAAGCATGCAAGTTTTTAAGAAATTTCCATTTAAAATGTAGGTCGATAGATTATTGCTTCACGTCCAGCAAGCAGTATTTCAGCTATATTCAGGAAGAGAACAAGTTCAATAGTTATATAAAAACGATATAGAAAAGAGAGGGGTCAACAGGGTCGACGCCTCTTGACTGCCACTGAAAAAGTATGGAGATGTGGGGTAGGGACGAAAAATTTAGTCTTTTGTAGCGGCTACATTGCACCTACCCTTTTTGAAATCTAGGAAAGAAGTCTTTAGTGCACAGGTAGTGTGGCACTATTCAAACACGATACTCACTATGGTCTGTGGTCAGGCTTTCCATATTATAACCTGACAACCCCCTCATGGAGATGACTCCCCGTATCAGCCACCCAGAGACAGGCTGAGCAGATCTGTGGGTGTGAGCCCTGGGAGCCTTCACCCGTACCCAGTTTAAGATATAGGAGAAGTTGCATGTATACACTTGAGTGACGGAGGGAACGAAATACAATTAAAAAAAAATATTCATGATTCCATATATACAGAAGAACAAAATCTACCTTATCCCAGATAAGCATTCCACCATCTCCCTGCTTGTTCAAATGGTCTCTGAGTGATGATAAACACGTAGAGAAAATATCAGAGCATTCCTGTATTGACCAAATCCTCTGATCTACCATTCCAGTATTCAACCCTGAGTCTATAATGAAAAATATGTTGAAAAGAACAATTATAAAAGTTTAGTGAGCTATTTTTCAGTTGTATCAACTTTTTGATGAGATGATGATGATGATGCCTTCTATGTAATTGACCAACATGCCAAGATTGATTTTTATTGTGCTATCTCACTGCAAAAAAAACAACCAGTCCTTAAGTTGAAGAGTTGTTCCATTAAGACAAATTATACAAGAATCCGAGCAAGCCAGTCTTTGCCATTACCCCAGAAAGCATCTGATATATTGATATATACAGGTTCAAATTATATGAACTATTCATTAAATTGAGAAAATGAAACTGCCCTTTATAGACAGTGATTAGTTATTAGATGTCTTAGAACTATCATTAACTGGCCAGCTGAGGTTATAACATATTTTTGATTTTATTGTGCAATAAAAATTGTTTACTTGCCTCAGGCAAAGAACAAAAAGTTTCAATGAAAAGCATGCAATATTATTTTTAGCCTAATTTCTTAATTAAAAATGTTCTTAGTGGGTGATAAAGAAATAAAATAAATTTCTGTCCTATCTACCTGTAAACTTGTGACTTAGTAAAACAACTAACCAACAATTATTTCTAATCAAGGCCTAACTTAGGGCCACTTTAATTAATAAAAGATTCTACTACATGTACTCAATATAGTCAAACCTGTCTTAAAGGACACTCATACATGTATATAACTAATCACTGTCTATAAAGGGCAGTTTCATTTTCTCAATTTAATGAATAGTTCATATAATTTGAACCTGTATATAAAGGTCAACTGCTCATAATGGACACATTCTAACCTTCCATGTCACATCTGGACTGTATCTATATTTACCTTTGGGACGATATAGCTGAAATACTGCTAAAGTTGGCATTAAACATCAATCAATCAATATTTACCTTTGGGTAAATCTGAATATTCTAATGGTTTTGGCGGTCTTCGTTTCTTCCATAAATTTCCCATGGACAATAAATATTTTATATCATCTTTAAAGAACTGAAAAGTAGATATAATAAAAGTGATTAAGACAGCCTTCCGGGCTGTATAGTTAAGATGTCTATGATAAGTTAGGAAGCTGACGACAGTTAAAAAAAAGACTAATGTAATTTAATGCACACAAAACCATGTTAATAGTTAACGATCAGCATATGCCAACGGTCCTGACGTCAGGGTGGATAATTATTATACAATAAAATCAGGGGGAGATAATTATTATACAATGCTTTTAATATTTCTAATTCAAAATATTTTCCTAATAAATAAATTTTAGTAAATATAGAACACATGATATAAATGCTTTTCATTTGTCAAAACTATAGACTTTTGGGCAATGCCCGTTGAGCTACTCAGACAAGCAACATATTAAATGAATACTGGGCAGATCTGACTGGTGACGGATGGCCAAGCCAGTTTTAAAACCCAATCTGACTGCTCCTATCAAAACCTTAAATTTTGATTCAAGTGGGACCGTTATGGTCATGATCGTATGGTAGTTGGGTTTGCAACTACATATACGATCAGTGCCTATCACCACTTATGTTGTGAATTCAAATCCCGCTCAGGCGAGGTGTACTCGTTACAACATTATGTGATAAAGTTTGTAAGTGACTTGCGGCAGGTTGGTGCTTTTCTCTAGATACTCCAGATTCCATCACCAATAAAACTGACCACCAGGATATAACTGAAATATTGTTGGCAATGGCATTAAATACCATAAACCAACCAACCAACCAACCAATCTCAATCAATAGCTTAGCTATTATCAAAACAGATCAAATTCAAATTTTATTTCCAGCACTATACAAATTGTGAAACTGTAGACATTTAAACCAGAGGCTCTCAAGAGCCTGTATCGTTCACCTGGTAATAAAAAAAACCAATTGGTCCTATGTAAAAACTATGTCCTGCGTCATCTTGGAATTACGATCAACATAAAAAACACAAAGTTTGTAAAGGACCTTCCAATGATTGATGCACAGTTTAGGTTCAATCAGTGCAATAGCTTCAGAGAAGAATATATTTCTGTATTTTCCCCATATGGTTCTGTGTTAATACTATGACCTGTGGTGGCAGCCATCTTGGATTTCCGATCGGCATAAAAAACAGGACCTTCCAATGATCATTCCTGGGCAGTTTGGTTTCAACTGTCCAAGTGGTTTCAGAGAAGAAGCATTTTGAAACATTTTTCCCATAGGGTCCAATGTTAAACTAACTCCTGCCGTAGCCGCCATTTTGAATTTCATATCAGAATGAAAAACGTATATTTTGTAGAGGACCATTCAATGAACATTTATGTACAGTTTGGCTTTAATCATATTTGTAGTTTCTGAGAAGAAGGCATTTGAACATTTTCCCATAGGGTCCAATGTTAATCTATGTATTGTGGTGGCGGCCATCTTGGATTTCTGATCGGCATAAAAAACATAAAATTTGTAGAGGACCTTCCAATGATCATTCCTGGGCAGTTTGGTTTCAACTGTTCTAGTGGTTTCAGAGAAGAAGCGTTTTCAAACATTTCCCCCATAGGGTCCAATGTTAAACTAAGTCCTGCCGTAGCCGCCATTTTGAATTTCATATCGGAACAAAAAACGTAAAGTTTGTAGAGGACCATCCAATGAACATTCATGTACAGTTTGGCTTTAATCATATTTGTAGTTTCTGAGAAGAAGGCATTTGAACATTTTCCCATAGGGTCCAATGTTAATCTATGTCCTGTGGTGGTGGCCATCTTGGATTTCCGACCGGCATAAAAAACAGAAACTTTGTAGAGGACCTTCCAATGATCATTCCTGGCCAGTTTGGTTTCAACTGTCCAAGGGGTTTCAGAGAAGAAGCATTTTGAAACATTTTTCCCATAGGGTCCAATGTTATACTAAGTCCTGCCGTAGCCGCCATTTTGAATTTCATATCGGGAGAAAAAACGTAAAGTTTGTAGAGGACCATCCAATGAACATTCTTGTACAGTTTGGCTTTAATCATATTTGTAGTTTCTGAGAAGAAGGCATTTGAACATTTTCCCATAGGGTCCAATGTTAATCTATGTCCTGCGGTGGTGGCCATCTTGGATTTCCGATCAGCATAAAAAACACACACCTTGTAGAGGACCTTCCAATGATCATTCCTGGGCAGTTTGGTTTCAATTATCCAAGTGGTTTCAGAGAAGAAGCATTTTGAAACATTTTTCCCATAGGGTCCAATGTTAAACTAAGTTCTGCCGTAGCCGCCATTTTGAATTTCATATCGGAACAAAAAACCTTAAGATTGTAGAGGACCATCCAATGAACATTCATGTACAGTTTGGCTTTAATCATATTTGTAGTTTCTGAGAAGAAGGCATTTGAACATTTTCCCATAGGGTCCAATGTTAATCTATGTCCTGCGGTGGCGGCCATCTTGGATTTCCGACCGGCATAAAAAACAAAAAATTTGTAGAGGACCTTCCAATGATCATTCCTGGGCAGTTTGGTTTCAACTGTCCAAGTGGTTTCAGAGAAGAAGCATTTTTCCCATAGGGTCCAATGTTAAACTAAGTCCTGCCGTAGCCGCCATTTTGAATTTCATATCGGAACAAAAAACCTTAAGATTGTAGAGGACCATCCAATGAACATTCATGTACAGTTTGGCTTTAATAATATTTGTAGTTTCTGAGAAGAAGGCATTTGAACATTTTCCCATAGGGTCCAATGTTAATCTATGTCCTGCGGTGGCGGCCATCTTGGATTTCCGACCGGCATAAAAAACATACAATTTGTAGAGGACCTTCCAATGATCATTCCTGGGCAGTTTGGTTTCAACTGTCCAAGTGGTTTCAGAGAAGAAGCATTTTGAAACATTTTTCCCATAGGGTCCAATGTTAAACTAAGTTCTGCCGTAGCCGCCATTTTGAATTTCATATCGGAACAAAAAACCTTAAGATTGTAGAGGACCATCCAATGAACATTCATGTACAGTTTGGCTTTAATCATATTTGTAGTTTCTGAGAAGAAGGCATTTGAACATTTTCCCATAGGGTCCAATGTTAATCTATGTCCTGCGATGGCGGCCATCTTGGATTTCCGATCGGCATAAAAAACAGTAACTTGGTAAAGGACATTCCAATGATCATTCCTTTACAGTTTGGGTTCAGTCAGTTCATTAGTTTCGGAGAAGAAGATCTTTGAAATTTCAGCCAATCAGAGCATATTATTGGCCCTGGCAGCCATATTGAATATCCGACTGGAACGAAAAACAGTAACTTTGTAGAGGACCATCCAAGGAACATTCCTGCTAAGTTCGGTTCCAATCGGCCAAGTGGTTTCGGAGAAGAAGCTTGAAATGTGAAAAGTTTACAGACGACAGACGACAGACGCCAGACGCCAAGTGATGGCAATAGTTCACATGGACCTTTGGTCCAGGTGAACTAATAAAAAGAATTTACGAGAACTTCTATACAGCAATAAAACAATGATCATCCACCTTATTAAATAATTTATGTGGATTATATCCTATTTCAGTGGCCCAAGCTCTGGTGGATTTCCTCTCTATACCTCCTACAGCATTTTCGGAAGCTTCATTCTGTAATGCACTTTTACCTGCGTCCCCTGTAGAATGTAAGAGCTTGTAAAGTTTACAATAACATATGATCTAGGCTAAAAAATGTTTCAAGTTTGTATTTTTCATTTGAGACAGTCTGAAAATTGTTTTCTATACTACACATGTATTTGAATTTACAATTTTAAACTTTTGCATATTTTTTTTCATTGCAAAATCGTTCTTTATTCTAACATATGAATGTGTGATTATTTACGAA
Source organism: Bathymodiolus brooksi (assembly GCA_963680875.1). NCBI lineage: Eukaryota > Metazoa > Mollusca > Bivalvia > Mytilida > Modiolidae > Bathymodiolus > Bathymodiolus brooksi. The sequence goes on along the minus strand of OY804578.1, from coordinate 82,081,790 downwards.
AGTACTATTTCTAACTACCGTACATTGTATCACCTGAAAACAAAAGTCATGAGCTTGAGTGCTCACATGAGAAAAATATAGCTAATTCTGTACAATCAGATTAGACAGCTTTGCAGTTTATTCATGGTTTGGTTTTGTCATGTTTACTGTTATCTGTTTTATTTGGTATTGTGTTGCTCAGTGATGTGTTTACTACTTTTAACAAATAGTGTTGGTCTCTTGGGTGAGCGAGTGAGTGATTGTTGTTGTTTAACCCCAACTAAGCAATTTTTCAGCTATATCATGGTGGGTAGAAGTTAATTTTCAATGAGATGATGAAGAGGTCTGCTTTGTACTAGACCATTTGGATTTGCATAGTGCTAGCTCATTGGAACAACAATCAGCTTATAGATATGTCACCCCACTCGGACACATTATCCTGATTCCGAGCCAACCAGTCTTTCCTCTTTCTTCTTAATTCTGTGTGCTTAATGAAGAAACAACAAATACATATTTTATAGTCTTCAGTTTGACCCGAACGGGACTTAAACCAACAATCTATTCCACTTGAGGGGAGCACGCTAACCATTACTTGGTGTCTTGGTTGTTCAGAGATGTATGAACTTTAATTACACAGTTAGGGTTACTTCACAAACCTGCCAGCTCAGGATCTTCTGTGTCTGGAGAAACATCTTGATCTGGATCTTCTTCACCAAATAACTGACTGCAAACATAAAACAATTGTGTTTATGTAGACGGAAGAATTCCTTGTACAAAATGTGAAGTGGGTACAATCATATACTTAACGATAAAAACATTATTTCAAACTTTAAAGCCAAATTTTTCTGAATATCATTTACTTTGACCACACAATGTATATTAGCACAGGGACCAGCAATAACCATCGCATGAGGGCTTTGGGACATTTCGTGAAATTATATTTTCCGGCCCCTGTGAATATCAGTAACCATCTATAAACTCAATAGAATTAATTACTATCTAAAGAGTAAAATGTGAGTCTCAAATTTTATCAAAACAATTATTCTTTTCAGGAAATGCATCAATGATAATGATATTGAAATCTTCCTTAATGTATATTTTATTACCACAGCTGATGATACTTTTGGTAACTTACTATTTCTTAGCTGGGTTGTCATGCATGGTCGTGATCGTATGGTACATGTGGTTGGATTTACAACTACCTGTGCAATCAGTGCATATCACAACTAAAAGTTGTGAGTTCTAACCCTGCTCATGGTAAGGTGTTTTCGATACAATGTGATAAAGTTTGCAAGTGACTTGCGACCGGTGTTGGTTTTCTCTGGGTACTCCAGTTTCTTCAACCAATAGAACTGACAGCCCCGAAAAAACTGAAATATTGTTGAAAATATTAGTGAAGTAAAGTAACACATAAATGTGGTCATGAGGGTTCTAAACTGGCCATTTCCAGCAGGTAACCGTAAATTCAAAGTCACCGTTAAGGCAGGTTTAACTGTAATTTTTTAAGTACAAGTTGTAATACTCACTTAAATAAATGTTTTGCCCATACAACACAATGTACTGGTTCTGATGGAGTATTACGTATGGTGCATCCTGGGAATGTTTTCTGTGGAGGTTTAGGCAGACATTCATAGCATTCTGTCAGACCCTGCAAAATTGTTCAACAAATTTCTTTTATTTTTCACTATCTTCACTATTTTTTGTATTAAAATTTATTTATGTGGAATAATTAAGCTTTTTTCTTTACTTTTGTGACTGGTGCAGAAAGTCATGAATGCAATATTTTCCTTTTCTGCATAAAACTTTAATAATTTTCTATAAATATAAATGGCATAATTGTATTGTGCTAACTGGGCTCGTTGTTGTTGTGAATACAACTACCTACATTGTATACAATCAGTGCCTACCACCACTGAAGTTTGAATCCTGCTAATGGCGAGGTGTACTCGATACAACATTATGTGATAAAGCTTGTCAGTGACTTGTGACAGGTTGATGGTTTTTTCTGGTTTCCTCCACCAATAAAACTGATCGCCACGATATAACTGAAATATTGTTGAAAAGTGGCGTTAAACACCATAATCCTAACCCCTAACCCTATATTATCATAAACTTTATTCTCTAATTGTTATTTCCTACCATGCAGAAATTAACCAGCTATATACATGTAGATAATAACCTTTTTTATGACTTGAACTTGACCCAGGTACCCAGCTGTACCACTTTCTATAAGAGGAACATCAGCTGATAAACACATTCTATTTACATGGTTTCTTGCAGCTGAAACAAAATTAAAAAAATTAATTATATTTATAATTTACAACAGGTTTGTTTCTTACAATAGCTTACATGAAGCTTCAATTCAGACGAGGAATGAAATGTACAGATAAACATACATAAACGTGTCAGTGTAGTGAATGAGTGATTGTTGTTTAACGCCAACTCAGCTATTTTTTCAGCTATATCATGGGGAGAACGGGAGCAGGACAATAGCCCCCCACAAATTTTTTTCAGTTTTATATTTAGTTTCTGATTACCTCTTTCTGACTCTATGAACTCCATTGCACTACTATACTTTCACTGCAAAATACACTCCTATTTAAGCCAGTTCTAAGCTTGCAATCATTATTTCTCAAAATTCTTTTTAATTATTAACCTTTGTACTTAGCTTTGATCATTGTTTAATCAAATTCCTTTTTATAATTTTTCTTTGAAGACCAATTTTGTAAGGTAATTAAACTTAATTGGAAAATCATTAAACTCTATCTAAAAATAAAATATCTATAAATAATAAGAGAAAGTTAGTTTTATCATAGCTTGTCCAAGCTGTATAATCCTTTTGATGATTAATATCACAGGGGCTTGAATCGCTTTCATAGAGGTCACGCGGCCTATATACGCTAGTATACGAAAGCGATTCAAGCCCGTGATTAATATACAAAGAAAAAAATCCAACTTAAAAGTAATTTGAATAATTTAATCTGAGTTTATGCATATTTATTTCTCATTTAAAAAAGAATAAAAATGAAATTAAAAAAATTGGGGGATGGGGGGGCAATTGACCGGGGGGCAATTGTCCGGGGGTGGGGTGGGGGGGAGGGGGGGGCAATTGTCCTAGACCCTGGGAGAACAAGTTACTTTTCAATGAGATGATGATGAGGTCCACTTTGTACTAGATCAATACACTTACTTGGGATAGCTCACTGAATAAAAAGTCAGCGGATAGACATGTCGCCCCACTCAGACACAGTGACATTTTCCTGATTCCGAGCCAACCAGTCTTTGCTCTTTCTCCTTAATGCTACATGCTGAGCGGAGAAGCAACAAATACTAATTTTTTAGTCCGTGGGTTTGAGTCGATCTGGGCTCAAACCCACGATCTACCGCACTCGAGGGGAGCACGCTAACCATAACATCACCGGTGCAGATTAAACATGTCAGGATGTCATACAAAATAAATATGCATAGATATAATTACAGTTAAGTGGTGACAATTTACTCAAGAGCTTTTTTTTAATTCTACAAGTCATGGATTTACTGATACTGACTTCATTATGTCAATTTTTTATAGATTGATTCTATTATGAACAAAAAAAAGTCCAGTAGTTAAAATTGTTATGCTTTATATATAAGTATAGTACAAATTACACTTTACTACACAGTGTTTTATTTTTGAACAAAATATAATTGGATTAAGATATTTTTCTTCTTATGTATCCTTTTTACTTTACTCAAGCGTTTGTTCTGTTTGCCCTGATTAATATTGTCAGTACATTACATGATATTTACCTCTATTATCTAATGCATTCATTACCACACTGAACTGTTTAAAGAAATCCATACCATAATCTGGACTGGAAATAAAATTGATTGATTATTGCTTAACATTCAGCGAGTAGTATTTCTGCTATACCCAGGACGATGAAAACTAGAGGCTCCTAGGAGCCTGTAATCGCTCACCTGGTTTTCAATTTGACATCTAAAGTTGATAGAAAATGGGGGTGTTACACATAATTTTGAAAGTGGGCCACCCAAAGATCATTTCAACTCAAATTTCTGAGCAAAAGATTTTGATGTGATTTTTATCTCATAATATTCCTAAATGGAATAAACTGGCTTAAAAATATCACAAAAAAAACCCAGAATATATGTTAAAGTACTCATTGCCATGTAGCTGCAGTTAAAATTTGAGTTCATTTTGAATTGTAAAAAAAGCAGAAATTGACAACTAAAGTAATTTCTATTTTTAGTAACATTATTGCAATAATTTTGTAATGAGATATCTTCGACATCCGTACACAGAAAACTGTACTTATATCAGTCAGTGCTCTTACATGACTTCTTTACTTGAATGTTTGCTAAGGGGGAAACGATTCACCGTATGTACCGAAATCATGATTATTTTGGGGACGGTTCGGTTCACGTTACGTGGAGGCCGCAAACAATACAAATGATATGATGCTCATTTTTGGAAAAAAAAGTAGTGTTGAACTTCCGTTTTCTTCTTTTGGTGATCATTTAATTAATATTTTGAGAAAAGTGAATTGATTAATTACGCTTTTAAAATTAATTAATCAAATATCGAATATTTATAATTTCCACTAGTACGTAAGGCTAAAGAAAAATGATTGTCGGTTTCCCCTAACTCGACCGGGTCAATTTTTTACTGCCGGGTCGTTATATTTTATTACTGATAAATAAAATAAAATAAAATAAACACCAGCCGTGTGTCTTCTAACTCAGTGATATGGAGATTTTTGTTATCGTAAACAATTACAGTCATTTTCAAAATTCGTGGAGATGAAATGCAGCCATGCTTTTTCGATGTTTTTTTCCACCTGTCAAGGTCATTGATCTAGATCACCAAAGCGCTTACGATATCGGTAAAAGGACCATGATCTAAAACGTGTATGTGACGTACAGTGTGTATAAAATGGCCACCGGCGGTGTGCCCATTGGAACCATTCTGGCTGTTCATTTACAGAAATGTTCGCATTTATCAAACGAAATAAGAGTGATGCAAAATTTTAAACCTTTATGATATATTTTCTGACCTTCATGGGAAAGATAGCAAAACCCTGATTTGCAATATCTCTAGTCAAAAAAAAAAACCTGCCTGTCAGCCCTTAAAAATTTCCCTGTTATGGGAAACCAACAATCAATTTTATTTGGCCCAAGTGACCTCATATAAAAAAAAACATGTCGACCGGAATGTACTTCAAGGAATAGTTACAGTTTCCTATAAAACGTATCGTGATACGTATCGTAATACATATCAAATATCTCAATACGTATCATTTGTGGAAAAAGTGTATCGTTACACCCCTAATGTTTGCTTACCTCATTATACTATCATGAAATGCTTGGATTTTCACATTTGGATTAAACTTCAATGTACTTTCCATGGCAACCTGTGTTTTCATAATAAAAAGTTCTATAAATGTAATGTTTGTGTAGTCAATAGTGATTCTAACTTCTTATAATATCTGAATCATGTGTTTTCAACATTTGTTTATGTTAAATAAATTCAATTCAATGTTGCATATCTATTGACAATTTCATAAGAGTACTTGTAGATCACATGTCATCAATTTCATTACAGATGAAAAGATCTACTGATTTGTAACATACATTGTATCATGGTGTTATTGACAATATAGTCATCATCTTCACCATAGATTATTTATTTTCCAATTTGGGTGAGCTTATGGTTAAGGTCTTTTTTAATGCCACTTTCATCAGCAATTCAGTTAATTTTATCTGTGGAGGCAAATGGAAAACACATAGAAAACCACTGACCTGCCACCTCTTTACCATATATTTTTAATAGTGTGCAAATACCTATTTCATAGTCTTTGGTTTGACTCGACAGGGGTTCAAACACCTTATCTACCACACTCCAGGCCAGCATGATGGCCATTTTAACAATGATCCCATTTGTCAAAGGATAGTTACTATTCATTCTGGTTATGGGAATCCTAGAACACTAGACTACATTTTGACATTTGTGAAAATTTTATTGGAAACACTACATACCTTTGCTTTAGATTTGCCAACATGCTCTTTTCTGAATAGAAACTGTCTGTTTAAGTTACTAACATCAATGGTATCTAAATCAATCTATAATTAAAAAGAAATTAAAATATTATAATAATAAAACTTGCGATTAATATTTGACTTGAAATGTTATTGGTGTGGTTTTTCAAAGAATAAAATTTATCATAATACAATGTATTCTGTTATTTAATTGGCCATTTCAGACTCGTATTAATATTAAAGCCTAGAGGGAGTGATTTTAGCTTAATGCCAACTCAGCAGTTTTTCAGCTATATCATGGCGAGAACAAGTTAATTTTCAATGAGTTGATGATGAGGTCCGCTATGTACTAAACTAACATGCTTAGTTTAATTTTTATAGTGCTAGCTCACTGAAACAACAATCCGCAGATAGACATGTCGATCCACTCGGACAGATTATCCTTTTTAAATAGGACAGCCTCTAGGCTCTTGGACACAAAAGTGAAAGTTGAAACTTCCGACTTTCGACGCCTGTCATACAAGAATAAGATACAGATTAGTCCAAACAGAAAACACAAAATCCACGATCCTTTCAAGTATAAAATCGACAGTTCGCGGACAATCGCGATGATTCAACGCGGACCATGATCGTGGACAAATTCTATCATTTTCATCAACATCGCGGAATCACGTTGATCGCAGATCAATGAGCAAATGTACTTTATAAACCTACGTGTACAAAGTATCTCGGTCGTAAAAAGTTTGCCTTAAAAATAAATGCAAATGTGGTTATTTTTATTGCATGTGGGATCTGATAAGAAATTATGCTTATCTTTGAAGTGATAAGGTCGTAAAGAAAGGTCATATCCTGTCATTAATTTCAAGTGCGGTCTTGTCTTATTTGATAATACCACATGGAGATTATCCTCGCCTGTCAATCAACACTAAACAGTAACACACACCTGTCTGAAATGTAGAAAAGCAATTTAATGACAAGCATACCTTTTAATGGGTTATAATCAACATGCAAATGTTTGTGAATGATTTGATTTTGAATGCATGTGTAAAAACGACAGAAATGTTTATCTGTGAAAAGATTTTAACAACTTCCGGTAAAAAAATTACTTCCAACCCATACACTAACGGTTACACACTTTTAAGTGCTTTATAAACATTTCTCTTTTAAATTATATCACCCTTCAATAGTATAAGTTAACTGTACATTTGTCCCGGGTCGGGATTCATTTTGTGAGACAATTACGAGTGGTTTCAATCCGAGATTAGGGTAATGAATGATCGAACATGTTGAAGTACAATCTGTCATTGGAATCAAAATAATGAGAAAAAACAAACTTTATTGTTCTTTTTTTAGTTGTGAAAAACAAAAATTGAAAATAAAATGGAGATTAAATATTTGTAAAACAATATATATTTATGGAAATTACTAATGTATGCGCTCGTAAAGTAATTTCAGTGAAACGTGTTATGTTGAAAATATAAAATCAACAAATTTTATTTTGGTACAAACACAAAATCCACGAATTTAGGAATCCACGAACTTGTAATTTTTAACAAAACCACGAAAATTGATACCAACGAAGAAAAGTACTTTCATAGCGGTACCCCTTTCATAGTATTATAAAAATACCCACGTTCATGTTAAGAAAAGAAATCTAATTTGTTTTTCATGAAAAAATGGCTTGGGAGGATAAAACATACAAAAGTTAGTTAAATGGTTGGTTCCTTCCTTAGCGAGTGTGGAGGAAAATAATCATCATGTACTGATTGTCATAAACAGACTTATGACAGATAACATTTATTATTACTCTCAGCTAACACATCTTACTATTTCTTTTTCAGATGCTGCGTGTACATTTATACTATTATACATGTGTAGTATACTCTCAAAGATTTAGAAATAAATCATGTACATTTATACTATTATATATTTCAAAGACACAAAGATTGCTGGTTTTTTTTTTATGGCAATATTCTACCAAGGACGTAAATACAGTCATTGATTGATTCACAATCCTTCTCGGTTTGTTTTTAAATCAACCATCAGCCTCAGGTAACTGTGTATTTGACCTTTTAGTGGCCGTGTTCAATGTGTGCACTATATAAAAATAGACACACCCGTACATGGATAAAAATACAGGTGATTATCAACTCGTGAGAGAGAAATAAACACCTATGTAAACCAGGGTGACATGGGTAATTATTGGGGTATAATTTAATGTTTTTATGGCTCTATCACAGTGTTTATCTATGACAAAGTGTCAGTGAACTACCTTGTGTTTGGTGGTGATCTGCCACATACTGTGAAGAGAAATTCTATACAAGATACAAGATTTTATTGGTCCAAATTAAAGGGCCCACGAAGGGGCATATAAACATAATAAAACATAAGGTGATTGCATAAAATATCAAATAAATTGTAAGTACACGCAGCGACAAAAAAAAAGGGGGGGAGCAAGTGCATAGAGCTAATTTTAATTAGATTGGTTTCTCATCGATCTAATTATATAAAAACTGTTAATAAATGCCCGATTTTTATTTCATCTTATTTTTAAAGAGGCTAGATGCAGACGAGAAACTACAATATTTTCAACTACCTTACATTCCTTGTCGTATGGTATCAGGTAATGAAATAAAGTTATGTTTAAAATATTTTTGTTTACTAATTTATTTTAAACACTTTGAAATTTCATTAACCTTTATATCACCCAAGCCGCGCCCCAAGCCATCGGATGTTCAATTACTGTCAACTCGGCATGTGACTAAAGTTCATCTGTTATAAAAGTTTCAAGATCCCCAAAAGCATGCTTTGATCGATATTACCAACAGGTGGAAACCTTTCTAGATTCTCATTCACGTGATAACTGTGTGTAGTACACACTGTCTACATAGGGAAATATGTATCCACTTTTGTTAAAGGTAAAACGACACGTGGCTTGCAAGGTGATTAACGACATACAAATACGAAAACGAAAAAATTAGTTTAGATAAAAATTTACATTGATTTTTTTTTCTTTTCAATCCTTCTCGGTTTGTTTTTAAATCAATTCCTCAGCCTCAGGTAACTGTGTATTTGACCTTTTAGTGACCGAGTTCAATGTGTGCACTACATAAAAATAGACACACCTGTACATAGATAAAAAAAAATACAGGTGATTATCAACTCGTGAGAGAAAAAATAACACCTATGTAAACCAATCGACATGTTGGGTTTACATAATATGTAAAACAAGATGCGTGCTCCTATATTCTATAAATAAAATGTATGCCATCTCTGAAAAAAGTGGTATCAAATGATCAACTGCACAAATAAATTTCAATGTGCATATTAAGATTACGAAGCATTGTGATGACAAAGAATAAACGATTGCAGATACAATCACATGTAGTATTCATTATGAATGAACATTTCAATAATTACAATCCGTGATGGACTCGTGAAGACATCACGTTCTGTCCGTCATGTCCATGTTGTTTCGCGGACCGTCCACGTATACACACGGACTTCTCGTTAATTTCGCGTTGCAATAATCCTTGATAAGACATGGACTTTGCGTTTTCCGTTTGAGCTGAACGTTAGTTTTGAAACAACGAGAATGGCAGTCAGAAAATTTTTGCGGGAAACGTCATTCTATTTGTTTCAAAGCTATCTTATCCTTGTATGAAAGGCACCAATAATTTCTGAGTCAGAAGTTTCAATTTCGCTTTTGTGTCCCAGAGGCTGCCCTTTTTGGGTACTCGTCGGTGTTTGGATGTGTATTAAGGTGCGCTAGGATAAATTATGTGACAAATCATTGCAAAAGCCACTGAAGAGATTATTAAAAGATTGGTGCAAGTGATAAGGTAGGATATAGAAGAGATATAAAAATAAGAGAGAGTTGCAGTGTGGAAGGGTTTTCAATGGCATCCTCCCTTGGGTTTTTATTGATACATGTGGTAAAAAAAAATTTAGTGGGGTAAATTTAGTGGCAGGGAGAAAGTCCCTCCACAGGGCCTTGTCACTATCCACGTAAATATACCATCAATGCATAAACATGTACAAGGGCGGACACCTTTTTTACCCCCGCTCGCTTCAAGTCGCGTTTGTTTTTTAAATTCCTTCTAATATATAAAACCATGCGAGCAGGGGTAAAAAAGGTGTCCTCCCTTGTACATGTTTATGCATTGATAGTATATTTACGTGGATAGTGACAAGGCCCTGTGCTTGTGGTCCCTTTTTTAGCCTAGTCTTAAATCTGGTTACGGCCACAAAATAAGACCATAAAATAATATGTGCTGCATTTGATCAAAAGAAATATACGGTGATCTCTATGCATTAACTTATGATAAAACACTCCGTATCGGTATTGGCGATAGGGAATAACAATCAACATGCATGATGCAATGAAAAGGGGGGTCTTAATACATGAAACTGAAAGACACCATAGATAGATAGACACATCTTTACACTCACAACAGAAATGTCATTAAAACCAGTTAAAACCAGGTTCTTTAACAATTCGCATCCAATGCCACCTGCGCCCACTACAAGAATTTTGCATGTTTTGACACATTCACGTGTATTTTCGATAAGAACTCCCGACAAATTTGCCGCCATTGTCTAAATAAAAGTCAAAGCAGAACGGATCGGGCTTTAGATTCAAAAGAAAAACCCGTACGGATACATCATTAAAGTGTCTAAAATTAATTATTTTCAATATAAACATGATTAAATTAACATAAACAATAACATGAGTACTGATATGTCTTTTCATACGTTATGTTTTGCTCGATTTCGAGAATATAAATCCCCCAAAATCCGGAATTGATCGTGTCTGTTCCCAGTCTTGACTTTGTTATGGAGTTTGCTTGGAGGAACCAAGAATGAATAGAGGTTTAAATATAAATATACAAATAGTTTAATATATTGTCAGTTATAGAAAGTTGTTTGGTTTACTTTCTGTCAGGCGTATCTCCACCAGCAAGTAATCTTCAGTTCTGAAGTTTTGCTGTATACTAAAGAAGAAGAAGAAGAATAACATCTAATTTCTTCATGATGAATCTCATCATTTTATTATTAATATTTGTCTAATTTAACAAACTTTTCTGTACACTGGTCACTGCTGATCACTAGACTAGTGACTAGATCATTCCATACACTCACCATGGTCAGTATTCAAAAAATGCTTTTGATTGATTGTTGCCTAACATCCAACGACAAATATCTCGTGCATAATCTGGACGAGAACAAGTTCAACAATATCATAAAAAGATACAGAATTAGAAATGAGGGAGGAATGGGACAACCAGTGGCAGTGTGGGCAGGGTAGGGACTTAATTAATATTCAGTAATTTGTAGCATCTACAATGCACTTTCCATTTTTTGCGAAATCTACAAAAGAGGTATTTTACCTGTAAGGAGTGTTGCAATCTCAAAATATGTTACTTTCTATAGTCCTGAAGGCTGTCACTTTTTATAGTCAGGCTTTCCATACTGTGACCTTGTTATATTTTACAACCCCTCTATTGAGAGGGCACCAGGCCACTTGGGGACGTGCTGGGTATAATTTAAGTTATAATTTTCATTTCTCCAGTGCTGCCTGTTGAAGTAACAGATGAAGATTTACAACAGAATCCAGAATTTTCTCAACTTTTATCTCTTCTATCCCAGCACATCAGTAGTGATGGTACTTCTTCTCAGCTCGAGAAAGACTTGCAGCAGGTGAGTTATTATAAATTTATGAATGAAATGCTAGACACTTCGGCACCTGTGTGAGACAAATCGGCACTTGTGTTTTTTTAAAGTAGTCTTGGCAGTGGCATCATTCTGGAGTCTTTTCAACCAGAATTTTTTGAACCTCCTTTCTTACAAGTTTTTTCCAGCTGATTTTCGATGGTAAATTTGCTTGTAAGTCTGTTATAGATGGTAGATCATACAGTATAAGTATATCTCGGATGTTGCAAAAGAAACTGTCCTTGTCATAGTTTACACTGATCTGTTTATTAATGATCTCTTTAATTTTTGAATTATCACTCGCAAGCATGGAGTATACTCAATTTTCTCTTGTGTAGTTCTGCCTCTATAGGTTCTGTTGCGTAGTGTACTTTCTCACGTAAAATTTAAAAAAAGTACAGTAGAGTTTCATACATCTAAAAACATATTAAAAATGATAAAACAAAGAAACCAATCATGCCAAATTTTGTTCTATATATCGAATACACATAAAATTTATACACTTTGATATGTCAATTTCATGTAAACAAGGAAGTTTATTGATTTCTAAATACAAATACTGGTTTAAAATGTTGAAGCGATGAAAATTTCGACCACTGATCAAGGCACACGCATCGTCAACGAATTGCACTATGGGTAATCTCACTTGTTCTCGCCATGCAACATACTTACATACAATCTATGTTAAATCTCGCAAGATTCATATCCTTTCTACTATATAAATCCTTGACTAAATTTTTCTTTTAGTTTTATGGCACTTTGATGGGGTTTTCTTTAACTTTCGTTGATTTTATTTTAAAAAAGGTAATCACGTTTGTTTGAAAGAAAATGCGCTGCCGATTTGTCCTGATACCGAACTTTCTTGGTGCCGAACTGTCTTGTTTCCTTATGAATGAGGGTGTATATATCTACTCAGTCTGAGCTAAGAAAAGACTCACATCAGACAAGTTATACAAAAAATGTACTATACATTATGTATGTAAAAATTAAGCAGGGTAAATTTAGTTTATCTTTATATTAAGGTAGCCATGTTGAAATTATTCTAATTGACCATATTAAAAGGTTCATGATGTAACAGATTAAATATTAGATATACTGATTTTTATACGACCACAAAAACATTTCGGTCATATTATGTTTTGGGTCTGTCAGCGTTGGCGTTATCTGCCTGTTGTCACAATGGTTGTCATGATGAAACTTTAGTTCTAGTTTGCAAATCCTTGAGAATTTTTAAGATAAAGTTCCTTGGAACAGAATAAAGGTTGGTACATGTATCAATTTTGGGTATTGCATTCCTACCTTAACATTTCCAAACTACAAATACAGAAATTTAAGCACCATGGTTTGGTTTTCAAAACATTGTGGTCCAAAGATTAAAGTAGGCTGCTATGGGTATTTAAAAACATTGTGATCCAAAGATTAAAGTAGGCTGCTATGGGTATTTAAAATCATTGTGGTCCAAAGATTAAAGTAGGCTGCTATGGGTATTTAAAAACATTGTGATCCAAAGATTAAAGTAGGCTGCTATGGGTATTTAAAATCATTGTGGTCCAAAGATTAAAGTAGGCTGCTATGGGTATTTAAAAACATTGTGATCCAAAGATTAAAGTAGGCTGCTATGGATATTTAAAAACATTGTGGTCCAAAGATTAAAGTAGGCTGCTATGGGTATTTAAAATCATTGTGGTCCAAAGATTAAAGTAGGCTGCTATGGGTATTTAAAATCATTGTGGTCCAAAGATTAAAGTAGGCTGCTATGGGTATTTAAAATCATTGTGGTCCAAAGATTAAAGTAGGCTGCTATGGGTATTTAAAAACATTGTGGTCCAAAGATTAAAGTAGGCTGCTATGGGTATTTAAAATCATTGTGGTCCAAAGATTAAAGTAGGCTGCTATGGGTATTTAAAAACATTGTGGTCCAAAGATTAAAGTAGGCTGCTATGGGTATTTAAAATCATTGTGGTCCAAAGATTAAAGTAGGCTACTATGGGTATTTAAAAACATTGTGGTCCAAAGATTAAAGTAGGCTGCTATGGGTATTTAAAAACATTGTGATCCAAAGATTAAAGTAGGCTGCTATGGATATTTAAAATCATTGTGGTCCAAAGATTAAAGTAGGCTGCTATGGGTATTTAAAATCATTGTGGTCCAAAGATTAAAGTAGGCTGCTATGGGTATTTAAAAACATTGTAGTCCAAAGATTAAAGTAGGCTGCTATGGGTATTTAAAAACATTGTGATCCAAAGATTAAAGTAGGCTGCTATGGATATTTAAAATCATTGTGGTCCAAAGATTAAAGTAGGCTGCTATGGGTATTTAAAAACATTGTGATCCAAAGATTAAAGTAGGCTGCTATGGATATTTAAAATCATTGTGGTCCAAAGATTAAAGTAGGCTGCTATGGGTATTTAAAATCATTGTGGTCCGAAGATTAAAGTAGGCTGCTATGGATATTTAAAATCATTGTGGTCCAAAGATTAAAGTAGGCTGCTATGGATATTTAAAATCATTGTGGTCCAAAGATTAAAGTAGGCTGCTATGGGTATTTAAAATCATTGTGGTCCAAAGATTAAAGTAGGCTGCTATGGATATTTAAAATCATTGTGGTCCAAAGATTAAAGTAGGCTGCTATGGGTATTTAAAAACTTTGTGGTCCAAAGATTAAAGTAGGCTGCTATGGGTATTTAAAAACATTGTGATCCAAAGATTAAAGTAGGCTGCTATGGGTATTTAAAAACATTGTGGTCCAAAGATTAAAGTAGGCTGCTATGGGTATTTAAAATCATTGTGGTCCAAAGATTAAAGTAGGCTGCTATGGGTATTTAAAAACATTGTGGTCCAAAGATTAAAGTAGGCTGCTATGGGTATTTAAAATCATTGTGGTCCAAAGATTAAAGTAGGCTGCTATGGGTATTTAAAATCATTGTGGTCCGAAGATTAAAGTAGGCTGCTATGGGTATTTAAAATCATTGTGGTCCAAAGATTAAAGTAGGCTGCTATGGGTATTTAAAAACATTGTGGTCCAAAGATTAAAGTAGGCTGCTATGGGTATTTAAAATCATTGTGGTCCAAAGATTAAAGTAGGCTGCTATGGGTATTTAAAAACATTGTGGTCCAAAGATTAAAGTAGGCTGCTATGGGTATTTAAAATCATTGTGGTCCAAAGATTAAAGTAGGCTGCTATGGGTATTTAAAAACATTGTGGTCCAAAGATTAAAGTAGGCTGCTATGGGTATTTAAAATCATTGTGGTCCAAAGATTAAAGTAGGCTGCTATGGGTATTTAAAAACATTGTGGTCCAAAGATTAAAGTAGGCTGCTATGGGTATTTAAAATCATTGTGGTCCAAAGATTAAAGTAGGCTGCTATGGGTATTTAAAATCATTGTGGTCCAAAGATTAAAGTAGGCTGCTATGGATATTTAAAATCATTGTGGTCCAAAGATTAAAGTAGGCTGCTATGGGTATTTAAAAACATTGTGATCCAAAGATTAAAGTAGGCTGCTATGGGTATTTAAAATCATTGTGGTCCGAAGATTAAAGTAGGCTGCTATGGATATTTAAAATCATTGTGGTCCAAAGATTAAAGTAGGCTGCTATGGATATTTAAAATCATTGTGGTCCAAAGATTAAAGTAGGCTGCTATGGGTATTTAAAATCATTGTGGTCCAAAGATTAAAGTAGGCTGCTATGGATATTTAAAATCATTGTGGTCCAAAGATTAAAGTAGGCTGCTATGGGTATTTAAAATCATTGTGGTCCAAAGATTAAAGTAGGCTGCTATGGATATTTAAAATCATTGTGGTCCAAAGATTAAAGTAGGCTGCTATGGGTATTTAAAAACTTTGTGGTCCAAAGATTAAAGTAGGCTGCTATGGGTATTTAAAAACATTGTGATCCAAAGATTAAAGTAGGCTGCTATGGGTATTTAAAAACATTGTGGTCCAAAGATTAAAGTAGGCTGCTATGGGTATTTAAAATCATTGTGGTCCAAAGATTAAAGTAGGCTGCTATGGATATTTAAAATCATTGTGGTCCGAAGATTAAAGTAGGCTGCTATGGGTATTTAAAATCATTGTGGTCCAAAGATTAAAGTAGGCTGCTATGGGTATTTAAAAACATTGTGGTCCAAAGATTAAAGTAGGCTGCTATGGGTATTTAAAATCATTGTGGTCCAAAGATTAAAGTAGGCTGCTATGGGTATTTAAAAACATTGTGGTCCAAAGATTAAAGTAGGCTGCTATGGGTATTTAAAATCATTGTGGTCCAAAGATTAAAGTAGGCTGCTATGGGTATTTAAAAACATTGTGGTCCAAAGATTAAAGTAGGCTGCTATGGGTATTTAAAAACATTGTGATCCAAAGATTAAAGTAGGCTGCTATGGATATTTAAAAACATTGTGATCCAAAGATTAAAGTAGGCTGCTATGGATATTTAAAATCATTGTGGTCCAAAGATTAAAGTAGGCTGCTATGGGTATTTAAAAACATTGTGATCCAAAGATTAAAGTAGGCTGCTATGGATATTTAAAATCATTGTGGTCCAAAGATTAAAGTAGGCTGCTATGGGTATTTAAAAACATTGTGATCCAAAGATTAAAGTAGGCTGCTATGGGTATTTAAAATCATTGTGGTCCGAAGATTAAAGTAGGCTGCTATGGATATTTAAAATCATTGTGGTCCAAAGATTAAAGTAGGCTGCTATGGATATTTAAAATCATTGTGGTCCAAAGATTAAAGTAGGCTGCTATGGGTATTTAAAATCATTGTGGTCCAAAGATTAAAGTAGGCTGCTATGGATATTTAAAATCATTGTGGTCCAAAGATTAAAGTAGGCTGCTATGGGTATTTAAAAACTTTGTGGTCCAAAGATTAAAGTAGGCTGCTATGGGTATTTAAAATCATTGTGGTCCAAAGATTAAAGTAGGCTGCTATGGGTATTTAAAAACATTGTGGTCCAAAGATTAAAGTAGGCTGCTATGGGTATTTAAAATCATTGTGGTCCAAAGATTAAAGTAGGCTGCTATGGGTATTTAAAAACATTGTGGTCCAAAGATTAAAGTAGGCTGCTATGGGTATTTAAAATCATTGTGGTCCAAAGATTAAAGTAGGCTGCTATGGGTATTTAAAAACATTGTGGTCCAAAGATTAAAGTAGGCTGCTATGGGTATTTAAAAACATTGTGATCCAAAGATTAAAGTAGGCTGCTATGGATATTTAAAAACATTGTGATCCAAAGATTAAAGTAGGCTGCTATGGGTATTTAAAATCATTGTGGTCCAAAGATTAAAGTAGGCTGCTATGGATATTTAAAATCATTGTGGTCCAAAGATTAAAGTAGGCTGCTATGGATATTTAAAATCATTGTGGTCCAAAGATTAAAGTAGGCTGCTATGGGTATTTAAAAACATTGTAATCCAAAGATTAAAGTAGGCTGCTATGGATATTTAAAATCATTGTGGTCCAAAGATTAAAGTAGGCTGCTATGGGTATTTAAAATCATTGTGGTCCAAAGATTAAAGTAGGCTGCTATGGGTATTTAAAAACATTGTAATCCAAAGATTAAAGTAGACTGCTATGGATATTTAAAATCATTGTGGTCCAAAGATTAAAGTAGGCTGCTATGGGTATTTAAAAACATTGTGGTCCAAAGATTAAAGTAGGCTGCTATGGATATTTAAAATCATTGTGGTCCAAAGATTAAAGTAGGCTGCTATGGATATTTAAAATCATTGTGGTCCAAAGATTAAAGTAGGCTGCTATGGGTATTTAAAAACATTGTAATCCAAAGATTAAAGTAGGCTGCTATGGATATTTAAAATCATTGTGGTCCAAAGATTAAAGTAGGCTGCTATGGGTAT
Organism: Bathymodiolus brooksi; assembly: GCA_963680875.1. Lineage (NCBI taxonomy): Eukaryota > Metazoa > Mollusca > Bivalvia > Mytilida > Modiolidae > Bathymodiolus > Bathymodiolus brooksi. The sequence goes on along the minus strand of OY804578.1, from coordinate 82,064,205 downwards.
TTAAAATCATTGTGGTCCAAAGATTAAAGTAGGCTGCTATGGGTATTTAAAAACATTGTGATCCAAAGATTAAAGTAGGCTGCTATGGGTATTTAAAATCATTGTGGTCCGAAGATTAAAGTAGGCTGCTATGGATATTTAAAATCATTGTGGTCCAAAGATTAAAGTAGGCTGCTATGGATATTTAAAATCATTGTGGTCCAAAGATTAAAGTAGGCTGCTATGGGTATTTAAAATCATTGTGGTCCAAAGATTAAAGTAGGCTGCTATGGATATTTAAAATCATTGTGGTCCAAAGATTAAAGTAGGCTGCTATGGGTATTTAAAATCATTGTGGTCCAAAGATTAAAGTAGGCTGCTATGGATATTTAAAATCATTGTGGTCCAAAGATTAAAGTAGGCTGCTATGGGTATTTAAAAACTTTGTGGTCCAAAGATTAAAGTAGGCTGCTATGGGTATTTAAAAACATTGTGATCCAAAGATTAAAGTAGGCTGCTATGGGTATTTAAAAACATTGTGGTCCAAAGATTAAAGTAGGCTGCTATGGGTATTTAAAATCATTGTGGTCCAAAGATTAAAGTAGGCTGCTATGGATATTTAAAATCATTGTGGTCCGAAGATTAAAGTAGGCTGCTATGGGTATTTAAAATCATTGTGGTCCAAAGATTAAAGTAGGCTGCTATGGGTATTTAAAAACATTGTGGTCCAAAGATTAAAGTAGGCTGCTATGGGTATTTAAAATCATTGTGGTCCAAAGATTAAAGTAGGCTGCTATGGGTATTTAAAAACATTGTGGTCCAAAGATTAAAGTAGGCTGCTATGGGTATTTAAAATCATTGTGGTCCAAAGATTAAAGTAGGCTGCTATGGGTATTTAAAAACATTGTGGTCCAAAGATTAAAGTAGGCTGCTATGGGTATTTAAAAACATTGTGATCCAAAGATTAAAGTAGGCTGCTATGGATATTTAAAAACATTGTGATCCAAAGATTAAAGTAGGCTGCTATGGATATTTAAAATCATTGTGGTCCAAAGATTAAAGTAGGCTGCTATGGGTATTTAAAAACATTGTGATCCAAAGATTAAAGTAGGCTGCTATGGATATTTAAAATCATTGTGGTCCAAAGATTAAAGTAGGCTGCTATGGGTATTTAAAAACATTGTGATCCAAAGATTAAAGTAGGCTGCTATGGGTATTTAAAATCATTGTGGTCCGAAGATTAAAGTAGGCTGCTATGGATATTTAAAATCATTGTGGTCCAAAGATTAAAGTAGGCTGCTATGGATATTTAAAATCATTGTGGTCCAAAGATTAAAGTAGGCTGCTATGGGTATTTAAAATCATTGTGGTCCAAAGATTAAAGTAGGCTGCTATGGATATTTAAAATCATTGTGGTCCAAAGATTAAAGTAGGCTGCTATGGGTATTTAAAAACTTTGTGGTCCAAAGATTAAAGTAGGCTGCTATGGGTATTTAAAATCATTGTGGTCCAAAGATTAAAGTAGGCTGCTATGGGTATTTAAAAACATTGTGGTCCAAAGATTAAAGTAGGCTGCTATGGGTATTTAAAATCATTGTGGTCCAAAGATTAAAGTAGGCTGCTATGGGTATTTAAAAACATTGTGGTCCAAAGATTAAAGTAGGCTGCTATGGGTATTTAAAATCATTGTGGTCCAAAGATTAAAGTAGGCTGCTATGGGTATTTAAAAACATTGTGGTCCAAAGATTAAAGTAGGCTGCTATGGGTATTTAAAAACATTGTGATCCAAAGATTAAAGTAGGCTGCTATGGATATTTAAAAACATTGTGATCCAAAGATTAAAGTAGGCTGCTATGGGTATTTAAAATCATTGTGGTCCAAAGATTAAAGTAGGCTGCTATGGATATTTAAAATCATTGTGGTCCAAAGATTAAAGTAGGCTGCTATGGATATTTAAAATCATTGTGGTCCAAAGATTAAAGTAGGCTGCTATGGGTATTTAAAAACATTGTAATCCAAAGATTAAAGTAGGCTGCTATGGATATTTAAAATCATTGTGGTCCAAAGATTAAAGTAGGCTGCTATGGGTATTTAAAATCATTGTGGTCCAAAGATTAAAGTAGGCTGCTATGGGTATTTAAAAACATTGTAATCCAAAGATTAAAGTAGACTGCTATGGATATTTAAAATCATTGTGGTCCAAAGATTAAAGTAGGCTGCTATGGGTATTTAAAAACATTGTGGTCCAAAGATTAAAGTAGGCTGCTATGGATATTTAAAATCATTGTGGTCCAAAGATTAAAGTAGGCTGCTATGGGTATTTAAAAACATTGTGATCCAAAGATTAAAGTAGGCTGCTATGGATATTTAAAATCATTGTGGTCCAAAGATTAAAGTAGGCTGCTATGGATATTTAAAATCATTGTGGTCCAAAGATTAAAGTAGGCTGCTATGGATATTTAAAATCATTGTGGTCCAAAGATTAAAGTAGGCTGCTATGGATATTTATGTGGTATGAATGTTCTATTTTGTATTGAATGTAATAGCATCTATTTGGGTTCATGTCCTGGAGGATTAAAATTATCATGTGCTCTGATTGACAATTGTTCAATAAATGTCCTTTACTGTGTTAGTGGTTGATATTTTTTTGCATAGCCAGCGTGGCTAATATAATTATATGAAGTAATTTCTCTCAGCCACAAAAGAATTCACCTAGCCACATTGAACAAAGAAAAAAAAGCATTATAATTTTCAAAAGTTTAATGATTAACAGTTAAAGTTCATATGAGCCTCTATATTTCACGGACTGCTTATTATAATTCACAACTTCCAGGCTGAGGAAGAGCTGAAGCATGAAAAACACAATTGGTTGATGCAGAAGACCTTGTACAGGGAAGTGGAAGAACTTTTAATTGATTATGAAATCAAAGGTCAAGGATGCTCACTGTCTTCAGAGGACAAACAGGTAGACTTAATATTAAGTGTGGCAATTAAAATCAAAAGTCAAGGGTGCTCACTGTCTTCAGAGGACAAACAGGTAGACTTAATATTAAGTGTGGCAATTAAAATCAAAAGTCAAGGATGCTCACTGTCTTCAGAGGACAAACAGGTAGACTTAATATTAAGTGTGGCAATTAAAATCAAAAGTCAAGGATGCTCACTGTCTTCAGAAAACAAACAGGTAGACTTAATATTAAGTGTGGCAATTAAAATCAAAAGTCAAGGGTGCTCACTGTCTTCAGAAAACAAACCTGTAGACTTAATATTAAGTGTGGCAATTAAAATCAAAAGTCAAGGGTGCTCACTGTCTTCAGAAAACAAACAGGTAGACTTAATATTAAGTGTGGCAATTAAAATCAAAAGTCAAGGGTGCTCACTGTCTTCAGAAAACAAACCTGTAGACTTAATATTAAGTGTGGCAATTAAAATCAAAAGTCAAGGATGCTCACTGTCTTCAGAAAACAAACCTGTAGACTTAATATTAAGTGTGGCAATTAAAATCAAAAGTCAAGGGTGCTCACTGTCTTCAGAAAACAAACAGGTAGACTTAATATTAAGTGTGGCAATTAAAATCAAAAGTCAAGGATGCTCACTGTCTTCAGAAAACAAACCTGTAGACTTAATATTAAGTGTGGCAATTAAAATCAAAAGTCAAGGGTGCTCACTGTCTTCAGAAAACAAACAGGTAGACTTAATATTAAGTGTGGCAATTAAAATCAAAAGTCAAGGGTGCTCACTGTCTTCAGAAAACAAACAGGTAGACTTAATATTAAGTGTGGCAATTAAAATCAAAAGTCAAGGGTGCTCACTGTCTTCAGAAAACAAACCTGTAGACTTAATATTAAGTGTGGCAATTAAAATCAAAAGTCAAGGATGCTCACTGTCTTCAGAAAACAAACAGGTAGACTTAATATTAAGTGTGGCAATTAAAATCAAAAGTCAAGGGTGCTCACTGTCTTCAGAAAACAAACCTGTAGACTTAATATTAAGTGTGGCAATTAAAATCAAAAGTCAAGGATGCTCACTGTCTTCAGAAAACAAACAGGTAGACTTAATATTAAGTGTGGCAATTAAAATCAAAAGTCAAGGGTGCTCACTGTCTTCAGAAAACAAACAGGTAGACTTAGTATTAAGTGTGGCAATTAAAATCAAAAGTCAAGGGTGCTCACTGTCTTCAGAAAACAAACAGGTAGACTTAATATTAAGTGTGGCAATTAAAATCAAAAGTCAAGGATGCTCACTGTCTTCAGAGGACAAACAGGTAGACTTAATATTAAGTGTGGCAATTAAAATCAAAAGTCAAGGGTGCTCACTGTCTTCAGAAAACAAACAGGTAGACTTAATATTAAGTGTGGCAATTAAAATCAAAAGTCAAGGATGCTCACTGTCTTCAGAAAACAAACAGGTAGACTTAATATTAAGTGTGGCAATTAAAATCAAAAGTCAAGGATGCTCACTGTCTTCAGAAAACAAACAGGTAGACTTAATATTAAGTGTGGCAATTAAAATCAAAAGTCAAGGGTGCTCACTGTCTTCAGAAAACAAACCTGTAGACTTAATATTAAGTGTGGCAATTAAAATCAAAAGTCAAGGATGCTCACTGTCTTCAGAGGACAAACAGGTAGACTTAATATTAAGTGGCAATTAAAATCAAAAGTCAAGGGTGCTCACTGTCTTCAGAAAACAAACAGGTAGACTTAATATTAAGTGTGGCAATTAAAATCAAAAGTCAAGGATGCTCACTGTCTTCAGAAAACAAACCTGTAGACTTAATATTAAGTGTGGCAATTAAAATCAAAAGTCAAGGATGCTCACTGTCTTCAGAAAACAAACAGGTAGACTTAATATTAAGTGTGGCAATTAAAATCAAAAGTCAAGGGTGCTCACTGTCTTCAGAAAACAAACAGGTAGACTTAATATTAAGTGTGGCAATTAAAATCAAAAGTCAAGGGTGCTCACTGTCTTCAGAAAACAAACCTGTAGACTTAATATTAAGTGTGGCAATTAAAATCAAAAGTCAAGGATGCTCACTGTCTTCAGAGGACAAACAGGTAGACTTAATATTAAGTGTGGCAATTAAAATCAAAAGTCAAGGGTGCTCACTGTCTTCAGAAAACAAACCTGTAGACTTAATATTAAGTGTGGCAATTAAAATCAAAAGTCAAGGATGCTCACTGTCTTCAGAAAACAAACAGGTAGACTTAATATTAAGTGTGGCAATTAAAATCAAAAGTCAAGGGTGCTCACTGTCTTCAGAAAACAAACAGGTAGACTTAATATTAAGTGTGGCAATTAAAATCAAAAGTCAAGGGTGCTCACTGTCTTCAGAAAACAAACCTGTAGACTTAATATTAAGTGTGGCAATTAAAATCAAAAGTCAAGGATGCTCACTGTCTTCAGAAAACAAACAGGTAGACTTAATATTAAGTGTGGCAATTAAAATCAAAAGTCAAGGATGCTCACTGTCTTCAGAAAACAAACAGGTAGACTTAATATTAAGTGTGGCAATTAAAATCAAAAGTCAAGGGTGCTCACTGTCTTCAGAAAACAAACCTGTAGACTTAATATTAAGTGTGGCAATTAAAATCAAAAGTCAAGGATGCTCACTGTCTTCAGAAAACAAACAGGTAGACTTAATATTAAGTGTGGCAATTAAAATCAAAAGTCAAGGATGCTTACTGTCTTCAGAAAACAAACCTGTAGACTTAATATTAAGTGTGGCAATTAAAATCAAAAGTCAAGGATGCTCACTGTCTTCAGAAAACAAACAGGTAGACTTAATATTAAGTGTGGCAATTAAAATCAAAAGTCAAGGGTGCTCACTGTCTTCAGAAAACAAACAGGTAGACTTGACATTAAGTGTGGCAATTAAAACTATTCAAATATTATAAAATTCATTTATCTTTTTTAATCAGAATTACAGGGTTGACTTAATTTTGTACTTGCGAAGTTGAATTGTATCATAATAAAAAAGGACTTTCAATTCAATTGAGTTCTCATGTCATATGAAATCAACTATTAAACTAAAAATATAAAAATATATATGTATACAGTTAAACTTGTCTAAACCAAACCCGGAATAAAACGATATTTTGTATATACTGGATGTAGTCTCAATGTATGGCATTTTTGCTAAATCAACCTGTATCAACCGAACACCTGTCTATTCTGAACACAAAGGTTGGTCCATAGGAGGTTCGGATTAAACAGGTTTCACCGTATATCTATATTCTTACTTTAAATATTAAAGCATTTTCTGACATGCAATGATTCCTTTTGTAAATATTAAGCTACATGTTAACTTTAGAAGAAGAAAAATCCTTCAATGAAAAACAGTACAAAACTTTTGACAAGATTTGAAATGCTTTTCATTTTTATCAAATAAAACTTGTGGTATCATATGTAACCAATGATTAATAAAGTTTAATTTGAAAAACTCTTTGTAGCCTTTTACTCCATTCCTGCAATTAAGTTGCATAGAGTTGGAACATTTTTGTCAATTTTATTATTTTGAGGGATATCACATATCACAATATTTATTGATAAAATATATTTTGCTTTTTAGTTAGGAAATCTACCTATAACTACCTGTAATCAATATATTTGTAGTTCCAAACAGCTTTACAGGAATGTTTGACCATGGCTGAGATTGGAGATTATTTGGATTGTAACCCTGAACCTGGCACTACTACAACGTTGTTAGGTTTAACCAAAGAGGAAATTCAAAGACAAAATCCATACAAAAAGGTACAGAAAATGTTTTTTAAACAAAAGTTTGTACAGTACAGAAAGGGACATACCGTGATCAATCACCGTGATAGTGGTCATGTCTAGGAGAGTGATGGGGATTAAAATTTTAAATTCATGTCGGTGATCAGGGGGCAATAAAACACCAGGTATTAATCTTGTAATCAAGTGTGTCGTTTTACAGGTAAACTAGTCAGATAAGATGTACAGGTGAAATTACGTTTTTATATCGCCTAATTTTTTTTATTTTTTTTTTCAGGTACTGTCTCAGATTCCCCTCAGAATTTAAAAAAAAACATTTTTATTTCTTTCCTCAAAACGTAAAACATCCTTGAACGTAATCCCGGGAATGAAATCCTGAGATCGAGAAAATTGCACGAGAACGGAGAGTTCATTTGAATTGATGAATAAAATGTAAATAATGAATGATTATTCAACTTCAATTCAGTGAAATCATGGGTTGTGCAAATTTGTTTCAAAGATTTTTAACCTTTGCTGTGTATTGCGTATCTACACCTAGTATTTTATTGACACGTGACCTGGCTTGTGCACAAATGAAGTTTCATAAACACATGCGTGATTTGTTGCATTTTAAAGCGTATTTCCAGTTCAATGTTACATTTTAGTTCAATAATATTTTTTATACGTTCAGTAATTTTTTTTATTTTAATCTTCATAGAAAACCAAGTTAAAAGCCTTTTCGTTGTAGAAATACGTACTAAATAATTTTTATACGGTCATTGAAGAATTTAATTAAAGAAGTACTACATGTCCAAAAGTCACTAAATTTATGGATATATTTTGGAAATTAGCGGCTAATCTGCAAAAAGTTTAGAAACGTGAAAGGAAATAAGGAATTAACCTTTATCATGATTTTACCCCTACAAATGTTTGACATTACACAGTATCTGACCAAAATCAAATGTCACCAGTTTATTTATTTATTCAAATTCAAATCTTAATTGGCTTTCAACCCAATAGATTTGTGACAAAATACAGCCAAAAAAAACCCCAAAGTTTATGGAACAAATTAAAAGCATGTTCTTCGTTTTCCGCTTTTTGTTCATTTTGTAGCCATTAGGCTACATAAATTTGGATTGTTATAGGTTTTTGTTTGCAATTTTAAAGAAAATTATTTTCATCTATAACGGAATTACGTAACAAGCCAAGTGTGTAAAACAGTTTACTTGAATTGTTAATTTTTTTCAATACGAGAGGTAAAAGTCCAAAACACAAAATAAATCAATAATCAATTTGTCTACTCTTTACCAACTAAACACTACAACCCGCGCTTGCAAAGTCTGTGCTTCAAAAACCAGCGCCTGCGGTTTAACTTATAAACAAAAAATACATTTATGAAGTAGCCTGTATTTACAAATAATTCAATACATACTGAATTCAACCCAACAGAAGAAAAAAATGAGAAATTAAAATTAAACAAGATAAAGTTCAGTTGCGGTTTCAACAAAATTCTTGATATAGAACTCAAGGTCATAAAGTAGAACTTTCTTTAGTCTTGTTATCGTTTTAGTTTGTTTTAACAAACTAATAGTTTGTTTTAACAAACTAAAACGATAACAAGACACACATTTTTTGGCAATGAAAAGCAACAAACAGTCAAATATTAACAGCAAGAGGATACAAAATTAATTGTCAAAAATACATCCTTCAGTAGCAATAATTACGGCTTATGATATTAAAAGTCAACAGGTAGAACAGGTAACACTAATCTCTTAATTGGCAGTAAAATATCAATCGGCGCACAGGCGACAGAGAGCCATAAAATTTAATCCCCACCACCCTGTTTTATGGTCCTTTTTAGGTCTATCGCAGTGGGTTTGTGTCTGTGATGATATGTCTAAAGGATTAAAAATTATGTCTCTCGTAGTGATCAATCACGGTATGTCCCTTTCTGTACTGTACATAAATTTCAATTTGAATTATTCCTAACAACATTTACAATTTATTATTGGGGTCAATAATTCAAGATGATAGCCATTGCAAGACAAAATTTAAGATAAGACACAATGGGGAAAATATGTTGAATATCTCCTGCTATGAAACTACTTGAAATTTTTTTTATGAATCTCGACTTGATTGTTCCTTGGATAATACTCTTTACAAAGTCTTAATATCTTTTTTATCGATAAGAAACCAAAGATGGCCATAATTGCAAAACATTTGGAAAAAAGATCAACAAATCTTCTGAGTATCTGCCTTATTAATTTTCATAAATGGTGCTAAGTTATAGGTTATGCATGTTTAAGGCCAGTTATGACAATGGAAGCCAAAGTATCCAGAGAAAACTGCATGTTGCTGAGAAACTTCTATCACATGAACAGATAGGAATGGAATTCAAAGCTGATTACATAGATATACATAAATCACCACTACCATATGATAGCAGTCACAAGAGCGGCCATATGTCGTTTTATATTAATTGTATAGTGTTTAAGGGATTTTTTTTTTTATCCAAATATCCAGAAGTTTATAACAATGATAACATGTAGAGGATAATAGCTTGGGAGAGATTCTATTTTCTTCATTGTGGCTCATCTTACATCCAATAATTGTTATTGAATATGCAAATAAACCCTGTTGTCACAACTCTCTATGAAACTGACGAGAAATTATTGAGGATGGGAATGACAGGGGTCCAAATTAGCGGTCGCCCATGGCAACCAAAATGTCACCTGGGCGACTTGAAAACGTAGAAAGATAGCCCAGCTGGCTATTAAAAAAATTCCAGTAGCCCTGTATCCCTAAACTATCGTTTGTCCGTTTGTATCGTGATCGTTTTTCTGTTACCTGTTCAACTGAAATGTTTCTAACTCAAAGGAACATCAGTTATGGCTTTTCAAACACTAACAGGGATCCAGAATGCGTAGTTTATAGAATAATCCTCCGGCTAAGGAGCACTCTAAATTTCGGTCAATTTCCAAAGTTCAAAACATACCAGTGCGGTCGTAAAGCTTACGGAAGGATTCGAGAAAAGGCGATTTTTTTTTATATTTTGTAATTAATTAATTGTTATTGTTTAGATTATAGTAATTACTATGTCGTTAATATATTAAAATGTACCAAAACACAAAATTAAATCAAGACAATTCCGGAATTGTTTTTTTATCTTTAATCTTTTATCAACATCCGTGTTAAGTCTATCGAAAATTAAAGTTAGCAGTTAGTGATGTCTCTAAGTTTAAATGTTGTAAAAGAGAAAGAAAAGGAGGAAGACATTGAAAAGAAGGGACAGAGTGAAAATGAGGGAGATATTGAAGAGAGCTAAGTGAGTATGGTAATTGATGATGAGGATGTGGATAGTGATAGTCAGTATGAAATGGAGAATGAGAAAGACCTTAGTGATAGTGAAATTGAAAGTGATCTGGAAGAAGACATAGCATTTGGCAAACTTTTTGACTTTTCTAGAGACTGAGTATTTATTGTGTTGATAGTTCTGATCATGAAAATGTTTGATATTCTGCTTTGAAAACAATAAAAAAAAGTTCATTACTCGTTTAAATTTATGTGTTTTATTTATTTATTTTCTATTTGCAACTCACACAAATTAAGATAATAAGACCATACTACTATTCTGGTAGTTGATTTTTTTTTTAAATCAAGAAAAATGTACCAAATGTTTATGTATTGGGGAAAATCCACTTTTTCAACCAGTTTTATTTCTTTCAAAAATGTGCGTAAAATGCAGGATTTGACTTAAAAAATACAAAATTTTCTTGGGGTGAGGGGGAATAACCCCCCAACCCCCCTCGTCATTTTCACCTGGGCTACTGCTTTTTAATCTGGGCTAGCAGTCTCAAAATTTCAGTAGCCCAGTTGGCTATTATGCACAAAAAGTTAATCTGGAACCCTGAATGGGGTATCATGTGAAACAATTCAAGGTAAATAATAACTGTAACAATAAAATTTTCTTTCATTTTGACCCTAATGGTAACTTAAAAAACAGGGTTGATGAACCACAACAAAAAAATTCAGCTCTGTATGAAGTTTAACGGTAGTGAAAAAGAAATGTTTTAAGCTTTATGAGGGTATTCCCTATATTTGTAAATTGATTCATGAAGGCTATGGTTTGTAACAGCTTTTTGGGGGTTTTTATATTCTAGCATTTACCTTACTTGCAACAGAAGCTATTACCTGATATAGAGGACAGGTTATGGAAAAAATGTGAGACACTTGTTACATACCACGACCCAGATAATGGATCAGGTATGATTAATAGTTAGGTACCTGCAATACAGAACATTTTCACGTTTACAGTTATGTAAGCTTTGTGCTATAAATATATATGTATATTTATCGAATAATTAACAAAATGGTGGGGTTATTTTCACTCTGTCAAAGGGGTGGGGGGTTGCTCTGTAAAGGTCTGTTTGCTATTGTACTCATTTCAAACACCAGATTGTATTATAATACTATTATAATGAGTGGGATTAAGAACAGACCACACTATAAAAGGTTTTCAATGAAATATTGATTAGCGAGACCAAAACTGATTAAGAAATAAATCATGGAAGCCAGAATGTGTTTTGGGTTTTAACATGGGTTGATGGATAAAATTTACTAATATCCGCCAACTCATGTTAATACTCAAAACACATTCTGGCTTCCATGAATTATTTTGATTCTGATATGTCTAATAGTATAAATAGGGCAGTATAATTTGATTGGAAGATGGTAATTTATATTTACATTTGTGGACAATGTCGGACACAATTTATGCTGCCAAATTCAAGCAGACGATAATTCATCAACATGTATTTTTACGACGGCAATAATATTGTGTTTGAATGTTTTAATTGCACGTCGCATATTTTTAATTTGGATATGTTGATTATTTTCAATGAATATAGATGTTTAAAACGTTAACAATCTAATTAAAATTAGATCTGCGCACTGGCTCCCCATTTTCTATCGGTTTTTTTGGTGGCCGCGTGTGTAGATTTTAATTAAACACACGCGGCGACCAAAAAAAACCGATAGAGAATAGGGAGCAAGTGCATAGATCTAATTTTAATTAGATTGAAAATGTTAACAACCGTGTAAATAATTTTATTTTGTGATTTTATCACCTGGCTTAAATGTGTACAGCGCATGTGCTAATGAGATTTTGTCATCTGATTGATCACTCGTTTGTTTGCAAAGCAAGAGAAGGACATCATGTTAGAATATATGGTAAACCATACAAAGTGTACATGTTTTTTCTCCCAATTTTGTCTAATCATCACTATCTCTGGACACACTCAGAGACAATTGCTTTTTTATGTACATGTGCAACCCATTATAATTTTATTCATTTTTTTTTTCATCACATTTTTTCGGTAGGAAATACATTTTGTCAAAAAGATAACTTTTAAAAAAAGAATATCTTCTTTAAGATAGCTTCACATTCAAGCTTTCACTGAAGGCAAATAATGGCTACAAATTTGTAACAGGTTACAAATCCATAGCACCATTCCATCTTCAATAAAAAAATGTTTTGCAGCATTCAATGTTGCAAAATGTCCCATACCGTGAACATAGTGTGTGACCGACAAATTCTGTTGTAGCATTTGCTAATAAAAAATTGCCACGGAGTGCAATACTGTGAAAAAAATTAAAGGGTACCGTTTTTCGTGGATTGGAAAAATGACATATTAACTGTTGAAAATTTGTATAAACACTTTTATATTATGAAAAAGAACGTAAAGTTTTAAAATTATTTTCAGAGAGTGACAGACTGACATTTGCTAAAGCCTCACAACTTCCTGATGTGATAGATTCTGAATGTCAGCAGTTAAAACAGATGAAAATAAAGTTAGACAAAGAAAAATACAGAAAAGATAAACAATTCTGGTTGTATTATCAGGTATCTGACAGTTTTAGATAGACCAGGGGCAGATCCAGGAGGGGGTGCACCCCCCCTAGAATTAGAAAAAATATGATTTTTTGGCATAAAATCATGATTTTTCAAACGAAATACCCCAAAATTTGTGTGCCTCCCTCCTCTCGGTGCATTTTTTTAAGTGTGCCCCCCCCCCTAACTTGAAATCCTGGATCCTCCCCTGTAGACCATTTACACATTTCCCACTTTTATTCTTAAATTATATGTTTTATAAAAGGGTCTCTTTTCATGCAAAGTTCGATGAAAACAACAAATATTTTTCCCATAATCTGTTGAAAATTTTAATGTTGTAACATCTTGTAAATTGTTTATTTGCTATGAAAATATCCTCTGATTTTGTACAAGATTCAGATACCTACATTGCCATGGCTACACTGGGTACAATTTTTCCACTCATAAGGGAAATAATTTTAGAATCAAAATCAGGAATGTGCAAAAGGTCTATTAGTGTACATGTACTACAGTAAAACCTGTGTAAACCGGCCAACATTGGGACCACGTTTCACGGCCGGTATTGACAGTGGGCCGGTTTATTCAGTGTCTACTCTCTGATTACCGTATAAGTGGTTTTTTCACGGGAGCCAAATTTCGCGATTTTCTTCCAAATTGGTGGATTTTTTTTTTAGCTGTATACTTAATTTTTGCGATCCTGAGTTTTACCCAAAATCAAATTTTAGCAGATAGACCGTTATATTAGAATTACATTCAGATTGTCTGAATTGCTTAACTAACAATTCAAAATAGGAATTTTTTTAAATAATTGAGTATCGTAATTTCTTGTGCATAATGCACAGGTTTTTGTCCAGATTCTTTATTTTGCAGGAGGGTGCACATTTACTACTGTCTAATATTTTCGTATTTCTTTACTTGTTTGGACACTATTCCACAAAGTCATTAAATGCGTATAATACTTTTTAATTATTCAGAAAATTACATTTATTGTAATACTCTCTAGTGCAGTTGTGTTTTGAACCAGTAAACGTTGATACGAAAATAAACTAAAAATAAAAGTGTGACTATATCTAACCGTGCATAAAATAATCAATAATGCTGTCGATAAGATTGAATGTGTATGTATGAAAGGTGTCATAATTACTTAGTGTAATATGATAATAGGTGTTACCTAACTTGGGACGAAGTCCAATAATTTTTTTTAAACAATAATATGAGACAGGTGCTACCTGTAGTGCCAGCGAAGCACAATCCACATTATCAGTAATATTTAAATCATGTAAATCCTTGGGATGATTGAGATAGAAATTTTGCTTACTTTTGTGTACTTGTGGAGTGTACTGTAGTACAATGTAACGATGCTTTTTCCATCTATTGAAACGGGCACGGCTATGAATGCTCACGAATCTGAAAATTATCTGCCAATTTCACGCTCAGTGCATCAAAGTAGTGTGGAGATGTTTTGGGCCGAGATATATCAGGGACGACTTTTAACATTAATAACCGGAAGTAGTTCCAGATTACTGCGCATCCGATTTTCTGCAGATTTAACCATGTATTGGTTTCCGGTGTGTCATTTCCGGTGCATGAAATTTAAGCCATTAGTGATATGGATCTGGAATCAAAATATTGCTATTTCTACAATAGTTGGGACTTCGTCCCATATAATTAGACTGCCAGACTGTTTACACAAGCTTTTAATGATTGAAATAAAAAGAAAAAAGGAATCAAATGTATTTGTCATTTTTTATGTCAAGTCTGGAAGTTTGATTACTCCCAGCTGTGAAGACTATAAAGTATAATCCGATTAACAATAAATTATCTCAAGTTATGATTGTATGGCTTGGATGCTAGTTCATCACTTAAATAATAAGGCATTGTTTGTTGTTCATTTATGATCATTGTCAACATATGCATTGTTTTCAGGAAGGATTCCCCCATGTTGGATATTTTAAAAGCGTCCCGGCGAAAAAAAACACTTATACGTTATACGGGGTATTTCATCTTGATTAAGCTTTCGCTTTTTAGGTGTTGATTCCATGTTTGTTTAACATTTAATGAACATTTAAACATTAACCACATGAATCACCAGTGATCACTAATTACAGGTGTGGTAATATACACACTTCGATAAACACTTTCAATACGTTTCCCCTCGGACGCCCCTTCAATTACTAGCGATCGATATTCACATATATGTAAACACACGGTTGATTGATCTGATCATGACCGGTTTACGGAGATAAATTATAACAGTAATTAGTGTATTGGGACCGCAAGTCAAGGCCAGAATTCAGAATGTGCAGTGTCCGGTTTATTCAATGATTTTTAACAAATATTATTAAGGAAAAAACTGGGGACTTGAAATTTAGATCGGAATGGACAGGATTCCGGTTTACTCAGTGTCCGGTTTCATCAGGTTTCACTGTATATTGATTATGAAAAAGAAAGTTTAAAAAGTGACCATCAACAATTCCACCAATATCAACAAAAAGATCTACCACCTCTCACCTCAAACCATTGAGCAAAAAAAAAAGGTGATGTGATATGGTATTGTAATTCCAGGTCCTTGCTTAAAAACAGGCACCAAAATATGGCAGGGTTGAAACCCTGTAAATTTTTCGAAACCCATCCAAAACACTGTCAGTGTATTTGTTGTCTTGTTTAAATGCAACATTATTAAAAATTTATATTGATAAATCAGGGCAACCACAAAGTAAACATTTTATAAACATCTGGTATGATTGATATATTGTAATTGTCAATATTCAAGGGTCATTGTTGAGACAAAGGAAAAATGACCGGATAAAACAAGTAACCTTTTATCTAAGATCAATCGATCTGGATTGTCAGGTCAGATCTATAATGATTTGTGTATAACTATTACTGGAAGCTAATTCATTAGAAGACATGGGGGTCGCTTTGCCATGGTTTACACTGAGTGAATTATTCTATAATTTGATAACTTTATTAGTACAAATACATATTGAGAACACCTCGAAAGTTAATTATAGATTATTTGTCATCTGTTCCAAAAGAACTCACGGAGAGTCCCTATGTAAGTAACCAGAACATATTTCTCATCACTGAGACATGTTCCAAAAGAACTCATGGTGAGTCCCTATGTAAGAGTTGATTGCGATGTCTCGTGAATGAGATTCATCCAATAAAATTTATTGATTGTTTTTTTTTTTATATTTCAGACCTTGTTAGATTCCTTATCATTGTTGGAAGAACTGATCTGTCAATATAGACTACAGAACCAAGCTGAACATGATGCAATAACAACAGAATGGTTGGTGTCTAAATGTGATGGGCTATGTCTCAAAAAAAGGTTGGTTGCAAATTAAAAATTGAATTCATGAGAGTTGGTGTTTAAATGTGACAATATAATTAAAGTTAGATTTTTGTTGATCTGTTTTTTGTTACACAATTTTTGTTTTTGTTATAAACTAATATTTGAAGACATCATGTATGGGGCAACATCAACCGACCAATCAGTGATGGAGCTACCAAATCTTGAGATATTAAAACAGAACACATGCAAAGAGCTGTTATCCTATTAGTTTATATTTTTAATTGTCTTGCATATTACTGAAAGGGCAATGATTACCTGACATGACCCCAAACAAGATCTTTTTAGGTGTTACTGTATCACCCAAATTGTTCTTTATAAAAGGATACATTAAGATGTTTAATACATATTCAAGGTTTTAAAATATTATGCAAATTAAGCTTTTTTTTTCACAAAAATTCATTTACAAACCTTCTCTGAAATCATATTGCCAAATTAAAGCAAACCTGCAATGGATGATCCTTAGGTGGTCCCTTTTAAAATTGTGTCTGCCATTACTATAAATAGAACAAGTAAAACATGAATACAGAATCAACAAAACAACATTTTCTCACCAAATCAGCTTCAATTTGAATATTCAGTGAGTGACATTCTTAGCCAGGTTACAATTTGATTTCAAAATATGTAATTTCAAACTTTGGTAATGTCCTGGAAGGTTCTCTGACCTAATAATTTTTTTTTTTAAAGTTCCACTGCCTAAGATACGACCGTTTTTTTAATGAGCTGCATTCTCCAAAAAATGTACTTTATACATGTTTTATATTTAATAAAATAATGTTTTAACTCATTTTCGTGTTGATATATGTGAGAAAGAATGGATTAGAGAACGATATTTGTTGACGATTTCCAGGATGCTGCATCAAAAGATGGCGACTGATTAATTGTCGGCAAATTTACGGAGTCTGCCGAATGCTCGTGTGGTGCCAACGATAAATAAACAGCGAATAAATAGATATTTCCTTCGATGTTTTCACCTACGGAATAAAATTATAACTTCTATCAGCCACAATGTACAATTTATTTTCATCGTTAAAATTTAAACATTGTATTTACCAGATTCCGACATGCTTCTTTCATTGACAACAATCTCAATATGCATGCGTAGCGTTGAAGTTCAACAGAGGTCGCATGAATACGAAAAATCTTCGTGGGAATTATTTCATAACAGCAACTAATTCTCACGACTTGTTTTACTCGTTATCATATAGTAATGTGAGCTGAAAGACCAATTTTATTGCGTTTTTTAAATGTTTTAACAAGTTTAAATGATTTTATTATTAAAACAATTGGGTTTTTATTTTTAGTCAAATATATAGGCAGTGGGACTTTAAAGTACCTAACAACCATACATTTCTGGAACCAAAAATCAGGGTGAGGTTTGCAACATTATGTGATATAGTTTGTCAGTGACTTGCGACAGGTTGGTGGTTTGCTCCGTGTCCTCCGGTTTCCTCCACCAATAAAACTGACTGCCACGATATAGCTGAAATATTGTTGAAAGTGGCGTTAAACACCATAAAGCCACACCAAACCAAATTTATATGCTTTTGATACTTAAAACTATCATTATCTTACAGATTAACTGAACTGCAAATATTATGTGAAACTTACACAGTGGAAACATGTAAAGCTCTCAGCCAAGTAAAGTAAGTTTCTTTTGATCTAGTAATGAACAATTAAAGAGAGCCGATGGTCTCGATCATCAATTAATTATTAGATAATGCACAAGGCCATCATACGACATAATAGCAAATCAATAGTCAACTATGAACCAAAATCTAATTGCCAATACCATCTTTCGTCATCTATATGCAAGTCACAGAATACTTTTTAACAAGATGTTGATATCTTCTGAAAAATGAAAGATAAGATGAGACGATTCTTTTAAAATCCTCGACTTAACAGTTTAGTATTCAAAAGACGGTGACGTTGTGAAAATGCTTGAGCTCGCCATATTTGATCCACACATTCATCATTCAGGGTACATGTCAACAAGGCATGTGTTTCCTGACCTTGACCTCATTTTCATGGTCTACTGACTTCATTTAATATATGTCAAGTTTTGCAATTAGGTCATGACTCATTATATAAATCATGGAGGGTACATTTCTACCAGGTATGTGTCAACTGACCATGACCTCATTTTCAGTCTACTGACTGTTTAATTTTCGTGATTTGGTTAGTTTCTCCATTGCCATACAACATAGGTTCACCATTAATGATCCACACATATTTGATAGAGGATACATATCTGTGGCTACATTTGTTTTGTTTTGGAGTTGTCTCTCTTTGATGGTTTGCAAATGATTACTTCTGATTGTCTTGAGTTTAGGGAAAAAAATACATACATAAACATATTAAGATGGGGGTTTTTTTCTTAAAAAAAAAAAAAAAGTGGAAGCTTTACGTTACTGATACTCAGATCAAGTTCAAATAATCGCTATTTTGAAAAAGTATATTTTTGGGAGAAAAAGGGGCATAATATAGATGACAAAAAGTATGAAATTTCACATATATGGAAGGTATACAGAATTTTTACTTTGAATCCAATTTTGATGCATTTTTTATTGAATTGATTGTGTCAAGACCTTTCAATAATGTATATGTTGACAGATTTCCTCTATTTCTTATGATTTCCAAGATAAACACAACCGAAAGAGGCAAACAAGTGCCACAGTCGAAAATTCTAACTATCTTAGGTTTCAACCAAATTTAATGTAATCTACATGTAATTTTGATGTATATTTTTTCTTTAAATGGATTGAAGCAAAGGGCTTCATGTAATATTCCAGCTGATTTCATCTATCAAATGTAATTTTCGTGTTAAATTTGATTGCAGTAAAACTGGTACAGGAGAAGGCATTGCAGTCATATCATGCTATGTACCCCCAGTGTCCTTTATTGAAATTACAATGATGTTCATTTTTCATTTTAGGAAATGCCTCAAGTCAAAATATGCTGAAACAGAAAGAGAATACAGCAATGTAACTCAGGCACTGAAGGCTTATGAGTCTGTAGGGATGGGATTTGATTCTCTAGTCAACGAGTATAGCAGATTAAGAAATGAAGTAGAAAATAAGCAATGGGCTCTCAGTGAATTTCAGCAAAGTTTAGAACACACAGATAGATAGTATTTGATGAATAAAAATGTATTTAAACTGTACTTTTCTAATTCTTTTTCCCTTTGTTATATTTCTTATTCAAAGGAATTTACTCTGGTAGCAGATAGGTGGTGCCCTACCGATGTGAGGTTTTTAGGATATGAAACCCTGACCATGGATCAAATTGGGTGTCGTGTTTAGACATCATCAACCTCCTTGCATGTTAAAAACTTTTTATGTAGATTTCAAAAAAAGAAAAAATTATTTTTCTCCGAAACAACAATCTTACTTAAATCCAATGCAGTGATAATCAGGTGAGCGATACAGGCTCAGCTGAACATCTCAAGTTCCCTTGTCACCTCAAGTTAGCTGTGTGAACTTAGAAAATGAGGGGCTATTTGTCATCACAACTCCCCCTACAATGAAAACTTTGTCTATTGTTAGATCAATGTGTGTAGATATGCTTGTGATTATGACATTCAGGTCCGTTTAGATTTCCCAGAGTTATTGCTCTTTGAACTTGAAAATTTTACATCCATAGCTTTAGATATGTCACGTATTTGCATGATTATGCAATAATAATTACCTGTTACTGAAAATTCAATAAATTTATCGGTTCATGCTGTTGTGTTTATTACTCAAATAATTAGTATGCTGTAATGCCATATACTGGAAATTGTACTTTTGTCTTTATACGGTTGTATTATGTTATGGGTCTCTCATCGTGTTTGTAGACACGATAGTTTCTGTGCAATAACTTTTGTACTATGTGACTGATCCTTCTGAATTTGTAACACAGTGATCCTTGGTAGAGAATAAGGTTTGGACTGATCAAGGGGGTTGTAACCCTACCGGTTTCTAAACAATAGGTGTCAAAAGGGTTGTTGTCTGTTTTTAGCTCACCTTGCCAAAGGCAATGTGAGCTTTTGCCATCGCTTGGTGTCCGTCGTCCGTTAACTTTTCACATTTTAATCTTCTCCTCTTGAAACCCCTCAGCCAAATGAACTGAAACTTGGTAGGAAGCATCTATGGAAGGTTCTTTATAAAGATTGCTCATTTTGTCCCGATCCATTAACAAACATGGCCGCCACAGGCAATTCTTGTTTCTGATTGGCCGATTTTTAGCTCACCTTGCCAAAAATCTTCTCCTCTGAAACTGCTTGGCCAAATGAACCGAAACTTGGTAGGAACCATCTATGGAAGGTCCTCTATAAAGATTGCTCATTTTGTCCCGATCCATTAACAAACATGGCCACCACAGGCAATTCTTGTTTCTGATTGGCTGATTTTCAAAATTCTTCTCCTCTGAAACCGCTTGGCCAAATGAACCGAAACTTGGTAGGAAGCATCTATGAGCGGTCCTCTATAAAGAGTGCTCATTTTGTCCCGATCCATTAACAATCATGGCCACCACAGGCAATTCTTGTTTCTGATTGTCTGATTTTTAAAAATCTTCTCCTCTGAAACCGCATGGCCAAATGAACCGAAACTTGGTAGGAAGCATCTATGGAAGGTCCTCTATAAAGAATGCTCATTTCGTCCCGATCCGTTAACAAACATGGCCTCCAAAGGCCATTCATTTTTCTGATTGGTTGATTTCTAAAAAATCTTCTCCTCTGAAACCACTTTCCCGAATGAACTGAAATTTGGTAGAAAGCATCTATGGAAGATCATCTATAAAGAGTGCTCATTTCATCCCGATTCATTAGCAATCATGGCTGCCACAGGAAATTCTTGTTTCAGATTGGTCGATTTCTAAAAATCTTCTTCCCTGAAACTGCTTAGCCAATTGAACCGAAACTTAGTAAGAAGCATCTATGGAAGGTCCTCTATAAAGACTGATAATTTCATCCCGATCTGTTAACAAACATGGCTACCATAGGCAATTCTTGTTTCTGGTTGGTTGATTTCTAAAAATCTTCTCTGAAACTGCTCAGCCAAATGAACCGAAACTTGGTGGGAAGCACCTATGGAAGGTTCTGTTAAGTTTCCTCAAAGCAGAATGAAATGTGAGCGACACAGGCTCAGCCCACTGAACCTCTGGTTTAGATTCTTCTCCTCTGAAACCGTTGTGCCAAATGAACTGAAACTTGGTACGAAGCATTTATGGAAAGTCCTCTGTTAAGATTGCTCATTTCGTCCCAATCCATTAACCAGCATGGCCACCACAGGCAATTCTTGTTTCTGAATGGTCGATTTCTAAAAATCTTATACTCTGAAACAGCTTGGCCAAATGGACCGAAACGTGGTAGGAAGCATCTATGGAAGGTCCTCTATGGGATTTGCTCATTCTGTTTTGATCCGTTAACAAACATGGCCAACATAGGCAATTCTTATTTCTTATTGGTCGTTTTCTAAAACAGTTTTTCCTCTGAAACAGCTTGGCCAAATGATATGAAACTTGGTAAGAAGCATCTATGGAAGGTCCTCTATAGAATTTGCTCATTTCGTTTTGATCCATTAACAAACATGGCTGCCACAGGCAATTCTTGTTTTAGATTGGTCGATTTCTAAAAATCTTCTTCTCTGAAACTGCTTTGCCAAAATGAGCCGAAATTTGGTGGGAAGCACCTATGGAAGGTTCTGTAGTAAGTTTCCTCAAAGCAGAATGAAAGGTTCAGTGCTGAGCCTCTAGTTTTAGGTTAAGCTTTTATTGTTCATCTTGGGTTTTTTTCCCCAAGAGTTTTGTATTATGGTAATGAATTCCTTAGTAAAATCCCTTTCAGATTAATGTATAGTGTTATTATGTAGCTATTACTGTGTTTGACTATAAAGGATCAAAAAGTGTAAAATTTCAAAATTTGAACTTTTTTATTTTATTCTACCAGTATAATAAACTCTTTTTTTTTCTTTTTTCTTTTTTTTTTTCTTTTTTTTTATACCATATTTGGAGTAGGCTTTTCACAGCTTATATTGATTTAGATAAAACATAAAAATTAAAACTTAGCAATGCAGGTAGTCTTATTTTTTAGGAGTAGTTCATATACTGATTACAATTAGGTACTGGTTTGAAAACTTGTAAGTTTGACTATATTTAGCTGTTTGTTTTTTTGTTGCTTTCTTTTTTTTTTTTGATTTTGTATTTGTAAGTGGAAATTTTATTATGATTCATTTTGATGACATTAGAATTCTAGTCAGTGAACATCTGTAAGCAGTTAAGAGAATCACTTTAAATATGAAAACAGAGGTAATATTGCCAGGAAAGATAAGTTGAATTCATCATCAGTCTTGATAACTATTTAATGCCATTAATAAAAGTAAGCTCATAATACGATCAAAATCATATTATATAATAACTTACCAACTATTGGTTATGAGACAAAACTAATTTTTTAATAGTTTGATCATTTTATCTGAAAATTTATTCCAAGAAAATTACTTTTAAGTGTATGAAATGTTAAATTTTAGATAATACTGCCAAAAGTTTTGTATTTTCTGATAAATAAATTATTGAATATCTGATATTGTGATGTATTACTTAGTTATTACATTCACACCCTCGTAGCTGTAGATGGTATGATACAGCACCAGTTCTTGTTTTGTACCTGTTTCAGATTGGTATATATTTATTTGGCAGTGGCATAGCAGCAGGGGTCAATTTTCTCCCCAGTTGGGAAAAAAAAGGGGGGCTGAATTAATGGAATAGGAACAAAAAAATATATATATTGACAAGGTAATAAAGGGTATAAGGGTATGCTTTGAAACCAGTGGGTTTTTTTTTTATTTACTTTTTTTTTGCTTGACATGTTTGGAAAAATGCCTCTCCCTCCACCCCTAAAAACTACAGACATTAACTGCAGCCAAATTGAATGGATGGCAGGGCTACTTCGCTTAATATTGAAAAGGGATCATCCCAGCACTATTTGGTTTAATTTGGCTCCGTTGGTTTCAGAGAAGAAAATATTCAGATGTATTTTGGGGTCAAATCGGCCTAATATGCATATTTACCACACAACTTATAACATGTCATACTACTCATTAAAATGTTAAATGATTTTCAAATATTTTAAGATTATTCTTATCTGAAACCTCTTTTACCATTTGACTGAAAACTTAGCACTAATATTCCTTGTATGTGATCCTTTACCAAATATATGTCAATCAGAAATACAAGATGGGCACCACTCATAGCCAATACAAAATTTTAACAGAGCCATATGGGAATACAAAAAGGTTTTTCCATCAGTTACTAGATACTTTATTGACCTAAGCTTTACATGCATTGGGATTTGATATAAGTCCTCATTTCAGTGTGGATCGGAATATGAATAAGAAGCCTTTTTAGCTCACCCTGACCCAAAGGGCGTCCGTCGTCCATCCGTCCGTTAACTTTTCACATTTTAATCAACTCCTCTGAAGCCACTTGGCCAATTTGAACCAAACTTTGGTGGAATGGTCCTTGGATGGCCCCCTTCCAAATTTGTGTCCGGTGATCCCGACTTCCAACCAAGATGGCCGCCAAGCCAAAAATAGAAAAAAGGGGGGATGAAATTTTAATTGTTCATTGCTGCTTTAGTATAAGTCAAAATGAGCTCAAATTTTAACTACAGCTACAAGACAAGGAGTAGTTTAACATATATTCCGGGTTTTTCTGTGAATTTTTTTTTCAGCCGATATATACCGATTATGCAAATTAGGCATATTTTGATAAAAGATCACATTTAAATCTTCTCCTCTGAAACCGCTGAACCAAATTAAACCAAACCTGGCAGAGATGGTCCCTGGGTGGGTCCCTTTCAAAATTGTGTCTGACAGCCCTGCCCTCCATTCAAGATGGCTGCTGTTACTAAAAATAGAAATTTCTTCAATTGTTCATTGCTGCTTTAGCATAAGTCAAAATGAGTTTAAATTTTAACTGCAGCTACATAGTAAGGAGTAGTTTAACATATATTCCTTGTTTTTCTGTGAAATTTTTCTTTCAGCCGATTTATACCGATTATGCAAATTAGGCATATTTTGATAAAAGATCACATTTAAATCTTCTCCTCTGAAACCGCTGAACCAAATTACACTAAACCTGGCAGGGATGGTCCTTGGGTGGGTCCCTTTCAAAATTGTGTCCGACAGCCCCGCCCTCCATTCAAGCTGGCTGCTGTTAAAAAAAATAGAAATTTCTTCAATTGTCCATTGCTGCTTTAGTATAAGTCAAAATGAGCTTAAATTTTAACTGCAGCTACATAGCAAGGAGTAGTTTAACATATATTCCGCGTTTTTCTGTGAAATTTTTCTTTCAGCCGATTTATACCGATTATGCAAATTAGACATATTTTGATAAAAGATCACATTTAAATCTTCTCCTCTGAAACCGCTGAACCAAATCACACTAAACCTGGCAGGGATGGTCCTTGGGTGGGTCCCTTTCAAAATTGTGTCCGACACCCCCGCCCTCCATTCAAGATGGCTGCTGTTAAAAAAAATAGAAATTTCTTCAATTGTCCATTGCTGCTTTAGTATAAGTCAAAATGAGCTTAAATTTTAACTGCAGCTACATAGCAAGGAGTAGTTTAACATATATTCCGCGTTTTTCTGTGAAATTTTTCTTTCAGCCGATTTATACCGATTATGCAAATTAGGCATATTTTGATAAAAGATCACATTTAAATCTTTTCCTCTGAAACCGCTGAACCAAAGTAAACCAAACCTGGCAGGGATAGTCCTTGGGTGGGTCCCATTTCAAAATTGTGTCCGACATCTCCACCCTCCATTCAAGATGGCTGCTGTTACTAAAAATAGACATTTCTTCAATTGTTCATTGCTGCTTTATTATAAATCAAAATGAGCTCAAATTTTAACTGCAGCTACATGATAATGAGTAGATTAACATATATTCTGGGTTTTTCTGTGAATTTTTTCTTTCAACCGATTTATACTGATTATATAAATTAGACATATTTTGATAAAAGATCACATTTAAATCTTCTCCTCTGAAACCGCTGAACCAAATTAAAGCAAATTGGGCTGGGATGGTCCTTGGGTGGTCCCCTTTCAATATTGTGTCCGACAGCCCCGCCCTCCATTCAAAATGGCTGCTGTTACTAAAAATAGAAATGTCTTTAGTTGTCAATTTCCACTTTATTACAAATCAAAATGAACTCAAATTTTAACCGCAGCCATATGGCAATGAGTAGTTTAACATTTATTCTGGGTTTTTCTGTGAGATTTTTTCAGCCAGTTTATTCCGTTTAGGAATATTATGAGATAAAAATCACATCAAAATCTTTTGCTCAGAAATTTGAGTTGAAATGATCTTTTGGTGGCCCACTTTCAAAATTATGTGTAACACCCCCATTTTCTATCAACTTTAGATGTCAAATTGAAAACCAGGTGAGCGATTACAGGCTCCTGGGAGCCTCTAGTTTCAAAAACTAGTAGATTTGCTTGAACCTGAACAGTGCATGAATAACCAGGTGGACAATGCAATTTCAGCTGCACATCTATTTCACATTTTAATGCATCTCCTCCGGCTGCAAAGCTGTTCAACCAAATGGAACCAAATTTGACAGAGATCATCATTGGGAAGAAGATATTCAGGTTTGTACAAATTAAATTGATACCCCATGGGAAGGACTAAAAGTAGGTAATTATGCCCAGTTTTTAAATCTTCTTCACATGTCCAACAATACCAGCTGATCGTGCGAGCCTTTCGTTTATTATAATGGGTATATTAGTGGAGGAAAAATCCAGTCAAAATCGAAAATTTAATGGACCGGAATACCTCACGGCTACTTTTGGTCTTATTTAAAAGATATTACCGAGGTGCTTCGATGAAGCCCTGTCGTAGAGTTCCACTATGGTGCAGTTTTTGCAATATTGGGGTTAAAGGTCATTTGTGGAAAATGTCGAAAATCGCAATTTTTTTATATAATGGATATTTTCCTTGAAAACAGTTTACTATTACAATTAAAAAATGCTGGCATTATGTAGAGTGTTGTGTTTTTGATCAAATAATTTCTTTTTTGCTTGAAAATATCGGGTAACGGTTACTAATATATGCCCCTGCCGTCGGGAAGTACAAAAAATGTATTTTTAAAATTTGTGCGTCAAAATTGAAAAAGAAAATACAGAAATTACAAATGGAGCTTAATCATAGAAAAATATAGTATATGAAGATATTTTCTGGAAAGTTTCATAAAAATCTTACGAGAAATAACGGGGTGTATGAAGTCTAAACTCTACCACACCAACCTAAAAGTAGGACAACAATTGATTTACTTTTAATAAAAGAGCATAACTACAATGGTAAAAAGTATACTATGCCTTTTACAGAGGTCTCATGTTAGATGAAAGCACACCAACCGCGTCAAGGTCTGAGACCAATGGCAGGTTTCTTTTTTTTTCAGTCAGGTATCTGCTTTAGATGTCGCTTGTAGGACAATCCTCGTCGTTTCCCAAATTTTCAGCTACCGACAATTGGTGTGACAGCTGATTTCTACATTCTTCATTTCCTTGACAACCGCAGATGCTCGTACACGATAAAATTTGTTCAACGCAAACACAATTTTTGCTGCAAATGGACTTGCCTTTACACATACATACAAGGTCTTGCAAGAAGTCAGACGTCATGGGTCCTTCAAAGTACTTTGGCATTAAGTATTTGTTCTCATTTCTCCATCCATACTCTAAAGGTGACCTAGCGGTGGTTTAGCTTCATTAGCATGTGTCCATACATACACTTGGAATGCAACACGAAGTATGTGTTGTCTAAATGCTGCTTCAGATGGAGGAAGTTTGACAAGAGAGGAATCTTTTGACAAAGCTAATTTTACCCTGAGTTTATTTACATCTCTGTGAACAGACTTAGCACTACCTTTTGGGTCATACAGATCAGCTACCAACAGCATGCCTGCTTCAACACATGTATCAACATCAGAACTAGCTAGATTTGTCAAAGTTTGGTATTTTGTTGTATTTTGTTTAAGAATTTTATAATTTTATGTCTTCTTGGCAATACCAAACAGAACTGAGAAAGGAACAGAACTTATCAAGCAAGAAAGACATAGAAAATGCCTTTTTGTTAACAAAGAGATCATCTCGTATGCTATCTATGAATTGCCGAAAAGCACTTGCATGCTCAGACTCTTTTTCGACTGGCACAGTGTCTGATTTCATGCTTAAAAGGTAGTTCGCTATGCATGACGAGTGATACAATGCATTTTCTAAGAAATTGTCAACTGACTGAATGAAACTAACTATATCGAAATCGGACTTGTTATTCGCAGCATGGAGTATGTTTTTGATTCGATCTTTAGATTCGACGCGCTTTAAATTCCTATCTTTTTGTAACTTTTCTGTTTACAAAATATGCATTGAGACCAATCAAATGGAGCAGTCATTGATCGGGTCTTTACACAAATAGATTCTGATGTTCTCACCGAGCACAGGCAGAGACATTCATTTGTACTTCAACTGGTTCAAATTTTTCTACATTTATTTTGCTTGTGTAGCTTTTATAGCAGGATATATGATACTGTATCCTATCAGTTGGAATCAAATCAAGTGAATCAAATTCGTCATGAAGATGACGATGGACATCATCTTTCCTCAAGCCAACAGCTTTAAATAAGGTACATTTCCCCTTTTCGCTTGCCTTAGATAGAGTATCATCGCAAGAGATCTGACAAATTATGCATAATTCCCAACTGCTGACCGTTCGACTTTTTTTCGATAGTGAGTGAGCAAACGTTACGGGACTACACATTTCCAAGAACGAATCAGATATAGTCTGATTGGCAATAAGTGACAAATTAAAATGACCACATCGGTATAAAAACTGGTACAAAACAATCTTAAATTCAACACAAAACAAAAATAAGGTATATCATAAAACAAATTTAAACAACAATATAAAACTTCAAGTGTTCAGGACTATATATATATATACAGGACGAAACTTTTTCCGGAACATTTCATGTCTATTCCGATCGGTACTAAAATGCTAACTAAACCACCAAAACAAAAAAGTAAAACCCACTTAAAAAACCATACATTTAGAAAAAAAAAGAACTTGCACAAAACACTTTTAATCTCAACAATGAACAATGATTTATGTATTTCACAAACATATTCGAACGATAATGTCAAAACTTCAAGACTTCACGACACGCATATTGTCATGAACAAGGGTGAAATTAATACAGGGGAAAGTAACGAGAACGAAAACGTTCATAAATTTAATGAGTCAGTGGTTTCGAAAAATTGCAGTTTTAAGGTTAAATTTTTACCTTTTTGAGTGATTTGTAATTATAGAGTGTGAAAGAACTGATAAATATAAAATTTATTCACCAAAAAACTATCTACGCGTAATTCATTAAATTATATTCACATTGACAGGTACTGCAATCGTAAAAAGCTTTCACATTCTTCCGAGAAATGCTCAATAATTATTTAGCTATCCGTCAGATGCTAAATGTTCTATGTTAAAATGTTTGCTTGTTCTTTGAAAATTCTGACAATAACTTTTTTGTGTCAACAATTTACTTTGTTTAATGTTCTTACAGCCTTTTTGTAATTGAAGTTGTAATTTGAAAAATCTACGAAATTTCACTTTCAAGAGCTCTAACAAAAAAATGCACCATGGGAAAATTATACGACAGGGCTTAAATGATAATATAATGTATACCTAATCATTTTGCAAAATATCAGCCGTGAGATATGTCGGTCCATTAAACTCGGAAAGTACGCGTCATTTTCTAGAATCGTTCCCGTACTATATTGCATCATCCTATCAGGTATTAGTTATGCTTTTTTGTTTGTTCTAGGAGCAGAATATTCTACCTTCCTAACTAGTAGTCGGTAAACTACAAACATTCATTATACATGAACCGGCTGTTGTTCTAAAACAAAACATTTTGTCATTCTATCAATATTTACATTCAATAACATGTTCATATGGACAGACTCCAATATATTTATTGTTTCAAATCGGGTTATATACAATTTTTGATTTAATCGGTTTTCACATTTATTGTACACTGGACATGTTTTTGTCTTGGCAGATTTTGATAAAACTTTACATACAAGATAAAGAAGGTGATCAATGTCAGTGCCAAGTTTAACAGATTTGACCTAAGAGAACACGTGGTTAGGATATGAAAAATAAATATACAACATATTACATAATGATTTTATTTAAACAATTTTATTGGCTATCATGATGCTGTCACCTGACATTCCGTAAAATTTGATATTGTTTGATTAAAACTCGTATTGACTTGGTTTCACTTTCACTTTTCATTTTAATGTAATAAAACAATTACAGTCTTTTGTATCGGTCAATACGAGTTTTTATGGACCTTAGAAATCAATATTCACCTCAGCATTATATTTAGTCCCCTATTTAACAATAAATCGCCCTACACTTAGATCTATACCGTGGCTTTATAGTTAGACTTGAGGGAACAACAACTGGTTGTTAAGGTTTTTTTTCTGGAATAAATTCTGTCGCCAAATTTTATTTAAAAAAATCCCCTATTGAACCTGAAACGGCCTCTAGTCTGTAGTTGATTATAAACGGTACTCGTTGCTTGTGTCGAGACACGTTACATCTGGGTATCTTTGTTGTTTTGGTGTTAGTTGGTGTATTTAATATGAAAGATGCGGAGCCAGTGCCGGATTTACCATTGTGCATATAGGTGTGCTTAAGCACAGGGCCACATTGGCCAATTTTTTTTTTTTTTTTTTTACGATGGATTTTTGCTTATGTGGTGCAATTTTAAATTTGAAGGCGTTCCTAAATTTCCTAAGCATGTATGCCTGACTGTCTGTAGGCCTACCGGGTCTACCTCTTCAGAGCCCAAGTAAGGAACCTCATTACATAACTAGCATAGGGCCTCATTTGTCCTAAATCCGGCACTATGCAGGACTATCAACAAGAAAACAAGACACATCCTTCCTTGGTGGAACGTCTATATTTTCTCCCGAGACAGAAACTTTTTTCACACGAAGCAATAATCAGATTCTTGTTTTGTTTGCATATGAAAATTAATTTTTCTTCATATTTTTACCAAAATTTTTCGTTGAACAGTCTCGAGTCAAATTAAAACTATTATTATTTTTGGCATCTCTCACTTTAATTTAATTCTTCTATAAAATTTGTCGACGGAAAATATTTCCGGAAAAAAAAAAACAAGGCCTATCCCCCTAAAAATGAAATGGTCGTACTCCTGCATTCTCATTCGTATTATTTGATGGAACGTCTATGCCTGCTCATTTATTATCATAACGTGTATCATTGAACGTAGTAATCTAGAAATAACAACAGAAAGAAATATGTACACGTTTCATTCTTGTCTAGCGATAACTCAATTTTTCTTCATCCACAGCGACTCAAAAACACAATCTGCTACAGTTTAGCTAACAAACGTCGTTGCTAATGGATTAGAAACGAATGCAAAGAGTGTGCACTGGTACACTAAAACAATAGAATATTTTTCCCAGACACTTATATAATATTTTGTCTTTATCGTCAGATGGCTGTACCTTATCATATATATCAACCTTCAATGATGATTATAGTAGTATGATGATGATGATGATGAAAGTGATTGCGTCCCGCTTTTGTTTGTACATCAGATAAGATGAGTTAGATAGTTCGCGCCATGATTCACAGCAGACGATGAAACATATGGAATCGTTCACACAAGTTTCCTGTGAATAATGGAGTCACCACTGTAGAAACTGACTTACCAATGCATCATATTTAATTGGCCAGTTGTACTTAATCTCCTCAGGTGTCATTCAAAAGCCTATCTTTTCTAATCCGATATCTTTATCAAGACAATTTTGCATTCCAAAATTGACCAGTTGATGTTCACTCTTGGGATCAGCTTTTTTTAGTGAAAACTTTATTGAAAAGGGTACTGGTACAGAAGAATCAACTCGAAGTGGCGTTAAACACCATAAACCCCAAACCCCAGAAGAGTCAATTCTTATAAAAAGTACGTATAAGCTCATTCACCTGACCCAAAGGGTCATTGTATCTCATCACCACTCTGCCACCAATCTTCACCTATTACAGTGCGTCTACATTGACATTAGTCATACAACACGAATACAAGTATATTTATTACATGTATTTCCTAAATCTAATGGACCAATGTTAATCTTGTTTGGAAAGTCCGCCGATTTATTGGTCATTCACAAAGTTATTTGTTTAATAAGAACTAACTAACTATTCGACTGACATTTCATTTCAGTCTACGAAACATCGTCAGAGGTATGACAATACTTTATTCTGAAGCCAATGCACCGAAGTCGTACATCAATGGTGTAAATATTAGCATGCTCTTCTCGTGTGCTGTACATCGTGGCTTTGAACCACGATCAAGTGAAACTAAAGACTAAACATTTGTCTTTGCTGCTTCTCCACTAGGCACGCATTATAAAGGATATAAGTGCAAATAATTGTTGGCTCTGAAGCAGGAAATGTGTCCGAGTGGAGCGGCATGTCTCTACATGTGGACTGCTTCAGTGAGGAGCCAGCACTATAAGAAAAATCCAACCAAGCGTGTTGGACTAGTACAAAGCGGACATCTCATCATCACCATCATAATCATCATCATTTCATCAAAATATAACTTGTTCTCGCCATGACACAGCTGTAAAAATGTTCATTTGGCATTAAACAACAATCAAACAATAGCTACAGACCCCATCCCCATGAGTTGAAGATTGTATGGGATAGTAACAGGAATCAAAATTACTTTGGGCAGTTGCGACCATGACCGTTCAGTAGCTTGGTTGTCATTTACCTATACAATCACCCACTCACTTAAATACGAATAATACAATGCGTTTTATTGGATTTTAACAATACGTTGCACATTGTATATCTACCTAGCTATAATGTAGCATGCCCCTCCAAACACGTTCAAAAGGGGGCAAAACCTCTTTTTTGTGCAAAACAGTTCGAAAAAGCTGAATTTGTAGCTTGGAAGCAACTTTCCTGTCTCCTTAAGATGTTTGTACCCCCGCCGCCCCTCCCCACTTTCCAGTTTTCCAGTCCAGTTACAAAGTTTCACCCACACACATTTTCAGTTCCCATCTAAAAAATACACCTCTGTATAGTAATGATATAATACTGTAAAATTGTACGAATGAAGCAGACGACCATTTACAAGTTTGGTGTTTGTTTAGATTTAAGAATATGTAGATAAAATATCATATATAAGGGTAATAACAAAATTACCGAACTCCGAACAATTTTTCAAAGGGAAAGTCAAAACTCATAAGTATATAAACAGACAAAATCAGTCAACAACCGGAAAACTGTGAAAACCGTAATGACCTTGACTTGGTTCAGGTATTTCTAAAGAAATGGTGGGTTGAATCAGAGTTTAAAGCGCCAAACCTCCCGCTTTCATTACGGCTCAATGGTTCTGGCTGTCACTATAACAGTATTTATAACAATACTGGAACAAAATAGGTAAAATAGTTGTCAAAGCTGTACCAAATTCAGTGAGGAGGGTGGAACATCTATCGTCAACCATCAACAACCCCGAGTCACCTGAAGTATTCTAACTACGAAAGTAAATGTCAAAAACACTTTTACGTCAAACATTGATAAACAAATATTTTTGACATTTTTGTTGACTTCCTTATCTTTATACATTATCACTATATGAAAATCCATCGTTTATTATCGTTTATATAGCACACCTGCTTTATAAACACACTACATCGAATATTGGAACAACATATTGCTAACGATTGTAGGCTGAAAGGTTCCCGAAAAATCCTGTTAGTGGTCTATGTTTTTGTTGCTATGTACACTTCAAGTCTGGTGAACTTTCTTACATGCAATAAACTATATGCTGTTACAATCTTAGGGGAATTTTCAGCTAAGATGTTCAAGTAGTTTCATATAATTTTTTTCTCAAAATATTGGAGGGAGAGATAATTTGCTTAACAAATCCGGTATTTTTTTTTAAAGATTGTACCCGTCTGATTCGACACTTAGAAGGTATGTAACTAAACATTCTTCAAGCATGATATTCTTTGTCATTTCCTGTTTTGTCTGTTCCCACACGGGTATTCGAAAAACGAACACGATCATATTTTTTTTTACTTCAAGATAAAGGTGGTATTTTTTAATTATATTTTTTTGAAATATCAGATGAAGATAGGATCCACATCACAGCGGGGATACATTTTGTTGTTTTTAAAATCTGAGTAGACTTATTCTGTTGGTATAGAACAGTATGCATATTTTGATTTCTAACCATGAGGTTTCTTAAAAATGTTAGAGGACATTACAATGTAAAAATCAATTTGGTTTTCAATACAACAAACTTACAGTAATTATAACATAATATGAACTAAATACAATATAGACCTCATCAGAATCTTTTCTGATTTGATAATACAAATGTACTAGTATTATATTCACAGCATTTTACAAATAAATTTAATATAGGCAAATTGTTCACTCCTTAAAAACCCCACCTTTATAAGAACATTTTGAAGATACCAATTGGGTAATCAGAAGTCGTAAATCGAAGAACAGACAGCACAATGGCCAAAGGACAAAAGGGCAAACAACGATTTACAAAACATTACATGGGAAACTAAAAATCGAGCAACACGAACCCCACTAAAACCAG
Source organism: Bathymodiolus brooksi (assembly GCA_963680875.1). Classification (NCBI taxonomy): domain Eukaryota; kingdom Metazoa; phylum Mollusca; class Bivalvia; order Mytilida; family Modiolidae; genus Bathymodiolus; species Bathymodiolus brooksi. Next base: position 82,030,572 of record OY804578.1, on the reverse strand, counting down.
CGGTGAACTCATGTGCTCCGGAAGGGTAGGCAGGTCCTGGTTCACTTGCGGCACCCATCGTGTTACCCTTGTTACAAACCCGGTGATAAGTCATGAATGAGGAAAGGACTGGATTGTGATAACGACAAACGGAACATATTCGTGGTGATTTGTGACATAGATACTCCGAAACGGTTAACCAAGTCGACCGTCAATCTTTCGAAGTAATGACTTCAACCAGAACTATTAGAACACAATACCAGCAGTAGAATGATCTTATTTAAATTTCCTTATAAATAATTCAAAACGTTTGATATTCTTTGTAATGTTTACCAACAGCAGCAGTCCATGTTATCTTATTTTTTTTACAGATAAAATACATTTAAATTATATAAAGAAAAAAAATTAGCTTTTTGACGAATAAATGTCATTTTATTCTTCTATTTTGTTGCGTTATGCTACAAAGCTAAGTATTTTTGTGTAGAATGACATATGGCTAATATCATGCAAAACAAATATAAACATCATATTTAATAAACCATGAGCACAGTTATATGGCCACTTATATTAACCAAAATAGAAAATAAAAGATAATACACGTGAACACTTCAACACAAGCGAAACTAAATAAACATAGACAACATGGAGGCCGTTTGTTGCCATTACGCGTTTGTGAATTCGCATTAAAAGCGAAAACACGAGAGTGAAAAGACGGAAATGCGAAATGAATATTTTTATCGAGTATTCGTTTTCGCTCTGTAAAAATTGCTGCAGTCGTCTCCCATAGACGCACGTGTAGATTTTGCATGAGTGACTGTCAAAAAGCACATAATAATGTTTGAGACATATTTTAGTTAACTGTATACCAATTTTGACAAGAGGTGAAAATAATGTCTTGTGCTGATTGGTTAAAAATGATATCTATTATTATAAGGGACGTAAGTAATAAATCCAGCGGAAATGATGAGGGTGGGAAGTAGGGGAGATAATTCGTAACCCATGGTTAGCTACGATATTGCTACAGGAGAACCGTAAAACCCCGAATCGGGGATGTATAGCTAATGTTAATTGCAATAAAAAAAAATTAATAACGTTTGTTTAGACTACTTTTTCAGATTGGTTTTCGCTTACATATTTACTTGACAAGTCCACACTCTTTCAGATTTCGCCTGAAGGGATTATGAAAAGAAAGTAAAACACTAATGGTCAATAATTCCACCAATATCAACAAAACAAACGACAACCTCTTATCTCAGATCATTGGATGCAAAAAAAAAAACCCAAAAAACCACTGGTATTGGCGTTGGAAATCAAAATCCTGACTTGCGACAGGCACAAAAATGTGGCAGGTAAAAACTGCTTATTTGGGACCCCAACGATCCCAATGAACCCAGTATATTGTGTATACCCTAAATGTCATTATAATCTGGCAGTGACCTAATTTTGTATGTCATTACGTTTGTACTCGCTACTCTATTAAGACAGCTGTTCATGTTTCAATTAAAGTGATCATTTGTCCCGATTTTCCAAGTACTGTACACTTTCGTATCTCACCGTGAGAAACTATCTTGTCATTCTAGTTATGACTCAGCTTACATAAACATCAATAAAAACTTTTTATTAGATTAAGAAGTATGTTTATAACACATTGTTATCATAGAAACAAATTCCAAGAAAATTTTGTAAGGAATATCCCCAGTCACAGAGAAAAAGAGATTTCAATGGTATTTGATAAGATCATAAATCAGACAAGACTTGTAGCTGGTTAATGAATGGCAGCAGGTTTCATTTCAAATTCTTTAATGGATAATCAGAGATATGATAATCGCTATCACCTGTTGTAGAAGATAAGAAGCCACGATGACCGCTTGTAGTAGTAGGACTATATGTTTAATTTCCGTGCCTGAAGTATCCAATATCATTAAAAGATATTAATTAATTAATAAAACAAATATGTTTTGATTAGGTGGTTGACCTGTTGTTGGTGTACTTTTGTATTGGAAATACACATGAACTGGGTTTGTTACTAATCGTGGGGGAGGGGCTCAAAATATATCGGTAAATTTCCAGTCACTGGAACATTGTTATAATTTAGTTTAACACACGTTACGTTATATGTCTTTTACACGACACGGTTACGGGGGTTTTGAAAATGACGTTAATCTCCGTTTGATTCTTGACCATTCTAATGGTGATTCGACATGTTGAAATTATCGCCAAGTCTCATGTCCAGAACAGAAATCTATTTCATGGCGTTGAAGGTCAATTGTTTATTTTCTTCATTTTTTACCGGAATTTATTCAAATGTGAGCCACAAGAAAATGGATTGATTACATATAAGAAATACTTGCATCCTTCTGTTCAGAACAAGATTGTTGTATTCTAAGCTTTCAATATAGTTGACGTACTCACGACATCTATACGAATGTACATACAAATGCACATGTTGTTCAACGTTTTACAAACTCAAATGTTCATTTCATATACGTGTTCAATGTGTTACAAAGACACATGCTCATTTCATATTCGTGTTAATCGTGTTGTACTTATCAGATATGTATGGAAACGTCAATATTTTTACTTTATAAACTATTTCGCTCCAAAAAGAATGCAAGACGAAAAGACGAAAACACGAAAAATCGAAATAGCCGCGTCCAGTTTTTATAGAGATGTGTGAAGTTCAGCATAACTTTAAAATGAATAAAAATGAATATGATCCACCGGTCAAATTAATATTCCACATTATATCCAATTCAAATGTACGCATTTATTTATTACGCGTATTTAGAGGAAAGTACGTATACACAGTCATATGAAAATGGTTGTACTCGTACACATTATAATTCAAAACTATTGGAGTTTTATTTTCATCATAAGTATAAAGTACAGTAAATCTGTATACCAGGTGATTTCCAGCATGAAAACGAGCGTGAACTGTGTTGCTGATATAAAACTCCCCGTGGTTATGTATTCCAGAATCAGATTTTAAAAAGACATCAAAGTTTGCACTAAGAATTTTATTTATCTTTATGGTTAAGATGTAGTGACACTTGAAGGAAACCGCACTTAAGGTTATGTAATTAGTCGGTTTTTTGCCTTGTCTCTTGTTGTTAGGGGTGAGCACGTGTTATATTTTAACAGCGAAGGAAGATGCTGTTATTTCGTTTTATAAACAAAAACCATATTTTCTAATCAGTGGCGTATTAAAAGTACTCAACTGGCTATGGTGTAACCTCATTCATAGATATATTTTTTAAGGTTAGTAAATTCCACAAAGAACTATTCCTTAACTAAAATGTCATGTGTGTTGTCATGGCAACCACAAGTCACTGTGTCGTTTATCATATATATACCCGAGATTATATGCAAGACGACTCTTGAAATTTGCTTTATCAGCAAGACTTAATTAAGAACAGAAGGCAAACAAAAGAACAGTAAAATATGATATGGATTTCTCTAACTGATGCTTTGTGTATATAAAAAAAAGAGGGTCGGGCAGGGTATTTTTAAGAGATGTAATGTTGGACTTATATAGCGTACAGTTTACTTGTTTGTGATATCATTTTAAAAGATAATATTTGCAATTAAAATTAGACATCATCACTTGCTCCCCATCCCCCATTTTTTTTCTTTGTTTCTGCATGGGACAGCAACAAAAAAAGGGGGAGGCAATGAAAAGATTTAATTTTAATTAAATTGGACTTTGTGATATTGAACACAATAAGCGAGGGAGAGATTGTTGCTTAACGCCAAGTGAGCGAGCAAGTGCTTTTTGTTTAACGCCAAGTATGTGAGTGGTTGTTGTTTAGCGCAAAGTGAGTGGGTGATAGTTGTTTAACGCCAAATGAGTGAGTGATTGTTGTGTAATTCCAAGTGAGTGAGTGAGTGAGTGAGTGAGTGAGTGAGTGAGTGAGTGAGTGAGTGAGTGAGTGAGTGAGTGAGTGAGTGATACTGAACGACAAGTGAGTGATTGTTGTGTAATTCCAAGTGAGTGAGTGATTGATACTGAACGACAAGTGAGTGATTGTTGTGTAATTCCAAATGAGTGAGTGATTGTTGTGTAATTCCAAGTGAGTGAGTGATTGTTGTGTAATTCCAAGTGAGTGAGTGATTGTTGTGTAATTCCAAGTGAGTGAGTGATTGATACTGAACGACAAGTGAGTGATTGTTGTGTAATTCCAAGTGAGTGAGTGATTGATATTGAACGACAAGTGAGTGATTGTTGTGTAATTCCAAGTAAGTGAGTGGTTGATATTGAACGACAAGTGAGTGATTGTTGTGTAATTCCAAGTGAGAGAGTGATTGATATTGAACGACAAGTGAGTGATTGTTGTGTTTTTCCAAGTGAGTGAGTGATTGATACTGAACGACAAGTGAGTGATTGCTGTGTAATTCCAAGTGAGTGAGTGATTGTTGTGTAATTCCAAGTGAGTGAGTGATTGTTGTGTAATTCCAAATGAGTGAGTGATTGTTGTGTAGTTCCAAGTGAGTGAGTGAGTGATTGATATTGAACGACAGGTGAGTGATTGTTGTGTAATTCCAAGTTAGTGAGTGATTGATACTGAACGACAAGTGAGTGATTGTTGTCTAATTCCAAGTGAGTGAGTGATTGATACTGAACGACAAGTGAGTGATTGTTGTGTAATTCCAAGTGAGTGAGTGATTGATATTGAACGACAAGTGAGAGATTGTTGTGTAATTCCAAGTGAGTGAGTGATAGTTGTGTAATTCCAAGTGAGTTAGTGATTGTTGTGTAATTCCAAGTGAGTTAGTGATTGTTGTGTAATTCCAAAGAGTGAGTGATTGTTGTGTAATTCCAAGTGAGTGAATGATTGATACTGAACGACAAGTGAGTGATTGTTGTCTAATTCCAAGTGAGTGAGTGATTGATACTGAACAAGTGAGCGATTGTCGTTTAGGCCAAGTGAGTGAGTGATTGATACTGAACGACAAGTGAGTGATTGTTGTGTAATTCCAAGTGAGTGAGTGATTGTTGTGTAATTCTAAGTGAGTGAGTGATTGATACTGAACGACAAGTGAGTGATTGTTGTGTAATTCCAAATGAGTGAGTGATTGATACTGAACGACAACTGAGTGATTGTTGTGTAATTCCAAGTGAGTGAGTGATTGATACTGAACGACAACTGAGTGATTGTTGTGTAATTCCAAGTGAGTGAGTGATTGATACTGAACGACAACTGAGTGATTGTTGTGTAATTCCAAGTGAGTGAGTGATTGATATTGAACGACAAGTGAGTGATTGTTGTGTAATTCCAAGTGAGTGAGTGGTTGATATTGAACGATAAGTGAGTGATTGTTGTGTAATTCCAAGTGAGTGAGTGATTGATATTGAACGACAAGTGAGTGATTATTGTGTTTTTCCAAGTGAGTGAGTGATTGATACTGAACGACAAGTGAGTGATTGTTGTGTAATTCCAAGTGAGTGAGTGATTGTTGTGTAATTCCAAGTGAGTGAGTGATTGATATTGAACGACAAGTGAGTGATTGTTGTGTAATTCCAAGTTAGTGAGTGTTTGTTGTGTAATTCCAAGTGAGTGAGTGATTGTTGTGTAATTCCAAGTGAGTGAATGATTGTTGTGTAATTCCAAGTGAGTGAGTGATTGATATTGAACGACAAGTGAGTGATTGTTGTGTAATTCCAAATGAGTGAGTGATTGATACTGAACGACAAGTGAGTGATTGTTGTCTAATTCCAAGTGAGTGAGTGATTGATACTGAACGACAAGTGAGTGATTGTTGTGTAATTCCAAGTGAGTGAGTGATTGATATTGAACGACAAGTGAGTGATTGCTGTGTAATTTCAAGTGAGTAAGTGATTGTTGTGTAATTCCAAGTGAGTGAATGATTGATACTGAACGACAAGTGAGTGATTGTTGTCTAATTCCAAGTGAGTGAGTGATTGATACTGAACAAGTGAGCGATTGTCGTTTAGGCCAAGTGAGTGAGTGATTGATACTGAACGACAAGTGAGTGATTGTTGTGTAATTCCAAGTGAGTGAGTGATTGTTGTGTAATTCCAAGTGAGTGAGTGATTGATACTGAACGACAACTGAGTGATTGTTGTGTAATTCCAAGTGAGTGAGTGATTGATACTGAACGACAAGTGAGTGATTGTTGTGTAATTCCAAGTGAGTGAGTGGTTGATATTGAACAACAAGTGAGTGATTGTTGTGTAATTCCAAGTGAGTGAGTGAGTGATATTGAACGACAAGTGAGTGATTGTTGTGTTTTTCCAAGTGAGTGAGTGATTGATACTGAACGACAAGTGAGTGATTGTTGTGTAATTCCAAGTGAGTGAGTGATTGTTGTGTAATTCGGAGTGAGTGAGTGATTGTTGTGTAATTCCAAATGAGTGAATGATTGTTGTGTAATTCCAAGTGAGTGAGTGATTGATACTGAACGACAAGTGAGTGATTGTTGTCTAATTCCAAGTGAGTGAGTGATTGATACTGAACGACAAGTGAGTGATTGTTGTGTAATTCCAAGTGAGTGAGTGATTGTTGTGTAATTCCAAGTGAGTGAGTGATTGATACTGAACGACAAGTGAGTGATTGTTGTCTAATTCCAAGTGAGTGAGTGATTGATACTGAACGACAAGTGAGTGATTGTTGTGTAATTCCAAGTGAGTGAGTGATTGTTGTGTAATTCCAAGTGAGTGAGTGATTGATATTGAACGACAAGTGAGTGATTGTTGTGTAATTCCAAGTGAGTGAGTGATAGTTGTGTAATTCCAAGTGAGTGAGTGATTGATACTGAACGACAAGTGAGTGATTGTTGTGTAATTCCAAGTGAGTGAGTGATTGATATTGAACGACAAGTGAGTGATTGTTGTGTAATTCCAAGTGAGTGAGTGATTGATACTGAACGACAAGTGAGTGATTGTTGTGTAATTCCAAGTGAGTGAGTGATTGATATTGAACGACAAGTGAGTGATTGTTGTGTAATTCCAAGTAAGTGAGTGGTTGATATTGAACGACAAGTGAGTGATTGTTGTGTAATTCCAAGTGAGAGAGTGATTGATATTGAACGACAAGTGAGTGATTGTTGTGTTTTTCCAAGTGAGTGAGTGATTGATACTGAACGACAAGTGAGTGATTGCTGTGTAATTCCAAGTGAGTGAGTGATTGTTGTGTAATTCCAAGTGAGTTAGTGATTGTTGTGTAATTCCAAATGAGTGAGTGATTGTTGTGTAATTCCAAGTGAGTGAGTGAGTGATTGATATTGAACGACAGGTGAGTGATTGTTGTGTAATTCCAAGTTAGTGAGTGATTGATACTGAACGACAAGTGAGTGATTGTTGTCTAATTCCAAGTGAGTGAGTGATTGATACTGAACGACAAGTGAGTGATTGTTGTGTAATTCCAAGTGAGTGAGTGATTGATATTGAACGACAAGTGAGAAATTGTTGTGTAATTCCAAGTGAGTGAGTGATAGTTGTGTAATTCCAAGTGAGTTAGTGATTGTTGTGTAATTCCAAGTGAGTTAGTGATTGTTGTGTAATTCCAAATGAGTGAGTGATTGTTGTGTAATTCCAAGTGAGTGAATGATTGATACTGAACGACAAGTGAGTGATTGTTGTCTAATTCCAAGTGAGTGAGTGATTGATACTGAACAAGTGAGCGATTGTCGTTTAGGCCAAGTGAGTGAGTGATTGATACAGAACGACAAGTGAGTGATTGTTGTGTAATTCCAAGTGAGTGAGTGATTGTTGTGTAATTCTAAGTGAGTGAGTGATTGATACTGAACGACAAGTGAGTGATTGTTGTGTAATTCCAAATGAGTGAGTGATTGATACTGAACGACAACTGAGTGATTGTTGTGTAATTCCAAGTGAGTGAGTGATTGATACTGAACGACAACTGAGTGATTGTTGTGTAATTCCAAGTGAGTGAGTGATTGATACTGAACGACAACTAAGTGATTGTTGTGTAATTCCAAGTGAGTGAGTGATTGATATTGAACGACAAGTGAGTGATTGTTGTGTAATTCCAAGTGAGTGAGTGGTTGATATTGAACGACAAGTGAGTGATTGTTGTGTAATTCCAAGTGAGTGAGTGATTGATATTGAACGACAAGTGAGTGATTATTGTGTTTTTCCAAGTGAGTGAGTGATTGATACTGAACGACAAGTGAGTGATTGTTGTGTAATTCCAAGTGAGTGAGTGATTGATATTGAACGACAAGTGAGTGATTGTTGTGTAATTCCAAGTGAGTGAGTGTTTGTTGTGTAATTCCAAGTGAGTGAGTGATTGTTGTGTAATTCCAAGTGAGTGAATGATTGTTGTGTAATTCCAAGTGAGTGAGTGAGTGATTGATATTGAACGACAAGTGAGTGATTGTTGTGTAATTCCAAGTGAGTGAGTTATTGATACTGAACAAGTGACCGATTGTCGTTTAGGCCAAGTGAGTGAGTGATTGATACTGAACGACAAGTGAGTGATTGTTGTGTAATTCCAAGTGAGTGAGTGATTGTTGTGTAATTCTAAGTGAGTGAGTGATTGATACTGAACGACAAGTGAGTGATTGTTGTGTAATTCCAAATGAGTGAGTGATAGATACTGAACGACAACTGAGTGATTGTTGTGTAATTCCAAGTGAGTGAGTGATTGATATTGAACGACAAGTGAGTGCTTGTTGTGTAATTCCAAGTGAGTGAGTGGTTGATATTGAACGACAAGTGAGTGATTGTTGTGTAATTCCAAGTGAGTGAGTGATTGATATTGAACGACAAGTGAGTGATTGTTGTGTTTTTCCAAGTGAGTGAGTGATTGATACTGAACGACAAGTGAGTGATTGTTGTGTAATTCCAAGTGAGTGAGTGATTGTTGTGTAATTCCAAGTGAGTGAGTGATTGATATTGAACGACAAGTGAGTGATTGTTGTGTAATTCCAAGTGAGTGAGTGTTTGTTGTGTAATTCCAAGTGAGTGAGTGATTGTTGTGTAATTCCAAGTGAGTGAATGATTGTTGTGTAATTCCAAGTGAGTGAGTGATTGATATTGAACGACAAGTGAGTGATTGTTGTGTAATTCCAAGTGAGTGAGTGATTGATATTGAACGACAAGTGAGTGATTGTTGTCTAATTCCAAGTGAGTGAGTGATTGATACTGAACGACAAGTGAGTGATTGTTGTGTAATTCCAAGTGAGTGAGTGATTGATATTGAACGACAAGTGAGTGATTGCTGTGTAATTTCAAGTGAGTAAGTGATTGTTGTGTAATTCCAAGTGAGTGAATGGTTGATACTGAACGACAAGTGAGTGATTGTTGTCTAATTCCAAGTGAGTGAGTGATTGATACTGAACAAGTGAGCGATTGTCGTTTAGGCCAAGTGAGTGAGTGATTGATACTGAACGACAAGTGAGTGATTGTTGTGTAATTCCAAGTGAGTGAGTGATTGTTGTGTAATTCCAAGTGAGTGAGTGATTGATACTGAACGACAACTGAGTGATTGTTGTGTAATTCCAAGTGAGTGAGTGATTGATACTGAACGACAAGTGAGTGATTGTTGTGTAATTCCAAGTGAGTGAGTGGTTGATATTGAACAACAAGTGAGTGATTGTTGTGTAATTCCAAGTGAGTGAGTGAGTGATATTGAACGACAAGTGAGTGATTGTTGTGTTTTTCCAAGTGAGTGAGTGATTGATACTGAACGACAAGTGAGTGATTGTTGTGTAATTCCAAGTGAGTGAGTGATTGTTGTGTAATTCGGAGTGAGTGAGTGATTGTTGTGTAATTCCAAATGAGTGAATGATTGTTGTGTAATTCCAAGTGAGTGAGTGATTGATATTGAACGACAAGTGAGTGATTGTTGTGTAATTCCAAGTGAGTGAGTGATTGATACTGAACGACAAGTGAGTGATTGTTGTCTAATTCCAAGTGAGTGAGTGATTGATACTGAACGACAAGTGAGTGATTGTTGTGTAATTCCAAGTGAGTGAGTGATTGTTGTGTAATTCCAAGTGAGTGAGTGATAGTTGTGTAATTCCAAGTGAGTTAGTGATTGTTGTGTAGTTCCAAGTGAGTTAGGGATTGTTGTGTAATTCCAAATGAGTGAGTGAGTGATTGATATTGAACGACAAGTGAGTGATTGCTGTGTAATTTCAAGTGAGTGAGTGATTGTTGTGTAATTCCAAGTGAGTGAATGATTGATACTGAACGACAAGTGAGTGATTGTTGTCTAATTCCAAGTGAGTGAGTGATTGATACTGAACAAGTGAGCGATTGTCGTTTAGGCCAAGTGAGTGAGTGATTGATACTGAACGACAAGTGAGTGATTGTTGTGTAATTCCAAGTGAGTGAGTGATTGTTGTGTAATTCCAAGTGAGTGAGTGATTGATACTGAACGACAAGTGAGTGATTGTTGTGTAATTCCAAATGAGTGAGTGATTGTTGTGTAATTCCAAGTGAGTGAGTGATCGATACTGAACGACAACTGAGTGATTGTTGTGTAATTCCAAGTGAGTGAGTGATTGATACTGAACGACAACTGAGTGATTGTTGTGTAATTCCAAGTGAGTGAGTGATTGATATTGAACGACAAGTGAGTGATTGTTGTGTAATTCCAAGTTAGTGAGTGGTTGATATTGAACGACAAGTGAGTGATTGTTGTGTAATTCCAAGTGAGTGAGTGATTGATATTGAACGACAAGTGAGTGATTGTTGTGTTTTTCCAAGTGAGTGGGTGATTGATACTGAACGACAAGTGAGTGAGTGTTGTGTAATTCCAAGTGAGTGAGTGTTTGTTGTGTAATTCCAAGTGAGTGAGTGATTGTTGTGTAATTCCAAGTGAGTGAATGATTGTTGTGTAATTCCAAGTGAGTGAGTGATTGTTGTGTAATTCCAAGTGAGTGAGTGATTGATATTGAACGACAAGTGAGTGATTGTTGTGTAATTCCAAGTGAGTGAGTGTTTGTTGTGTAATTCCAAGTGAGTGAGTGATTGTTGTGTAATTCCAAGTGAGTGAATGATTGTTGTGTAATTCCAAGTGAGTGAGTGATTGATATTGAACGACAAGTGAGTGATTGTTGTGTAATTCCAAGTGAGATAGTGATTGATACTGAACGACAAGTGAGTGATTGTTGTCTAATTCCAAGTGAGTGAGTGATTGATACTGAACGACAAGTGAGTGATTGTTGTGTAATTCCAAGTGAGTGAGTGATTGATACTGAACGACAAGTGAGTGATTGTTGTTTAATTCCAAGTGAGTGAGTGATTGATACTGAACGACAAGTGAGCGATTGTCGTTTAGGCCAAGTGAGTGAGTGATTGTCATTTACACCAAGTGAGTTATTGTTGTTTAACGTCAAGTGAGCGAGAATAAGTTTTTTTGATGAGATGATGATGATGTCTGTTTTGCACTGTCGATGTGTTTGTTTCGCCTAGTTAAATCAGGTTTCTACTCCCTCCCCCTTTATTATAGTCTGCATTACGTAAATGTACATAATTCCCCAAAAATGTAATAAATAAAGTATGTGTATTTTTTTTTCACAGGAAATGTTAAATTTTCATGAATGAATTCAATCTAAAACTCGGTTAAGAAATGTTGGTTTTATAAAATCTAGCTTTTATTTATAGAAAAACATTTTTCGAATTAAAAATTGTTGTTAAATATTCTAAATTTCCATTCATAAATTTTTATATAAGAATTTCACATTGATAGTGTGTACATATTGCAACCATTTGGTTTACGGATGTTAAAATCGTAAGAAGATTAATAACTGTTAAGTGTGACCTCATATTTAAGGTAGTAAACACTCTCGCGTGCGCCTGTCACATCCATTCATTTCCCATGTAACTCAAACCTGCGCGTGTGCTTGCCGGTGGCTGTAAAGTAATTTGAGGAGACCTGAAAGCCGTCCCTCAATAAGAGTGAATGAAACATCAGAATGATAAGATGAACTGAGGGGAGAGGTTGTGACACTCTGAATGCCTTTGTTTGTGTTTTTGTTTGTTTGTATTTCTTGATTGTGTAAACAGAACAATGCCGAAATCTTTTTTATTTACAAACAAGAGGTTTACATCACATAGATATAATGGAAATGAGAAAAGTTATGACAATCTTGAAGGTAAGATTAAAAACATTTTATTTTGATTTATGTTTGACCGGAACCTCGCTAGGACTACTAATTATGCGTGGAAAATCAAGGAAGCATTACACGGTGTCATTTAAAATGAGAGGGTATCTACCTCATGGTTGAGGTGTTTTGTTACATACAGGCGTGTAAGAAAATTGTCCAATATTATTTGAGAAAAAAACGTCCACAATTTCTTAGTTCAAACCTACTTTTGAAATAAGATTACGATTCTTCTACTTTGTTTCTAATATAAAGGGTTACAAAACGTTTGTTTGTATGAACATAACATTCATTTATAAAAGTCGTTCGTCAACAAATTTTAATTTTGATAAAACTGTGGAATTTTGCCCATTTGATTTTAAAATTCAAATTTCTGATGGCTTTTTATTTGCGTGTATGAAAATAATTTTTTTTGTCTTCTTTTTAATATTGCCTTTGTCTCTATTTTAACCATAAGATGGTACTTGAATACATGTTCCTTTGTTGTTGTTTGATGTAGAGTGAAAATTCTACTTGTTTTTTGCAACTTGTTGAACACTTGTCCAGTTTCCGTCTTTTTCTTTGTTCAAAGTTTGGTCACGTGGTCGTGCCATTCATAAGTTTGTTTATTCTGCGGTAAGCAGTGCCGTATGGCATCAATTTTCAGCAGGAAACCTTGGTCTGTTAATTATACATATTATCAGCATCACTGGTTTCTCGTGATTATCTAACCAAATTCTCAAATTAACACCTTGATGTGATTTTTATTTCCTGGATAAGTGCAAAACGATTTCACAAACCATGCAATAACCATTAATTATTTCGAATATTAATCGCATGCATGATAATTGCAATGCGACAAATTACAAATTCCTGAATGTAAAAAAAAAAAGAGAAAAGAAAAGAGACTTGTATGATTTAATATTTTAATCCCGACATATCACAAGTTAATTGCATCCGGCTTTTCTTGATTATTTTTTATTCAAATAGTGTAAAAAGTAGAAAATGTTCAATATAGATAATCTTTGAATACCCAGGTAAAACTCACTGAGGGTGATCCTCGCAAAAACAAGAAAGATCATCTTTAAGGTCTATATTGTTACGGTAGAGCACGTTTTATCTTCGAAAAATGCTACGTTCCCAATCACAAGTTCTAGGGAACAGGATACACACCCCTTTTAAAAACAGATCACGATGAATTTGTATTTTATTTATTTTCATTTCATTTATACATTAATCTGATATATTTTGTCACAAAATGTACCTTTCTGTATCAGACAGTAGTTTTAGAAATGTCCCGTTCGACTTATTATCCGTGTATGAAGAAGAGTTTGAAGATACCAAAGGGATAATCAGGTGTAGATAAGTTGAAGGGGGGGTTTTTGTAAACCATTATTTTTTACTGGAGAATGGTTGGAATTTAAAACATTTAAACATTTTACATTCATAAGTAAGTGAATTTGCTTATTATTAAATATGTAATGTTCGTTTGTTAATGTGTAAAAATGAAAATTGCAAAAAATTTAAATTTAAGTTACAAACTATGAAAGTTCCCACTCAAATTCACCGGTACTTCTTACTAATGAAAAAATGTAAATATTTAGGCATAAGACTCCTCATTTCACACAATAAAACAAAGATAAAAACGTTAAAGGTAAACGATTGGAAACGTACATAGCCTTATATTGTAGGACTACACCAAAATATGAAAGTAAAGTATCGATCTCCACGAAATGGGGAAGCTATATATGTCATGTAAAGTGGTATTAAAATATTTGTATATATAATGCTGACATGAAAGTTTTTTCTATACGTTTCACCAAGGGTTAGGGGGTTATGGTGTTTAACACCCCTTTCAACAACATTTCAGTTATATAGTTTCGGTCAGTTTTATTGGTGGAGGAAACCGGAATGCCTAGAGAAAACAACCGACCTGTCGCGGGTCACTGACAAACTTGATCATATAATATTGTATCAAGTACACCTCGCCTGAGTAGGATTCAAACTCACAACGTTAGTTGTGATAGTCACTGATTACATAAGATAGTTATAAATTCAACTACCATATGATCACGACCACGACGACCCCCATTTCACCAATATTATGAAATTACCACAAGGGACATGAAAGTTACATTAAAAATTTAATTAGTTCAATGTAAATATGCTGTTAACTATAGAAAGTGTGAATGGTTTTCAGTATCTGAAGTTTTCATAAAACGTTTACAAGAGAAGTTTGAAGATACCGGAAGTGGTAATTATGGCATAAATCGAAGAAGGACTGACAATACAATGGGCAAAACAGGGCAAATAATGATCTAAAGGGGTAATCATGGCATAAATCAAAGAAGGACTGACAATACAATGGGAAAAACAGGGTAAACAATGATCTAAAGGGGTAATCATGGCATCAATAGTAGAAGAACTGAAAATACAATGGGAAAAACAGGGCAAACAATGATCTAAAGGGGTAATCATGGCATAAATCAAAGAAGGACTGACAATACAATGGGCAAAATAGGGTAAACAATGATCTAAAGGGGTAATCATGGCATCAATAGTAGAAGAACTGACAATACAATGGGAAAAACAGAGCAAACAATGATCTAAAGGGGTAATCATGGCATAAATCAAAGAAGGACTGACAATACAATGGGAAAACAGGGCAAACAATGATCTAAAGGGGTAATCATGGCATAAATCGAAGAAGGACTGACAATACAATGGGCAAAACAGGGCAAACAATGATCTAAAGGGGTAATCATGGCATACATCAAAGAAGGACTTACAATACAATGGGAAAAACAGGTCAAATAATGATCTAAAGGGGTAATCATGGCATACATCAAAGAAGGACTTACAATACAATGGGAAAAACAGGACAAACAATGATCTAAAGGGGTAATCATGGCATACATCAAAGAAGGACTTACAATACAATGGGAAAAACAGGACAAACAATGATCTAAAGGGGTAATCATGGCATAAATCAAAGAAGGACTGACAATACAATGGGAAAACAGGGCAAACAATGATCTAAAGGGGTAATCATGGCATAAATCAAAGAAGGACTGACAATACAATGGGAAAACAGGGCAAACAATGATCTAAAGGGGTAATCATGGCATAAATCGAAGAAGGACTGACAATACAATGGGCAAAACAGGGCAAACAATAATCTAAAGGGGTAATCATGGCATACATCAAAGAAGGACTTACAATACAATGGGAAAAACAGGGCAAACAATGATCTAAAGGGGTAATCATGGCATACATCAAAGAAGGACTTACAATACAATGGGAAAAACAGGGCAAACAATGATCTAAAGGGGTAATCATGGCATAAATCGAAGAACGACTGACAATTCAATGGGAACAACAGAGCAAACAATGATCTAAAGGGGTAATCATGGCATAAATCGAAGAAGGACTGACAATACAATGGCAAAACAGGGCAAACAATGATCTAAAGGGGTAATCATGGCATAAATCGAAGGACTGACAATACAATGGGCAAAACAGGGCAAACAATGATCTAAAAGGGTAATCAGGATATAAATCGAAGAAGAACTGACAATACAATGGGTAAAACAAGGCAAACAATAATCTAAAGGGGTAATCATGGCATAAATCGAAGAAGAACTGACAATACAATGGGAAAAACAGGGCAAACAATAATCTAAAGGGGTAATCATGGCATAAATCGAAGAAGAACTGACAATACAATGGGAAAAACAGAGCAAACAATGATCTAAAGGGGTAATCATGTCATAAATCAAAGAAGGACTGACAATGCAATGGGAAAACAGGGCAAACAATGATCTAAAGGGGTAATCATGGCATAAATCAAAGGACTGACAATACAATGGGCAAAACAGGGCAAACAATGATCTAAAGGGGTAATCATGGCATAAATCGAAGAAGGACTGACAATACAATGGGAAAAACAGGGCAAACAATGATCTAAAGGGGTAATCATGGCATAAATCAAAGAAGGACTGACAATGCAATGGGCAAAACAGAGCAAACAATGATCTAAAGGGGTAATCATGGCATATATCGAAGAAGGACTGACAATACAATGGGAAAAACAGGGCAAACAATGATCTAAACGGGTAATCATGGCATAAATCGAAGGACTGACAATACAATGGGCAAAACAGGGCAAACAATGATCTAAAGGGGTAATCATGGCATAAATCGAAGAACGACTGACAATACAATGGCAAAACAGGGCAAACAATGATCTAAAGGGGTAATCATAGCATAAATCAAAGAAGGACTTACAATACAATGGGAAAAACAGGACAAACAATGATCTAAAGGGGTAATCATGGCATAAATCAAAGAAGGACTGACAATACAATGGGAAAACAGGGCAAACAATTATCTAAAGGGGTAATCATGGCATACACCAAAGAAGGACTTACAATACAATGGGAAAAACAGGGCAAACAATGATCTAAAGGGGTAATCATGGCATAAATCGAAGAACGACTGACAATTCAATGGGAACAACAGAGCAAACAATGATCTAAAGGGGTAATCATGGCATAAATCGAAGAAGGACTGACAATACAATGGCAAAACAGGGCAAACAATGATCTAAAGGGGTAATCATGGCATAAATCGAAGGACTGACAATACAATGGGCAAAACAGGGCAAACAATGATCTAAAAGGGTAATCAGGATATAAATCGAAGAAGAACTGACAATACAATGGGTAAAACAGGGCAAACAATAATCTAAAGGGGTAATCATGGCATAAATCGAAGAAGAACTGACAATACAATGGGAAAAACAGGGCAAACAATAATCTAAAGGGGTAATCATGGCATAAATCGAAGAAGAACTGACAATACAATGGGAAAAACAGAGCAAACAATGATCTAAAGGGGTAATCATGTCATAAATCAAAGAAGGACTGACAATGCAATGGGAAAACAGGGCAAACAATGATCTAAAGGGGTAATCATGGCATAAATCAAAGGACTGACAATACAATGGGCAAAACAGGGCAAACAATGATCTAAAGGGGTAATCATGGCATAAATCGAAGAAGGACTGACAATACAATGGGAAAAACAGGGCAAACAATGATCTAAAGTGGTAATCATGGCATAAATCAAAGAAGGACTGACAATGCAATGGGCAAAACAGAGCAAACAATGATCTAAAGGGGTAATCATGGCATATATCGAAGAAGGACTGACAATACAATGGGAAAAACAGGGCAAACAATGATCTAAAGGGGTAATCATGGCATAAATCAAAGAAGGACTGACAATACAATGGGCAAAACGGGCAAACAATGATCTAAGGGGGTAATCATGGCATAAATCAAAGAAGGACTGACAATACAATGGGCAAAACAGGGCAAACAATGATCTAAAGGGGTAATCATGGCATAAATCAAAGAAGGACTGACAATACAATGGGGAAAAACAGGGTAAACAATGATCTAAACGGGTAATCATGGCATAAATCGAAGGACTGACAATACAATGGGCAAAACAGGGCAAACAATGATCTAAAGGGGTAATCATGGCATAAATCGAAGAAGGACTGACAATACAATGGGCAAAACAGGGCAAACAATGTTCTAAAGGGGTAATCATGGCATAAATCGAAGGACTGACAATACAATTGACAAAACAGGGCAAACAATGATCTAAAGGGGTAATCATGGCATAAATCGAAGAAGGACTGACAATACAATGGGAAAAACAGGGGCAAACAATGATCTAAAGGGGTAATCATGGCATAAATGGAAGAAGGACTGACAATACAATGGGAAAAACAGGGCAAACAATGATCTAAAGGGGTAAGCATGGCATAAATCGAAGAAGGACTGACAATACAATGGGAAAAATAGGGCAAACAATGATCTAAAGTGGTAATCATGGCATAAATCGAAGAAGGACTTACAATACAATGGGCAAAACAGGGCAAACAATGATCTAAAGGGGTAATCATGGCATAAATCGAAGAAGGACTGACAATACAATGGGAAAAACAGGGCAAACAATGATCTAAAGGGGTAATCATGGCATAAATCGAAGAAGGACTTACAATACAATGGGCAAAACAGGGCAAACAATGATCTAAAGGGGTAATCATGGCATAAATCGAAGAAGGACTGACAATACAATGGGTAAAACAGGGCAAACAATGATCTAAAACACACTACACAGAAAACTTAAGATTGAGCAACACCACTAAAAACCGGTGGTGAACTCGGGTACTCCGGAGGGGTAATCAGCCGCTGGTCACTTCTCTCAAAACGCGCCTGCACAAAAAGCTGACGAGGAATAAACAGCAATTAGTAAATCACACAAAATGTTCATGTTATGTAGAAAATTATTTTATTCAGAGTTATATTTTGTCCAATGGTCCCTACCGCAAGAATTCTAATAGGCATAGTTTCTCGCTGATGGTTTTGCAATAATGACAACAAACACTTTTTTTTAATATTTGACATATGTTGATTGATTGTCGATTGCAGCATATATTCATGCATATTCAAGACGAAAACAGGGGGGTGAATGTACGTCATAATTGGAAGCCATTTTGTGCCGCTTGAGGGCAAGTTTTTACTAATAGCATTAGTTATTGTAAGGATAACATTAAATGTGATCGTGCGTCAAATGACCATAAATGCCCGCTAACCAACGGTGTAACCAACGTTCAAAAACTTGTCAAACTCTCAAACACTTCGACAATGTTATTTCCACCTGTTGCCAAAACGTTGTCGAAGTGTTTGGGAGTTAGTGACCTTGATGACTAATTTTGTTGTTGTTTTCTGATGGCTTCGTTTTGAATATTCTGGGTTTAGCTATAGCATGTATTTATTATTATTTCAGAAGAAACACTGCACATGACAAGTCTTTTACTCCAAGACAATGCAAACGATATCAAAAATACAACAGAATGCAATCACGAAAACAGCGAAACAACAGAAGGAACGGACACTCATTCAATGTATGCCACCGAAAATTACAAAAGCGTCAATTCCGACGTAAAAAGTGGTGCGACAAGAAAAGAACACACCTTACCAATTATCAAGCAAAAGGAACGATATCGCAATTTTGAGACGAACGATTTTAATAACACGACACGACCACAAGCACATTATACTTTCGAAACGAACGTGGAGTCTTACGATTACAACAGATCGAGAGTTAATTACCATATTGCAGTGCCAGAAACCTCTCTAAGCCCAGTAAAACATTGTGATGCATCGGATGGCGAAAGCGATAGCGGAATTTCTCTGATAAGCGACGATAGTCGACAGGCATATTCACCAAAAACTGATTATTCGTACCACTGTTCGGAACATCTTTCTCTTCTCTTCGATTTTTTTAGTCCTAGAAAACCTGCTGCTCGCGAAACGACCATCGAAGAACGACCCGAAGTCAGAAGAGCTATTGACTTCAGTATGCCTCATTATCAACAAACAGGGAAGGAAAACACAGATTCACAAGATTTCTCCAACTTCCCGGTTTCAGAAGAGGATTTCATCTGCAATGATTGCGGCAAACGATACAGTACATCCAGTAATCTCGCTCGTCATCGCCAAACACATCGCAGTTCTGGAGACAAGAAAGCACGTCAGTGTCCACACTGTGAGAAGGTCTACGTGTCAATGCCAGCCTTTAGCATGCACGTGCGCACACACAATCAAGGTTGTGAGTGTCAGTTTTGTGGTAAAAAGTTTAGTCGTCCTTGGTTGCTACAAGGTCATATTCGCACGCACACGGGGGAGAAACCATTTACGTGTCCACAATGTTCTAAATGTTTCGCGGACAAATCAAATCTACGTGCTCACGTGCAAACCCACTCAACCGAGAAACCTTATGTTTGTGGTCGTTGTGGAAAGGCATTCGCACTCAAAAGTTACCTGTACAAGCACGAAGAATCATCTTGCATGCGCGGGCAGAGAAGCACACACAAGAGGACTAGAAACAACATCTCAATAGATGAATCAACGAAAGTCATGTTTGTCGATGACCATAGAAGAAGCTCATGGTAAAATGGAGATCCTAACACAGCAGACGACATCTCTATACCAAAATATTCTTTTCTTTTTTTTTTACTTCAGAGGACCAATCAGTTTTTTGTGTTCTTTTTTTTCTATTCCGAAATAAAAACCGGGCAGAAACATTCCACTCATTGATATTTTACAAGTAAATCTTCATTTGTAGCAACTTTTTTGTACATTTTTGTCAATGAATATTATCAATCCATTTTCTCATAGCGATGGCGAGAAATTCAGTCATTCCACTATCGCAGATATTAAGGTTGAATTTTCATTTTATCAGGAGCTCATTTTATTTAGAAATGTCTTAGAAGAAGACTATCATAATGTCTTTAAAAGACAAAAATTATCATCGAACTAATTTTTATACAAAAGAGTAAAACTCTTGAATTTATTTTTGTAAAAAGTGTGTTTTTTGTGTGTGCGTGTGTTCGTTTTTTGACAAAAATCTGACGATTTACATCGGTCTGTCCGTTTTATGTCTATTTATTTAAAATTGTATTCTTTTTCTTTTTTTTTGCATTAAAACTTTCAATTAAATTAAATAATTATTAAACACTATTCAAAATTTATTGAATTTAGATGATACATTAAATTGACAACAGAATCAATAATGTAAGAAAATGATTTTCAAAATAATTATTTAAATTTTCTATTTATTAATTTATTTATTTATTTATGTTTGTTTAATATTTATTTCGTTTATTTATTTATTTAATTATGTAGAAATGTATGTTTGTGCATTATTATTTATTTATTAGTCTAATTATATACAATGTAGATACTTGTTATTGCAAATAAAAACACTGCTCTTTATTATGCAATTCCAGATGTAGATAAACAAAAATCCAAAATGAACATCTATTTAGGAAAGTAATTAAAAAACCTACTAATATTTCAAACGGTGCAATACTTTTAATATGCACATTTAATGCAGTTTGATGCATATAGAGTATTATAATTACGATTGCTTACGATATACTCTCGTGAGATAGGTGTGGTAACAATTAAAAGATACAGGGCAGATAATTGGGAGGATGTATCCCAACATTTTTTACCATACGAGAAAATAAATGCCCTAAATCGACCGGAATATCCAATACGCTGATCTTATCAAAAAAATCTGTTAGACAGTAAAACCAATAAAATAGTTTTTAAAATAAGAACGTAAACATTGCTGGTTAGTCAATATATATATCAGCACGTGTTACTTGAAAAAAAAAATAGAAAACGAAATAGAAAAAAAAAACATTTTGTAGAAAATTATAATTTGTTTGTATGTTGTTTGCAGTGTTTTTTGTTTAAAATGGACATTTATTACTTATTAATTTTATATCCGTAATTTTTTGCAAAGCAAATTGTCAAATATATATTTTTATATTCCAGTATTTTTGTTGGGAAACAACGGATCTTAAGCCATGAAATACATAATTTATTGTTCTCATACCGTTCATTTAATATTTGTACATGTACATACAATTATAAAATAATTAGCAGCATATTATTTTTTTACAAGATTGTGTTTTGAAATTTTTTTCTATTTAGCAAGTAGTATTTTTCATTTTTAAGAAGATTTTGAAGAAGAATGTGAAAAAAATGTGGCTGTTGTATTTTAGTGCAACACTCATTCTACATACTACATAGTAAATCTTTTATTTTTTATTACCCTTTAACTCCTAGAATGCTTCTTAAAATTAAATCAAAACTTTTTGTAAGAATAGTTTTTGGCAGAAAAAATTAGTAAATTTTAACCAAAATATTTGTTTATTTTAATTCAGTGCTACCAATAGAAAGATTTTTTTTTTACATTTTATAATTCAATACCAATGATACCAAAATTATTTTTCAATCTAAATCACGAAAAAATGTCTCCTCCGTAATGTGGGCCAAATAAAGAATTCTTAAAGGAAAATATCTAACCCTACCATCAAAACATATAATAATAGTTTTTTTAAGGTTAGCCGTCATTTATTGTATGATATACAATCTTCAGATTTTGTTTGTCTGAACTATTTTCACTTTGGCCAGTAGTAGCCTCCATTATATAATATATATATATATATATATATTCTTTTTTTTTTACTGTATTTGTTGATCATATTTGATATTTTTTATAGTTTGAAAAGAAAGTGCTTCAATAAAATTTTGAAAAACTATTTTTCTGGTTTTGTTTTTCTGGTTTTCAGGTTTTTTGTTCTTCTGATTTTCAGGTTTTTGTTAAATTTACTCTTCACAAGTGTCACCTGTGTATCTGTTGTCACTTTGCGTTTGTCGTCGACATCTATCTGTTAATAGCACTTTTACACAGTCCTCTTCTCTATAACCACTCAACAATTTAAAACAAATTTCAGGAATTTTCCTGCGTAATGTAAGTTACCGACGACTTTTTCTCGCAACCCCCCCCCCCCCTCCCCCCCCCCCCCCCAATAAAACAACAAAAAACAGTGAGTGATTAGAAATCAAAGAGGTTTAGGGTTAGGGTTAGGATATTTAACGCCACTTTCAACAATATTCAGTCATATTGTGGTGGACAGTTTTATTGGTGGAGGAAACCGGAGTACCCGGAGGAAAACACCGACGTGTCGTAAGTCACTAACAAACTTGGTCACATCATGTTGTATCGTTCGAACTCACACTTCAGTGGTGATAGGCACTGATTGCACATGTAGTTGTAAATCCAACTACCATACGACTACGACGGCCCCTCTAAATCAAAAAGTAGGATCACAATTTAATATATTTTCAACATATGATTCTATGCGAAATCTCGTGTAGTCTATGTAATGGGATTACCTACCTCCTACAGGAGTGGGAGAAAAGACTTGCAAACAACCTCTCTGGTTCTACAGGTAGCACTAACGAAGAGGTGGAACTGACAAATTTTATCACATAATGTTGTATCGAGTACATGAACGGGGTTCGAACTCACAACTTTAATTGTACAAGTCACTGACAAACTTCATCACATAATGTTGTATCGGGTATACCTCGCCATGAACGAGGTTCGAACTCACAACTTTAGTTGTGCAAGTCACTGACAAACTTCATCACATAATGTTGTATCGAGTACACCTCGCCATGAACGGGGTCCGAACTCACAACTTTAGTGGTGCAAGTCACTGACAAACTTCATCACATAATGTTGTATCGAGTACACCTCGCCATGAACGGGGTCCGAACTCACAACTTTAGTGGTGCAAGTCACTGGCAAACTTCATCACATAATGTTGTATCGAGTACACCTTGCCATGAACGGGGTTTGAACTCACAACTTTAGTGGTGATAGGCACTGATTACACAGGTAACCTTGTTCTGCCATCTACCTTGTAAATGCGATATTGACGTTCATCATAGTATTTGATATTCCTCCACTGCTGCTGAGGCAGTTTTGATGTTGCATAGTCCACTGTAGACGTTATTGACGATGACGGACTGTAAGGATGGGTCCTCTGGCCGGACGATGACATCTAATGTTGTTGACGATTAATCTACGTCGGCCAGTATCCTCACTAATTGGTCTCTTTTCTGTCGTGCTATTGTCGTGGCTCTGGTGAATCGATTACTCATATGCTGTCGAAGAATGTACCTATCGTGACGTGGTGTTGTAACTCTGGGACGACCACTACGAGCTCTGTTATTACTACAACTTGTGGAGTAGGAACTGCTTACCCTTCCGGAGCACCTGAGTTCATCCCCGGTTTTTAGTGGGGTTCGGGTTACTCGATCTCTAGTTTTATATGTATGTTTTGTAGATCGTTGTTTGTCCGTTTGTACTTTTTCTTTTGGCTATTGTGTTGTCTGTTCCTCTTCGATATACGGATTCTGATTACCCCTTTGGTACCTTCAATCTCTTCTTATAGCGCGTCCCCGTAGACGTCCAATGGTGCGCATTACAGTTAAGTGTCTGAGCAACGAATGGATTTCCATTGGCATATGGCGTTTCCTTTCTTTATTAGTTCAAAGATTTTAAGTAAGAAGTAGTTGTTCGTTTTGTTGATATTGGTGCAATTGTTGACCAACTCTGTTTAAACAGTAATCAATAAGAAAGGTTTGAAGATACCAAAGAAGTAATCATAAGCCGTAAATCGAGTGAGTGAGTGATTGTTGTTTAACGCCAATTTGTGCAGCTATATCATGGCGAGAACAAGTTAATTTTCAATTCGATGATGATGAGGTCCGCTTTGTACTAGACCAAGACGCTTAGTTGGATTTTTACAGTGTTAGCTCACTGAAACAACAGTCCGTGGATGGACATGTCGCCCCAATCGTACACATTATCCTGATTCCGAGTCAACCAGTCTTTGCTCTTTCTCCTTAATGCTGCATGCTTAACGGAGAAGCAACAAATACCAATTACTTATATAGTCTATGGTTTGACCCGATCGCGGCTCGAACCCACGATCTATAGCAATCGAGCCGGGCACGCTAACCATTAAACCACCGGTGCGCCGGAAATCGAAGGACAGACAACGCAATGGCCGAAAATTATACCCCAGAGTGAGTGCTTCCTGTAGCCATATCGTCACGAATTAGGCCTAAGTTAAACTACACGTAATAATTATCATCAAAAGTATCTGGGCTAATACGATGATGAACAGATTGGAAAACTCATTAGTGACAAACTGTGACATTAATATGCATTTTTTTCTCACAAAACATCACTTACGCTACATGAATGTCGATCCGTCCTTAACTCTTGTTATAAATGTTCTTGAAAGTTATTTTGAGATAGGGTGTTTGTTGTTTTCTTGCATTCTCGTGATGTAATAAAATTACAATTAGAATGTATGAATTGAGCCGAGTATGCCAAGATAATATATAAGAAATAGTAAATATGCTGAATACCAATATAACGCCACGATATAGCTGAAATATTGCTAAAGTTGGCGTCAAACACCAATAAATCAATCATGAATACCAATAACAACGAATAAAAATAAATAGCATTCCAACATTCTTCTATAAATAAATGTTCAATATCCAAATTTATTCTTTAACGGCACATTTCTGTATCTGTTCCAAGGCAAGACATAGCTTTCTATCGTCTTCTGTTGTGGTTTCTTTAGTGTGTTTCAAGGTTAGAGTATTTCAAGGTTAGAGTATTTCAAGGTTAGAGTATTTCGTTTTGTTGTTGTTGGTTATGTTGTCAATATCAATATGCAATCCTTTGTTTCAAAAATCATACTACCATGACTACTGTTTCAGTGTTATCTCTTGAAAAAAATGGCATAATGGTATTTGACATTCTTAATTTTCCTCATATAGAAATGTACAGTCATGTTAGGCCGACCCCGTCGGCAATCATTCCCTAAACAGACAGCCATAATCATATAACAAATTAAACCAACTGGGCTTGAGTGACATGCAATATCTCGGGTCCCTGCTACACACTCAGCTATCAGAAGTACAGGGTTAGATCATAAGAACCATAACCTGGGGCCGACTTGTGTGCCACCCACTTCGGCAATCAGGCCCTAGACAGCCATAATTCTTGATACGTTCATAAAGCAAATTTACCAACCTGGGTTTTGGTGGCAGGCGACACCTCGGAGTCATTGCTATCCACTCAGCTACCAGACTTTCAGGGACATGCCTTAAGGATCATAGCCTGCGACCGAAATGAAGATTAAGCGCCCGAGTGAATCAACTTTTTTTTATCGGGTGATTTTTTCAACAAAATCGATGGAGTTTTTTTTAAGTTTGCTTTTAAAATCAGACTATTTTAGTGATATAATCATGAACCAATGGGCTGAAGTACTTAATACTGACCTTAGAATATGCTCTAATACCCATTTTATATGGCCTAAAAATGTCTCTGCTTTTGTCAATTTCAAAATTGGAGCTTGCAAGCGCATGAAAATACCAGCTGTCTGTGCTCGTTTAGCTCACCAGAATCTATTTTTGGCAATTGAATCCTCGAATCCTTCGTTGTGCACAACTTAATTGATCTACAACTGAGTCCTTAAACTAGAGCTCAATTCAGACTGCACTTGTCTCGCTTGTGCATTTTAACACCAATATTCAGATTTTCAGTTTTATCCTAACCAGTCCCCTGATGACCAGACTTCGTTGTTGGTGGGAATACGTAATGTACTCACTGTGTGACCCATTTTCAAGGAATCCATCCAACCACTCGTTCTCTACCATTTTCGAGTTCATTGCAAGGCCCTTTGGATCTTGTTGGACGTTGTCCTGTTATTTGCTTGTTGCGAATGGTCCCAAATATGTAGGTCTACCACTGCCCTATGGCCTAGCTCTGGACTGTTAGTAGCTGAGTGAATAGCATTGACCATACGTGTTTCTAATCACCCAGGCAGAGATGTGTAAATTTGTTGTATTGTTGATCATACCATCGGGAACTAATAGTCCACCAGCAAAGACAGAAGAGCTCGATCTACGATAGGCATAGCGTTGGAACTGTAGCTCTGAACTGTATATTTTGTTTGTCCTCTACGGTCAAAAAGGGAAGAAGAAGAAAAGGACTGTTAAGAGCTACGGTTCATCAGCTACAATTGACATTGAAGATGATTTAGACAATCTGTAAACGAAATATTGAATTCGGATAGTTTGAAAAGATTTAGAACAATTAACAGGTCCACACTGAAAGGTTTCTGTTATTAAAACCTGAACAAAGTGGTCTACCGATACTATGTTTACACATTTTACGCTACTTGGCAGACAAGATTGAAGATTTGCCAGATGTAGTAAATAAAACTGGAAGGATGCCTACTCATCTAACCTAATATGTCTCACGGTTCCATTCAAACTAAATTACGTAACCACTTATACAATACGTAAAACACATGTTTTAGTCAAAATTCTGCAGTTCTGTATATTAGCACAAGGTTAGAGATATACTTTTGCTAAAACTCTTCCTACGTTAAAGTTAATTATATAACAATATATCCCAATAGTCGTGTATGTAAATTACTAATGACATAATACAGCACACTGTAACGTTGGCTTTAATGTTACTATGGAAAACAAATATACAACTATTTGTGTTTTAAATGATTATCGGTGTTGTAGTCTTTTTCAGATAACAATTCTAGCTTTTATTTTTTTATTATTGTACAAACCACATATGCCAATGAACAGGGGTCTCACGCTGGAATCATCTACTCTCGGCTGTACACGCAACAACACACTGCATGCTTACAGAGAACAATTGGACCCCGCACCACCTAAGGCCAACTCTGTCCATTCAGCTCAATGCTACACTATCTATTTACAATGTATGCGTCTATAAGTATATAATACCGGTATATCCTGCAAATCTAAAAAAAACCAAATTAATAGAAAATTTTCACATTACCGACCGATTCTAAAATTAAGTATTTTAACATGAGTTATTTCCTTTTAAAGTCGGGCAAAAAGGTCTCTTCATGCAAAAGTTCAATGAAAATAACATATTTTTTCCCATAATCTGTTCAAATTTTATATTGTAACGTATAGTCAATTTTCTATTTGCCATGAAATTATCCTTTGGTTTTTTATAAGGTTAAAAACTATCTTCAAATTATAAGAAAATCATATTCAAATGCGTTGTCCTTTCCATTGCGCTTGTAAAGCAGGGTACCATTTTGCCCGTCGTAAGCGAGATAACTTGTATAAAATAGTCATAAAACGTATAATTGTACAACCAAATTGGAAATGTACATAAGGTCTATTTCTCTCTCTCTCTCTCTCTCTCTCTCTCTCTCTCTCTCTCTCTCTCTCTCTCTCTCTCTCTCTCTCTATATATATATATATATATATATATACGTCTGAAAATTAAACCAAACAGTGTTAGAATTAGATTTTAGAGCTGTAAATTTTTGTTCTTCCCTCGACGGGATTTGAACCCACACCATTGATACACTGCAGCACCATTCGCTTAGCCTTACGTCCAGCGCCCTAGACCACTCGACCACTCGACCACTCGACCACATCCACTCCCTAAAAAAGGAGCTTCAATAATCGTAGTGTTACCTTTTCTCGTAAGGCAAATCTAGGGATAGACGTAAGACATGTGTATAAGCGTGTGTAGATGGTGCATATATACTTAATATTATAATTTGACAGCAATCTAACTCAGCAATTTTTAATATATTGCATAGGATAATGAAGAATTATGAAGAAGTCACAGGAAATAAAGTATATTATACAAACGTCTAGAAGCAAGTGACAACCATACAATATATATATAAACGGCTGAAAAAGTTGAACCTACGGGATGTCGGATCGGAAACAAGTGTTAACGATTCTGTGCAAACAAACAAAAATGATAAATAAACGTCTAAAGTGTTAGCACAACGATATAAAAAAAAATGCTAAAATGTAACA
Source organism: Bathymodiolus brooksi (assembly GCA_963680875.1). Lineage (NCBI taxonomy): Eukaryota > Metazoa > Mollusca > Bivalvia > Mytilida > Modiolidae > Bathymodiolus > Bathymodiolus brooksi. The sequence goes on along the minus strand of OY804578.1, from coordinate 82,002,154 downwards.
AAAATAACTATAAGTCTACAAAAAGACTATAATTATAATTAAATCGACGGATATTTCGCTTGACCGACAAGCTTTATCTGCGTCTGTATTCTGATTTGAAAAATTGTCACGTGACCATCAGTTATCGTGACGTAAATTACTAAAAATCATAATCTTGAACTTTATACTTTATATAATTCAAGTATATATGTACACTAATTTATAAATAATATGAAAGCAATGAGAAAATGTAATGATGAAATTTACCAACTAGCTAAGGTTAAAAAGTTGAAAAACAAAAGATTTAGGCCTTTTTGTTTATGCCTTCCGGGTGTAATGTCTGTAACTCCAAAAACTCTCTCTTTTTTGTCTTTGATTTTCTTTCCAACTTGGATTGTGGTCAATGATATAAATTTTTGATCTGCCAGTCATCCAATGAGTGCCCCGGCGACACAAAGTGTTGACTCACGGGAAAGGGCGTCTTTTTCGTTAGGTCACTTCTGTGTCCATTCATTCTTTTGTTGAATGGTTGGACACTTTCTCCTACGTATTGAGACCCGCAGACGTGACAGTCAAGGAGGTAAACCACATTAGGTGTTTTGCAATTGACATTGCAAAAGATCTTATACTCCTTTCCTGTCGTCTTGCTATGGAACACTTGTGCGTGTTGCAATTGGAGACAGGCAACGCTTGTCACCACATGGTTTACACTGGCCGACCGTCGATGAAGGTCTAGATACTGCAGCTCTGACCAGTGTATCCTTAATGCTTTTAGGTCGCTGGAACACTACAACGGGTGGTTCAGGGAACAACTTGGCCAGCGTTTCACTTTTTTCAATTTATTTCCAATGATGACGGACAATGCCTGAAATTTTCTCTAAAGAAGGATGGTATATATATGTATATATATATATCTTTATTTCTCATAATCAAATTACATGGTAAAGAAATAAATATCAAAAATACAAACATATTTACATTTGTAAACAAAACAATAGCTACATAAGGACATACTTTACTGTTAACTATTCTAATGAATTTACATGATTTACTTATTCAACCACAGAATTTGAACACATCAAGGCACACTATTTTACAGTATTTGGACTACATTTAAACGTATATTGTCTACAATTTGTGTTATTTTGTTCGACCTAAATATTCTAACAGGGAATATACTAAAAGCATAACACCAGCGGTTTTTGAAAATATAAAGTTTTAAATATGTTTTTGACCAGGCTCAAGCTAGCGACCAATAAGGCGATATGTCCAAATCCCAAAAAAAATAAATAAGAGCAAAATGTACTTTAAAAGATTTCTAGCGACCAATAATAAATATATTTCTGTTATTGCACATTCAACACATTGAATCGAGATCTGGGCATACAGGAAATATTTCTGGACCCCCCCCCCCCCCCCCCCCCCCCTCCTCCTCCTCCACAATTTTGTTGTCATCACGTCAATATGTCACATGCAAATTTACATGATGCTTGAATTGGATTAGATTCGTACTGTTGTGATTGATCTAGAAAAAGGGGGAAATGACGATTGATGCATTTTTGCTATGAAAGAGAACAGAAAACAAGCTGTGTCAACTTAACTAATTTATGATTGGATTTTTGCTTGGAGTTTCGGAAAAATCGAGTTTTCCATTGTACTTACTTTGACGACTTTATTGACGAAAACAAAACAAAAATGACAACAGAAAGTTGCCACGTCAAGAAAGAATTAACTCAAAGAACTGTCCAGAGAATGCTGACTCGGACAACACTAAGAGAGCCATATACAATGCTGTTTAATAGATGTTATATTATAATGGTGTTATGAATTTTTCTCTCAAAACATAAATGGTATAATGGATTTTCAATAATATCATATTATAATAAAACAATTGAAATCTTATTAAATGGGTCCATGCAGGTTTTAATCCATTATCGATCCATGAAAGTATATCGACCTCGGACTTCGTCCTCTATGGGATAAAAAAAATCATGTATTGACATGCTATTATTGCATAATCTTTTTATTTTTATTTTGCTGTTGTGTACATATTGAGAGAGGACAATTGAGGAGTGTGTAATAAAATAATCTAAAAGTCTTATGAATAAATGAGAAATGATTTACAAGTACAGATTACCTACCTATTTACTCTGATAACAGCATCCTCAAATACTTAGCCGACAAAAGTATCATGCAGTTGTCTTTGCGTAATTTTTCAAACACATGTTTTCATGAACATCGTTGCAGAAAGATTGATATAAATCTGCCTCAGTCGCATGCCAAGGGCACAAAATATGTATTTTCTGACAGATCGTTATTTAAAATGATCGCAACGTATAATGGAAACTGTCACTGTCACAATCTAGTGGTAAAGATGAAAGAAGGTGAATAAAACAAAGAAACAAACTTGATTGTCGAGATATTGCTGGAACCAAAGACAGTTTGTTGTCTGCTTGAGGCGAAATCTTGTTTTTATTGCCCCTCCCTCTCCCACATATTATCCTCATCCTTTTATGTTAAAATCCGAATAAACAAATAACAAAACTGTTTTTCTAATAAGTATTAACTGTACATGTATGTATATATTTCATGCTACTAATACTGGAATTAAAAACCCCTGGTTGCCTCTTTTTTTTCTTAGTGTCAATGGGAAATCGTTCCCTGCTTTTATTTATTTATTGCTTTGCATTTTTTTTATTTCAAAGATTCCCCAAGTAAAAAATCTAACATAATTACCCTCTTTTTACGTGCAGGTTAAGAACATAATTTAAATTCGAATACCATAACGGTTCACAGGCACTTGTTTCATTCAAAAAATATATGCCCCCTCCTCTTCCTTACTTCAAGGTAAACATCTACCCTTTTCCCCTTCCCCACTTCGCCTCAATATGTTTCGCTTATTTGTGATCCTTTCGCTGACCCAATTATATCGTTACACTCCCCAGATATTTCTCTTTTCGACTGCCACATTTAAATATATCTACCGGGCCCCCCTCAGACAAATTGGACAAGAATAGTCAGCGAATGTGGCTTATTAAAAATTTCAGTCAATGAAACGGATACAACCACTTCCGGATTAAATTGATTTAGAAAATTTAAAAAAGGTGCTTTAAAAATCAAATGTCAGTAATTTGGAGTTGAACATATTTTTATAAACTGCATTGGAACAATTATCTGTATTTCAAAGGCTTACTTTACATTTGAGAGGAGATGATCCTGTGGCATTGTTACACATGGTCGGTCTAGAGAATTCCGAATGCATATGAAAAAATCCAGCGCAAACCGGAAGTGGTTGTATCCGTTTCATTGACTGAAATTTTTAATAAGCTACATTCGCTGACTATTCTTGTCCAATATGTCTGAGGGGGGCCCGTAGATATATTTAAATGTGGCAGTCGAAAAGAGAAATATCTCGGGAGTGTAACGATATAATTGGGTCAGCGAAAGGATCACAAATAAGCGAAAAATATTGAGGCGAAGTGGGAAAGGGGAAAAGGGTAGATGTTTACCTTGAAGTAAGGAAGAGGAAGGGGCATATATTTTTTGAATGATACAAGTGCCTGTGTAACGGTCATGTGGAGGTTTGTCATCAGTAAATTCGTGTGGTTATTTTTCTTCCGCTGTGATATAAGTCACGTTTCCACATTCTCTAAATTATTGTACTTTAAGAATATTCTTATTCTTTATTCTACACCCTCTTATAGGGACATTTTTATATCCTTAGCTTGTTGAAAAATCATATCTCTCACTTACTTCCCTTTACTGATATGTCGTGGTGTGTGAGATCTGATGAAATCCCATTGAGGGTCACATGCGAGTTACCCAATGTACCAGCCAATGACAATGACAGTTGCAAGAATATGAAAATATTACCAAGCTGATGTGCATGCTACGAGCAATTCGAATGGCCGAATAAGGATTGATCATATCATAATATATTCTAGATACGATAACGTAACCCTCAGTTCGCTTGTGCTCCAGTACTGCACAAGCGGACTGAGGGTTACGTTATCGTATCGAAATATATTCATGACATAAGGTCACTCGCATATGATCCGTAATGGGGGTTCCTCAGATATCCAACGCCATGCCATATCAGTAAAGAGGGGCACATGAGTGATTGAGTGATTATTGTTTAACGCCAAATGAACAATTTTTCAGCTATATCATGGCGAGAACAAGTTACTTTTTGATGAGATGACGATGTCCGCTTTGTACTAGACCAACACGCTGAGTTGGATTTTTATAGTGCTAGCTCACTGAAACAACAGTCCGCGGGTAGATATGTCGCTCCACTCCGACACTCTATTCTGATTCTGATACCAATTCTATAGTCTTTGGTTTTACCAGACCGGGGCTCTAACCCACGATTGATTAACATTGAAATAAAAAATAATAATAAATAATAATCTCTAAAAGTGTAATTACATTGCGTCTTTTGTTTACGCAAAACAATTATCCCCATATTTACTTCGTAATTAATTTCGCTCATCTTATTGCAATAAACATGTTGTTCAGACACCTTTAAATTAACGTTTTTAATTGGACTAATCTATAAATCAAATGTTTATAACGTAACACAAAATATAATCAGTCACACAGTTCCTTGGCCTTGGTTACAAATCATTTCTCTTACAAGATTAATTTCAACAGTATCTGGTGGCAGGGGCAACAATGTGTAGAAATAATGATTGGGGAAGGAGATAAGATAAGGATGATTCAAGCTGTCTTCATCCAATCACTGTCACTTCTACTTCTGATTTCATCTCAGATGATAGAATGATTTCCACTTTGACTCATGGTTACTTTTCTCTACGGTTTTTTTTTCTTGTCAATCAGTTCACTTTTTCCAACTACTTTGTACATGATTTTGTTCGTTCCTTTTCTCTTTCTTCGCTGTAGATTATTATAGGCAATCACAGTGAACGCCTTTTCTCTTTCTTCGCTGTAGATTATTATAGGCAATCACAGTGAACGCCTTTTCTCTTTCTTCGCTGTAGATTATTATAGGCAATCACAGTGAACGCCTTTTCTCTTTCTTCGCTGTAGATTATTATAGGCAATCACAGTGAACGCCTTTTCTCTTTCTTCGCTGTAGATTATTATAGGCAATCACAGTGAACGCCTTTTCTCTTTCTTCGCTGTAGATTATTATAGGCAATCACAGTGAACGCCTTTTCTCTTTCTTCGCTGTAGATTATTATAGGCAATCACAGTGAACGCCTTTTCTCTTTCTTCGCTGTAGATTATTATAGGCAATCACAGTGAACGCCTTTTCTCTTTCTCCGCTGTAGATTATTATAGGCAATCACAGTGAACGCCTTATCTCTTTCTTCGCTGTAGATTATTATAGGCAATCACAGTGAACGCCTTTTCAAGAGTTTGAGTGTCTAAGCAAGCGTTCACTTGTTTGGATAGTTCTCAACGTAGACAACGTTATGAGCATCAAATACATGTAACATACCTCACAAAATACAACATGTCTGGGATACATGTATAACACTTGTGAGAAGAACACGGCTGCTGTATTCTGAAAGTGCAGTCAAACCTGTATATAAAGGGCGCACAAGGGAACCCGAAAATGTGTCCTTTTTGAGCGAGCAGGTGCCCTTTATTTACAGGTTAGAATTATATGTAGGGTTCATTAATGGGGAATATAAGACTGCCCTTTATAGACAATGATTTGTTATATAGAGGTGACTAGACTGACAATTGCCTGTCTCAATCTAATGGATATAGAGGTACGAGCCAGGGAACAGAATTCGTCAGTTTAAGAGGTGCCCTGTAAGATAGGTTTGACTGTATATATCTACTTCGATCGAAAGAAGTTAAACGCCACCCTATATTCTTTATCTGATTTAAATATACTAAGAATTTTATCATTATTGTAGCTTTCCTTGTTAGCAACAACCATCTTTCAAGGAAATTAAGATATGAAACATATGCACTGAAATATCGAATCAACTGAGAAATATACTCAAAATACAGGTACTGCTGGAATGTTGCTATACATGGAAAGTTCACAATGGGAAAATTTAAATCATATTTCTTGTCGTAAAGTTTCGTTCTCAACCGGTCAACACTATCAATTTCTAGATGTAGGACAAGGCATATAGCACACCTAGCTGCCTGTAGTATCAAGTATTTTAAGTTCAAGTGGATATATGTGAACAACATTGTTTAATAAAAACTTTGTAATATTCAGTGATAGGAGTGAGCGAGTAATTGTTTTTTAACGCCAGCTCAGCAATTTTTCAGCTATAGCATGGCGAGATCAAGTTAACTTTCAATGAGATGATGATAAGGTCCGCTTTGTATTAGACCAACACGCCTAGTTGGATTTTGATAGTGCTAGTTCACTGAAACAACAGACAGCGGATAGACATGTCTCCCATCTCGGACACATTATCCTGATTCCGAGTCAACCAGTCTTTGCTTTTTCTGCGTGCCTAGCGGAGAAGCAACAAATACCAATTTTATAGTCTTTGGTTTGACCCGATCAGGGCTCGAACCCACGATCTACCGACCTCGAGGTGAGCTTTACCATTACACCACCGATGTGGTTCAGTGATAGGACATCATCTATATAGTGGAAAGGACCGGGTTCGCTTCCTTTCTATTTCCTTGAGAAACATGCACCTGCATAACATAATCTGCTTCATACGAGTAATAAGTCGCCAAGAAGATGAACACAGTTGGTACCCATAGGAATACCGATTCTCTGTTGAAAAATACGCCTACCAAGCATAACATATGTTTTCAATCAAAAGATGAAGCATTTTGATGATGTCAGTTTCAGATGATTATCAGTTAGAATCAGTGATTTAAATAAGACCGTGTCCCTTACTACGACGGGCATTATTTTTTTTATGAAATATAACTGAACTAACTCTTTTATTCTGCCTTTTAGTTAGGAGTGAAGAACATTTGTTTAGAGGGTAAAGTCAAATGTCTTAATGCTAGTACATTGAGAAGCGTGACCTTGGATGTATAAACTATAACATATCTTAAGAATTTTTCAGAATTCACATCTGCTTCACACCACCCTGGTATCACACTTGCATATGTGAAGCCCGGTTTTGACCTTTGATCGAATAAATGTTAAAATTCATGGTTAGCTGGGAGGAAATCCTTGTTACATTTCAAACCCAAGTATATGGTTGACATGTAGAACTTAAGGCTTTAGATACTGTCAAATGATGGAAAGGTTATATTCTTTGCATCATTTGACAGTATCTAAAGCCTTAAGTTCTACATGTCAACCATATAACTAGAGTCTGAAATACATGTTTTCACCCATTACGAGAAGCTGCATTCGATATCATGAACAAGTTAAATAATGCGTTGAGACATATTTTGAGATAGTGAATACATAAACATGTGTACCTTCCTTTCAAACACAAGTTTATACGCGCAACACGAGAAAATACAATTTAAAAGGAAATTCTTCAAAACTTTGCATATGAAAAATCGCATATCGGCATTTCGATCGGACCGATTTTGAAGAAGTTGTTGCCCTTTTTTAATTAATATATTTCATCATAATGGGTATGGGCATGTTTTTCCGTACAAAAACAACCGTCAATTCTCTTTTATATTTGTATGGACAAAGAAGTAATTCGTTGATGTTTCACGTGTTTTACAATGTTAATGGCAACCTTTCCTTTTCAATAAAAATTCAGAAGAAAATAAAATAATAATGGCATTTTTCATTAAGACCTTGACATTCATTTTTTAAAGAAAGAGTAGTATATTTCACAAACTAATAATGCCCCTCAATTTAACAAGATTTTGATCTTTTTCAATCGCTTGTTTTGAATTCTTATCTAATGCCGGGTGTCCCTTAAGACAGTTTCAAGAGATACAAAATTCGTGTATCTACTTGATTTATCTAGTGGGACCCCAGGAGACGCCCTTAACCATTATCATTTGCAAAGACTTTAATACTTATTGCGTTTTAATCGGCTTTCCATCGAAAAAAATTGCTATAAAGACAAATATTTGAAATAAAGATAAAATATAATTATCAAAAAACCATAGCTTAACAAGAATGTTAGCAACACGGGACTATACCAGCAGACTTCACGTGGCGTTGTCGATATAGTCTGCTGTTCTTCGAGAAACTCTGGTAAAATGAAAAAGCAAGTCATTGCAATTTGCTCTCTGTATGATACGTAATTGACAATCATTTAAAACACCTGCATGTGATTCACGAAGGTGACGCATCAATTTCGGTTGCAATAATGTTTTCAAAAACCACTTAAGATCATATGATTAATATTATATATGCAGCATAGGGAGGTAAATAATGATACTGTGTGTTATGACTGTATGAGTGATGAAGCAGCAACAGAGTGAGCTGTTATATATTTATAACTATCCAATAATATATATCACAAATTGATTCACATGTTCATTTCTCTCACTTTCGTTTATCATTCATTTCAGGATAGTAGTAGTGTTTAGCTCCATCATTTATTACAGTTCAACATACCAAAAATTCAATTGTATTTGTCACAGGGGCCGGTAACAATCATCACACGAAATGATCTAAACCCCTATTATAAACTGGTATAGTTAGGGCATGTCTTGGGAGGTGCGGGGCCCAATAGTTCTCTAAAACCTGCAGTCTGTTGTTGTGTGTACTTGAACAGCCGAGAGTAGATATCCCCAGTGCGGGGCCCAATTGTTCTCTAAAACCTGCAGTCTGTTGTTGTATGTACTTGAACAGTCGAGAGTAGATAGCCCCAGTGCGGGGCCCAATTGTTCTCTAAAACCTGCAGTCTGTTGTTGTGTGTACTTGAACAGCCGAGAGTAGATAGCCCCAGCGCGGGGCCCAATTGGGAGCAATTGGTCAAATTGGCTTAAGGCCGGTCCTGGGTATAGTAGCAGGGGTTTTGGTCATTGCGTGCAATGATTGTTGCCGGTCTCTGTGGTATTTGCCAAAAAGTTAAAGAGTACTCGGTCTTAATTTCCCCAAGAAAATATTCTAACCAAATAATTCTTGATCAATTCATTTTTTTGTATACAAATTTATACTTAAAAAGGTACATTTTTTTGCATAGTCAGCAACATCACTAACGTCATGCAGTGACATCAGACGATAATAACTTCTATTGTTGATTCGTTGTACATAATCTTTTTAGGATTATGAAAATTCTGGTTAACGGACACAGACATGTGAGATGTGACGTACAATGCATCCCGCCATTCATTCCAAATATAATCGAATAAGAAAGGAAAACACAAATCCTTTGCATATTCTCTATTCTCTTAAGAATATCTTTGTCTCAGAAGGAGAAAGGAGATATATGGTGTGATTGTTTTTATATCATATCTGTTTTTATTACAAATCTTCGTGTATTTCAAATCCAGAAATCGCTTAAATGCGTGAGTTTCAGATTCCCGACTTCCACCAGGAGCATCCCTTGACTCACTGGCATCCGTAGACATCCATATAATATTAAGCCACTCGACACTTACATTGTACATACACTTTATTTTACTCTTGCTACGCCACTGAATTTTAAGGAATGAATGGTCAAGTTTGAAATCTTTTATCTGAGTTTAACAGTAACAGTATGTATATTACATGTGGAGCGGGAACTGCTAACCCTTCCGGAGCACCTGAGTTTACCCCGGTTTTTAGTGGGGTTCGTGTTGCTAGATCTTTACTTTTCTGTATAATGTTTTGTAGATCATTGTTTATCCGTTTGTACTTTTTCTTATGGCCATTTTGTTGCCTGTCCTTCTTCGATTTACGGCTTCTGGTCACCTCTTTGATATCTTTAAACTTTTCTTACTTTGATGACGATGCATCAGTTACCAACATTCAATCCGGCCAGTTTTCCTGTTTGACCATCGGTGGTTATTTAGTTGACCGCTAATGTAACAATAGAACAAGATTCTATCTCCGAAATATGTAATGTATCCAATGGTATTCGTCTGAGCGTGCACCCCTCGCATCATAAACCCACGAACTACCAACTGAGTCGAAGGAGATCTCTACTAAAGCAGCTAGCAGAGGATGATTATAAACCTACTGCTGTTGACATAGGCTTGGGTAGATGAGTGTACGGTAAGATATCATGCAGTGGTACCAGATCGTTTCCTTTTGCAGTGGTAACTTTCCTTTTTTTGGGAAGATGTGCAGTTGATACGTCGTCCATCTAGAGGTACAGTAAGTGGACATAATTGTTCGTCACCTCTAGATGCATGTATTTCCAAAAAATTATACAGATGTTATTTCCTGACCATTTTTTCTGGAATTTCCGCTCATAAGCGCAAAATGTTTTGGGAGTGAGTGAGTGCTTGTTGTTTAACGCCAATTCAGCAATTGTTCAGCTATATCATGGCGAGAACAAGTTAATTTTCAATGAGATGATGATGAGGTCCGCTTTGTACTAGACCAACACACTGAGTTGGATTTTTATAGTGCTAGCTCACTGAAACAATAGTCCGCGGATAGACATGTCGCTCCACTCGGACACACTATCCGAGCCAACCCGTCTTTGTTCTTTCTCCTTAATGCTGCGTGCTTAGCGGAGAAGCAACAAATACCAATTTTATAATCTTTTGTTTGATCCGAACGGAACTCGAAGCCACGATCTACCTCACTTGAGGTGAGCACGCTAACCATTACGCCACCGATGCGGTTTTGGAGTTTTTCATCATAATCTTCATATACACATGTAGGTTTTTTTTATTCATAGTTGTCAACTTTTAGCAATTTAAATTGTCTTGAATTCTTGAAGTTCAAAAATACGATAATTATATAGTAGTTTGTCAGTTTCAAATTAAGATTTGTGTTTAAACCGTGATTAAAAAAATCTTAAATCATAAAATTATCTGTGAAGATTATGAAAAAAAATTTCAAAGCAATTTGCGTTTGTGAGTTGTCAGCAAAAATTGTCAAGAAATGACCTATGGCTAGGTATGATTAAATTTTTTTTTTTATATGAACTTTATAGCGAAAAATCAGAGATGACGAACAGTTATGTCCACTTATTGTAGAATGTTCGAAATACAAATACTAGAGGCTCAGCACTGAGTTGAGCCTGTGTCACTCACCTTTCATTCTGTTTTGAGGAAACTTAATACAGATCCTTCCATAGGTGCTTCTTACCAAATTTCAGCTCATTTTGGCCAAGCAGTTTCAGAGAAGAAGATTTTTAGAAATCGACCAATCTAAAACAAGAATTGCCTGTGGCAGCCATGTTTGTTAATGGATCAAAACGAAATGAGCAATCTCTATAGAGGACCTTCCATAGATGCTTCTTACCAAGTTTCATATCATTTGGCCAAGTGGTTTCAGAGGAAAAGCTGTTTTAGAAATCGACCAATAAGAAACAAGAATTGCATAAGACGGCCATATTTGTTAACGGATCAAAATGGAATAATCAATTCCCATAGAGGACCTTCCATAGATGCTCCCTACCATGTTTCGGTCCATTTAGCCAAGCTGTTTCAGAGTAGAAGATTTTTAGAAATCGACCAATCAGAAACAAAAATTGTCTGTGACGGCCATGTTTGTTAATGGATCGGGACAAAATGAGCAATCGTAACAGAGGACTTTCCATAGATGCTTCCTACCAAGTTTCGGTTCATTTGACCAAACGGTTTCAGAGGAGAAGAATCTAAAAAAATCAGCCAATCAGAACAAGAATCGCCTGTGGCGGCCATGTTTGTTAACGGATCGGGACGAAATGAGCAATATTTATAGAGGACCTTCCATAGATGCTTCCTACCAAGTTTCGGTTCATTTGGCCAAGCGGTTTCAGAGGAGAAGAATTTTAAAAATCAGCCAATCAGAAACAAGAATCGCCTGTGGTGGCGATGCTTGTTAACGGATCGGGACGAAATGAGCAATCTTTACAGAGGACCTTCCATAGATGCTTCCTACCAAGTTTCGGTTCATTTGGCCAAGCGGTTTCAGAGGAGAAGATTTTTACAAATCTGTATAGAGATAAATGCATTTTGAATACAGATATCTATATTTAAGCAAGAGTTATCTTTCTTTTCACAGAAGATATTTTAGAAATCAACCAATCTGAAACAAGAATTGCCTGTGGCGGCCATGTTTGTTACCTAATCGGGACAAAATGAGCAAACTTTATAGAGGACCTTCCATAGATGCTTCCTACCAAGTTTCGGTTCATTTGGACAAGCGGTTTCAGAGGAGAAGAATTTTTTAAATCGGCCTACCAGAAACAATACCGGTAATTGCCTGTGGCTGCCATGTTTGTTAATGGGTCGGGACGAAATGATGAATCTTTATAGAGGACCTTCCATAGATGCTTCCTACCAAATTTCAGTTCATTTGGGAAAGCGGTTTCAGAGGAGAAGATTTTTTTAGAAATCAACCAATCAGAAACAAGAATGGCCTGTGGCGGCCATGTTTGTTAACGGCTCGGAACTAAATGAGCAATCTTAATAGTGGACCTTGCAAGGATGCTTCCTACCAAGTTTTGATTCATTTGGCCGGGCAGTTTCAGAGAAGAAGATTTTTTTTAGAAATCAACCAATCAGAAACGAGAATGGCCTGTGGTGGCCATGTTTGTTAACGGATCGGGACGAAATGAGCAATCTTTATAGAGGACCGCCCATAGATGCTTCCTACCAAGTTTCGGTTCATTTGGCCAAGCAGATTCAGAGGAGAAGAATTTTAAAAATCAGCCAATCAGAAACAAGAATCGCCTGTGGCGGCGATGCTTGTTAACGGATCGGGACGAAATGAGCAATCTTTACAGAGGACCTTCCATAGATGCTTCCTACCAAGTTTCGGTTCATTTGGCCAAGCGGTTTCAGAGGAGAAGATTTTTACAAATCTGTATAGAGATAAATGCATTTTGAATACAGATATCTATATTTAAGCAAGAGTTATCTTTCTTTTCACAGAAGATATTTTAGAAATCAACCAATCTGAAACAAGAATTGCCTGTGGCGGCCATGTTTGTTACCTAATCGGGACAAAATGAGCAAACTTTATAGAGGACCTTCCATAGATGCTTCTTACCAAGTTTCGGTTCATTTGGACAAGCGGTTTCAGAGGAGAAGAATTTTTTTAATCGGCCTACCAGAAACAATACCGGTAATTGCCTGTGGCGGCCATGTTTGTTAATGGGTCGGGACGAAATGATGAATCTTTATAGAGGACTTTCCATAGATGCTTCCTACCAAATTTCAGTTCATTTGGGAAAGCGGTTTCAGAGGAGAAGATTTTTTTAGAAATCAACCAATCAGAAACAAGAATGGCCTGTGGCGGCCATGTTTGTTAACGGCTCGGAACTAAATGAGCAATCTTAATAGAGGACCTTGCAAGGATGCTTCCTACCAAGTTTTGATTCATTTGGCCGGGCAGTTTCAGAGAAGAAGATTTTTTTTAGAAATCAACCAATCAGAAACGAGAATGGCCTGTGGTGGCCATGTTTGTTAACGGATCGGGACGAAATGAGCAATCTTTATAGAGGACCGCCCATAGATGCTTCCTACCAAGTTTCGGTTCATTTGGCCAAGCAGTTTCAGAGGAGAAGAATTTTAAAAATCAGCCAATCAGAAACAAGAATCGCCTGTGGCGGCGATGCTTGTTAACGGATCGGGACGAAATGAGCAATCTTTACAGAGGACCTTCCATAGATGCTTCCTACCAAGATTCGGTTCATTTGGCCAAGCGGTTTCAGAGGAGAAGATTTTTACAAATCTGTATAGAGATAAATGCATTTTGAATACAGATATCTATATTTAAACAAGAGTTATCTTTCTTTTCACAGAAGATATTTTAGAAATCAACCAATCTGAAACAAGAATTGCCTGTAGCGGCCATGTTTGTTAACTAATCGGGACAAAATGAGCAATCTTTATAGAGGACCTTCCATAGATGCTTCCTACCAAGTTTTGGTTCATTTGGACAAGCAGTTTCAGAGGAGAAGATTTTTTTTAAACGGCCTACCAGAAACAATAATTACCTGTGGCGGCCATGTTTGTTAATGGATCGGGACGAAATGATGAATCTTTATAGAGGACCTTCCATAGATGCTTCCTACCAAATTTCAGTTCATTTGGGAAAGCAGTTTCAGAGGAGAAGATTTTTTAGAAATCAACCAATCAGAAACAAGAATGGCCTGTGTCGGCCATGTTTGTTAACGGATCGGAACTAAATGAGCAATCTTTATAGAGGACCGCCCATAGATGCTTCCTACCAAGTTTCGATTCATTTGGCCAAGCAGTTTCAGAGGAGAAGATTTTTTTAAATCGGCCAATCAGAAACAAGAATTGCCTGTGGCGGCCATGTTTGTTAATGGATCGGAACAAAATGAGTAATCTTTATAGGGTTAGGATTATGGTGTTTAACGCCATTTTCAACAAATTTGCAATCTTTATAAAGGACCTTCCATAGATACTTCCTACCAAGTTTCAGTTCATTTGGCTGAGGGTTTTCAGAGGAGAAGATTAAAATGTGAAAAGTTAACGGACGACAGACGACGGACGACAGACGATGGACGACGGACGACGGACGACGGACGCCAAGTAATGGCAAAAGCTCACCTTTCCTTTGGCAAGGTGAGCTAATAAGGGAGGTGATATTTTCATTCAATAAGGCATCGGACTGTTTGATTCAAGAGTACACAAATCATTAGCAAAGTTTCATTGCGCGGACCGCCTAGAGGACACCTGTTCAAAAATTGTTACTTCGGAAAGATATCAAATTCAGTCCGTTATTATTTCTAAATTAATATCTTTTTTTCTACCGGAAGTTATCGTATTATTTATGAAAATGTCAAATGACCAATAGATTTTAAATTTATAGCCATATAATGGCAGGTGAAGAAAATTCGCCGCTCTTAGCAGATACAGATGCAGACGATTATAACTATCCTAACCCCAGAAAAAGAATTTCCAACGTTCCACCTGAGCTGAAAGGTGTTACAAATGTGAATGGAAACATAAAGGCCAGCTCGTCCTCGTCTTCCATTGTGGTCGATTTTGACTATGTTGTTTGTGTTTTTGTTGTCACATTTGACACCCGATCAGGTATTAAATGTCAGAATAAATTACTAAGATCAGGCGCGACCTGATAATTAAGCGATAGAAAGGCTAGTCGTATTGTCATTACTAGTATTAAACTTGCGTTTACACCAAACCACAGATATACGGGGATAGGGCCCCTTTTTGGGTTACTCACGTCCCTTTTTTGACAATTTTTTTTATCTATCAATACACTATATATTGATAGTAACCAAATGTGTATAGAAAACTGCAGTGGATAGTAAGTTAATGTTATTAACCGCACTCTGAGAATTGGAAAAAATACTTCTAATGAGAAGGGGGGTGGGGTACCCAAAGGGGGTCCTATCCCCGTGTAACTGTGCACCAAACTACAGAGTGGACAAAACACCATCGAAAATATTTGGACGATTCCAATTTACCCATATATTTCATATAGAACAACAATTTTACAAAAACTTGTACTGAAGTCAATTCTTGTCCAATTTGAGACAGAACAATAACGTCGTGTGATGGGTTTTCGTACTATTATCGATTTTCCGATATAGCGATTAACAGTGTTAACCCTTCATTCATATGACGATTGGAATTTTCAAAGAATGGCTAGTTAAATATTTCTTTGTACATAAGATTGTTTTAAAAAGCCATTCTTGTATTTTAATATACTCTCGATTATCTGGCAACTTTTGCTGTCAGTAAAATGGCGTCATATGTTTTCGTATGAAGTAAAAACAGGGCCGATATACGGGATGGAAACGAATATAAAATCCGGAAATGGCTGGTTTTAAAATTTCATGGTTCTGGCCACCTACAAATCATACTACATCTAAATAAAATAACAGAATGTTTGAAAATGACCACTTTCAAAATTGTGTTTACTTTTGATGTTTTTTTTAGTGCTGAAACCACATGCACTACAAAGTGACATGTATTTTATATAAGAAACAGGCACATTTCAGTCAGCTCTTTTGTTTATAAGTACGATCAGTGACCCCATGACAGTCACATGACAGGAAGAGCCGGTGTCTGAGAGGCAGACAACATAGTTCAATTTTATATAGCCCTTCTAGATTTTTTTCCAGCTACTTTATAAATGAAGTAAATTTTTAGCATTACAAAAAGTATGGTTCAGTAGGTAGGTTCACTATTTTTGGTACTTACGTCTTTAAAAGCAACCTTGAACATTTTTGACAGATGTCACGTTGGAGTCCTGTTTACGTTCCAGAAATAGAAATCGGAAGACACGTCAAAAATAACGTGTGCACTGTGGAAATAAAAATAAAATGGATGATACGAAAACATATGACATACGAAAACATATACCGGGACGATATGTTTATAATAGTACTTTTTAAATAATTTGTCTACAAAATTACTCTTATTGTGTATCGTTTTGAGCGAAATTAATTTAGTTTTGTGTTTAACTTGTCTATTCTCAAAATGTTTATCTTATAAATTTATAAAGTGGTCGTGATCGTATGTTAGTTGAATTTACAACTACCTGTGCAATCAGTGCCTATCACCACTAAAGTTGTGAGTTCAAACCCTGTTCATGGCGAAATGCATTCAATACAACATTATATAGTAAAGTTTGTTAGTGACCTGCGACAGGTCGATGGTTTTCTCTGGGTACTCCGATTTCCTCCACCAATAGAACTGACCGCTACAATTTAACTGAAATATTGTTGAAAGTGGTGTTAAGCACCATAAACTTAACCAATATTAAAATCACACGAAATGTCTGTACATGTCAGTGTATACGTAATGTCTGTACATGTCAGTGTATACGTAATGTCTGTACATGTCAGTGTATACGTAATGTCTGTACATGTCAGTGTATACGTAATGTCTGTACATGTCAGTGTATACGTAATGTCTGTACATGTCAGTGTATACGTAATGTCTGTACATGTCAGTGTATACGTAATGTCTGTACATGTCAGTGTATACGTAATGTCTGTACATGTCAGTGTATACGTAATGTCTGTACATGTCAGTGTATACGTAATGTCTGTACATGTCAGTGTATACGTAATGTCTGTACATGTCAGTGTATACGTAATGTCTGTACATATCAGTGTATACGTAATGTCTGTACATGTCAGTGTATACGTAATGTCTGTACATGTCAGTGTATACGTAATGTCTGTACATGTCAGTGTATACGTAATATGTCAGTGTATACGTAATGTCTGTACATGTCAATGTATGCGTAATGTCTGTACATGTCAGTGTATACGTAATGTCTGTACATGTCAGTGTATACGTAATGTCTGTACATGTCAGTGTATACGTAATGTCTGTACATGTCAGTGTATATGTAATGTCTGTACATGTCAGTGTATACGTAATGTCTGTACATGTCAGTGTATACGTAATGTCTGTACATGTCAGTGTATACGTAATGTCTACATGTCTGTATACGTAATGTCTGTACATGTCAGTGTATACGTAATGTCTGTACATGTCAGTGTATACGTAATGTCTGTACATGTCAGTGTATACGTAATGTCTGTACATGTCAGTGTATACGTAATGTCTGTACATGTCAGTGTATACGTAATGTCTGTACATGTCAGTGTATACGTAATGTCTGTACATGTCAGTGTATACGTAATGTCTGTACATGTCAGTGTATACGTAATGTGTCCATTTTTTCCAGCTAACACCATTCCAGTAATAATTTTGATAAAACATGTAAAAAAAAAAGAATCACATCATTATGTATATTAACATAGGCTTTTCAAAATATTGCAAAACTTCCATTTTAATTTTTGTCTGAGTGAATGAAATTGAATAATATACACCTATTTACTAGCTATCAGGACAATAGAAAGTTTGTTTAATTTCACCCATACATCAACTATTAACTGACACAAAGCACAAAAGAATATGGACTTGGGTACCGTTAAGGGCTTAGGGTTACACCTTGGTAACCATTTTGGTTATATTATGAAGAGAAAGTTAAAAGAGTGATGATCAACAATTGAACATAATAAAGTGAAAAACCACCTCTCAATTAAAATCATTGAACACAAAAAAAATATGACTACAACATATGACTAAGTAAAGAGTTCTAATGTTAAGTGACATTATCATAATATTTCATTAAATTTTCAATGAATTTAGTTTAATTTTGAAGGAAATATGGTAGAATGGTGCCAGCCTGAAGAATTTGAACTTGATGGTGTTGAGTTTAAAGCTATGGTCAGTGGTTCACATACACTGCTTAAAGATTTTGTGTAAGTTTTTGGATATTTAGAATTTCACTTTGTCCTAAAAACAAAGTTTTCTGCCATATCAAGATTGTGTATAGGTTGCTTGTAAAGTCACATCACATTCATAAAAAAAAACTTTTTCCAATAACACAGTTGTCAGCCATATTCCATTAACGATTTTGTACAAACTACTGAAAATCCTCAAAATACATACTGGTAATGTTCATACTAAAATTTTGTCATAAAATATACATTGTAGGCATCTGTCATATAAAGATTTTGTGTGAGTTGTCTTTAAATTTTGCATCACATTCATAAAAAACGTTATCCCATAACACAGTACAGTCATGTTATTATACAAGTCTTGGTGACAAATATCAGATCAAGAATATATTTGATTTGTACATGTATTTGCAGTTTTTTCTGCAAATGCCAGCAGCAAATTTATTTGCATTGTAAAATATTTTTCAGACAATTCCTGTTCCTAAATACATTCCTCCACAGAAATTTGCTATAATGCTGAAGAGGTGTTTTTTAAGATTATGGAAGTGATTAGGAAAACAAGTGACAGGCCATGACATTTTTTAAAATGTCAATGTACTTTTGGAGAATTTATTTCTTATGAAATCTATATACCCAAAGTATATGAAATTTAACTTGGAGAACAAATGGACTCCATCAGAAATTCTTATTTTACCATCTTTGCCAAAAGACTACCTATCTTCTTAAGTCAAAATACAGTTTTATGAACAAATCTTTAGAACTATAGTCTAGCTAGCAGATTATCATTTAAAACATTCTTTTTATGTTTCAGGTATTTCCGTAAAGATAATTTGTATGGTTTAGCTTGTTTTGAGAATATGCATGTTGATAGTGAAATAGAGAGAGGAGCTAGGATGAAATCTGTTGGCATTCTGTCAACTTCCTATACCAACCTATATAGACATATGCAGTTTTTAGAAACACAAGTTAGGTAAGATACTTCCATGTCCTGGATATCTCTTCTGTTTCAATGAACTTTCTGAACTCTTTAATGGCTGATAAATTATGGGAGTTAATAATAAATGCTACTTGCAACAATAAATTAGGTTACAGGTATATTGTGGCAGTTAGTTGTATAAGTGGAGGCCTAGGAAAACTGGAGTACTACCACCAATATTCCACAAGTAACCAACAAACCTCATCACATGAACTTTGAGTTTCAAATTATAACCTGTCTGACCATCTGAGACCATCTTATTTCAAGCAGTAGTGAAAAAACGTGCATCATATACTCTTCAATTTCTTATAAAAATGTAATAAGAAATTATTTTAAAGGGAGCCGATGTCTTTGTTTAATTGGTGTTTAACACCAACTTTAGCAGTATTTCAGCTATATCATGGTGATTATATTGTATTAATGTTGACGTGTTGGATTTCAAGAATTCAATATGGTGGTTCATTCACACTAGAACCTATAGTTACGACATGTCAACTGTGGATTTGACTGCCAATAAAAACATGTGTTATTTAATTAGTGCATCAAAAAGATGATTGACACAAATGTTAGATGTGGTAATTGATCATGTAATACATACCAATAAACAGTGATGCTAAAAAATATCACCAACCACAGCATGTATCTCTCCCCCTGTTCATCTCAAACTTCACAACACATAAAGAAGACAACAACAGAAGCTGGTGGAGGTATTGATGATGGCAAGACATAAGATGTAAAAAGTTTAAAGATTTCAAACTTAAACAGGGGGGGGGGGGGGTATTTATCACCACTTTGAACAATATTTCAGTTTTATTGGTGCACTAACAAACTTTATCACATAATGTTGTATCGAGTATACCCACCATAAGCAGGATTCAAACTAACAACTTTTGTGGAGATAGGCACAGATTGCATAGGTAGTTGTAATTGTAAATATAACAATATGATCTTGACCATGGCATGATGACCCCTCCCCTTTTTCAAACTAAAATACAATAGTTTTATGAACACCATCACCACAGAAACAAGGACTGAAGTAGTATTCCAGTGTATCTAATAATTTATTTGAATTTCTTCTGTTTTATATCAGACATCAGTTGGAGACACCAGGAAAGTATGCTCATTTAGAGGTGTTTTATCAAGACAAGAAAGGAACACTAAGTAGTAATACAACCATCCCCCCACAGGTGACCCCGCCCTCCTCATCATCTACTCCTAGTCGAGAATTACTACCTGAAATGAAGGTATTCATCATATTAGGCCAAGAATAAAAATACCTGTGTTTCCACTAACATGTTCTAAAATATTAGGGTCAGTAGGTAGGAAAAAGATTTTATTTTTTTTAAATATTTTTAGCTAGTTTCTACAGGGGACACATTCTGACTATAATAGTGCTTGTTCAAAATGGCAAAAAAAACTTTAGGGTAGGCACAAAAAATTAGGGTCGGTAGGGTTAGCGGAAAAACATGTAATTTTTTTTTTGCCTAAGTAGAATTAGTTTTTATTTATGAATCAAATCAAATTAATGCATCGTTTGTGTAATGGTCAGCATGCTTTTCTTGAGTTCAACCAAAGACTATGAAATTGGTATTTATTGCTTCTCTTCTAAGCATGCAGCATTAAGGATAAAGAGTAAGGACGGGTTGTCTTGAAACCAGAATAATGTGTCCTAGTGGATCGACCTGTCTACCTACAGACTGTTGTATCAGACTATGAAAGTCCCACTAAGAGTCTTGGTCTAGTTTTACAGTGTACATCCCAATATCAGGATTACAATATACAATCTTGTGGAGAAAGCACAGAGCTAACAGAATCACTTTTAAAGACAAGAAAATACAGATCACACAGAATTACTTTTAAGACGAGGATAATTATATTGATTGATCAATAATTACATCTGTATCATGATCAGTTGACCAGTATTTCAGCTACCGGTATACTCATGATGAGAGGTAATTTACAAACATTAAATCCAGCAAAAAGGTGGCTAATAGCTATGGGTTCTTTTATTGCTACAGTTAAAAGGTGGCTAATAGCTATGGGTTCTTTTACTGCTACAGTTAAAAGGTGGCTAATAGCTATGGGTTCTTTTATTGCTACAGTTAAAAGGTGGCTAACAGCTATGGGTTCTTTTACTGCTACAGTTAAAAGGTGGCTAATAGCTATGGGTTCTTTTATTGCTACAGTTAAAAGGTGGCTAACAGCTATGGGTTCTTTTACTGCTACAGTTAAAAGGTGGCTAACAGCTATGAGTTCTTTTACTGCTACAGTTAAAAGGTGGCTAACAGCTATGGGTTCTTTTACTGCTACAGTTAAAAGGTGGCTAACAGCTATGGGTTCTTTTACTGCTACAGTTAAAAGGTGGCTAACAGCTATGGGTTCTTTTACTGCTACAGTTAAAAGGTGGCTAACAGCTATGGGTTCTTTTACTGCTACAGTTAAAAGGTGGCTAACAGCTATGAGTTCTTTTACTGCTACAGTTAAAAGGTGGCTAACAGCTATGAGTTCTTTTACTGCTACAGTTAAAAGCTGGCTAACAGCTATGGGTTTTTTTTTGACTGCTACAGTTAAAAGGTGGCTAAGAGCTATGAGTTCTTTTACTGCTACAGTTAAAAGGTGGCTAACAGCTATGGGTTCTTTTACTGCTACAGTTAAAAGCTGGCTAACAGCTATGGGTTTTTTTTTGACTGCTACAGTTAAAAGGTGGCTAACAGCTATGGGTTCTTTTACTGCTACAGTTAAAAGCTGGCTAACAGCTATGGTTTTTTTTTTACTGCTATAGTTAAAAGGTGGCTAACAGCTATGGGTTCTTTTTTGACTGCTACAGTTAAAAGGTGGCTAACAGCTATGGGTTCTTTTACTGCTACAGTTAAAAGCTGGCTAACAGCTATGGGTTTTTCTTTGACTGCTACAGTTAAAAGGTGGCTAACAGCTATGGGTTCTTTTACTGCTACAGTTAAAAGGTGGCTAACAGCTATGGGTTCTTTTACTGCTACAGTTAAAAGGTGGCTAACAGCTATGGGTTCTTTTTTGACTGCTACAGTTAAAAAGTGGCTAACAGCTATGGGTTCTTTTACTGCTACAGTTAAAAGGTGGCTAACAGCTATGGGTTCTTTTACTGCTACAGTTAAAAGGTGGCTAACAGCTATGGGTTCTTTTTTGACTGCTACAGTTAAAAGGAGAGATAATGGATAGAGGTGGAAAGTTTTGTTCTTTGTACAGAAAACTTGCAGCAGCTCTTAAACCAGAAACATCCGATCAGCCTGATTGGGAGATGGCATGCACATTAAAATGTCATTATTTATAGTAAAGTGGGCTGGGAGTTACTGATAAACAACAGCTGATAATGGTAAACATAAGCTCAATGACATGAATGAGAACTCGTACGTGAATATATAAACACAACATCAAACACATAAAATTAGATTTCTAAATTTTCATACTTAAAATGTTACGTCTTTAAGAGGTAATAGATGTATGGAGCTGTTGTTGGTGACACGTTGCAAGACAAATATTTCAACCTTATACATTATCATCTGTTTAGTTTGTTGCAATGAAAAAGTCCATCCATCTGTAATAATGCAACTATTATACCAAACTGATTGATTGTGAACTTGGTCTTGAATATATCTGAAGTATTGCTCCCTTGATGTTACAACTGTACATTAATTTTAAGCCAAGAACAGATAATTCTATTTTTAGTAATAACAAATCTTATGCAACTACAAATTGTACAGTTAAACCTGTTTAAACCGATCCTCCTTTTTGCCCAGATTTTCTGTTCAGAATAGACAGGTGTTCGCTTTATACAGGTTAAGATAACAAAGATTTCCTACATTGGAACTTTATTTAATGCGCAGTTTATATAGGATTATGGTTTATTTAGGGTTCAGTTTTGACAAGTAGTTTATATAGGATTATGGTTTATTTAGGGTTCAGTTTAGACAAGTAGTTTATATAGGATTATGGTTTATTTAGGGTTCAGTTTAGACAAATAGTTTATATAGGATTATGGTTTATTTAGGGTTCAGTTTAGACAAGTAGTTTATATAGGATTATGGTTTATTTAGGGTTCAGTTTAGACAAATAGTTTATATAGGATTATGGTTTATTTAGGGTTCAGTTTAGACAAGTAGTTTATAGGATTATGGTTTTTTTAGGGTTCATTTTAGACAAGTAGTTTATTTAGGGTTCAGTTTAGACAAGTAGTTTATATAGGATTATGGTATATTTAGGGTTCAGTTTAGACAAGTAGTTTATATAGGATTATGGTTTATTTAGGGTTCATTTTAGACAAGTAGTTTATATAGGATTATGGTTTATTTAGGGTTCAGTTTAGACAAGTAGTTTATATAGGATTATGGTTTATTTAGGGTTCAGTTTAGACAAGTAGTTTATATAGGATTATGGTTTATTTAGGGTTCAGTTTAGACAAGTAGTTTATATAGGATTATGGTTTATTTAGGGTTCAGTTTAGACAAGTAGTTTATATAGGATTATGGTTTATTTAGGGTTCAATTTAGACAAGTAGTTTATATAGGATTATGGTTTATTTAGGGTTCAATTTAGACAAGTAGTTTCGTTGAACATTTTTGTTGATTTCCTTTTCAATGTTTTGCATTATTTGTTAACCTTCAACGTTGGATATCGATGCACATTACAATTTCCCCATGTAGACAAAGTTAACATCAGTAGATTATTACATGCAGATTTTTTGTTTCCTCAGATTACCCACCCTGCAGGATGTTTTTCACAGTTTATGAAGTTTTTTGGAGAGAAAGTATTTATTTTATGGAAGTTTGCATTGTTACAACAAAGAATTTTATTTTTCTCACCTCCTCCAATAGGTGTAGTTTGTTATAGAGGTAAGATAAAATAATAAAACTATCAGACAAAGTACTGCAATAAATGTTTATGTTAGCATGTTAAAATAAAAATTCAGTAAACTCAACTTTATCGATTTACGTTTTTGTTTTATGATGTTTAATGCCACTTTCAACAATATTACAGTCATATCGTGGCAGTCAGTTTTATTGTTGGGGGAAACCGGAGTACCAGGAGAAAACAACCGACCTGCCGTAAGTCACTGACAAACTTTATAACATAATGTTGTATCGAGTACACTTGGCCATGAATGGGATTTGTACTCACAACTTTAGTGGTGATAGGCACTGATTGCATATGTAGTTGTAAATCCAACTTCCATGCGATCATAACCACGACAGCCCCTCACATAATCAAATGTCCTATTTTATTAATAGAATAGTCTGGATATATAGTTTCTTCTTCTGCCACTATTGGATTATGATATTTCTCCACTCAAGGTAGTTAAATTTTCAAATTTTAAAGATTGAGCTTTAGCGAGATATGAAATTTTCAAACTATCGAAAGTTGGAGAAATATTGTAATCCATTGTTAGCAGAAGGAGAATATGTTTCTCCTATGACCAAAATGTCAAAAATATTTTTATTTTGTTAATTTTCATCGTTAATGACCATCAAAAGGAAATTGGTGGAAATTCTCATGCACAAAATTTTCGTAATATTTTTAATCACCACAATTAAAAATATTACAAAAATTAACCAACTGACTACACTAAAAATAGGAGAAAATCTGATATTCTTTCAAAACACCAAACAATTTCTTGAGTTTTTAAGATAATAACTCAGGTTATTTGTCTATCAAATAAGCAATTTACAAGATATATAAATGAAAAAATCTAGGTAAAAAGTTGGCAAATTGAATATTCTTTTACATTTTGGACAGGAAGCGTAGCATTGGAAGTTTACAATTGCAAAATTTGAAGTGCTTATATACAGAGCCATATTATAAGTCTGTGTACCTAGCGAAACAAGGGCAACTACATTGTGAAAAAATGTTTCTCTTTGTAAATGTGGTATAAAAAAAATTATTCTTCTTTTCAATGATGTAAAAAATAAAAAATAACAAGAACAATAACTAATAAAACAAATTGAATAAATGTATGTGCCCTACATTTTTTTTTTATTTATGTTGACATGTTTTATAAGTCTGCACACCACTTCCTATACCAGATATGGAGGGCTTGGAATACAAAAATTGGGGTGAAATGTTAGTGACGGATACGATATTTGGTAGGGTGGGAGCTTGCTATAGTAAACGACGTTTACATTAGAAGCAGAAGCAATATTGGTGCTTAGACTTGCAATACTTATCAGTCAATATGGTATTTTTATTCAATTAAATATTAGAAAACAGATGCATTACCCAAAAAAAATACATTTTAATTCTTAAACAAATATTTTAACTAGATAGTTGGTTGCATAGTTGTTCATTTTATTGACTGATGATCAAGTTGTAATTCCTATGTCACATGTCACCTTTTTAGCCAATCAACTTAGAAGTTCTAAATGAACTGGAATCATGATGCAGTTATAATGATGTTATACAACAGTCTTTGCCTTAATTTTGTTCACCTACTGGCCCGAAAACCAAATTTAGAAAAACAAATTCTACTTATTCAAACAATTTCAGGCAAGTGGGTTAGCACAAAGACTGATACAATTATTTTATTTTTACTTGTACAAAATTGCATTAAAAACTTGCATAGATAATTGCATTAATAATTACTAGTTATATAAATTATTTTGCATATTCCATTTTCAGTATATTGTGCCTGTTGCCTTGGAAACCATGATATTGGAGGATTGGGCCATGAGATGAAACCTCATTTTTATGTTAATGTAGCAGATATAGAAACATTAGAATCTGAAGTATCTTATATTGCTTGTATGTATATCATGGAGTATAACTTGCTGTTTTTAGAATCCTATCATATAATCTGCCTTTTGTTGTCTGTTCAAATGTATTATCTATGCAAACTTATCTCCAAATGAAAAGAACCACATCGGTAGTGTAATGGTTAGCGAGCGAGCCTGAAGTACGGTAGATTGTGGGTTTGAACACACGTCAAGTTAAACCAAAGACTATTAAATTGGTATTTTCTGGTTCTCTGCTATTAAGCACACAGTCTGAAGGAATAAGAGCAAAGACTGGTTGGTTCAAAATTGGAAGTGGATCAAACTATGGACTGTAGGTTCAGTGAGCAATTCAACTACAGGTAGAGAGGCATATTGATCTAGTACATCATCATCATCTCATTGAAATGTATTTTGTTCTCTCCATGATATAGCTGAATAATTTCTCACTTGGCATTAAACAACTATCACTCACTCACTCCCCAATGAAAAGTTCAAGATAAGCTATTAAGTAACACTATTCATTGGAACATTTTTTAAATGTATCATCACTGCTTATTCCTTTATAACATCATTTTGAAGAATTTTTTCTTGAAAAATTGCAAAAAATATTTTGTAAAAGTTGAAGCTACTTGATAAAATTTGCATTCAAATAAAAGACTTATTCTATTTCTGGTGGTTTGGTACAATTACACAACTGTAGCCTGCAGCTAATAAGTGATAATTTGAAAATGAATGCAAAATATTTACATTTAGTTTCATAAAAACTTTTAGACACTTGATTAAATAATAATTAAATTTGATGTGAATACTGCAATCTGATTGGCTGATCCACCTGGAGCAACATTGGTTATACTTGATTACCTGGGTTGGTATTGTGACGTCACCAACCTATTAATCCATCAATAACAAATTCAAATAGTCCCATGAAATAATCGCAATTAAAATCGAGGAATCATTGAATTTTGTTGTAAGAATTAAATTATAAGAAATATGTTCAATTTTTGAACATTTTTATACTTGTATAATCTGGTTTGGAACAGTTTACGCTTTCATCGTTTATTAAGCATAAACTTCCCCAAACCATGTTATATTGTATAACCTGTTCAAAAGTGAACATATTCCTTAACTATCTTGGTAATATTGACCATTATCAATCAATTAATCAATGTTATACATGCATAATAACAACACAAAAGACATGCAATATTAATGTTATTTATTGCAACAAAATATAAATTTATTAAATATAAAAAGTGACATTGGCGAATTATTTTTTTTTTGCATCACAGGTACTACCGAGAAGATATTTGAAGTGAAAACAAGTTTATATGATATCTATGTAGATAATCAGATTATAAAACCATGTACTCCAATGCTGAAAGATTTACTCAAAGTTAGTGACGCTGATAGAGATAAATTTACCAAACTCAACAATCAACGGTGAGTAAAAATGAGTAAGCAGTGTAGAAAGATTTACTCAAAGTTAGTGACGCTGATAGAGATAAATTTACCAAACTCAACAATCAACGGTGAGTAAATAAAATAATCAAAGTAATAAGTGAGTAAATAATGTAGAAAGATTTACTCAGAGAGTCAGAGTTAGTAATACTACTGTAGATAAAAAATAACAACTACATACAGAGATAAGAATTTTACTTTGATGTCGATTTTCTTGTTTCTGCCTTCTATGATTGATGATATATTTCACTAAAAGATATTGCTTTGAATTTTAAAATTTAGGGGGCTGGCTATGGGTGTTTAATGCCGCCTGAAGCAATATTTCAGTTACATGGTGGTGGCTTGTTTTATTGGTGGAGGAATCCTGAGTACCGCTTGAAAACCACTGACCTGCCACCAAGAAAGTATCATATAAAGTTGTAACAAGAACACTTTCTACTCACAAAATTAAGTGGTACATATATATAATATGCCCTCATTGTATGTACAACATTATGTAATAAAATTTGTCAGTGACTTGCAGCAGGTCAGTGGTTTTCTCCAGGTACTCCGGTTTCCTCCACCAATAAAACTGACTGCCACGATTTAACTGAAATATTGATGAAAGTTGCATTAAACACCATAACATAATTTAATTAAAAAAAATATATGAGTGTAAGTGTAACTCATTAATGTATGTTATAACTTGATCTGTAATCAATCAATCAATAATACTTGCCTTCATTTTATAGATCAGCATTACAGTACAATTTTGAAGAGCAGGAAATGGACGAGGAGGAATTGTTTACATCGTAAGTAACAAGTTGACACTGCCTCGTGGAAGCCTTAGGGACTGACCATTTAACTTTTAAGCCAGAAAACATATTTCACACAGAACAAAAATCGGATGATCATTTTTTTACATGAAAAATAGATAATTATTCTTCAAATTGTACCAAAATTTGTACCAAAATTTCTTGTTGAAAACTGTAGGGTCAAATTATTGTTTGCATCTATCAGGTCAAGAATATTTAAGAAATAGATCATGGAAGCCAGAATGTGTTGGCGGATATTAGTATTTTATCCCGAGCCAGAGACAAGGGATAAAATTTGCTAATATTCGCCAACCCATGTTAAAACTCACAACACATTCTGGCTTCCATGATTTATTTTGATTCTGATATGTCTAAGAGTACAAATACGGTAGTATACTTTGATTGGAAGACGGTAATTTATATTTACGTTTGCGGACAATGTCGCACACAAATTATGCTGCCAAATTCGAGCAGACGATAATTCATCAACATGTACATTTACGACGGAAAAGTCAGTTACATGCACTGGCGCATATGCTAATGAGATTATACCCAATCGATAAATCGCTCGTTTTTTACAAAGCGAAAGAAGGACGTCATGTTGGAATTTCTATTATATATACATGTCATGACAAAATAAACTCCCCTGAAAGTTAAATGGTTATGGGTAGCTGTGAGTGAATGAGTGTTGTTTAATGCCAACTCAGCAATTTTTTAGCTATATAATGGCAAGAACAAGTTAATTTTCAATGAGATGATGAATAGGTCCTAATTAGGTTAGCCAAAATCAGCAATTGTCACCTATGCCTGAGGGAGGAGAATCATAGTTTTTGTAATAATTACATTATCTAGGAAATGCAAATTTCAATTATAATAATATATCTCTAATAAACCATGTCAGTGCTGAAACACTGACTACTGGGCAGATGATACCCGCAGGGTCTAAAAGTCCACCAGCATTTAAACAACAGCTATAGCTTTATTGTTAATTGAGATCAGTCCTTTTTATATATACAGTCAAACTTGTCTATAGCGACCATTGAAGGGAGTTCTGAAAATAGGGCGCATAAGACAGGGAGTTGTTGAATAGAGGTTATGATATTTGCTCCCAAAATCTCGAGAGGAAAAAACCTAGTTCGGGTATATAATCCGCATCAACTTGTAACCGTTCTTGTGGAGGACAAATCCATGAATAGAACTTAAATTCTGGCAAGAAAAAGGTATAATGAAATAAAAATATGTTCAATTATCGTTAAATATTTTCGTCCTTTGTGGGTGAAATTAAAAAAAAAAGAATATTAAATGATCAAGTTTTTTACTTTCTTTCAACAGCTATTGTTATCTTAATTGTTATCGTAATTAATCATTATGATTAGAAGAATGAGATTTCCTGACAAAACGTTTTCAAACTTCAATCACTCGCCGAAAGCTATAAATAGCCTAATCACACAATCAGCATGTGCTTACCTTGATCTGTTACCGCACGTTAAACGAATGTTGACAGAAATAATGCTGGGAACCAGTACTTCATACAATAATTTTCAAAATCACAATTATTTATTTATAAAACTGAAAGATTAAAATGGTATTTTCTATAATAAGCAATTTTAAATATTTAATTATAAATAAGAAATAAACCCAAATAAACCAAAACAACAATAATAAATCATCACGTGAACAACTTGCCTTTTAAAAAAATGGCAGTCTTACACAATAACGCTAATCGTGACTTCATTTAATATGAAAAATCTATTATTATGAACTAGTAACAGGTATGGACTTTGGCAATGATACATGTATGTTGTCAGTAGATCATGCAAATATCAGCTAGAGGGATATTGGCAACAATCGCTGCATCAGCTGGGCAAAACGGACATTTTTCCAAAGTCGGGACTGTGTATGTTTATTTATTATCTAACATCTGGTTTGATAATAATCCTCTAATAGTCGTTATATGAAGGATTTTTACCCAAAGAACACGGTCGTTAGTCGCGTTAGACAGTGGGTCATTATATAAAGGTCGAATGCACGGGAAAACGCAGGGGAGGAATAAATAAGGTCGGCTAACAAAGGAAGTCGTTATACAGAGGGGGTCGCAAAGACAAGTTTGACTGTAATATCAATAATCAATATTTTTTTTTTTCAGGTTTTTTACTGATCAGAATAACAGAATTTTTCATACATTACTGGAAGTGTCATGTTCACAAGATAGACAATTAACATCTGAACACATGAAAAATATGGGACTTGATCCTTACGGAGACCGAACCTTCCTCATGGAATTACTAGAACATTATGGAATTGATGTGATGCTGATGGTTGATAATCCTTGTTGTCCAAAGTAACAATTTGGAAATGTATGTGTGGATTTGAATGGTTATGACAAAAGAAGGATTTTTTTTTGTGGTAATGATAAAAGAAGGATTTTTTTTGTGGCTATGGTAAAAGAAGGATTTTTTTGTGGTAATGATAAAAGAAGGATTTTTTTATGGTTATGATAAAAGAAAGATTTTTTAATGATTTCTGACACAATTCTTTGCTGTTACATTTTTTTAAGATCTTTTTTTTTCTATCACATTTAATATGATTGTAAGCATTGAATTTGATTTATTTAATGGTAAATTATTTAGAAATGGTAAAAATTTACATGTAATCATTTTTACCTTTTCAGTCTCTGCTGCTCGAGGAAAAAATGTCCTCCATGAAATCAACCTTTAATTAACTGGTACTTTTTTTATGAATCATAGAAAACATTTGTGAACATTTTCGTCACAATTTAAATCTTTTTTTAAGCCAACCTTGTACAAGTAATTGTGGAATCATGACAAGGAAACATATGTAAGAAGGAAATTGGATTCCTAAATTATTGTTATGTTCTTTTAATTGTTATTTTGACACAATAATAATTGTGTGAAGAAGGAAGATTGATTCTTTTTTTAATGTGTGCAATTAGAGCAAATTAATTTGAGCATATGTAATGACGTATTTATCGAAGTTGCGGCAAAGTCAAACTTGACTATTAGTTTTATGATGTGAAAAGTATCGCAATACCAAAAGAAAATGAATGATTTGACAGTAGTTAACTTACATAGAGTAGCTAGGTAATTTATTGTGACTCACATTACATTTGATGCAATAATTATTATACATTTCATGTGCCAAAAAAGTTTACAGAGAAGATGACAGTTTTCCGCTTCTTCGGGATGAGAAATAAAAGTGGTTAATCACTTGTTGAATGTTAGTTAGAAAGATATTCACTGGTTTTTTTTTTTATTGTTCCTGCACTCAGAATTAAGTTTTCTTTTGATTGTAACATTTTTTATTACTTTAGTTGTTTATTGAGTTATTTCCCCTTAGTGTCAAAAAATAAAAACAAGATGGCTTCCCTTTCTGAACTGCTTCAACTTTTGAAAAAAATTATTTGCATTTTTTAACTTTTGCTTTTGTAATTTTGAATTTGATTATTTACAAAGAATAAATATAAGATGAGTGTGTTTATTTTATGACACAGGAGTAGAATGTGGAATAGATGGGGTGTATTGATTTTGTAAATTCTATCAAATATTCTTTGTTACCAGTAATTTGAGTGCCAAATTATTATATGCTTTAAGAATACCACACCATAAAAGTATGCCATGATTATTCATAACATGTACATAAAAGCACAATTTATTATTAGCACTGTTTCCTATGTTCAGACCCATCAAATTTATCAGCATTCGGTTGCAGGATAGATATTTAGAAATACCCAGGAAATCTGGACCCGATTTGGATACAAGTTTTTTGCATATAAATATTATAAAAATCAGAAAAAAGAAAAGTAAAGACATAGCACAGAAATCTATGAACTTCAAAATTGTGATCTTTTCCTGCACTCTCCGTCACAGAGAATATAACTGGTTCTGTATCACTACACTCAGTTATAACCACTAACACACGTTGAAAAATAGCCTCCTCCTCTCTACTACAAGGCCAGTCCTCATGATGAGCATCGGTCCTCCAGCCCAAGACCAGTCAAATTTTCAGTTTTTATATACCTATATTTAGGGAGTGGATGTGTTCGAGTGGTCTAGGGCACTGGACGTAAGGCTAAGCGAATGGTGCTGCAGTGTATCAATGGTGTGGGTTCAAATCCCGTCGAGGGAAGAACAAAAATTTGACAGCTCTAAAATCTAATTCTAACACTGTTTGGTTTAATTTTCAGGTGTATATATATATATATATATATATATATATATATATATATAAAAGAAATTAGTAAAAAAAGAACAAAACGGATTTTTCACAACATTCTTGTATATATAATATATATACTGTTTGGTTTAATTTTCAGACGTATATATATATATATATATATATATATATATATATATATAAAATAAATTAAAGAATTTGATTTGCACCAGTAAATTCAAATTTTTATTCCGAGAACTGCGGGACTACAAATTTATGTCCTGTGACCTACTATTTTGTTGTCTTTCTTTACTGTTTGTAAGCAAAAAGAATATGAAATGCATGGCTTATCCATCATGAGAGATATCTCTCATGGCATCATCCAATGGTATGGTAGATGTGATAGTGGTCGATGTAAGTCATCCAGAATGACCTTTCCCGACCCTTGTTTCACTAATAGTAGATATCAATACACTCATATTCCTATTTGACTGACATCTTAATTTAGAATGAATGTATAAATGTTTAAAGTATTATGAAATCAATAATCAGGCAGAAAGTTGGAGCATGTAAACCAAATGTTAACAGATGATAGACAATGACAATAAAAGCCATACCATAATATGATGATGATGTTTTTTGACAGTCATGATAAAATTGAACACTAGTTGTTGTTTTATAATGAGATTATTTCATGATGAACAAATTTGAGAAATTAATTTATATTCAGCAATGTCTGGTTTAGTAAATATATTTATTGTAAATAGATGTCATTTATATTTTATATAAAGTTATGGATAAAGGCAAGATTATGATGG
Organism: Bathymodiolus brooksi; assembly: GCA_963680875.1. Classification (NCBI taxonomy): domain Eukaryota; kingdom Metazoa; phylum Mollusca; class Bivalvia; order Mytilida; family Modiolidae; genus Bathymodiolus; species Bathymodiolus brooksi. The sequence continues at coordinate 81,968,992 of OY804578.1, read as the reverse complement.
GTAAAAATCAAGATTATGATGGGTAAAGGCAAGATTATGATGGGTAAAGGCAAGATTATGATGGGTAGAGGAAAGATTATGAGGGGTAAAGGCAAGATTATGAGGGATAAAGGCAAGATTATGAGGGATAAAGGCAAGATATGATAAGTAAAGGCAGGATTATGGGTAAAGGCAAAACAAAGGTTAACGACAATATTTTTGTATAGCAAAATTATGGGTAAAGTTTTTGGGGATGGCAAAATTCAATATGGGTAAAGACAATATTTTGGGTATGACCAAATTTTGGATAAAGGCAATATTTTGGATATGACAAAATTATAGGTATTAAAAGGCAATATTTTGGGTATGGCAAAATAATGGCTAAAGGCAATATTTTGTTTATGACAAAATTATGGGTAAAGGCGATATTTTGGGTAGCGACAATGTTTCGGGTAAAAACAATATTTTTGCACAGATCAAGATAGAAGAAAAGATAGAAAAAAGTTGAAAGATGTAAATACTTTATATAAATATACATAAGTATGTACATGTAGATAATAAATGTATGCCAAATGAATATCCATGCTAATTTTGTTAGTATTGAGCCCCCAAGTTTTGTCCCCCCCCCTATTTTGACTTTGTAGTATTGGAGGTCAATGTTTATAGGTTACATTCATTGAAGACACAATCAAATACCGGTAACCTGTAATAGAATATTTCACATTTCTGTTTTAATTCTAAAATTACATGTATATGTTTTTACGTTACAAGTTTTTATAAGAGTTATTTCCCTTTGATGTGGACACAATTGTCTACCTTCATCCAAAGCTTAATGAAAATAACATTAATTTTTTACCATGATCTGCACAAAATTTTAATGATGTAACAACTTGTGAATTTTCTATTTGTTTAAAATTATATTTCCTGATTTATCCCAAGATTCAAATACCAACAACATATAAGAAAATTATTGTCAAATTCTTTGTCTATTCCATTGCTCTTACATGGAATATGGAACCATTATACCCGTTGTACGACGTTTGAGTGCATTGATCCTACATTTGAGCGCAAAAAATCCTACGTTTGAGGGCAAAAAAATCCACGATTGAGCGCATTTTACCGTAGCTATTTACCCGAGAGAAAAAATTATAATTATAAAACTTTTAAGAAATTATTATAAAAATGATTTTTTTTGGACTTCCCTTTCTGCCTCCTGATGAAACTGTAGACAGTTGTGTAGAGGAGATGATACCAGAGGTACCCACAAATGAACGATGTACTAAGTTCTCTGACTATTTATTAGAAACCTATGTGGACGAAAACTCAAAATATCCTCCTACAATGTGGGCTTGAAAACCTTGCAGTACAGCTAACTGCACTATCAATGGCCCGGAGTCCTTTCACAGTCACTTCAATGATCAGTTTTATTCTGCGCACCCATGTATATATGTATTCATTGATGTGTTAAAACAAATACAGACAACTACATACATTAAAATTCGAGGTCTTGACAATCCCGCTACAGTCAGGCGCACCGAGAAGGAAAAACTTGCGTTTTCCTTAGAACAATACCGTAGGTTAGAGACAGGAGAAATTTCTAGAGCAACTTACATGAAGTCAATGGGGTTGAAATTTTCCGCAAGAACCGATTTGTAAGATTTTAGTGCTACTTTTATAGACATTTTTAAACATTCTTAAATCTATTTCATAAAACATTTTAAATAAATCCTATGATGTGTTTTTATCCCCTCGCCAACGAAGTTGCGAGAGGATATAGTAACGCTACTTTCCGTCTGTCCTTCCGTAACATCCTTGTGAACACTCTAGAATCAACATCCTTCAATGGATTTTGACCAAACTTGGTACATACTTAGTCCTTAAGAGAATCTGGAACCCTATTGATTTTCAAGGTCATAGGTCAAAGGTCGAGGTCACCGGGTCAAATTTTTACCATGTGACATCCTTGTGAACACTCTAGAATCAACATCCTTCAATGGATTTTGACCAAACTTGGTACATACTTAGTCCTTAAGAGAATCTGGAACCTATTGATTTTCAAGGTCAAAGGTCAAGGTGACCAGGTCAAATTTTTACTGTGTGACATCCTTGTGAACACTAGAATCAACATCATTCAATGGATTTTCACCAAACTTGGTACATACTTAGTCCTTAGGAGAGTCTGGAACCCTATCGATTTTCAAGGTCAAAGGTCAAGGGGTCAAATTTTTACCGCATAACATCCTTGTGAACACTCTAGAATCAACATCTTTCAATGGATTTTGACCAAACTTGGTACATACATAGTCCTTAAGAGAATCTGGAACCCTATTGATTTTCAAGGTCATAAGTCAAAGGTCAAGGTCAAATTTTTAGGCGAGGGGATACACCATGCTTTGCGTTGCCCTTGTTAGTGCTGTAATCTTTTATAATAAAGTGTATATATTTTTATTTCTATTTTTCACATCTTTAGATATTAAATTCCCCAGGTAAACCACAGGTAAAATGTGCTCAAATGTAGGAAAGATTTGTGCTCAAACGTAACACACCTAAAATTGAAAATGTGCTCAAACGTAGTGCACCCATTATACCCACTGTAAGGGAAATAACTCTTACCAAAAAAAAACCCAGATAATTTTAGAATCAAATCAGGAAAGTAGAAAAGGTCCAATCCACAACCAATAAGAAATTTATAGTCAAATTCTTTGGCTTTTCTATTGCTCTTACATGGAACATGGAACCATTATACCCACTGTAAGGGAAATAACTCTTACCAAAAAAAACCCAGATAATTTTAGAATCAAATCAGGAAAGTAGAAAAGGTCCAATTCACAACCAATAAGAAAATTATAGTCAAATTCTTTGTCTTTTCTATTGCTCTTACATGGAACATGGAACCATTATACCCACTGTAAGGGAAATAACTCTTACCAAAAAAAAACCCAGATAATTTTAGAATAAAATCAGGAAAGTAGAAAAGGTCCAATCCACAACCAATAAGAAAATTATAGTCAAATTCTTTGTCTTTTCTATTGCTCTTACATGGAACCATTCTCTATCCAAAGTTATCGTTCCTGCTACGCTGCACAACATCTCTGTCAACGCTCATTTTACAAGATTTTTGTAAAATTTAGAAACAGTAAAAAAAATGTACTTAAAATTGTTTTAATTATTGTAAATATCAATAAAGATGAAAATAAATCACTCCTTTCAAATCAATTCTCTCTTAAAAATGATTTTCCCCCCACTTCTTGGAGAACTATTTTGCGGAGGTAAAAATTAAAAAGTTAAAAACGATCACAAATCATTTTTTAAGAGAGAGAATTGATTTGAAATGAGTGACTTATTTTCATCTTTATTGATATTTACAATAATTAAAACAATTTTAAGTACATTTTTTTTAATGTTTCTAAATTTTACAAAAATCTTGTAAAATGGGTGTTGACAGAGATGGAGTGTAGCGTAGCAGGAACGACAACTCTGGATAGAGAATGACATGGAACATGGAACCATTATACCCACTATAAGAGAAATAACTCTTATAACAAAAAAAACGATATAATTTTAGAATCAAATCAGGAATCGTACAAACAAAAGGTCTAATGATTTCTGCATTAAAGGCATGTTGACTTGGATACAATATGTACATATAAACTAATATACTTTATTATTTTAAACAATTATCAATCATGTGCCATGGTAAGAAAGTAATTAACTCCTTACAACAATAAGGTTGCAATGTTTTACTTTGTTTAATAGCAGACGGTCATTTGTCACTCGGTGCTTAGTTTGTTTTCATTTGATGTTTTATGAAAAATTTTGCACAAAATTAATTTTTTGCTGTATTAACCAAGTTAAAAATTTAAATTACATAGCAATTTATTTACAATGCAAATGCAAGAAATATTGTTTTTTTTTAATTTAAATAATATATTTAATTGCATTTGCATTTTATTAAGCATATCTTTTAAGTTCATAACCAATACGGTATTATCCATTTAATATAATCAATGTTCTAATTATGAAGAATATGAATATCAGATTTATCTAGCCAAAAAAAGCTAGCAATGAAGATTTAAGTCTTTGTTTTCAAACTTTCATTTCCTCAATTATGCGAATAATTTATAGACCAAATCAAAATGTCTGATTGTGATAAAAATAGAATTTCCACCATAGCGTTTGTTCCGACTGGAACAAATATTACATTATACAAATGTAGTTATTCCAGTGGTGGAAAAATATTACAATATTTATTCCCACAGGAATAGCCTACTAGTATATAGAATATTTGTTCCTCAAAGAAGACATATTATGGAGTTGCTTATAATAAATTATCTAAAGGAACAAATATATGTTCACAATATCATGTAGCATTTTTGGGGCAATTTACCAATTTTTGAGTAGAAAATACATATTTAGGCATTACCTATTTAGCTATGCTTGTAGACAGGAAGACTTATGATATTTATTTACATTAAATGTTTGTTATTTTGTTTGTATTCGTCATTTGTAAAAATTATGTCTAAAATCTTTGTGTGATATTTTATAATGTAAAGTATATATGTAATTGTCGGGAACAGGACAAAAGCCCCCCTGACATATGCCCCTAGACAAAAGCCCCCTGACAAAAAGCCCCCCATAATGAAATAATCATACAATCTTATTACAATTTTTATATTGATGGTGATATTAAATATATCTTAAAGATGAAAACTAACCCCTATTGAAAAAGGAGGGGCGGGGAAATTAATACAAAATATAAAATACTTTAAACAAATATTTTTTCCACATTTTGTTTTGTATAAATAAAAAAAAATGTTTAATCATTTAAATTGAAGTTAATCAGGTAAAGTTAATCAAAAATTGTTTTTATTGATAAACAATTAATAATTACCTTTATAACCTTTGAAGTTTTTAAAAGTAATAAGTGAGTTATTTTCTCATTTTGTTTGATATACTATACTGAATATTTTAAAGATAAAACAACTTTATTTTTGTTTTTACTTTCTTTGACTAGGGTTATTATAATTCTGAAACAAAACCTTCAGTTGTTTATGATATCTTCAAAAATAACTTATTATGAAAAATGATATTAAAAAATAATGTTAACCCATAAATGGCAGTACAATAAGTCCAAAATGTGTGCAAAGATACAAATATAGAACAGAAAAAAAATATATGGCACAAAAACATTAACTTATACTTTTCATTATTGGGAGGCTTTTTGTCAGGGGGCATTTGTCCTAGGGGGGCTTTTGTCCAGGGGGCTTATGTCCGGAGGGCTTTTATCCTAGACCCGTAATTGTCATGGTGATTGTTGCCCGTGGTAACATTCCTACCAAATTCATCACAATCTTGATACAAATTTCATTCAGATTCTTTTTAAATTCTTAATGCAGACAGTTGAATGAAATTAACCCCTCCTATAATGGCCAGAATTTCACCTCTTTGACATGTGTCTTTTCTCTTTTACATAATGATAGAGTTTATTGTAATAAAACTTGAGAATCAAAATAAATCTTGATATTTGAAGTTTCTATTTAAACCCCAAAAAATTGCTGGAAAAATGAGAACATTTTTTTGTACCAGTAACCTGTCGTTTAATTTTCTGACATCATAAAGTATATTGCCATGGTTATGGGAGATTCAGAAATATTTTCATCTTTCAGTGGGAAAAATGCTGGGCATCAATTATTTATTTCCCTTTAACAGATATATTCAGGAACTGTATTTTGTATCTTTTATGCAGTTTCCAAATTGTTTAATCATGAATATTTTTTCTTTCATTTTTGAGAGATTATATGTATCATTTTTTTTTTGTAATGGGACCAATGTAATTACTGTGATAATCCTCAATGTGTAAAATCTGATGATAGTATGGAATAGGAATCAAAAAGTGGCAGGGTTAAATTAGTTGTTGGGAGCACAATGCTACACTCTTGATTTTCATGGTTGGATTTATCTTGCGTTCCTGCGGAAAGTAGAATATTGATTCCTTTAAGCAGTCAGTGAATGGAGAAAGTAGAATTTTGATTCCTTTAAGCAATCAGTGAATGGGGAAAGTAGAATTTTGATAGGTCCACAAATAATATAATTTTTGTGTATCATTTGCAAAATTCATAACGATCTTCTGTTTCAACATATACAGCAGACAAATTTTCCCTTTATGACCTAAATTACAGAAGCCAAAAATAGCAGACAATTACACAAAATTAAAATAGTTGGAAAGCACGCTCTATTTTTTCTTTAGGTCAACCATACGTACGAAGCAGAAAATCAATATCCCCCTCTGTTACACAATCTCTACAAATACAAAGATGTTTTTTCACCTTCAAATTGATTCAGCTTTAAATTGTGATAAAACATTTCGTAATACATGTAATCAATATAGATCTACGTATATGTAAGAACATGATAATCCCTGTCTTCATGAATAAGTACGAGCGAAGTGGCGATAGAGGGCACAGTATTATTCGAGTTATCTGTCAAACTATTTCTATACACTTAGTAAACACTATTTGTAAGTAAAAAATGTACAAGTGAACCATTATAAACTAGTACATAAAATTTTCATGGATCATGCATAAGCAGTTTGTGAACTGTACTTTCCTTACATATAAAACACTGTAAAAATCCATACTGCTACATGTAGTTAGTCAGTCTGTCTGTCAGTAACTCACTCACTCAATCATGGCTTCCAACTTTGATCTTGGTAATTTTGAGTTGAACAAAGAAATATCATTGTCTGATTTGATCCTTATGCCTACGCAAAATCTAATTGATGTAAAGAAGGATGATACTACATGTAGTACCAAGCGAAGATTTTCTACTCCAATGTCAAATGTGGAGTTGAACAAGAAGATACTGGATTTTAATGCAATTACAAAACTGGTGATTTTCAAAAATGGAAAGAGATATTGCTTGGAAATATAGATGTTATTAATAAAAGTTATTATTTCTTGACAGTATTAAATCAAATTCAACATTTAATCTTTTATTCAGCTGATAATGCTTTGGGGCATTTCACTACAATTGTTAACACCATTTAATCTACTGTATATTGTTGTCAGATGGCCCAAGGCAACATTTTCCAGCTGAAGACAGTCAGAACAATGGGGAAAATCCATGGTCTTAATGATTAAGTAAGGCAAAATTCTATTGTCGAGAGTACTTTACTATGTTCTAAATGTATATGTACTATTTTGCTTCTTATTTTTAATTTAATAAGCAATATATTGAGATTGGGTATTAAATGTGAACATTCCACAGGTATTGTACATGTGATTTATGTAGGAATTTATCATGCTGTATTATCATGACTTTATCAGATTGTTAATTTCATTCATTGTTAATGTGTAATAAAATATATCTGTTTCATCCATGTATTTATTTATAGACTACATCCATTATTTGGGAATTTTGCATGTTAATAATTAACCTTTAAAAAAAATAAATAATAATAATTACCCTTATTATAAAGAGCCTTAGCTGGGTATGGCAGTGTGTTTATTGCCATTTTCAACAATATTTCAGTTAGAGTATATCTCAGATGTCAGTTGGCAGGGAACGAAGAAAGTTTGAAGATACCAAAGGGATAATCAGAAACTGTAAATCGAAGAAAGACAGACAATACAATGGCCAAAAGAGAAACGACAATAGGACAAACAATGATCCACAAAACAGTACACAGAAAATTAAGATCGAGCAACACCATCTCCACGAAAACCGTGAATTTTCCATTTACAAGTCAATTTCACCAACCAGGCTGTAAACCATGATGGGTCTTTGTTTTTAGCTATCCTGTTTAGACCCTTTGGTTTTCTTGCTCCTATATACCATTAAATTATTTGGATGTCCAGTCGTTTCATTGTGAGCAGACATATATATACATCTTTATTACATCAAAGTCTGCAAACGAATAAGACAAGGGCAACATGTAACTTTAAACAACAAAACATCAAATTTTATCCATCTTAGACCCAACTTTTTGAAAAATTAGTGATCAGTAAACAGAAATGTTGTGCACCCTTTAGGTGAATCCCACCATCAGGGAACCAATCAAATGGATGTATAGTACCTAAATTACAAGACTAATCCATACATTGATTGATATATAAAAAAAACTTCTTAGATACTGCAAAATATGGAATGTCAGAAGAAAACTTGGTTGGACCATTTTAAAGGGATATTGTCTACCACAATCGTAATTTTTTCATACCCAAAATTATTGTCGTTTTCCGTACTGACCTTCATAAAATGAAGATTAAACACCGAATTATTGGCGAATATGCTACGAAACGTTGTTTTTTTCGATATAAAAAAGCTGACCATCGTTACTGGAAGCTAATTAATTATTCACTGACCTGAGCGAGGCCAAATCTATTTTTATCTATTTTTATGCCAGTAGCCCGGATGCTGCAGCATGGATGTTAAAATTCGTGTTTGTTTACCTCGCAAATACGGCTGTTTTATGCTATTCATTGACAATAATTTGCTATTGCCAGGTGCAAGATTACATATATTGAATAATATCTACCGAAAATGATCATAGGCATCATCGTAAATTCATAAAATATAAAAAACGATTGAGAAAAGAAGGAAAAAACATGTTCGGCTTACCTATCAAACAAAATATTTGCAAATTCAGCACGAGTCTGGACGCGTAGCACTTCCTTGAGTTCGTTCCAACGGTCCAACTGATCCCCTACATATATCCTGCATTTGTTCCATTTGGAAGATACTTCACTTCTATTCATCTTTCTCTCTGAATCCGTCAAAGTCCGCTTTCTTCCACGCGTTGACACTTTCTCTTTTGCCCAAGAACCACATGTTGTTTATTGTTTCTAAACAGTGTGCATGCTCAAGACGGGTTCACATAGAAGGCCATATGAATAGATTTGAATATTGTCATCCAGGACAATAATTCTGATAACGATAGTTTTGGGTCTTTTTTGTCAAAAAATCGTATCTTTTGCAGCATAATCTTCATTTTATGAAGGTCAGTACGGAAAACGACAATAATTTTGGGTATGAAAAAATTACGATTTTAGTAGACAATATCCCTTTAAGCAAGTCTCACTATTGGCAGTAATATCATAGATAGATATAGCCTAGACCTTTAATTTAAACACAAGTTTATATAACACCTAGCCTGGTACGATTTGAACCAATGTCGGTCGGACCCTTTTAGATGCTGTGGCAGTAAAATCATGGAACCGTATAATATAAACGACGGATGGGACATCTGACATGGAACAGAATAATCTAAAAGACAGACTGAACTTCTGACATGGAACCATATAATCTAAAAGACTGTTGGGACTTCTGACATGGAGTGGCATAATCTAAAAGACAGAGTGGACTTCTGACATGGAACCGTATAATCTAAAAGAGGAATGGGACCTCTGACATAGAACCATATAATCTAAAAGACGGAGTGGACTGCTGACATGGAACTGTATAATCTAAAAGAGGAATGGGACTTCTGACATAGAACCATATAATCTAAAAGACGGAGTGGACTGCTGACATGGAACTGTATAATTTAAAAGACTGAGTGGACTTCTGACATGGAACAGTATAATCTAAAAGACGGAGTGGACTTCTGACATGGAACTGTATAATCTAAAAGATGGAGTGGACTTCTGACATGGAACCGTATAATCTAAAAGATGGATAGGACTTCTGTCATGGAACCGTATAATCTAAAAGACGGATAGGACTTCTGACATGGAACCATAATTTCTAAAAGATGGAGTGGACTTCTAACATGGAACTGTATAATCTAAAAGTAGGATGGGACTTTTGACATGGAACCGTTTAATCTAAAAGACGAATGAGACTTCTGACATGGAACCGTATAGTCTAAAAGACGGATGGGACTTCTGACATGGAACCGTATAATCTAAAAGACGGAGTGGACTTCTGACATGGAACCATACAATCTAAGAGACGGATGGGACTTCTGACATGGAACCGTTTAATCTAAAAGACAGATGGGACTTCTGACATGGAAACATATAATCTAAAAGACGGAGTGGACTTCTGACATGGAACCCTATAATCTAAAAGACGGAATGGACTTCTGACATGGAACTGTATAATCTAAAAGACAGATAGAACTTCTAAAATGGAACTGCATAATCTAAAAGACGGAGTGGACTTGTGACATGGAACCATACAATCTAAAAGACAGATAGGACTTCTGACATGGAACCGTATAATCTAAAAGAGGAATGGGACTTCTGACATAGAATCGCATAATCTAAAAGACGGAGTGGACTTCTGACATGGAACTGTATAATCTAAAAGACGGACTGGACTTCTAACATTGAACCATATAATCTAAAAGACGGAGTGGACTGCTGACATGGAACCGCATAATCTAAGAGACGGAGTGGATTTCTGACATGGAACCGTATAATCTAAAAGACGGATGAGATTTCTGACATGGAACCGTATAATCTAAAAGACGGATGGGACTTCTGACATGGAACCGTATAATCTAAAAGAAGGATGGGACTTTTGACATGGAACCGTTTAATCTAAAAGACAAATGGGACTTCTGACATGGAACCATATAATCCAAAAGACAGACTGGACTTCTGACATGGAACTGTATAATCCAAAAGATGGACTGGACCTCTGACATGGAAGTGTATACTCTAAAAGACGGAGTGGACTTCTGATATGGAACCGTATAATCTAAAAGACGGACTGGACTTCTGACATGCAAACGTAAAATCTAAAAGACGGATGGGACTTCTGACATGGAACTGCATAATCGAAAAGATGGACTGGACTTCTGACATGGAACCGTATAATCTAAAAGACGGAGTGGACTTCTGACATAGAACCGTATAATCTAAGAGACGGATGGGACTTCTGACATGGAACTGTATAATCGAAAAGATGGACTGGACTTCTGACATGGAACCGTATAATCTAAAAGACGGAGTGGACTTCTGACATGGAACCGTATAATCTAAGAGACTGATGGGACTTCTGACATGGAACCGTATAATCCAAAAGACGGACTGGACTTCTGACATGGAACTGTATAATCCAAGACGGACTGGACTTCTGACATGGAAGTGTATATTCCAAAAGACGGACTGGACTTCTGACATGGAAGTGTATAATCTAAAAGACGGACTGGACTTCTGACTTGCAAAAGTATAATCTAAAAGATGGATGGGACTTCTGACATGGAACCGTATAATCCAAAAGACGGACTGGACTTCTGACATGGAACCGTATAATCTAAAAGATGGAGTGGACTTCTGACATGGAACCGTATAATCTAAGAGACGGATGGGACTTCTGACATGGAACCGTATAATCTAAGAGACGGATGGGACTTCTGACATGGAACTGTATAATCGAAAAGATGGACTGGACTTCTGACATGGAACTGTCTAATCTAAAAGACGGAGTGGACTTCTGACATGGAACCGTATAATCTAAGAGACGGATGGGACTTCTGACATGGAACCGTATAATCCAAAAGACGGACTGGATTTCTGACATGGAACTGTATAATCCAAGACGGATAGGACTTCTGACATGGAAGTGTATAATCTAAAAGACGGAGTGGACTTCTGATATGGAACCGTATAATCTAAAAGACGGACTGGACTTCTGATATGGAAACGTATAATCTAAAAGACGGAGTGGACTTCTGACATGGAACCGCATAATCTAAAAGGTGGACTGGACTTCTGACATGGAACCGCATAATCTAAAAGATGGAGTGGACTTCTGACATGGAACCGTATGGAATCATATAATCTAAACGACAAATGGGACTTGACATGGAATGGAATAATCTAAAAGACGGACTGGACTTCTGACATGGAACTGCATAATCTAAAAGGACTGGACTTCTGACATGGAACCGTATAATCTAAAAGACGGACTGGTCTTCTGACATGGAACTGCATAGCCTAGACCTTCAAATTGATACCTAGTGTATAACTCCTATTCCTGTACGGAAAACAGGGGGCCATTTAAAAGAGTGTACCCTACACCTTATATACATTTTAAGATTTTTTATTGTATGTACAATTACAATTTGGACTAACTTGGATAATTTTGGCTGGGTCCTTTTAAGAAAATCGACGCATTGGCAGCAATATCATAGGCAGTAACAGTACGCTTCGAAGAAGCATCAGCATACCTTCAATAAGTACAGAGATACTTCCATTGAGTATCAGAATACTTCTGATGAATTTTAGAATACTTCCAATATAACCATCTAAGTACAACAAGTCCTAGTGGAGCAGGAACTACTAACCCTTACTATGGAACACCTGCATTCTTCCCCAGTTTTTAGTGGGGTTGATGACCATCTAAATACAACAAGTCCTAGTGGAGCAGGAACTGCTAACCCTTACTATGGAATACATGCATTCACCCCCAGTTTTTAGTGGGGTTCATGACCATCTAAATACAACAAGTACTAGTGGATCAGGAACTACTAACCCTTACTATAGAATACATGCGTTCACCCCCAGTTTTTAGTGGGGTTCATGACCATCTAAATACAACAAGTCCTAGTGGAGCAGGAACTACTAACCCTTACTATGGAACACCTGTGTTCACCCCCAGTGTTTAGTGGGGTTCATGACCATCTAAATACAACAAGTCCTAGTGGAGCAGGAACTACTAACCCTTACTATGGAACACCTGCATTCACCCCCAGTTTTTAGTGGGGTTCATGACCATCTAAATACAACAAGTCCTAGTGGAGCAGGAACTGCTAACCCTTACTATGGAACACCTGCATTCACTCTCAGTTTTTAGTGGGGTTCATGACCATCTAAATACAACAAGTCCTAGTGGAGCAGGAACTACTAACCCTTACTATGGAATACATGCATTCACCCCCAGTTTTTAGTGGGGATCATGACCATCTAAATACAACAAGTCCTAGTGGAGCAGGAACTACTAACCCTTACTATGGAACACCTGCATTCACCCCCAGTTTGTAGTGGGGTTCATGACCATCTAAATACAACAAGTCCTAGTGGAGCAGGAACTGCTAACCCTTACTATGGAATACATGCGTTCACCCCCAGTTTTTAGTGGGGTTCATGACCATCTAAATACAACAAGTCCTAGTGGAGCAGGAACTACTAACCCTTACTATGGAACACCTGTGTTCACCCCCAGTTTTTAGTGGGGTTCATGACCATCTAAATACAACAAGTACTAGTGGAGCAGGAACTACTAACCCTTACTATGGAAAACCTGCATTCACCCCCAGTTTTTAGTGGGGTTCATGACCATCTAAATACAACAAGCACTAGTGGAGCAGGAACTACTAACCCTTACTATGGAATACCTGCATTCACCCCCAGTGTTTAGTGGGGTTCATGACCATCTAAATACAACAAGTCCTAGTGGAACAGGAACTACTAACCCTTACTATGGAACACCTGTGTTCACCCCCAGTGTTTAGTGGGGTTCATGACCATCTAAATACAACAAGTCCTAGTGGAGCAGGAACTACTAACCCTTACTATGGAACACCTGTGTTCACCCCCAGTGTTTAGTGGGGTTCATGACCATCTAAATACAACAAGTACTAGTGGAGCAGGAACTGCTCACCCTTACTATGGAATACATGCATTCAACCCCAGTTTTTAGTGGGGTTCATGACCATCTAAATACAACAAGTCCTAGTGGAGCAGGAACTACTAACCCTTACTATGGAACACCTGCATTCATCCCCAGTTTTTAGTGGGGTTCATGACCATCTAAATACAACAAGTCCTAGTGGAGCAGGAACTACTAACCCTTACTATGGAATACATGCGTTCACCCCCAGTTTTTAGTGGGGTTCATGACCATCTAAATACAACAAGTCCTAGTGGAGCAGGAACTACTAACCCTTACTATGGAACACCTGCATTCACCCCCAGTTTTTAGTGGGGTTCATGACCATCTAAATACAACAAGTACTAGTGGAGCAGGAACTGCTAACCCTTACTATGGAATACATGCGTTCACCCCCAGTTTTTAGTGGGGTTCCTGACCATCTAAATACAACAAGTCCTAGTGGAGCAGGAACTACTAACCCTTACTATGGAACACCTGTGTTCACCCCCAGTGTTTAGTGGGGTTCATGACCATCTAAATACAACAAGTCCTAGTGGAGCAGGAACTACTAACCCTTACTATGGAATACCTGTATTCACCCCCAGTGTTTAGTGGGGTTCGTGACCATCTAAATACAACAAGTCCTAGTGGAGCAGGAACTGCTAACCCTTACTATGGAACACCTGCGTTCAATCCAGGTTTTTAGTGGGGTTCATGACCATCTAAATACAACAAGTCCTAGTGGAGCAGGAACTACTAACCCTTACTATGGAACACCTGCATTCACCCCCAGTTTTAGTGGGGTTCATGACCATCTAAATACAACAAGTCCTAGTGGAGCAGGAACTTCTAACCCTTACTATGGAATGCATGCGTTCACCCCCAGTTTTTAGTGGGGTTCATGACCATCTAAATACAACAAGTCCTAGTGGAGCAGGAACTGCTAACCCTTACTATGGAACACCTGCGTTAACTCCAGGTTTTTAGTGGGGTTCATGACCATCTAAATACAACAAGTCCTAGTGGAGCAGGAACTACTAACCCTTACTATGGAATACCTGCATTCACCCCCAGTGTTTAGTGGGGTTCATGACCATCTAAATACAACAAGTCCTAGTGGAACAGGAACTACTAACCGTTACTATGGAACACCTGCATTCACCCCCAGTTTTTAGTGGGGTTCATGACCATCTAAATACAACAAGTCCTAGTGGAGCAGGAACTGCTAATCCTTACTATGGAACACCTGCGTTCACTCCAGGTTTTTAGTGGGGTTCATGACCATCTAAATACAACAAGTCCTAGTGGAGCAGGAACTACTAACCCTTACTATGGAACACCTGCATTCACCCCCAGTTTGTAGTGGGGTTCATGACCATCTGAATACAACAAGTCCTAGTGGAGCAGGAACTACAACCCTTACTATGGAATACATGCGTTCACCCCCAGTTTTTAGTGGGGTTCATGACCATCTAAATACAACAAGTCCTAGTGGAGCAGGAACTACTAACCCTTACTATGGAACACCTGCATTCACCCCCAGTTTTTAGTGGGGTTCATGACCATCTAAATACAACAAGTCCTAGTGGAGCAGGAACTACTAACCCTTACTATGGAAAACCTGCATTCACCCCAAGTTTTTAGTGGGGTTCATGACCATCTAAATACAACAAGCACTAGTGGAGCAGGAACTACTAACCCTTACTATGGAATACCTGCATTCACCCCCAGTGTTTAGTGGGGTTCATGTCCATCTAAATACAACAAGTCCTAGTGGAGCAGGAACTACTAACCCTTACTATGGAACACCTGTGTTCACCCCCAGTGTTTAGTGGGGTTCATGACCATCTAAATACAACAAGTCCTAGTGGAGCAGGAACTACTAACTCTTACTATGGAACACCTGTGTTCACCCCCAGTGCTTAGTGGGGTTCATGACCATCTAAATACAACAAGTACTAGTGGAGCAGGAACTGCTAACCCTTACTATGGAATACATGCATTCACCCCCAGTTTTTAGTGGGGTTCATGACCATCTAAATACAACAAGTCCTAGTGGAGCAGGAACTACTAACCCTTACTATGGAACACCTGCATTCACCCCCAGTTTTTAGTGGGGTTCATGACCATCTAAATACAACAAGTCCTAGTGGAGCAGGAACTACTAACCCTTACTATGGAACACCTGCATTCACCCCCAGTTTTTAGTGGGGTTCATGACCATCTAAATACAACAAGTACTAGTGGAGCAGGAACTGCTAACCCTTACTATGGAATACATGCGTTCACCACCAGTTTTTAGTGGGGTTCATGACCATCTAAATACAACAAGTCCTAGTGGAGCAGGAACTACTAACCCTTACTATGGAACACCTGTGTTCACCCCCAGTGTTTAGTGGGGTTCATGACCATCTAAATACAACAAGTCCTAGTGGAGCAGGAACTACTAACCCTTACTATGGAACACCTGTATTCACCCACAGTGTTTAGTGGGGTTCGTGACCATCTAAATACAACAAGTGCTAGTGGAGCAGGAACTGCTAAGCCCTACTATGGAATACATGCATTCACCCCCAGTTTTTAGTGGGGTTCATGACCATCTAAATACAACAAGTCCTAGTGGAGCAGGAACTACTAACCCTTACTATGGAACACCTGTGTTCACCCCCAGTGTTTAGTGGGGTTCATGACCATCTAAATACAACAAGTACTAGTGGAGCAGGAACTGCTAACCCTTACTATGGAATACATGCATTCAGCCCCAGTTTTTAGTGGGGTTCATGACCATCTAAATACAACAAGTCCTAGTGGAGCAGGAACTACTAACCCTTACTATGGAACACCTGCATTCACCCCCAGTTTTTAGTGGGGTTCATGACCATCTAAATACAACAAGTCCTAGTGGAGCAGGAACTACTAACCCTTACTATGGAACACCTGCATTCACCCCCAGTTTTTAGTGGGGTTCATGACCATCTAAATACAACAAGTACTAGTGGAGCAGGAACTGCTAACCCTTACTATGGAATACATGCGTTCACCCCAGTTTTTAGTGGGGTTCATGACCATCTAAATACAACAAGTCCTAGTGGAGCAGGAACTACTAACCCTTACTATGGAACACCTGTGTTCACCCCCAGTGTTTAGTGGGGTTCATGACCATCTAAATACAACAAGTCCTAGTGGAACAGGAACTACTAACCCTTACTATGGAACACCTGTATTCACCCCCAGTGTTTAGTGGGGTTCGTGACCATCTAAATACAACAAGTGCTAGTGGAGCAGGAACTGCTAAGCCCTTCTATGGAATACATGCATTCACCCCCAGTTTTTAGTGGGGTTCATGACCATCTAAATACAACAAGTCCTAGTGGAGCAGGAACTACTAACCCTTACTATGGAAAACCTGCATTCACCCCCAGTTTTTAGTGGGGTTCATGACCATCTAAATACAACAAGTCCTAGTGGAGCAGGAACTACTAACCCTTACTATGGAATACATGCGTTCACCCCCAGTTTTTAGTGGGGTTCATGACCATCTAAATATAACAAGTCCTAGTGGAGCAGAAACTGCTAACCCTTACTATGGAACACCTGCGTTCAATCCAGGTTTTTAGTGGGGTTCATGACCATCTAAATACAACAAGTCCTAGTGGAGCAGGAACTACTAAACCTTACTATGGAACACCTGCATTCACCCCCAGTTTTTAGTGGGGTTCATGACCATCTAAATACAACAAGTCCTAGTGGAGCAGGAACTACTAACCCTTACTATGGAATACATGCATTCACCCCCAGTTTTTAGTGGGGTTCATGACCATCTAAATACAACAAGTCCTAGTGGAGCAGGAACTACTAACCCTTACTATGGAAAACCTGCATTCACCCCAGTTTTTAGTGGGGTTCATGATCATCTAAATACAACAAGTACTAGTGGAGCAGGAACTACTAACCCTTACTATGGAACACCTGCGTTCACACCCAGTTTTTAGTGGGATTCATGACCATCTAAATACAACAAATACTAGTGGAGCAGGAACTGCTAACCCTTACTATGGAACACCTGCGTTCACCCCCAGTTTTTAGTGGGGTTCATGACCATCTAAATACAACAAGTCCTAGTGGAGCAAGAACTACTAACCCTTACTATGGAACACCTGCGTTCACCCCCAGTTTTTAGTGGGGTTCATGACCATCTAAATACAACAAGTACTAGTGGAGCAGGAACTACTAACCCTTACTATGGAACACCTGTGTTCACCCCCAGTGTTTAGTGAGGTTCATGACCATCTAAATATAACAAGTACTAGTGGAGCAGGAACTACTAACCCTTACTATGGAACACCTGCGTTCACCCCCAGTTTTTAGTGGGGTTCATGACCATCTAAATACAACAAGTACTAATGGAGCAAGAACTACTAATCCTTAAGATGGAATACATGCGTTCACTCCCAGTTTTTAGTGGGGTTCATGATCATCTAAATACAACAAGTACTAGTGGAGCAGGAACTACTAACCCTTACTATGGAACACCTGCGTTCACACCCAGTTTTTAGTGGGATTCATGACCATCTAAATACAACAAATACTAGTGGAGCAGGAACTGCTAACCCTTACTATGGAACACCTGCGTTCACCCCCAGTTTTTAGTGGGGTTCATGACCATCTAAATACAACAAGTCCTAGTGGAGCAAGAACTACTAACCCTTACTATGGAACACCTGCGTTCACCCCCAGTTTTTAGTGGGGTTCATGACCATCTAAATACAACAAGTACTAGTGGAGCAGGAACTACTAACCCTTACTATGGAACACCTGTGTTCACCCCCAGTGTTTAGTGAGGTTCATGACCATCTAAATATAACAAGTACTAGTGGAGCAGGAACTACTAACCCTTACTATGGAACACCTGCGTTCACCCCCAGTTTTTAGTGGGGTTCATGACCATCTAAATACAACAAGTACTAATGGAGCAAGAACTACTAATCCTTAAGATGGAATACATGCGTTCACTCCCAGTTTTTAGTGGGGTTCATGACCATCTAAATACAACAAGCACTAGTGGAGCAGGAACTACTAACCCTTACTATGGAACACCTGCATTCACCCCCAGTTTTTAGTGGAGATAATCACCATCTAAATACAACAAGTCCTAGTGGAGCAGGAACTACTAACCCTTACTATGGAACACCGGCATTCACACCCAGTTTTTAGTGGGGTTCATGACCATCTAAATACAACAAGCACCTGCATTCACCCCCAGTGTTTAGTGGGGTTCATGACCATCTAAATACAACAAGTCCTAGTGGAGCAGGAACTACTAACCCTTACTATGGAACACCTGTGTTCACCCCCAGTGTTTAGTGGGGTTCATGACCATCTAAATACAACAAGTCCTAGTGGAGCAGGAACTACTAACCCTTACTATGGAACACCTGTGTTCACCCCCAGTGTTTAGTGGGGTTCATGACCATCTAAATACAACAAGTACTAGTGGAGCAGGAACTGCTAAGCCTTACTATGGAATACATGCATTCACCCCCAGTTTTTAGTGGGGTTCATGACCATCTAAATACAACAAGTCCTAGTGGATCAGGAACTACTAACCCTTACTATGGAACACCTGCATTCACCCCCAGTTTTTAGTGGGGTTCATGACCATCTAAATACAACAAGTCCTAGTGGAGCAGGAACTACTAACCCTTACTATGGAATACATGCGTTCACCCCCAGTTTTTAGTGGGGTTCATGACCATCTAAATACAACAAGTCCTAGTGGAGCAGGAACTGCTAACCCTTACTATGGAACACCTGCGTTCACTCCAGGTTTTTAGTGGGGTTCATGACCATCTAAATACAACAAGTCCTAGTGGAGCAGGAACTACTAACCCTTACTATGGAACACCTGCATTCACCCCCAGTTTGTAGTGGGGTTCATGACCATCTAAATACAACAAGTCCTAGTGGAGCAGGAACTACTAACCCTTACTATGGAACACCTGCATTCACCCCCAGTTTTTAGTGGGGTTCATGACCATCTAAATACAACAAGTACTAGTGGAGCAGGAACTGCTAACCCTTACTATGGAATACATGCGTTCACCCCCAGTTTTTAGTGGGGTTCATGACCATCTAAATACAACAAGTCCTAGTGGAGCAGGAACTACTAACTCTTACTATGGAACACCTGTGTTCACCCCCAGTTTTTAGTGGGGTTCATGACCATCTAAATACAACAAGTACTAGTGGAGCAGGAACTACTAACCCTTACTATGGAACACCTGCATTCACCCCCAGTTTTTAGTGGGGTTCATGACCATCTAAATACAACAAGCACTAGTGGAACAGGAACTACTAACCCTTACTATGGAATACCTGCATTCACCCCCAGTGTTTAGTGGGGTTCATGACCATCTAAATACAACAAGTCCTAGTGGAGCAGGAACTACTAACCCTTACTATGGAACACCTGTGTTCACCCCCAGTGTTTAGTGGGGTTCATGACCATCTAAATACAACAAGTACTAGTGGAGCAGGAACTGCTAACCCTTACTATGGAATACATGCGTTCACCCCCAGTTTTTAGTGGGGTTCATGACCATCTAAATACAACAAGTTCTAGTGGAGCAGGAACTACTAACCCTTACTATGGAACACCTGCATTCACCCCCAGTGTTTAGTGGGGTTCATGACCATCTAAATACAACAAGTCCTAGTGGAGCAGGAACTACTAACCCTTACTATGGAATACATGCGTTCACCCCCAGTTTTTAGTGGGGTTCATGACCATCTAAATACAACAAGTCCTAGTGGAGCAGGAACTGCTAACCCTTACTATGGAACACCTGCGTTCACTCCAGGTTTTTAGTGGGGTTCATGACCATCTAAATACAACAAGTCCTAGTGGAGCAGGAACTACTAACCCTTACTATGGAATACCTGCATTCACCCCCAGTTTGTAGTGGGGTTCATGACCATCTAAATACAACAAGTCCTAGTGGAGCAGGAACTACTAACCCTTACTATGGAATACATGCGTTCACCCCCAGTTTTTAGTGGGGTTCATGACCATCTAAATACAACAAGTCCTAGTGGAGCAGGAACTACTAACCCTTACTATGGAACACCTGCATTCACCCCCAGTTTTTAGTGGGGTTCATGACCATCTAAATACAACAAGTACTAGTGGAGCAGGAACTGCTAACCCTTACTATGGAATACATGCGTTCACCCCCAGTTTTTAGTGGGGTTCATGACCATCTAAATACAACAAGTCCTAGTGGAGCAGGAACTACTAACCCTTACTATGGAACACCTGCATTCACCCCCAGTTTTTAGTGGGGTTCATGACCATCTAAATACAACAAGCACTAGTGGAACAGGAACTACTAACCCTTACTATGGAATACCTGCATTCACCCCCAGTGTTTAGTGGGGTTCATGACCATCTAAATACAACAAGTCCTAGTGGAGCAGGAACTACTAACCCTTACTATGGAACACCTGTGTTCACCCCCAGTGTTTAGTGGGGTTCATGACCATCTAAATACAACAAGTCCTAGTGGAGCAGGAACTACTAACCCTTACTATGGAACACCTGTGTTCACCCCCAGTGTTTAGTGGGGTTCATGACCATCTAAATACAACAAGTACTAGTGGAGCAGGAACTGCTAACCCTTACTATGGAATACATGCGTTCACCCCCAGTTTTTAGTGGGGTTCATGACCATCTAAATACAACAAGTTCTAGTGGAGCAGGAACTACTAACCCTTACTATGGAACACCTGCATTCACCCCCAGTTTTTAGTGGGGTTCATGACCATCTAAATACAACAAGTCCTAGTGGAGCAGGAACTACTAACCCTTACTATGGAATACATGCGTTCACCCCCAGTTTTTAGTGGGGTTCATGACCATCTAAATACAACAAGTCCTAGTGGAGCAGGAACTGCTAATCCTTACTATGGAACACCTGCGTTCACTCCAGGTTTTTAGTGGGGTTCATGACCATCTAAATACAACAAGTCCTAGTGGAGCAGGAACTACTAACCCTTACTATGGAATACCTGCATTCACCCCCAGTTTGTAGTGGGGTTCATGACCATCTAAATACAACAAGTCCTAGTGGAGCAGGAACTACTAACCCTTACTATGGAATACATGCGTTCACCCCCAGTTTTTAGTGGGGTTCATGACCATCTAAATACAACAAGTCCTAGTGGAGCAGGAACTACTAACCCTTACTATGGAACACCTGCATTCACCCCCAGTTTTTAGTGGGGTTCATGACCATCTAAATACAACAAGTACTAGTGGAGCAGGAACTACTAACCCTTACTATGGAACACCTGTGTTCACCCCCAGTGTTTAGTGGGGTTCATGACCATCTAAATACAACAAGTCCTAGTGGAGCAGGAACTACTAACCCTTACTATGGAACACCTGTGTTCACCCCCAGTGTTTAGTGGGGTTCATGACCATCTAAATACAACAAGTACTAGTGGAGCAGGAACTGCTAACCCTTACTATGGAATACATGCATTCACCCCCAGTTTTTAGTGGGGTTCATGACCATCTAAATACAACAAGTCCTAGTGGAGCAGGAACTACTAACCCTTACTATGGAACACCTGCATTCACCCCCAGTTTTTAGTGGGGTTCATGACCATCTAAATACAACAAGTCCTAGTGGAGCAGGAACTACTAACCCTTACTATGGAACACCTGCATTCACCCCCAGTTTTTAGTGGGGTTCATGACCATCTAAATACAACAAGTACTAGTGGAGCAGGAACTGCTAACCCTTACTATGGAATACATGCGTTCACCCCAGTTTTTAGTGGGGTTCATGACCATCTAAATACAACAAGTCCTAGTGGAGCAGGAACTACTAACCCTTACTATGGAACACCTGTGTTCACCCCCAGTGTTTAGTGGGGTTCATGACCATCTAAATACAACAAGTCCTAGTGGAACAGGAACTACTAACCCTTACTATGGAACACCTGTATTCACCCCCAATGTTTAGTGGGGTTCGTGACCATCTAAATACAACAAGTCCTAGTGGAGCAGGAACTGCTAACCCTTACTATGGAATACATGCGTTCACCCCCAGTTTTTAGTGGGGTTCATGACCATCTAAATACAACAAGTCCTAGTGGAGCAGGAACTACTAACTCTTACTATGGAACACCTGTGTTCACCCCCAGTTTTTAGTGGGGTTCATGACCATCTAAATACAACAAGTACTAGTGGAGCAGGAACTACTAACCCTTACTATGGAACACCTGCATTCACCCCCAGTTTTTAGTGGGGTTCATGACCATTTAAATACAACAAGCACTAGTGGAGCAGGAACTACTAACCCTTACTATGGAATACCTGCATTCACCCCCAGTTTGTAGTGGGGTTCATGGCCATCTAAATACAACAAGTCCTAGTGGAGCAGGAACTACTAACCCTTACTATGGAATACATGCGTTCACCCCCAGTTTTTAGTGGGGTTCATGACCATCTAAATACAACAAGTCCTAGTGGAGCAGGAACTACTAACCCTTACTATGGAACACCTGCATTCACCCCCAGTTTTTAGTGGGGTTCATGACCATCTAAATACAACAAGTACTAGTGGAGCAGGAACTACTAACCCTTACTATGGAACACCTGTGTTCACCCCCAGTGTTTAGTGGGGTTCATGACCATCTAAATACAACAAGTACTAGTGGAGCAGGAACTACTAACCCTTACTATGGAACACCTGCATTCACCCCCAGTTTTTAGTGGGGTTCATGACCATCTAAATACAACAAGCACTAGTGGAGCAGGAACTGCTAACCCTTACTATGGAATACCTGCATTCACCCCCAGTGTTTAGTGGGGTTCATGACCATCTAAATACAACAAGTCCTAGTGGAGCAGGAACTACTAACCCTTACTATGGAACACCTGTGTTCACCCCCAGTGTTTAGTGGGGTTCATGACCATCTAAATACAACAAGTCCTAGTGGAGCAGGAACTACTAACCCTTACTATGGAACACCTGTGTTCACCCCCAGTGTTTAGTGGGGTTCATGACCATCTAAATACAACAAGTACTAGTGGAGCAGGAACTGCTAACCCTTACTATGGAATACATGCATTCACCCCCAGTTTTTAGTGGGGTTCATGACCATCTAAATACAACAAGTCCTAGTGGAGCAGGAACTACTAACCCTTACTATGGAACACCTGCATTCACCCCCAGTTTTTAGTGGGGTTCATGACCATCTAAATACAACAAGTCCTAGTGGAGCAGGAACTACTAACCCTTACTATGGAACACCTGCATTCACCCCCAGTTTTTAGTGGGGTTCATGACCATTTAAATACAACAAGCACTAGTGGAACAGGAACTACTAACCCTTACTATGGAATACCTGCATTCACCCCCAGTGTTTAGTGGGGTTCATGACCATCTAAATACAACAAGTCCTAGTGGAGCAGGAACTACTAACCCTTACTATGGAACACCTGTGTTCACCCCCAGTGTTTAGTGGGGTTCATGACCATCTAAATACAACAAGTCCTAGTGGAGCAGGAACTACTAACCCTTACTATGGAACACCTGTGTTCACCCCCAGTGTTTAGTGGGGTTCATGACCATCTAAATACAACAAGTACTAGTGGAGCAGGAACTGCTAACCCTTACTATGGAATACATGCGTTCACCCCCAGTTTTTAGTGGGGTTCATGACCATCTAAATACAACAAGTCCTAGTGGAGCAGGAACTACTAACCCTTACTATGGAACACCTGCGTTCACCCCCAGTTTTTAGTGGGGTTCATGACCATCTAAATACAACAAGTCCTAGTGGAGCAGGAACTACTAACCCTTACTATGGAATACATGCGTTCACCCCCAGTTTTTAGTGGGGTTCATGACCATCTAAATACAACAAGTCCTAGTGGAGCAGGAACTACTAACCCTTACTATGGAATACATGCGTTCACCCCCAGTTTGTAGTGGGGTTCATGACCATCTAAATACAACAAGTCCTAGTGGAGCAGGAACTGCTAACCCTTACTATGGAATACATGCGTTCACCCCCAGTTTTTAGTGGGGTTCATGACCATCTAAATACAACAAGTACTAGTGGAGCAGGAACTACTAACCCTTACTATGGAACACCTGCATTCACCCCCAGTTTGTAGTGGGGTTCATGACCATCTAAATACAACAAGTCCTAGTGGAGCAGGAACTACTAATCCTTACTATGGAATACATGCGTTCACCCCCAGTTTTTACTGGGGTTCATGACCATCTAAATACAACAAGTCCTAGTGGAGCAGGAACTGCTAACCCTTACTATGGAACACCTGCGTTCACTCCAGGTTTTTAGTGGGGTTCATGACCATCTAAATACAACAAGTCCTAGTGGAGCAGGAACTACTAACCCTTACTATGGAACACCTGCATTCACCCCCAGTTTGTAGTGGGGTTCATGACCATCTAAATACAACAAGTCCTAGTGGAGCAGGAACTACTAACCCTTACTATGGAATACATGCGTTCAGCCCCAGTTTTTAGTGGGGTTCATGACCATCTAAATACAACAAGTCCTAGTGGAGCAGGAACTACTAACCCTTACTATGGAACACCTGCATTCACCCCCAGTTTTTAGTGGGGTTCATGACCATCTAAATACAACAAGTCCTAGTGGAGCAGGAACTACTAACCCTTACTATGGAATACATGCGTTCACCCCCAGTTTGTAGTGGGGTTCATGACCATCTAAATACAACAAGTCCTAGTGGAGCAGGAACTGCTAACCCTTACTATGGAATACATGCGTTCACCCCCAGTTTTTAGTGGGGTTCATGACCATCTAAATACAACAAGTACTAGTGGAGCAGGAACTACTAACCCTTACTATGGAACACCTGCATTCACCCCCAGTTTGTAGTGGTGTTCATGACCATCTAAATACAACAAGTCCTAGTGGAGCAGGAACTACTAACCCTTACTATGGAATACATGCGTTCACCCCCAGTTTTTAGTGGGGTTCATGACCATCTAAATACAACAAGTCCTAGTGGAGCAGGAACTGCTAACCCTTACTATGGAACACCTGCGTTCACTCCAGGTTTTTAGTGGGGTTCATGACCATCTAAATACAACAAGTCCTAGTGGAGCAGGAACTACTAACCCTTACTATGGAACACCTGCATTCACCCCCAGTTTGTAGTGGGGTTCATGACCATCTAAATACAACAAGTCCTAGTGGAGCAGGAACTACTAACCCTTACTATGGAATACATGCGTTCACCACCAGTTTTTAGTGGGGTTCATGACCATCTAAATACAACAAGTCCTAGTGGAGCAGGAACTACTAACCCTTACTATGGAACACCTGCATTCACCCCCAGTTTTTAGTGGGGTTCATGACCATCTAAATACAACAAGTACCCGTGGAGCAGGAACTGCTAACCCTTACTATGGAATACATGCGTTCACCCCCAGTTTTTAGTGGGGTTCATGACCATCTAAATACAACAAGTACTAGTGGAGCAGGAACTACTAACCCTTACTATGGAACACCTGCATTCACCCCCAGTGTTTAGTGGGGTTCATGACCATCTAAATACAACAAGTCCTAGTGGAGCAGGAACTACTAACCCTTACTATGGAACACCTGTGTTCACCCCCAGTGTTTAGTGGGGTTCATGACCATCTAAATACAACAAGTACTAGTGGAGCAGGAACTGCTAACCCTT
Organism: Bathymodiolus brooksi; assembly: GCA_963680875.1. Taxonomy (NCBI): domain Eukaryota; kingdom Metazoa; phylum Mollusca; class Bivalvia; order Mytilida; family Modiolidae; genus Bathymodiolus; species Bathymodiolus brooksi. Next base: position 81,942,660 of record OY804578.1, on the reverse strand, counting down.
ACTATGGAATACATGCATTCACCCCCAGTTTTTAGTGGGGTTCATGACCATCTAAATACAACAAGTCCTAGTGGAGCAGGAACTACTAACCCTTACTATGGAACACCTCCATTCACCCCCAGTTTTTAGTGGGGTTCATGACCATCTAAATACAACAAGTCCTAGTGGAGCAGGAACTACTAACCCTTACTATGGAATACATGCGTTCACCCCCAGCTTTTAGTGGGGTTCATGACCATCTAAATACAACAAGTCCTAGTGGAGCAGGAACTACTAACCCTTACTATGGAACACCTGCATTCACCCCCAGTTTTTAGTGGGATTCATGACCATCTAAATACAACAAGTACCAGTGGAGCAGGAACTGCTAACCCTTACTATGGAATACATGCGTTCACCCCCAGTTTTTAGTGGGGTTCATGACCATCTAAATACAACAAGTCCTAGTGGAGCAGGAACTACTAACCCTTACTATGGAACACCTGTGTTCACCCCCAGTGTTTAGTGGGGTTCATGACCATCTAAATACAACAAGTACTAGTGGAGCAGGAACTGCTAACCCTTACTATGGAATACATGCATTCACCCCCAGTTTTTAGTGGGGTTCATGACCATCTAAATACAACAAGTACTAGTGGAGCAGGAACTACTAACCCTTACTATGGAGCACCTGTGTTCACCCCCAGTGTTTAGTGGGGTTCATGACCATCTAAATACAACAAGTCCTAGTGGAGCAGGAACTACTAACCCTTACTATGGAATACATGCGTTCACCCCCAGTTTTTAGTGTGGTTCATGACCATCTAAATATAACAAGTCCTAGTGGAGCAGGAACTGCTAACCCTTACTATGGAACACCTGCGTTCAATCCAGGTTTTTAGTGGGGTTCATGACCATCTAAATACAACAAGTCCTAGTGGAGCAGGAACTACTAACCCTTACTATGGAATACATGCATTCACCCCCAGTTTTTAGTGGGGTTCATGACCATCTAAATACAACAAGTCCTAGTGGAGCAGGAACTACTAACCCTTACTATGGAACACCTGCATTCACCCCCAGTTTTTAGTGGGGTTCATGACCATCTAAATACAACAAGTACCCGTGGAGCAGGAACTGCTAACCCTTACTATGGAATACATGCGTTCACCCCCAGTTTTTAGTGGGGTTCATGACCATCTAAATACAAGTACTAGTGGAGCAGGAACTACTAACCCTTACTATGGAACACCTGTGTTCACCCCCAGTTTTTAGTGGGGTTCATGACCATCTAAATACAACAAGTACTAGTGGAGCAGGAACTACTAACCCTTACTATGGAACACCTGCATTCACCCCCAGTTTTTAGTGTGGTTCATGACCATCTAAATACAAGTACTAGTGGAGCAGGAACTACTAACCCTTACTATGGAACACCTGTGTTCACCCCCAGTTTTTAGTGGGGTTCATGACCATCTAAATACAACAAGTACTAGTGGAGCAGGAACTACTAACCCTTACTATGGAACACCTGCATTCACCCCCAGTTTTTAATGTGGTTCATGTGCTTGATCTTTAGTTTTCTGTGTAGTGTTTTGTAGATAGTTTTTTGTCCATTTGTTCTTTTTCTGTTGGCATTGTATTATATGTCCTTTAATTTACAGATTCTGATTAACCCTTTGGTATCTTCAAACTCTTAGTAAATAAGCATCATTATGTTATCAAGAAAGAAATTGTCATCATAAAAATAACAAGAGAGCTGCAGCACTACACCATTTTATTTGTCAACATCATGTAAAACATGGATTGTACATAAAAAGGCTTGATGGAAAAACTTTGCTTATCTAAAGCAATGGATACTGACACATGTAACAAGAAGCTTAATGAACACCCAAATATAAACTGTGGCTGTACAATGTATTTATCAATATTTTAAATAAATCTCTGCTAATTTCTCAAAAAATTATCTACAATAAAAACCAGACGATTATATCTTCTGATTTCTTTGCTTTAACATCGTAAAATGCAACAAAACAACAAAAAATTGTGATAAAATTTGATCTCAACATTATTCCCTGTTTTTAAAGAATACTCTATATAATACAATTTTTATTTTAAATTAAAAAAGAAAAGTTATTTCAGTTGCTAACACTCAATTACATAAGCTAACATTTGCTTAGAAAGTTATGTGACCTAGGAGAATTTGGAACAACATCAAAGCTAACAGCACACTTAGCAATAGTAGCTGCCTATCACCTTGTATACGATATGTAAATTTCTTCTAAAAAATAGTTGTAATCAACATCTCAATTAATTTCATTTATCTGAAAAAAATTCCAATCATTGATATACAGTAGCCACCCACTTATAATTAAATTATTCTTGAATTAAGCTTCAGTTTTTCAGTGTATTGAAAGTTCACACTACCCAGTCATGATTGATGTTAAAGCATTAAAGTTCAGTCTAGTCCACTTATAATGACATTTTAGAGAGTGGTAGACGGGTGGGGGACATTAAACTGTTCAGTATAACCAATTTTTCAACATATTTCATTATACATGGATTTAATAATATAAACATTTTGCATTGTTAATTTAAAAAGCATTACATTTTTTTAACCACAAAATTGGTAAAAATTCAAATTAGAGATCGGAAAGTTTCCATAGAAAACATATTAAGTATTACAGTGACTGTCAAATGTAGAACAGCAATAAAAATCACTGTTCCTTTAATTTGTGTCTTAACTGTAACATTAGATAGTCTGTCATGTTCATTTACATCCATATCCATTCTTACTACTTAACAGTATAACTCTCTACTAGTTTTAAGTATTGCTTTGACCAAAAAAAAATAAAGACATGAATGTTTAGCCACTTTACGTTAAAAAAGTATATATATAACTGTATTGAAAATGTATGGAAATGAAATGGAAGTCCCATAACTCTTACGAAAATCTTCGAATCAAAATGGCAGGATAATATGATTAACTACACATCATGACCAATCATCTACCAAATATGAAAGCCATCAGATGTACAAATAATGACCTCGGAGACGTTGCATTCACAAAGTGAAGCGGGACGGACGAACGAGCAAACGGACAATTAGAAAACTATATGATATTTATACTTGTGTTATGCAAGATGTACCAGTAGTACATGTATGTGAAAAAAAAGTGTCTCGTCAAAATATGATTTTCTCATTAAGGTACTAATCGTGCACACCACACAGGAGCTAGGGGTGAACATAAACCTTAGTGAAGGGATGGTGGTTTAAAAAAAATTACAGTTTGAATTTTTTGTAATCTTTTCACAAATTGCAGAATTTAAAAAAAATTAATTACATGTTTCAAGTACGTTGTTTTTTTTTTTGCAAAAACAAATTGTAGTTTCATAAACAGTATTTTTTTCAAAATAAGTTTTCGATACCATAATATAACATTATTAGTTTGATTATCTGAACAATATTTTGATAAAAAAAAATGTATTCAAATGTTATATTCAATTCAACCTTAATTTATAAATAAAAAAAAAACACGTTATTTTTCCCCGGCTTACTATACATATAGAAATTTCACTGAAACAAACTGCATTTATTTTTGTAACTATACCTTACCATAATATTGCATCAAAATTTAAAAAAAAAACAAAAAAAACCATTTACACTTGAATCAAAATATTTGTTTTTAAATTACTGACGATTGAAATATTTAAGGTGGATAATTTTTTTACACTGGGCAAAGACGGCATGAGATTCATAAAAAAAAATTTATATAAACAACACTAAAATGGCACTTGCTGCAACTGTTTCTGTTCTCAAACAAGATACTGTCACATAATGTTCAGCTATCCCAAACAAGATACTGTCACATAATGTTCAGCTATCCCAAACAAGATACTGTCACATAATGTTCAGCTATCCCAAACAAGATACTGTCACATAATGTTCAGCTATCCCAAACAAGATACTGTCACATAATGTTCAGCTATCCCAAACAAGATACTGTCACATAATGTTCAGCTATCCCAAACAAGATACTGTCACATAATGTTCAGCTATCCCAAACAAGATACTGTCACATAATGTTCAGCTATCCCAAACAAGATACTGTCACATAATGTTCAGCTATCCCAAACAAGATACTGTCACATAATGTTCAGCTATCCCAAACAAGATACTGTCACATAATGTTCAGCTATCCCAAACAAGATACTGTCACATAATGTTCAGCTATCCCAAACAAGATACTGTCACATAATGTTCAGCTATCCACTCATATAATGCTGTTCAAAAAGTGCACATAAATAAATATTTATCTCATGTTTGTATTCATTTATTTATTTTGTTCTAAGTAGATTTCTAGTTCCTTGTATTTCTATGGAAAAAACTGTTCAATTTAAATAAGATAGTACATGTATTAGCATTTTTATTGATATTCTAGGAAATGTTAGGCAAACGTTAGGGTGGAGGACTGTTGATTATTATTTTTTTCAAATTCTGTCGCCAAATGAAATATAATTTTTTTTTTGCATAAATTGGAAAAAAAATACTGAGTTTTTATGTTAAAAAAAGAAATAATCTGAATTTTGTTTTGTGTTTTAAACAAAAAAAATTCAAGCTTTGGGGAAAAAAACATAGCTTCCTCCTATATGTTAATGATCCCTTAAATCTTAATGATCATTCCCTTAAATCTTAATTTGACACTTACATTTATTTGAAATATATATGAAATAAATTTACACTTAAAGTTTAATTGAGACTTAAATTTACTTGAAATATATATGAAATAAATTTACACTTAATGTTTAATTGAGACTTAAATCTAATTGGAATTTGTGCACTGTATTTCTGCTAACAAAATTCTGATTTGTATAAAAGTACATTCTATAGGAAAATAGAGCAAGATGCAACAAAGAAATAGCTGTCAAATACAAAAACAGAAAAAAAACCATGGACAATTTATTTGTTGTACACTTTGTTCCTGTCTAACAAAATAAACTAACATTTGTGAGCAATATCTTGCAAGAGAAACAAATACAAATAACAAAGGTTATTAATAATCACAACTTTAAAAAGATATATATATGTATATATATATTAACAAATAACATATTCTGATAAAAATAATAAAACAATATTCACAAAATTAATAAAAATGGATGCATTATTTGTTTCTCCCTCTGTATGTATAAAACTTTGACTATGATGAGTGTTAAATGAGCCTGCTTATTGCAGGGGGTGAATGTATGGCATAATTAGAGGCCATTTTGTGCCACTTGAAGGTAAGTTTTTACTTATAGCATTAGTTATTGCAAGGATAACATTAAATGTGATAGTGTGTCAAAGGCCCCTAAATGTCCGCTAAACAACAGTATGTCCATCATTCAAAAACTTGTTGTCAAACTCTCAAACACTTCGACAATGTTATTTCCACCTGTTGCTTAGCAGACATTTCGGGGCATTTGACGCACTATCACATTTAATATTATCCTTACAATAACTATTGCTATAAGTAAAAACTTACCTTCAAGTGGCACAAAATGGCTTCCAATCATGACGTACATTCACCCCCCCTGTATTGACAAATTCTATAAAGAATTCTATATTTGTGACAACTTAAAAAAAAAATTATTCATAGATATGCAAGGATTTCTAAACATTTGTTATAAAAGGGAAAATAGAGTCACTGGTATGTTTTTATTATTGATTTTTATCTATATTTCTAGTCTAATAGTTTTTAATCCATTATTGATATTTTTTTAATGTTAAAAAACAAGGAATACCAATAATTTTTACGACTTCCCCATGTAAATATGTACATGTTTTAAGGGGAGTTTAAAGCTTTACAAACTGTTTATAATATTTTACAAGACGGTCGCATTTCATTCCTGTAATTTTGTAAAGAAAATTGTGCAAAATCCGCTGCGAAAATTGTAATTTTGAAAAAAAAATTGTGGGAAATGCACTACAAAAATTATAACTGTGGGAAATCCACTGCAACTTTTATAAGTTTTTTTTTAATACAAGTTAATCAAATGAAAACACAACAAAATCAAAATCCTAAATATCTAATTTTATAAAATGATTCGTCGATACATTATTTCTATATTATTCTCTCCAACTTTTAAGTATTAATGTATAGGATGATTTTAATGTTTGATTTGACAATGTGTTGAAGGTACTACAACAACTCTCTAATTTTATAACATAATAAATGAAGCAAAAATGTTGAAAACATCAGAATTAAAATTTTGATGATTGATTCAAATTCACAGCTTAAAGAATCAATCCAATCTTTTATAAAAAAAAACAAAAAAATAAATTGCAGAAATCATATTTTTCTTAAATTTTTGAAAATTTTCAATTCATTATACCGGTAGCAGAAATACTCTTGCATTCCGAATATTCAAAAATAAATCGCAAGTAACCGAACAATGCAGCAATTCACACAAAAAAAGACGTAACATTTTAAGTATGAAAATTTTGAAATCTAATTTTATGTGTTTGATGTTGTGTTTATATATTCACGTATGAGTCCTCATCCATGTCATTGTGCTTATGTTTACCATTATCAGCTGTTGTTTATCAGTAACTCACAGCCCACTTTACTATAAATAATGACATTTTAATGCGCACGTCTCCCGATCAGGCTGATTGGATGTTTCTGGTTTAACGCTTGAGGGAATTATCATTGAAATTCATTTAGGAGTAAATTATATTTTAATACCCAGAATGCAAGAGTAATTATTACTTTTTATTACATAGTTTTAACACTTTTGTATGAGCTAATAAGAAATTTCAAAAAAGGAAGATATTTTCCAACAATATTTTCGATTGCAACAATGCTGGTACTGTGATGTCACGAAGTGAAATAAACATTGTTATTTCATTGGGTGAAATCCTGGTTTTTCCTTCACTGGGAAATCCCAGTATTTCACTAAGCCTTTTTTTATATGCCCGACTAAAAATTTAACTTTTTTTGTTTTCTTGTTAGCATCTATGTAATAAGTTTTTTTAATGATTCCATTTTCATACATATTTCAGATGTTTTACCAAATTTTGAAGATTGAAAGATTGATAATTTCAGCTGTGGAATTGTTTATTTTTAATATGTTTAATAATTTACATAATAATAAAGCCAAATAAACAAAATACTACCTCCGAAAATTGAATATAGCCTTTCTTAAAGTGATCCAAACAAAAAAATATAAATAATTTGGAGTCAGAGGAATCTATTTGACACATAATACAAATGATTCACATCTTTTCTTCAAAGTTATCAAACTTTAGATTACAGGATCAATCTTAAATGGTACACTTTTAAAATCATTTAAAATTTATATTACAAGTTCTACACTAATACGTTTAAATCATCCAATCAAAATGCTAGAAGGGTGGTTGCCCTTAGTTACACAAGACAAAATTACTGCCGAGGTTGTACTGCATGCAGCAATTCTTCAGATTAATATCTATATTGTTTTACTTAATATTATGCAAAAATCTTTTCACAAAAAAAGCTTCATTCAATCTTCATGGGTTGTATTTATGTTAATACTGACACTGACTAGTCACAAAAGCTGCCCAATAATGACAATTCAAAAATCACATTCAACTTTCATCCCTTAAATTTAATATACATTGTATACTAAATGTACAACACAAGTTAATACTTTGTTAAATAAAATGAGTCAACCTCAAAACTGTAGATTTTGCAACCTATTCTAAAAAGGATTCTTCTTTTTATCCCCTTTTAAGGTAAAATTGTTCACACTTTCATTTAAAAATATTCACATAGTCCAGAATATTTTTGCTATCAAATTTTTATTTTTTTCTTGGAAAACAAGAGTCTGACGTAAAGATCTTGCAGCCTCCAGAAAAAATCAAAAATAAAGAAACCTAAAAAAAAATGAGCATTTTCCCCCTAACTTATCACTTTTGAATTTACAATCAATATATCTCAATGTTTTGAATGTCAAACAATCATTTATTTATTATCTATATAGAGACCTGTATTCACTACTACAAGAGCAGAAAATTTACCAAAATATTACTATTTATCATCAAATGCTGTTTATCTTTTTTATTTAATTATAAGACTTAAATCAAAAATATTTTAAATAATGTAAAATTAGTCAAACCTGCACACCTCTATTATGCATTCACATTTTTCTTGTCCTGTCATAGAAAATTTCATATGAATTAAACTTCTTTTAAGACCACTTTTTTTTTTTTTTTTTTATCTAATATGACCTACATTTTCTTGAAATTTTTTCCACAAACAAAAACTACAAATTTACAAAACAATATTAAAGCTTAAACGATTGGCACCAAATTACTTTTGTTAATTAAAACTAATGAAAAATTATTGCTACATGTTTTCACTGAATGCAACAGTATTAGGCAAAGTTTTAAAGAAACTCCAAAAACAAAAAAAACAAAAATAAAAGAAAAGAAAGAAAGAAAAAAAAACTTCTCAAGACAAATTTATTACCATTATGAGCAAAAACAATATAAAGTTTCTAAAGACAAAATGAAAATTAGCATTAGATTGTGTTTTAAATTTAATGCTGAATTCACTCATATGTGCAATGTATCAAAATTGTGCAAAAATGTGAGTAAATTTCTGGTGAGATTTGATAATGCTCCATAGTTGATAGATTTATCCAAACTACACAATTTACGAGTATGTCTACAAATTTCATTTAATTGTTTTACCTATGACATATCTAAAATGTAGTAATGATGTGTGGCCTGAATGCAAAGGATTTCTAGAACACCTCAGATAAAAAACATATCAAGATACAAAAAAACAACGGAAAATGGTCAAGACCCGTCAATAAAATATTGATAAAGTCGAAAAAAAAAAGGAGTTAAGCAACCATTTGATAAGTGGAAAATACATACGATTTCTATGTATGTCAATAGTATTCTTAGCAAAAGAAACTAACACAGACTTTGTTTATTATCTAATGAATTCATTATAATAAACAGAAAATGGATTTAAAATGTTTTGAATACGACAGCTTTTAGCATAGTAATTTGATAATATTCTACCTTATGCATTATGAAAATTCTGCCCGATTCACAATATCTGGCCGATGCATTATGAAAATTCTGGCCTATATATTTTAACAAAATTCTGGTCAACGCATTATAAAAATTCTGGTCTATATATTTTAACAAAACTCTGGCCGATGCATTATCAAAATTCAGGCCAATTCACTCTAGATTTTGAGGCCATAATCAAAATTCTGGTCGATGCATTACCAAATTTCTGGCCGATGCATTATCAAAATTCTGGCCGAAGGAAACAGTCCATTGTATATACCGTATTAGAAAAATAAAACATCAATTGGCATACCTGTTAACGAACTCATTTCATAATAAACAGAAAATGGACAGACTTGTTAAAAGAACTCGTTTTCATAAACAGAAAATCGGTAGACCTATTTATGAATTCTTTTTTCATAGACAGAAAATCTGCAGATCTGTTAATGAATTTGTTTTAATAAGCAGAAGATCGGCAGACCTGTTAAAGAACTTGTTTTCATATACAGAAAATCGGCAGACCTATTTATGATTCTGTTTTCATAAACAGAAAATCGGTAGACCTATTTATGAATTCTATTTTCATAATAAGAAGAAAATCGGTAGACCTATAAATGAATTTGTCATGAATAAAGAGAAAATTAATAAACATAAACAAACAAAAATGATGAGGACAATGTTGATACATGTTATATACAGATGATGTACAATATTTCTGGCACAAATAAAATCTAATACAAAAACTTCTAAAAACTAAAAGGCAAAAATGCTATGATGAGGGATCATTTGAAAAGTTTGGAACCTAATTTCTTATTAAAAACATGTACAGTATTTAGAAGTTAAAATTTCTCTAATGAATGTGAATTAAGCCAGCCCCCTTCCCCCTTCTCAGATTCCACAAGCACTTTTTTAAAATGTATATTCTTAAAGGGAAACTTTGCAAAAAAAAAATATTTTTTTATATTTTTTTCCCCGATGTATAAATATGTATATTAGCGTTTTATTATGTTGGATAAGGGAATGAAATCGACTTTAAAATTCTGTCAACGATAGATGGATGTCGCCATTTTGATAGCATCTCTATACTAAGTATCACATGACGTCAAAATACCACTATGCCCCAAAACAAGCATGACAAACCGGGGTCCTCATTCAGTGTCGATATGGATTGTCAGGCGTACAGTTGTTTAACTCGACAAGGGTATGACAAAAGCCTATTTCGTTTTCCTGACCCCATGAAAAAGAAAGAGCTCTACTTGACTTGGCTGACCAACCTCGGCATAGAAGAAAGCTTCACCAGTACTAAGCACAAGTTGGTTTGCGAAAACCATTTCGAAACTTCCTGTTTCAAAGGAAACTTGATGGTAATTCTTTTTATTTTTCTTATTATTCTAAATATATGAATTTATTACACAATCACTTTTTGCAGATTTACGTTTTGCTTCTATAGATTATGGCAAAACAAAAGAATCGGAGGGGGGGGGGGGGGGGGGGGGAGGTTCGTCTTTAATGAGACACATTTACAAGATTTTTTTCCAAAATTGAAGAACTACGAAATTAAGTGAAAAAAGAACGGACATCGGATCAATGCCATGAATTCGTAAAAAAATTAAAAAAGGCCTATACTACGGGGCAAAATTGTTTTAATGACATTATTCAGTAAGATCGCACTTTGTAATCGATCGTTCATGCACTACAATAAAGCTACACATAAGCTCTGCTTCTTAGCTAAAAGCACAGAAAGTTACAGGGTAGGAAGCCATAAAATTGAGAGGATTATGTAAACATATAATTTGTAATAGTTTTCATTTGACAATTACAGACGATGAGTATTATAAATACTTTCAAAGTTTATTATACAAAACTTCAGGGTACATTTCTTACGTAATATAATAATTTGTTTATGGCAATACAATATTCGTATTTGCCAACAGTAAAAAGATTAATCTGTTTTCACAACGGTTATTTTTGATTTGAACAAAGCGTAACATATAATATGTCTCTGCGTAAAGAAAACATTTTTTTTTATTTTAATCACGTCTTTCGAACTGGCGGACCCTTCTGATTAATCTCAGAATAGTCATAAAATATTTGGTTGTTGTTTTTATAAGGAACTAGAGGTACACTGAGCCTGTGTCGCTCACCTTTCATTCTGCTTTGAGGAAATTTAATACAGAACCTTCCATAGGTGCTTCCCACCAAATATCGGTTCATTTTGGCAAAGCAGTTTCAGATAAGAAGATTTTTAGAAATTGACCAATCTAAAACAGGAATTGCCTGTGGCAGCCATGTTTGTAAATGGATCAAAACGAAATGAGTAAACTCTATAGAGGATCTTCCATAGATGCTTCTTACCAAGTTTCATATCATTTGGCCACACGGCTTCAGAGGAAAAGCTGTTTTAGAAATTGACCAATAAGAAACAAGACTTGCCTGTGGCAGCCATATTTGTTAATTGATAGGGACTACATGAGTAATCTTTATAGAGGACCTCCATAGATGCATCCTACCAAGTTTCGGTTCATTTGGCCAAGCGGTTTCAGAGAAGATTTTTAGAAATCGACTGATCGGAAACAAGAATTGCCTGTGGCGACCATGCTTGTTAATGGATCTGGACGAAATGAGACCTCCCATAGATGCATCCTACAAAGTTTCGGTACATTTTGCCAAGCAGTTTCAGAGGAGAAGATTTTTAAAAATAGGCCAATCAGAAACAAGAATTGTCTGTGGTGGCCATGTTTGTTAACGGATCAGAACGACATAAGCAATCGCAACAGAGGATTTTCCATAGATGCTTCCTACCAAGTTTCGGTACATTTGGCCAAACAGTTTCAGAGCAGAAGAATTTTTTAAATCAGCCAATCAGAAACAAGAATTGCCTGTGGCGGCCATGTTTGTTAATGGATCGGGACGGAATGAGCAATCTTTATAGAGGACCTTCCATAGATGCTTCCTACCAAGTTTCGGTTCATTTGGCCAAACGGTTACAGAAGAGAAGAATTTTTAAAATCAGCCAATCAGAAACAAGAGTCACCTATGGCAGCCATGTTTGTTAACGAATCGGGACGAAATGAGCAATGAGGACCTTCCATAGATGCTTCCTACCAAGTTTCAGTTCATTTGGCATAGAGGCATATTTATCTGTAATTCAATTCACAGCTAACTGTATTTTTACTAATATCTATATTTAAATTAGAGTTATCTCCCTTTCCACAGAAAAACAGTTTTTTTAATAAAGCATACAATCATAAACATGAATTGCCTGTGGCAGCCATGTTTGTTAATGGATCGGGACAAAATGAGCAACCTTTATAGAGGACCTTCCATATATGCTTCCTACCAAGTTTCAGTTCATTTGGCCCAGTAGTTTCAGAGGAGAAGATTTTTAAAAATAGGCCAATCAGAAACAAGAATTGCCTGTGGTGGCCATGTTTGTTAACGGATCAGAACGACATAAGCAATCGCAACAGAGGATTTTCCATAGATGCTTCCTACCAAGTTTCGGTACATTTGGCCAAACAGTTTCAGAGCAGAAGAATTTTTTAAATCAGCCAATCAGAAACAAGAATTGCCTGTGGCGGCCATGTTTGTTAATGGATCGGGACGGAATGAGCAATCGTTATAGAGGACCTTCCATAGATGCTTCCTACCAAGTTTCGGTTCATTTGGCCAAACGGTTACAGAAGAGAAGAATTTTTAAAATCAGCCAATCAGAAACAAGAGTCACCTATGGCAGCCATGTTTGTTAACGAATCGGGACGAAATGAGCAATGAGGACCTTCCATAGATGCTTCCTACCAAGTTTCAGTTCATTTGGCATAGAGGCATATTTATCTGTAATTCAATTCACAGCTAACTGTATTTTTACTAATATCTATATTTAAATTAGAGTTATCTCCCTTTCCACAGAAAAACAGTTTTTTTAATAAAGCATACAATCATAAACATGAATTGCCTGTGGCAGCCATGTTTGTTAATGGATCGGGACAAAATGAGCAACCTTTATAGAGGACCTTCCATAGATGCTTCCTACCAAGTTTCAGTTCATTTGGCCCAGTAGTTTCAGAGGAGAAGATTTTTAAAAATAGGCCAATCAGAAACAAGAATTGCCTGTGGTGGCCATGTTTGTTAACGGATCAGAACGACATAAGCAATCGCAACAGAGGATTTTCCATAGATGCTTCCTACCAAGTTTCGGTACATTTGGCCAAACAGTTTCAGAGCAGAAGAATTTTTTAAATCAGCCAATCAGAAACAAGAATTGCCTGTGGCGGCCATGTTTGTTAATGGATCGGGACGGAATGAGCAATCGTTATAGAGGACCTTCCATAGATGCTTCCTACCAAGTTTCGGTTCATTTGGCCAAACGGTTACAGAAGAGAAGAATTTTTAAAATCAGCCAATCAGAAACAAGAGTCACCTATGGCAGCCATGTTTGTTAACGAATCGGGACGAAATGAGCAATGAGGACCTTCCATAGATGCTTCCTACCAAGTTTCAGTTCATTTGGCATAGAGGCATATTTATCTGTAATTCAATTCACAGCTAACTGTATTTTTACTAATATCTATATTTAAATTAGAGTTATCTCCCTTTCCACAGAAAAACAGTTTTTTTAATAAAGCATACAATCATAAACATGAATTGCCTGTGGCAGCCATGTTTGTTAATGGATCGGGACAAAATGAGCAACCTTTATAGAGGACCTTCCATAGATGCTTCCTACCAAGTTTCAGTTCATTTGGCCCAGTAGTTTCAGAGGAGAAGATTTATAAAAATAGGCCAATCAGAAACAAGAATTGCCTGTGGCGGCCATGTCTGTTAATGGATCGGGATGAAATTAGCAATCTTTATAGAAGACCTTCCATAGATGCTTCCTACCAAGTTTCAGTTCATTTGACTGACGGGTTTCAGAGGAGAAGATTAAAATGTGAAAAGTTAACGGACGACGGATGCCAAGTGAAAATTGCATACGAATGTTTTTTTGTCTATTTTGCAAGAAGAATTTCTACCCTGCCCTGTTCACCCTGCTAATCTAGTCACGGGTAGCGTCATTTTATTTGTCTGTTCTTACTGTGTTTTTGTCTATTTGACTTGTGTACGTTGTTTGTATATATTCCTTGTACTTGCCTTCAACTCTTAGGGGTAAAATTGAGTATTAATAAAGTTAGTTAGTTAACGGGTCACAAAATGTGTATTGCGTTTCTGATTAATGCCAAAGATTGTGACACATGTATTCAGATATTCAGTCAGAGTCCCGTCGACCGGATGTAAAATGACACTTGTATATTCTGCCTGGCGATTTCCTGTGTGGACCTAAACTCATTACGCAATACCTGCTGAGTGAACCGGTGTGAATGTACCTGTCGTTTTCAGAATGAAAATAAAAATAAGTAAATCCTGCCTTTCACTTCTTACTTCAGGAATTATTTGCCTCAATTTATTGAAGAATAAAATATTTAAAATTAAAATATGGTCTCTCGCTTCTGAAAATACATGAAAAATATAAGAAATATATTTTCCACATACTATTTTACGTTTCACTCATCAAAAATGACAAATAATGATTATAAGGTCAAACAGTCAAACAGAATCTAGAAATCAATACACAAGTTACGCGTTGTCAAAATTATCCATTATATTTTTCAGCACATTAGCAGTAAAACAAAGTGAACATAATTTTAAAAGGGATCCTACATATAGTGAATATAGGTGACTGTTGTAAAACACTCTTTCCGTTGTAAATATAAAGGAAATGAAACATTTTGTTCATTTAAAATAGTTGTTTGTCAAAAAGGTACGTAGCTGTTCACTTCAGTATTTAATTTTCCAACGGTTATTAGATTTAAATTACAGTCCTCTGAGCGCTTTAAATGAAGCAAATTTAATATCAGCAACTCAGACTTAATCAGGCAAAAACGTCACGATCCGATGAAAAAAATTGATATTAAAATTACAAATTTCCGATTTGCTTCGTTATTTGTGGAAATATGTTGATAAAACTTTGTGAATATGTAATTTATATCACCAGGAACATATTTAGCTAACATGTGAAAAATCGCGAAGTTTCCCTTTAAATAAAGCATACACCATTTTTTTCTTTCTCAAAAGTAATATTTGTTTAATATTTCAAGATATCTGTTGAATATTTTGAGATTACTGTTCAACTGATTTGGAAAACTTTTGGGGTTAATTTTGTGCCATTATTGCATCTAGTCCTTTATATAGATGCAAAAATAACTTCCGCTAGTTTATTTTTAGAATCAAAGATAATTACCTGCCTAAGTAATAAGAGAGAGATCAAACTGAAAATAAAAATGAAACACATCTTTATTAATTACATATTTCGATACATTTAGAAATTATGCAATCAAAAATTCTGTCTATAAATGGAATTATTTACTATCACTGGTATCATAAAATGGGTGCAAGACATTTCCGAAAATTTTAAAATTTACCACAAGGTTTTTTCCAAAATTTTGAATTACTGGAACAGAATCTATTGAAATTTTAACACCCAATTTTGTGCATGTCATTCAAACAGAATAAATGTACAACAAACAGAGACTCTCTGATCACTTGAAAGCAAGACTCTCCAAAAGGGTGAGATGGAGAAATTAAGAGTTTGTCTGAGATAAACACCAAAAATATCTTTATAGAATTGACAAAGCAAAATTATATTGCCAGCAACAGGATTTAAATTGATCTTTCTCAAAACCATATCTCCATATACCCGCATTGACAAAGGGCGCAACAGGTTTTTAAATCTGGCAAATGGAAGAGGCAATTAATTTCAAGAATAAGGACATTAATAATATTTGGAAAAGAGAATTTTTTTGGGGCAGAAATGGGAAAACAAATTTGCGGAAAAGTCATATCAATTTTCAGGAAAAGGGATGCACCGCATAAAATCTCATAGACCATCACATGACATTATATAAAACACAAAGTCATCAATCTATAAATAAACATACACAATTACAGACAATTTATACATTATATACAGTAAATTTGTACACAGAAGCAAAAAATGTATAATTTTTATCAAATTTCTGAACTTGTGCTGCAACACGTTTTAAGTGATTTATTAAAAAAAAATTCCCACATTTTTCTTAATCTGCAAATTTATTTCGTTTTTGGAAAAACCTCTTGCTGAGAATCAACATATAATCATCTTTTCAATGAAAATTACACATATCGTATCCTCATTAATTAGTATAAGCAAAATGAACTACCTACAAATTAAAAGCTAGGTAAAACTAATTTTGTTCATATTTACAACACACAAAAAATAGTTACAAACTAAACAAGACAGCATTTTCATACATGGTCCCATGAAAATACTCTAGCTTAAACAAACAAACCCACACATACATTATATTGCACCAAGTTCACTTTTTTTGATTTGTCACAATTTAATAACTTTTAACATGATATTTTAACAACAGAAAAAATGTCAACATTGTTATTTTCTTAAATTATGATTTTGAAATGAATGAATAGAATATTGAAAGTTTATAATTTTCTAAAATATATATTTTTTTATATATCAATTTTATACTAAATATAGGGATTCTGCATAAAAAATACTGTAGTGTTTTAAGTATGTTCTTGTTACCGTGACAATCACACTGTAACAAGCTACGTGTTAACTGATAAAGTCACTTACCTTTCCAATATTTTAATAATATTTTTCAAATAACTGCATACCGGAATATGTACATCAGCAGAGCAATTCATATGATGCAAGTATGTCTAAATTAAAACTCTTCAACTGAACTATTAATATCAAATTTGAAAAAAAGGAGCTTTGTGTGTCTCCTACAATATTGTTTTCTCTCACTGTAATATACATTTCTAATTTTTTTCACTTGATTTTTATTCAAAGTTTGTGATAAAATATGCCCTGTCTTTATTATAAATAAATGATAAAATAAAACAACATAGTTTTTTTTTATGTCAAACTATCTAATTAGATGAAAGGGTTATAAAAGCATTGCTTTAAACCCTGATCAACCCTGTCCCATCAAGCTAAAGACATTAGGATTACATGTACATAAGGCTAACTAAGGGTGTAATATGGAAATGGCTATATATCTTCTAATCTTTTTAAACTGTAAATCGTAACACAAATATCCAATAATGCTATAAAATTGCCAGAATCAAGTCTACTATAGAATAGACTGACAGTTTTGTTTTAATCTTTAACTATTTAAAGTTGTTTTAATCTTTAACTATTTAAAGAATGTAGAACAATAATCTCTAAAATTTATACAAAAGGCATAAGTCTGGGTCCATCCTGGTTTATATAAACCGTGGTCACATGGTCAGTGAACCTTTATAAAACACTAAATAATCATTCCCTGTTGATATCAATAAACATCCTTGTTGATATCAATAAACATACTTGTTGATATCAATAAACATCCTTGTTGATATCAATAAACATACTTGTTGATATCAATAAACATTCTTGTTGATATTTATAAACATCCTTGCTGATATCAATAAACATACTTGTTAATATCAATAAACATACTTGTTGATATCAATAAACATACTTGTTGATATCAATAAACATACTTGTTGATACCAATAAACATCCTTGTTGATATCAATAAACATACTTGTTGATATCAATAAACATACTTGTTGATATCAATAAACATACTTGTTGATATCAATAAACATATGTGTTGATACCAATAAACATACTTGTTGATACCAATAAACATCCTTGTTGATATCAATAAACATACTTGTTGATATCAATAAACATACTTGTTGATATCAATAAACATACTTGTTGATATCAATAAACATCCATGTTGATATCAATAAACATCCTTGTTGATATCAATAAACATCATTGTTGATATTAATATACAAATACATATTGGAAACGAGTCTTGAATATGCTTCTTAATTTTGTTATTCACTTCAAACCACACATAAAATCATATACAATATTATAATTTTCATGTAAGTCACACAATAAATAGTATAACGACCCAAAAGGGCAACAAAACAATGAGACACACTACACTACTTGTATCACAAGATAATCAGTATTAATGTGTTACTTAGAAATCAATTACAACGTTTATATGATAATTACATAATTTGACATTGGTAAATCAAACGTTTCCTCCTTCGACATTCTTCAATAACTAATAAAGCAGAGACTATCAAGAGTCTGTATTGCTAACCTGACTTAGCAATGGTCTAATGTACCTAACAAATATTACTTTAACCCATTTGTTACACAATGGTTTACATTCCATTTTGATTTTCAATGGTCTTATCCAATGATTATGCATGCAGTTTACTTTGTTCAGAAATAAAATATCTTTAAAAAAACAATGTCCATAGCTGTAGTAGATGATCATCCAATGAATATTCATGAGAATCTAATGAATATTCATGATCATCCAATAAATATTCATGATCATCAAATGAATATTGGTTTCAATTGTCGCACAGGTTTTTTTGGAAAAGAAGACTGAAGCTTACAGGTGGCAACAGATACAAAGTGATGACTATAACTAGCCCAACCCATATGTTTTTTTAACCAAAATCCTTGCAAGTTAGTTTTCCTTCAAGATAAACAACATCTTATTTCTGTAAACTAGAACTCTGTTTAAAAGAGTTTGATAACAAAGCTTGCTCCTGTTTTAGTTCCAATTAACAGAACAAATAGGACTACAGCTTTCATATACTATCAAAACTTAATCTTGCAGTATTGCAAAAGAGAAAGCAGTCATAATTTGTTTATATGTCCAATTCACTTTTGATCAAATAATCGCTAAAGAAGATCCGACTTCAATTGTAGGAATTCATTTACTTTTATCAGTCAGAAAAAAATGAAACACAAATAAAACATTATTACCAAAATCTGCCCAAATGGCACAATTTTGAATTAACATAGATAATATATACCAACATCTAATTTTTTTGTAATTAATGGTACAACATCTATCAGCACTTATTTTCTTTCATTGTCTCCTTTTTAATCAACCTCTGTGAAAAGCCTTTCGTATGCTTTTTAAAATAAAATATCTTCCACATAACATCCACATGTTAAGCTCAATAAGAGTACAGACTATACATGTAGTTTTTTTTAAAAGCTTGTGAGATACCATCAGTACCACCAATCTACTGGGATTCTGGCTTCAAAGATCCAAGGATTGACCTAAGAATAAATTCCACTGCAAAATAAACACACAAAAAATATGTCAACAAATTGTATATATTTTTCAATGTATTCAAACTGCATGCAATTTTTTTTTCATTAATAAATTGTTCATGATGTTATCAAAATCTTAATCAATACAATTTCCCTTTTATGTTTGAAAAATGTATCAGTGGTGTAATGGTTAGTCTTGAGTGCAATAGAGCTGAAAGACTAATACATTTAGTATTTGCTGTTTCTCTGCTATGCATGCAGCATTAAGAGTAAGAGCAGAGACTGGTTGGCTCGGAATCAGGATAATGTGTCTGAGTCAGAGTGGAGCGACATATCTACCTGCAGACTGTTGTTTCAGTCAGCTAGTACTATAAAATTCCAAATAATCATGTTGGTCTAGTATAAAGCAGACATCATCAGCTTATCAAAATGTAACTTGTTCTCGCCATGATATGGCTGAAAAATTGTGCACTTGTCATTAATTGACACTCACTTCCTTTATGTTTGTGGCAGGTGTAGAACAAAATAATTGTCCACACAATAGGATTTTCCACTACATTCTTGTGAATTTCATAGAATATTCAAAGCAAATTTTAAGATAATCTTATTCATCTGTTTTGGCCCTTTTTTCTAGTCGATTCAGGACATGATATTTTTACGTGATGTATAACATTATTTACCTTGAGACTGTGGATTACTTGAAGTATTATTATTATCTCCCCCTCCTCCATGTAAGATAATGACAATATTTACCTTAAGACTGGATTACTGGAAGTATTATTATTATTTGCCCCTCTACCCACAGGGGTTAGGTGCATCCGAAAAAATAAAATAAAATAAAAATACTATATAATACTACAAGGGGGCGAACTCACTTGCTTCCATTTTTTTAAGTCGTCGTGTTAAATTGATCGTAACTTCGGAACGCCTTAATATTTTCAAAAAATGTTTTCACCAGTCGAAAGTCAAGTAATTTTCCTTTCCAAAGAGACCCCAATTGTTAGTGTAGGCCTCCGAACTGCTGAGGTATCATACACGAACCAAAACAAAACGGTGTGAAAATCCGAAGTCGTACATTCGCTAAGTTGACCACTTCCCATCTGTGTACAGACTTTCCCATGCGTAAACGAGTCATTTTGACTAGCTAAATACTTTCATCCATTCAAATTACGTTAAAATTTCTTACCTTTCTCAAATTTATATGTCCTTTAAGTCAGTTTTTGAAAGAAATCCCCTTTGCATCCTTCACAAATGCCATAGACTTGAAAATTGAGAGAGTTCTAACAGGCTTTTTTTTCGGACGCACCTAGCCCCTGTGCCTCCACCAGGTAAGATAATGACAATATTTACCTTGAGACTGTGGATTAATGGAAGTATTATTATTATCTCCCCCTCCTCCAGGTAAGATAAGGACAATAAATCCCTTGAGACTGTGGATTACTTGAAGTATTATTATTATCTCCCCCTCCTCCATGTAAGATAATGACAATATTTACCTTAAGACTGTGGATTACTTGAAGTATTATTATTATCTCCCCCTCCTCCATGTAAGATAATGACAATATTTACCTTGAGACTGGATTACTGGAAGTATTATTATTATCTCCCCCTCCACCAGGTAAGATAATGGCAATATTTACCTTAAGACTGTGGATTACTGGAAGTATTATTATTATCTCCCCCTCCTCCATGTAAGATAATGACAATATTTACCTTAAGACTGTGGATTACTGGAAGTATTATTATTATCTACCCCTCCACCAGGTAGGATAATGACAATATTTAACTTAAGACTGTGGATTACTGGAAGTATTATTATTATCTCCCCCTCCACCAGGTAAGATAATGGCAATATTTACCTTAAGACTGTGGATTACTGGAAATATTATTATTATCTCCCCCTCCTCCATGTAAGATAATGACAATATTTACCTTGAGACTGTGGATTACTGGAAGTATTATTATTATCTCCCCCTCCACCAGGTAAGATAATGACAATATTTACCTTGAGACTGTGGATTACTTGAAGTATTATTATTATCTCCCCCTCCACCAGGTAAGATAAGAATGCTGGGTGAAGTAGCAACAGCTGTTGTGCTTGATTGGCTGATTTGCTGGCCCGTTGTTAAACTGTTCCCTCCTAAAACAATTATCTGTGGTCCTCTTGATACATTTCCTGTCAAAATCAAGTCAGAATTTCTAAGAATATAAATATATTCTAGTTTGGTTATTTGTAGACGGATAGCATGAAATCATTGAGCTTATTTACAGTAGATTTTGAAGAACGTACAAAGAAAAAATATATAGCTGCAGTCCTCGAAATTAAAATTAAATTCACTGGTGTCAATCAAATTCAAGAATTTATTTTTATATACATGTATTTCTAAATAAAAACTGAAAATTTACTGGTCTGAATAAAGTTTTACTGGTCTTGGGCCAGCAGAGGACCGGTGCTCATCGAGAGGACTGTGTAGGTGGCCTAAAGCTTTATTGATGCCAATGAAAAAGGTCATAAGTTATATCATCAAGTCTTTCTTCAACTAAAAACACTTCAGGGACTAATAACACAGAATCAAATGTTTTCTTAATGCAAAATTTGATTTAATAAATTATGGAAAGAAAAACTGTGATGGTCAACAATTCCACCAATATCAACAAAACGAACAATTGCCTCTCATCTTTTCACTGAACACAACAAAAGACCAAGACATGTGACGTTGGAATTCCGGGTCCTGGTTTGGGACAGACACAAAAATGTGGCAGGGTTAAACTGGTTAATGGGAAGCCACTCTTGCAGGATTTTAAACTGTGTTAATTATTGTAATATTTATCAAACAAATCTACTGTAATATTATAAAGTAAGAAATCATACCATTAGATGGCAATGTCGTCTGCTGTGCATTCTGAGCTTGCTGAGCCTGTTGTTGTACTTGTTGAGCCATAGCTTGCAATCGTAAACTATCTAACTGTTGTACAGCTGGCTTACCGTTATCTACAACAGACGGTGGACTAGAAATAGTCTCTGGGGAAATTATATCTAAATCTTGGCTTAACATCTGATGTAAAATACCCTGGGGAGGCACTTGAGCCTTCGGTTCGGGGGATGGAGTCAACACAACCTGTTGTGGCAAAACTGGAGATGGCAAATTCAATGGAGCAGGGCTCGCTTGCATTCCTGTTGGATTAGCTTGTTGATGTGTTGCAGTAGTTGTGTACAAGTTATTGCTTGCATTTGGTGAATTGTTGCTATATGGATTTGTGACATGAGTGGTTGAAGCCGAGGGCTTAGAAGTCAATAATTGTTGTAGCAATCTCATGGCTACATCAGAATATCCAATTTGTTCTGGCGTTGTATTTGTGCTTGAAGCAGCCGTAACAGGTACATGCTCGTTATTTAACGTATTGCTTTGAATACTTCCATTCTCTTGATTATGGGTTTGTACATTTATATCAGAAGAAAACCCTTGGACTTGATAATTACTTCCTATCTCTTGCGAGTTGTTGAAACTAGTCTGAAATTCTTCTTGTTGAACATTTCCAATATTTTGTTGAGCCTGAATGTTTCCAATATCCAAATTTTGTTGTTGAGCCTGAATGTTTCCAATATTTTGTTGTTGAGCCTGAATGTTTCCAATATCCAAATTTTGCTGTTGAGCCTGAATGTTTCCAATATTTTGTTGTTGAGACTGAATGTTTCCGATATCCAAATTATGTTGTTGAGCCTGAATGTTTCCAATATTTTGTTGTGGAGTCTGAATGTTTCTCATATCCAAATTTTGTTGTTGAGCCTGAATGTTTCCAATATCCAAATTTTGTTGTTGAGCCTGAATGTTTCCAATATCCAAATTTTGTTGTGGACTTTGAATGTTTCCAATATCCATATTTTGTTGTTGACACTGAATATTTCCCATATTTTGTTGCTGTGGTTGAATGTTTCCAACATTTGGTTGTTGACACTGAATGTTTCCAATATTATGTTGTTGAGTTTGAATATTTCCCATATTATGTTGTTGAATCTGAATATTTCCAATATTTTGTTGTTGAGATTGAATATTTCCAATAGTTTGTTGCTGGGGTTGAATGTTTCCATTATTTTGTTGTTGAAAACTTGCAACACTCTGTTGTTGAGACTGAATATCATCAACAATAAATTGACTACTGTTCAATTCAGCATGAAATCCTTGTATAGTCTGTGGATTATTTGGATTATTTCCAAATTGATGGAGACTCTGCTGAGTATTAATAACAGATTGATGATTTGTTTGTATGTTTGATGTAAAGTTTTCAGAATTATGAACATTTTCAGACGGATTAAATCCATGCAAATTTTGTGAAAATTCTTGCATTTTTTGTTCCCCACTAACGACATGTGAAGTCTGGTTGTTGGTTCCATACTGTCCAGCATTGTTCTCAAAGTTAGCTTGGCTTGTTGTATCGCCATGACTATTAAACATGGATGAATTGACCGCCGTCTGCTGTGATGATTCGACATCTTTAGCAGGATGGCACATGGTAAATCCAGAATGTGTATTGGCGAGTTCAACATTGTTTGCTGCTGGAAAGCCAACACTGGTTGGTCCAATACTGGTCCCTTCTGAAAATGATGGACGTCTCTGGTTCTGGTTCTGGCTTGTGTTTGATGCAAATGTTTCTGTGGGGTTCTGACTCAGAATTTCTTGAAGTGTCAATGGTTTATCTAAATGAATAAAAAATAAACAATTTGATCGGTACGTTGGTTTATGGTGTTTAACATCACTTAAAACAATTTTTCAGCTATATCGTGGTGGTCAGTTTTATTGGTGGAAGAAACAGGAGTACCTGGAGAAAACCACCGGCCTGTCATAAGTCACTGACAAACATTATCACATAATGTTGTATCGCCTACAATTTGGAGATTTTGGAATATTAATTAAGAATGTGTTTGTCACTTCACTTACAAAATACAATGATGGCAACAAGCTTTAAGTATTCACTTTAGTTTTAACATTTTTTTCAATTGAATAATTATATTACAGGGTGACCCAATAAAAATTGCCACCTATATACTCAATAATAAAACTTTTAATAACCATGCTATCACTCTGATTTGTCGAATTTGTGAAGAAGATTCAATGCATAAAAGATTAGCATATTGTATTTTTCAAGATGCCCTACACAGTTTGAGAAAAAATGCTTTCCATATAAAACCTACTTTTAAAGTCAGTAAACACTCTTGATCAATCCCCCCCCCCCCCCCTACCAATCTCGTTTAAAATTCCTGCTTAGTATCTGTTCAAATGGCTGAATGGTTTCGGAGGATATTTGGACTTCAGCTTGTTCGCTAGTTAACTAAAGCTCTCTTACTTAGCAACATTTATACTGGCGTTTTAGACCGATATTTACAGGCCATTATATATACATATACCTACTGGAAACGCCTGTATACTTGAAAAAAAAAACCATTTTATCTAATCAATATAAATTATAACATTAACCGCTACTCTAAAATGACATGAATTGTGTAGTACCAGTAAATGATTATGAAAAGTGCTTAATGTAAAAAAAATGATTTGTGATTTAATGAAAATTGACCAGTATTAAAAATACTGTGTCTCTTTCAAGAATCGTGATTGTGCAGTGATTTTGTATAAAGTTTTATGATGATGATGATGATCAAGTTGTAACAAAAATACTGTGTCTCTTTCAAGAATTGTGATTGTGCAGTAATTTTGTGTCAAGTTTTACGATGATGATGATGATAAAGAAGTTGTCACAGCAAACATTTCAATTTTTCATCGAGTACCAATACCTGGGAAGTACATGCGATGTTTTAACAAACACAAATATGCAATGCTGAAAATATTTTTTTTATGTCTGTCATCCAAAATACTTAAAAATACAATATATTTTAAATTATAATTCAATAAATAAAAAGGTTATTTAGCATGTGATGCTACACTCTAACTTAAGAAACCGTCTCAGTGGTGTAAAGATTGAGGAAGATCGTTGGTTGTATGTATCCCTCTCAGGGTCAAGCTAGGTACAGAGCATTAAGGGTATGGCTAAGGATTAGTTAGCTCAGAGTCTGGATAATGTGTCCTAGTGGAATAGCCTGTTGTTTCATCTTCTCATCAAAGAGAAAATTGTTGTCATACTATAGCTTAAATATTGCTAAATATAATCACACATTCAATCATCTTAGTAAGGAAGAAATACCAAAGATATTATTATGACTCCTTATACAGTCAAACCTGTATTACCAGGTCATCTTTGGGACAAGGAAAAAGTGGCCTTTTAAGACAGGTGACCTCTTAAAAGAGGTTCAATTCATATGAAATATTCTATGACAGAACAAGAAAAAAGTGACCTTTTAACTCAGGTGGCTGCTTAATAGAGGTGACCACATGGGCAGGTTTGACTGTATTTATATTCATATAAGGCAGCCTTTACAATTGGTTAAGGAACATCACATGACATTAGACAAAAAATGCCTTTTATTACATGGTTGTTTCTGAACTCAAAAGGTCAAAATTTGAACAATTGACCTGCTTTTATTCCTTTTTTGTTACCTCCAAATTGGGTCTGTGATCTACTGAATTGTCTCCCTTTAATTTTTATATTAATGTACTGCGATATATTATAGCCTTATACATAATATGGTTTTCAATGTTTTCCAAAGAGGAATTATTAAAAATTGCTGCATAACAAATTACTACAGCTAATACAATATTATAAATTAAAACGTTGTTATTCTACCAGGGGCAAGCAAATCAAAGACAGTTTCCCACAAATATTGGTACAAACGATGAAAATTTAAATTGTTCACAGAATTTTAACGTTACCATCTAACGATTTCAGAATTGAATGCAAGTCGGTTGTATTCAACTTGATTGGTTCAACGTTGCCTTTTGGTAAAGAATAAGGACCATCTTCACGTTGGTCTGTATGGAACTTAGATTCTTGTGGAAAGGCATGTTGCTCTGCCATATTTAAAACGCTTTGGTGATTTCCTTCGTCATTTTGGTTGTTCAGCGATGAACTGATTACTTGACTACTATCAGATTCCTTGCCTTGTTTTTCATCCATATTACTCGTCTGATCAACTTGCATACTTGTTATTCCTGAAACAGCACCATCTGGTAGCATGAATTTACCACGACTCGTTGCCAAGCTCTCTTGTAACTGCTGATTCAATCTCAGTGCTTCTGTAAAAAGTTGTTAAGACAAGATTAGATATGGGCTAATGTTATGTGTTCAATGCCACTTTGAACGAAAATGCATTTGCAGTTATATCGTGGAATCCAGTATTACTGATGGGCAGAAATGTATGACCTACCGTTAGTCACTGACAAACTTTATCACATGAAGTTGCATCAATTACACCTCACCATAGGCAGGTCTGGCAGGAATCAAAACACAACACTGATTGCATCTGTAAATCTAACAACCATAGACTCATGGCCACTTTTTTTTCTTCTCTATAAGACACTATTAACCAAAAGTATATCATTGCTACTTTATTTACAATGAAAACCAAAACCCAATTAACATATTAAATTCCACACCTTGAATATTAAGTAAAAGCCGGGTACTCTGATTTCCGCCACGAAATAACTGAAATATTGTTGAAAGTGGCATCAAACACCATAACCCTAACCCTATTAGGTACATGTAAATAACACATTTGAGTTTCTTCTCTTTGTACTTCTACTTCTAACAAATACTGACAACCTTTAACAAGCTGAAGATTACCTCAGAGGTTGCAATCAAACTGTTAACAGCAAATCTTTAATCGTGTTGACACTGATCTTCACTTGCAACATAAAAATGGTAAAAGAAATTTAAAAAAGCTAACCTCATTTCATCCTTTTTTGTCTCAACTGTAAAGTAATAATGCTTCAAAAGTACAAATTCTTTCTCAACATTTCCAAATAATTCATGAACCCTACTTTTCAGGGTTTATTTTAGATAGGCTTCACTGTACATGTATATCATAGTTTAATAATACGTACCTGGTGCAACAGTAATATTCAACGGCCCTTGTTTCTGAACGTGTTCATCTGTCTCCATAGGTGTCTCTTGCTTGATTTGAAAAACTGGAAAATATTAAAAGTAAAGCTAAACTATGTGATTTAAGAGAATTTGGAAATCTGTGTTCATATAAAAACAATATTTGTAAGAAAATATTAGATTCAAAATCCATTCTTATTTTTTACTTGAAAGTAAAAGATTTTTTTTTAAATGGCAGCATAACTTTTGACTGCTATGAAACATGAAACTGAGGCTGTGGGGATCAACTTATTTACAGTGATACTGTTCAAATTAAAAAAGAAATCTATGTGCTTGCAAAAATAGCTTAACATTATGACACATCCATGGCCAGAACCAATTGATTAGGGCATGATCGTATATATCCCCCCAGATGTTTTCATATAAACAGGTACTAACAGTGTCTAAAAACAAGCTCTATAATGAGTCAAAGTCTGTAAGATAAAGAACAGCAGTAAAAAAACGTTGTTCCTTTACTTTCAATTTCTAAAGCCTATAAAGGTTGGCCGATACATAAAAAGTTTCATAAAGGGAAATACTTTAAAATTTCAAAGTCAAGAATTAGAATCATATTTGAAACAAATATACATTTTTATGTGAACACAGAATTTTATCAACTACTGTACACAAACTAAATTAAAAGACCATATCATTTTCAACCTTGCTTAGCAATAAAAACATTAATCTTGCTTTGAATTACCGGAAGATCTGAAATATTTTAACTTTTCATTCAAAGCCTTGATTTACCACCAATCCATTTCAAACATGTAGTAGTACAACAACTTTTAGTATTTGTTCATAAATTGGTTGAGCTATTAAGAAAGGTTAAAAATGATACAGCTACAGGACTTAGTGACAACTGTACATTCACATCTGTATAATGTGACCATAGAAAAAATTGGTATGTTCACATTAAACAGGTACCTAATAGATTCAGTTTTAGTACGGCTGTATAACTTTCTTAGTCGCAAAACAAGTTCATAAAATGCAAAATCAGCATCAATTCAGTATTATATGCCTGACATATTACTTGCCAACTTGCAAAATAATACAACAAAAATAATTCACAGAATTCCAAGGTCAGTTGGGCTGACTGCAACTTTACTGTCTATAATAAAAGAATTTTTCGACAGTATAGGTTTGCCTCACATAGGATACATTCTATCATTAGGATATACATGTACAATCTATCCACAATACCAATACTATTTATTTCAATCACAACTTCAGTGAAAAATAGGGAGTACCAGAATAAAGTCATTTTGTAATGTCATTCATGTTTATCAGAATACAGTCATTTTGTAATGTCATTCATGTTTATCAGAATACAGTCATTTTGTATTGTCATTCATGTTTATCAGAATACAGTCATTTTGTAATGTCATTCATGTTTATCAGAATAGTCATTTTGTAATGTCATTCATGTTTATCAAAATACAGTCATTTTGTAATGTCATTCATGTTTATCAGAATAGTCATTTTGTAATGTCATTCATGTTTATCAGAATAGTCATTTTGTAATGTCATTCATGTTTATCAGAATACAGTCATTTTGTAATGTCATTCATGTTTATCAGAATAGTCATTTTGTAATGTCATTCATGTTTATCAGAATACAGTCATTTTGTAATGTCATTCATGTTTATCAGAATAGTCATTTTGTAATGTCATTCATGTTTATCAGAATAGTCATTTTGTAATGTCATTCATGTTTATCAGAATACAGTCATTTGGTAATGTCATTCATGTTTATCAGAATAAAGTAATTTTGTAATGTCATTCATGTTTACCAGAATAAAGTAATTTTGTAATGTCATTCATGTTTATCAGAATAAAGTAATTTTGTAATGTCATTCATGTTTATCAGAATAAAGTCATTTTGTAATATCATTCATGTTTATCAGAATACAGTCATTTCGTAATGTCACTTATATTTATAAGAGAGGAGAATTTCACATAATTTTACTACATACAATAAAACTACTTCTGTGGACAAAATGAAAGTGGTGGACTTAAAAAGTATAGCATATGGTCAGTTGATGAATCAGCTGAGCAATGGTAAACAGCTGATGTCAAACATTCAATGTTCAATCACCAGAACAAAAACTCAGAACAACCAAACCCTGAACTTAGACGTCAGGAAACCCAAATTTGAACTGAACCAATAAAACTACTTGTTAACAGATGATGGGCAATGATGCCATACTTTTATAGACCACAAATTCACATTGTTGTATACCGGTAACTAAATATTGAAGGATAATTTTATGATAGGCACTACACTTTTGTCATTCAGAGCTACAGATAAGCTGCAATCTGGATATAGTAAGCAAGTTATTGGGTAGAAATAAAGCCAACGTAAAAAAAACCAAAGGCAACGCAAAGTGTGGAGTATCCCCTCGCCTAAAAATTTGACCTGGTGACCTTGACCTTTAACCTTGAATATCAATAGGGTTCCAGATTCTCTTAAGGACTAAGTGTGTACCAAGTTTGGTCAAAATCCATTGAAGGATGTTGATTCTAGAGTGGTTACAAGGATGTTACGGAAGGACGGACGGACGGAAGCGTTACTATATCCCTTCGCAACTTCCAATGGCGAGGGGATAATAAAGTTAAAAAAAATGTAAGGTGCATAAGATATGCACCAGTTATCTCCCTTTATGTATGTCAAGTATTTCCTGTTGTCTACAAGGGAGAATTTGTATGTATATCTGATAATTACACATTCACAAAAAGTGCATTACATACAAAAACAATTCCCGTAAGAGAACATTAAAGATATAGTTCTTTTTTTTGTACCTATATTTAAGGGTGTAGGCCTGGGGTATGGGAGACAACTCTATTTTCATTGTCTTCTCAAATATATGGTCATCTGTGCATTTGAAAATTCCCCCTCAATTCCAAGCTTCTTGGCAACACAGATTGTTTAAATTAGATATGGGCAGTTTAATAAAAAAAATGACTCCTTTTCCTTTTACCTTTTTATAACTTTGCTGCTCGTCTTTTTATATCTTATTGCCACTAATAAAAGTGTGTCATTATTATATGCTTGTGCCCACAAAATATCATTGAAATATCTCTTTCCAGAAAAAATTGCTAATGAATTTCAAGTGTTTATCAAATAAGAAATATTAAATATATACACCAGAATATTATATATTATGAAACTATAGTACAATTGCTTTATTTGTCAGGAAATCACTTACCCCTGGTGATGATTTATAAAAATAAACTGGTCACATTGAAAAACTTAATACTAAAATATATTGGTATGACAAATATCAATATATTGAAAAGAAAGTGTCATGTTGGAATAAATGTAGTGTTTTTAGAAGTGATATTGAAACTGTGTGATGTATGTTTCATGAAAAATATTTTCATTGCCCCATGAACATGTTTGCACCATTTTGACCTTCACATAATTATTAGGTGACCCGAAAATGTCAGGAGGGTAAACAAGATATGTTTACATTGTGGTCATTTTATACATTGTAAATATTCTGAGAGAGCAACGTTTATGCTCACACTGTAAGTGTATAGATGACGAGAAACATTTTCTTTTACATTGCACGATAAATCCTGAATTGAGGTCTTCTTTTTTAAACATTTTGAACAACGAAAATCAAATTTTTAATAACTTGTCAGAATCAGAAAAACTTTCATATATTTTAAACCCATCAACACCATCTCAAGTAAATAAACTGGGTTCCTTTTTAAAAAAGTCATTAGAACTGAGGACAGGGGACGCCTAGCATGTTTACTTGAAAATGTCGATTTTATGTTCTCTTTGTTACATGTTTATTTGTATAATTTGTGTAATTGTCACAAACTGTATTGTTTAATGACAATAAAATTTTGAATTTGAATTTATATATTTTGTTGAATTCTGTATTATTTTTTAGCAGTTCATGACTGTCTGTGACTATTAGTGACACTCATACATAAAAAAATCTATATCAACATTTATTAAAATCAGAATAAGTAATAGTAATTTAAATATTGAAAAAGGCAGATATTTAAATACTCCTGCTGAAGACAGGATATGTAAATTGTGTAATTCTGGAGTAGAAGACGAATTCCATTTTACTATTATATGTTCAAAATTACAGTCTTGTCGTGAAGAATTTCTCAAGGATATCTGTAATGTTGTGCCTTCATTTATTAATGTCTGACTTTGACAAATTTAAATTTATATTTAGTAGTAATGATCTAGACATATGTAAAATGTGTATATTATGTGTCAATAAGTTGTATAGTCTAAATCAGTCTAAAAAACAAGATTAATCACTGGTTTTAATTTTTTATGTCACTTTTACTGACTGATCTTTAATTGTCAATGGGAGGTAACTTGAAATTTTATACATTTGTATTGTATGGGTGATAACTGTCTTTCCTCAGCTGTTATATTATCAAATATTGTGTACTTAAAGTTGTCTTAGTTGTGTTTGTCATGTTCTGTATTGATGATAATCCTTTGTTTGGATTTTTAGATCAATAAAAATTATTATTATTATTATTATTATTACTCACTACAGAACATGAAAATAAATTATCTTAATTGTCTAATTTTAATATAATTCCACTGTTGCATATAATGCTCAATTTCGTTGGTCAACACCATACCAGCTGAATTTTTTTATACATCTATATATAATAATGGCTATTTTCAAGGAATTTATGCATTGTGTCAACACACCATTTCACTCACAAATGTTACATCGTTTTCAGTTAGCAGATGAAATGTCAAATTCTCACATTTATAAATTCTCTCAAAATAACCTATATTCCTATAACTATTATTGCCGACAGTTTGAGAAAGATTCATATTTCAGAAAACAGAGAAAAAATAACTGTACAAAAATTGAAATACTAAGGTGTAAATTAATTTTATGGTAGTAAAAAAAATGGAAAGCTATGTTCGGGATTTTTTTTTGTGTAATACTGATCCTCTCCCCCACCCTCCCCTCCACACACACACTCAAAAATTCTTTACCTAAGACATCTAAAGAAAAACCAGAATCAAATTAATACAACTGGAGCACAGAATTTAAAGAAATTTAACAATACAGTTGAGAGGCTGTCTGGATTTTTGTAATGAATTAACCAAGTTGAGTAAGCCTCAAACCCCCCTCCCCAACCGACCTGAAAATAAAAAAGACAATTGCAGTAATTTGGTAATTTGGACATCCAATATGACAAATATAAGAATTCAAAAGTTTTTTATTATTGGTAACTAATTTTTTTTTTATCTCACAAATAAAGAAACAGCAAAAGATGAGTGTGTAATAACCTTCCTCGACAATTTCCTTTTTTCTGGGTGCCATCCATGAAAAACATAATTTTAAATATCTTAAAAATATGACGGTGAAAGTTTGTAAAATTTGGTGCAATGATGTCTATATGTATATTCTTTACTGTGACATTTTTAGGTAGAAATTAATTGACAGGATTTTTTTTAGTCAGATTTTTAATACCAGGGTGGTATCTTAGGACATACCCCTTTTTCCAATTTCAACTGCTTTGCACATGATTATCACCAAACAGGATATTCATATATGCTAGATATTTCATAATTATTCAACAATACCACTTTCAAGTGTATTAAAGCCAAAATATTGCCTTTCAACCAGAAATAAATGCGTATATCTATTAGAAGCTTCCGAAACTAGTATTACCATCTGGCGTCAAGAATACTCCCAAAATTGCTATATTTAGGATGTGCTATGGAAAAAACGGAACAGTGAAATTTCTTGAAACTTTAGCAGATAATGTATTTAAACATAACTATTCAATGATGCAAATTAAAAAAAAAATTATTGATGGGAACATTTTTGGGTTACCCAGGTCTACACCCTTAACTAGTGCACCAGACTCACTTTTCTGTGTTTAACTTCTTCAGTGTGTATACACGATCCTGATCAGTAAAAATGTCTAATTTAAATATAAAAATTTAACGATAATTAATTTACTAATGATATATCATAGAGTACAGTCAAGGAAATTGGCACCGGACCGACGGACCGCGTCCGATAAATTTCCCGGCGGTCCGGTAGTTTTCGTTAACTCACCGGACCGACTGTCCGGTAAATTGTTTTGTCAGCCACTGCCTTTAAGAATAGATAAATCGAGGTTCTCAGTAAATTCAACTTAAAAATATTTCAAATTCTCTTTTATTTGTTATTTTTAGATCAAGAAAAATCTAAAATAAATAATACATATCCACGACTGATAATCAGAACAAGCAGAACAGTTGGTTCTGCAAAGAAATTCGTGAAGATAACTTCCGGTTTTGGTGGAAGAGAGTTCACGAAGACGCTTCGCAAGGTATGTACATGTCAAAAATTGAAATTTTCTTTTTTTACTGCTCGAATATTGCAAAATCAGAGAATGCTATGCTGTGGCGAATGCTTTCACGATTAGAAACATGTATAGTTTATTCTTGTATATGAAGTGTAACTCTCGCAAAATCAATCGTCTCACGAAAAACATGACGAAAATTGTGAAACTCTTACATTTATAAGTTGTTCTTGACAAAGATGCAAGTTAAATTTTCAATATTTTTTCATCATGGGAGTCTAAATGTAATCGGGGATAAATTCCGATTCGTCAGAAGTAAATTGAAGTCTAGATAAATCTACAAACTGTCGATTTTCTCGTTTTCCTGCTTGAGGAGATCGGTCCTGATAGAGCACATTGCGAATGCATGAGGAGATTTGCTAGTTTTGTTAATTGTTTTCTGCAAAATTGATAAATTGACACTTTTAAACACAAAACTGATAAATACTCTAATCAAAATAAACTATTCTCTGTCCACTTTCAGGAGATGCCAGGATTCAAGGGAAAGAGGAAAAGGGGACTGACATTAACTCTTTACAAAAAACCATTTCGATATAGATTGCCTGTGTCACCGCCAAGGAAACAAAGTAGCAGTACACCAAATTTAAAATCCCCATCAATCAGGACACCAAGTTTATTAAAAAAATCTCTTTCAATTTCAAAATATTTATATCCTTTCAAACGGGTTTCCACATCTATTCGGCGCAATCTTTTTACTAAAGATGACGGAAACTTCACCACAGATCTACACATGTTATAATATTACATGATTTCAGCACATACATAGATCTAACGTAAATAAACATTCACTTAGTGCTAGTAGTCATGAATAAATTAAACACAAGATGTCAATTAAACTGTGGACATATCCTTAAAATCGGTAAAGTGCTTTACATCTTGTAACCACTACTAACAGAGATCTTTTTCATTTACAAGTGTGTACACATAACACACTACATAATAGAAAAACAAACCACAACTTAATATTATTCTCAACTGTATGATATTTAATTTAGAGTGTATCATTTGTATTAGAAATTATAAAGATATGATTCACATTAAGTTTAATTATTCTTGATTATAAAATTGTCTTACAGTGAGTGCATTTTCAATTTTTACCAATGTAAGGGAAGTTAATCTTGTGTATCCAATACACAATGGAAGTTGTCACAAACAACAAATGATCAATAATGACATGAATTGATTCCTTAAATGAAATGTTTCTTTCTAGGTGGACAGCCCATGAACAATGAAATATTACTTTTATACTTTTAAAAACCCAATGGGAAGAAGGGCATCAGTTCATGAATTCATTACCAGACAGACATGCACAATTTGTGATTATACAGTGGATTACATGTGTCGTACCAAAACTAGCAAATCTCCTCATGCATTCGCAATGTGCTCTCTCAGAACCGATCTCCTCAAGCAGGAAAATGAGAAAATTGACAGTTTGTAGATTTATCTAGACTTCAATTTACTTCTGACGAATCGGAATTTATCCCCGATTACATTTAGACTCCCATGATGAAAAAATATTGAAAATTTAACTTGCATCTTTGTCAAGAACAACTTATAAATGTAAGAGTTTCACAATTTTCGTCATGTTTTTCGTGGGACGATTGATTTTGCGAGAGTTACACTTCATATACAAGAATAAACTATACATGTTTCTAATCGTGTAAGCATTCGCCACAGCATAGCATTCTCTGATTTTGCAATATTCGAGCAGTAAAAAATAAAATTACAATTTTTGACATGTACATACCTTGCGAAGCGTCTTCGTGAACTCTCCTCCACCAAAACCGGAAGTTATCCTCACGAATTTCTTTGCAGAACCAACTGTTCTGCTGGTGCCGATTACCAGCCGTGATATCGTAATTGATAATCATGAGTTTTAGCAATGACACTAACTATCTACGACAGTTATTGTCATAATATTTTGATGTCGTAAAATATTTTGTGACTACAGTGATCGTGATATTTCGGAAAAATATTATTCTCTAGAGTTTTCTTCATTAACAATCGTCGTTAATTCGGAACATTTTATCACTTCAAAACACGGTGGTCATGGCTTTCTTGCAGTATAAGACAGAAGCCATACCAGAAAAGCCATTAAAGAGAAAAATAGCCCAAGAGGAGACGAGAGAACGGAAGAAACAGTATGAAAAAGACCGAGAACGTAAATTTATTGATTCTTGGAAGCAGGACCGAGGTGACCCTGACTTTCATCACAACGTTGAACAAAATGTTATGCCTTATGATCTGCAACTGGTGCATCGAAGCCAATGGACCAAAAGAGCTATACCGGTATATATTCTTTTGTAATTCTAAATTCTGGTTTCTAATTATACTTTTTCTGGTAGCATAGAGCTATTATTTCTTTTTTTTTTTTTTTTTTTACATATACCGGTTAGGATTCATTTGTTTAGATAGAATAGTGGAAATATACTTTAATGAATATGATCATGCTGTATACAATAATATATTTATGGACATAGTGTCAAATTGTCGTCCCACTTTATACATTATACTGATTCAGAGCCAACCAGTCTTTGCTCTTTCTCCTTAATGCTGCGTACTTAGCAGAGTAGCAAAAAATACCAATTTTATAGTCTTTGGTCTGACCCGACCGGAGCACGAACCCATGAGCACTCGCATGCTAACCTTTACGCCGCTGTCTAATTGCAGATATTGCTGTTTGTGATTGTAAGTTTAATGCAATCAATATGTGACACTTAAATAAAATAAATTTATTATTTAAAAAAAATCATTATTTTATTGTCGGTCCTGTAAAATCTAGTTCGGTCCTGTAATTCCTCACAGTTCACAGGACCGAATTGTGGAGTCAAATTCCTAATTTCCTTGACTGAGAGTATAGACATAAAAATTGATTTTCAAAATCTGTTTTTTTTTAATCAAAAATTCAATTTATCACCAAACTAATATTGTGATAACATTCATTAAACTGAATCTAAATTCCATATTGGTAGTCTGTTCCACTATAAATATGATTAAAATTTGATAATAAGTAACATGAAGTTCTAATAAATTTCTTTAATTCTTATACAAAAAAGTATTTGGTAACCCAAAAAAAATCAAGTAAAAAATATATCATCGGAAGCAATCCTATATAAATCATTGTTTCCTTTGAGTCAAGAAAATTCTGATTGACTGCTTACATTTGTATGTATTTTAAAACAAACCAGAGGCTCTCAAGAGCCTGTATCGCTCACCTGAGGCACCAAAAACATTCCTTCTTAGTTCGGTTTCAAGGTTAAGTTTCAATTGTCTCAGATGTCTTTTAAAACATTTTTCCCATAGGGTCCGATGTTAAACCAAGTCATGCTGTAGCCGCCATCTTGAATTCCATATTGAACAAAAAAGCTAAACTTTGTAGAGGACCACAAAGGGTATTCTTTTACAGATGTCTACACTTATTCTGAATGTCCAAGTGATTAAAAAATTCATTTTAAAAAAAATGGGGTAAACACTAAACCCATTTATATTTTACAGCTGACTTTTAACTTATATTGAGTGTATGCAATTGAATGCTACAACAAAATAATTAAACTCTGTTTCACAATTATTTTAATTTAGATTAATTTGCATGAAAAATCCTGAAGATTTCATTTGTTTATAGATCTACCTAGAACAAATTCGACGACATATCAGCTTATATTGAAAACTGCATACAAAAATATACACATTTTGCACAACTTACCCTTAAAAGTAAATAAAACACTTTTCATGCAAAATAAAGGTTAAAACAAAAGTTAGCAGGATTCTGAATAATTTACTGTAGAAAGTTTCCTTCATCAATGTTATTTACTTTAAAACGTTTTACTGATCATGTAACTGACGGGTTACACTAATGCCATGAAAATGTCCTGAGAAACCTATTTATCATTTTTATAATCTGGTGGATTTACTTCCAGTATAGATTATATAAGATTTTAACATTTTATGAAAAAAAAAAATTTATATATGTATTAAGAAAAACTTTGTTGGGGGAATTTTTTCAACAGTTTTCTATTTTCTACTGATTTTTTTCACTAATTTTCAAGTTTGAGAAGCGGCAACGGCCATGTTTGATGGCAGTCAGGGTCATCATTCATGGTCTGAAAGAGAATTATATATGCATTGTTCCTTTATAGTTTGGTAGCAACATTGGCTCTTTACAATATTTAAAGAATTTAATTTTTAATTTTTTTTCTATTTTTAGTAACGATAGCAGCCATTTTTCATAAGTGACCAGGGTTAGCAACCATAAGTCTGAAAGTGGATCATATATGCATCATTTCCATAAAGTTTGGTGGCAACTGGCTTTTTACCGGATTTTAAAATATTTTTTTTTACAATAATTTTCTATTTTTTGCAACGGTGACGGCCACTTTGGATGACAGCCAGAGGTCTTCAATCAAAATTTTGAAAGAAGACCACATATGCATTCTTTCCATAGGGTTTGATTGCATTTGACTCTTTACAGGATTTTAAAATAATTTTTTAATGAATTTTTTCACTAATTTTCTATTTATAGTAACGATGGTGGCCATGTTTGATGGGGGATGGGGTCCTCAACCATAATTCTGAAAGAATATTACATATGTATCAAATCTAATTGCAATATACTCTAAAGGATTTTTCTGGATTTTTTAATTGATTTTTTTGCTGATTTTACCCCTATGTTCTATTTATAGACATGGTGGCCATGATGGTTGGTCGGCAGGGTCATTGGACATAAATTTTAAAGGGAACCCCCTAAGGATGATTCAGGCCATGTTTGGTTTAAATTGGCCCAGTGGTTTCAGAGAAGATTTTTGAAAAAGTTTACAGACGGACGCCGGATGCCAAGTGATGGCAATAGCTCACAGAAGTGAGCTAAAATTAAGGCAAAGACTGTAGAACACAAAGCTAATCATGCTATCAAAATTATTGAATATTTTTATGTGTTTATCTCGACTGCATTATCAAAATAACAAAACCCAGTAGATTTCAAGATTAAGTAAGTGTACGAAATGCAGAAAAAATGTGTACCAAATCTAGAAAAAAGAAATAGATATGCAACATGAAATAAATATCTCGAGTCTGATACAAGATTTCATTAAATTGTAATTATATACATGATACAGACTATATAAATGAAATAATTTAAAAAAACTGATTCAATGAGTAAACAGCCAGCACATAGACAAAGATAATCTTTGCTGTGAAACACTAACAAAGTACATACTAAAAACTAATACCTCATGCATGTACATGTATTTGATATGCACGTGATATTTTCCACCAATCCTTGCATAATGTTATATTACTTATCATATCAGCAACTATTTCAAATAAAAACAATTAAAACAAATAATGGAATGTACTCTTAGTGGAAAAATTTCCAAACACAAAACTTTTAATCAGGTTTTTTTCTGCACCACAAACTATAAATAAAAATGTCAAAACAAAGTAAAAATGCAGAACTACAGTACACACACAGGGACAAATTTTTTTTGGGTGGCCATGACAAAATTTTGGTTAGCTATAACACATTTTACTGTCAAATTAAACTAAAAAAAAATAATATTTTTTTTTTTTCTAATTTCATAAAAATTATTTATATTTGAAGCTCTTTTCAGTTATGTCGTTCACGCCAGACAAATCGGGTTGTCCTCAACTCATCTTAGATAGGGTTCTAATAATATGAACAGAGGGAACATGATGTGGTACTCAATTTCCTCTGCTCATCTTAGACAGGGAACTAATAATATGACCATAGGGAAATGGATGTGGTACTCAGTTTCCTCTACTCGTCATATACAGGGAATTATTGATATGTCCAGAGGGAACAGGATGTTGTATGCATAGTTCCCTCAACTCATCATACACAGGAATATATGAACAAACCGGGGGGGTTTCATAAAAAAAAGTTTATTATTGTAAAGAACTTAAAAACTTATTTTACCCACTAATTTTTAGGTGTAGAAATATATTGTCAACAAAACATGATGGCATCATCTGATACAGTTAAACTAAATAAAGTTTCATCTACATAATTATGTCAACAGGTTGGGTGCTGATAACCTTAAGACTCTTGTTTCCTTATAAATTGACCTAAAATCACACATACATTACACTCATAAAAAATATAAAAAAAAAATTAAATAAGCAAGAGAATATTTGCAGAGTTTTGTGGAGGAAAAAAAATTGAAAGTACTCCAGATTAAACATGGCACAGTATTTTAAAGAAATAAATATGAAATCAAGGTCTTAAATGAAACTTTTGACTACCGTTTCTGTTAAATTTCCTGACTCAAAATAATATAAAAAAACGTAGTAGTATTAAGTCCTATAACCATAGTAACAGAATACCAAATAAAATATTATCTTTCTTAAATATCCTTTTTTTTTATAATATTGATCTGTTTTTAAAGTGTGTTACCAAATGTACCAACAAAACAGATGTCATGATGATACAAGTTAGACACCCCACCCTTTCACAAAACAGAGAGTACAGTTTAACCACCTGAAGATGGCTGCAGCCAACCTTTAGCCTTTGACACAAGGTCACAGGGTCACAATCAGCTTTCTTTCCGGAAATGTCTGAGGGAAGATCATAACACATGTTAGCTATCCCTCCCCACAATTTGATCTTGTTTAATTAAAAAGGTATGGTCAGTGCATGGTCACTTTATCAGGCCATGTTTGAGGTTAAATTACCAGCGCTTGATGCAACAAGGATAGAAAATTAGTTTAAATTTAAGAAGACAATTTTTTTTATATTATTAAATTCCTCATGTTAAACATCAAGAACGAGTAATTGCTTCCCTACCCCATGTTTTAACCAAAAATATTTTATTTACTCCCAATTAAAACCTCAAACATGGCTGCAACAACAAAAAATCATTAATTTTTTTCTCTCTTTTATTTCAAAACAAAAATAAACTATGTTTCTTATCAAGCTTGCATCGTAATATTCTTTCCAGAAATGATGCAAAACATATTTTTTTTAATATCTCATGATCAATTGATGCCAAACATTTTTTTTTTAAATATTCCCATGACTGACCAAATAAATGAAGATATAAATGAACTTTTACAATACCTTTCAACGATGACCTCTGTTTTTCTTCACATAATGCAATTTTGTTTAAGTTGAGATGAAAGCATCCTTTATCACAAGCACATAAACAATTTTTCTGCCAAATTTAATTGGGACACACAAACAAAATAAATCAGATAATTTTTTTTTCTTTCAAGTTTATAAAATTGTAAATAAACAATCGTTAGCTTCTAAAATTGCTTCATTTGTTGTTGCGTGAATAATTTCTAAGCAAAATACATTTCTTATTCCATTGATAACCATCATGTTGTTTTTACCATTTCCCCCCAAAAAAGTTGATTTAAACGTTATCTCAATCAAATTACAGCAGAAAGTTAGATATTCATATTAAAGCATGTTAATTTCAAAAGATTACAGAGCTACGGAAGAGAAATGCCAAATGGTATTCATTCATTAATGTATAAAAAGTAATAAAAAATTTCAATGTTTCCCATATTTACAAAATTTAGTCTGCCAAGTTTAAATTAAAAATAAAATCAGTAATGCACCAAAGGTGCGAAAGCCAAGTTGCGAACATGTGGATGGACAATGTGACCTTGACCTTTGACCTACAAACCTCAATATCAATAGGCTTCCCCCTCTCACCATCAGGCATGTGTGTACCAAGATTCATTTAGATCCGACATTTCGTTCTTAAGATATCGTGCGGAAACGAAAAAAGTATCAAATTTTTGTTCTATTTTTATAAGTTGTGACCTTGACCTTTGTCCTACAAACCACATTATCGATAGGCTTCCTCCTCTCACCATCAGGCATATGTGTACCAAGTTTCATTTAGATCCTACATTTTGTTCTTAAGATATTGTGCGGAAACGAAAAAAGTATCAATTTTTTTCCCTATTTTTAGAAGTTGTGACCTTGACCTTTGTCCTACGATCCTCAATATCAATAGGCTTTCTCCTCTCACCACCTGGCATGTGTGTACCAAGTTTCATTTAGATCAGACATTTCATTCTTAAGATATTGTGCGGAAACGATTGCACCGCCAAGTACACTTCCCCAATACCTAGATTGTTCTTGAAAATAAACGTTCTTTAACAAACAACTTTTAAAAATATTTTTTCTGTAATTTTCTCAACTCAGATTTATATATATTTTCATTTGAGCTCAATATTTTTCTTGTCTTAACATTATGACAGGGAACACCTATGACACACAACAATGTAAGATTGAATTTAGACAAGTTTTCTACTACATACTACATGTACTTCATTCTTATATTTTTTTCCCAGTGTTCAGTTAAATGTTAATATTTATATCTTAAAAAACTAATTTTGACATGAATTCAATGCAATTTTAAAAATTAGCAATTTTAAATGAAGCAACAAAAAAAAACAATTTCAAGAATTTTAGTTTTGGAATAGAATTATAATCAAATTTGGCAGAAAAATGCTGAAACTGAACTATGTTCCATTAAGACATTTATAGAAATGTGATGTGCTTGAACATGGGATGCTGATTGGGGTTGTTTGACACAAATGACTGCAACAAATTTCAACCTAGTATTGACATCAATTGACCGTGAGCCTATTTACAAAATCGACCAATCCTTTTTTGTTTCACTTTATTGAAGTTTTAAAATCGACAGGCCGATTATTTGGGTCTTAAAAAAATTAACCAACCCTGAGGAAATTAAAAAAAACCATCGTGGATTTCTGGGATAAATGTGAAACAGAAAATGTTGCAGCCATTTGTGTTAACAGAATCGACCTTGATGGCTGTTGCAACCCTAAACAAAGAAAATGCCAAAAGTTACAAAAAATGACAAAGAAAAAAAAACCATGAATTTTATTTGTTTTAAATGAATTTAAATATTTTTTTTTCACTTTAAAAATATCAAAAGTGGGAGGTCCTATTATCGACAATAAATGCTAAGATGACAATGTTGTTGTCGAGGACAGGTCCCGATAATGCAAACAGCCAATCGTCAAACATCCTTGATACAGTGAGTGTATGTGATATGTGTTTGGGGATTAACCAATTACATCATGTTGGTGTCAGCAAAATAAATAAGAGTGGGTGGAAATTTGGCCTGCATATGGCGTCACACAACATGCATATTGAAGCCAGACTACTTCGTAATATGTAACATGGTTAAACATAGCACGAGGGCAGCAGTTTCATTCTATAAAACAAGGTGTAGAATCAATTGGGGGCAGGGCCATATGCAGGGATTGAAATCACTTCCACCAACATGAGTTTCATGGAAATAAATTACGAAAAATATGAATCAACTTCATCTAAAAATATGTAAAAGGGGAGATTATTGTACTCAAATTTCTAATTATTAACATGATGACTTTGAATGTTTAACAAGTAACCCAGCAACTTTTGTTAGCGGGTCAAAGAAATTTGAGTTGAAAATAATAAAAACGATGACTTTCATCGTTATTGAACATTTACAAGGGTAAGATAACTATCTTTAAACTCTTTAAGAAATGACAATTAATTAAAATAAGAATAGCACTCACTTTATGAAGGATGTTTTTAGGCCGACAGTAGGTGATGATTTTGTACTTGTATTAAGACGGAACTTATCAACTTACCAGGTGTATAAGCAAAGGTCTGGGGTTCACTTTGCTTACCGCTACATCTCACAACCACCTGTATGTTGACCTTGCTAGATACACACGTGTCACGGTACGGAGGAACTGTACATACCAAATGGGTCTACAAATAGAAAAAGTGGTCAATAATTAAATACGCTTCTTCTATAAGATGCTACAATCTCAATCTACGAAAATAGCACAGGTCCGTCAACACATGGCCAGTAAAAATCAGTTCAGACATGAACATTTTTATGATTTTTGTAACACAATCTTAACCAAAATACTAAAAATCTTAAATTTGGTCCTGTGCATTCCAAATCCTAAATTCAAAGACTGCAATGTCAAAATACCACAATATGTATTTTAAGCTACTGGCTTTTTTTTTTTGTATTCTAACACAATCAAAATTATTAAACAAAAGATAATTGTTGAAAATCATTAACAAAAGGCTCCTCAGAGTTATATATGACTTACCTCTCATTATCAACCATCATCAATTTCAATGGAAGTAGTCAAACAAACATTTGGATGAGATGATGATATTATCTGCTTTGTACTAGACCAACACGCTTGGTTTTTATTAGCTAGTTCTGTGGTTAGGCGTGTCGCCCCACTCGGACACATTATCCTGATTCTGAGCCAACGAGTCTTTGATCTTACTCCTTAATAAGTATGCTTAGTGGAGAAGCAACAAATACCAATTTCATAGTCTTTGATTTGACTCGACTCGGAACTCATGATCTAATGCAATCAAGGCGAGCATGGTAATCATTAAACCACTGATGCTGCTCTTATGATTTATGACAAGGGCAAATAAATACCGGTTGAAAATAATCTTTGTCGATTTCAGAT
The DNA here is from genome assembly GCA_963680875.1 of Bathymodiolus brooksi. Taxonomy (NCBI): domain Eukaryota; kingdom Metazoa; phylum Mollusca; class Bivalvia; order Mytilida; family Modiolidae; genus Bathymodiolus; species Bathymodiolus brooksi. The sequence goes on along the minus strand of OY804578.1, from coordinate 81,898,571 downwards.
TCTTTCTCCCATACAACAGGTCCATCTTCACCAGTGATCTCCTGGAAGAACACCTTTGTACCTTTCATGAAATTTTTCCCTATCATAATAAGTTCCATATTACCATTGACTGTTGACTCTCTCAAACTCATCTTACAGATTTCTGGTTGTCCTATAGGCTGAGCTGTAACCAAGAAAAAAAACAATAACATATTATTTTCCCCGATGATGGCAATCACAATAATTTAACATCACAAGTGGTCTTGGATTTACATAAAAAAATTATGAAATGTTGATGAGGTTATGCTTTGTACTAGACCAACACGCTTAGTTGGATTTTTATAGTGCTAACTCATAGAAACAACAATCCGCGGGTAGACATGTCGCCCCACTCGGACACATTATCCTGATTCCGAGCCAACCAGTCTTTTCTCTTACTCCTTAATACTGAGTACTTAGCGTAGAAGCAGAATATACCAATTTTATAGTGTTTGTTTTGACCCAATCAGGCTCACGGTACCCCACTCGAGGCGAGCACGCTAACAATTACACCACTGATGCGGTTCATTTGAAGATGCCCAGATGAAGCATCTATTGGCAGTAGTAGTAAAGACTCAACTGTAGGTTACTTGTTGTTAGGGGCTATTTCACAGTTACTTGTTGTTAGGGGATATTTCACACTCATTTTAGAGTATGACTTATTCTCATTGTTGTAGACCTTTCTGTGACTGAAATGTAATACAACAACAAAAACACTGTTTCTTTACTTTTATTTGTGTCTAAGTGTAATGTTGGATAATCTTTCAATGTTCATTTACATCCATATCCTTTCTTACTATTATCTATAGTATTTTTCCGGTTCTACATCTGTCACGAATGTATCTTGCTAATACAATCATAAACACAAACTCTTTTCTCAAGTTTGTTTTCCATTGAGTAATTAACTTCTTATAAAGCAATAGTTTATCTTATTTATTTGATGGGATGAGACCACCTTAGTTAGTCAATACTAATTGATTATTGCTTAACGTACAGCAAGCAGCATTTCAGCTATATTCAGGACGTGAACAAGTCCATTAATATCTAAAGCTATTTATAAGAAATGAAGGTTATTTGAGGGTTAATAGAGAAAAATTGATTTGATCATATCTGATTACATTATAGCCACGAAAATCATAAAACTTACTGCAATTAATAGACCTTGAGGCAACTTGTAATATTTGAATATTTCCATCTGGCTTCTGAAACTGTACTCTAAATATCAGTCTTGCTTTCGTGCTCTTTTTCTTGGCTTTTTGAATACCAACTCTGTTTTCTACATCGGCATTTCTTAGCTTTAAAATACCTACATTATCAATTCTACAAAAAACGTAAATAAATATCTTTACATTAAATTGCATAGATCTACACACTACATTATACAGAACTCAACATACAAGTATATGTCACAAGATGTAGGTGGATGATCAGAAAAGTTCCAATATCCAATCTTAAAATCATAGAAATAGGCAGAATCCTTAACACATACATGACCAGTGACATTTCTGGTTTGGTACAGGATGCTGAACAAGTTAAGTACTGTTGAAAATGGTTGTGTTTTGCCATTTTTCAATTGGCACTGATTTATCAACAAGTGTTATTAGGAAATCTGTATATATCGAGCAACCGATTTTTTTTCTCAAATTTCTTATGTCTTTTTAAAGTTAATCTGTGCAATCTGAAGACCTGTCTATGACCCACGAAAATGTTAGTACCAATGGTGTCTGGATTACAGAGGTTTCACTGTATCCCATTTCCGTACTACAGTCCAATGTGAGGGTTAATTAGGGTAAGTGTTATCTGTAATTAACGCCACTTTCAAAACTTTTACAGTTATATCGCAGTGCTCCGTTTTACTGATGGAGGAATCCGAAATACATAGAGAAAACAACCAATCTGTCCCTTTAGCACATAAGGTTGTTCATTTGTATTGAGTATATTTGATTAAAAAAAAACTTTGTTTATATTTAAAAATGTTATTACAGTGTTCTAAATTTTTGTTTTTACAAATTTATGCTTTTAAGAAGACAAGCAATAAGGAAATATGACTTATCCCCAGGAAAATCTAGTAAACAATTCTTTGACTTACGAGCAAGTTTTATCATTGACAGTGTCCATTTCCATTTCAATAACCACGGTGCCTTCAATTTCTCGTTCCTGGCATGGAGTTGAATTTTTACCACATACTTTACAGGCCTGGTAGAATGCATGTGGCTTGACTCGTCCTTGATCGTTCCCAATAAATACTTGTAACGTGGCGTGATCAACGTCACCACACAACTGAAATTTAATATACAGTATATATATTAATTGTACACTGCCAAAATGTTTTTAATGCCCTTGCCGCTAGTCATCGAGGGCATTAAATTTTATCCATGTTTGCAAGTTCCTCTGTCCGTCCTGCATTTAAATTCCCCTCAATATCGTAACTAAAATTTCGCTTATGCAAATCATTTGAAATTTCTACACAAGGTCAGGGAACATAAAAGGAACGTCAAATTTGATTTTGAACTTTAACCACTTTGTCCGTTCTAGAGTTATGCCCCCGTTTACTTTAGCTGGAAGTGTGGGGCATCCTTGCCCTATGGCCACATACCAGGGCTTTCAATATTTTTCAAGTGTACCAGTACTTCACTACTTACAGGCGGTACTTTTTTTTAATATTTGAACAATTTTCATGAATATCTTGATACAACATTCTTTAATATCAGAAGGTACCAAAGACCATTTTAGGTGGGTAAAAGTACTTGGTACCGCCCCTTATTGAAAGGCCTGCACATTCTTCCATATTTTTTTTTTAATCTCATACTGAATATGCTAGTTACTTGAAATGATGATGTTTGTTTCATACTAATTGATTCAATAACCATATGGCATTCATATGATGAGAAATTGACATATTTTGATTTCCAGCAAGATGTTCCCACTTTTTTTTAATGACTTAACAATTTTTTTTTTTTTAATTCAAAAATAATATCAAGCTTAGCAATATCTGTAATTATATAGCTTTTTACGTCTACAAATGTTAGATATCAGTAAATATTAATCATAAATGGAGATCTGAAACATGACGATTGCTATGGGAGTAAGTACATGTATTAAAGGATGAGACAGCAATCTTCATATTCTGTCATGCAGCAGAGCTACGAAATAGTGACAAGAAAGTCAGATAATATGTTATCATGTTTCAAAGTTATGATTTAAAGGTTGACAAGTATAAATGTACTACTATGAGGGTGAGGGGCCTGATAACACAAAAGGTGACTTTTAAATAAGTGATACAACGGTGATAAGGGTGGGTCAATGTCGTGATAAGAAAGGTCAACGTCAGATTTGTAAACAAAAGGAAAATGTAACGATTAACCTAGAACAATAATATATACATGTACATGTACCTCTAGACTTAAAGATAACTGAAACTAGAGGCTCACACGAGTCTGTCATCGCACACCTGAACTTCTAAATTTTATCAAAAAAGTCAGAAAATAGCCAAAATTTAAACATCACCTATGTTTCTGGTCAAAACCATTGTATAAAAATGAAATATTGCATCCATAAGATATCCTTTATGGGAACTTACGTTATTGAAAAAACAGGAAACCAGAGAAATGGATATTTCTTCGGAAAATTAAAAGGCATAACTCCAGAACAGAAATAGTGTTAAAAGTTCAAAACAAGATGAACTGTGAGCTAATGCTCACCTGATACCCCCGCTCTTTGGCAAACAGGAAGTAGGAATCTGACGGGTCAAAAAACGCTTCCCATGATATGGGGTACCTATATGAAGCTTGTGACCAAATATCAGATTTCTGCCATCAATAGTTGCTGAGAAAAATGCGACGAAAAATGAGCATATATGTTCAATGTGTAGAAAAATCAACAGTCGGCAAACAGGAAATAGGAATCTGATGGGTCCAAAAACACTTCCCACGATATGGGGTACCTATATGAAGCTTGTGACCAAATATCAGATCTCTGCCATCAATAGTTGCTGAGAAAAATGTGACGTAAAATGTGCATATATGTTCAATGTGTATAAAGATCAACTAAGTCGGCAAACAGGAAGTAGGAATCTGACGGGTCCAAAAACGCTACCCACAATATGGTATACCTATATGATGCTTGTGACCAAATATCAGATTTCTGCCATCAACAGTTACTGAGAAAAATGCGACGAAAAATATCTTGGACGGACGGAAGGATGGAAGGACGGAAGGACAGATGGACAGACGGACAGAGGTAAAACAGTATACCCCCCTCCCCCTTCGGGGAGCAGGGGTATAATAAAAATTGGCCAGACTTTCATGGTTCTCAACTTTTGTGAATAATTTTCATTATGACTTGTTTTAGCATAACTTAAGTCAACGATCGGAAATAAAATACCATAAACCTCAATATTAGCCTTGTATATTACAAATAAATAAAATACCATAAACCTCAATATTAGCCTTGTATATTACAAATAAATAGAGGCTAAATCATGCTGAAGAAAACAAGATTAACATTCCTATGGAACATGTAAAGTGTGTGTTCATATTTATGACAACAGAAGGATTTGAATTTTTTTTCTGTAGGTTCATTTGATTTTTGACTTCCTGCCAGTATATATAAATTTTCTAGTGTTAAGGAAGTTGACTTTTTCCACCAGCTTAATTAAAATATTCTATAAATGAACCAGACATTTACACTTATGATACAAGGTTTTTTTTCCATATTTCGAGTGCTAAAAAGTTAAACCTACAGGTGTTAAATCCATACTACAGGATTTAGTCCAATTTAAACTTGTTTGTTTCAAATACAGTGTATCACATTTACCATTACATATTATATAGTGTGTCAGTGACTTACGACAGGTTGGTGTTTTCTCCGATTTCCTCCACCAATAAAACTGACTCGCACGAAATAACTGAAATATTGCTCAAAGTGGCGTTAAACACCCAAATACCGGTATATGTGATTTAACCATTTAATAATTAAGAAAAACAAATCTGGATCAGCCTGTGATGATTTCATAAAACAAGAAATCAAGCAGAAGAAATTTTACAGGAACCTGTATATTACACAACTCTAATTCAGTGATAAAACTTTACAGGAGCCCAGTAGCCCAAGATCATTAAATGTTGGCCTGGGTCCCTGATAATGTTAAACAGTTAAGTCCAGTTGGCTACTGAAATTTAGAAATTTCATGTGCAAAGTTAGTTGCTGGGCTTATAAAATTATTGTTTAATTTTAGGGAACAGCTGGCAACTGTTTTTCCTATAAATTCAATACTTAACATTCTTTATTTTAGTTAAATTGAATCGGATAAGGCTGCAACAGAATGTTACTTACATAATGTACTTACATACCTTTTTCTTACTAAACAATTATCTAAATTTCTTACACTTATTTTGATAAATTTGTGAAAGAAATCTCCATACAGAAAACAATCTTGTTGAATAAAAATCTAACATTGTCTCAAATTAAACAAACTTGCTTAAAATCTGTTGAATATAAATTGGAGGACATGAGAGAAGTATATATGTGCATCGTGTGAAAAAAGCCATACTGCCATTCTGCTTTAAATATACACTTGTAGCTAAGAAAAAAAAATCACATTTTTTTTTGCATCCGACAGAAAATGTAACATTGCCTATATCGTAATTGTTAAATTACCATTTTCTATATATCGTAATTGTTAAATTACCATTTTCTATATCGTAATTGTTAAATTACCATTGTCTATATCGTAATCGTTAAATTACCATTGTTTATATTGTAATTGTTAAATTACCTTAACAGCTGGATTGCCTTCTTGAGAAACATTTTTGATGGCTCCACGACTTCCCTCGGTGAGATACCGAGCCCTATGTTGCTCCTCAGGTTGTTCTAATATTCTCAACTCGTACTTTTCAGTTCTACTTGGGTACTGTTGACATAGATTTGGTTCTTTTATATGTCGCCCTCCTCTATGGGATCTTGTTACAGGGGTTATGGGGTTTTTAATAATTTCACAAGTTTTGGGAGCATCAAATGGAGCCGATACTGCACTCGTCCTGCAATATTTTAACAAATTTATAGATATAATACATGTACATGTGTAATATTTTATCTTACAAAAACATGTCTACATAAAAAAACTTCAAGATACATGTACATGTAAATACCTGCCACTTTTTATTGAAGTGCCTGTTCCACGTCAGGAACGGTCATGTATATGGTTGTTAGGGGTATCCATTTTGCATCTGTTTGCACAATATTTCAGTTAGATTTTAGAACTATTCTGACAGTGTGTAATATTTGTTTTTTTATTTTATTTCAAATGTATGTCGCCCAACTCTTGATACAGTCATACATTATCTGATTCCAAGTCAATCAGTCTTTGCACTTACTCCTTAAAACTGTATGCTTAGCGGAGAAGCAGCAAATCTTTGGATTGACCCGACAGGGGCATGAACCCACAATCTACCACACTCGAGGTGAGCAAGTATGCTAACAATTATGGGATATCAATCAACCATATGGTTGTACTTAAGCTTTCTTAGTTTAAATATATTTTATTAATTAATAAATATAGTACAATATGATAAATTTCAATATGATACAATACAAATAATTAAAGGGATTCTGACCATTACTGTTTCCTGAACACACCACGATAAATGCTGAGATACTGCTACAAAAGGTACTAAATAACTATGTCTCATAAATGTAGGAAATATGCCCTTCATCACATTCCTGTTTAAAATATACCTTTATCATGTAACACATGTAAATGTCAATGCATGTTTATAAAATCAAGTTTTTAAATAATTATTAATGATGACATGTTTATTCATAATAATAATAATAATATAATAATAATATTTTATTACCAATTTTGGGCCCACAAGGAGCAACATGAAAAGTAAACATGTGACAATAGGCATGCAAAACAAATTACAAAACAAAAATAGAAAAAAAAGGGTTGCCCGATATGATATGTTAGAAATTTACACTTTGTAACGTAATCTCTAATGTAATGCTTAAGGCATATGGTCATATATAAATTTACCCACAGAAGTTAAGATGCTTTAATTTGATCTTCACAGTTTAACATCCAAAATAATTTTTGTTCATTTGACAAGAAAGTAAAAATTTTACATTTCTGAGAAATTTGTATAAATAATTGTTCTCTAACAACCTTGTTTTCACTACATTTAATTAAAAACTGGACTTCATCCTCAACTTTATTTTCGGAACATTTTTGGCATATTATTTCATCTCTAGGCACATTTCTATATCTACCAGTTTCTATTTGTAATCTGTGCGATGATATACGAAGTCTACATATTGATCTTTTATAATGAAAGTTGTTCAGAATAGTAAGATACTTTTCTAGAGCAAAGTTTGTTTTTAAAGCCAGGTAATTAATAAGTCTTCAATTTACCATTCTTCATGGACTCATTTTTTTGTTGCCAGTCGTTCATGTATTTTTTATGCACAATTTGTTGTAAAATAGTATTAAATTTATTCTTGTTATAAGATAAAGTGTTATGATCTATATTAAGTATTTTCAACAATATGTCAATGGATGAGTACCATGATGTTTTACCTTTACTGTGTAGATCTTTACAACATGAAAAAGTATCTTTGAGCAGAGGAAATTCTGTGGTTAAATTTACTAATCGATGACAATACTTTATCATGGTTTTTATAATATCATAATGCAATGGGAATCGACCCAATTCAGAAAGTGAAGCATGGTTAACACTTTTCTTGTTGACACCTAAGATAAACTTACAGAATTTTTGATGAAGCGTTTCACAAGGTAAATTCTTATAACAGTCATCTACTAAGATGTTGGTTGGATCATCTTTGCGAAACCTATGGTTGTTAACATTAAATGTTCCCCATATTTCTGAACCATATAGTATAATTGGTTTGATGGTATGATCAAAAATATGAATACTTGAATGTACTCCAGGATTGAAACTTAAACCAGAGGCTCTCAAGAGCCTGTATCGTTCACCTGGTTATAAAAAAACCCAATTGGTCCTATGTAAAAACTATGTCCTGCAGTGGTAGTCATCTTGGAATTACGATCAACATAAAAAACACAAAGTTAGTAAAGGACCTTCCAATGATTGATGCATAGTTTAGGTTCAATCAGTGCAATAGCTTCAGAGAAGAAGATATTTCTGTATTTTCCTGATATGGTCCTGTGTTAATACTATGACCTGTGGTGGCAGCCATCTTGGATTTCCGATCGGCATAAAAAACAGAGGACCTTCCAATGATCATTCCTGGGCAGTTTGGTTTCAGAGAAGAAGCGTTTTGAAACATTTTTCCCATAGGGTCCAATGTTAAACAAGTCCTGCCGTAGCCGCCATTTTGAATTTCATATCAGAACAAAAAACGTAAAGTTTGTAGAGGACCATCCAATGAACATTCATGTACAGTTTGGCTTTAATCATATTTGTAGTTTCTGAGAAGAAGGCATTTGAACATTTTCCCATAGGGTCCAATGCTAATCTATGTCCTGCGGTGGTGGCCATCTTGGATATCCGATCGGCATAAAAAACATAAACTTTGTAGAGAACCTTCCAATGATCATTCCTGGGCAGTTTGATTTCAACTGTCCTAGTGGTTTCAGAGAAGAAGCGTTTTGAAACATTTTCCCCATAGGGTCCAATGTTAAACAAGTCCTGCCGTAGCTGCCATTTTGAATTTCATATCAGAACAAAAAACATAAAGTTTGTAGAGGACCATCCAATGAACATTCATGTACAGTTTGGCTTTAATAATATTTGTAGTTTCTGAGAAGAAGGCATTTGAACATTTTCCCATAGGGTCCAATGTTAATCTATGTATTGCGGTGGCAGCCATCTTGGATTTCCGATCGACTTAAAAAACAAATATTTTGTAGAGGACCTTCCAATGATCATTCATGGGCAGTTTGGTTTCAATTGTCCAAGTGGTTTCAGAGAAGAAGTGTTTTGAAACATTTTTCCCATAGGGTCCAATGTTAAACTAAGTCCTGCCGTAGCCGCCATTTTGAATTTCATACCGGAACAAAAAACGTAAAGTTTGTAGAGGACCATCTAATGAACATTCATGTACAGTTTGGCTTTAATCATATTTGTAGTTTCTGAGAAAAAGGCATTTGAATATTTTCCAATAGGGTCCAATGTTAATCTATGTCCTGCGGTGGCAGCCATCTTGGATTTCCGATCGACTTAAAAAACATAAACTTTGTAGAGGACCTTCCAATGATCATTCCTGGGCAGTTTGGTTTCAATTGTCCAAGTGGTTTCAGAGAAGAAGCGTTTTGAAACATTTTCCCCATAGGGTCCAATGTTAAACTAAGTCCTGCCGTAGCCGCCATTTTGAATTTCATACCAGAACAAAAAACGTAAAGTTTGTAGAGGACCATCTAATGAACATTTATGTACAGTTTGGCTTTAATCATATTTGTAGTTTCTGAGAAGAAGGCATTTGAATATTTTCCCATAGGGTCCAATGTTAATCTATGTCCTGCGGTGGCGGCCATCTTGGATTTCCGATCGGCATAAAAAACAGATTATTTGTAGAGGACCTTCCAATGATCATTCCTGGGCAGTTTGGTTTCAACTGTCCAAGTGGTTTCAGAGAAGAAGCATTTTGAAACATTTTTCCTATAGGGTCCAATGTTAAACTAAGTCCTGCCGTTGCCGCCATTTTGAATTTCATATCGGAACAAAAAACCTTGAGATTGTAGAAGACCGTCCAATGAACATTCATGTACAGTTTGGCTTTAATCATATTTGTAGTTTCTGAGAAGAAGGCATTTGAACATTTTCCCATAGGGTCCAATGTTAATCTATGTCCTGCGATGGTGGCCATCTTGGATTTCCGATCGGCATAAAAAACAGAAACTTGGTAAAGGACATTCCAATGATCATTCATTTACAGTTTGGGTTCAGTCAGTTCATTAGTTTCAGAGAAGAAGATCTTTGAAATTTCAGCCAATCAGAGCATATTATTGGCCCTGGCAGCCATATTGAATATCCGACTGGAACGAAAAACAGTAACTTTGTAGAGGACCATCCAAGGAACATTCCTACTAAGTTTGGTTCCAATCGGCCCAGTGGTTTCGGAGAAGAAGCTTGAAATGTGAAAAGTTTACAGACAACAGACGACGGACGAGGGTTTGGTCCAGGTGAACTAAAAATCCTTTCGTAGTTTGAAATATGCTTTTAATGCTTTTTTGTATAGCTCGTGTTTAGCTGAAGAGAATGTTCCTGAAGCAGAGAAGTGTATACCCAGATACTTATAATTTGAGATGCAATCAATAAGCGAATTTTGAAAAAAGAATTTGTGTTCTATAGTACGTCCAGCCTTATTAAATATTAAAACTTTTGTTTTTTTAATATTAACTTTCATACACCAGTCTGAGCAGTACTTCTCCAGCAGTTTTAATTTTTGTTGTAAACCATTTGCTGAAGTAGAAAAGATTACGATATCATCTGTATACATGTACATCAGACAGTCTAATTTTTTATATTGTAGCTCAACAGAATCAAAGCATGTTTGTAGATATGATGGGAGATCATTTATAAAAATTTTGAACAATGTGGTTCTAAGGTTGTCACCTTGACAAACCCCTATAAATTTGACTGGAAATGAGTTGGTTCTTGAATAACTTATCTTGACACATGCTTCACTTTTCTTATACATACTATTAATAATATTATAAAATTTACTACCAACATTACATTGTAACAATTTTAATTCCATACCATTATGAATAACACTATCAAAGGCTTTATGAAAGTCTATAAAGCATACAGTCTCCCTTCTTTGGTACAACAATATTTATCAATTAAGCATTTAACAATGAAGCAGTGGTCAGATGTTCTACCCTTCTTAGTAAATCCAATCTGTGTTGGATGAATTAAATTGTTCTCATTTAAATAACTATTTAGTCTGCTATTGAGAATACTGTTAAAAACTTTATCCAAGTTACTGGTTATTGTGATAAAATGTACCTCTGTAATTGTTAGGATCACTTGGGTCATCAGCTTTATAATTTGGCAAGATGTATCCCTCAGCCCATTTTTCAGGGTAAATACCATTTGAAAAAGACAGATTAAACAGTTGTAATAGACACGGTAAAAGTTGTGTTTGACCAAATTTTAACATCTCATTTGAAATCAGGTCTAAACCTTTTGCTTTGCCAAATTTGAGGGAAGATATAGAACTAGATATTTCTTTAGTAGTAATCTTATAATCTAATTCATTAAATATAGAATTCTCTTCCTTATAATGAACTAAGTTATCTATTTCTTTCATATGCTTTTCAAAACTACTATCAAGTGATGAGTGTAAAGCCTTAAAATGTTTGACCCAGCTGTCTGCATCAATTGAATTGCCAACAGGATCTTGATTTTCAGCTCTTAGATCGCTAAGGTGTGAAACCACTAATTAATTTCTTTAAGGTTTTCTACTAAATTTGTGTTTTTTCGAGCCTACCTTTCCAAGACCATATATTTTCTGAAACGTACATGATTCCTCTACGTTCTGTCAAAATATCAGGGCATGTTTAAAATCTTGCAGTGAAATGCCAGGCTACGGAAAACACCTACTCTAAAAATAGCTTGGTCATCCCCATGAAATTCAGTATTTATAGGTCATGCATCAAATCCTCCATAGAGGTATTAAAATACAACTAAGTCCATCAAATTTGGGCTCAAAATAATCCCTATATATTTAACTTCAATTATCAATTTTAATTAGTCCATACCATTCAGTAGTTTTCACAATACTACAAAGTGAAAGGAACTTTTTTCTTGAAAAGGGACTACTTTCGTATATGTTCTAAGCTCCGATTGATGAATTAGTGGTTTGACACCTAAAGAGCAAAAAAACTTGTTTCTTTAACCATTTGTTGGCCTAATTTCTATTCCTTAGGCAATATCAACCCCAAAAAAACCTCATAAGGTATGTGACTGTCTGATATTTGCAAGTATAAGTGTTCAAATGCAAAGGTACCCCCTTGAAGATTTTGAATGAAAATATCTCCACTTACAGCTGTTGAGTTCAGATTGTGTAATATACCAAAACTTACAGCACGCACAGCGCGATTTAGCAAGAAATCACTCAGGTCCGACGTCGGTGAAATCAAGAAAATGTCGGAGAAATTAAAAAAAAAGTCGGTGTTGACACCGCGAAATGTCCGAGAAAAATCGAACACGGTGATTTACTATAAAACACCGACATTGACGATTAAACGCCGCGAAATAAAGAAATGGGATATTAACCTTTATTTGTACATTTGTATGTTCTTGAGACTGTCATTTTTGATAATATGAATGATTCATAGCAAATACTTATTTTCTTTTTCAGGTGTGCAAGCTATGTGATCATTTTTCGTTCTTTAATTCTGATATTTGCTTTTGTTTTAATCTATTATGTTAAGAAAACAATGCCGGTAAAAACGTTTAGTATTATGTGATCATTACCATTTATAAGCTTGTGTTGTATTATTTTGTTAATTAAAATAAACTTGATCTTTTGAATGCAAGCTTGGTATCCCGAGTTAATTTGCTTTCGGGTGTTCAATTAATGGTCGACTTGGCACGTGACTTAAGTTCACCTGTTACAAAAGTTTCTAGATCCCCAAAAGCACGCTTTGATCGATAGCATGTGGAAACCTTTCTAGATTTACGTTCACGTGAAAAATATGTGTACAAATCAGAAATGGAACTTTTATTAAAGGTAAAATAACACGTGGCTTGCAAAAGGGGATTAACGACATACAAATACGAAAAAGCACGTTTGCTTTAGATAAAAAATTACATCGATTTTTTTTTTCAATCATTCTCGGTATGTTTTTAAATCAATCCCGCAGCCTCAGGTAGCTGTGTATTTGACCTTTTAGTGACCTAGTTCAATGTGTGCACTACATAAAAATAGACACATCCGTACATTGATAAAACACAGGTGATTAAAAAAAATAACATCGATATAAACCAATCGAAATGTTGGGATTAGACAAGGATTTATATAGTAGGACTACTATATATATCCCTGGATTAGATAATATACGCAAAACAAGATGCGTGCTCAGCCTCATAAATCCTATAAATAAAATGTATGCCATGCTGGCATCCCTGAAAAAAAACCCGGTATCAAATTGAAATATAAAGTACGAAATAGTAAAAAATCAAAACTAAGCAACAAAAAACAAAAGAACACATGAAGTACAGTTACATGTACGTGTATACACGTATGATTTTCGCCGCGGTGTTGTCACCGGCAATTAAAATATTTCACCGACATTTAGGTCCTAATTTGTTAATTTTCGCGGTGAAAGTTTCACCGTGATTTCACCGACATTTTACGGTGATTTTATGACATATCACCGACATTTCACCGCGAAAAAACACCGACCAAGGTGATTTCTTGCTAAAACGCACTGTGCGTGCTGTACCTATTTTCTTATATATTACAACTATTAAGCTAATTTCTAACATAATAAGCAATTTTAACACATATATATGCCTCGGTTGTATATACTATGAAATGTTTTGTAAGTACATTGTACATGTATTCAAACTGAAACAATCAAAATTTACCATGAAAAATTTGTAGGATTGAAAAAAATAGCTATTAAATATACAACTGAGGCATATATATGTGTTAAAATTGCTTATTATGTTAGAAATTAGCTTAATAGTTGTAATATATAAGAAAATAGGTAAGCTTTGGTATATTACACAATCTGAACTCAACAGCTGTAAGTGGAGATATTTTCATTCATAGCCCCCCCCCTTTTTTTCGTCCGATAAAATGAGTTCATATCATTCTTAATTTTGTTAATTCATGCTTTTACCCCATAGATTATGTAGTTTAAGACATAAAATAAGTTTTTGTATATAGATCTTTAGTTGAAATTCCTTCTAATTCCATCAAATTTGCAAAAATATGATTTATTGATATTCAAGTCTTGGAATTTCTGATGGTGCACAACTATAATTTTCCCCAAAACTAAATAAATATACATGTATGCTTCCACATCAGTTTTGCCACTGTTTAAGTAAGCTGGATGTTCAAATGTACTGTTATACAGCCAAATAATACTCTAAAACATGAAATCCAAATTGACAATTTGAAAAATTAACAAAAAATGCTACGCAGTCAAAATAATTTTTTTGGGATCACTAAAATTACCAGGTTTTTACTACATAATTTTCAATCAAAACTGCTTTCTATAGCCTTATATTATTTTGTAAGTACATTGTACATGTATTCAAACTGAAACTATCAAAATTTACCATGAAAAATTTGTAGGATTGAAAAAAATCCAATCATGATATCACCATATTCTATATTTGAAGTCGACAAACTGCCGCATGATGAAATTTTTTAAATTCATCACATCAACCATATTTTCAATATTATATGCCCTTCTACTGCAAAAACACATTCAATAACATATTCCCAATAATTATAAAGTCATAAACAAAAATAAAATGAGTTGCAATACCCTGTGTCCATGTATATCCAGTGTTTGGGAGCAATATTCCAAAATATTACATAACATGCATTTTGACCATGTAATCTGACACCACAATGCATTTTGTAACATTTTTGTATGAAAGATGTCACTCTGGGTCTGTTGTGACATTTTTAGGCTAATTTGAACATGATACATGTAGCAACAAAAGATAATTTTGATGTTTTTTGCCTTAAGCCTAAGGTGTGAAACCACTAATTAATTTCTTTAAGGTTTTCTACTAAATTTGTGTTTTTTCGAGCCTACCTCGTACCTGGTCATTTTATCTTAAGCTTAACCTTTCCAAGACCATATATTTTCTGAAACGTACATGATTCCTCTACGTTCTGTCAAAATATCAGGGCATGTTTAAAATCTTGCAGTGAAATGCCAGGCTACGGAAAACACCTACTCTAAAAATAGCTTGGTCATCCCCATGAAATTCAGTATTTATAGGTCATGCATCAAATCCTCCATAGAGGTATTAAAATACAACTAAGTCCATCAAATTTGGGCTCAAAATAATCCCTATATATTTAACTTCAATTATCAATTTTAAATAGTCTATTCCATTCAGTAGTTTTCACAATACTACAAAGTGAAAGGAACTTTTTTCTTGAAAAGGGACTACTTTCGTGAATTAGTTGTTTGACACCTTAATCAACTTCCAGTATTGTTTTGGATCTTTATTGTATAAAGAATCCAATTTGTTAATGACTTCAGCTTTGAACTGTCTGTTTTTGGTTTTTCTTAATTTGTTGTACATTGTATTCTCTACATAATTTATAATAATGCCCTCTAATTACAGGATCTTTTGGAAACTTGCTGTAAATTTTCCCTTGAGCTACTAGCTAGTACTTTCTCACGTAATTTATCTAAATCATTGTAAAACCATTTTTTATAGTTTTTCTTCTTTTTCTTTTGCTTAGGTTTTGAGCGAGACATGTTGGCAGCAGACAATATAATGTTTTCAACGTCACTCACTGCTTTTAAAATATCATTAGCTGTATAACTCTTAGAATTTTCTAAAAACATTTTTATCTTATCTTGCATGGTAGGTGAATTAAGAGCCTCTTGAAATTTAACACCCGCATCATTTGTCCAAATGTACATGTAGTTAAGAGGGAGTTTAGAAGTACCTGTATTTGTTTTGTTGGAATAACAAGATGAACTGTGAGCTAATGCTCACTTATGATACCCCCGCTCTTCGGCAAACAGGAAGTAGGAATCTGATGGGTCAAAAAACGCTTCCCACGATATGGGGTACCTATATGAAGCTTGTGACCAAATATCAGATTTCTGCCATCAATAGTTGCTGAGAAAAATGCGACGAAAAATGAGCATATATGTTCAATGTGTATAAAAATCAACAAAGTCGGCAAACAGGAAGTAGGAATCTGATGGATCCAAAAATGCTTCCCACGATATGGGGTACCTATATGAAGCTTGTAACCAAATATCAGATTTCTGCCATCAACAGTTGCTGAGAACAATGCGACGAAAAATGAGCATATATGTTCAATGTGTATAAAAACCAACTAAGTCGCCAAACAGGAAGCAGGTATCTGATGGGTCCAAAATCGCTTCCCACAATATGGCATACCTATATGAAGCTTGTGACCAAATATCAGATTCCTGTCATCAATAGTTGCTTAGAAAAATGCGACGAAAAATGTGCATATACAAATGTATGTTAAATGTGTATAAAAATCAACAAAATCGACAAACAGGAAGTAGGAATCTGATGGGTCCAAAAACGCTTCCCACAATATGGGGTACCTATATGAAGCTTGTGACAAAATATCAGATATCTGGCATCAATAGTTGCTGAGAAAAATGCGACGAAAAATGAGCATATATGTTCAATGTGTATAAAAACCAACTAAGTCGGCAAACAGGAAGTAGGAATCTGATGGGTCCAAAAACGCTACCCACAATATGATATACCTATATGAAGCTTGTGACCAAAAATCAGATTTCTGCCATCAACAGTTACTGAGAACTAGAGGCTCCCAGGAGCCTGTATAGCTCACCTGAGTATAATAACAACATCAGTCAATAAAACTTGATAACTTCGGTAAAAAAAATTAACAATTGTAGCCTTCGTCATTTTTATAAATTTGATGAAAAAAGGGCAAGAACTCCAAGATGGGTAATCAGATTTACTTCAAAATTGCAGGTAAAAAAAAAAAATTGATCGAAAGGTCGAACCGCCAGACACATTTTTGGAAGAGAACCATCCAATGACTATTTCATCAGAATTTTGTTCTTATTGAGCAAATGGTTTCAGACAAAAAGATTTTTATGGGAATTTCCCATAGGGTCCTATGTTAAATTAAGTTCGGCTGTGGCGGCCATCTTGGTCGGTGTTCTGAAATGCTGGACACAATTTTGGAAGAGGACCACCCAAGAATCATTTCAGCAAAGTTTGGTTGAGATTGGCTCAGTAGTTTCAGAGAGGAAGATTTTTTTAATTTCATCCCCCCTTTTTTCTAATTTGCATAATCGGTCAAACTCGGTAAAAGTTTTAAGTTCATAAAAAATCCCGTAATATATGTTAAAAAGCTCATCATTATGCTTATACAGTTCAAATTTGGGCACTTTCTGGCTTAAAATAGAGCAGTTTTGGCCATTTGAAGAAATTTCTATTTTTAGTAATGGTGGCCATCTTGGATACAGGACGGTGCTGACGGACACAATTTTGAAAGGGGACCACCTAAGGATCATTTCAGCAAAGTTTGGTTGAGATTGGCTCAGTAGTTTCAGAGGAGAAGATTTTTTTTTAATTCCATCCCCCCTTTTTTCTAATTTGCATAATCGGTCAAAATCGGCAAAAGTTCAAAGTTCATAAAAAAATCTCATAATATATGTTAAAAAGCTCATCATTATGCTTATACAGTTCAAATTTTGGCACTTTCTGGCTTAAAATAGAGCAGTTTTGGCCATTTGAAGAAATTTCTATTTTTAGTAATGGTGGCCATCTTGGATACAGGACGGTGCTGACGGACACATTTTTGAAAGGGGACCACCTAAGGATCATTTCAGCAAAGTTTGGTTGAGATTGGCTCAGTAGTTTCAGAGGAGAAGATATTTTTTTTTATTTCATCCCCCCTTTTTTCTAATTTGCATAATCGGTCAAAATCGGCAAAATTTCAAAGTTCATAAAAAATCCCGTAATATATGTTAAAAAGCTCATCATTATGCTTATACAGTTCAAATTTTGGCACTTTCTGGCTTAAAATAGAGCAGTTTTGGCCATTTGAAGAAATTTCTATTTTTAGTAATGGTGGCCATCTTGGATACAGGACGGCGCTGACGGACACAATTTTAAAAGGGGATCACCTAAGGATCATTTCAGCAAAGTTTGGTTGAAATTGGCTCAGTAGTTTCAGAAGAGAAGATTTTTTTTAATTTCATCCCCCCTTTTTTTAAATTTCATAATCGGTCAAAATCGGTAAAAGTTCAAAGTTCATAAAAAATCCCGTAATACATGTTAAAAAGCTCATCATTATGCTTATACAGTTCAAATTTTGGCACTTTCTGGCTTAAAATAGAGCAGTTTTGGCCATTTGAAGAAATTTCTATTTTTAGTAATGGCGGCCATCTTGGATACAGGACGGCGCTGACGGACACAATTTTAAAAGGGGACCACCTAAGGATCATTTCAGCAAAGTTTGGTTGAAATTGGCTCAGTAGTTTCAGAGGAGAAGATTTTTTTAAAATTTCATCCCCCCTTTTTTTTTTATTTCATAATCGGTCAAAATCGGTAAAAGTTCAAAGTTCATAAAAAATCCCGTAATATATGTTAAAAAGCTCATCATTATGCTTATACAGTTCAAATTTGGGCACTTTCTGGCTTAAAATAGAGCAGTTTTGGCCATTTGAAGAAATTTCTATTTTAAGTAATGGTGGCCATCTTGGATACAGGACGGCGCTGACGGACACAATTTTAAAAGGGGATCACCTAAGGATCATTTCAGCAAAGTTTGGTTGAAATTGGCTCAGTAGTTTCAGAGGAGAAGATTTTTTTTAATTTCATCCCCCCTTTTTTAAATTTCATAATCGGTCAAAATCGGTAAAAGTTCAAAGTTCATAAAAAATCCCGTAATACATGTTAAAAAGCTCATCATTATGCTTATACAGTTCAAATTTTGGCACTTTCTGGCTTAAAATAGAGCAGTTTTGGCCATTTGAAGAAATTTCTATTTTTAGTAATGGTGGCCATCTTGGATACAGGACGGCGCTGACGGACACAATTTTAAAAGGGGACCACCTAAGGATCATTTCAGCAAAGTTTGGTTGAAATTGGCTCAGTAGTTTCAGAGGAGAAGATTTTTTTTTAATTTCATCCCCCCTTTTTTTTAATTTCATAATCGGTCAAAATCGGTAAAAGTTCAAAGTTCATAAAACATCCCGTAATATATGTTAAAAAGCTCATCATTATGCTTATACAGTTCAAATTTGGGCACTTTCTGGCTTAAAATAGAGCAGTTTTGGCCATTTGAAGAAATTTCTATTTTTAGTAATGGTGGCCATCTTGGATACAGGACGGCGCTGACGGACACAATTTTGAAAGGGATCATTTCAGCAAAGTTTGGTTGAGATTGGCTCAGTAGTTTCAGAGGAGAAGATTTTTTTTTAATTTCATCCCCCCTTTTTTAATTTCA
Source organism: Bathymodiolus brooksi (assembly GCA_963680875.1). Taxonomy (NCBI): domain Eukaryota; kingdom Metazoa; phylum Mollusca; class Bivalvia; order Mytilida; family Modiolidae; genus Bathymodiolus; species Bathymodiolus brooksi. The sequence continues at coordinate 81,879,389 of OY804578.1, read as the reverse complement.
TAATCGGTCAAACTCGGTAAAAGTTCAAAGTTCATAAAAAATCCCGTAATATATGTTAAAAAGCTCATCATTATGCTTATACAGTTCAAATTTGGGCACTTTCTGGCTTAAAATAGAGCAGTTTTGATCATTTGAAGAAATTTCTATTTTTAGTAATGGCGGCCATCTTGGATACAGGACGGCGCTAACGGACACAATTTTGAAAGGGGACCACCTAAGGATCATTTCAGCAAAGTTTGGTTGAGATTGGTTCAGTAGTTTCAGAGGAGAAGATTTTTTTTTTATTTCATCCCCCCCTTTTTTCTAATTTGCATAATCGGTCAAAATGGGTAATGGGATTTACTTCAAAATTGCAGGGTAGGTAGATCTTGATATGCTGCACATTTTTGCAATAAACTTAACATCTATCTCTAAATAGTTTTTTGAAATATAAGACGAAAAGTATTAAAATGAAAAAAAAAAATTGATGAAAAAAGGGCAATAACTCCAAGATGGGTAATCAAATTTACTTCAAAATTGCAGGGTAGGTAGATCTTGACATGCTGAGCATGTTTGCAGTTTCAACTTACCATCTGTCTGTTGTAGTTTTTGAAATAAAGGACGAAAAGTATTAAAATTTTGAAAATTTAATGAAAAAAGGGAAATAACTCCAAAATGAGTAATGGGATTTACTTCAAAATTGCAGGGTAGGTAGATCTTGATATGCCGCACATTTTTGCAATTAAAAGTTAACCTTTATCTCTTATAGTTTTTGAAATATAAGACGAAAAGCATTAAAATTTTACAAATTTTATGAAAAAAGGGCAATAACTCCAAGATGGGTAATCAGATTTACTTCAAAATTGCAGGGTAGGTAGATCTTGATGTGCTGATCATTTTTACCCCATGTCAGATTTTTGATATTACTAACGGTTTTTGAGTTATTACCAAAAACCTGCAATTTTACCATATGTTCTATTTTTAGTAACAGCGGCCATGTTGGTTGGTGCACGGCATCACCGGACACAATTTTGAAACTAGATACCCTAGTAATGATTCAAACCAAGTTTGGTTTCCATTGGTCTAGTACTTTCAGAGGAGAAGATTTTTGAAAAAGTTTACGACGTACGACGGACGACGACGACGGACGCCAAGTGATGAGAATAGCTCACCTGACCCAAAAATGAGATGAAAAATATCTTGGACGGACGGAAGGACAGACGGACAGAGGTAAAACAGTATACCCCCCTCCCCTTTCGGGGAGTGGGGGTATAATTATCTGTATATTAAATTATTTTGCTAAAATTTCCATTGAAATGTTACAATGGCAGTCTGAGAGAAATGGAATAAAGTTAGATACCTTAAAATAGATTTGGGAGAAAATTTTACAGAGTGATAAAAAAATGCATGCCAGAGCAGCCAGACTGTACTAACCAATGTCAATTAATGACATCACATATAATTACAGGAATCTCTAATAGACAATTATATGCACACAAGGTACTGGTATGCAGCATTTAATTGACCCACAGTAATATACTTGCATGTTTACAAGTTTGTATCAACATTTAATATTTATTTATTGGTAGATGCAGACTTTTTATTACCTCCAGAAACCTTTCTTCTGTCACTTCCATATATTACAACTTGCTTTTTTACTTTCGTTTAATGACAATATAAACATTAAGAGGGTGATACATGTACTTTTAGTATAATAAGCCCCTGATGACAATACTAAGTGATTAACAATGTTTTTTAAAACAAGAGGACTTTGTCAGTCATCTCTCATTGAAGGGCGATGAGAGATGACTGAGAAACGTCCTCGAGTTTTAAAAAACATCTTTAATTATTTTATCGCTATGATAGTATGTTTATCAAGGATTTGGTAATGTGACGTCATTATAACGTCATATTAGAAAACAGCGATATTACTACGCGTCCTTGACAACGCTTAGCGATAAGCGATAATTTGAATCCTCTCAGCGTTAACGTGATATGAAACATATTGGTTTTAAACATCAAAGGGAAAATAAACAAAATAGCGATAAAAGGTCATAGTATCGGCCACTGATGATATACTTAGACAACAAGGTTGGTCTTTAAATTTGCACATTTGTAGAATCGACCCTTGATAATAATAATACAAGTTTATTATTTGTACATTTGCAGTATCAGCCCCTGATGATAATATTTACTCTACAAGGTTGATATTTGTACTATCAGCCCTGATGATAATATTTAGGGCTAGGGTAGTATTTGTACTTTTTCAAAAGTAGTATATCAGCCCCTGATTAATACCTACACAATAATGGTGATATTGGCATTCGTAGTATCAGCTCGTGGTGATAATATTTACACTAAAATGGTGGTATTTGTACTTCTACTATCAGCCCCTGGTGATATTATTTACACCACAACAAGAAGGTTGATATTTGTACTATCAGCCCTTATGATAATATTTAGTGCTAGGGTAGTATTTGTACTTTTTCAAAAGTAGTATCAGCCCCTGGTTATTACCTACACGATAATTTACTTTTATTACCTACATGATAATGTACTTTTATTACCTACATGATAATGTACTTACACTATAAGGGTGATATTTGTACTTGCACTATCAGACCCTTGTGATAATATTTACACAAGGTTGATATATGTACCATCGACCCCTGATTATAATACTTACACTATGAGGGTGGTATTTGTACTCGTAGTATCAGCCCCTGATAGTTTTTTTCCGCCAAATGTAAATATACCTTGCGACACTTCAGATCCAAACTTATTAAAACTAAACTCTGCCGTTGAATTGGCTAAATCAGCCTCAAATAACTTGTCTACCGTCACATCCTCCTCTTTATTGATGGAGGACGGCGCGTCAGAATCCCGTCTTACTTTTGGCACTTTATGAGAATCATCCGTTACAACATAATCCAAGAGCTGCTGAAAATCATGATCATGCTCTTGATTGAACCTTACACCTTCAAAATGATTCGTCTCTGGATCATTTAAATTAAAACGTCCAGCTTGATCGATGAGAGTATATTCTGGATTAGCGGATTCCAGTTCGTTATTTCCACCAGGAGATGACAATATTGTATCGCTGCCATTCACAGGACTAGATATTAAACTATCCTGTGGACTAGCCATTCGTGGAATCATATGTGTGGACACTGTACAAGTTAAAAGATGTTCTAATCCAGATTTGTTATCTAGACTTTCTATCGTTGATATTGTAGTCTGAGCATTCGACACTGATGAAAAAGTTGAAAAATCTTGACCGTTTGAAAACACATTAAAATCATTCTCAGTATCGTTAGAAGTACTACTAATGAATGGATCACTTAATGGTGAGTTACTTTGTACACTGTGTGGAGATGAAATTTGAGAATTAAACAATGAACTATCATTTTTGTCGAGTTTCACAGTCACAGATAAGGGATTATTACTACTAGGTATAATAAGAGGAGTTTCTGGTGTTTTGAACACCGATTGATCCTGTTCGGATGTATCGTACGGAGATGAATCCATATCAGCTTGTACTGTAGCACTTGACACCGAAGAGATAATGTCCATTTTATAGCCAACAACTTGTACTGCCGTAACTGTTAGTCATCAAATTTAAAACCTAAAATCAGAAAACAAAATTAATGTTTAAATCTTTTCTAAAAAAAAATTAGGAACTGAAATGGAAAAAAAATACACAAATAACAGAATATAATTTTTTTTTGTTCACAGCACCTATCACCACTAAAGTTGATAGTTTGGTTCCTGCTATGCAGGACAAAATATAAATCTGCACATAGGACTGGATGGAAATGTATACCTCCCGTATAAAGAATGTCACCCCCCTATCATGAAGAAGGCAAGTGGCAACAGCTCCTAATAGGGACAATTTGTTGGTCGTTGATGGTTTGTTGGATTTCATTGGATTTCAATATTGTGTATGCATTGCTTGCACTTTTTTCTCCAGAGAAGACTTTGTAAATGCCAGTATTCAGCAATAACCCTCTTTATGTTTGACAGAAACGAGAATCAGAAGGAATTTATATTTTTTATTGCCTGTTTTATTAAACATTTCAAAAATCGTATTTGAACAAGCTTCGAAAAAGTCTTTCAGATGTAACATTAAGTTGTAATAATCCACCTGAAAAACCAATTAATATGCACTAAACACCATCAGTACCAGGGGGAAAACAACAAGATACAAATACAATAATGTAGCACAATAATATAATTTCTAAATCACCCAGCAAAATTCAACAGTCTGTTAACAATTCAATTTGTGACTGAAAGATTTCTCTCTGGTCAAAATAATGTGCAGTCTTAGCATGTAATCAACGCAGCAATCTTTTACTGAACAGGATGCAATATAATCTTGATTACTCTTTAAAACGCCTTTGATTAACTATTTCTTCCATTGTTTACTATGACAACTGTCTCCTATTGTATATTTCATGAAATAAACATATTTATTAATGATGTCTATTGCATGTTGAATCGATATTTCCAATACAAAAAACACTCTGTTTAAAGGACATCTTGATTTATCATTCAAATGAAAGGATTTGTAATAACAAGTTGTCGTTAAGGACATACAAAAATAGAATAGAAGATAATTATCATGTAAATTTTAAACAAACGCATCATTGATTTTATTTGTTAAATCAAGTTTTGTTTTGAACAGTTTGGTTGTTTCAAAGGAAAAGTTCTTATTCATTTTCACATAGGGTCCAATGATAAAAATTTTGTCCTGAGGTGGTTGCCATCCCAATGATTATTCATGTTTACTAGATTAGATTCAATCAAATTTGAAGTTCAATTTTTTATATTTTTTACACCATTTCCTTTTAATTATAGTTCAGCTTTGTCCTGCAGTGGTGGCCATCTTGGAAATCTAAACTTTGTCATGGGTCATATTAGGAACACAATGTATATCTGTGAACAAAAATATTTGAAATTTCAGCAGAAATCACAAAAAATATAGAAGACCATCTACAAAATGCTTCAAAGATTCCAAAAAGACACATTTTTGTAATAAAAACATAGCAAACCAAGAATTTTTAATAGATGGCCTAATATCTCATATGACCCAATGTGGAAGGAAAGTTAATAAAAAAAATATCTCCATACCTTTAAACCGGCTATACGCCCACAAATGTTTTTTTGGTTTTTCGCTTGTAATGCAATAAATCGTACTAGTCCAAAAGAAACCAATGAACAAATTTAGACGATTTACCTGGTAGAAAATGTAGTACTTTTTATTTACTAAAAAGAAGACTACTTTGTAAAATCAAAACTGCATGGTATCAAAATCACCATGTCAGTAAACATATAAAAATATCATTAGTGTTGATTTACAAATGGATTACTGAATGAAACTGATCTTTTTATGGAAATTACCTAGAGCGACAGGGAAGCATTGTACATTGTACCTAACAGCCTTGAACATGTATGTTTTTCCCTCCTGTTTGTTGAACTGTTTAGAAGGAGATATCATGAATGACTCCCACCAGTCAATCTAATCGCATGAATGTAACCTATTTTATCTGATAAAAAAAATAAAAATTAAATCATACTAAAGAGATTGTTCATATTTATGGTCCAAACATTTCAAACCCATTTTAATAGCGATGATTGCAGAGTCATTCATTTTTATATAATTCAATATCATGCAATTTGTCACCAATTTCAATCCTCGTCCATCACATGTATGAACCTGATATTCAATAGACCTTTTGCACATTCTCGATATGATTCTAAACATTATAGGCAAAATAGTACCCTGTCTAGCAAGAGCAATAGAAAGGACAATGAATTTGAGCATAATTTTTTTTTATAATTCGTAGATATTTTAATCTCCTAAAAAATCAGAGGATAATTTTATAGCAAATAGAAAAATTTGCAAATTGCTACAACATTAAAATTTTGAAAAGGTTATGGAAAAAAATATACAAAATGTATGTTATTTTCCTTGACCTTTGAATGAAAGAAAACCATTTTGCATGCCTTCAAGGGAAATAACTCCTTCAAAATGTATAATTTAACACTCAAAGTAAGAAATATGCAAATAATCTATTGTTTCAGTATTCAAGGGTTAGGGTTATGATGTTTAATGCCACTTTCAACAATATTTCAGCTATATCGTGGCGTTTTCAGTATTTGATACAGTGTATGTACACATTGGGTAAAGATGATGGATATTTCTTTGTCCAACAAGGGGACAATATAAGCCTCACACTCTTGGTTATCAATATCTTTATTGATGACTTTGCAAAATATCTAGAGAAAATTTCTTTGGGATATCTCAAGTATTAAAAAAATTATGTCAAAATATGCCAAAATTGTCAAGAGTGCAACATGTTTGTGTGACATTTTGAAAAATACACTTTTTTTAAAGGTGAAGTTTATAAATTATATGAAGGTAGGTTCACTGGATTTTTATCTATTATTTAAACTTGATATGTTGGTCATCATTTGAGTACGTTATACAGCTCTTTTGTCAAATGATTTTAATATGAATTTGTTTTTACAAAAGAGATTGCTATGTCAGGAGTGCAACACAAAAATATGTAATATCAAAAAGAAAATTGAATTTTGAATCAATGACTCACACAAAATCAGCAAATGTTGTTATAACTATTAACACAATATGTTCTTTCATGAAAAGATAAAATTAAAAAATCCCCTGATTGATAGCCAAATGTCTTAATTTACAAGTAAAACTTTCATATTGAAAATTGAATGTGTATTTTTTGTGGTTTATTCATTGTTTGTCAATGTGTATAATTATGTCAGGAGTGCAACAAAACAGGAGATTTGAGGTGTCTAATTTAAGTTATTTTTTTTTTAAATAACAGTTCAGTGAAATTTTCAAATTTATGGGACTTTTATTAAGTTGTAATTGTAATGGAGGACTATTTTGATGATTTATTCCTGTTTTATATATAATATGTCAGGAGTGCAGCAAAAACAGAAGAAATGGGACACATTTTCAGCTGGACATAACTCCTTTCATTGAAATGATCAATCTACTCTGGATTTTTTCAGTGAGTTTTAAAAAGGCTAAATTTTAGTATGAAATTATTTTTTGGTTAATTTCTTCAGGCTTTTTTTCTTATTCAAAACTTTTTCCTTCAACAAAAAATTCATGCATACAAAAAATGAAGAAAAAAGAATAAACCAGAGGCTCTCAAGAGCCTGTATCGTTCACCTGGTAATAAAAAAAACCAATTGGTCCTATGTAAAAACTATGTCCTGCGTCATCTTGGAATTACGATCAACATAAAAAACACAAAGTTTGTAAAGGACCTTCCAATGATTGATGCACAGTTTAGGTTCAATCAGTGCAATAGCTTCAGAGAAGAATATATTTCTGTATTTTCCCCATATGGTTCTGTGTTAATACTATGACCTGTGGTGGCAGCCATCTTGGATTTCCGATCGGCATAAAAAACAGGACCTTCCAATGATCATTCCTGGGCAGTTTGGTTTCAACTGTCCAAGTGGTTTCAGAGAAGAAGCATTTTGAAACATTTTTCCCATAGGGTCCAATGTTAAACTAAGTCCTGCCGTAGCCGCCATTTTGAATTTCATATCAGAATAAAAAACGTATATTTTGTAGAGGACCATTCAATGAACATTCATGTACAGTTTGGCTTTAATCATATTTGTAGTTTCTGAGAAGAAGGCATTTGAACATTTTCCCATAGGGTCCAATGTTAATCTATGTCCTGCGGTGGTGGCCATCTTGGATTTTTGATCGGCATAAAAAACACACACCTTGTAGAGGACCTTCCAATGATCATTCCTGGGCAGTTTGGTTTCAATTATCCAAGTGGTTTCAGAGAAGAAGCGTTTTGAAACATTTTTCCCATAGGGTCCAATGTTAAACTAAGTCCTGCCGTAGCCGCCATTTTGAATTTCATATCGGAACAAAAAACGTAAAGTTTGTAGAGAATCATCCAATGAACATTCATGTACAGTTTGGCTTTAATAATATTTGTAGTTTCTGAGAAGAAGGCATTTGAACATTTTCCCATAGGGTCCAATGTTAATCTATGTCCTGCGGTGGTGGCCATCTTGAATTTTCGATCGGCATAAAAAAACAGAAACTTTGTAGAGGACCTTCAAATGATCATTCCTGGGCAGTTTGGATTCAATTGTCCAAGTGGTTTCAGAGAAGAAGCGTTTTGAAACATTTTTCCCATAGGATCCAATGTTAAACTAAGTCCTGCCGTAGCCGCCATTTTGAATTTCATATCGGAACAAAAAACCTAACGTTTGTAGAGGACCATCCAATGAACATTCATGTACAGTTTGGCTTTAATAATATTTGTAGTTTCTGAGAAGAAGGCATTTGAACATTTTCCCATAGGGTCCAATGTTAATCTATGTATTGTGGTGGCGGCCATCTTGGATTTCCGATCGGCATAAAAAACATAAAATTTGTAGAGGACCTTCCAATGATCATTCCTGGGCAGTTTGGTTTCAACTGTTCTAGTGGTTTCAGAGAAGAAGCGTTTTCAAACATTTCCCCCATAGGGTCCAATGTTAAACTAAGTCCTGCCGTAGCCGCCATTTTGAATTTCATATCGGAACAAAAAACGTAAAGTTTGTAGAGGACCATCCAATGAACATTCTTGTACAGTTTGGCTTTAATCATATTTGTAGTTTCTGAGAAGAAGGCATTTGAACATTTTCCCATAGGGTCCAATGTTAATCTATGTCCTGCGGTGGTGGCCATCTTGGATTTCCGATCGGCATAAAAAACACACACCTTGTAGAGGACCTTCCAATGATCATTCCTGGGCAGTTTGGTTTCAATTATCCAAGTGGTTTCAGAGAAGAAGCGTTTTGAAACATTTTTCCCATAGGGTCCAATGTTAAACTAAGTTCTGCCGTAGCCGCCATTTTGAATTTTATATCGGAACAAAAAACGCAAAGTTTGTAGAGGACCATCCAATGAACATTCATGTACAGTTTGGCTTTAATCATATTTGTAGTTTCTGAGAAGAAGGCATTTGAACATTTTCCCATAGGGTCCAATGTTAATCTATGTCCTGCGGTGGTGGCCATCTTGGATTTCCGACCGGCATAAAAAACAGAAAATTTGTAGAGGACCTTCCAATGATCATTCCTGGGCAGTTTGGTTTCAACTGTCCAAGTGGTTTCAGAGAAGAAGCATTTTGAAACATTTTTCCCATAGGGTCCAATGTTAAACTAAGTCCTGCCGTAGCCGCCATTTTGAATTTCATATCGGAACAAAAAACGCAAAGTTTGTAGAGGACCATCCAATGAACATTCTTGTACAGTTTGGCTTTAATCATATTTGTAGTTTCTGAGAAGAAGGCATTTGAACATTTTCCCATAGGGTCCAATGTTAATCTATGTCCTGCGGTGGTGGCCATCTTGGATTTCCGATCGGCATAAAAAACACACACCTTGTAGAGGACCATCCAATGATCATTCCTGGGAAGTTTGGTTTCAATTATCCAAGTGGTTTCAGAGAAGAAGCGTTTTGAAACATTTTTCCCATAGGGTCCAATGTTAAACTAAGTCCTGCCGTAGCCGCCATTTTGAATTTCATATCGGAACAAAAAACGTATTGTTTGTAGAGGACCATCCAATGTACACACATATGGACAGTTTGGCTTTAATCATATTTGTAGTTTCTGAGAAGAAGGCATTTGAACATTTTCCCATAGGGTCCAATGTTAATCTATGTCCTGCGGTGGTGGCCATCTTGAATTTTCGATCGGCATAAAAAAACAGAAACTTTGTAGAGGACCTTCCAATGATCATTCCTGGGCAGTTTGGATTCAATTGTCCAAGTGGTTTCAGAGAAGAAGCGTTTTGAAACATTTTTCCCATAGGATCCAATGTTAAACTAAGTCCTGCCGTAGCCGCCATTTTGAATTTCATATCGGAACAAAAAACCTAACGTTTGTAGAGGACCATCCAATGAACATTCATGTACAGTTTGGCTTTAATAATATTTGTAGTTTCTGAGAAGAAGGCATTTGAACATTTTCCCATAGGGTCCAATGTTAATCTATGTATTGTGGTGGCGGCCATCTTGGATTTCCGATCGGCATAAAAAACATAAAATTTGTAGAGGACCTTCCAATGATCATTCCTGGGCAGTTTGGTTTCAACTGTTCTAGTGGTTTCAGAGAAGAAGCGTTTTCAAACATTTCCCCCATAGGGTCCAATGTTAAACTAAGTCCTGCCGTAGCCGCCATTTTGAATTTCATATCGGAACAAAAAACGTAAAGTTTGTAGAGGACCATCCAATGAACATTCTTGTACAGTTTGGCTTTAATCATATTTGTAGTTTCTGAGAAGAAGGCATTTGAACATTTTCCCATAGGGTCCAATGTTAATCTATGTCCTGCGGTGGTGGCCATCTTGGATTTCCGATCGGCATAAAAAACACACACCTTGTAGAGGACCTTCCAATGATCATTCCTGGGCAGTTTGGTTTCAATTATCCAAGTGGTTTCAGAGAAGAAGCGTTTTGAAACATTTTTCCCATAGGGTCCAATGTTAAACTAAGTTCTGCCGTAGCCGCCATTTTGAATTTTATATCGGAACAAAAAACGCAAAGTTTGTAGAGGACCATCCAATGAACATTCATGTACAGTTTGGCTTTAATCATATTTGTAGTTTCTGAGAAGAAGGCATTTGAACATTTTCCCATAGGGTCCAATGTTAATCTATGTCCTGCGGTGGTGGCCATCTTGGATTTCCGACCGGCATAAAAAACAGAAAATTTGTAGAGGACCTTCCAATGATCATTCCTGGGCAGTTTGGTTTCAACTGTCCAAGTGGTTTCAGAGAAGAAGCATTTTGAAACATTTTTCCCATAGGGTCCAATGTTAAACTAAGTCCTGCCGTAGCCGCCATTTTGAATTTCATATCGGAACAAAAAACGCAAAGTTTGTAGAGGACCATCCAATGAACATTCTTGTACAGTTTGGCTTTAATCATATTTGTAGTTTCTGAGAAGAAGGCATTTGAACATTTTCCCATAGGGTCCAATGTTAATCTATGTCCTGCGGTGGTGGCCATCTTGGATTTCCGATCGGCATAAAAAACACACACCTTGTAGAGGACCATCCAATGATCATTCCTGGGAAGTTTGGTTTCAATTATCCAAGTGGTTTCAGAGAAGAAGCGTTTTGAAACATTTTTCCCATAGGGTCCAATGTTAAACTAAGTCCTGCCGTAGCCGCCATTTTGAATTTCATATCGGAACAAAAAACGTATTGTTTGTAGAGGACCATCCAATGTACACACATATGGACAGTTTGGCTTTAATCATATTTGTAGTTTCTGAGAAGAAGGCATTTGAACATTTTCCCATAGGGTCCAATGTTAATCTATGTCCTGCGGTGGTGGCCATCTTGAATTTTCGATCGGCATAAAAAAACAGAAACTTTGTAGAGGACCTTCAAATGATCATTCCTGGGCAGTTTGGATTCAATTGTCCAAGTGGTTTCAGAGAAGAAGCGTTTTGAAACATTTTTCCCATAGGGTCCAATGTTAAACTAAGTCCTGCCGTAGCCGCCATTTTGAATTTCATATCGGAACAAAAAACCTAACGTTTGTAGAGGACCATCCAATGAACATTCATGTACAGTTTGGCTTTAATAATATTTGTAGTTTCTGAGAAGAAGGCATTTGAACATTTTCCCATAGGGTCCAATGTTAATCTATGTATTGTGGTGGCGGCCATCTTGGATTTCCGATCGGCATAAAAAACATAAAATTTGTAGAGGACCTTCCAATGATCATTCCTGGGCAGTTTGGTTTCAACTGTTCTAGTGGTTTCAGAGAAGAAGCGTTTTCAAACATTTCCCCCATAGGGTCCAATGTTAAACTAAGTCCTGCCGTAGCCGCCATTTTGAATTTCATATCGGAACAAAAAACGTAAAGTTTGTAGAGGACCATCCAATGAACATTCTTGTACAGTTTGGCTTTAATCATATTTGTAGTTTCTGAGAAGAAGGCATTTGAACATTTTCCCATAGGGTCCAATGTTAATCTATGTCCTGCGGTGGTGGCCATCTTGGATTTCCGATCGGCATAAAAAACACACACCTTGTAGAGGACCTTCCAATGATCATTCCTGGGCAGTTTGGTTTCAATTATCCAAGTGGTTTCAGAGAAGAAGCGTTTTGAAACATTTTTCCCATAGGGTCCAATGTTAAACTAAGTCCTGCCGTAGCCGCCATTTTGAATTTTATATCGGAACAAAAAACGCAAAGTTTGTAGAGGACCATCCAATGAACATTCATGTACAGTTTGGCTTTAATCATATTTGTAGTTTCTGAGAAGAAGGCATTTGAACATTTTCCCATAGGGTCCAATGTTAATCTATGTCCTGCGGTGGTGGCCATCTTGGATTTCCGACCGGCATAAAAAACAGAAAATTTGTAGAGGACCTTCCAATGATCATTCCTGGGCAGTTTGGTTTCAACTGTCCAAGTGGTTTCAGAGAAGAAGCATTTTGAAACATTTTTCCCATAGGGTCCAATGTTAAACTAAGTCCTGCCGTAGCCGCCATTTTGAATTTCATATCGGAACAAAAAACGTAAAGTTTGTAGAGGACCATCCAATGAACATTCTTGTACAGTTTGGCTTTAATCATATTTGTAGTTTCTGAGAAGAAGGCATTTGAACATTTTACCATAGGGTCCAATGTAAATCTATGTCCTGCGGTGGTGGCCATCTTGGATTTCCGATCGGCATAAAAAACACACACCTTGTAGAGGACCATCCAATGATCATTCCTGGGCAGTTTGGTTTCAATTATCCAAGTGGTTTCAGAGAAGAAGCGTTTTGAAACATTTTTCCCATAGGGTCCAATGTTAAACTAAGTCCTGCCGTAGCCGCCATTTTGAATTTTATATCGGAACAAAAAACGCAAAGTTTGTAGAGGACCATCCAATGAACATTCATGTACAGTTTGGCTTTAATCATATTTGTAGTTTCTGAGAAGAAGGCATTTGAACATTTTCCCATAGGGTCCAATGTTAATCTATGTCCTGCGGTGGTGGCCATCTTGGATTTCCGACCGGCATAAAAAACAGAAACTTTGTAGAGGACCTTCCAATGATCATTCCTGGGCAGTTTGGTTTCAACTGTCCAAGTGGTTTCAGAGAAGAAGCATTTTGAAACATTTTTCCCATAGGGTCCAATGTTAAACTAAGTCCTGCCGTAGCCGCCATTTTGAATTTCATATCGGAACAAAAAACGTATTGTTTGTAGAGAATCATCCAATGAACATTCATGTACAGTTTGGCTTTAATCATATTTGTAGTTTCTGAGAAGAAGGCATTTGAACATTTTCCCATAGGGTCCAATGTTAATCTATGTCCTGCAGTGGCGGCCATCTTGAATTTCCGATCGGCATAAAAAAACAGAAACTTTGTAGAGGACCTTCCAATGATCATTCCTGGGCAGTTTGGTTTCAACTGTCCAAGTGGTTTCAGAGAAGAAGCATTTTGAAACATTTTTCCCATAGGGTCCAATGTTAAACTAAGTCCTGCCGTAGCCGCCATTTTGAATTTCATACCAGAACAAAAAACGTAAAGTTTGTAGAGGACCATCTAATGAACATTCATGTACAGTTTGGCTTTAATCATATTTGTAGTTTCTGAGTAGAAGGCATTTGAATATTTTCCAATAGGGTCCAATGTTAATCTATGTCCTGCGGTGGCGGCCATCTTGGATTTCCGACCGGCATAAAAAACATAAAATTTGTAGAGGACCTTCCAATGATCATTCCTGGGCAGTTTGGTTTCAACTGTCCAAGTGGTTTCAGAGAAGAAGCATTTTGAAACATTTTTCCCATAGGGTCCAATGTTAAACTAAGTTCTGCCGTAGCCGCCATTTTGAATTTCATATCGGAACAAAAAACCTTAAGATTGTAGAGGACCATCCAATGAACATTCATGTACAGTTTGGCTTTAATAATATTTGTAGTTTCTGAGAAGAAGGCATTTGAACATTTTCCCATAGGGTCTAATGTTAATCTATGTATTGTGGTGGCGGCCATCTTGGATTTCCGATCGGCATAAAAAACAAAAACTTTCTAGAGGACCTTCCAATGATCATTCCTAGGCAGTTTGGTTTCAATTATCCAAGTGGTTTCAGAGAAGAAGCGTTTTGAAACATTTTTCCCATAGGGTTCAATGTTAAACTAAGTCCTGCCGTAGCCACCATTTTGAATTTCATACCAGAACAAAAAACGTAAAGTTTGTAGAGGACCATCTAATGAACATTCATGTACAGTTTGGCTTTAATCATATTTGTAGTTTCTGAGTAGAAGGCATTTGAATATTTTCCCATAGGGTCCAATGTTAATCTATGTCCTGCGGTGGCGGCCATCTTGGATTTCCGACCGGCATAAAAAGCAGAAAATTTGTAGAGGACCTTCCAATGATCATTCCTGGGCAGTTTGGTTTCAACTGTCCAAGTGGTTTCAGAGAAGAAGCATTTTGAAACATTTTTCCCATAGGGTCCAATGTTAAACTAAGTCCTGCCGTAGCCGCCATTTTGAATTTCATATCGGAACAAAAAACCTTAAGATTGTAGAGGACCATCCAATGAACATTCATGTACAGTTTGGCTTTAATCATATTTGTAGTTTCTGGGAAGAAGGCATTTGAACATTTTCCCATAGGGTCCAATGTTAATCTATGTCCTGCGATGGCGGCCATCTTGGATTTCCGATCGGCATAAAAAACAGTAACTTGGTAAAGGACATTCCAATGATCATTCCTTTACAGTTTGGGTTCAGTCAGTTCATTAGTTTCGGAGAAGAAGATCTTTGAAATTTCAGCCAATCAGAGCATATTATTGGCCCTGGCAGCCATATTGAATATCCGACTGGAACGAAAAACAGTAAATTTGTAGAGGACCATCCAAGGAACATTCCTGCTAAGTTCGGTTCCAATCGGCCAAGTGGTTTCGGAGAAGAAGCTTGAAATGTGAAAAGTTTACAGACGACAGACGACAGACGACGGACGCCAAGTGATGGCAATAGTTCACCTGGACCTTTGGTCCAGGTGAACTAAAAAAAAGAAAAATTCAAGGAAAGTAAATGTTATCTGTGTACCAAAAGTAATGTCTATGCCTCTGCCATCAATTAGTGCGAAAAAAATGTTGCTATTTGTTATATGTTTGTTTAAAATTATATTTTGAATATTTATACTAAATTCAAATTTGAATGGCGATTCATGTTGAATAAAGGTTCAGAAATTTTTTATCTCTTTATTCTCAGTTATGGTCATCTGGATTTATTAACTTCAATGTTATAGGATTAAACGCATTTTTTCCGGAGTTTATTGATGTATAACCTGGACCAATTCACTCACAAACAAATAAAAGTCCGAAGGACTTTTATGAAAGTTTGTGAGTGACTTGGTCCAGGTTTATTCACTCACAAACAAATAAAGTGAGTGACTTGGTCCAGGTTATACATCAATAAACTCCAGAAAAAATGTGTTTAATCCTTATAATTCTGTAACTAAGTATATTTTTTTTTCATTTGTTTTGAAAATTTACTTTTGGGGATTCCCAGTATGCACACATACATTCCATCGATGTGTGTCGGTCATGAATAACAAAATGAACTAACCTTGTTTAAGTTGTTTTCCTACATTGATAACTAGACGGTGATGTAATTAAGTTACTGATATTTTCCAATTTGATGGCATTTTGCATTTAGCTACTCAAACAAGTAAAATAAATCAGTAACCAGTTTGTGTCAATCAGCAACAGCGTCCCTTGTAAACAACGTCACAGGATGACGATATATTACAAAAGTCAGTCGATAGATGGTTGTCTTAAGTATTTTTTCCGAAATTTTTTTGTACAAGCTTTTTTTTTTTTCATTGGCATTTATTTTTTTATTTCATATCTAACAATAATGGTTGATTATTAACAATAAACATCGTTTCTTTTATCTTTTTTTATTATCGGGAATCCAAGCCGCCATTTTGTTTACATTACGAAAAAAGTAGTCCGGTGAACATCGTCTATCGAAAAATAAACTGACAAAAACCCCGCCTCCATAAGCGTTTATACCCAATCAGAGTAAATCATATAAGAATTATATAGTTATCAAGATGCAACAAAAGAAAATATGCATAAACCAACTTGAAATTAGGGAAAATTTTCAATTCTGGAACCATTTTTTTTTACTTTGCCCATATGCAGATGATCTTGTTCTAATGTCACAATCACCTGTTGGTCTCCAGCACTGTCTGAATGCCTTACAGAACTTCTGTAAAGATTGGAAGCTGGACATTAATCCAAATAAAACCAAAGTAATTGTTTTCTGTAAAAAAGATATCCCAGATAACACATTTGGTTTCTATTATAGTCATAATATTATTGAAATTACAGACAAATACAAATATCTAGGGATAGTGTTTAAAAACACAGGTTTATTGAAATATGCAAGTGAAAACCTTGCTGACAAAGCCAGAAAAGTGTTCTACTCATTAAAATCCAAGATATCTCAATCAGATAAATTTTCAGTCAAAACTTGGCTAAAGTTATATACAAGATGTAGCTCTGTAATCCTACATCGTATTACATATGGGTCAGAAATCTGGTTAACAGACTTCAACTTGAACCTTGACACCTTGGACAAATTACTATTTGAAAAGGTACAAAACAAGATTTTAAAAATATTCTTGGAGTTCATGGTAAAGCTTCCAACTTGCTATCAATGCTGAATTGGGTACATTTCCAGCCTGTTTTAAATCATTTATATTGATGGTTAAATATTACAATAGACTTAAAATAATTGAATTCGACAATGAGTCCAGGAACTCCCTGTTAAGATCAGCCTTTATTGAAGACAAGAAACTCAACAAATCTTTAAATAAAACTTTAAACTCTATTAAACAAAAATTTGAATTATCATCTTTGGACATCTCGGACAGAGGTTTCAAATATCATCTATTTAAATTTTTTGAAAGAAAAACACTAAAATAAAACGGGCAAGTTACATTTTCTCAGCAACATTCTCCACATTTTTAAATTACAAAACTATTTGGAATTTCCCCTTCCAAAAGAACACAGATCTTTCCTTACAAAAATAAGAATAAGTGCACAGTCTTAATATAGAAACAGGTCGTTACAATAGCACTCCTCATGAGCAACGTCTTTGTAAATTTTGTCCCTCATCGGTTGAAGGTGAAAAACATTTTATATTACATTGCCCTAAATACCAGAATATCAGAAATAGTTACAATACATTGTTCCAAAGTATCAGAACTGACGATGATCTTATCAGAGGGATTCTTGACCCTAAGGATCTATTCAAAATAAAACAAATTTGCAAATTTTTAAAAGAAGCAAACAATATACGTAATGCATAGTTCACAGGAATTCAGCGTTTGGGTTCGGTGGGGGTACCACTATCGATGGGAAGAACGTGGTTCTTTCTGTTGGTGGCTGTACTTCCCATTGACCCTAGACGTCGGGTTCCTGTGAATAATTTAATATACTTTATATCATTATTATATGCATATCTTTTACTTATCCATATTTATGTAATGTATTATAATTATACTGTATTGTCTTGATGCATGGTTTTCTATCAATAAACTATTTGAATTTGAATTTGAAATATACTAAAAATAGAACATTCTGGATTAGTGTCTCAGATAGTCAATTCCCTACTTTATATGCCTGCCTCTATGAAGTTGTCTTAATAGTTTAGGTTTCAAGATGTTTTTATCTTCACTATAGGGACATTATTCCTATCTATATGGTCTACAGGAGCCAAGTTTATTAATATTGAAATTCTCCAGCTGTCTGCAAAATTAACTGTTCGTTCAGCAATTTTTACCCTATGGGCTAGCTATAGCTTTAAATTACTTATATAACATGTACAGGTATGTAATAAATGCATCATTGGTACAATGTATTTGGTTCATCCAGAGGAAAAAAGGCAGAAAAGTAACTAAAATTTAACATTTTATATTAGACAATTTAGGACGGACTCAACGGTTGTTGTTAAGTCTCATTCGTGAGAATCTCAAAGATTATTAATTTATAAAATCCAGTATAATGAATACAATTTTTTATTTATCTCTTCAAACATTACAATTTGTTTTCTTAAAGGCTGATGTTCAAGTAACCAATGGCAAGGAAAAAGGGGGGATGTCTACCAGGGGTCTGGGGGCCACTTAAGGCCCTCAGCTGGTTCAGGGCAAAGCCCTGATAGGGGTTTTAGGGGGGGGGGCTAAGCCCCTCCCCCCAACGGAAAACGATTTTAAACGTAAATAGATGTACAAATGACGAAATCTGAACAATAAAAGACATGAAATATATTCTTATTTTATCATGGAAACAATACAAAAATCGAAGTTGTTAATATATTTTTGCTGAATATGAGAACTTTTGACTGAATGTTTCTACACCGCTTTTCAGAATAATTTTAACAGTTACAAAAATACAGCATCACAAAGCATTGAATCTATAGCGAAGATTATCATAAATGCAAAATGCCATGAAAGAAACATTCCCGGAAACATTCAAAAAATAAAGTTTCAGAGTTCATGTAAGCACATGCAGCCATCATGTCCAGCAACACAGACTGGTAATTAGATAAAGTCCAGACGTCTGTTTTTTCTAACTGCAAATTTGTTGATAACATCTTCCACGCTTAGATTTCTTGTTCTGTGGATGTGTAACAACGATAAATTTGATAATCTCTCATCACCCATTGTAGCTCTAAGACAGTTTTTTAAGCGGCGCATCACACTGAATGAACGCTCGCTAGACGCCACAGACACTTGCATTGTAATCAATACTGTAAAAATTGCATAAATATTAGGGTACAGTACAAGTCTTGGTTTGTGACATTGAGTGTCTCCAATAATGTTTGTGGTCTTTGCCCATCAACCATATTCCAGCGTGTTTTCCACCTAGCAACTTCATCAAGAAACGCTTGTCTGTCGCCAATATCCGTACGAAAAGAATCAAAGATTGAATTAGTTGTCTGATGTGTTAATGTGTGGAGCTTATCTTTTTAAACATTTCATCCAAAGTTCTAACTTTAAATTTAGGTTTAGAGCCAGACATTTTTACACTGCAAGCCAATAGCCCGACAACAGTTCTTTTGACGGTCAATGACAAACTAGTAAATGTATCAATTCATTTCTAGATTTCTAGGTACAATAAACATAAAACAGACATAATTAAAATATGTAATGTGTTGTTTGTCATTTTTCATCAATATAAAAATTTTGGGGGAAAAATTATCTGTAGGCACGTGGCTAAAGTGCCTTACGGTAGCTACGCCCCTGTCTACTATTACTTCAGTTTTAGTAAGGATAGGTAAAATGAAAACATTTGTAACTTATACCGGGTAATATAAATCTACACAATTGGTATGGTTGAGAAAAAATATGAGAGATCATATATATTCAAAACTTAACATATTTTAAACAACTCACCAACATTTTTTTTTAAAGTGTTCCCTATCACACATTATTTGCTTTCTATAAATAACATGTATATATTTAGGAAGTAATTGCTGTCCTCTAATTACCATATAATGTTTTAAATATTATCTATAAATAGACCTCTTGACCCAGTTTTAAAGTTCTAGGTAATCATATCTTATTCTTTACAGGCAAAATAACTTTAGACAAGAGATCTTGTAATGTCACTATATCCTAAACTCTTAAAGTGTACATTGACAAGGCAGAAACTAAATCATGTCATGATCAAAAGCTAAGGATTGTTTTTATATATTGACATTTGTCTATAGAGTAATTCCCTTCTTATAAGGCCACTCCTTATATGTAATGAAAACGTGGTCTTATAAGAAGGGTGGTCTATCTTGAAGAGGACAATTTAGTAGTATTTTACTATATCAATGAAATCGCAAATATGGCCGGATCAGAGGGGTGGCTTTTGGGTGTAAATGGCCTTACAATAGAGAGGACTACTGTAGCACTGTTTTCCACTTTGTCACAGCACTTGATCAAAGCAAAATTGTGTACAATGTAAAAGTCTGGTTTCCTTTTAAAATCCAAAATATTAATGTGCATCAAATCATGGTGGAATGGATCATAGCATATGAATTGTTGCAGAGAAACAGAAAAATCCTAAAATGTGGACATTGTTGCCACCAATTGCAGGAAAGGCAATACCTACGTCTAACCTGTTGTAGGTATAAATGTATGAGAAAAATTACCTTTGGCTAACCCTTTTATACAAGATTCTAATACAGTGTCAAAATTAAAAAAAAAATCTCAATTGTTTTAAAAAATTATACTGATCATTTGGACATCAGACTTTTTTAACAAATTCTTTTTTCACAACTCGTCCGGAATTATTATCATTTAAAAAATTTCTGAAATTACATGGGGAAGTTTTTTTCCCAAATATTTTAACTAGAAAACACAATACATCAAAGGGAGGGAACCCTAAGGCTATATCAGTAAAACTAAAATGTCTTTTAAAAACATACATTTTTACATCTCAAAAAACCGGATATGTTGGGTCAAAACTTATTAAGATTTAATCAAGACACCACAAACTTTTTTATCTTCATTTTTAAATAGAAAATAGCAGACACCTAGTAATAGCCTATGGCTTCAAATGATGTTTAATTAGGTTTCATCTTCCTTTCCATTGAAATACCCTTACATGTTGGCATTTACAATACAACTGGAATATGGGTTAGGGTTAATGTTAAACCAGAATTACATGTCAGTCTACCACTTTTCCCTAAAATGTCCATTATATCAAGCCAGAAATACAAGAGGGTTAGGGTTATGGTGTTTAACACCACTTTCAACAATATTTCAGTTACATGTATATTGGAGTTGTTAATTTTATTGGTGGAGGAAACCGGAGTACCCAGAGATATAACTAATATTCTGTTCTGTACAGCAAGCTAGGCTGATACAACATTTTTTTACTATCTCTGACCAATCAATGACCCTGTTTTAAGGTCATGGAGGTCATAGCATCATCAACAAACACAAGCACAATGTAAACACTGTGAAATATTTACAACTTGATTAACAGTGTGTACAATCAAGTAATATATTACAAAAGTTGTTTACAGCAATGCTGCTTCAGGCCAAAAAAAAAAAAAAAAATACCTGTTCTTCCGCTAACCCTATATTGACCCTTGTTTTTAATGTATACCAGGAATACCCTAAAATTTGTATTGCCATCTTTGGAAAAGCACTATCAGATCCTTGTCCTATATATAATCTAGGTAAAAATTTTATAAAAAAAATAATTAAAATGTATATAACAATTGTGCAACTGATGAGGACTCTAAATCTCATCTGGCCATTTACCAATGATAATGATAGCATTCCAAAAACACTGTATACAAGTAAGAAGATTCATCATGCTTATTATTATCAATGATTTGTAAATTTTCCTTTTGATCTATACAACATGATAATATTTTTTATCAAGCAACATGCATGACACACAAACATTATTGTTAATTTCTATGGGAAGTTATACTAACATTATTGTTAATTTCTATGGGAAGTTATACTAACATCGGCTATTGCCTTTAAAGAATTCTCCGTAAACATACTATCGTTGATATGTTTTGCCTGAAATGGACTTTGCATAGCTTCTTATATCTCAGGCTTCGCTTTAAATGTGATATTGCTCTGAGAAATTCATTCTTGTAAAACAAATCAACCATAGTTCTGATTTTCTTTCTCCAAGCATAGCTAAATCATTATCAGTTCTTTTGCTAAATATTAGTGCAATGCAAAACTTACTATCTTTGAAAATAAAATCCATAGATTTGAAAAATATAATGTCACATCCATTCTTACAGCTCATCTGAAAAACAATTTCAATTCAATTTCCTCAGCCTCTGACATTCCGTGGAATATCTATCTCTGGTCAAAAAGACACGATCAAAACAAAAAAATAAGTATTGCATGCCAACTAAAACACTGGCAGAAAAAAAAATCAAAAATAAGGCATCAGTTGCCATGACCGAGTTTTGGCAATACAAAATATTATCATTCTGTAGATTTGTAGCTAACTCTAAAATAACCGATAGAACATTGTACTAAACACCTGTTTTGAGACAAACGAATACACAATACAAACAACAATTAATGTTGCATAAACGTATTGCTTTAAAGCCAAAGAATACAGCCAATGAAAAGAGTTCATTTACCCTTTCTTGCTGTTACAATTTGCACTGAAAATGGCAGTCCATGCATGGAACAATGCTTTGAAAATTAGACCAAACATCTTCACAAAACACAAAAATGTGTTGCTCTCTCTTTCAAAATTGATGAAGTATTTATTACTGTACTTTCTTTGCCTATTGAAAAGATTTGCAATATTAAATTTTATAACCACTTTATAACAATTTACTTTAAAAGACTTTAAAGGGAATTTTTCCTTTAGACAAGAATGTTTAAAACGGCAAATTTGAAAATTTGTCTTTTTTTCCTTTTCATACCAAATGGTCAGTAGTAATTTTGAAAAATTCTCATCATTCAAGCCATCCTAAAAATATCAGTTTGCTGCGGAAAATTGTAAAATTTTTGAAGTGAGCAGATTACAAGGAAAATTATATACCTGTATTTTTATTTTATTCCAAATATCTAAAGAAGAAAAAAGCTTACTACAATTCAAACAAACTTAATATACTTTGCAATTCCGGAGTAGACCAATGCAATAAAGGTGTCATCTCTTGAGGAGGACAATTTACCAGGCCAGGTACTGGTATTTTATTATCTCAGTGCATCTGACACCTGGTTTGATAAGAGGAGTGGCTTTTGGTGAGAGGGGTCTTCTAACAGGAGGACTATACTTTTAACAAAACTTTGGGTACCTGGGATAGTTTTTGTGGGTTTATCAGGCAACAGAAAACGAAACAATATGCTATGGATGGCCTCAGTTCCAATATAACTGTGTCGTGATATATTACAACTTTATTTTTTCTAATAAATTCTGGGCAATTAGTTTTTTACATGCATACAAAACTAATTATCCTAGTTTATTTCTACATTCTAGTTACCGGTAGTACAAGTTTCATAATTACATACAACCATACTAATAATTAACCAGAGGCTCTCAAGAGCCTGTATTTGAGAGCCTGTATCGTTCACCTGGTTATAAAAAGAACCAATTGGTCCTATGTAAAAACTATGTCCTGCAGTGGTAGTCATCTTGGAATTACAATCAACATAAAAAACACAAAGTTTGTAAAGGACCTTCCAATGATTGATGCACAGTTTAGGTTCAATCAGTGCAATAGCTTCAGAGAAGAATATATTTCTGTATTTTCCCCATATGGTTCTGTGTTAATACTATGACCTGTGGTGGCAGCCATCTTGGATTTCCGATCGGCATAAAAATCAGAGGACCTGCCAATGATCATTCCTGGGCAGTTTGGTTTCAACTGTCCAAGTGGTTTCAGAGAAGAAGCGTTTTGAAACATTTTTCCCATAGGGTTCAATGTTAAACTAAGTCCTGCCGTAGCCGCCATTTTGAATTTCATATCAGAACAAAAAACGTAAAGTTTGTAGAGGACCATCCAATGAACATTCATGTACAGTTTGGCTTTAATCATATTTGTAGTTTCTGAGAAGAAGGCATTTGAACATTTTCCCATAGGGTTCAATGTTAATCTATGTATTGCGGTGGCAGCCATCTTGGATTTCCGATCGGCATATAAAACACAAATTTTGTAGAGGACCTTCCGATGATCATTCATGGGCAGTTTGGTTTCAATTGTCCAAGTGGTTTCAGAGAAGAAGCATTTTGAAACATTTTTCCCATAGGGTCCAATGTTAAACTAAGTCCTGCTGTAGCCGCCATTTTGAATTTCATATCGGAACAAAAAACCTTAAGATTGTAGAGGACCATCCAATGAACATTCATGTACAGTTTGGCTTTAATAATATTTGTAGTTTCTGAGAAGAAGGCATTTGAACATTTTCCCATAGGGTCCAATGTTAATCTATGTCCTGCGGTGGCAGCCATCTTGGATTTCCGATCGGCATAAAAAAACAGTAACTTGGTAAAGGACATTCCAATGATCATTCATGGGCAGTTTGGTTTCAATTGTCCAAGTGGTTTCAGAGAAGAAGCATTTTGAAACATTTTCCCCATAGGGTCCAATGTTAAACCAAGTCCTGCCGTAGCCGCCATTTTGAATTTCATATCGGAACAAAAAACCGTAAGATTGTAGAGGACCATCCAATGAACATTCATGTACAGTTTGGCTTTAATCATATTTGTAGTTTCTGAGAAGAAGGCATTTGAACATTTTCCCATAGGGTCCAATGTTAATCTATGTCCTGCGATGGCGGCCATCTTGGATTTCCGATCGGCATAAAAAACAGTAACTTGGTAAAGGACATTCCAATGATCAGTCATTTACAGTTTGGGTTCAGTCAGTTCATTAGTTTCAGAGAAGAAGATCTTTGAAATTTCAGCCAATCAGAGCATATTATTGGCCCTGGCAGCCATGTTGAATATCTGACTGGAACGAAAAACAGTAACTTTGTAGAGGACCATCCAAGGAACATTCCTGCTAAGTTTGGTTCCAATTGGTCCATTGGTTTCGGAGAAGAAGCTTGAAATGTGAAAAGTTTACAGACGACGGACACCAAGTGATGGCAATAATTCACGTGGACCTTTGGTCCAGGTGAACTAATTATAATTACAGTAGGTGTCTCGTGTGAATATTGACAAAACCATCTAATTCGAATGGCTTATATAAACTTATCAAGAGATTTACTGACTTACTTTCAATTATTTTTAAGGTGTGAAACCTATAATTAATTTCTTTAACATTTTCTACTAAATTTGTGTTTTTTCGAGCCTGCCTGGCTAATTTATCTTAAGTTTAACCTTTCTAAGACCATATATTTTCTGAAACGTACATGATTCCTCTACGTTTTGTGAAAATATCAGGGGATGTTTAAAGTCTTGCAGTGAAATGCCAGGCTATGGAAAACACCTACTCTAAAAATAGCTTGGTCATCCCCGGGAAATTAAATATTTATAGGTCATGCATCAAATCCTCCATAGAGGTATTAAAATACAACTAAATACATCAAATTTAGGCTCAAAATAATCCTTATATATTTAACTTCAATTATCAATTTTAATTATTCCATTCCATTCAGTATGTGTCACAATACAACAAAGTGAAAGGAACTATTTTCTTTAAAAGGGACTACTTTTGTATATGTTCTAAGCTCTGATTGGTGAATTATTGGTTTGACACCTAAAGAGCAACAAAACTTGCTTCTCTAACCCTTTGTTGGCCTTATTTCTATTCCTTAGGCAATATCAATCACAAAAAACTTTTTAAGGTATGTGGCTGTCTCATATTTGAAAGAATAAGTGTGCAAATGCAAAGGTACCCCCTTGAAGGTTTTTAATGAAAATATCTTCATTTACAGCTGTTGAGTTCAGATTGTGTAATATACCACAACTTACTTATTCTCTTAATATATTACAGTTATTAAGTTAATTTCTAACATAATAAGCAATTTTTATACATATATATGCCTCAGTTGTATATTTAATAGCTAAATACTATGAAATGTTTGCATTTAGCCCCCCCTTTTTTTTGTCCCATAAAATGAGTTCATATCATTCTTAATTTTGTTAATTCACCCCATAAATTATGAAGATTAAGGCATAAAATAAGTTTTTGTATATAGATCTTCAGTTGAAATTCCTTCTAATTCCATCAAATATGCAAAAATATGATTTATTGATATTCAAGTCTTGGAATTTCTTATGGTGCAAAACTATAATTTCCCCCAAAACTCAATAAATATATGCTTCCACATAATTTAGGCTCAAAATAATCCTTATATATTTAACTTCAATTATCAATTTTAATTATTCTATATACAACTTAATTTGATGTACTCATGAATACTGCAATCTGATTGGCTGATCCGACTGGAGCAACATTGGTTATACTTGATAACCTGGGTGTGTATTGTGACGTCGCCAACAATAAATTCAAATAGTCCCATGAAATAATCGTAATTAAAATCGAAAATCATTAAATTTTGTTGTAAAAATTATAATTTATATTATATGGATAATTTTCAATTTTTGAACAGAATATACTTGTATAACCTGGATTGGAACAGTTTACACTTATCATAAACCGCTTACAGTTCAGTTTATTAAGCGTAAACTGCCCCAAACCAGGTTATGTCAAATAATCTGTTAAAAAATTAAACATATTCCTTTAATATAAAAGTTATAATTTGTCAGGCCTAAATTGATGGTTGAATACCTGATTACTAGTTATAGTAGGTTGTGGAAATTACAAATTTGAAATTTAATATTAAAATCTTTTTATTACATTAATCTACTGATGTGGCCATTTATTAAAGATTTCCCGACATACATTGCAACAAGTACATGTAAATTTCAACAAGTCATAAATTTCAGCAAGTCATAAATTTCAATAAGTCCTAAATTTCAACAAGTCCTAAATTTCAGCAAGTCATAAATTTCAGCAAGTCGTAAATTTCAATAAGTCCTAAATTTCAAGAAGTCGTAAATTTCAGCAAGTTGTAAACTTCAACAAGTCGTGAATTTCAGCATGTCGTAAATTTCAGCATGTCGTAAATTTCAGCAAGTCGTAAATTTCAAGAAGTCGTTAATTTCAGCAAGTCGTAAATTTCAACAAGTCCTAAGTTTCAACAAGTCGTACATTTCAGCAAGTCGTAATCTGCAATGAAATATAAAGTTGGTTGTTTCACTTCACTAAACAGCAGCATGGAGAAACATGACCAAAAAAGACATACTATTACAGATATAGTGCATAGCAATGAGGAACAGGCTCAGGTAGGACAAACTAGAGGCTCTCCTGAACCTGTATCACACACCTATAGTATACCAGTACTTTATACTCTGTAAACGTTTCAATAGTCAGCTATTAAAATGCATGAGAAATGGTAATTACTACATCACTCCCTGTGTTTCATTGAACCAAGGTTTTTAAACAGAAAGAATTTGGTGCAAAAAGCAAGTCAAAATCATCCTTACAGATCGCATATTTCATCATTTTCTGTCAAGTACTTGTAACTAAATGGAGCTCAAATATCTTCTTTTTTTCTTCTCTTTTTTTTATACAAATAATCATACTTCCCATAAATACGAAAACTCACGTAGAAACCACAACAGCTTTTCCGAATTCCAAGTTCATAATACAGGAAGAGTGAGGACAGTCACAGTGTCAAATACATGTATGTTGTAATTGTCATTTATTCATAGAAACACAAACGTAAATACTGGACATGTGTGAAGAAAAATAGGTCATGTATGTAAACTACATATACATTTTTTATATAGCAATACATGTACATTTTGTACTACAAAAGGCTAATCTTAACATCACATATACATGTTCCTGTATATGTTTCAGAAGTACATAGCAAAAGTATTTTTAATTTAGTTATGATTACATAACATAGTGGTAAAACTTTAATAATTTGGCCTCTATCACTCTAGACGTCACTTGTAGGGTTAGGGTTATGCTGTCTAATGCCACTTTCAAAAATATTTCAAATTATGTCGTGGAAGTCAGTTTTACTGATGGAAGAAACCGCAGTACCCGGAGAAAACCATCGACCTGCCGCAAGTCACAATGTATAACAATACTTACATTGGTCTGATATATTATATCAGAATTATTTCTGTACCTCTTTAAGATGTCATTCATGAGAAATTAACTTTTTTATCTCAAGTTTTAACTTTAAAATGTAGACAAGCTAATAATAATGCCTTTAAATGTAATCAGTAAAGAAATGTTGTTAGTACATGTAAATTTATACAAGTGGTCAGTCAGGATTTAAACTTTGATATAGCAGGAATTTTTTAAGGATTATTAATAAGAGAAAGGAACTTGTAGCAAGCCTAGGGTCAAAATCAAACTTGACCTATATCTTATTATAATAAAAGATTACTTGATTTGATTTTTGTTGTTTAACACCACTTTCAGCAATATTTCAGCTATATCATGGCGACCAGTTTTAGTGGTGGAAGAAGCCGGAGTTACCGGAGAGAACCATCGACCATGGGCAAGCAACTGGTAAACTTCATCACTTGCGGCTGCGAGTCGAGGGCACCCTTTTTTGTAATTTACAAAGCCGGGCGCAATCTCACGCCGTATTGGTGATAGGCTTGTATGAGTTGCTAGGTAATCCAACTACCTAACTCACTGAGCCATCCGGGCCCCCAAAACGATAAGATCAAACCTTTGTACGTTGCGATATTCGAATCTATATATAGTCTTTACAATGTTTTGACTTTGAGTACCTGATGACGGTTATTCCAGAAACGCGTCTGTACCTAACTCATTGAGCCACCCAGGCCCTTATTATAATAAATAATCAAGCCATATGAACATGTTTTGTTGTTTTTGGATGGAATTTGTTCATCTCAACAAACAGGTTGATTTACTGTTACAAAACCGGTGTGCATTTATAGTTTTGCTTGTTTGAATAATTTCAGTTAAATAAATATGACACAATCCTCTTAAGTCACTGTGTACACATGGGGTGTCAGTAAGTACAGAGACACAGAAAGATATACTGTCACTTAGTACATTAATACTTACCAAGTACATATAGGTCATCTTTAACTAGAATTTCTAACAGTAAACTTTCATATTGCTTTAGTCTACAAAATAAATAATAAATCACATTATTTTTTTAATGGATATGCCTGATATTCTATTTGCTTAGTTTACATTTTAAGATTGGAGTCCAGGGAGGGGTCAATTACATAGGAAAGTAATTAATTAAATTACAATTACTTGGCCAAAACCTTCAATTAAATTACCATTACCATTACAGGGATTTTGAAATGTAATTAATTAAATTACAATTACTTTGCAAATGTAATTAATTAAATTACAAATTACATTTTAAAACAGCTTTAATGTGCATAGAAAAAATATGAATGAACAGGTAAGCAATAGCAATATGATTCAGAATATACATATAGACAGTGAATAAACTAATACATATTATACATTGAATGTCCATGCAGTTACAACAAAGTTACATCTTTTTACTGTTACACTTGATGTTCATCAAATGTTCAAAATGTTTCAAAATGTTAGGAGCCGACATGCTGTATGTTCATGATCAACTAACACACAGCCCCAGACAAATTGTGAGTGAAAACCCCTTAACAGAATTCAAGTCAAATTGTTAGTTAAAACTTTTTATTATTAAAATTCAAATGACCACTTTTAAATGGAGAAGGGTGGCACTCAGTTGTGCACAAGGAATTGTATACATAAAGGTGATTGAAGACCTGGAGGCACCAAACCAGGTCTTGTTAATTACTCCTGACACAAGTTGTTGAATTAACACACAAAAGATTAAAGGATTTAGAAACCAGTAGTGCCTTAGGCCTTGTACTGTCAATTCTATAAACAAATTTTAATCACTAATCTTCAATAAAACAATTAACATCTTAATTAATCTATATTTCATTTCTATCCATAAATCAGATAGCAGATAGGCCATCATCAGTCATTTCATTCATGAAATTTATCTATTTATTTTATTCATTACCAAGATGACAAAGAACATATAGATTTGCATTTTTATATTACTATCAAACACAGAGAGATTATCTACATTCAAAAAGGAAAAAACTTAACTTGACCCAATATGCTTTCCTGAATAGCAGTAGAAACAGTTTCAATTTTATTCAATATCTTTGTTAATGTAATTGAATGTACACTCAAGGGTCAAAAGTATTTCCGCACTAAGATATTTCCCTATATATTTCATATAAAACCATTTGTTTTCAAAACATTCTCCTAAGTCATTCATTATCTGATTTTCATGAAATTTTCAGCATTAAATGAAGAAATAAATATAGTTTCTTCTTCGTATAATTTTAAAATAATTTTATTTCTACTTTCCCTTAAGAATTGATTTAAAAACAAATTTAATTTTTTTCACCAAATCTTACTATATAATCATATAAAATTGTGACGTCAAGAATTTACATTTGTGTTTAAATCATAAATGCTTGTAAATAAAAGTTCGAAAAAATTACATGAAGATATTCAAATAAACTCTAATAATTCTACTATTAAAGGTGAAAATTTCATGAAAATATGAAATATATAGGGAAATATCTTAGTGCGGAAATACTTTTGACCCGTGAGTGTAATTGAAAAGTAATTATAAATTACACACATTTTTGGGAAGTAATTAATTAAATTACCATTACATGTAATTGAATTTTGGACCAATTACACATTACTTTCAATTTCTTGACATTTTGTAATTAATTACAGTCAATTACCATTACACATTACAATTATCCCATCCCTGTTGGAGTCAAGATACATTTTTGTATATAGGTAATCTGACACT
This sequence comes from Bathymodiolus brooksi, assembly GCA_963680875.1. Classification (NCBI taxonomy): domain Eukaryota; kingdom Metazoa; phylum Mollusca; class Bivalvia; order Mytilida; family Modiolidae; genus Bathymodiolus; species Bathymodiolus brooksi. The sequence goes on along the minus strand of OY804578.1, from coordinate 81,848,985 downwards.
ATTACAAAGAAAACAAGGGCAACGCAAAGCGTGGCATATCTACTCGCCTAATAATTTGACCCTGTGACCTTGAACTTTGACCTATGACCTTGAAAATCAATAGGGTTCTAGATTCTCTTAAGGACTAAGTATGTACCAAGTTTGGTCAAAATCCATTGAAGGATGTTGATTCTAGAGTGTTCACAAGGATGTTATGCAGTAGAAATTTGACCCAGTGACCTTGACCTTTGACTTATGACCTTGAAAATCAATAGGGTTCCAGACTCTCCTAAGGACTAAGTATGTACCACGTTTGGTCAAAATCCATTGAAGGATGTTGATTCTAATGTGTTCACAAGGATGTTACGGAAGGACGGACGGAAGGAAAGAAGGACGGTAGTGTTACTATATCCCTTCACAACTTCGTTGGCGAGAGGATAAGGTGTTTATCTTCCAAACAAGAAAAATGCACATAAGACAACTACATGAAAAAAGTATATATATATATATATCCCGTTCATGGCGAGGAGTACTCCATACAACATACCTGATAAAGTTTGTCAGTGACTTGCGATAAAACTGACCACCACGATATAACTGAAATATTGTTGAAAGTGGCATTAAACACCAAAAACCAACCAGCCTGAAAAAAGTATAAGCTATGCAGGTGTGACATTTAATTCAGGTTCTTCTGTAAGTATGTACATATTAAAATTAATGAGTCAACATCTTCTTATAGTGACACATGTTATTCTACAATGGTGCATATTAACAGAGGAACAATTTTAAAAGCTTACTATGAAAATCATAGGCACACCTGTTGCTACTGATACAGATGTTGCCAAAAATAGTTTCTGCATGACCAATTGTAAGAGGCCAATTGAAAGATGTGATTGTATTTTGTTTGTTTTTTTGGGGTTTTTTTAAACACAGACTTCGAATTGTCTGTAATGAACAAAAATCATCCTTTAAGCACAAATACATTTCTTCAAAATAACTGTTATAAATTGGTTTTTTTTTGCATCAGGGTAAGGGGTTACAATTTTATGGGGGGATGAAAATTGAAAAAAAAAAGTATTCTAAAATAAATATTGACGTTTCTCCATTGAAATGTAAAATCATCTTAATCAAGAAGTGTATAATACTCAATATCAATATTTTATTCCAATTAAGGTGCCTTAAGGGGCAATGACAAACATACATTCATAATTATATCAGCAGTTACAACAATACAGAATGGAAACATATGTTCATAATCAAAAAACAAGACAATTCTAACTATTTAAATGATAACATGTTACAGCAAGTGGGCTGTGTTTGGCAGCACGACCGGAAGAACTGTGACATCTTTATATTTTAAATGTAATATCATATGCTCAACAACTGGGATGTGGAAGTTATCTACCTCAAAACTATTTTAACTTGTACTTTACATCAACAATATTATACTAACACTTCTATAAATACATGCAATCAAGTCATCAATTAAACATTGTACTTGATCGATAAAATCATGACAAATTTTATACAAATTAAAGTACACATTGATATAAATCTATTTTATGTATGGTATAGGTTCTTTACCATGTTTACATGAAGTAGAATGAAAAAAACAGTATACCGTTAATAGTGTTTGCATTGATCTGTCTTAACCAAATATCAAATTTAAAAATTTACTTTAAAACTGGTACAAATTTTGCAACATTTACGGTACCCAGAGTTCACAAAATTCGTCAGTCCTGTCAGATATGACCAGCAAAATTTGGGAGATTTTGCTAAGTACTGACTCAAGATTGGTATTTTGCAATAGAAAATTAATGAGGACTGACATTTTTTTCACTAGGACCATCAAACCCATGTGCAATTTCCTGCGGTACCAGTATAATAGATTGGTACTAATTTAAAACACCACTGGGACCAACTATATCTTTCCAAAATTACAGAGTAATTAGTATTTAACTGAAAATATACATAGATTAGGACTCAATTAACACATGGGGTCCTCTGGGATCATCCTACAGGTGATAAATTAGATAAGAGTACATTATTTTCATATATAAATATAGCATGTAAAGTTCATAGAAAAGAAATATCAATAAATTTGAAAAAGTTATTTATAACATGTTATAATCTATGCATTCTGCATGAAAAAGAAACCTGGGCAAGGGCCATTCATCATTCATGTCTTGTGTACTCAATGTTTCCAGTATCTCTGGATTGTCATTTCATGTACATAACACAGTTTGTGTTAAAATATTTCAGTGGTTTCTGTGTAGATTTTCACATTTTATCATTGCGATCTAATAATAAAAAATACAGAACTTGGAAAGAGGTCCATCCAATTGCAAGGAACAGCTTTAATTTGGTATATGTAATTTTGGTGAATTTGAAGCCCAGTGGCTTGGGAGCAGTTTAATATAGAAATGCTTAAAGTTATGGTCAATAACTTTGGCATAGGAACATAATGTACAAATGTAATGACAATAGCTCATATTGTCCCTGTACAGATCTAGATGACCGAAAAGATTACAACATTTAACAACAATGATTATAACAAAGAATTTTAGGTAATTAAAAATCATCAAAATTCTTTGGCCATGCATGTGGTTCAAGGGTTAAATATAAAATGTTACAATGACTGAGGACCTGAAGTAATGACAAATTAATAGATAATGTTGTCTTTGGGTAATTACCGTAGGTGAGCTAAGGTTATGAAGACTACAGACCACAAGTCTTTTTCAAGATCAAATATACAGACAAGCTTAAAGAGTACAATGACTAATTAAGAACCTGATGTATATACAAATATAGGGTACTCTAAATGAAAACCAAGATAAATAATTTCTCCTATATATTTAAAAAAATTCTTCAAACATGTATAAAATGTACATGTACATTGAAAATATATAGGTGCATGGTTTCACGTTTTAAATTTGGGTTAATAATTAGGGTTTGGTGTTTAACGTCACTTTGAACAATATTTCAGTTACATGTATCTCGTGGCAGTCAGTTTTATTGGTGGAGGAAACCGAAGTATACGGAGAAAACAACGACCTGTCTTTTGAAAGATATTAATTGTGTCTCACATGAGTGTTTTGATCAAGTCATGTTGCACAATATTTTTTTCAAACGTTGTTCCATTATTTGGCTAGCTATGATGTTCTATTATATTACAAAGTATACATGTTAATGAGATAGGTCTGTATTTTATGGCATTGTGCATGTTCGTCTCCATTTTTGCATGTAGGTATTTTGTAAGTGTTGATAGATTTTTGAAAGATGAGTGTGATGGTCTTTCATTTTTTTTAATATCTTGCCACAAAGTTCATCAGGGCCTGTGGCCTTTTTTGGGTCGATGTTATTTAATAATTTATTTAGGTCCTTTCCTGATATTTTAATTTTGTTCATTTCTGCATATGATGACGGAGTTTTGACTGGTATTGGGTTTGCAGATGATTCAGTAGTGAATGCCTTTTGAAATTGCTTGTTTTTTGCTGTTTCTTTAGTGTCCATAGTGAGCATGCCATCTCTTTTATGTGCAGTTATGTCAGAAATCTCATTTCTCATGCTTTTGATATAAGAGAATACATTTTTGGTGTGTGCCCCAAGTTTTATCCTGATCAAGGACAGGCATCAAAATATCATACTTTACTTCTGTCCCTTATTACATCTCTGATATTCTGATAGTCTGTCTACTTGTAATACAACCATTAATTAAATGTAGTTACATGTATCACATATTTATAAGTAATAACGTCAATTTTGCCCATATGTAAATACTGGAAGTGCCACAGCGATATCCCGCCATCGGGGCAAAACTCTGATAACACGATATCAAGCCTCTCGTGAGCCCCACGACGTCACTTCCGCCCAACTGTCAATTGGAAAATGTTGATGTTCAGCGAGGAAAGATTTGTTGGCGTTTCGGAAGCAGAACCCTCAACCGATATCGATCACTCATATCCACAAGTTTGGTGTGTGTGGGAAGTTAATTTTGTTCTTTTTAATTCAATGTTGAAATATGTGATAAATAGATTAATGCATGCCTTTATCCATATCAGGACCCTCGGGCTAAAGCCCTCTGGCCGATATCGGTCTCTCGGGATGATAACAGTCTTGATATGGAAAAGGGCATGCATTAATTTATATAAACTAACATGTGTAATAATTCCGCAATGTATATCACATTTTTATCAGGACACGACTACATAACGACCTCGACCGAGAAATAAAATATTATTCAAGGGGGTTCCCCTATCATTCGGTTGAGCTCGGCTTATTTCGCCAGTCACATGAAACATCAACATGAATAGGCGTAAGAAAATTTAATAGATTAGGGTTATACCTTCATTATCACTAAACACATTCATACGAAAGTTACTTAAAAAAAACTTTTTTAATGTTGTTGCAAATCATTCTATGTCTTTAAAATGCATAGAGATATGAAAATTGTGTTTTGGGAAAATTGAGACAACCGCCATATTGAATTTTAATTACCAAGGTACATACCTTGTTATTTGAGATTTGCAGCAATATAACAGTTGTTTCTTTGTGTATTGATGTTAGAATGAAAGCCGGTGCATTATTGTTTCCTTAAGATTAACTTTTAATACTCCATTTTATTGTCAAATGCTACTTTAATGGTAAACACAGGAGCTTGCTTTCTTTGTTTCCTTTTGCTTTTTTATCTTTTCGGAATGTTTCTATACACATCCACTATGTAATGCTACATTGTGGGTCGTGTTCTTAAAGACAAATTTGATTGGTTTATATTAATAACATATTTGACGCACTTTCCAAAAATCGGTTAATGTGTGTTAGGCCGATTAAATTTACTTGTTCGTTTTCGTGATTTAAAGTGCATTAAATAAAGGATATTATTATTATTATTACATAGGCGTAGCACCTAAAAAAAAAGTGGTACGGCCAATTTTTTTTTGTCGGAGGGGGTTATCTCCCATATTTTATTTAGGTATATGCACAAAGATAAATTCTTGTGCATTTTCAGCCAAATAAAGAATAATAGGTTCTTACATACGTTCTTGGGAAAGACCGGGTGAACTTCCACGAGTGATAGAAATTGTATGTCTTTTCGCGAGTGGAGCGCAGCGAAACCAGCGAAAAGACACAAACATTTCTATCACGAGTGGAAGATCACCCAGGTTTTCCCAACAACGCATGCAAGTACCTATTTCTTCCGTAAATCAACAACTTTCACTATCACAAACTCCTAGAGACCCCCGCCATTGATCAGTAACTAATTTACATAAATTATCAGATCAATATCATTGAGCGTTATGAAATACACATCACATACAATTGACTGTTGTGACACCGACTAATAAACTAAGTAGCTTTCTACTGATATTTGAGCTTTTCTCACTAACATTTTATTGAAAGTACAGTATTTTCCTTCATGAGACACCCCATACATGAAATATGACGTGACACATATTTTGACGTCATTGAAAAATGACGTCAAAGGTACGGAAAAGGACATCTAGAAATACGAAAAAATGAAAATAAAAAAACACAAATATATTTAATACGGTTGGAGTCTGTATTTGAAAAAAAAACGATGGTTAAATCCATAATATATCTGTTATTCAGCTATCAGACATGGTATATAATGTGACATTCCCGGCTAAGGATATATATTTAAACGATTTCTTTTCTTGTTAGAGGCGTTCTGATTGGATGTCACAACGAGTAAAGACGAGTGCACGTGAACTCGTCTTACCTCGATCGTCTTCACCCGAAAACGGCCATTTACGGAAGAATAACGCTTACCTACCGGTGCATCTGGTCCATGCTCCCAGATTTTGGTGGAATCCTAATTACTCTTTTACTTTTAGTTTTCTGTGTGTTTTCTTTCAGTTTCTGATGTCTTGCAACTGTTAAGTTAGTACAGTCAATGAACATAAGTATTCCTGATTTCCGATCCCCCCCACCCCCCCCCCCCTTACTTTCTATAGTATTTCATCTTTCTTCAAAAAAATATTTTAAAGCCATCACTCCACCGATTTTCATTAAATTTTTCCTTTATAAAGAAAAATACTTGGGAGTTTTCTTTAATTGCATAAAAATATGACATAAAAGATTTGGTTGAATATATAGGGGAAATGTGACGTAATTATTTTTATCTGTGTTTAGAATAATTCTGAATACTCAGAAACTATTCGACAACAAACAAATACCAAATTATAAAACAAAATCAAATACTTTTGACAGTGAAAATTTCATCAAAATTAATTGAAAAATGGCCTTAATTTTTTTTTTTAAGATGAAATAACATAGAAAGTAATGGGTAAATTGTTTTTTGCTTCCTAATTTGTATTTAATTATACGGGTTTAAAGTTTCATCACATTATTTATTCAGACATCATTTTAGTACTTAAATTTAGCTTCATTTTCTCAGGAACCCGTTGCTGCATGTACCCGTAATGTTAGTCCCCCTCCTGGCATTATAGTTTCATGTTGTGCATATAATTTTATTACCTCTTATCCCCAGGGACACGGCATTATACAAACAATTGCCGTCTCTCGTTGTTTTGATTGCCAGCAGCCTGTTAGCATGATCATCTGGTATTAAAATATGTGATAGTTTGTCGAACCCACTGCAATATGACGTCGTTGGAATACTTTGTAGGACAACATGCTCATTTTCGAATATTATATTGTTGTCATTGAGTAACTATGAAAATTATACAAATACAAAAAATCTCGTTAGTTTTTTTTTTAGTTTTTAGTTTATTGTCCAAAGACCTGGCAATATGATCATGTACAAGTTTTACACTTTAGAACATCGATCATGGCTCCCGGAGCTACTTTTTGCTCTTTACCTTGACGAGAAGTAAAGAGCAAAAAGTGGCTACAAAAACCAAATCTCAACGAGATTAGTCTGAAAATAACTTCTTCTTCTTCCAGTGTAGAACAGGAGTCGTCTCCGACTATTTTAAGTTCCGCGGGACTAAGCATATGCCAGCCACACACAGCTGCTGTCCCCAAGACTATGTACAACTAAAAACTTCACTATGACACAGTTAAAACTATTTACATGGGTACATGGGCTTACTGGTTGGCGTGGCTAACCTGTTGTTGGAAGTTAGCCCTGAACTCCTCTATGAAACTGGCCCCAACTGTGGTGTCTGGTAGGTGGTTCCATTCTCGTACTGTTCTTTGGAAGAAGGAGTTTCTGAGAGTGTCATAATTGGACCTCTCCTGGAAGAACCTATGTTGACCTCTGGTTCTGCTGTCAACAGGTCTGAGGTATAAGTCTCGGTCAATGTCCACGAGTTGATGCTGGATCTTGTACATCATAACGAGTCTGCTTATCCTCCTCCGTTGTTCTAAAGTCTGCCACTCACGTGATGTTAACATGCTTGTCACGCATCCTGGTGTTCTGCTGGTATAATCATTTATGACGAAGCGGACAGCTCTTCTTTGTACATTTTCTAATGTCTGTATCAGGGTTTGGGTGGTGGGATCCCAAACCATTGCTGCGTATTCCAGGGTTGGTCGTACGATGGTTTCTCTTACTTGTTTGGTGCATTCTCTTAGGTTACGTCTTATAAAGCCAAGGGTTCTGTTTCCTTTGGCAGCTACATTGTCAGTATGTCTGTCCCACGATAAGTCGTTGGTAATGGTTACCCCGAGGTGTTTACTAGCCTCCACGACTTCTAATATGTGACCATGTAGTTGGTAGTGAGTGGGGAGAACTGGCTTGGTCTTTCTTGATGATATTCTGATAACTGTGCACTCGGTTGGATTAAAACTCATTTGCCACTCATTTCCCCATCTTTCTAAGGCACTCAGATCTTGTTGTAATAATCGTGTTTCAGAATGATTGATGGTTTCAGACCTCAATCAAGGACGTCAATATTATTTACGTATGGTCTTTGCTTCAGTTCATAATAATTTAAATTTAATAATTTTTCTGGCAGTGCATCTTTAAGAATTTATTGAATAAAATAAAATAAAATCATGTCTTTGTTATATAAATCAATAATGATTTTGTGTCCTGGGTGTAAACCTTTACTCCCAGTTTGTGACATAACATATTCGCCATGCTAGTTAGAATAAAGCAAGGTCTAAATAAAATATTAATTTACATGTATTATTCGGTTATGCATAATAATTTCATTCATTTGTACCCGATGCATACAGTACCAAGGACGATAGGATATTATCAGGTTCTTGGAAGTCATCGTATGCAGGAGGTGGGACATCTGCACTTATTTGGAGCAGGGAGATATAAAGACAATATATATTACAAACTTCATAGGCGGATCCATAAAGGGGGGGGGGGGGGGGCTGGCCCCCTTTTTGAGCTAAGTTATAGACTGGTAAAAATGTGTTTCAACAGAATATTTCCAATTTATTCCGTGTCATATTTCTTTTTACCATATTTTGTTCATTTTGATTTGAATTATGCCTCCGTATCTTGATTTTTCTTAAAACAAATTGTTTTGAAATCCATTTTTTTCTTCTTATGGAAATCCCTGAATCCGCCTCTGTACTTTGTAGGCCAAGTAACACTGCATTCTGATCGTTAAATTCCCAATTGATGCAGGCAACTATTCAAATACAATTATAGTACAATTATTTCTTAATTTGCAGTCATATATCTGGATGGGTCAACTTAATACAATACTAGACATACAAACAAAATAAAAATTATAACAGTCAATTTTCTGGGGGACTTTAGACAGATGATAGACCATATTTCCCCATTTCTAAAGGTTGCCTTTATTATAAAAATCGCCGACACTATGCTAGACATCACGGTTCAAATTTTAGGAGTTCCAATATATTTTTTATTTTTATAATGTTGACTCGGGAGCTATGTAAAATATCATGGCCAGATAAACTACCGTCAGTTGGTAAACCACAGGTGATTACGGAGACAGTAATTGGAGCGTGATAAGCCGTGGTTCATCGACGATGCTGGCAAGTTATTGTCATAACTTTTTCCGTATAGTTATCCGTTTCACAGGCACTCGTACACTGGGTCCTCCCACTTTTCTGTTAGCCCCCATCCTTTTTTTTTTCAGAACAACATAAACACACCCAAATAATCATCTTTATTTTAAAATACATGTTTTAAAAATGGTGCGGTTTATGAACATTTTCTTATCTTCTACTATTTTGAAATCTCTGTCCACAGTGACACCAACCACGGAATAATCTGTGGAACCACGATATTGTTTTTTTCCTCGTTTTATAGATTCCAAAATAGCCGAAGATAAGCAAAATTCTGAATCGTAGCATTCTTAACACAAGTATATAATCTAGACGGGTTGATGCCGTTCTGGAAAAAAATGTAAGATCATAAAGAAATGAGGGAGAGTCAATGTTCAAATAAACTGACTGTGGTCAGTTTATAAAACTTTCGCATAGACTATAGCAACTTCTTCTCCAACATCACTGATGCCGAATTTGACAGGAATATTCATTAGATATATGCAAAGTTAATCTGAAATCCAACATGATCAATAGGACATGAATCCTTGTGGTTCTTAGAAGCTACAAAACTGACTGAAACGAAACTATGCACGAGTAATCATTGGACGCGATTGTCCGTGCCCGTTAGAACAACATTATTGGCAGCCAATTGGAGGAATGTTAATATGTGTTCGGAATTTATAATGACAATTCTGCATTAGTTACCATCGTTCACATATACCAGTCTTATTTCAAAAGGTTGTTAGATGCTCTAATATCTCCCCCTCTTGTTGTGTGTTACTTTTTCCCATTTTCTTTTTTTGGAGAAAGTTATCAGTAAAGTAGGCAATATTTGCTATGTACCATTATTTGCCACAACATTCCAGGGAAAATAAGAGGCAAGTTACACGCGTAATTAAGTTTTGATGTATCTTGTTGTATGTTCTTTGTTATTTTACAGAAACAGAAATTTCAAAGGCGGATGTTAGAGAACGTTTTAGCCAACATGACTTTCGAATGAAGGAAAGGATAGATATTCCACCGATTTTCGACAGAGCTAGTGTTCTTGTTCCGCTTTTTCAAGTTGACGGAGAATGGCGCGTATTGTTAACTGTTCGCTCAAAACACTTGAGATCTCATTCTGGGTTGGTAGCTTTTCCTGGAGGAAAACAAGACTCAGTTGACATGGATGCTATTGAAACAGCGCTTCGGGAAGCGGATGAAGAAGTTGGCCTTGATCCAGGAAGCGTAGAGATAGTGTCAGTACTGAACACCTCATACGTCAGACCAAACATTCTCGTGACTGTTGTTGTGGGAATAATACCTAGTGATTTTAAGCCAGCCATCAATGAGAAAGAAGTTCACAAGGTATTCAGCTTACCCCTAAGACGATTTTTACAAGACGATTTTACAACTCAACAGTTTGAAGTTGCCGGGAACCAATTCCAAACTTACTTTTTTAGTGATGAAATTGACGGAAATCGTATTGTAACATGGGGGTTTACATCACATTATTGCATGATTGCCGCAGTTATTCTGTTTCAGAATTACGAAAAACGAATTTATGGTTACAGTGATAAATATGTGACTCTTGATTGTTTGTGGACAGACATGTCGTTTACTAACTATTTATTGTCAAATTATAAAACTGCAAAACTCTAGTTAAATTATTAAGATATGAGGGTAAGTTAAAAAATATTCGCACGTTGCTTTCTGTTTCCATGTCTTTTTGTAATTATCAAACTTCATGGCTTTTCCAAAAGTGGCTAAATGGTGGTCAATGGTTTACTAAGGACACATATAATAATATTTTACGGTTATGGGGGATTGATAAGTCGTTCTTTTTACACGTTCCGTGTTTCGTGGTTTTTCATTTGCAAATACTACTACCAGAGGTCGGAACAACAACACTTCATTTCGACAAATGTAGATGTAGATACAATTTTCAAGCTATCATTTTCAAACTTCTATATACCACTCTACCGCATGACAAATTAAAAACCCGCTTAAAAGAAACAATTCACAAAGCTTTCAGTCATAGAAACTATGGCTCAAAATTTGTTGCGTTAGGCTACAATTCCACATATTTTTCAAACAAAATTCAAAAAGGTAAAACATGCTACTCCGAGGAACAAGTGATCAGTATGCTGGAGTTCCTCATCGATAACATATTTGTCTCCTTTGGAGGGATACTGTTTCAGCAGGTCGTAGGCATACCAATGGATACGAATTGTGCCCCTCTTCTAGCCGATTTATTTTTATACTCATACGAGTCGGAGTTTCTTCAAAAGCTTGTAAAAGATAAGAAGATTCATGAGGCTAGAACCTTTAATTTCACATACAGGTATATTGATGACGTTTTATCTATCAATAATTCTAGATTTGCAGAATTTCTTCCATTGATATATCCTCCAGAGCTGGAAGTTAAAGAGATCACAGATACCGCTTCGTCCGCATCATTTTTGGACTTATACCTCGAATTTGACGACAGTGGTCAAATCAGTACTAAAATGTATGATAAACGGGACGACTTCAATTTTAAAATCATAAATTTTCCAAATATGTGCAGCAATATACCAGCTTCTCCTGCATATGGTATTTACATCTCGCAATTGATTCGTTATGCAAGGGCCAGTAGCAATTATTCTGATTTCCTGAAGCGTCATCTTCATCTGAGAAACAGGCTACTGGACCAGGGCTGCAGAAAAGATTATAAACGATGGATTTTCATATAGTGAAAATATATAAAGATAAGTGGTCAAAAGCAAAAATGTCAAAAATATTTTTTTATCAATGTGTGACGTAAAAATGTTTTTAGCATTCACTTCACTGGGTTTGGTGCTGTTATGACAACTGTTTTACCTGTTTTGTTCAAGTATTGTTATAAATACTGTTATAGTGACAGCCGGAAACTTTGATCCGTAATGAAAGGGGGAGGTTTAGCGCTTTAAAATCTGATTCAACCCACCATTTCTTTAGAAATGCCTGTACCAAGTCAGGGTCATTACGGTTTTCACAGTTTTCCGGTTGTTGACTGATTTTGTCTGTTTATATACTTACGAGTTTTGACTTTCCCTTTGTAAGATTGCTCGGAGTTCGGTAATTTTGTTATTACCCTTATTTTGAACTTGAAATAAAGGACACCACAGAAATAGAACTGTTTCATACATTGACCTACACATAAAGTGAGGACCGGTGAAGAATAAAACTTTATGACAAAAGAGATGATTTCAATTTTCCTATTGTTAATTTTCCATTTATCTGTAGCAACATTCCAGCAGCACTTGCATACGGAGTATGCTTTCTTTCAGGGGATACCCCAGAGATTGTAGTGCTTCTGAAGACCACTTTCATACAGGTGTTTCTGATAATGAACCACTGGTGGAACAGGAACTGCTTACCCTTCTGGAGCACCTGGGTTCACCCCCGAATTTTAGTTGTATTCGTGTTGCTCAACCTGTAGTGTTTTGTCGGCCATTTTTTGTCTTTTTGTGCTTTTTTTGTACCCTTGTATTGTCAGTTTACGACTTCTAATTTCCCCTTTTTGATATCTTCAAACTTTTCACAAAGCTAATTTTGTTATGTCTTGATCGATGTGTTTTTAATTGAATTCAATTATCATAATAATAAACGGGTATGTTTAATGAATTGTATGAGTAAATATAAAAAGGTTCAAATTAGTTTATCAACGAACTTGCCATGTGAATATAATATTCCAGATTTAGCTAATAGCTTTGTGCTTCAACTGGAGAGATTGAACCGCTCGACTAATTCTATTTAGGTGTGGAAATCAATCCTTTTGAATACAAAACAAACATGGTCGAAAATACGGAGACTTGGATGGTTGGATAATTGGGCAATGTTGATATTCGTGTTCTGATGTCTATTTACAATACTATGTCGTTTTTTGGTTTAATAAATCTTGCTGTTTACTCACTCTCTCGTCACATTTTAGCTAGCACATATAATGTAGATGGGAAGAATCATCACATTTTAGTTAACAATTATCGCATTTTAGTAAACACATAATGTAGATGGGAAGAATTATCACATTTTAGTTCACACATATAATATAGATAGGAAGAAATATCGCATTTTAGTTAACACATATAATGTAGATGGGAAGAATTATCACATTTTACTTAATATCGTATACTAGTATATATAATGTAGACGGGAAGAATTATCACATTGTAGCAATCACATTTAATGAAGATAGGAAGAACCATCACATTTGAGTAAGCACGTATAATGCAAGTGGGAAGAATCATCACATGTTAGTTAGCACCGTATATAACGTAGATGGGAAGAATTATCACATTTTAGTAAAGCACATATAATGTAGATGGGAAGAACCATCACATTTTAGTTAACAGACATAATGAAGGTGGAAAGAACCATCACATTTTAGCTAGCACATACTTATAATGTAGATGGGAAGAACCCTGTGTTGTCGCGTTGTTGTATAGGTGCCACTTGATCATGTCCTTTGGTAGATACACATCTTCGCTAGCCAAGGGTTGTGATCCGTTCTAGCGAACATGGTAGATACATGGCATTGTTTACTATTATTATAGAAGTGTTTGTTTTTATTAAACGGTAATGAGACAAGTGCAATTTACATAAAGCCTTTTTTTTCTATATATGTACATGTATATACATTACAATTCCTTTATTTTGACAACCTAATAAGTGAACATTTTAATTTAACCCACTTAGCAATATGGTGATACATCGTGTACTTATAGATCTATAATCTTTGCTAATGAACCTGGCCCTTCTCCTCCCCTACTTTGTACCTTTTCTACTCGTTCTGTTTCCCTTTTCCAACTTTGTTGCACTGTATTCCAGAACTGATCTAGCTAAAGATATGTGCGTGATTTGTCTGCATAATTTAGAGAAATGTTGTAAGATACGTCTGAGAAAGCCTATGGTCAAGATGGCTTTCTTAGTAATGTTACTCATGTGTATACTCCATGGTATTTGTATAGCCCGAGGTATAAATTGACCTCTACTTGTTATAATGTATGCCCATTTACCGGTAGCTGGTAATAAGATTCCCATGGATCTTTCTGCAGTTTGCTGTGGTCGTCATGGTTGTTTATTTCTCTTTCCAGTAGGTAGTCGTCTGCACACAGACACGCGGACAGTTTTACTGCATCTGGCAAGTCGTTTATTTGGCAGATAAATAGTTTGATACCTTCTGATATTCCAGCGTTGTACTGTGACCTGCCTTGAAAATTATCCCTGTAGGCAGTACTGCTACTCGCATTTTTCGTTTAGTCAAGAAGATGGTAAGCCATTTGTGTACTGGGTTCCTTATTATTCTGCTTTATGTAGCAGTTTTATGATGTACAGTGTCGAAGGTGTTCGTACAGTCAGGCATGGCAATGCCTCAGATGTCCGTTGTCAAATGATTCTAGTAGAATGATCGTTCATCTTGTCTTTTTGGCAATAAAAACATCACACAAAGGATCACAACCCTCTACTAATATGATTATACGTTGTTTCTAAACTTGTTCTCTACATGAATTTTTCTGAATACTGCTCAATCAACTCAATCAACATTCCATCGTTCAACGTTAACATTAGATACAACATTATGTGATAAAGTTTGTCAGTGACTTACGGCAGGTCGGTGGTTTCATCCGGGTACTCCTGTTTCCTCCATCAATAAATCTGACCCCATGGTATAACTCAAATATCGTTGACCGTGTTAAATTCAACTTAAACACCATAACCATAACCCCATTAGACAACGATGAGGGAAATTGATTAAAGATCATATTCTTGGGACCTGTAATGAAAATGTGCTATTGCTTGGCCAATGAATTTCTCGGAGTTTATTAAGTTAGAGTCTAGGAGTATCTTTCATCTGCTTTCAGACACTTGAATGGAATAGTTTGGTATTACTACAAAGAAATAACTAGCTGACAGTACGCACCAAATAGTTTGAAGTAAGCAATATGTATGCACTGTCGTCTTTGAAATTCAAATAGACCTATCGGACTGCTTTCGTCAAGACATCGCCAAAACAAGGTGTCGATACTACCACACCTTCTATATATGTTTGAGAGATCTGTTGATGGGATATCCTGTTTCACTCTACACGTGTACAACATTTTATGATATCCCACTTGTCTAAACAAAATTTTCGTGTTTTTACCTGTATTTTCAAGTGTTGGACAAGTGGGAAATCACCTAAAAAAATCGTAAACAGAACAGCAAAAATGACCATAATAAGAAGAAAAATGATCACAACAAGGAACAACAAATTAAGAGAAGATTTTGTACTTTATAATTAAAAAAATAAAATACTAAAAATCAATTCCTACCTTTGAATTGATTTTTAGTATTTTATTTTTTTAATTTTCTGTAAAATTCCCAGGGTATTTTTTGTTTATTTAAATACAGGTAGAGTTGTTTTAGTCATTCAAGTTTACCTGTATGTGACATAATTAAATGTACTTTAAATCACTTTTTTTGTGCAATTGGTATTTTATTTGACAGTTGGAGCAAATAATATACCTGTGTGGTGTGTGTAAATAAACGCTGTAAAATACACTTGACCGATTTGTGAAGAATAAATAGGTTGATAACAATGTAAACTGTTGACGGTAACTACAACAATTATTTCTATATGATGTCTGCGGGTTTCGAGAGAGAAAACATTAAACCAATGTTGAGGACCTGCCATGTTGTTATTTGTTAATGTGCCAAATTGTCATAGTGCGAGGGTGTTAATTAATCTACTCGTGTTCTATTTACCTACCGATTGATATTAATTGCCAGCTGGCTATGTTTTCCTACTTATAATACAATGTACATACATACAGTTATTGCACGATGTCGAATAATTTGATGGCAACTATGACACAAGACAAATATGCAATTACCATGGTCATTACAAGCAACAATAAACGAACATAAGATGAAAGCTGCTATTATCAATATTTTGAAGTTAATGTATTGATGTGGGATACTATTTTAGTTAAAGCCCAAGGTAGCTTTGCCATTACGTGGTGCCGGTGTTACATACTCATTTTTCCCCCTACTCATTTCCCCCACCCCCCCACCCCCCGGAAAAATGAGTATATACTGGTTTTTCCTAAGGAAAGATCAGTATATACTCATTCCCCCCCCCCCCCCCCGGAAAGTTCAGTATATACTCATATTTCTCCCTAATTTTTAGGGGGGAAATCTGAGTATATACTGAAGTTTCCCCCTCATACTCAATTCTCCCCCTTTGCACTGATAGACTATACAAGGGCGATAACTCCTATAAGGGGTCGACCCTATGGAGACTTTTTTAGAGCTTTTGATGCTGAAGAAGGAAGATCACCTCTATTTTTCTCTATATGTAATACTTTTTGAAATATTAGCCAATGACTGCAGTTTGACCCCTATGTTCTATGTTTAGCCATGGCGGCCATGTTTTTTCATCGACGGATATATAATTCACAAACTATAGTCTACACACTCTACGGATTTTCATACCAAGTTTGGTTAAATTATGTTCAGTGGTTCTCAAGAAGAATATCAAAATGTAAAAAGTTAACGGACGGACGGAGGGACGACGAACGCAATGTGGTGGCAAAAGCTCACCCTGACTTTTAGTCAGGTAACCATTAAAAGGGGTTCCAGTCTAATTTTTGCCAAATTTCACGGATTTTTTCAAATTTGCCGAGCAAAAGGAGGGGGGTTCCGGGGATGGGGTGTGTGTGTGTTGGGGGGGGGGGGGGGGGTTCCGACCACCTGGATCCGCCAATGGTTATCTGTTAATTTATTCTTAAGAATTTCAACTGTTTACAGTACACCGAGACACAACATAATTAGCTTTAAACTAAACAAACTATTTTGTGGTAGCTTGTTTGTTTGTAATCGATCATTTTAAATAAAAATCAGTAACTATAGAATGGCAGTGTCCATCATTGACGCATAACTATGAATGATACAATTATTAGTTCTACTGTCAGAGTGTGGATTTGTTTTACCGAACATAATTATACCAATTTATCATATTATGTTCATTTCAAATGATGAACTAAACGGTAGCAGTATTCTCTAAATCAAACCACTACAATGAGGGGGGAATGACCCTTTTCAGGACTCCGGGATGGTGTCTTTTTAAGCTCGAGAATTCGGGATTGACCATTTCGGGATTCGGGATTGAAATTTTATTATATTCGGGACTTCCGGATTTCAAGTTTTTTAGTTCGGGACTAAGGAGATTTCAAGTTTTTTAGTTCGGGGTTTCGGGGTCAGACCCCTTCCTAACCCCCTCTACTATATCAGCACAACTATTTTTTGCTTCGTTTCATGATCAAATTATTATAAAATTGAGCCATCTTGATAAATCCGTTTGCCTCCATCTTTTTTGATTGATCTACCGAAAGTGGTAGCACTATAATACCATATTCACACGTATTCCAGATTGAAATCGAATCATTGAATCGAATTTAAATCCGTTATAATTGTCGTATCGGATTTGAAATCAGTTAGCGTTCGCATATGGTCAACCAATGCGTAATTGTTCGTCTGCATTGAATGTATCTGTGGTTTGCATATTGACTAGAAATTGTATTGAGGGATCTGGTGTTTGTTTAGATCGGATGAGGGATTGTTTCCGATTCGTCAACAAATGGTCATCAGGAGACATTGGAAACATTGTTAGCTTTTCAATAATCTTTTTTCAAGAACCACTGAAGCGATGGTATGGAAACGTGATTTGTATGTTCATTTTAAGGTCCTTGACAGGTCTTGTTACTTTTTAAACCCATCGGAAATTCAAAATCGTTGCCAGCGGAGGTCAAAGTTTGCTTTGAAACCATATGTAAAGCAACATTTTCATGGTCTACTTGAAAAAAACTGAACAGAATTTAACAACACTTGGCAGAGGTGTTCACTATTATGTCCTACGCATGTGTTGTTACTTTTCATGCCGATTCGTTAAAAAATGAATAAAAGAAGAATGTGTCTGAGGACACGGAGTTCTCCGCTTTCAGCTAAGTGGGCCTAACTTCCAAGCCGTATATGGGATCTGGCTGAAATTGAACTTGACCTGCATATTATGGTTGTAAACATTGTCTTGAAAGTTCAGAGTCCTTTACAGGTGATAATGGTTTTTATGCCGATCGGAAATTCAAAATGGTCGACAGCGAAGGTCAAAATTGCTTTGAAAACCTATGAATTACATTTTCGTAATCTCATTGAGAACCACTGAACATAATTTAACCAATTTAACTTTGAGGGTGTTCACTATGAGGTACTACACAAGTGTTGTTTCTTTGGTGCATATCGATAGGAGACTTTGAACATTCTGATTAATCGATTTTCAAGAACCACTGAAGGCATTGTCGGGGGAAATTTATTAAAGTAGTCGTCCTCCTCACTACCTTTCTCACCCTTCCTCTCCATCCTCTTCCTCACTGCCTCTCTCTCTCCTTCCTCACCCTCAATTCTCTCCATCCTCCTCCTCACTCAATCGTAACTACTCGGCCATTCTCGCTACCCTGCAAATAACCTCGTATGCATTAGGCGTATAAATCGCACTACTTTTGACACATCAGTTACATGAAAGTTTGATAAAGTTATATTTTAAACAATTTCCTATATTTCAATTAAAGTTTTAATTAGTTTTGCATGATTAGATTTTACTTAGTATGTCTTCCATATCGGATTTTCGTGGACTATATTTTTGTGCGGCTTAACTTAACTTAACTTCCGGCAAACAATTTAAGAAGAATTTCTACTATGTACGTACGAGGTTATTTGCAGGGTAGCGAGAATGGCCGAGTAGTTACGATTGCCTCCTCACTACCTCTCTCCCTCCTTCCTCTTCTCTACTTCTCTCCCTCCTTGCTCTCCTCTTCTTACTACCTCTCTCCCTTCTTCCTCTCCTTCCTACTCACTGCCTCTCTCCCTCCTTTATCTCAATCCTCCTCCTCACTACTTCTCCTCCCTCATTCCTCTCCATCCACTTCCTCACTACCCCTCTCCCTCCTTCCTGTCATCCTCACTACCTCTCTCCCTCCTTCCTTCCCATCCTCCTCCTCACTACCTCTCTCCCTCCTTCCTCTCCTCTACTTCTCTCCCTCCTTGCTCTCCTCTTCTTACTACCTCTCTCCCTTCTTCCTCTCCTTCCTACTCACTGCCTCTCTCCCTCCTTTCTCTCAATCCTCCTCACTACTTCTCCTCCCTCATTCCTCTCCATCCACTTCCTCACTACCTCTCTCCCTCCTTCCTTTGTCATCCTCACTACCTCTCTCCTCCTCCTTCCTCTCCATCCTCCTCCTCACTACCTCTCACTCCTTCTCCGTCCTTCTCAATAGCTCTCTCCCTCCTTCCTCTGTCATCCTCCTCACTACCGCTCTCCTTCATTCCTCTCAATCCTCCTCACTACTTCTCTCCCTGCTTCCTCTCCCTCATTCCTATCCATCCTCCTCACTACCTCCATCCCTCCTTCCTCTCAGTCATCCTCACTACCTCTCTCCCTCCTTCCTCTCGGTCATCCTCACCACCTCTCCATCCTTTCAATCCGCCACCTCATTACCTCTCTTCTCTTTCCTGTAATATTATCATCCACCTCATTACTTCTGTCTTTCTTCCGTCTCCATCCTCCTTATTAACTCTTCCTAATTACCTACTCCGTATACTTTTCTCCTCGGTCGTCATCATCATCCTCCTTATTACCTCCTCCTCACTACTTATCTCCTCCTCGTTTACCTTTGTCACTTCGTCCTTTCTATCCTCTTCCTTCAAATCTCCTCTTCAATACCTGTTTCACTACTTCCTCCTCACTATCTCCATCCTTTTCCATATTGACTCCCTCCCTAATTCCTCCCCGTCATCCTCCTTATATTATACCTCTAGTGTCTCTCCTTCCTCCCCATCATCTTTTTACCATTCTCCCTCCGTCCTCTCTATCCTTCTCTTTATATTCCTTCCTTCCTGCCCTCTTCCTCATACCTGTCAGCTGTGCCTTCCAGCACTTAGCAAACTTGAGTTTTTCTCACTTGCACTAAGGAAGATCGCTTTATCACTCAAAGGTGTTTTTCCCATCCTTTCCTCCTACCTCCTTATCCGTTCTCACTCCATGTTCATGCTTGCCTTAGTTATTACTATTATCATTGTTGATACCCTCTTTCGTCCACATTTAACTAGTATGTCTTCCACCATATACATGTATTTAAGTGTACACAAGAAAAACCCTATTGAAATAGGAGAGGGGAAAAACTAGTATGAGGGGGAAAATGAGCATGTGTTAACACATACTTGGATTTCCGGGGGGGAAATTCAGTATATACTCATTTTTCCGGGGGGGGGGGGGAATCTCAGTATATACTCATTTTTCCGGGGGGAAAACTGAGTATATACTCATTTTTCCGGGGAGAAAAATGAGTATGGGGGGGAAAATGAGTATGTAACACCGGTCGCCTTTCGTCTAAATAGGCCGTCGTTCGTAATTCGTACACTTAAAAACTGGCCCAGTATAGCTCGTCTCCATATCGTATCCGGTAATCCCACCAATCATCAAATATGGATGATGTTACTATGAATAGATAATAAAAAGGGGTTGACAATCCTCGTTATTTCACCAAATGAGCTGCAAGTTGAACATTAGTTCCATTTTAATGAAAGGTATGGCATATGTTAAGGATTATGCAGACATTATGCGGTTTTTTTATTTTACCGAAAATATGCAGATTAAATAGGTCGATTTTGAAACACATTGAATCAAGTTGTTTCAAACTTGACAGGTAGAATGACAGAGTGGTATCGCTTCAGAAAGGTTTCCGACAGCACCGACCTCCATCTAAGGTGTCCGGGTAACTAAATATAGAAGTTTCTTCAAAATGTCATGAAACCTACACTGTACATTGGAATGTCATTCAAGAAAGTTTTTATATGTCCTGCTAGGAAAAACTAAGGTGGCCGCCGTCGCCTATCATAGGTTCTTGTCAGAAGATACCAGACAGACAAGACTAAAGTTCGGGTTGCCTTTGTAGATCAGACATCTTAGATAACCGTCGTTGCTGGTGATTTAATTTTTGGGTTTAACGCCACTTTCAGCAATATTCCAGTTATATCATGGCGACCAGTTTTAGTGGTGGAAGAAGCCGGAGTACCCGGAGAGAACCACCGACCATGGGCAAGCAACTGGTAAACTTTATCACTTGCGGCTGCGAGTCGAGTGCACCCTTTTTTGTAATTTACAAAGCCGGGCGCGAACCCACGCCGTATTGGTGATAGGTTTGTATGAGTTGTTAGGTAATCCAACTACCTAACTCATTGAGCCACCCGGGTCCTAACTGTCCTTAGAGATTACATAACTGGGTTTTTAAAAATTTAACAACTGACCAGTTTAAGACGATGATAACCAAGTGAGCGATACACGCTCCTGAGAGTCTATGGTTTTTATCGTAAACGCTTATAATTTGTCCATAAAAAATTACTCTCAAAACCAAGACAATATCTCATTTTAAGCAAAGGTGCACTGTGTATTCGGGCTTTGGGGTGGTATCTGGTATGGCAGTTGGATTTACAACTACCTGTGCAATCAGTGCCTATCACCACTAACGTTGTGAGTTCGAAACCTGCTCGGGGCGAGGTGTACTCGATAGCACATTGTGTGATAAAGTTTGTCAGTGACTTGCGACAGGTCGGTGGATTTCCCTTGGTACTCCGGATTCGGTTTTCTCCACCAATAAAACTGACCGTCACGATCATATACTGAGTAACTGAAATATTGTCGAAAGTGGCGTTAAATAAACCCCCATATCGCTTGTAACTATGGTTTCTATAACTTCATAAAGTAAATAAATAAAATCATTTCCTCATCGTATGTAATATTTAGAATATATGAGTAACATGGCGGGTGTCTTATAAGAGACAGAAACTGCTTTCACTCGGCGAGCACCTGGGTTCACACATGGTTTTTGGTGGGGTTCGTGCTGCTCATCTTTTTACTTTTCTGTGTTGTTTGTCTCCGTGCTGTGTCTTGAGTACCCAATGTTGACAGTGTCTGCATATGAACCTTAGTTATACAGAATAATAATGTATAAGACTTTTAAAAACGACGTTAAATATACGAGACAACGGTCGTCTTATTTTGGTTATCCTGTTTAGGCCCTTTGGTTTTATTGCTCCCAAAACTTTATATAAATTATTTCGCTTTCAAATCTTTTGATTTTGAGCGTACCTGATGTAGGCTATTCCAGAAACGCGCCCTGTGCACTAAACTTGATACATGTATCTACGTTTTTATTAAATGAATACTCAAAATAAGTTCGTATGTTGTGATCACATGACACAACATGCTATACAAATGGTTACCGTTCATGCATATTTGTATTTTTTTGTAAGTTCGTGAGTGATTGTTGTTTAACACCAACTCATGCATTTTTAGCTATATCATGGCGAGAACGAGTTAATTTTCAATGAGATGATGAGGTTCGCTTTGTACTAGACCAACACGCTTAGTTGGATTCCCAGGGACAGCTCACTGATACAAGTCTGCGGATAGACATGTTGGTTGTACCAGATCGGGGCTCGAATCCACGATCTACCACATTCGAGGCGAGCAAGCTAACCATTACACCACCGATGCAGGTTTTTATTTATAAGACTAATGACTAGCAAGCCGTCATAATTACAATCACACGGTGGGTGTCACGTGTGGAGCAGGAACTACTCACCCTTCCGGAGCACCTGAGTTCACCCCCCCTCCCGATTTTAGTGGTGTTCGAGATGCACGATCTTTAATTTTCTGTGTGGTGTTTTGTTGTAGATCATTGTTTGTCCTTTTGTTTTCTTTTTGTCTTTTGGCCATTGTATTGTCCGTGCTTCGATTTACAGTTTCTGATTACCTCTTTGGTTTCTTTTTGTCTTTTGGCCATTGTATTGTCCGTGCTTCGATTTACAGTTTCTGATTACCTCTTTGGTTTCTTTTTGTCTTTTGGCCATTGTATTGTCCGTGCTTCGATTTACAGTTTCTGATTACCTCTTTGGTTTCTTTTTGTCTTTTGGCCATTGTATTGTCCGTGCTTCGATTTACAGTTTCTGATTACCTCTTTGGTTTCTTTTTGTCTTTTGGCCATTGTATTGTCCGTGCTTCGATTTACAGTTTCTGATTACCTCTTTGGTTTCTTTTTGTCTTTTGGCCATTGTATTGTCCGTGCTTCGATTTACAGTTTCTGATTACCTCTTTGGTTTCTTCAAACTTTTCCGACTGTCCACTTATAGGTCGGTTCCTGTTCTGAACACTGATAAACACCTCTTTCTTACAATAACTGTTTGATATCTATGATACTTATTATGATATCATATCAGTTTAGGACCAACGATTTATTTCACTAATAAGGAAAACATTCCTCATCAAATCTCTAGCCATAAAAATCAATAGAAGTGTTTCTTCTTATCATAAACAAGCTGCTTTTTTCAAATTAGGAGACAACAAAGTCATGTTATCATCTCCAAAAGATTGTGGAGAAACAAAATGAGTCTGAATTAACTGAATCCTAGGTCTTAGGAATAGGGGACATTTGGAACACCAATTATAGATAAGTATTTGCAGGTTAAAACCGTACAGAGTCCATTAGCCCAAAACCACTAACATTTGCAGACAGTAGTCCAGCTGGCTACTGAAATTTTGAATATTTCATGCACAACATAATTTAGAAGGCCTCAAGAAATATTGTTGAGCTACTAAATTGTTGTTTTAGGGAGTCCAGCTGGGGACTGTGACAAAAATATGAAGTTTTGTTCCTGATTTGTAAAAACAATGGCAGATATGAAGATCAGGTTCCAAATTTTGTTTTTGTTTTTTTGTATTGTCTTAATATATTTTCAAATTACATTTAATTATTACAAATCATATGTGTATTTTATGTTCTTTAATTTGTAAATGATTATTCTGCTCAGTACTGGGCTCCATGATTGGAAAATAAAATATCTTGTATATGTATCTTGTATCTAATTGAGGATGAAAGGAGAGTACTTACTAAGTTCAGAGTAAGTGCTCATAATCTAGAAATCGAAAAAGAAAGATATATAGGAGTAAAAACAGAAGATAGAATTTGTAAATTATGTAACACTGTGGGGTTGAAGATGAAACCCATTTCCTTCTTCAGTGTCCTGTTTTAGAAAACAAGAGAACCCAAATCATTAATAATATTAAATATGTGAATACAAATTTCAATAATCTGCCAAATAAATCAAAATTAATATGGTTAATGTCATCAGAAGATAATTTTATAATTAAGAACACTAATTCACTACTATGTTCTTTATTTAAAGAAAGAGATTTAGTTCTCAAAGGAAATTAAGATAGATTGAAAAAAAAAAAAAAAAAAAAAAAAAAAAAATTAATAATAAATAATAAATAAAATATTAATAATATTAATGAAATACTGTTCATAAAAATACTATATGTATACTATAACTATACTGAATATGAGTCACTGGTGGTTCTCCCATACTAATATTAATAAAATATACATGGTGTGCAAGTAAATATCTAGAAATTATGTAACATCACCATGCAGGGTCAGATTTTATTATTGTATTTATTCATTTGTTATATTGTCCTTCTTTCTTTCTTTGTTGTAAAACCAATCAAACCAATCAATATGAAATCAAATGTATGTAATTCACTTAATTATTCTGCTCAATATATTGGGCGTCATGATTGACAATTGAATAAAAGATTTGCATTGTATTGTATTGTATTGTGTCTTGTATAAGATCCATAACTATAGATGCAGTGTCATACATCAGTTAATTGGGGTAAACAATGAAGAAAATCACACAAAATGATGATACAAATTAGCCAAATAATTGTATATATTACCTTTATTGTCAACAAGAATACATGTATAATAAAAATTTAATTATTCAAGAGTACAAGTGTATCTAGGATAATAGTATGATAAAAAGGACAAAAAGGACAGTTTACCATCATCTATTAAACACAATATTTAATATACTGTGAAACCTGTCTAAACTGATCCCTGACAAAACCGCAATCCTCTTTAAACAGAATGATATAAAAAGTCCCAATTTAGGATAAAAAAAAATTTAACCTGTATAATACAATCACCTGTCTATTACAATCTGATTCCAGAGGTTCAGTTTAGACAGGTTTCACTGTACTAGTAAATCAATCTATTATATTCTGAATACCATATATAAAATATAGCTGTATTTGTTACAATCAATATTTACTATTTGACACTGTATATTTGTGTTATTATATGTCCAATTATCATGTGTACAACCTCTGACATAATCTTCAACTTGTTGTTGAAGGCAGTTCATGTTTGGTAGAAGTAGGACAACCTCTGATATAATCAACTTGCTGAAGGCGGTCGGGTGTTTGGTAGAAGTAGGACAACCTCTGATATAATCAACTTACTGAAGGCAGTCAGTGTTTGGTAGAAGTAGGACAACCTCTGATATAATCAACTTACTGAAGGCAGTCAGTGTTTGGTAGAAGTAGGACAACCTCTGATATAATAAACTTGCTGAAGGCGGTCGGGTGTTTGGTAGAAGTAGGACAACCTCTGATATAATCAACTAGCTGAAGGCGGGTGTTTGGTAGAAGTAGGACAACCTCTGATATAATCTTCAACTTGTTGAAGGTGGCCCATGTTTGGTAGAAGTAGGACAACCTCTGATATAATCAACTTGCTGAAGGCGGTCGGGCGTTTGGTAGAAGTAGGACAACCTCTGATATAATCTTAAACTCGGTGTGAAGCGGTTGGTGTTTCGTAGAAGTAGAAGTACCGATAGAAGTTTTGCATACCTATCAGTCTACTATACACCTATACAAAGTCTCTCATATTCCACTGATAATTTACAGAGCATTTTTATTACATATCAACTATCTTTTTTTCAAAACAAAAAGCTACAAAAAAATTGTTCCGTTTTTTTTTTCTGTTTTGCTGATTTTAGAAACTGTAATTAAAATGTGTACAAAACTTCATTTATTATGAACCAAATAAAATAGACGATTTTCACATAAATTTTCTTCAATACATAAAAAGGTCGCAAGTTTTCTTTTGACCTATTTTATGAGACTACTAATACTGGGTACATGTATTTTTAGTCAACCTAAAAACAAAACCCGATTTGTTGCCAAATAACAGGTGAAGGAGGTAAAAAACAACAAAAGAAAAATCACAAAAATCACAAAACAAAATCAAATTCAAGCAAAAGCCTGATCGATTCAATGATTTTATTTTCACATACAGACAAACCTGTATTACGTGGTCACCTTTAGGACAAAGAAAAAGTGGCCTTATAAAACAGGTGACCTCTTAAAAGATGTTCAATTCATATGAATTTTTCTGATAGGACAAGAAAAAAGCGACCTTTTAATACAGATATAGAGGTGACCACATGGGCAGGTTTGACTGTAAATGTTCTAACATGTTTTCATTTTGTAGGGGGTTAGGGTTATGGTGTTAAACAACACTTTCAACAATATTTCAGCTATATTGTGCTGGTCAGTTTTATTGGTGGAAGAAACCGGAGTAGAAAACCACCGACCTGCTGCAAGTCACTGACAAACTTCATCACATAATGTTGTATCAAGTACACCTTGTCTGAGTGGTATTCGAACTCACAACGCTAGTGATAGACAACATCTTTTTTGTAGTTATTCTTCTATTATATATGGTACACAGAAATATTAACCTCACTGGGTCCAAAGTCCAGTCTACATACCTGTTATATTTAAGCCAATACAAAAGGTATATGAAAATTGATACTTTGAATTACCTCGACAAAAGGTTTGAAGATTGGAAATAAATTAAATGCAACATATCGTAGCTATAAACATATTTTTGAATTGAATATCACAAAGCCGAACAATTAACCAGTTGTAAAAATCTATCATGCACACAATAGTCAAAAACAAACAAATGGCAGATATAATCAAATAATTGTCAGAATATGAATTGCCGTTAATAATTACTTACCCTATAAATAGACTGAATATACCCAAAATATATCCAATTTAGAAGTACATGCCAAAACCTAAGATTAGATCAAACAATTCCAAAGCTAATCATTTCTGATATTTATTTGAAAGTGTACCTTTTTGAACTTGAAATTATAATTGATAGTTGTCATTTAAAAATCAGATAATTTAAAGCACCATAATAAATGTAAATGAATTTTTTTTATCTGCCATCAGAATATTATTACACAGTATGGGTACAATAGGTTTTTTCAAATATAATAAAATGGGAGGGGCAAACTTCGGAACTGCAGCCGATTCATAATTAATCAAGTGTTAAGGACAATTATTTTTTTTCTATAAAATTTGCCAACAGAAAAAAAAAAAACCAAAAAACATAGCCCCACTCCTGTAATAGTTAAATAGGGGAAAATGGTGATAATCAACAAATTACAGATTATTAGAGGAATAGGGTAACATTTCATGAAAGAGTATACCTTCACACCCTCCTTATGTATACCTGATTACATAATTAATACACCAGTCCATTAATTTTTATTCTGTCCCCAAGGAATGTGCAGATTACATTATCTATCCATGTTTTATATAAATTGTTTAGGCAGTGAAGGAATGTGAGAAACAACCAATATCTGAAAGCCTTTTTTCATCCTGTCAAACATTCAAAAATTCTATGATACCAAACACAATATAATGTACACAGAACAAAACACCCAGATATTAAAACAATACTACATGTATTATTTGAAGGCAAAAAAAAAATAAAATGAAAGGGATACAAATTTTCAACGAAAAATACTTGTTGCCCGTCTTAATAGATACATGTAATTAAAACAAATTGTATTATTAAACCTGATACAGTAGCCCCCCCCTCTTATAAGGCCCCAGCCACCAAATGCCATCCCTCTTATCAGGCCATCATTGAGATATACTGAAATAGTAAAATGCTACTAAATTGTCCCACTCAAAAGAGGCCAACCCTCTTATAAGGCCACTGTTTTTTGTTATTGCAGAAGGGGTGGCGTTATTAAGGGAGACTACTGTACAGTCATTTAATTTAGCATGCAATATCACCAGACAGCGTGTACCGGTAATGTATGGATGGCACAAAAAAAAAACTTGCACACACACTCACAGTTCATTTGTTTCTTTCGAGTCATATTAATTTTTTTTCAAAGTTCGTTATCAGTGAACGATGTAACATATGTTGAACAAATCGACAGATTTCAACATACGTGTACATGTATTTCATCACTGTGTAAGTTTAATACTTTTTTTCCTGCTTTTGTGATTCTATATATGGTACGTGATAGATAAAATATTTCTAGAAGATTTTTAGAGACAAATACTCTGGAGTCAAATTCGAATCAAAATAATGAAGAATTGTGTATAACAATGACCATTAATTACCAAAAACGGAATAAATTTCTGCATTTTAACAAGTTCACATGATGCCACTGCCAACAAATATGGGTTTGGGTTTATGGAGTTTAATGCCATTTTCAACAATATTTCAATTATATTGTGGTGGTCAGTTTTATTGGTGCCAATAAATATGTAAACTCTGACGGAATAAATATGACCCAGAAGAAATATATTAAAATTCTCGCAGAATTCACAATAATGTAGAACATGTAATACTTAAAAGTTCATCTTTCAAATAGTAAGTAACATGTAAATTTTTGTTAAAGGCAAACTTTTGTCAAATGAACACATATATATCTCTATATCATAGGATAATGAAACACAATCACAACAGCCCTGAATCTTCTTGTGATAATATCTGAAGGCTTCCATTCTTCATCCATGAAAGTCCATTAGTTCTTGTGGATGTATCTCTCTCGCTACCTTTTGACTACAAAATAAATAGTAAAAGCAATGCTAATTAATTTGTTATAAATGAAAATGTCTTTAATGTCTTAAAACTTTCATTTAAAGTCAAACCTCATTGTGTTGAAGTCAAAGCAAATCTAGATAACAGTTAATACTAACCAACCATATTGCTATTTCGAGTGACTGTATTTCATAGTGAATAGGGGTATGCAAAGGAAGAACCCAGACCTCTGAAACATTCTTGATAATTTAAGACACAAGTGAAGTAGAAATCACGTGTTATTCCCAGAGTAAATAGGATATGTATTCCAAGAGTATTGCATAATTTATGTTTTTCTTGACAACCAACTCACCACTCAACTTTATTTAAAATTATATACATAAATATTGTATGTACAATATGTAAATTAAATTCATAAAATATCTGAAATGGTTCTCTACTAAAATTACAATAAAGAGAAAATGTGACAATTAACAGACCATAAAGCAGAGAAAACAGATGTACCTAAAACTAAAACATTAAAAAAATACAACTTCATAAAAAAACAACAACAACAAAATGTACAATTAAAAACGGATAATTTGATTAAAACGGACATGGCATAGATAAAATCTATTTATAGTTTTTATGTAAATATGTACACAACCTATTTAAAGTAGAAAGATAGATGTACAGATTTATTTGATCTCCTCAATCTAGGTAACACACTATTAATGTTATATTTACACTACAGTAATATTTATAAATCCTTTCTACCTTATTTGGGAGATTACATACATACACACACACATGTATTGTGGGCATTATCAAAAGATATACCTATTTTTTTTCTCCTTGGCCTAACCGAATTTATGACATATTTACAAGCAACAAACTTCCTATTCAGAAATGAACTATCAAGACCCCATATTAGTTAGGGATGACTAGTCAAGCTTTAAAACTTCAGGTAAAATTCGGGTGAAGTATTATCGCACAAACCATGCAAGACGAACACCTCAGAAGTAGTTTATTTTGATTTTATTAATGCTATGGAAGTGTTCAATTTCAGCTGTGATGGTAGCCACTTTGAACAAAAATTGCAAAAATTGACCATAGCATAGCCTGTAACCCCTTTTTTCCTCCAGAACGCCCTGTTGAAAAGTTCTAAAAATGGCATGATAAAATTAAACTAGAGGCTCAGTGGGGTGAGCCTGTGTCGCTCACCTTTCATTCTGCTTTGAGGAAACTTAATACAGAACCATCCATAGGTGCCTTCCACCAAGTTTCGGTTCAATTGGCTAAGCAGTTACAGAGAAGAAGATGTTTAGAAATTGACCAATCAGAAACAAGAATGGCCTGTGGTGGCCATGTTTATTAACGGATGGGAACTAAATGCGCAATCTTTATAGATGACCTTCCAAGGATGCTTCCTACCAAGTTTTGATTCATTTGGCAAAGCGGTTTCAGAGAAGAATTTTTAGAAATCAACCAATCAGAAACAAGAATTGCCTGTGGTGACCATGTTTGTTAACAGATCGGAACTAAATTAACAATCTTTATGAAGGACCTTCCAAGGATGCTTCCTACCAAGTTTCGATTCATCTGGCTGAGCGGTTTCAGAGGAGACAATTTTTTAGAAATCAACCAATCAGAAACAAGAATTGCCTGTGGCGGCCATGTTTGCTAACAGATCGGAAATAAATGAGCAATATTTATAGAGGACATTCCAAGGATGCTTCCTACCAAATTTCGATTCATTTGGTCAAGCGGTTACAGAAGAGAAGATTCTTTAGAAATCAACCAATTAGAAACAAGAATTGCCTGTGATGGCCATGTCTGTTAACGGATCGAGACGAAATGAGCAATCTTTATAGAGAACCTGCCATAGATGCTTCCAACCATGTTTCGGTTCATTTGGCAAAGCGGTTTCAGAGGAGAAGATTTTTTTAAATCGGTCAATCAGAAACAAGAATTGTCTATGGCGGCCTTATTTGTTAACGGATCGGAACTAAATGAGCTATCCTTGTAGAGGACCTTCCAAGGATGCTTCCTACCAAGTTTTGATTCATTTGGCAAAGCGGTTTTAGGGGAGATGATTTTTTAGGAATCAACCAATCAGAAACAAGAATTGTCTGTCGTGGCCATGTTTGTTAATGGATCGGAACTAAATGAGCACCCTTTATAGAGGACCTTCCAAGTTTCCATTCATTTGGCCAAGCGGTTTCAGAGGAGAAGATTTTTTTAAATCAGCCAATCAGAAAGAAGAATTGCCTATGGCGGCCATGTTTGTTAATGGATCGGGACAAAATGAGCAATCTTTAGAGAGAACCTTCCATAGATGCTTCCTACCAATTTTCACTTCATTTGGCTGAGGGGTTTCAGAGGAGAAGATTAAAATGTGAAAAGTTAACGGATGACATACGTCGGACGACAGATGCCGGACGCCAAGTGATGGCAAAAGTTCACATTGCCTTTGGCAAGGTGAGCTAAAAAGGGTGCAGCACGGTACAACCACATCAAGCTGACGAGGGCTTCCTCCCACGTCAGTTTTACTGAAAAAGATTTTTGTCCATGAGCAAATAAGGGCTTAATTAAGGCATGTTTTAATTTCACTAACCATCTGAATGTTTGACATTTATAAAATCATTAACCTGTTACTTGCATTTACAACAAATTTTATGTGAGTTCGGCATTTGCTTATTTAAAAAATAAATAAATTGAAGAATGCAACCGATCGCAGTGAAGATGTTCTGCAAAAATATTTCTGTGCTATATTGATTATACTAACATTTACAGTAGAAAGTTCCATGTTTTTTTAAGTTGGGCATGTAATATTTACCTGTCCAATTGCATGTCACCAGCAGGTCCCCCTCTTATAAAGACACTCCCACCATAGGCCACCCCTCTTGTCTAGCAACATTTCAGCTGCACTGCGACAGTAAAATACTATCAAATTGTACCCTTCAAGAGATGCCACAACTTTTATGAGGCCACTCTTTCACTACAGAAGGGATGGCCTTATAAGAAGGGGGGCTACTGTTGCTGATAATGGAAGTTTGTGTAAAATATTTTGCTTTATTTGGAGAGAATCTAACTGATAACATGCTAAATCTGGCATAATAATACCCCCACCCCTCTCCCCAAAAACAAAATGATAAGATAATGCCAGTAATACTGACATGTTGTAATTCTACTGACAGCCGAGCTTCTAACTAAGGTAGTTATACATTGGACGATTAGAATTCATAAACCAATGATAATCAGATCTCTGCTTACGACAATCATCATTTCTAAATCACGGAAATATCGGATCGGATGCATTTCTCAATACTGGATCTGGGACATTAAAAAAACAGAAACAAACGTGGAAAATCGAAATTCCACTTAAAAGCAGAAAAATCATGTCTGCAGTACTGGCATAATAATAACCCCCAAAATAGTTTTGTTTATATATATATAAATTAAACCCAAAAGTGTTAGAATTAGATCTTTGAGTGGGATTTGAACTCACACCACTGATACACTGCAGCACCATAAGCTTAGCCTTATGTCCAGCACCCTAGATCACTCGGCCACATCCGATATATAAATATATATATATATATATATAAAATAATGTAATTATTTGGATGTCTTTTACTGAAAAGGATACTCAATTGAAACTATCTGCAGTGTACCCACTTTACCTGGTATATACCAGTAGTACATATTTATATGCACCTGAAACTATGTTGCCAACACAATTCCTGCAGAAAGGTAAAAATAAGACCTTGTCCTTCACTAGTATTATGTTTATCTATTGGTTTAGACATTATTCAATCATATTTAAATAAGGTCAAGCAAGTTTTAGGTCACTTCATTCAAGACAACCTGTCACCACTATAAATAAATAAACTAAAACTACAAAGTAAATAGTACAGTATAAAAGACATGGAAAACCAGGGATTTATTAATGAGAGATTAAAGTGGTCTACAAATAAGAAGTTGTAGGTAGTTGTAAAGTCAAACCAGCCTTAAAGACCACCTGTATTAAGAAACAGCCTGCATGAAAGGACCTTCATTTTCATTTCTAATTGTAGTGCATTTTTATGTAATTTAAACCTTCCTTAAAAGACCACCTGTATTAAAAGGATCTTCATTTTCATTTCCCATTGCAGTGTATTTTATGTAAGTTAAACCTTCATTAAAAGACCACCTGTATTTAAAGACCATTTTAAAAGGACCTTCATTTTCATTTCCCATTGTAGTGCATTTTATGTAATTTAAACCTTCATTAACAGACCACCTGTATTAAAAGACCACTTATTCCCTCTCCCTTGAGTAGTCTCTAAGACAGGTTTCAATGTATGTAGTTATCAATTGTACATGAAGGCATCTTAATTGAATTGATATAAAATGCCACGATATAGCTGAAATACTACTAAAGTTTGCATTAAACACCAATCAATCAATCAATCTATGTATCTGTAGGTAAATAAAATAGAAGAGAAAACAAAACATTGCTTTTACAGGCAGAGATCCATCTATTTTCAAAAAAGAGGCTCCATGATGTTCACGATGAAGAGTTAAATTCTTAGTAATATAATGGGTTCCAAAGAAAGATTTTGTTTTGACAGAGTTTATTATGACTCTCAAAAGCCTGTATAATCGATCTTCTTGTATTTGGTCAGGAACACTCTTAAGATCATTCATGTTGTTTTTAATTGTTTTAAATGTCTTCTGAGAAGATTTTTTTTTTACATATTCACAGACTCCAACATTAAACTATTTTCCAGTGATGGTCAACTTGAAATCCTCATCAGAAATAAATAGAAGAATTTGTTTCATAGGAAAAGGATGCTCCTACTTCTATCTAAAGTAAACATAGGCATAACTTGTGAACTATATAATGAACAAGAGCCAAACCTGAACATAGACCTGTGTATTGCTGTTAAAGACATCGTGTATAAATTTCAAATGATTTGCTTTACTGGAATGTAAGTCATTGAACAGAAACCTTAGAAAATTTTATTAACTCCAGAATGAAAAAGAAATATTTGAACTTGGTATGCCTTTATGGTTCCTGACCTAATTTATATATTTTAGGTACAACTTAATTAATTTAATTACGGTATCATTAAAATCTACTAGGATGCTGAGAAATTGATATCTTGAAAAAAAATGCTGTCAAATGAAACAATATTCTTATTTAAAAAAAAAGTACACTTTCATTAAAAAATTAACTCTTGTATCAACTTCGACAAGGTTATCTCCTTAGAAGGCTTCACAAGAGTGATGATAACCTAATTTCCCCCCCCCCCCCCGATAAACTGTTCATTTGGTGTGTACCTATTTACCTACTGCCCTTACCCAGTAATTTTACTGCAGTTTCAATAAAATAAAAATACTTGTAATTAAAAATTGTGAATTCAGTGGATGATGGAAAAAAATAACATGTTGATAATTTATGCCACTAATAAAATAGGAGTTGGTATCAGAAAACCAACAATTATATAATTTAGGCCTCGGTTAGTTTATAATGTGTTAATTACATTTTTTGTACTAGTAAAACAAGGTACCAGACATTGCATGAGCTGTGTTAATCTATATAGTTATGACTGGTACTTATGACAGGTACCAGATTACATGGTTGGTTGGTTTATGGTGTTTAACACCATTTTCAACAATATTTCAATTATATTGTGGCAGTCAGTTTTATTGCTGGAGGAAACTGGAGTATCCGGAGAAAACCATCGACCTGACGCATTTCACTGACAAACTTTATCACATAACGTTGTATCGAGCACACCTTGCCTGAGCGGGGTTCAAACTCACAACATTAGTGGTCATAGGCACGGATTGCATAGGTAGTTATGCATCCAACTACCATAACCACGACGGCCCCTAATTGGGAGTTGGTAACAGAAAAACAACAATTATATAGTTTTGGCCTCAGTTATCTTATAATGCCAGGTGAGCTGTGTTAATTACTAGTAATGCAAGCCTTGAAGGTACCAGATTACATCACATGAGCTGTGTTAATTACAATAGTAATGCAGGGTACCATATTACATGTCCCGAAAACATTGAAAATATAAAATAATCAATGTTGTCTTTTATTAGACGAACTCGTCCTACTACATGTATGTTACCTTACTGTCTTAATGACATTTTCTGCAGCAATTAACAAGGCAGACACATGTTATTATTTACCTATAATGAGAATCCTCAGGATTTATAAAACTGTTATTGCCAGAGTCATTAGACATAATGATATAACGTACACATAAACACTAGTTAGTACAAGACATTACAGTCTGTTTGGAATTCAGATGAATGATAGAACCTACTTAGTGTTAATTTTGTTATATAATTCTGTATGCGATTGATAAAAAAACTTATGTTTTATTTAGAAAGATCATTTATTATTTTGAATACAATATTTCGCATGCATGTATAAAATCTAATTTTAAAATTGATACATGTATTTTCTTCAAATAAATATCATAATATTTTAATAATTATATATTTATCATGTCTTTTAATATAATAATTAAATGTTAAATAATCAAAAATGAAATATACATAAAGATAAATATTTCATTTTGTCCTTTTTCATTTGGTTTGCTCTGTTCAAATACAGTCAAACTTGCATAAACCAAACCTCTTTGGGACCAGCTTTGTGTTCAAGATTGAGTCAGACAGGTGTTCGGTTGATGCAGGTTAAATTAACAAAGCTTTCCTACATTGGGACTTTAAATACATGTGTACTTCACTACATGTAAGGAATATACATATGTTAGTAAGAAAGAATATGGAGTAAATGAACACCAGAAACTATCCAATGTTACACTTGCACAAAAATTAAAGTAAAGGAATAGCACTTTCATTACTGTTCTATATTTCAGTCATAGTAAGATCTTCAATATTGAGCATAACTTATACCCTAAAATGTGTGAGACACGTCCCCTAGCCTGCAGTTGAGTGCAACCATTTACTTATGTCAATAAACGTTACATCTGGGTATCTTAGACTTTTTGAGGGGATTAGGGTTAGGGTTATGGTGTTTAACGTCACTTTCAACAATATTTCAGTTATATCGTGACGGCCAGTTTTATCGGTGAAGGAAACCGGAGAAAACCATTGACCTGCCGCAAGTCACTGACAAACTTTATCACATAATGCTGTATTGAGTATACCTCGACTGAGTGGGATTCGAACTCACAACTTTAGTGTTGATAGGCACTAATTGCATAGGTAGTTAGAAATCCAACTAGCATACGATCAAGACAGCCCCGTAGTGTTCTTGATGTTATTTGGTTTATAGAATTTTATTTCCTTTGAATTGGGACACAGATAGATTTGACTGTATATACCTGGTAGTGTCTAGAGTTAATTAGAGCTTGTGTTGTATGACATGTGAAGAAACTCAGTGAAGGCTATGATTAGAGTAAACATAATGAGGTGCCAGAGATGTTAATTTGACTCTGAAACACCTGAAACACCGATTTAAACATACCCTGGGTTAACTAAAGAAATTGATTCACAGGAGATTTGGCAGGATGGGTATTAGTCTCAATTTACTAAAGACTCCCGCAGAAAACTAGAAAGATCACATGCATGACTCACTGACATTTTGTGCTATAATAAGATAATTTTTCATTTGAAAATGTGTAGATTATTGTTAAGATATTTTAACAATTTCATTGTTGTCCCTACTGTGATAGATTAACCAAGTACAGTCAAACCTGTATTAAGAGGTCACCTTTGGGACAAAGATAAAGGGGCCTCATAAGACAGGTGTTATTCATATGAAATTTTCTATGACAGGACAAGAAAAAGGTGACCTTTTAATAGAGGTGACCTTACATGCATGAGCAGGTTTGACTGTATCTGTTAATTTTTACCACAAGTAACAGAACCCCTATCAGGCATAATTAGTATTGGACATTTATTAATGAGAAGATTATTAGATTAGTATGTAAAAAAGATTCCATTTTTATGATAAATACTAGTATGTCAATTTATAAAAAGGGGCCGTCATGATCGCATGGTAGTTGCATTATAACTACTAATGCAATCAGTGCCTATCACCACTAACGTTGTGAGTAAGAATCCCACTCATGGCGAGGTGTACTCAATACAACATTATGTGATAAAGTTTGTCAGTGACTATGTCACTTGCGGCAGGTCAGTGGTTTTCTCCGGTTTCCTCCATAAAAAAAACTGACCGCCACGATATAACTGAAATATTGTTGGAAGTGCAGTTAAACACCATAACCCACATCAATTCATAAAATTTGTTACAAATACATTCGTCAAAATATATGTGTATTTACCGTAATGTATGTAAATAAATAATAAATAATACATGTATATAAATGCACATAAAATGCAGATCCATGTTTTTAAAATTTAATATCCTGTTTAAATGGTCATAAGAGGAATTAACAAGCATAACTTAATAAAGGAAAAGCATATTAATGGCATAACATGATTTAATGTTCTTATTACTCAACAAACAAGCCACTTACTTACTTAGTGTATATTATAATATGCTTTTCAGCATAAGCGTTTCTATTACTTAATAGTTGGCCTGGTTTAATAATCGTATAATCTTAATTCATACAGAACATATATATTAGAGGGATAGTACCTGTAAGTTTGGTCATTTTCTTGAATTTTTTTTTTGCGTTGAAAGTTAATATACAACATGTGGACAAAAGTGATTCCGTTTCTGCCATCTTCCCTATATATTTCATATGAAACCACTTATTTTCATAACATTCTAATGAAGTCATTCCTTAGCCGATTTTCATGAAATTTTCA
Organism: Bathymodiolus brooksi; assembly: GCA_963680875.1. Classification (NCBI taxonomy): domain Eukaryota; kingdom Metazoa; phylum Mollusca; class Bivalvia; order Mytilida; family Modiolidae; genus Bathymodiolus; species Bathymodiolus brooksi. The sequence goes on along the minus strand of OY804578.1, from coordinate 81,811,462 downwards.
CCTTTAAAAATAGAATTAATTAGAGTTTATCTTAATATCTCCATGTAATTTTTTCGAACTTTTATTTGCAAGCATTTATGATCTAAACACAAATGTAAATTCTTGACGTCACAATTTATATGATTATATAGTAAGATTTGGTGAAAAAATTAAACTTTGTTTTTAAATCAATGCTTAAGAGAAAGTAGAAATAAGATTATTTGCAAATTATATGAGGAAGAAACTATATTTATTTCTGCTTTTAATGCTAAAAATTTCATGAAAATTCGATAAGAAATGACTTCATGAGAATGTTATGAAAATAAATGGTTTTATATGAAATATATAGGGAAGATGGCGGAAACGGAATCACTTTTGTCCACATGCTGTATACCTTCAAAACATGAGTGTATAACGTCGTTTTCTATCGGCAGACCCCCCCCCCCCCCCTCAGACCCCCCCAACAACAGACTACATGCATGTATAGTAAAAGGTCACCTAAGGTCATATGAATTGGGGTGTATATTGTCGCATAGACTGGAAATAAAAGAGAATGAATGGACTTTTTACTTTTTACATTAAAACTCAATAATTAGTGTTAATTTATGTTTTTAATGTACTCCTTGTAAGGAAAAATATCTGGACATTGTCCCTTTAATGTTGTATATAGTTTGTTTTTCTTATAAGCTCTTCTGAGTGAGTACCGAGCATTGATCTGTGACAAAAGTTGTTGAGATCAATAACTTTATCCCAGCATCAGCTGTGATATACAGGTTTTCTTCAACAACAAACAGTATTAATATTGTAAACACGTTTCTCCTTGACATTTACCCAACAGTAATGGTACTTACACCATTGTTTACAAGTATATTATTGATAGATCTACAGAACACACATAAACAGTTTTCTTTACCTAATTATTTTGACACTTACCTTATCTAATGAGTAATTGATCAAAAGCACATATGTTGACATGTTTTTTTTCTCTCTCTCTTTGTTAATGATCTACATGCCTACACCCCTATACAAAATTGAAAACGGTTTTGCCTTAAACAAAGGGTGAATAACTTGATTTACAGCTGAAAACAGATTGATTGATTGATTAATTATTGCTTAATGGCACATGAGTTATTGGTGTTGATTATCACCATTTAAAAAAAAAGGCATTTTGGCAATTTTCAGCTATAACTGAATGGGGCAGGAAAGCCTGGAAATTTATACCAGACTGACTGTTGAAATCCCTTGCCAGCATGGGTAGATGTCTGGAGACACTTGAGATGTGTATCAGGAATTTTCAGCTATAACTGAATGGGGCAGGAAAGCCTGGAAATTTATACCAGACTGACTGTTGAAATCCCTGGCCAGCATGGGTAGATGTCTGGAGACACTTGAGATGTGTATCAGGGTACAAACCCAGATCAGTGGTGTTACTAATTTTTTGCAGTAAGCGTACAAACAAGGTTTCAAAGTGTAGGCTATAATTTTTGGACCAAAAAAGGAGAAACTACACTCAAAATGTAAGTGCAAACAGCTCTGTATTATGCTTGTGGTCATAAATGCCCTTAACCACTGTGCAATTTTTAACCCCGCCCATCCCCCACCCCCTTAAAGTCAACTGAGTATCCTTTCAGTTTACATTCATGATGAGAACAAGGTTACAATAAACTATGTAGATAAAAGGTGGTACCGAGATTGGCAGATGGGGAGATGATGCAATGTAGATTGAGTTGGTATACATTTTGCCTCACAACTGGGCACCACTCCAACAAATATTTGAAATAACTGTGTTTTTTAAATATAAAACTGATGCTTTGGGACCAAACTTCTGAATGTAAATTCCAAATCGAAAGAAAATATCCAGAATGTTTCTATGAAGAGCTACTAACATACATGTACCGGTATATAATTTTACAAACCGTTATCATGTAGTGATGTTATACAGGACTCAAAGTGGGTTTCATTAAAAAAAACAGGCAACAGGCATTTGAATAGATCGACAAGTTATATGAATTAATTCATTCTGACAAGGACAAATTTATTTCCGTAAAAATATTTCATTGAAAATGTCAACTTGTCAAATTTGGGTGCTATTGGTGTTCACTTTTGGTATTGTAACATTACAAAATGAGCCTTTGTATATTATAATATTCAGCAGAATAAATTAGTACTCAAACACTGCTTCATCTAGGACCGGAAAAATGATGATTAAAATGTAGAAGGTTATGATGATTACATAACACACAAAAACAACAAATGTCAGATTTATTTGTAAATAGTGGGTGAAATGTGAATATATGTTACGACAGTATTTTTTGTTAACATGGATTCTGCAGAATAAACAGATTATATCTTCTCATTCTTAAAATGCAACGATGATATTTTTTTTTCTTTCAACAATGTTCCAACTTGCAAGTTATTAAAAATTATATTCCAAAAAAAGTTATCAGACATTTTAAAACAGGTACTCAAAAGATACAACGACCACAACTTTACTAATACCATAAATCAAAATATACATGATCACAATGGTAAAAACTAGAGGGTCAGTGGGCTGAGCCTGTGTCGCTCACCTTTCATTCTGCTTTGAGGAAACTTAATACAAAACCTTCCATAGGTGCTTCCCAGCAAGTTTCGGTTCATTTGGCTAAGCAGTTTCAGAGAAGAAGATTTTAGAAATCGACCAACCAGAAAAAAGAATTGCCTATGGCAGCCATGTTTGTTAACAGATCGGGATGAAATTAGCAATCTTTATAGAGGACCTTCCATAGATGCTTCCTACCAAGTTTCAGTTCAATTGGCAAAGCAGTTTCAGGGAAGATTTTTAGAAATCGACCAATACGAAACAAAAATTGCCTGTGGCGGCCATATTTGTTAACGAATCGGGATGAAATGAACATTCTTTATAGAGGACCTTCCATAGATACTTCCTACCAAGTTTCAGTTCATTTGGCCAAGCGGTTTCAGAGGAGAAGATTTTTAAAATTCGGCCAATTAGAAACAAGAATTGCCTGTGGCGGCCAAGTTTGTTAATGGATCGGGACAAAATGAGCATTCTTTAGAGAGAACCTTCCATAGATGCTTCCTACCAAGTTTCAGTTCATTTGACTGAGGGATTTCAGAGGAGAAGATGAAAATGTGAAAAGTTAACGGACGACAGACGACGGACGCCAAGTGATGGCTAAAGCTCACATTGCCTTTGGCAAGGTGAGCTAAATAGATAACGGAAGTCAGTAAACCATGAAATCTAGGTCAAATTTTCCTTTGTGGATAGGAAAGATGTTGAACACACATACTGGTTACATGTTCATATAATTTGATGAAAAATAATCATAACGAATAACCGAAATTAGTGAACCATGAAACATACACAACAGCTTCCTATTTAAATGTGAAGTTTTAAAATATATCAATATCTCGTCTTTCATATATGTTTATAGTGATATTATTCATACTTTTATACAATTGTGGACATACAAATACATATGTCTATTCTATATCTTTATTATCAATGAAGGTCAGGACTTGTAAGTCTCTGATGACGGTTATAAATGGTATTGTTATTTTATATAGTGATTTCTATAAGATTATCTATTAAGTATGCTCAACAGTGGATGTTTGATTCGTAAGAAGATATAATACAACACTTAAATACAAGTAATCACCAAATATGGGAAATGTAATCTTGACAAGTTGTTGTCGAGGGAATAATATAAGCATAATAGCTTAAATAACAATTAACAAAATGCAATAGATGGGCAGGCAGTGGAGCATAAAAAATTGGTAAACAGATATGGACACTGAAGTATTTATTTAAAATGTTCCGACCAAGTTATGTGATAAAAGTCAAGCATAATTATTTTGTCTCACTTATTTAAATCCTTTTTCCCCCTAATTAGTACAATGTGCCATTTTAGTATTAAGAGAACTACCATTTTAACATTTAACTTTTTAAATGCAAATTTTCAACAAGAAATGTCGGTAAAATTTGTTAACTCTTTTAACCAAATTTTCATTTCTGAAAAAAAAAAAAAAAAAAAAAAAAATAAATCTGAATCTTATGTGTGAAACAAAATTCTGCCTTAAGGGAAAAAATATACCCCCTCCACTAAAATTTAAATGGTTGGTTTCTCAATTATGCACAGATAATAACTACATCTCATCACTCCTTTCATAATGAGTAGAGGGGTGGTGAATTATTCCAGTGTCAACTGTTCTTTGCTTTATGGTGTTTAGTTTACATCATATAGATCATTATTAAAATAAATACTATCTTTTTATTGTTGGAAAGATTCATGTACAATATTTAAACAAATATTATTAATATTTTTTTTTAGCTTGAAATAAAACAAAAGCATGTATCGCTAGTCTTTCAGTTTTGTATATTCATCACAATAGGAGAAATCTTGCTTAATGGATATACGGTACACAATATACAGGTAAATTTTTGCACTAGGAATCTGAGATTCTACAGATCAGATTAACAAATAGCTTATTATAAATAGGTAATAGGTGGTATTTCTGGATGAAGGACATTTCAGTAAAAATCTAAAAATAGCAACCTGACATTTTGGCTCTGATATTACTGTACACTGTATCTTTTTCTATAGTCTATTTCAGCGACAATTTTCCAGGCAAATAAAAACTACTTACATTATAAATGTATATGTTAAAATACTGTTTTGAGGTTTAATAAATGTATGTAACTTATCATATTATGACAATTGTGTCAATCAAAGGCAATTTATCGCAAAAGATGCTAGATGCAAAAATTGAAATCATATGGAGCATTGTCATAGATGAACATTGAAACCAACGATTTGAAAATTTTATGCAAGTTAACGATCATACTTCTACTTCCGTGTGGTGAGCAAGGGTAACAAACTCAAGTTTGTACTTGTTAAATAATTGTAACAAGAATATGTCTGGCCAGCAGAAGAGGTGCTTCTTCAATAAATAAGTTAAATTTGTCACTCTTCTAATAGATTTACAATCTTGCTACAAGGTTTTCCATTTCAGCACAAATGGCTTAAAACATTGTATTAATATCTGTTTTAAAACAACTGTATTTTACAATCACATCGAAGAAATTTGGGAACCTCTTTGCAAATGTATGCCAAAGTAAAAAGGGGTATGGAAAATAGTTGTTTGTTTATAACTCTTGGTCTTCAATCGTAACCAAAAGTTTTGCTGTAGCCTTTTTTTTTTTTTTTTATATTGTTTTGTTGCATCTTGACAAAACTTTTCTGTTCATTTTTCTAGCTAAATTCTTAGAAATCCTCATTCGACCTATAATAGCTTTTTCGTCCATTGCCATTTTCTAAGTCAACAAGATATTGCATGCTACGTCGTGCTAAGAATACCCCCACTCATTCATTTGTGTCAAATTTGTATATATCTCAACACTCATTACCAGGAAATGGATCACAAACTAATCTGAAACATCGAGCTCTGCACAAATCATTAAGAATCAGTACAAATCATTATAAATTGGCTGAAAAGTACACAACAGGGATTTGTGTAACCACAAGCTAAAAAAATTTGTTATCACTGTAACCTGGAAAGGAGAGAAATGGTGCAAAAGCCATATATCAAATATAAAATCATTTCTTCCAGTAGAAGCTGAGATATCTGTTACAAAAGATTTCATTATGGTAAACATTAAAAATTCTAAGTCGCGCGGTAAACAGGAAGTAGATGTGCGGTAAACCTGGAAAGGGGAGACACTGTACAATTCACCATGCAAAAGCCATATATCAAATATAAAATCATTTCTTCCAGTAGAAGCTGAGATATCTGTTACGAAAGTGTGAACGGACGGACAAACGGATGGACAAGGTGATTGCAATATAGCCCCCTCTCTACGAGTGGGGGTATAATATAGCCTCCACTCTATGAGTGGGGGTATAATATAGCCTCCACTCTATGAGTGGGGGTATAATAATGGTACGTCTGCACAGAGAAAAGTCAAGTGAAGGGTCACATGAATATGGGTGTATTATAATAAAACAAAAAAGAAGATTTTAGTGATGTTTCCACGAAATAATTTAAGAAAAGGTGGACTTTATACTAAACCGAATATTCTGTGTTAATTTATACTTTTAATATACATGTATTACTGTTGAAATGCTATTAAGGTAAAAAAAAACAACCAAATCATAAACATTATATGTTTAACTTAATTTGTATTAATGAGTGATTGTTGCTTAATGCAAACTCAGCAATTTTTTCAGCTATATAATGGTGAGAACAAGTTAATTTTCAATGAAATGATGATGAGGTTTGCTTTGTTCTAGACCCACATGCTTAGTGGGATTTTTAGACATGTCGCACCACTCTTGTTCAAATTCAAATTCCTTGATTATACATGTAGTTGAATTTCTTTCATAATGTCTCTCTCCATGATATAATGTGCTCATTCATATTACATTAAGCAATGAATTATTCAGTTTATAGCAATTTACAAATAAGACTTAGATGTGGGTCTTCCATGTTAGCACACCATAACAGAATACGACCACAAAATGTTTATGGTTGTACAGACTAGGTCCTACTTCCATATGCCAGGATTTATATATGTGCATAATATTTAGAATTGGATCCTATCCCTGAAAACATCTTGCAAATTCAACCAAACTGAACAAAAAAATCAGTGGACCAAGGTCATGTGACATATAACTGGCTGACAATGCCACTGTAGTTTGTGGCACAATAATGGCAACAATATGTCATATGGCTACAGAGAAACTGACATTATCAGAAAAACGTGACATTATTAATGTTTATTTATTCATACAAAATTCATTAGGATAGACAACTCTATCTTGTTAAAATAAATTTACCATCACCAAAGCATTAAAGCTTTTAATTATGCTTTGCACCTGTACAGAGCTGACCTTCACCAAAATCTAGAAACACCTGTGTTTACCTGTATTTACCTTAGGTTTAATCATTTTCTGTCTCGCTTCTTCGTGTATATTTGGGTCCCATGGTGTGTATCTAATAAGAAAATATATCGATCGTTTAAATCTCACATTTTTCTTTTTTTAAACATAGATGTCAATTTTCATTGAAATTTCTAAAATTCATCTGTCTTATGTGTTTCGATTGTATTTCAATATTTATGGCACTGTATGAAAGTTTGATACATTTAATCAAAATTCAAATATATTATTCAATGAGACTAGATGTGAGAAAAGGTCTAATTTGCTTACCAAAACAGAATAAAATAAATTTGAAGCAATGTTTGACAATATATCATTCAGATCAGTTCTATAGCTAGAGAAAACCACTAGCCATTAAATGCAAGACACTGACAAAATTTATAGGATAATGTAATATTAAATACATCTATCGAATTCACAACTGATAGGTACTGATTACATATGCAGATGTAAATTCAATTATAATACAATTGAGGGGGCCATCGTGGTCGTGATCGTATGGTAATTGGATTTACAACTACCTGAGCAATCAATGCCTATCACCACTAAAGTTGTGAGTTCGAACTCCGTTCATGGCAAGGTTTACTCAATACAACATTACGTGATAAAATTTGTCAGTGACTTGCGACAGGTTGGTGGTTTTCTCCGGATTCTCCGGTTTCCTTCACCATTATAACTGACTACCACGATATAACTGAAATATTGTTGAAAAAAGTGGCATTAAACACTATAAACCAAACCAACCTACGAATTCCACTTGGTATTGCCTTTGCCTAGGCAATAAAATAAATCATGTCATACTCCAATTGAACAATACAAATTTATGATGTCAAAATGGAAACTTTACCTAATAGTGTGAGGGTCATCAGACTTAACAGGCTCTTTTGACTTTTCTTTACTCAGTGCTACTGTGTCTGCAACTTTTTGTTTAAATAATTCTGTATCTTCTTCATATCTGAAATATAAAAGATAAATCCATTCTATAATGGGAGATAACTCTACCATACTTTAATTGAATAATAAGATATCAGACAAAGGGAGATAACTCCAAATCCTTGTTTTTAAGCAAATTCAAATACTTCATCAGTACTTATAAATAAACTAGAGACTCACCCGAGCCTGAATTGCTCACATAGTTATTCTTGCACTGTTTGAGTTCGAGCAGGATTTCAGTATCTAAGATATGAATTGTCTATCCCTGCCATGTTTTTTTACTGGAACAAGATTAAATGAGGAATCTTTGTAGAGGACCTCACACAAATTATTGGTAGTATGTTACAGGACTTCACATAAATTATTGGTACTATGTTACAGGACCTCACATAAATTATTGGTACTATGTTACAGGACTTCATATGAATTATTGGTACTATGTTACAATTCATTTCAATCTGCAGCTTTGGAGAAGATTTCTAAAGTTTCAGCCAAACAGAAACAAAAATTGCCAATAACAGTCAAGATTTTTGCTTGATCAAGACGATATGTGGAATCTTCGTACAAACTTAAAAAAACTTATTTGGACTTGTTGATTCATAGGAGAAGATTTTTTTTAAAAGTCTCAGCCAATCAGATACAAGAATTGCCAATGGTGGCCATAATTTTTTTAATGATCAAGACAAAATGAAGAATCTCTGTAGAGGATCTCCTCCATATCATTTCTATGAAGTAAAAAATCATGTTTACTTGTAGTTTCTGAGGCAAATTTTTTTTTAAATTTCAGCCAACCAGAAAAGAGGATTGCCAATGGGGTCCATGTTTTTGCCAGATCAAGATTAAATGAGGAATCTTTGCAGAGGATCTCACAAACATCATATGTACTAAGCTAAAAAGCATTTGGACTTGTGCTTTCAGAAGAGATATTTTTAAATATCAGCCAATAAAAAATTAGAATTGCCTATGGAGGTCATGTTTTCATCTAGATCCATATCAAACAAGATGAACTGTGAGCTAATGGCTCACTTATGATACCCCCGCTCTTCGGCAAACAGGAAGTAGGAATCTGAGGGTCAAAAAATGCTTCCCACGATATGGGGTACCTATATGAAGCTTGTGACCAAATATCAGATCTCTGCCATCAATAGTTGCTGAGAAAAATGTGACGAAAAATGTGCATATATGTTCAATGTGTATAAAAACCAAACAAGTCGGCAAACAGGAAGTAGGAATCTGACGGGTCCAAAAATGCTTCCCACAATATGGCATACCTATATGAAGCTTGTGACCAAATATCAGATTCCTGTCATCAATAGTTGCTTAGAAAAATGCGACGAAAAATGTGCATATACAAATGTATGTTAAATGTGTATAAAAATAAATGTGTATAAAAATCAACAAAATCGACAAACAGGAAGTAGGAATCTGATGGGTCCAAAAACGTTTCCCATCATATAGGGTACCTATATGAAGCTTGTGACCAAATATCAGATATCTGGCATCAATAGTTGCTGAGAAAAATGTGACGAAAAATGAGCATATATGTTCAATGTGTATAAAAACCAACTAAGTCGGCAAACAGGAAGTAGGAATCTGACGGGTCCAAAAACGCTACCCACAATATGGTATACCTATATGAAGCTTGTGACCAGATTTCTGCCATCAACAGTTACTGAGAAAAATGCGACGAAAAATATCTTGGACGGACGGACAGATGGACAGATGTAAAACAGTATACCCCCCCTCCCCCTTCGGGGAGCGGGGGTATAATGAGGAATTTCAGAGGAGGACCTCGTATATTGTTTCCAACTAACAAATCATTTGGGCTTCAGAGGAGAAGACTTTTCAAGTTTCAGTCAACCAGAAACTAGACAGCCATGTTTTAGGTCAGATCAAGCTGTAATAAGGAATTTTGTAGAGGATCTTACATTCATTACTTGTAACAAATAACAAATCATATGAATTTGTAGTTTCAGAGAAGATTTTTTTAAAAAGTTTTAGCCAATCAGAAACAAGAATTGACCATGGCAGCCATGTTTTTTTTATTGATCATGATGAAATGGGGAATTTTTGTACAGTATATATTAAACATCACTCCAGTAAAGCTTGGTTCCAATTGGCTCAACTCTATACAACCTTATGTGATAAAGTTTGTCAGTAACTTACTGTTGGTTTTCTCCGGTTTCCTCCATCAATAAAACTGACCGTCACGATATAAGTACAATATTGTTGAAAGTGGCTTTAAACATCATAACCCTAACCCTATTGGCTAAAAAGATTCTGAGGAAATGATCAAAATGGGAAATTTTAATGATAAGTGACTCCAAATGATGGCAATAGCTAACATGACCCTTTCAGTCAGGTGAACTAAAAATTAGCAGTAGAAACATATTTTATAAGAACAATTTTTTTTTTTTTAAATATAGTTGTTATCATGACTACTTACAAAACTGCAGCTTCTGGATTCCATGGTAATTTGGTATCTATTTTATAGAATGACAGTCTGGCAAACAATAACACTTGCCATATGTGATTATTACTTATCTTGGAACTGAAAATAGATAATATAGTGTAAAATAAAATCTTCAAAAGTAATATGTGTAGAAATAAATTAACATACCAAATTTCACTATACATGTACTTGCAAATATTATTTCCATACTTTTTTCAAATAATTCTTTATACAAATTTAAATACTTGTGTTATTACAAAATTAAGCTTGTAGAAATTGTCAAGCATGTGTTGAACAAAAACTAAGTGAAAATTACAATGTCAGTTTCTACTATAATCTTCTGTCAATCAAATCATAATTTGGATGATTTAACAAGTGCTGTTCCAATATTCTGTTAACTTGTTTTAACTAAAGATTACAATGTCAATTTCACTATTACATTTCCTGTCAATCAAATCGTGATTGGGTTGATCTACTCATAGCATATGCAAATTGTGTTGGGAGTTTCCTCAACTTTGTTAACTGCATCGATACAGTAAATTTTATTTTTATAAAAAAATGAGTCATGTATTTAAAGGGGTATAAACACACACTGACAGTATACATAGAAACACGACAAAATTTGCAAATTGTTTCGATAGGCAATTATATTTCATTTTCAACTTTCCTCCTAGACAAGTGGACATAAAAAACATTATGTCAAGCCCTGTGAAACTATTTTAAATAACTTATTTTCATTAGGAACAAATTTAAGTTTCAGCCAATTCCAATATAGCGATTTGAAGAAATTTTTAATTTTTAGCAATGTTGATCATCTTAGACGGAGCAATGGCCCTCATGTTCAATTTAGGAAGGGAAACATCCCTGTGTCAAGTGTGGTCTAAGTTGTTACGAGAACAAGATGGATATGTATAAAGCTTACAAATGGTAAACATTGTACCAGATGAGATTTAAAAATATATCATCAAAATGCAAGCAGGTCTATAAGAGTTGGTGTCCTGTAAGTATATCATATATATACAGTGCTCCCTCGGTCTATCGCCCCCCGTTTTATCGCCAAAATTCTCGTCTGTCCCGATTTCCCCCATTAAAAATCCCTCGTTATACTGCCAAACTCAGCTACCGCCATCCGCCACAGGTTTTCAGACACAAAAGTCGTAAAACCAATTTAAATTCCCCCGTTAGTACCGCCCACAACTACCCTTTGACAGCTGTGTATTAATAGGTAATTATGGAATGTCAAAACTGGTCATCGGACACGGTCATTGATCTCATAGTTGAGGGTCGGAACAGGTGATCAGTTGTTTTGATTAGAATAATTACCTGTAATGCTGTATTTACTTTTCTAGTGATTACATTTGTACTTTTAATCCTGAGTAAAATTTGTAATTTAATTAGTTGTCATAAAAATGTCGTGCTTGAAGAGAAAGCGTAATTAATTAGACGACAAACAAACACGTGTAATTATAAGTTATGCAAAGGAAAATCCAAAATTAGCATAACAACATATTGCCGATAATTTGACAATTAAATGGGATCTTCCAATAACCCCACAAATGAAGATGAACTGTGGCTGTCACGTGTTTATAATGACCTTAATGTCCCGAGCTACAAATGACGGTTCAAGAATTTGTCAACATTGACAAAGATCTGCAAACTGTACAGGACATTTCCGATGTGAATATAATTATTCTAATTTATTTATTTATTAAACATGTATTATTTATACTTATGTATTTGTACAAGTGCAAAATGCATGTCAGTCGAGTTGAAAGTTTATCTTTTCATATGATCACATAACTTCCGGTTTGCAATGTCCCTCAGTTTATCGCCAAACTCGTTATACCGCCAAACTACCGACTGCACAGAAGGTGGCAGTTTAACGAGGGAGCACTGTACTCATCTGGTACAATGTTTACCATTTATATTAAAATCTACTAACCTCCATTTTGGAAATGCTCTTTTTACATCAAGTTCTCCTGTAGTAGGATCTACTAAAGGATGAAAGACCGGAAAATCAAAGACTAGATTCTGTAATATAATAAAACAATACATTCATTTTAATACAACGTCATTTATTCTTATAGAACTTCTCATTATAAATGACTTCATTTTGTGCTTTTTTTCAACTACAAGTATTACATTTTGTTGTACATAACAGTTGATTATTTATTGTAATACACACTTCCAGCATATTGCTTTTGTACTGAGGTTGTGAGAACATTTTAAGTCCATTGGGTGGTGCACTTGATTTAAAATTATTTGATAAAATTTGTCAGTGAATGTGCAATCCCTAAGAAAACACTGAAGAATACAAATCTAGGACTTAGATTCTCTGCAGTTGTGTACAACCCTTCATAAAAGCATGTCTAGTGATTATCCCTGATGAAGCGAATACACAGCTCATCCTTCAGACAGGACATAAATGAGTGCCTAGCAGACAAAATACAACTTGCAGCAGCTCCTAAGTAATAGCTTGGTATGAGTCGTTGTTGATGGATGGTCGTTTTCTGACCTTATTTAATATACAGTGGAACCTGTCTAATCTGACACACCAAGGAACCAGGGAAATGCGTAGGATTGTACAGGATGTCAGAATACTCAGGTTTTATTTTAGTTAACAGAATTACATTGGGACAATCAATTTTTGTCAGATGTCACAGGATGTTGGAAAACGCAGGTGTCGGATTGCACAAGTTTCACTGTATATCCTTGTTTTCCTGTGGCAATCTTAATTTTCTCCCAATGTCCTACCACAGTGCCATTTTAATATTTAATCTTTCAAGATTTAACTGTAGCTGTGTACTTACAGGACAATCCCCATCAGGGAAGTTAGCTGGAATGGTTACTTTAAATCTAAAAACACCTTCCTGGTAAAGGCCCTGTCTGATAAACAAAATACCATACCAAACTGAAAATACATTGATCACATTGTTAGTCAATGACTTCCTATAGCTATATTGTAGGAATATCACATTGTATATATCAGAGATGAAAGTGCTCATTGATCAAAAAAGAGGAAACCCCCTATAGAGTGTCAGCATTCCTTCATTTTCAAGCTGTTTAGATCAAGTTTGACAAATTTTATTTCCTAACATTTTGCTCAAAAAGAGAAAATCCGCTAATCAGAGGAAAACTTTCATCTCTGATATATTAGCCTTTATGTAAGGTGATAATTTCCTATCATTATCACATTGTACTGAGCAGTATTGTTCTTATCTATCCATTTATCTAACTATAAAATACAATTTATAAAAATCTTAGCAAGGCAAAAATATGTAATCCTAATAATTATGGTTATAAAAAGTTTGTCAGTGACTTGTGACAGGTTGGTTGTTTTCTCTGGGGACTCCGGTTACCTCCATAAATAAAACTGACCGCCACAATATAACTGAAAAATTTATGAAAGTGGCATTAAACACCAAAACCATCACCTCCCCCTAATAATATAAAGAATATTATCATCCCTCCCTCATGATATTACAAATATTGTAAATTATCCGGGTAGGTTATATTTTCCCATTCTTGAGACGTTTGTGACCATGATCATATGGTAGTTGCAATATTTGCTTCACATCGCTGAGGATTGAGATTGACTCCTTGTTTCACCGTTGTATTCGAACTCCAAAATTGTCCAATCATAACACTTTATTTGGTAGTGTTTTTCGAAAACGAGTACAAAAATCCTACTCAAAAGTTGTATGACCGTAAAACCAGATCATGAAAAGCTAAATCTTACAAACACAATATACATATGCCTTAAATATATACCAAAAAGCTATATTAAACCAGAGGCCCACCTGGTAGTCATCATTATAAGTTGGTCGATTATTGGATGAAAAAACAAAAACAATCTATGCACTTCAGAGTTAGAATTAGGGTCCCATAGAACCAATTATAACAAGATGAACTGTGAGCTAATGCTCACCTATGATACCCCCGCTCTTTGGCAAACAGGAAATAGGAATCTGACGGGTCAAAAAATGCTTCCCACGATATGGGGTACCTATATGAAGCTTGTGACCAAATATCAGATTTCTACTATCAATAGTTGCTGAGAAAAATGTGACGACAAATTAGCATATATGTTCAATGTGTAGAAAAATCAACAAAGTCGGCAAACAGGAAGTAGGAATCTGATGCGTCCAAAAACGCTTCCCATGATAGGGGGTACCTATATGACGCTTGTGACCAAATATCAGATCTCTGTTATCAATAGTTGCTGAGAAAAATGTGACGAAAAATGTGCATATATGTTCAATGTGTATAAAGACCAACTAAGTCGGCAAACAGGAAGTAGGAATCTGACGGGTCCAAAAACGCTACCCACAATATGGTATACCTATATAATGCTTGTGACCAAATATCAGATTTCTGCCATCAACAGTTACTGAGAAAAATGCGACGAAAAATATCTTGGACGGATGGAAGGACGGACGGACAGAGGTAAAACAGTATACCCCCCTCCCCCTTCGAGGAGCGGGGGTATAAATATATCAGAAAAGCAGTTTTTAAGAAGATGTCTGGTTTACATTGTATACTAAAAATATAATAGTAAAATAAGACATTATCCCTACATGTAGTTACTACCAATATTTTACAGTATAAAGTCAATATCAGGTGCTAACTTCAAAGAGAAAATGGGAAAATTACTGCATTGATATATTTCTATTTGATTTTGGTTCGGGTCTGGGATTTTAATTTATTGCCAACTTTCAGCAAAACCGTTCGACTGAACATTGAACTTACTTAATGGTGAAAGAGCTGATGGCATTATATAGCACCCAGGAACTTTCTTTTGCATCAATAATTTACTGCAATTGAGAACAAAAACAATTAAAGTACATGTATTTAATGTAAATTTCATAAATCAAGTACTTTATGTATATCGTTTGGAGTCAACTGTTGATGAATGCATCCACATGGGTGAGCGAATGATTGTTGTTTAATACAAAATGAGCCATTTTTTCAGCTATATCATGGAGAGAACAAGCTACATTCAATAAAGATGATGATGTCTGTTTTATACTAGACCTTTAGGCCAAACAAAATAATATGTCTGTTTAGGGTTACATTGTAAAAAAATATATATGGTAAGTAGGTAGGTATTTTCATTTTATTATATTTTTTCATTGCGGTGTTCCGTCTTTTATTCTGTATTACTGTACACATTTCATGAAGTTTAAACTATCTTACCATGCTTTAGTGATGAAATATAGAAAAGCAAGTGTTAGTTTTATATTTCTTTTTTTTTCCATGTTATTATGATATTATCATTGATCCTTGAAGAAATTTCTTAATGAAAATTGTCTGTTTGTTTTGTGTTGCATATTTAATGTATTATTGCTGTTCTTTTTAATATAGTAATGATAAGACTCATAAATGAATACCGCCATAGAACTCCGAATGGAAGCCATCAATTGATCACAAGGTCTGTGATACATTTCATATAGTTCCGTCGAAAACATAAGTCTGTTTGGAATTGCCATCATCACAGATTTCTTGTCAATATGGGAACAGTTTTGAAACTTCAGCGCTAAAACGCTTGTAGCCTCCATGGCTGACGCCATCTTGGAATCGAAGCCGAGAAAACACTTTATTGGGTATTGGGTATCTTTATTGAATAATTATAGTCAAGCGTCTGTATGACTTTAATAAAACGAACACATATGCAATTGATTTTCGAAAATTGAAACTGGAAGTGAGATTTTTACTTTCACTTTCAGTTTCATAGATGAAAAATGAATAAAATGGTAAAGGGTTGGCACTAAAAATAGGGTCGGTCGGGTAACCCTAAACAAACATATTATTTTGTTTGGCCTTATAGTGCTAGCCCAATGAAAGAACAGTCTGCGGGTAGACATGTTGCTTTACTCGGACACATTCCTCTGATTCCCAGCCAAGCAGTCTTTGCTCTTACCCCTAAAGCTGCATTCTTAGCGGAGAAGCAGCAAATACCAATTTTAAAGTCTTTGGTTTGACCCATGATCTACTACATTAAACACAGACAATGACGGACATCGAGATCCCTAACTGCTGGCTCTACTACAGAGGTGACACAAAAACATGCTAATAATGTCCAATATAAAAATTATTTTATATTTTGATTTTGTTTGTCGAAAGTTTCATTGTAATATCAAGAAATTAAATTGATCCATTTCCATGTACATGTACATACATTTTATGAAACAAAGAAACTGCAGATGAAAATCTATTTAATGTAGCCTTTTACATCAGGCACCTTTGTCATCCAGTGTTGCTAATCACTGTTTAAAATAATTCTTTTATTCGTCAACTTACTATTCTGCCATCAGTGAGTATTCCAATTTGAAATTTTCAAAGCCATGTATGCCGCTTTTGATGTGTTTTTGTGTACCCGCCATATCTTCCTCAGAATCTGGAATTGATGGCAACTGCTTCCTTCCCTCCTTTGAGCCTTCCTTTGTCCTGCTTACATCAGAATGGGTTGATTCATCTGTCTGTAAAAATCACAGGATTTGTAAATATGAAATTATTTATATACAGTCAAATCTGGCCAAGCAATTACCTCTATTAAGCAGTCACTTGTATTAAAAGGTCACATTTTTTTTGTCCTGTCATAGAAAATTTTACATGAACTGAACCTCTTTTAAGAGGTCATCTGTCCTGGAAGACCACTTTTACGTTGTCCCAAAGGTGACCTCTTGCTACAGCTTTGACTGTAATATATTCTATTAATATTGAAGAATGATAATAGACATTTTCTACACATTAAAATATTGTAACATGATAATTTTTTAATAAGTAAGAAATGATATGGATTTAAAGGAACATGAAAGAATATATATCCAACTTTACACTCAGAAACAAATTAAAGTGAAGGAACAGTGCTTTTATTGCTGTTCTGCAATTCACAGTCACAGTAGGGTCTTCAAAAATGAGCATGACTCATTACATACCCTAAAATGAGTGTTAAACAGCCCCTAGCCTACAGTTAAGAGGTACTTTTTACTTCTGGCCATAAATGCTAACTCAGAACATCTTTGTTATTTTAATATTATTTGGTGTATAGAATTTTAATTCCCAGATTCTAGGTCATTGACATGAGAACAAACTACAGGCGAAGTAATCTTGCAAAGAGTACCCTGATCATGCTTTTAGGGTTAGGTTATTGTGTTTAACGCCACTTTCAACAATATTCCAGTTATAACGTGGCGGTCAGTTTTATTGGTGGAGGAAACCGGAGTACTTTAGAAAACCACCTACCTGCCATAAGTCACTGACAAACTTTATCACATAATGCTGTATCAAGTGCACCTCGCACGAGTTAGTGGTGATAGGCACTGATTGCATAGGTAGTGATAAATCCAACTACCATACGATCACACCCAAGACGGCTCCCATTGTCAAGGGGGGAGTTACTTAATATAAATGAGACAAACGATTTTTTGTTCTTCTTCATCAGCGTCTAAAAATGATTTAAATCTGAATTTAAAAAACAAAATCTGCATCAACAAATAACTTCTTAAAATAATATTTCTATTTATACTTTAATTTTCATATAGCATATGCACCCCCTGGTGGCAGATAGGGAGTCCTCTCAATGAGGTTGTGAGGTTATAATGAAGAAAGCCTGTGGATGAACGTGTTTGGAGAGTGCCACGCTAAAGACCTCTTTTGTAGATTTTGAAAAAAGAGCAGGTGATACAAAAGAATAAATTTTCATCCCTACCCAACTCTCCATTCCTTATCAGTGGCAGTCAAAAGTCGTTGACCTGGTTAACCCATCCCTTCCCTCATTTCTATATAGTTTTTATATAATACTGAACTTGTTCTCGTCCTGAATATAGCTGAAATACTGCTCGCTGGACATTAAGTTATTATCAATCAATCAATCAACCATATAATTTATATTGCATTTTTTTTTTTTTAAATACATTTGCTGAAGCAATATATGACAAGGTTTTGAGTTTGAGGTGTGAAGGGGGGAGTGGCTCAAGTGATGATGGGTTGGATTGTACCAGTATACTGTTACAAGGTATCTCTCCCTCGTGGCCACGATAAATGTGACTAAAACTTAACCCATGGTCTATACACAATGAGAAACCAAAGAGAAATTAATATCAATCTAAAACTTTATCTCTTAAAATTAATGTTCAACCATTTTAAATTATTATTTACAACTTGAACTATGGTCACTTATAGAAATATAATTCTAGCCTTCTGTTTGTCATGCATAATTTTTCACATGTTAAATTCTGCTTAAAGAAAAATAAAAAATACTAAATATTGTCATGACACACCATGACCAAAAATATTATGAAATCCTGTGAGGTACATAAAAAGCTTAAATAAATATTGAAAATTGCATTACCTATAGATATTCCATTTCTAAATAATAATAACCTGCAATTAATTATTTTTAAAATATGATACATACACGTACATGCAAAGAATACATATTTCACAGCCTTCCTTAATAAAAATGTGAAGACTTTCCCTATTTACCATCAAGTTTTAAAGAACATACTGTACATTAAAAACAAGATTTTTATTACATTTCTCCATCTTAGTCCTCGGGACTCTTATAATTATTTAATTGGAACAACCTCAGGCTGCATGTTCTTACCGAACTTAGATCATGTTGTGAAATTCTGACATGATCATGGATATCTTTATTATGTCTTAGAGAAGCCGAAGATGTCTTTAAATTTTTGGCAGACGACACAGGATTTGTAAGATTTGGAAGACTATTTTCACTGTTAGCACTTTTCATTGTTAAATAACCATCATCTATAGAAGAAAGAGAATTTTCCATATTTCTAGCCGATCGCGAACTCAACATGGATTCCTGTCCATTGCCTTTTAAATAACGATTCCTAGTAGTCCACATTAAATTCATGATCACTTTGTCATCCATTCCGTGAATTCTCCAAGAAAGAGTCTGATTTTCTTTCATTGCCGAGTTTAGAACCTCAATTAAAGTTTTGGGTAATGATTCCATATTTAAACTGAATAGTGTAATTTTGAAAATATACTAAATTAATTCCATACAAAATAATTGTTTAGAAAAGTTTCAAAGACATTTTATAATGAATTAAATCACAATTAAATCCATTTTCTAATTGAAAACTCAATGTTTTCCTTTAATTTCACATCATCAAATAATCTTTTTCAAAATAAACTAAAATTGTAATGATCATTTCAAAAATTCCTTTGTTTGTATATTTACTTGTTTTCTTATATCACAAATATTTTGTTTTAACACGTTTTAAACAATTACAAAAAAAAATCTTAAAGAATGAATTCGATTTTTTCTGGTTTTTAATTTCATTGTTTTCAAAGTAAAGAGGTCTTTAACGAGAAAGATCGATCTTAAGTTACAATCTAGTAAACTATCAACTAATTGGTATTTAACTTTAACAAGCCTAAGTCATTACTTTAACTAGCTACAATGTAAGTCATTATCACTTAGAATACAGTGTTTTCTAGTCATTTCCATTCCAGCGAAAAATCCGGTATTTTCGTTTATTGATCATATGGATTGATGTAAACATTGAGTTTGGTTAATAACACTTGACATACAGAGACATGCAATGATAGTACATTTGAAAACAAATAATTTAAGTTTGTGTTTAAATCATGAATATTTAAAATCTGTACTTCAAAAAAATATTTTAAAATAATCACAGAAAACTACATACGTTCTCGCTTCTGTTGGTAAAAATATCATCAAAATCGAATGAGAATTGACTATGGAATAATGTTTTGAAAAATTGTGGTTTTATATGAAATATACAGTAAATAATTACAATGACCAAATACTTTTTGCACGTCTCTGTAATTGTAAATAAAACGTGTTTTACACTAATGTGGATAGGCCCAAGCCTTCAAAGGATTGGTGCTGTGTCCCACAGTGTAAATTGGATGGATTTATACATGGGAAATATGCATATATGAGCAATGTAAATACACAAATCAAGGCCAAAAAACAAAAATGAAATCCATAATCTTATTTTTTTTTAGCAACTACATTTATAAGCATGCAAATGTAATAATAAAAAAACATTTAATATACTTTGTTTATTTAAAATAAACATTTAACATCTAACTGATTACAGTCCCAGGCCTGTAGGCAAGATTTGTATGTAGGGATTACATTTTTCAGTGTTATTGTCCTCAAGTTTGGTTCAATTATTTCAAAATTAAATTCCTTATTTTTCAAATATTATATTTATGATGAATCTTCATGAAACTTGCTATGAAGTCCTTCATGGACAAAATATTATACAACTGTACCTATTTTGCAAACTAATTTGTAAGTCTTTACTTGTTTTGTCAAAGAAAAACATTTGGAAAATTCTGAACAGATATCTCATGTTTGGGAGGGTATTTGCGAAAAATACCAGCCGAGAGACAAAACATTTCCCGATCCGAAAGGCACAAATACCCTTCCTAATATGATATATCTGTTTAATTACACTGAATATTATTTACATCGGAACACTTCCTGGTTTCAAATTTGATTAATCACGTTACCTTACATATAAAGGCCAATAATCTTCAGTAGTGAAGGACGGCCAGAAATGTAAAGAAGAAGAAGAAGAAATATTCCAAATGAATTTGGCGGTTTGAGGCACGCGGGGGTAAAAAAGTGAAATACGTTTTCGCAAATACCACGGCACAGAGGCAAAAAAAGTTAAATCCTCATGCAAATACCCCGGCAGCGGTAAAAATGAACGAAAATTAATCCTAAATATGAAAATACACCCGCTATTAACCAATCAAAATCCAGGATTCTTATATAAGGTGTAATTAAATAAAATAGGACCATAATTAAGTAATACAATACAATGAGAATCTATTATTTATTCGCTACTGATTAAAAATAGAAAAAAAAATCTTTCCTACATATACTTTGCATCCAATGTTTGTATTCCACAGCAATGGTCATACACATTTTCTGTGGTAAATTTGGACAACTTTACATAAACTAACATTAACAAACATACTAAGAAATTATGAGTGAGTGTGTTGCTTCTTGCCAATTGAGCAATTTATCAGTTATATCATTGCGAGAACTAATTACATTCGATGAGATGATGATGATGATCTCCGCTTTGTACTAGACCAACACACTGAGTTGGATTTTTTAAAATATTGCTAGCTCACTGAACAACAGTCTGCTGGTAGACATGTCACTCTACTCAGACACATTATCCTGATTTCAAGCTAATCAGTCTTGCAGCAAATAACAATTTTATAGTCTTTGGTTTGACCAGACAAGTGTTTGAACTTACCACACTCGAAGCGAGCATGCTAACCATTATAACACTGATGCAGTCATAAGAAAAATAGGTTGCTTTTGATTCTGCAGGTAGAGATTATACTAACTTTTACAATAAAAATGACGAAAATGTTATTTGTTCTGTGGAAACATGCATAACATATATAACAGTTAAACACATGATACTACAGCGTAATGTAATGCAATTGGGGAAATAAAATAAAAATATTAGAAAAATAAATGTTTTCTTATAATAAACATGTGAAAATAAACCCACAAAAGGTCAATAAACTCTCTTCATGATAACCACAGTACAAAAATTAGGGATAAGAAAAAGCACCACTTTTGTGTGTGAAAAGAGCATGTCATTGCCATATTTGAACAGGTGTATTTACACTCAAATTTTTCCTTCAAACTCACTTTAAAACGTTCCCTATGTGCCTGTTTCTAACATTAATTTGACAGTCCAACCAACTCACTTCCAATATTTGATGGACCCATAAAACATTTTTAATGATGTGCTTAGACTGTTAAATGTTGTGTTTGATACGGGAACACAGGTAAAAGCTTAAAGAGAATTTGAAGGAACAATTTGAATGTATTAGTACCTTTAATTTGACATCAATCTAAGGGAAATTATCATATTAAAAATGCCTGATTGTAACACTCCAGTTATAATGAAAGTACCACCACTGCACAACATACACTATGAAAAGAAAGATTAAACAGTGATGGTTATCAATTCTACCAATATCAACAAAATGAACTATCACCTATCATCTTAACTGAACTCACTAAACACAAAAAAGACCACAACATATGATGTTAGAAATCCAGGTCCTAGCTTGGGACAGGCAGAGAAATGTGGCAGGGTTGAACTGGTTAATGGGATCCCAACCATCCCCTCTTGATAACTGGATCTCCAATTGTAATACAGATATATATATATATATATTATATATTATAGAAACATTGTAATACAGATATATATATATTATATATTATAGAAACATTGTAATACAGATATATATATATTATATATTATAGAAACATTGTAATACAGATATATATATATTATATATTATAGAAACATTGTAATACAGATATATATATATTATATATTATAGAAACATTGTAATACAGATATATATATATTATAGAAACATTGTAATACAGATATATATATATTATATATTATAGAAACATTGTAATACAGATATATATATATTATATATTATAGAAACATTGTAATACAGATATATATATATTATATATTATAGAAACAAACGATAAAAAACCTGTACAGATTCACCTCCACTCAAAACTACATTATTACTATCACAAAAATGAACGACAACATAAACATGGACAGTACGATAGCAGGGTCAATGAATTCTTGTAGTTAACTGAGTATGGCTAAGACTAAGAGTGTGAAATCTGTTCGTTATAGACCATTACTCTTTAGTCAAAAATAAATATACTGGTAGTGGCAACACTGAAATATAATACACACAATGCATTTTCAACAGAAAATTCAGAATTGTCAAGGAATATCACATTCATGCCATATTTTTTTATGATCACAAACCAACTCACTTACAAACTAGCAAAACATTGAGTTCAAAAATGCATACAATAACTACAAATATTTATAAAAGAATTATAAATACTTACTATAGTTGAACAAGCCATGTTAAAAGTAAATACAAATAATTTTTTATAAATTCTTATGACATAACGGGTATTTTCAATACTTTTTCATTATTAATTACATGCATATCTAACTAGCGTATCTTTAGAATATACACAAAGTGTACTCACTGGTAGTTATGATATTAACGAAAAGTCAATTACATGTAATTACATCTTTTAAATCTGCTAGTATTTCATAACATATTTAAATTTGAATTGCTAAAGGAAATATTTAATTTAATGTAATCAACTATACTTTTTAGTTAATTTAATTCGTATGGCATTTAATTGGACAGATGTATAATTATGATGTACTGGCAATTCAACTGTTTTTGCAAGTCATATAATTATATCACAAGAAATTTCATTGGTGAGAGTGGCATTGGTGTTCCACTTCTGTCTTTTATGTAAAATGAAATTTAGTGTCCAATGTCTTGTTTCGGAATAATAAACAAAAAATCTGAAAACTGTTAAACATGTTTTCCAAAGCAGTTGATGTTCGTGTCCATTCCAGAGCAACCCCATATTTAAGTGAGTTTCATGTTTCTCCAATCTAATTAAAATTAGCTCTACGCACTTGCTCCCTATTTTCTATCGGTTTTTTCTACACATGCGGCGACCAAAAAAAAACCCGATAGAAAATATGGAGCAAGTGCGTAGAGCTAATTTTAATTAGATTCATGATGTTGCTCAATCTTAGTTTTCTGTGTAAGTGTTTTTGTTTACAATTGTTTGAATTTTTGTCCTTTTTCATTTTGCCATGCATTTGTCTTGTCTGTACTTCTTTGATTTACAGCTTCTGATTAATCTTGGTATCTTAAAACTTTTCTTACATGTATTATTTGGAAAGTAATTAGGATACACCAATACAAGTAATCAGTCCTCGAAATGAAAATTAGAATTTACTAGTCTGAATCAAATTATTTGAATCTATTTTATAAATATGTTTAAATAAAACTAAAAAATTTACTGGTTTGAACAAAATTTTACTGGTCTGAAGCCAGAGGACCGTGCTCATTGTGAGGACTAAGTAATCTCAGTTCTTGGAATGTATGGTTTACTAGTAAGTCATAACCATACACAGATTTAACTGTAAAAATCTGTTAAATGTCTCATGCTGAGTGGTAATAATCTTACAACACAATATTTATATATTTTTCACAGGTTAGGGTCTCAAAATTAAACCCATTATGGAATACTCGAGGGACATATTTATCTGCGATAATTAATTCTTGTGCCTTTAGCCGTTTACATATTATTGATAATTAAAAGATGGATTTAACCTTTTAACATAATTGCATTAGCATTAGGGATCATGACCGTTTAAATGGATTTTCTTGCTATTCTACCATTCAACATAGTTGTGGTATAGTTGGTTTTGTTCAAGGGGAATTCGTCTTTATTACTTTTCGTAATGGTATGCAAGACCTCCTTTAAAGTGGTCTCTCTCTTAAGGACAAATCTTAAACTTGAAATACTGACAGTTGCTCTTAACTACCTGTTTGGTATTTAAGAAATAAATCATGGAAGTCAGAATGTGTTGGGAGTTTTAACATGGATTGGCGCATATTAGTATTTCATCCCGAGCCAGGGGCGAGGGATAAAATTTACTTCCATGATTTATTTCGATTCTGATATGTCTAAGAGTACAAATACGGTAGTATATTTTGATTGGAAGACAGTAACTTATATTTACGTTTGCGGAAAATGTCCCACACAATTTATGCTGCCAATGGAAAAGTCAGTCACATTCACCGCCACATGTGCGAATGAGATTATACAAGGCGAAAGAAGGACGCCATATTAGAATTCATATTATACATACCTCTATCAATTTTAATTACATGTACCAGTAAAAAAAACATGTGTATCTAAAGTATTAACAATAGTTTTATCTAAAAATACCCATTAGAATCCTGTTTTACTGTTTACATGTTCTATACAGTTAAACCTGTATTAAGAGGTCACCTTTGGGACAAAGAAAAAGTGGCCTTATATAAGACAGACTACCTCTTAAAAGAGGTTCAATTCATATGAAATTGTCTATGACAGGACAAGTAAAAGGTGACCTTTTAATACAGGTGACTGTAAAGGTGACCAATGGGCAGGTTTTACTGTAAATACCAAATCATTATAAACGGTAATGTTATACAATGTAAGTTCTAAAATTTTTTTTTACCATAAAATAAAAATATATATTTATATGTGTGACTATTTTATTATTAAATGATTTAATAATACTGATTTATGTCATATGTTGTGTTTTTTTTTATGCTCAATGATTTGAGGTAAGATGTGATTAATTGTTTTGTTGATATTGGTGGAGTTGTTGACCAACAATGTTTAAATTTTCTTTTAATGTTTAATAAGCCAACTAATTAATATAATAATCATAACCAAATGGCTATGAAAAGAGTTTTTAGATTATATTAGTGATAGATAGATACATGATCAGTGATTTAGGACTATTTAATATAACTCCAACCCAGTCATGCCAAAAACATTTATAATGCTTAAGCTTGAATATTCCCATTTTCCCTTTATTCCCTTGGTAAATGAAAAAAACCAACTATCAATTCAAAGACAAAAATAAATATCTGTCCAAACTAAAAAAAAACCATATCCCTCTCCTCTCTGATATAAAAAAAAAAAGAGTTTGTCTCTTACACAAGTTTCTTGTACAGTCCTTGAAATGAAAATTTTAATTTACTGGTCCAAATCAAATTCTTGAATTAATTTTAATAGAGTTCTAAGTAAACGCTGAAAAAATTACTGGTCCGAACAAAGATTTACTGGTCTTGGGCCAGAGGACCGGTGCTCATTGTGAGGACTGTTGTATTTTCAGGGTTTAATTAAGACACAGACAGGCTTCAGTGATTAAGTAAGATGTATTTTATCCACTGTTAACATCTGTTATAATTACTATTTCATTCTTACCTGTACATCAATTTCTGACATAACAGCTAGGTATCGACAGGTAACTCTTCCATTAAAACTTTACATCATTTCTATTTATATCTGTAATGAAAGATGAATCAAATTGTAAAAATCGAAATATTTGACATTTGGTAGAACTAAACCAAGTTCTTTTTATCCTCTAAAAGAAGGATCATCTAAAACATTTATCGGTAAAAACCAATGGACTCTGATAGACTGATACTGAAAATTATTGGTCAGTGGAACGTCAAATTCATTATCACATTACCGATAAAAACAATAACTCCAGTTTTGAAGATCTCGACAAAGTGATAATGTTTGTCTTAACTTTCAAAACTGTCGTAATGCTATATAAAACACTCAACAACTATTTTTAAAGAATAGGTACAATGGAGAGATGGTGCTTAACTCAACTCTCTGGAATATAGCGGTGGTTATAAGAACCAACTACATAGGTACATGTAGATGACCTATTATTCTGATTGAGGTGAGAGATGGTCGTTCGTTTTATTGCTATTGGTTGAAATGTTGATCATCATTGTTTAAACTTTCTTTTCATAATACCATTAAGATCACGACCCTGTGTATACAGTACATTATATATACATATGGACAGGAGAATATCATTTCATAGAAGAATTGTGTACTTGTATTTTTCGTCAATGTTAAAACCTAGCTTGTATTTTCATCTAACTTGGTAAAATTAAAAATATTACACAAAACATTGAATACAACGTTATACTTAATATCAGCCATTAAAAGATAATGGTACGGAAAATAAAGATATTTCTTCTTCCCTTTTGTAGCTGAATTGTTATCAAAACACACAATTTGACTTCAGGTCATGCAGGTAATTGCTTAATGAAACAAGCAAAATGCAGCGGTTTGATTTATGATGTACATTTTTAACACAAGTCACTGACAAACTTTATCACATATTAATGTTGTATCGAGTACACCTCGCCTGAGAGGAGCGGGATTTGAACTAATAACGTTAGTGGTGATAGGCACTGATTGCATAGGTAGCTGTAAATCCAACTACCATTACGATCACGACACCCATAAAATGTAGTTAGAAATTCTGATAAATGTACGTACTGGTATGAAGTTTTATGTCAAGTCACTACTTCAAAAATATGGCTTTGCCAGATCAACAATTCTGTTGATTGATTTTTGGTGCTTAATGCCACTTTCAGCAATATTTCAGCTATATCATGGCGACCAGTTTTAGTGGTGGAAGATGATGGATTACCTGAAGAGAACCACCGACCATGGGAAAGTAACTGGTAAACTTTATCACTTGCGGCTGCGAGTTGAGTGCACCCTTTTTTGTAATTTACAAAGCCGGGCGCGAACCCACGCCACGCCGTATTGGTGATAGGCTTGTATGAGTTGTTAGGTAATCCAACTACCAAACTCACTGAGCCACCCTGGGCCTCTTTGCCAGATCTACAATTCTGTGGTTATAAGAGTACAATATAAAAAATTAACATACATATAGTAAGCTAACCATTTAAACTTGACAAGATTAAATTTACAAATATTAAAATGTATATTTATATACATGTACCATTCAAGTAGAAACTGCTTTAATATTCCTACATACTGTACATCGATCAAAACACAACAAAAGAAAATTATAAAATACATCGTTTGTACATCAAATATGCACTACATAGACATAAAAAAGAACAACATCATTGATCAAAAGTAAAACTGTGGCAAAAACATCACAAACATTACACCAAACATACTTCCCTTTAAGGCATTTAGAAAATCAGTCGTAAAAACAATAACATAGATACACCAATGGCCACCTTCTATTTTACATTAATTAACCATCACAGGTTCTCTTTTCAAACAATGTCAAGCTTCAGGCAAGCATAGTAGTAATATTCAATACACATTTAAAATATCACAGATTTATTATTCACCATGTCATTTCCCTGATACGATCTTCATTGACCATAAAAATAAAGTCCATTATAAAAACATTCAAACAAAAACATGGCAGACGGCATTCAATTATAAATTTTCAAAGGAACCTTTCATTATGTAAACATTATTTATAATAAGTAATGAAAAAGTTATTATATATATATAATTGTAAGATTCGTTGGATAAAATATTGGAATATTTCAGTCTCTAAAGATTAAAGACAGTAAGCAGTCTTTTAAATCATACAAATGAAAACCCACCATATTACACATAATTTGTAACATTATAGTACCCTGAGAAAACCACTGACCTGCCGCAAGCCACTGTCAAACTTTATCACATAATATTGTACACCTCTCCATGAGCGGGATATGAATTCTCAACTTTAGTGGTGATAGCTAGGCACTGATTGCATAGGTATTTGAAAATCTAACTACCATATGATCACGATCACGACGGCCCCTAAACTTTATATGAATAATACAGATAAATCACCAAAAATATTAAATTATGGTTTAATTTTCAATTGGCCTGCCGAAATCTTGGATTGCAAACACTTACAAGCTCTTAATTTCGAAAACCACTTTACTATTCAGTACCTCAGGATTTTTTAGACTCATCGCTGATTGGTTGGTTGATACATTACACTTTACATATGACCCCAAATGACCCATATGGGATGTTGTTACAGTCTGTGCCAAAAGCATTTTGACAAACTAGCCCGAACAGCATTTCATTAAATTTTTTTTTTATTTGATTAAGCAAATTTTATACAATTTTTACTACACTGAGGCATAGGGATAATGGTTTTTGGCACATGCTGTTGATAGATGATATATATTGATAGTGGATTGCCAAAAAGAAAAACTTATAAAAGAAAAGATCCAACAAATATTTAATTTTATATAGATTACATGTCTCTCTGTCTGCTGGATAAAAGAAATATCTAACTTTATCTAACTATAGTATAACACTGGTTATAGTGGATAAGATTTAATTACAATATATAGCTGAAAAATTGCTGAGTCACATAGACTTTTACATACAAGGATGGTTCTGTTTTTAGTGCAGGTAGCCACCCTGGATAGAGGGCAGGACTAGTAGTACTTTATGTACAATTTTGAAATTTATCACAATTATATGTCATGATAAATATATGATTTTTCTCAATATTCTAGTCATACATGTATATTCTCATTAAAATTTGAAATTTTATTTTTATCTGTTACTGTAGGTATAGATTTGTATATATAAAATAACATTTGAGAAAATCGAAGGGGCAATCCAAAGACACTGGCAACGTTGGGTACACAAGACACAGGATGAAGACAAACAAAACAATAAAACACAACACAGAAAACTAAAAAGATGAGCAGCACGGAACTCACTAAAACCAGAGGTGAACCCAGGTGTGTGTGAAGGGTAAGGAGTTCCTGCTTCTTATAATATATTTCTCACTCTTAAAATTAAATTCAGCAGGAAATCTATAAAATAGACTTAGACATTTATAATTAATTATAAACTTTGAAGAACTATATACATGTATATGTAGCTAGCTATGTGCTCCCATGAATAAAATGTACTCATTTCATTAAAAGTTGAAATCATGTAATAAAATGAGAACAAAAAATACTGCATGACCAGAATTGTTCCAAAATTCAATCGAAAAATCCCCAGAAACAGAGACGAAATTGATACATCTAAACACACATACACAAGTCTGACCTGTCACCAGAAACAGAGACGAAACTGATACATCTAAACACACATACACAAGTCTGACCTGTCACCAGAAACAGAGGCGAAATTGATACATCTAAACACACATACACAAGTCTGACCTGTCACCAGAAACAGAGGCGAAATTGATACATCTAAACACACATACACAAGTCTGACCTGTCACCAGAAACAGAGACGAAATTGATACATCTAAACACACATACACAAGTCTGACCTGTCACCAGAAACAGAGGCGAAATTGATACATCTAAACACACATACACAAGTCTGACTTGTCACCAGAAACAGAGGCAAAATTGATACATCTAAACACACATACACAAGTCTGACTTGTCACCAGAAACAGAGGCGAAATTGATACATCTAAACACACATACACAAGTCTGACCTGTCACCAGAAACAGAGGCGAAATTGATACATCTAAACACACATACACAAGTCTGACCTGTCACCAGAAACAGAGACGAAATTGATACATCTAAACACACATACACAAGTCTGATCTGTCACCAGAAACAGAGGTGAAATTGATACATCTAAACACACATACACAAGTCTGACCTGTCACCAGAAACAGAGGCGAAATTGATACATCTAAACACACATACACAAGTCTGACCTGTCACCAGAAACAGAGGCGAAATTGATACATCTAAACACACATACACAAGTCTGACCTGTCACCAGAAACAGAGGCGAAATTGATACATCTAAATACACATACACAAGTCTGACCTGTCACTTTCTAGACTTGGCTTAGACACTTAAATAAAGTGGTGGGGTTAAGCTAGTTCTATGGATCCAAACTTTTACCTCTTAGCAAAATAATGTAAATGATTTAATACAAATTTAGACAATACATGTACATGTATCAAATACATACATGTATATATGTGTACCTATTCTTTGGGCCACTTCATAATAATATAACAACAATACCAAAGTTAAGCCCGGTATACACGATGCAAGTTTTGCATCCAAGTCTCCATTCAAGTTTTTTGATCGTGTATACCATACAAGAAACTTGAATCAAAAAACTTGAACGGACCTGGATGGAATAGAAATGCATCCTATTTTTTTTCAACTTGGATGGAACTTGGATGGAGATTGACCAATCAGAAGACAGAATCCTTATCAGCATCAATTTGTGAATGTAAATAATAACAACTACACGTGTTGGCGGGAAAAGAGGAAACTCCAAAATGCAGGAAAAAGACAGTTACATGGACTAATGAAATGATTGAAGATCTAATAGACTTCATAGAAATACATCCCATCGTTGCCTTCGAAGCCATTTACGAGCCCATGTTGACCTCTTTTCGGAGCTTAATCTCCTTCGCAGTACAATTGTACATAATAATGCAATACAAAGGGCAGCACCCTCCTCTGCTCCCAAAAATGCCATTTTGTTTGTTGTATCTCCCACCAAAACTTGTGTATTCATCAAAATTTCTTGCATCGTGTATACACAAACTTGAATTCAAGTTTTCTTGATCCAAGTTTTCTTGAATGCAAAACTGGTATCGTGTATACCGGGCTTTAGACTTTCCTGTATAAGACACTCTACCTGTATTACTAGTATTATAGATCTGTGAAGGTCTTCAATTAAATATATTAAAATAATACTTACCAACACAAAATATCCAGCATGACAGAAATGTATATTTTTCTTCACACTACGACACTAGCTACATTTCAGTGGCTATCACAATGAATCTTATATCACAAATAAAATATGATCTCCATTCCCAAATATAAACATACTATGTACAGTATTCACAATGAATCTTATATGTCACAAATAAAATATGATCTCTGTAAATATATTACGTACTGTATTTAAAAAAAAAAAATATTGACCTTTGACATTCGAACAATAAATTAATATCCATAAAAAAAATCTATATCAATGTTTAAATCGACCTACATGTACAATGTATGATACATATATCACTCTCTATGTCACTATCAGTATAATTATAATATTGATATTTCTCTCATTCAGGATGTATACAATTTCCACTGATCTGCCCACTATTTAAATAGTAAATTACTATATTATTGTTATTTTCAATATTGACATGGGTCGGTCATAACAATATTGTGGAATGTACACTTCTATATAATATATCTAACTATATATCACATCCACTTATTTATTACGTGTTTACATGACATGTCGACTTACGACATCTTTATGCTTATGACATAATATTGACTAACAACATTTAAATTTGTAAAAGTTTATTAATCTTATTATTACCTATAGCTATAAAACACTAAATCAAATCTTGACACAGTCCTCAAAATTAAAATTCTTGAATTTATTTTGATATACATGTAGTTCTAAATAAAAACTGAAAAATTTACTGATCCGAACAAAATTTTACTGGTGCTTCATCGTGGTGACGACTGTGTGACAAATTGATTATTGAGCTTTGAAAAAGCTACAAGTAACTCAAATTGGATGAAAATAATAAAAATCTAACACAATCCACCAACAAGCAGATTGGTCCAGAAAGCATCCGCTTGTATTTTTAGATTATGGAATAAAATTTTCACTTGTAATAATTTCGTCAGTACAAATTTAGAAAATTGCTGCGATTCTTTTGTCTCAACAAATTATTATTTTACTAAAACCTCATTCACTCATATTTATGCATTTTCAAACTTGTTACAATTGCTTTGCCAATAACTAAAAAACAAAAATTATTTAATTTGCAAGAAAGGAGACTTTCAAAAAGAAACAAGGTGACTTTTAAATAAGCTTCTGGGCCGAAAGGAGACGACTTCAGCTGCACCAATGAGAGAATTTTGCCGACTTCGCCTGGTTTGGTGAGCCCTGAATGGGAGTATTGACTGATCTACTGATAAATCAGATAATTATGGTAATATAAAATTTGAGTATCACTTTAAAGTAGGTGAATTTACATAAAGTTCTTTCTTCAAGCTTTGACAGGATGAACACTGGAAGTTTGAAGAAGGACATATAATACACTTGTTATACTATATTTGAAAAGATTTCACTCACTTGGTGATAGGTTGTATATTCTCAATTTCTGGTCAAATTGTTTCGTTCATTATAGAAATATATATTTTTTTATAACACAGCTGTTAAAAGACAAAACACATATGGTATGTTTTGAAGAAAAAACATCTGTTCAGCACCACCTAATTAGGTGGCACATGATAATTGCTTCACCTTAGATGTAGGTGATTATTGGTGAAAGTTTGGTTTGGTTTTTATGGTGTTTAAAATGCCACTTTCAACAATATTTCAGTTATATCGTGGCAGTAAGTTTTATTGGTGGAGGAAACCGGAGTACCCAGAGAAAACCACCGACCTGTCGCAAGTAACTGACAATCTATATCACATAATGTTGCATGGAGTACACCTCACCATGAACATGGTTCGAACTCACAATTTTAGTGGTGATAGGCACTGATTGCACAGGTAGTTGTTAATCCAACTACCATACAATCATGACCATGATGGCCCTGAGGGAAGTAAAATCTCTTTGTTTCTAAAGCTAGGCATATAATTCCTAATAACTGATATTGTCATTAAATGTTCTACTTTTTTTCATTCAATAAAAGTAAGCAAGGTTCAGAATGTCAATAAGGATAATGTGTACTAGACTCCTAGTGGAGCGACATGTCTACCTGCTGTTGTTCCAGTAAACTAATAATATAAAAATCCAACTAAGTGTGTTAGACTAATACAAAGCGACATCATCATCATTTCATTTATCTTGTTCTCTCCATGATATACATACCGTATGTAGCTGAAAAATTGCTCATTTGGCACTAAACAACAATCACCCACTAACTGTATCAGGATAATACATGTACTTGTCTCAAGAAATCTAAGTCCACACCAAATCAAACTTGGTTCTTGCAGAATTCTTTATTAAAAATGAAGGTTTATTAATATTAGCCTATTTTAGTGAAATTTATCACACAAATTATGATGTTCATGTACATATTTTTATATGTTTCCTAAAATCTGTTTCACAATGATCAGTCGACTTTCTTAATAAATTAAAATTTACATTGTAGCATACATTTGTATGTGATGTTTCACTTTTTTGAACATGCAAAAAATGGTAAAGTATAACAGCTGTATGGGGAAAAAAAACCAAGAAATTATTGAGCAGATCTTTATTCTTATTTTTAACTCGACTACATGTAACTCGGGGGCACCTGAGTGTACAGAAAGGTAAAGGCATCTTTTTTTGCTTCTACATTTTTTGTACATGTAAAAAGCATTGACTTGTTGAGTTATGTATACACATATTGTCATGTTTTATTCACAAAAATACATATCTTTTCACTTTACTCCTTATAATTAATAATATTGCATTGATTTATATCGTCTAAAAATAAGGCGAGGAAACTTTTATTGCTTAAAACAAAATTAAAATATATCCACATACAAGACCATAACATTTGACCTTTCTTTATATTTACATGACTTCTTATATTATATTATAACAATATACTAGTAAAAATTTGTTGTGTTACTGGTATTTTGTCTTATCTCGTTAATTTACATCGTCATCAAAATATATTAAATTCTTTATATATACAAGACAATATTTCTTAAGATTTTGCTTTGAAATTTAAATGATACATGTACATGTAGTTATGTCACGACATCAACTTTTATGTTATACAATGCCAGCCTCTATGAGGTCTGACCAAAAACGAAAATATATATTATGCAACCATTTTTTTAATTCAATGCTAGCGAACATTTAGAAAACAAACTAAAATTTATCTTAATAAGTTTTCTCTTTTAGTTACCTCTAACGAACAATTACATAGCTATTAACGAACAATTACGAATACAAAACACAATGTATCGTAACGACCAATTTCTGAGTTTGTAAAGAACAGTGGCAAAATAGGCATTAAAGAGTAGATATATAGGCATCATTAGCCTATGGTGAAGGCACAAGGAATTGATTTTAACATGGCGGTCGGGCATTAAACATTGAAAGCTAATTATAAGTGGTGCCAAAGACCTAAGAATCTACAGGGCTTGCTCCAGTTGATAACATGAATTTGATCGTACACCAAACCCAGTAGTGGAGCTAGGGTGTGAACTCAGGGATCAAACACTGTATGCAGCAGATAATGACCCATTCATTTAGTTTAAACATATTTTATTAATTAATTCAATATAACATTACAATATTCAGCTATATACATTGCATAATAAGAAGAAATTAATAGGATTGGGAAACAAGTTACAAGAACTTATATTAATCCCTATCCGTAGGAATAGATTTCATATATAATATATTGTGAATCTCTAAGGGGAGAAGCAAATAGAACTAACTAACAAATTTGATATAAATTACAGAAGGTATAAGAAGATAAAACAAAGAAAGTGATCTGGTGTTTGATGTAAAAAATGTTTGATTCAAAGTAATTAAGAAAGAAGAAAAAAGAAGAATGAAATAAGGGAACTAGGTACTGCTGATTTTAGATGAAACGTTTATTGTTTACTATAAACTTTTGTAAATTTAAAAATAAACTGTTATTTTGATCGTCTGTGAGGTCAGGTGATCCAAAAAGTAAACGGTCAACTGTCAAGTTCATAGGAATATCAATTGATTCGATATACCGATTTCTCGAATCGTTGAATTTATGACAATAAAAAAGATAATGCGAATTAGTTTCAGGGACCCCTTGATGACAACTACAGTTGGGCGAATCTACTACATTTTTTAGGAATAGATGATGGTTTAGAGAGCTACATGCAGTTCGTAATCTCATGTGAAGGATTTGTCCAATTCGAGTTCCTGAGTAATAATAAATAGGTTTCTTTATACATTTTGATTTATAATAGGATTTGAGAGATGAAGGAGACTTGCTATCTCTTATTGATGTGGGTTCGCTGTTCCATAATCTTACAGTAGAGGGTAGAAAATAATTATTATACAAGGTTGTTCTAGTACGTACTGGGGGGATACTTACGGCCTGTCTAGTGTTGTAGTCATGAATATTTTCAAAGTTACAGGGAACAATTGCACTAAGGTAAGGAGGAACAAGACCGTTTACCATTTTATAAAAATATATTTTTTTGTGATTTTCCCGTCTTGCCTGTAACGTCTCCCAACCCGTCTCTTTATATAAACTATTAATAGATACTAACCGAGTTCCCCCAGTGACGATTCTAGCAGCCTCTATTTGAACATTTTCTAATTTATTTATCAAGAACAATGTTTTATTATCCCATACGACGTCTGCATATTCCAAAATCGGCCGAATGAAGGTAAGATAAATCTTTTCTAAGGTTTTCCTATCTAGAATAAATTTGAATTTTCTTAGTATGTTAACTCTAATAAAAGCTTTCTTTGTTATTAGATCAATATGTTTTTGCCAGCTACCGTCATTTGAAATGTCTAAACCGAGATGTTTATGTTCTGTAACTTGATTAATTATTGTATTATTCATTATAAGGGGCGGATGAAGGGGTTTGTTAATCTTTCTAGTGATCGTCATAGTTTCTGTTTTTTAAGGGTTAAAGTTTACTAGCCACTTAGTGGACCATGCATGAATTGTTGCCATGTCGTTATTTAACGTTATTGCCGATTCACGAGGGTTATCAACAATAACATACAAGCTAGTATCATCAACAAATAGTTTTATAGATGAGTGAATTTCTGTGACAATGTCATTTATAAATATTATAAAAAATAGAGGCCCTAGAATAGATCCCTGGGGAACCCCGGCTTTGATAGTGCGCCATTTAGAATGTGCGCTTTCTATAACCACTCGTTGTTTTCTGTCTGTAAGATAATTTTTTATCCATAACAATAAAGACCCTTGTATCCCAATATTTTCTAATTTATTAAGTAAACCCTTATGCCAAACCCTGTCAAAAGCTTTACTTATTTCACAAAAAACTACGCGTATTTCTTTTCCTTCGTCTAAAGCTTTTCCGAATTCGTTTGTGAGACTTAGAAGTTGGTTAATTGCAGAGTCACCTGGAGTGAACCCCGATTGGTGTGGGGTAATAATACTATTTTTGAGTAAAAAATTATAGACATGTTTATAAATACATCTTTCCATTACCTTGCCCAAGACACTAATTAGAGAAATAGGTCTGTAATTATTTACCTTACTCAGATTATCTTTCTTAAAGACTGGAGTGACATTTGCCAGCTTCCACTGTGTCGGGAATCTACAAGTTGACAGAGACAAGTTAAATAACAGACACAATGGAAGCTTCAAAATGGAAGCCCCTTCTCTTACTAGTCGTGGGTTTATTAAATCTGGTCCAGTTGCTTTTGTAGTGTCGAGCAATTGTAGAACATCTTCTACGTCAGTTTCTGTAATGTGTAGTTGTGTCAGTTTGTCATAAAGTGGATCAATAGGTTCCGGAACTGTCGAATTAGAGTCGTCCAGGTTTGATTGTTCACTGAAAAAGTCGTTATTTAACTCACATTTTGCAAAATTGTCACATATTAAGTCATCGTCTGTTTGTAAGGGGGGTATTGAACGATTTTTACTTGAACCAAGTAGTCTTTTAACAAGATTCCACCAATTTTTACTACCAGATGATTCTGCTATAATTTTTTCGGATATTGTAGAAAAATAATCATTCTTTGCCATTCTTATCAAATTATTGCATTTGTTCCTGGTTATACGATACTTTTCCCAATGGTTTATAGAATTTGTATGTTTTGCTTTTTTATGGATTCGATTTTTCCTACGTATGAATTTCTTGATACTTGTAGTAATCCATGGTCGGCTATCTTTATGTACCGTTATGAATCTGTTAGGAATAGTATTATCTGCTATATTTAAAATCATGTTTGTTATAATGTCTACAATTGTGTCTACGTCGTTATGTCCAAACAAAGTCTCCCAGTCCACATCTGTAAGTTGTTGTCTATACGAGTCAAAATCACCCTTGTTGTAAAGAAATATTTTCCTTTTATAAGATGTCGATGGTTTACTAGAATGGTGTAGTAAACCAATCACAGGTAAATGATACCTAACCTGTTCGAGCAGTGGAGCACCTACATCTGTGAAAAGTACACTTAATGGGTTACTTACGAGAATCAAATCCAATAAAGATGAACTGTGTTCAGTTACATATGTAGGTTCAGTTATAAGTTGATGCAGACTAAATTGGGTCATTAGTGACCCAATCTTATCATTTATATTGTTATTAAGTTGATTAATATTGAAGTCTCCTGTCAAAATTATATCATAGTTACAATTTAGAGCTAGATCAATAGAATGTTCAATATTTCTCCAGGATTGCAGATCACTAGTTGGTGGGATATAGAATGTGCCGTACAAGTATTTTTTATTATTTAGCTTTATTTCTAACCATATACACTCAAGACTACCTACATGAAGATCAGGTCTAATTGTACAGTTGACAGTATTCTTAACATATACGATGACACCACCACCTACTTTATTAGATCTATCTCGTCGAAATGGGGGGAATTTCATTTAGATCATTACCAATCAGACAAAGTGGTTCACTTACAGCTATAAAATCTATCTCTTATGGGGTCAATATGAAACCAGTCTCCCCTCAGGGAGGGGCCCTAGCAAAAACAAATACGGCTATTGCAGCCTTAGATGAAGGAAGCTAGGGTGCCAGGTCTTTTGACGTGCATTGAAGAGCCTAGAGAAACATACTGAGTTAACCTAACTATCAAATGATTAATTGGAGGATTGATTGCCTGAACAGAAAGTGATCTTGGCTCTTTCATTGTCCTGGAACACGGTTAGCAAACCAATCACACAGCGGATTAATATGGACCACTATAAAGTTTGTTCTGAAAAAAATGCCAATCAATTTGTAAAGCTAGTTGACATTACCATCTGCCATTACCAATAAACGCTAGCTCACAATAAAAATTGGGACTCTTGATTTATTAGAAATAAAAAAAAAAAAACATATCGACATACAGTACACTCAAGGACATATTGTGGTGGATCACCTTCAGAGACGGACTGCCTGTCATGTCTGACTTGGAGTCTACAGGTGTTTGTTGATTGCACACCTGTTGTGTGAATATCTGATAGTGGCTAAATTGGGGGTCGTAAATTTGTACCTGAAGGTGATAAAGCTAGGACTTACATGTACCTGTTCTTGTATTTATTTAATCACACATTACAATTTCAATTCAATAATTTTAGACAAATAAAAAAATAATTATGTTTTTTTCTCTCAGGTATTATTCATGGCCATGTTTGTGAAAAAAGATGAAGAAAATAAAATTAGTTATTCTCATTTGTTTTCTTTTTACTGAAAAAAAATGTAATTCAATATTTATAAATACTGATAAAAGACAATTTTAACACCAATATACTACTTGAATTTTTTCATTTTTATCACTTTACTTTGATCATTTACATTAAAAGAATTATTAGTTTCAAATTAATCAAGCTGTCTTAAAACAAGTTACAGATGGTTTTTTACAGGTAAAACTACTAAATGTGTATTTGCTTTAAATAGTAAAGAATGATTTATCAAAATTGATTGCAAAGAAAAACTAATATGGTTAAAAATCATATAATCCACTTAATTTATCACTTCAAAACTAGAGTCCATTAGAAGTTTATTTTTTTTTTTTTTTTTACACATTCATGTACACATATAATTGCAAAATAAAGGACCATAGTCAGACAAAATGATATATTCAAACAAAATTTGTTTTGGTATGTCAAATAGTATTTCAAATTTAAAAGAGAAAGAGACAGTCAGATGGGGGCTGGGGAAAAGCTAACATTAATTTGAGAATTGACAATAACTTTTGTTACTTTTTGAAATATTTGTGTAGCCCTGAAAAGGGCCGTTTTCTGTAAACGTTGTTACTGGTGTTTGATGCCAGTGATCTTTGCCTGGAATTCTGGTTGCTGAAGCTTTTCTGCAAAGTACTTGAGCGATCTGTGTCTGGATCTTTCAGGGAAAACTTGTTTCAATTTTGGTTGTTGATTCCCGGATTTGTCTGTTTCACAGACTTCGATTTTTTTCCGTATTTTGTATTATTTTTGTCACTCTAGACAGCTTCCTTGGTGATCGGTATTTTGTTGTTACTTGTTATTATATCGGTTGGGTAAATCAATAAGTTTCAGCCGATTTAAGTTTAAAAATTGCAAACCTTCACATCAAACAACATTGAAGTTTTGTATTTTTAAGATAAAATCTGCTGAAATTTAGTTGCGAACGGAACAAATGACGATACATATAAATTTAGGTCACATTTTACACTCTTGTAAAATTATGTGAACGAAAATACACGATTCAGCTGTAGGTTTAAATGTTTGACACAAATGACACACCTGTAAAACAAAAAAATGATCATACTTCTGAAAGTCAGCAAATTTTGCCACAATGGAAGTAACACCGCAAGATTTAATCTAAAAATAGATAGATTCCAGGTAAATAATGAATATTCAAGAGATGGGATGCGAATGGAACAAATACACATCAAAATTTTAAATCATATTTCACACACTTGTAAAATTATGTGCACGAAAAAACACAATTCAGCTGAAGGTTGAAAATATTCAAAACGCAAACAACACATATATAAAACAAACAAAAAAACGATCGTACTTCTCAATGTCAGCAAA
Source organism: Bathymodiolus brooksi (assembly GCA_963680875.1). Lineage (NCBI taxonomy): Eukaryota > Metazoa > Mollusca > Bivalvia > Mytilida > Modiolidae > Bathymodiolus > Bathymodiolus brooksi. The sequence goes on along the minus strand of OY804578.1, from coordinate 81,770,963 downwards.
TTTTGCCACAAAGGAGTACTGTAGATTCAGTGAGAAAAGACCACTAAATAAGGTCTAAAAATAGATAGATTCCAAGTAAAAATGAATATTCAAGAGATGAGCTTAGAGTTGAAAAAAACCACGAAAATAGAATAAATTGTAAAATATATTTAGTGAAGGACTACTGATTTTCATAAAATTCGACAGAAATAAATTATTTTCTACATGCTTCCACAAACAACAACAGTTTGATTCTAATAAATATTGATGACCCATGACCCATTTTATCCAAACCACGTTACATGAAAAAGATATTTGATTAAAAATTAACCTAATCAGGTAAATGTCAACAATCAAGTCATATCCTGTCACAGGTAGAAATTAAAGGCAATAAAACATTTAATCTTGTTAACTACACCTGTTGGCTCAACTCTCTAGTTTTATGACCCTTTTTATTGCACCTGTCTCCATCCGACCTGTTGTCTGACATGTTAAATCCGACATGTCGGACATCTAGCACAATATGTCCTTGAGTGTACTGTAAACTAAATAGTCCAGAGTTTGAGCTTCAAACTTGACAATAATCGCTAGCCCACAATAAAAATAGATGCATTCAGGATTCTTACTTAGGAATTAAAGAAAAAAACGTACTGAAAATCCACATCGGCCAGATTTCGTTCCTAAATTCAAACTTTAAAAAATATATTTTCAAGTCAAGTTAAGGAAAGGAAACTTTATTTTTCTTGAAATATAATAATTTATGAATAATGGTGTTCGATTTTGGACATTTCTGTTAGGCATTAGTCGAGATACAAAACTTTGAAGTGACATTAGTAAATTTTCATTGCCTGACACCTTTCTTGGTACAATACTAATAGGGATTTGTGTAATTTCGTGAGATGATTGCTATGGCACCCTGTGACCATGATACAGACTATTAATATTTTAGATTCTTTATTTCTTCTAAATTGTTGAGGGTTTGGGTTATGGTGTTTAAATGCAACTACCATATGATCACTACCACGAATCCTTGCGATGTTGATGCCAAACGTCATGATTGTGTAATACAATTACCAAACTTCAGTCCCCTTAGGTTTAATTAAAAAAAAAAAAAAAAAAACTTTGTGTGGCAGCTACTCCCAGGAACACTGCAGATAGTCGCACACTTTAAAAAACAGATCTTAGGTTAGGTTAGGTTGGGTCATCTGTGGACCCTGGCTCTCCGCCACTATATCCACCTCTACTTCTTCCTTGATTCAACTTATTTCGGTGTGGTTTCCGGTGTTTTCCTTGTTTTGGATGCTTGCTTTGTACTCAAATTTTACATCTTGGTGTTCCCAGTATTTATCGAGCCTTATTTCAAATTGTCTTACATCCTTTGCATCAATTACTGATTGTGGCAGAGTATTCCATTGGCATTGAGGTGTTCTCATCAACGACGTCAATGACAATGACTGATGAAAGAACCATCATCATAAATGACATAAATTCCGGAACATTTTGGTTCCTTTTACAACAATTGAAAGTAATTATACAAGACTTACCAAACGCAAAAGGGTAAAAATTGAAGAACGAGTGGCTGTGGAAATACAGGAAACGGAAGCGATACAATGTCTATGAGGGGAGGTAACTCAAATTTTGGCAGGTGACTTTAGATTGTGAAAGTATTTTAATAGTGATTGTTATACGAAAAGAAAAGCATGTCGCAAGTCTAAAAAGTATTATTATAGAGTACGTAGTAATGAAAATTATTGTGATATGGTATGTAGAAGTAAAGAGTACAAAAAGACTATACAAAAACAAATTAAGAGATCTGCGTACCTCTGATCCTAAGGCTTATTGGTCTTTACTGAATAAAGGTTGTGATAAAAGTAAAACTGTTACCCAGAAAGTTGCATTGAATGTATTTTTTAATCATTTTAAAGAGTTGAGTAATATGCAGAATGATGTCGATATTGTTTTGCCTGATGGTGATAATATTAGTGAGTACAATATTGTTATAAATGAAACGATCTCTGAGAAAGAAGTTACTGATGCTATTAAATCTTTGAAAAATAATAAAGCATGTGGTGGCGATATGATACTTAAAGAATTTTTGAAACATGCAGCTGATAAGCTAATGCCTGTATTTGTTAAAATTTTCAATATTATTTTTGAGAGTGGTATCGTACCAGATTCCTGGTCTGAAGGCTATATTTGCCCTATATTTAAAAACAAAGGTGATCCAGCAAATGCTGATTATTACAGAGGGATAACTATACTTAGTTGTTATGGCAAATTGTTTACCTGTATTTTGAATAACAGATTGTTTAATTATTTAGAAAGTTTAGGTTTACTGTGTGAAGAGCAGGCTGGTTTCAGAAAAGGGTATGGTACAATTGATCACATATTTAATCTTAAATGTCTTATTGACCTGTATCTGTTTAGACGGAAAAAATTGTGCTTTTATAGATTACCGTAAGGCCTTTGATTCTGTTGATAGAATATTGTTATGGCAAAAATTATTACGTACTAGTATCGATGGTAATATGTTAATTATAATACAAAATATGTATAAAAATGCAAAGTCTTGTGTTAGAGATGGCTCCAATTGTTCAGATTTTTTTCCATCAAATATTGGTGTAAGGCAGGGGGAAAATCTATAACCTCTGTTGTTTTCAGTGTTCTTAAATGACTTAACTGAATTCATGTCACATGCTTACAATGGTCTTAATGATGTTTGTAATATTTCACATTTGTTATTTGACAATGACGATATTGAAGTATATTTTAAATTGTACTTGTTACTGTATGCTGACGATACAGTTATATTTGCTGAAACTGCAGCTGAATTGCAGTCAGCTCTTAATGCAATGTATTTGTACTGTGAAACTTGGAAATTGAAGGTGAATACAGCCAAAACTAATGTAGTTATATTTTCCAAAAGTAGACAGAGTGAAAATATAGATTTTATATATAACAATGAACGTTTAACAGTTGTAGATGAATTTCAATATCCTGGTACTATTTTTTCTAGAAAAGGTAATTTTGGTAGAAACAAAGCCCGACTTGTACAACAAGCTAGAAAAGCCATGTTCTATGTGTTAAGAAAAGCAAGAAAATTGTCTTTACCAATTGATATATTGTTGCAATTATTTGATGTAATGGTTGCACCAATCTTGTTATATGGTGCTGAAGTTTGGGGTTATGAAAAAAATGATATTTCTGAAACATTGCATTTAGAATTTTGTAAATATATTATGAAAGTTAAAAAATGTACACCAAATTATATTGTATATGGTGAACTAGGTCGAGTGCCTATGTCTGTTCATATAAATGCAAGGATGATTGGTTTTTGGGCACGTATTGTAAATGGAAAAAAAGAGAAAATTTCTAGAACACTGTATGATATTTTGTATCAATTAGATCTTTGTGATGTATACCATTCTAAATGGTTAAATTGTGTAAAAGATATATTGAACAAATGTGGTTTTATAAATTATTGGAATGATCAATTTGTTCCTAGAAATTTTAACCTATCGAAGAAAGTTAAGCAGTACTTTTATGATTCTTATGTTGAGTATTGGAAATTGCAAATCTTTAATGCACCTAAATGTACTAATTATAGAATGTATAAATCTGAATTTGGTTTGGAAAAATACTTTACTATATTACCGCCTAATTTAATGTATAACATGTGTAAATTTAGATGTGGTAGTCATAAATTGCCAATAGAAATGGGTAGATTTTTTAGTATTGACAGATCAGAAAGAATTTGTGATTTATGTAATAAGGAAGAACTGGGTGATGAATTTCACTATCTGTTTAACTGTACTTTTTTCAAAGATGAAAGGAAAAAATTTATTCCTGAGTATTTATATAATGTTCCAAATACAATTAGTTTTAGTGAGTTAATGAACAGTGATGATAAATATGTACTCATTGGTTTATCAAAATATGCTAAAATAGTCATGTCTGTATTCAAGTAATACTTGCAAGTGTTAATATTGCCTTGCAATTTGAATTACATAAATATGTCTTATATTTATATATTGCCTTCCAACAAACATAAATATGTTTCATAATTTGTATATATGTTCATGCATTACATGTTGTTTAATTGTTTATAATTATTTGTACTATCATGCCCTATGTGGGGCCTTTAGTGAAATAAAAAGTTTCAAAGTTTCAAAGTTTCAAAGACTGTGTGGCCCTATCAAAATAGTATTTTTTTTTTAGTGAATCTATTATTTATTTTATTACACATGTACATATATGAACAATGCATACATCTACTTAAAAAGCACAAACAATTATGGTAAAGATCGACATGTAAAAAGCGAATCCGGGTCGTTTCGCCCCGAATCCCGCCCTGGGTCGTTTCGCCCCGGGTCGTTTTGCCCTCATTTATTAATAGTGCTTTAAAAAATGAAATATAGATAATACAATTGCAAATATTCGTAATTTGGATGTTGTAAGGCTTGTTCATGGGTACTTTATTTTAATTAATTAGTAATCAACAGATCAAAGAATAAAAATGATTACAATTTTCATTTTTTTTTATTAATTTCTCTTTATTATTTTTTTGCAATTTAATTAGTAATAACAAGGATTTATATAGTATATAAATCCTTGGTATTAATTGACCAATAATTATTAGATATTATAATATAACATCATGATGATGTTAACTCCATTGTTTATCATATATTTTTATTATTTTTATTTTATTTTTATGTTATTATTTTTTTTGTATACAACTAATAGATAAATAAATACCAAAATTTTTTCGAAAAAGACTTCATCTATTATTATATAATAGCAATTAAGTGGGGCGAATCGACTCACTTTCAGGGGCGAAACGACCCGGTACCGTAAAAAGCTGTATTAAAATTTACAGAACCAATAGCGAAACATACAGGAATTCCTTCTTCCAATGAACAGTCAGAGACTGGAACCTCCTACCAGCCAGCACAGTTGCTGCAGCTACCATCGAGGAGTTTAGGGCTAAACTGTTAGCCCCGCCAGTTTCTAGACCATGGACCCATGTATATAGTTTTAATTGTAAAAATATGGAACGTTTTAGATGTAAATAGACTAGGGGACTACATCTGTGTTAGTCCGAGATTCCTCTGCCGTCCGACAGCTTTTTTTTAGACTTGCTGGAGCCGTGGGACGTCAGAGAGCTCTACATACGGAAAACAGCGGATTTGCCAATGCAACTCTGCTTTGGCACATTTACACGTTTCGTGGCTGTCAGATTTTATTTTGTATCCAAAATCCTTATATAAATTGCTTCACCAATCATTTTTCTATTCATTCATAACCATCTTACCCTCAGAAAGTGGTGTTACACTCGATTACAGCACGATTTTCCCTTAGACCCTATGATTTCGTCATTTCACATCCATTTTGGAACATTTGTCACGTGACTTCGAGAAAACTACGATTACCGCAATGTATCATGGGAGATGATTTGCATATAAACAAACAAACAAATATTTTTATTGCCAATCATAGGTGCCTGTTAAGGCAGAACAATTAACATGAAATTCAATACAGTTGATTACATTGATTGGTAATGATTTTAACAGCAATAGTGAATTATAGATAACCATAAGAAAAAAAAATATGATCTTACCTTGTCCAAAAAGGGGGGATGTAACACATGCTCTTTCCGAAGCCCATGGGTAACACTGCCATTGAATCTTTTCTTTCCAACACATTTTGTATTATTTCCTTCTGCTCTGATTTGAGCTGTAGATGGAACTGTTTGTCCTGCAGAATACGCTTTATGTCTATGTTGTTGTTTACATATGCAAATAATAGTTGGCATGCTGCATTAAGTAGCTCCCATCTTGCAATGCGTTGCTGTCATCATTCAGTTAGTATCGCGAGATCATGTTTGTAGGTTCGAAAATGAAAGTCAACATGGCGAAATGATGGTCTAAGGCAAAATCGTGCTGTAATGGAGCTTAACACCACTTTCTGAGGGTAAGATGGTTATGAATGAATAAAAAAATGATTGGTGAAGCGATTTATATAAGGGTTTCGGATAGAAAATAAAGTCTGATAGCCATGAAACGTGGAAATGTGCCAACGCAGAGTTGCATTGGCAAATCTGCTGTTTTCCGTATGTAGAGCTCTCTGACGTCTCACGGCTCCAGCAAGTCGGGAAAAAAAAGCCATCGGAGGGCAGAGGAATCTCGGACTACATCTGTGTGTGCCTGACACGTGTAGCACCAACAGAACTTGAAACAGTCGGCAGCGACTCCTGTTCTATACCGGAAGAAGAAAATTTTCAACAGTAATACTAATGTCTAATGAGAGAAAACCACGACATCGGTCCCGAGGGGTATCGGGTCGGGTCCGTTCGCCCTAACTACACATTCGTCCTGGGTCCGTTTGCCCTGGGTTCGTTCGCCCTAAAAGTGGGTCCGTTCGCCCCGATAATTAAAAGATGTTTTAATGAACATAATGCATATTTTATTTTAAAATAAAGAAGTAATGATATAGAAAAGTATTAATTTAAAGAAAAAATATGAGCTTTTGGAAAATAATTAAGTTCCAGGTTTGACAATTTGCGACTTACTAGCGATTATAAAGAAATATTTCCCACTTCAAGGGTTGATGCAGATCTCGTTAAGGACATTATAAATCCCAGTAATATCAATAACACTAAGCTTATTTGCAAATTCTTAAAAGAAGCAAATGCTATTCGCAACGAAGTAATAAATACAGTTTAATAATTTTTTACTTTCATATATGTTCTGTACAAATTTATACATCTCTGTCTTATGTCATTTACTATTGTTAGTATATTGTCTTATTACTGTTTGATGTACGCCAACAATGTGGTTAATTCATCAATAAAACTATTTGATTTGAAGTTCTTTTCAAGCAATTATTAGGTAGATTGTTTGAATTGCGTAATTGAAATTAATGATTGTTGATTAAATTATTACAATTATTGATTGGGGATTATTGTATATCTTTGATCTCTTTTGTTTTCATTAATTGGTGGCTTTGATTTGGTAATTATGCACTTTCAATGTAAGCTTGGTATGAGTAAAACAACGTTGAAACAAATTGCATAGAAAAGAATTTCTCAATTTATTATCTATAAACCATCAAATATCTCTTAATAGATCTGTACACAATGGTGATCACTCAATGAAAATAGATAAACACAATTAAAAAAAAGTGTTTTTCCCTTTTTGTAAATTTCCATGCAAACTCAGTAAAGTCATTTCTGAATCCAATAATACAAAGAATTGTTGATATATTTGCAACCGCAAAAAAATTGCAATCACATTATGTCATGATGCCAGCACTGTCATCTCCCTTCAGTAGACAATGGTTTCAGTAGACATTATGTCATGATGCCAGCACTGTCATCTCCCTTCAGTAGACAATGGTTTCAGTAGACATTATGTCATGATGCCAGCACTGTCATCTCCCTTCAGTAGACAATGGTTTCAGTAGACATTATGTCATGATGCCAGCACTGTCATCTCCCTTCAGTAGACAATGGTTTCAGTAGACATTATGTCATGATGCCAGCACTGTCATCTCCCTTCAGTAGACAATGGTTTCAGTAGACATTATGTCATGATGCCAGCACTGTCATCTCCCTTCAGTAGACAATGGTTTCAGTAGACATTATGTCATGATGCCAGCACTGTCATCTCCCTTCAGTAGACAATGATTTCCAAATGTCCATAATACAGTGGTTTTTTTTCAATGATTGAACCGTTGAAGCACAGTAACATTTCTTTGTGCTTTTTTCTAGATAATGACAAGCAAAGTTAAATGGACAGCTATTGTCTTAACATGTGCAAAGAAGGAATGGGGAACGACCTTACAAAAAGGTAAGATGTATATACTGGTAGTACATGTATTGTCATATCTATTCCATCCAGGGGTCATCGTGTGGTCTTGGTCGTGATCATATGGTAGTTGGATTTACAACTATCTATGCAATCAGTGCCTATCCCCACTAATGTTGGTGGTTCGAATCCCGCTTAGGCGAGGTGTACTCGATACAATATTATGCGATAAAGTGTGTCAGTGACTTGCAACAGGTCAGATGTTTTCTCCCATCCATTTTCTGTTCACAAAGTGAATCATGCAAATGTTGATATATTTTTTTTGCAATACATTTAATAGTTAAAATCATACTTAAACATGTTTTTTTTGGTGCCATAAAGATGAAAAAAGTAGTCAGTGTTTCGGCATTAAAATGAATTGTTAGGTATATTTATTATTCAAATTTACATTTCCTAAATAATATAATTATTATTAAAACTAATGCTATTCTCCCTCAGACAATTTTGTTTGCTCCCAGAGACTTTAAATGAAATTATTTGCCTTCTTATTTTTTTGAGTTTGAGCATAGCTCATGATGGTTATTCCGGAAACAAGTCACCTGCACTAAATGAGATACTTTAAGTATATTTTATTGTCAAACAATTACAGACAATGGATCAGACACAAGTTATAAACTTACGAGGTCTTCTCAAGATATCTTCCTACATTTATATTAATAGAATTTTCAATTCCGTCTTGTGAATTTTGTCTTTTTGTGCAATGTGGAATTGGTCAACATTTTTCCATTTCTTGAAATGTAAAAAAATGGCTGGGTACAGGCACTTCAATAAAAAGTGGCAAGGTTAAACTAGTTTTACAGGCCCAAATCTCCCATCTTAATGGAATCTTCGATTATGCAAGTTTTTCCACATGTGAGTATAATGTTAACTCTTACATTTACCTGGTTAGCAGCGTTATTGTAAATAACGTTGACATCTATTCTTGAACTTGAAGTGTGTGTTCTATATTTTTAAGCAATTGAGGAGATTTTTGTTTGTGATGAAATACTCTATATTTCAGGTTTTCATTTCTTTAACTTCATTTAAATGGCATTTGCTAATACAATATATTAATTAGATCATCCAAATTTTCTACATACTGCAAATGTTAAAATGTTTCTACAAAATAACAACAATTTTTACTTTTAAGTTTCAAATTGAAAGTACTTTGTACAAACTAACATTTTTTTTTCTTTCGTATTTTGAAAATAGAACTAGAATTAAGACAAGCTAAAGGTTACATAGACAAAGATGTGATTGTTCTGACTGTTGAAGATCCCAAGTCTAATGTTGGTAGTGGTGGAGCTACAATCAATGCCTTGTTGACTGTTACAGAGTACATTAGTGCTGAGCAAGGATACTCAGTAAGTTTTCATGTCATACAGTTGGTAAGAATACTCAGTAAGTTTTCATGTCATACAGTTGGTAAGAATACTCAGTAAGTTTTCATGTCATACAGTTGGTAAGAATACTCAGTAAGTTTTCATGTCATACAGTTGGTAAGAAAGAATATGGCTATAAATGGACATGATGAACTATCCAACATTACACTTAGTACACAATTTAAAGTAAAGGGATACACCTTTATTGCTGTTCTGTATTTCACAGTCATAGTATAACTCGTACCCTGAAATTAGTGAAACGGCACCTAGCCTACAGTTGAGTGGTACTCTTTACATTTTTTGATAAACGCAACATCTGGGTATCTTTGTTGTTTTTATGTTATTTGGTGTACAGAATTTCATTTCCCAGATCTGTGGTTATGAACAAGAAAGCAAAATATGAGCGAAAATAATGTTACAAATACTGTCATCATTTTGCCTGATAAGGAATTGGAATAAGAATATTTGTTATTTTGCATATATATTTTACATTGATTTGAACATCATCACATAAATTAAGCATCATAGAAAAAAAGAGTTATTATTGCTATTTTGTTTACTTTCCCTTTGATGTTTAAAACCCAATATGTTTCATATCACGTAAGCGCTGAGAAGATTCAAATTATCGTTAATCGCTAAGCGTTGTCAAGGACGCGTAGAATATCGCTGGTTTCTAATATGACGTTATAATGACGTCACATTACCAAATCCTTGATAAACATACTATCATAGCAATAAAATAATGAAAGATGTTTTTTAAAACTCGAGGACGTTTCTCATGAGAGGTGACTGAGAAACGTCCTCTCGTTTTAAAAAAACATTGTTAATCCCCTAATATCTGATTTAATAAGCACAGTGACTCAATACAGAGATACTTACTACTCAGCTGGGTGAGCGAGGGACTCATTTGTGTTTACTCATCTAGGTGAGCGAGGGACTCATTTGTGTTTACTCATCTAGGTGAGCGAGGGACTCATTTGTGTTTGGGGCTCTAAATTTTGTAAAAAGAAAAATAACAAAGAATGCACTAGTGGGACTCATGACTTTTTGGTTGGAATTCATCAAAATTTTATCCTATTAGAATCTGTGTCAAAATAAAGGTTTTTAGGAAATGTCTCCAAAGAAGATATATTAAACTTAAACTCCAGTTCATTATATATTTGAGTTTTTTTAATTGTTGATAAATGTGTATACATTCAAGAAGGAGTCAAGCTAATACATTAATAAAACTTGGTTGTGATGGTTCTGGAATTATGCTTCTTCGAGCCTAGCTTGGTTTGGTTTATGATGTTTAACGCCACTTTCAACAATATTTTAGTTATATCGTGGCAGTCAGTTTTATTGGGGGAGGAAACCAAAGAACCCGGAGAAAACCACAGACCTGACGCATGTTACTGACAAATTTTATCACATAATGTTGTATCGAGTACACATCGCCTGAGTGGGGTTCGAACTCACAATGTTAGTGGTGATAGGCACTGATTGCATAGGTAGTTGTAAATCCAACAACCATGCAATCACGACCACGATGGCCCCTCTTCGAGCCTGTAATGATGATGAAAAGAAAATATTTGGTTAATGCCGAATAGCAAATACATTTTAAGAATAGTTTTTTTTTGACTAGGTAATTAACAGTGATGTATTAAAAGAATCACACATTCTTATACTACATAGCGTAAGTATAACAGGACATGTTTTACTATATTTCTATCTGATAAATATATATGTATTTTTCTTATGGCAGGAATGAAAATGTAGATATCTAATGTAATTTAGTGCACTCGACACGTTTCTGCAATAACCTTCATCAGTAATTTAGTGCACTCGACACGTTTCTGCAATAACCTTCATCAGTAATTTAGTGCACTCGACACGTTTCTGCAATAACCTTCATCAGGTGCGCTCAAAATCAAAAGATTGGAAAGCCAAATAATTTAGAGGTCTTTGAGAGCTAGAAAACCAAAGGGCATAAACAGAATAGCCAAAATTGGCTAAGGTTACTCATGCCAGAGGGAGGAGAACCTCTGTTTTAATAATAATCAAAATTTTAAGGAACTGGAAATTTCAATAATAAAAAAATCTAATAAACCATGTCAGTGTCAAAACACTGACTACTTGATGAATGATACCCTCGGGGACTAATTGTCCACCAGCAGAGGTATCGACCCAGTGATAGTAATATAAATTATATATATCAAATTTAGTATGCAGGACACGTTTGTGGAATAACCTTCCTCAGACATGCTCAAAATCAAAAGATTGGAAGGCCACATAATTTAAAAGTCTTTGGTTTTAATAGTGAAGATTCAGATCTGTCTTTTAAGGAACATCCTGACAGGTTGGGGATACATTTATCGTTATTTTCACAGACACTGTGATTAGGATTAACCTTGAAGTCTTGATCACGGTAATGTTTTCATTTTCTAAAACTTCAATTCTGTCAACACCACAATAAATGGGTTATAGTATGCATAATTATATCATTATATATTATTCAGGGTAGGTCTTACCCCTATGACCCCTGTGGTAGAACATTTATGACACTTCCTGTCAGCTACACCAACCCAGAGTATGATGATCTCGTTACCAACATAGATCTACTGATTAAAAATATATCAGAAAAGGTAGGTTATATATTTATCATTTTTCATCACTTTTCATATACTGTTGTCTGTAGAAGTTTTATGTTTCAATTTAATATTGACACACTACTTGGTAGAATTTTAGTAAGAAAATTGTTTGGATGATCCAATTTTAAATACCTACATGTGTATAATTTTTTTTAGCAGATCCAATTTCAAAGATGCACATAAATATGGATTTTGATTGGTTAAGATTAAAAATCTGCTTAGAAGTACATGACTGATAGTATTGCTACATTGTATGGTTAGGGTTATGGTGTTTAATGCCACTTTCAACAATATTTCAGTTATATCGTGGCGGTCAGTTTTATTGGTGGAGGAAACTGGAGTACCCAGAGAAAACTACCGACCTGTCGCTGACAAGCTGCTGCATTGCAATGTTTATTCCTAGTGATAGAATGTTTGTAGAATACCACAATTTGTTTACATTAATACAATTTACAGCAGCTCCTATCAATATCAGTAACAAGGTGTCAGTGTCACCAGCATTCCTTGGAAACTACATCCCCGAAGGTGATAATTTACAAATGTCAAAGTCAATAGATGGTTGTCTTAAGTATTTTATCTGAAAAAAAAAATGAATATGTAAAGAAACAAAGCGATTATTTTAATGTTTGTATGTACCATGGTGCTTTATAAATACATGAAATCACTTTGGAATGATGTCCACAATTTGTCCAACAATACACATATGCAAAGTAAAATAAAATTTTATTATGGCATTGTTTATATAGCCAATGAAGGACGTCATATTATCATATTAGAATACTATTTAATTATAGCTAGCTGTCAAGTCAGGACCAGGTCTGTGGGTTTCGAGTACAGATATGGTTCTTTCTATACCTAAAGATTCAGGTTTGTTGATAAATACTTTTATAATTTCTAATAAATAGCTGCATAAGAACTTATACATTATAAGATAAGGGTTTCAATATTTGTTAACATGTTCTAAACCCCTTCTTACATAATGTATACAGTTTTCTTGTAAATTATATTAATTTAATTGCTACTATACCAGGTATAAATGTAAATTTCAATTCAATTCAATTAAATCAACAATTACATAATTACATGTATATAATTCTAAAAATATTGCAGTGGTGTCTTAAAAGGAAAGACTATAAAGATAAGACAGCAGAAGCCACCCTTTTTAGCTCACCTGACCCAAAGGGTCAGGTGAGCTATTGCCATCACTTGGCGTCCGTCGTCGTCGTACGTCATACGTCGTAAACTTTTTCAAAAATCTTCTCCTCTGAAAGTACTAGACCAATGGAAACCAAACTTGATCTGAATCATTACTAGGGTATCTAGTTTCAAATTTGTGTCCGGTGATGCCGTGCACCAACCAGCATGGCCACTGTTACTAAAAATAGAACATATGGTAAAATTGCAGGTTTTGGGTAATAACTCAAAAACCGTTAATAATATCCAAAATCTGACATGGCGTAAAAATGATCAGCACATCAAGATCTACCTACCCTGTAATTTTGAAGTAAATCTGATTACCCATCTTGGAGTTATTGCCCTTTTTTCATCAAATTTGTAAAATTTTAATACTTTTCATCTTATATTTCAAAAACTATAAGAGATAAAGGTTAACTTTAAATTGCAAAAATGTGTGGCATATCAAGATCTACCCACCCTGCAATTTTGAAGTAAATCCCATTACCCATTTTGGAGTTATTTCCCTTTTTTATCAAATTTTCTAAATTTTAATACTTTTCGTCCTTTATTTCAAAAACTATAAGAGACAGATGGTAAGTTGAAACTGCAAACATGTTCAGCATGTCAAGATCTACCTACCCTGTAATTTTGAAGTAAATTTGATTACCCATCTTGGAGTTATTGCCCTTTTTTCATCATTTTTTTTTTTTAATTTTAATACTTTTCGTCTTATATTTCAAAAACTATTTAGAGATAGATGTTAAGTTTAAATTGCAAAAATGTGCAGCATGTCAAGATCTACATACCCTGCAATTTTGAAGTAAATCCCATTACCCATTTTGACCGATTATGCAAATTAGAAAAAAGGGGGGATGAAATTAAAAAAAAATCTTCTCCTCTGAAACTACTGAGCCAATTTCAACCAAACTTTGCTGAGATGATCCTTAGGTGGTCCCCTTTCAAAATTGTGTCCATCAGCGCCGTCCTGTATCCAAGATGGCTGCCATTACTAAAAATAGAAATTTCTTCAAATGGCCAAAATTGCTCTATTTTAAGCCAGAAAGTGCCCAAATTTGAACTGTATAAGCATAATGATGAGCTTTTTAACATATATTACGGGATTTTTTATGAACTTTGAACTTTTGCCGATTTTTACTGATTATGCAAATTAGAAAAAAGGGGGGATGAAATTAAAAAAAAATCTTCTCCTCTGAAACTACGGAGCCAATCTCAACCAAACTTTGCTGAAATGATTCTTGGGTGGTCCTCTTCCAAATTTGTGTCCGGCATTTCAGAACACTGACCAAGATGGCCGCCACAGCCGAACTTAATTTAACATAGGACCCTATGGGAAATTCCCATAAAAATCTTCTTGTCTGAAACCATTTGCTCAATAAGAACAAAATTTTGATGAAATAGTCATTGGATGGTTCTCTTCCAAAAATGTGTCCGGCGGTTCGGCCCTTCGATCAAGATGGCCCCCACGGCCGAACTTAGCTTAACATAGGACCCTATGGGAAATTCACATAAAAATCTTCTCCTCAGAAACCACTGGGCCAATTGCAATCAAACTTTTATGGAATGATCCAAAATTGTGTCCGGTGATCCCGACTTCCAACCAAGATGGCCGCCAAGCTAAAAATAGAAAAAAGGGGGGATGAAATTATTCCTCTTGAAATGCATTTTTTTGTTGACTCACTGCTTTTGGTTACTCAAATAATCAAAGGGAAGCAACTCTATTACAAAATGTGAAGTAGGAAAAGCTAAATTTTGAGAATCATTGACATATATGTTTTTTTACAGTAATTTTGATAACTTACATTAAAGGGGGAACCCCTGCCCAAATTGTTTTGTAGAAGGGGTCTGCAATGACGAAGGCTACATTTGTTAATTTTTTTTACCGAAGTTATCAAGTTTTATTGACTGATGTTATTATACCCAGGTGAGCTATACAGACTCCTGGGAGCCTCTAGTTTATAGTCTGTATAATAAATTTCTTGCTAATTGTATCAGTGGTGTAATTGTCAGTTTGCTCGCCATGTGTACAGTAGATCATGGCATCAATCCCTGGTTTGATTAAAACCAAAGGCTATAAAATTGGTATTTATTACCTCTCTGTTAAGCACACCATAATAAGGAGCGTCCTTGGAAAGATTTATAAACTTCATACTCTATGCATCTTTTCTAAACATACAACATCAAAAAGACATTCTAATGCAGTTGATGATGTAACACCATTTCTGATTGGACAGTGTCAAATATTTTCCTGCAATAATTTCCTCATTAATACACAGTGATGAAAATATATCTGAAACTTAGAAAAATTGAGAGATTAAGGATCTGTGCTTTTATTGCTGTTTTTCATCTTGTAGTCATTGTAAAAATGTCTTCAAAGTGAATTTATGATGTCATCACAGACCTGCATTTACGCTCTTAACTTCTAACAGTGAAAAGATAAGCTTTATTAGACAAAAAATAGGTGATTTGTAATATGATTTGTTCTCTCTGTGACTTAGATAAAAATAATTGCTCATTTTGGATTTCTGATTTCCTGTCTGAATATTGTTTCTATTATAGAGGTACCATGGCAACCATGTGATGCTTGTGCTGTAACAGTACCTAGTACATCTAAATATTGTAAAGATCATGGAGTATACAAGATAGACAAAGATGTAAGTTCAGTAATGTTGTACACATCATCAGATGTGATTAGAAGGCCCTATTAGTTGGGAAAACGAAAAGTACTATGTTTAGTAGCAGGAATTTTCACATAATCTTTTTATTTTTCTGGAGTTCTGAAAAAAAAATCCAAAACATTTCTATTTTAAATGTATAATTTCCAGTCAGTATTTTTATTCTGAGATTATTTATTTCCAGTAAAAGTACAAATATAAAACCATGTCCAAATATATCCTGGTACAGTAAAATCTGCTTATTAAGTAATGACTTGTGTTGTGTGAACTTAATTCTAATTTTCCTTCTGAATGCATTTCATATTAATTAAATCTGTATTTAGTGACCCCCTGTCTTATGCAACCATTTATAGACAAGTATGTTTTATGTTTTATTTCTAAGGGTCTTGTAGGTGTCTAAGTTAATAATAATATTTGTTCATGCCACGATATAGCCGAAATATTGCTAAAGTTGGCGTTAAACACAAATCATTCAATCAATCTTATGCAACCATATTTCAACATTCCCTTGGAAGGTCCTAAAAGACAGATTTGACAAACAAGTATAACAGTATTGATTTTATACTATATTACATTGGTTATCCTCTTTTGACAGCAGATGAATGAAGAACAGCAATCAAATCATTGTTGTTTTTACTTTCAATCTTGATCTTTAAAAGCCTAATCATGTTTTATAGTAATTACATCCAAATTAATTATAACATATGAGTACTTTCATTTTGTAGGGTAACGTAGCAGATATATTATACCAGAGAGATATTGGTAGTCTAGAATGTTGTGAAATGCCAGATGGTAAAGTTCCTGTGGTAGGATTTTGTTTACATTTTACAAAATTTATAATAGAAATTCAATTTCTTGTTGAAATAAATGGGCCATCGTGGTCGTGATCGTATGGTAGTTGGATTTACAACTACCTATGCAATCAGTGCTTATCACCACTAACTTTGGGAGTTCAAATTCCGATCTTGGCGAGGTGTGTTCGATACAACATTATGTGATAAAGTTTATCAGTGACTTGCGGCAGGTCAGTGGTTTTCTTCAGGTACCCCGGTTTCATACACCAATAAAACTGACTGCCACGATATAACTGAAATATTGTTGAAAGTGAGGTTAAACACCCTAACCCTGTACAAATAAAAGATTTTTAAGGTCTATGAAGTCTGAGCCTATGATGTCTGTTTGAAAATTCCATTGATTTGATTCCTATTTTTGTAATATAGAAGTGTTAATTTTGGCATCTCTTAATTCTAAATACAGGATCTAGATATATTATTAATCATATGCCACATGCCTCTTCAGAGTTGGGTGATAATTAGCATTATATTTATCTAAAAGATTCTCAGATTGACAGAATCATTTAACATTATCCATGTAATGACATACGTTTACTGGTATATAATTTTCAAGAGGCAAGAAAAAAAAATTAGATTGAAGTCAATTAACCATGGTATCTCATTATTTCTATTTTTAGGTTCCATCTGTGGTATATTTTAGCAGTGTTGTAGCAGGAAAACTTTTAAATTTCTACACAAAGCCACCATTAGATGCCTGCACATACATGGGAGTTGACAGTGGTGAACCACCGATACAGGTATTACACAGTAGTCATCCTCTTAAAAGGCCATTCATTGTGGAAAAAGTATAAGAGGGATGGCCTCTGTTGAGAAGGATAATTTACTTGTATTTTACTATCTCAGTACATATCTGATACCGTACAAGCCAAATTTCGCGATTTTCTTTCAAATTGGTGGAATTTTTATTAGCGGTATTTAATTTTCACGATCCTGAGATTTAACCAAAATCATATGTTATCGAATTGACCGCTATATTAGAATAACATTATCTGAATTGTTTGACCAACAATTCAAAATAGGAAATGTTTTTAAATAAATTGAGTAAGAGCTTTTTGTATGCGGTCGGCGGTATTTTAGAATTGTACACATTTTCAATATTAATTGAAAATTGTGTAAGTATGCATGTATTATTACAAAACATTAACAAGAATTAAAAACAGTTAAGTCTCATTAACAGACTTCAAAGAAAAATTGTTGAATGGAAATGCTAGTATTAATTAAAAAAGGTGTGTTATACAGCAACTACTATTCAGGGTAATTAGTGTTTCAAAGATAAAAGGACAATTAATTACATGTAAAATAATTTACCTGTTATTTGTCACCATATGCCTTGTTTTCGGGAAGGATGTTTTCCCCCTTTTTTTTTAAAGATGTTTTAAAAGCGTCATTTCAAACTTTAAGAATGGCAGTGACCATAAAATTGTTAAATATTCAGTCATACTAGGGGGAGATGGATCTTGTACAATTATTTAAGAAAATCAAGATATTTATGTAGTAAAGGGTGGAAATTTACGCGGGTTCTATTTTCCGCTGATTGATGACTATCGTGAATAAAGCGAAAATTAGGTACCCGCGAAAAAACCCACTTATACAGTATATGGTGGGAGGCGTCATGGTCGTGATTGTATGGTAATTGGATTTAAAACTACCTATGCAATCAGTGCCCATCACCATTAACATTGTTGGTTTGAATTCCGATCATGGCAAGATGTGTGATAATGTTTGTCACTGACTTACAACAGGTCAGTGGTTATCTCCGTGTACTTCGGTTTCCTCCACCAATAAAACTGACCACCATGATATAACTGAAATATTGTTGAAAGTAGCATTAAACACCATAACCTTAACCCTGATATATGGCTGATTAGAGGGATGGCATTTGTTGAGCGTTATATTCATTGAAATTCTTACTTTTTGTTTGGATTTGAAATAACCATGAATTCCTTGGCAAATGATACTCAATGAATTTATCTGATTTTGTAGTTTGGGAATGTGACTAGAACAGTTTTTAGTATAATAAAGTTTTAATGTAATCAATTAATATGGGATCTGATTGGCTAATCTTTCTGAATTATGTTTGTATACTAAATTACCACTTTAAATTATAGCCTCTAATTAGTTTTTGTTCTCATTTTCGTTATTAATGAGATTTGTAATAATTCTTCAGCTTTTAATTAGCATCCTATCATGGCAAATAAAACATTTTGAGATCTTGTACAAAATATATGTACATGATTTGATTTGATTTTTGGTGTTTAACGCCACTTTCAGCAATATTTCAACTATATCATGGCGACCAGTTTTAAGTGGTGGAAGAAGCCGGAAAGAACCACCGACTATGAGGAAGCAACTGGTAAACTTTATCACTTGCGGCTGTGAGTCGAGTGCACCCTTTTTGTAATTTACAAAACCGGGCGTGAACCCATGGGGTATTGGCGATAGGCTTGTATGAATCCAACTACCTAACTCATTGAGCCACCCGGGCCCTTCAAATATATCTACACCTATAGCACTTAATTTTGGTGGTTTAATATACTGTATGCTAATATTTCCAGCTATCTTTGTTCTTTGATGTGATGTTACCGATGGCAACAGAGACAACAGAGATTGAATTTGTTTCGGGTCAGTGTTCGAGGATAAAGGAAGATAACACAGAATCAGAAATGGATAAAATAATGAAATCTGCTAGGGCGTTGCTATGGAAAGAACTTAACAAAATGAATATCTGGACATGTGAGTGTTTGACTATACAATATGTTACAGTAAAATTGGTTTAAAAGCAAACTTCTTTTAGGAGTGAGTGAGTAATAGTTGCTTAACCCCAAATGAGCATTTTGTCAGCTATATCATGACAAGAACTAGTTACATTTCAATGAGATGGTGATGTTTGCATTGTACCAGACCATAACGCTGTTTGATTTTTATAGCGCGAGCTCACTGAATCAAAAACAGTCTGTGGGTAGGCATGTCGCTCCAAATGGACATATTATACTGCAGAGAAGCAGCAAAGCCAATTTTATACTAGGGATCCCATAAACCACTTCAACCCACCACATTTTTGTGTATATCCCAAGCCAGGACCTAGATTTCCAAATTTTGTTATCCCCTTTTCTCTGTGTTCAGTGATTGTTCATTTTGTTGATATTAGTGGAATTGGTGTCCATCACTGTTTAAAAACTTTTTTTTCATAATCACAAGATTTACTGATTTAATTTTTAGGTATGATAGAGGAAGGATCATTCCATTATTTGAGTAACTCAGTTTTAAACCATAAACATCAGATAATGGACTGTCCCATGTTGGATGACTTTCCACAGAGTGAATTAACATGGAGTAAAGTAACTCATTCATATATACAGGTAAAAATTTAATTTATATGTGTTTTTTGTATTCAGCTCAGTATCATCTGAAAATTATTCTTGTGTTGCATCTCGGGTAATAAATTGTGAGTTATCAGTATTTCATTATTTTTGTTTATTATAGAGAGGGTTGGGTTAGGGTTATGGTGTTTAACGCCACTTTCAACAATATTTCAGTTATATCGTGGCGGTCAGTTTTATTGGTGGAGGAAACCGGAGTACCCGGAGAAAACCACTGACCTGTCGCAAGTCACTGACAAACTTTATAACTTTATGTTGTATCGAGTACACCTTGCTTGAGTGGATTTGAACTCACAACTTTAGTGGTGATGGGCATTGATTGCATAGGTAGTTATAAATCCAACTACCATACGATCAAGGTCACAGTGGCACCTTGTATATTATAGACAATGCAAAAAAAGACATGTAATTTTATTAATGTCTATTTGGATATTTCTCTTTATACTGCAATTACGTGATTTTTAGTACTAATAAAGGTGTCAAATATACTTCCGTGTTATTTAGTCATTGACCTAATAAAGCTTTTCTAAAACCTGATTCATGTTGATCGAACTCTAGGAAATGTTATACGTGTGGAAGTATTTTTCCCAATGAATCAACATATAAAAACTGGATGAGAAACCTACTGGAGTAGAGCAGATAAGGGTTCCATTGTCATTTGTTAAAGATGTTTGGCTTCTTGTGAATGCCCTGTCCCTTCCCTCACTCGCAAATGTGTTCGTTCGTGTAAATGCAAGTAAATTTATTTTCAGTAATGCAGCAAATCTTTTCAATAGATTGTTGTGCTATGTATTCTCAAATAAACATGATTCTATTTCAATCTGAAATTAAATACAATATTAAATAGTTCATCACTGGGATTCATCCAACTCAAAATTCCAGGTCAATACAAGTTTTTCGAAATTAGAATCTCTTTTTTTTTTAAATTGGCATCAATTTTTGAGAATGAGGATACCCCCGTGACGGTTCAGAGTAAAATTTCTTTTTGGAATAATGTTAGCAATAAATTAGCTTAACTCTTGACTCTGTTCACTACCCATATGAAAAAAATAGAATTTTTCTAGATGAATGTTTGCAAGTTAAATTATCATCGGTTGATATACTTGAGTTTTGCTTGTGTTATAACTGTTGGGAATCTTGTTTACTCGTGTTATATATGTTGTTTTAATTTGTATTTTACAGAAAAAAGATAAGATAGATGAAGACAGCTGTGTAATAAATTCAATGTTGTCAGGAGATGTGGAAATAGGGAAAAAGTCTGTTGTGTGTGGATGTCAAATCAGTGGACGTGTGGTCGTGCAGTCAGATTCTCTTATCTCTGGTCTTAAAATAGAAGTTCATGAGGTAAATGTTTATTTCATAATGACACAATTTACTCCTGTATTCAATTAAAAAAAAAATTTGCATAATTATGATGAACCTTAACGTAGCTGAAGTCCAAATTCAATCCCAAACTTTAAATGTCATTTATGTCTATTTTGAAATTAACAATTGTCTTGAAACTGCTAATCAAATCGAATGTTCTTTCATCAATTGATTGAATTAGTTTAACTTTAACCTAATTAACCACATCAGGGGTGTAGTGGTTAGAGTGCTAGCATTGAGTATGGTTGATTATGAGTTGAGCCTGGTCATGTCAAACCAGGGACTGAGTATGGTTGATTGTGAGTTGTGCCTGTTCATGTCAAACCAAGGACTGAGTATGGTTGATTGTGAGTTGAGCCTGGTCATGTCAAACCAAGGACTGAGTATGGTTGATTATGAGTTGAGCCTGGTCATGTCAAACCAAGGACTGAGTATGGTTGATTGTGAGTTGTGCCTGGTCATGTCAAACCAAGGACTGAGTATGGTTGATTGTGAGTTGAGCCTGGTCATGTCAAACCAAGGACTGAGTATGGTTGATTGTGAGTTGAGCCTGGTCATGTCAAACCAAGGACTGAGTATGGTTGATTGTGAGTTGAGCCTGGTCATGTCAAACCAAGGACTGAGTATGGTTGATTGTGAGTTGAGCCTGGTCATGTCAAACCAAGGACTGAGTATGGTTGATTGTGAGTTGAGCCTGGTCATGTCAAACCAAGGACTGAGTATGGTTGATTGTGAGTTGAGCCTGGTCATGTCAAACCAAGGACTGAGTATGGTTGATTGTGAGTTGAGCCTGGTCATGTCAAACCAAGGACTGAGTATGGTTGATTGTGAGTTGAGCCTGGTCATGTCAAACCAAGGACTGAGTATGGTTGATTGTGAGTTGAGCCTGGTCATGTCAAACCAAGGACTGAGTATGGTTGATTGTGAGTTGAGCCTGGTCATGTCAAACCAAGGACTGAGTATGGTTGATTGTGAGTTGAGCCTGGTCATGTCAAACCAAGGACTGAGTATGGTTGATTGTGAGTTGAGCCTGGTCATGTCAAACCAAGGACTGAGTATGGTTGATTGTGAGTTGAGCCTGGTCATGTCAAACCAAGGACTGAGTATGGTTGATTGTGAGTTGAGCCTGGTCATGTCAAACCAAGGACTGAGTATGGTTGATTGTGAGTTGAGCCTGGTCATGTCAAACCAAGGACTGAGTATGGTTGATTGTGAGTTGAGCCTGGTCATGTCAAACCAAGGACTGAGTATGGTTGATTGTGAGTTGAGCCTGGTCATGTCAAACCAAGGACTGAGTATGGTTGATTGTGAGTTGAGCCTGGTCATGTCAAACCAAGGACTGAGTATGGTTGATTGTGAGTTGAGCCTGGTCATGTCAAACCAAGGACTGAGTATGGTTGATTGTGAGTTGAGCCTGGTCATGTCAAACCAAGGACTGAGTATGGTTGATTATGAGTTGAGCCTGGTCATGTCAAACCAAGGACTGAGTATGGTTGATTGTGAGTTGAGCCTGGTCATGTCAAACCAAGGACTGAGTATGGTTGATTGTGAGTTGAGCCTGGTCATGTCAAACCAAGGACTGAGTATGGTTGATTGTGAGTTGAGCCTGGTCATGTCAAACCAAGGACTGAGTATGGTTGATTGTGAGTTGAGCCTGGTCATGTCAAACCAAGGACTGAGTATGGTTGATTGTGAGTTGAGCCTGGTCATGTCAAACCAAGGACTGAGTATGGTTGATTGTGAGTTGAGCCTGGTCATGTCAAACCAAGGACTGAGTATGGTTGATTGTGAGTTGAGCCTGGTCATGTCAAACCAAGGACTGAGTATGGTTGATTGTGAGTTGAGCCTGGTCATGTCAAACCAAGGACTGAGTATGGTTGATTGTGAGTTGAGCCTGGTCATGTCAAACCAAGGACTGAGTATGGTTGATTGTGAGTTGAGCCTGGTCATGTCAAACCAAGGACTGAGTATGGTTGATTGTGAGTTGAGCCTGGTCATGTCAAACCAAGGACTGAGTATGGTTGATTGTGAGTTGAGCCTGGTCATGTCAAACCAAGGACTGAGTATGGTTGATTGTGAGTTGAGCCTGGTCATGTCAAACCAAGGACTGAGTATGGTTGATTGTGAGTTGAGCCTGGTCATGTCAAACCAAGGACTGAGTATGGTTGATTGTGAGTTGAGCCTGGTCATGTCAAACCAAGGACTGAGTATGGTTGATTGTGAGTTGAGCCTGGTCATGTCAAACCAAGGACTGAGTATGGTTGATTGTGAGTTGAGCCTGGTCATGTCAAACCAAGGACTGAGTATGGTTGATTGTGAGTTGAGCCTGGTCATGTCAAACCAAGGACTGAGTATGGTTGATTGTGAGTTGAGCCTGGTCATGTCAAACCAAGGACTGAGTATGGTTGATTGTGAGTTGAGACTGGTCATGTCAAACCAAGGACTGAGTATGGTTGATTGTGAGTTGAGCCTGGTCATGTCAAACCAAGGACTGAGTATGGTTGATTGTGAGTTGAGCCTGGTCATGTCAAACCAAGGACTGAGTATGGTTGATTGTGAGTTGAGCCTGGTCATGTCAAACCAAGGACTGAGTATGGTTGATTGTGAGTTGAGCCTGGTCATGTCAAACCAAGGACTGAGTATGGTTGATTGTGAGTTGAGCCTGGTCATGTCAAACCAAGGACTGAGTATGGTTGATTGTGAGTTGAGCCTGGTCATGTCAAACCAAGGACTGAGTATGGTTGATTGTGAGTTGAGCCTGGTCATGTCAAACCAAGGACTGAGTATGGTTGATTGTGAGTTGAGCCTGGTCATGTCAAACCAAGGACTGAGTATGGTTGATTGTGAGTTGAGCCTGGTCATGTCAAACCAAGGACTGAGTATGGTTGATTGTGAGTTGAGCCTGGTCATGTCAAACCAAGGACTGAGTATGGTTGATTGTGAGTTGAGCCTGGTCATGTCAAACCAAGGACTGAGTATGGTTGATTGTGAGTTGAGCCTGGTCATGTCAAACCAAGGACTGAGTATGGTTGATTGTGAGTTGAGCCTGGTCATGTCAAACCAAGGACTGAGTATGGTTGATTGTGAGTTGAGCCTGGTCATGTCAAACCAAGGACTGAGTATGGTTGATTGTGAGTTGAGCCTGGTCATGTCAAACCAAGGACTGAGTATGGTTGATTGTGAGTTGAGCCTGGTCATGTCAAACCAAGGACTGAGTATGGTTGATTGTGAGTTGAGCCTGGTCATGTCAAACCAAGGACTGAGTATGGTTGATTGTGAGTTGAGCCTGGTCATGTCAAACCAAGGACTGAGTATGGTTGATTGTGAGTTGAGCCTGGTCATGTCAAACCAAGGACTGAGTATGGTTGATTGTGAGTTGAGCCTGGTCATGTCAAACCAAGGACTGAGTATGGTTGATTGTGAGTTGAGCCTGGTCATGTCAAACCAAGGACTGAGTATGGTTGATTGTGAGTTGAGCCTGGTCATGTCAAACCAAGGACTGAGTATGGTTGATTGTGAGTTGAGCCTGGTCATGTCAAACCAAGGACTGAGTATGGTTGATTGTGAGTTGAGCCTGGTCATGTCAAACCAAGGACTGAGTATGGTTGATTGTGAGTTGAGCCTGGTCATGTCAAACCAAGGACTGAGTATGGTTGATTGTGAGTTGAGCCTGGTCATGTCAAACCAAGGACTGAGTATGGTTGATTGTGAGTTGAGCCTGGTCATGTCAAACCAAGGACTGAGTATGGTTGATTGTGAGTTGAGCCTGGTCATGTCAAACCAAGGACTGAGTATGGTTGATTGTGAGTTGAGCCTGGTCATGTCAAACCAAGGACTGAGTATGGTTGATTGTGAGTTGAGCCTGGTCATGTCAAACCAAGGACTGAGTATGGTTGATTGTGAGTTGAGCCTGGTCATGTCAAACCAAGGACTGAGTATGGTTGATTGTGAGTTGAGCCTGGTCATGTCAAACCAAGGACTGAGTATGGTTGATTGTGAGTTGAGCCTGGTCATGTCAAACCAAGGACTGAGTATGGTTGATTGTGAGTTGAGCCTGGTCATGTCAAACCAAGGACTGAGTATGGTTGATTGTGAGTTGAGCCTGGTCATGTCAAACCAAGGACTGAGTATGGTTGATTGTGAGTTGAGCCTGGTCATGTCAAACCAAGGACTGAGTATGGTTGATTGTGAGTTGAGCCTGGTCATGTCAAACCAAGGACTGAGTATGGTTGATTGTGAGTTGAGCCTGGTCATGTCAAACCAAGGACTGAGTATGGTTGATTGTGAGTTGAGCCTGGTCATGTCAAACCAAGGACTGAGTATGGTTGATTGTGAGTTGAGCCTGGTCATGTCAAACCAAGGACTGAGTATGGTTGATTGTGAGTTGAGCCTGGTCATGTCAAACCAAGGACTGAGTATGGTTGATTGTGAGTTGAGCCTGGTCATGTCAAACCAAGGACTGAGTATGGTTGATTGTGAGTTGAGCCTGGTCATGTCAAACCAAGGACTGAGTATGGTTGATTGTGAGTTGAGCCTGGTCATGTCAAACCAAGGACTGAGTATGGTTGATTGTGAGTTGAGCCTGGTCATGTCAAACCAAGGACTGAGTATGGTTGATTATGAGTTGAGCCTGGTCATGTCAAACCAAGGACTGAGTATGGTTGATTGTGAGTTGAGCCTGGTCATGTCAAACCAAGGACTGAGTATGGTTGATTATGAGTTGAGCCTGGTCATGTCAAACCAAGGACTGAGTATGGTTGATTGTGAGTTGAGCCTGGTCATGTCAAACCAAGGACTGAGTATGGTTGATTGTGAGTTGAGCCTGGTCATGTCAAACCAAGGACTGAGTATGGTTGATTGTGAGTTGAGCCTGGTCATGTCAAACCAAGGACTGAGTATGGTTGATTGTGAGTTGAGCCTGGTCATGTCAAACCAAGGACTGAGTATGGTTGATTGTGAGTTGAGCCTGGTCATGTCAAACCAAGGACTGAGTATGGTTGATTGTGAGTTGAGCCTGGTCATGTCAAACCAAGGACTGAGTATGGTTGATTGTGAGTTGAGCCTGGTCATGTCAAACCAAGGACTGAGTATGGTTGATTGTGAGTTGAGCCTGGTCATGTCAAACCAAGGACTGAGTATGGTTGATTGTGAGTTGAGCCTGGTCATGTCAAACCAAGGACTGAGTATGGTTGATTGTGAGTTGAGCCTGGTCATGTCAAACCAAGGACTGAGTATGGTTGATTGTGAGTTGAGCCTGGTCATGTCAAACCAAGGACTGAGTATGGTTGATTGTGAGTTGAGCCTGGTCATGTCAAACCAAGGACTGAGTATGGTTGATTGTGAGTTGAGCCTGGTCATGTCAAACCAAGGACTGAGTATGGTTGATTGTGAGTTGAGCCTGGTCATGTCAAACCAAGGACTGAGTATGGTTGATTGTGAGTTGAGCCTGGTCATGTCAAACCAAGGACTGAGTATGGTTGATTGTGAGTTGAGCCTGGTCATGTCAAACCAAGGACTGAGTATGGTTGATTGTGAGTTGAGCCTGGTCATGTCAAACCAAGGACTGAGTATGGTTGATTGTGAGTTGAGCCTGGTCATGTCAAACCAAGGACTGAGTATGGTTGATTGTGAGTTGAGCCTGGTCATGTCAAACCAAGGACTGAGTATGGTTGATTGTGAGTTGAGCCTGGTCATGTCAAACCAAGGACTGAGTATGGTTGATTGTGAGTTGAGCCTGGTCATGTCAAACCAAGGACTGAGTATGGTTGATTGTGAGTTGAGCCTGGTCATGTCAAACCAAGGACTGAGTATGGTTGATTGTGAGTTGAGCCTGGTCATGTCAAACCAAGGACTGAGTATGGTTGATTGTGAGTTGAGCCTGGTCATGTCAAACCAAGGACTGAGTATGGTTGATTATGAGTTGAGCCTGGTCATGTCAAACCAAGGACTGAGTATGGTTGATTGTGAGTTGAGCCTGGTCATGTCAAACCAAGGACTGAGTATGGTTGATTGTGAGTTGAGCCTGGTCATGTCAAACCAAGGACTGAGTATGGTTGATTGTGAGTTGAGCCTGGTCATGTCAAACCAAGGACTGAGTATGGTTGATTGTGAGTTGAGCCTGGTCATGTCAAACCAAGGACTGAGTATGGTTGATTGTGAGTTGAGCCTGGTCATGTCAAACCAAGGACTGAGTATGGTTGATTGTGAGTTGAGCCTGGTCATGTCAAACCAAGGACTGAGTATGGTTGATTGTGAGTTGTGCCTGGTCATGTCAAACCAAGGACTGAGTATGGTTGATTGTGAGTTGAGCCTGGTCATGTCAAACCAAGGACTGAGTATGGTTGATTGTGAGTTGAGCCTGGTCATGTCAAACCAAGGACTGAGTATGGTTGATTGTGAGTTGAGCCTGGTCATGTCAAACCAAGGACTGAGTATGGTTGATTGTGAGTTGAGCCTGGTCATGTCAAACCAAGGACTGAGTATGGTTGATTGTGAGTTGAGCCTGGTCATGTCAAACCAAGGACTGAGTATGGTTGATTGTGAGTTGTGCCTGGTCATGTCAAACCAAGGACTGAGTATGGTTGATTGTGAGTTGAGCCTGGTCATGTCAAACCAAGGACTGAGTATGGTTGATTGTGAGTTGAGCCTGGTCATGTCAAACCAAGGACTGAGTATGGTTGATTGTGAGTTGTGCCTGGTCATGTCAAACCAAGGACTGAGTATGGTTGATTGTGAGTTGAGCCTGGTCATGTCAAACCAAGGACTGAGTATGGTTGATTGTGAGTTGAGCCTGGTCATGTCAAACCAAGGACTGAGTATGGTTGATTGTGAGTTGAGCCTGGTCATGTCAAACCAAGGACTGAGTATGGTTGATTGTGAGTTGAGCCTGGTCATGTCAGACCAAGGACTGAGTATGGTTGATTGTGAGTTGAGCCTGGTCATGTCAAACCAAGGACTGAGTATGGTTGATTGTGAGTTGAGCCTGGTCATGTCAGACCAAGGACTGAGTATGGTTGATTGTGAGTTGAGCCTGGTCATGTCAGACCAAGGACTGAGTATGGTTGATTGTGAGTTGAGCCTGGTCATGTCAGACCAAGGACTGAGTATGGTTGATTGTGAGTTGAGCCTGGTCATGTCAAACCAAGGACTATAAACTTGGTATTTGCTGCTTCTCTGCTAAGCACACAGTATTAAGGAGCAAAGACTGGTTGGATAAGATGCAGGATAATATGTCTTAGTGAAGCGACATGTCTACATGTTGACTGTTGTTTCTGTGAACTAGCACTATAAAAATATGTATATAAAAAACTAGGCGTTGGTTTAGTACAAAGTGGACATCATCATCATCTCGTCAAAATGTAACTTGTTCTCGTTATGATATAGGTGAAAAGCTACTCCCTTGGCATTAAACAACAATCACTCACACACATTCAATCCTAATTTATTTTTTGTGTATGATACACACACAGACTGATCAGATGATTTTTTAAGCAAAGATATGTATATTGTACACATTTGATTATGGTACTTATATTTTTCAAGATCAGTTTGTGTTTTTACAACACTTAGACTTTCTCCATGGTATATTTTGAAAGACTTTATTTACATTTTTTTTTTCAGACAAGAAAAGTAATAAAGTTTGCTGATGCAGTTGTAGTCCAGGGTTACAATATCTACATTAAATCACTAGGCATGACCAGATATGTTTTAACTACGCATGGTAGATTTGACAACATTCAGGTACAGTGTGAAAAAAAGATGTATTAAAAAATTTACAGAATGGACAAAAATGGAAATAACAGGATTTTTACATTAGATGGGGAGGGAGGGGGGCATTCATTTTGTAGATGGAAAGTCTCAGGTCCTCAGCTGGTCCACTGTCTCACAATGTGTGACTGAAGCCCCTCATAAGCTTCTGAGAATAAAACATAAGAGGATGCAAATGATTATAAAGAAAAATATATTTTCTGATTAAACAACAGATTCATAGTTGACCCATGCCTTTTTTAGGGAGGGTGTGTGCTGTGTGTACCCGTCTTAATCCACACCTAAATAATGGAAATTTCTACATTAAAAGTGATGATTTCCCTATTTTCATTAGTGAATAAAAGCTATTGTATTTTCAGTCAAACCTGTCTTATGTGACCTTCCAATGGAATATTGAAATAGGTTCACATAAGTTACTAAATACAAGTTTAATAAATGTACTATGAAGGGAAATTAAAATTAATGTCACATAATACAAGTTATTGCTTAATACAGGTGGTCACTAAAGCAGGTTTGACTGTATATACAAGGATTTTTTATAAGGATATTCCACCCATGGAGTAAAATTATTTTTCATCATAATTTGACAAGCTTATTTCTGACTAAAAATAATATAACCCTTCATATTAAATTCTACCACACATCTTAACATATGAAAGATTGTTATATTACTGTGATCTCTTTTTTTCTAGTTACCAGCATGGAGAACTACCAGTAATTTCTGTAACAACCCATGGTTAGTTATGTTAATGTGATGTCTTTTGTTCTAGTTACCAGCATGGAGAACTACCAGTAATTTCTGTAACAACCCATGGTTAGTTATGTTAATGTGATGTCTTTTGTTCTAGTTACCAGCATGGAGAACTACCAGTACTTTCTGTAACAACCCATGGTTAGTTATGTTAATGTGATGTCTTTTGTTCTAGTTACCAGCATGGAGAACTACCAGTAATTTCTGTAACAACCCATGGTTAGTTATGTTAATGTGATGTCTTTTGTTCTAGTTACCAGCATGGAGAACTACCAGTAATTTCTGTAACAACCCATGGTTAGTTATGTTAATGTGATGTCTCTTTTTCTAGTTACCAGCATGGAGAACTACCAGTA
Organism: Bathymodiolus brooksi; assembly: GCA_963680875.1. NCBI lineage: Eukaryota > Metazoa > Mollusca > Bivalvia > Mytilida > Modiolidae > Bathymodiolus > Bathymodiolus brooksi. The sequence goes on along the minus strand of OY804578.1, from coordinate 81,740,783 downwards.
ATTTCTGTAACAACCCATGGTTAGTTATGTTAATGTGATGTCTTTTGTTCTAGTTACCAGCATGGAGAACTACCAGTAATTTCTGTAACAACCCATGGTTAGTTATGTTAATGTGATGTCTTTTGTTCTAGTTACCAGCATGGAGAACTACCAGTAATTTCTGTAACAACCCATGGTTAGTTATGTTAATGTGATGTCTTTTGTTCTAGTTACCAGCATGGAGAACTACCAGTAATTTTTGTAACAACCCATGGTTAGTTATGTTAATGTGATGTCTTTTTTTCTAGTTACCAGCATGGAGAACTACCAGTAATTTCTGTAACAACCCATGGTTAGTTATGTTAATGTGATGTCTTTTGTTCTAGTTACCAGCATGGAGAACTACCAGTAATTTTTGTAACAACCCATGGTTAGTTATGTTAATGTGATATCTTGTTTTCTAGTTACCAGCATGGAGAACTACCAGTAATTTCTGTAACAACCCATGGTTAGTTATGTTAATGTGATGTCTTTTGTTCTAGTTACCAGCATGGAGAACTACCAGTAATTTCTGTAACAACCCATGGTTAGTTATGTTAATGTGATGTCTTTTGTTCTAGTTACCAGCATGGAGAACTACCAGTACTTTCTGTAACAACCCATGGTTAGTTATGTTAATGTGATGTCTTTTGTTCTAGTTACCAGCATGGAGAACTACCAGTAATTTCTGTAACAACCCATGGTTAGTTATGTTAATGTGATGTCTTTTGTTCTAGTTACCAGCATGGAGAACTACCAGTAATTTCTGTAACAACCCATGGTTAGTTATGTTAATGTGATGTCTTTTGTTCTAGTTACCAGCATGGAGAACTACCAGTAATTTCTGTAACAACCCATGGTTAGTTATGTTAATGTGATGTCTTTTGTTCTAGTTACCAGCATGGAGAACTACCAGTAATTTCTGTAACAACCCATGGTTAGTTATGTTAATGTGATGTCTTTTGTTCTAGTTACCAGCATGGAGAACTACCAGTAATTTCTGTAACAACCCATGGTTAGTTATGTTAATGTGATGTCTTTTGTTCTAGTTACCAGCATGGAGAACTACCAGTAATTTCTGTAACAACCCATGGTTAGTTATGTTAATGTGATGTCTTTTGTTCTAGTTACCAGCATGGAGAACTACCAGTAATTTTTGTAACAACCCATGGTTAGTTATGTTAATGTGATATCTTGTTTTCTAGTTACCAGCATGGAGAACTACCAGTAATTTCTGTAACAACCCATGGTTAGTTATGTTAATGTGATGTCTTTTGTTCTAGTTACCAGCATGGAGAACTACCAGTAATTTCTGTAACAACCCATGGTTAGTTATGTTAATGTGATGTCTTTTTTTCTAGTTACCAGCATGGAGAACTACCAGTCATTTCTGTAACAACCCATGGTTAGTTATGTTAATGTGATGTCTTTTGTTCTAGTTACCAGCATGGAGAACTACCAGTAATTTCTGTAACAACCCATGGTTAGTTATGTTAATGTGATGTCTTTTTTTCTAGTTACCAGCATGGAGAACTACCAGTAATTTCTGTAACAACCCATGGTTAGTTATGTTAATGTGATATCTTGTTTTCTAGTTACCAGCATGGAGAACTACCAGTAATTTTTGTAACAACCCATGGTTAGTTATGTTAATGTGATATCTTTTTTCTAGTTACCAGCATGGAGAACTACCAGTAATTTCTGTAACAACCCATGGTTAGTCATTATGGATAGAACAGGCATAATAAAAGAAGATCTATGGGCAACTGATGTTGTATGTATTTAATTTTCTTTTAATTTATGCTCTGCCGCTAGGCATTGGGACATTAGGTTTTACCCATATCCATCCGTCTGACATTTGGTCTTCGCTCAGTAACAAGTTCCCCTTAACTCATTCAGCCCCAATTTTATATTTACACTGCTGCTGATAATCAACCAGTATTAATTAGTAGGCTGTGCCCAGAGCATTTTTATCTTATTAGTGAAATAAAATAAAATCATGCACATGCATATGAACTTGCCCTGATTTTTCAGTCAATATGCAATATAAATCCATTAAGCTTTAGGGACTTGTAGAGGGAAGATGTTGCTTTACATGGAAATAACTTGTTTTTAAATTGTCACATGTTTTGCACCTCAATTTTCAATGTCAATAATGAAAAATGAACAAAATTCAAAAATATTTACACATCTATGTACAATTTTCACAATATTTACAGGCCAAATTCTGGATGAAATAGTCTTTGTACCAATACATATCAAAGGCTGATGCTTAACAACTGGATCACCATTTTAGATTTAAAACCTTTGTTAAATTGAATAATTACATGTAAACATTCACACCAAATTAACCTTCCTCAACAAAACAACAAAGGGAGGAAACTGTATACATTTCAATGTGCCTTCTTTTTACACTGATAGTTGGTTTTGGTTTGTTGGAAGTATATACCTATATATGGGGGGCTGTCGTGGACATGATGGAATGGTAGTTGGATTTACAGCTACCTATGTAATCGGTCCCTATCACCACTAAAGCTGTGAGTTCGAACCCTGTTCATGGCGAGGGGTTCTCGATACAACATTATGTGATAAAATTTGTCAGTGACTTGCGATAGGTCGGGTGTTTTCGCCAGGTATTCTGATTTCCTCAACCAATATAACTGACCGCCACGATCTAACTGAAATATTATTTAAAGTAGCGTTAAACATGAATAACCCTAAACCAATCAACAAAGGGAGGAAACTCTGCACATTTCAATGTGTCTTCTTTGTTCTCTTATTATTGGTTTTGGTTGATTGATTGATTGATGTTTATCCCCAACTTCAGCAGTATTTCAGCGATATCATGGCATGTGGTTTTGGTTTGTTGGAAGTATACACCTATATTTAATTGAATTAGTTATCAAATTTTTTTTGTTTTTTGTAGGACAATGATGATCAAACAATAATGACAGCTAAGCTTTTCCCAGTGTTCCATGCCTCAGAACAAGTCGGCCTAAAGGAAATCTTATGGTTACAAGGTCAAATGGAAGACAAAAATAGATCCATTTTAAATAGGTAATATCTTGATTGGTCAATTTGAATAAGTTCACATTGTCACAAATAAAATTGCTAACTACAGTCAAACCTATATTCTTGACTCGCAGCCGTAAGTGATAAAGTTTACCAGTTGCTTGCCCATGGTCGGTGGTTCTCTCCGGGTACTCCGGCTTCTTCCACCACTAAAACTGGTCGCCATGATATAGTTGAAATATTGCTGAAAGTGGTGTTAAACACCAAAAATCACTCAATCAATCAATCAAACCTGTATTAAGAGGTCAACTTTGGAACAAAGAAAAAAAAAGTGGTGTTTTAAGACAGGTGACCTCTTAATAGAGGTTCAAGTCATATGAAATTATCTATGACAGGACAAGTAAAAGATGACCTTTTAATACAGGTGACTGCTTAATAGAGGTGACCACATGGGCAGTTCTGACTATAGAAATATTGAAAGTATGGTTTGTTAATAAAAAAAAAGAAATGTTTTAGCTTGAATTTATCATAGAAAGATGATAACTTGAAACTGGTTACTCAGTAATGAAGATATTGATGCATGTAGAAAAAAAGCCAGATTGATTAATTTCAGTTTTTTGCTTAGAACAAAACTTTAATGCTCTATATCAATTTATTTGTTTACATATATTGGCACATATCACTATTATAGGTCTAGTAATTATGTTTTTTTTCTTTCCTCATTATTATCTACCTTGGAACAAATAATCTTTAAGATCCAATATTATATTATATGTATTAATAATATTAATTTTATGACTGTATTATCTTTTATGTAATTTCTCTACTTTCTCTTTAAAATGTTCATGTATTGAACTTTCTTCAATAAAGAATTTATGTCTTATGTTATCCCTTCTCTCTAAGTACTGTAGCAATGCTTTTACTTGGTACATGTATTTGATTTGATCTCAATTTTAGACATTGTAACAACTGCTTCTTATTTTGTTATATTTTTTCTGTGAATTGTAGCTTTCACGGAAAACATCTGTAAATAAAATAACTACTGCAAAGAAATATTACTGCTAAGTTATTTATCAATCACCATTCTAATAAAATTGTGAGTGAGTGAGTGATTGTTGTTTAATGCCAACTCAGCAATTTTGCAGTTATATCATGGCGAGTAATAAAATAGTAACATAGTAACAGAACTGTTAGTTATATATTGTAAAATAAATATATTTTATTAAAAAGCAACAACTACAGTCAAGCTTGTCATATGTGACCTTCCAAGGGACCATTGAAATAAGGTCACATAAGACAGGGGGTTGCTAAATGGAGGTTTAATTAATATGAAATGCACTGTGAAGGGAATTAGAAATTAAGGTCACATAATACAAGTTATTGTGCTTAATAGAGGTGGTCACTAAAGCAGGTTTGACTGTATATAAAAAATATTGTAATAATTAATAAAACAGTGTACTCCTCTCTAGATCATGTACCATGTTTGCCTTCATTGTCACTGTTTTACTTAGTCAATGCTACTCATAACATTATTGTACAGTAATGATGTTTGAAAAACTGAAAATAATGGGTGTTTTTTAGATGGAGATCATCATGGAGACTGTCTCTGCAAGATATATTAACCTTGATTAATATTGAAGAGGAATTTCATTGGAAAAGGTAGATTTTTGACAAAAAATCTGAATGTACATCAACATGTCTTATGTAAAATTTCTTGCAAATTTGATTTTATTTCTAGGAGAAATATATGTGAATCTGACACACAATATTTCTTGGAGAAATGTATGTGAATCTGACACACAATATTTCTTGGAGAAATGTATGTGAATCTGACACACAATATTTCTTGGAGAAATGTATGTGAATCTGACACAGAATCTCTACATTGTAATTCAGATTCCATTGTAATTATCACATGAAATTCAAATTAGTTTATTTTTTTCTTTATTATGAAAAGAAATTTTATTGATTGATTGGCATTTAATGCCAAGTTCAGCAGAATTTCTGCTATATTTTGGTGTCTTGAACATAAGTGGACATAGAGTTAATTCAGTATATGATTTTAAATTGAACATAAACAATTTTATATTTTAAAGAAGGAATGGAAATCTGAAAATTTTGGATTCTTAACCCTATGAATGGTCTATCCAACCATAAAATATGGTCTCCCCTTTAACCCTTAGTTATCTCACAGTTGGATATTTAGATTAAGCTGAACTGTGTTGGGGGAGGGGGGGGGGGGTCGTGATCGTATGATAGTTGGATTTACAACTCCCTATGCAATCAGTGCCTATCACCACTAAAGCTGTGAGTTTGAATCCCTCTCATGATGAGATGTACCGGTAATCGATACCACTTTATGTGATAAAGTGACTTGCGGCAGGTTAGTGGTTTTCTCCAGGTACTCTGGTTTCCTCTACCAATAAAATTGACCACCACAATATAACTGAAATATTGTTGAAAGTGGCATTAAAACCCTAACCCAGATTTATGTTGCATGATTTATGAATAAGGACACAATAGTCTTCAGTAAAACACACTTCTTTCTATTTATCAAAGGGTGTGAAAGGTTCAGTATGTTAGTATGATACTATTTTATTTCTTTTTGGAATACATCCATATCATCAACAGAAACCATAAGTACCACCATCTTCAATATTTGTATTCTCACTTTTTACTTTTGTATCTATCTAGGGTTATTTCAACAATATTTCAGTTATATCGTGGCAGTCATTTTTATTGGTGGAGGAAGTACCTGGAGAAAACTACTGACCTGTTGCAAGTCACTGACAAACTTTATCACATAATGTTGTATCGAGTACACCTCGCTTTAGTGGGATTTGAACTCACAACGTTAGTGGTGATAGGCACTGATTACATAGGTAGTTGTAAATCCAAGTATCTAGGAGAAGACTTTATAAGTATGACTTTACTTGTGTCTAATCCTATTATTGTAACATATACCTAGGAGAAGACTTTATAAGTATGTCTTTACTTGTGTCTAATCCTATTATTGTAACATATACCTAGGAGAAGACTTTATAAGTATGACTTTACTTGTGTCTAATCCTATTATTGTAACATATACCTAGGAGAAGACTTTATAAGTATGACTTTACTTGTGTCTAATCCTATTATTGTAACATATACCTAGGAGAAGACTTTATAAGTATGACTTTACTTGTGTCTAATCCTATTATTGTAACATATACCTAGGAGAAGACTTTATAAGTATGACTTTACTTGTGTCTAATCCTATTATTGTAACATATACCTAGGAGAAGACTTTATAAGTATGACTTTACTTGTGTCTAATCCTATTATTGTAACATACCTAGGAGAAGACTTTATAAGTATGACTTTACTTGTGTCTAATCCTATTATTGTAACATATACCTAGGAGAAGACTTTATAAGTATGACTTTACTTGTGTCTAATCCTATTATTGTAACATATACCTAGGAGAAGACTTTATAAGTATGACTTTACTTGTGTCTAATCCTATTATTGTAACATATACCTAGGAGAAGACTTTATAAGTATGTCTTTACTTGTGTCTAATCCTATTATTGTAACATATACCTAGGAGAAGACTTTATAAGTATGACTTTACTTGTGTCTAATCCTATTATTGTAACATATACCTAGGAGAGGACTTTATAAGTATGACTTTACTTGTGTCTAATCCTATTATTGTAACATATACCTAGGAGAAGACTTTATAAGTATGACTTTACTTGTGTCTAATCCTATTATTGTAACATATACCTAGGAGAAGACTTTATAAGTATGACTTTACTTGTGTCTAATCCTATTATTGTAACATATACCTAGGAGAAGACTTTATAAGTATGACTTTACTTGTGTCTAATCCTATTTGGATAATTTAAGCAAATAAAATATGTTTAAACAATTTTCACACTTTGTATAGGCAGCTATTTTATGAAGTTTGTCAGAGAAGAATAGAAGACGGACTGACCGAGAAGAAAAACATTGGATTTAGAAGTATATACACTAGTGCTGTTGTGGATAAATTTACAGAAAACATTCTGAGAACCCTAGACCAAGGTATGTATGTATGTGTATTTCAGGGCTTACCAAACCAGACGAAGTGGGCAAAATTCTCATCCTATATCGACTGAAGTCACCCTCCGTCGACTCGAAAGCGAAATTAATGTCACCTTGTTTCTTTCTGCAAGTTGCTCCTTTCTGGCAAATAATATTTGCTTTATGGTAAAGTTGATTGACAAAGTCATTGTAATCAGTGGGAAAATACATAAGAAGAGGAAAAAGTTTTATTCCATCAATAAAGAAGGTTTAATTTGTTGTGATCAAAGAATCATGACAAACTTCTAAATTTGTACTATAAAGAAGGTTTAATTTGTTGTGATCAAAGAATCATGACAAACTTCTAAATTTGTACTATAAAGAAGGTTTAATTTGTTGTGATCAAAGAATCATGACAAACTTCTAAATTTGTACTATAAAGAAGGTTTAATTTGTTGTGATCAAAGAATCATGACAAACTTCTAAATTTGTACTATAAAGAAGGTTTAATTTGTTGTGATCAAAGAATCATGACAAACTTCTAAATTTGTACTATAAAGAAGGTTTAATTTGTTGTGATCAAAGAATCATGACAAACTTCTAAATTTGTACTATAAACGAAATTCCAGGTGAATATTAAATCACAAATCTAAACATTTGCAAACGGACGCTTCCTGTACCTAAGTAGTTGTTGAAGTGTGTTATACAGTTAAACCTGTCTAAACCGAACCCTGAGTAAAACGAAAACCTGTCTAAACCGAACCCTGAGTAAACCGAAAACCTGCCTAAACTGAACCCTGAGTAAACTGAAAACCTGCCTGAACCAGACCAACTTTACAATCCCATCTACTAATTGTCTATGTAATTTGAACCTGTGTAAACCGAATACCTGTCTAAACAGAACAAATTCTTCAGTGCCAGAGGGGTTCAGTCTAGACAGGTTTTACTGTAATTTAATTATTTTAACAAAACTTGAGTTATTTATAGCTTTTTCAAAGCTAAGCAATCAGGTATGTATGTGTGTTTCAGGAGTTGTTACTCGATCTTTAGTTTTATGTGTAATATTTTGTAGATCGTTGTTTGTCCTTTTGTACTTTTTCTTTTGGCCATTGTGTTGTCTGTTCTTCTTCGATATACGGATTCTGATTACCTCCCTTTGGTATTTTCAAACTCTTCTTGTTTGCATCTTCTATAATTAACTTGCTAATATTTATAACATATTTTTTTAGCACAAATCTAAGAATCATGATTTATACTCTCATAATAATTATTTGGTGCTGATTTTTACTGTCAACCATGTTTGTATACTAGTATATAGAGGTAAAGTTAAATATTAACAGCATAATGTAATGTAATGTAATGTAATGTAATGTAATGTTGTCAAGCTGGATATACTGGTGACGTTGCCCAGGTATCAACCCACAGAGATACCTAGCTCATTGTCAGATACAAATACAATGCAGAGAGTGCCCTCTTGATTTGATGTTTTCATGTTATAATAAGGAATACTGGCCGTAGACCATAGTGGATGATGTGTTTGGAGACCTCTTTTACAGATTTCGAAAAAGTTGTGGCACATTATATCCACTACAAAAGGCTAAATTTTTCATCCCTACCCAACTCTCTGTACTTTTCTAGTAGCAGTCAAAGTCATTGTAGCGGTTGTCCCATTCTTCCCTCACTTCTATTTAGTTTTGATATGACTGCAAAAACTTTGCTATCATATTATGTAATAGATCTGTCATTGTCATTGTGATGGTCGTCATTGTCCATCTGTAGACACAATGGTTTCAGTGTGATCACTTTTATTTTTATTTTAAGACAGATATATATAGATTAATAGGGAAATTATTGTATACTTTACAGTTGCAATAAACAGTGCTGGAGAACCAGGAGTAACAGCTAGGACATTGGCTAATATAGCTGATGTGTTAGGATGTATGGGTGGTACTCAGGGTGGTCTTAGAAGTGGACCTGCTGCCAACAGGTCATGGGCAAAAGCTTTTCATCTCCTAGAGGTGAGTAACATTAAAATATCATCTAGTTTGTTTTGAAAAGTGCAAACCAATTGATTTTTTTATTTAATTATAATGGTGTTCACTACAATTTCTGTGGGAAAACAATGTTGTCTCCCTCAGTCATAGCTAATCCTAGCCAATGTTGACTATCCTTTTTAATTTAGGCCCTTTGGTTTACTTGCTCCCTAAGTCTAAGACTTTTGAATGATTTGGTTTTTCTAATCTTTTGATTATTGACTATGAGTGTGTGATGAAGGTTATTTATGAAACGTGTCATGCACACATAATTAGATAACTGTATGATTTTTTATTATGTAATCAGAGATGATATTATTCAGTTATTTAACTGATTTCAGCTATTGTCCTCTTTTTTTTCCAAAAGTTGCTGGACACGGTCAGAACAGGTAAAAAATGACCATTTTGAAAGGGGGTGTAGATAGTTTCAGCTATTTTTCACTGATTTCAGTTATTTTATTTTCTAACCAGGATCATCCCTGGATGTAATACACCCTATGTGACTGGCTACTGAGAAAGAGATACTGAACCTATCAGAATATCTGGTATCACTCCAATTTTAGGTGGATTTTTTATATTCTGATGTTTTGTAATGTTATTTCTTTGTGATATTTTATGTTTCACTATTAATGTTGTTTCAGATTTTGATGTTTTTTTATATTGTTCCCTCTAATTAGCATATTATTATTTTTCTCTACAATAAAGACTTAGTTCACCAAGACTGAAGGACCGTGTGGGCTATTTTCATCTTTTTGCATTGTTGTTATGCATCTTTCTTTTTGAAACTACTGTGCAAAATAACCTCTCCACATTCTTGTTCCTGTCCCAAGCCAAGAGTTGTCTTTCCTGTGCCATATGTTGTGGTCATTTTTGTGTTCAATTACTTAAGATGAGAGGTTGTTCTTCATTTTGCTGATGTAGGTGGAAATTGTTGATTTTGGTGCACAACCAAAATTATGCATGGCCTTTAGAGCCAGTAATCCGATTTGAGTGTTTGAGACTCTCTGGTTCAAAAACTATTCAGTGGTTTGAAATTTGATATTGTTTGACAGATGCTAATGTAGTTCTTTACAAAGTTTGTATATTTATTATGCCATCACCACATGGCATAGTTTAATATAGCACCCTGTGACCCAATGGGAAAAATAATACAAGTTTTTTTCTCAGAAACCATAAACTTGATTGAATTCAAACCGTACAAGAATGATCATTGGATATTCTTAGCAATACTTTTTTTTATATGTTATGGAAATCCAAGATGGCCACCACTGGTTTGAATTAGGTCCTATGAGAAAAATGTTTAAATATCTACATTCCTTCTAGAACAAAAATTTGGCTGTTTTTTTTGTTGTATAGTCCTTTACAAATGTATTATTTTTTTAGATTGATAAGAAATTAAAGACTGATCACCACGTAGGAAAAAGTTCATAAGGACATTATGGAAAAATTTTGAAGTGTTAAAATATCTCACAATAATATTAACAAAACATGAATAATGATGAGGTGAACAAAAAACTGTGGTACTCTTGAAGGTGTGAAACCTATAATTAATTTCTTTAACATTTTCTACTAAATTTGTGTTTTTTCGAGCCATATATTTTCTGAAACATACATGATTCCTCTACGTTCTGTGAAAATATCAGGGGATGTTTAAAGTCTTGCAGTGAAATGCCAGGCTATGGAAAACACCTACTCTAAAAATAGCTCCATCATTCCCGGGAAATTCAATATTTATAGGTCATGCATCAAATCCTCCATAGAGGTATTAAAATACAACTAAATCCATCAAATTTGGGTTCAAAATAATCATTATATATTTAACTTCAATTATAAATTTTAATTATTCCATTCCATTCAGTATTGTTCACAATACAACAAAGCGAAAGGAAATTTTTTCTTTAAAAGGGACTACTTTTGTATATGTTCTAAGCTCTGATAGTATAATATAAATGTCTATAATTAGGGCCCCGCCACTTTGTGGCGAACGCCCTAGAGTGATCAGTCTGTCCGTCCATGCGTCCTGTCCAAATCGTGCCCGCCCCAGAGATTTTTTATTTTTTCACATAGGTTTATGATATTTGGCATGTTGGTGCATTACCATGAGATGATGTGTCACGTACCAGTATTGCCTCTGTATGAACTTGACCTTTGACCTCAGGCTCAATTATTGATTATGGAGGAGTATATTCGTCTCTGCCCCAGAATATTTTTTATTTTTTCACATAGGTTTATGACATTTGGCATGTATGTGCATTTCCAGGAGACGATGTGCCGCATACCAATATTAAAAATTGTACACAATTACCATGCATCCATTTTTCCTGTCCTTCAGGTACACAAATTCCATCTTCACATGACACACTGACGGGGTCCTCATGAGATGGCTCCCATCTCAATGGTATCTAGTTTATGTGAGTTTCCATGCACTTTATTAGTATTGTATCAAAGCACATAATATTGATGTTTTTGCATACTCATGTACCCGAAAATTATAATGTGTTTTTTTAAGACAATTCCAACTAAAATAATTAATAATAGAACAGAACTGCAATTGAAGCGTACCAAATTTAGTGGACTTCTAGCTACATGTATAGGCAATAAGGGAATATGAATCAAATGACAAAATTGTGTGTATGACTTCAAATAAGTAAGATAAGTCTTTTTAGTGGCCTCTGCATTAGCCAGACTCAGAAAAATTCAGTACAATTTCATTCAATGCAGTGACCTCCCAGATACCCTTTAATCTTATAATAAAAGAAAACTGAGGGCATAATGACTAGATATACGATTATAGACAAATAAAAGATTGATTTGATTTATTGTGCTTAATGCCACTTTCAACAATATTTCAGCTATATCATGGCAACCAGTTTTAGTGGTGGAAGAAGCCAGAGTACCCGGAGAGAACCACCGACCATGGGCAAGTAACTGGTAAGCTTTATCACTTGTGGCTGCGAGTCGAGTGCACCCTTTTTTGTAATTTACAAAGCCAGGTGCGAACCCACGCCATATTGGTGATAGGCTTGTATGAGTTTTTAGGTAATTCAACTACCTAACTCATTGAGCCACCCAGGCCCTCACAAATAAAAGTGGTTGAAGATAAAAGCTAAAGAAGGATTCACAAACCTTAAAAATATCATATGAAATCTAGAGATGGTATCTACCAAACATTAAAGTTGTAAGAAGTAGACAACCCACACATCTCGGGCAAAAAGGCCGTCAATTTAGGTTTTCTTAATTTTCAGTTATTTATACGACTTCAGAATTTTCACTATTTTTTATCTTATGCTTATTTTGCAAATTTTTCTTCCTGCCAATGCAATTACAAGCACTTTAAGCTCAGAAAAATGCAAAAGTGTAGTCTTCCTTCCTGATTACATAGAACAAGCCTTGTTTAAATATGCCGCCAGCCCCCATTCAACATGCATCTGTAATTACAGAAGTAATGGATTTTTATACAATGAACTCGATCGGTCATTAAAGACAGACATAAAATATTGCCACCTCTCAATGTCATACAGAAGATCCCCTTGTGTATCTCATGCCAATCATGTTTGAGTTTCGTTATGCCATAAATGATTCTATGGAGAATTATCCCAATTTAATTTCCCTGCCAGGGATTGCATTTGTTTCTTTGAAACTTGTGGAGCTGTCGTATGCTTCAGAAAACTCCATCCTATTTTATGTTGGCAGCTTGTTTCTTTTATTATGTTAGATAGGAGACTTGAAGAATGGAATTGCAGCTTTAGCTAAAGAGCGATCACAGTGGTTAGGTCGACCAGATTTATGTGTGAGAGCGGCCAGACATTATGAAGGAGCAGCTTCCATATTCATACGGCATGCAGTCATGACAGTTAAGGAAGTAAGTTATACATGTTACAATACAAGTACTAAGCTGTTCATTTACTTATTAATTATTTGAATGAATTCCTACGAACTCTTATTTTAGTTATTTTAGTGGTTTATAAGGACAGTGTAATTTACTGCTTTTTGGTTCGACTTTGTTTTGTACGCTCTTAAGGCAAATGATATACATGTCAGACAAATAATGAAAAACAAAAAGTTAGTTGTCTCCCTTTAAAGAGTTGGGTCATGGAGATGATGTTATTGTCTGCCTTAGGCCAAAGAAATATAATTATATCCCAGCCGTTTGTCCCATTCCTCACACATTTGTGTACAAAGATCACAATCTTGATACACAACACTAATGAAACTTACAATAAACAGAATTAAAATAATTGATCAATAACAAAAGATTGACCAAACAATTCCTGCAAAAAAAGATGGAGTAAGACCATGTGTTCCCAAAGAAAATCCTCGTTTACAAAGTACATACAGTCAAACCTGTATATAAAGGGCACTCAAGGGAACCTGAAAATATGGCCTTTATGAGCAATTGCCCTTTATATACTGGTTAAAATTATATCCACTATTCATTGATTGGAAAAATAAGGCTGCCCTTTATAGAGAGTGATTTGTTAATAAAAAAACTAATAATTCAGGGAGTCTTTAGTGTATGCATTACCAGTTTTACCCTAATACCTCAGATCTTTCCAGTTCTTCAAGCCCGAATCATGTGACTTGCCAGTGATGGGTAAATGGTTGACAGCTGAATGTCCAGTGAGGATAGATGTATCTGGAGGTTGGTCTGATACCCCACCCATAACATATGAGCATGGGGGAGCAGTTACAATGGTGGCACTACTAGTGAATGGCAAGGTATGTATCTCCTAAAAAATAGTAAACTTGTGTGTTACATGTATTTATAAAAGTAATAAACCTTTTGCATGTTCCTGATTTGATTCTAAAATTATTTTTTAGCTCACCTTGCCAAAGGCAATGTGAGCTTTTGCCATCACTTGGCGTCTGTCGTCTGTCGTCCGTTAACTTTTCACATTTTAATCTTCTCCTCTGAAACCCCTCAGCCAAATGAACTGAAACTTGGTTGGGAGCATCTATGGAAGGTCCTCTATAAAGACTGCTCATTTCGTCCCGATCCATTAACAAACATGGCCGCCACAGGCAATTCTTGTTTCTGATTGGCCGATTTAAAAAAATCTTCTCCTCTGAAACCGCTTGGCCAAATGAACCGAAACTTGGTAGGAAGCATCTATGGAAGGTCTTCTGTAAAGATTGCTCATTTCGTCCCAATCCGTTAACAAACATGACTGCCACAGGCAACTCTTGTTTCTGATTGGCTGATTTTTAAAATTCTTCTCCTCTGAAACCGTTTTGCCAAATGAACCAAAACTTAGTAGGAAGCATCTATGGGCAGTCCTCTCTAAAGATTGCACATTTTGTCCTGATCCATTAACAAACATGGCCACCACAGGCAATTCTTGTTTCTGATTGGTCGATTTTTTTAAATCTTCTCCTCTGAAACTGCTGGGCCAAATGAACCGAAACTTGGTAGGAAGCATCTATGGAAGGTCCTCTATAAAGATTGCTAATTTTGTCCCGATCGGTTAAAAACATGGCCGCCACAGGCAATTCTTGTTTCTGATTGGTCGATTTCTAAAAAAATCTTCTCCTCTGTTAAAAGAAAGATAACTCTTGCCTAAACTGTTAAAAGAAAGATAGATCTTGCCATTATCTCCCTTAGAAATTAACTAATGCTGATATAGTGTAACATGTTTATTCTATACATTACAAGTAGGTATTCACATTTTAATATTCTTTTTAGCAAACCTTGCCAAAGGCAATATGAGGTTTTACCATCACTTGGTGTCCGTCGTCTGTCATCCATTTACTTTTCATATTTTAATCTTCTCCTCTGAAAACCCTTAGCCAAATGAACTGAAACTTGGTAGGAAGCATCTATGGAAGGTCCTCTCTAAAGAGTGCACATTTTGTTATAATCCATTACCAAACATGACCGCCACTGGCAATTCTTGTTTCTGATTGGCCGATTTAAAAAAATCTTCTCCTCTGAAACCGCTTGGCCAAATGAACTGAAACTTGGTAGGAAGCATCTATGGAATGTCCTCTATAAAGATTGCTCATTTTGTCCCGATCGGTTAGCAAACTTGGCTACCACTGAAACTTGGTAGGAATCATCTATGGAATGTCCTCTATGAAGAATGCTCATTTCGTCCCGATCGGTTAGCAAACATGGCTACCACCGACACTTGGTAGGAAGCATCTATGGAATGTCCTCTATGAAGATTGCTCATTTTGTCCCGATCGGTTAGCAAACATGGCCACCACATGCAATTCTTGTTTCTGATTGGTCGATTTCTAAAAAATCTTCTCCTTTGAAACTGCTTAGCCATATGAAACGAAACTTGGTAGGAAGCATCTACATGTATGGAAGGTTCTGTATTAAGTTTCCTCAAAGCAGAATGAAAGGTGAGCAACACAGGCTCAGCCCACTGAGCTTCTAGTTTAATACATTTTTTTATGAGACAGAGTTATTTCCCTTTTGACGGGCAAAATGGTACCCTATCTATGTAATGGAATGAGGAAAATTTTTGTATAATTTTCTGATAATTTGTAGATATTTAAACATTGTAAAACATCATAGGATAATTTCATAGCAAACAGAAAAGTCACAAGTTGTTATAATGTTAAAATTTAGAACTGGTTGTGGTAAGAAAATATTTGTTATTTTCATTGAACTTTGCATAAAAGGGGAAGATTTTCTCACCATAAAGGGAAATAACTTTTGCAAAACATATAATCAAAGTTGAAAATGTGCAAATGGTCTATTGTGGTCAGACACTGTACCTATTATTTCTATTTATGGTATGGTTTGATGGTAGAATTGTCTGCCTACAGTTAATTAGAATAAATAATAAAGTTAATATGTGATGGTCAAATATTCCAGTTACCATGACAACAAAAAAGACAATTACAGAAGTGATAGAAATCTAGGGATTAATAAAATGCATTTGATTAAAAAGGTCATTTATGTATATATTTTTTATAGCAGTTAAATTCAATCTTTGTAAAAACGTTCTGTAAAAACCTTGCAACATGTCACAATTTAAATTTCCAATGGTTACATTAAGCTACAGTTACTGAGTGAACATGATTTTTATATCCCCCGCAACGAAGTTGGAGGGGGGTATACTGGTTTCACCATGTCCGTCCTTCTGTTCGTCCGTCTGTAGACAAATCCTATGTCGTACGATAACTTGAGTTGTGTTTCTTAGAATCTTTTAAAATTTCATCAGCTGTTTACTGGTGAAGAGAGGAGGATCCCTTTCATTTTTGACGATTTTCACTTTGGCCGTTACAGAGTTATTGGACTTGATATGACGGAAAATAGGATTTTTACCCTATGTTGTATGATAACTTGAGTAGTGTTTCTCAGAATGTTTTGAAATTTTATCAGCAGCTTACCGGTGAAGAGAGGAGGTTCGCTTTCATTTTTGGTCAGAACAATCAGTAATGTTTTGGTTATGGAAATAGGTTGGACAGATGTGGAGCGGGGGGTATATCTTAGTTAGCTGTGCTCACAGTAATACTAGTTTTCTCACAATTCATTGACATTTATGAACGAGGGGGGGGGGGGGATAAGGGGAAAAAGTAGTTTCAGCTTCTTAGACGTCACAAAACCATCAAATATGACAGAAACAGTGCTTATGTTATTGCTCTATTTGGATAGAATGTGAAATAAAAAATATTATTAAACAAACTTATTAAGAAAAAACTGCTGGGACCTGCTAATCTGGGTCACGGGTCACTGTAATCGGGCGGCTGTATCGAGAAACAGATACGGTGTTGAAAAAAACTGTTGATACTCATAAAATATTGATAAATGCTATACAATTTTATGTTTGTCTTCAAGAAATATGATAGACAAAACCATGTGTGAAGTTTTATGACGAAATATCTCCGATTTCTATGTAAATTTACGAGTTGAAGTTGCGGCTGTATCGAGAAACAGATACGATGTTGAAAAAACTGTTGATACTCATACAATATTGATAAATGCAATACAATTTTATGTTTGTCTTCAAGAAATATGATAGACAAAACCATGTGTGAAGTTTTATGACGAAATATCTCTGATTTCTATGTAAATTTACGAGTTGAAGTGGGGAAACACCCACAGGTAATTTTAGCGATGTATTTTTATCTTGGACAAGAATAATGAGCGTCCTGATTGGATGACCAATTTAAAACACACTGACACCGCATGGTAAAAAGATGCATGTAAAAGAAATCTATGTTATATTTTTATCTTGGACAAGAATAATGAGCGTCCTGATTGGATGACCAATTTAAAGCACACTGACACCGCATGGTAAAAAGATGCATGTAAAAGAAATCTATGTTACATTTATTCATTTGTTTGATTCTGGAATATTGTTGATCATTGATTTAAACAAGAAAAAAAAGGGGGGAGTGAATTTTATTAGTGAATTTTACAGTTAAATAAATGTTATGTTTCGACAGTTTAAAGAGAAAAATAAAAAATGTTGGGACTAAAGCTTAAATCAGTGTTAAAAATTTAACAAATATCAGTGGTTTTGTAAATGAGATTTATTTTAAATAGAAAATCTGAATTTATTATTTATTAATTTATTATTAATGATACAATTTTATATCACTTGGGAGGGGGGCTATGATGAAAATTTGAAATAAAAACACAGGACCGGACTTTAAGCAAAAATGATAATCCAGGATTAGTTTTTTATTAAAAAAATCCAGGACCCCTGTGTCCATGAATTTTTTTTTTTTAAAGTTAATAATATGAAATATTGACATCCACACTTGCCTTTAGGACAGCACATTTCTGTGTCCACACTTGTTAATGAAGATATAAATAAAAGAAAGTTTAAACATTGATGGTCAACAATTCTACCAATATCAACAAAGCAAACAATCACCTCTCATCTTTGAATTACCGGTTATCATTTGACTTTACAGGTACTTCAGTGTGTTATATGTTTTTGAAGAATTTATTTATTATTCTTTCTAGCATAATAAATAAAATTAAAAAGATTTAGAATGGCCAAGAAAATGGCTGTCATCTACACAGAAAACATGTTCTTATATATATATACATGTATTTGGTTATATAAGTAATTTTAACAATTTGAATTCAATGTACATGTATACGATAATTATTCTCTTTTACAGAAACCTGTAGGAGCCAAAGTAAGAAGAATTCCAGAGTAAGTTGACATATTTATCTTGTGCGAGTAAACAAATATGTTTTTAGCTCAGCTGGACCAAATGGCATGAAGGGCCCGGGTGGCTCGATGAGTTAGGTAGTTGGATTACCTATCAACTCATACAAGCCTATCACCAATACGGCATGGGTTCGCGCCCGGCTTTGTAAATTACAAAAAAAGGTGCACTCGAATCACAGCCGCAAGTGATAAAGTTTACCAGTTGCTTGCTCATGGTCAGTGGTTCTCTCCGGGTACTCCGGCTTCTTCCACCACTAAAACTGGTCACCATGATATAGCTGAAATATTGCTGAAAGTGGCATTAAACACAATAAATCAAATTAAATCAAATCAACCAAATGTCATGTGGAGTATTGTCATCAATATTTGTTTGTTATTGTCTATAAATTTTTCACACTTTAATTCTTTTTTTCCATCAACTGCTGTACCAAACTTTGTTATAGTTGAATTTACAACTACCTGTGCAATCAGTGCCTATCACCACTAAAGTTGTGAGTTCGAATCACGTTCATGGTGCAAGATAAACAGAATATACATACCATTTGTATTTGGCACTGTTACTAAGCTTCATACAAATAAATTTTATAGATGAAGCAAGTTTACACGTATATTCTATATTTATTTCATAGCTGGGTTAAAGTTTGAAAAATTTGAAGAATATATTGATGTATTTTTAATTATTTTCAAAATATGGAATTGTGCCTCTCCTCAGAATTTTTTTTTATTACTTTTAATAAATAGCAAAATCAATATATACAAATGTCAAGGCCGAAAGCCTTGATAGCTATAATGATGTAATCTAGAATTTGAAATATGCTGAAGGTCTTCTGTCCAATTGTTTCATTAAGGAATATTTGAAATTTTTGAACAGGTTATATGATATAACCTGGTTTAGGGCAGTTTACGCTTAATAAACCGCGAAGCACTATGAAAAGCGTAAGCTGTTCCAAACCAGGTTATACAAGTATAACCAGTTCAAAATTTCAAATATTCCTTATAATTTAATTTTTACAACCCAATTTATTGATTCCTCGATTTTAATTAAGATTATTTCGTGTGACTATTTGAATTAGTTGTTGGCGAATGAATATGTTGGTGACATCACAATACCAACCCAGGTTATTGAATATAACCAAAATGTTCTCCAGGCGAATCAGCCATTCAGATTGTATTCAAATCAAATTAAATTATTTTCACATCAACCTTCTTCTAAGTATTTTCTTTAATAGTCATGATTATATAGACTAACGATAGCTATAAAGGTTGAAACCACCATTATTGTGAGTTCGAATCCTGTTCGTGGCGAGGTGTACTTGATACAACGTTATGTGATAAAGTTTGTCAATGACTTGCGACAGGTCGGTGGTTTTCTCCAAGTACTCCGGTTTACTCCATCAATAAAACTGACCTTCACGATATACTGAAATATTGTTGAAAGTGGCATTAAAGCCCATAAACTAAACTAAGCATAAATTAGGCCGACATTATGTGCTAGTATATCAGCCAGTCCGCTAGGACAAGTTGTTGGAATGTATGTCGAGACCTTGAAAACAGGCATTATTGCTTTTATTGGGAATATCATAATGTGTTTGACGTCACGTTGACGATCTTTTCCAGCATCACTATTCAGTCCATTGGTACTGACAATATGAATCAGTGAGAATGTATAATGTATAAATTACTATTAATGTTAGGCATATGATAACATTTAACATATGACAACATTTAACATATGACAACATTTAACATATGACAACATTTTATGACTATATTGTTTTTGATATTCTGATATTTACCTAATGAATACTGTCAAAACCTTGTAATCATGAACTCTTTTCTTTCGAGAACTCAACTTCGAGCAGCTTTCAGTTTGATTTCCCATGGTTCACTTGAATGCTAATTTGTTTTGTATGAGTGAGTGATTGTTGTTCTACACCAAGTGAGCAATTTTTCTGCTATATTATGGCGAGAACGGTTATTTTTCAATGAGATAATGTAGATGGCTGCTTTGTACTAGACCATACACTTAGTAAAATATTTTATTGCTAGCTCACTGAAACAACATTCCACAGGTAGACATGTCACTTCACTCGGGCACATTATCTTGATTCTAAGCCATTGCGTCAATGCTCCTTATTGATGTGTGCTTAGTAGAGAAGAATTCAATATCAATTTGATAGTTTTAGGTTTGGGTTTGATCTGACCACAATCTACTGCATGAGAGGCCCACAATCTACTGCATGAGAGGCCCACAATCTACTGCATGAGAGGCCCACAATCTACTGCATGAGAGGCCCACAATCTACTGCATGAGAGGCCCACAATCTACTGCATGAGAGGTGAGCACACTCACCACTTCACCACTGATTCAGTTTTTATACCCCCGCAAACAAAGTTTGGGGGGGTATATAGGAATCACCCCGTCCGTCCGTCTGTCCGTCCGTCCATGTACCTTGTAAGCACAACTCCTCCTAAACTGCTTATTGGATTTTTATGAAACTTTACACATTTGTAGTACACTACCTGCAGATGTGCGTGAAGGAATATGGTTGCTATCCAAAATTTAAAAGTCGAGATAATTCAACTTATACTTTCACGAAAAGGGGGGAGGGGCATGTACCTTGTAAGCGCAACTCCTCCTAAACGACTTATTGGATTTTTATGAAACTTTACACATTTGTAGTACACTACCTGCAGATGTGCATGATGGAATATGGTTGCTGTCCAAAATTTAAAAAGGCGAGATAATTCAACTTATACTTTCACAAAAAAGGGGGGGGGGCATGTACCTTGTAAGCGCAACTCCTCCTAAACGACTTATTGGATTTTTATGAAACTTTACACATTTGTAGTACACTACCTGCAGATGTGCATGATGCAATATGGTTGCTGTCCAAAATTTAAAAAGGCGAGATAATTCAACTTATACTTTCACGAAAAAGGGGGGGGGGTCATGTACCTTGTAAGCGCAACTCCTCCTAAACGACTTATTGGATTTTTATGAAACTTTACACATTTGTAGTACACTACCTGCAGATGTGCATGAAGGAATTTGGTTGCTGTCCAAAATTTGGAAGGGGGGATAATTTAACTTATACTCTGAAATACGTTCTCTATGGAGAGATGGGCTTGTAAGCACAACTCCTCCTAAATGGCTCATTGGATTTAAATGAAACTTTACACAGTTGTAATACACTGCCTGCAGATGTGCATGAAGGAATATGGTTCCTGTCAAAAATTTGGAAGGTGATGTAAGTATAACTATTCCTGAATGAAATAAGATTTTAATTACCGGTAACCTTTTCACATCTGGATATTTGCAATATAAAAACTACTCAAGAATAAATAATTAATTTTGAATCAATAACATTTGATGTGACCTATATCCTCTTGTACAAAAGTTAGGAAATGTTGTAATCCTCATGTATACTGATGAAACCGTATTGGTTTTAAACAATCCCACTTTGTTGAAGACCTTGTGGCGACCCCTAGATGTATTTTCTTGGTTAGTTTATTTTGGAGATGGGATGTTGTCTCCTTGACATTACTCCATATCCGTTCTTTTTTCATAGGTAACTTGCTAATATACCTGTATTCCAAAGTTTGAACATCATAGTATTGCAAGCAGGAGGGTATCACTCAGTGAGGTCACTCACAGTTCTAGTTAAATCTGTTTTGAAGTAATATTTGTAGCTCCAGATGAATTCGATACAACCAGATTTGAATGTATAGCAAGGTGGTTATAATTGTTCTATTTTAATTTAAGGTCAAAGTTAATATTTGTCATCATAATTGATGGAGTTGAAAGTTCAAGGGTCGTTTGTGAAGAACTTTCTGACCTTGAAGATTTTAACCAGCCTTATGCTCCAGGTGAGTATAAAATTGATTAAGAACAAAGTTCAGAAGATGAGAGATGTTTTTATTGACGATGTGCATGTGTGTGTGTATAAAGTTGTTGGTTTGATCAAGAGGATTAGGAGTTTTGGTGTTTAATGCCACTTTCAACAATATTTCAGTTAGATTGTGGCTGTCAGTTTTTATTAGTAAAGGAAACCAGAGTACCTAGAGAAAACCACAGACCTGTCACAAGTCACTGACAATCTTTATCAAATAAGGTTGTATCAAATACACCTCGCCATGAGGGGGAACTGAACTCACAATTTTGCACAATCATATCATATAAGAATTAAAGAATCCTATTTATTATTCCTTTTACAATGTTTGCATTAGATTTTAGACTCAATCGAAATCATAATTTCTAATATTTTTTCTTGAAATAAAGATAAGATTTTGGTACAAAAAAATACATAGCCTCTGCAAATTAGATACATTCTTGTACTAATGAAAGCTCTGGAGTCATTTGTACAAATTAGATACATTCTTGTACTAATGAAAGCTCTGGAGTCATTTGTACAAATTAGATACATTCTTGTACTAATGAAAGCTCTGGAGTCATTTGTACAAATTAGATACATTCTTGTACTAATGAAAGCTCTGGAGTCATTTGTACAAATTAGATACATTCTTGTACTAATGAAAGCTCTGGAGTCATTTGTACAAATTAGATACATTCTTGTACTAATGAAAGCTCTGGAGTCATTTGTACAAATTAGATACATTCTTGTACTAATGAAAGCTCTGGAGTCATTTGTACAAATTAGATACATTCTTGTACTAATGAAAGCTCTGGAGTCATTTGTACAAATTAGATACATTCTTGTACTAATGAAAGCTCTGGAGTCATTTGTACAAATTAGATACATTCTTGTACTAATGAAAGCTCTGGAGTCATTTGTACATGAGGTACATGTGAACCCTGGGGTAAAAAGTTTAAGTCTTTTCCTGGACATATATCAGCAATGGTATAATTTCATTTGTTTTTATATAGGTGCTCTTTTAAAGACAGCATTTATATGTGGTAATATTATACAGTTAGAATCCAACCAATCACTGAGTGAACAACTACAAGACAAGTATGGTGGAGGATTTGAAATTCATAGCTGGTCTAACTTACCATTAGGATCAGGTATTGTAATACAATTATTTGATCTTGTGAGTTGTGCTTTAGATTGATTGATTGATTTTTGGTGTTTAATGCCACTTTCAGCAATATTTCAGTTATTTCATGGCGACCAGTTTTAGTGGTGGAAGAAGCTGGAGAGAACCACACCGACCATGGCCAAGCAACTGGTAAACTTTATCACTTGCGGCTGTGAGTCGAGTGCACCCTTTTTTGTAATTTACAAAGCCGGGTGCGAACCCACGCCGTATTGGTGATAGGCTTGTATGAGTTTTGTTAGGTAATCCAACTACCTAACTCATTGAGCCACCCAGGACCTAGTTGTGCTTTAGTATTCTGTCTGCATACAATATCTACTTTTTAAAGTGCCAATGGAAAATGAATGTTCTAAAGATTGAGCTGTGTTATAGGGTGGGGAGGGATATGGTGTTTAATGCCACATTGAACAATATTTCAGTTATGTCATGGCTAGGTTATAGTTTTGTCAATTATAAGTCAGATTATGTAGAATGAGCACTAATAGAAACAAAACACTCTAACATTTTAAAATATGACAAAGTTGTGCAGTACACAATATTTATATTAGGAATAATAATGTTGATAATTACAAACATATTGTTTTCAGTCTGGTTATCCATCACAAAAGTTTGTTTTTGCAAATCCTCCTAAGTTCGAAATGGGAATTCCTCAAAACTTTGCCTGCTTGCGTATTAAATTATGGAAATTCGCATATTGTTATGGCAGATTGATCAGATAATTTTTGTAGGAGTTATTGCCCTTTTTAGCTTGAACAAATTCATCAAAAATCTTGTATGTGCAACTTCTACATTTTAAAAAGGCAATCCTTGCAATTTTTGCAATTGAATAAATAAAAACGTAGATATCTAATATAGTGCAAGGGTCGTCATGGTCGCGATTATATGGTAGTTGGATTTACAACTATCTATGCAATCAGTACCTATCACCACTAACGTTGTGAGTTCTACCTGTGCAATCATTACCTATCACCACTAATGTTGTGAGTTTGAATCCCGCTCATGGTGAGGTTTATTTGATACAACATTATGTAATAAAATTTGTCAGTGACTTGCGACAAGTCTGTGGTTTTCTCTGGGTACTCCAGTTGCCTCTACCAATAAAACTTGGCCGTCAAGATATAAATTAGATATTGTTGTAAGTGGCATTAAACACCATATTAAAACCCTAATTTAGTGCTCACAGGACGTTTCTTGAATAACCTTAATCAAAAGATTGGAAAGCAAAATAATTTTAAAGTCCTTTTGAGAAACTAAACCAAAAGACCTAAGCAGGATAGCTAAGATTGGCTAAGGTTACCTATACCTAAGGAATATTGATCTTAGTTTTAGTAAATTACCTTATTTATCATCTGTAAGTTTCAAGCATAAATGTATCTAATAAACTATGTCTGTCAGTGCCAAAGCACTGAGTACAGGGCTGATAATACCCTCGAGGACCAATAAAAAAAAATTGAAACCACACATATGAACGATTCAATTAAAGGCTCAATGTAAACTTCGTTTATTTTTTCATCTGAAAATAGATCTGTGTTTAAATTTTGCCATGATGAAACTGAATTAATCAACTTTAATTCCTTCGACTACTCAGTTGAATTTCTATCTGATAATGGTTACAATGTTACTAACTGAGATCTGGTTGCTTTTTATAAAAAAATAGGTATGGGTACCAGTAGTATTTTGTCAGGTGCTTTAATTGGAGTCTTACTGAGGGCTGCTGGGAAGACATGTGACAGGATGGGATTGATACACTTGGTACTTTTTATACAGATATTGTAGATTTACAGTCATTTTATGTTTGGTGAAACAATGGCATAATGATTCAAATTATATTCTCAGTTAAAAGAATAGATCAACTTCACAAAATGAACTACAGTATATAGTTAATCAAGCAAATTCCATTTCTATCGGGGGCCAGGGTGGCTCAATGAGTTAGGTCATTGGATCTAACAGCTCATACAAGCCTATCACCAATACGGCGTGGGTTCGCGCCCGGCTTTGTAAATTACAAAAAAGGGTGCACTCGACTCGCAGCTGCAAGTGATAAAGTTTACCAGTTGCTTGCCCATGATCGGTGGTTCTCTCCGGGTACTCCGACTTCCTCCACCACTAAGACTGGTCACCATGATATAGCTGAAATATTGCTGAAAGTGGCGTTAAAACATCAAAAATCAAAAAATCAAATCAAAATCCATTTCTATCAATCTCAATTTCAAAAATATTTTTCAAACACAAACTTGTTGGCTTATTCAGATTTAGTTGTACCTTCAAGATATCTTTGCTGTCAATATTTATTATTTTCTTAAATATGTTGAATGAATGTTTTCTAAATTACTATCATGCAACTTGTTTGAGTTGCTAAAATCAAAACGCCATCAAATTGGAAAATGTCAGTAACCTAATTTCAACACAGTGTATTTATCCTGTATATAGAAAAATACAAATGTAAACATGAAGATTAGTTAATTTTATTATGATATACATTTCCACTCAAAAAAAAAGCAAAAAACAAGTAGCCATTGTGGTCGTGATCATATGGTAGTTGAATTTACAACTACATATGCAATAAGTGCTTGTCAACACTTAAGTTGTGAGTTCGAATCCCGCTCGTGGTGAGGTGAACTTGATACAACATTATGTGATAAAGTTTGGCAGGTCAGTAGTTTTCTCAGGGTACACCGGTTTCCTCCACCAATAAAACTGACCGCCACTATATAACTGAAAAATTGTTGAAAGTGGCATTAAATGCCACAACCCTACATCCCAAAATAATGTTGCCATGTTAAAAGTACATACATAAGGCCATCTAAAAAAAATGTTCTGGTTCTCAGACAATGGATTTAAAAAAAAGGGCAAGGTAGGTAGGGTTTTTATTTTTTGTTTTTATTTCCAATCCAACATGGGAAGGGTTTTTATATTTTGTTTTTATTTTCAGCTGTTTAAAAATATAACGCAAACCAGTTCAATTCTACTATTTTGGCAAACAAACAACACAATAGTGTTTACTCTGTCAACAGGCAGGATAGTCCATGGAACTATTTGTTTGGAACGTAACTGTACATTAAAACTGACGAGGACAGTGTTTTCACTCGTAGCCATGCTGAATTTTTACTTTCGTTTTCGATTGATCAGTCATTCAAGCGTTTGTCAAAACTCGTCCGCGTCACCGGCATGCTTGAAAACTTAAATTTGGCAGTAAATTTGAATTTTTTTTTCTTCAAAAATACGGCATGCCAGTGATTTTTTTTCTGTACCGCAATAAAAACGTCCCATCGGCCGAAATTTTGAGGGGGCAGCGTTGTCTGAGAACCAGAATTTTTATTTTATTTGGCCTAATATGGCTTTTATTACTTTTTTCTGAAGTAATGCATCTTTATGACAAAAGAGATTACTTTTCCTCTCCTATTGTAGGTTGAATTTATTTTCATATATTTACATTTGTGCTATCATTATCACTACAGGAGTTGTATGTAGAACAAATGATGACGACGGGAGGAGGTTGGCAGGATCAAGTAGGAGGTATATGTGGTGGTATACAGTTAGGTCTATCAGAGGGAAAATTACCATTGTCCATTCAATCTGTTGACCTCAAAGTTTCAGAAGAAACAGTGAAAGCCTTTAATGATAGAATAGTTCTGATTTATACAGGAAAAACAAGATTAGCAAGGAATCTTTTACAGGTGAGAGTTGGTAAAAAGATGTTTTTTATAGAGGGAGGAAGGGGGATGTAGAAAACTATTGATAGACCAAGGTTAGAACTATTTATATCAACATCATTTAAAATATGTTATGTTATGGTGATTAAGGGTTAAAGTAAGAATAAAATGCTCAATAGTTGATAATTACATTTGTTCTGATGCTTTAATGATCCTACAAGTTACTTTTCTGATGCTTTAATGATCCTACAAGTTACTTTTCTGATGCTTTAATGATCCTACAAGTTACTTTTCTGATGCTTTAATGATCCTACAAGTTACTTTTCTGATGCTTTAATGATCCTACAAGTTACTTTTCTGATGCTTTAATGATCCTACAAGTTACTTTTCAACTATTTCTGCAGCATAATTGAAAAGCTATAGTAGCCACAATTATATGGTTGTTGGATTTGCCTCTACCTATACAATTAGTGTCTATTACCACTAGGGGCCCATGTGGTCGTGATCGTATGGTAGTTGCAATTACACCACTAACACCACTAATGTTGTGAGTTCGAATCTCTCATGGCAAGGTGTACCGGTATTTGATACAACATTTTATGCGATAAAATTTGTCAGTGACTTGCAGCAGGTCGGTGGTTTTCTCCAGGTACTCCGGTTTCCTTGACCAACAAAACTGACCGCCACGATTTAACTGAAATATTGTTGAAAGTGGCATTAAACACCATAACCCCCTAACCCTCTATTACTACTATAGTGTGAGTTTATGTTTGCCTGTGATGAGGTGTACTTAATAAGTTTTATGTTTGCCTGTGATGAGGTGTACTTAATAAGTTTTATGTTTGCCTATGATGAGGTGTACTTAATAAGTTTTATGTTTGCCTGTGATGAGGTGTACTTAATAAGTTTTATGTTTGCCTGTGATGAGGTGTACTTAATAAGTTTTATGTTTGCCTGTGATGAGGTGTACTTAATACGTTTTATGTTTGCCTGTGATGAGGTGTACTTAATAAGTTTTATGTTTGCCTGTGATGAGGTGTACTTAATAAGTTTTATGTTTGCCTGTGATGAGGTGTACTTAATAAGCTTTATGTTTGCCTGTGATGAGGTGTACTTAATAAGCTTTATGTTTGTCTGTGATGAGGTGTACTTAATAAGTTTTATGTTTGCCTGAGATGAGGTGTACTTAATAAGTTTTATGTTTGCCTGTGATGAGGTGTACTTCATAAGTTTTATGTTTTAAGATTTGTCATTGATTTGTGGTAGGTCCATGGTTTTCCAAGAGTACAGCGCTTCACTCCACCAATAAAATGGACTAATAAAGATTAATCATTGTTGATTTAATTGATTTAATTTGATTTATTGTGTTTAACGCCACTCTCAGCAATATCAGGGCAACCAGTTATAGTGGTGGAAGAAGACTGAGTACCCGGAGAGAACCACCAACCATGGGCAAGCAACTGGTAATCTGGTTACATATCATATCCATGCCAAGTTGCAAACAAAATATTTATGAATGCCACTAAGTGTCCTTTTTTTTCAATTGAATAAAGCATGATTGATTTTGTACTCGTTTAATAGCCTATCTTTTATACTTTATTTTTAACTAAACTCCCTCCCCTCCCCTCCCCCCCCCCCTCCCCTCCCCCCCCCCCCCCCCAAAAAAATAAAAGAACGTGTACAATTCTATAAAGAGAGACAACTATGTCACAACATTTAGGGATCACTTGGGTCGATTTCGATTTGATAAACCTTGGGTTACGCTAGTTACTAGAGTTCCAATCGAATGGTCCGAGTTACTCTGCAACGTCATCATTTTGTCCTTTTGACCCAACTCAAGTTCAACCCACACCATGGGCAGGTTTAGTCGAGTAGATTAAAAAGGAAAGATGGCAGAGAAAATGCGGTAAGAAAAAAATGAAAATTATTTTTACCAGATTTCGACTTCTTGCATTATATATTGTAAATACAAATGATAAATTAATAGATTTATGAACCAATGTAATCAAAAATACACAATTTAACCGTTGTTTGTGTCGGAAATAAAAAAATTCGGCTATTCACATGACTCTGAGGATACATTCTATAGACAAGACATAAAATGAAAGTATATCATTTCTTTTAGTTTACAGGGATAATAAAATGGGAGGATATGGGGTAAATGTACACGAGACAAAGTCCCAATCAATACAGGGTTAAACATAGCAAAATAGCAAAGGAACAACGCTTTTATTGTTGTTCTTCATCTTGTTCTTCATTTTTACAGGGGTATAAAATACTAAAAATAGCAACACAGATAAAAGGACCATGGTCTTTTATATGCTTGTGTATGTAAAGCAACATATAAACAGCGATTCTATCCTGTCTGGGAAGAATTAACTTATTTCCAATGTTGTGTCAAGATTAAAACACGTTTTGTTTAACCTACGTTTTTAAATGTCTTGTTGAATACACGGCAAACCTTCAATACTGTCCCATGAACAGTCGAGATCGAAATGCCAAATAAATTGGCTGCTTCTCGCATGGACTTTTGGTTTGAAATGTACCATATTAACAATAACAATTGTTTTTCTGGTGGGATTTGTTCTTTACCACTAACATTATTGGAGGTTAAATGTGGTGCAATTGTCTGCAGAATGAATTCAAATGTTGCCCGGTCAATCCTGCAGTGCATGCGGAAGTCCGTGGATGAAAACTCTGGTACAATTGTCCCAACAAAGTTAGAAACATGTGGCACGTGTCTTTTTTTAATACAGTTAAGAAGAATAATTGACAGATCTACGTTTCTTTAAATAAAATATAATATAGTGCCATTGTCATTCATCAATTCTTGAATGAAGTACTCCATTTTGAGAGTTAACCCGACTGGAGAGTTTCCGTTCGATTTGGCTTTGAATGTACGCATGCGCATTTTCGCAAAACGTTTTCACGACCATATCAACGAGTAACCTGAGTTAATTAAATCGAAGTCGACCTATCTGTTGTCTAATCTGCAACTCTTCCCACAACTTTAAATTATTTTGCTTTCCAATCTTTCGTATTTGAGCGTAACTGATGAAGGTTATTCCAGCATAACTGATGAAGGTTATTCCAGTGTACCTGATGAAGGTTATTCCAGTGTACCTGATGAAGGTTATTCCAGTGTACCTGATGAAGGTTATTCCAGAAATGCATAGTGTGTACTAAATTTGATATCTATGT
The DNA here is from genome assembly GCA_963680875.1 of Bathymodiolus brooksi. Classification (NCBI taxonomy): domain Eukaryota; kingdom Metazoa; phylum Mollusca; class Bivalvia; order Mytilida; family Modiolidae; genus Bathymodiolus; species Bathymodiolus brooksi. The sequence goes on along the minus strand of OY804578.1, from coordinate 81,710,618 downwards.
TTTTATTCTTCATGGATACACATGGAAATTTTTTTTTAGTTACTTGTGAAAAAGGCAGACGTCATATGTCTGCCATTGAAGACTGACATCTATATAAGTTATGTTACTCATGAATGTTTTTTTAGGATGTTGTAAGAAATTGGTATTGTCGTAACCCATTGATTGTAGATACAGAAGACAATTTAGTGGCTTTAGCTCGGGAGTGTTCACATGCATTTATTGATGGTATGTTATCAATGTGATATACAAGAGAATTTATATGTACCAATTGCACATTTTGATAGCATATTTCATGACAGTAGACTTTAATGACTTTAAATGAGGACTGTCTTGGTTGTGATCATATGGTAGTTGGATTTACCTATGCAGTCACTACTAATGCTATGAGTTTGATTCCTGCTCATGGCAAAGTGCACTGAATACAATTTTATCTGATAAAGTTTGTCAGTGACTTGCAACAGGTCAGTGGTTTTCTCTGGCTACTCCAGTTTCTTCAATTAATAAAACTGACAATTTTGATATAACTGAAATATTGTTGAAAGTGGGGTAATGCCATTTTTATAGTTGAAATACTGCTTAAGTTGGCATAAAACACAATTCAATCAATCAATCAATAAACACAATGTAATCAATAACTCAAAAATAAGACAAAGAACAAGTTGCGCATATAAAATTTGTTTAAGATTTTCTTTTTTGCTGTTTTCACACCTTCTTCTGTAATATATATCAAAATATTATTAGTTAGTTCGATATTTTTCTCCCCTTAGAGATTTATATTATATTATAGATGAACTTTATTCCTACAGATAGAGAGATTAATATAAGTTTCCCAATCCTATTAATTACTTCTTTTTTTTTATCATATATAGTTCAATATTGTAATGTTATGTTGAATTAATTAATAAAAATATGTTTAAACTAAAGGGGAATAACTGCTCAATTAAACACCACAAAACTCCCGCAAACCACTGAAATAGCAACATATTTATTTTATTATCCCCTCGCCAACGAAGTTGCGAAGGGATATAGTAAAGCTACCATCCGTCCGTCCTTCCGTAACATCCTTGTGACCACTCTAGAATCAACATCCTTCAATGGATTTTGACCAAACTTGGTACATACTTAGTCCTTAGGAGAGTCTGGAACCCTATTGATTTTCAAGGTTAAAGATCAAGGTCATAGGTCAAAGGTCAATGTCTTCGGGTCAAATTTTTACCACGTAACATCCTTGTGAACACTCTAGAATCAACATCCTTCAATGGATTTTGACCAAACTTGGTACATACTTAGTCCTTAGGAGAGTCTGAAACCCAATTGATTTTCAAGGTCAAAGGTCAATGTCACCGGGTCAAATTGTTACTGCGTAGCATCCTTATGAACACTCTAGAATCAACATCCTTCAATGAATTTTGACCAAACATGGCACATGCTTAGTCCTTAAGAGAATCTGTAACCCTATTGATTTTCAAGGTCATAGGTCAAGGTCACCGGGTCAAATATTTAGGCAAGGGGATACGCCACGCTTTGCATTGCCCTTGTTTTCTTGAATATAAAGACTTTCATTATGTTTCAATAAAATTTTATTTGTATGGTAGAAATTAAATTATTATTTCCCCCTTCAATACAAAGTTAAATAGAATATTCCTAATGAAATGATATTTGATGCAATTATAATTGTTTTATTTTTAGGTGATTTGAAAAAAGTAGGATCATGCTTAGACCGATATTGGCAAATGAAGAAAATAATGGCTCCTGGTTGTGAAACCCAGATAATTACAACGTTAATGGAAGCTCTACGTCCCTTTGCTCTGGGTATATGTATGGCAGGTGCTGGTGGCGGTGGTTTTATGTACGTCCTAGCCAAGGATGCAAATCAGAAAGGTCTTATTAAACAGTTAATACCTACAATCAAGGTAAATTAAAAAAAACATGAATGTTTTTGATCTAGAGTGTGCTCCAGTTTAATTCATTCCTAGATCTGTTCATCAAGATACTGCTGAAAGTGGCAAAAGAAAACATCTAATCTTTAAGTCTAGCATATATTTAGACAACTGAAGATGAAACCAAGGCATGTTTTTTTTTTGATGGATTAATCAACCTTAATGCAAGTATGATTGACCTGTACATTGAGAAACTTTATAAGTTGAAAGTTTACAAGGGATATAATGATGGTCTTTAGTTATCTCCAGAGAATTTAACTGCATCGGTGGTGTAATAGTTAAGAGTGCTTACCTCGAGTGCGGTAGATCGTGGGTTCAAGCCCTGGTCGGGTCAAACGAAAGACTCTAAAATTGGTATTTGTTGCTTCTCCACTAAGCACGCAGTTTTAAGGAGAAAGAGCAAAGACTGGTTGGTTCAGAATCAGGATAATGTATCAGAGTGGAACAAAATGTCTACCCGCGGACTATTGTTTCAGCAAACTAGCACTATAAAAACCCACCTCAGCTTGTTGGTCTAATACAAAGCGGACATCATTATCATCTTATCCTATGTAACTTGTTCTCGCCGTGATATGGCTGAAAAATTGCTCACTTGCCATTAAACAACAATCACTCCCTCATTATATTATTCTTTTTGCATGTAAAGTTTGATATGATAATAGGTGTTACCTAACTTGGGACGAAGTCCAATGTTTTTTTTTAAACAATATTAACTCAGATATATGGACCTATATTCTTTTTTTAAAGTAGACCGGGGGTGGATCCAGACTTTCTCAAAGTAGGGGGCAAATAGGGGGACCCAAACCCAAATTTTTCATCGTTTTTAAAGGTTTTTCCCCAAAACGGGGACCTGCCCTCTCTTGTAGACTGTGCACCCAGTCTGGTGTTGTATAATCCAGTACTCGACGTCTCAATTTCATAGAAAATATTATTTCGGACAGGAGGAGGAAGAAATGAAACTCTGTTTAATGATATTGTCAGTCCCATGGTATATGTTTAATGGGCTAGAACACACTGCGATTTTGAGTCATTTTTTAACATTCATAACCGGAAGTAGTTCCAGATTACTGCGCATCCGATTTTCTGCAGATTTAACCCTGTATTGGTTTCCGGTGTGTCATTTCCGGTGCAAGGAATTTAATCCATTAGTGATATGGATCTGGAATCAAAATATTGCTATTTCTACCATAGTTGGGACTTCGTCCCATATTAATATGTTTTAACAATTTTATTGTTGTACTTAAAACTTTAAATTTCAGATGCCTGATCACTCATTGGTTTGTATATGTTATGTGTAAACCATTGTGTGTTCAATAATTAATGAAATGCTAAATTTATGTTCAAGTCTTGCCTCCCTGCTTGCTATACTGCTAGTTACACTTATAATTGAGCAAATATTACCCAGTACTTTAAATTAGTGACATATTTAACAATATGAAGAGTCTAAATCTAGGAATGTATGCTAGTACCGTTACTATACCGGTAGTCCAAATAACCTTATATGTAAAGACATAGGGCATGTAAATTTAATTTGATAAAACTGTTGATCATATCAACAGTGCAGGGGCCATCATGGTCGTGATCGTATGGTAGTTGGATTTACAACTACTTATGCAATTAGAGCCTATCACCACTGAAGTTGTGAGTTTGAATCCCATTCTGACGAGGTGAACTATATACAACATTATGTGATAAAGTTTGTCAGTGACTTGAGACAAGTCAGTAGCTTCCTCCACCAATAAAACTGATCGCTAAGATATAGCTGAAATATTTTTGAAAGTGGTGTTAAATACCATAGCCATAACCCCTAACCCATATCAGTGCAAATTTACCGGTACACATGTACTATGAAATAACAGATTTTATCCCCCAACATACATGTTATTCAAATCACCTGTTTTTACAGTAACCTAAGCAGCCCCAGGGTAGCTTAATTTAGGGGCCCCTGTTAGTTACAAAGTTCATTTGTCCAGGGGATAAACAACATACTATCTTTTTCATCCCCTCGCCAACGAAGTTGGGAAGGGATATAGTAACGCTACCGTCCGTCCGTCCTTCCTTCCGTAACATCCTTGTGAACACTCTAGAATCAACATCCTTCAATGGATTTTGACCAAACTTGGTACATACTTAGTCCTTAAGAGAATCTGGAACCCTATTGATTTTCAAGGTCAAAGGTCAAGGTCACCAGGTCAAATTTTTAGGCGAGGGGATACGCCACGCTTTGCATTGCCCTTGTTACAATTTAACTTACATTCTATAATAATTTATTTTTTCATACAATAATACATTTAGTTTCAACTATATATTATATTTTAACATAAAGCATTCTTGGATACATTTTTAGCTCGACTTTTCGAAGAAAAAAAGTCGAGCTATTGTCGTCACTCCGGCGTCAGCGTCTGGGTTGGTTAAGTTTTTTGTCAGAGTCCATTTCTCAAAAACTATCAAAGGTATCCATTTGAAGCTTGGAATACTTGTTCACTATCAAAAGAGGAACCAATTACAACAAGGCAGATGACCCTGTGATTTGTATATCCAGAGTTATCTGCCCTTGTTTTGACATAGTACATGGAAATTAGGGATATTTTTTTAGTATAATTAAAATTTCTCAATAACTATCAAAGCTATTAACTTGAAACTCAATACACTTGTAGAAAGTGTTGACCCCAATCTGTTGACAAGAGAAGACAACTCCATCCAGCATTTTATTTGAGTTATTCCCCCTTTTTGACTTAGAATTTCTTCAAAAAATACAATTTCTCAATAATTATGATAGGCATTGAAATGAAACTCAACATACCTGTTCACTATCAAATGGGGAACCCATTACAACAAGGAAGGTGACCCTGTGATTTGTATATACAGAGATATCTTCCCTTGTTTTGGCATAGTACATAGAAATTTGGGATATTGTTTTAGTATAATTAAAATTTCTCAATAACTATCAAAGTTATTAACTTGAAACTCGATACACTTGTAGAAAGTGTTGACCCCGTTCTGTTGACAAGAGAAGACAACTCTATCCAGCATTTTATTTGAGTTATTTCCCTTTTTTTACTTGCATTTTTTTCTAAAAATACAATTTTCTCAATATAAACTATGATAGGCATTAAAATGAAACCCAACACACCTGTTCACTATCAAAAGGGGAAACACATTACAGAAGGGTAACCCCCCACTCCCAACATACAACCCCCTCCCACTTCCCCCCCCCCCCCAATTTTGTATTTTATTTTTATTTCATATGCACTAAAATAGTGTTACAAGAAAAGATTATACCCCTCTGATTATATTTACCAATCTTGCAAACATATTTGCTTATATGACCATCATAGTTAGTAGTATCTATAACTTTGTAAATTGCTTGCAGTTAATATCAGATACGAAAAAGTCGAGCGTCCAGCACCCATGGGCGGTGCTCTTGTTTTTTTTTTTATATCTTTTTATCTATTATAAATCTAATAAATAAAATCAATATAATCAAGAACAAATGCAAATTAGAATACATATTAGGGAGTGCTTGATTGGTCAGTAGTCAATAACTTGACCCAGAAATGTATAATAATGATTGGATATAATATATAAAAGTTTTTAGGAGCAAGAAGGGCCTAAACAGAATTGCCAAAATCACCTTATGTCATGCATGCCTGTGGGAGGAAAACCTTAGTTTTAATAATTATTACGTTATTTAGGAGCTGGTAAAAATTACATTATAATATTGTTTTGATAAATATTTTGATATCTTTAATTTTGCAGTTTTTTTTTAACAAATACTATTTTTAGTATATGTAAAATTAAATATATATTTAATGTATTTTCTTGACTATAAATTACAATTTAAAAAAAAACAACAAAAGATATATTATCCCATTTTTATTCTATTAGGAGGTTTAGAATACCTTCATGTAACATTATTAGTATCTTATACATACAATATATTTGTATGTTGTTGGAAAAATTAAAATGTATTTTCTAGCCTCTTTTGTATGGAGTGCAATTTTTTTTACCAACAATGTATGTATATTGTGTTTATCCTGCAATGTCAAAAAAAATTGCAAATGAACTGCCAAACTATACTGAATGGTTTAGGGTTTAGTGGTTTATGATGTTCAACACCACTTTCAACAATATTTCAGTTATATCGTGCCGGTCAGTTTTATTGGAGTACCCGGAAAAAAACCTGCCACAAGTCACTGACAAACTTTATCACATAACGCTAAACTGTACTGAAAAGAGCAAAAAAAGTTTCTGTTCAAATTGTTTTCAAGGGTTTCCTCTATCACGTTCTTGCTTGTACTGTTACCATTGCTTACCTTTTGCTCTACATGAACCAGTTACCAGAAAAGCTTGATCAGATCTATGACTAAATAACACTCAAAATCACACCTATGTTTTGCCCAGTCTTAACAGTTTATGAAAGCAGGCATGCTATGTCAGTAGCTACGATCATCATGTCATATGACATATATTGTACTGGATTAGTCTAGCAGTCTTCTGAAATGTTGTGCACAATTTTAACCCTAAACAAGATGAATTAAAATGTTAATGTAGATTAGATACAGAATCATTATGCATTGATTTTTTTTTATTGTAACAACTGATTCATATATTTTAATTTGTTATTATTTTTCTATTTAAAAAAAAAATGTTTATTTCAGAGCAGATTATTAATATATTTCTGCAGATATTTTTCAACTCGTCATATAAATGTTTAATACTTATTACAAGAATTGATTTTTTTTTCCACTGGGACTTTTTAATTCATACCAGAGATGATAGTTGAGTTATTTGTGTTATATCTCACGTCCTCACCATTTTTGTAGACACAATGCTTTTTTTCCACAATAACTTGTTCTTTAACCAATTCTAGCCCTCTCCTTTTTCAAACCAGAGACCCAAAGTTACCAAAAGTAGTTGACTTGTTGCAGTCATCTGGCAGTAGCCCATTAGTTATCTATATTGTGACTACAAGAATTAATAGAGGAGGATAGTTATAACAAACTAGCCAGTGAATCCCAGGCCTTGGTTAGGTGCTAAGCACTTAAGATGGGGATTTGGGTGATAACCCACATCAGTGGTGTTAGGATGGCAGGTCAGAAGTCAATGAATTAACCACTCACCCACTCAAAGCACTTTACCAGACATGAAAGCATGCTTTAGTTGTATGAGATACTCTGTTATTGTACTTTCAACGATGTACAACCTCACTAAGGAGACTATTATATAATGTACAGGTATTCCTTTGTAACTAAGGTAAAAATAAATTACAATATGAATGTTGATTTTCCTTGAGATAAAATCAAACAGTAATAGTCAACTATACCATAGCATATGAACAACACCGCATAGCCATCTTAAACTCTTAAAACATTGAAGGACAAAATTGATGGAATCTAGGTGCTAGCCTAGGACAGAGACAAATAAACTGGCTGCATTAGACAGGTTAATGGGATCCCAACCATCCACTCTTAAGATCTTCTGGGGTCAAATAATTAAAGATAATAATAAAACAATTTGCTTCAGTTAAAAAGACTACATATACATCACTGTTATAGAAATTATGACCTAACTACAGTGTACTCTCATTACACCCCCCCTCACTTGTAGTTTTTATGTAAATGTCACCCTCGATATGTGGTCGACATAGCTTAAATTGTCACCCTCGAGAGAGGTTACCCCTCTAATTGGGCCACTTTTTCATTGCAGAAGTGGTGGCCTTTTAAGAGGGGGAACTACTGTATAAGTCTTATTTACCTATTCTAAATCCAACAGCTGGCTAAATTAGTTTACAATACTTGAAGTCATGCATGGATATCCACACCATCAGGTTTAACTATGTCATTTTAAATAATATGACAATATATATATTTTTAATATTTTTGTCAATTGTTATAAATTTTGTATTTATTTTTAGGGATCAGATGCTGTTATATATGAGGCTTGTGTGGACATGGAAGGTTTAAAGATAACCATTGAAGAATGATAGATAACTGAAAAACCAACACTTTATAATGCAACTTTTAGCGTAGTGCCTTTTTTTTTGACATTACAATGGTTTGTTTTTTTTTTTTTTTTAATAAATGTGCAATGTGAGATTTATTTATTAATTAAAATGTGGGATTATGTAGTCATTTTTTTCTGCTTTTGCATAGTAGATATTGACCTAAAAACTCTGAAAGTAGGTCAAGATAAGTAACTAAGACTAAGGAAATAGTAAATAGTGTTAAATCTGGCAGTTAAATTCATAAAAAATTACATCAAGGAACTACTTTTCCACATAGTGCAACCACAACTGCACCATGAAGTTCTGGAGTATCACAGTTTTCAAGGTTGTATCATTAAAAAATTATACTTTTGATTAAATATTCAAAAATTTAAATACCCTACATACAAAACTTAACCAATGTCATTCATACATGAAATATAGGTCAAGGTGACCTTATTTGTGAATGTGCTGTTATCCAAAATTTATCAATGTAGGTAAAGGTGACCTTATTTATGAATGTGTTATGTGATCCAAAATGTATCAATGTAGGTCAAGGTGACCTTATTTGTGAAGGTGCTATGTTATCCAAAATGTATCTGTGTACTCAAAACATTATGTGATAAAGTTTGTCAATTACTTGCGGCATGTCGGTGGTTTTCTCTGGGTACTTTGATTTCCTCCACCAATAAAACTAACTGCCATGATATAACTGAAATATTGCTGAAAGTGATGTTAACACCATAACACCAACCCTCAAGACTCATAAACTTTCTTAGAAATAATGACAAATATAATATGGGCAAAAAATTAGTGACGTACATGGATTCTTGTAGCCTGTTGGCCAAGATGATAAAATATGCTGGTTGTACATTCTGTTGATGAATGATCTTTTTATTTTTAAGTCATTTAAACTATAAAGTGTTGTATAACCATACTTTTCAGTTTTCATACAATAGAAGATAGTGTTTATTACTTGACATTACATACGTTTATATATATATATCCTAAGCCGGGAATGTCACATAATACACCCCATCTGATAGCTGAATAACAGATATATTACGGATTTAACCAATTTTTTTAAATACAGAACCCTACTGTCATATAAAAAAAGTCATCCATGGCATGGATTTAAAAAAAAAAAAATAAGTTTTGTTTGTTTGTTTTTATTTTCCCTTTTGTTTTATTTTACCACTTACATAGTCCTTATTCATGTGTAAAAATATTAAATATTTTACGTCTTTTATTTTCATTTTTTCTAAATGTCCCTTTCCGTACCTATGACGTTCTTTCTAAGATGACGTCAAAATATGCGTCACGTTATATTTCATGCATGAGGTGTCTCGTGAAGGAAACGAGTTTGCAATAATTTAAATGTTAACAACGTCTAACAAAAACTTGGTGTTGTTCCGTTACTTCGAAAGTGTTCAAGGCGCAAAGTTTAACACACCTTAGCTTGTATGATGTTCAAGTTTGTAATGGTACAGCCGTGGAACATAGGTCAGGATTAGGAGTTTGCTGAATCGATCTGGTGTTTTGTGACAGAATTAACTAATAATACATTTTTGTTCATACAGCCGTTTTGAGTGTTAAAACAGCATTTAATTGGGTAAATATATATTTATTATTCAATATTATGCTATTGATTCAGTGAAGCGTAAATATTTTTGTTGGCCATGTTGTTATTCTATTGTTTTTTGGAAGGCTGAAATATATACCCTGTCTGTTTTCCGAATATATGCTGACATTCATGGTTGAAGAACCAATGAAAATTTGTGTAACAAACTAAATCCGTAATATATATATATACGTCTGAAAATTAAACCAAACAGTGTTAGAATTAGATTTTAGAGCTGTCAAATTTTTGTTCTTCCCTCGTCGGGATTTGAACCCACACCATTGATACACTGCAGCACCATTCGCTTAGCCTTACGTCCAGCGCCCTCAACCACATCCACTCCCTAAAAATGGAGCTTCAATAATCGTAGTGTTACCTTTTCTCGTAAGGCAAATCTAGGGATAGACGTAAGATGTGTATAAGCGTGTGTAGATGGTACATATATACTTAATATTATAATTTGACAGCAATCTAACTCAGCAATTTTTAATATATTGTATAGGATAATGAAGAATTCATTATACAGTCACAGGAAATAAAGTATATTATACAAACGTCTAGAAGCAAGTGACAACCATACAATATATCTGTCCCACTGGATCTCAAAGTTACTAAGGATACTAGGTTAATACTAAATATTATATACGTCTGAAAATTAAACCAAACAGTGTCAAATTTTTGTTCTTCCCTCGACGGGATTTGAACTCGCACCATTGATACACTGCAGCACCATTCGCTTAGCCTTACGTCCAGCGCCCTAGACCACTCGACCACATCCACTCCCTATATATATATATACACACCCGCACTTGAGACGAGCACACTATATATATATATATATATGTCTGAAAATTAAACCCAACAGTGTTAGAATTAGATCTTTGAGCCGACAAATTTTTGTTCTTCCCTCGATAGGATTTGAACTCACACCATTGATACACTGCAGCACCAATCGCTTAGCCTTATGTCCAGTACCCTAAACCACTCGGCCACATCCGCTATATAAAAATATAGCTTCAATAGTCGAAGTGTTACCTTGTCTCGTAAGGGAAATCTAGAGATAGACATAAGACATGTGTCTTAAGCGTGTGTAGATGGTACATATATACTTAATATTATAATTTGACAGCAATCTAACTCCGCAATATTTAATATATTGTATAGGATGGTCTTTTATTATCTTTAGCCTATCACTACATCGATGGTGTAATAGTTAGCATGTTTGCCTCATTTGGGTTAAACAAAAGTCTATAAAATTGTTATTTGCTTCATTTCTGCATACAGCATTAGTGAGCAAGATCAAATAATGGTTGGCTCAGTATCAGAATGTGTCCCAGTGGAGTGACATGTCTGCCCATGGACTGACGTCTTAGTGCACTAGCAATACAGAATTCTGACTAAGGGCTTGTTGGTCTAGCACAAAGCGGACATCATCATCATTTCTCAAAAATGAAACTTGTTCTTGCCATAATATCGCTGAAAAAAAATTGCTCATTTGGCATTAAACAACAATTATTAACTTACTCCAAGGACAAGGCATTTATTAATACGAAAAAAGAAAACAAATAAAAATTCCTAATTTTAATGGGTTTTTTTTAAATTCTTTTTAATGATCAAAATGTAACAATTTTTGCATAAAATGCAATTAATGAAAATCACAGTTTCAATGTAAAAATAAACATCACAAAAAACAACCTATCACAACAAGTTTGTTAATAAATAAATTATAAAACATAACAAAATACTACTGTAAGTACATGTATATGTGAAAGAGATGTAAGTACATGTATATGTGAAAGAGATGTAAGTACATGTATATGTGAAAGAGATGTAAGTACATGTATATGTGAAAGAGATGTAAGTACATGTATATGTGAAAGAGATGTAAGTACATGTATATGTGAAAGAGATGTAAGTACATGTATATGTGAAAGAGATAAGATTTAATGAAAATTTTAGCCATACAGTCAAACCTGTCTTATGTGACCTTTCAAGGGAACAGTGAAATATGGTCACATAAGAAAGGTGGCCGCTTAATACAGGTTTAATGTACATGAAATACACTGTGAAGGGAGATAATAATTATGGTCACATAATACAAGTTATTGCTTAATAGAGGTTTTACTGTACTTCTTAAAAGTTGCATCCTGATTGTCCACATAAATGATTTTTTAAAGTTACAATTAATTGCCCAACGAACATTATTTACAATGTTTTATTAATTACAAAGACCATAAATGTGTAGGGTGGGTTATAGTGTTTAATGCCACTTTCAACAATATTTCAGTTATTTTGTGGCGGTCAGTTTTATTTATGGAGGAAACAGGAGTACCCGGATAAAACCACCGACCTGTCGCAAGTCACTGACTAGCTTTATCACATAATGTTGTATCCAGTACACCTCGTTCATGAGCAGGATTTGAACTCACAACTATAGTGGTGATAGGCACTGATTGCACAGGTAGTTGTGAATCCAACTATCGTACTATCACGACCCAACTGCCCCCATCCCCCACAAATGTGTATGCTATACCATCCAGATACACAACTCTGTCTGAACATGACAAATCAAGGTACAGTATCTAAACTGAATAAACTGGAATCCTGTATAAACCGAACATTAAATAAAGTCCCAATATAGGAAATCTTTGTTAATTTAACATGTATAAACCATCTATTACAAACACAAAAGATGGTCATAAGGATGTTTGGTTTGGACATGTTTAACTGGATATTCAATAAGACAACAAATTGACAGTCACCTATACCAACAAGATACCTGTAACGAGATCCATCTTTCATATACAAATGTACACAATTTGGTGGAGCATATAACAATCACTGCAAAAAATATTGGACAAACAGGATGTAATTGTAAATATTCTGGCAAATACTAAGTACATGTAGTGTCATTTTTGCAATCTTTTGGTTTAAATGGCCTTGTGATTTACGAGAAGAAAACTATTTCAGCCAACAAAATAACATTATATATAACCCATGGCAACCATATTTAGTGTTAGATTGAAGATTTCTTACTTTGAGAACCATTCAAGTTTTGGTTCAAATTACAACGGTTTTTTTTAGGACAAGATTATGTAGCAAAAAATATCCCATTATAAATTTGTAACGACCATAAAGGACTTCAAGGTAGTTTATGAGGACTTTCTACTGTTTCAAGTCACATCACCCAGTGATTTCTGGGAAGTTTATATAAGGAATAATAGACAAACAGATCCCTAGTGATGACTAAAATCTAGTTTAACTAAATCAAAATTCCGCTGATCCCAAGTGATGACTAAAATCTAGTTGAACTAAATGGGATTTCAAAATTCTACTGATCCCAAGTTATGGCTAAAATCTAGTTGAACTAAATGGGATTTTAAAATTCTGCTGATCCCAAGTGATGGCTAAAATCTAGTTTAACTAAATGGGATTTTAAAATCCTTCTGATCCCAAGTGATGGCTAAAATCTAGCTTAACTAAATGGAATTTTAAAATTCTACTGATCCCAAGGGATGGCTAATATATAGTTTAACTAAATGGGACTTTAAAATTCGGCTGATCCCAAGTGATGGCTAAAATCTAATTCAACTAAATTGGATTTTAAAATTCTGCTGTCTATCTGTTGAAAATGACATTTCTGTCTCTCTTGATATGTACCCCGTATTCATTGTAAATATATGCTCCTCCATTAATATATGGTGTTCTTATGAATATTAATAATATTTGTATTTTCTTTTAAATACCTCAATATTAAACTTTTGGGTATCTGTCTTGGCCTTTAGAATCATTGGCAATTTAATCAAGGCAAACTGAGTAATACTTTAAAGTGGAATGTTAACCCACAAAAAAAATCCAAACATACATAATATATTAAAAAAAGTATACAATACAATGTAAAAAAAAAATACTTGAAATGTACAATTGGTGCAAAATGGACGGCATTATTGATTGCTAAAATAAAGGATAGTGTTTATGTGCAGAGCAAAACATATTTTATAATGCCCTGAAAACACAAATGTCATGGCATTCACCAACAACCAAAAATATATGATCAAGAGCTTCCCCACACATGAATTTGTCAAGACCCTAGTAGGTTTAAAAAAAAAACCCACATACTGAAAAATGCCAAAATACATTTAACAGAGTTAAATGCTCCAACAATTAATTTGATATCTTTTTGTTTTCTTCCTCTTCAAATCCTAAGATTTTATTTAAATCAATTATCATGGGCACAAAAACAAATTCTTTCAAACTCTTGTGTGTTGGGACACTTGTATCAGATTGGTCTGATATAAAATATTTAACTATCATTCAAATACATAATCTTTTTATAAATATAAAACTGAAACGAAAGTCTTTTGCATCAACATTTTTTCTCATTCATACTGCAAAATTCTCTGTGATAATTCAATAAAATATAAAATAATTTTCACAACAATAACAATACTTGTGTATAACATAACTGTATTGCTTCTTTGGCTATGAAAATACCTTTTCCCCCCTTAATACATTAAAATTTGTCCAGCAATTCTATTCCTTTCTTGCAGTGCTAAATCTCTTATGCAACAGTATAAACAAGAAAAGAATTTCTTAAGAGGTCAAGGTCACATCAGTGAATAAAATGGTAGAAACTACCCCATCAACATTATACATCAATCTAATCAAATTCAGCTGGTATAATAAACAAGATGAACTTGCTTATATGAATAATTATTTAAAAATCAACCGATCAGATAGCTTTATGTTTATGATGCAATAATAAAAAAAAGCGTGAAAGGTGCTGTTAATTTTGCCAACAGCTATTTCATTGGCCATCATGACCTCATCTGGGTTAGGGGTTAGGTTTATGGTGTTTAACACCACTTTCAACGATATTTCAGTTATATCATGGAAGTCAGTTTGATTGTTGGAGGAAACCGGAGTACCAGGAGAAAACCACCGATCTGCCGCAAGTCACTGACAAACTTTATCACATAATGTTGTATCAAGTACACCTCCTCATAATTTGAACTCACAACATTAGTGGTGATAGGCACTGTTTGCATATGTAGTTGTAAATCCAACTACTATACGATCACGACGGCTCCTGACTTCATCTGGACATGACATCTAATCGGATTCTGCCAGATATTAGGGGGAGCGTAGTCTATTATACCAGGTGATTTTAATAGGATTGCATTATACATGTGCATGTTTGATTTGGAATCAAATATCTATTGTATTTTATCTGTAATTTTGAATTAGTTCTTATTCCATGATCTTTACAGTTTACACATATAACGATTCACAATTTGGCTCTCTCAAAAATAACTAAACCATAATCTTACAGTACAAGGGCCTTTAGGGATTCAAGTCTATATATTTTAGTGACCTTGACCTGTTTAATGAAGGCAGATAACTCTGGCAGACAATAAGGCATAATACAATATAAAACATACAGAATAGATACTAGTAATTGGTATTTAGTACTTGTTATCTATTAAAATATAAAACCAGTTTTAAAAAAAGAAAATATTTGCATTTCCATGAAAAACTGCTAATGTTCAACTTTTCAATTAAAAAAAATGGAGAACATAAAAAAATTTAATAGTATTATTGATATTTTCCTTATAAGTTGAAAATAAAAAGTTAGACAGTAAAAGATGTATTGTCATGGTACTTTTATTTAAAGCTATGGCATCTATCTTGGGAAAACCATGTTCAAGGTATAGCTTGGGCTTATGGTGTTCAACACAACTTTCAACAATATTTCAGTTATATCGTGCAGTCAGTTTTATTGGTGAAGGAAACCGGAATCGAGTACACCTCGCTTGAGCAGGATTCGAACTCACAATGTTAGTGGTGATAGGCACTGATTGCATAGGTAGTTATAAATCCCACTACCATATGATCATATTCACGACCACGATGGCCCCTGTTCAAACTAGGCAATTTATTTCTTTTGTTTATGTGCCAACTACAAAATTTAATATCCTGTAACAATCATCATGTCATCTTCATAATATTCTTGTAATTTATACAATCAATTCATTTATGCAAGAAAAAATACCAATGACAGAGATTTGTTATTAAAACTGCAACTGCACAAATACATGAGCTGGTCCCTAACATTATGTAAAAAAAAATGATCAAATTAATACTACAATTCTGTATCTAATGTGTTACATTCTGGCACCTGAGAAAGTTTTTTTGGAGATGTTAAATTGTTGTTATTTTGATATAAATCTGGAAATCTTGCTGTAAGATAAGTGTCATCTGACCTCATTGAACTTGGAGGTCGATACGACATATTTTCTGAACTTGCCATCAGCGGTCCCAAGTCTAATCGTGGAATTTCTGGTGGTGGCGATTCTGCCTTGGGTAATTCCCTTTGCTTCCTAAGTTTTAAAACTAGTGGTGTAACAGGCATACCATCAGTATAGTCTAGACTACCATCAGGATTGTATTTAGCAGTTGAATTTATTTGCAATAAAGTTGTGGAATTAAATTCCTCTTCTAAATTTTTTGCCTTATTAGATTTTTTTCTTTTTGCTTTTTTACTTCGCCTTAAAGAGTCTTGTGAAATAATGCCAGAATCTGGACTATCATCACCTTTCAAATGTTTCTTTTGTTGCATATTCTTAAAAATTAACGATCCTTGTCGAGGATTCAAGTTCACCTCGTGTAAAGATTCAGCTGAATCTGAATTGTATTCTTGTGACCCACCGACGGCTGTGACAGGAACTAGAGGCGGTGGAGACACTTTTACGGGTGAACGGATAGGTAATTCCAGGTCGACACTGTGAGCATTTGCCGAGTAGAAATGTTGATTATCTACAATAAATATTCACAGGTAAGAAATATTGTTATCAAACATTAATTTGTGTAATGAAAAATAAGAAATTTATGTTTCTAGCTATAGGTGACTAAAACATGCATTATTTGAAGTTTGTTGATTACATACATAATACAGTTGAAATCAAATGGATCTCTGATGTTAGTTCGAAATAACCAATTATTTGGGTTATTAATGGAAAATTATTGTTTGGTTTACACCACTTTTAACAATATTTCAGTTATATCGATGCAGTGAGTTTTTTTGGTGGAGGAAACTGAAGTACACAGAGAAAACCAACAAACTGTTGCAAGTCACTGACAAACTTTATCACATAATGTAGTATCCAGTTACAGACTTGAGGTCAATTACTTTCAAATGTTAAGACAAAATGATGAAAAGTAATCTAAATGTAATCAGAAAGTAATCATGATTACAGGGTCAAAAAGAATGTAATCGATTACATTAAGATTACATGTAATCTAAAAAAATTACCGATTACATGAAAAAATGTATTCGATTACAACTGATTACGATTACAAATTACGGTTACCTCATGGCTGATCCAGTACACCTCACCTGAGTGGGATTAGAACTCACAATGTTAGCGGTGATAGGCATTGATTGCATAGGTAGTGATAAATCCAACTACTATATGATCACGACCACGACAACCCCTTCTGAGTTTCAGATGACGAGCATCGACTGCATATCATTTCATCTTTATTATTTTTTTTGTAAACATTATATTATTCTAGGCATTACACATTTACATTGTCAATAAACAAGACAAGATCCTCAAAATTTAAACTTTGTAAATGTGTAGATAAAGTGCATTTTTTAGAGAAATTTCTAAAGCATATAAAATATACTTGTATGAAAATTATCATTTATATCTATCTTTTCTTCAATGCCCCAAATATAATCAACAATATTATCGAGTGAGTGAGTGATTGTTCTTTAACGCCAACTCAGCCATTTTTTAGCTATGTCATGGCGAGAACAAGTTAATTTTCAATGAGATGATGATGAGGTCAGCTTTGTAATAGACCAACACACTTAGTTGGATTTTTATAGTGCTAGCTCACTCAAACAACAGTCTGCAGATAGACATGTCACCCCACTCCAACACATTATCCTGATTCCGAGCAAACCAGTCTTTGCTCTTTCTCCTTAATGCTGCGTGCTTAGCGGAGAAGCAACAAATACCAATTTTATAGTCTTTGGTTTGACCTGATTTGAGCTCGAACCCATGATCTACCGTACTTGAGGTGAGAACGCTAACCATTACACCATCGATGCGGTTCCAAGTAATAGGCATATGTTTGCAATAAAAAAATAACCCCAACTTTACCAATGGTTGAAATTTTTCTGTCTGTTTCTTCATCAGATTCTCTGTGTGTTGGAGCTTTGTATGACTTTTTTCTTCGTCTTTTCACTTTTTTTATTAATATTTCATTATCAACATGAGTGTGTAGTTTCTTCCTTATGCTTCCATCTCTGTAAAACTTCTCTGCCTGAAAATATTGTCAATTTTCATGTTGTAGATAGATATTTTATTTCTTAATTTTCAAACAGACCATCAACATTCGAGGTTATAATTTAAAAAAACTAGAGGCTCCCAGGAGCCTGTAATCGCTCACCTGGTTTTCAATTTGACATCTAAAGTTGATAGAAAATGGGGGTGTTACACGTAATTTTGAAAGTGGGCCACCCAAAGATCATTTCAACTCAAATTTCTGAGCAAAAGATTTTGATGTGATTTTTATCTCATAATATTCCTAAACGGAATAACCTGGCTGAAAAAATCTCACAGAAAAACCCAGAATATATGTTAAACTACTCATTGCCATGTAGCTGCAGTTAAAATTTGAGTTCATTTTGATTTGTAATAAAGCAGAAATTGACAACTAAAGAAATTTCTATTTTTAGTAACAGCAGCCATTTTGAATGGAGGGCGGGTCTGTCGGACACACAGTCTTCGAAATTAGACGGGAGTCCGAAGCCCGTGGCGTGTAAAATTGTACACGGGCATATAAAATGAGTAGTTCCTCAAGTCCGACGAGCCTGTGAAAAAAAAATCATATAGTTTCAAAAGTTGATTTCATAAGGTATTATGTGTAGATATTTAGTTTATTGTTCTCTGTTTTTCAGTTGCTGCTAAGTCAATTCAAAAAATGGGTAGGCAAACAAGTCCTTTTAAGAATTTCTGATATTCGAAATAGATTTAGGTGTGTCTGTTTTTTGCAATTTGATTGGTTGATATTTTTACCATCATGTAGGTTTTAGAAAAGGACGAGAAGCAGGGCTCACGTTAGAGGGCGAAGTAGTTGCCTTGTGAAGGTTGACTTCGATTTCTTGTTGGTCAAAAGCGAAGTTCAAGTAGCCTTGTAATTTTGAAGAGTCACCCTATGTTGCCCGCATATTTTTGCCACGTGCCATTTATGAAAATATCGACATCGTGTTTATTGAATTCTATGGTATTCATTCAGTATTTTGAAAGTGACTTTCTTGAAAACTAATCCATTTCGGTTTAAAGAAACTTTAATTTCAAATAAATATGGCACCACGAGAAGGGGGGCGTAATCAGACACTGTGCTATGGGAAATGTTGATCGAAGCTACTTTTAACCAAGCAAACTTTTGATTTATTTTTTTCTCAATCCTGTTACATAAAGTCTGAGTTCTCATATATAATATGTTCCTATTTGAGAAGGTTGGTCACTCAAAATTCGTTGAAATGCACGGAGACACTTCAGATTTTTTTCGATCCGCTTCCAAATCCAATCGGTATTTTTTATTAGTTGCGATCTATTTATAGAACTGTTGCTGACAGACCTGTGTCTATGTTAATACCTCTGCAGTTAGAAAATAGACTTTGAACTACAGTAGTTTTGTTCCATTGTTGCACTCTGATTTGAGGTCTAACAAATAATAATTACAATCTTTACTTGCTTCAGTTTATGACTTGTCAGTGTCAATATACGTTTATGCTATATTTGCATTCCCTAGCTATCTATATATAGTTGGACCGTTGAGCAAATTAGCATATACATATTTCTTCTGCTGAAGGCTACACAAATATGACTTTTTGCATTGTGTGTGGTATTAATTCAAAGCATAGTGATATTAAAAAAAAAAAACGGGGGGGTACATATTAAAAATTATCACCAAATTATATGTCACACGCAATGATGACACCACAAGTTTTTGTTATAAGAGTCTTATAACAATATTGGTTGTGATGATGATGATGATGAGGAGGAGGTGGACAGTGATGATATGGAATATACTGAGGATGCTATTGACAATATGATTTTAGAATTTTCAGGAGATTAATATAAACATGAATCCAAAATAAAGTGTCTTTTTGTTTTTTTACTTGCATTCTGATTTTACCTAATGCATAATTGACATGTCCACATACTATTTGGTACATCATCATGTTTTGAGTTTTGGTGGTTTGAATTAATGGTCATTAATGTAGTTTTCAAATTCAGGCCTATAGAATTGATGGTGGGCCTGTAAATAGTTGAACTTACAGGCCCGGTGGGCTTGTAAGGTAAAAAGTTAAGTGTGAAGACTGGACACAATATTGAAAGGAGACCACCCAAGGACCATCCCAGCCAATTTGCTTTAATTGGTTCAGCGGTTTCAGAGGAAAAGATTTAAATGTGATCTTTTATCAAAATATGCCCAATTTGCATAATCAGTATAAATCGGCTCAAAGAAAATTTCACAGAAAAACCCAGAATATATGTTAATCTACTCATTGTCATGTAGTTGCAGTTAAAATTTGAGCTCATTTTGATTTATAATAAAGCAGCAATGGACAATTGAAGAAATTTCTATTTTTAGTAACAGCAGCCATCTTGAATGGAGGGCAGAGCTGTCGGACACATTTTTGAAAGGGACCCACCCAAGGACCATCCCTGCCAGGTTTGGTTTAATTTGGTTTAGCGGTTCAGAGGAAAAATTTAAATGTGATCTTTTATCAAAATATGCCTAATTTGCATAATCAATATAAATCGGCTGAAAGAAAAATTTCACAGAAAAACCCGGAATATATGTTAAACTACTCATTTCCATGTAGCTGCAGTAAAAATTTGAGCTCATTTACATTTATAATAAAACAGCAATGGACAATTGAAGAAATTTCTATTTTTAGTACCAGCAGCCATCTTGAATGGAGGGCGGGTCTGTCGGACACATTTTTGAAAGGGACCCACCCAAGAACCATCCCTGCCAGGTTTGGTTTAATTTGGTTCAAGGGTTTCAGAGGAGAAGATTCAAATGTGAAAGTGTACGACGGACGGACGACGACGGACGCCAAGTGATGGCAAAAGCTCACATGGCCTTTGGCCTGGTGAGCTAAAAAACAATAATGAAAATAAATATGATCATAGATAATATAGATTAACAATCATTTTTGCATACAATTGCAGATTGCTAATATTGATGGACAATTCATAAACAAGTGTAGAGAGATCTTTGTTTCACCTGCCCCCTTGCAAATCATTTATGTGAAATATTTTTCAGAAAATAAACCAAATCAATGTACTATGAAATTGAAATTAAGTTAAGGTGACATATGCATTATCCATGATCAATGTATGGAACAAATATGGTGAGCCTAGATTGCATGATAATAGAGATACTGACCTTGTCATAGAAACTTGACAAAAATCTAACGAAGTCAGTAAATCGTGAAAATGAGGCTACGATTAGGTGACATGTTCCTTGGCTGACATGCACCCTCCATCATCAATATGTGGATCAAATATAGTGAGCCTAGATTGTATGGAAATAGAGAAACTGACCTTATCACAAAAACTTGATGTATATTTAACAAAGTCAGTTGACTGTGAAAATGAGGTCAAGGTTAGGTAAAATGTTCCTGTTTGACATGCACCCTCAATGATCAAGGTATGGACCAAATATTATTAATCGTAATTAACGGTTAAAAATCATGCCACAGGTAATAACCTTTAATTGTTATGCAGTACAGGTATTTTTTACTTATCTATAGTAATTAGGTCTAATTAAACGTTTGACACGTCTGCATGAATTTGAGTTCGAGTTTGAAAAGGTTATTTGTACCGATTTATTATTACGGGACCATAAAAATAGTTCGACTGCTCAAAAAATTGATGTTCAAGAAATCAGGGTTTATTTGACAAGGAATTAACAGCAAAATTGACATGACTAAAAAAACCAGTTCAAGCGATCCATGTTGTTTGAGCGATCCGAGTTCGAGCTAACAAAGTTTGACTGTATATACAAGAAATAATGTGTTGCTACACATCAATCACACCATAGAAATCTACTAGGTAATTTACATGTAGGATACTGAGAAGACTGGAAATACAGGTTGATAGGACAAAACTTTACAGTTTGTTGTCAACTTTATATGAATAACACATTTAACTAAACCATGTTTAACTTTTTTTCTTTTTTTTTTTTATCTTCCTTACATTATTGTTCTGTTCCATCGGTCTCATTGGACTGGCTGTAGGGGGTGGGGTTTCTCCTGATGTGTCTCCCTCATCCTTTTTAAAATCTTTTTCTTTCTCAGATTTCATAGAATTTTTCCTGAGAGCAAAAAAGCAATGATTACGTACATAAATTTCTTCTTAAATATCCTTAATACAGTTTAATATGTAGGTTAATGTTCAAACTAATTTTCATTGGTTAAAAATTTAAAACAGATAAGAATTTCTCACAAGACAAACCAAAAAGTTATATTTAAATATATATTTAAGATGAACATTTTTGATCATGAAATATAAAAAAAATCATATTTTAATGCTGTTACGTATAATATAATTCTGTAAGAAATTCCTTCTTCACCTTTCATGGCAAGGTGTATTCATTACAACATTATGTGATAAAGTTGACAGGTCGTTTGGTTTTCTACAGGTACTCCGGTTTCCTCCACCAATAAAACTGACTGCCACGATATAACTGAAATATTGTTGAAGGTGGCATTAATCACCATAAACAAAACCAACTTTCTTCACCTTTCCCTCTCTGTTAAGAATCGGTCACACGATACGATTTTCCCTGGATCTCCCATGCAGTGACGTATTAGTAAAGAAGAGCAATCAAGCAAGAGGTCTCATTTTAATCAGATTGAATCAAATGAGATCATCATAGTAATTACTAGCAATTCCTGTTGATAATTTAAGCTTCATCTTAACCATACAAATACATACTTGACTATTTTTCTTGAACCTCTTGGTCCCACTCTATTTATCTGAAAAAAAAAAAGAAAAAAAATATTGCAATGGTAAATACAGAATACAATAGAAGAGCTAATTTTAACATATATCAAATTTCATGATTTAGTTAGAATTAATGTTTCATAAATAGTCTGCATTTTGTATTTTTAAGTTGATCATGATAAATTTCCATTATAATATCACTTGACATTTTGTTACAGTTGAATCTTGTAATCTCAAAGTTCACAGGATTGTTGAAAAAGTTAAAGTTATCCAATATTAGACTAAAAGGGAGCAAGGGATTAGTTAAGATCTCAAAGTTCACAGGATTGTTGAAAAAGTTAAAGTTATCCAATATTAGACTAAAAGGGAGCAAGGGATTAGTTAAGATGGGTAACTCTGTCATGCAAGTTTTACAAATGTGGATGAGGACTACTGTTGTCCATCATGTAAGTCCATCATATTCCTTGTTAACACCTCAACAGGTTTGTTGATATATAATTTCAACATAACAAACATGATTTGAATAGATTTGTTTATCATGGACTGAGATGTTATTTCAAGATACCCAAAATTTTGAGACATCAAATTTTGAGAAAAGGGGAGTAAAATAATTTGAAAAGCATCAAGTTTAACACAGGACTTCAGAAAAATTTCGAGCAAACTATTTTACACATAAGGAGATTCAACAGTATATGATTTTTGCTTCGTCTTTTGACTTTCCAATGATTTTTGTTTAATGCAGGTTTCAGAGATGATATTTCAGCTATATCATGGCGACCAGTTTTAGTGTTGGAGGAAGCCGGAGTACCCGGAGGGAACCACCGACCATGGGCAAGCAACTGGTAAACTTTATCACTTGCGGCTGCGAGTCGAGTGCACCCTTTTTTGTAATTTACAAAGCCGGGCGAGAACCCATGCCGTATTGGTGATAGGCTTGTACGAGTTGTTAGATCCAATGACCTAACTCATTGATCCACCTGGGTCCACTGGTTCCAGAGATGAAAGTGGTCTTTAATGAAAAAAGATTTAAAAAAAACCTATACAGTGCCTCTACAGCTTCAGTTTTGAGCTGACCTAATTTTAAAAACTGTTTTAATATTTTGCTTTAAAAAAAGAAGAAACCTGTTAATCAAAGGAAAACTTTCATCTCTTAGATTCCCATTAAGTCAATATTTACAGCAGAACTACTCACAGGTACTCTTTTTCGTCTACCTGAAGATAGCGGTGGTTTAACTGTATCTACTTCTTTCTCTCTCTGTTTGACAATATAATCATAAGTTGTCATCTTATTATACACTGTAACAGATAAACCACATTTTACACAATATCATTCAGATAATCCAAGTGCTGAATGCACTGATGGATATATTGTCACACTTAAGGCATTAAGCTACAGACAAAAACTACAAATAATTACATGTGCATTACATTAAGACATTCTAATGACATAACTGAGGACTTGCCTTTTTGCGGCGATATTCAATTACAATATATTGAAAGCCTACTTCAATATTTATCATATGTGATATGAAAAACAGTGCAAACTAATTTTGTGACAAAAAAATAAACCATATCAATGCCCCTTTATTGTATAAATGTTGCAAAATATACATTTATATCATGCAATTACATTTTTTTTAACACTATGTACAATGTTTGTTAATTCAGTGTATAATCCCAAGATTGTAGTTAGTAGTTTGTAATGTAATGTGCATTAAATAACAGCATTTGTATGATGGTTATGATGTTTAACGCCACTTTCAACAATATTTCAGCTATATCATGGTGGTCAGTTTTATGATGACTTACCAGTAACATTTCTTAAGAAATGAAATGGATGTAAATGAACATGAGAGACTATCCAATAATCTTACCAATTACTCCATATATAGGGGAGAAAATTTGGATCTGGAGCATAGCGTAGTCATATAAGTTAGCAGAAAAGAGTTCCAGTAACACTTAACTGCATGGACTTTTTTTATGTCACCTTTACATATGTTATGATTCATGCTCATTTTTGAAGGCACATTGTAATATGAACAAGAGAAAATTAAAGCGATGTGATGTGCCTTGATTTGATTAATTCGTGTTTAATGCCAATTTTAGCAGTATTTCATCTATATCATGCATGACGTGAACAAATTATACAAATTAGTCTTGACTTGATGTGTAACATGGAATTTCTCTTATGTTCATTTACATTCATATCATTTCATGTAAAAACCATGTTAACACAGATATTTTCTTTGAAACCAAAACCAAATTTCACATACTCTATATGACAGTAATCCCACTCATATAAGGCAACTCCCACTAAAGGCCACCCTTCTAATCAAGCCAGATTTCGGATACGCTGAGAGAGTAAAATACTACAAAAATTACCACTCTCAAGGGAGGCCACCCCTCTTATCAGGTCACTTTTTCATTGCAAAATGGATGGCCATTTAAGAGAGGGACTACTTATTGTAAATGTAAGATGAAGAGCAACCACCAAAGAAATTCTACTTTACTTTGATCTTTGATTTATTGTCTTTTGTCAAATATTTTTTTTTCTCCTGGTCAATTTAATCCAAATCCCTTCATATGAAAATTCATTGCTACGTTTTATGAGGTAAAATGACTTACTTAAATAACAGTGGAATGCAAAGAGATGAATCAGTAATGCTAATGATAATAATAATAAAATGGCCGTTATTCCCAGAAGTGCTAACCATCCTGCGTCTTCTTGTACTGTTATATGCATTATCTTAAATTCTAAAAAAAAAAGTAAATAGAATTACATACATGTACAATATCGAGCAAATTATCCAGAGAACATCAGAAGTATTTAAAATCATCTTCTGTTGAAAGTAGAACTAACTTGTGATCTTTTTAAAATTTACCCATATGTTCTGGACAATTTTTATTAAAAATATGCACCAGTGTTATTAGAATTCAAATATGCTAAAAAAAAATGCTAAAAAAAAAAAAAAAAGATAAATGTCATAATTATAGTCAAATTATGTATTTCTCCTCCATAATCCTAAAATGGGAAGTCCAAGGTAAAAGTACTCTTCATCTAAAAGCAAACTTGTAGGGTATGTTTAATTTTTTATTTACCTAAAACCAAAGTGGAACTCGTTTTTTATTTGAACAAGTGGTTGATTGTTGGCAAAACTATAAGAGTAATATCATTACTAGATCATGTTACTTTTTGATGATATGACCTGCTTTGTAATAGACCAACATACAATGAAGTTTACAAATAAACTCAAGGTCAGTTTACAAATGGTTGATATGTACACACCAGGACAAAAATTATATCCAATCAAGTTGGACCTTTGATTGATTGATTTGATTTATTGTGTTTTAATGCCACTTTCAGCTATATCATAGCGACCAGTTTTAGTGGTGGAAGAAGCCGGAGTACCTGGAGAGAACCACCGACCATGGGCAAGCAACTGGTAAACTTTATCACTTGCGGCTGCGAGTCAAGTGCACCCTTTTTTGTAAATTACAAAGCCGGGTGTGACCCCACGCCGTATTGGTGATAGGCTTGTATGAGTTGTTAGGTAATCCAACTACCTAACTCATTGAGCCATCCTGTTGGACCTTTGAAGATTGGTTGATGAGAAGCAGATCTAACTATCATTGTAAACATTACAGAGGAACAGTTAAGTCAAAAACATTAATTAATAATCATAAACATGTGAAGAAAGTACTTATTGATCAAATTGAACTTACTAAATAATACTCATCTGAAGAATCTGAACTCTGTCTACACCGAACCCTGAATAAACTAGAATCCTGCTCCAAACTTTTAATAAAATCCCAATATAGGAAATCTGTCTTAATAATAACCTGTATTAACCAAACATTTGTTTATTTTGAACAGATAATCTGGTTCCAAGGACATTCGGTTTAGACAGGTGTCACTATATCAATCACCTTGAGGTCAGGAATAAAAAAATAATAATAGACAATAGCATACAGTGTTTTTTCTTTTTTCTGGTTTTTCTGATTTTAGGAAAACTCGTCTAATTAATCTAACTGCTAAAACAATCAAACCTTACCTGGAGAAAATGTCATATTTGGATCTGAAAATATAAATTTTTTTTACAAACATTTGAATTAAAATAAAGGATCAGCACTCAATTTCCTACTTAATTTAATGTAGTTTCCTTCTTTAAGACCAGTAACAGTCAGACATAGGCCCTACAATTTTCTTTTTTTTTTTCTTTTTCAAGAATTAACTTTTAAATACATTCTAGATAGTAAGATATTTGTTTATCATTTATTTCAGTCATTACTTCATCACAAAGTAGATGAAAGATAGTATATTGTTGATGTCATATAATATGATTTCATACACAATGCATCAATCATGTAGTTTAATACCACGATATAGCTGAAATACTGCTAAAGTTGGCATAAAGCACCAATCAATCAGGTCATGAGACATTCTGGGTAATCATTACGTATATTTTGGTTTTTAAAGATAATAAGATGTAATCATTGGCACCAATGATGTCTTGTAAAGTGTGTAACTGACATTTCTACAGCTTAACCTTTCTATTTTTGCATGATTTTTTTTAAATCTTGAAAACAGCAACAACAAAATTCAAGCTAGTTTGAAATAGATATCTTGGTCAAACTTCAGTGGCAATAATAAACTGTACAATATTTTAGTAAAACACATGTAGTCACCATCTTGTATGCAAGGTGGGCCAAGGGAGTTGTCAATATATTTCTGAAAGAGGAACAGCTATAAATGATTCAAGCTATATTTGCATAATTGTCAAATATCATCCAAATTGTATTCTTTTAATAGAACATCGAATACATATGTCAAATAGCTCATTATCATATATAGATACAGTTCAAATTTCCGGCGTAAAATGTAAAAAAAAATTGCCAACTTAAGAAATCTCAGTGAATTGAAAAGTTCTTTTACACAAGTGAGAAGAATTTGTACTTTATACACAATGTATTACCAGTATATGTTTTATACTTACTCAACTGTAAAGCACTATGGTATTCTGTAAAGACAAATACAAAAAATAAAATAAGCGTGCATTTTATAAGTTTTTTGACTTTTTTTTACTGATCAGTTTGTTTTATCTCTCCAGGCTTCCCTCACACTAAAAGTCTGCTAGTTATTATATTGCTGAAAATAGTTGAAAGTGATGATAAATATTAATGTTGGTTGGTGGTCTTTATGGTGCTTAATGCCACTTTCAACAATATTTCAGCTATATCATGGTGGTTAGTTTTATTGGTGAAGGAAATATTAATGACCTAATGACTATAGTTATAGTAGTCAGCATATTAAACTCATAACTCAAAAAGAGCAGCAAGATTGACTTTACAGATTATAAATACTAAGTCTTGTAGAATTTTAGGCTTTCATAAAAGTTTTGTTTTTTTTCTATCTTTATCATAACTCAACTAGAGGCTCAGTGGGTTGAGCTTGTGTCACTCACTTTTCATTCTGCTTTGAGGAAACTTAATACAGAACCTTCCATAAGTGTTTCCCACCAAATTTCTGTTCATTTTGGCATAGCAGTTTCAGAGAAGAAGATTTTTAGAAATTGACCAATCTAAAACAAGAATTGCCTGTGGCAGCCATGTTTGTTAATGGATCAAAACGAAATGAACAATTCAATCTCTATAGAGGACTTTCCATAGATGCTTCTCATCAAGTTTCATATCATTTGGCCAAGTGGCTTCAGAGGAAAAGCTGTTTCAGAAATCGACCAATTAGAAACAAGAATTGCCTATGATGGCCATGTTTGTTAACTGATCAAAATGGAATGAGCAATTCCCATAGAGGATCTTCCATAGATGCTTCCTACCATGTTTCAGAGTAGAAGATTTTTAGAAATTGACCAATCAGGAACAATAATTGCCAGTGGCTGACATGTTTATTAATGATCGGGACAAAATAAGCAATCCTTATAGAGAACCTTCCATAGATGCTTCCTACCAAGTTTCTGTTCATTTGGCAAAGCAGTTTCAGAGAAGAAGATTTTTAGAAATCGACCAATTAGAAACAAAAATTGCCTGTGGCAGCCATATTTGTTAATGGATCGGGACGAAATGAGCAGTCTTTATAGAGGACCTCCCATAGATGCATCCTACCAAGTTTCGGTTCATTTGGCATTTCAGAGGAGAAGATTTTTTAGAAATCATCCAATCAGAAACAAGAATTGTCTATGGTGGCCATATTTGTTAACGGATCGGGACGAAATGAGCAATTCACAACAGAGGACTTTCCATAGATGGTTCCTACCAAGTTTCGGTTCATTTGGCCAAACGGTTTCAGAGGAGAAGAATCTAATTTTTTCAATAGTTTTCTATTTTTTACTGATTTTTTTCACTAATTTTCAAGTTTGAGAAGTGGCAACGGCCATGTTTGATGGTCTGAAAGAGAATTATATATGCATTGTTCCTTTACAGTTTGGTAGCAACATTGGCTCTTTACAATATTTAAAGAATTAAAAAAAATATAAAAAAATATATTTTTTGTAACGATAGCAGCCATTTTTCATAAGCGACCAGGGTTAGCAACCATAAGTCTGAAAGTGGATCATATATGTATCATTTCCATAAAGTTTGGTGGCAACTGGCTTTTTACCGGATTTTAAAATATGTTTTTTTGACAATAATTTTCTATTTTTTGTAACAGTGACGGCCACGTTGGATGACAGCCGGAGGTCTTCAATCAAAATTTTGAAAGAAGACCACATATGCATTCCTTCCATATGGTTTGATTGCATTTGACTCTTTACAGGATATTAAAAAAAAAAAGATTAATGAATTTTTTCACTAATTTTCTATTTATAGTAACGATGGTGGCCATGTTTGATGGGGAATGGGGTTACTCAACCATAATTCTGAAAGAATATTACATATGTATCAATTTTAATTGCAATATACTCTAAAGGATTTTTCTGGATTTTTTAATTGATTTGTTTGCTGATTATACCCCTATGTTCTATTTATAGACATGGCAGCCATGATGGTTGGTCGGCAGTGTCATCGGACATAACTTTTAAAGGGAACCCCCTAAGGCTGATTCAGGCCAAGTTTGGTTTAAATTGGCCCAGTGGTTTCAGAGGAGAAGATTTTTTTTAAAAGTTTACAGACAAACGACGGACGCCAAGTGATGGCAATAGCTCATACAGGTGAGCTAAAAATTGCAGTGTAGGTAGATCTTGACAGGCTGAACATGTTTGCAGTTTAAACTTAACATCTATCTCTTATAGTTTTTGAAATAAAGGACGAAAAGTATTAAAATTTTGAAAATTTGATGAAAAAAGGGCAATAACTTCAAAATTGCAGGGTATGTAGATCTTGACATGCTGCACATATTTGCAATTTAAACTTAACATCTATCTCTTATAGTTTTGGAAATATAAGAAGAAAAGTATTAAATATTTTAAAATTTGATGAAAAAAGGCAATAACTCAAAGATGGGTAATCAGATTTACTTCAAAATTGCAGGGTAGGTAGATCTTGCTGTGTTGATCATTTTAACCCCATGTCAGATTTCTGTTTTTATTAACGGTTTTTGAGTTATTACCCAAAAACTGCAATTTTACCCCTATGTTCTATTTATAGACATGGCAGCCATGATGGTTGGTCGACAGGGTCATCGGACATAACTTTTAAAGGGAACCCCCTAAGGATGATTCAGGCCAAGTTTGGTTTAAATTGGCTCAGTGGTTTCAGAGGAGATGATTTTTTTTAAAGTTTACAGACGGACGACGGACGCCAAGTGATGGCAATAGCTCACATGACCCTTTGAGTCAGGTGAGCTAAAAATAAATATTAAGAGTGGTAAGACTGACCCTCGCCTACAGATTATAAATACAATTATAGTAAGTCTTGTAAATTTTTAGGCTTTTTCATAAAAGTTTTGTTTTTTCATTTTTTTAAATCTTTATCTATATGTTGTTGGCAGACTAATAACTCAGTTATGGATATCATAAATAATTAAATATATAATGTTGATAGCCATACATTTATAGACTTAATATTGTAGTGATGATATTTCATTCTTTCTAAACTACGGTATATAGCATTTGTGTTTGCTATTATCTTTATAGACAAAGCATATACAATGTACATGTACATATAAATGTATCACAGATTTATGAAACTAGATGTTTTTGGCCTTGTATACTACACATGTATGTCTTATATGCACGCACCCTTTCTCATGATATTTCAATTACGGATTGCAAAGAAATTACATAAAAACTTTTTGAAGGCTGGTTAAATAATTTCCCAAGGTGAGAATTACCGGTACACACAATTAAATACAATGTGATGAAATACATTTTTGTATGTATAACACTCACAAACTGGGTCTTATAACCTGCCTGAGCATCTGTCACCTATCAGGTTCCCTCCCCCCCCCCCATTTTTCATTAAAATGGTGCTTATCTGATCGGCCACTGGGTATTGCCCAAAAGCCTGTATGGCCAGTCCTCCTGTGGAATTATCATAATAAAACTACCATTCATAAACTGGCTTTTGTCTGTATTTCGGGTGAATTTTTTTTGTGTGTCAATTTAAAGGTACATCCTTATCCTTGCTGGTGGACTATTAATCTCGGAGGGTATCATCCGCCCAGTAGTCAGTGTTTCAGCACTGACATGGTTTATTAGATATATTTCTATTGAAATTTACAGTTCCTAAATAATGTAATTTTCATCAAAATGAAGGTTCTCCTCCCTCAGGCATAGGCGATCATAGCCGATTTTAGCGAACCTGTTTATGCCCTTTGGCTTTATTGCTCCCAACCACTTTTAAATTATTTGGGTTTCAAATCTTTCGGTTTTGATCGTACCTGATGAAGGTTATTCCAGAAACGTGTTGTGCACACTAAATTTGATATCTACGTTTTTATTTTCTTGCTAGTATAGATTATACCAAAGATTTGTTTTCCAATTAACATTGATGAGGAATAAACCCTGATGATCATATCTAAGCTCGAGTAATGACCATTTAAAGATATGTATTTGTCCCGATACATGTACTATCATAAGATTTTTAATTAATTTTCTATCTTCAAAGAAAGCAATAATTTGTACATGAAATCAATATCATTTTAAATTATTTATGAATAATATTACAACACAATTGTTTTTGTCATAGTATATTATGAAATACAGTGAAACCAGGTCTAAAATGAACCCTGTATAAATCGAAATCCTGTATAAATCAAACTTTAAACTAGGAAGAACTGCTTTAGATACCTAAAACTTATGTCTCCCCTTAATGCGGCCATCTGTACAACAATAAATTACACATTATGAGTTGAATGATACTATTTAAAAAACAATTATTTGACCTCTGTCAAGGCCCCACAAAGGTCATTATGGTACGCGACACACCGCCTTATGGTCATGCACCCACATACCAAATATCATTGACCTATCTCGAAAGACAAAAATGTTATGGCCCGGACAAGAAAATAATATTTAAAAAACAATTATTTGACCTTGAGGTCAAAGGTCAAGATCCCACGAAGGTCATTACGGTATGTGACACACCGCCTTATGGTCATGCACCCACATACCAAATATAATTGACCTATTTGGAAAGACAAAAAAGTTATGGTCCGGACAAGCTTTGCTGAGAAGAAGCAGAAGAAAAAATCAGACTAAAACAATATGTCTCCCTTCGTTCGAAGGGGAGACATAATAAAGCCCATGTTAGAATTCATTGTTAATTTAATCTGTATAAGTAAAACTGAACATCTGTCTATTCCTAACAAAAAAGTGGGTCCAAAGGAGGTTCTGTTTAGACAGATTTCACTGTATCTCTAAAATGTTGTTGAGAACATGAAACAAATCAACTTCCAATTTTACTTAAATCAAAGGAGGACAACATAAAAAGAAATCTCCTAAATAAAGAAACAGATCTATAATTAATAAAGCTTCGGTATATCGGAAAATTTCTATCGAATCAGTTTCAACTAAGATTATCAGATGTATCTATAAATCATCAAACATATTGAAATTTTATCTATGCTGGTGTTAAATGCCAATTACCGGTAATCAATTCTAAACCTGTAGGTTATACAGTGTAACCAGTCTAAACCAGATTGTGTGTTCGTAATAGACTGGAGTTTGGTTTATACAAGTTAAATTGGGAATTTATTTAAAGTTCAGTTTATACAGGATTCCATTTTATTCAGGATTCGGTTTAGACAAGTTTCACTGTATATAAATTGTTTGGTTTACTTCTAATAAAATCATAGATATCTTATTTAGTGTGAACCCCACATTCCTGAAATAATCTTCATGAAGTATGCTCAAAGTCACGAGTTTTGAAATCCATATAATTTAAAAGTCTTTGGGAGCAAGAAAACAAAATGGCCTAAGCAGGATAGCTAACGTTGGTACATTAACATACCTATATATGGCAGTAGAATGTCTCCTTTGTCTTTATCAGTAAAATAAGCAATAAATTCTACCATAACAATGATAAACACCAGTAATACACCAATCATACCAGTCACTAATACAGCTAAAAACCAACTGAAAAATAAAAATATAGAGAACACCAGTAATACACCAATCATACCAGTCACTAATACAGCTAAAAACCAACTGAAAAAGAAAAAAATAGAGAACACCAGTAATACACCAATCATACCAGTCACTAATACAGCTAAAAACCAACTGAAAAAGAAAACCGATAATAATACAGCAAAAAAACAACTGAAAAAGAAAATATAGAGAATATGAAGAGGTGGTAATAATTACAAGAATAAAAGCAATTTTCAATTGGAGGAAACATGTGGAGCAATTACCATTTTAAAGAAGAAAAAAAATAGTTTTGGCACCTACATTTTGTAATTATATGCATATTTTCATTTGAAATAACCTGCTAATACATTATCAAGAAAAAAATTGAAATAAATATCAAATTTTGTTTCAGTTTTACTAAATGAAAAAAATTTGTATTAATAATAAAAATTTCATAATATTAAATTAATAAATACAGTAAAACTCCATTGTATCAAAGTTGATGAAATCGTGAATATTTCATCAAATTAGTTGAGTATTTGAGCTATGTGGTTATTCATATTAAAAGAAAGTCTACTACAAATATTTACCTCCAGTTATCAACTGAAATGTATTATACAAAATTCTAGATAAAAAGGTGAAATGCAAAACTCAATATTAACATTCTTATCACAAAATAAAAACTGGTTTCGACTTACTTGTAATTGCGTCCACCAACACAGTTATTCAACCATTTACAATGGTGATCGAAATCTGATACACACTTGTTACATGCACTACAATGCTTGGATTTGGATTGGCTGAAAATTAACCAATAATATTAGTTACAGTCTTTTTGTAAAACTTTAAAAATAAACATATTTCAAGGCCTTTTTAAGTGGAAGCAAATCTGTGCAGATTTTTTATTGATTGTTTACATCTGTAATGTTGTTTGAGATCCAATTATTTTGATGCTATATGAAGAAAAAAAATAATTGAAAACATGGATGACAATTGATTAGGAATGTTAAATTAACCTCAAAATTTGTAATATGATTATAATCATATGTTAAATACACTACAAGTATGGGTTAGGTTTATGGTGTTTAACTCCACTTGCAACAATATTTCAGTTATATCGTGGCGGTCAGTTTTATTGGTGGAGGAAACCAGAGTACCTGCAGAAAACCACAGGCCTATCGCAAGTCACTGACAACTTTATCACATAATGCTGTATCAAGAACACCCAGCCATAAACAGGGTTCGAACTCACAACTTTAGTGGTGATAGGCACTGATTGCACAGGTAGTTGTAAATCCAACTACCATATAGTACCATTTTGATCTAACTGATCTCGCATGTACTTTGGTATGATGATAATAATGTTTAGTCAAAAACGGTTATTACCGGTATATACTAGAGGCTCCCAGGAGCCTGTATAGCTCACCTGGGTATAATAACAACATCAGTCAATAAAACTTGATAACTTCAGTGAAAAAAATTAACAAATGTAGCCTTCATCATTGCAGACCCCTTCTACAAAAAAATTTGGGCAGGGGTTCCCCCTTTAATGTAAGTTATCAAAATTGCTGTAAAAAAACATATATGTCAATGATTCTCAAAATTTAGCTTTTCCTACTTCACATTTTGTAATAGAGTTACTTCCCTTTGATTATTTGAGTAACCAAAAGCAGTGAGTCAACAAAAAAATGCATTTCAAGAGGAATAACTCTTCACACAGTTGTCGCACATTTTTAACTGTGGGAATTTTTTTTTAGATCTTGACATGCTGAACATTTTTGCAGTTTAAACTTTCCCTCTATCTCTAATAGTTTTTGAGATATAAGATGATAGTATTAAAATTGAGAACATTTTGATGAAAAAAGGGCAATAACTCCAAAATGGGTAATGGAATTTACTTCAAAATTGCAGGGTAGGAAGATCTTGACATGCTGCAAATTTTTGCAATTTAAACTTAACCTTTATCTCTTATAGTTTTTGAAATATAAGACGAAAAGTATTAATTTTTTTTTTTAATTTGATGAAAAAAAGGGCAAGAACTCCTAGATGGGTAATCATATTTACTTCAAAATTGCAGGGTAGGTAGATATCGATATGGTGCACATTTTTGCAATTTAAACTTAACATCTATTTCTTATAGTTTTTGAAATATAACACGAAAAGTATTAAAATAAAAAAATAAAAATTGATCGAAGGGCCGAACCGCCGAACACATTTTTGGAAGAGAACCATCCAATGACTATTTCATCAAAATTTTATTCTTATTGAGCAAATGGTTTCAGAAAAGAAGATGTTTATCGGAATTTCCCATAGGGTCCTATGTTAAATTAAGTTCGGCTGTGGCGGCCATCTTGGTCGGTGTTCTGAAATGCGGGACACAATTTTGGAAGAGGACCACCCAAGAATCATTTCAGCAAAGTTTGGTTGAGATTGGCTCAATAGTTTCAGAGGAGAAGATTTTTTCTTAATTTCATCCCCCCTTTTTTCTAATTTGCATAATCGGTCAAAATAGGCAAAAGTTCAAAGTTCATAAAAAATCCCGTAATATATGTTAAAAAGCTCATCATTATGCTTCTACAGTTCAAATTTGGGCACTTTCTGGCTTAAAATAGAGCAGTTTTGGCCATTTGAAGAAATTTCTAT
Source organism: Bathymodiolus brooksi (assembly GCA_963680875.1). Lineage (NCBI taxonomy): Eukaryota > Metazoa > Mollusca > Bivalvia > Mytilida > Modiolidae > Bathymodiolus > Bathymodiolus brooksi. Next base: position 81,674,865 of record OY804578.1, on the reverse strand, counting down.
TTTTAGTAATGACGGCCATCTTGGATAAAGGACGGTGCTGACGGACACAATTTTGAAAGGGGACCACCCAAATATCATTTCAGCAAAGTTTGGTTGAGATTGGCTCTGTAGTTTCCGAGGAGAAGATTTTTTTTTAATTTCATCCCCCCTTTTTTCTAATTTGCATAATCGGTCAAAATAGGCAAAAGTTCAAAATTCATAAAAAATCCCGTAATATATGTTAAAAAGCTCATCATTATGCTTATACAGTTCAAATTTGGGCACTTTCTGGCTTAAAATAGAGCAGATTTGGCCATTTGAAGAAATTTCTATTTTTAGTAATGGCGGCCATCTTGGATAAAGGACGGCGCTGACGGACACAATTTTGAAAGGGGACCACCCAAGGATCATTTCAGCAAAATTTGGTTGAGATTGGCTCAGTAGTTTCAGAGGAGAAGATTTTTTTTTAATTTCATCCCCCCTTTTTCTAATTTGCATAATTGGTCAAAATAGGCAAAAGTTCAAAGTTCATAAAAAATCCCGTAATATATGTTAAAAAGCTCATCATTATGCTTATACAGTTCAAATTTGGGCACTTTCTGGCTTAAAATAGAGCAGTGTTGGCGATTTGAAGAAATTTCTATTTTTAGTAATGGCGGCCATCTTGGATAGAAGACGGTGCTGACGGACACATTTTTGAAAGGGGACCACCCAAGGATCATTTCAGCAAAGTTTGGTTGAGATTGGCTCAGTAGTTTTAGAGGAGAATATTTTTTTTTAATTTCATCCCCCCTTTTTTCTAATTTGAATAATCGGTCAAAATAGGCAAAAGTTCAAAGTTCATAAAAAATCCCTGCAATATATGTTAAAAAGCTCATCATTATGCTTATACAGTTCAAATTTGGGCACTTTCTGGCTTAAAATAGAGCAGTGTTGGCGATTTGAAGAAATTTCTATTTTTAGTAATGGCGGCCATCTTGGATAGAAGACGGTGCTGACGGACACATTTTTGAAAGGGGACCACCCAAGGATCATTTCAGCAAAGTTTGGTTGAGATTGGCTCCGTAGTTTTAGAGGAGAATATTTTTTTTTAATTTCATCCCCCCTTTTTTCTAATTTGAATAATCGGTCAAAATAGGCAAAAGTTCAAAGTTCATAAAAAATCCCTGCAATATATGTTAAAAAGCTCATCATTATGCTTATACAGTTCAAATTTGGGCACTTTCTGGCTTAAAATAGAGCAGTGTTGGCGATTTGAAGAAATTTCTATTTTTAGTAATGGCGGCCATCTTGGATAGAAGACGGTGCTGACGGACACATTTTTGAAAGGGGACCACCCAAGGATCATTTCAGCAAAGTTTGGTTGAGATTGGCTCAGTAGTTTTAGAGGAGAATATTTTTTTTTAATTTCATCCCCCCTTTTTTCTAATTTGAATAATCGGTCAAAATAGGCAAAAGTTCAAAGTTCATAAAAAATCCCTGCAATATATGTTAAAAAGTTCATCATTATGCTTATACAGTTCAAATTTGGGCACTTTCTGGCTTAAAATAGAGCAATTTTGGCCATTTGAAGAAATTTCTATTTTTAGTAATGGCAGCCATCTTGGATACAAGACGGTGCTGACGGACATAATTTTGAAAGGGGACCACCCAACGATCATTTCAGCAAAGTTTGGTTGAGATTGGCTCTGTAGTTTCAGAGGAGAAGACTTTTTTTTAATTTCATCCCCCCTTTTTTCTAATTTGCATAATCGGTCAAAATAGGCAAAAGTTCAAAGTTCATAAAAAATCCCGTAATATATGTTAAAAAGCTCATCATTATGCTTATACAGTTCAAATTTGGGCACTTTCTGGCTTAAAATAGACCAGTTTTGGCGATTTGAAGAAATTTCTATTTTTAGTAATGGCGGCCATCTTGGATACAGGACGGCGCTGACGGACACAATTTTGAAAGGGGACCACCCAACGATCATTTCAGCAAAGTTTGGTTGAGATTGGCTCTTTAGTTTCAGAGGAGAAGAAAAAAAATTAATTTCATCCCCCCTTTTTTCTAATTTGCATAATTGGTCAAAATGGGTAATGGGATTTACTTCAAAATTGCAGGGTAGGTAGATATTGACATGCTGAACATGTTTGCAGTTTCAACTTACCACATGTCTCTTATAGTTTTTGAAATAAAGGACGAAAAGTATTAAAATTTTGAAAATTTGATGAAAAAAGGGAAATAACTCCAAAATGGGTAATGGGATTTACTTCAAAATTGCAGAGTGGGTAGATCTTGATATGCCGCACATTTTTGCAATTTAAAGTTAACCTTTATCTCTTATAGTTTTTGAAATATAAGACGAAAAGTATTAAAATTTTACAAATTTGATGAAAAAAGGGCAATAACTCCAAGATGGGCAATCAGATTTACTTCAAAATTGCAGGGTAGGTAGATCTTGATGTACTGATCATTTTTACCCCGTGTCAGATTTTTGATATTATTAACGGTTTTTGAGATATTACCCAAAACCTGCAATTTTACCATATGTTCTATTTTTAGTAACAGCAGCCATGTTGGTTGGTGCACGGCATCACCGGACACAATTTTGAAACTAGACACCCTAGTGATGATTCAGACCAAGTTTGGTTTCCATTGGTCTTGTACATTCAGAGGAGAAGATTTTTGAAAAAGTTTACGACGTACGACGGACGCCAAGTGATGGCAATAGCTCACATGACCCTTTGGGTCAGGTGAGCTAACAAAAGGATCCAGATGTTGTTGTTTTTTTCAGACCCTAATGATTTAAAATTGATGCCCTATGTCTAACAGACTTAAAAAGTCAAGGTTATTCTCACAATAAGCAATTTAAAGTATGATGTTCAACCAATCATGAGTCTTTGTTTGAACTTCTAAATACAAAAACGAAAAATGAAAAATTTCCAATCTTGCAGGGCTCACCAAACAAGGTGAAGATGGAGGCTTTTTCGTCCTGGTTTCAATGAAATCTCCCTATTTTTGCCCCTAAGACCAAGTTTAGTCCCCCTGTCAATATATTTACACTAATAACCATACTTTTTTCTTCCAAATTTACACATTCATCCCATGTTCCTGAAATTTAACCTATACAGGGTTCGATATTCAATATTTTATTATTGACTGCACCTTTTTCAAGATCGTTGAGCAGTACATTTGTTTTGTGAAAGATAGGGAGACATGCAGTAGTGGGGAAAGAAACATTAAAATATCTGCAAGCTCTTCGGAAGTCTCCTAGATCTTCCCTCACTTTGCCCTTATGTCAAATTGTCAACTAAAAGAGAGGTCATGGTGCCCTGTTCATACCAAGTGTGGTGAGCACAGCTTCATTCTTGATCAAATTTCACTTACAAGTATTAAAATTCATAAATCAATCAATCTATACTTACACGTCAACTTCACAGATATAACAATGCATATTTTCTATCACATGCTTATGCCTATTTCTGTCAAATCTACCCTGGCTTTTATTGCTTTTCTGAATGACGGCAGGGTCCGCTGGATTAATAGTACTGGCTACAATGTGTGACACTGCATGGGCAACTAAAGCGATTCCAGTAACCTTGGCATAGTTAAGGATGAACATTTGCTAATATTGGTTTTAGAAATATATCGTTAAGATTATAAATAGAACGTACAGTACTGACAGAAATAGCCAATTAAAATGTTTTCATGAAAATCTATTTTTAGACTTGATATAAAATATATCAACACATACGTTTTTAGCAATGGATACATACTTTGTGACTTTTAATAGGTCCTTGGTATCTCTAAACAGTCCAAAGTTGAAAGAGAAAAAATTACTTACAAGTTAATGAGAGTTTGATTGAAAAAATCGTAGAAAGAGGCAAAATTGATACCCTTGGCTAATACACATATACATGACCACTCATTTTCCTGGCTTGGTATGTTTAATTTTGGAACTTTGTATTTAGGGGGCAAAACAATACCATGACTAAAATTTCCATATCTAAAGTACAGTATACACAACCATTTATGGTCAGAACATTTTCCCCATGAGATTTTTTATTATTGAATTTACAATGTACCATGTATATATACCTGTACATACTTAAAAAGACTTTATAAGGGGTTAGGGTTATGTTGTTTAACACCTCTTTCAACAATATTTCAGTTATAACGTGGCATTCAGTTTTGGTGGAGGAAACCAGAGTACCCAGGGGAAACCCGCTGACGTGCCACAAGTCACTGACAAACTTGATCACATAATGCTACCTTGAGTACATCTCGCCACGAGCGGGGTTCAAACTCACAACTTATAAAGTGGTGATGGACACAGATTGATTGCATAGGTAGTTCTAAATCCAACTACCATATGATCACGACCACAATGGCCCTGACTATATCATCTACGTTATGGCCAAATGCATTATATCAATTAAAAGGATACGATATACCCAGCAGGTTGCCAGTGTATTGGTAGTGCTGGTACTATCGTGGTGAAATACACCACAGAATAATATAAGACAGCAAACCAGGCTATACATTGTAGAACATGAAATGGACAACTCCAGCCATTCTTTCGAAAGTTGTGATGGTACTCCACATCTGGGTGTGGCATGCTGTCTGTACTGAAAAAGAAAATGATATAATTATATAAATACAATGTACATGTACAGAATTGGGCTTGCAAGGATGCTATGAGTGGCTCAGTGACATGCTTAGGTCTTTAACATCTTACTACAAACCTAACACCACTGTCGTGGGTTAGCATCCCGTTACTCTCCTAAAGTGTTAAGGTTTCCAGACACCTACCCAAGACCATGAGGGGTTTTCACCCATCCGTTTGCTATATCTGTCTTGTCTTTCTAACCCCCTCCCCGTTAAGTCTGGTAGTAACAAAATAGCTGAAACTGACGATAAAAAGCACCTATTAACTCTATCCTTTCTAGGTGCAACATATCGAGTAATTAGAATAAAGAATTTTACATGTTTTGTTCTGTTCCATTCATTCATGTGTAGCAAAAAATACATTAATGACTAATTATAATAGACAGACAGACAAAATGATCAATATATAGCCCTGTGGACAAGGGGATGGGAGAGAAAGAGACAGAAAATAGCAACAAATCTACAATTTTTGTCCTAATCAATAGTAAAAATTGTGGAAAATTTACCTTTTACTTTTAGTGTTTGATAATTTGAGTGAGTGAGCCAGTGATTGTTGTTTAACACCAATTCAGCAATTTTTCAGCTTTATCATGGCGAGAACAAGTTACTTTTCAATGAGATGATGATGAGGTCTGCTTTGTACTAGACCAACATGCTGAGTTGGATTTTTATAGTGCTAGCTCACTGAAACAACAGTTCGCTCCACTCGGACACATTATTGAGCCAACCAGTCATTGCTCTTTCTCCTTAATGCTGTGTGCTTAGCGGAGAAGTAACAAATACCAATTTTATAGTCTTTGGTTTAACTCGACCAGGGCTCGAACCCACGATCTACCACACTCGAGGCAAGCACGCTAACCATTACGCCACCGATGCAATTTAATCATTTGAATTATACAATTTGTATATGCGGTATATAGTGAAACCTGTCTTAACCGAACTTCTTTAGGACCAACTTTTGTGTTCAGAATAGACAGGTGTTCGGTTTTAAACAGATTAAGCTAACAACGATTTTCTTCTTTAGGACATCATTTAAAATTCGGTTTATTATAGAGGATTCTGTTCTATTCATTATTCAAGCTTTTGTTTAATCAGACAGACTTCACTGTAAAAAAACGACAAAAAACATCACATATGAAACTAACCTGAAATGGAACAAAGGTCACTGAGCGTCCTTTATTTTAACCAAAAAATAAGTCAAAAAGAAAATGGAACGTATCCGTATAAATAAATGATTTGTATTAATGACCTACATGTACACTGCTTTATATAAATAAGATGTATATTAATTAATCGTGTCAAAATAAACCATTATATATAGATACCCTGCCGTGTAAATCATTACGCTTACAATAGTATTACTGTTTACTGTAGATAAATTTATATTAATTTAGATCATAGAACCACAGTCAATCAATTCTATATTTCTGTGATAATGAGCTAATGATGAGAAATTACCAGATGGATTGGAATTAATAAGTAACGTGTATTGGGATAAAGTAAACAAATACATGTCATGAGATTCTATTGTGAAAGAATTAAAGGTGGTCTTGAGTTCGTCTCCATTATTGATCATTCTTGTTGTGGTTAATTACGATATTAATGTAATAAACATAACACTTTGTTTGCCATATATGTTCTAGTTACCACTCTGTGACTTTAGCTAAAGTCCTATTGCCCCTGGCCAGTAAACCTAATTGAATTTTCATTGCAATTGTGTTTAAAATTTGCTATTTTTTAAGTTCTGCCAGTTAATGAGGTACTACAGAATACAGCTTCGTAAGTTTATGATATTGCATTGTTTTTTTTGTTTCGTTTTTTTTTCTTTCAATAATGAGGTATAATCCAAATTAAAAACCATAAGAGAGAGAGAGAGGGGAAATCTGTCGACATTCAACAGGAAACTCTCAGTACAATCAATTTAAAGGGAGGAATAAATTATGCAAAACTTTAGCCAATCAAATTTTATAATTTACAAAAATTGAATTAGAATCTATATTTACAGGAATCAGTCCAATATATTTTTACCTGGTAGAACAATAATATCTCTCTTTCAATAAATATGCACTATAGACGTATAGTTTTTACATTTCAAGTGATTTTTGCTTAACAGCAATTAAATGATCAAATGTTCATCTATATCGTGGAGAGAACAAGTTACATTCGATGAGATGATGATGATGTCTGTTTTGTACTGTATGTACTGTAGAACAATGGTTGAACATGCTTAGTTGATCTTTATGTGTCAGCAGTGAACAGTATGTCCTCCTGTGTTTACCGTGTCTGGTGAGATTTATTTTGATAACAGTCAATTATCATTGACATTTGTACAGAAAACAATTGGATTTCTTAAATGAAATATTATTTACTGATAAATTTCAAAGCACTTGATGTCATGACACCTTGAGTGTAGCGAAAACTCAGAAGCCATTAAACACCCCTGTGTACAGCAATATTACTCATTTTTTATGAAACAATATGTATTTAAACGTTGAACATACTGTTCAGAATAGCATTTCAACATTTTGTCAGGTTGCCAGTTAGCTTTTACAACAGAATAATGAAATATTATTAGTTACACAGTGTACAATTGTCCTAATATGGAAAAATATTGGGTCAATAAAATTCATATCGGGCGAGGCAGTCGAGCCCGATATGAATTTTATTGACCCGATATTTTCCGTATTATTAGGACAATTGTACACTGTGTAACGAATTTATCCTGATTTTGCAACCAAACCTCATATCTAATGTTTTCCATATTAGGACAATGAATTTATCATGATTTTGAATCCATACAACCATGTATCTTATCTTTCAGTTTTCCATGAGATATGGAATTTGTCATGGTTTTGTCTCCATATTTCACCTCTGACTCCATTTTTTTTCATATTATGACAATAAATTTATCTTGCTTTTGTATCCATATCATCAAATTTAATATTAAGTCAATGGTGTAAGGGAGATAATTCGAATTGACTTAATAAAATCAATATTAAGTCAACGGTGTAAAGGAGATAATTCGAATTGACTTAATAAAATCAATATTAAGTCAACGGTGTAAGGGAGATAATTCGAATTGACTTAATAAAATCAATATTAAGTCAACGGTGTAATGGAGATAATTCGAATTGACTTAATAAAATATTGCACTGAAATTTATTAGGACAATATCAACCAATCATATTGCGAGATTTAACCTAAAATCAGGATAATTTTTTTTATTAGTGTTAAATTACCTGGTATTTATCGATTTCTATCAAAGTTCGTTTTGTTGACAGTCTCATAATTTTTAAATATATGATTGTGTATTGCTGTAACCTATTGAAATCAAATTTATGCATGTTTCTTTTCTCTCTCGAAGTTTCCTGACAATTATCTTAGACTATAGTAATAATACTTGGTAAAATTCAGATAATCACACCTCATCAGAGAAAATTTTAATTAATTATTTTTTAAAACAGATGAATAAAAAAATCAATACTTACGCATGTGCTAAAAATATGCACACAATAGGTACAAATGATGATCGATATTATGTAAATGACCAACAACAGTTTGCATCCACATTTATCAAGCTTACCTGACAGAGTTGCCTCTGTCTTACTTTAAACCCATGATCTACGCTAACCATTGTAACACCATTGATGCTATACCAACCCCACATCTTTCAAATTGTAAACACTTAGAGAAAATCTAAGTACAACAACAGGATCATGACTGATGAAGAAAAAAATGAAATGACATATCTTTTCAACACTGCATATGCTGTTGCCAAGAGGGGGAAACCCTATACTGACTATCTTTTCTGTATTTTGAGGTTCAGCAAATGAATGGGTACATTAAAAGTCAAAACTACAAAAACACTCATGCAACAATAGTCTGTGGATTACGCATTACTAAATTTTTAATTGTTGGACTAGTGAAATATCATTACAGTATACTGAAAAGCCCTGGACTAGCGAGGTTTGGCAGAAAATTTCAACTCCTGCTTAGATTTCTGATCAACACAAAAAAATCAAAATTTTGTATTACGACCATTCAATAATCTTTCATACAAAAATGTATATACCGTTTGGGTTCAATGAAATTTACAGTTTCTGAGAAATTTTGTTTTTCATTTTCCCATGGGATCCTATGTTAAAACTATCAATTATGGCAGAAGCCATAATACATTTTCTATTTACACAAAAAGAAAAAACACATTTTGTAAAAGACCATCCAAGGCATATTTCAGCAAAGTTTGCAATTAATGGTTTCATGAATAATTTCAAAATGTTTTTCTGGTTGGGCCCTATATTAAATTTGCCCTATGGCATGGCTCTATTATTCATACTAGCCCCCACTAGCCCTGGCTAGTAAGGAAACATTTTTTACTTGCCAACAAAAGTATGTTACTTGCCAGATTAATAAAGATACCAATTCGTACTATACAACTTAAATATGTATTTATTTGTACATAATTATTAATGCCTTGAATGAGACAGAAGATACTTATTTGAGGAATGGGCTTTTGCTGAAACCATATTGAAACATTTTTCATGTTTCAGACTTTTAGCTTTATTAAGAAAAGCAAGACTTTCACCTTTAAACTTTTTTTCTCGGTAACAAATTCGGTTTTGCCAGCAATATCTGGGCCTGTCTTTCTGTAAACATCACAATACATAACGTCGCTACTGGAATCATTAATGAGCCACGGAAACTCTGACTTCCAGATATCTTGGAATTTATGTTTTCAGCTGTAGAACTGAATCTTCATCACTATTTTGGCCTGATACTTCCGTCGATGTTGCATCAGACAGGCCAGCTTCATAATCAATTAATTCAACCGGTTTATTTTTAGCGAAAAAAATTGTATGAAGCCATTGAAGGTTTTGTTTTTTGAATATCGTGGTCACTTTTAAAACTTTTATGTCCAAGTCAATTGTGCAGTTTAAAAGACTGGATAATCAGTCGCATTTTAAGTTGAAAAATGTGATCAGTGATTGAATGAAAATGTTCTGGAAATATCAAGTCACTGTCTGGCTATCAATATAGAATTTTTATTTGCATTTTACAAACGTAACTCGCAAATCTATGCGAGTGTTTTGGTCGCATTGTAGAGCCCTGTATGGTGGTGGTCATTTTGGATTTCCGATCGACACAACCAATTAATATTTTGTACGGGACCACCCCATGATTATTAATGTAGTTTGGGCAATCAAATTTAGTTTTTATTTTCCAATGCTATACGGTTCTATGTGAAAACTTTGTCTTGTGATGGTGGCCATCTTGGATTTTGTATCGACAAAAAACCAAATTTTCTAAAGGGCTATATAAGAAACATTTCTACAAAGGAACAATTCCATCCCATATGTGGCTTCGGAGAGGAAGTTTTTTGAAATTTCAGCCAATCAGAAAGCATAATTGGCCCTGGAATCAATGTTTAATTTCCGAATAAAGCAAAAATCATACAAAAATTTAAATGTTGAGGATAACCAAAGTAAACATTTCTATCAAGTTTGGTTCCCATTAAATTGGTACCGGGTCGTTTCGCCCCGATTACCTGTTCGCTCCGGAAAGTGAGTCAATTCGCCCCGGAAAGCGAGTCAATTCGCCCCACTTAATCGCTATTTTATAATAATAGATGAAGTCTTTTTCGACAATTTGTTGGTAATTATTGATTTATTAGTTGTATACAAAAAAAATAATAACATAAAAATAAAATAAAAATAAATGATAAACAACCAAGGATTTATTCCTACTATATATAAATCCTTGTAAACAACGGAATTAACATCATCATGATGTTATATTATAATAATTTAATTTGATTTGAATATTTCAATCTGATTGGCTAATCCGCCTGGACAAAATTTTGGTTTATACTTGATAACCTGGGTTGGTATTGTGATGTCACCAACGTGTTCATCCGCCAACGATTAATTCAAATAGTCATATGAAATAATCGTAATTAAAATCGAGGAATTATTAAATTTTGTTGTAAAAATTAAATTATAAGGAATATTTGAAATTGTTGGAACAGGTTATACTTGCATATTAACCTGGTTTGGGTCAGTTTACGCTTTCCATAAACTTATTCAGCGTAAACTGACCCAAACCAGGTTATATCGTATAACCTGTTCAATAATTTTAAATATTCCTTAAATATTTAATAATTATTGATCAATTATTACTAATTAAACTGCAAAAAAATAATAAAGAGAAATTAATAATAAAAAAAATTGAAAGTGAAGCCATACATAATATTATTATTAAACATGTCAAAAAAGCATGTTAATTATGAGGAAGACAAAAATAAAGTATCGATACCCATGAACAAGCCTTACAACATCCAAAATACAAATATTTGCAATGGTATTTTCCATATTTCATTTTTTAAAGCACTATTAATATATGAGGGCGAAAGGGAATCGGGGCGAAACGACCTGGGGCAAACGGGAATAGGGGCGAAACGACTCATGGGGCAAATGGGATTCGGGGCGAAACGACCCAGATTCCATTAAATTGGACCACTGCCACTGGCTTGTCAAAAAGGGACCGTGTCAAAAATGAAATGTTAAAAGCTAACAGATGCAGGCGATGACGACAGACAGCATGTAACTACAATACCTCACATTGAACTTTCGCCCAGGTGAGCTAATAGGCCTATTAAAACTAAATAGCTGAAATATACCCTGCCACTTCAGACAAGTTCAGTCTTCACTATGCCAGTCTTTTGGCTCTTCTTGACTGTTGTCAGTGTTGATTTACATCTAGTACAACGTTTAAGCATTGCCACTTCAGTAATTATATTTTGTAAGGATAGGACTGCAAATTCATTTCAATACCATGTTGAAATAAAAGATTGACATTCACTCTCTGAGTCCCAACTGTGATGTTAATGCGATATTATTATTTGACTGTGCCAGTCTGTGGCATAAATCTGATCGTAAAAGTTATTATTATTATTATTATTTATTAGGAAGTAAAAAATTATATAATACTGTATGGTACGGTGCTTTACGAAAATCAATCTGCTTTCATGTAATTTTTCAACTTTACTTACGCTATTCAAACGCAAATTCCACAATAAACACAGTCCATTTCATATTGTAATTCGACAGACCGCCATTTTGATTCCAAGGTGATATGTCAACTACTTTTTGATATCCATACGCATTTATTTAAATATGTGTAATTTACTGTAAAGCGAACTTTGTATGGATGCAATTCACACTTTGTTGGGGAAGTCTTCAAATGATGCTATAAATTGAATCTTAGATGCTTATAACAGAGGAAAAATGAACTATTTTGAGATAATCTAAGGGGGATAATTCTTTTTGAAAGCCGAAACCAAAGGCACCATTGCAGTCGGGAAGCCAACGTCAGCTTCCGTAACTCCTTCCGTAAGGTTAAAAACATTTACGCAAGGGCAGATAATAATAATCCACCAGGTGTCGCCCATAATCGTAATAGGTATTGACGTTTGTTTACCATGACGATTACAGAATAAACCTTATATGAGAGATAAATATAAATAAATACATTCCCAAAAAACGTGAATTATCATGGTTAAATATATAAGTTGCAGAAAAAACCCCAAGAAAGTGTTTATTAGACATAATATCGGTATAAAACTAGGTATTTCCTGAGGTATTTGTTTTTGTTGTTATAGCTAAGAATATATGGCGGGAAATTCTCGAGGCTAAGAATAACTGACACAAACGCATCCCATTGGTTGTCAGTAAAAACTATGGTCAAAAATAGGTTTACCCATCATTCAAATGTGTAACGAAATATAAAAATAGCCATCATTCCGCCTTTAATTTGCCAAACGAGGTTTGTAACTTAGGACGCTGTCAGCCGCCATTTTTGAGAAAGAAGACGCTGAATAAATAAATAAATATATAAGTTTTATCTAAAGTCGGCATGGTTAAAAACAACAAGCATACAAATATAAGCTCTAATGAGCCTTTGACCAACATACAACATAAATAACAATAATTAAGGCATGCAAAAATAAATTAAAAACAAAGAAAAACAAAGCTAGCACTACAAGAAAAGCACAGACATGTAAGTTGGTAAGAAATCTGAAATAACTAAAACATGAAATTAAAAGCAATTTAAAAGCAGATATTATAGCTGAACAGAATTAAAAATAATAAGCTTACATGAAAGCTAAGCATAACTAAAACTAAAAGTATTTATGATTGTATTATCTTATTTTGTTAATGTTGTTATTATCTATATTTGAACCCTTTAAACTGACTTCATCATTCATGTTTTAACATTTAAAATTGTATGGTCTTGTGATAAAAAATTGGACATGTAAGGATATTCCAGTCTCAGCTTCTGATTTTGTACCTTCCAGATTGTTAATTGATCAATTATGTATTTCAATATTTCAGATTTACAGCACAGAAAATATAATGATTAAATAAAACTATTGATGATTTTTTTTTCTTTTTTTATTTTGTCAGTGTTGTGATTGCCTGGATGTGCATTTAACAAGGCAAAGGGGTTTGAAAATGGCTATTATTGGTTCAGATGCTCCTGAATTTTACAAACTTGTGTCGATAATTTTAATATATCTGAAAATGCCTGTGTATGTAGGAAATGTGATTTAAAGTTGTATATAAATATATATGTTTTTTTCTCTTCTAAAAAATCCATGAAGTAAGAAAATGGACCAGCATTCCAATTATTTTTAAAGTACATCATCAAACAAATGCAGGCCCTTGGGTATAATTGTGGGCAGAATATATCCTCTAACTGATACATTCATTTAATTCAAAAAGTTTCAGATGCTCCTGAATTTTGTTTGTTTGTAAAAAGAAATTTAACATTTTTTTCTGAATTGTATTGTATTTGTAAGAAATATGAAATTAAGTTCAAACTTTGTATTCTACGTCTACTGAAAATAATCTGCTTGAAAATGATGAGCCATGCAGTTAATAAAAAGGCATTTTCTAATGGAAGTAAGAGTGTTGAAGATGAAAAAAAAAGTTTTTTAAACCATTTTAATTTAAGTAAAAAGAGTGGAGATGACATTAGTATTTGATGTTTGGATAAATGACAAATTTTTAGACAAGGATCAGAGTTTTCAAGACACCTTGTGTCATAAACATTATAATATATTTAGTCATTCAGAAAAGAACTTTTTGATTGTGTAATTTGTGAAACTTCATCTGAAACTGAAAGTCAAAAGGTTTATTTCAATTTCAATTGAAAACCAGGACTTGTTAAAGTTGTTCTTAAATATTTCAAGAATGAATTAAATTTCTGTAAAGAATTTGGCTCAAAAGATAAATTATATTGTGGTACATATTGTTATAACAGTTGTAACACATTTTCTAGGTCAGAAAGTGGAGCTGAAACAAGATCTCAAACTTTTCAATTTCTTTTAGATATTTTGAACCAGAACCAAGTTGTTGAACAAGTTTCTACAGACATTTAGACCTGTATACACTCCAACATGTTGTTGAATTTGTTATTCATGCTTTTTTTTTTTAGATGAAAAGGTACTTCTGTTGCCTGTTGTTTATGAAAAATATAATTATCTTTTATTATCTATGAATTTTAATGCTGAATTTTATAAATTTTGTTTTACAGAAAAGAATTTTTCAAAATTTGCCCTTTTATTAACTTTTTTCCAGTCATTGGATCAAATAAAATAGTTTTTTAACTTCAATTTTAAACAATATTTACCAATACTTGCTTATTTTGCCAACAGAAAACATATTCATTCTAGTCATTTTATTTACTTAGTGGAATTTGGAAATCTGGTTTGTCATTTCATGTGAATGCAAGTCCTTCTGTATGTGTCTTAAAATTATGTGAATGGTAGTCATTCAATATGTGTCTTTTATGTGAATGCTAGTCATTCTGTTTGTGAATGTCATGGGGAAAAAAATATTGCAACCTATAAGTACCTATATTTGTAAATGCTGGTAATTTTGTGAATGTCCTGGAGAAAGAATTATTGCAAACTAAGTATCCATATGTACTCGGTCATATTTGTAAATGCTGGTCATTTCATCTTGTGAAGTCATGGGGAAATAATTATTGCAACCTAAGTACCAATATTTGTAAATGCTGGTCATTTTGTGAATGTCAAGGGGAAAGAATTATTACAACTTAGCCACCCCTATATGTTATAGAAGCTAGTTTGTAGTTGTGTCAAACACATGAATATTCTAAATACATTGATATTTACATTGTCAGATAAACATGAAACTTGGTAGCTTTCATTCAGATAATAAAATTTCCTAATTTCAAGAAAAATATTTGCTTACACTGAATTTTTTTTTAATTTGCCTTGATATAATATGAAGGGTTAAGATATCTGAATACAATTTTGTATGTCCCTTTTTGTCTCAAGGTTTCATTTTTTTTAGATTTTTAAAAATTTATTAATTGTTTTACTGGCATGTTTTTTTTTATAATATTTTCATATTTTTTTCAATTCACTTAATTTTTGTTTACATGCTTTTATTTTTTCCACTTATTTGTTTCTTTCTATTTATCTTGTACCTGAAAAGGCTGTTGTATTGAAATTTAATTAAATTGAAATTATTAATTGTTGTACATCCCCTCTGCAAATTTAGTATCATAGATGA
This sequence comes from Bathymodiolus brooksi, assembly GCA_963680875.1. Taxonomy (NCBI): domain Eukaryota; kingdom Metazoa; phylum Mollusca; class Bivalvia; order Mytilida; family Modiolidae; genus Bathymodiolus; species Bathymodiolus brooksi. The sequence continues at coordinate 81,659,634 of OY804578.1, read as the reverse complement.
TTTTTTTTTTTATTTAAAGTGATGATAAATAGTAATTCCCCAGTCTAAATTACAAAATGCACAATGTCTAAAACAATATTGCAATAACAATAAACTGAAAAATACGGTATTAATACAAGAAAATTAAAAAAAAGACATAAAAATAGACACCCCTTTCCCAAATGAAATAGCCTCTTTCGGATGTACGCTTAGGTGTCGTTTATTGTTGATGTTAAGAAACACCACCGATGTGTTCCGAAAGACAATGAATTTCGATGTTTGGCAAATGGTCGATCGATCAAGGTGGGTGTAGAACTAAGTGACACAATTGCATCCCACAAGACATTGACACTAGTTGTCGGTATGACAATGACCCTAGATGATTTCCTCAGGCAATGGATGTTACAGAAAGCCATCATATTGTTTTAATTAAATTTTCTGACTTAAATAGAACCACCCCGACATTTGTTTAGAAATTGAGTCCACTTCAAGTAGCAACATTCGATGTTTGTGCACTATATAAATAAAAACTGAAGTGATGCAATAAATTTCTATTTATCCATAGACATATTCCGTATATTTTAATTGATTTCAAGCGTACGTATTTATTGTAAACCGACGTATTTTAAGCGAAGGGTTGAACGTCATTTTTCATCAAAAATGACGCGAAAGTCACGTGACTTTGTTTTTAGATGGAACTCTCCTGCGTCACTGGCTTCCCGACTGCATTGCATGAAGTCTGTAATCTATCGTATTCATGACCGAGCGGTGTGACTTTTTACTCAAATACACCCAAATATACCCAAATACAGCTTCAAATTATATTATTTCTATTATTTTGAGATGTTTTATGAATAATTAAAGGGGCATTATCTGCCAAAATCGTAAATTTTTGTTACCCATAAAAACTAAAATTTGTGTTACCCATAAAAACTATCAGATATGATTGATGCCTTAATAAAATGTGTTTCTGTAACTTATACATGTTATGAAATGTACGCGCATCGGGGAAAAAAGGTGCAACTGCTCGTGTTTTGAGATCATCAAGAAATGTACGCCATCTTATTAATTATCGGCATTGTTTACGGAGTTTGCCGAATCGTCATTAAATCAGTACAACAATGCACTTATTTCTTATTTTCTGTGAATCTGCTTTTAGTCGGCGTTAATTACGGACAAAGAACCATGCAAGTTTGCAGTTAATAAGCGACAAAATACAAGTTATTCGTTTTTACCTGTCACTAGTAAGATCAGTTGCATACGGAGAAAGCGAGGTCAAATTATTTGCTTGCAAGGAAATAATAAATCGATGGTAATTTTCGTTCTCAAAAGGCGAAAAGTGGTACGATAAGCTGTTTAATGTGAAATATTTACCTTTATTTCATCATTTTAGAGCTATTTACCAATTTCCAAAACATAAATTTGTTGGTCAAAATCGTAGCTAATGCCCCTTTAATGATTTATTAGCTCCTCTATCGTTATTTTTTCATGAATTTCAACAAAATACTATAGTCAGTTTTTACGGACAATATCAAACGATCCCGATCGATTTACCTTTTCTAAAGAGAGACAACCCTTACAAAAATGAATCCCGGTTCTTGAAAAGAGGGAATAATAGTAATATAAAGCTCAATATTCTGTACATTGGCCTTAATAATTGTCAAAATATGCAATGAGACAAAACTGTTTATTTTAGGAAGATGTACATCCTCCTCTTTTTTGGTTACCAGACAAACCAGTTTTTGTTACCAAGTTTCTCCCTGCAATCAAGAATGGGAAATAAATAACTCAACTCCGTTTATGTACAGATAAAAAAACAAATACCCATAATGTATTATAAAGTGTTTCCAGTTAAATATAAATGAAGCTTTACAGGAAATGACAGACCCATATTTTTTTTTATTTGTTGTAAGTGGCCAGGTTTTACTCTTATTTCGTTTTTTTTTAAAACAAACTAAGATAAAAAAATAAAATAACTAAAAGAGTGTTGGAAGAAATATATTTGTTGTATGTAAGTAACACATACCATATGAATTTGAGTGTGTTGGTACATTTGTATTTGTTGGTGTATCGATGTTTATAATAGTTATTAAATAGGTACGATAACGTAACCCTCAGTCCGCTTATGCTCCAGTGAGGGTTACGATTCGGTCCCATTCAACGTAATGGAGCAAATTTAAATTTTTGATCCGTGAATATTTCAACTTTCTTTTTGCATATGTGGTCATAACTTATTATTCCCTACACTTTTTAAGTAATGGTTACGAAATAAGTGTTATAATACCTGTTTCTACCTTCACGATCGATTTCGTATTCGACAATTGTTTCTTGCCCGCCATGACACCTTACGTAGACTCTCGTGATGGGCGGAGCCTATCATGGCCATATATGGATCTGAATGCCAAATATGGAAAACTTTTACTACGATGTTTACGGCAATCGATCCAAATAAGGATATCTCCAAAACGAGACAAGTGCACGTGAAATAGCAACTTGTAAACAAAATGTCGGACAGAAAGAAGATTTCATGCATTCAAATTTTCAGATGGATATAACGGTCTAACATGGATTGATGCAGCGTTTACTTAACACCTCAAGCTTTACCTAAATATATTTATCTTTCACCCCTGTTAATTTTTCCAACCACTTCAACGGAATTAGGACAAAAAACCGCCCGGTGTGAATCACTCCGGGCGCTGCTCCATTACGTTGAATGGGACCGAATCGTAACCCTCACTAAAGCACAAGCGGACTGAGGGTTACGGTATCTAGGTTGCACATGTAAATTTGATCTCGTATTTAAAAAAAAATTGTATCCAATGATAATAAACGTTTGATATTAAATTTGAATGTAGGAGAGAGTTTGAATCACAGGGGCGTGGGAGATATTTTTTTTATGGTAGTCTGAAAAAAAGAGACTTCTTTTCAGTTATTCTCGAAATTCCCAACATGCCCTGTGGTTTGAAATATTGCTTAAATAAAAAAGAGACTTCTTTTCAGTTATTCTCGAAATTCCCAACATGCCCTGTGGTTTGAAATATTGCTTAAATAAAAATGTTGTTTATGACCAATGTTGTTTTGTGTATGTAGGACATAACAATAGGTATATATGTACACATGTATATTGAATGTCTCTTTTGTAACAATATATTATATTATTTTATTATATCTCAGTATATACTTTCTTAAAGCTTTTTTAAAGAAATAAAAATGCTATTGTTTCACATTTTTAACACTGAGACTATTGACCGGTCCATAGTTTTCAAGACTATTGACTGCCGCTGAACTATTTACTGGCAATTTAAACAACTTTCGCGGAATTTTTAATTGGACGTCGCTTATTGGACAAACTACGGTAATTGTTATGCGTGATCCTCTGTCGCTTTCGAGAAACCCGGAATTTTTTTTCAAAATTTCAAAAATTTCAAAAAAAATTCAAAATTTCAAAATTTTCAAAAATTTTAGTATTCATAAAATTTCATAAAATTTCCAAATTTCAAAAAAAAAATTTTAAATAAAAAAAATAAAAATTTTAAAGTTCAAAATTTTAAAATTTCAAAATTTCAAAAATTTCAAAAAAAATTCAAAATTTTCATAAAACTTGTAGTCACCATGTACATTTATGTTGAAGTCTACTTTCTCAAAAGAATCACTTATGAATGACTGGGGAAATAGCATAACAATGTCCATGAGACAATATTCAGATTTATAATGCAAAATACTGGCAAATGATGCGTGATTTTATTGGTCTTTATCATTTTGAGGTGATCATTGAACTATGAGTCTAATGTTTTTCGGCATAATAAAATACTTATAGACTGTATTCGGGAATAGCAAGTTTGTTGTCCCCTCGACCCTGACTATTGACCTCGGCTTCGCCTCTGTCAATAGTCAGTGTCTCAGGGACAACAAACTTGCTATTCCCTCATACCCAGTCAATAAGTATATATTATTATACCTCAGTATATACTTTCTTAAAGCTTTTTTAAAGAAATAAAAATGCTATTGTTTCACATTTTTAACACTGAGACTATTGACCGGTCCATAGTTTTCAAGACTATTGACTGCCGCTGAACTATTTACTGGCAATTTAAACAACTTTCGCGGAATTTTTAATTGGACGTCGCTTATTGGACAAACTACGGTAATTGTTATGCGTGATCCTCTGGCGTTATCGTCGCTATCGAGAAACCCGGATTTTTTTGTCAAAATTTCAAAATTTTTAAAAATTTCAGTTTTCATAAAATTTCAAAAAAAATTAAAAAATTTTAAAATAAATAAAATAAAAATTTTAAAGTTCAAAATTTCAAAAATTTTCATAAAACTTGTAGTCACCATGTACGTTTATGTTGAAGTCTACTTTCTCAAAAGAATCAAACTCTTATGAATAACTGGGGAAACAGCATAACAATGTCCATGAGACAATATTCAGATTTATAATGCAAAATACTGGCAAAAGATGCGTGATTTTATTATTCTTTATCATTTTGAGGTGATCATTCAACTATGAGTCTAATGTTTTTCGGTATAATAAAATACTTATAGACTGTGTATTCGGGAATAGCAAGTTTCTTGCCCCCTCGACCCTGACTATTAACTTCGGCTTCGCCTCGGTCAATAGTCAGTGTCTCAGGGACAATAAACTTGCTATTCCCTCATACCCAGTCAATAAGTATATAATATTACACTTTACGTTTTTATTTTTCCTATTTGTCTTTGTTAGCGCAGCCGGTCACTATTTTCGTATATGGACCGGTAGTATATGGACCGGCCAGGTACCTGCATTATTTTAGATAAAATGTATAACATAGTAAATAGTTCATGTCACTTCGGGTCATATGGCAGTATATGGACCTCAGAAGCTACGGTCCATATAATATTTTGTTGGTGACGGATCGGTCCATATACTGCCATATGACCCTCAATGCCATGAACTATTTGCTATATACTTCTCATACTTTTTTCTATATAAATTTTATTGCAATAAAAATACTATTTCCATAGTTTCATTCAATTTGTCTGAAAAGTACTATTCACCGGTGAATAGCACAAATGACTATTCACCGGCCGGTGAATAGCACTTTAATCACATGTTTTATTGTGGGTTTTTTTTAAATTAATTTCTACTTCAAATACACACATGAAAATGTATTAGTTTTAAAAGCATTAATAAAGTAGACTAGAAATCCACCAGAAAAGGACCTAATTTAGAATTTTGAATTGCACAGTTGTTCAGTCACGGCTGGTAATCGGCACAAGCAGAACAGTTGGTTCTGCAAAGAAATTCGTGAGGATAACTTCCGGTTTTGGTGGAGGAGAGTTCACGAAGACGCTTCGCAGGGTATGTACATGTCAAAAATTGAAATTTTCTTTTTTACTGCTCGAATATTGCAAAATCAGAGAATGCTATGCTGTGGCGAATGCTTTCACGATTAGAAACATTTATAGTTTATTCTTGTTTATGAAGGGTAACTCTCGCAAAATCAATCGTCCCACGAAAAACATGACGAAAATTGTGACACTCTTACATTTATAAGTTGCTCTTGACAAAGATGCAAGTTAAATTTTCAATGTTTTTTCATCATGGGAGTCTAAATGTAATCGGGGATAAATTCCGATTCGTCAGAAGTAAATTGAAGTCTAGATAAATCTACAAACTGTCAATTTTCTATTTTTCCTGCTTGAGGAGATCGGTTCTGATAGAGCACATTGCGAATGCATGAGGAGATTTGCTAGTTTTGTTAATTGTTTTCTGCAAAATTGATAAATTGACACTTTTAAACACAAAACTGCTAAATACTCTAATCAAAATAAACTATTCTCTGTCCACTTTCAGGAGATGCCAGGATTCAAGGGAAAGAGGAAAAGGGGACTGACATTGACTCTTTACAAAAAAACATTTCGATATAGATTGCCTGTATTACCGCCAAGGAAACGAACAAAAACAAGTAGCAGTACACCAAATTTAAAATCCCCATCAATCAGGACACCAAGTTTATTAAAAAAATCTCTTTCAATTTCAAAATATTTATATCCTTTCAAACGGGTTTCCACATCTATTCGGCGCAACCTTTTTACTAAAGATGACGGAAACTTCACCGCAGATCTACACAAGTTATAATATTACATGATTTCAGCACATACATAGGTCTAACGTAAATAAACATTCACTTAGTGCTAGTAGTTATGTATAAATTAAACACAAGATGTCAATTAAACTGTGGACATATCCTTAAAATCGGTAAAGCGCTTTACATCTTGTAAGGGACCGACCATTTAACTTGCAGTTAGAATATTTATTTTTTTTGTCGCGCAAAGCGCAAAATTTTTTCCAGAATTCAACATTAGGTTATATGACAAAAATTCTGAATCACATTATTTTTTTTTCCTCCACCAAAATCAGAATATATTTTTCAGCAACATTGGGAATCAGAATATGTTTTTTAGAAAAAAACTATAACCCCACCCTTCAAGTTAAATGGTTCGTCCCTAACCACTACTAACAGAGATCTTTTTTATTTACAAGTGTGTACACATAACACACTACATAATAGAAAAACAAACCACAAATTAATATCATTCTCAACTGTATGATATTTAATTTAGAGTGTATCATTTGTATTAGAAATTATAAAGATATGATTCACATTAAGTTTAATTATTTTTGATTATAAAATTATCTTACAGTGCATTTTCAATTTTTTCAAATGTAAGGGAAGTTAATCTTGTGTATCCAATACACAATGGAAGCTGTCACAAACAACAAATGATCAATAATGACAAGTTAATAAATCATGGGAAACCGCAGTTACAATTATGAATTGATTCCTTAAATGAAATGTTTCTTTCTAGGTGGACAGCCCGTGAACAATGAAATATTACTTTTATACTTTTAATAACCCGACGGGAAGAAGGGCATCAGTTCGTGAATTTATTACTAGACAGACTTGCACAATTTGTGATTATACAGTGGATTACATGTGTCGTACCAAAACTAGCAAATCTCCTCATGCATTCGCAATGTGCTCTATCAGAACCGATCTCCTCAAGCAGGAAAACGAGAAAATTGACAGTTTGTAGATTTATCTAGACTTCAATTTACTTCTGACGAATCGGAATTTATCCCCGATTACATTTAGACTCCCATGATGAAAAAATATTGAAAATTTAACTTGCATCTTTGTCAAGAACAACTTATAAATGTAAGAGTGTCACAATTTTCGTCATGTTTTTCGTGGGACGATTGATTTTGCGAGAGTTACCCTTCATATACAATGTTTCTAATCGTGAAAGCATTCGCCACAGCATAGCATTCTCTGATTTTGCAATATTCGAGCCGTAAAAAAGAAAATTTCAATTTTTGACATGTACATACCTTGCGAAGCGTCTTCGTGAACTCTCCTCCACCAAAACCGGAAGTTATCCTCACGAATTTCTTTGCAGAACCAACTGTTCTGCTTGTGCCGATTACCAGCCGTGTCAGTATAATAAAACAATGATGCTGAAACTCTACAAAAAGATCTAGATAAGTTGGGACATTGGGAAAATGAATGGTGCATGAAATTCCACCCTGATAAATGCACAGTACTCAGGGTAACCAACAAAAAGAAAACAATTGATGCCCAATACCAACTCCACGGGCATACGCTAGAGTCAGTTACATCCACCAAATATTTAGGCCTCACGTTCACAAACAAATTACAATGGGACCAGCTCATAAATTATATTACCAGCAAAGCAAATAAAACTCTTTGCTTCCTGCGTAGAAACCTGAAAATTCCATCAATCAGGATAAAAGAACAAACATATTTCACTCTTGCATGTCCACTAGTAGAATATGCTAGTACAGTCTGGGACCCATATACACAAACTGGTATAAACAAGGTGGAGGCAGTGCAGAGAAGAGCGGCTAGATATGTAGCAAGCAATCACAGAAATAGATCTAGTGTAAGCAACATCATACAAAGGCCAAAATGAAGACCACTTGCAGACAGAAGAAAGGACGCTAGACTTGTGATGCTGTATAAAATCGACAGAGAACTTGTAGCCATCAACAAGGAAAACAGGCTAATTCCACCAGGCCGAAAAACCAGACAAGCACACAACAGGTCATTCCAGATACCATCCTCCCGTATTGACACCAGGAAAATGTCATTCTTTCCAAGAACAGTACGAGACGAACCTACTAGCTCCAGACATTGTTGAGTTGGACACACCTGAGGCCTTAAGACAAGGATCGTGTCTCTATAGTCCAGACAGTGACAACTGTATATAGTTTTAATTGTAAATTGTAAATTCAAATTTTGTTATTATTATTTATTATCATCTATTTGGAAACTGATTTAAATGTTGGCTTCACTATTCGTTGGGCATGCCGCACAAAAATCAAAATTGCAATTCAATATGATGAAGGAGGTAATCATATGGCAGAAACAGAAACACTTATAGACTTCACACCCTACAACCGGCTATCTGAACTACAGATGCTATCGGGAACTCAGATCATGTCTACGTCACACGGAATGACAGGTAGAAATTTCTTTGACGTTTTTCTTCCATTTTATCTACTTTTTGGATTTTAAATTTATGTCTGATTTGTTGCACTACAAATAAGAAATTTCCATACCAAATATGACAGAATAGGTTTTAATATTTAGTGAGTTTTCAATCAATAGAATTTGACATTTTCAACAGAGAATTCTTCAGAACATTAACGTTTTCTACCAGGCTCCAGCTAGCGAGCAATTTCTAGCGAACATTAAGCTAGCGAGCAAGAAGGCGATATGTCTCAAAACCCAAAAATTAAATGAGAGCAACATGTACTTTTAAAGATTTCTAGCGTCTAATAACAAATATATTACTGTAAATGCATAGCCAACACAATAAACCGACATCGGGGCATACAGTAAATATATCTAGAGCCCCCGCCCACACAATACAAAATAACGAAGACATAAATATTTTTCGGATGGCGAGCATACCACTTTAAATAAAGGCACAGAATAAAAAATCATTTACTTTAATGTTTTAACCCGGTAGATAATTTGGACAGCGTTTTGTCAAGCATTATAAAGTCATAAGATTCTGGTTCACATGAAGACATCTCATCAATCTAAAAATAGTGTAATTATAGAACATTAGAAAAATATAACAGTAAGTTTTATGAAAAAATAAACAAAATCTAAATCTAAATATAAACAATGGTAGTTGCAGGTAAATATGTAAGGATTATTTGGAACCCACATTTGGTTACATTAAGTTGTATTGGAATTCTTTATGTAGGTCTTCATGAATGACCCATCAATACGGAAATTCCGGGAATGACGTTGTTATTTGTAGAGTAGGGAATATCCCAGAGCATGGTACTTCACTGCATATCAAAGTTGATATTTGACACCCTGCTGTGGGCTTGAGGTGCAGAAACCCACCCAGGCATTTAAATCAGTTAAAGACCCGGGCAATATCTTTGATTGAAACCCCAAGTGGGCAAGAACTTTACCCTCCTTGATATATTTTTCATGAGATATTTATAGAGACCCCCCCCCCCCCTTCCACAAAACAAAGTTCAAATATCAAAGTTGATATTTGACACCCTGCTGTGGGCTTGAGGTACAGAAACCCACCAAGGCACTTAAGTCAGTTAAAGTCCCGGGAAATACTGTTGACTTAAACCCCAAGTGGTCAAGAACTTTGCCGTCCTTAATATATTTTTCATGGGATATTTATAGAGACCCCCCCTCCATAAAAAAAAATCAAATATCAATGTTTGATATTTTTTTTATGGAGGGGTCTCTATAAATATCCCATAAAAAATATATTAAAGACGGCAAAGTTCTTGACCACTTGGGGTTCAGGTCAAAGGTATTGCCTGGGCCTTTAACTGACTTAAGTGCCTAGGTGGGTTTCTGCACCTCAAGCCCATAGCAGGGTGTCAAATATCAACTTTGATATTTTATTCTTTTTTATGGAGGGGGGGTCTCTATAAATATCCCATGAACAATATACTAAGGACGGCAAAGTTCTTGACCACTTGGGGTTTCAGTCAAAGGTATTGCCCGGGCCTTTAACTGACTTAAGAGCCTGGGTGGGTTTCTGCACCTCAAGCCCACGGTAGGGTGTCAAATATCAACTTTGATATTTGAAAAAAAAATTATGGAGGGGGGATCTCTATAAATATCCCATGAAAAATATATTAAGGACGACAAAGTTCTTGCCCACTTGGGGTGTCAATCAAAGGTATTTCCCGGGCCTTTAACTGACTTATGTGCCTGGGTGGGTTTCTGCACCTCAAGCCCACAGCAGGGTGTCAAATATCAACTTTGATATTTGATTTTGTTTTATGGAGGGGGTCTCTATAAATATCCCATGAACAATATATTAAAGACGGCAAAGTTCTTGACCACTTGGGGTTTAAGTCAAAGGTATTGCCCGGGTCTTTAACTGACTTAAGTGCCTGGGTGGGATTCTGCACCTCAAGCCCGCAGCTGGGTGTCAAATATCAACTTTGATATTTGATTTTTATTATGGAGGGGGGGGTCTCTATAAATATCCCATGGAAAATATATTAAGGACGGCAAAGTTCTAGACCACTTGGGGTTTAAGTCAACAGTATTTCCCGGGACTTTAACTGACTTAAGTGCCTGGGTGGGTTTCTGCACCTCAAGCCCACAGCAGGGTGTCAAATATCAACTTTGATATTTGAATTTTGTGGAGGGGGGGGGGGTCTCTATAAATATCTCATGAAAAATATATCAAGGAGGGCAAATTTCTTGCCCACTTGGGGTTTCAATCAAAGATATTGCCCGGGTCTTTAACTGATTTAAATGCCTGGGTGGGTTTCTGCACCTCAAGCCCACAGCAGGGTGTCAAATATCAACTTTGATATGCAGTGAAGTACCATGCTCTGGGATATTCCCTACTCTACAAATAACAACGTCATTCCCGGAATTTCCGTATTGATGGGTCATTCATGAAGACCTCCATAAAAGATTCCAATGTAGCCAAATTTGGGTTCCAACTAATCCTTACATATTTACCTGCAAGTACCATTGTTTTTTCCTTTCCATTTAGATTTTGTTTATTTTTTCATAAAACTTACTGTTATATTTTTCTAATGTTCTATAATTACACTATTTTTAGATTGATGAGATGTCTTCATGTGAACCGGAATCTTATGACTTTATATTGCTTGACAACACGCTGTCTAAATTATCTACCGGTTTAAAACATTAAAGTAAATGATTTTTTATTCTGTGTTTATTTAAAGTGGTAAGCTCGCCATCCGAAAAATATTTATGTCTTCGTTATTTTGTATTGTGTGGGCGGGGGGGGGGGGGGGGGGGGCTCTAGATATATTTACTGTACGCCCCGATGTCGATTTATTGCGTTGGCTATGCATTTACAGTAATATATTTGTTATTAGACGCTAGAAATCTTTAAAAGTACATGTTGCTCTCATTTATTTATTTGGTTTTGAGACATATCGCCTTCTTGCTCGCTAGCTTTTAAATGTTCGCTAGAAATTGCTCGCTAGCTTGAGCCTGGTACCTTTTCTGTAACATTTCAAAACAAAGCACAAGTTTCTATCATATACATGAAAAATATAATGTTTCTTCTACCTTCCTGTACAACGGGAACTCGAAGTGTTATGTAGTAAGAATACAATACGCAATTTCATTCCAGTGGTCAAAATGTTTTGGCTATCGGGGACAGCAGATTATTTTGAAACTGACTAACACTGACAGCAGATGTTGGCAATCGGGAACAACAGTGACATGAATTCTTATTTCTGGTTTATCCTGTAATAAGTTGAGCCATTAATGTTTAGAATAATTCAAATATTGAAATTTATGGCTAATGGTTGCCTTTAAATTTCAAAACATTGAGATTGTTCCGAAGTAAAAATAAATTTTCGAGGCTGTGAAACTCATTAAAAAATAGTTTCTTGTCCAATGCCATAGTATTAGCTTTTGCTTGTATTGATTTCCATTGTCATTGACTTTGGAAATGTCTTTGACGTGGATAAACTGAGAAATAACTTGAAAATTACTTCTTTTAAAAAGATTTGATTGAATTAGGATATTTAGAAATTTGGAAGAAACCGTTCATGCAACCAAATATGATTCCTACCAATGTGACATTTGCCAGAAAAAGTTCAAGTCTCAACACAACTTAAAGATACATTTAAAAATCCATGATAGTACTAAATTCTTCTGTCCAAGCTGTACCCAATATTTTGATTCTGAAGAAAAACTTAATAAACACAAGATTGACAAACAAATTTCTTATTTGTAGTGCAACAAATCAGACATAAATTTAAAATCCAAAAAGTAGATAAGATGGAAGAAAAACGTCAAAGAAATTCCTACCTGTCATTCCGTGTGACGTAGATATGATCTGAGTTCCCGATAGCATCTGTTGTCCAGATAGCCGGTTGTCTTGAGGGTGTGGACTTGATATTCGGGTAATAGCACTTTATTTGTTGTCCCCTCGATCTGTACCAACTATTTTCCTCGGCGTTGCCTCGGAAAATAGTTGGTACCTTGGGGACAATAAAAGTGCTATTACCCTCATACTCAGTCAATAAGTGTACATGTATATAACAACTTCGATTATATTTAACCGAATTAATCGGAATTTCGAATCCATCCCGGTAAGTGGTTTAGACTTTATGAATCAATATTGAATTATCTCCCTATGGATTGCACAATTTTTACAAATCGTAAATATGTTCCAGAAAAAACTAAGACTAGAAAATTCTGTGCAATGTCAGCATACTATAACCAATAAAACGTTCTGATTTCATATCATGTAACACCATTTGAAATTGGGAACCCGTGTTTATAAGTAAATTCGAGGAGAATAACATGCATTTATTATTGGATCTTTTCAACGTAAACATCAATTTCTAAACAGCATTTAACAGATACGTATACTGACTAACTGAGGTAGGCAACGAAGGTTGATAAATGGGTGAAGACTTAAATCTGAGATATATACTGATGTCTTTGGGAATTTGATATGTAATTATGCTAGAATTGATGATTGAGGAGGTTGGATACGATTGTTGAAATAATTTAATATAAATTTAATAAATTATATTTTTTGAGAAATTTATTGAAATTTTTTTTATAGACACAATATTATACAATTATGGCACTTCACTGCATGCGATATCATGTTTTATGGAACACTGTTAAAAAAGCAATATCTACCCACAGGTACTTGTGGACAGGACCCTATGTTGCTCCCTTTATTTTATTATTATTATTTTTTTTAAGATGTTGCCCCCCCCTTTTTTTTTTTTTTTTTTTTATCATCGACTTTTTTTCATATAAACAACATTTTGCAACTTTCTATGTATCACTGTATGACATATATACAATAAATACAATCAAGCAGTAGTTTCTATCCAAGCCGGGTTTCTGACATGATATAAGTTAGAAGGTAAGTCACTCTTCTTTGTTTACATTGGGATACTTGTTGTGTATTCATCTTAAATTTAGTGAATAAAAAAGGCCTACCTGTCTGGAAATTGGCTTATTCCTTCTCTGTATATATTATTCTCCCTGAAAACACACATCAATATTTATTTACAGCAGCTGACAACTCTCCATGGAGCATTTTCCACTAGCATTTTGCGATTTTCAGACGACATTTTTGAAAACTCGAATTAAAGCTACGGAAGTGTGTTTATTAGCGACATCTGCTGGTCATTTGAAATATTGACGATACGGTAAAACGCGAGAGTTCCGGGTAAAAAGTTCGGGAATTTTTTGGCGCAAAATTTAATTTTACCCGGACGGAGGGGGGTGAGCAACATCTTAAAAAAAAATAATAATAAAATAAAGGGAGCAACATAGGGTCCTGTCCGCAAGTACCTGTGATGAAAATGAGTGACTTTGATGTTTGTAATAAAAAAAAAACCCAATGAATATCACCATTAAAGGAAAAATGCAACAATCTTAACATTTGAATAAACCTGTAAAAATGAATGGTATATTTGCAAACTACTTATGAACTACGGTTTTGGGGAGGCGTCTTTTGAATATTTTGAATCATGTAATTTTCCCCACGAAAATACAAATATAGATGTATCCGTGTTTATGTTTGATTTAAGGATGATTAACATGTCATTTGAATGTGAATATGATTGATACTGGAAAAAAATCAGCCTGCTCGACAGAATATGAAGTTTGTGACTCGTTCGCTTCGCTCACTCGCCAACAAACTTCATATTCTGGCTCGGCAGGCTGATATTTTCGGTATCAATCAATTTATATCCAGATAACATATACTTATCGCTATTTTGTTTATTTTCCCTTTGATGTTTAAAACCAATATATTTCATATCACGTAAGCGCATGAGATGATTCTAATTATCGCTAATCGCCAAGCGTTGTCAAGGACGCACGTAGTATTATCGCTGTTTTGTAATATGACGTTATAATGACGTCACATTACCAAATCCTTGATAATAAGTGATTAATGATATAGAATATTAATTGTTTTAAAAAAATGTCAGTATCTCAACAACAATTATTTAATTATGAATACAAAATAGCGATAAAATAATTGTCTGCATATTATTTTATCAGCACACTAAAAGATTTTATAACCACAGAATGCTTGTTTACAGAAAATATGTTTCCTTAATATTATTTCTTTGGATCACCATTTCTTTATTTATATGGAATCTGCGTGCACTCTTGAAATAAATATTTTCTTTTTTAATTTTTATAAATGATTTAATATGCCTCCAAAATTCACGAAGAATGTTGGAAAACTGTTCTGTGTGTTGGTCCACATAATTTTTTTGGTAAGAAAAAAAGCTCAAGTTTAGTTAATTAAGTCTCCCAAACAACGTTTGGAGATTTATTGTTTTTGCTCCGTTTCTTATTATTATTATTAATCTCCTCCTCCTCCTCCTCCTCCTCTTTCTTTCTTTCTTTCTTTCTTTCCGGGGCACATGAACTTGTCAAATTGTCCACGGCAGATCTCAGGAACTACAGGACAGAATTTCATGAAACTTGGTGGAGTTATAGATATATGTTTCTAGTTGGTCCTAAAGTTTCCAGCTTTGTGGTAAAGGGGGCCAAAGTCATATTTTTAGGGGTTTCAAAAGGGGTGGGGGTTACTATAAAATCCTATGGGAAAGTTGAAATTCCGTACATTAATGTTGATAACTTTTAAATGGATAATGATAGAGACATAAAATTTGACATAGTGATAGGTCACCATTAGAGGAGCAATTCTGCGTTTTAAAATTTTTCGAGATGTCTGCCATTTTCAAAATGGCTGCCAAAACACGGCATAAAAAATGGGCGGTGAAAATTCAACATTGTCCGATATCATCAAAATTGTATATGTGGTTAATTAATGATGTCCCGAATTGATTCCCGACATTGAAAAATTTCTACCGGTCGCCATTTTCAAAATGGCCGCCACAATACCGCAAAAATTCAACATTGTCCGATATCATCAAAATTTGATATGTGGGTAGATAATGATGTCCCGACATTGAAAAATTTCTACCGGTCGCCATTTTCAAAATGGCCACCACAATACCGCACAAATTCAACATTGTCCGATTTCAAGGCCATTTCATATGTGGGTAGATTATGATGTCTCGAATTGATTCCTGACATTGAAAAATTTCTAGCAGTCGCCATTTTCAAAATGGCCACCACATTACCGCACAAATTCAACATTGTCCAATTTCAACGACATTTCTTATGATGTCCCGAATTGATTCCTGATATCGAAAAATTTCTACCGGTCACCATTTTCAAAATGGCCACCATAATACCGCACAAATTCAACATTGTTCGATTTCAACGTCCTGAATTGATTCCCGACATCAAAAAATTTCTACCGGTCTCCATTTTCAAAATGGCCACCACAATACCGCTAAAATTCAATATTGTTTCAAAGGTAGCTTTTGATTTATTTTTTAAACCGGTTGTCAGTGGCCGGTTTGGGAGACTTCATAATCGTTAGATTATAATCATATCTTGTTCCAAATATAATGATATAGATTACTTTAATTTGAAATAAAATTTGTGACTGCTGACTTGAAGACTATTTTTGACTGATGTTTTATTTCATTAACAATCTTCTTGTCTTTCAGTGAGTGAGTGAGTGATTGTTGTTTACCATCATCTTTATGTTGTTCACGAAATAACAAATGGTTCTCGCATAAATGGAGAAATGTGATTTGACATTTCACTTTGATGATTTGTGAGCATTGCACTAAATCTGTCAGAAGTCTTGGAGCATAAGGAGTGCAGCCAATCATCTTTAAATCTAAGGAAAAGTTTTTGTCAAAGAGATACAATGATGGATTTGTGTCTTTATCATAGCGACAAGTGTCACTTTGATATTGTTAGTTGTGACATAGAGAAAGCAAAAATTATGCCAAGAGTTTATGCAAAAAGACTTGCAATGTGTGTATGTTCATGCAGAAAAAACAGTAAGTTATTACATATTCCAGATCATAAATGGGTACATTAGATTGTCTGTAGATTTTGTCATCTGTGAATATTTGATATTTCAATCTTCTCTGAAATCATTAGACCAACTAAATGCCAAGTGTACACAAAACAACATTATGTGATAAAGTTTGTCAGTGGTTTTCTCCAGGTACTCCGGATCTACTGTACATACCTCAGTTTACATATCATCAATGTTCATTTACTTTAATTTGTGTCTAAGTGTAGTGTTTGATAGTCTCTCATGTTCATTTACAAAATGTACCTCTATATCCTTTCCAGTCTACAACTTTAGCAATGGTCCTTTTGCCCTTGGCCAGTAACAATCTGTTTGGGTCAGTAGATCTTAATTGAATTTTTATTGCAATTGTACTTAAAATTTGCTATTATTTTTTAAGTTCAGGCCAGTAAGTAACTTCTGATGTGTAATATCATAGACTACCTTTCTTACTAACAGATATCCCTATTATACTAGGATAACATTTTTATGAGTCTGAATGCAAAATGTCATGAGTCACAATCCCACCAGTGTATTCTTTGTTTTGTAAAAATGGTGAGTCCTAAGCACAAGTGATGCATCCAGGACTTACCTAGTCAAGGTGCAATAATCTCTTCCTACCTAGTCAAGGTGCAATAATCTCTTCCTACCTACTCAAGGTGCAATAATCTCTTCCTATTTTTCAGGATTCAATATATGTAAAGAGGTAAAGCAGTTGGAATTACAAGACATGGCACATTATTTAGAGAACTATGCCACCAAATGGCCATTATCTCTGGCGACTCTAATCAAACCATTGTTAAAAAATGTCTGTTTACAGCAATATAGTCAGAGCATGCTAATATGGGTCCTTTACCTGGCTATGAAAGATGAAGACTATCATTTATTGGAGTCTTTAATAAAAAAGAAAACTTTAACTGGTCTAAATAAGGAACAGATGAAAATAACACCTGCACAATTTCAGCTTATGCTTAATAAGAAATGGAAGAACAGTGCCCATTTTTTAGATTTATGTGTAGCCATGTTTGCTGGAAATTGTAAATTACTGCAGAGCGACAATTTATTCAAACAATTACAGTTAGGACACAAAGATGTTGTTATTAAAATTGATCATGAAAAAAATACTGGTTTTATGGAAAAAAACTTGAAAAAGACAATAATCAAGCTGGCTGGACAGAAAAAAGACGAAGTTCATGATGTAGGATGTAAGCTCAGTAAGATTGCATCTGGTATACAGGATAAATTGGATCGTAAACGTTCAGTAAGTTATGCTAATCTCTTGGAATATTTAATATTGTCATGTAAATTCAGGCTTATTTACCAAAAAGACTTACTTCTCATCATCATAAGTTTTTGCAGTGTAATTGAAATATTTATACATTGTATATATTAGTGGGGCCGTTGTGGTCGTGATCGTATGGTAGTTGGATTTACAACTACCTACCCATGCAATCAGTGCATATCATCACTAAAGTTGTAAGTTTGAACCCCACTCATGGCAGGGTGTACTCGATACAGCTTTAAATGATAAAATTTGTCAGGGATTTACTGCAGGTCGGTGGTTTTCTCCGGGTACTCTGGTTTCCTACACCAATAAAACTGACCGCCACTATATATCTGAAATTTTGTTGACAGTGGCATTAAATACAATGTACAACAACCCTAACCCATAGTTTAGTTTATAACAATTTTATTTGCTCATAGAGACAAAAAGGATAAGACACAAGTTTTACCAACTTATGAAGTCTTCTCCTTGGAATTACATAACAAATATAACACATATACATATGAAAAAGAGCATGCACATTAATGAAAGTACACCAGTAACAATTACACATGTAAAAGACAACAGAAAAACAGTGGAAAAAAGAAGTTTTGCGTGGACACGATGATCATGCTAGATATATTTATAAGTTTATACAATGAGGAATCGCTTAGATCTTCTAATAAACTTGTAAACTTCTTTAAAAATTAAACAGTTATCATCATAAGTTAGATTTTGGTTACCTGTAGTAAGTAGAGCAAGATCGATTTTCATTCTAAATCGATTTACACACATTAACAGATCCCTCCTAATATCGGTGTACATTCAAAGAAGAAATGAATTTAAAACGCATTTTCTCGAGGAACACCACAAGCACAATTTGGACTAGATACTATATTTGATTTAAATAAATCGTTGTTCAAGAAAGAAGCTGAACATCAAAGTTGTGGTAATATCACATTTAACTTCCGTGGACCATACATGAAATGTTTGGGAACAATATTTATTTCATTTGCATTGTTTGAATTTGAATGGGGTGTCAAGATTACGGACAGAGTTCTCAAGTTTATTCCATGCTCTAACAGAAGAAGGAATGAATGACGAATTTGTCGAAGAAAGTCTACAAAAAGGGACTATTAGATCGCTGCCATTACGTAATGGGCAGATTGTTGTACTTTGAATAGTGGGGGGAATTAAATCATGCAGATATTGCAGTGTAAGACTGTTGTATATCTTATAAAACAATTGACGTTTTCTTCTGTGACGCCTACTATGTAATGGTTCCCACTGATATATATTAGTCACAAGAAAAAAAATATAATAGTTCAAACAATGATGGTCAACAATTGAACCAGTATAAAAAAATTAACAACTACTGTGTTGTACTTCTTATGTCAAATCATTGAACAAAAAAAAACCTATGGTATATGCTGATAGAAATGCAGATCCTGTCAGGGTTAAGCTGATTAATGGGATCCCTACCTAAAGTACTAACAAGATGTTTCTTATTAGGCTATTTTTGTCTATCAATCTGTAAAAGTATTTTTTTTTAATGTAATAAAAGGAAAAGTTGGATCTTCAATGGCAATACAGATATAAACTAGAGGCTCACCTGAGCATGTATTGCTCACCTGTTCATTAATAAAATTCATGTACAATCAAGTCTAGATTTTCAGAAAAAATATCTTATTCATTTCGCATATAGTCCTATGGTTTTTAAATCTTTAATCCAATAAAATAGGACCTTTGGTCCTCTTATGTCTCTGCAACAGTAAAAGCTACAACAAATCTGTTGCCGTACTCCAGACAGGAATTTTTCAAAGGAGTTCAACAGAAAAAACTGCACACAAATCCAACATAAAAGTAAAAAAAGTTATCATTTTGGGTGTTGGCCCATTTTGGCTCCATTTAACCCAGGGCATTCAATATTCTTCAAGTCTTCCAGTACTTCACAATTTACAGGCGGTACTTTTTAATTAAAATTTGAACAATTTTCATGAATATCTTATACAACACTCTTTAAAATCAGGAGGTATCAAAGACAATTTTTTGGCGGTTAAAATTATCTGGTACCGCCCCTTATTGAAATGCCTGTTAACCCCTTTTATGTCAGAAACTACTATGTCAAATATGGTTGAAAAAAATGCAGGCAGGAAATATCATAAGGAATCTAAAGAAAAAAATCGGACTTGACATGAAAATTGTAAATTTTGGAAGTTGGCCACCTATCTCGAAACAGTAAGAGCCATAGCAAATCTCTTATCCTATTTTGTAAAGATCATTTTTGTTTCTTTCGTGTACTTCAGATCAACAAAAAAAAGTTTTTTTTATAGAATCATATAATGAACATTCCTACCAAGTTTGTTTCCAATTGGTCCAGTGGTTTAAGGAAAGATTAAAAGCAGACAACCCCTTTTTGACATCTTTGGGCCTCTTGTTTCTTCTGCGTCCTTCCAATCAGCAAAAATATAACCACAAACTTTTATGTAAAACCATCCAATAAACAATCCTACCAAGTTTGGTTCCAATTGGCCCTGTGGTTTAAGAAAAGTAAATTAAAAAGACATCACCCTTTTGACACCTTTGGGTCACTTGTTTCTTTTATGTACTTCTGATCAACAACAAAAAAAAACACATTAGAGGACCATCCAATAAACATTCCTACCAAGTTTGATTGTAATTGGCCCAGTAGATTCAGAAAAGAAGTTTAAAAACAGACAACACTATTTTTGACACCTTTTGGCGTCTTGTTTCTTTTGTGTATTTCCAATAAAGAAAGAAAGAAAGAAAAAAAAGCAGGAACTTTTTTAGAGGATATTCTGGCTCGGGATAAAATACTAATATCCGCCAATCCATGTTAAAACTCCCAAAACATTCTGGCTTCCATGATTTATTTCTTAATTTTACCATGGGCACTGTCACTGAATTGTTGTTGGATATTTTACCATGGACACTGAATTGTCGTTGGATGTTTTACCATGGGCACTGAATTGTTGTTGGATATTTTACCATGGGCACTGAATTGTCATTGGATATCTTACCATGGGCACTGAATTGTCGTTGGATATTTTACCATGGGCACTGAATTGTCGTTGGATATTTTACCATAGGCACTGAATTGTCGTTGGATATTTTACCATGGGCACTGAATTGTTGTTGGATATTTTACCATGGGCACTGAATTGTTGTTGGATATTTTACCATGGGCACTGAATTGTCGTTGGATATTTTACCCTGGGCAATGAATTGTTGTTGGATTATTTACCATGGGCACTGAATTGTTGTTCGATATTTTACCATGGGCACTGAATTGTCGTTGGATATTTTACCATGGGCACTGAATTCTTGTTGGATATTTTACCATGGGCAATGAATTCTTGTTGGATATTTTACCATGGGCAATGAATTCTTGTTGGATATTTTACCATGGGCACTGAATTGTCATTGGATATTTTACCATGGGCACTGAATTCTTGTTGGATATTTTACCATGGGCAATGAATTCTTGTTGAATATTTTACCATGGGCACTGAATTGTCATTGGATATTTTACCATGGGCACTGAATTCTTGTTGGATATTTTACCATGGGCAATGAATTCTTGTTGAATATTTTACCATGGCCACTGAATAGTTGTTGGATTTTATATTTTCATAGGTAGCATATTGCAGTGATTAAAATTAAGAAAATTGCCCTGGTCATATGGTGGTCAAAATCTAGTTGCTTGTAACAAATTATCTTGCCAAGTGTTTAGAACTGTATTATATCAGAAAATGTTGTATTGTAAAAATTCAGTTCCATTAATTATTTCTATTCTATGGTTTTTACCATTATACTGAACTTAAAAAACCATCATATATATTGAATCATGATTTATGTAGGTAGAATTTGAAAAAAGAAAGGAGGAAAGAAGACAATGGAAACTATATTGTGGGGGATATGGTTATGGAGATGACTCTTTGTTGGATAATACATCGATTGATGGTATGTAATCCATGCATTCTGTATTGTAGTTAGGGTTATGGTGTTTAACGCCACTTTCAACAATATTTCAGTTATATCGTGGCGGTCAGTTTTATTGGTGGAGGAAACCGGAGTACCAGGAGAAAACCACCGACCTGTCACAAGTCAATGACAAACTATCACATAATGTTGTATCGAGTACACCTCACCTGACCTGGATTCGAACTCACAATGTTAGTGGTGATAGTCACTGTTTGCACAGGTAGTTATAAATCTAACTACCATGCGATCACAACCACGACGACCCCATGCTTTCTGTATAAGGAGAGTTTATTATGAATACAGTAGAACCTCCAAAACTAAATTTATTTTTTCTTATGAGGGTCGGCGTGGAAGTGATTGAATGTCTATCACCACGTAAGTTGTGAATTTGATTCCCACACATGGCAAGGTGTAGGTACTCACTGACAATATAACTTTATGTTATAAAATTTGTGAGTTACAGTACTTGTGACAGGTTGGTGTTTTATTTCCTAGGTACTTTGATTTCCACCACCAATAAAATTGATTGTGATGCAATAACTGAAATATTGTTGAATGTGACTCTAAACACCATAATTTATTTTTTATGAAAAGAAGAAGCTCTTGGAATAATATGAAAGAAAAAAGATGAACAATTCAAGCCAAATTTAAATGTCAGGATTTCTTAGAAAGAAGGGGGCTGTTGTGGTCATGATGTATGATAGTTGGATTTATAACTACCTATATGCAATCAGTGCCTAGCACCACTAACGTTGTGTGTTCGAATCCCGTTCATGGTGAGGTGTACTCAATACAACAAGTTTGTCAGTAACTTGCGACAGGTTGGTGGTTTTCCCCGGGTACTCTGGATTCCTCCACCAATAAAACTGACTACCACGATATATCTGAAATATTGTTGAAAGTGGCATTAAACACCATAAACCACAACCACCACCTTAGAAAGAAAAAAATTTTGCATGACCATTCAATGATAATTCATGTTTGGTTTTAATAAACTTTGTTACTTCTTATTATTTAGAAGAAGGTATTTTTACATTTTACCATTCTGGGGTCCATCCTATTGTTCCTACATGTATGTTAAAATTATGTCTTGTTTTCGTTTGGTGTCCATATTGATCCTAAAACCTTTCAGAAGACAATCCAATAATGATTATGCATGTCAATGTTTTCTTTCTATTAGCTACTAGGTGTTTGGAGAAGACTTAAAATTGAATTAAAGCTCATTGATAACCCTATTGAGAAATGTAGGACAGCAATAAAAGTGCTATTCCTTTAATTTGTGTCTATGTGTAGAGTTAGATAGGCTCTCATGTTTATTTACATCCATATTCTGTTTTGCTAATTGTATTTTGTTATTGAAGGACAGTTTTTTTATTTATTTTCAGTTGGTTACAAAGAAGATATGACAGACTTTTACATGAGGAGGTGCCATGCTGATAGAATAGGGTAAGTGAAGCAGGATAGAATAGGGCAAGTGAAGCAGGATAGAATAAGGTAAGTGAAGCAGGATAGAATAGGGTAAGTGAAGCAGGATAGAATAGGGCAAGTGAAGCAGGATAGAATAAGGTAAGTGAAGCAGGATAGAATAGGGTAAGTGAAGCAGGATAGAATAGGGCAAGTGAAGCAGGATAGAATAAGGTAAGTGAAGCAGGATAGAATAGGGTAAGTGAAGCAGGATAGAATAGGGTAAGTGAAGTAGGATAGAATAGAGTAAGTGAAGCAGGATAGAATAGGGTAAGTGAAGCAGGATAGAATAGGGTAAGTGAAGCAGGATAGAATAGGGCAAGTGAAGCAGGCTAGAATAGGGTAAGTGAAGCAGGATAGAATAGGGTAAGTGAAGCAGGATAGAATAGGGTAAGTGAAGCAGGCTAGAATAGGGTAAGTGAAGCAGGATAGAATAGGGTAAGTGAAGCAGGATAGAATAGGGTAAGTGAAGCAGGATAGAATAGGGCAAGTGAAGCAGGCTAGAATAAGGTAAATGAAGCAGGATAGAATAGGGTAAATGAAGCAGGATAGAATAGGGCAAGTGAAGCAGGTACCTACCGATAGTTGTTTAAGGCATTTTTGCAATTGTTTTGTTCACACTTCAGAAAATAGAATTAACCTAGATGCCTTATGGGTAACTTTTTTTTTATTAACTGACCAAAAATTATGAAATTGATCGTCAGAGTCTGTATATATCAAATATTAACATGCATGATAGAAAAAAAATTGTTGATTAAAATTAAACAATTTTTTTTAGATGCATGTTTTTAAGATTTTTTTTCTGAAGATAAAGATAGAAGTCCATTTGAAACTAAAATGAGTTGAAATTTAAGCTGTAGTTATATTTGTGTTTTTTCCATGAAATTATAATTTTGACTATTGTTTGTAAAACTTTGTTGTTCAAAATGTATATGCAAATTAGGCCTATTTTAACACAAAATGATTTGAAGATCTTCTCCTCTGAAAACACTTGGCCAATTTAAACCAAACATCATCAGTCTATATATACGATGATCCTGCCAACCAATCAACATGGCTGCTTTTACAGGAAATAGAACATTGGGGGTAAAGCAATCTGACGAGGTGTTTCATACTTTTTTGTTCATTGTCTACACAAATCATGTGAGCTATATAATAGGCTTTTGAGAACACCTCTAGCTAACTAAATAAATATATTAAATTAAACCTGTCCATCTGATAGATAATATTCTACTTTTTCAGATTCAAGATGAAAACTGCAACTGACTCTCCCCTTAAAGATGGCCACTGTATGAATTGTTTGGATAAATTTATCACATTGAAGAATCCAGTTCATTGCAAACATCACCCAGGATTCATAGGTGAATTGTATTGATTGATTATTGCTTAACATCCAGTGAGCAGTATTTCAGCTATATTCTCGATGAGAACAAGTTCAACGATATATAAAATCCCAATAGAAATGAGGGAGGGATGGTTCAACCGGGGCAATGGCTTTTGACTGCCACTAGAAAATATGGAGATTCAGTCTTCTGTAGAGGCTACGATGTGCTTATTTTCTTTCGAAATCTACAAAGCAGGTTTTTAACATGTTGGAAGCATGACTTACTTGACTTGACTTATTCCACTTCATCCCATGGGGGACATAGGGTAACCACAGTTTCTATGGTTGTTTCTGTAACTGGATTTATCTACTGATGGGTGGTTGGCCCTTCAGCTTCGAAGCATGGCACTCTCCAAACATGTTACCCACTATGGTCAACGGTCAGACTTTTTGTAACCTGACAGCACCCCCACCCTCCATTGAGAGGGTTAATCACTATCTGCTAGCCACCAAGGGTACATGCTGAACAGCTCTGTAGGTTTGAGCCCTGGAAACCTTAATCAGTACCCAGTAGGTGATTGTAAATTGTGACTAGATCTCATTACCGTTTGATACCATTTTCTTACACAAAGTTTTATGTTTTATTCTACTGTTTATACACAATGCTGACTTTGTGTATGCTTTGAGTTAATCTGATAGTAAATCAATGTCAGTAAAAAAAAATGGGGGGGGGGGGGGTTATAAAAGTAACTAAAATGATTAATAATAATGCCAGTTGAAAAGAATTATTGCTTGTTGTGTTCATATTGCTTATTACTAAGCTGGAAAAGTATTTCCCCATTGTTATTGAAATAATACATAGAAATAAGCTTACTGCTCAGAAATTATGATACAGATTTTAGACAAGCAATAATTATAAAATAAATTTACAAAGAAAATCAACTATGTTAATACTAATAGTTCTGCTCTTAAAAGTCTGTACAAAAAAAACTTATTAAAAAACATTGACCAAACATTTGTGGTAAATATAATAATTTTTTTCCCAACGCAAATCAGATATGCTTCAATAAGATTTTCATCTAATTGTTGAGATATAAATATATCTAAAAAAGCCTGCCATCCCAGCATATTTCCAGACAGAAATTGCATTTCACAATTAAAAAGGATCATCATGATATGACCTAATGTTAATATCTTACTTGTCATTGTATGCCTTGAAGATCCACAGCACTTCTTTACTATTTTTATTATTTGTGACACATCTTTACTATTTTTATTATTTGTGACACATCTTTGCCAGTTTAAAGAGACTTCAAATTTTCAGTTGAAATAACTCTTCAAGTGGTAAAAAATTGAATGATATAATTAGAGTTTATTTAAAAGCATTAACATAAACGTTGATCGATTTTTATTTCTGAATAATAGGAAAAGAAACTTCTTTTCTGACAGAAACTTTTCACAAAACAAAGCCAATAAGTTGAAAAAATAACATAATTTCTTCTGTGTTTGATCTCAGGACTGACAAAACAAAGTCAAGAAGTTAAAAAAAAAAAAATATCTTCTGTGTTTTATCTCAGAACAGACAAAACAAAGTCAAGATGTTAAAAATAACTTAATATCTTCTGTGTTTTATCTCAGGACAGACAAAACAAAGTCAAGATGTTATAAATAACATCTTCTGTGTTTTATCTTAGGACTGACAAAACAAAGTCAAGAAGTTAAAAAAATAACTTAATATCTTTTGTGTTTTATCTCAGGACTGACAAAGCAAAGTCAAGATGTTAAAAATAAGTTAATTTCTTCTGTGTTTGATCTCAGGACAGAAAAAACAAAGTCAAGAAGTTGAGAGAAAAAAAAATTAATATCTTCTGTGTTTTATCTCAAGACTGACAAAACAAAGTCAAGAAGTTAAAAAAATTAGTTAATTTCTTCTGTGTTTTATCTCAGGACTGACAAAACAAAGTTAAGATGTTAACAAATAGCTTAATATCTTCTGTGTTTTATCTCAGGACTCACAAGAAGTTAAAAAAATAAGTTAATTTCTTCTGTGTTTTATCTCAGGACTGACAAAACAAAGTTAAGATGTTAAAAAATAACTTAATATCTTCTGTGTTTTATCTCAGGACTGACAAAACAAAGTCGAGAAGATGAAAAAAATAACATAATTTCTTCTGTGTTTTATCTCAGGACAGAAAAAACAAAGTAAAGAAGATAAAAAAAATAACTTATTATCTTCTGTGTTTTATCTCAGGACAGACAAAACAAAGTCAAGAAGTTAAAAATAACTTAATATTTTCTGTGTTTTATCTCAAGACTTACAAAACAAAGTCAAGATGTTAAAAATAACTTAATTTTCTTCTGTGTTTTATCTCAGGACTTGATAGTATTTGGAGTTGCTGTGGGATTGAAGCAGAATCAGAACAACCCTCACTACATGAACACAAAGATACAGGGTAGGTTTTAAAAAAGAAAATATAATTGACAGAATTTTAACTAATTTTTGTAGGCTAGATGAAAATAAAGAGTTATACTCATGATACGAATTGGACACATTTCAGTGTTCATATTTTTTTTTATAGTAATATACTCCTCCCTGATTGAGAAAAACTTCTTTTACATAAATGGAGCTTTTCCACAGGAGACAACCAATGGAAACAGGGTCACATGCTGCGGTCTTCCATGGGTAAATGTTCATTCTAACGTACCAATTTGTTCCACATCACAGTTGTAACCATGATTAAATGTCATGAATGATTTGATGTCACAATAGACATTGTCCCAAAGAATGGAAAGTTTTGCCTTCAATCCTTAGATCTGGAGTTTTACTTTCATATTTAATGAAAGAAATATGTTCTAGTGAGAAATTCCACATCTTTTACCCTTGTTCCAAAGTACTCCACTTGGGAAAAAGACAGAATTTTACACACTTGAAGAAGATATCCGTGATCTTCAATATGAACTTGCATAAAAACCTCTTACTCTAGATTTGTTTTTGCTATTATATTGGACTATATTAAGATATTTTACAATATTTGTAAGTTAGAGCCTGTGTGGCCATGATGGTATGGTATGTTTGGATTTTGCTACCTACGCAGTCAGTGCCTATCACCATTAAAGTTGTGAGTTTTCGAATCCTGCTCATGGCGAGATATCTTCGATACAACTTTATGTGATAAAGTTTTCGGTGACTTGCAACAGATCTGTGGTTTTCTCCAGATACTCCTGTTTCCTTCGCCAATAAAACTGACCGCCACGATAAGCTGAGATATTGTTGAAAGTGGAGTAAAACATCATAACCCTTTTTACGAGTTATGTGCTCGTTAGATCAGGTATAACATATTTCTAAATAAATGTATACTATAGATATTTAGAAGATAACTGTATTGCATTTCAACTTTGCCAACGCCAATCATTGGTTTTAATTTAATTCTTTATTTATTTAACGAGGATTACTAACAGCCAACAGCTACAGGTAGCTCTTCTCAAAATCGCTGGTGTTACTGTCACTAATTGAGTATGTCTAGCAAGGCAGAGTGGATCTAAGTTAAACAGATATTTATAGCAGCACATCCAAGATGGAGTTTGACAAACTTTAAAATACTATACAGTTATTTCCATTCTAATGCATTACATAAAAAATGTTTCAATTGAGCAATTGAATTGGTTTCAAATTGAAATAAACTAAAATTCCATGACAAAATATATTTGATGTACCATGGTATTTACCACATATATGTCATAGTAAAGATATGAGATCTTTTGTCCGCTTCCAGAGTAAAGCATACTCATTTTGGGTGGGTTTTTTTTCACTACCTTTACACTTCAAAAGTAAATTAAATCTCATTAAAACTAGATTTTGAGGTAAGAAAAGTTCTTATATTCTGTGGTTGTGTACCTAATTGTGATAAAAGGTTTGAAATTTACATATATACATGTAAAATTTTTCAGACTTGTTTTGTCACTTGCTGAGAAATGCTACTATGGAGTGATTTGATTTGATTTTTGGTGTTTAATGCCACTTTCAGCTATATCATGGTGACCAGTTTTAGTGGTGGAAGAAGCCGGAGAGAACCACCGACCATGGGCAAGCAACTGGTAAACTTTATCACTTGCGACTGCGAGTCGAGTGCACCCTTTTTTGTAATGTACAAAGACGGGTGCAAACCCTCACCATATTGGTGATAGGCTTGTATGAGTTGTTAGGTAATCCAACTACCTAACTCATTGAGCCACCCAGGCACTTACTATGGAGTGAATATCAATCCTGGTTATTTGAAGGAACATTGAATTCTATTGAATTTAACCTTACAGAAACCTTTTATACAAGCAAATTCTTACTGTATTGAAATTTTTTTTTGGTTTCAATTTATATTGCAGATGTTTCATAGGTGTCCATAATTGGAGGCGTGGTAGAGATTTAAGGAAGACAAAGAAGCACAGAAATGTTTCAAGACTGCAAAACAAAGAGGAAGAAAGTTTCCTCAACATACAGATGATATACAGTCAAACCTGCTTTAGTGACCACCTCTATTAACCAATAACTTGTATTGTGTGACCTTAATTTTAATTTCCCTTCACAGTGCATTTTATATTAATTAAACCTGTATTAAGCGACCACCTGTCTAATATGACCATATTTAAATGTTCCTTTGGAACGTCATATAAGACAGGTTCTACTGTAATAACATTCCATACTGATGCCAATCAGTAGGAGATACAGTCATGTAGTGTGTCAGTCACCATATTAGTCTATCCATAATTATTTGAACGAAAATTGAGGGTGTGGTCATGGACAGGGGTGGGCTTGCTTTCACCCACCTCCTGCCTCATTTCTCCCACCTCCCTTTTTAGCTGTCTGTCCCTTCGAAATTGCATAGATTTATTTTTATTATTATTACACTCATCCTTTAGTAATCATGAGCCTGCTTGAAAAAAAAATATTTGAATTTGGCACCTTCAAATTTTTTAGCAATGTCTTAGTGTAGGAAATGGAGTTAGATAAAACATAAAATTTATCATTTTAGAAGTCCCTGTCTTATATGTCTGCCCCTTCTGCAAAATGAAAATTGGCCTTATAAGAGGAGTGGCCTCTGTTAAGGGGCAATATATGAGTATTTTACTATCTCTGTTCATCTGAAATCTGGCCTGATAAAAGGAGTAGCCTATATTTGGAGTGGGCTAATAAGAGAGGGACTACTGTATGTTATTTTTTCTTGCTAGCGAATTTAGCTGTAAAGTTGGAGATACAGAAAAACCTGTATTAAGAGGTCTCCTTTGGGACAAAGAGAATGTGGTCTTTGAAGAGGGGTGACCTCTTAAAAGAGGTTCAATTCATATGAATGTTTCTATGACAGGCAAAGAAAAAGGTAACATTTTAATACAGGTGACTGCTTAATAGAGGTGACCCCATGGACAGGTTTGACTATACTGTTTTCTTGATTTTGTTAGTTGTTATCTGCATCATAATTTTTTAATTTGTCTAAAGTAAATTCTGGAGACCTCTTCTTTTTTTCAATGACATGCTTTTTACTTGTGCATACTGATAAAGAAATATTATGTAGTTGTGTTACTACAAACAAAATATCTGTAAATCATATGGTAGGTCAAGAAATGTAATTTGCCTATTGAAAAATGTTGTAAAAATTTGGGGGCCATCATGGTTGTGATAGTATTGTAGGTGGATTTACAACTACCTATGCAATCAATGCCCATCACCACTAAAGTTGTGAGTTTGAATCCTGATCATGGCAATGTGTACTGGATACAACATAATGTGATAAGTTTGTCAGTGACTGGCGGCAGGTCGATGGTTTTCTCTGGATACTCCGGTTTCCTCCACCAATAAAACTTACCACCACAATATAAGTGAAATATTGTTGAGAAGAGTTTGAAGATACCAAAGGGGCAATCAGAATCCGTATATCGAAGAAGAACAGACAACACAATGGCCAAAAGAAAAAGTACAAAAGGACAAACAACGATCTACAAAACATACATATAAAACTAAGGATCGAGTACACGAACCCCACTAAAAACCGGGAGTGAATTCAGGTGAAATTGGCATTAAACACCATAACCCTAACCCTTGTAAAAATTTGTATTATAATACAATGTAATTAATAAAACTAGACCTATCTAAATCATGCACCGTGATCGAGTAATCAAACTTTAATTGTCTTATATACAGCACAGACCTGTATACATTTATTTAATAAAATATCGTAATTGTTTTCATTATAAATCTTTTTATATCAGAGCTATATTATTAAACTCAAAAGTCATATTGCTACAATATGACGTCCTAAAATAGTCAACACTCAGGAACATTTGTCTACCTAATTCCTCTTAAAGTTTTCAAGCTAGAAACTTTATATTTCTCAGGATATTTGTACAAAGGTGTACATAAAATCAAAGATTTTTATTTTCTTAAATTTTTCACAAAGTTATGGGTTGTTGAACTTAGTACAAATGTACATTTTTGTGAAGTTTTGCATATAATTGCATACATTGAGCAGCAAAAACAACACGGCCGGATTTCTCTGATCATGAAAGTAAAATGTATTGTATAATATTTGAACAGATGTAGAGTCCTACTTAAGGTAGTAAGTACTGTACACTTTGCAAAAATATCGAGTATCCAGATTAATTTTTTTTTTTTTTTAATTTCAAGCAAACTTTTCTGATAATTCCAAAAAGTATCAGACTCTATACAATTATTTCAAATAACAGAGTTTCAGGTCTTCCATTAATTTAGACTAAAACTGTGGATAAATTCTGTATTAATGTTCATATCTGTAGATATGGAGATTTAAGAACCCTTCAGTAGGCCTGTACATACTTCGACTTCGCATCAGTGCATACTGTGATACTTTACAGTGTTGAAATCTCCATCTATACAGAACTGAACATAGAATACATATACAGTCAAATCTGTATTAAGAGGTCACCTTTGGGAGAAAGAAAAAATGGCCTTTTAAGACAGGTGACCTCTTAAAAAGAGGTTCAATTCATATGAAATTTTCTATGACAGGACAAGAGAAAGGTGACTGCATGGGCAGGTTTGACTGTATATACTACAGCACATGGCTTTACCGCCAAATTCCTTTTAAAATATATAAGCTAGAACCATTTTATTATAATGGATATTTTTGCAGAGTATATATACATATACTGATGATGTGCAAGATATTTTGAAAAACATGTAGATTCATGTAGATCGTAGAACTCATCGGGGCATCATAATAAATTTCTTAATGTTTGAAAGAAAGGTTCTCCATGTTACATATACATTTATATATAAATATCAAAATGGGTATTTGGAACTTGTTGGAGTATATGTACTATCAGGGCCTCCAAGAGAAATTTTACAAGGCGGAACAAGATTGATTTGGGGCCCCGGGGACAAACTGAGACTTCTCTTAAATGGCCTTCCTAGCTACAATGTAAATGTGAGTGATGATCAATAACGAGAATTCAGAAGTCTTAAGTGAATTTTACATAATTATTTTTCTAAATAAACTAAAAATAGTTGAAAATACCCCCAGAAAAATGATAAAATGAAAATAAAATGTTTATGGCTATGGCTATGGGGCTCTTCAGATATTCATAGGCCCCTTCTTGTCTCTTGGGGTCCCAGACCGATGCTCCGGTTGAACCCCCTCTCACAGGCCCTGTGTACTATTTATATTGATAATATTGCATGTTATGATTGGAGTACATGTACAATGTACAGCACAAGCAAATATTTGGTGGAATCTACCAGATGGGCTATATCTAGTTAAGAAATTTTGAAGTTACAACATGTATTTATCGAAAGTTCTTACATCTTACAGACACATTGAAATATAAGGTGTTACAGCTTATAAGTTTATTCAGGTGCCATATTATTTTTCATAAATGTATATTGGGTTTTTATACATTATATTATGATTGTATCCGTTGTTAATGTATTCTTTATGCCTTTTGTTAAAACTTTTATGAAATAAGAAATATTTTTAATTACGGTAATATGAACACAGCGAGGGAGCATTCAATTTGTCATATAATTTGTGTTATGTATTCTAATCATTGTAATCATTGTATGAAATTATAAACCCGCAAGGGTCCGTAATTGGTTTAATAAAGTATTTCTATTTCTGTTTCTATTTCTATAGACACAACATATGTATATGGAAGACAAATGACTGTTAGCATTTATACCTCTGATTTTCAAATTCTGTGCAGAGCATGCTTCTGTCTAAGAAGAGTTTGAAAATACCTAAGGGGTGATCAGAATCTGTATATCGAAGAACAGACAACACAGTGGCCAAAAGAAAAAGTACAAAAGAACAAACAACGATCTACAAAACATACACATAAAACTAAAGATTGAACAACCCAAACCCCAATAAAAACCGGGGGTAAACTCAGGTGCTCCAGAAGGGTAAGCAGTTCCTGCTCCACTAGTTGCACCTGTCGTAATCTAGTTACAAACCCGATGATAAGTTATGAATGAGGAAAGGACCGGGAAGTGTTTACGACATGTGGAACATATCGGTGGGCATATGTGACACAGATTTAGATTTTAATTTGTTTTTGGTGCAGATCCATATACAATATACGTACATTGTCGGTAAATATAAAATTTATTTGTACGAGCTTTAGAAACAGGCAGAATGGCGAGCCTTTGGCGAGCTTTTCAGGCCTGTTTCGCAGCGAGTACAAATGAATTTTATATTTAACGATAATGTACGTATATTGTGTTTATCCTGCAATGTCAAAAAAGTCGGAAAACTTGTCAGATTTAAACAAAAAGGACAGAAACAAGCGTCATTCCTCGCCTTTCATAAATGTTGTCAAGGGTGTCTTCTTCGTGGTCCGCGTTACATTAGTACCAGTTTCATACTTGTCTGTGCCCTCCGCTGTACATAGCTACAGGGTACCAGGAAAGTTTATTCGTAGGCTGGAAAGTTTATTCGTATAGGACGAAAAGTTTATTCGTCTAGTACGAATAAAGCAAAAATTTATTCGTATAGCATATTTGTACAGCAAATGTACTGATTGCAGGATAAAAAATATAACATGACCACTAATGGAATTTGATTGGATATTTTATTTTTCAAAAACTACCCCCATGCATGGTTTGAAATTTAATATGGTGTGAATGATCAGAAATGCAATATGGCTTCCACTGCAGGACATAGCTTAATATAGAACCATATCAGAAAATGAATTCAAACTCATATGAGCCTCTAATTAGCTAACCTGACCCAAAGGATCATGTGAGTATTTGCCATCAGTCAGTATTAGTGTTTGCCTTAGTCTGTCTGGCCATAACAATTCTTCTCTGAAACCACTAGACCAATTTCAACAAGTAGTCTGTCCGTCCATAATTTTTTTTCTCTAGAACCACTAGTCCAATTTCAACAAAATTGGACTAAATCATTCTTAGCATATCTACTTTTGCAATTATTTGCCAATCACCAAATTCGTAGCTGTAATTACAGAGTGATAAAACACACACATGAAGCCAATAAAACCATATATTCCCACAAAATGTGCTAAAATTAGAACAATAATTCCATGTTAATGAAATGTATACATAATGTATAATGCAAAATAACATTCAAATTGGACCGATTTTGACGAAAATTTATTTGAAAATCTCCTCTGAAACGTACCCATGACCCATTTTAATGAAACTAGTCTTTAGTATTAATTAAATTGTCTATGTTGTGATGATGTATGTCCCTTCGATTTCCGCGTAAAAACGATGTTAAATTCATCTTTACTCCCATTTGTTTTGTAAGGGGTTCATGTTTTATTTATCTTACTATTAAGCCTACCTCAGCCTTGTAAGACCGCACCTTGAGTACGCC
Source organism: Bathymodiolus brooksi (assembly GCA_963680875.1). NCBI lineage: Eukaryota > Metazoa > Mollusca > Bivalvia > Mytilida > Modiolidae > Bathymodiolus > Bathymodiolus brooksi. The sequence continues at coordinate 81,625,253 of OY804578.1, read as the reverse complement.
AGTAGTGTATGGGATCCGCACCTACAAAAACACATATACCAAATAGAAATGGTACAAAGAAGGGCAGCGCGGTTTATCAAGCACGAATATTCAAGAGATCCTGGGATAGTAACATCAATCCTGCAAGAACTGGAACTTCAAGCACTCCAAGAAAGGCGCAAAACATCACGCCTGCTAGTCTTCCACAAAATAACCCACCAGAAGGTAGCTATACCATTACCACCATATTTGCGAAAACCTACTAGAACGACTCGACAATACCATCCAAGAAGATTCGTAAGGATAGGATCAACTGGCGATCAGCGGAAACACAGCTTCTTTGTAAAGACCATTAAAGACTGGAATGCTCTTCCACCGGACATTCTAGGAATTGATGACTATGAGGCATTCAAGATCTGCCTCATAGTCCACAGAAGCCAGTAAAATCTCACGAATGTTTTTAAACTGCACATGTACATATGTTTTTAATGAGCACATGATGGATGACGTTCAGTATTATGCATTCGTGTGATGAGTCAGACGACTCTTTACGAATTACCAGTGTAGAAGTAGAAGTAGAAGTATTTGTATTCATTTACGTATACCGGTGTCCAACAATATTTCCATACCAGATGCTATTCGTGTCGTTTAACAGTCACATGTGGAGCAACTAATAACCCTTCAGGAGCACCCGGTTTTTAGTGAGGTTCGTGTTGCTCGATCTTTAGTTTTCTGTGTAATGTTTTATAGATTGTTGTTTGTCCTTTGGTCCCTTTTCCTTTAATTTATCACTACAGCTATGTCATGTTCTATTACACAAAAACATGTTAAACACCAATTCAATAGACGGTGAGAAGAAATAAGACAATCAGAGTTTGTTATTCAAAGTTTTCAAATGATTTTAATTACTTAAGAGCATCCCCATTCACATCTAAATTTCCTACTCCCTTTTGATTGATAGTATTTGAACCTACACCTTCAGATCCAGTTACCGATTGTTGAACATATTCATTTCCGGTGTTTGATCCACTGCCATTATTTGTGCCAACACTTCCAGTGGCTGTTTGCAACACCCTGTTAGGTCCAAAAGATCCAGTACTGATTTGAGAAACAGAAGTAGATCCTGGTGATCCAATATTAGATTTCTGCACTACATTTGATCCTAAAGTACCAACACCAGTTTGAGTTACTGAATTGGACCAGTGGGTTCCGGATGACGGTGATACCGTATTTGATCCTAACGGTTTTCTTCCCGTTTGCTCAACTCTTGTAGAACCAAGACTACCAGCCGCAGTTTGCACGACATTATCCGACCCCATTTTGCCAAGATTTGTTTGGGTGATGGTATTTGAACCTAAGGAACCACCCCCGATTTGTCCTACACTTGTAGACCCCAGACCTCCTGCTGCAGTCTGTGATACGGTATTTAATCCCAAACCGCCATTACTGGTTTGTGTAACAGAATTTGATCCTGAATCACCTTTTCCCGTCTGCACAACACTAATAGATCCAAGACCTCCAGCAGATGTTTGAGATACTGTGGTCGATCCAAGACCCCCAGCATTTGTTTGAACTCCTATCTGTGTAAGCGTATTTGACCCTAATGAACTCGTTCCCGTGTGACTGACACTGGTAGACCCTAAACTTCCAGTGGCTGTTTGAGAAACCACATTTGACCCCAGACTTCCAGTACCTGTTTGTGTCATGATATTACTGTTCAGCTGTCCAGCAGCACCAGTTTGTTCCGTACCCTTTGATCCAAGACTTCCTAGTCCTCCAGTTGAAATGTGTGCGTTATTATTTGAGTTTTGTTCTCCTGTTAGGTGTCCACCTGATTGGGTTTGTGTTACTATTCCTCCCGAACCAATTAAAACGGATGTGTCGTTAATAATACCTTGAGTTGGTCCTTGTTGATACATTGATTGGTGATAACCATCACCATTCGTCTGTACAAATCCTCCCAGTGATCCAAGTCCTGTAGCTTGCACCTGTGCCGTGTTTGTTGCTCCAGTTTGAGAAATACTGTTTCCATGGAACATAACATGATTGTCCTTTACGCCAGTATGAGTGCTTGTTGCAATCTGGAGATTTGGCCTACCTACCACCATGCCATTATTAGTCGACGTTTGTCCATGTACTATTGAATGTCCCTGTAATGTCTGATGATTGTTTGTTGCATATCCATTGACTGTATTTGGCTTCACGGTTGACTGTTGTATGTTTTGCTGGTGAATCACGCCTTCATTTGTATTCATGACATTTCCCATATGGCTTAATTGGGAATGTGTGTTCTTGACATATCCATTCGCAGACCCACCTGATGATACTGATCCGTCATGCCCTAATGGATTCCCTAGCCCTGGAAGTCCATTTATGTTCGTTTCATTTAATTGATTAGCCAAGACGGGCATCGGTATATGTTCGTGAAACATCGAAAGAACAGTTTTTGTATTTACAACTGCAGGATTAAAATTCAAACCTTCGAATAAATTGTTATTCAACCTGTCGGGGTTAAAGCCAGTATGCTGGTCTTTTGACTGAGACATTCCTTCAATGTTTTGATGAAGCAGCGACATTAGATGATCATTAAGTTTGTTTGGATTAAATCCAGAAGACATAGTATTTGTATTTGACCCTGAAGACCCTCTTCCGGTGTTACTACCACTATATTGCTCTAAAGAATGGAGGGGGTTATATACAGAAAATCCCCAATTAGTGTGTTGTTTTGATGAAAACATACTCTGGCCGTTCGGATCAAATTTTGTTGATGTTTGAATTTTGTCTTTATCAGGAGAGAATGCATTGATTGTTGTAAGTAAATCGTTTGGATGATAAGATCCAAATTCATCGATGTTTGTTCTCAGTTTCATGTACTTGTTCATCATTGCATTTGGGTTGAAATATTCACTACTTCTTTTATGCTTTCTGCGGACGTTGTTGAACATTTTAGAGTTTAAGTCTGTAACATCAAAATGAAACGTCTGGTGGCCTTTTGTGTTTGCTGGATTACCAGTCAATTTGTTCATCGCGCCGTGCTCCATAAACATGGTATTTCCAAATACATTACTTTCTGACAACATATTACCAAGCATTGGTTTGTTTAATTTGTACATGTTATAACCACTATTTGTATTTTTAACTCCAAAAGTATTTTTTGCTTGGTTTTCTGAAGAATGATTCGATTTGCTTCCTTTATTTGATGTTCCTTTATTGCTGACTGACGCATGCGTCTGATTTGTGTTCGTTTCAGTTTTCTTGTTTGTTTCTGTTTCTAGTGACGTTCCGTGGTATTTATTTGTTTGTTTAAAGTTTTTTAGCATATCATACCTATTTCCTTCAGACATATGCATAAATATTTGGTTAAGAAGATTAGGATTAAATCCGTATCCATTAGAATTTTTCATATTCTTACTTGTTTCTTTTGTAGAAGATAATTTCCAATGCAAATTTGATTCCGAAGGTGTTCCCTGTATCTCGTGGATAGAGTTTTTTTCGAAGTCGCTTGTTCCTGGTTTCGGAACGGATTGTTTATTCAACATCTTAGAACTGCTTTCTGAATTTTGAACTCCATATTGATTTAAATATGCAATTGGATTGTGAATAAGGAAGCCCCAGTGAGCTTCGAATACGCTCGGACGTTGTCCGTTGGATTTATAAGTTGTTTTACCACCGAACATCATGTTTTGCATTAGGGAATCTGGACTGAAATCTCTTTTTGATGGACCTGCATCTGAAATAGTTGAAATATATACATAGTATTGTCCAACCACTTGTTATTCAATTATATCTTGTCAAAAAGGTGTACTCGGTTTGCTTGTCAACCAGGAATTTTTTTTGTACTAGTGTTCGTTTTATCTCTGCATTGTGATATCTCCTTATAATTACACTTGAGTGGTCCTGTCAATCTGGATAATAATGTTTTGCACTGGTGTTGATTTGTCTATATCAGGATTGAGAAACAGGGTCAATTGGACCAATTGCTCTCAGTTGAGTCCTGTGCCTTAGTGGGATTGGGGGTTATCTAATCTCGGCTGTTCAAGTACCCACAGTATAATGCATGTTTTACAGAGAACAGCCATTGTGCCCTGCACCTCCTACGGCCTGCCCTGATTGTGATTTTACCCCCTATCTTAAAATACCATTAATAAAATCGTTCATTACTGAACATATATATTTCTTTATTGAGAAAATACAATTAGGTGTGGTACATATACAGGGAAGATTACAAAATGCAAAAATGAATATTAAGGTGCCAATGTAACATGTCTGTTTGTGTCGTGGTCATCGTAGAATCTATAGGGAACTGTAAGACATGATTATACAACCTGTCAGTCAGAAAGCAACCTATTTGCTTGACAGCTCGAAGAGATTTTGAATTAAAGGAACTATTTGTACGCAGAAAAGCAACAACAACAGTACAGGAAACGGAAAATAAATGGGGGCTCGAACAGGACGATTGATTACAAATATCGGTAACTGAAATATTGTTGAAAGTGACGTTAAACACCATAACCCTAACACTTGCAATATCGGAAGTTAAACCAGGTGCCCATTCATATATAATGTGCACTAGTTATGAAATCCCAATTCCCAAAGCTAGTAAATGAAACGGAAAACCACAAATTTATTTTGGAAATGTATTCTCACTGACAATACGTATGGAAAAACAAATTCATGGATTTTGCTTTTCAAAACACCAATATGTATCAAAGCAGGATTTTTTCCTCGATACTCGCGAAAACGAAATAAAGTGAGATTTTCAACCAATGATTGTCATAATTATTATACGGCTTTGTCCATCTCAGTCAAAACGAAATAAAGTGAGATTTTCAAGCATAAGATTGTCATAATTATTATACATCTTTGTCCATCTCAGTCAAAACGAAATAAAGTGAGATTTTCAACCAATGATTGTCATAATTATTATACGTCTTTGTCCATCTCAGTCAAAACGAAATAAAGTGAGATTTTCAAGCATAAGATTGTCATAATTATTATACATCTTTGTCCATCTCAGTCAAAACGAAATAAAGTGAGATTTTCAAGCAATGATTGTCATAATTATTATACATCTTTGTCCATCTCAGTCAAAACGAAATAAAGTGAGATTTTCAACCAATAATTGTCATAATTATAATACATCTTTGTCCATCTCAGTCAATATGTAGTTATAAATCTAATACTATGCAAATACATCTACTAGATATTCATATCTAAAATCCCATTGGATTAAATCTGCCCAATAGGAGTAGAGTGAAAAAATAAAGTCGGCAAGTAGGGATGCACACTGACAGGTTGTCCCCATTGAAATACCAAAAAGACTATTAACAAACACAGCCGTCTTCGACAAACTTGACAATTTAAAGGAATTTAAGAGAATATGATAGTTTTAGAAGCAACTATATATATTATATCAATTTCTAACAATTTAAAGGAATTTAACAGAATATGATAGTTTTAGAAGCAACTACATGTATATATATTAAATCAATTACTAAATTATATTTTGTAATTGAAATATCTTACCTGAAAATGTTATAAAAACCAACAACAAAACATTAAAATATATACAAATCATGATCTATTTTCTTCCAGCCCAACGTGGGTAATTTTTGATCATGTGTGCTCATCAATGATCGGCAGGTGAAATTTTATCCCCACGTCTATGCATGATAACAAAAATGATAACGCCCCCATTATAAAGACCCAAATATTGCTAACCACCTGTCTCATCTTCACGACACATAAATAATGTTGGGTTGTCCCTGCAGACAAGGCCCCTAACAATATCGTTTTTGTGTATAAATCACATTACATAGACTGTTTGATTTTTGCAGGCTCATGAGTCTGATTTCAGTACAACTTTTGTCGTTACCTAGCTTCACTTATGGATTTGTTGTGTGTGTCTAAGGCAGATAGTACATTTAAATTATATTGTGCCGGATCAATCCGTAAATAGAAATGGGCGTCACAGGAAATTCTTGTTTCTGGTTGGCCAATTTCTAAAATCTTCTCCTCTCAAACCGCTTGGCCAAATGAACCGACAACTTGGTAGGAAGCATATATGGAAGGTCCCCTATAAATATTGCTCATTTCGTCTTGATTCGGTAGCAAACATGGCCGCCACAGGCAATTCTTTTTCTGATTGGCCAATTTCTGAAAATCTTCTCTGAAAACGCTTAGCCAAATGCACCCAAACTTGATAGGAAGCATCTATGGAAGGTCCTCTATGAAACTTGCTCATTTCGTCTCGATTGGTTAACAAACATGGCCGCCACAGGCAATTCTTTTTCTGGTTGGCCAATTTCTAAAAATCTTCTCTTCTGAAACCACTTAGCCAAATGAACCGAAATGCTTAGCCAAATGAACCAAAATATGGTAGGAAGCATCTATGGGAGGTCCTCTATTAAGATTGCTCATTTCGTCTCGACCCGTTAACAAACATGGCCACCTCAGGCAATTCTTGTTTCTGATTGGCCAATATAAAAGAATCTTCTCTCAAATTGCTTGGCCAAATGAACTGACAACTTGGTAGGAAGCATATATGGAAGATCCTCTATAAATATTGATAATTTCGTCTCGATTAGTTAACAAACATGGTCGCCACAGGCAATTCTTGTTTCTGATTGGTTGATTTCTAAAAAATCTTCTCTGAAACCGCTTAGCCAAATGCACCCAAACTTGGTAGGAAGCATCTATGGAATGTCTTCTATAAAGAGTGCTCATTTCGTCCTGATCCGTTAACAAAGATGGCCACCACAGGCAATTCTTGTTTCTTATTGGTTGATTTCTACAAAAATCTTCTCCTCTGAAACCGAGTAGCCAAATGAACCAAAATTTGGTAGGAAGCACCTGTGGAAGGTTCTGTATAATGTTTCCTCAAAACAGAATGAAAGGTGAGCGACACAGGCTCAGCCCACTGAGCATCTAGTTTTTGTTAATTTATTCAGTATTTAAATTAGTGCAATATATATAATTTGTTACTTTCAAAATAAAAACTTTAAATTAATTTGAATGAGTTTTAGTCTTTATTGTATAAAAAAGCCTGTGATACATGAGAAAAGTTGAAGATACCAAAGAGATAATCAGAAGCCGTAAATCGAAGGACAGACAATACAAGGGCCAAAAGTAAGAAGACAAAAGGACAAACAATAATCTACAAAACACTACACAGAAAACTAAGGATTAAGCAACACGCATCCCACCAAAAAACCAATGGACTTCACACCATATTTTAGTGGTTTCTGAGAGAAATTGTGAAATATAAAAAATATGATGGACGCAGATGACAACAACAGTCTAGTTTGAACATGTGACTTATTTGATATTGAACAATAAAGAAAAAAATACATACAACTGGTTTAATCCAGCCGCATATTTGTGGCTGTCCCAAAGCACGACCTGGATTTCCAACTCCATATGTTTTTTTTTAACTGTTCACGTGTTTGAGGTGGTTGTTGGCTTTTTGTTGAAATTTGTGGAATTGTTGACCATCTTTGTTTAAATTTCTTGTCAACCAATCAATCGAATTAAGACAAATACTTCATTATATCGTCCTTGGACTTGTGGTCATACGGTTGCAGTTTTAATTTGAATGGATCATCTGGCTCTTTATGGTCATTTCTATCTTCAACAACATTTATTCATGCCAACCCTATCTCCATTTGAATAAGTCTATGTTCATGCTCATATTTTATTTGATCTCGTTCCATATCCCAACGTTTTCTCTCTTAACTCTATATTCACAATACTTTTACTGACTGTCTTCCATGTTGCATCCCTTGGCTCCTTTGGGGGATCCATTACCTCGGTATTCTCATCCTCATCTTCACGAGCTTGTTCAGTGTACGTAAACTCTATTATATTTCGTCTAGTTACATTTCTTTATGGTTTTTGTTTAGCATTGGGGTCATCCACATACTCAATGTCCATACTAACTTAATCCAACCATCTATTAAAGTTAACAAAAAGTCTAGATTCCTTTTGTATCTCACTGCTGCCATCATAATTGTTAGACGTTTTTTTTTATCCAAAATGTGGGCGTTAGTAAAAACTGAAGTTGGGTGCAACTTGTATTCTTAAAACCAAAAAATACGGATTACTGAGCCACCACTTTACAAGAAAAATATCTTAATGTTTACTATGGACACTCAAAATTAAAACTAATGGAAAATTAAAAGTAAACCTGATATATATGAAAGATAACACATTTGTTAGTCTCTGTCTTTCAACGATTCTCTATGTTCAAACATCTAACATTCTGATAAAAATGCCATACAACTGTCACTGTATTAAAAAAACCCACAGATGTCAATGTCGGCTTGAATATTGAAATGTGATTTTTATAGATCGGTTGAAATAATTAATGTTTCTGTATCAAAATAATCATTTTAACAGAAACCTCTTGTATTTATAGATACATTGTTTAATATTGAGAAGAGGGTGTCGTGGACGTGATCGTATAGTTGTATTTACAACTACCTATGCAATCAATGCCTATCTGAGTTTGAATCCCGCTCATGACGAGGTGTACTCGATACAACGTTAGTGACTTGCAACAGGTCGGTGGTTTTCTCCGGGTACTCATGTTTCCTTCACCAATAAACCTGACCACCACGATATAACTGAAATATTATTGAAAGTGGCGTTAAACACCATAACCATAATCCCTTATATTGATGAAAATCAAAATTTCAGCAAATTACTTTTGTAAACTTTTTTAACATTGACAAAAAATATTTCGTAAATGGTATACTTATATCATATAGGAGAAAGCAGTTATCAATTTCTTGAATTAAATTTTGTACACATTCACATTTCCATAATAAATGTTCGATTGTTTAAGTTCTGCAAAGCATACTCATGAAATTTGTTTGTTGTTAAAATCCTGTTTAATCAAAGATTCATTGTCTGGAAATTAAACAATACTAATGTTGATTGGAAAAATACGGCCAGTATTAAATTGCGTGAGGGCGAGATGGCAAGAAGAAGAAGACAGACCGCCGATTTCGATATTTTGGGCTAGCCCGTGCTTCGCAGGTGACAGCGAAAGCTACAATCCTCTATGGAACTTAGAGAGATCTACAGGACACGTTCCCCATACGATCGCAAATATTTACTATCCCGAACTCTCTGGTTATTTCAAAGAGTCCAAACCAAGTTCCGAATCGGTACCGATCCCTCTGGTATGCAAAGAAGGCCCCCGTTTACGAACATGAAAATACAAATCCCTGTGGTACCACAGGAGAAAATAATCAAAATATGAGCTCACGTAAAATGTGGGGACCGACGTGTCCCGTCTTCATCTTGCCATATCCCGCCAACGATGTGTCCAAAACTGACAATTTTATTAAGTCATATAATACAGTACAAATGTATATACAATAACTATAAACTATAAGATATTAAATGAAAATATTTGTAAAGTGCAATTTAAAATTGAAACTATATTTCCTTATAAAAGTCTTTATATAAGCTATTGACAAAGTTCCTTAAATATGTCCAGCTTCTGATGTTCGATTGAGTCAAAAAGAAAATCAACGTATTTCAATATACAATTATATATAACGATAAGAATAGAAAATCTAAAATTTGAAAAACACTTAATACTCTCCACAGTGTCAGTTATCTCTCCGGCGAGGAACGCCCTTGTGAATAAAGTTCTCCATTGGTATTCCCTAAATGTCCATTGAGTTGGGCTCTAGTCCATGTCAGCGACAAATCTGAAATATTAACAAAACAGCAGCAGAATCTGGTCCATTATTGCAGCAAAGGGGATAAGGAGTTGGAGGGGCGGTGGGTGGAATTTTTGTTGACAATGTGCCTGTTGTCGAAAATTGGATGCTGGGAATGTGTGACGTCGCAGATTGTATAAATGACGTTCGCGATCCGGAGACAATCCGGTTTTCGGATTTCCAAAATTCTAAAACTTAAGTTAAGACTAAGTTCACTTTTATTAAATCCGTTTATCCTTTAACGATAAACTTAATTAATCAAATATTCATTGTCTGGAAATTAAACAATACTAATGTTGATTGGAAAAATACGGCCACAGTATTAAATTGCGTGAGCGCGAGATGGCAAGAAGAAGAAGACAGACCGCCGATTTCGATATTTTGGGCTAGCCCGTGCTTCGCAGGTGACAGCGAAAGCTACAATCCTCTATGGAACTTAGAGAGATCTACAGGACACGTTCCCCATACGATCGCAAATATTTACTATCCCGAACTCTCTGGTTATTTCAAAGAGTCCAAACCAAGTTCCGAATCGGTACCGATTCAGGAACCGACCCCTCTGGTATGCAAAGAAGGCCCCCGTTTACGAACATGAAAATACAAATCCCTGTGGTACCACAGGAGAAAATAATCAAAATATGAGCTCACGTAAAATGTGGGGACCGACGTGTTCCGTCTTCATCTTGCCATATCCCGCCAAATGAGTGGGGTAAGCCCTACTCACCGCCACGCAACCACCCTGTTTTAGTTTAACGTTAGTGAAGAGTCAACATCCTCCTCCTTGTGTTCGATTCGATTTAAGCTTGAATTGGAGGGAAAACAAGAGAACCACCAGAGGAAATAAAATGTTCGAGGGCGCCCTGAATATTGTTTAGATAGATTTCTGTTCCTGAATTGGACAGATGTGTGCCGTCGTTACGATAAAGATTTACTTCTCTGGCACGAAGGTTACAGTGCCTTATGGCGCACCCTCCTATACTTATTACTTGGTTTCTTACCAAGAGGTTCACTCATTTACGAGTTTTTTCAATAGATTTGCCATTGTTGGCATTGTGCCAGTATCGTCTTTGCAATATATCGGACCATACAATAAGCGTATTTGGCATTAAGGCGTGTATACGAAGAATGTCGCATATTATGTTTTCTACTAGTTGCCAGCCTTTAACGGTGCCAAGATCGTTTGACCCAAGCTGTATAACAACACATTTCGGAGGAGGATGTCTTCTCAAAAGAAACTCAATCTTTGGAATTAATTCCTTCCAAACCATACCCCTTTTCCCGAACCAAAACCCTTGAAAACCTACATTATGGAGACCAAGATGACGTCCCCCTTGTCTTGAAACCACTTCTTTACCAGCCCAATATACTATACTCGATCCCAATATCCAAATAGAGCGGGAACCTATAATATAAATGAAATCGTGCGAGATATTTAATAAATAATTCAGATATCTAATCGTATGTATTTCGTATAAGCATCGGACGTCCAACGCCCCCATTTTTTTATTACGTCGTCATGAATACCAAAACGTTTAGCCTCTGTTGCGGCCCCTATTCTGAAAGAATGTGGTCGAAAATGTCTTTTGACTTCACAAAATGACAAGGCCCTTTGTAAGACGATTGAAAATTGATATCGCGTTAGATCTGATCCGTCAAAGTGCAAATAAAGATTAGAGTCGAGTGCATGTTGTCGAACTTCCAAATAATCCTTAAGAAGGTGTACCGGACATATGGAGTTATCGGTTTGACTACAAATAATCAATGTGGTACTATGTGAGTGTTGATCTGTTTTGGAACTACGTATCATTAAATGCAAGTCAACGGAGTCTTGTTTGCGGACAAGTTTTATGTCGGATATGTGAATGACGTGCTTCCCGGCTCGACCTTTACTTTGACTAGTTATTTCACCAACGCGGAGAAGTCCGAAAAAACACAAACTGAACGCGCTTGCGAACATAGTGGATTCATATACTGACGTACAAACAAAGGGGGGCGATTGAATTAATCGTTTTAATAAATTCATTGAGACTGGTAGACGCAAGTCAGCTTTCGGGGAGTTTTTCCGTTTTGAACCCTCGAGTATTTTGGTAACCAAAAACGATTTCGTATTGTCCGTGTGACCATTTAATTTATGCATTGTACTTATACCGGAAATGTAAGTAGTAATAGTACTGGCTGACAAGCCTGTGTGAGACATGTATGCAATGTAGAATAACAAATCATATAGAGGGGCGGGCCAAGTATCTTGTAAATTATACAATTTGCGAAATGATTGAAAAGATTCGACTGCCGTTTTGTATGTTTTCCACGTAGAATCTGCCATTGAAGCGTTCACCAATGAATCAATTTCAGTTGTTAAAGTTTCCAGAGATGGTCTGGTATTTCGGTGCCTCGTTGGTCTGCCTCTGGACAAAGGTTCCGGAAACGCTGCCAATCACAACGAGATAAAGAATCAGCAATTTTATTTGAAATTCCAGAAATATGTAAAGCTTTGATCATAATATTATATTGTAAGGCTGACAAAACAAGATGCCTTACAAGGGACATAACTCTAACAGATTTTGAAGACTTTTTTTATTAATAATGTGAACCACAGATTGGTTGTCTATGTTAAAAATAATGTTCTGGTTTTTTAACTGTTCCCCCCAGATACACAGTGCAACAACAACCGGAAATAACTCGAGAAATGTAATGTCCTTAAGAATGCCCATTTCTTCCCATAATTTTGGCCAGCATTTTTGCGCCCATTTTCCTTGAAAATAAATACCAAACCCTCTGTTTTGAACACCAGCGCTGTCGGTGAACAATTCTAGGGTTTCATTTGAAGCCCATGCATTATCAGTGATAACGGTTACCCCATTATATTCTGACAAAAAGGTTAACCAGACTTTAATATCTTCTCGCATTGATTTTGACACGCGAATTCTGTGATGAGGTTTTCTTATATTACATGTCGCATCAATAAGCCTCCTGCAAAACGCCCTACCCGGTGACACGACTTGACACGCGAAATTAAGTAACCCTATTAAGGATTGTAATTGTCGCAATGTGACCTTTTTGGACTGGACGAATAATTCGAGAGTATGCTCCATTCAACGAGTTTTTCGTTTGGCAGCCGCAGTTCCATCGCTAACGTGTCGAACTCAATGCCTAGGAATGTTAAGATTTCTGTCGGCTCTACAGTTTTATCTTCGGCTACAGGAACCCCCCATAATTTACATATATCCCGAAAAGTTTGTAATGTGAATTGACATTTCGGGCTATCAGCTTCTGCGCCAAAGAGAAAATCATCCAAATAGTGCAAAATATCTTTATTACCAGTCTTTTGCTCCGTAAACCAGTGTAATGCTGTTGAATTTTTTTTCGAAGAGTGAGCAACTTATCGAAGCACCAAATGGGAGGCATTTATCAAAGTAGAATTTGTTATCGAAAGAAAAACCTAGTTGGTCGAAGTCAGATGGGGAGACTCTTGAGTAATCGAAATGCACTCTTAATGTCAGTTTTTGCCAACTTCTCCCCTTTACCTATTCTGTTGATCATGTCTATGGCATCGTCAATGCCTGAATATCTTACGGTGCAAAACTCTGGATCAATGAAATCATTGACCGAATACTGGGTTGGGTATGAAAGATTATGGATCAGTCGAAAATCGCCGTTCTTCTTTCTTACGAGAAAAATTGGAGATACCCTAAAGGTAGGCATTGGAGGGTAATCGAATGGGCCAGCCACTCTGTCTAGATCAATTTCTTTAAATATCTTTTCCCGTACTAAATCTGGGTTTTCCGAAACACTTCTCGAATTTTTTGACTGAACTGGTAACCTAGGTCCATTGTATTGTAATTTAAATCCATGGTTTAGCCCCTGAATTAATTCTGTTTTTACATTCCCGAACGGGTAAAAAGACAAAGATTTCTCAACCTCGTGCACACAAATAGGGGAGCTACCAAGTGAATAAAGGTACGAGTTATTTGTTATTACAGAACTTGAAGGGATGGTCCCCTGCGCAATTTGAACATTTGTGTGCATATCTACACTTTTTGTCCGTATGAACATTTACCTTTGTTGAAGTTCCAGCAGGATCGAAATCCACGCTGGGTGTTGCCTTTTTGGCTTTGAGGGGTTTTCCCCCTTTTGAAGTCTGCAAGAAAGGGCTCGTTTTTGCTCTCTAACTTCTGGCTCACATTTGTATTGTCAAAGTGTGCGTATTTAGCAGGGGTGGAGACGTGTAAAAGCCATAGCTCCATATCGATGTCACCCCATGGAGTGTGAGGATATCTAGCTTTGCGAAGACGATATTGTTCGTCATATGCGGCCCAACCCGTACCTGATCCCCGCGAGGCCGCAAGACGTATATTAAACATGTATTTGAGATATTCCTGGCCTTTGTTAGGCCATTTTTCGAGCATAACACCCATGAATATCATAAAGGCCGATGTCCATACATGTATGTTGGAAATTGCTGCGATTTTTGGCTGTGTGACCGTCAACTGACCACCCTTTATGGAAAGGTCGCCGCTAAGTTGAGAGTCAGTTGCGAGCTCTCGGACCGACTTTAGGAGGACATACAAATCAATATATTCCCCTGCCCAAATTTTTTCCTTAATTTTTAATGGAATGTGAGCGCTAATCGGGTCAGTGAAACTAGGTGTAAATGTTGGCATTCCCATCAAACCCCGAGAATCCCCAGAAAACTCTAAATTTGTACCTTGTTGTAACGTACCATTGGACTGGCTGCGTGGATCTGCAGTATACTGTGCTCTGGTACTGATAGGCGCCACGGAGACATCATTTTGCATGCTCGGTTGTGAAACGGCTGCCCTTTGGTAAATCAATTCATGGTCTGTATTTTGTGCTGGGTTCACTGGACGAGTCTCGGTGCCACTAACTTGTGTGTGGCGAAGGGTTTCGCTTGAACTTTCCGCACTGATGTGGCCATGTGTCCGTGCATCATGCATGGTCTGAGTGTGTGAAGGGTTTCTTCCGGGCCATCCTGATGTAGACGGTGTCGGTGCGTTCATGCTCGTGTCATTCTGACGATTGTTACCATCATTGTGTGTTTGTATGTCGGTAAAAGTTCTGGTGTTACTACGTGATACCACTGGAGGCATGTTGTAGCTATCTGTTTCTTGTCTCTGTTGTCTGTTTGAAGTTTTTTGTCGTTTTGGTCCCTATCCTTGTGTCATCTGTGATTTTGCAGATTGTTTCCTCTGCCTTTTTGGAGGTTTCATTTCGTTGATGGTGGTGGATTCAAATCGATTTAAATTTGTAAATTTTTTGTTGACAATGTACCTGTTGTCGAAAATTGGATGCTGGGAATGTGTGACGTCGCAGATTGTATAAATGACGTTCGCGATCCGGAGACAATCCGGTTTTCGGATTTCCAAAATTCTAAAACTTAAGTTAAGACTAAGTTCACTTTTATTAAATCCGTTTATCCTTTAACGATAAACTTAATTATTTTACACTGAAGCCATCGTAATTTTGTATTTTTGGTAAGTACAGAATATATGTCTTTGGTACCTTTTGAGTGTTTTACAATTGTTTAACTGCCGATGGAACAAAAAGGGATAATAATTTACAGTTTTCTATATAATAGCGTTTGCTTACATTCTTAAGTGTGGAAGTAATGCTATTATATCCAGGGTCGTCTTAACAGCATTATAGGCACCCGGTCAAAGCAGTACAATGGGGCCCATACCGACACAAACACTCGCAGGAATAAAACTAATTAATATCAATAAAATTAAACATATATTTATTGTATTGGTACTTCCAACAAAATCAGTGTTTAAACATTAAAAACTGCCATACACAACATACATAGATTACCATGGAGTCCCATGCGCTAGGACGGCACTGATTACACCCGGCAAAAGACATTTTAGAGAATTGAGAGGACAAAAAAGCGAAATAAAACGGACATAAGAGCGACAACTTGTAACCCATTTGAGCGAGGTCATCCCATAAATGTTCAATTGGTGACAGATCCGGTGATAATGCTGGCCAAGGAAGAACACGGATGTGATTCTGGTTCAGAAAGTCTGCTTTATAATATACCTGATAATGTTTACATTAGTTTGATGCTAATTTTGTTCAAATTGTTGTCGGGAATATAATGCACCATGCTTATTAACAAAATCATTTATAAATCGAAAACCTTAATGTATTTGTTTAAATATGTCTCTGTACCATTGCAGTGTTGGTTTATGAGAATAAAGATGCAGTGGAGATTAATATACCGGTAGAATATACGTACATCTACATTGTCCTCAAATATCAAATTTATTTGTATGGGCTTTAGAAACAGGAAAAAAAGCGAGCTTCTGGTGCACTTTTCTCTCCTGTTTCTAAACGAATACAAATAAATTTTAATTTCGCAGAGAATGTAAATATATTCTATTTATCCTGGACAACAAACACGTCAAAACGTTCAAGTTATTTAGAGGACGTTGTCAATTTCAGTTTTTAACATGGGTATTAGCTCTGCTTAGATCACTTCTCTTAATTCGTTACATGTT
Source organism: Bathymodiolus brooksi (assembly GCA_963680875.1). Taxonomy (NCBI): domain Eukaryota; kingdom Metazoa; phylum Mollusca; class Bivalvia; order Mytilida; family Modiolidae; genus Bathymodiolus; species Bathymodiolus brooksi. The sequence goes on along the minus strand of OY804578.1, from coordinate 81,609,022 downwards.
TATTCTTCTTCGATAGCATTTTTACTTGCATTGTATCTGAAATCGGGACACCACAATCAGGGCCGGATTTAGATGAAGAGAGGCCCTTGGCTATTCCTCAAGTGAGGCCCCTCCCAAAGCTACCACCCTTGCAACTAGAGGAAGATGGAAGAGTATTCTAAACAAAATTCAGTAAAGCCGATAATATACCTACAAAGCGAGGGATCAGCAGGTGTGGTCAGTAGCGGAAATTAGGCCAGCAGCTGTCTTTACATCTGTTGGAAAAACATTTCTTGCGCCACGATGTCAAAACAAATGTGATGTCTGATAAACACATAATTAGCTCACTTGATCCAAAGGGTCATGCGATGTATAACCATCACTTGACGTCCGTCGTCGTCCGTAAACTTTTAATATTCTTCTCTGAAACCACCACGCCAATTGGAACCAACTTGGTAGGAATGTTCAATAGATGGTCCCCTACATAGTTCATGTTTCATGCTGATCGGAAGTACACAAAAGAAACAAGAGGCACAAAGAGTATAAATTATTTATTGTACATATGTTTTTGATGAGGATTTTTTTAATGCATTCCTTTAGAAAATCTCTTTCAGAAAAATGCATAACGTCATTATATATATACTATTGCCGTTTTTGACTTAAAAGGGGGAATTAAAAAAATTGAACTTTTTAAATTTTCATCCAATTTTAATGCATTTGTTTTTTTTTTTTTTTTTGCAAAGTGCTCATCTTTATGAGTTATTGAACTATTTAATTTCAAAAAGGGGTCTAAAAGGGTCTCAAATATGACATTTCGCATATTTGAAAGGTTTATAGTATTTTTATTTTTCTTCCAATTTGACGTGATTTTGTTGAATGAATTGTATTGAGAGTTTTCGGTAGTTTGTAGACGGATTTCCTCTATCTTTTACGGTTTCCGAGATAAACTTGACCGAAAGAGACCGAAAAGTGCAAATTTCCTAAATTTTAACGGTTTTATTTTTCATCCAATTTGAATGTAGTATTTGCAACGTGTTCATCTTAAAGTGTTATTGGTGGGCCATAAAATGTGCTATTTCATTCAAAAAAGGGACACAAATTCCAAAATGTTGCATATTTCATAGTTATATACGCCCCCCCCCCCCTTTTTTATTATTGAAATCCTACTTTAATGGGTTAGTATTGGACATTGGATACTATGTAAAAAAATAATATTTGTTCTTAAAATCTAGACCTTATTGAATATTGAACACAAACTTGAATATGAATAATCATGTGAGCCTCTAGTGTTTTCAGCGTATCTGTCTCATTGCTTTCCTGGAAGGAAATCATTACAGAAATCAATGCTAGTGCCAAGTTATTGGTTTAAGACAGTATTATTCTGAAATGGAGTGCAAGGAAAATTACAGAAGGGTTGCTTAGAGACTACAATGCGTTATATATATATATATAATATATATATGACACCGCTGTGATATGACAGCTTCATGCAGGGGCGGATCCAGGATTTCGAGTTAGGGGGGGGGGGGCACTTAAAAAAATTGCGCCGAGCGGAGGGAGGCGCGAAAATTTTTGGGGTATATCGTGTGAAAAATCACGATTTTACGCCAAAAAATCATTTTTTTTCCAATTTTAGGGGGGGGGGCGCGCTCCGGGGGCCCCCCCCCTTTGGATCCGCCCCTGTCATGTAAGGTCTATGACAAATTGACAATGTCAAAAAAATTATACACCGTGACTGTAGGCCCCCCAGATGATGAGGCCCTAGGCTTCAGCCTATCAAACCGGCACTAAGTTAACCACAACACTTTTTGTACGAATTTGACGATTTCGCGAATCTGAAATGCGGGTTTCGGAACTTTTATTATCACGACATTGATTTGTAACTTTGAGATTTATTTCCCCCGGTAGAAATGCGCATGCTCATTGTTAATTTGCAGAAGAAATGCCGGTGTAGAACATGAACGTTAATCCTAAATTGAATATAAAAGACCTTTAATTTTAGAAGTTAATACTTTTCTGTTAAAATGGGCAACGTCTATGCTGCAGGGCCACAAGAACCATCAGGAGGAGCTTCCTTAGCACCTCCCCCTCTTGTTCCACCGACACCGGTGTTATCGCATCCATCTACCGATTCTGGAAAAGCCAACGAAGAACAAGCTAATACAAACGAAAATAACCCTGGAACATTTGAGGAACTCCATAGGAAATGCAAAGGTTCAAATCTTAATATTTTTGGGGAAAAGACATTGATAGTATTATGCAATACAATACTCTTAATCCGAATTGTGACCTTGGCTTAGTCCACGTGCTCCTTCTTCTTTCATTACGGAAAATCTTCAACTTGATGAAGGTTACTTTCCCCTTTCCGGCGCATTTTTTTACAATTTTTATCAATTTTCATTTTTACAATTTTTTTTTCTTTTTATTTAGTATAAGATAAAAACATGTTGTAGCCTATTAGATCAGGTGTGGAAGTGTTTTAAGGAGGACATCATTTGTCAGTCTCTCCCTAAAAATTTCTGTAGAGGTACTGTTTGTAATATGTTCAGGTAATTTATTCCAATCATTGATAGTTCTGCAAAAGAATGAAAATTTGAATGAGTCTTTGTTGCACTGTATTTGTCTGATGGTATTTGAATGGGTAGATCTTGTTCTAGATTGACTAGGTATTAGGATGTTATCATATGTCACTGCAATTTTGTTGTTGATTATTTTGTAGAATATATGTAATCTAGTTTTTAGACCAGGCCTCGACATTAACGTTTGTCCGATTGTCCGGTACCAGTGAAAACTGACGTCGGACAAGTAGATCTTGTATTACGGTTGTCCAATGGGACAAGTGAAAAAATCGGAGAATCCCAAACGTGCCGGTACGACGGACAAATCTATTTCCACTGGTATAAAATACTGGATTTGTTGTATAAAAGAACCCTGTTTGATCTCCAATTTTTCCATAATTTATTTTGATTAAAACTAAAGTGAAACGCCAAATCAAAACTCTTTTATTGTATCATTTATTGTTCCTCCATATGAAGTTCAAGGACATTGACAAAATTAAAGTCGCAATCTCAGAAACGCTTAAATGAACAGAACTATCAATATTTGAAATATAAGAACAAGAATCGCTCCGGAACGGACACGTAAAAATTATCGGATATCAATTTGGTGCCAAATTTAAACTTGTCTTTTGTGCAAAATACGATAGAGGACTTGATTTAGGCTTTTGGGAAATATTGAAACCTTTGAAATGGATAAATATTACAAGCTTTTTCCTGATCTGGTTGAAAAGATCCACTAAAATTTTAAATTTCTCTGTGAATTTAAATAAAATACTTTGCTTTATTTATATCACTTGTTTCTGGTAAAAAGAATATACCTAGTTTTTTTTTTTACCAGAAACAAGGATTTATATAACACAAATATGAGTTATTACAATTTGTGTGGTATTGGATCACAACACAGTAATATTTCAAAAGGAAAAAAAAGGAGGGGGGGGGGGGTACATTTAAAAATCACTGGTATGCAAGACTCCAATCAAGGTAGACGGAAATAAAAATGTGACATTGAATATATGTCCTTAACGTAGTTATGAATAAAAAAAAACACAGAACAAATCAGTTCAGGCAGCTTTAACTATTTACTAAATTTGGGCAGGGTAACGTCAGAGGGTTGCGAAACAATGTTTCGATTAATCGCAATTGACTTCTCCCAGAAGTCTCGCCACCTCTCTGTTTTCTCCCACTTCTCCCTGTGAGCTCTCTGAAAGAGAAGTCACTTCTCCCTCTATTTTAAAAGTAGTGGGAGCCCTGGATAATTATTCTCTAGTTTTTGTAATTTTTATTAATTTTTTCGGACAACTAAAAGATTGAGTCGGACAAGTACTTTTTTTAGTAAGTTGTCCGAAGGGACAAGTTGAAAAATATGTTAATGTAGAGGCCTGTAGATGTCTTTCTTGTAGTGTTGGCCAATCAAGTGAGTGTATCATTTCTGTGACGCTGCTAGTATTGTGGTGTCTGTGGCATGTATATCTTGCTGCTCATCTTTGGACCTGTTCGATTTTATAGATGTTTTCGGTGGTGTATGGGTCTCAGACAGAGCAGTAGTATTTTAGTTTGGGTCGTACAAGAGATTGGTATGCTCTATCTTTTACAGATTTTGAATTAATTTGAAGGTTGCGTCTGATGAATGAAAGAGATTTATTTGCTTTGTATGTCATTTGTTGAATGTGATTGTTCCATTTTAAATCTGCTGATAGTGTGACTCCCAGATATTTTGCTGATTGTACTGATTCTAAGATGTGCCCATGCATGTTGTAGTAAAAATGTTGTGGTGATTTTTTGGTTGTTACTCTTAAGATGTTACATTTGTCTGGATGAAATGCTATTTTTGCTGTGTGACTTTTTATCAAAAGAAACATGTCAATGATGTTTGTTTTTATTAATATTATATAAATTTTCTGATTTAGTTTTTGTATGCTAAACAATCAATGAAATGGTAGAAAAAATTTAGAGCAAAAAATATCAATCACAAATGAGCTGTCCAACTGTAAAAATGGGGGGTAACTCTTTCTGTTGACAGAAGTTGTAAATTGAACGATATACTATATGTGCAGTGTTTTTTGCCTAATTTAAAAACTACCTCTACCCTTTTCTTTTGGGAAAATATAGTAGCATTTTCGGAAAATTATGAAATTTTACAATTGCATCCTCTCTGCCTCTAAAATCGATATTCACAAAAGTCAGAGAGGAATGAGGTGGTTTCTGCAGTCTTCATGAAGTTGTCTGAGGATTCATTGGACATTCGGTCCAGTGGAAAAACTAGTTTCACTGGACTGCAGTAAAATTTACAGACCGAAATTGGCGAATAATAAAAATTGATATTACATGTATATATAAGCATGGTTTTTTTTTATGACGTTTGATGGCAATTTAGTACACAGTCGAATTAGACAGTGAGTGTTTATGTGATTGTTCACAAGCAAAGTAATGTCAGTTGGCATACATATATATGGCATGAAGAATTATTTTTGAAGTCACTTGCCCAAGGGAAAGTGAAATAAAAAAATTACTTTCCCGTTTACTCTTTAAGTGATTGATCTACAGGGCTCACCACACTTGCAAAAAATAGGGAGACTTGACTTCTCCCTCAGAGAACATGAGGGAGAAGTGAAGGCATGACAGGGAGACATGTTTTCGCAAAAATGTAGGGTTTTTTTCACATTTGAAATGTGTCTTTGCTAATATCTTGTTTATATCTTTCATATTTAACATTAAATTCATATTTTGTATTTGTTTTATTATTATTATTGATCTTATATTTATTGATTTTAGATTTATTCATTTTTGCCTTGAAATCTGTCAATGACATCTAAATGTTCGTTTCCTTCCCCCGATTTCTTACGTCCCCATGATCGCCGTGTTTAAAACTTAGACATGTTGATTGTTTAGCTTTTAAAAAGCTACAAATAACTCAAGTTTTGTAAAAATAATTAGAATATAACACAATTAACGGCCAATTTGGTAAAGGAAGTGTCTGTTTGTATATTTTAAGATTTGGGATTTAATATTCACCTGGAATTTCGTCAGTACAAATTTGCAGAAGTTTGTATCAACAAATTAAACCTTCTTTATTGCTTGAATAAAACCTTTTCCTCTTATTCTTATGTATCTTCCCATTGATTACAATTGTTTTGACAATCAGCTTTACCATAAAACGAAGATTATTTGCAAGAACAGAGTGACTTGCAAAAAGAAACAAGGCGACTTTAATTTCGCTTTGTAGTCGAGGGAGAGCGACTTCAGCCGATATAGGGAGATAATTTCGCCCACTTCACCTGGTTTGGTGAGCCCTGGATCTATCAGTCTCAGCAACTAATAATGTCAATCACTTTACTATTTTTAAACATACAACCATGAATTAGTGACATATTTCTCTATGTAGTTAATGTTTCCAAAAATGTATACTTGGGGAGGGGTTGTCATGGTTGTGATCGTCTGTTAGTTGGATTTTATGCAGTCAGTGCCTATCCCCACTAACGTTGTGGGATTGAATGCTGCTCAGGCGAGGTGTATTCGATACAACATTATGTAATAAAGTTTGTCAGTGACTTGCGGAAGGTCTGGTTTTCTCCGGTTTCCGCCACTATATAGCTGAAATATTGTTGAAAGTGGCATTAAACACCATAACCCTAACCCTATACTTGGGGACTTTTTGTAGTTCCAGTTTCATAAAAAATGTTACTTCTGATCTGAAAAACTTATGCTATTATTATAAGAAACATTGACCAAACAGTAAATTATTCAACATTAGAAAGGGCCCGGGTGGCTCAATGAGTTAGGTAGTTGGATTACCTAACAACTCATACAAGCTTATCACCAATACGGCGTGGGTTCTTGTCCGACTTTGTAAAATACAAAAAGGGTGCACTCGACTCGCAGTCGCAAGTGATAAAGTTTACCAGTTGCTTGCCCATGGTCGGTGGTTCTTTCCGGGTATTCCGGCTTCTTCCACCACTAAAACTGGTCGCCATGATATAGCTGAAAGTAGCATTAAAACACCAAAAATCAACATTAGATACCCCAGTACTTGTATCAATTTTAGTTATTGTTAAGTTTCATTTGACATGTTTTAGAGGAGGAGGAAATGATTTTTGTCATTAAAGAAATCAAAAAGGAACCTCTCCTCTGTATTATGAAAAGAACGATTCAACTGTTATTGTCACCAATAGACCATTTGCATATTTCTGACTTTAATTAAAAATTTGCAATATAGAAATAGTAATGCAAGACCTACAATTTGAATGTTTTGTCCCCAACTGAACTTTTTCACTCAGGACTTATAAAAAATGTATATTTTCAGACATTTTCCCACAATGTTTTGATGGTGGAAAATTAATATTTTCCAAAGGGTTGAGCAGTCATTTCCAGGTCAGTCATACTATAAACCTTAGTACAGTAAATCCGGCTTCCTCAGGATACAGATTTGGTGCAACATATGTAGGTAGTAAACAGACAGGTCCACAGGAGGTATGTACCAGGCTATTTTATTTTATTTATGTACATCACACCGTAGTTACTTCAAAGAAGCCATGGATAAATGTAGGGAGGAAACGATTCACCGTATGTACCGAACTCGTGATTATTTTGGGGATGGTTCGGTTCACGATACGTGGAGGCCGCTTACGATGCAAACGATATGATGCTCATTTTTTGAAAAAAAGTAGTGTTGAACTTCCGTTTTCTTCTTTTGGTGATCATTTAATTAATATTTTGAGACTCGATTAATTTACACTTTTAAAATTAATTAATCAAATATCAAATATTTATAATTTCCGCTAGTACGTAAACGACCTCAAATAAAAAAAAAACATGTCGACCAGCATGGACTTCAAGGAATAGTTATAGTTTCCTATAAAACGTATCGTGATACGCATCGTAATGCATACCAAATATCGCGATGCGTATCGCTTGTGGAAAAAGTGTATCGTTGCACCCCTAGATAAATGTGAAAACTAATGTAAACTGATTATAGTCAGTGCTATCAATAAATGACTGGGACCTGCCATTTCACCTGAAGTTTGGCTTTGATGCCGGGAAAATCCAACAACCACAGAATAAATCTTGTTAAAGATCAACCTCTTTGAGAATAAATCTTCGTATAGAAAAACAACTATTGCATGTATCGGGGCAGACTGCTAAAAATTAACTTTTTTCACCACAAGCAAAACTTTGCTAGTTGATAAAAAAATCTACTAGCAAACATACTGATCCAACTAGCAACAAAATTTAACACAATATTTATGCTTCCTATTATTGTAAGAGTGTAAATAAAATAATTAAAACAGTAAAGATTGAGCTAAGTCACAAAGTCACTCTCTCTGGTAATATTGCATTGTGAAAGTTATCTGTTAGTCTATTGAACATGTTGAAATGTTTTTTGAATTTGCTTGACACAATGTACAATTTTTTCACGGTAAGGTTGTCTACTTTTTTATTAAAACAGTATGAGCTGTAGTTATTTAAACTTTAGACCGGGAAAAATACTTCAATTCATCAGTGTTGTCATCTATCTCAAAAGTGATTGAGTAAGTCACATTTTTTTTTATAATTTCAAGACGAGAGTTCTTCTTTTGAGTATATACTTAACAGCAGTTCTGTAGGAAAATGAAAGCTTTAAAACTACGAATGAAACAGTAAACCTTTGGAAACTGTTCTTCTGTACTAGGATTTCCAGATCCTTGAGCTCGGACGAATAGTAATGAAACTCCCAGTCTTATACAAACAAAATATTGTCAAATGGCGACATTTATATGAAATTGTACCGGTATCAGTCAAAAAACAAAACAGACATTACTCAGAACAAGAGATGACATCCTCTTAGTCACAGTAAAAATATAAATCTACTTGAAACTTGACATAATTCTTTTTTATTCCCCCTGCAACGAAGTTGTAGAGGGGTATACTGGTTTCACCATGTCCGTCCGTCTGTAGACAAATCCTATGTCGTACGATAACTTGAGTTGTGTTTCTTAGAATCTTTTATAATTTTATCAGCTGTTTACTGGTGAAGAGAGGAGGATCCCTTTCTTTTTTGACGATTTATACTTTTGCCGTTCCAGAGTTATTGGACTTGATATGACGGAAAATAGGATTTTTACCCTATGTCGTATGATAACTTGAGTAGTGTTTTTCAGAATGTTTTGAAATTTTATCAGTAGCTTACCAGTGAAGAGAGGAGGATCCCTTTCATTTTTGACGATTTTCATTTTTAATATCATGCTCATCATGAACATTTCGTTCTGACGACTGGAAAATCTATGACCAAATTTATTTTAGAAATAAGGAACCAGGATGGTTTTTTCAGATATTTCTGGGCTTTACATAGGGTCAATATAGATACTTGTGCTTTGTCCCTAACATCAATTACAAGACGTTATGTATCTGATCAAATAAAAGTACAAGTTTACACATTTAAATTTATCTCATATTTGATTTTAGATGTATGTTTTTGACAACTAGCAAAATTAGTAATGATTTAATGCACTAGCAAAATAAAGGCAAATCAAAATTTTTATGTATTTCCGATTGACATCTACAGGTAATTTTGATTAGATTGATTATTTTGAAAATGATTAATATTTGACATGTTTTTTCTTGTAGATGTTCCCTGTTATCTTTTTATTTTTTTTTCATATAGTCAGGATTTTATAAATTCCCTTACATCACCACCTGACTAGGGTGTGACAGGGGTTTTCAAAAATAAGTTTTGTGACTACATTGGTTTTACATTTTGATAAACAAAATAAAGAAATAATAATATATAATAGTAATAAACACTTTCATTCATCTTTCACACACACTCTCTTACCATTTTGTTTTTCTAAAATAAACAGGATAGCTAAACCGGCTAACGTCACATATGCCTGGGGTAGAAGAACCTTAGTTTTAATAATAATTACATTATATTTGACATGTTTTTTCTTGTAGATGTTCCCTGTTATCTTGGGTGATGTTGATTCCAGTGGAAATCTAAATGCAAATATTATCCATGCATTTTCACAGAATATAAGATCAAAACTTGTTACACAGGTAGGATTATTTTGTAAGGCAGATGATATTGGGTTTGTCTCATAATCATCAAATAAAAGTGTTATTCTAATATTTCATACTTCATTCACATGGTACGATAGATGTCCGACGTGTCGGATCAGACATGTCAGACCTTAGGTCGGACAGAGACAGGTAATAAAATACCTGTATAGAAACAGCATAGATTTTGTTGGGTTAAAATGCATATTCTGACATATTTAATTGTGTTTATGAACTTTAACTGTTAATAATTAAACTTTTGAAAACCATGATGATGATGCTTTTTGTCTTTGTTCAATGTGGCTAAGTGAATACTTTTGTGGCTAAGAGAAATTACCGGATACTTCATATTAGCCATGTTGACTAATCCAAAAAAATGTCTACTGCCTAACACAGCTTACAAAACGTGATAACTCGGTAGTCCCAAAAATATCACTTTCAGTCCCATCCACTTCAATTGATTTCAAGTCTTGAAGACAATTTGGAGTTTATTGTTGTGAGATTTCATTACACTACTTCATTAAGTGTTGAGTAAAATAATTGAATTGGATCATGATAAAATGTATCTAAAGCTTTGTAATAATGGGTCGTCCATAAAGTCCAATGGAAGCGTTAACCTTATCCAGTGAATAACTTTATCCAGTATTTCAAACAACTGGTCCCAGCATATTACTGTGTCAAACAAAATACTGTCTTTTAATTTACAATTTCTAAGCTTTCCCTTGTCTGTGCTCTTCAAATTAAAAAAAAGTAAGCTGCAATTTGTTTCTATATCTGCTTAATAAGATATCTCACTTTTAACCCTTTGAAAGTTTTAAAAGTATTTTGCAGATTCAAGACAGTAAATGTGTAGCAACACAAGGTTCAATAGATTACAGAGGATCATATTATACAGCTTCGGCAACATTGGGCAATCTAGATATAATTAATAGCTCAGGTACATGTATGTGTAGTTGATATTTGTGCTTCTTTAGATTGATTGTCAGTCACAATATGTGCAATTACAGTTATCGGCCACCACTGTTAAAAAAAAGAAGAGGAGATTTTAGTTAAATTGTACATATGCTTAGGATTGAGGACAATTTTCTGTGATATGTTTTTTTGCTTGTGATTATCAACTTCAGTAGTACAATTAAGCCATGTATTTGTGTATTAGGGCAAAAGAGTAGAACGAAAAACCCAATTGAAATAGATATAGCGTTAACGATAGATAACAAATTCACTTGCATGCAATAAGACAGATAACGTTATTATACATTGTTTAAGAAATGATTCATGGAAGCCAGAATGTGTTTTTAGTTTTAACATGGGTTGGCGGATATTCTGGCTTCCATGAATTATTTCGATTCTGATATCACCCGATATGTCTTAAGAGTACAAATACAAAAGACGATAATTTATATTTACGTTTGCGGACAATGTCGCACACAATTTGTGCTGCCAAATTCGAGCAGACAATAATTCATCAACATGTACATTTACGATGGGAAAGTCAGTCATATGCACCGGCGCATGTGCTAATGAGATTATACCCAATCAATAAATCGCTTGGGCCTAAATTAAAATATTGTTTGTTTGTCGTCAGCATACCGACCCAAAAAAATCTGCGTGACTCGAAAGATTTTATTGCCGTTTTTAAATTATTATTTTTTTATTTCCGAAATTTTCGTTCCGTTCCGTGTTTTAGTAAAGTTCCAGTTTCCGGTATTTTCGGAATTCTCATAGTCTTTCAGAAAAATAAAATAATATCCAAAAAATCTGAGTCGGGGAATGGCAAGCAAACAATTTTTTAATTTAGGCCTTGTTTGTTTACAAAGCAAAATAAGGACGTCATGTTAGAATTATAATTTTTCTATGATATTTTGACTTTTGCTTAATATGCAATTTAGGCCTGTGTTAGCAAAAAATTATTACATGATATTCTTCTATGAAAATACTAGATTAATTTGAAACAAACTTGAATGCATTAGGGTATGCATCCAATTATTCTGCCTACCAAGAAATTGCATGCTTTACAATGAATAGAAAATTGGCATTAAAATACTCAGACGGGGAGTTTCAGATTTTTGTTGTTCAATACCTATATGAATGAAGTGAGTGATTACAGGCTCTCAAGAGCCTCGTTTTTGTTGTTGTTGTTTTTTATCAATTTTACTTTTTGTAATTTTTTGCTAATTACGGAAATAAGGCATATATTAGAAAAACATTATTACAAAATCTACTTCTCTGAAATCACTAGGCCAATTTGAGCCAAACTTGACAGGATTGGTTTGAACTTTATCCAAGATGGCCACCATAACTGAAAATAGCAAATTCTTACATTGACCAATCTCACCTTATTTTAAGGTGGAATCTGTTTAAATTTTAACTAAGAGCATGAATTATGAGCTGGACATTAGTCAAAACCATATGAAATGTACATTTGTCACATTTAGACAAAAGTTTATTCAAATGAACTCTTCAGACTCAGGTGAGAGTCTAGTTTCAGTGGATAATACCAAGATATAAATCATTTTTTTTATTAACAGGTATTTTAGTTACTCAATACTTGCAAAAAGTAACATCACGGTTAACATTAGGTACAGAGTTAGTATGTCAATATGGTCCACAAGTTCCTGGTGGAGAATTTACAGCTTTGTCACTGGCTACTAAACTTACAGGTTAGAATTGTTTTTTGTTATATGTTTATTTTTGCATTACATTTTTGCTAGAAGTCTTGTGTTCATACATATTTATTACCACAGATTACACAGTTGCTATTGGTGAAGCATGTATGTAGGGGCGGATGGCTGGTTTCCTAACGTTATCTTAAGTTTTATTTATCTGATAAAGATGACATTTTGAAAGTAGCTTTAGGATTAGATACAGATTAAGTTTGAATTTGAGACATTTGTAGTTTTAGAATTATACTCTTTAATAATTTAATTTAATTAATCATTTCTATGGATGAAATTCAGTCATACAAGTTTGAACCGATGGTAGAATTTATACCTTTTATTAATTTTTCCAAATAAAATGAGGGAAAAAACTTGTCATACAGTCTGCAAGAATTTCTTGAAAGAGCAAAAAAAAATGGATGGACTGCAAGATTGCCCCCACAAAGTTTGTGAAAAGGTACTCAACAAAACCCTAATAATTTCAAACTCAATTTAGATTAAAAAAATTTTTTTAGAGGCCTTGATTTCTATAAATATTGGCAAATGACACAAACATGATATACATTTGTACTGGTATTTTAGTTTCCCCGAATTTCAAAAAATTGGCATGGATTGCCATGAACCTGAAAATAATCCTTAATATTCCTGATTTAAACATGCTGGAAGATAAATAATATAAAAGGTTGATTTATTTCTGTAAAGGCAAGCAGGAATGTAGCTGCGAAATTGTCCTTATGGACTACTGCAAGCTAAGGTTGCACTTTCAGTGGCCATTGAGGGTGAACAATTAAATGCCTTTAATCATTCCAAATTTTAATTATTTTTGAAAACAAACATCATACCTACAAGATTCCAACTGATCAGGGATAGTTTCCATCATTTTGATTAAAAAAATGTATTTAAAGATAATTCTGTCAAAAAATCTGTATGTATGGGACAACCACTTATGATTATTAATATTTATTCCTCTAAAGACTTTGTCAATTGTTTTATTATATTGTGAAATCAGAAATGATTTACTTTCAACACTATAGAACAACCATTACTTTCTGGTAAGATAACTTTTTTTTTATTATGATTTTCCCACTTTTCAACCTGCCTCAAGATAATTGCAAAACTTATTGATTTTTTCTCTTTAAAAATCACAGAAGCTAAACTATTCTTCATTTAACATATAGTGATTATGAACTTTTACTATTCTTTGAACCATTGAACAAAATTATTAAGATAACTGCTATATAGAATTCACAATAGACTATTTTTAAAATGTTCTATTTTCCATTATCTTGTGCCAAACGTAAGATTTAATTGACCATGTTTAGTAAAATTAAACGAAACAATAACATTCTATTAAAATCTTTCAACTGTTTCAAAGAAATAAGGTGAACCATGATGAAAATTGTAAACTAAAATTAGGATATTATATTAAAGTGCTACATGTTTATATATCAGCAGAAACTAGAGAAAATTCTCTTTAAACTGAAGATGATCTTAACTTTGTTATTCCTGAGAGAAAAAAGTATTATACCTTTAAAAAAGGGGAATATATGAGATGGCCACTCATTACAAGCATTTTTTGGCAAATTTTGGGTATGTATGAGCCTGTATTTCCATATCCGATCATAATACACCAGTTAAAGTTATCTATTGTTTAGACCCCATAATGCACCAAGTTTAAACATATCATTCATTTATATTATATTACAACATAACATTTACTGATCAATTACACAGTATCCTATAAAAAGTGCATAGATAGTTTGCAAAAGTAAAATAAAAAAGACTTTCATAGCAACGGTTTCACAGCTCGCAAGAATAACGAAATGGAAAAATGTGTACAGTTCAAAAAAATGCTTTAAATAATGTTTTATTCTGTAAATAAGAAGGAACACAGAAAAAAATATTGTCAAAATGTGTCCACATTCCAAACTCTTTGCTCTAAAGAAAAAAGTACAAGTTAGCCAATTATTTTTTTTGACAATTTCAATTAAAATCTTAACACTTTAGCACAATGTGTGTCATACTTTAATATTAAAGTCTTCAAATCAGATCCTCAAATTATAAGCTTCATAAAGATGTTATAATTGTGGTATCCTACAGGGTCAAGTTTGATTGAGTAAATTCCTTTTGTACAATATCTTTTATACTCCAAGATTGTTATGATTATTTATGATAAATTCCTTCTTTTTACTTTCGATTATAGTACACAATTAAGGTAGACTATAAACTATCTGAGAAACATTGCTTTTGTTGATCAAATATATAAAGTTCCTTTCATAACTGTTGCATATTAAACATAGGAATCCTCATGTGACGTCACAGCAAATCTCGTTTTCCAGCTGGAAATATGCATGTCGAAGTCACCATGTTTACACATATCGTTATCAGATTCCCTAAGGACAATTACTTACTGTTGAATAGATATACATATTTTATTTATATCATTGATGCTAGTTTCACCGGAAAAAAAAAGGGTTCGAAATTAACAATTGTCTGCTAGTGAGTGGCTAGCAGAAAGATCATTGGACTAACTGTTCCTGTTTTCTGGTTGCTTATCGTTGGACTATTAAAATCTTCACTTTATCGTCTACATCAAAGTGATGATGCATTCTAAAATACGCTTGGAATTGCATGTAAAATAGTCGTGAATTAAAGAATCTTCATGACAAATCACTGAAATGCTTTAGATTACAAATTTTTAACATATTATTTCAAGCATGATGCTGACATCAATGTTTTTTACCGAATTGACAAAATGTGGTGATTGAAAATAATTAACTAATAAATTTCAATTCTTGTTCCATTCCAGATTTTTACAGTTACACATTAGGTGTCATCAATTTAATTTGTAAACTCCATCTGCCTCCGTTCATTTATTAACTAAATAATGATAAGGCAGGGCAGATTTTGATTTGATAAGTTGAACACATCACAAAAAAGTATGAAAATGGTCAATTAAAACATATTGGAGAAAGTTCTGAAAAGGAATTGATTTGGATGAGAATTTACAAATTACCTTCACAAGCCTTGCCCGGTACAGTTTAGCCTTATATATACAGTAAAACCCTGCTTTATTGCCCCTCGACTCACCGCCAAACTCGCGTAGCGCCAAGAATTTCTGCAGTCCCGTTTTCCGTATGTAGTAATAACCCCGTTAAAATGCCAAACTCGCATACCACCATCCGCCACGGTAATTGAAGATCAAACGGTCAATTTACTGTTATTTAAACCTTGATCATAATGCCAATCAATAATGTCACACCTCCGTGATTTTAGAATGCCTGTCAATCAAGGTAAGTAAACAAGCAGTCAAGGCAAATAGATATCTCTGTGAAAACAGTTAATTGTTTTCTTTACAATAAAATTTTACAACCCTGAACTGATTACTTTTCATTCTGAATAAAACTTAATAAATTTGTTTGTGTGTTCTTTCATTTGTGTTGAAAATGTCGACGCCTAAACGTAAAAGAAATTTGCTTGATTTTCGACAGAAAAGAGAAATTGTAGAAATTAAGAATCCATCGATATATTGGCAAATGATGTCTTCCAGTGACCTCGACTTTCTGAACATTAATGAAGAAATAAGTGCAAGCCTTCCTTGTAATGGGTTATAATCCACGTGAACATGTTGTGAATTATTTGATTGTGAATGCATGCGTAAAAACGACAGAAATGTTTATATGTGAATAGATTTTAACAACTTCCGGTTATAGAAATCAAATTTACTTCCAAACCATACACTGACGGTGACACGCTTCTAAGTGTTGTATAAACATTTTTCAATTAACACCCTTGCTTCTATAAACATATTTTATCACCTTTCTTTAAACAATTAATGATCAATTATCCATAAGTTAACTGTACATTTGCCCCGGGGACAGGATTAATCTTGTGACACGACAACGAGTGAGAAAAAAAACTGTATTGTTCTTTTTTTAGTTGTGATAAACAAAAATTGAAAATAAAATGGAGAGTAAATATTTGTAAGACGTAAAAACGAATTTAATATATATTAAAGGAAATTGCTAGTATACGTGCTAACAACGTAATTTCAGTAGATTTTTTTTCTTTTCAAATTCGATAAAATAAATTCTGCTAAATTTACAAATGCCGAAATTTTCTACAACTGTCAAAATGAAACTTATATATTAGAATATATATTAAAATTTAAATTGTAAGTGATAATACTCATTTCCGGTAAACTTGTCAAAATCAAACCGTCAATCATTCCAAATTTAAAATCAAACTGTTGACTTTCGGTTTTCTGTCCTTGCTCAGTTTATCGCCAAGCTCGTTATAATGCCAAAATCTGGCTGGACAGATGGTGGCGGTTTAACGAGGTTATACTGTATATACAGCTGAGCATCCCAAAACTTTTTGAAAGATTTTAATCTTTTTCCTAAGAAACCTGCAATTTTTTTTATACTTCATTTACACTCCAGAAACCACTCATAATGCAGGATTTTGCATCTGATTTTTCAAAATTCTCAGGGAGGATGTCTTTAGACCCACCTACCAAGGTGTGTGACAGGCTAGTCAGAATTCTAGGGGACTAGTCCAAATATTTTTTTAATAGCCCAAGGACTACGATCTCAAATATTTACTTTCTAACCTTGAAAAGTTTTTGATAATTTAGTGTCAGGTGTCCTTTAAAACAAAATGTTAGGCCTATCTGAGTATCTATTGAAACAAAACCTTCTGAGGTGTTCATAATTTGGAGTGAGTGAGTGAGTGATTGTTGTTTAACACCAATTCAGCAAAATTATAATGAATTGGCGTTAAACAACAATCACTCACTCACTCCAATTCAGCAATATTTCTGCTGTATCATGGCGAGAACAAGTTAATTTTCAATGAGATGATGATGAGGTCCACTTTGTACTAGACCAACACGCTGAGTTGGATTTTTATAGTGCTAGTTCACTGAAACAACTGTTCGTGGGTAGACATGTCGTTCCACTCAGACACATTATTCTGATTCCGAGCCAACCAGTCTTTGCTCTTTCTCCTTAATGCTGCGTGCTTAGCGGAGAAGCAACAAATACCTATTTTTTAGTCTGGTTTGACCAGATTGGGGCTGGAACCCACGATCTACCGCACTCGAGGCGAGCATAAACTATGATGTACTAATAGAACTTGATGAGTCACATGGTTTATGCTAACAACAACAAAGTTTGAGCATCTCTTCATACAAGTAATATTTCTCATGAACAATTTCAGGTGATAAATGGACATTATCTGGTAATATAAGTCCGTTAGTTGGCGGTGCTCATTTTTGTTATCATCATAAAGTAGCTGAAGAATTAGAACTAGGAGCAGAAATTGAAACCAGTCTAGCACAAAAAGAAAGTGTTTGTAGGTTGGCATACCAGTTAGAGGTTCCAGAAGTTGCTATTACATTTAGAGGTATGTATGTAGTCTTAGAAATTTGTTAATGAGTTTTAGATGGATAAAATGTTTAGTTTTAATACATAGCTCACATGACCCAAAAGGGTGATGTGAGGTATTGAAGTCTGTTGTCGTCACCATCTTCTGTAAACCTTTGGGTCAGGTGAGCTATTGCCATCACTTGGCCTCCATCGTCGTCGTACGTCGTTAACTTTTTCAAAAATCTTCTCCTCTGAAAGTACTAGACCAATGGAAACCAAACTTGGTCTGAATCATCACTAGGGTGTCTAGTTTCAAAATTGTGTCTGGTGATGCCGTGCACCAACCAACATAGCCACTGTTACTAAAAATAGAACATATGGTAAAATTACAGGTTTTGGGTAATAACTCAAAAACCGTTAATAATATCAAAAATCTGACATGGGGTCAAAATGATCAGCACAGCAAGATCTACCTACCCTGCAATTTTGAAGTAAATCTGATTACCCATCTTAGAGTTATTGCCCTTTTTCATCAATTTTTTTTTTTTTTTTTAATACTTTTCCTCTTATATTTCAAAAACTATAAGAGATAAAGGTTAAGCTTAAATTGCAAAAATGTGCAGCATGTCAAGATCTACCCACCCTGCAATTTTGAAGTAAATCAATTTGGAGTTATTTCCCTTTTTAGCTCATCTGGCCTTTAGGCCATGTGAGCTATTGTCATCACTTTTCGTCCGTCGTCCGTCCGTCAACATTTCACATTTTAATCTTCTCCTCAGAAACCACTGGACCAATTGCAACCAAACTTTGGTGGAATGGTCCTTGGATGGCCCCCTTTCAAAATTGTGTCCGGTGATCCCGACTTCCAACCAAGATGGCTGCCAAACTAAAAATAGAAAAAAAAGGGGATGAAATTTAAGTAGTTTAACAAATTTTCCGGGTTTTTCTGTGAAATTTTTCTTTCAGCCGATATATACCGATTATGCAAATTAAGCATATTTTGATAAAAGATCACATTTAAATCTTCTCCTCTGAAACCGCTGAACCAAATTAAACCAAACCTGGCAGGGATGGTCCCTGGGTGGGTCCCTTTCAAAATTGTGTCCGACAGCCCCGCCTTCCATTCAAGATGGCCACTGTTACTAAAAATAGAAATTTCTTCAAATGACCAAAACTGCTTTATTTTAAGCCAGAATGTGCCCAAATTTGAACTGTATAAGCATAATGATGAGCTTCTTAACATGTATTACAGGATTTTTTATGAACTTTGAACTTTTGCCGATTTTGACCGATTATGCAAATTAGAAAAAAGGGGGAAGGAAATTAAAAAAAAAATCTTCTCCTCGGAAACTACTGAGCCAATCTCAACCAAACTTTGCTGAAATGATTCTTGGATGGCCCCCTTCCAAAATTGTGTCTGTTGATCCCGACTTCCAACCAAGATGGCTGCCAAGCTCAAAATAGAAAAAAGGGGGGATGAAATTTTAATTGTCCATTGCTGCTTTAGTGTAAGTCAAAATGAGCTCAAATTTTAACTGCAGCTACATGGCAAGAAGTAGTTTAGCATATATTCTGGGTTTTTCTGTGAAATTTTTCTTTCAGTCGATATATACCGATTATGCAAATTAAGCATATTTTGATAAAAGATCACATTTAAATCTTCTCCTCTGAAACCGCTGAACCAAATTAAACCAAACCTGGCATGGATGGTCCCTTTCAAAATTGTGTCCGACAGCCCCGCCCTCCATTCAAGATGGCCGCTGTTACTAAAAATAGAAATTTCTTCAAATGGCCAAAACTGCTCTATTTTAAGCCAGAATGTGCCCAAATTTGAACTGTATAAGCATAATGATGAGCTTTTTAACATGTATTACAGGATTTTTTATGAACTTTGAACTTTTGCCGATTTTGACCGATTATGCAAATTAGAAAAAAGGGGGGGGGGGGGGGTGAAATTAAAAAAAAATCTTCTCCTCGGAAACTACTGAGCCAATCTCAACCAAACTTTGCTGAAATGATTCTTGGATGGCCCCTTCCAAAATTGTGTCTGTTGATCCCGACTTCCAACCAAGATGGCCGCCAAGCTCAAAATAGAAAAAAAGGGGGATGAAATTTTAATTGTCCATTGCTGCTTTAGTGTAAGTCAAAATGAGCTCAAATTTTAACTGCAGCTACATGGCAAGGAATAGTTTAACATTTATTCCAGGTTTTTCTGTGAAATTTTTCTTTCAGCCGATATATACCGATTATGCAAATTAAGCATATTTTGATAAAAGATCACATTTAAATCTTCTCCTCTGAAACCGCTGAACCAAATTAAACCAAACCTGGCAGGGATGGTCCCTGGGTGGGTCCCTTTCAAATTATGTCCGACAGCCCGCCCTCCATTCAAGATGGCACTGTTACTAAAAATAGAAATTTCTTCAAATGGCCAAAACTGCTCTATTTTAAGCCAGAATATGCCCAAATTTGAACTGTATAAGCATAATGATGAGCTTCTTAACATGTATTACAGGATTTTTTATGAACTTTGAACTTTTGTCGATTTTGACCGATTATGCAAATTAGAAAAAAGGGGGGATGAAATTTAAAAAAAATCTTCTCCTCGGAAACTACTGAGCCAATCTCAACCAAACTTTGCTGAAATGATTCTTGGATGGCCCCCTTCCAAAATTGTGTCCGGTGATCCCGACTTCCAACCAAGATGGCCGCCAAGCTCAAAATAGAAAAAAGTGGGGATGAAATTTTAATTGTCCATTGTTGCTTTAGTGTAAGTCAAAATGAGCTGAAATTTTAACTGCAGCTACATGGCAAGAAGTAGTTTAGCATATATTCTGGGTTTTTCTGTGAAATTTTTCTTTCAGCCGATATATACCGATTATGCAAATTAAGCATATTTTGATAAAAGATCACATTTAAATCTTCTCCTCTGAAACCGCTGAACCAAATTAAACCAAACCTGGCATGGATGGTCCCTTTCAAAATTGTGTCCGACAGCCCCGCCCTCCATTCAAGATGGCCGCTGTTACTAAAAATAGAAATTTCTTCAAATGGCCAAAACTGCTCTATTTTAAGCCAGAATGTGCCCAAATTTGAACTGTATAAGCATAATGTTGAGCTTTTTAACATGTATTACAGGATTTTTTATGAACTTTGAACTTTTGCCGATTTTGACCGATTATGCAAATTAGAAAAAAGGGGGGGGGGGGGGGGGGGTGGTGAAATTAAAAAAAAATCTTCTCCTCGGAAACTACTGAGCCAATCTCAACCAAACTTTGCTGAAATGATTCTTGGATGGCCCTCTTCCAAAATTGTGTCTGTTGATCCCGACTTCCAACCAAGATGGCCGCCAAGCTCAAAATAGAAAAAAAGGGGGATGAAATTTTAATTGTCCATTGCTGCTTTAGTGTAAGTCAAAATGAGCTCAAATTTTAACTGCAGCTACATGGCAAGGAATAGTTTAACATTTATTCCAGGTTTTTCTGTGAAATTTTTCTTTCAGCCGATATATACCGATTATGCAAATTAAGCATATTTTGATAAAAGATCACATTTAAATCTTCTCCTCTGAAACCGCTGAACCAAATTAAAACAAACCTGGCAGGGATGGTCCCTGGGTGGGTCCCTTTCGAAATTGTGTCCGACAGCCCCGCCCTCCATTCAAGATGGCGGCTGTTACTAAAAATAGAAATTTCTTCAAATGGCCAAAACTGCTATATTTTAAGCCAGAATGTGCCCAAATTTGAACTGTATAAGCATAATGATGAGCTTCTTAACATGTATTACAGGATTTTTATGAACTTTGAACTTTTGCCGATTTTAACCGATTATGCAAATTAGAAAAAAGGGGGGATGAAATTTAAAAAAAATCTTCTCCTCGGAAACTACTGAGCCAATCTCAACCAAACTTTGCTGAAATGATTCTTGGATGGCCCCCTTCCAAAATTGTGTCCGGTGATCCCGACTTCCAACCAAGATGGCCGCCAAGCTCAAAATAGAAAAAAGTGGGGATGAAATTTTAATTGTCCATTGCTGCTTTAGTGTAAGTCAAAATGAGCTGAAATTTTAACTGCAGCTACATGGCAAGAAGTAGTTTAGCATATATTCTGGGTTTTTCTGTGAAATTTTTCTTTCAACCGATATATACCGATTATGCAAATTAAGCATATTTTGATAAAAGATCGCATTTAAATCTTCTCCTCTGAAACCGCTGAACCAAATTAAACCAAACCTGGCAGGGATGGTCCCTGGGTGGTTCCCTTTCAAAATTGTGTCCGACAGCCCCGCCCTCCATTCAAGATGGCTGCTGTTACTAAAAATAGAAATTTCTTCAATTGTCCATTGCTGCTTTAGTATAAGTCAAAATGAGCTCAAATTTGAACTGCAGCTACATGGCAAGGAATAGTTTAGCATATGTTTGGGGTTTTTTTTTGAAATTTTTCTTTCAGCCGATTTATACCGATTATGCAAATTAGGCATATTTTGATAAAAGATCACATTTAAATCTTCTCCTCTGAAACCGCTGAACCAAATTTGTGTCTGGTGGTCCCGCCCTCTGACCAAGATGGCTGCACAGCCGTACTTAGTTTAACATAGGACCCTATGGGAAATTCACATAAAAACCATCTTGTCTGGAACCAGTAGCTCAATTAAAACCAAACTTTGATGGAATAGTCATTGGATGGTCCTCTTCCAAAATTGTGTCCGGCAGTTGCGCTCTCCCGCCAAGACGGCCGCCACAGTGCAGTTGCGTTGTTATTGAAAGCAGCTTTGATCCAGGTGAGCGATTACAGGCTCCTGGGAGCCTCTGGTTTCATCAAATTTTCAAAATTTTAATACTTTTTGTCCTTTATTTCAAAAATTATAAGAGATAGATGTTAAGTTTAAATTGCAAAAATGTGCACCATGTCGAGATCTACCCACCCTGCAATTTTTAAGTAAATCCCAATATCCATTTTGGAGTTGTTGCCCTTTTTTCATCAATTTTTCTAAATTTTAATAGTTTTCGTCCTTTATTTCAAAATCTATAAGAGATAGATGTTAAGTTTAAACATCAAACATGTTCAGTATGTCAAGACCTACTACCTACCCTGCAATTTTGAAGTAAATCTGATTACCCATCTTGGAGTTATTTCTCTTTTTTCATCAAATTTGTAAAATTTTAATACTTTTCATCTTTCTTATATTTCAAAAACTATAAGAGATAAAGGTTAAGTTTAAATGGCAAAAATGTTCAGCAGCATGTAAAGATCTACATACTATGCAATTTTGAAGTAATTCTGATTATCCATTTTGGAGTTATTGCCCTTTTTTCATGAAATTTTCAAAATTTTAATACTTTTCGTCCTTTATTTCAAAAACTATAAGAGATAGATGTTAAGTTTAAATTGCAAAAATGTGCACCATGTCAAGATCTACATACCGTGCAATTTTGAAGTAAATCTGATTACCCATCTTGGAGTTATTGCCCTTTTTTATCAAATTTTTAGAATTTTAATACATTTCGTCTTATATTTCAAAAACTATAAGAGATAAAGGTTAAGTTTAAATTGCAAAAATGTGCACCATGTCGAGATCTACCTACCCTGCAATTTTTAAGTAAATCCCATAACCCATTTTGGAGTTATTGCCCTTTTTTCATCAAATTTGTAAAATTTTAATACTTTTCATCTTATATTTCAAAAACTATAAGAGATAAAGGTTAAGTTTAAATTGCAAAAATGTTCAGCATGTCAAGATCTACATACCGTGCAATTTTGAAGTAAATCTGATTACCCATCTTGGAGTTATTGCCCTTTTTTTATCAAATTTTTAGAATTTTAATACATTTCGTCTTATATTTCAAAAACTATAAGAGATAAAGGTTAAGTTTAAATTGCAAAAATGTGCAGCATGTCAGGATCTACCTACCCCACAATTTTGAAGTAAATCCCATTTCCCATTTTGGAGTTATTGCCCTTTTTTCATCAAAATGTTCTAAATTTTAATACTTTCATCTTATATCTCAAAAATTTCCCACAGTTGAAAATGTGCGACAACTGTGAAGAGTTATTCCTCTTGAAATGCATTTTTTTGTTGACTCACTGCTTTTGGTTACTCAAATAATCAAAGGGAAGCAACTCTATTACAAAATAATGTGAAGTAGCAAAAGCTAAATTTTGAGAATCATTGACATGTTTTTTTTAAAGCAATTTTGATAACTTACCCCTGCCCAAATTTTTTAGGAGAAGGGGTCTGCAATGACGAGGGCTACATTTGTTATTTTTTTTACCGAAGTTATCAAGTTTTATTGACATGTTGTTATTACATGTATACCCAGGTGAGCTATACAGTCTCCTGGGAGCCTCTAGAATCATTTTAAGTTTCTTCTCTGAAACCAATGGGCCAATCGAGACAAGATTTGGTAGCAATGTTCATTGAATGGTCTTTTTTTGTTGTTGAATGGATTGTGTTGAGAGCTTTCAGTAGTATGTTGATGGATTTGCTCAATCTATTTCCAATTTCCGAGATAAACTTGACCGAAAGAGGCCAAAAAATGCAAATGTCCAAAATTTGAAATTTTTTGCTTTTCATCCAATTTCAATGCAGGTTTTTGCGGAGTGTCCATCTTAATGGATTATTGATATTACATAAAAAAATTCCTGTTTAAAGTGTTCCAACAGATTTATTGTAGCTTTTACTGTTCCGGAGCAAGATGGGGCCAAAAAAAAAAATAGGTGTGTTTACGGTCCGCCGACCCTAACCTTTTTTATCGGCAATTATTCCACCCTAATTTTTGCTAACGACCCGACCCTATCAATTTTTACACAGAATTCGGATAACCATTTTTGTTTTATTTATTCAACCGCTAGCTTTTTGTCGAAATTGAGAGCAAAGAAGGTAGAAAAACTGTGTATCTCGTCATAAAACAAATGACGGCTTACCGGAAATTTAAAAATGAAATATCGGATTCCGGAACCGGGCACGACTATTTCCGGTTTTGCCGATAGTTATAAAAAAAAAAAAAAAAATTAATGCCGACCGACCAACCCCTAGATTTTTTGGCCTGGGACTAATATTGAACAACTTTCATTTTTTTTTTTTATTGAAGTCCTACTTTATTGGGTTACAATTGAACATCGGATGCTATGTAAA
Source organism: Bathymodiolus brooksi (assembly GCA_963680875.1). Classification (NCBI taxonomy): domain Eukaryota; kingdom Metazoa; phylum Mollusca; class Bivalvia; order Mytilida; family Modiolidae; genus Bathymodiolus; species Bathymodiolus brooksi. Next base: position 81,584,296 of record OY804578.1, on the reverse strand, counting down.
TAATAAAAATATAATAATTTTTCTTAAAATCTAGACTTCATTGAACATTGAACACAAATTGCATATGAATAATCAGGTGAGCGATACAGGCTCAAGTGGAACTGCATCGGTGGTGTAATGATTAGCATGCTCGCCTCGAGTGCGGTAGATCATGTGTTAAATCCCCGATCTGGTCAAAACAAAGACTATGAAATTGGTATTAGTTGCTTCTCCTCTAAGCATGTAGTATTAAGGAAAAAGAGCAGACTGGTATTGTGTAAGAGTGGTGCGACATGTATATCCGCAGACTGTTGTTTCAGTGAGCTAGCACTAAAAAAATTCAACTAAGCGTGTTGGTCTAGTATAAAGCGGACCTCATCATCATCTCATTCAAAATTAACTTGTTCTCGCCATGATATATATTTTGAAGGTTCATTGCTGATTGAAATGTATTTTTTTTTGTCTTACAGGTAGTGTAGATACAAATTGGGGAATAGAAGCAACAATGGAGAAAAAGTTACAGCCATTTCAATTTACATTTGCCTTGAGTGGTATGGCTAATTTAGCCAGCTTTCAAAAACCACAATACCGATTTGGTATAGGATTAATTATAGGATCCTAATGTAGTTTTACTATTAATTTTTCTATGTGTACAAAGGTGTGTGAGAGTATAGTGATACAGATTGTCTGTGTGATGAATGTATACTGGTATATAATTACATTGTATGTATCTCATATTGTCTGTGTGGTGAATGTATACTAGTATATAATTACATTGTCTGTGTGGTGAATGTATACTAGTATATAATTACATTGTATGTAACTCTTATCACCATTTGTTACTAAAGTACTGCTGAAGATTTCAGATTAGAATTATATGTTGTATATACTTTGCTCCATTGACATCTGATACAACTCCATTTAACCTTTCATCTAAGGTTAACTTTTATATATCATTTTAGCTCACTTGACTCAAAGTCAGGGTGAAGTTTTGCCATCACTTTGTGTCCGTCATCTGTCGATCACTTTTTACATTTTATTCTGACATGATATCCTTCATTTGCTATATAAATAATACTGTGATAAAACTCCCAATATATTTTTAATATGTACATGCGTATTGACGAACAAATTATAAACATCATTACTATTAAGTAAATTCGTGTAATTATTCAGGACCCTGGTGCATACAAGCATATAATTGTTTTTTGACATTTGTAATTTGTCGTAGTCCGGTGACATAGTTTGCAAAGAACGCTGGTGACACTGACACAAGATAGTTACTGATTTATTTTATGATTTACAATCTATCGACTTTGACATTTGTAATTTGTCGTAGTTCGGTGACGTAGTTTACAAGGAACGTTGGTGAACTGACACAAGCTAGTTACTGATTTATTTTACGATTTTGTGAACATTTGACTTGTTTAAGCAGCTAAATTCAAAATGCCATCAAATTGGAAAATATCAGTAATTTAATTGCATCACCGTCTAGTTATCCATGCAGGAAAAACAAATGTAAACATGAAGGTTGGTGGATTTTGTTATTACATGCATTTCTATTACTGACTTCCACTTCAAAATATAAGTTAGATTTTTCCTACTAGAATAGAAATAATTCATGGAAGTCATAGTTTGTATAACATTTTAACATGGGTAACATTATTTTTGTAGCATTTTATCCCTCGCTTTCACTTGGGATAAAATATTTACGAAAAAAATGTTACCCATGTTAAAACTGGATACAAACTATGGCTTCCATAAAGTATTTCTTGATAGTTCTCGTCTATTGGTAGGAATAGTCCTTTGATGGCCTCGAGTTTCAATTGTATCCGATATTTCCGAACTCTTATCTTATATAAAGAAGCTTGGGCTTATGTAGCTGGTTGTAACAAGCATTTGAATAAAATAATATTATAGTGTTTAAAAAAACCATTTTATTTCGAAAAAGAGGTATAGAAGGGCCCAAATTCTGAAATTGTGAAAATTTATAAGATATATAGGATTTTTATTTTTCCTCTTTGAATTGATTATGTTGAGCGCTTTCATATGTATGTCAATGGATTTCCTCTATCTTTTAATGTTTCTGAAATAAGCTCCATCAAAAGGGCACAAAAAATGCCAATGTCCACATTTGAAAGTTTTTATTATTCTGTATTTTGCAAAATGTTCATCTTTAGGTTTATTGATTGGACATTCGAAAAAGTAGTTATTTTATTTCGAAAGCGGCTCAAATCTGAAATTTAGTATGTTTGAAGGTTTTTGGAATTTTTATTTTTCATCCAATTTTGATGACTTTTTTTTTCTTTGAATGGTTTTTGTTGAGAGCTTACAGTCATATGTCAATGAATTGTTTCTAATTTAACAATTTTTAATGGTTTCTGACATAAAGTCCACTGAAAGGGGCAAAAAGTTCCAATTTTCAAAATTTTTACTTTTTTATATTTTTCATTGAATTTTAATGTACATTGTGTAGTTTTTTTTTGTCAAATGTTCATCTTTATGAGTTATTTTTTGCATCAATGAAGAAAATAACCAAGTTTATTTTAGAAAGGCCCAAAATTTATTTTCGAATTGAATTGTTCGGTGCATTTGGTAGTATTGACAGATTTCTCTTCCTCTTACAGTTTCTGTGAAATTAACTCGGCCAAAGAAGGCCAACAAGTGCCAAATGCCAATATTTGAATTTTCTTTTTTTCATTAAATTTTTATTAGTAGGAACCATAAGGGATCAACACCAAAATGATATTTTTTTTTATAATTTTATGTCTTATTTGTATACAGTTATTTCTGTTGAATACTTTGGTAAAATTCATGTGACATGTTCAAACAGATTTATTGTAGCTATTACTATTTTACCATTTACCATTACCATTCATATCGAGATACGTGATGACAAACAGTAGGCCAAAGGCTAAACATTTAAATTTTTATTTTAAGTCATATTTGAATGAGTAAAGAGTAACATAGTACCTAATATGTAAATTTAATAAACATTTTTTCTTAAAATCTAGACTTGATTGAACATAAACCATTGCAAACTTTGTTGGAATAATTAGGTGAGCGATACATGCTCAGGTGAGCCTCTAGTTATGTCTCCCCTTCGAACGAAGGGAGACATATTGTTTTAGTCTGATTTTTTCTTCCGCTTCTTCTCAGCGAAGCTTGTCCAGACCATAACTTTTTTGTCTTTCCAGATAGGCCAATTATATTTGGTATGTGTGTGCATGACCATAAGACGGTGTGTCACATAACCATAATGACCTTCGTGGGACCTTGACCTTTGACCTCAAGGTCAAATAATTGTTTTTTAAATAGTATTTTCTTATCTGGGCCATAACATTTTTGTCTTTCCAGATAGGTCAATGATATTTGGTATGTGGGTGCATGACTATAAGGTGGTGTGTCACGTACCATAATGACCTTCATGGGACTTTGACCTCAAGGTCAAATAATTGTTTTTTGAATAGTATCATTCAACTCATAATGTGTAACTTATTGTTGTACAGATGGCTGCATTAAGGGGAGACATAAGTTTTAGATATCTAAAACAGTTCTTCCTAGTTAGTTTTCTTCTTCAATCAATGCCATGAACACTGCTATATTTGTTGGCAAAAAGAACACACATTTTATTGCAGATTATCAAAATGACGGATTTCAGACTGTTGAGCACCAGTCCCTATTTTCCAAGCATTATTATTTGTCACAATTACAATTTTCTGTAAAATGGTCGTCAATTCAAAACACAGATTCAAGTTTTGCACCTGTGGAGAAAATTGCTTAAAACCCACAAATGACAAATATTCCCTGCAGAAACAGGAAAAATGAAACAAATGAGGTCTTAGTATTTTACTATGTGACGTTGAAAAAGTTCAAAGATCAAAGAAATCACCTTTTTATTTTATTTTTAGTTTTATCCGTTTAATGATTCTGTTAAATATAAAAAGGGTAATATTACCATATTAAAAGTAAGTCAAGTTATGAGTCATGTATAAAAAGGTTTCATGTATGGTAAATATATTGCACATACTTTCTTTATATGGCATGTACAAAATTTGGTGGAAAAATCATGATAATAATTAGACCTCAAATTGTCCCTGGGACTATTGAAAGGTCTTCTTATCTGGATTTTTGTTAATATCTTTTAGAAATCATTCATGTCTTCAGAAATGTGTTATTAATTTTAAGCATGAACTATATAAAGAAAAAGAGGTCACATCCTAGATTTTGACTTTGACATTGTGACCTTGAAAAAGGTTTTAGATCAAGGAACCCATTGGTGAAGATTTCATGACTATATAGCAAGTTCTTATTGAGTTGTAAGTGTTAGCAGCGTATGAAAATCATATGAAGGAAAATAACTCCTATAAATGTCATGTTAGGGTTAACGTAAACATATCTTATTAATTATTTTGACAAAAATTAAATACAATATACATATGATACATAATACAAAGGGGGTTGTCGTTGTTATCGTATAGTATAAGTGCTAGTGTAATGAAAAAGACTGCTTAGCTAGGAATTGGGATAATGTGTCCGAATGCAACAATAAGTTTTCCCGCGAATTGTTCTTTCAGTGAGCTAGCATTATAAAAGTCCAATTAAGCATGTTGGTCTAGTACAAATGGACAAATATGCATCATCATCATCTCATTGAATGGAACTTGTACATGTTCTCGTCATGAGATTAGCTGAATAATTGCTCACTTGGTGTTAAACAACAATCACTCTATCATCCCAGTGCCTACTGAGGACGCCTACAATGATATGAAGCATTATCTATCTCCACATGGAAATTGTGATGTACAACATCTATGCCATAGGATTTGATAAAACACATATTCATCCTAGTTATTCAGCCCTTCTACAGAGAGCATTGACTGCTGACAATTAAAAAAGGCTAAAATGTTCAATGAATTACAGAAGGTTATTGTATGTTTAGTTAAACCGATTGGTCACCTGTATTAAAAAGTCCCCTTTTTCTTGTCCTGTCATAGAAAATTTCATATGAATTGAATATCTTTTAAGAGGGTCACCTGTCTTAAAAGACCACCTTTATAATAGATGTGACATCTTAACACAGGATTGACTGTATTATTGTACATACAGCAGAGTGAAGAGGATGCTAGTATTTTATTAAAGCTTTGTTTACGGTAGAGCCACAACTGTAGTAAAAAGTTTTGATCAGAATAATCACTATGTCAGTATTTAGACTGGATATTTGTCAGATATTTGAACATCATGACTAGAGTAAGACATCTGGAATGAGGAATAATACAAAGTAAACCATTAATCTGGAATAAGGAATAATAAAAAGTAAACCATTTATCTGGAATGAATTTGAATTTTGGTGTTTAATGCCACTTTTAGCAAGATTTCAGCTATATCATGGTGACCAGTTTTAGTGGTGGTGGAAGCCGGAGAGAACCACCGACCCTGGGCAAGCAACTGGTAAGCTTTATCACTTGTGGCTGCGAGTTGAGTGCACCCTTTTTTGTAATTTACAAAGCTGGGCACAAACCCACGCCGTATTGGTGATGGGCTTGTATGAGTTGTTAGATCCAACGACCTAACTCATTGAGCCACCCGCGCCCCCTATCTGGAATGAGAAAAAATACAATGTAAACTGTTTATCTAGAATAAGGAATAATATAAAGTAACTCGTTTATCTGTGATAAGGAGTAATACAAATTAAACCATTAATCTGGAATAAGGAATAATACAAAGTAAATAATTTATCTGGAATAAGGAATATTGGTAATACAAAGTTATTCATGAAGATGGGATGCAATATTACACCAAATGGTCATACTTTTTTTTATTTAAATGTACATTAAAGAGTTAATTTTTACATTTTCTTAGTGTTGCAATTAGCAAAGCATCTTTTTTTTATGTCTTATTGTTGTAGACTTTGAGAAGAAAGTTTAAACAGTGACGGTCAACAATTCTACCAATTTTAACATTTACTTAGTGTTGCAATCAGCAAAGCATCTTTTTAGCTCACCTTGTCAAAGGCAATTTGAGCTTTTGCCAGCACTTGGCGTCCGTTGTCCGTTAACTTTTCACATTTTAATCTTCTCCTCTGAAATCCCTCAACCAAATGAACTGAAACTTGGTAGGAAGCATCTATGGAAGGTCCTCTATATAGATTGCTCATTTCGTCCCGATCCATTAACAAATATGGCCGCCACAGGCAATTCATGTATATGATTGTATGCTTTCTAAAAAAAAAACCTGGTTTTCTGTGGAAAGGGAGATAACTCTAATTTAAATATAGATATTAGTAAAAATACAGTTAGCTATGAATTGAATTACAGATAAATATGCCTCTAAAACCCCTCGGCCAAATGAACTGAAACTTGGTAGGAAGCATCTATGGAAGGCCCTCATTGCTCATTTCGTCCCGATCCGTTAACAAACATGGCCACCATAGACGACTCTTGTTTCTGATAGGCTGATTTTAAAAATTCTTCTCTTCTGTAACCGTTTGGCCAAATGAACCGAAACTTGGTAGGAAGCATCTATGGAAGGTCCTCTATAAAGTTTGCTCATTCCGTCCCGATCCATTAACAAACATGGCCACCACAGGCGATTCTTTTTTTCTGATTGGCTGATTTAAAAAATTCTTCTCCTCTGAAACTGTTTGGCCAAATGTACCGAAATTTGGTAGGAAGCATCTATGGAAAGTCCTCTATAAAGATTGCTCATTCTGTCCCGATCCATTAACAAACATGGCCGCCACAGGCAATTCTTGTTTCTGATTGGCCTATTTTTTTAAATCTTCTCCTCTGAAACTGCGTGGCCAAATGTACCGAAACTTTGTAGGATGCATCAATGGGAGGTCCTCTATAATGATTACTCATTTCGTCCCGATCCATTAACAAACATGGCTGCCACAGGCAATTCTTGTTTCTGATTGGTCGATTTCTAAAAATCTTCTCTGAAACCACTTGGCCAAATCAACCGAAACTTGGTAGGATGCATCTATGGAGGTCCTCTATAAAGATTACTCATTTCGTCCCTATCAATTAACAAATATGGCTGCCACAGGCAAGTCTTGTTTCCTGGTCAATTTCTAAAACAGCTTTTCCTTTGAAGCCACTTGGCCAAATGATATGAAACTTGGTAAGAAGCATCTATGGAAGATCCTCTATAGAGATTACTCATTTCGTTTTGATCCATTTACAAACATGGCTGCCACAGACAATTCCTGTTTTAGATTGGTCAATTTCTAAAAATCTTCTTATCTGAAACTGCTTTGCCAAAATGAGCCGATATTTGGTGGGAAGCACCTATGGAAGATTCTGTATTAAATTTCCTCAAAGCAGAATGAAAGGCGAGTGACACAGGCTCAGCTCACTGAGCCTCTAGTTTCATGTCTTATTGTTGTAGTCTTATGGGAAGAAAGTTTAAACAGTGACGGTCAACAATTCCATAAATTTTTACATTTTCTTAGTGTTGCAATCAGCATTGGCAAAACATCTTTTTTCATGATTTATTATCCCCTCGCCAACGAAGTTGCGAAGGGATATAGTAACGCTACCGTCCGTCCGTCCTTCCATCCTTCCGTAACATCCTTGTGAACACTCTAGAATCAACATCCTTCAATCGATTTTGACCAAACTTGGTACATACTTAGTCCTTAAGAGAATTTGGAACCCTATTGATTTTCAAGGTCAAAGGTCAAGGTCACAGGGTCTAATTTTTACCCTGTAACATCCTTGTGAACACTAGAATCGACATCCTTCAATGGATTTTGACCAAACTTGGTACATACTCAGTCCTTACGAGAATCTGGAACCCTGTTGATTTTCAAGGTCAAAGGTCAAATTTTTAGCCGAGGGGATATGCCACGCTTTGCGTTGCCCTTGTAGACTTGTGAGAAGAAAGTTTAAACAGTGATGGTCAACAATTCCACCAATTTCAACAAAGCAAATAATCACCTCTCACCTCAAACCATACTGCTATCACACTCGGATTACTCTCCACTCGTCACCCGTGGGTCACCTGGGAGAGAAATAATCATAGTCTGTGATCTTTTTAACACAATTTGATAAGTTCTGAGAACTGTCTTTATAGCCTATCAAGTCACAGATTTTAAATGTATCTAAATTAAGAAAGGACTAACTTGCAAATTATGGGAGCCCTCATTTTTCTGCATAGTTTTTCACCTCGAAGAAGTATATGAAGAATATCAAATGATGATTTTGATTGGTAAATAAACTATTAATAGTATTTTCTTTCAGCAAAGCAAGGATATTTCTAACAATTAATGATAATGAATCACTAAAATCAGGAGAAATACCCAAAAGACTGGAAACATGCAAACGTAGCTCCACCATTTAAAAAAGGTGAAAAATATCCCTTGCATGCATCATTTGTAAAATTATGGAGCATATCATGACATGTCTAGAAAACAACAACATTCTTTATGATCTTCAACATGGCTTCAGAGATTCTAGATCATGCGAATCGTAACTATTACAATTTATTCAGAAACTTGCCAAAAATAACAATAAGAACATTCAGACTGATTTGATCATTATGAACTTTGCTAAAGCATTTGATAAGGTACCACACCGTCGCCTTCTTTATAAACTCCAATATTATTGTATACAAGAAAACACCCGGCTACTCTGGATCCAAGCCTTTCTGTCAGACCGCACACACAGTTGTTGTAAATGGAATATCTTCCAATACAGCACCTGTTACATCGGGTGTTCACCAGTGTACCGTATTGGGACCTATCTTATTTCTCATCTATATAAATGACTCCAGAATACCTATCACACAGTAAATTAAAACTTTGCAGACGACAGCATTATTTACAGAGATATTAAAACACAAAATGACCTAGATTCAGCAGCACGATGGGAGGCAGATTGGCATATGGCCTTCCATCCAGATAAATGTACCAAACTCACAGTCCCCCCCAAAAAAACAAACCAATCAAGCATAATTATATTCTCCACAACCACATCCTAGAATCAGTATCATCTGCAAAATACCTTGGCATCACTTTACAATCGAACTTAAAATGGAACCTACATTATGACAACATCATTTCAAATGGAAACAAATCCCTTGGATTCTTGAAACGAAATCTAACAGTTTCAAACACACATTAAATCTAGAGCTTACCAAGCATAAGTAAGACCAAAGCTTCGAGTACAGCTGCAGTGTATGGGATCCACATACCAACGAATATAAAAAGAAAATAGAAATGGTGCAGAGGCGAGCAGCTCGCTACACTATGAACAGTTGGCACAACACTAGTAGTGTCAATACAATGATCCGACACTCTAGGTTGGCCAACACTAGCTGAGCGCCGTCTCAAAACACGACTCGTTATGTTGTACAAAATTACTCATTGGCATTCCATCAGACAACAGGTTATGAAAACACCATTCACAATCCTACCAACACATACAAACATCTAAAGATACATATAAATGGTCATTTTTTCCTCGTACAATTATACAATGGAACATGCTACCGTAACATACAGTTCAATCAACCACAATAGACATATTTAGAGAACAGTTAACAACAACTGTTCTCTATCCACTTCTATAAACCAATGATTTCAATGTACATAGTTTTACCAAACATTTTGTAAGAAAAAAAAATAAAGAAAAAAATAAACAATTTGTAAATAATTCACTGACTCGAAGTGTAATATACAAAAATTTATATATATTTTTTAATCAATTATCACGTATGCTGTTGTTTACCGACGATGCATTCGGTCCAATTTCTGAATTTATTGTGGTCATTTATGATGGTTGTGTTATTCGATCTTTACTCCTTGATTTTATGTTTTATCTATTAGGACAATAAAAAATATTGACCTCCGTGGCCAATTATACAAGCAGTTCGTATTACCAATAATCTGTGAATTTGATGCAATAGTTTTTGATAAAGTTGGTACTCGAGTCGGGTTTGTAATTTTCTCCGGGTACTTCCGTTTCTATAAGCTCATCGTATATGACTAATTCTCACGGAACTGCGACAATTGCAGGAAAAAATTTATCAAGAAAAACGAATTTATAGGTTGTCATCAGGAAAGTGACTACTGACCATTAAAACCTAAAATATTTTCAACGTTTGATGATGTTTTCATAATAATATAAACCGACAAATTTGAAAATAGGCATACACTTATTTATTTGATCTGGTTGTATATAAAATTGAGCATATGTATTTTAAAATGTGACTAGAAGTGACCCTCAATAAAAAAATATATACCAAGATTTCATCACTGAAGCGCTTATTTTATTTCGAAACATTGGTTTCAATGTATTATATATACCATGAGTAGAGCACAGATATGTTAATTTTTAAAATGCTGTTTGTTACCTTTCATTTGCCTTAACGTTACACACTGATGTCATATTAAATAAATAAGTGGCTATAAATACCTTGTAACATTCCTTTATTTACCAGAACAGACACCAACCCGTTAAATTGGAGAACAAAACAATTAACTTATTTATCAATCTTGTCCCGTAAATTCATAGAGTTTATAACTTTGCAAAATGTTATACTATTTCACTGAAAAAAAAAAGTGTTCTTTGAAGAAATGTTTTCTGTTTTACTGCTTAATAATAAACATACAATGTAACAGTCTCTTGGTCCACAGCATTTACAAAATAATGACGGAAATACATATCAAAGTCTTGGAAGAGTTTTAAACGGTAAATATTCACAATACATCCTAGTTTCACGAACACAATACTTTTTAGTACACAATTTAGAAATAATTAAACGGAAAACTGAAGCATATCAATTTCGAACACTTTGATTCCAGGTCAAATAGAGCCTAGATCATCAAGAATGGTCAAAAATACTTGTCCCGTAGATTTGTTAGACTTGTATGCCTCATGAAAACGCCATCACATCATCAGAAACGAACAGCATCCAGCCACCTTTTCTACTAACTATTGGATGCCCGATTTTTACAAGGGATATCTTTGCTCTATATCCATACCCTGTCGTGTTTATTTGGTCATGGGAATATTTAAACCACCTTACAACTCTCAACAATAAAGTCTATATGTAAGGTTGTTTTCTAAAACCGTTCCAATGTAGAAGATTTTACCAAAGGCTGCTAGAACATTATCGCTACATGTAATTTTTGCATTCTCTACAGGCAAAGGAGTAACATTGTTATAAGAAATGTTTGAAGATACCAAAGAGGTAATTATCAGAAACCAAAACAAGGACAATGATCTACAAAACACTACACAGAAAATTAAAGAATGAGCAACACGAATCCCACTAAAATCCGAGGTGAACTCAGGTGCTCCGGAAGGGTAAGCAGTTCCTGTCCCTCTATCGGCACCCGTCGTGTTACTCTTGTAACAAACCCGGTGATAAGTCATGAATGAGGAAAATCGCGGATTGCGATTACGACAAACGGAACATATCCGTGGTCATTTGTGGCAACAATATTCCGTAGCAGTTAACCAGGTCATGGTGGCGACCGTAAAACTTTTGAAGTGATGACTTCAATTTAATCACTGGGAACCCCTGGCTTAGTAGCTTAATATCTTGTTAGCAGCAACACGCTATCAAGGAAGTCATGATAGGAACTACGAGTTCTGAAATATCGGATCAACTAGGAGATAGATACTGAAGTGCTGCTTGAATGTTGCTACATATATAAATGGAAAGTTCACATTGTGAAAATTGAAATCTTCTATCGTAAAATTTTATTTTCGATGTGTGTATCACGCCTAGATTGTTCAGTCTGTTTAACAACTCAACTGTGTGCCACTCGCATGCAGATATTCCATGGAAGCCACCTGCACTATTACAACAAAATATTCCAATTTCTAGAAAACAAATATTAGCCATGTATTTCAACATAATTCTTATATTATAGAATTAATGTATATCGTTTTCGTGCCTTTTGCTTGGACAAGAGCATTGTCACATGTTTGTTTTTGATTCGTTTATAACTCGATGAACTTTTTTTGTATAACCAGCATAAACAATATGGCGACCGCCGACGGGAAACTACGATAAAGTCTCCGATTGAAAGCAAGCTTGAAATCAGTTTAATAATAAAAACAGAAAAGATTCAAATTGAAGAATTATAAGTATTAAACGGTTCTTTTCAGGAGTTCATTGCATGTGTAAACGGTGCCGATGGACTCACAAACTTTACATACACGTCCTTCTGACCTTTATTCAGTTTGCGATTGCATCGGCACCGTTTACACATGCATGAACTCCTGAAAAGAAGCGTTTAATCCTATAAGAATGATCAAATGCTATTATATAAATATAATTCATTGTTAAATAATATATATTAAAGCCATCAAATTCACACAGCTTTCAATACAATTTATACAGAAGTATCAACTACGGGACGAACCCTCTTACTTACGGGACTCTATCAAGCCACTCATTCGCACACAAGCAACAAACATGTGGATCGCTCATTTATATTTTCATGGAAATATGAAATGCGATTGATTTGTTCATATGTGAATGAATTCTACATTTCTTAAAACACAGATGAGTTATTGGCATCAAAGATATGTCTTAATATTTAGTGAATACTGCAAATTTTTTATATTTTGTCTCGTAAATTAGAATTCTTATATTTTTGGTTAGCTTAATAGATGAATTTGAAGTTATTTAAATTGTTACTTAATATCAATGGGTTAAAAAGTACACCTTTGGATCTCTTGTGTGTTATTTTGCATGTTGTGTAACAATACAATTCTGCTTTAGTCTTTAATAACCATATAACTAAAAGTCCCGTTGATTATAAATGTATTTTTCCTAACTATTTCCGTCGATTTACTAAATATATTTTCACCTAAGCGCAATTTTCCCAGATGATGTTGGTGTTTTTCGAAATATTTCATGTTATGACTATTAAATAAGCAAAACAAAGAATCTGTCTTCATCAACCAGGCTCTGACATTTAACAACAAGAGTTTGGACTCGTAGATTTGACAGTTTTGGAGACAACGGAAAATTTGCCAAAAAAAATTGTTTTGGTCTATTGGTAATGGTCGTAATTTTTTTTAAATGAAAGAATCCAGGTCAGTGCTTTTTAAAACGATGTACATTGTCCATTAAAGTGGTAAATATCCTAGTTATTTACATGTATATAGAGCTTATTTTTATTGGCGTGTCTAATTTCTATTCACGTATAGTCATTTCTGGTCTCTAGGAAGTTGGTATTCGTGAGAAAATTGTTATACCATCTAGAAAAAAGAAAAAGTATTGGTACTGACCATGGGATGCCCTTTATTATCGGCGACAGCAATTGTCGCGGTTCCGTGAGAATGGGTCATATAATACATTGTAGGTAAAAAATGAACACACAAATATCAATTTTATACTTGGGATATAAATCTTACGGTGGATGATTAAGGCCATGCGAGAATTTTTTTTTATTTTGTTCCCTCAATATAGTATCTTGTTCCCACAACTTATTATTTTGTTCCCACAAGAAAGATATTTTGTTCCCACAACATATTATCTTGTTCCATCAAAATATTATTTTGTTCCCACAACATATTATCTTGTCCCTCAATATATTATTTTGTTCCCACAACATATCATATTGTTCCCTCAATATATTATTTTGTTCCCACAACATATTATGTTGTTCCCTCAATATATTATTTTGTTCCCGATCCAAGATGACCACCAACGGGGAAAATAGTTTAACATTGGACCTTATGGGAAATACATTCAAAGATCTTCTCCGCAGAAACTACTGGGTCAATTGGAACCAAACTTGATCACAATAGTCCTTGGATGATCCCCTTTCACAATTGGTCTATGTCCAAACCAACATAACTGCTAGGGGGAACCTAAATTGACATTGGACCCTCTGGAGAAACACATTTAAAGATCTTCTCCTCTGAAACCACCTAGCCAACTGGAATCAAACTTGGTCACACTAGTCCTTGCCATGGGTGGTCCCCTTTCAAAATTGTGTTCGGCAAGTCAGGGTCCGATCCAAGATGGCGACAAGCGGTGAACATAGTATACTATAGAGGTCTGCGGGACGGTCTAAGAAACATCGTCCAGGTGAGCGATAAAGGCTCTTGTGAGCCTCTTGTTGTAATTGTAAATATTGAGGCGAGATTTGAAGTGGATTCAAAGGCAAAGGGAACCTGTCGGCAGTGTCAGTTGAATTCTTGTGATTAAAAAAAAAGGCTTATGTTAGTAAAATACACATTTTAGTACACGTTATTTAGTCAATAATTTTTTTTTGTGCTACCCATGTAATCCTTGTCTTAAACGTTTGGCACAACAGAATTCAAAATTGGTGCAGAATATCAATATCAATATACCGAATTTCAAATTAATACATTTTATTGATATATTAATAGAGTATTACTGCTGTTGTTCAAAATTGCAATTGTGATTCACTTAGTGTCGATGAGGCTCCTGACTTTGGAACATCTACACGTATGTGTGGCGGGGTTGAACAAGTGTTGTGAGATCTCAACCCCCCCATCACCATAACCAATGGTAGAACGAACATAAACATATAAGGGACATAGTATAATAATCAGACAGAAAAAGCAACCCTCTCTCTCTCTCTCTCACACACACACACACACATGAATGCTCAATACATTCTGCTTTCTGGTCTCCTTTTGTTTTGTATTTGTCTCATGTCTGTGGTGTGGTGCTTGCATAGGTAAAGACATGAACTCTCACAAGACGTGTTTAACCCAGCCACAAATTTGTGTGCCTGTCCCAAGTCATGAACCTTTGATAGATAACAGATAGATAATAGATAGATAATATGTGGTGGGAACAAAATAATATGTTGTGGGAACAAAATACCGATCTTGTGGGAATAATATAATATGTTGTGGGAACAAAATACCGATCTTGTGGGAATAATATAATATGTTGTGGGAACAAAATATCTTTCTTGTGGGAACAAGATATTATATTGAGAGAACAAGACTGCAATAAAAAAAATTTCTAGCATGGCCTTAATCAGCCACCGTAAAATCTTGCCCTCGGATGTCTCAGATTTTATGATCTTGCACCTCTCCCAGTACCATACCCTATGGGCGAAAGACATTTAAGCGAATTGACAGGACAAAAGAGCGACAATAAGCGGACATAAGAGCCACAACTTGTAACCCATTTGAGCGGAAATTTAATAACCCATTTTAGCGAGAGAGAAAAAAATCTCTTCCGTTAGCCAGACATTAAGTCCGTTGCCCCCTATGCTCATCACGGGGAGGTGGAAATGGGTTTTTGAGTAATATATTGTCTTGTTTTATTTATAAACGTTCACCACTATTTTAAAATAGTCTTAACTTTCGCAAGCCATGACAATGCATCTTGACAAAAGTTAATTGAATGTGTTCGAAAACTTAAATGTTCCCTATGTAGTTCATTAGTATTTCGTATTAAAATATTTCCCTATATATTTCATATAAAACCATATATTTTTTAACATTCTTGTCAAGTCATTTCTTACTCGATTTTCATGAATTGTCAGGAGAATGTTTTGAAAGTAAGTGGTTTTATATGAAATATATGGGAAATATAACTGCGAAAGGAACCGCATCGGTGGCGTAATGGTTAGCGTGCTCGCCTCGAGTGCGGTAGATTGTGGGTTCCAGCCCCGGTCGGGAGATAGAGCAAACACTGGTCGGCTCGGAATCAGAATAATGTGTCCGAGTGGAGAGACATGTCTACCCGCGGACTGTTGTTTCAGTGAGCTAGCACTATAAAAATCCAACTCAGCGTGTTGCTCTAGAACAAAGCGATAATAACTCATTGAAAATTAACTTGTTCTCGTCATGATATAGCTGAAAAATTCACGCTGAAAAT
This sequence comes from Bathymodiolus brooksi, assembly GCA_963680875.1. Classification (NCBI taxonomy): domain Eukaryota; kingdom Metazoa; phylum Mollusca; class Bivalvia; order Mytilida; family Modiolidae; genus Bathymodiolus; species Bathymodiolus brooksi. The sequence continues at coordinate 81,568,480 of OY804578.1, read as the reverse complement.
AAATGGCATTAAACAACAATCACTCACTCTTAGTGCGAAAGACATTTGACCTGTGAAAGTAGGAACATTTGAAATCTGGAAAGTAATTCAAGATCTGTACTCTGACATGTCATCACAAGTGAAATGGAATGGACATACAAGCAAACATTGCAATATAAAGCAAGGAGTAAGGCAAGGTGGAGTCCTTTCTACTCACCTGTATACATTATATATCAATGATCTACCACCAGAGCTGGAAAAAAGAGGATTAGGTCTTACAATTGGACTGGAATACTGCGGCATCCCCTTATGTGCTGATGACATAGTACTTATGTCCACAGATGTTGAAGAGATACAAACTATGCTAGACATGGCTTATAAGTACTCATTCCAGCATAGATACAACATCCATCAACAAAAGAGCGCATTAATTAAAACGGAAAGAAATAAGATGAAAAGTCTGACTGAACCAGTAAAATTAGGTGAAAAGCCATTGCAAATAGTCAATCAAACGGTACATTTAGGAATCATTAGAGCAAATAAGAACGAAACCAACCTAAACATTCAGGAACATATCAGTATTGCACGGAAAACGCTATATTCCCTAATTCCAGTCGGACTGAATGGCAAAAATGGACTCAACCCAGTAACAGCATATAAGACCTACCAAGCATATGTATTACCCAGACTTATGTATGGGCTCGAGGTACTTCCTTTAAATGTATCTCAAATAACGGAACTGAAGCAATTTCACACTAAAACTCTGAGATGCTTCCAATCTCTTCCAGTCCGAACAGAACATCTGCAGTATACCTTCTTCTCGGTGCGCTACCCATAGAAGCAGAGCTACATAAGAGACAACTAAGCCTGCTCTACTCAATATTAGCCTCAAAGCTAAAGAACCTGATGGAAAGACAGCTGACTGTCAATAAAAACAACCCGGAAAGCTTTTTTTTCGAGAATACAAGATATACTGGACTTGTACAACTTACCACCAATTTATGTGCTTGTTGATGCATTACCAACTAAGCTTGCATGGAAACGAGGTATCAATTTGAACATAGCGGAAAAATGGACTAATAAACTGTCAGAAGAAGTTGAAGGAAAAAGTACATTGAAATTGTGTAACAGGGACATATTAAAAATCCACGATGTTCATCCAGTCTGGAGTTCATTGCCAGCAGTTACACGGGAGGTAAAGAAAGCCCAGATTAAGGCCAGGTTGCTCACAGGTACATACCTGCTTCAATCTGATATGCAAAGATTTTCGAAGGAAAAGGATGAACAAAAATGCGAACTATGGCAAATTGAACAGGAAAATATGGAGCACTTTCTATTAAGATGTCCAGCTCTTAATGAGAAAAGGAAAATAACACCATCTAAACTGAAACAAACTTTAATTCAATCAACTGGACAAGACAAATGGACAGAGACTATTGTAGGGAATAAAACATTATTATTACAAACCATTATTGATGTGGCAGATGAATTAAATATCAATCAGGAAACATTTAAGGAGATCGAAATGATCAGCAGGAATCTTTGCTATGATCTCCATGTTCAGAGAACATTATTGTATAGAAGGATTAAACTTGCTGGCTGAATGGCATTAATGACCCTGGGCATGGCCAAGTTAGTAAACAGTAATTTTGTTTTACCTTTTAAAAGTATACTTTTATTGGTTTATTGATAATTAATATCAAACTTAATAAAATAATAATGATACATATTACACTAATAAAGCCAACCCCTTTTAAATATACTAAAAAAGAATATATTTAAGGCACTAAACTATTGTAAGATATATAAATACCGGTATATATTTGAGTTAACAAATGGATAAGATTGATGATTCTTTATTTTAGGATTGTAAATTTTGTAAATATTTTTTATTTTTGCAAATATCTTTTACTTTTTAATACCCAAAGTAATAGTTTTATTCTAATACTAAGAGTAATAGAAAATATTCAGTGGTTCCAATATGTTTTATTATTTTTTATGTTTTAAGTTTTAAATCCTAAAAAACACAATAATTTTACCCGTGTCGGGTGCTCCACAGTGGAGGAAACTACGAAGAGAAGAAGAGAAGAATAGAATTACCATCCATTTTTTTTTTAAATTTCCAGAATATAATGTAAACTTATATGACATTTATTTCTCATAAAGTCATGCGATATTTTTTTTCATTGTTATTGTTGTTACCGGAAAATATTACGTGTCTCCCCGGGATTGTATTATAATTTTGTACCATATTATAATGTCCGGTTGATTTGTTATTGTTTTTGTTTGTACCAATGTACATGTATTAATAGAAGCAATAGCATTCTGACAGGTAATGCAACTCTTACAAAATACTAAAATATAGTTCAATGAGATTTAATAATTGGTTTTTATAACTGAACTTGCGGCTTTCTGTTTCTGTTTCTGCCTGGTAATTAATGGCCACAATCATCTAGCTGATTATAATGTCATGACTTAGGTGCGCACACGGAACCCACCCTCCTCCCCCCCAAAAATGTAAGAATTTAATTCAGCTTTGTCAGTGAGGCTTTGAAGGCCTCGACTGACGGTGCTGTTGCGGTATCAGGACATCTCGGTACTGGACATCTCGGTAGTCGGTACTGGAAATTTCTGTACTGAATAATAAAAATAATTTGATTAAATTTAAAAACTTTTTAAAAACTATTTTTACATGTAGACGTTGTTTATACAAATTTTTATGTGTTTTTTTCATCATCTTTAATTACATGGACATCAAAGAGGCAATTCATTAATATTTGTAAATGACTTTTGTTTTGATAACTAAGTCCCTTTATCAATAAATCACAGATAAACTTAACGGGATGATTATTTTCATTTCTGTTTTGATTACATAAATGTTTGAATTAGATAGCTTTAATTACCAAATTTAATTTCTTTAATCATAGATCAATGCTTTAATCTTTTGTTTGACTTCAAAAGACGATACAAGCTGAATTTTATTTGAGAAATATTTGCCAAGCCGATATATAATGGAGGGTTACCCTAATTTGATATTCAAACTGCAAAATGAACGAGTATCTGTGCATAGATTGTGGCAGCAAAGTCCGTCCCAGACAGGAGGCTTTACAATGTGACCAGTGTTCACAGTGGCAGCACAGATTATGCAACACTGGTAAGACCTTTTTATCTAATTGTATCGCTTTTGTATATTATTTAATCCCCCAAATTATAAACAGAAAATCAAGAAATGTCGTGTCGTATATTGAAAGCACTGTCAATTTCCTCAGTTACTCACACGAACACACATAGCATAATTGGTAACGCCACTACAAAGTATGAAGAATTTGTGTGGGGAAAAGCAATAAATCAGTCCGTTTTAATGAAATGAAAGTACCGGGGCTTTCTTAACAAACACGCTGAATTTCATAAATGGAGGTCAAAATAATGAAAATATGAATAAAAATCAATATACAAAAACAACGATCTCCGGGATCGATCTACACTGGAATTATCAAAAACACATACATGTATCGATCCACTTTTGGGTCATATATTAAAGAACTACTACTACAAAACTATTGACAATTAATAAGTACCAAACAATTGTGGTCAGTACTGAATATTGTCTCATCCAAGTCCCGAACTGTCCAGTACCGAGTACCGAGATGTCCAGGTCAGTACCGAAATGTCCAGTACCGAGTAGTCCAAGTCAGTACCGAAATGTCCAGGTACCGAGATGTCTAGGATTCGCTGTTGCTACCCCAGGAGGGAGGGCGTTCCAGTCCCTGATAGTACGTGGGAAGAACGAATACTTCCTATAGTCGCTGGCTGCTGATGGTATCTGGAAGCTTTTGTCGTGCATGTTTCTCGACAGTCGTTTTGGGTGGTATTAGACGTCCTTCCTTCGGAATAGTTTTTCTGGAACTTAACGGTCTGCAAAGACAGAGTTCTGTACCTAGTAGATGTACAAATGTAGTAGATGAATAGCTACTTTCTCATTGGTGATCTTGTACATCATTGTTAGCCTTGCATCTTTTCTTCTTTGTTCCAAGGATTTCCATTCAAGGTGTTCTAGCATTTGGCTAGCTTGCTTTCGGTGTGCGTGTCCCAACTAAACTGCTAAATTTCGTCCTAATGATTTTTTTGTCAATGTAACTCACTGATAAAATCAAAGGAAGGACTGCATTGCCAACCCTTCCTCTCTTTAAGCCGTTTTATTTTTTTCCTATATCTGTGAAGTAAGTTGTGGTAACACAATTCTGGTGTGTAAACACCAGAAAATGAGAGCACATCTACTATTTCGGGCCAGTCGAAATGCTTCAGGATCTTTCATCGGTACCTGGTGTTCCTCCTGTTGGTTCCATTCTATAAGTCTAATAGTTCTAGGGAATGACGAGTTTTTATATATGTCAGTGCTGATAATAATAGTCTTGAAACACCTATAGCTATTATTATTTGTTTGGTTATTTCGGGCTGGATTTACTGCAATAAAGTCTATATAGTTTTATTCTGGTTCTAATACAGAGATATATTTGTTGGGTTTCATTTGGTGAGTCCAGAGCCATCTTTTCAAAATTTTGATGAGTCCCACCGATATACAATAGAGATCACAAGTTTTAATATTTTGGTGATCATTCCCAAGAAAAAATGGTGAGTCCAGAACTCGTCTAGATGAGTTGTAATCATCCCTGCTACTACGTCTTGTTTTCTATATTAGTAAGATAGTATGGTGGTATGATTGCTCGCACCAATCACCTGGAAGTAATACTTTATAGTTATGGTGTTTGTATATACTCAGGAGATCCTGGGACAAAATGACTAAACCATTATGATATGCATGCTGCTTTGAAAAACCACTGGTTTTTTTTATTCAAGGAAGATAAATCTTAATCTTCGACCTCGGGAAAATAACCCTTTCTCAATTTAATAATAAGAGATTATTACATGACATTTTCCATAGCGGCCTTGATATTACAATTACAATTACAATTAGTTGTAATTGAAAAAATGATCATTACAAATTACATAGCATTACTTTGAAAACATGTAATCATTATAATGTATACCATTACCCCAGGTCTGATTGAAATACATTTGTATGACAATAAAGTAATTTTTGTAGGCATATATTAACACATTCACCTGTATGTCTACTAATTACTACCCCTTTAGATGGCCTCTTAATCCCCTTTCTTAATTATATGTTGTTTTAGTGTAGTAGGCGTTCCGGGAACATACCACCTTTTTTACATTTAAAATTAATATTATTAATATCAACAGTTTATTCATGTCTTCCACAAGTGTCAAACAATAGATTGGCTTGGTGTTTATGCAGTAATTAAAATTGTTTAATTATCAAGGTATAGTGAGACCTGTGAATGATGTAAATAATCTAAAGGTATAAATATTAATATAATAATATGTTTTACATCAGAAAAATTAAATTTAAAAACAAATGTTCTAAAAATATATTTAATAAATAAATCAGTCCTTCATAATAATTGAATGAAAATAATGTCAATATTTTAATTATAATAAAATATATCTACATATTTGGATATAAAATGCAAGTAGATTTAGATGTTTGATACAATTGAATTATATTTTGGAAAAAAAAATCCTTTAGATAAATTGATTTTTATTAAGAACAGCTGATTCAAACATATTTTATTGTCAGATATATACAATAGCATTGAACACAAGTTTTATAACTTATATGAAGTTCTCTCCAGAAGAATAGTTAAGCATGATGTTTTTAATTAATTAATTAAAATAAATAATCCTCATCAACCTTGTATCAGCAGACATCATTTATGGAGATGGCACTTTCTCTTCTTCACCAACTCAATATACTCAACACTACACACTAAACGCAATGGTCGACGATGTCATGTACCCACTCGTCTTTGGACTTACTACCTGGTAAAAGTGAAGAAATATACGACCGTTACTTCAACTTACTCAAGACCACTTGTCAACAACGTCAACTTCAGTTTACACCACAGATATTCTTCACCGACTTCGAGACAGCTACCCGTAATTCCACACAGCGAGCATTCACACACGCCACTCTGAAAAGCTGCTTCTTCCACTATACTCAATGCATCTGGAGAAAGACAGAGAAACTTGGACTCGCCACCACTAACAGAGACAACGACAACCTCCAACTATTCGTAAGACGAGCAGCAGTTCTACCACTGGTATCACCGGAACTATTCGAAGATGTATGGTTCAGTGCACTGGAAGACAGAAGAGATTGCCATCAACACGACAGCTTTTGCAGATTATGTTACAGAGTACTGGGTAGAAGGAAACAACCATCAGCAATGGAACCACTTCGACAACGAGGGTCCACATACCAACAACCACCTAGAGAGATGGCACGGCAAGTTAAAGAAGCACCTCAACCACGCACACCCAACATCTTCTTCTTAATAGATCTTCTCCAGAAAACACAAGATAGCACAGAAGCAAACCAGACCCAGATATCGGCAGGAGGCACCCAACGACCCAAGTTAAAGAAGTACAGAAACATCGACAACAGGCTAACAACACTCAAACACCGATTTTTGCAAGCAGAACTTAATAAATTTCTTAAAAAGAATACGTAGTTAAATATGATGTTACAAATATGTAAAACATGTACAAATATTATACACAAACAAATAAGATTGATATTATTCATGCAAATTAAACTAATGTAATACACAATTAAAATAATAAATTTCTAGGGGTCGTCGTGGCTGTGATCGTATGGTAGTTGGATTTACAACTGCCTATGCAATCAGTGCCTATCACCACTGATGTTGTGAGTTTGAATCCCGTTCAGGACGAGGTGTACAACATTATGTGATAAAGTTTGTCAGTGACTTGCGACAGGTCAATGGTTTTCTCCAGGTCCTCCTGTTTCCTCCACCAATAAAACTGACCACCACGATGTAGCTGAAATATTGTTGAAAGTGGCGTTAAACACCATCAAACAAACAAATATTAATAAATTTCTTGTACTAATTTATTTGCATATTATATTTATTATTTTACTTTTTTATTACATTAGTTTAACTTGAATGAATAATATCTATATAATTTATTTATGTATAATATTTATTTGTGAAATGCTATATATTACTTGGCTTTTTTATATGAATATTACCTTAAATATGTAGTGCATTTAACTTACCTGTATATAGCATATTTAATTCTCTATACCTTTGTATTGCAATGGTTTATTGAGAAAATAAATAAAGATATACTGAAATATTAGTGCTTTTTAATGAAATACAAAAAAATATATGATGTAATAAATATTTTCTTCTTTTTTCAAACATGACTTTTTTTTTATACTGGTTTCACTGTAAGCTTAATTACAGGTAAATCTCTTTAATCCCTTTTTTTCCCACATTTTTCACCTTTCTCTCACAATTTTTTTTCTGTCTGTATACCAAGAAATCAAAAGTGGGAGAAATGTGAACACACCATATCAACTTGGAGTACATTGATATCTCTCCTGATTCAACACTAGTTAAGCAGCACCAAATCTCTTTATATACTGTAGCACCAGTCATGTTTATATTATAATTAACCTATTCAACCTATGCCAAATTTTTTCTTACCTTTTTATACATATATTTTTTTAAATGTGGGCATAGGTTTGAATGATCCAAACTGGGTAGGAATGTTCATTGGATGGTTTTCTAAAAACTTAGTTTTTATTATTGATGAGAAGTACACTTAAGAAACAAGAAGCCCAAAGGTGTGATATATATGGAGCATTGTTTGTTTTTAATCATCTTCTCTGAAACCACAGAGCAAATTTGAATCAAACTTTTTTTGTTGATCAGATAAAAACAAAAGATACAAGAGGCCCAAAGGTGTCAAAAAAGATGATTCTGTTTTTGTATGCAGAGCATGTATTTTTCTACCTATATTGATGATTGAAGCTTTTTTCTTTCATTTCCTTATAAAATATTCTCTTTATTTAGTATTCTTTTAGATTTTTTTTTATGAATATTACTATTTCCAAGATATGAGAGAATCAAAATGAGTTCAACACCCAAAATTTTGTATTTTTATTGCAACTCCAATTTTGATATTTTTTGTCCCTTTAGAATCATTAGAAAATATCCTGTCTGCATTTTAAAACAGTTTTCACCTAGCTCTTGTAGTTTCCGAGGTAAAAGGGGTTAAAGATGATAACTTTTTTATTTGAAGTCCTATTTGTGTGCAATTTTTTCCATTGAATTTCTTTGAAAAAGTCCATTTTGTTGTAGCTTTTGCCATTTTAGAGATATGAGAGAACCAAATAAAAGTCCCTATTTTGGTGGGTTGAAGATTAACATAGTATGTGAGATGAATAACATATTTTTTCTCAAAATATAGACTTGATTAAACATAAACTGTAGGAATTACCATGTGAGCGATATAGCTCAGGTGAACCTCTAGTTAAAGACAAATATTTCTATCGATGATGTTGTATTTTGAAACGATATTTAAGGATTATTTTGAGCCCAAATTTGAATAGATTTAAATGTGTTTTAATACTTTTTGGAGGACGTGATGAATGACCTATAAATACTGAATTTCTGGAGATGATGTTGCTATTTTTAGAATAGGAGATGTCATGGAGCATGGCATTTCACTGCAAGATTTTAAACATCCCATGATATTTCTGACAGAACGTAGAGGAATCATGTACTTTTAGAAACTATATATAGTGTTGGAAAGGTTAAACTTCTTACAAAATTGTCAGGTAGGCTCGAACAAACAGAAATAGAAATTTAGTAGAAAATCTTAAAGAAATTAATTAGTGTGTTTACACCTACATTACTTGATATTGTTATTTCATTTCATCCACATTTGCTTGTGTTATTTTATTATTTTGGGTACATATTCATTTATGTTTTTTCAGGTCATTTCATCCACATTTGCTTGTGTTATTTTATTATTTTGGGTACATGTTCGTTTATGTTTTTTCGTGTTATTTCATCCACACTTGCTCATGCTATTTTATTATTTTGGGTACATGTTCATTTATGTTTTTTCAGGTCATTTCATCCACATTTGCTTGTGTTATTTTATTATTTTGGGTACATATTCATTCATGTTTTTTCAGGTCATTTCATCCACATTTGCTTGTGTTATTTTATTACTTTGGGTACATATTCATTCATGTTTTTTCAGGTTATTTCATCCACACTTGCTTGTGTTATTTTATTATTTTGGGTACATATTTGTTCATGTTTTTTCGTGTTATTTCATCCACACTTGCTTGTGTTATTTTATTATTTTGGGTACATATTCATTCATGTTTTTTCAGGTCATTTCATCCACACTTGCTTGTGCTATTTTATTATTTTGGGTACATATTCATTCATGTTTTTTTAGGTCATTTCATCCACACTTGCTTGTGCTATTTTATTACTTTGGGTACATATTCGTTCATGTTTTTTCAGGTCATTTCATCCACACTTGCTCATGCTATTTTATTACTTTGGGTACATATTTGTTCATGTTTTTTTAGGTCATTTCATCCACACTTGCTTGTGTTATTTTATTACTTTGGGTACATGTTCATTCATGTTTTTTCAGGTCATTTCATCCACATTTGCTTGTGTTATTTTATTATTTTGGGTACATATTCGTTCATGTTTTTTCGTGTTATTTCATCCACACTTGCTTGTGTTATTTTATTACTTTGGGTACATATTCGTTCATGTTTTTTTCAGGTCATTTCATCCACATTTGCTTGTGCTATTTTATTATTTTGGGTACATATTCGTTCATGTTTTTTCGTGTAATTTCATCCACACTTGCTCATGCTATTTTATTACTTTGGGTACATATTCATTCATGTTTTTTCGTGTTATTTCATCCACACTTGCTTGTGTTATTTTATTACTTTGGGTACATATTTGTTCATGTTTTTTTCAGGTCATTTCATCCACATTTGCTTGTGCTATTTTATTATTTTGGGTACATATTCGTTCATGTTTTTTCGTGTAATTTCATCCACACTTGCTCATGCTATTTTATTACTTTGGGTACATATTCGTTCATGTTTTTTCGTGTAATTTCATCCACACTTGCTCATGCTATTTTATTATTTTGGGTACATATTCATTCATGTTTTTTCAGGTATTTCATCCACACTTGCTTGTGTTATTTTATTATTTTGGGTACATATTCGTTCATGTTTTTTCAGGTTATTTCATCCACACTTGCTTGTGTTATTTTATTATTTTGGGTACATATTCGTTCATGTTTTTTCAGGTTATTTCATCCACACTTGCTTGTGTTATTTTATTATTTTGGGTACATATTCGTTCATGTTTTTTCAGGTTATTTCATCCACACTTGCTTGTGTTATTTTATTACTTTGGGTACATATTCATTCATGTTTTTTCGTGTTATTTCATCCACATTTGCTTGTGTTATTTTATTATTTTGGGTACATATTCGTTCATGTTTTTTCGTGTAATTTCATCCACACTTGCTTGTGTTATTTTATTACTTTGGGTACATATTCGTTCATGTTTTTTTCAGGTCATTTCATCCACATTTGCTTGTGCTATTTTATTATTTTGGGTACATATTCGTTCATGTTTTTTCGTGTAATTTCATCCACACTTGCTCATGCTATTTTATTACTTTGGGTACATATTCGTTCATGTTTTTTCGTGTAATTTCATCCACACTTGCTCATGCTATTTTATTATTTTGGGTACATATTCATTCATGTTTTTTCAGGTCATTTCATCCACACTTGCTTGTGTTATTTTATTATTTTGGGTACATATTCGTTCATGTTTTTTCGTGTTATTTCATCCACACTTGCTTGTGTTATTTTATTATTTTGGGTACATATTCGTTCATGTTTTTTCAGGTCATTTCATCCATACCTTGTTCATGGGTTTCCATGGCAAGTATTGTACACATTTCAATGGGCAATGCACCTGGACTGAGTTGCACAAAGCTCAATTAAACCTTAAGTGTAAATTAATTTCATGTACATTTCAACTAAATTTAAGTGTTGATTAAGTTTTAATTGACATTTAAAATTAATTGAAGTTTGTGCAACCTGGTATTTTGTTGTAGCTCATGGTTAAAAACATGATCATTTCATGGTCATATTTCATGAAATTTTCATGGACAAACATGAAATCTTCGTGTCCAGGAAAACAGGGAATATTAGTCAGTTGATTGTAGACTCCGGGGGTTTTTACTCTTAATCCTGTAGTTATACATTTTGATTGGACTTAGCCACAATAAAAACCAATGTTGACACAGGAAATCTTAAATACTGTCTTTATTTGTAAAATAATAATTGTGTGTAATATAGATTTAAGTTATCACAAAATGGATTTTGTAATAAAAGGAATTTTAAAGATTTGTTCAGCTTGTTATAAAAGAATTAAATCTCATTAATTCATCTTTGTATAATTTTTATTAGGAGCAGTGATATACAGAGCTGCAGGCAAAGACCAACTGTTTTGTACAGGTACTGGTAAATAAAATACCTGTAAATCTAATTAGTGTCCATAAATGTCAGTGCTTATAAAAGAAGGTATTTAAAATTATAGTAAATTTAATAGATTTAACGTAAATATATCTTTATTTCTCAATAAACCACTGGGATAAATAGGTATAGAGAATTGTAAGTTGATTATTTTTACAATTTTTGTGTGAAGTAATTATACATTGTAATTAACCAACATGAAAAAATTAGGGAGAAACATGCATCATACCTTGGGAAAAATGGATTTAATTAAATTTAAAAAAGATGAATAAATTATTTAATTTTTTTTTGTTATCGTTTTTAAAAACAATACAAGGTTGATTGACATCTATTCAGGAAATATTTACACAAATAATCTTATTTGTGAAAAAATAGAAAGTAGAATAGTTCAGATAAGTATAATGAAACAGAATTAGTCTATAAAAGAAGCCTTAGGTTGATTGATTGATTGATTATTATATTTCTTGACATTCATGTTACCAGTAGATGTACTTGCTTGAAAACTTTATTTAACACAGGTTTTTAAACTACGATAAATCTACTAGTGCCCTTTAAGACTACATACTGGTAATCACAATGGGTCAGAGGTGTCGTGTAATCACAATGGGTCAGAGGTGTCCTGTAATCACAATGGGTCAGCAGTGTCCTGTAATCACAATGAGTCAGCAGTGTCTTGTAATGACAATGGGTCAGCAGTGTCCTGTAATGACAATGGCTCAGCAGTGTCCTGTAATGACAATGGGTCACAGGTGTCCTGTAATGACAATGGGTCAGCAGTGTCCTGTAATGACAATGGGTCACAGGTGTCCTATGACGGTGGGCCAGCGGTGTCCTGTAATGACAATGGGTCACAGGTGTCCTGTAATCACAATGGGTCAATGATGTCCTGTAATCACAATGGGTCAGAGGTGTCCTGTAATCACAATGGGTCAGCAGTGTCCTGTAATCACAATGGGTCAGAGGTGTCCTGTAATCACAATGGGTCAGAGGTGTCCTGTAATCACAATGGGTCAGCAATGTCCTGTAATCACAATGGGTCAGCAGTGTCCTGTAATCACAATGGGTCACATGTGTCCTGTAATCACAATGGGTCACAGGCATCCTGTTATCACAATGGATCAGAGATGTCCTGTAATCACAATGGGTCAGAGGTGTCCTGTAATCACAATGGGTTACAGGTGTCCTGTAATCGCAATGGGTCAGCAGTGTCCTGTAATGACAATGGGTCACATGTGTCCTATGATGGTGGGCCAGCGGTGTCCTGTAATGACAATGGGTCACAGGTGTCCCGTAATCACAATGGGTCAGCGATGTCCTGTAATCACAATGGGTCAGAGGTGTCCTGTAATCACAATGGGTCAGCAGTGTCCTGTAATCACAATGAGTCAGAGGTGTCCTGTAATCACAATGGGTCAGAGGTGTCCTGTAATCACAATACGTCAGCAATCTCCTGTAATCACAATGTGTCAGCAGTGTCCTGTAATCACAATGGGTCACAGGTGTCCTGTAATCACAATGGGTCAAAGGCATCCTGTTATCACAATGGATCAGAGATGTCCTGTAATCACAATGGGTCAGCGGTGTCCTGTAATCACAATGGGTCACATGTGTCCTGTAATCACAATGGGTCAGAGGCATCCTGTAATCACAATGGGCCAGCTGTGTCCTGTAATCACAATGATCAGCAGTGCCCTGTAATCACAATGGGCCAGCAGTGTCCTGTAATCACAATGGGTCAGAGGCATCCTGTATTCACAATGGGTCAGCGATGTCCTGTAATCACAATGGGTCAGCGATGTCCTGTAATCACAATGGGTCAGCACTGTCCTGTAATCACAATGGGTCAGAGGTGTCCTGTAACCACAATTGCCCCTTAATAACTTGAATGGTCCCTTGCAAAATTGTATTTCTTTTTGGGTAAATGGGAAATCCAAGATGACCACCATCACAAGACAAATTTAACATATGGGAAAATATTTCCAAATTATTCCAATTTGACACTAATGAATCATTTGAAAGCAACTTGGCTGGAATGTGCCTTGGATGGTCACATATAAAATGTATGTTTTTTTTGGTATTGTATGGAAATCCCAGATGGTCATCATCGCAGGACAAATTTAACATAGGACCCTAAGTGCCTTGGATGGTCCTTTACAAAGTATTGGTTTTATGTTAATCAGGTAGGGGCTGCCATAAGTGAGTTTTAATATAAGAGCCTATAGGAAAGTGAAAAAAATGATCTTGCAAAGATACTAGAAAATAATTGAATCGAAACGATACATGTATAGTAACTGGATTTTTTTTTGTGGATCGCAAATCCAAGATGGCTGACATCATTAGACATTTTTTGACAATGGGATATGATTGAAAGGTTTTTTATTCTCAAAAACTACAAACTGGTTTGATCTGAAACCGTCCACGAACTAGGTGAGCAAAACTGCTATTCTCCATTCAAATATAATCCTGTTGACCCAAAAACTCCTAGGATGAAGTCATCGCTAATAAAGTTCTATATATATGGTCGTCATCACTAAATGGTTGACTGTTACAAAATATCCAATTCCTCAAATGGCGATGGGTCTTTTCCCTTTAGGTAGATTTTTTCTTTCATCTATCACCTAGGTTACTTTTCACCCTACTTGACTATGAGTAGCATGACAGGTTTTCTCATAAGAAACATGAACTGCTTAATTACCCTCCGTGAGCATCTTTGTTCACCCCTGGCTTTTGGTGGTGGAATAACATTTTGTTTTTAAATGAAACAAACTTAGAAGTTCCTTATCTCTTTCAGATATTTGATAATTAAAAATGTGTCAACTGTTGATTAACATACATGTACAGAAGTGGGTGTTCTACTGAAAACATGTTTGAAAGTAGCTAAAATTCTTATGGTGGGGCCTCCTTATAGATTACCCATTTTTCAATTGGTATTGAGAAAGCAGTTTGACAAACTGGAAAAGGAATTGATCCAATGTTTGAATACAATTGCCTTTATTTACAGGTGAATCCTATTGTTGGACATTTATACTTTTAAATGTATGACTGGATTTGATTAAAAATCCTGTAAAAAAAATCAGCTCTTCTGGTGTAGGATTTTGATCTTCTTTGATGTTTAAAAAAAGTTTATTCCCAATATGTATAATTTTTTTTTAATGAATTTTACTGCTTAAATGCTTATGACTACACACAAATAAATACAAAGATCAAAGACTTCTTTTAAAAGTTTATATTATTACTCCAGCAAAATGTGCACATGACAAACCCATAATTTTGTTCTGTTCAAGAACAGTTGTTTTGTTGTTTACTATATAATATATCCACTTGTGTGCATGTTGAACACTTTGATTCAAGAATGTTATTGAAAACACAGGTATTTTTTTCTCACCCCTTGGATAAAGTAGTCCGGTAATTTAGGTGAAAAAGATTTTTCTATCTTACCTAGGGTCCTGGGTAAGACAGGCAACACAAACGTTTTCCCACAAGATTGTTTTCCATTGCTGAAGTGAATTGTTGATTTATTGATATGTACATCTGTGTCTTGGCAGTAATTTAAATGTATTTCATAATAAAATACAATGTATTTATGAATACATTATAAATGCTACTACAACAGCGATAAATACCTGTAAAAATGTATTCGACTTTGGTCAAAGGGAGGTAATTTGTTTATTTATGTTAGTTACTAACAAGGGAGAGCACTCTAATATTTACTCAAAGAAAGCAAACAGTATTGACATATAGAAAGGGGTGAGAAAAAGAGTCAAACACTGGGAGAGGTGCAAGATTGTTAAATCTGAGACACCCTTGGGTACGATTTAAATCGTATCTTAATAATAAAAAAATCTAATGAAAATATTTCACTCGGAAACCATTGATCCAAATGAAACCAGATTTTATTGGGATGATCTTTAGGTGTTCCACTTCCAAAAGTATGTCCAACAGCCTGGTCAGTACCTACTTTATAAAAATACCTATTCCAGGTATTCCCACTTACAAATAACAATAGATGTTGTTACAGTTAATTTGTAATTGGAATCTAATTAATTATTACCTATAATATATAATTTACCTGTATTTTATGTCAAATATTACAGAAAAGGGTAGGGTAATGGTGTTTAACACCACTTTCAACAATATTTTAGCTATATCGTGGCGGTTACAGAAAAGACAATACATTATTTGAGTGAAACAAGTGTTGTTAATAGAATAAATAAGATATTGGAATAAAACATTTTTTCATATGTATGTACTATTGTTATAACTCATGCAATTTATTCAATAAATATTGTTTACACTAAATAAAGTATGTAATAAATAGTAAAATTTTCAGTATAAAATATTTGTACCTTTGAACAAAAAAACATGAATCCAGGAGAGCGGAGTGCCTGAAGAAAACCACTGACCTGCCACAAGTCACTGACAAACTATATTACATAAAGTTGCATCACTAAACTTGAGGGAGATGGTCCTGTCAAAATTACAGTAATCAGTCATATATTATCTGCATTTGTGCATAATCCGCATCCCTTTTCGGCTTCTAATATATGGGTGAAAAACCTAGTTGAGGTATAATAACTTTTGATTACTTCGTGAGGACAAAACATGCATTAATAAAACTTAACATTCAGCAAGAAAAAATGTGCTATTAGCCTATACAATGAAAAAATGTTCAGTTATCAGCCGTAGTCTCAGCTGAACTTTTCTGATCGAAATTTATCCGGCGTCCATCTGTTTTCCTTCCGTATTGTAAACTTTTCACATTTTCAACTTCTTCAGAAGCATTGTATGCCAAGTCACCAAATTTACCACAAATGTTCCTGTAGGGACCTGAAGAATTGTTTTATCTCTTTGAAGCGATTAGAAATCCAAGATGGCTGTCGTGGCCTCTGATTGGCTGAAACATTTTCAGCTTCTTCTTTAGAACTACTGCATGTGAAGTCACCAGACTTGCCAGAAATGTTCCTCAAGAAGTGTTGTCGCTTTTTAGAGCGATTCGATATCCAACACGGCTGCCCCGACCTCTGATTGGCTGAGACACCAGGTGATCAGAAATGTTCCTCTAGGGATACTGAAGAAGTGTTCATTCTTTTTGAAGCAGTTTGAAATCCAAATGGCCACTCTGGTTTCTGATTTGACTAGACATTTTTTACTTCTTTTCCCAGAAAAACTGCATCCAGACTCAAGGGATCCTTAATTAGTTCATTCAACCAAAAAATACCATTTCCAATTTTTATTGTATATATTTTGATCCTATTGAGAACATTTTATTTTAACTGAATCATCACATGACCTATTTGTTTGAACAAAGAAAGATAACTCTACTTGATATATTTGACTATTTTTGGAAGACAAAATTTAGTCCTGACTTTTCATTGCTGAAAATAAAGCTATAAAAATATATTTATAATAATTCATATTGTTTCTAATAGATGTGAATTAATTTTAGTTATAAAAATAAAGAAGAAAAAAAGGACATCTTCGACTAAGATATGTTAAAAACAACAATGTCATTAAATAGCCAAAATTATATGAAATAAAATATCATTATATATTTTTTTACATGAAAGCTCGTCTGGCCAAAAAATACAACAAAATTATTTTCTGTGGCACAACAAAGGAGGTCACAGATTATCTGAACTTGTGTGAAAACATCCTGATACACATGTACTGTTTATTCAATTTTGTTTAAATGAAGACTGCCCATTCAAGACCTGAGGACTCAAAAGTTTATTTGTACATATATATGTATATATGTAGGTAATTTTGTTAAAAACATTGATCAGGTATTTCAATGAAGGTTTCATTAAGGCATCATTGTAAAGATTCAAATTTGGTAATTAAGAACACAGAGTGTAGGACTAGAACATCTGTCTAAATGTTGTACATAAGAATACACAGTATTTACTATATTATTATATTTTTCTGTTCTGTCTGACAAGCTGATGCCTAAATAAATGTGTTGAGTTTACTTTATAAATGATTTATGATTGTTTGAAACAATGAATTAGGACATAATATGAAATTAATTAATATGTATTGATAAAATCGATTAAACTACCCAATCAGAAATGATTAATTGATGGACCTCATCATGGTACCGGTATATCAGTATAATAGCAGAGCAAAGTTTATAAGTATATTAAACTAAGTTATATACAATTTTAACCTGTGCACCCCATCTCCCAAATTCAGAGTTTTGCCATTCAGAAATGATTAATTGATGGACCTCATCATGGTATACCGGTATAATAGCAGAGCAAAGTTTATAAGTATATTAAACTAAGCTATATACAATTTTAAGCTGTGCACCCCATCTCCCAAATTCAGAGTTTTGTCACTGTCTACAATATGTGTGCCAATATCTTCATTTGAGAAATGAGCTCTATGACATATAATGAGCTCTATGACATATAATGAGCTCTATGACATAATGAAGCTATGACATATAATGAGCTCTATGACATATAATGAGCTTTATGACATATAATGAGCTCTATGACATATAATGAAGCTATGACATATAATGAGCTCTATGACATATAATGAGCTCTATGACATATAATGAGCTCTATGACATACATTTTTTTTATAATGAAGCTATGACATATAATGAAAACTAGATATTAAATGTCCTATGCAGGTAGAAGAAATCGGTCTACTCTACACCAAGACTCTGCTCTGTAAAAATACATCATCATGGTGTCAAGTTAACATGTATAGCTCATGTGACCCTGTTGAACAAAACTCCTACCTAGATTGGGTTAAGAAGGGTCACAGTAGACCTGCAGATTAAGTCAAGCAACACCAAAATGACTGACAATAACAAACTCCTTTTCTTTATAAATCCTTTGGATTCAATTAGTAAATTTCAATTTCAAATGGATTGTATTTTTTTTTTAACCTGATCAGCTTAAAACAATATAATACAAAGTCTAGTATATTCTTTAATCAATAACTGATTGTTATTCTGTTGTTTTTTTTCTAATGTGATTTATGACTCTTGGGAAAAAGATTTATGATTTATATTATAAATATTAATAATATTTTCTGTAGCCATTTTTTTGCATTGCCTTGAGAATTGTGTTTCTGGTTAACATCATATGACATGATTATATAAGCAGTCCATAGCCATGTTTTCAAACATTGTATGCTGTATACTGTAATACACATCCCAGATGCCCCTAGAGCTGGCATACTTAATCTAATCAGGCCACCTGTTCAGCTTCAAAGGAGGGCAATTAATTCACATTGGAAACATATGCTGTAGAAAAATTAGATTGATAGTACATTTTTATATATTCATAATTATTTGATTAATTTTGACATGGATTTAGATGAAACACTTGTAAAATACAAAGAATTATATGATTTTGGCGTTTTTAGCTCACCTGGCCTTTAGGCCATGTGAGCTATTGCCATCACTTTTCGTCCGTCGTCCGTCCGTCAACATTTCACATTTTAATCTTCTTCTGAGAAACCACTGGGCCAATTGCAACCAAACTTTGGTGGAATGGTCCTTGGATGGCTCCCTTCCAAATTTGTGTCCGGTGATCCTGACTTCCAACCAAGATGGCCACCAAGCTAAAAATAGAAAAAAAGGGTGTTGAAATTTCAATTGTCCATTGCTGCTTTAATATAAGTCAAAGTGAGCTCAAATTTTAACTGCATGGCAAGGAGTAGTTTAACATATATTCCGGGTTTTTCTGTGAAATTTTTCTTTCAGCCGATTTATACCAATTATGCAAATTAGGAATATTTTGATAAAAGATCACATTTAAATCTTCTCCTCAGAAACCGCTGAACCAAATTAAACCAAACCTGGCAGGGATGGTCCCTGGATGGGTTCCTTTCAAAATTGTGTCCAACAGCCCCCCCCCTCCATTCAAGATGGCTGCTGTTACTAAAAATAAAAATTTCTTCAATTGTCCATTGCTGCTTTATTATAAACCAAACTGAGCTCATATTTTAACTGCAGCTACATGGCAATGAGTAGTTTAGCATATATTCTGGGTTTTTCTGTGAAATTTTTCTTTCAGCCGATTTATACCGATCATGCAAATTAGGAATATTTTGATAAAAGATCACATTCAAATCTTCTCCTCAGAAACCGCTGAACCAAATTAAACCAAACCTTGCAGGGATGGTCCCTATATGGGTTCCTTTCAAAATTGTGTCTGACAGCCCCGCCCTCCATTCAAGATGGCTGCTGTTACTAAAAATAGAAATTTCTACTGCATGGCAAGGAGTAGTTTAACATATATTCCGTTTTTAGCTCACCTGGCCTTTAGGCCATATGAGCCATTGCCATCGCTTTTCGTCCGTCGTCCGTTCGTCAACATTTCACATTTTAATCATCTCCTCAGAAACCACTGGGCCAATTGCAACCAAACTTTGGTGGAATGGTCCTTGGGTGGCCCCCCTTCAAAAGTGTGTCTGGTGATCCCAACTTCCAACCAAGATGGCCACCAAGCTAAAAATAGAAAAAGGGGGGATGAAATTAAAAAAAAATCTTCTCCTCTGAAACTACTGAGCCAGTCTCAACCAAACTTTGCTGAAATGATCCTTGGGTGGTCCTCTTCCAAATTTGTGTCTGGCATTTCAGACCTCCGACCAAGATGACCGCCACAGCCGAACTTAATCTAACATAGGACCGTATGGGAAATTCCCATAAAAATCTTCTTGTCTGAAACCATTTGCTCAATAAGAACTAAATTTTGATGAAATAGTCATTGGATGGTTCTCTTCCAAAAATGTTTCTGGCGGTTTGGCCCTCTGACCAAGATGGCTGCACAGCTGAACTTAGTTTAACATAGGACCAAACTTTGATGGAATAGTCATTGGATGGTCCTTTTCCAAAATTGTGTCCGGCAGTCACGCTCTCCCACCAAGATGGCCACCACAGTGCAGTTGCGTTGTTATAAAAAATATTGAAAGCAGCTTTGATCCAGTTGAGCGATTACAGGCTCCTGGGTGCCTCTGGTTATACAAACCCAAACATTTTACAGTTGTATTATGTTATGTCTCTTGTTGTCATCTCTCTGTAGACATAATGGTTTCTTTGGGATGACTAAAGTTCTAATCGACAGATCCTTTTGAATTTTTTGGTCCTTTGCACTGAATAAAGGTTGGTATTGATTTGGGGTATTGTAACTTTGTTTTTTTCCAACAAGAGGCTCTAAGTACAAAAATGAGTGTTTCTGTTATTTGTACAGGGAGTTTATTTTTCATTTGACTTACATGTATGTGTTTTTTAATGAATTCCTTGGAAAAATTCCTTTCAGGAAAATGCATATTGTATATAACTATTACAGTTTTTGACAATTAAAGGTCCCTAAAGGAGGGGGGGATTTCAAATTTGTAACTTTTTTAAATTTTTCATCCAATTTTAATGCAGTTTTTTGTGTGTGCAAAATAATCATATTTATGTGTCATTGAGTGGCCAACATGTTTTTTGCTATTTTATTTCAAAAAGTGGCATAAACTTTAGAAATTTAGCATACCTGGAAGGAATTTAGAATTTTTATCTTTTATCTAATTTTGATGTTTTTTTCTTCTTTGAATTCATTGAGCTGAGAATTTCCAGTAGAATGTTGACGGATTTCCTCTGATTTCTCATGGTTTCTGTGATAAAGTCAACCAAGACGGGCCAATAAGTTTCAAATTCCTAAATTTTAACTTTCATATTTTTCATCCAATTTTAATGCAGTTTTGTGAGCAAAATGAGCATCTTTATGGATTATTGATGGGACCATGAAAAACCTTTTCTCTATCTTTTATATTTTTCAAGATAAAGTCGATGGAACAATCAGATTTGACGAGCTAGTTTTTGACTGTTTCCAAGATTAAAAGGCTAAAAAGGAATCAAAAAGAAAAACGAGACCAATGCCTAAAATACAGTCGGTCAACGGGTCAAGCAATTTACTGTGTCAAGCAAAATACTGTGTCTACACTTGCTTTTAATATACACTTGTTCAACTATCCCTTGTTGACATGCTGCAGTCGTCTCATGTTCCATTTAGCTTAGCCCTTTATTTAAATTCTGTCCAGATATAATTTTATTAAACTTGTGGTAGTATGTTTTGAATATTTGTGTGAATATCCACTCATTTTATGTATAATTTTCAATCAAATATCTTTTTAAAATGTGTGTAACATGTAATGAGAATTATTAGCTCACTGGGCCAGATGCTCAACTGAGACTTTCTGATTGAAAAATGTCTGGTGTTTGACTATAGGTCATATAATTTTCACATTTCCTTTTTCGTTTTCTTCAGAACCATTGCATCTCCAATCACCAAGCATGCCACAAATGTTCCTCTAGGGGTTTTGAAGAAGTGATGTATGTTTTTGGAGTGGTTCAAAATCCATGATGGCCACCTTGTCGTCTCAGATTCGTTGGGACATTATTTTAGTAGGATCAACTTTGTATATATATGTATAGGTAAATATGTTAAAAGCATTGCTGAGACATTTCAGTAAATGTTTTTAATAAAGGCATCGTTGTGAAGATTCCAATTATTCTAATTAAAGAACCATTGTGTTGGACCTTATTTCTCAGGTCGGTGTATTAGCCCATGTGTTCTTGTAGTATACTCTTGTAATTAAAGATTTCTTTACCTAGGAGTATCCAATGATTGATTGTTCATTTCAGGTGATATTTAGAATACTAGAGGGTCATTTTACACTGTTTTTTTTATTGATTGATTGATTTATTATGTTTAATTCCACTTTCTGCAATATTTCAGCTATATCATGGCGACCAGTTTTAGTGGTGGAAGAAGCCGGAGTACCCGGAGAGAACCACCAGCATGGGCAAGCAACTGGTAAGCTTTATCACTTGCGGCTGTGAGTCGAATGCACCCTTTTTAGCTCACCTGGCCATAGGCCATGTGAGCTTTTGTCATGGGTAAGCGTCCGTTGTCCGTCCGTTAGCTTTTCACATTTAAATCTTCTTCTCTGAAACCGCTGAACAGAAATCAGCCAAACTTGCCAGAAATGTTCACTGGATGGTCCTCTACCAGATTTGTGTTTTTGGTGCTGATTTGAAATCCAACATGGCTGCCAGGGTCCATAATGTGTTCTCATTGGCTGAAATTTTAAAAATCTTCTTGTCAGAAACCACTAAGTCAATTGAATTGTGACTTTGCAGGAATGATCATTGGGTGGTCCTGTACTAAAATTGTGAATCGTTTGCCGATCGGAAATTCAAGATGGCCGCCATGACTCGACTTAGTTTAACATTGGACCCTATGGGAATTTCACATTTTCATCTTTTTTTCTGAAACCACAAAACAGATTTGAACCAAACTTGGCAGAAATGTTCATTGGATGGTCATATTTAAGATTTTTGTTTTTGGCGCTGATCGGAAATCCAACATGGCTGCCAGGGCCCATAATGTGTTCTGATTGGTCGAAATTTTAAAAATCTTCTTGTTAGAAACCACTAAGCCAATTGAATTGTGACTTTGCAGGAATGATCATTGGGTGGTCCTGTACTAAACTTGTGAATCGTTTGCCGATCGGAAATTCAAGATGGCCGCCATGACTCGACTTAGTTTAACATTGGACCCTGTGGGAATTTCACATTTCCATCTTTTTTTCTGAAACCACATAACAGATTTGAATCAAACTTGGCAGAAATGTTCATTGGATGGTCATATACAAGATTTTTGTTTTTGGCGCTGATCGGAAATCCAACATGGCTGCCAGGGCCCATAATGTGTTCTGATTGGTTGAAATTTAAAAAATCTTCTTGTTAGAAACCACTAAGCCAATTGAATTGTGACTTTGCAGGAATGATCATTGGGTGGTCCTGTACTAAACTTGTGAATCGTTTGCCGATCGGAAATTCAAGATGGCCGCCATGACTCGACTTAGTTTAACATTGGACCCTATGGGAATTTCACATTTTCATCTTTTTTTCTGAAACCACAAAACAGATTTGAATCAAACTTGGCAGAAATGTTCATTGGATGGTCATATACAAGATTTTTGTTTTTGACGCTGATCGGAAATCCAACATGGCTGCCAGGGTCTATAATGTGTTCTGATTGGTGAAAATTTTAAAAATCTTCTTGTTAGAAACCACTAAGCCAATTGAATTGTGGCTTTGCAGGAATGATCATTGGGTGGTCCTGTACTAAACTTGTGAATCGTTTGCTGATCGGAAATTCAAGATGGCCACCATGACTCGACTTAATTTTAACATAGGACCCTATGGAAAAAATGTTTAAAAGTCTTCTCCTCTGAAACCAGTAAGTCAGTTTAAAGCAAACATGGGATGAATGGTCCTTAGGTGGTCAACTTTCAAAATTATGTCCGGTGACCCCGACCTCCATCCAAGATGGCAACCATCAGCGAACATAGTTTTAACATAGGACCCTATGGGAAATATATTTAAAAATCTTCTTCTCTGAAACCAGTAAGCCAATTTAAAGCAAACATGGCATGGATGGTCCTTAAGTGGTCAATTTTCAAAATTGTGTCCAGTGACCCTGACCTCCATCCAAGATGGCCACCTTCAGCAGACATACTGTAGTTTTAACATAGAACCCTATGGGAAAATTGTTTAAAAGTCTTCTCTTCTGAAACCAGTCAGCCAATTTAAAGCAAACATGGCATGGATGGTCCTTGGGTAGTATACTTTCAAAATTATGTCCGGTGACCACGACCTCCATCCAAGATGGCTGCCATGAGCAGACATAGTTTTAACATAGAACCCTATGGCAGTATGGGATTTGAATAGTAACTTAGATGTATTCAGCATGCAGACATTCTTAAGAGGACTTATTTATGTCAGGTGAGCGATACAGGCTCACCTGAGCCTCTAGTTGTAATTTACAAAGCTGGGCACGAACCCACGCCATATTGGTAATAAGCTTGTATGAGTTGTTAGGTAATTCAACTACCTAACTCATTGAGCCACCCAGCCCCCCTTTATATATGTGTCTATGATAGACTTGATTCAGTTTTAGATGCCAGACAATCCTCTGTTAATTGACTTTCAACAGATAGTGGATATGACCATATATATGTCCAGTTTATAACAGTCACAGTCCCAGCATTCTTTCCTTTTTCATGATTAACCTTTGGATTTTTAACATGAGTAGCAGGACTGAGGTCAAAGGTCATTAAGTGGGTCATTAACAGCTTATCCTACTGGAGCATCTGAGTTCACCCCCACTTCTTTGTGGGGATCATGTTGTTCAATTGTGTTTTTTTCTGTGAAGTGTTTTGTAGATCATTGTTTGTCTATAGTCATTTTTCTTTAGGTCATTACATTGTCTGTCCTCTTTTGATTTACATCTTCTGATTACACCTTCAGTACCTACATGTATGTATGATTGTTTGTCTTTGGTCATTTTTCTTTAGGTCATTACATTGTCTGTTCTCTTTTGATTTACATCTTCTGATTACACCTTCAGTACCTACATGTATGTATGATTGTTTGTCTTTGGTCATTTTTCTTTAGGCCATTACATTGTCTGTTCTCTTTTGATTTACATCTTCTGATTACACCTTCAGTACCTACATGTACATGTATGTATGATTGTTTGTCTTTGGTTATTTTTCTTTAGGCCATTACATTGTCTGTCCTCTTTTGATTTACATCTTCTGATTACACCTTCAGTACCTACATGTATGTATGATTGTTTGTCTATAGTCATTTTTCTTTAGGTCATTACATTGTCTGTTCTCTTTTGATTTACATCTTCTGATTACACCTTCAGTACCTACATGTATGTATGATTGTTTGTCTATAGTCATTTTTCTTTAGGTCATTACATTGTCTGTCCTCTTTTGATTTACATCTTCTGATTACACCTTCAGTACCTACATGTATGTATGATTGTTTGTCTTTGGTCATTTTTCTTTAGGTCATTACATTGTCTGTCCTCTTTTGATTTACATCTTCTGATTACACCTTCAGTACCTACATGTATGTATGATTGTTTGTCTATAGTCATTTTTCTTTAGGTCATTACATTGTCTGTCCTCTTTTGATTTACATCTTCTGATTACACCTTCAGTACCTACATGTATGTATGATTGTTTGTCTTTGGTCATTTTTCTTTAGGTCATTACATTGTCTGTCCTCTTTTGATTTACATCTTCTGATTACACCTTCAGTACCTACATGTACATGTATGTATGATTGTTTGTCTTTGGTCATATTTCTTTAGGCCATTACATTGTCTGTCCTTTTTTGATTTACATCTTCTGATTACACCTTCAGTACCTACATGTATGTATGATTGTTTGTCTATATACATTTTTCTTTAGGTCATTGCATTGTCTGTCCTCTCTTGATTTACATCTTCTGATTACACCTTCAGTACCTACATGTATGTATGATTGTTTGTCTATAGTCATTTTTCGTTAGGTCATTACATTGTCTGTTCTCTTTTGATTTACATCTTCTGATTACACCTTCAGTACCTACATGTATGTATGATTGTTTGTCTATAGTCATTTTTCTTTAGGCCATTACATTGTCTGTCCTCTTTTGATTTACATCTTCTGATTACACCTTCAGTACCTACATGTATGTATGATTGTTTGTCTTTGGTCATTTTTCTTTAGGTCATTACATTGTCTGTCCTCTTTTGATTTACATCTTCTGATTACACCTTCAGTACCTACATGTATGTATGATTGTTTGTCTTTGGTCATTTTTCTTTAGGCCATTACATTGTCTGTCCTCTTTTGATTTACATCTTCTGATTACACCTTCAGTACCTACATGTATGTATGATTGTTTGTCTATAGTCATTTTTCGTTAGGTCATTACATTGTCTGTTCTCTTTTGATTTACATCTTCTGATTACACCTTCAGTACCTACATGTATGTATGATTGTTTGTCTATAGTCATTTTTCTTTAGGCCATTACATTGTCTGTTATCTTTTGATTTACATCTTCTGATTACACCTTCAGTACCTACATGTATGTATGATTGTTTGTCTATAGTCATTTTTCTTTAGGCCATTACATTGTCTGTCCTCTCTTGATTTACATCTTCTGATTACACCTTCAGTACCTACATGTATGTATGATTGTTTGTCTATAGTCATTTTTCTTTAGGCCATTACATTGTCTGTTATCTTTTGATTTACATCTTCTGATTACACCTTCAGTACCTACATGTATGTATGATTGTTTGTCTATAGTCATTTTTCTTTAGGCCATTACATTGTCTGTTCTCTTTTGATTTACATCTTCTGTTTACACCTTCAGTACCTACATGTATGTATGATTGTTTGTCTTTGGTCATTTTTCTTTAGGCCATTACATTGTCTGTCCTCTTTTGATTTACATCTTCTGATTACACCTTCAGTACCTACATGTATGTATGATTGTTTGTCTATAGTCATTTTTCTTTAGGCCATTACATTGTCTGTCCTCTTTTGATTTACATCTTCTGATTACACCTTCAGTACCTACATGTACATGTATGGATGATTGTTTGTCTATAGTCATTTTCTTTAGGCCATTACATTGTCTGTCCTCTTTTGATTTACATCTTCTGATTACACCTTCAGTACCTACATGTATGTATGATTGTTTGTCTTTGGTCATTTTTCTTTAGGCCATTACATTGTCTGTCCTCTTTTGATTTACATCTTCTGATTACACCTTCAGTACCTACATGTATGTATGATTGTTTGTCTATAGTCATTTTTCTTTAGGCCATTACATTGTCTGTCCTCTTTTGATTTACATCTTCTGATTACACCTTCAGTACCTACATGTATGTATGATTGTTTGTCTTTGGTCATTTTTCTTTAGGTCATTACATTGTCTGTCCTCTTTTGATTTACATCTTCTGATTACACCTTCAGTACCTACATGTATGTATGATTGTTTGTCTTTGGTCATTTTTCTTTAGGTCATTACATTGTCTGTCCTCTTTTGATTTACATCTTCTGATTACACCTTCAGTACCTACATGTATGTATGATTGTTTGTCTATAGTCATTTTTCTTTAGGTCATTACATTGTCTGTCCTCTTTTGATTTACATCTTCTGATTACACCTTCAGTACCTACATGTATGTATGATTGTTTGTCTTTGGTCATTTTTCTTTAAGCCATTACATTGTCTGTCCTCTTTTGATTTACATCTTCTGATTACACCTTCAGTACCTACATGTATGTATGATTGTTTGTCTTTGGTCATTTTTCTTTAGGCCATTACATTGTCTGTCCTCTTTTGATTTACATCTTCTGATTACACCTTCAGTACCTACATGTATGTATGATTGTTTGTCTATAGTCATTTTTCTTTAGGTCATTACATTGTCTGTCCTCTTTTGATTTACATCTTCTGATTACACCTTCAGTACCTACATGTATGTATGATTGTTTGTCTATAGTCATTTTTCTTTAAGTCATTACATTGTCTGTCCTCTTTTGATTTACATCTTCTGATTACACCTTCAGTACCTACATGTATGTATGATTGTTTGTCTATAGTCATTTTTCTTTAAGTCATTACATTGTCTGTCCTCTTTTGATTTACATCTTCTGATTACACCTTCAGTACCTACATGTATGTATGATTGTTTGTCTATAGTCATTTTTCTTTAAGTCATTACATTGTCTGTCCTCTTTTGATTTACATCTTCTGATTACACCTTCAGTACCTACATGTATGTATGATTGTTTGTCTTTGGTCATTTTTCTTTAGGTCATTACATTGTCTGTCCTCTTTTGATTTACATCTTCTGATTACACCTTCAGTACCTACATGTACATGTATGTATGATTGTTTGTCTTTGGTCATTTTTCTTTAGGTCATTACATTGTCTGTCCTCTTTTGATTTACATCTTCTGATTACACCTTCAGTACCTACATGTATGTATGATTGTTTGTCTTTGGTCATTTTTCTTTAGGTCATTCATTACATTGTCTGTTCTCTTTTGATTTACATCTTCTGATTACACCTTCAGTACCTACATGTATGTATGATTGTTTGTCTATAGTCATTTTTCTTTAGGCCATTACATTGTCTGTCCTCTTTTGATTTACATCTTCTGATTACACCTTCAGTACCTACATGTATGTATGATTGTTTGTCTTTGGTCATTTTTCTTTAGGCCATTACATTGTCTGTCCTCTTTTGATTTACATCTTCTGATTACACCTTCAGTACCTACATGTATGTATGATTGTTTGTCTTTGGTCATTTTTCTTTAGGTCATTACATTGTCTGTCCTCTTTTGATTTACATCTTCTGATTACACCTTCAGTACCTACATGTATGTATGATTGTTTGTCTTTGGTCATTTTTCTTTAGGTCATTACATTGTCTGTCCTCTTTTGATTTACATCTTCTGATTACACCTTCAGTACCTACATGTATGTATGATTGTTTGTCTTTGGTCATTTTTCTTTAGGCCATTACATTGTCTGTCCTCTTTTGATTTACATCTTCTGATTACACCTTCAGTACCTACATGTATGTATGATTGTTTGTCTATAGTCATTTTTCTTTAGGTCATTACATTGTCTGTCCTCTTTTGATTTACATCTTCTGATTACACCTTCAGTACCTACATGTATGTATGATTGTTTGTCTATAGTCATTTTTCTTTAGGCCATTACATTGTCTGTCCTCTTTTGATTTACATCTTCTGATTACACCTTCAGTACCTACATGTATGTATGATTGTTTGTCTTTGGTCATTTTTCTTTAGGTCATTACATTGTCTGTTCTCTTTTGATTTACATCTTCTGATTACACCTTCAGTACCTACATGTATGTATGATTGTTTGTCTATAGTCATTTTTCTTTAGGCCATTACATTGTCTGTTCTCTTTTGATTTACATCTTCTGATTACACCTTCAGTACCTACATGTATGTATGATTGTTTGTCTTTGGTCATTTTTCTTTAGGTCATTACATTGTCTGTCCTCTTTTGATTTACATCTTCTGATTACACCTTCAGTACCTACATGTATGTATGATTGTTTGTCTTTGGTCATTTTTCTTTAGGCCATTACATTGTCTGTCCTCTTTTGATTTACATCTTCTGATTACACCTTCAGTACCTACATGTATGTATGATTGTTTGTCTATAGTCATTTTTCTTTAGGTCATTACATTGTCTGTTCTCTTTTGATTTACATCTTCTGATTACACCTTCAGTACCTACATGTATGTATGATTGTTTGTCTTTGGTCATTTTTCTTTAGGCCATTACATTGTCTGTCCTCTTTTGATTTACATCTTCTGATTACACCTTCAGTACCTACATGTATGTATGATTGTTTGTCTATAGTCATTTTTCTTTAGGCCATTACATTGTCTGTCCTCTTTTGATTTACATCTTCTGATTACACCTTCAGTACCTACATGTATGTATGATTGTTTGTCTATAGTCATTTTTCTTTAGGCCATTACATTGTCTGTCCTCTTTTGATTTACATCTTCTGATTACACCTTCAGTACCTACATGTATGTATGATTGTTTGTCTTTGGTCATTTTTCTTTAGGTCATTACATTGTCTGTTCTCTTTTGATTTACATCTTCTGTTTACACCTTCAGTACCTACATGTATGTATGATTGTTTGTCTTTGGTCATTTTTCTTTAGGCCATTACATTGTCTGTCCTCTTTTGATTTACATCTTCTGATTACACCTTCAGTACCTACATGTATGTATGATTGTTTGTCTATAGTCATTTTTCTTTAGGTCATTACATTGTCTGTTCTCTTTTGATTTACATCTTCTGATTACACCTTTGGTACCTACATGTATGTATGATTGTTTGTCTTTGGTCATTTTTCTTTAGGCCATTACATTGTCTGTCCTCTTTTGATTTACATCTTCTGATTACACCTTCAGTACCTACATGTATGTATGATTGTTTGTCTATAGTCATTTTTCTTTAGGCCATTACATTGTCTGTCCTCTTTTGATTTACATCTTCTGATTACACCTTCAGTACCTACATGTATGTATGATTGTTTGTCTTTGGTCATTTTTCTTTAGGCCATTACATTGTCTGTTATCTTTTGATTTACATCTTCTGATTACACCTTCAGTACCTACATGTATGTATGATTGTTTGTCTATAGTCATTTTTCTTTAGGCCATTACATTGTCTGTTCTCTTTTGATTTACATCTTCTGTTTACACCTTCAGTACCTACATGTATGTATGATTGTTTGTCTTAGGTCATTTTTCTTTAGGCCATTACATTGTCTATCCTCTTTTGATTTACATCTTCTGATTACACCTTCAGTACCTACATGTATGTATGATTGTTTGTCTTTGGTCATTTTTCTTTAGGTCATTACATTGTCTGTCCTCTTTTGATTTACATCTTCTGATTACACCTTCAGTACCTACATGTATGTATGATTGTTTGTCTTTGGTCATTTTTCTTTAGGTCATTACATTGTCTGTCCTCTTTTGATTTACATCTTCTGATTACACCTTCAGTACCTACATGTATGTATGATTGTTTGTCTATAGTCATTTTTCTTTAGGCCATTACATTGTCTGTTCTCTTTTGATTTACATCTTCTGATTACACCTTCAGTACCTACATGTATGTATGATTGTTTGTCTTTGGTCATTTTTCTTTAGGTCATTACATTGTCTGTCCTCATTTGATTTACATCTTCTGATTACACCTTCAGTACCTACATGTATGTATGATTGTTTGTCTATAGTCATTTTTATTTAGGCCATTACATTGTCTGTCCTCTTTTGATTTACATCTTCTGATTACACCTTTGAAACCTACATGTACATGTATGTATGATTGTTTGTCTTTGGTCATATTTCTTTAGGCCATTACATTGTCTGTCCTTTTTTGATTTACATCTTCTGATTACACCTTCAGTACCTACATGTACATGTATGTATGATTGTTTGTCTTTGGTTATTTTTCTTTAGGCCATTACATTGTTTGTCCTCTTTTGATTTACATCTTCTGATTACACCTTCAGTACCTACATGTATGTATGATTGTTTGTCTATATTCATTTTTCTTTAGGTCATTACATTGTCTGTCCTCTCTTGATTTACATCTTCTGATTACACCTTCAGTACCTACATGTATGTATGATTGTTTGTCTATAGTCATTTTTCTTTAGGTCATTACATTGTCTGTTCTCTTTTGATTTACATCTTCTGATTACACCTTCAGTACCTACATGTATGTATGATTGTTTGTCTTTGGTCATTTTTCTTTAGGTCATTACATTGTCTGTCCTCTTTTGATTTACATCTTCTGATTACACCTTCAGTACCTACATGTATGTATGATTGTTTGTCTTTGGTCATTTTTCTTTAGGTCATTACATTGTCTGTTCTCTTTTGATTTACATCTTCTGATTACACCTTTGGTACCTACATGTACATGTATGTATGCTTGTTTGTCTTTGGTCATTTTTCTTTAGGTCATTACATTGTCTGTTCTCTTTTGATTTACATCTTCTGATTACACCTTCAGTACCTACATGTATGTATGATTGTTTGTCTTTGGTCATTTTTCTTTAGGCCATTACATTGTCTGTCCTCTTTTGATTTACATCTTCTGATTACACCTTCAGTACCTACATGTATGTATGATTGTTTGTCTTTGGTCATTTTTCTTTAGGTCATTACATTGTCTGTCCTCTTTTGATTTACATCTTCTGATTACACCTTCAGTACCTACATGTATGTATGATTGTTTGTCTTTGGTCATTTTTCTTTAGGTCATTACATTGTCTGTCCTCTTTTGATTTACATCTTCTGATTACACCTTCAGTACCTACATGTATGTATGATTGTTTGTCTTTGGTCATTTTTCTTTAGGCCATTACATTGTCTGTCCTCTTTTGATTTACATCTTCTGATTACACCTTCAGTACCTACATGTATGTATGATTGTTTGTCTATAGTCATTTTTCTTTAGGTCATTACATTGTCTGTTCTCTTTTGATTTACATCTTCTGATTACACCTTCAGTACCTACATGTATGTATGATTGTTTGTCTTTGGTCATTTTTCTTTAGGCCATTACATTGTCTGTCCTCTTTTGATTTACATCTTCTGATTACACCTTCAGTACCTACATGTATGTATGATTGTTTGTCTATAGTCATTTTTCTTTAGGCCATTACATTGTCTGTCCTCTTTTGATTTACATCTTCTGATTACACCTTCAGTACCTACATGTATGTATGATTGTTTGTCTATAGTCATTTTTCTTTAGGCCATTACATTGTCTGTCCTCTTTTGATTTACATCTTCTGATTACACCTTCAGTACCTACATGTATGTATGATTGTTTGTCTTTGGTCATTTTTCTTTAGGTCATTACATTGTCTGTTCTCTTTTGATTTACATCTTCTGTTTACACCTTCAGTACCTACATGTATGTATGATTGTTTGTCTTTGGTCATTTTTCTTTAGGCCATTACATTGTCTGTCCTCTTTTGATTTACATCTTCTGATTACACCTTCAGTACCTACATGTATGTATGATTGTTTGTCTATAGTCATTTTTCTTTAGGTCATTACATTGTCTGTTCTCTTTTGATTTACATCTTCTGATTACACCTTTGGTACCTACATGTATGTATGATTGTTTGTCTTTGGTCATTTTTCTTTAGGCCATTACATTGTCTGTCCTCTTTTGATTTACATCTTCTGATTACACCTTCAGTACCTACATGTATGTATGATTGTTTGTCTATAGTCATTTTTCTTTAGGCCATTACATTGTCTGTCCTCTTTTGATTTACATCTTCTGATTACACCTTCAGTACCTACATGTATGTATGATTGTTTGTCTTTGGTCATTTTTCTTTAGGCCATTACATTGTCTGTTATCTTTTGATTTACATCTTCTGATTACACCTTCAGTACCTACATGTATGTATGATTGTTTGTCTATAGTCATTTTTCTTTAGGCCATTACATTGTCTGTTCTCTTTTGATTTACATCTTCTGTTTACACCTTCAGTACCTACATGTATGTATGATTGTTTGTCTTAGGTCATTTTTCTTTAGGCCATTACATTGTCTATCCTCTTTTGATTTACATCTTCTGATTACACCTTCAGTACCTACATGTATGTATGATTGTTTGTCTTTGGTCATTTTTCTTTAGGTCATTACATTGTCTGTCCTCTTTTGATTTACATCTTCTGATTACACCTTCAGTACCTACATGTATGTATGATTGTTTGTCTTTGGTCATTTTTCTTTAGGTCATTACATTGTCTGTCCTCTTTTGATTTACATCTTCTGATTACACCTTCAGTACCTACATGTATGTATGATTGTTTGTCTATAGTCATTTTTCTTTAGGCCATTACATTGTCTGTTCTCTTTTGATTTACATCTTCTGATTACACCTTCAGTACCTACATGTATGTATGATTGTTTGTCTTTGGTCATTTTTCTTTAGGTCATTACATTGTCTGTCCTCATTTGATTTACATCTTCTGATTACACCTTCAGTACCTACATGTATGTATGATTGTTTGTCTATAGTCATTTTTATTTAGGCCATTACATTGTCTGTCCTCTTTTGATTTACATCTTCTGATTACACCTTTGAAACCTACATGTACATGTATGTATGATTGTTTGTCTTTGGTCATATTTCTTTAGGCCATTACATTGTCTGTCCTTTTTTGATTTACATCTTCTGATTACACCTTCAGTACCTACATGTACATG
Organism: Bathymodiolus brooksi; assembly: GCA_963680875.1. Taxonomy (NCBI): domain Eukaryota; kingdom Metazoa; phylum Mollusca; class Bivalvia; order Mytilida; family Modiolidae; genus Bathymodiolus; species Bathymodiolus brooksi. Next base: position 81,534,313 of record OY804578.1, on the reverse strand, counting down.
TATGTATGATTGTTTGTCTTTGGTTATTTTTCTTTAGGCCATTACATTGTTTGTCCTCTTTTGATTTACATCTTCTGATTACACCTTCAGTACCTACATGTATGTATGATTGTTTGTCTATATTCATTTTTCTTTAGGTCATTACATTGTCTGTCCTCTCTTGATTTACATCTTCTGATTACACCTTCAGTACCTACATGTATGTATGATTGTTTGTCTATAGTCATTTTTCTTTAGGTCATTACATTGTCTGTTCTCTTTTGATTTACATCTTCTGATTACACCTTCAGTACCTACATGTATGTATGATTGTTTGTCTTTGGTCATTTTTCTTTAGGTCATTACATTGTCTGTCCTCTTTTGATTTACATCTTCTGATTACACCTTCAGTACCTACATGTATGTATGATTGTTTGTCTTTGGTCATTTTTCTTTAGGTCATTACATTGTCTGTTCTCTTTTGATTTACATCTTCTGATTACACCTTTGGTACCTACATGTACATGTATGTATGCTTGTTTGTCTTTGGTCATTTTTCTTTAGGTCATTACATTGTCTGTTCTCTTTTGATTTACATCTTCTGATTACACCTTCAGTACCTACATGTATGTATGATTGTTTGTCTTTGGTCATTTTTCTTTAGGCCATTACATTGTCTGTCCTCTTTTGATTTACATCTTCTGATTACACCTTCAGTACCTACATGTATGTATGATTGTTTGTCTTTGGTCATTTTTCTTTAGGTCATTACATTGTCTGTCCTCTTTTGATTTACATCTTCTGATTACACCTTCAGTACCTACATGTATGTATGATTGTTTGTCTTTGGTCATTTTTCTTTAGGTCATTACATTGTCTGTCCTCTTTTGATTTACATCTTCTGATTACACCTTCAGTACCTACATGTATGTATGATTGTTTGTCTTTGGTCATTTTTCTTTAGGCCATTACATTGTCTGTCCTCTTTTGATTTACATCTTCTGATTACACCTTCAGTACCTACATGTATGTATGATTGTTTGTCTATAGTCATTTTTCTTTAGGTCATTACATTGTCTGTCCTCTTTTGATTTACATCTTCTGATTACACCTTCAGTACCTACATGTATGTATGATTGTTTGTCTATAGTCATTTTTCTTTAGGCCATTACATTGTCTGTCCTCTTTTGATTTACATCTTCTGATTACACCTTCAGTACCTACATGTATGTATGATTGTTTGTCTTTGGTCATTTTTCTTTAGGTCATTACATTGTCTGTTCTCTTTTGATTTACATCTTCTGATTACACCTTCAGTACCTACATGTATGTATGATTGTTTGTCTATAGTCATTTTTCTTTAGGCCATTACATTGTCTGTTCTCTTTTGATTTACATCTTCTGATTACACCTTCAGTACCTACATGTATGTATGATTGTTTGTCTTTGGTCATTTTTCTTTAGGTCATTACATTGTCTGTCCTCTTTTGATTTACATCTTCTGATTACACCTTCAGTACCTACATGTATGTATGATTGTTTGTCTTTGGTCATTTTTCTTTAGGCCATTACATTGTCTGTCCTCTTTTGATTTACATCTTCTGATTACACCTTCAGTACCTACATGTATGTATGATTGTTTGTCTATAGTCATTTTTCTTTAGGTCATTACATTGTCTGTTCTCTTTTGATTTATATCTTCTGATTACACCTTCAGTACCTACATGTATGTATGATTGTTTGTCTTTGGTCATTTTTCTTTAGGCCATTACATTGTCTGTCCTCTTTTGATTTACATCTTCTGATTACACCTTCAGTACCTACATGTATGTATGATTGTTTGTCTATAGTCATTTTTCTTTAGGCCATTACATTGTCTGTCCTCTTTTGATTTACATCTTCTGATTACACCTTCAGTACCTACATGTATGTATGATTGTTTGTCTATAGTCATTTTTCTTTAGGCCATTACATTGTCTGTCCTCTTTTGATTTACATCTTCTGATTACACCTTCAGTACCTACATGTATGTATGATTGTTTGTCTTTGGTCATTTTTCTTTAGGTCATTACATTGTCTGTTCTCTTTTGATTTACATCTTCTGTTTACACCTTCAGTACCTACATGTATGTATGATTGTTTGTCTTTGGTCATTTTTCTTTAGGCCATTACATTGTCTGTCCTCTTTTGATTTACATCTTCTGATTACACCTTCAGTACCTACATGTATGTATGATTGTTTGTCTATAGTCATTTTTCTTTAGGTCATTACATTGTCTGTTCTCTTTTGATTTACATCTTCTGATTACACCTTTGGTACCTACATGTATGTATGATTGTTTGTCTTTGGTCATTTTTCTTTAGGCCATTACATTGTCTGTCCTCTTTTGATTTACATCTTCTGATTACACCTTCAGTACCTACATGTATGTATGATTGTTTGTCTATAGTCATTTTTCTTTAGGCCATTACATTGTCTGTCCTCTTTTGATTTACATCTTCTGATTACACCTTCAGTACCTACATGTATGTATGATTGTTTGTCTTTGGTCATTTTTCTTTAGGCCATTACATTGTCTGTTATCTTTTGATTTACATCTTCTGATTACACCTTCAGTACCTACATGTATGTATGATTGTTTGTCTATAGTCATTTTTCTTTAGGCCATTACATTGTCTGTTCTCTTTTGATTTACATCTTCTGTTTACACCTTCAGTACCTACATGTATGTATGATTGTTTGTCTTAGGTCATTTTTCTTTAGGCCATTACATTGTCTATCCTCTTTTGATTTACATCTTCTGATTACACCTTCAGTACCTACATGTATGTATGATTGTTTGTCTTTGGTCATTTTTCTTTAGGTCATTACATTGTCTGTCCTCTTTTGATTTACATCTTCTGATTACACCTTCAGTACCTACATGTATGTATGATTGTTTGTCTTTGGTCATTTTTCTTTAGGTCATTACATTGTCTGTCCTCTTTTGATTTACATCTTCTGATTACACCTTCAGTACCTACATGTATGTATGATTGTTTGTCTATAGTCATTTTTCTTTAGGCCATTACATTGTCTGTTCTCTTTTGATTTACATCTTCTGATTACACCTTCAGTACCTACATGTATGTATGATTGTTTGTCTTTGGTCATTTTTCTTTAGGTCATTACATTGTCTGTCCTCATTTGATTTACATCTTCTGATTACACCTTCAGTACCTACATGTATGTATGATTGTTTGTCTATAGTCATTTTTATTTAGGCCATTACATTGTCTGTCCTCTTTTGATTTACATCTTCTGATTACACCTTTGAAACCTACATGTACATGTATGTATGATTGTTTGTCTTTGGTCATATTTCTTTAGGCCATTACATTGTCTGTCCTTTTTTGATTTACATCTTCTGATTACACCTTCAGTACCTACATGTACATGTATGTATGATTGTTTGTCTTTGGTTATTTTTCTTTAGGTCATTACATTGTCTGTCCTCTCTTGATTTACATCTTCTGATTACACCTTCAGTACCTACATGTATGTATGATTGTTTGTCTATAGTCATTTTTCTTTAGGTCATTACATTGTCTGTTCTCTTTTGATTTACATCTTCTGATTACACCTTCAGTACCTACATGTACATGTATGTATGATTGTTTGTCTTTGGTCATTTTTCTTTAGGTCATTACATTGTCTGTCCTCTTTTGATTTACATCTTCTGATTACACCTTCAGTACCTACATGTATGTATGATTGTTTGTCTTTGGTCATTTTTCTTTAGGCCATTACATTGTCTGTCCTCTTTTGATTTACATCTTCTGATTACACCTTCAGTACCTACATGTATGTATGATTGTTTGTCTATAGTCATTTTTCTTTAGGCCATTACATTGTCTGTTCTCTTTTGATTTACATCTTCTGTTTACACCTTCAGTACCTACATGTATGTATGATTGTTTGTCTTTGGTCATTTTTCTTTAGGCCATTACATTGTCTGTCCTCTTTTGATTTACATCTTCTGATTACACCTTCAGTACCTACATGTATGTATGATTGTTTGTCTTTGGTCATTTTTCTTTAGGTCATTACATTGTCTGTCCTCTTTTGATTTACATCTTCTGATTACACCTTCAGTACCTACATGTATGTATGATTGTTTGTCTTTGGTCATTTTTCTTTAGGTCATTACATTGTCTGTCCTCTTTTGATTTGCATCTTCTGATTACACCTTCAGTACCTACATGTACATGTATGTATGATTGTTTGTCTTTGGTCATTTTTCTTTAGGTCATTACATTGTCTGTCCTCTTTTGATTTACATCTTCTGATTACACCTTCAGTACCTACATGTATGTATGATTGTTTGTCTATAGTCATTTTCTTTAGGCCATTACATTGTCTGTCCTCTTTTGATTTACATCTTCTGATTACACCTTCAGTACCTACATGTATGTATGATTGTTTGTCTATAGTCATTTTTCTTTAGGCCATTACATTGTCTGTCCTCTTTTGATTTACATCTTCTGATTACACCTTCAGTACCTACATGTATGTATGATTGTTTGTCTTTGGTCATTTTTCTTTAGGTCATTACATTGTCTGTCCTCTTTTGATTTACATCTTCTGATTACACCTTCAGTACCTACATGTATGTATGATTGTTTGTCTTTGGTCATTTTTCTTTAGGTCATTACATTGTCTGTTCTCTTTTGATTTACATCTTCTGATTACACTTTCAGTACCTACATGTATGTATGATTGTTTGTCTTTGGTCATTTTTCTTTAGGCCATTACATTGTCTGTCCTCTTTTGATTTACATCTTCTGATTACACCTTCAGTACCTACATGTATGTATGATTGTTTGTCTATAGTCATTTTTATTTAGGCCATTACATTGTGTGTCCTCTTTTGATTTACATCTTCTGATTACACCTTTGAAACCTACATGTACATGTATGTATGATTGTTTGTCTTTGGTCATATTTCTTTAGGCCATTACATTGTCTGTCCTTTTTTGATTTACATCTTCTGATTACACCTTCAGTACCTACATGTACATGTATGTATGATTGTTTGTCTTTGGTTATTTTTCTTTAGGCCATTACATTGTTTGTCCTCTTTTGATTTACATCTTCTGATTACACCTTCAGTACCTACATGTATGTATGATTGTTTGTCTATATTCATTTTTCTTTAGGTCATTACATTGTCTGTCCTCTCTTGATTTACATCTTCTGATTACACCTTCAGTACCTACATGTATGTATGATTGTTTGTCTATAGTCATTTTTCTTTAGGTCATTACATTGTCTGTTCTCTTTTGATTTACATCTTCTGATTACACCTTCAGTACCTACATGTACATGTATGTATGATTGTTTGTCTTTGGTCATTTTTCTTTAGGTCATTACATTGTCTGTCCTCTTTTGATTTACATCTTCTGATTACACCTTCAGTACCTACATGTATGTATGATTGTTTGTCTTTGGTCATTTTTCTTTAGGCCATTACATTGTCTGTCCTCTTTTGATTTACATCTTCTGATTACACCTTCAGTACCTACATGTATGTATGATTGTTTGTCTATAGTCATTTTTCTTTAGGCCATTACATTGTCTGTTCTCTTTTGATTTACATCTTCTGTTTACACCTTCAGTACCTACATGTATGTATGATTGTTTGTCTTTGGTCATTTTTCTTTAGGCCATTACATTGTCTGTCCTCTTTTGATTTACATCTTCTGATTACACCTTCAGTACCTACATGTATGTATGATTGTTTGTCTTTGGTCATTTTTCTTTAGGTCATTACATTGTCTGTCCTCTTTTGATTTACATCTTCTGATTACACCTTCAGTACCTACATGTATGTATGATTGTTTGTCTTTGGTCATTTTTCTTTAGGTCATTACATTGTCTGTCCTCTTTTGATTTACATCTTCTGATTACACCTTCAGTACCTACATGTACATGTATGTATGATTGTTTGTCTTTGGTCATTTTTCTTTAGGTCATTACATTGTCTGTCCTCTTTTGATTTACATCTTCTGATTACACCTTCAGTACCTACATGTATGTATGATTGTTTGTCTATAGTCATTTTCTTTAGGCCATTACATTGTCTGTCCTCTTTTGATTTACATCTTCTGATTACACCTTCAGTACCTACATGTATGTATGATTGTTTGTCTATAGTCATTTTTCTTTAGGCCATTACATTGTCTGTCCTCTTTTGATTTACATCTTCTGATTACACCTTCAGTACCTACATGTACATGTATGTATGATTGTTTGTCTTTGGTCATTTTTCTTTAGGTCATTACATTGTCTGTCCTCTTTTGATTTACATCTTCTGATTACACCTTCAGTACCTACATGTATGTATGATTGTTTGTCTATAGTCATTTTTCTTTAGGCCATTACATTGTCTGTCCTCTTTTGATTTACATCTTCTGATTACACCTTCAGTACCTACATGTATGTATGATTGTTTGTCTATAGTCATTTTTCTTTAGGCCATTACATTGTCTGTCCTCTTTTGATTTACATCTTCTGATTACACCTTCAGTACCTACATGTATGTATGATTGTTTGTCTTTGGTCATTTTTCTTTAGGTCATTACATTGTCTGTCCTCTTTTGATTTACATCTTCTGATTACACCTTCAGTACCTACATGTATGTATGATTGTTTGTCTTTGGTCATTTTTCTTTAGGTCATTACATTGTCTGTTCTCTTTTGATTTACATCTTCTGATTACACTTTCAGTACCTACATGTATGTATGATTGTTTGTCTTTGGTCATTTTTCTTTAGGCCATTACATTGTCTGTCCTCTTTTGATTTACATCTTCTGATTACACCTTCAGTACCTACATGTATGTATGATTGTTTGTCTATAGTCATTTTTCTTTAGGCCATTACATTGTCTGTCCTCTTTTGATTTACATCTTCTGATTACACCTTCAGTACCTACATGTATGTATGATTGTTTGTCTTTGGTCATTTTTCTTTAGGTCATTACATTGTCTGTCCTCTTTTGATTTACATCTTCTGATTACACTTTCAGTACCTACATGTATGTATGATTGTTTGTCGTTGGTCATTTTTCTTTAGGTCATTACATTGTCTGTCCTCTTTTGATTTACATCTTCTGATTACACCTTCAGTACCTACATGTATGTATGATTGTTTGTCTATAGTCATTTTTCTTTAGGTCATTACATTGTCTGTCCTCTTTTGATTTACATCTTCTGATTACACCTTCAGTACCTACATGTATGTATGATTGTTTGTCTATAGTCATTTTTCTTTAGGCCATTACATTGTCTGTCCTCTTTTGATTTACATCTTCTGATTACACTTTCAGTACCTACATGTATGTATGATTGTTTGTCGTTGGTCATTTTTCTTTAGGCCATTACATTGTCTGTCCTCTTTTGATTTACATCTTCTGATTACACCTTCAGTACCTACATGTATGTATGATTGTTTGTCTTTGGTCATTTTTCTTTAGGTCATTACATTGTCTGTCCTCTTTTGATTTACATCTTCTGATTACACTTTCAGTACCTACATGTATGTATGATTGTTTGGGTTTGGTCATTTTTCTTTAGGCCATTACATTGTCTGTTCTCTTTTGATTTACATCTTCTGATTACACCTTCAGTACCTACATGTACATGTATGTATGATTGTTTGTCTTTGGTCATTTTTCTTTAGGCCATTACATTGTCTGTTCTCTTTTGATTTACATCTTCTGATTACACCTTCAGTACCTACATGTATGTATGATTGTTTGTCTATAGTCATTTTTCTTTAGGCCATTACATTGTCTGTTCTCTTTTGATTTACATCTTCTGATTACACCTTCAGTACCTACATGTATGTATGATTGTTTGTCTATGGTCATTTTTCTTTAGGCCATTACATTGTCTGTCCTCTTTTGATTTACATCTTCTGATTACACCTTTGGTACCTACATGTATGTATGATTGTTTGTCTGTGGTCATTTTTCTTTAGGCCATTACATTGTCTGTCCTCTTTTGATTTACATCTTCTGATTACACCTTCAGTACCTACATGTATGTATGATTGTTTGTCTATGGTCATTTTTCTTTAGGCCATTACATTGTCTGTCCTCCTTTGATTTACATCTTCTGATTACACCTTTGGTACCTACATGTATGTATGCTTGTTTGTCTTTGGTCATTTTTCTTTAGGCCATTACATTGTCTGTCCTCTTTTGATTTACATCTTCTGATTACACCTTCAGTACCTACATGTACATGTATGTATGATTGTTTGTCTTTGGTCATTTTTCTTTAGGTCATTACATTGTCTGTTCTCTTTTGATTTACATCTTCTGATTACACCTTCAGTACCTACATGTATGTATGATTGTTTGTCTATAGTCATTTTTCTTTAGGTCATTACATTGTCTGTCCTCTTTTGATTTACATCTTCTGATTACACCTTCAGTACCTACATGTATGTATGATTGTTTGTCTTTGGTCATTTTTCTTTAGGTCATTCATTACATTGTCTGTTCTCTTTTGATTTACATCTTCTGATTACACCTTCAGTACCTACATGTATGTATGATTGTTTGTCTATAGTCATTTTTCTTTAGGCCATTACATTGTCTGTCCTCTTTTGATTTACATCTTCTGATTACACCTTCAGTACCTACATGTATGTATGATTGTTTGTCTATAGTCATTTTTCTTTAGGCCATTACATTGTCTGTCCTCTTTTGATTTACATCTTCTGATTACACCTTCAGTACCTACATGTATGTATGATTGTTTGTCTTTGGTCATTTTTCTTTAGGTCATTACATTGTCTGTCCTCTTTTGATTTACATCTTCTGATTACACCTTCAGTACCTACATGTATGTATGATTGTTTGTCTTTGGTCATTTTTCTTTAGGTCATTACATTGTCTGTTCTCTTTTGATTTACATCTTCTGATTACACTTTCAGTACCTACATGTATGTATGATTGTTTGTCTTTGGTCATTTTTCTTTAAGCCATTACATTGTCTGTCCTCTTTTGATTTACATCTTCTGATTACACCTTCAGTACCTACATGTATGTATGATTGTTTGTCTTTGGTCATTTTTCTTTAGGCCATTACATTGTCTGTTCTCTTTTGATTTACATCTTCTGATTACACCTTCAGTACCTACATGTATGTATGATTGTTTGTCTATAGTCATTTTTCTTTAGGTCATTACATTGTCTGTTCTCTTTTGATTTACATCTTCTGATTACACCTTCAGTACCTACATGTATGTATGATTGTTTGTCTATAGTCATTTTTCTTTAGGTCATTACATTGTCTGTCCTCTTTTGATTTACATCTTCTGATTACACCTTCAGTACCTACATGTATGTATGATTGTTTGTCTTTGGTCATTTTTCTTTAGGTCATTACATTGTCTGTCCTCTTTTGATTTACATCTTCTGATTACACCTTCAGTACCTACATGTATGTATGATTGTTTGGGTTTGGTCATTTTTCTTTAGGCCATTACATTGTCTGTTCTCTTTTGATTTACATCTTCTGATTACACCTTCAGTACCTACATGTACATGTATGTATGATTGTTTGTCTTTGGTCATTTTTCTTTAGGCCATTACATTGTCTGTTCTCTTTTGATTTACATCTTCTGATTACACCTTCAGTACCTACATGTATGTATGATTGTTTGTCTATAGTCATTTTTCTTTAGGCCATTACATTGTCTGTTCTCTTTTGATTTACATCTTCTGATTACACCTTCAGTACCTACATGTATGTATGATTGTTTGTCTATAGTCATTTTTCTTTAGGCCATTACATTGTCTGTCCTCTTTTGATTTACATCTTCTGATTACACCTTTGGTACCTACATGTACATGTATGTATGTATGCTTGTTTGTCTTTGGTCATTTTTCTTTAGGCCATTACATTGTCTGTTCTCTTTTGATTTACATCTTCTGATTACACTTTCAGTACCTACATGTATGTATGATTGTTTGTCTTTGGTCATTTTTCTTTAAGCCATTACATTGTCTGTCCTCTTTTGATTTACATCTTCTGATTACACCTTCAGTACCTACATGTATGTATGATTGTTTGTCTTTGGTCATTTTTCTTTAGGCCATTACATTGTCTGTTCTCTTTTGATTTACATCTTCTGATTACACCTTCAGTACCTACATGTATGTATGATTGTTTGTCTTTGGTCATTTTTCTTTAGGCCATTACATTGTCTGTTCTCTTTTGATTTACATCTTCTGATTACACCTTCAGTACCTACATGTATGTATGATTGTTTGTCTATAGTCATTTTTCTTTAGGTCATTACATTGTCTGTTCTCTTTTGATTTACATCTTCTGATTACACCTTCAGTACCTACATGTATGTATGATTGTTTGTCTATAGTCATTTTTCTTTAGGTCATTACATTGTCTGTCCTCTTTTGATTTACATCTTCTGATTACACCTTCAGTACCTACATGTATGTATGATTGTTTGTGTTTGGTCATTTTTCTTTAGGTCATTACATTGTCTGTCCTCTTTTGATTTACATCTTCTGATTACACCTTCAGTACCTACATGTATGTATGATTGTTTGGGTTTGGTCATTTTTCTTTAGGCCATTACATTGTCTGTTCTCTTTTGATTTACATCTTCTGATTACACCTTCAGTACCTACATGTACATGTATGTATGATTGTTTGTCTTTGGTCATTTTTCTTTAGGCCATTACATTGTCTGTTCTCTTTTGATTTACATCTTCTGATTACACCTTCAGTACCTACATGTATGTATGATTGTTTGTCTATAGTCATTTTTCTTTAGGCCATTACATTGTCTGTTCTCTTTTGATTTACATCTTCTGATTACACCTTCAGTACCTACATGTATGTATGATTGTTTGTCTATAGTCATTTTTCTTTAGGCCATTACATTGTCTGTCCTCTTTTGATTTACATCTTCTGATTACACCTTTGGTACCTACATGTACATGTATGTATGTATGCTTGTTTGTCTTTGGTCATTTTTCTTTAGGCCATTACATTGTCTGTCCTCTTTTGATTTACATCTTCTGATTACACCTTCAGTACCTACATGTACATGTATGTATGATTGTTTGTCTTTGGTCATTTTTCTTTAGGCCATTACATTGTCTGTCCTCTTTTGATTTACATCTTCTGATTACACCTTCAGTACCTACATGTATGTATGATTGTTTGTCTTTGGTCATTTTTCTTTAGGTCATTACATTGTCTGTCCTCTTTTGATTTACATCTTCTGATTACACCTTCAGTACCTACATGTATGTATGATTGTTTGTCTATAGTCATTTTTCTTTAGGCCATTACATTGTCTGTTCTCTTTTGATTTACACCTTCTGATTACACCTTCAGTACCTACATGTATGTATGATTGTTTGTCTATAGTCATTTTTCTTTAGGCCATTACATTGTCTGTCCTCTTTTGATTTACATCTTCTGATTACACCTTCAGTACCTACATGTATGTATGATTGTTTGTCTTTGGTCATTTTTCTTTAGGCCATTACATTGTCTGTTCTCTTTTGATTTACATCTTCTGATTACACCTTCAGTACCTACATGTATGTATGATTGTTTGTCTATAGTCATTTTTCTTTAGGCCATTACATTGTCTGTCCTCTTTTGATTTACATCTTCTGATTACACCTTCAGTACCTACATGTACATGTATGGATGATTGTTTGTCTTTGGTCATTTTTCGTTAGGCCATTACATTGTCTGTTCTCTTTAGATTTACATCTTCTGATTACACCTTCAGTACCTACATGTATGTATGATTGTTTGTCTTTGGTCATTTTACTTTAGGCCATTACATTGTCTGTCCTCTTTTGATTTACATCTTCTGATTACACCTTCAGTACCTACATGTATGTATGATTGTTTGTCTGTGGTCATTTTTCTTTAGGTCATTACATTGTCTGTCCTCTTTTGATTTACATCTTCTGATTACACCTTCAGTACCTACATGTATGTATGATTGTTTGTCTATAGTCATTTTTCTTTAGGCCATTACATTGTCTGTTCTCTTTTGATTTACATCTTCTGATTACACCTTCAGTACCTACATGTATGTATGATTGTTTGTCTATAGTCATTTTTCTTTAGGCCATTACATTGTCTGTCCTCTTTTGATTTACATCTTCTGATTACACCTTTGGTACCTACATGTATGTATGATTGTTTGTCTATGGTCATTTTTCTTTAGGTCATTACATTGTCTGTCCTCTTTTGATTTACATCTTCTGATTACACCTTCAGGTAACCTACATGTATGTATGATTGTTTGTCTTTGGTCATTTTTCTTTAAGTCATTACATTGTTTGTCCTCTTTTGATTTACATCTTTTGATTACACCTTCAGTACCTACATGTATGTATGATTGTTTGTCTATAGTCATTTTTCTTTAGGTCATTACATTGTCTGTTCTCTTTTGATTTACATCTTCTGATTACACCTTCAGTACCTACATGTACATGTATGTATGATTGTTTGTCTATAGTCATTTTTCTTTAGGTCATTACATTGTCTGTTCTCTTTAGATTTACATCTTCTGATTACACCTTCAGTACCTACATGTATGTATGATTGTTTGTCTTTGGTCATTTTTCTTTAGGCCATTACATTGTCTGTCCTCTTTTGATTTACATCTTCTGATTACACCTTCAGTACCTACATGTATGTATGATTGTTTGTCTATAGTCATTTTTCTTTAGGCCATTACATTGTCTGTCCTCTTTTGATTTACATCTTCTGATTACACCTTCAGTACCTACATGTATGTATGATTGTTTGTCTATAGTCATTTTTCTTTAGGTCATTACATTGTCTGTCCTCTTTTGATTTACATCTTCTGATTACACCTTCAGTACCTACATGTATGTATGATTGTTTGTCTATAGTCATTTTTCTTTAGGCCATTACATTGTCTGTCCTCTTTTGATTTACATCTTCTGATTACACCTTCAGTACCTACATGTATGTATGATTGTTTGTCTATAGTCATTTTTCTTTAGGCCATTACATTGTCTGTCCTCTTTTGATTTACATCTTCTGATTACACCTTTGGTACCTACATGTACATTGTATGTATGATTTTCTATTTCAACTTGATATTGAAGTACATTTTGTAAAACAAAATATTTGATTTCCTTGTTGGTTTGGTTCATTTGTTAATTGCAGCTTTTGAAAAAGAAGATCAAAGTAAGCCTATTTAATCTTTTAGGAGAGTTTATAATCCAAATCCCATTTATATCATTTTATTTTGAATATTTTGACAACTGTAAAATGTACTTTTCTTCAACGATATTTACTGAAATATTGTTGAAAAGTGGCATGGCATTCAACACCATAACCCTACCCTACTATTCTTCAACAATAAAATAATATTTACACTTGCGTTGATATCAAAATCGGTTTTGATTCTAATTAAAAAAAAAAAAATAATATGATGTCAAAATGAACTGAAAGACTTCTTCTTGTACCAGTTTGTATTTGTACAAATGATGATATTTTTGATAAATAAATATCAACATGCCATATTGATTTTATTGATTTAATATAAGTAAAAATATAATTTTCAAGTTGATATATTGATGAACCATATGCTGTTTAAACGATTCTAAAAAATGTATTTGTTACATCTGTTAATACCTAATATAGTTTTATCATCAGCCATGTAATGATGGTTTTGGGGGACATCTGACAGCTAAGTAACTTGTGCCATCTGTCGAAAAAACCGTTGACAGATGGAGCAGAGATTATATTGCTTGATCTAGCAAAAAGCTGCTCGAAATTTATATTTATATTGATTTCAGTAAGTAAAAATTAAATATATACATGTATATATGAAAAATATGGTTTAATAGTAATGTTTGTTGTGCCACGTACGGTTAAGCTGTAACATCTTGTCTGTTTAACCATAATTCATTTTCAGTTAAGTTGTATATTATATAACAGCGAATATCAATCATTAACTTGTAAATATAGAGGAAATTACTCTGATGGAGGTACATTAAAGAAGGACAACATATTCATTGGATCAAATTGATGTTTGCATAATTTGATTTCTTTAAATGAGAAAATAAGTTGTATTTTTTGTTTATAAAGATTAGCACTTTAGATTTATTTGTTTTTAGGAAGTATTGAAGTTTGATTGTTTCCAGCGTCTGTCAGATTTATACTTATAAGGTTTAAAGTGTTAAAAGAAAAGAATTGTTGTAGACATTAGACATTTCCTTTCCATAAGTGGGGCCTGACTTTTTTTTTTTTTTAGAGAAAAATCATATTTCAAAACAAGTTGTTTTAAGAAAAATCAAATGATACTAAGACGTAATTCAAAGCGAAAATTACAAAGCATGGTAAAAAGAAAAATGACAAGGACGAAATTGAAAATATTCTTTTATGTATGCTTTTACTAGTCTATAACTTAGCTCTAAAAGGAGGCCCACCTGGATCCACCTATGATCCTTCCTTGTCAGTACAGTGTGACTTGTGCAATCTGACACCTGAGTTTTCAGACATCCTGTGACATCCGACAAATATTTATGATCTCAAGGTATTTCTGTTAACTAAAATAATACCTGAGTATTCCGACATCCTGTACAATCCGACACATTTCCCTGGTCCCTTGGTGTGTCGGATTAGACAGATTCCACTGTATATGTATATCCAATTGTTACTACAATACCTTGACAAAGTTAACTATATTGTTTTGGGCTAGTAAAGAACAAGCAATAAAACTTGAGTGGTGCAGGTTGAGTTGAAAGAGACAATTGATTTTACTTTGAAATATACCAGTGTTTGATTTATCCTAGATAAATGAAGTTGAAACCTTATAAGAACGGACCAGGTTTTTACTGTATATGTTTCTTTATACTGCAATCAGTGCATTTACTGTCTAAATATGTGTTGGTATATACCTTTGATGTATTCTTTACTAAGTCTCCTGGTACCCCATGTCTTATGTAGAGGGAAGCGATAGAGACGCTGGTTGAACATGGACCATGCTGTAGACACAGGCGCTCATGGCACGGACATGGACTTACCACCCCCCTTTTTTCTAACTTTCTGTTTACAAATTTATTTTCAATAAAATTTCTTTATTTCTATATTATTTCATCTCTTTCCTTATTTTAACTTGTTCGTGTCAATATTCATACAATCTTATGTTAACATCAAATTGCATGTGTCGACCCTATATAGATACTGTCTTATGTTAACATCAAATTGCATGTGTCGACCCCAAATTGCATGTGTCGACCCTATATAGATATAGATACTAATAGTATCTATATAGGGTCGACACAAGCAATTTGATGTTAACATAAGATTGTATGAATATTGACACGAACAAGTTAAAATAAGGAAATAGAGATGAAATAATAAAGAAATAAAGAAATTTTATGGAAAATAAATTTGTAAACAGAAAGTTAGAAAAAAAGGGGGGTGGTAAGTCTGTGCCACGAGCGCCTGTGGCTGTAGACGCACAATAAGAAATTCAACTGAAATGTCCAATGTCTTTTTATGTGTAAATTTAATTTTTATTGCATATATAACATTGCAGTAAAAACACAAAAAGCATTGTCGGAAAATACAAAATTTATTTGTACTCGAAACATACCTGTTTTTAAAGCTCGTACAAATAAGTTATATATTTGCGGACGATGTACGTTTATTGTCTATAAATATTAGAGGACCAACATAAGATATTTGTATGTAAAGAAAATTGAATGAATAAATGGAAGAAATGATCACAATATTGCTGAGGCTGGTGTAAATTTGTGTAACCCTTATTTTACAGTCCCTATCTATGAAGAATCTATGTTTAAAACTGTGTCATGTTATAGTGTTGTGAAGTTGAAAATCTCTGTTTAGTCACCGTTGTTATGCATATGATCATGGTACTTCTTTGCTAAATGCAACATTTGGGGGTCCTTTGTTTTTTTATGTTGTATAATTTAAAATATCTGGTTAATAGCTCTTTAAACCTGTTGATGAATTTGAAATCTTGTGTGTTTTACTTTAATAGAAAAAAGGATTTTTTTCACAGTTTTTGTAGTTTTGACAGTCAACAAAGTAACATTGTTTTATGTATTACAGACTCAGGAGATTGACAGCCTGTCAACAACAAATTCTCCTTGAATTATCAAGTCATGACAAACAGACAACACATGAATACAACATAATCTGTATTGCTGTTGGAGATACAATTATCAAGAGGAGGGGGGGAGGGGGGGGGTTAGAATCCGATTAACCGGCTTAAGCACATTACTTTTTTGTGCCTGTTCCAAGCCAGGATCTGGATTTCAAATATCGTGGTCTTTTTATATGTTCAATGATTTGAGGTGAGACCTGTGATTGTTCGTTTTGTTGACAATGTCAAAATTGTTTACCATCACTATTTAAACATTCTTTTCATCACAAACAAACAAGCAAAATATTGAAACTATTAATGAATTACACAAACCACTTTATTCAAAGGGGTGATTTCATGTGCTTTGGAAAGGTTAGCAAATCCTGCCTCATATGTGACACCTATCTTTTACCTTTCGTTAATTACTTAATTAAATAAAAATAACATAGATATGAAAAAAGGACAAATACCCCTACTAACAAATGGGTTTTGGCAAGACGAACGATCATCGTTTTTAGAGAGGTATGATTTTGGTACCATGTAAATTTTGGGGTTCAAGCGATATTTTAATACTAGCATGCCTAGCTTTATTTGAATAACTTAATAAGTATGCAACATTGATAAAAAATGTAGGAGGTTACATCAGGGCTCACCAAAACCAGGGGAAGTGGGCGACTTTTTCGCCTTGGTTTCAATGAAATCGCCCTATTTCTGTCAAAAATCGAAGTTTTAGTCGCCCTGTCAGTCTTTTCAAGTCAGTATTTTTTTAACCAATAATCATACCTTTCCTTCAATATTCACATAAAATGAGCTCCCATGTTCTTGAAATCTGACCCATACAGGGTTTGATGTTCAATATTTTATTCCAAACTCGTTAATTGCATCCTTTTAAGATCATTATTGTGCAGCACGTTCATTTTGTGAAGGTAGGGGTACATGCGGTAGTGTGGAAAGAAACGTTAAGATTTGGATCGATTTTCGGAATTCTCCCAGATATTCCCTCATTTCGCCCTTATGTCAACTGAGAGAGAAGTCAAGTCGTCCTGTTTTTACTATGTGTGGTGAGCCCTCTTATATAAAGTAGAAGAGAAAAACAATGGTACAAATTGTCTGGAAACAATAAAAAAAAGTACATCATTTTCTTTGTTATTAAAGATAAAGTTCAATATGAGAACTGTGTATGGTATTTTGTTATTAACAGTTTTCAAAGTGTTTATCACATAATCTATCCAGATTCCACAATATTTGTTTCAATGGGAGTAAGTTGAATTTCTATTTAATTAATTGTTTTGCTAATTAGAGACATTGACACAGCCAGTGCCGGATTTAGATAAAGAGAGGCCCTAGGCTAATCCACTTGTGAGGCCCCTCCCAATTCCCCACCTTCACGACTGGAGGAACATGGAAGTGTGTTTAATCAATTTCAATAAAGGCAAAGATGATGAGGGGTGTTTAAAATTCTGCAATATTCTGAAATACAGTAGAGTGCAACTGTGTAATCTCTTTGACAGTCAAGTGAGATGTATAAAGTTAGCAAAAAAATGATTTCATGAAAGTCAGATTCAGTACATGTACAATTTTTTGGCATTAGTATGAAACGTCACCATAGTCTGTCTACATATACTTTATCTGACACCAGTAGCAATCTGTCACCATAGTCTGTCTACATATACTTTATCTGACACCAGTAGCAATCTGTCACCATAGTCTGTCTACATATACTTTATCTGACACCAGTAGCAATCTGTCACCATAGTCTGTCTACATATACTTTATCTGACACCAGTAGCAATCTGTCACCATAGTCTGTCTACATATACTTTATCTGACACCAGTAGCAATCTGTCCACTGTTTGTCCAACGCCAAATTTTTCTATCCTATCTTTGTCCAATACAAGAATTTTCCGTCCTGTGTTTGTTCAACACCAGTTTGGAGATTTTTTGTTTTTCATAGAATATTTATCATTTAGTATATTTGGGTTATAATAATTTTGATGTGATCACCATGAACAAATGTCAGTTATTATAACATAAAGGGGGTTAGGTTCAGTATACCCTTTGTTCTAATAATTTGATAATTTAATGATTGTTAATAATAAAATGATGAATTGCAATACAAATATATAGTTCTTAGAGTAATACACAGGACTCAAAAATAACAAATATTAGCATTTAACCTAAAAGTGGTGTTGGACCCCATTTAAATATGGGTAAAATCATTTCTTCTTATTATCTAGAGCTATTTTCAAGCCACATGCACCAACACACTGGACATTGAAAGCTGGTAAAAAAAAGATGATGGTTTGTTTACATTTACTTTAACCTGGTAAAAATGTATTATGTGCACGACACGTTTCTTGAATAACCTTCATCAGGTCCACTCATATTCAAAAGGTTGGAAAGTCAAATAATTTAAAAGTCTTTGGGAGCAAATAAACCAAAAGGTCTAAACAGGATAGCCAAAATCAGCTAAATCACCTATGCCTGAATCATCCTTTAGAGTATCTGCTTTCAAAATTGTTTCTGATGATTCCGCCAGTCATCCAATATGGCTGCTGATACTATAAATAGAACATTAGCGGTTATTAACACACATACAAGTCCCTATGAGGATACATTTGTCCACCAAATTAGTCCTGAAACTGTATGGCCAATTTGGAACAAACTTAGCCTAAATCACCATTAGGGTATATGCTATCATAATTATAATTGATAACATTTCCAAAATGGCTGCAGTTATATATACTAGAACATGGGGTTGGTTGAAAAACACACATACAGAGCCAATAAAGCCACAATTTTCTCATCAAATGACTTTAAATTTGAAAAGTGGTTAAATTTGAATGAGCAGTATGACATGTTACAGGTTTCATGTCAGCATTTTGTATTTTGTTGTTTTTTTTGGACAAAAATATGAAAATTAGGTTGATTTTCTCCAAATAAAAAATCATTTGAAAATATTCTTCTAAAACCACTGTACCATTTTAACCAAAATCTTGAAGGGATGGTCCTTGGATGGTTCCCTCTTACAATCATATCTGATAGCTCTGACCTCATCCCAAGAAGGTCATAGTTAATAAAGATAAAAATCAGTGGCATAGCTAGAGTGTGTGCCGTCAGAGCATCCCTTGAGTTTGCCCACCACAAAAAAAATACAACATTTGCACTGACTTTCTTCATCTGAGCGAAAATGCTACATTTTAAACTAAACTGAGATAACAATTTGAACTGTAATTTTATGCTATTGAGTTGTTTAATGTATTTGGGGTTTTTCCATAAATTTTGTAATTTTGACTTTTTTGCCAAATATGCAAATTAGGCTTATTACTATTAACAAAGATTGATATAAAGATCTTGGCCTGAGTCATCATTAGGGTGTATATTTGATGATCCTGCCAACCAAACCAATAAGGCTGTTTTTGCAATAAACTAAACATTGCTGGTAAAATACTCTGAAATGGAGTTTCAGATTTTTTTGTTCATTGCCTATTTTAGTCAGGTGATGGGAATGAAGCATTTTATATTTCTCTTATTTTGTTCTTTCAAAATTGTGTTTCTGTTGTTACCTATTATAAAAAATGTTTTTGAAGTCTTTCATTATTAATAAGCTCACATCAACCAAAGGTCCACTTGTGATGTTGTCATCATTTTGCTTCTGTTATCTGCACGTTTGGTTTTCACATTTCAATTTATTTATCACAAACCACCATCCATATTGGAACCAAGCTGGGTAGAAATGGTACTTGTGTGGTCCTGATTTTTTTCTTAATGATTTTTGTTTTATTTGGAAATGCAACATGGCTGCTAGGATGACTTGTCTTTGCTAATTAGCTGAAATTTAAAAGAAAATCTATGAAACCACATGTGAGATGGACATGTTAATTGGTAGGAATTTTCCTTATATGAACCTAAAAAATTTTTTTTTTTTTTATCAGAAATCCAATATTATATTAGCCACCACTGCAGGACAAAGTTTTATGTGGAAAATGAAAACTCAAAAACTGATCATGAATAATCATTGAATGGCCACCAGAGGACAAATTTAATACAGAACACTGGGAAAAACATTTCAAAAGTATTATTTTAAACCATTGAAACATGGCTAGAATGTGCCTTGGATCTTAAACAAATATCTGTTTTTGCGTTTCAATTGAAAATCCAATATGGCAGCCAACATAGGGCATTTTTAACATAGAAACCTCAGAGAAAATGAAAATAACTGTTCTCAGATATTAGAAAATAGATGGAATAGAAATAGGACATGAGTAGTCATTAGAATGTATCGGTTTTTTTTAGAAATACAATTTGTCAGACAATACAGAATGGGAATATGAATAATAAGCATTTTCTCTAAAACTACAATAGGGTTTGAACCCAAACAATGTATGAAACAGGTGAGCTATACAGGCTTAGTTGAGACTGATTTTCCCAGTATTTACAAATTTCATAGTGCAAGAACATTTGCAATTAAAAATATGTTTCATATATTTTGTCACATATGTTGTAGATCAATTCCCAAATCAATGCAAGGCTTTGTTTAAAATTGACCACATATGGTGTGATTACTTATATCTATAAAACTACAATTTATTGATATCACTTGGGTTTGAAATTTTTTTAAAGCAAAAAATGTAGTATACGTACATGTACAGTAATAGATTGTTATTGATTTGAATCATTTTTGTGAAACTGGTTCCAGTGAAGGAAATATTTAAATTTCATTTTAAAACAATGACCTTGACCTAAAATAAAGGTTGAGATTGTTACTGGAAGTATTGGCTTATTACTGGAAGTACTGACATGTTACTGGAAGTAGTGGCTTGTTACTGGAAGTACTGGCTTGTTACTGGAAGTAGTGGCTTGTTACCTGGAAGTACTGGCTTGTTACTGGAAGTAGTGGTTTGTTACTGGAAGTACTGGCTTGTTACTGGAAGTAGTGGTTTGTTACTGGAATACTGGCTTGTTACTGGAAGTAGTGGTTTGTTACTGGAAGTACTGGCTTGTTACTGGAAGTAGTGGTTTGTTACTGGAAGTAGTGGTTTGTTACTGGAAGTACTGGCTTGTTACTGGAAGTAGTGGTTTGTTACTGGAAGTACTGGCTTGTTACTGGAAGTAGTGGTTTGTTACTGGAAGTATTGGCTTATTACTGGAAGTACTGACGTGTTACTGGAAGTAGTGGTTTGTTACTGGAAGTACTGACTTGTTACTGGAAGTAGTGGTTTGTTGCTGGAAGTACTGACTTGTTACTGGAAGTAGTGGTTTGTTACTGGAAGTAGTGGCTTGTTACTGGAAGTAGTGGTTTGTTACTGGAAGTATTGGCTTATTACTGGAAGTACTGACTTGTTACTGGAAGTAGTGGTTTGTTACTGGAAGTACTGGCTTGTTACTGGAAGTAGTGGTTTGTTACTGGAAGTAGTGGTTTGTTACTGGAAGTACTGGCTTGTTACTGGAAGTAGTGGTTTGTTACTGGAAGTACTGGCTTGTTACTGGAAGTAGTGGTTTGTTACTGGAAGTACTGGCTTGTTACTGGAAGTAGTGGTTTGTTACTGGAAGTACTGGCTTGTTACTGGAAGTAGTGGTTTGTTACTGGAAGTATTGGCTTATTACTGGAAGTACTGACGTGTTACTGGAAGTAGTGGTTTGTTACTGGAAGTACTGACTTGTTACTGGAAGTAGTGGTTTGTTGCTGGAAGTACTGACTTGTTACTGGAAGTAGTGGTTTGTTACTGGAAGTAGTGGCTTGTTACTGGAAGTACTGGCTTGTTCCTTGACAAACTAACTTGTTACTTTAGGCACTGACTTGTTACTTGAAGTACTGGCTTGTTGCTGGAAGAACTGACTTGTTACATGAAGAACTGACTTGTTGCTTGAAATACTGGCTTGTTACTGGAAATAGTGGCTTGTTACTGGAAGTACTGGCTTGTTACTGGAAGTACTGGCTTATTGCTTGAAGTACTTGCTTGTTACTGGAAGTACTGGCTTGTTACTTGGAGTAGTGGCTTGTTACTGGAAGTACTAGCTTGTTACTGGAAGTACTGGCTTGTTACTGGAAGTACTGTTGTTACTGAAAGTACTGACTTGTTACTGGAAGTACTGGCTTGTTACTGGAAGTACTGGCTTGTTGCTTGAAGTACTTGCTTGTTACTGGAAGTACTGGCTTGTTACTTGGAGTAGTGGCTTGTTATTGGAAGTACTGGCTTGTTACTGGAAGTACTGGCTTGTTACTGGAAGTACTTGCTTGTTACTGGAAGTACTGTCTTGTTACTGAAAGTACTGACTTGTTACTGGAAGTACTGGCTTGTTGCTTGAAGTACTTGCTTGTTACTGGAAGTACTGGCTTGTTACTTGGAGTAGTGGCTTGTTACTGGAAGTACTGGCTTGTTACTGGAAGTACTGGCTTGTTACTGGAAGTACTTGCTTGTTACTGGAAGTACTGTCTTGTTACTGAAAGTACTGGCTTGTTACTGGAAGTACTGGCTTGTTGCTTGAAGTACTGGCTTGTTACTGGAAGTACTGGCTTGTTACTGGAAGTACTGGCTTGTTACCGGAAGTACTGACTTGTTACTGAAAGTACTGACTGTTTTACTGCTTTGTTCTTTGAAGTATGTGCTTTTTACAGGAAGTACTGCTTTGTTACTTGAAATACTGACTTGTTACTTGAAGTATTGGCTTGTTACTTGACATACTGGCTTGTATCTGGCTTGAAGAACTGACTTGTTACTTGAAATACTGGGTTGTTACTGGAAGTACTGGCTTGTTTTTAGAAGTACTGGCTTGTTACTGGAAGTACTAGCTTGTTACTGGAGGCACTGGCTTGTTACTGGAAGTACTGAATTGTTACTGGAAGTACTTGCTTGTTACTGGGTGTACTGACTTGTAATTGAAAGTACTATCTTGTTACTTGAAGAAGAATTGACTTGTTGCTGGAAGTACTGGCTTGTTGCTTGAAATAATGGCTTGTTGCTGGAAGTACTGGCTTGTTACTGGGAGTACTGAATTGTTACTGGAAGTACTTGCTTGTTACTGGAAGTACTTGCTTGTTACTGGGTGTACTGACTTGTAATTGAAAGTACTATCTTGTTACTTGAAGAATTGACTTGTTACTGGAAGTATTGGCTTGTTACTGGGAGTACTGATTTGTTACTGGAAGTACTGGCTTGTTACTGGGAGTACTGACTTGTAATTGAAAGTACTATCTTGTTACTTGAAGAACTGACTTGTTACTGGAAGTACTTGCTTGTTCAAAAATTTAGCTGTCTTTTAGATTTTAACACTAAGATCTCTTATTTCCTCCCATGACTAATTATTAATTGGATTGATCCAAATGTCTACTTCTACACTGTATGTTACAAATTATTAATATAGGGTTCTCTTTACCTTCAGATTATTATGGAATAGACCTAATAAGTGAGGAATTACAGAATATTTAAACAACTGAGGTAAGTATTTACCTTTAAGGAATTGATTTGGTCTGCAGTCTTGAACACAGTCCTGGTCCAAAGTACAGGTAAATAAGATGAAAAAAGAATATATGGACCAGATAGAGTAAAGTCTTGTGGCATATTGCCTCAGTATCATTATTTGAATAATCAAAAGGTTTCTTGGACCATTTTCAGGGCCGTTGATTCATTGAGGCCAATGATGCAATTGCCTCATACTCATAGCAAAAAAGTAATATATACATAGAACATTTTAAGAAACAATCATGCAATATAACATAATGTTGTATCATGTACAATGTAATTGTAAATTAAAATCATTTGACATAGATATTGTCTTGAATTTTAGTGTTTGTCCAGTCATGTTTATGTTCATCAGTAAACGTATAAATTGGTTAACATATTGTCTATTATGTTTATCATGTTTGTTTTGAATGGAAACATCAGAGATCTTGTCACTGGTGTAAAACGTAAAACGCTTGGTAACATTGGTAATAGCACAGGTTCTTATTGATAAGTTTATTTGTTTGTTTGAATGGCATTATCACTGCATCTGTCAGCTACATGTATATCATGGCATAGAGTTTTCATGATGGTGGATATTATATATACAAAATCATTTATTGCTGAAGAAGAATAAAAATGAGACCTCCCATCCCATATAGCTATATTACATAGAAACATTGAAATTATTGTGAACAAGGTTGAATTTGTATTACACATACAGTAATTGTACTATTTTGTGAGGATGTAATCTGATTCTGATTAGTTGTTTCTACTTGTTCCTATGATACAATATAGAGAGGAATGTTCCTATGATACAACATAGAGAGGAATGTTCCTATGATACAATATAGAGATGAATGTTCCTATGATACATTATAGAGATGAATGTTCCTATGATACAATATAGAGAGGAATGTTCCTATGATACAATATAGAGAGGAATGGTCTAATGATACAATATAGAGATGAATGTTCTTATGATACAATATAGAGATGAATGTTCCTATGATACAATATAGAGAGGAATGTTCTTATGATACAATATAGAGATGAATGTTCTTATGGTACAATATAGAGATGAATGTTCCTATGATACAATATAGAGAGGAATGTTCCTATGATACAATATAGAGAGGAATGTTCTTATGATACAATATAGAGAGGAATGTTTCTATGATACAATATAGAGAGGAATGTTCCTATGATACAATATAGAGAGGAATGTTCCTATGATACAATATAGAGAGGAATGTTTCTATGATACAATATAGAGAGGAATGTTCCTATGATACAATATAGAGAGGAATGTTCCTATGATACAATATAGAGAGGAATGTTCCTATGATACAATATAGAGATGAATGTTCCTATGATACAATATAGAGAGGAATGTTCCTATGATACAATATAGAGAGGGATGTTCCTATGATACAATATAGAGAGGAATGTTCCTATGATACAATATAGAGAGGAATGTTCCTATGATACAATATAGAGAGGAATGTTCCTATGATACAATATAGAGAGGAATGTTCCTATGATACAATATAGAGAGGAATGTTCCTATGATACAATATAGAGAGGAATGTTCCTATGATACAATATAGAGAGGAATGTTCCTATGATACAATATAGAGAGGAATGTTCCTATGATACAATATAGAGAGGAATGTTCCTATGATACAATATAGAGAGGAATGTTCCTATGATACAATATAGAGAGGAATGTTCCTATGATACAATATAGAGAGGAATGTTCCTATGATACAATATAGAGAGGAATGTTCCTATGATACAATATAGAGAGGAATGTTCCTATGATACAATATAGAGAGGAATGTTCCTATGATACAATATAGAGAGGAATGTTCCTATGATACAATATAGAGAGGAATGTTCCTATGATACAATATAGAGATGAATGTTCCTATGATACAATATAGAGATGAATGTTCCTATGATACAATATAGAGAGGAATGTTCCTATGATACAATATAGAGAGGAATGTTCCTATGATACAATATAGAGAGGAATGTTCCTATGATACAATATAGAGAGGAATGTTCCTATGATACAATATAGAGAGGAATGTTCCTATGATACAATATAGAGAGGAATGTTCCTATGATACAATATAGAGAGGAATGTTCCTATGATACAATATACAGAGGAATGTTCCTATGATACAATATAGAGAGGAATGTTCCTATGATACAATATAGAGAGGAATGTTCCTATGATACAATATAGAGATGAATGTTCCTATGATACAATATAGAGAGGAATGTTCCTATGATACAATATAGAGAGGAATGTTCCTATGATACAATATAGAGATGAATGTTCCTATGATACAATATAGAGAGGAATGGTCTAATGATACAATATAGAGATGAATGTTCCTATGATACAATATAGAGAGGAATGTTCCTATGATACAATATAGAGAGGAATGTTCCTATGATACAATATAGAGATGAATGTTCCTATGATACAATATAGAGAGGAATGGTCTAATGATACAATATAGAGATGAATGTTCCTATGATACAATATAGAGAGGAATGTTCCTATGATACAATATAGAGAGGAATGTTCCTATGATACAATATAGAGATGAATGTCTATTGGAAGTACATGTAGCAAAAACCAACTTTTCTCAGATATTTATTTCCTATTATTTGTGATATACATGTATATTTTAAAATGCACACATCTTAATACCTTTGATATTACTGACCAACCAGGAAGTAAATCATTGATCAGCCAGTAATAGTTTTAAGTCCAATTTACTTTTGATTGATTTCTGCATCTGTCTACTTGAAATGGACCAAGATTAATCATATCAGAAAATGTCATGTTACATTACTGATCAAATAATATAGGCAGGTGATTCTTATAATTTCTGAAAAAAATAAATAAATTAATTATGCTGGAGGAAATTGGCTCGAGCAGGTGCTCATTTAGATTAAAGCCTTAATATATCATGTCTTGGGAGAAACTGCCAGACTTTCATGTAGGCTAATACCATTAATAGTGCAACTACTAGACAGTTAAAACACTTTAAAGGTCCCTAGAAAATTATGATCACTTTTATGTAAAGAAAATTTTGATAAACATTAAGATATAGGAATAGTTTAGCGGTAGAAAAAGAATTAGCAATAATTTATAGTAGCATCTTATCCTATTTTTTCACAGTGGTATTGAAGTTATGGATTTAATAGAATATTTTTATATTCCATTTTTAGTGTATTCAAAAGTCTGTCACCTTTACAAGTGGAAATAATTTGTTGCAAGAAAGTCCCAAACTGCACAACCCTCACAAAATGTCAAATTTAAGTTTGAGAACAATGTGTTGGTAATATTGAAGGTCTCTAAAGCTAATATAGATGATTAAATCAATGAAATACAAATTAAATTGACCAGATAAATTGAACATAATAGCCAATTAACAAATACTCAATTTTTATAGGATATTTTTGATTAAGAAAATAATGTTTTTCGGACTGGTTTTAAGAGCTGTAGCATATTATAGAAACGTATTTCATTATATTTTATTTATATAATGTGCCGTTGTGAAATTTAAGCTCAGGTGTTTGTACAAAAGTTTATGATTGTTAAAGAGTGTATTGTCTATATAGAATAGCTTGGTTCAGGTGTATAGAATTCTGGGTGGAATCACTAACGACAAGAAAGATGACACTGACACATATGCAAATATTGTCTTACTCAGGTGGGTTTCCTATTAAAACAATGTTTTTATGATTTAATCTCAAGTGCTGCAAATGTCAAAACTTTATAAAGATGAAAATGAATGTTATTTTGGCTTATTTTTACATTTATTTTTACATGGCCTTTATTATATTGTCTATTGTCTATTAACAAATGTAATGTATTTTAGGTTTTGTGAACAAATGTACTTTATATCTAGCTTAGCAGTACTTAAAAAGGATAATGTACTGTATAAATGATAATGTATAGAGATGTCAGTACTGTATAAAGGATAATGTATAGAGATGTCAGTACTGTATAAAGGATAATGTATGGAGATGTTGGTACTGTATAAAGGATAATGTATAGAGATGTTGGTACTGTATAAAGAATAATGTATAGAAATGTCAGTACTGTATAAAGGATAATGTATAGAGATGTTGGTACTGTATAAAGGATAATGTATAGAGATGTCAGTACTGTATAAAGGATGATGTATAGAGATGTCAGTACTGTATAAAGGATAATGTATAGAGATGTTGGTACTGTATAAAGGATAATGTATAGAGATGTCAGTACTGTATAAAGGATAATGTATAGAGATGTCAGTACTGTATAAAGGATAATGTATAGAGATGTCAGTACTGTATAAAGGATAATGTATAGAGATGTTGGTACTGTATAAAGAATAATGTATAGAAATGTCAGTACTGTATAAAGGATAATGTATAGAGATGTCAGTACTGTATAAAGGATAATGTATAGAGATGTCAGTACTGTATAAAGGATAATGTATAGAGATGTTGGTACTGTATAAAGAATAATGTATAGAGATGTTGGTACTGTATAAAGGATAATGTATAGAGATGTCAGTACTGTATAAAGGATAATGTATAGAGATGTCAGTACTGTATAAAGGATAATGTATAGAGATGTTGGTACTGTATAAAGAATAATGTATAGAGATGTCAGTACTGTATAAAGGATAATGTATAGAGATGTCAGTACTGTATAAAGGATAATGTATAGAGATGTCAGTACTGTATAAAGGATAATGTATGGAGATGTTGGTACTGTATAAAGGATAATGTATAGAGATGTTGGTACTGTATAAAGAATAATGTATAGAAATGTCAGTACTGTATAAAGGATAATGTATAGAGATGTTGGTACTGTATAAAGGATAATGTATAGAGATGTCAGTACTGTATAAAGGATGATGTATAGAGATGTCAGTACTGTATAAAGGATAATGTATAGAGATGTTGGTACTGTATAAAGGATAATGTATAGAGATGTCAGTACTGTATAAAGGATAATGTATAGAGATGTCAGTACTGTATAAAGGATAATGTATAGAGATGTCAGTACTGTATAAAGGATAATGTATAGAGATGTTGGTACTGTATAAAGAATAATGTATAGAAATGTCAGTACTGTATAAAGGATAATGTATAGAGATGTCAGTACTGTATAAAGGATAATGTATAGAGATGTCAGTACTGTATAAAGGATAATGTATAGAGATGTTGGTACTGTATAAAGAATAATGTATAGAGATGTTGGTACTGTATAAAGGATAATGTATAGAGATGTCAGTACTGTATAAAGGATAATGTATAGAGATGTCAGTACTGTATAAAGGATAATGTATAGAGATGTTGGTACTGTATAAAGAATAATGTATAGAGATGTCAGTACTGTATAAAGGATAATGTATAGAGATGTCAGTACTGTATAAAGGATAATGTATAGAGATGTCAGTACTGTATACAGGATAATGTATAGAGATGTCAGTACTGTATAAAGGATAATGTATAGAGATGTCAGTACTGTATAAAGGATAATGTATAGAGATGTCAGTACTGTATAAAGGATAATGTATAGAGATGTTGGTACTGTATAAAGAATAATGTATAGAAATGTCAGTACTGTATAAAGGATAATGTATAGAGATGTCAGTACTGTATAAAGGATAATGTATAGAGATGTCAGTACTGTATAAAGGATAATGTATAGAGATGTTGGTACTGTATAAAGAATAATGTATAGAGATGTTGGTACTGTATAAAGGATAATGTATAGAGATGTCAGTACTGTATAAAGGATAATGTATAGAGATGTTGGTACTGTATAAAGGATAATGTATAGAGATGTCAGTACTGTATAAAGGATAATGTATAGAGATGTCAGTACTGTATAAAGGATAATGTATAGAGATGTTGGTACTGTATAAAGAATAATGTATAGAGATGTCAGTACTGTATAAAGGATAATGTATAGAGATGTCAGTACTGTATAAAGGATAATGTATAGAGATGTCGGTACTGTATAAAGGATAATGTATAGAGATGTTGGTACTGTATAAAGGATAATGTATAGAAATGTCAGTACTGTATAAAGGATAATGTATAGAGATGTCAGTACTGTATAAAGGATAATGTATAGAGATGTCGGTACTGTATAAAGGATAATGTATAGAGATGTCAGTACTGTATAAAGGATAATATATAGAGATGTCAGTACTGTATAAAGGATAATGTATGGAGATGTTGGTACTGTATAAAGGATAATGTATAGAGATGTTGGTACTGTATAAAGGATAATGTATAGAGATGTCAGTACTGTATAAAGAATAATGTATAGAGATGTTGGTACTGTATAAAGGATAATGTATAGAGATGTCAGTACTGTATAAAGGATAATGTATAGAGATGTCGGTACTGTATAAAGGATAATGTATAGAGATGTTGGTACTGTATAAAGGATAATGTATAGAGATGTCAGTACTGTATAAAGGATAATGTATAGAGATGTCAGTACTGTATAAAGGATAATGTATAGAGATGTTGGTACTGTATAAAGAATAATGTATAGAGATGTTGGTACTGTATAAAGGATAATGTATAGAGATGTCGGTACTGTATAAAGGATAATGTATAGAGATGTCAGTACTGTATAAAGGATAATGTATAGAGATGTTGGTACTGTATAAAGGATAATGTATAGAAATGTCAGTACTGTATAAAGGATAATGTATAGAGATGTCAGTACTGTATAAAGGATAATGTATAGAGATGTCAGTACTGTATAAAGGATAATGTATAGAGATGTCAGTACTGTATAAAGGATAATGTATAGAGATGTTAGTACTGTATAAAGGATAATGTATAGAGATGTTGGTACTGTATAAAGGATAATGTATAGAAATGTCAGTACTGTATAAAGGATGATGTATAGAGATGTTGGTACTGTATAAAGGATAATGTATAGAGATGTCCGTACTGTATAAAGGATAATGTATAGAGATGTCAGTACTGTATAAAGGATAATGTATAGAGATGTCAGTACTGTATAAAGGATAATGTATAGAGATGTCAGTACTGTATAAAGGATAATGTATAGAGATGTCAGTACTGTATAAAGGATAATGTATAGAGATGTCAGTACTGTGTAAAGGATAATGTATAGAGATGTCAGTACTGTATAAGGGATAATGTATAGAGATGTCCGTACTGTATAAAGGATAATGTATAGAGATGTCAGTACTGTATAAAGGATAATGTATAGAGATGTCAGTACTGTATAAAGGATAATGTATAGAGATGTCAGTACTGTGTAAAGGGTAATGTATAGAGATGTCAGTACTGTATAAAGAATAATGTATAGAGATGTCAGTACTGTATAAAGGATAATGTATAGAGATGTGACTACTGTGTAAAGGATAATGTATAGAGATGTCAGTACTGTATAAAGGATAATGTATAGAGATGTCAGTACTGTATAAAGGATAATGTATAGAGATGTCAGTACTGTATAAAGGATAATGTATAGAGATGTTGGTACTGTATAAAGGATAATGTATAGAGATGTGACTACTGTGTAAAGGATAATGTATAGAGATGTCAGTACTGTATAAAGGATAATGTATAGAGATGTCAGTACTGTATAAAGGATAATGTATAGAGATGTGACTACTGTATAAAGGATAATGTATAGAGATGTCAGTACTGTACAAAGGATAATGTATAGAGATGTCAGTACTGTATAAAGGATAATGTATAGAGATGTCAGTACTGTGTAAAGGATAATGTATAGAGATGTCAGTACTGTATAAAGGATAATGTATAGAGATGTCAGTACTGTATAAAGGATAATGTATAGAGATGTGACTACTGTGTAAAGGATAATGCATAGAGATGTCAGTACTGTGTAAAGGATAATGTATAGAGATGTCAGTACTGTATAAAGGATAATGTATAGAGATGTCAGTACTGTATAAAGGATAATGTATAGAGATGTGACTACTGTATAAAGGATAATGTATAGAGATGTCAGTACTGTATAAAGGATAATGTATAGAGATGTCGGTACTGTATAAAGGATAATGTATAGAGATGTTGGTACTGTATAAAGGATAATGTATAGAGATGTCAGTACTGTATAAAGGATGATGTATAGAGATGTCAGTACTGTATAAAGGATAATGTATAGAGATGTTGGTACTGTATAAAGGATAATGTATAGAGATGTCAGTACTGTATAAAGGATAATGTATAGAGATGTCAGTACTGTATAAAGGATAATGTATAGAGATGTCAGTACTGTATAAAGGATAATGTATAGAGATGTTGGTACTGTATAAAGAATAATGTATAGAAATGTCAGTACTGTATAAAGGATAATGTATAGAGATGTCAGTACTGTATAAAGGATAATGTATAGAGATGTCAGTACTGTATAAAGGATAATGTATAGAGATGTTGGTACTGTATAAAGAATAATGTATAGAGATGTTGGTACTGTATAAAGGATAATGTATAGAGATGTCAGTACTGTATAAAGGATAATGTATAGAGATGTCAGTACTGTATAAAGGATAATGTATAGAGATGTTGGTACTGTATAAAGAATAATGTATAGAGATGTCAGTACTGTATAAAGGATAATGTATAGAGATGTCAGTACTGTATAAAGGATAATGTATAGAGATGTCAGTACTGTATACAGGATAATGTATAGAGATGTCAGTACTGTATAAAGGATAATGTATAGAGATGTCAGTACTGTATAAAGGATAATGTATAGAGATGTCAGTACTGTATAAAGGATAATGTATAGAGATGTTGGTACTGTATAAAGAATAATGTATAGAAATGTCAGTACTGTATAAAGGATAATGTATAGAGATGTCAGTACTGTATAAAGGATAATGTATAGAGATGTCAGTACTGTATAAAGGATAATGTATAGAGATGTTGGTACTGTATAAAGAATAATGTATAGAGATGTTGGTACTGTATAAAGGATAATGTATAGAGATGTCAGTACTGTATAAAGGATAATGTATAGAGATGTTGGTACTGTATAAAGGATAATGTATAGAGATGTCAGTACTGTATAAAGGATAATGTATAGAGATGTCAGTACTGTATAAAGGATAATGTATAGAGATGTTGGTACTGTATAAAGAATAATGTATAGAGATGTCAGTACTGTATAAAGGATAATGTATAGAGATGTGACTACTGTATAAAGGATAATGTATAGAGATGTCGGTACTGTATAAAGGATAATGTATAGAGATGTTGGTACTGTATAAAGGATAATGTATAGAAATGTCAGTACTGTATAAAGGATAATGTATAGAGATGTCAGTACTGTATAAAAGATAATGTATAGAGATGTCGGTACTGTATAAAGGATAATGTATAGAGATGTCAGTACTGTATAAAGGATAATGTATAGAGATGTCAGTACTGTATAAAGGATAATGTATGGAGATGTTGGTACTGTATAAAGGATAATGTATAGAGATGTTGGTACTGTATAAAGGATAATGTATAGAGATGTCAGTACTGTATAAAGAATAATGTATAGAGATGTTGGTACTGTATAAAGGATAATGTATAGAGATGTCAGTACTGTATAAAGGATAATGTATAGAGATGTCGGTACTGTATAAAGGATAATGTATAGAGATGTTGGTACTGTATAAAGGATAATGTATAGAGATGTCAGTACTGTATAAAGGATAATGTATAGAGATGTCAGTACTGTATAAAGGATAATGTATAGAGATGTTGGTACTGTATAAAGAATAATGTATAGGGATGTTGGTACTGTATAAAGGATAATGTATAGAGATGTCGGTACTGTATAAAGGATAATGTATAGAGATGTCAGTACTGTATAAAGGATAATGTATAGAGATGTTGGTACTGTATAAAGGATAATGTATAGAAATGTCAGTACTGTATAAAGGATAATGTATAGAGATGTCAGTACTGTATAAAGGATAATGTATAGAGATGTCAGTACTGTATAAAGGATAATGTATAGAGATGTCAGTACTGTATAAAGGATAATGTATAGAGATGTTAGTACTGTATAAAGGATAATGTATAGAGATGTTGGTACTGTATAAAGGATAATGTATAGAAATGTCAGTACTGTATAAAGGATGATGTATAGAGATGTTGGTACTGTATAAAGGATAATGTATAGAGATGTCCGTACTGTATAAAGGATAATGTATAGAGATGTCAGTACTGTATAAAGGATAATGTATAGAGATGTCAGTACTGTATAAAGGATAATGTATAGAGATGTCAGTACTGTATAAAGGATAATGTATAGAGATGTCAGTACTGTATAAAGGATAATGTATAGAGATGTCAGTACTGTGTAAAGGATAATGTATAGAGATGTCAGTACTGTATAAGGGATAATGTATAGAGATGTCCGTACTGTATAAAGGATAATGTATAGAGATGTCAGTACTGTATAAAGGATAATGTATAGAGATGTCAGTACTGTATAAAGGATAATGTATAGAGATGTCAGTACTGTGTAAAGGGTAATGTATAGAGATGTCAGTACTGTATAAAGAATAATGTATAGAGATGTCAGTACTGTATAAAGGATAATGTATAGAGATGTGACTACTGTGTAAAGGATAATGTATAGAGATGTCAGTACTGTATAAAGGATAATGTATAGAGATGTCAGTACTGTATAAAGGATAATGTATAGAGATGTCAGTACTGTATAAAGGATAATGTATAGAGATGTTGGTACTGTATAAAGGATAATGTATAGAGATGTGACTACTGTATAAAGGATAATGTATAGAGATGTCAGTACTGTATAAAGGATAATGTATAGAGATGTCAGTACTGTATAAAGGATAATGTATAGAGATGTGACTACTGTATAAAGGATAATGTATAGAGATGTCAGTACTGTACAAAGGATAATGTATAGAGATGTCAGTACTGTATAAAGGATAATGTATAGAGATGTCAGTACTGTGTAAAGGATAATGTATAGAGATGTCAGTACTGTATAAAGGATAATGTATAGAGATGTCAGTACTGTATAAAGGATAATGTATAGAGATGTGACTACTGTGTAAAGGATAATGCATAGAGATGTCAGTACTGTGTAAAGGATAATGTATAGAGATGTCAGTACTGTATAAAGGATAATGTATAGAGATGTCAGTACTGTATAAAGGATAATGTATAGAGATGTGACTACTGTATAAAGGATAATGTATAGAGATGTCAGTACTGTATAAAGGATAATGTATAGAGATGTCGGTACTGTATAAAGGATAATGTATAGAGATGTCAGTACTGTACAAAGGATAATGTATAGAGATGTCAATCCTGTATAAAGGATAATGTATAGAGATGTCAGTACTGTATAAAGGATAATGTATAGAGATGTGACTACTGTATAAAGGATAATGTATAGAGATGTCAGTACTGTATAAAGGATAATGTATAGAGATGTCAGTACTGTATAAAGGATAATGTATAGAGATGTCAGTACTGTATAAAGGATAATGTATAGAGATGTTAGTACTGTATAAAGGAAAATGTATAGAGATGTCAGTACTGTATAAAGGATAATGTATAGAGATGTCAGTACTGTATAAAGGATAATGTATAGAGATGTGACTACTGTATAAAGGATAATGTATAGAGATGTCAGTACTGTATAAAGGATAATGTATAGAGATGTCCATACTGTATAAAGGATAATGTATAGAGATGTCAGTACTGTATAAAGGATAATGTATAGAGATGTCAGTACTGTATAAATGATAATGTATAGAGATGTCAGTACTGTATAAAGGATAATGTA
This sequence comes from Bathymodiolus brooksi, assembly GCA_963680875.1. Classification (NCBI taxonomy): domain Eukaryota; kingdom Metazoa; phylum Mollusca; class Bivalvia; order Mytilida; family Modiolidae; genus Bathymodiolus; species Bathymodiolus brooksi. Next base: position 81,498,820 of record OY804578.1, on the reverse strand, counting down.
TAGAGATGTCAGTACTGTACAAAGGATAATGTATAGAGATGTCCGTACTGTATAAAGGATAATGTATAGAGATGTCAGTACTGTATAAAGGATAATGTATAGAGATGTCAGTACTATATAAAGGATAATGTATAGAGATGTCAGTACTGTATAAAGGATAATGTATAGAGATGTCAGTACTGTATAAAGGATAATGTATAGAGATGTCAGTACTGTATACAGGATAATGTATAGAGATGTCAGTACTGTATAAAGGATAATGTATAGAGACGTCAGTACTGTATAAAGGATACTGTATAGAGATGTCAGTACTGTATAAAGGATAATGTATAGAGATGTGACTACTGTATAAAGGATAATGTATAGAGATGTCAGTACTGTATAAAGGATAATGTATAGAGATGTCTGTACTGTATAAAGGATATTGTATAGAGATGTCAGTACTGTGTAAAGATAATGTATAGAGATGTCAGTACTGTATACAGGATAATGTATAGAGATGTTAGTAAAGTATATAAAGGATAATGTATAGAGATGTCAGTACTGTATAAAGGATAATGTATAGAGATGTGACTACTGTATACAGGATGATGTATAGAGATGTCAGTACTGTATAAAGGATGATGTATAGAGATGTCAGTACTGTATAAAGGATAATGTATAGAGATGTCAGTACTGTATAAAGGATAATGTATAGAGATGTTGGTACTGTATAAAGGATAATGTATAGAGATGTCAGTACTGTATAAAGGATAATGTATAGAGATGCCAGTACTGTATAAAGGATGATGTATAGAGATGTCAGTACTGTATAAAGGATAATGTATAGAGATGTCAGTAATGTATAAAGGATGATGTATAGAGATGTTAATACTGTATAAAGGATAATGTATAGAGATGTCAGTACTGTATAAATGATAATGTATAGAGATGTCAGTACTGTATAAAGGATAATGTATAGAGATATCATTACTGTATAAAGGATAATGTATGGAGATGTCAGTACTGTATAAAGGATAATGTATAGAGATGTCAGTACTGTATAAAGGATAATGTATAGAGATATCAGTACTGTATAAAGGATAATGTATGGAGATGTCAGTACTGTATAAAGGATAATGTATAGAGATGTCAGTACTGTATAAAGGATAATGTATAGAGATGTCAGTACTGTATAAAGGATAATGTATAGAGATGTCAGTACTGTATAAAGGATAATGTATAGAGATGTCAGTACTGTATAAAGGATAATGTATAGAGATGTCGGTACTGTATAAAGGATAATGTATAGAGATGTCAGTACTGTATAAAGGATAATGTATAGAGATGTCAATACTGTATAAAGGATGATGTATAGAGATGTCAGTACTGTATAAAGGATAATGTATAGTGATGTCGGTACTGTATAAAGGATAATGTATAGAGATGTCAGTACTGTATAAAGGATAATGTATAGAGATGTCAGTACTGTATAAAGGATAATGTATAGAGATGTCAGTACTGTATAAAGGATAATGTATAGAGATGTCAGTACTGTATAAAGGATAATGTATAGAGATGTCAGTACTGTATAAAGGATAATGTATAGAGATGTCAGTACTGTATAAAGGATAATGTATAGAGATGTCAGTACTGTATAAATGATAATGTATAGAGATGTCAGTACTGTATAAAGGATAATGTATAGAGATGTCAGTACTGTATAAAGGATAATGTATAGAGATGTCAGTACTGTATAAAGGATAATGTATAGAGATGTCAGTACTGTATAAAGGATAATGTATAGAGATGTCAGTACTGTATAAAGGATAATGTATAGAGATGTCAGTACTGTATAAAGGATAATGTATAGAGATGTCAGTACTGTATAAAGGATAATGTATAGAGATGTCAGTACTGTATAAAGGAATTGTTTTAATGTAACAATTGACAAAAAATGTTCTGATTGGACTAAAGAGTACAAATTAAATGTGCAGATATTTCTGATTTCGGGATGTCTGATGTCTAGATTAAACAGGGTTACAAATTAGTTAGTGGTCATTAGATTTACTTGTTAGTGAGAAAGGCTATGTGTGTAAATAAACATATTCTAACATGGCGTGCTACTTTCGCTTTGAAAACAATAGAGGGCTCTAAATAGCACAGAACACCCTAGCACATAGAAGGCATATCTAATCGACAGCGTATTTTGTATATTTGTACTTTATGTATGTTAAATTAAAAGAATAAAAATAATAAATATACAAAAAAAATCAGATGATACTAACTTTTGATCGTTATCAATTTTTATAACGTTTCTGTAGCGTTCTATATTCTTGTAAATAATAGCGGGAGGTAATTGGAACAGCTTCTGTAGTGTTATATATTCTTGTAAATAATAGCGGGAGGTAATTGGAACAGCTTCTGTAGTGTTATATATTCTTGTAAATAATAGCGGGAGGTAATTGGAATAGTGCCCAAAAATGACCTCTGTCTAGGTACGCTTGAATGCATAAAATTACCGTAAATGCCCTGTTAGAATCAAAATAATTCTCGGATGCCTGGCTCTATGCTTATTTTAACATGGGTAGGCATTATATTTGTCAAGATATCGCTTGGTGTAAAATAATGACAAATATAATGCCTACCCATGTTAAAATAAGCATAGAGCCCGGCATCCGAGAATTATTTCTTAAAGAGACTATCCAACCACAAATTAAAGTAAAGGAACAGTACTTTTATTGCTGTTCTACATTTCAAAGTCATAGTAGGATACTCAACAATGAGTATAAATCATACCTAAAATGAATGAAACAGAAAACAAAACTTGTGTGAAGTAATATTACAAATACCACCATCATGGTGCCAGACATCACATAATAACGTTACAAATACAGAAAAACCCCACTTACCTCCCATCAGGTAAAAAGTAAGGAAACCAGACAGTTTGATATAGTTTAATGTGGGTTAACTAATTGTTGGACTGTATATATGTTTTAGGAAATAATATCTAAAATTGATGAAGTGTAATTATTCAAAATATAAATGAAAAAATTACCCTTACCTTGAATGTCACCTCAACTCACATGTTTGGAGTCTTGTGAGACTGGTTAGATATTTAATTCTAATGCAATTTGTTTGTAATGTTAGATTTCATTGGTTACTATTCTATGTAAAATTCTCAATCTACCAGTCGTAACTGAGGGGTTCAGCTGGAATGATCCGTCATCTTGAAAAAGTGAAATCCTACATGTAATTTTTTACAATGCACAAAAATAATTAAAATGCATACCTTGCAAGCTATTTTAGTTAAATTTTATAAAAAATTGAAGTGTACACAGAGCCTTAAAACATCTGATCTTTACGTTTTAAACTGGAAATCTTCATATGATGTCATGTATATATGTGCCAAAGTCGTCAACAACATTTCACAGAATTTTAATTTGTCCTCAGAAGACTTTTTCAACTTTTGTGGACAAATGATTAAGTATTTCCCCATGATATTACTAAGATTCATAAAGTGATTTAACTTCTTTATCTAATTTTGTACATATAAAATGTCCCAAAAAATCTGATTACAATTGTTTATTACTGACAATTGATTTTTGATTTTAAGCTTGAATGCCTCTCACTAATGCTTGATATAGAAAAACAGACAAAGACAGTGGGGCAAGCAAAATATTGTGTCCATACTTGCTTTCAATATACACTAAATGTTCAACTTTCCTTTGTCAACATGCTGTACTTGGTGTTATTGTAATCCTTTATTCATCTAATATTGATGTAGTTATTTTCTGTGAATTGGTGACATAGCCCTTTATAACACAATATTTTTGACCAAAAAGAACACAGGTCAAGTTCAATTTTGGGTATTTTGTCTTTTACATTTCCTGGTTTATGCTCTTGTTTTGCATCAGCTATGTTAGGACCTGAATTTGAATAGGCTTCTGTCATTGTCATATCTATATATATATATATATAGAATTGAAGTTTGCCAGAGAAGTTCTTAGGCCCGGATGGCTCAGTGAGTTAGGTAGTTGGATTACCTAACAACTCATACAAACATATCGCCAATACGGCGTGGATTCGTGCCCGGGTTTGTAAATTACAAAAAAGGGTTCACTCGACTTGCAGCTGCAAGTGATAAAGTTTACCATTTACTTGCCCATGATCGGTGGTTCCCTCCGGGTACTCCAGCTTCTTCCACCACTAAACCTGGTCACCATGATATAGCTGAAATATTGCTGAAAGTGGCATTAAGCACAATAAATCAAATCAAATCGAGAAGTTCTTTTTATTGTGGTTGGTTATATTGTTGATGATAATCTCTAACTTGAATGTAAATATGTAGTTTATGTTGGCCAGTATTCTACAAGGGAACATGAAGAGTTGATGAAGTAAAATATCTACATCTATATGAAAACAATTATAAAAAAAAATACACAAAATGCACAAATACAAGTTTTATTTTGTTTTGATTTAGTTAATGTGTAACGTTAATTATCAGTGTGAGGAAATATTTTCTCAATTTCTCTTGCTTAAGTAAAGGAAGCAAATATCTTGATAAAATGAAGCGTATGTTACATGACATTATCAAATAAAAATTTGCCAATCTCATTATTGTAAATGACAGTGCTTGCAGATGTGCACATTTCAGGAAAAATTAGATGAAAATATCCATATAAGTTTATTATATGGTTTTCTACAGAATAGCAGGATTACGGTGGACCAATTCCATTTAGTTTTAATGAAATTTGGTAAAGTGCCACCTGCACCCTGCATTATTGGAATTAGTAGAATTATTGTAAAACCATTTGTGACATTTGAAAAACTACATTACAACAGCATTCTTTGTTAACAGAGGAATCTTGTTAAATAAGAATTGTAATCTTCTCCTGTAAATTTTTTAAATTGTCTTTTACTGGGTAGTAGCTCTATTGCTACATGTAGCAAGGAACTAAATATTTTTACTAAGTTTCTTGTCTTAAAGTTTTATTAGCTGTTGGTTTAATTCCCCCTCTCTTTTTTTTGGAGGGGGGGGGGGGAGGGACTGAAATTGTAAACATGCAGAATAAATGAATTATCTCCATAATCTACCATTCATTTTTATGTGAGTTTCTTCACATTTTAATGGTAAAATTCTTAGGACAAGTTCAAATGTAGGCTAATTTCTAAAAGTATGCTCCATTTTTCCTTAAAATGATTGACCTTTCAACTACTGTTATAATTTAAGTCCCTTCAGAACATTTATATTATAGAGGGCCCGGGTGGCTCAATGAGTTAGGTAGTTGGATTACCTAACAACTCATACAAGCCTATCATGAATACGACGTGAGTTCGCGCCCGGCTTTGTAAATTACAAAAAAAGGGTGCACTCAACTCGCAGGTGCAAGTGATAAAGTTTACCAGTTGCTTGTCCATGGTTGGTTGTTCCCTCCGGGTACTCCGGCTTCTTTCACCACTAATACTGGTCGCCATGATATAGCTGAAATATTGCTGACAGTGGCATTAAACACAATCGACCAAAACCTGAGGTTAAAATGGATTTGATACTAGACACACATAAATGTAATTTAATGCAGTGATAATGATTACCAATCCCCCAAGTAAAATTCTGGTTGTTCTAGCAACCATAAATGATATAGCTATTTATCAAAAGAATTCAATATTTTTTAATTTAATTCTTTATTTATTTCATGAGGATTACATATAGCCAATATTTTTTAGTTTGCTGGGAAATAAAATTGTCGGATATATTTTTTTTTCTGGAGATGACGATAATTTGCAATATTTATAATCTGCGTACAAAAGCAAATATATCTGTCATAGCCAATACTTCTACAGAATACTGCATATGATATTTTACAATGACTATTCACTTATGTGTCAGACGCACATGCTGATTTCTAAAATAGCTGTAAAAAGATAAATCCTGTGGGAAGGATCTGTACAGCAGGTTAAATGGTTAATATTTCCATATTTTGAAAACAGAATGTGCATTTGACAGGATTTCTTGGCACATGCAAATCCTGTTTGAATTACTGGTAGAAAATTAAGTGTCACAAGTGGATGTTGAATCTTGTCATATCATTTTTTTGTTTTGACAAATTATTTGAGGCTTACAGATATTTTAACAAAGCATCCAGTATGGAACTGACATTTTCAATTTTCGTATTGTTCGAAACATTTATTTCTAAGATAGGAAGCATAGGCCTAATATCTATACGTTCCTATGTACAAGTAGAAACCGAAAATAGTTTTTTACGACAGCACTTCAAGACCTGTTCAGAATTCAAAGGGTAGCCAGCCCCCTCCCAGCAATTGAATATTTCGAATAAAAATATCCTGTGAAATATATCCATTAGCAATAGTTCATGTTTTGCAGTTAACATATGCTTTAGTTATGGCCACTGAGTTCTCAACAGTGATATTATTTTGTGAAATTTTAGTGTGACTCAAACAAACATAGATTAGGGAAATCAAGTTAATCTTTGAAATTGCCATTGCAAATGCATTTCCAGTTCAAGTAGATCAGCAACTTGTATTTTAGATGAATTTAAAAGACCCCTGTTACAAAAGTTACAAACAACAATAGAGATGGGTCCATTATTGGCTCTGTAAATAAATGGAAGCATATAGGTCAGAGTGGAAAAGTCATTCAACTAATCAAAAGTAATTTAAAAAAAGCATACTTGTGCAATTTAAAATACTTTTAAATCCTAAGCGAATGTTAAGGGGCCGTCATGGTCGCTATCGTATGGTAGTTGGATTAACAACTACCTGTGCAATCAGTGCCTATCACCACTAAAGTTGTGAGTTCGAACCCCGTTAATGGTGAGGTGTACTTATTACAACATTATTTGATAAAGTTTGTTAGTGACTTGCGACAGGTCAGTGGTTTTCTCCGTGTACTCTGGTTTCAATAAAACTGACCACCATGATATAACTGAAATATTGTTAAAAGTGGCGTTAAATACCATAAACCACCAAACCACCTATGCCATTTTATGGAAACATTAAAAACGTCAATATTATCCATAGATATCCTTGGTAACTCACTTGACCGTTTGGGTCAGGTAGGTATTGCCATCATTTGCCGTCCATCATCGAAGTCTGTCACCACAAAATATAATCCATAATCTGTATGAATGACCAGGTGAGCGAAACAGGCCCAGGTTAAAATCTTCAATTCAAATCCAATGCATGGCCTTCTACAGATTGCAGGTTTAGACAGATTTTGATTTAGACTCATTTTCATCTCTTTAAAAGTGAAGTTGGTAACAAAACTGGTTGAAATCAAACTTTTTATATTTAACAGTTTAATTTCCACTGTATAAAATCTAGATATCTAAGATATGTAAGAGAGTTTGGGTTTTACACAACATTAGCTCTACTTTTTTCAAAAAACTGGATCAGATTTATCACCCCTCTGTGTGGGGCGTACAGGCACTATGAAAGGTACATTTATAGTAATAAAAACATGTTTATCATGACCAAATATGCCTTTTATGAGGCAGGTAATGTATAATTTACAATGATAAGCTTTCATCAAATCATTGACGATTATATTCAGTCCATTGATCAACGTTGATTCATAAAATTCAATGATATGATGCAAAAAGGAAGGAGTTCAAAACTTGATTTTAGTGATGGTAGAATTTATAAGTAGATATATTTAATGAAGAGAGTCACGGAAGTGTGTTCTCACTTGGGAAGGAAATCTCTTATAAGTGTTCCTTCCAGCCATTTATCTCAATAGGACAATTTTCCTTTTGTTTTCATGTAATTACTTTAATTATAAACATTAATTGTACATTTCAAGTTCTGGGAAATAATTTTCATGAGAAGTTTTAGTGATTGGAATTCTATGATATCTTACCACGGTAGAAACAGTAGTCAATTTAAGATATACACCTAAATTTGTCATGTACTTGGTGGTACGTCTGTGGTCATGTACTGAGTGGTACATCTGTGGTCATGTACTGGGTAGTACATCTGTGGTCATGTACTAGGTGGCACATCTGTGGTCATGTACTAGGTGGCACTTCTGTGGTCATGCACTGGGTGGTCATGATCACTTATCCTCTGCTTGAAAAAAATGTCGACTGTTGATTGGTCATTGGGCCGTGCTTACATAACCCATGTTCCCGGCTTGTAGTTATGTTACGTCATTTGGGATCTTTACTGTGCTAATCATGTAAAGATGACTTCAAACTTTAAGAATCTGCAAGTGCTTTGCACCCCACACAATGGCGGGAGGATGACATTCTTAATAAAAATGAAAAATGACCCTATCAATACAGAAAAAACAGCAACAATGCTGCAAATTATAGTGAGAGATAAAATATTACTTCTGTGTAGATGGCAACATTTACAGTGTGTATAATTTTTGTTGATTTATGCTACACATGACATGAAAATTTGTTTTTGATGTTATTTCAAATTTGTGTCTTCATAGAAATGGTCAACTCATTTTAGAATCATTTCACAATTTTATTATCATCTAAATTCTTAATTTGTTTTCATCAAATCACTCAAATTATGTACAACACATTTTTTCATCAATATAATTCTTGACCCTAGTACTGGCAACATCATTATATTATATTATATTTTGTCCATGTGGGCATGCAATATTTTTTATAAAGCTCCCCCTTTCCATTGCCATCAAAACAGTATATGTATATATCATTGATTGTTTATTGACATTAATTTTAAGTCCAGGTGTAACATATGTTAGTCTTGAACAGCTGTTTTTTACTCTGTAACTTAACAGACTGGAAGCTAAGGCTGCAGGAATATCAATCTCTGTATCTATGTTGGCGCCATCAGTTTTCGCAGGCATCTGCTTCTGCAATCATCACCACATGAGAGTGATTGGAACCATCTAATTGATATGATAACGCTACATAGAAATGTGTGTGTTTGTAAGTGGTGATTGTTTAAACCTTAAAATACCTGTAGTCAACATTTATCACTGCTATTTGTACTATGTCATTATTTCTGTGATTGTTAAACCAGATCACCTCCTCTGATGAATTAAAAAACACAATGCTAATTGAGTGATGTACTTGTAAAAGTAGCCATATTAGACACCATATCTGAATACAATATTAACTAATGTTTACCTGTTCAGAAAAGCTACTTTGGAAAGAATTTTGCAATATATATTTTCCAGATTGTTCCAATTGCTGACAATCTTGGGTGAAAGGTTTACATTTTTCAACTGCATGCTCGTAATTTGTGTGAACTCAAATACTTTTTATTCCCAATTTTACATACATATATCAAAATAGTTTTTTTTAGCCGTCGATGAACGAGCGGCATGTACTTGATCAGATATTTTGTGAACTGCAATATAACAATTTTTCAAGGACAGTGAAACATAAATGATGATGGTTCTTATAGCGAAAATATACAAATTGAATTACGAAGTGACTGTAGGTTATTTTATTTGACAAAGAGACGTTATTACAAGTTATGGAGGAAGAAAAGGATAGAAAACCTATTAGCCTATACAAGTTAATGAAGTTAAATCCACAACGATATCACAGCATTTTCTCTATGGACATTTTTCATCCAAGACGTATGTAACAATTTCTATGAATGTTTTTTTATTTAATATTTTCAATGTCTAAGTAGTCAATTATTTTTTGTTCATTGAGATAGATATCAATAGATATATTTCATTGAAACAGTATAACAATTTGTACCATGTGATTTTGGACATTTAAATATTTAAAAGCTATTAACTGACCAGCACACAAAATTGGACTTCATTCAAGCTTTATGTCAGGAGATGAAAACAAAATGTCACTATATTATTTCAGGCTGCTTCCCTATTCATGCAGCATAATGATATATATAATTATACTATTTTATCAGTATTTTGTAGAACCTCTTTTGTTTTAATTTGCTTTGAAGATAAGCATGCACAAATCATGAAAAACTTGCTTGGTCTTTTACATGCTATAGACATAGACACATTTATTATAAGAAAGAAACCAGTTTCATTTTAATCATTTTTAAAGCAACAATTTTTATACTTTTTGTACACTTTAATTAATTATCATTTTGATCTGGCAAGAATAATATTATTTCCAAAATTGTAATTGCATGTTTACTATAAATCAAATAACATAATCATTGCAATGTTGTCCAAAGTCATCAGGTCATGGTCAATTGTTATTGGTGTCCAAAATCACTTGGTACAATGAAATATACATTGAAGCACATGTCTATTTGGGGTGGCTCTTACACTATTTGTACTAACTCCATACAGTTTTCAGAAAATTGAATTAACATACAGTACCACTTTTATATTAATTGACCACAAATATCTTGAGATTAATTGTCATAGTTTGTATATATCATATATTAACATACATCTAGAAAAAAATGTTTTTAAAAATAGATTTGGAAGAATTTTTTTCTGAAGATTTATACAAGTCAAACAGACTTTTTTTTTATATATGTAACTATTTCCATTTTTGAAGTAAAAAGGGGAATTTCAAAATTTAATTTTTTAATTTTTCATCCAATTTTAATGGGCTATAATTTTTTTTTATGTATAACTTCATTTTGCAAAAAGGAGTCTGGGTCCAAATTTCAAAGATTTGCATATTTGAAACTTATATAGAATTTTCATTTTTTAAACTGTTTTTTTCTTTAAATTGGTTGTGTTAAGAACTTACAGTAGTATGTCAATGGATTTCCTCATTTTTTACAGTTTTCGAGATAAAGTATTAATTTTTCCTCCAATATGAATGCATATTTTTTTGCAAAATGATTTTCTTTAGGGTTGCTGATAGGCCATGCATTTTTTTTGTTGTTATTTTGAAAAGGGTTATGAAAGTGGCCCAAGTTCTTGAATTTCGCATATTTGGAAATTATATAGAAATTTCATTTTTCATCCAATTTTTATTTGTGTTTTCTTTGAATTGATTTGACCGCATCGGTGGCGTAATGTTTAGCGTGCTCGCGTCGAGTGCGGTAGATTGTGGGTTCAGGGCCTGGTCGGACTATGAAATTAGTATTTGTTGCATCTTCGCTAAGCACGCAGCATTAAGGAGAAAGGGCTGGTTGGCTCGGAATTAGAATAATGTGTCCGAGTGGAGCGATATGTCTACCCGCGGACTGTTGTTTCAGTGAGCTAGCACTATAAAAATTCAACTCAGCGTGTTGGTCTAGTACAAAGCGGACCTCATCATCATCTCATTGAAAATTAACTTGTTCCCACCATAATATAGCTGAAAAATTGCTGAATTGGCATTAAACAACAACCACTCACTCACTTGAATTGATTGTGTTGAGAGTTATTGGTTGATTGTGTGGATATATTTCCGTTATCATTTACGATTTTCAAGTTAAGCCGAAAGAGACTGAAAAATGTAGATTCCCAAAATTTGAACGTTTTTGATTTTCCTCTTATTTTAATACATTTTTTTTGCTCATCTTAATGAGTTATTTATAGTGAGTCAATAAAGAAAATAAGCTTTTTTTTTATGGAAAATGAATAAAAAATTCTGAATTTTTTCATATTATGGAAAGGTATACAATAATTTTTATTTTCCTTCTAATTTTGATGCATTTTTTCTGTGAATTAATTGTGACAAGGGCTTCAGATACTATTCCAGTGGAGGGCCCGGGTGGCTCAATGAGTTAGGTAGTTGGATTACCTAACAACTCATACAAGCCTATCACCAATATGGCGTGGGTTCTCGCCCAGCTTTGTAAATTACAAAAAAGGGTGCACTTGACTCGCAGCTGCAAGTGATAAAGTTTACCAGTTGGTTGCCCATGGTCGGTGGTTCTTTCCGGGTACTCCGGCTTCTTCCACCACTAAAACTGGTCGCCATGATATATCTGAAATATTGCTGAAAGTGGCGTTAAAACACCAAAAATAAAATAAATAAATAAATACTATTCCAGTGGTTATCCTATATCAGTTATTGTTTTTGAGTAACTTGATTGTAGTAACAGTGATATTAGAGGAAACCCTTATTCACTTGCTGCTGTCGTATATAGTGTGTCCTGCTTTACTTTATGTTAAGTCCGATTTCGATAAGATGTTTTCTGTAAATTCCTGATGATATTTCCTGCATGATTTGACTTATCTGTTATGGTTTCTGAGATAAAAAAGGTCAAATGTTTCCCAAAAGGGACAACTATGATGACTTTTTTTTTTATATATAAAGTCTTATTTGTATACAGTATTTTTCAATGAATTCCTTAGAAAAATTCATTGCTGCAATGAGCCTTTGTTTTCCATAAACTTTCTTGTATTTTGATTGATATTTTATTGTCAATTTAAAAAGATACTTTTGTGTAAAATATGGGGGTAACTCTCCCAAGTAAAATACACGATCTTTTGAGTGTAGTGTAACTCCTTCAATTTAAATAGGGATCTTTTTGAAAATTTGGGTGATTGATTATCATATGATCAGCTGTGTAATGTTACTGCCCATGATGGTTTAGAATTTGCCATTACAAATCTTCATGTATTTTAATGTGTCACAATTAACACCTTATACTCTACATGAGTATCTATTGCTCAACCAGTAAAACTCAATGGTAAAGCAATACTCACCAATTTGTCATGTTAGAATTAGATTTTTGACAAATTTTTTTCTCCCTCGACAGAATTCAAAATCACACCTTTGATACACTACTGCACCAATCGCTTAGCATTATTTCCAATGCCCTAAACTACTTGGCCACATCCGCTATATTTAAGAAATAATTCATTGAAGCCTTAATGAGCTGTGAATTTTAACATGGGTTGGCAAGATATTAGTATTTTAGTAACTTTTACTAATATCCTGCAAACCCATGTTAAAACTCACAGCAAATTATGGCTTCCGTGAATTATTTCGATTCTAATATGTGTAACAATTTATTAAAAAAAGTAAGTCAATAGATGGCTATCTTTAGTATTTTTACCGAAAAATATGAATATTTATAGAAAGAAAGCGAACATTTTAATGTTTGTATGCACCACAGTATAAATACATGAAATCACATAGAAATGATGTCATTATTTTTTGTCAGAATGTGCGAATTAAGATATATCGGGAATTTTGTCAGAGGGCCCAGGTGGCTCAATGAGTTAGGTAGTTTGATTACCTAACAACTCATACAAGCCTATCACCAATACGGCATGGGTTCGCACCCGGTTTTGTAAATTACAAAAAAGGGTGCACTCGACTCACAGCCACAAGTGATAAAGTTTACCAGTTGTTTGCCCATGGTCGGTGGTTCTCTCCAGGTACTCCGACTTCTTCCACCACTAAAACTGGTCGCCATGATATAGCTGAAATATTGCTGAAAGTGGCATTAAAACACCAAAGATCTAAAATCAAATCTGGAGTTTTGTCACTGCATTAATTATATAGCCAATGAAGGACATGATGTTAGAAGTGTTATCTTGTCTCATAAGGCAAATCTAGGGATACACATAAGACATCTATTTAAGCATGTGGTACATATATATACATATATATTCTAATTTTTTGATTTGACAGTAATCTTACACAGCAATTTTAATGTATTGTACAATCACTTTAAAATAAAGTATATTATACAAGCATCTAAGCAAGTGACAATCATAAATATATCTCCTCCACTGGATTTCACAATTGCATAACATTTTGGGTTAATATTAAATATTTATGTACATCTGAAAATTAAAGTTGACAGTGTTAGAATTAGGTTTTTGAGCTGATAAATTTTTGTTCTCCCTCCACGGGATTTGAACTCACACCATTGATTACACGTAACAGCACCAATTGCTTAGCCTTATGTCAAACACCCCTCTGCCACATCCGCTCTGGTAATATATAGCAACATTAAACCCTATAGTACTTTCAAAAGGATTGGAACCCACAATGTTGCTACACTGCAGCTGTAGATGCTACAGGTATATATAGTATGTACCAACTGTGTCTTCTGTGTGATACATTGACTTTTGTACGTAGAATCTTCAATTACAATATTACAATAAATTTATGTTTAATACCATGTACATAGCAAACTATCTAAATATTACAAACTGTGTTTTAAAAGTTATCTGTAGCATCATTAACTTATCAACAGAATTATATAAAAAATCTGATAAGAACATTACATTTTCAGGGTAGTGGGATGAACCAATCAAAATATCAGAAAACACTCGGTGAAACGCCCTAGGTTTTTAGTATCTTCCAGTATCTTTAAGAAGTTATGAAAATGTGTTTTCTTAATCATCTAAGTAATCTTTTGACAAGGTAGATGGTTTCTGGTGTATAAATTATAAAAACGCATGTGTTCAACATCTAGGGGGTGCTGATATCTCTGCAGTTTTCTGCACATGTTGTCTGGCGCCAGCCTGTCGCATAAAAATCTGCAAAATCAATTATTTTGACCCCAGCCAAAACATATGATATTGCAATGTGATGTAATGTTGAAAATTCTATGCAAGTAATGGTTTTACCATCTGTGAGGTTTCTCTTAAGATAAAACAGAAGCAAAGCATCAACAACTGCACTTAATATACATCTCATTAAATAAACTGATAGTGTTGTTATTGAAACATGACTGATGATACTCATGTAAAGTAACACCTCTTCTTTGTCAATTTTTTGACAGTTTTGTAATTGACACTGTCAATTATGCATAAGAAAACTGGGTTACAATTTTTTGGTATGGAAAGCAATGAACTGAGGAATTGATTATTGACCCAATTTGAGCCTTCATTTTTAGCTCCCTGGACCCAAAGGATAATTTGAGGTATTTTCATCACTTTGCATCGGTCGTCGTTGTTCTGTCGTTGAAGGTAGACTTTTCCCTTTTAATCTTCCACTCTGAAACCAAGAGACCAATGGGAGCCAAACTTGGTAGGAATGTTCATTGGATGTGCTTGTAGACGGCCTTGTAAACGGCCTACAAGGATTATATTTTTTCAATCGAAAATGCAGCACAGCAAAAAAGAGGTCCAAACAAGGTGTTTCCATAATACACATGTACCTGAGTATAAATAAGTTATTGTTCATCTGTTCATGAGGTTATTTATTTATGAAAATCCCTTTCAGAAAAATGCATAGCATTATTTTTGCCATCATTTGGCATCTATTGTCTGCGACTGTCTTCTGCCATACATTGTATATTTGGAAAGTATATATAATTTTATTATTGATCCAATTTTGATGCATTTTATTTCTATGAATTGGTTAGGCCGAGATATTTTGATAGTATGTCAACAGATTTCCTCTGTCTCTTACTGTTATGAAGGCCAACAAAATTTGAACCTCTTATTTTTCATCCGAAATCGAAGAATTGGAAAATCCAAGCTCTCAGGAATTTAGTTGTGCTCATCAATGTGAAGACAAAATCAGATACCATGGGATAGGTGTGTAGCTTTCAATGTAGATAATGCCTCAGTTAATATGGGTAAAAGAAACTAAATTAAAAGTAGGGTACTGGTGAAAAACCCTGACATGTACTTTGTTGGCTGTCCTTGCCAATATAATGCAGCACGTAAAGGATGGGATAGCTTTTTTGGAGCTTCTGCCAGTTCTGGATTTAATGTTGAGGATTTAGTTGTAAATCTAGATTTCTACATCACTGGTTTGACAAGATTTGCGTATTTTGTGACATAACATATTTAACAGGTTTTCAACCATGTATCCACATGTTGACTTAATTTGGAAGAGGACGTTTCTCGTACGTTGGAAATGTACCAGCCGTTGAAAAATATTTTTGTCAGGTTAAAAAAAAGTAGCTAAGGTTTAAATGACTAACAACACAGTTCAGCAGAATCACCAGCTTCTGGAAAGGGTAGGGGAGGGGGGGGGGGGGGGGGCTTGGCCATTAAGACACCCTGCTCTCACTCTGAGACATCAAAAACCCTTGACAGCTCTGCATATACAAAATAAATATTTGCGAAGGGTAATACTGTGAAATCATTATTTATCGTGGGGTTCTAATTTTCATGGATTCCATGGTTCACATAAACCATAAAAACTAAAATCAAATGAAATACAATTTTCCCATTGATTGTTGCATGTAGTGTTTGAAACCACGAATTCAAGAACCCATGTAGAAACCACAAAAAATTGGTGCTAACGAATAATAATGCTTTCACAGTAAACAATAACAGTATAAAGTTTAAATTTGAATTATAGCACGGACGTGAAAGAGGACACCCTTAAAATCAGTTGGAACATTGCATGATTTTGATCTTTGTGGTTAATTTGACAGTTGATTTGGGCTATTTCACATTGTTAGATAAATATAAAATACATTATCGGTTTGAATAAAAGAAAACAACAGAGATATTGTCTTGGGTGACAATGCTATTATCGCACCTCTATTGAAACAAAATATATCTCATCTAGTGGTGACAATGCTATTGTCACACCTCTGCTGAAACAAAATATGGGTTGTCGAGGGTGGCAATACTATTGTCACACCTCTGTTGAAGCAAAATATGGATTGTCTAGGGTGACGCTGCTATTGTCACACCTCTGTTGAAACGAAATATGGATTGTTGAGGGTGACAATACTATTGTCACAC
The DNA here is from genome assembly GCA_963680875.1 of Bathymodiolus brooksi. NCBI lineage: Eukaryota > Metazoa > Mollusca > Bivalvia > Mytilida > Modiolidae > Bathymodiolus > Bathymodiolus brooksi. Next base: position 81,482,289 of record OY804578.1, on the reverse strand, counting down.
CTCTGTTGAAACAAAATAGGTATTGTTGAAGGTGACAATGCTATTGTCATACCTCTGATGAAACAAAATATATGTTGTCTAGGGTGAAAATGCTATTGTCGCACCTGTTGAAACAAAATATGGATTGTCACACCTCTGTTGCATTGTTGTCTAGGGTGAGAATGCTATTGTCACACCTCTGTTGAATCAAAAATGGGTTGACGAGAGTGGCAATACTATTATCACACCTCTGTTGAATCAAAATATGGGTTGTCTAGGGTGACAATGCTATTGTCACACCTCTGTTGAATCAAAATATGGATTGTCTAGGGTGACGATGCTATTGTCACACCTCTGTTGAATCAAAATATGTTGTCTAGGATGACAATGTTATTGTCACACCACTGCTAAATCTAAGTGTGGGTTCTCCAGGGTGATGATACTATTGTCACACCTCTGTTGAATCAAAATATGGGTTGTCTAGGGTGATGATACTATTGTTACACCTCTGTTGAAACAAAATATATGTTGTCTAGGGTGACAATGCTATTGTCACACCTCTGTTGAATCAAAATATTGGTTGCCGAGGGTGGCAATACTATTATCACACCTCTGTTGAATCAAAATATGCATTGTCTAGGGTGACGATACTATTGTCACACCTCTGTTGAATCAAAATAGGGGTTGTCTAGGGTGACAATGCTATTATCACACCTCTGTTGAAACAAAATAGAGGTTATCGAGGGTGGCAATACTATTATCACACGTCTGTTGAATCAAAATAGGGGTTGTGAAGGTAGACTGTTGGGTTAGGGAAATTTTAAGATTGTCACTGAACACATAATTGTCCAAAATCATGTGACCATAAATAATCCAGTAAAAAAACGTTTTGCATACAGTGAGTTATAATGATATAACATTTTGTTTTTCTCATTAGCTTCTAAGACCAGGTTATACACTGACATATGTCTAACCAGATGTCAATGTGGTTATTATTTTTCTTCAGGTTTACTCTGATGTGGCCTGCTGAAACTTTCAATAGTGTCTATCGAGACAAGTAAATAAAATTATTACAGGTATTTTCAATCAGTAGATTAACACCTGATTATGTAGAAAAGTCACTTGAATTTTAAGGTAATAATATTGTTTCATTGATTTGATTGAGTTGTGGTAATATCAAGTCATGTCAATGTATGATAATTATATAACAAGACCACATTAATATCATTATTATACTGAGTGTCTTATTGTCCAGGTAATATGCCAAATTATTATACCTCAGTATATATTTTCTATATAAAATTAAATGCAGATAAAATTACTATTTTGCACATAAAAATCCAATTGCTGAAGCCTGATTTTGTTTAAATAGTTTTGATGACTGATCATGACTATTATCCCTAGGGAAATAGTCTCGATGACAATTTCCCTACGGAAATAGTCCAGTTCAAACAAACAGCATACGTTTTCCCGCGCTTTTATGGTTTGGATCTTTCGTGTTTTAATATACATGCACCTACATGCCCGAGAAATACGATTATTTGTTTACCAGACGATAAAATGGCATCTGCTGAAACTTTAAACTGGTTAGAATTGTTGTTAAAACATGTTTATTGTTGATATATTTTCTTAATATTACTATTAAGAACTTCTATTTGTGTCTTTTTAATAGCCATATTTTCTCAGATTTCCTAGATTGCCTTTGATATAATAAAACACTTATTTATTGGCTATTAGGACAATAGCAAGTTTATTATCCCCCTCGACACCAACTATTTCCCTCCGCTTCGAGTCGGGAAATAGTTGGTGTCTCAGGGAACAATAAACTTGCTATTGTCCTCATAGCCAGTAAATAGGTGTATAATATTACCCAGGTAATATGCCAAAATATTACAGTACCAAATATCACTACAGAAACTTACACGAAGTATAATAATGAATAATAGACATATGGTCACAAGTTTAACACAAACAAAACCAGATCTATACCATACAGTTTCTTTAATACAATTTGTTTATTTTCAATTATATATTTATATTTATTAAATTCGGTTATTATAAGCACCTTGGGTGGTCTCCTTTCAAAATTGTGTTCGACAGCCCAGACCTTCATTGAATATGGCCGTGGTTACTAAAAATAGAAAATTCTTGTATTTATTATCACTGCTTTATTATAAGTCAAAATGATCTCAAATTTAAACAGAAGCTGAATGACAGTGAATAGTTCAACATTTCTTTTGGGTTATTCTATGAAAATGTTCTTTCAGCCTATTTATACCAATTATGGATACATATTTTGATAAAAAAAAAACACATGATCTTTGGTCACTTTCTAAATTTTGTGTGATGCCCCCATTTCCTATAATATTCAGAAGTCAAATTTTAAACTAGGATAGCGATTACAGATTCCTGAGACCCTCCAGTATTCAAGAAGCATAACATTATATAAACACAAGAAGGCACCTAGTTATAATACATCCTGTGCAGCAACTTCCCTGTGGATGGTGTACCCCGGGGAATGTTTGTTTTTAGATAATCTGGTCAAAGATCATGTGAGCTTTTGCTTTCGTCCGTCTGTCCATGTATCATACATCTTAAACATTCACATTTAAAACTTCCTCTCTGAAATCACTGAACCAAAGTATATTGAACCTTGTCTGGGGTGGCCCGTGGGCTTATCATAAGCATATGGCGTAGCCCAGCATGATCATTAATAGGTTGAAAGTGCCACAATAAATAGGGCAAAAGAAAGGGTATGAAAAGGTAATTCTATTCCATGAATTGTTTTACCCATAATAATTCTCAGCTCCCTCCATCTGAAATAAAAACTGTGCTAAGGATTTTGTGGGGAACAACAGCTGTGATAACATAGATTTCCACCACAGTACATGGGATTGAATTTATGGACAAATAATTTGCAATATGTTGAATATCGATAAAGTATTTATACATGTATGAATAATATAATTTAAAAAAAGTTGTTTGTCTGTTTTTCATTTTAATGGTTCATATGGTCTGTTTTATTGTCTTCACAAACAATGACAATTTTTGTTTAATTTTCCAACTTGTAACAGGAAGACCTTCATTTACAAGTATTAATTTTTAGCTCACTTGACCAAAATGATCATGTGATTATTGTCATCTCTTGTTGTCTCTTGTTGTAGGCAGCAGTATTGTTATTGTATGTAATCTTATACATTTTAATTTTCTTCTCTAAAACCACTGGTCCAATTGGAACCAAACTTGGTAAGGCTGTTTATTGAATGGTCCTCTACAAAATTTATGTTATTTTTTCCTATCAGAAATCCACCACAGGAAAAAGAGGACCAACGAGGCCAAATAGGGTGTTTCCATATTTATATCTCGTAATGCTGTATCGAGTACACCTTGCCATCAAAAATATTAATGATAATCAGGTACAGGCTCTGTGAGTCTCTGGTTTATTTTATGTTCTATTTTAATGTGTTCAAATATAACCTATGACCCGATGTGAAAATGAATAAAATAATTTTCTCAAAATCTAGACTTCCTTCAGAACAAACTCCATATTAGGAACCAGATGAGTGATACAGGTTCAGGTGAGCCTAATAGTTTTATGAATTGTTAAAATGCATCTAAATTTCAACACAAAACGAATTTGATATTTTCTCATATTTTCTAAAAATATTTCATAATTAAGTAAAAAAAAATTCTAGATTCTTCTCACAGTCACATGAAATTAGAAATTTATTTGTCAAACTTCTATTGTATTTGTTGACAAAATCAACCTTACTGCCAGCTGATCACAGTATTTTATGTAAAGATGAATTATGGAATAATAGCTCATAAATTGTTCATTTAGTTCATTGACTCAACAGACCAGATGAGGTCCAGAAAATGAATGCAATCTTAAACAGTTTTAAATAGGTGTAAATATGAATATTGAAGGCAATGCTTGATCTTGCATTAACAAATGTTAATTGTAGGCTTGTCTCTATTGTCAAGTCCCACCAAATAAAAGTCGGGGTGAAGGCTATTGTTTTATACCTGTCCGACCGTCCATTCACCCTCAATATAAAGTGCATGTTTTGTCGACCTCTTACAGTTTTCAAGATAGAACCTTTATAGCATACCTGACCAACAAGAGTCATGGAGCTATTGTCATTACTTTGTGTCCATCGTCTTCGTCATCTGTAAGCTTTTCACATCATAAAATGTACAATTGTTTTCATTTAGGTAGGTAATTCAGACTAAATTCCAAATTTTATGTTGGTTTTTTTTGCACAATGTTCATCTGTATGGGTTAAAAATGGGGCATAAATTCTGAAATGTTGCATATTTGGAAGGGACATTTTATAATTTTTACTTTTCAGTCAATTTTTATGCTTATTTTCTCTTTGAATTGATTGTGTTGAGAGCTGCTGGTTGTATATAACCATGTATATCTATTTCTTTAAGTACAGTATTAAGATAAACTTAACCAAAAGTAGATAAAAAAAATGGCAATTTCCAAAATTCGAACATTTAGATTTATCATCCAATTTTTAATGCAGTTTGTCTGCCAAATTTTCATCTTAATGAGGTATTTTTGAGTCTATAAAGAAATGAGCTCTTTTAAATTGGTTAAGACTTTAAGAGGCCCAAATTCTGAAATTTCACATGTTTTTTTAAGATGGACAAATATTTTTGTATCCATGTATTAGGTCTTTTTTTCTCAGAAAAATTCAACCGAACTGGGCCAAAAAGTGCCAAATTCCAAAGGTGAAGTTTCTAATTTTTCATCCAATATTTTAAAGCATTTGTTATGAATGTCCCTTGAGTCAATAGTGATAATGAGCTATTTTTATATGACCACAATTTTGCTGCCATTGTGTTCCTGTAGACAAAGATGGGTTCTGTGTGATAAGTGTAGTTCTAGTTTACACTATGTTATTGATTCTGAAGTGGTTGGTTTGGAAAAAATATAGTAGAAATGACAGTTACTGTAAAACTATAGAAAATTTATGGAAAGGAAAACTCTGTACAAAAAAATCATACTGCATCAACACACAAGAGTAATGTATTTTTTTCTGTATTGTAACCGGGTCTTTATTATCCCCTCGTCAATGAAGTTGCAAAGGGATATAGTAACGCTACCGTCCGTCTGTCCATCCTTCCTTCCTTCCGTCCTTCCGTAACATCCTTGTGAACACTCTAGAATCAACACCCTTCAATGGATTTTGACCAAACTTGGTACATACTTAGTCCTTAAGATAATCTGGAAAACTATTGATTTTCAAGGTCATAGGTCAAAGGTCAAGGTCACCAGGTCAAATATTTAGGCAAGGGGATATGCCACGCTTTGCACAACTTCGCTAGCCAAGGGTTACGATCCGCTGTACTCATCTTCACCCTTGGCATCGTTTGTCGGATTTTCGTAATTTCTGCGCACTGCCACCTGCTGATTTTGACAGTTATGCCCCTTGTAATGATGTCATTTTCAGCCAATCGATGCGAGGCTTTCATTTCCTTTCGTTTGAATGCCCTGAAAATTGACTCGAGATTATAATATGGCTGATTTTCAAGCGAAGATTTGACGAGGCTCATACTGTTATTCAATTTCAAACTTACAACATTATTTTATATGTACACGCATTTTTATTTTGTTGACATTTTTCCTACAGAACATGTGCTTTTTGTAAAGCGCGTTCTGATTGGTTGCAGCTACCACTAGCTGCATTACATATAAACCGTCACCGTGTGACCTCGAAAATCCGTCTAACGATGCCAAGGGTGAAGATGAGTAGAGCGGATCGTAACCCTTGGCTAGCGAAGATGCGCTTTGCATTGCCCTTGTTATAATTATTACTTAAATATTTATTGTCATGTAAATGTTAGTACCTTAAAATTATTAAAGTAACGCTGGTAGCATCTGGTCGAAAGCTGCGCATAAGTTTTTGTATTACACCTCATAAAGAGTGACTCTATGACCGTGTTTACACTTGGTGAAAAAAAACCGATCTTTAATTAAATCGATCTAATTAGAGCCATTTGCGTTTACTCTTGAAATGAGTAAATCGGTCACGATCGAACTAAATAAAACCGATGCATTTACACTACATCTACATCAATAACAAATATGACCTAAATAACTATTTATGTAAACAAATGTTCCTATTTTTATCTGCACAGCATGTGTTTTCCCGCCTTTGTAGAAATATTATTCCTCATGCTTAAACAATGGACGAACTTATCAAAAATGTGCACTTACGGTTGCAAACTTTTATGTTTTTCCTTGTGTTTCTTTTGCGGTTAATTAATCAGAAATCAATTGAAATGAAAAGAAATCGCGATAGAAGAATGATTCGTGAGAATGAAAATTATACAGAGGGCGAAAAGGTTACGTCTGTGTAAGTTCCGCAATTGCTGGTGGACATGGTCATTTCCCTATAGTTCTATCAACAAAAGTCCATGAATCTCCTCTGACCACCATTGTTTTCCTAATTATAAATATTCTTATTAATACATGTGTATTTTTCGCGCCAAGAATGCGCATATGAAGTTTCACTTTATTTAATTCGATCACGATCGATCTTGTGCTCTTACACTGAACGTTAGATCGATGCAAATAAGATCGATCTTTTTAAGTCTACCTCTGGAGCAGGACTTTTTTAGATCGATGTTAGATCGATCTAAACCGTTTACACTAGACAAAGATCGATCTTTTTGGCATCGATCTTCTTTAGATCGATCTATTTGTGCAAGTGTAAGCTGGGTCTAAATTACAAGATACACAGTGTGCTAGTGACCTAATACAATGTATACGATGTTATTAACTATCAGGTAGGTCAAAAAGAAGAATAAGGAAGAAGATAGAAGTATAGAGAAGAAAAGAACCCTAAAACTATTATTTATGTTGTTTTAAGTGCTATTTATAATAAAATTATGTATTTGATAAACATTTTGACTACATTGTTTAAAAAAAATTATTTAAAAAAAATGATATGGTTTAGCCGATATTATCTCTGTTCTTCTTTTTCGGATCGCAGCAGTTTGCTGGTCTCGATTAAGAACAGAAGTCATAACTTAGATTTACATAGATTAAAATGTTTTTTTAAATGAAAATATGGATTTGATAATTATTTTGTGTACTTAAATGCAAAAAGAAATTTAAAAAAGAGATATATTTTAGTTATTATTTGTTCTTTCCTTGACAATATCAATATCACCAAAAATGTTTATTTTTATTTTAAGCCCTATTTCAATGGATTAACATTGGACCCTATGTGGATTGAATAAGTAAAAATCAGATGAGCCTCTAGATTTTTTTTACAATTTAAATCTTTTTTCAGTGAAAGAAAAAAAATTCTGATATTAATTTTTTTATCCACAAAAAAACAAGCATTTATATAACTTTATTTCAAAACTTTATTAATTATATTGGGAGCTTCTAGATGACAACAAGCTTGATATTAAATCAACTTGATTTTTTTTTCACAGAAAAACTAATTAATCACTAAAGAATTTCCACAGATAGTAAAACATCTGGCTGAAGTCTGTTCTGATATTTGACAAAATTGGAGAAAAGCTGATTTGTTGTAGCTATCTTTACAATACAGTCTATGTTAGGTTTTTATAATGAGAATTAAGACACTACAGAATTTAATTACATATTTTGAAGAAAAGCAATCCTGGTACATGGAAATCTATGATAATATTAAACACTATAGAATTTTCTTCTCTGTTTTTCATTGATAATTTTCTTTTCAAAATGAGTAGTTTTACTGCAACTTAAGATGAATTGTACACCATAAGTCACAAATATGTGTAAATTTGATAGAATGGGATGGTTTACTTTTAAGGTAAAACAAACCCATTGGATTCTGAATTCATTAAACATATTTTTTCTCTGCAATTTAATAAGTCAAAATCTTTGGGTTTTCTTTACTTCCCTAATATGAACTAGAGAATTTTGAAGTGAATGAATCAGGTTTTTTTATTTTTTTATTTATAGAAATTTCTAAGTATCTAATTTTGTACACACAACATGTTTCTGAAATAACCTTCATCAGGTACGCTGAAATTCGAAAGATTGAAAAGCCAAATCATTTAAAAGTTTTTGGGAGTCGCAAGAAAGCCAAAGGGCCTAAGCGAGATAGCGAAAATCGACTAAGGTCACAAATATGACTGAGGGAGGAGAACCTTAGTTTAGTTTATTAGAGCATCAATTGAAATATTCGGCTAGCGACAATTTATTTATATCAATGTGAGTATTGAATTAAACTGAGCAATTGATATTAATTCATTAGAACAGAAAATTTGGTCATGCCTGGGAGAGTTTTATTTCTCCCAGGTTATGCATACATGTACATGTACATTCCTGTATTTAAAAGGGAAACCCAAATTTTAACTCACCTGGCCGCAAGACCATATTAGCTTTTGCCATCATTCGTCGTCCGTCGTCTTATTTTTTTTCACATTTTAATCTTCTCCTCTGAAACCTCTAACCAAATGAACTGAAACTTGGTAGGAACAATCTATGGAAGGTCCTCTATGATGAGTGCTCATTTTGTCCCAATCCATTTATAAACATGGCTGTCACAGGCAATTCTTGTTTCTGATTGGTCGATTTCTAAAAATCTTCTCCTCTGAAACCATTATGCCAAATAGAGCAACATTTTACAGGAAGCATCTATGGAAGATCCTCTATGAGATTTTCTCATTTTATCCCGATTGGACAAAAAACATGGTCGCCATGGGCAATTTTTGTTTCTGATTGGCAGAAATTTAAAAAATCTTCTCTCAAACTTATTTTGTAGGAATGGTGTATAGGAGATCATGTACACATTTCCATATTTCGTGCCGATCATACAACTAATATGACTGCCATAGGCAGTTCTTGTTTGTGATTAAAAAAAAATCTTCTCTAATACCATTTGGCCAATTTAATTGAAATTTGGTAGGAAGTACTGTATAAAGTTTCCTCAAAAGCAAAATGACAGGTGAGCAACTCAAGCACAGCACACTGAGCCTCTTGTTTAAATTTGCTAAAAAAAGTAATGATTAAGTAAGGATTATTCATTAACAAAATAGATACCAAAGCATTTTTAATTGTATATTCAGATATATCATGAGATGTATTAAATCACAAAAATGTCATGTATCCTGCAATCATTATGTTTCCTGTATAATAAATGAGAATATTTTTTCTTTTTTCGTTATAATTATTTTTTTGGGCTATTATATTTCAAAAAGAGGTTTAAAATGGTCTAAAATTTCACATATATTTCATCCAATTTTGATGTGGTTTTTGTTGTTGAATGGATTGCGCTGAGAACTTTCAGTAATATGTTGATGGATTTTCCCTATCTTTTACGGTTTTCGAGAAAAACTTGACCGAAAGAGTTTTTTTTTTATTCAATTTTAATACAGTTTTTTTTTTCAAAGTGTTCATCTTAATGGGCTATTGATGGGTCATTAAGAATATTTCTATTTTTTAGTTTAAAAGGGGGTCTAAAAGGGGCCTAAGTTCCGAAATTTGCATATTTGAAAGGTATATAGAATTTTTAATGTTTTGTTGGATTTTTTGGTAAAATGCTCATCTGTTTGAGTTTTTTATTAGTCACTAAAGAAAATAATTTTGATGCACTTTTTTTCAATGAATTGATTGTAACAAGAACTTCATGTAAGAATTCCTGAGTCCATTACCTCTATCAGTTATGGTTTATTGAGATAAACTTGTTTGTAGTTAAACTGGTACAATACTGTCTGCTTTTTAGATGCACTGAAGGATTCTGTCATTGATGGTGATATTATTTGTAAACATACATGCTTTATATTTTGCATGGTGGAAGTGTATTACCTAACCTCTGTTTGTACGTAATTTTATTAAAATCGATCATCATTCAGGGGGCATTGAATAGACCTACCCCTCATTTCAACAACAGAAATTTGTTCAACCTTTTAGACACACTGACGATAGAGGTCAACAAAGATCACTTCCAGTTTATGCAAATCAGCTAAAAAATTGTAGATTATGTGTAGTTGTCATCATTGCCAAGTATAGATCATTTCAATACAGTATTCCGAGAGTATTTTGATATCTGTGCATCATTATTGTAGACATACAGTTTTTTCTTAGGTGAGCAGACAATTTTTGTTGACGGAAGTAACAAACAATCCTGTGCGTCTAAAAGCCTGACACTGCTGTACAGGAAGAAACAATTTGTTGACTTGTTGTGGTCATACCATGTTTTTCCCTGTGTAACTCTTTATTTATATTTTTTTTATGTCAAGCTGTCTTTTTTTACTTAATACAGAGTTAGATGGAGATGTAACTTAGTGAGCTTTGCCTCTGGCTATCATTATCATGAAAACTCTTTTAAGATTGTTAACCTTTTTGTATTATTTAGAGTATGGCAACACCCTAAATTTTATGATATAGGAAAAATTATGATCAATAAATTACATGACTGGTAAACAAACAACTACAAGTTCAAGTGTAAAATGGATAATGTCTCTATTAGTTTTATGTAAACTTATGTTGAAATAAAAACCAATAGTTTCTTATGGAATAACTGTTAAACCACACACAAATGTCCTTAATGATATCAACAAAATTGTTTTAATTTAGGAAATAACCCACTTGTAACTGATTTTCATATTTCTTATCAATTACAAATTATTAATTTTATCATAAAACTGAAAGATTGATTAACAAAAAGAAAAAGAAGAAAATTCTCTTTACTAATTTTTTTTTTCAAATGGCAGGTTCCCATGTTTTAATCAATTTACAAGTAGTGCAAATTTCCAAATTAAAACACAATGCAATATATTCCATAGCTCCTGTTTAAAGAATAATTAAAATGAAATCAATTATTGTATAGAGTGAGATTTTTCAGAAATTTTATTCCCAAGAAAAAAACTTTTGGTCAATTTTTTCCTTGTTTCTTCCCATAAAACAATGATTTTTACCAGAATAAATATTTGATCTAATATAGAATTCAAAATACAATGTTATTGGCCATCTGCTGTTCGTCAAATTGTTTCTCATATTTATAAATTATGGAATAAATTGTCTTTGTAGTTATTCAGCATGCAGACTTCTGTTCTTATGGACAGTCTTTCTGATGTATCAATTGAAGCAGGTATTTATTAGTGCTTATTAAAAAAATGTTTACATATATTTGATCTTGGATTTAATGGACATATATTTTATCTTGTTTTTTTTTATCTATGTGTATTTTATCTTGTTCTTTATCTACATGTATTTTATCCTGTTTTTTTTTTATCTACATGTATTTTATCCATTTTTTTTTTTATCTACATGTATTTTATCTTGTTCTTTATCTACATGTATTTTATCCTGTTTCTTTCATCTACATGTATTTTATCCGTTTTTTTATCTACATGTATTTTATCCGGTTTTTTATCTCCATGTATTTTATCTTGTTCTTTATCTATATGTATTTTATCTTGTTCTTTATCTACATGTATTTTTATCTTGTTCTTGATCTACATGTATTCATCCTGTTTTTTTTTTATCTACATGTATTTTGTCTTGTTTTTTTTATCTATGTGTATTTTATCTTGTTCTTTATCTACATGTATTTTATCCTGTTTTTTTTATCTACATGTATTTTATCTTGTTCTTTATCTACATGTATTTTATCCTGTTTCTTTCATCTACATATATTTTATCCGTTTTTTTATCTACATGTATTTTATCCGGTTTTTTATCTCCATGTATTTTATCTTGTTCTTTATCTATATGTATTTTATCTTGTTTTTTATCTACAAGTATTTTATCTTGTTCGTTATCTACATGTATTTTATCCTGTTTTTTTTATCTACTTGTATTTTATCTTGTTCTTTATCTACATGTATTTTATCCTGTTTTTTAAGTCTCCCAAACAATGTTTGGAGACTTTTGCTCCGTTTCTTATTATTATTATTCTTATTCTTCTTTCTTTCTGTGCACCATGAACTTGTCCATGGCAGATCTCAGGAACTACAGGACATAATTTCATGAAACTTGGTGGAGTTATAGATATATGTTTCTATTTGGTCCTAAAGTTTTCAGCTTTGTGGTAAAGGGGGTCAAAGTAATATTTTGAGGGGTTCAAAGGGGGTGGGGGTTACTATAGAATCCTATGGGAAAGTTGAAATTTCATACATTAATGTTGATAACTTCTAAATAGATAATGATAGAGACATAAAATCTGACATAGTGATAGGTCACCATTAGAGGAGCAATTCTGCGTTTTCAAAATTTTCGAGATGTCTGCCATTTTCAAAATGGCTGCCAAAACACGGCATAAAAAATGGGCGGTAACAATTCAACATTGTTCGATATCATCAAAATTTGATATGTGGGTAGATAATGATGTCCCGAATTGAATCCCGACATAGAAAAATTTCTACCGGTCGCCATTTTCAAAATGGCCACCACAATACCGCACAAATTCAACATTGTCCGATTTCAACGCCATTTCATATTTGGGTAGATTATGATGTCCCGAATTGATTCCTGACATCGAAAAGTTTCTACCGGTCGCCATTTTCAAAATGGCCACCACAATACCGCACAAATTCAACATTGTCCGATTTCAATGACATTTCATATATGGGTAGATTATGATGTCCCGAATTGATTCCTGACATCGAAAAATTTCTACTGGTCACCATTTTCAAAATAGCTGCCACAATACCGCACAAATTCAACATTGTTCGATTTCAACGTCCTGAATTGATTCCCGACATCGAAAATTTTCTACCGGTCTCCATTTTCAAAATGGCCGCCACAATATCGCAAAAATTCAACATTGATTTATTTTTTAAACCTGTTGTCAGTGGCCAGTTTGGGAGACTCCATAATCGTTAGATTATAATCATATCTTGTTTTATCTACGTGTATTTTATCCTGTTTTTTTTTATCTACATGTATTTTATCCTGTTTTATCTATATGTATTTTATCTTGTTCTTTATCTACATGTATTTTATCTTGTTCTTTATCTACATGTATTTTATCCTGGTTTTTTTTATCTACATGTATTTTATCCTGTTTTTTTTTATCTATGTGTATTTTTTCCTGTTTTTTTAATATATATATGTATTTTATCTTGTTAGCTCACCTTGCCAAAGGCAAAGAAAGCTTTTGCCATCACTTGGCATCCGTCGTCCGTCATCCGTCGTCCATCATCCGTCGTCTGTCGTCCATTAACTTTTCACATTTTAATCTTCTCCTTTGAAACCCCTTAGCCAAATGAACTGAAACTTGGTAGGAAGCTTCTATGGAAGGTCCTCTATAGAGATTGCACATTTTGTCCCGATCCGTTAACAAACATGGCCACCACAGGCATTTCTGGTTTCTGATTGGCCAATTAAAAAAATCTTCTCCTCTGAAACTTCTTGGGCATATGAACCGAAACTTGGTAGGAAGCATCTATGGAAGGTCCTCTATAAAGATTGTTCATTTCGTCCCAATCCGTTTACACCACCTTAATCTCATTTATGTTCAAGAGTACTATCAATATATTGTGTTTAAAGCTTTGGGAATTCAGTTTTGTATTCAAGGATAAATCTATATTTAATTCTCCTTTTGTTAATAACAAAATTGTATCAAAATCAACAAGAATTGACTTTGGAATAATCTTTTTTTTGGGGGGGGGGGGGGGATGTGATTTTCAATCAAATATGCAGTAAAAAAAAATACAGTGAAGAATACATTTTCCAGACTTCTGTATAAATTAGAATTACAGTAAAGAATACATTTTACAGGCTTCCGTGTAAGAAAAGACTACTTAATGAGTCGTGATAAGAAATTGTAATAAAATATTATTTGTACAAAGGATATCTGATCACAAATACATTTGGGAGTTCAGAGGATAACATATTTGTCACCATAGGCATTTTTTTTCTATTAGATAGCTTCCATTGTTATGTATTACCCTGATGGAAGCCTCAAAATGCATTGGCCAGCTGTTCAGTATCACCAGCCATATGTATGGTTCCCATCTGTTCTACTTATTGACCAGTAATTAATCAATACTGGTACTACAACATTAGAATCAATCAAATTATAATCAAATTATTATTCTTTTTTTTTTATCATTGACACCTTTCTGTCATGTGCTTCTAACATATTTTATTTTAAACTAGGTTTTTAGAACATATAATTTTGACGAAAAAAATAACGTAAGTTTGTTGTTAATCCTATCTCAGGGTTGTTCAACTTTATGATTTAATATTAATTCAATACATTTGACTTTACTTTGAATGATTTGGGAGTAAAAATTGCATTTTTATTATTTACTTTTTATATCTACATTGTATTGAAATATACAAAATTCTTGGCTGAATGATTTTTTCTTGTAAATACTTGATATTTTCATATCATAAAATATAAAGCCCATCAGTGCAACATATTTTGAATTTTTTTTATTTTATTTATTTTCTATTCTATACTGAAATGATAAGAAAATAATATAGACATTGAAATATTGATTGTAATACACCACATGTTGCTTTGAAATACACACTTATACACGTGCAGGGAGTTGTCAACCTCTATTATCTTATTTCTCTTTTTTTTTTATTTTAATTTTTTTTTTTATAAAAATTGATCTGTAATTTGTATAAATATTTTAGAAAAAAATAATGAAAATTATACTATTAATTGTTTTAAAATATATGAATGAAATGATTCCTATTTGATTGACATCTATAAAAACAGTTAATATATTTGTTGTTGATAGGCTTCACACCTGTCACCACTATTTACCTGTAGATGTGTCAGCTCTCTCACTTCTCACATTTTTTATCTCTCTTATCAAGACTTCAGAGATCATATTTAATTTAATATGAATTATAATTTTCTTATTTGAATTTCTTGGTCATTCAATTTTAACAATGTAATTGATTTTAATCTGATTAAGGATTTGTTTACATGGATAATACAAAATGATGCTGAAAACAATAGTAGCTGGTGAGTTAATGTATTCTATCATTGTGAGTGTGGCGTATTGTACTGTATTATATCTGAGTGTGGCCTATTGTACATTTTAGAAGTAAAATTAAGGATAGATGGAGTTCAATTAGATTTTGAGAATGTTTTTTTAAGAACAGTTTTGCAATAAATGACTATTCATTGTTTTGTCTAAATCTCACCTCTCTTTGTTTTATTGGATTCTGGAGCTAAATGACACATACACACTAATCTTATGATGGTAGCTGAACTGTTATTTTGTGGTCTACAGGTTTCTTGCTGTATTGTATCAGTAAATGTGTTACCATTAAAACTATGCCATGATGGCCAGTATATTTGTATATATAATCTGATTGTTTTATAGACAAGTATGTTTTACATTTTATTTCTAATGATCTTATAGGTGTCCAAGTTAATAATAGATTTGGTCACGCCAGGATATAGGTGAAATATTGCTACAGTTGGCATTAAACACCAATCAATCAATCAACCATGATGGTATGGTAGATAGACTTATATTTCTATATACAATCGGTGCCTTCTACTTCTAAATTTTGACTCCTGATTGTGGTGACATGTTTTCGATATAACTTTATTTGATAATGCTTGTCAGCTTGCTAGAAGTTGGTAGTTTTCTTAAAGTACTCGGGAATCCACTTTTATTCCCAACCTTACTAACTGGAATTTTAACTTGTATATCATGTACTTGGTTTGATTTTGATTGTGTTTAATGCCACTTTCAGCAATATTCATGTACTTGGTTGAGTATAGTACACATGAATGTATAATGTACACTCTTCCCATGATCCTTTCATCAACTGGTTGTAAAAGTACACAATATTGTATATAGAAAATGTTTTTGTCCCTAAAACTATGAATATTTTCCAGGGAATTATAAAGCAAGTTGTTTTATATTTCCCTGATTATACATAGGTAATTACAGCATCTAAAATTTGAATGTAAAAACTACAAGTGCCATGTTATACTGTACACTGTTACATCGATCACAATGAGATAAGGAATATTCTGATGAAGAATGGCAATCAACCAGCTGTTAAATTGTTCCTACACTCAAGTGTAAAATGGATATTTCTATCTTTACCATTCACATCTTCTGCAAGTTGAAAAATTAAATAACACAGATTCCTACAATTTATTGTTATCTGCTCCACTGCCAAAAAATGGGAGAGTATCACAAAAGTGACAAGACAGAATTCGAAACTCACTATCATCAATTTGTAAGTTTATAAAAAGTCAATATCTAATGATTTTTCCTAATTCTTTAAGGTTTTTAACCCTAACTTTAACTTTGACTCAGTCTGACTTTTCACTTAACAGTCTGTACTTCTCATCAGAAAGAATTAATAGCAAACTGGCGCCAGTTGTGTTTTCTTTTCAAATGGTTACATATGCTAAGCTTGTGACATCCTCTATCTATACTGGGAATTGAAGTGGTTTTTGGCACTGGTTTACATCAAGAGAACTTTACCAGGTGTCTGCCATATGGTGGTATGTCTCTTTACTATTAACTGTTTATGGCATTTTTGTAATGATTTTGTCACTGTTGTGATCATAACATCTGGTCATATTTATCTCTTGATTCCTAATTAGAAAAAACACATTTATAAGCATTTTTGTTGTGATTAATGTTTTGAATTTGGAAAGGAATTTTTTAGTGCTAGGAAAAAAATGTTAATCTTGGGGAAAAAAATAAAACAACAAAATACAATAGAATAAGAAAATGCATGCATACATTAGATATCATTCCACTATTGGTAGGACAGATCACTGGTCCGACAGCTCATTAGTCTGACAAATAATTGTAATCTTCTACTGGGAGAGATCAATTTATGGGGCTGGACCTGGCACCTATCCCTCCTATAATTGGCCCAAAATGTGTAAGGCCTGTAATTTTTTTCTTGCCTGTGACACAAAAAGTGACACACATGTATTGCTTTACAGATGGCAGCGGGGACAACAATGTCAAGTATTCGTAATTAGATCAGTTTCTCCATTATCATATAACCTAGACTCACCATACTTGTTCTGTACTGTACTTTATTCACAGTGTGTGCATGTTAGCCAGACATGTGTCACCTGACCTTGACCTAATTTCACGGTCTCATGAAGTTGTTAAATTTAAGTTTTCTTAATTAAGTCGGTTTCTCTACAACTATATTTGGTCCACATATTGATTATGGAGGGCACGCTAGTCAGGAATGTACCATCTGACCTTGACCTCATTTTCATTGTTTATTGACTGCTACATGTAGGTCAGGTTTTCGTGATTATGTCAGTTTTTTGTTATCATACAATGCAACCTACGCTGGCCATATTTGGTAGTTCAGTTTCTCACTGGGTTAAAGCTGATGACCGTAACTGTAATTACGGTCATCCCAAGATGGCGGACATGAAATTAGGTAAGAATATATATGAAAGAGAAAATCCGATTTAATAAAAATCGCTAAGATGACTGTAACTGATCATAATTCGACGATGCAATTACGGTCATCTCAGTTTTCAGTTACGGTCATCTTAGTGATTTTTTTTAATCGGATTTTCTTTCATATACATTTTTCAGTCGTAATTTGTGATTTCCTTGTGATAAGTTCATAGATTACTATCGTACCAATGCATGTGCCATTTAAAATACATTATAGAAACAATTTAATCGACAAAAAAGATTCTTACCCGATTCCACGTCCGCCATCTTGGGATGACCGTAATTACAGTTACGGTCATCAACTTTACCCCAGTGGTTTCTGCATTTCCATACAATTCAGGTTCACCATGTTTGGTACAGTCCCATTGATCATGGAGGATACATGTACATATTTATGCTTATGTCATCTTTACTTAATGTCAGTTTCATAATTTAGTTTATTTTTTTAAGAAGAAAACAATTACACAGATTTAGTCTACTTTTTGAAGAAAAAAGAAATTTGCACAAACGATATGCAGAGAGCAAGTGAAAGATAGATCTGTGTTTACACTTGTTCTATGAAAAGCTAGGGGAAATTATCATAAATTAAAAATATAACCTGAAATCCTGGAACCCTCCCCGTTATATAAGTGTTCTGAAGCCATATTGCATCAGAATGATTGCATGTAAAAAAACCTCATTCAATGGGGGGCTGTAAGGTATCATTGAAGCTACTGAGGCAATTGCCTCCATTAAAATTTTGTCAAGTATAAGTAAGCTGAAGTTAAGCTGTAAATGAATCATATTTTGAGCAGTGTATAGACTTATAATAAGCATTGCAAACCAGCTTGCATACCTAATGCTATCGATATATAGTCTACTCTGGTCACACGGGAACCAGCAATTTTTTTAATGTTAATTAACATTATAAAAATTTGGTTGCTTTTCCTATGTCTACAAAGAATTCTACTTGTATTTAGCGTTCATTGGATCATTCCGAGTACATCTGTGTCTACATTGTACTGCATGACAGACTGTCTTGTCAAATGCGTCTGAAATTACACATTGTTGATTAAATCCTGTTAATGTTTATTTTCTCTTGTCATGGCTTCGAAACAGTCGAAAGTTGAAATTTTTTTCAAATTGAAGACAAAAATATGATTCTTCAAAGCTTCAGCGTTACAGAGTCTGGATCGGCCACAACAGAGTTTGAAAGTGCAAGGTACTGCTTAATGATCCAGGAATATCTTGTCTCGAACCTAGCTCAGTATCTACAATCACAAATTATTTAGTATTGGTCGAAAATATAATCGGCCACAGTTGCACATCATGAATCGGTCCTGGAAATCCTGAAACTAAATACAGAAATGACAAAATTGCAGATGCCAATAGAAATCTATCATATATTATATACAGGTTATATAGTTATGGAAGTATCACACCTATTTTTTTTAAAGCCTTCACATACATCGGAAAATCATTAATAGTTTCATGAAATCCAGATCTTTAGTACAGCTGTTACTGTGCTATAACAATGTGTTTTTTTAATAGTTTTGTTGTCATATTATATTAAACACATTGTACAATTGGATGTTTTAAATACAAATTTGTCTTTGGATCCATGTTGGATGGAAATGCTAAACATACACATACTTTAAACTCATGCTGTGTAAGTCATTTTATCTGATAATTTGTTACTGACATCTGGGGCAAAAAGGTTTTTATTTTTACAAAATTAATTTGTTTTCTTTTATATGTAAAATAAGTATCTGCTATTAAAAATTGATTACTTAGAATTTGTTTAGCTGTATAAAACTAGCTGTAGAGATGTATACTAAAGGTAATCTCAGTTCATTTATCATGAAATTTTGGTCTCAGTTTCTAGGAAATAATCTGCTTCTAATTGAATCATCACATGACTGCCACCTGACTGTATCCCTATGGAGACCAGTTCATTGCTTTTACACCTGATTATCTCCCTATGGCAGCAGCTTCCTCCCATCTTATTAATTTTTTCTGTCATTGTCCTCAGGCTGCAATAAACTAAAAGTGAATTTTAAAGACAAAACTGGGAATGTAAGAAATGAAAAAAAATAAAACAATTTGTTTACATGATTTGTTTTCTGTTAACCCCTGATGAATTTGTCTGAAACAAACCTGTTTTTATTTGACCGATATTATACCAAAAAGATGTAATTTTAACACAAATAGAAAAAAACGTGTGATTAGTAAAATTCATTAATTTGTAATTAAATCTGTTAAACTCAAACTAAAATATTTATTGATCTATGCATAAAACTAATATAAAGTTTGTAACAAAAACAAAACAAAACAAATCATGACATGTTGATGCAACACTGCAAATATTACATTATATATTTATGTTATAAGTATGAAATACTTGGTAGTCAAGAGTCCTCCCCTGTCCTCAGTTCTAATGACTGCTTTATAAAGGAACCTAAAAGGAAACATTTTGTGGTATATTATATAATGAGTCTGTCATTGTCATCTTCGTTTGTCATTGTCATCTTTGTGGACATTGTCATTGTCATCTTTGTAGACATTGTCATCTTTGTGGACATTGTCATCTTTGTGGACATTGTCATTGTCATCTTCGTGGACATTGTCATCTTTTTGGACATTGTCATTGTCATCTTTGTGGACATTGTCATTGTCATCTTTGTGGACATTGTCATTGTCATCTTTGTGGACTTTGTCATTGTCATCTTTGTGGACATTGTCATTGTCATCTTCGTGGACATTGTCATTGTCATCTTTGTGGACATTGTCATTGTCATCTTCGTGGACATTGTCATTGTCATCTTTGTGGACATTGTCATTGTCATCTTCGTGGACATTGTCATTGTCATCTTTGTGGACATTGTCATTGTCATCTTTGTGGACTTTGTCATTGTCATCTTTGTCCACATCATTGTCACCCATCTGTAGACACAATGGTTTCTGTGTGATAGCTTTAGATCTAGATCTAGATCAGTTCTTCTGAATTTTAAATGCAAAGTTCTGGGGCACATAATAAAGCTTGGAATTAATTTAGAATATTGTAAACCTGCCCGTTTCCGATATCCCAAGGTCTAAAAATGAGCATTTCTGTGTTTTGTATATGGTGAGATTATTGTTCTATCTTTCGCTGATTTCTTTAATAGGAATATGTTCTTTTTTTTAAAGAAAAATGCATAGCATTTTTATGTAGCTATTATGTGCTCGACATAAGGGGGACAGAAAGGAAGGAATTTCAAAATTTGAACTTATTTTTAATCTAATTTTAATGCACTATTTTGCAAAATGGTCTTCTTTATATGTTATTGATGAGTCATGACAAAAATATAGCTATTTTATTTCAGTGAGGGGTCTAAAATGGACCCAAATTTTGACATTTAGCATATTTGGAAGCTTATATAGAATTTTATTTTACTCCAATTTGGAAGGTTTTTTTTTAGAATACACCTGAGCAATGGCCATATGAGTTTTTGCCATCACTTGGCATCTGTTATCTGTTAACTTTTCACATTTTAATCTTCCTCTGCAAAACTGCTCAACCAAATTGAACTAATCTTGGCAGGGATGGTCCTTTGGATGAGGAGATACAGATTTGTACAAATGAAGTTGATCTTTCTTTGGGAGGGGCTATTTGGGAACCTAAAAGGGGAAAATTAAGTAAATCTAAAAACAAGTTGCTTCTCAAGAACGAGCAACAATTTTTGCTGTGCAGCACCAATATGAGATGTAGATTTAGATTTGTACGAATGAAAGTCCCATGGTCTTTTGGACTATAGCTCTTGGGCACAGGCACAATTTTTTTTTACCTAGATACTATATAGTATATATAATATCTAGGTAAAAAAAAATTACCAGAAACAAGTGCCTGTGCTCTTGGGGTTCAAAGTTAAGCATGGGGAAAAAAAGAAAAAAAAGAAAGATCTCCTTAAGAACTAGTAATTGATATACCGGTACATGTACAAGTATAAATTGTCTGAATAATCATTTTGATACACAGAACATTTTTATTTTTCTTCCAATTTTAATGCAATCTTTTTACAAAATCATCATCATTATTGCTTGGCCATAGCAACAAAAAAGCAATTAAATTTCGAAAAGGAGTCTAAAAGGAACCCCAATTCCCAATTTCACATCATTTGGAAGGTAATAGAACTTTTATTTTTCATGTAATTTTGATGCAATTTTTTTTCTATCAATTGTTACTGCTAAAATCTGCTGATAAAATGTTGACGTAATTTCTCTATCTCGATGTAATTTCTCTATCTCGTACAGTTTCTGAGATAGACACATCTGAAGCTCTATAATTTTTCATCCAATTTTAATTCTCTTTTTGATATTGCAAAATGTTCATCTTTTATGAGGTATTTATGAGTCAATCATCCAATTTTGATGTTTTTTTGTTGTTGTTGAATGGATTGTGGTAAGCGTTCAAAGTGATGACTTCAACTTAACCAAGAGGAACCCTTGGTTCAGTAGCTTCCTTGTTAGCACCAACCCTCTTTCAAGGAAATTCTGATAGGAACCACAATCTCTGGAATATCGTATCAACTGAGAGATATAGACTCCATATGCAGGTGCTGCTGGAATGTTGCTACATATAAATGGAAAGTTCATAATGGGAAAATTGAAATCATCTCTTTTATCTTAAAGTTTCGTTCTTAACCGCCTCTCACTGTCAATATCGAGGTGTAGGTCAAGGTATGAAGCAGACCTATTAAACTCAATGGGATAGAGGGGCCCGGGTGGCTCAATGAGTTAGGTCATTGGATCTAACAACTTATACAAGCCTATCACCAATACGGTGTGGGTTCACGCCCGGCTTTGTAAATTACAAAAAGGGTGCACTCGACTCGCAGCCACAAGTGATAAAGTTTACCAGTTGCTTGCCCATGGCCGGTGGTTCTCTCCGGGTACTCCGGCTTCCTCCACCACTAAAACTGGTTGCCATGATATAGCTGAAATATTGTTGAAAGTGGTGTTAAAACACCAAAAATCAAAATCAAATCAATCAATGGGATAGATGCGATCACGAAATCACCAAACCTAGAATTATTTAGTGAATGGACATCATCTATATATAGCGGAACGTGAAATTAAAGGATCAGGCTAGATTCATTTTGTTTTTCTTGAGAAGCTCCTGTATGAAGTCTGCCTCATGCAAATATATAGTATGGTAACAGATTTTTTATGGCTGTTACCGTTTCCAAGATGTAAGGTGGTCAAAATGGGGTCTACACCCAAAATTTAGAATTTTTATTTCAAGTGAAATTTTTTATTTAGATTCCTTATGAATTTTTTTTCAACCAGATTTGACCTAGCTTTTGTAGTTTCTGGCATAAAAGGGGTTAAAAAGAACCAACACCCAAAATGATAACTTTTTCATCAGTCCCATTTGTATGCAGTTTTTATAACCCCCGCAAACATAGTTTCGGGGGGTATATATGAATCGGTCTGTCTGTCTGTCCGTCTGTCCGGACCAACTTCCACATCTTTTGTCCGATTTCCACCAAACTTTGTGGAATTTATGATCATGATGTATGAAATTTGCAGTATAAAGGATTTTATTGTCCATTGAGTTTTACCCCTGTTATGCTTCTTTGGACTTAGAAATTTTGAGACAATTCAGTATGCACTTTTTCATCGCAAATTCTCCTACATGTACATGATTAATCAGAAGTTCATGAAACTTTGTACATTGCAAGATCCTAATATGAAGATGTGCACATTACTATCATTAGTAGGATATCCAAGTCCATTGAGCTTTACCCCTGTTATGCTTCTTTAGACTTAGAAATTTTGAGACAATTCAGTATGCACTTTGTCATCGTATATTCTCCTACATGATTAATCAGAAGTTCATGAAACTTTGTATATTGCAAGATCCTAATATGAAGATGTGCACATTAGTAGGATATCCTGGTCCATTGAGATTTACCCCTGTTATGCTTCTTTGGGCTTAGAAATTTTGAGACAATTCAGTATTCACTTTGTCATTGCAAATTCTCCTACATGATTAATCAGAAGTTCATGAAACTTTGTATATTGCAAGATCCTAATATGAAGATGTGCACAATAGTAGTATATCCTGGTCCATCAAGTTTTCCCAGAATTATGAGTAAAAGTTGTGTTCCAAATATGTTTTGGCTCAATTAAGATGATGGGGACGCAGGGGGTATTAGTCCATTATTCCATTTATGTATCAATGTGGGACTCCTGCATCCAGAAGTACCTCTAGTTTTGTTTTGCTATTAAATTCCTTTGAAAAATATCACTATGACAACAGCTTTAATGTAGCTTCTACTGTTGTAGAGATATGAGAGGATAAAAAGTCCTAGTTTATTGGAATAAAGATTAACAGAGAACCCTACGTGAAATGAATAAACAAAAAAATCTGAAAGTCTATACTTGATTGAACGTACATTGCATGAATGAACAGGTGGGCCTCTAGTTCTACTTGTCTTGGTTTTGATGGGTTTACTGGTATATGAAAGATGTTCATTTTGTCTCAATCCAATATATTACGGTATTAAACTCTGGGTATATTCAGAGATACATATTTCTCTCAAGTTGAAGTTAAAACAACACAATTAATGTATGATTATCAACATGCACATTAACAAATAAATTAAACAATTACAAAATATATCAAAATATCTTTTTACCAAGACAAACAATTAAATGTTAAGTACAGTTGGAAAGTATCAGAGAGTTATGTAATAGTTTCATCACTCTTCCAGATTTCTTCTGTTTTGTTTCACCTCTGATCTGGAATGGAATAGTGTTTTGATATTGATAACATGTGGTATATCACTTTGCATACCACACTGGTACCAGTCAGTCTACCAGATGTAATAATAAACAGATGTTTGATGTTATGTCTTTAAAACAGGTGGGGGAAGTGATACATACAGAAATAAGGAAGAGGAAGAAAACAAATCGTAAAAAGAGGGGGGGGGGGGGGGGGGGGGGGTGGGGTGCAAAAAATAGTGGGTACTCTTACTGGTATGATGTAATGATATCAGCATTAATTAAAAGGAGAGGAATACTTATTGGGAAAGTTCATCATAGTCCTTGATATTAAGGTCAAAAAGAGAAAACAAGTTTTATATATAGCTCTTGCATGATGACCAAGAGTTTGGTGTTGTATTTATTTTTTACAGACTGTAAAATTTGTGGGGTCATATTTAATTATGCTATAGTGCTGTTGTCGTCATCGTTTGTAGACAAAATTATTTCCTTGCGATGAATTTAGTTTTAGTAGAGCAATCCTTCAGGATTTTTGGCACAAAGAAGGATGGTTCGTAATGATTAAAGGTATATGTAGCTCTTGCCAAACAGGAAGCCATATGGTGCAAAAAGGGGTGTTTTTGTACATGTAGAATTTATTGTACATCTGATTTTGAAGAGAGTTTTTATATGATTTCCTTAGGAAGACCCCATTCAGGTAAATGGTTATTGTTAACATAATATGTAACTATTACTGTTTTTGACATAACGGGGGCCAAAAAAGGGTAAAATTTGGAAAAGAAATCCACCACAAGATAAAGAGGATCAAAGGGGTCATTTAGGGTTTTTAGCCCTCCTGACCTGAAGGGTGTGAGCTGTTGCCATCACTTGGTGTCCGTCATCTATCCGTCGTCTGTAAACTTTTCACAATTCCTCTCTGAAACTACAAGCTCAAATCTAACCAAACTTTGCTAGAAAGATATTTAGAAGGTCTTCCACAACATTTCCTTATTTTGTTTTTACACCAAAAAAAAAAATCTGCTCTGAAACTGCTGTGCCAGTTGGAACCAAACTTTACAAGAATGATGTTTAGAAGGACCTCTACAAAAATTCTCATTTCATTTTGATTGGATAAAAAATATGGCTGATATAGGCATTTTTGTTTCTGATTGGCCAATTAACAAAAAATGTTTTCCTTTAAAACCACTGTGGCAGTTGGAACCAAACTTTACAGAAATGGTGTTTAGAAAATCCTCTATAGATAATTATCATTTGGTTACAATGTGACAAAAATCATGGCCACCAATTATGCAATTATTTTTCTTTTTACCTCACCTGGCCAAAGGCTATGTGAGCTTTTGTCATCACTTGGCTTCCATCCTACACCATAAGCTTTCACATTTAAATCTTTTCCTCTGAAACCACTGAACCAAATTTAACCAATGTTGGTTTGGATGGTCCATTGGTGATCCCCTTTCAATAGTATGCCCCATCCTCCATTCAAGATGGTGGTCATTACTAAAAATAAATATTCTTTGTCTATTTCTGCTTTCCCCTTTCAAAATTGTGTTCAATAGCCTCCCCCTCCATTCAAGATGGCAGCCATTACTTAAAATATAAATTTCTTTAATTGTCTATTGTTGCTTTATTACAAGTCAAAATGACCTCAAATTTTAACTGCAGCTATATAGCCATGAATAGTTTTAACATATATTCCAGGTTTTTGTGTGAAATGTTTCTTTCTGTCTATTTACATTTGTATATCGATTATGCAAATTAGGCATATTTTGATGAAAGATCACATTTATATCTTCTCTTCTAAAACTGTTGATCCAAATTAAACCAAATTTGGCAGGGATAGCCCTTTCAATTTTGTTTCTGACAGCCCTGCCCTAGTTCCATTCAAGATGTTGACTGTTACTGAAAATAAGCTCAAATTTAAACTGCAGCTTCATTGCAATATACAGATCAACATAATTTTCCCCCAAATTTATGTAATCTCTAACTACAATGATTAACCACACTGTTCATCACCTGTGCTACATTCATTTTAAAGTTACATATTGTACACCTTCTGTGGGTTCAAATCCCTCTAAGGGAAGAGCAAATATCTGTCAGTTAAAATATAACTCTAACACTGTTGGGTTGTATGTTCAGACATTTATATAAAACAATATTTAATAGGTCATGGTATCCTACGGGATCCAGTGAGGAAGATACATTGTATGGTTGTCACTTACTTGAAATAATTATATATATATAGTCTCTCATTATGGGGTCAAATAATAAAACTGTTCTGTAGCTTTGACTCAGGGGCTCCAAGAGAAATTTTGTTAAGGCGGAACAAGACTGCTTTGGGGCCCCGGGGACAGACTACGACTTCTCTCAAAATTTTGGATTTCAGGTCCAATAAGACCCCTGGTAAACTTTCATAAATGCTTTATTTCCAAATGATGGCCTTCCTGGTTACAATGTAAATGTGAATGATGATCAACAATCAGAATTCAGAAGTCTAAGTGAATTTTACATAATTATTTTTCTAAATAAACTAAAAAGAGATGAAAATGCAAAAAAAAATAAAAAAAAAATGAAAAAATCTATAAAAAAACCCCAACTTCTGTAAATAAGGCTATTGGGCTCTTCAGAGATTCATGGGCCCCTTCTTGTCTCTCTGGACCCCAGACCAATGTACTGGCTGAACCCCCTCTCATAGGCACTGCTTTGACTACACACTGCCTGTCACCTAGATAATTGTG
Source organism: Bathymodiolus brooksi (assembly GCA_963680875.1). Taxonomy (NCBI): domain Eukaryota; kingdom Metazoa; phylum Mollusca; class Bivalvia; order Mytilida; family Modiolidae; genus Bathymodiolus; species Bathymodiolus brooksi. Next base: position 81,455,443 of record OY804578.1, on the reverse strand, counting down.
AACTACAAAAATAACATCTGGGTAGAAGGTATCCAATCAGCAATTTATTTACTTTTCATTTTCAATTTGAAATTTATTCCTGGAGGATTTTATTATAAGGCATGTCACCTGTTTCTCTGCTTTCAAATGTCACCTGTTTCCAGTATAAATAGTTTACCTGCAACTTCAGACCATTGAGAATAAATCTACAGATCCAATGGTAAATTATTAATGATTATGAATGAAGTCACAGATGAGAAGCTGTAAAAATCATTAAAGATCATGTATATTTTATTACCTCTTTGTGGTGATGGAACATTTATTGCATTGCAATAATTTTGGATTAATGTCTATAATTACAACAATGACACCTTGTATATACATGATAAGATAATATTTTTATTCAAATGATCAGATTTGTTATTGTCCAGGAAAAACCAAGCAAATCACCAATAATATGGTTTATCTACTCAACCTCTAGACCCCACATCCCCTCATAGAAATATTCTTACTATATTCTTACTGACAACCTCTTAACCCCACATCACCTCATAGAAATATTCTTATTATATTCTTACTGACAACCTCTAAACCCCACATCCCCTCATAGAAATATTCTTACTATATACTTACTGGCAACCTCTAAACCCCACATCACCTCATAGAAATATTCTTACTATATTCTTACTGACAACCTCTAAACCCCACATCCCCTCAGAAATATTCTTACTATATACTTACTGGCAACCTCTAAACCCCACATCACCTCATAGAAATATTCTTACTATATACTTCCTGGCAACCTCTAAACCCCACATCACCTCATAGAAATATTCTTACTATTTACTTCCTGGCAACCTCTAAACCCCACATCACCTCATAGAAATATTCTTACTATATACTTCCTGGCAACCTCTAAACCCCACATCACCTCATAGAAATATTCTTACTATATACTTACTGGCAACCTCTAAGCCTCACATCACCTCATAGAAATATTCTTACTATATACTTACTGACAACCTCTAAACCCCACATCCCCTCATAGAAATATTCTTACTATATACTTCCTGGCAACCTCTAAACCCCACATCACCTCATAGAAATATTCTTACTATATACTTACTGGCAACCTCTAAACCCCACATCACCTCATAGAAATATTCTTACTATATATTTACTGACAACCTCTAAACTCCACATCTGCTCATAGAAATATTCTTACTATATACTTACTGACAACCTCTAAACTGCACATCCCCTCATAGAAATATTCTTACTATATACTTACTGACAACCTCTAAACCCCACATCACCTCATAGAAATATTCTTACTATATACTTACTGGCAACCTCTAAACCCCACATCACCTCATAGAAATATTCTTACTATATACTTACTGGCAACCTCTAAACTCCACATCCCCTCATAGAAATATTCTTACTATATACTGGCAACCTCTAAACCCCACAGTCCCGCATAGAAATAGTCTTACTACATAATTGCGTCCTACATTACACTAACTAAGATTTTCAAATTTGCTTCATATCAGCCCCAGTTCTACCACAAACATTTCTATTCTTCTAACCAGTGCCTTTATTACAATCAAATAACTTTTGTAAAAAAAAAATTGTAATAAGGTCTACATACACAATGGAATAAACCATTTTTGGAATGTTAAGAATTCTGCTGAAGTGCTAGACACATTTCATTCCTTTGATTGTTAGTATGATTCCATTGACAGTTATGACTTAGATAAGATATTCGAATAATTATTAGATCTGAATTACATAAATTTGACAAACATATGTTATAATCAAATGGATGAGGACATAAGGTATATAACACAATCACTGTATAGAGAAAGACCCAAAGTTCATCCCGTTTTGCCTAAATATCTGTTTATGCACAGTGCTTTTTACATGTACATGTATGTGATCTTTTTGACTGCAAGCAAATCTGTGCAGGTTTTTATCAGTTTTATCTCTGTATTGCCATTGGAGATCTGATTATCAAGAGGGGGGGGGGGGGATCCCATTGACCAGTTTAGGCCTGCCATGTATTATGCCTGTCCCAAGGCAGGACCCAGATTTCCTATGTCATGTGTTGTGGGTTTTTTTTGTGTTCAGTGAGTTGGGGTGAGAGGTTATCATTCGTTTTCTTGATATTTATCGGTGGAATTGTTGACCGTCATTTTTTAAAATTTCTTTTCATCATGATTAATGGTTAAAAATTTAATATAAAACTACCGTAGTCAATTCTCTTCCTTAAATCAAAGACTGTTAATTCAAGATTGATGTATCTACTAGGCCTAAAGTCAATTTAAAAAAAAATTGTTGATTTGAAAACTGGATTTTTAAGAATTTTTTTCTGAAGATTTATAGAAGTCTAACGGACTTATAAATAAGTATCTTCACTAAACCTGGGATTTGTGAACTACACGTGTGCAAGACTCCAAATTCTGACGCAGAACTCTTCGTTTTTCAATATAATTCTAATTGTATACAGTATTTAGAAAGTAATTACAAAGATTTATACATTTATTTCCTATGGCCATTGTTTGAATTGGTATTGATTTTTAAATGGAGAATTTATTGTTTTAGAATGGCTGCCATTAGACATGTACATTGTATTCCCTTGTTGAAGAATTCCATTGTCTTCTGAATTTGTAATGAAGTAATTAAACAAGTGTTTGACTTTCAATAAAATATGGAATAGAATTATAAATTGTAGTGAATTTAACAGATTGCTCTGAAACAATGCAACTTTTATGTGTTTCAATTCAGTTTTTGATGAGAGAAAATTTCCCCCATGACCTTTAAGAATCAAGAAAACAATTGCTGTGTCTTAATGACCATCAGTGGGTACAGACACATGTTAATATCTATTAGCTCATGTAGCTGACAAAATTAACAAGTTGATTATATTGTAATGTATGGTGAAAAACCACTAATTAATTTCTTTAACTGTTTCTACAAATTTTGTTTTTTCCGAGCCTACAACATGTACCTTGCTATTTTATCTTAAGTTTAACCTTCTCCATGACCATATATTTTCTGAAAGGTACATGATTCCTCTATGTTCTGTCAAAATATCAGGCCATGTTTTAAATCTTGCAGTGAAATGCCAGGCAATGGTAAATCTACTCTAAAAATAGCTCCGTCACTCCCGAGAAATTTAGTATTTATAGGTTATGCATCAAATCCTCCATAGAGGTATTAAAATACAACTAAATCCATCAAATTTGGGCTCAAAATAATCCATATATATTTAACTTCAATTATCAATTTTAATTATTCCATTCCATTCAGCATTTTTCATAATGCTATAAAGCGAAAGGAGAGGAATTGTCATCGTTTTGTGTCTGTGGTCATTGTCAGTGAAGTTTTACATTTAAATCTTCTTCTCTAAAACCACTGGTCCAATTTAAATCTTCTTCTCTGAAACCACTAGTCCAATTAGAACCAAACTTGGTAGGACTTCATTGCATACTTACTTACTTACTTACTGCCCAATAAGCCATTGGCATGTAGGGCAGCAACAAAGGTCCTCCATTGTTCATTGCATTGTCATCTACAAAGATTATGCTATTTTTTTCCGATCAGGAATCCACTACAGAAAGAAGAAACGACCAGATGCTAAAAAGGATGCTATTTGATCAGTTTTGTATGAGGATCTTTTATTTTTAATCCAATATTGATAGTGATCCCCCTTTATATTCTTTATAAACTTCTCTTTATGTTTATGCCAACATATTTTTGTATGACTCTTACCATATGAGTGGATCAAAATGGAGCCAAAACCAAAATTTGGAATTTTTATTGGTAGTCCAATTTTGATAGGATTTTGAGCTGGTAATTTTTTTTAAGGCAAAAGCCGACATTAGTGATCTTTTCAGTCTACTGTCATATAATTAACAGATTAATCTTCAAAAACTGCTGTCTTGTATTTTGTATGTTTATTTTTGTGTTATAACCATTTAATGTATTTGTATGTTTATTTTTGTGTTATAACCATTTATTGTATTTGTATGTTTATTTTTGTGATATAACCATTTATTGTATTTGTATGTTTATTTTTGTGATATAACCATTTATTTTATCTGTATGTTTATTTTTGTGTTATAGCCATTTATTGTATTTGTATGTTTATTTTTGTGTTATAACCATTTATTGTATTTGTATGTTTATTTTTGTGTTATAACCATTTATTGTATTTGTATGTTTATTTTTGTGATATAGCCATTTATTGTATTTGTATGTTTATTTTTGTGATATAACCATTTATTTTATCTGTATGTTTATTTTTGTGTTATAACCATTTATTGTATGTGTATGTTTATTTTTGTGTTATAACCATTTATTGTATTTGTATGTTTATTTTTGTGATATAACCATTTATTGTAGGTGTATGTTTATTTTTTGTGTTATAACCATTTATTGTATTTGTATGTTTATTTTTGTGTTATAACCATTTATTGTATTTGTATGTTTATTTTTGTGTTATAACCATTTATTGTATTTGTATGTTTATTTTTGTGATATAGCCATTTATTGTATTTGTATGTTTATTTTTGTGTTATAACCATTTATTGTATTTGTATGTTTATTTTGTGTTATAGCCATTTATTGTATTTGTATGTTTATTTTTGTGTTATAACCATTTATTGTATTTGTATGTTTATTTTTGTGTTATAACCATTTATTGTATTTGTATGTTTATTTTTGTGATATAACCATTTATTGTATTTGTATGTTTATTTTTTGTGTTATAACCATTTATTGTATTTGTATGTTTATTTTTGTGTTATAACCATTTATTGTATGTGTATGTTTATTTTTTGTGTTATAACCATATATTGTATGTGTATGTTTATTTTTGTGTTATAACCATTTATTGTATTTGTATGTTTATTTTTGTGTTATAACCATTTATTGTATTTGTATGTTTATTTTTGTGTTATAGCCATTTATTGTATTTGTATGTTTATTTTTGTGATATAACCATTTATTGTATGTGTATGTTTATTTTTGTGTTATAACCATTTATTGTATGTGTATGTTTATTTTTGTGATATATCCATTTATTGTATTTGTATGTTTATTTTTGTGATATAACCATTTATTGTATTTGTATGTTTATTTTTGTGTTATAGCCATTCATTTTATCTGTATGTTTATTTTTGTGTTATAACCATTTATTGTATGTGGATTGTATCATGATCTAATGTATTATTTCTGTATGTTATATGACAGCTAATTTTTCTCAAAAACTTCATTTTTCTTGAACACAAAGAGTTCATGAATAACCAGATAAGCAATACAGTCTTGAGTGAGCGATACAAACTGAGGTGAGTGATACAGGCTTGGGTGAGCGATACAGGCTTGGGCGAGTGATACATGCTGGGGTGAGCGATACAAGCTTGGGTGAGGGATACAGGCTCGGGTGAGCGATACATGCTCGGATGAGCGACACAGGCTCAGGTGAGCAATACAGGCTCAAGTGAGCCTCTAGTTTTCAATATTCCATCTAATTCTCATTTGTCTGTTTTTTTCACAGAACACCTAAAAAAAAAATTACCAATCAAATTTAATTTTGTATTTTTTCTCAATACATATATTTAACTTTGTAGTAATTATTTTCAATTTATTTTTTGCAGCCAGAATGAATATTTACACTCCTTGTGTTAAATAATTTTTTCAAGTTTTTCCTATTGCCCTGTCAAAGAGTGACTTATTTCTTTCTATAAATCATATACATCTGTACATATATCTGGGCTCCTATGCATAAAGCTAACTTAAGTTAAGATTTTCCTTAGAAAACACTTAAGTTAAGGTAACTCTGGCCATTTTACCTAAGTGGTATGCATAAAACTGCTTAAAGAATTTCCTTAGCAAAATCTTAGTTTTAAATAGATCCATCCATCCCACTTAAGTGGTATGCATAAAGCTCCTTAAAATAAAAATATACTTTAGTTTTCACTTAAATCTAAGGTATCTACCTATTGAGGTATCTTAAATATGTAAAATGCAGCGACTTCGAACCAATTAACAACAAAATATTGTCAATATCATTGATATTCATTTAAATGAATATTGGATGAGTGTATTGTCCGAAATATTTTTTATGGGCTCTAATTATTAATTAATTCATATCTCAACAGAAAGTATGCGTAACTTTTCTGGGGCAGTTTACTTGATTTATTGCGTCAAAAATATCAATATTCGTTGTTGGAACCACAAGTCTTGTTTTTCAAATTAAAAATGTTCACGTACCTGTACATACACGTATAGTATCTTATGACAAGCGTGCAATTCATGCTATGTAATATTTTCATTGATTCTTTATACAGGTCTGCCCATATAAACTCATTTCTAAATAAAAAATTGTCACTACAATATTTCACGTTAACCGGTATCGAATGCTAGAAGTTAGGAGGGCTATCAGAAGGGAACGTATCTTTAGAGATAGAACTAATCCATTAGAAATATATGATGATTTAGAATTAATTGAAAGATTTAGATATAATGAAACCTCAGTTTTTGCGCTATCACATGCATATATTGTCCCATTTTTTCTGTATTTCTTTAATGTCTCTTTTTACGGAATTCCCGGCATTTACTATGTTTGCAATTTCCTGCTATGCCCTATTTTTGTCCCCAGAAGTTATAGACGAAGAAAACTTTGCTTTCAAAATAACTTTTCTCTTCTCGTACTCTTCCAACAATACAGCATTTTCTCTATCTGTCCAATTTGGCTTTTGTTTAGACATTTTTTATTTTCAACAGTAATAGTAATATTCAAACACACCCGACCTTGAATGTTTACCCGCACAAAGTAATAAAAGCATGCATTATCTATCTATTGAAAAATTTAAGCGAAATTACCAAGGATGAGTAAATATAATATTAAACGGTAAATGGAGAAGAGTTCCGATAATTTCCACTTAAGGTTTCCTTCGTTAAATCCAAACTTAAGTAGTTATGTGCATACTACTTAATAAGGTTTCCTTCGTTAAATCCAAACTTAAGTAGTTATGGGCATACTACTTAATATCATCACTAAGGGATTCCTTAGTGAAATCTTAGTTTAAGGGATACTTAAGTTAAGATGTTTTATGCATACAGGCCCAGATGTGTTGATGTTTTTTCAATGGAGTTTTTTTCAATCAATGAGTGGTTGACTTCTCTCTTCCAGTCAGACAATACAAAATTTAAATGTCCAACAATTGGATTTACCTGTAAGCAAAGACAATTGTATTCAAACAATGGACAAATTGATTTCTCAATACCAATTGAAACACTGGTATCATCTATGGACTTCTCAATAAATTGTGAAATTGAAAGAATATTCTTTAGATGATCCTCTACTAGTTTTGAGTTGTTGATGTCAACATCATTAGGGTTATTGTACTTGCCTCTCTAGTGTGGTAGATCATGGGTTGGGTCAAATCAAAGATTATTAAATTGGTATTTGATGCTTCTTTGCTAAGCATGCTGCTTTATGGAGTAAGACCAAATGAATGTGCACTATAAAGATCCAATTGAGCATGTTGATCTTGTACAAAGCGGATATCATCATTTCATTGAATGGTACATGTTCTCGCCAAGATACATCTCACTCAAGTCATTAAATCAAAGATGGCCACCACCACATAACTTAGTTTAACATAGGACCCTAGTGATATAGAATACCTGTATATATACAAACAACCTCTTCTCAGAATTCATGTGACATTAAAACCAAATATTCAATAAATAATACTATAGTAGACCTCTATGGTACCAAACTTGTCATTTTTGTTCATTACCTGTATAATCAGGTTAGTGATACAGGCTCTTGAGAGCCTCTGGTTTAAATTTGCCAGGATAAAAGGGGGTCAGGCCAGGAACCCTCTCATTGCTTGTATTGAGATGTGTTTTGTATCATTTTCTATTTTGGAAATAAATAAATTGAGATAAATAAGTAGAATTTTACAATGATTTTAATCATAGGTTTTATTGACTTGTCATGTTAAATTCTAACTATTAAATATGATTTATGGAAACAAAAAACCAAATGCTTTCTATTACAAGAAAAAATTATTATGAAGTTGAATTATTTATAGGATGCTATCCAGCAAATTGGTGAAAAAATGTGTAGAAATATACTGTAAAGGATTTTAAGTTAATATTTGCAATTTATCATCAAAATATAGTTTTCAGAAAAAATAAATGATTAATTTCCCAAAATTATTTGTATATGTACACAAATAAGTAATTAATTGAAGGCAATGGTTCTAAAGCTAACAAGAACCTAAAGCTCCACTAATACCTGTTTTACAGATACAAATTAATTGATTGGATGGAATTTACTTATCAAAGAGAAAACAAAAACAAAACCACATGACATGGCTACAGCTTCAAAAACACAATGATTGCTATGTAATGAAAGAAATATGATGTATAATTGAAAACAGGTATGGAGATTTTCTACAAACTTCCTTTGACAGAGGAAGGCGGAACTCATTAACACCTAGCCAGGCTCAGCATCAGAAAGTATGCAGCCATCTGTTGTGTATTATGGTTAATTGGTCTTTATTCCATGCTATTTGGCTACATTCACAATTCTCACTACATAGTTGATATCTTTTTCCTTTTTCACTTATGTTTTTAATTTCTATGGCTCCAAAGACTAAAGAAAAGTCAGTTTTTCTTGTGTTTTTTTTTTTGTTTTTTTTTTTCTTATTCTTTTTTTTTTTTTTGGATTCCCTAATAAAGTGGATCTAAATTGAGAATACTTTGATGTAATTAAGTCTCCCAAACAACTTTTGGAGATTTATTGTTTTTGCTCCATTTCTTATTTATTATTATTATTATTATTAATCGGTATTATTATGTTTCTAGTTGGTCCTAAAGTTTTCAGTTTTGGGGTAAAGGGGGTTTAAGTCATATTTTGGGGGGGCTCAAAGGGGGTGGGGTTTACTATAGAATCCTATGGGAAAGTTGAAATTTCATACATTAATGTTGATAACTTCTAAATGGTTAATAATAGAGACATAAATTTTGACACAATAATAGGTCACCATCTGAGGAGCAATTCTGCGTTTTCAAAATTTTCAAGATGTCTGCCATTTTCAAAATGGCTGCCAAAAGACGGCATAAAAAATTGGCGGTAAAAATTCAACATTGTCCGATATCATCAAAATTTGATATGTGGGTAGATATGATGTCCCGAATTGATTCCTGACATTGAAAAATTTCTACCGGTCGCCATTTTCAAAATGGCCACCACAATACCGCAAAAATTCATCATTGTCCGATATCATCAAAATTTGATATGTGGGTAGATAATGATGTTCAGAATTGATTCCCGACATTGAAAAATTTCTACCAGTCGCCATTTTCAAAATGGCTGCCACAATACCGCAAAAATTCAACATTGTCAGATATCATCAAAATTTGATATGTGGGTAGATAATGATGTCCCGAATTGATTCCTGACATTGAAAAATTTCTACCGGTTGCCATTTTCAAAATGGCCACCACAATACCGAACAAATTCAACATTGTCTGATTTCAACGACATTTCATATGTAGGTAGATTATGATGTCCCGAATTGATTCCTGACATCGAAAAATTTCTACCAGTCACCATTTTCAAAATGGCCACCACAAATTCAACATTGTTCGATTTCATATGTAGGTAGATTATGATGTCCTTAATTGATTCCTGACATTGAAAAATTTCTACTGGTCTCCATTTTCAAAATGGCCACCACAATACTGCAAAAATTCAACATTGTTCGATTTCAAAGGTAGCTTTTATAGATTTATTTTTTAAACCTGTTGTCAGTGGCCGGTTTGGGAGACTTGAGACTTCATAATCATTAGATTATAATCATATCTTGTTTATACTTACAGAAAGATGTATTTAAGTAACAAATACACATAAAAGAAATGAATGCACTTATTATAAGATTGTAATCTTTTTGCGACCCAAGCGCACTTATTATGAATCAATAATTTTTGATTGTACACATCTAACCTGTGTCATAATACCAAGCCAATTCAAATATTATCACTAATTAATTTGACAGATTGTGAAATAAACATGTGAAATAGCCCAAGGTAAAAATGTCAAAGTCTGTGATCTGATTTTAATCCCAAGGTAATACACATATTTTGACAGGTAAATTCGACTTAACGAATGTAAATAATATGGCTTTCTACATCTCGGGACCAAAATTTTTATTCGAGACGACCGAAATTTCGACTCAACAGGAGTCAAATTATATATATTTATACACAACGAAGTTCGGGACTTCAATAAGAATTTGACTCAACCGGAAATTCGAGTCAACCGAGTTCGAGACAATGAGAGTCAACTGTATTTGTTAAATTTGAATGTAAAATTGAAATAAGATATAGTTGATTTTATTTGTCAACACTGTTTTTTAGATCATCATAAAAATGTGTTATCAAAAGTGTAAAATTATATACACTATTCATTAATAAAAAAAACCCTGAGAATGCCATTTATAGACAGTGATTTGTTATATAGAGGTATGGATTAAGTCATGTTTTACTCAATTTTATTTAGAAATGAGATCTTAATGGGACCCAAATTCCTGGATTTCGTTTTATTTGGAAGGTATATAGAATTTTTACTGTCAATCAGTTGTGCTGCAGTTCTTTTCTTTGAATAGATTGTGGTGAGAGCTTCAGGTAATATGTTGACAGATTTCCTCAATCCTTACGGTTTCGGAGATAAACTTGACAAACGCTGAATTCCATAATTTTAATTTTCTTATTTTTCATCTAATTTTAATGCAGTTTTTGCATCTTAATATGTTATTGATGGGCCATAGAAATTAATCTCTCATTTCAAAAAATGGTCTAAAAGGGCCCAAATTCCGAAATTTTTCATATCTGGAAGGTATATTTAATCCTTGTACACTGTAATAGAATAAAATACAAAAAACAAATGTTCAAAATACAGTGGGTCCAACAAATTACTGTATCCATCATATTACTATGTCAAACAAAATACAGTGGGTCCAACAAATTACTGTATCCATCATATTACTATGTCAAACAAAATACAGTGGGTCCAACAAATTACTGTATCCATCATATTACTATGTCAAACAAAATACAGTGGGTCCAACAAATTACTGTATCCATCATATTACTATGTCAAACAAAATACAGTGGGTCCAACAAATTACTGTATCCATCATATTACTATGTCAAACAAAATACAGTGGGTCCAACAAATTACTGTATCCATCATATTACTATGTCAAACAAAATACAGTGGGTCCAACAAATTACTGTATCCATCATATTACTATGTCAAACAAAATACAGTGGGTCCAACAAATTACTGTATCCATCATATTACTATGTCAAACAAAATACAGTGGGTCCAACAAATTACTGTATCCATCATATTACTATGTCAAACAAAATACAGTGGGTCCAACAAATTACTGTATCCATCATATTACTATGTCAAACAAAATACTGTGTCTCACACTTGTCTTGAATATACACTTCTTCTACTATCCCTTGCTGACATGCTGTGTCATTCTTAGCTCTGCTAGCCCTTTATTGATACTTGGGGAGATTATTGTTCATCTGATTTGATGAAATTTCTGTAATGAGGAAAATCCTTATCAGGAAGTGCATAATATAATTATGTAAACTATTACTGTTTGCCCTAAAATGGGCCCAAAAGGGCAAAATTTCAAATTGATTACTTTTTTTATTTTCCATTTAGTTTTTTTTTTTGCAAAGTGATGATCTTAGTGGACCTCAAAAGAATTTTGGAATTTCATTTCAAAAAGTGGTCTAAGATGGGCCAAAATTTCTGAAACTGGTTTGATCCCAAACAATATCAGAAGCAGGTGAGCCTCTGGCTTCTTTTAAGTCTAATTCATATGCAGTTTTTTTTTCCATTGAATTTCACTGTTTCTGAGATACGAGGGGACTAAATGGAAACAAAGCCCAATTTTTTACATTTTTATTTCAAGTCCTATGTTATTGGGTTTCAGTTTAACATTACACCCTATATGAAGTGATATTATAATTTTTCTCAAAATTTAGACTTAATTATATGTTAGCCTCTAGTCTATTTTGTCGTGATCTTTAGTGCTTTTGCAAATCACTTCTATGGTGTAATGGTTCGTGTGCTCACATCGAGTGGGTAGATCGTGGGATCAAATACTGTTGTTTCAGTCAGCTAGCACTATAACAATCCAACTAAGCGTGTTGGTCTAGTACAAAGTAGATATCATCATCATCTCAATGAAAATTAACATGTTTTCGCAATGATATAGCTGAAAAATTGTTGAGCTGGTGTTAAACAACAATCACTCACTCACTTTAGTGCTTTTGCTGTTTTTCATTTTTGATTATCGGAACTAACACCTGTAGTACTGCTGTGTTCAAATATAAACATGCAGCTATTATAATTGGGGGAAAATATCATGTTTAAAAACCAGCAGTAATCTTATGGAATAGATATGGATAAAATGGTCAAAAGTGTGAAAAATTGTCAATAGAAATTATATATTCTTATTAGATTTTGATGAAAGTCAAATTGTAATTATTGCTTTTATTTTTTTGGATAATAAATTATAGTTCATCTTTGCATCCAAAGAATAAACTATAACTTGAGTATAGCTGTTTGGTTTATAACTAAGTCTATGCTTGAAATTATATTATTTATCCCATGGAAATATATAAGTCTGTACTTTGATTTATCCTATTTTTAACTCTAATTGCGTAAAACAAATGTTTGTCAACCACCAGTAACTTGTTGATTGTTTAATATCCTCAAATATATTTTTGTTATAAATATCAAGGCTATGTTATTCTTGACAACAATACTACAATCAATTGATACAAATTGATAGCCAATCAGCATGCTAAAATAAATGGATTATTTTGACCTGATGTAACCTTGTATGACCCTTACATCTGGGCCTCAACACTGTTTGTCAATTTAAGAGGCTTGTTTTGATTGGTTGTTGATCAGATAGAGTCTGTCTCTGGAGAGTAGCAATACACACATGGATCATACAAACATTACAGTGATTGCCAAATTTATTCTCTTAGCTTTGATGGATGTAATCTGAATTGTGCATTACAATATTATAATATCTTCAGTGTTGAGATTTTATGTTTTATAACCTTTCATTTCTTGATTGATAAGAACATATTTGAGTAAAAGAAGTTATTTTATATCTCGAAGGTTTTCAAACATGATGTTGAAAATCTAATGACAAATTGTGAGTATGGCTATGTTCTTTTTCTATTATTGATAGGTTATTGATTATTGAGATAATTTAACATTTATTTAAAAAAAATAAAATACAAATTTTGATTGACGAATGACAAAATAATGCATATACAAATGTATATATATATATATATAAACGTCTGAAAAAGTAGTCAACTATGAACCTACGGATGTTGGATCGGAAACAAGTGTTAACGATTTTGTGCAAGCAAACAAAAATAATAAATAAACATCTAAAATGTAACACAACAACATAAAAAAAGATGTTAAAATATTATATTTTAACATCTTTTTTGATGTTGTGTTACATTTCAACATATTTTTTGATGTTGTTGTGTTACATTTTAGACGTTTATATAATATATATATATATATATATATATAACAACAACAATAATAATAATAATAATAAATGCTTTATTTATTTATTTATTAGGAAATGATAGGAGTAGAAATGACAAAAAAAATCTTATAAAAGTATATTTTTGTTGGCAACAAATTCCATTTTGTTTCATATTTGAATGATGCTATCTTTACAGAGAAAAAAAAATTATATGAAAAAAAATCTGGTTTAATAATGAGGGATATATATTTCATTGTATTTTAAATTTTAAAGACTTATAAAATTGTATTTAGTGTGAATAATATTTTATTCAAATAAACAAACATGAGCTAATGAAAACTGAATATAAGATGAAATGAGATGAGATGACAAGTAAACAACTTTTGTAAATAATAACAGTGTAAGCAGTAACAATTGTATTAGATGCTATAAGAGTTGTTGTAGTCTAGTGTAAATCTGTGTTATTCGTTTTTTTGGCTGAACTCAAGAAGGATGTAATGTGGAAGTAAATATAAATATATTTTATTATAAAAAAAACAATATTATTGCAGGTCATATACATGCAGGTCTTAATTCTAGAAAATATATGTAAAACTTATATATGATGCTTTTCTTGAAATTTCAGACTATTTAATGCAAACATGGTTTTGTCTACTAATTAAATGCTTTACAAAAATAACAAACAAGCTACATGTATATGTAAATCCCTTTGAAATTTTAGAAGCAGTATCTCAAACCAGTAGGACCCTGTTTTGATTATTCAGGGCCTGCGGATAGGGATTAATATAAGTTCTTGTAACTTGTTTCCCAATCCTATTAATTTCTTCTTATCATGTAATGTATATAGCTGAATATTGTAATGTTATATTGAATTAATTAATAAAATATGTTTAAACTAGGGCCTGAGGAGTCAATCTTATAATCTGGTTCTATCATATCAGTTCTGATATTTACATTGTGTAATTAATTACACAATCTATCTATATTTGTTGTTGGTGTAATGTATGTTTTGTATTTGTAATGTGTAAGGAAATTACTGAAGTAGTAAGTTAATTTATGTAAATTGCAATCAAATTTCATCCTACCACGTATATTTCAAATTACTATTTCAGGAAATCAATGTTTAAAAACTCTTCCTTCAAGGAAATCTTACAATTGTAGAAACAAAAATATTATTTTGTTAATTAAAATGATGAAAGATGTGGGTACAATATGGTTCTTATAATCCTTTAGGATAAACAAGTTGATTGATACCAGCATACATAGTAAACATAAATTATCATCATTCACTCTTTAAATCTGTCACTGTTAAAACATGGGGGTCTGCCTGTGTTCAAGCCTGATAAAAGGGGAAATCTATAATGTAGAGAGCATATCTGACACACCCCCTGTGTTCTGTTAACAGACAGTTGATGCAGGTATTTGTCACAGTTGATTAAACAATATTGCTAAAGCATGACAGATTTCATTATATATTTATTAGGCATCTGGTAGTGGTCTATTATTATCAGGAAATGACAAACTTCCACATCCCTGCAGGTATTAATTTGTTAAATGAAGTCATAAATATTTGTAAATTGATTTTTAGCTCACAACAGCTAAAGTGAGCTCTTCTCATCACTGGGTGTCTGGAGTCTAGCCTTTTCACATTTTGATCTTTTCAAGAACCACTGGGCCAAATTGGACCAATCTTTGATACATGTAAAAATACTCCCTGGATGGTCCTATTTGAAAATTATGTCATAACCTTGCCCTACTTCCATTATAGCTGCCATGACATCTTATTGGTTGAAAAATATTTATATAATCAGTAATTAAACCCAACACTGAATTAGATTTTTGAGGCGACAAATTTTTTGTTCTCCCTCAACGGGATGCAAATGCCATCTTTGTTACACTACAGCACACATCGCTTAGCTTATTGTCGAGCACCCATATATACATGTATATTTATTATATTATCATCTCGGAGATGTTAAGGAAAAGTTAAGATACAGCACACAAGAATTTGGTTTTGCGATCATCAGAGCACATATTAATTAGGGCATATAAATATCACATTCAAGAGAAAGAAATATTGATTGAGTATATACATGTACAAACAAATATAAATTGTATAGAATAAATTGAAAAGGCAACACTATAATTGGCAAATTTTAACTAAACATTTGTATTTAAAATTTTGATAGTTCATTTAAATTCTAATATGACGTCCTTCTTTCGCTTTGTAGACAAACGAGCGATTTATCGATGGTATAATCTCATTTGCACATGCGCCGGTGAATGTGACTGACTTTTCCATTGGCAGCATAAATTGTGTGCCGACATTTTCCGCAAACGTAAATATAAATTACCGTCTTCCAATCAAAGTATACTACCATATTTGTACTCTTATTAGACATATCAGAATAAATCATGGAAGCCAGAATGAGTTTTAACATGGGTTGGGGGATATTAGTAAATTTTATCCGCCAATCCATGTTAAAGCTCAAAACACATGGCTTCCATGATTTATTTTTTAAATGTCAACATCTTCACAATTTAATATTTAGTCATTTTTTTTTTAAAGCTGTCCTTATCCTTAAAGTTCATGTTAATGGAATGCCCTTTTCCAAACTTTATAGCCCACCTGGCCAAAGACCATGTGAGTTTTTGCCATCACATGTTGTCTGTCTGTCTATCTGTCATACATCACATAAACTTTCACATATGAATCTCTCCTCTGAAACCACTGTACCAAATTAACAATTTTACTGCAATATATGATTGTTTTATTTTGTTCTACTTTTATCATTACTCATCCAAGTTCAGATGCTGGTAGTATGTGTTTTGATACTGCTAGTATGTGTTTTGATACTGCTAGTATGTGTTTAAATGCTGCTAGTATGTGTTTTGATACTGCTAGTATGTGTATAGATGCTGCTAGTATGTGTTTTGATACTGCTAGTATGTGTTTTGATACTGCTAGTATGTGTTTAAATGCTGCTAGTATGTGTTTTGATACTGCTAGTATGTGTATAGATGCTGCTAGTATGTGTTTTGATACTGCTAGTATGTGTTTTGATACTGCTACAGTGCTAGTATGTGTTTAAATGCTGCTAGTATGTGTATAGATGCTGCTAGTATGTGTTTAGATGCTGCTGGTATGTGTTTAGATGCTGCTAGTATGTGTTTAAATGTTGCTAGTATGTGTTTATATGCTGCTAGTATGTGTTTAGATGCTGCTAGTATGTGCTTAGATGCTGCTAGTATGTGTTTAGATGCTGCTAGTATGTATTTAGATGCTGCTAGTATGTGTTTAAATGCTGCTAGTATGTGTTTAGATGTTGCTAGTATGTGTTTAGATGCTGCTAGTATGTGTTTAGATGCTGCTAGTATATATATAGATGCTGCTAGTATGTGTTTAGATGCTGCTGGTATGTGTTTAGATGCTGCTAGTATGTGTTTAGATGCTGCTAGTATGTGTTTAGATGCTGCTGGTATGTGTTTAGATGCTGCTAGTATGTGTTTAGATGCTACTAGTATGTGTATAGATGCTGCTAATATGTGTTTATATGCTGCTAGTATGTGTTTAAATGCTGCTAGTATGTGTTTAGATGCTGCTAGTATGTGTTTTGTTATGTACCGCTATTGACAACATCATTTTAAAAGAAATTTGACAATGGACTGCCATAGCGGTACCTCCATTCTAATCCTCTGTAATATTTGCTGTAATATTCATATAGTGATTTAATAAAGCATGTTCCGTTTTAGGTGATAATGAAGCATTTGTTCTTTTCATTTCCATTAGCAGTGTTGTTTCTCTTTAGCATTTCCTGTGTAGTTCTCTCTTAGTCATTGATGACGTAACTAGTCTACCTAATTAACAAATGTCTAGAAAAAACAATCTGAAAGATTATTGGAGTAATGTTTTGTCCAATTATTGCAGATTATCGTGAGAGCATAATGCCAGAGTCACCTGATATTAAGGCCCCACAACATTCACCACTTAATATGACAGGAGGTATGGGTAGTACTGTGAGGGACGTACCTCGCCCACAGTCTGGAGGAACAGCTTTGCCAGGTAGGTCCAATTTTGATATATGTATATAATTTTAGACAGACTTGCACATCGCTTCCTTATCAAGTAATATATATACTATAGTAATGCCAGAATGTGCCTGTTTAGCTCACCTGACCCAAAGGTTCATGTCAGCTTTTGCCATCACTTGTGCATGCATTGTCCATCCGTCGTCTGTACACTTTTCACATTTCAATCTTCTCATCTGAAACTGCTTGGACAATGCATTCATAAAAGTAAATAAAACAAAATGTGAACAATACTGGAAGTTATTGATATGGAAAATGCAATGTATGGAACCCAGGGCAGAGCATCCACATTGGAATAATGGAGTGGAAGTGAATCTTTCCAGATTTTTGTCATTTGTTTATATATGTATTTCTTTTGGAGATCCAATTATAAGAGGGAATCCCATTAACCATTTTAGCCCCCCACGTTTTTTATGTGTTCAATGGGTTGAAGTTAGAGATGATTGATCATTTTGTTGATATTGGAATTGATCATTAATTTAAGGGGCCGTTATGGTCATGATCGTATGGTAGTTTGATTTATGCAATCAGTGCCTATCACCACTAACGTTTTGAGTTTGAATCCCGCTTATTGCAAGGTGTACTCAATATAACATTTTGTGATAAAATTTGTCAGTGACTTTCGGCAGATCATGGTTTTTTCGGGGTACTCTGGTTTCCTCCACTAACACAAAACTGACTGCCACGATATAACTGAAATATTGTTTTAAGTGGCATTAAGCACCATAACCTGAATAAACTAATAAGTGGTGCTTAGGGTCTTTTTGGAGTTTAGTCATAAACTGAAATTCGTAACAGTATATATAAAAAAAAATCAGCAACGGGGAGAGCACAATTCTTTCCCATGTGAATTCCAACAATTTGACGAAACACTTCATTTCAAAAACGAACAAAAATGTTGTCTAGCAAAAAATGAATAGCATAACTCATGTCATCATAAGTCCAATGTACATTGTACATTGTATTTTTTTTCTTTTATCTTCACTAAGAAATGATTTATATACGTTACAGCATATTTAATCAGTCTGATTTACAGAATGACCATTTAATCAAATAGGAAAACTTGTGTTTGATAAGATTATGTAGTAGGGTGTTATACAAGGTAGAAAAGCCATAACTGACAATGGAATCAAACTTACAATCCAGGGAATGGAGTTTATATGGTACTTTTTTTTAGTACTCCAAAAATGGTTGCTTTCAAAAGTAGGTGGAAGCTAGCTATATTCCACCTGCTATTACAGGTCTTGAGCCTCCTACTTTGACCATTTTTTTGCATAAGCAAAACACACAAATAAATGCCTACTTTAAGTCATTGTAGGCACCTACTTTAAAAACTTTTGAAAGTCCTGCATTTGTTTTGATAGACCTTATTACAAAAATTGATACGTCCTTTGATTGTACTTGTGAGGAGAACAGAAATTTAGGTGGTAGAATATTTGTTCGAGGCTGATATAATGCAAAATTTTTAAAGTTGTTTGTGTAATTTAGGTAGAAAGAAATTGGAATATTTCTGTGAGTGGATGCGGTGTTCAGAAGTTGGAGTTGATAAACCATGTTTATTGATAATATCTAGCTCAGAAATGGGTGTATATTGAAAAGATTTTGAGTTGACAATTACCTCTTTTAAAATGTGGGCATACCGGTACTATTTACATCAAATAACAACATTGTTAGCTGCTTTATCAGCAGGAACAAAAACAAATGATTTACATAATTCTTTTAATTGATGATTAATCCTAAAGACTGACAGATTTTTTGATTGATTAGGTGTGAAAGTAAACTCAAAATGTGTAATTCAAAAATCCATAATGCTTATAAATTTAGTCATAGAATTGTTAAAGGATTTATTATCAGCACTCTCCCTCATAAACGATGTGTTACAATGGAGTCGTCTCATTACTCTGACAGTCATTACTCCGACAGTCATAACTCCGACAGTTATTTCTCCGACACTCATAACTCCGACACTCATTAATACTCTGACCATGCATCCCGGACGGTATCATCATATCCTATCTAATCGCAACTCCAAACAACTATAGGATAATTGCACGGAGTGGATATTGAAAATATGATCACGAGTGCCGCAAAACGCATCAGATTAAACGAGTGTGCGGAGTTTAATCTGAATGCGTTTCGGCACGAGTGATCATATATTCAATATTCACGACGTGCAATTGATTATTATATGTATTTCATTGACGAAAATAAAAGATATAGTCGGAAATTTAGATGAACTATGTTTTCAGTGTTCCTGTGCGTCAATGTTTACTTAGCGACGTCGATTAGGACATATGTTTTTGACCATACCATTTAACATGTTTTACTATATTGCTCTGAAATATGGGAACTTTTTATTAGAAACTTTGGACACTTTTCCCTTGTTGAAGGATGCATACACACATTCCAGAAAAGTATTGGTCGCGGGTAGTACAGGTCTCTTCAACAAACCCAATTCCGTATGCATCTGATGCAATGGTAGGTAGGTGTCGCTCAACTATGAGACGACTTGATAACTTGAAAGGTAGGCCATGTATTTTTGCTATCCTGAATTTTGAGGAAAATATGACGGGAATCGAAGAAACAAACTAATCAGAGAAAGCATTTTTATTAGATCTACATGAAATAATATTTTCTTTTGTAAAAAAATATTTTGTTGGGTCGCGCTGAAAAGCTTTAAAAACAATAGCGCTGCATATGAAAAAAACTTCCGACTCCAGGATAAAAACCATGCCCCTTTCAAGTTAAATGGGCAGTCCCGTACTGCATTTGGATTGCTAAAAGCACCAGAATTGCAAAGACTAACGGTCACTGTCGAAGTATTAAGAGTCGGAGTAATGATTGTCGGAGTAATAAGTGTCAGAGTAATGACTGTCGGAGTATTAAGTGTCGGAGTAATGACATTATCCCCCTACAATAGGTATGTTGCACAAAATTACATTGCCGTACATTTCTCCCTGCTCTACTTTAGTCAATTGCACATGACACACCGGATTACATATGTATAGGTTATTATAAATAATTCATCATTTATTATGTCAATGCAAACTAATGGACTAAGGTTTTTATTTATTCCATATTTTCTATGAACAAAGAATAACTGAACAGCACATGAAAACACTCAAACAATGGCTTGTAATTTGTCTATCGAGTCGAGTACCCCTTTCACCTATCATTGATAAATGCTATATATGAATATTTCACTATCTCTACAGCATTTTCATATTTTGGGAAATACAGATGTTTTGTGCAACAATATAACAAGATGTAGTGCATTCTTTTTTTACTTTAAGGTCCTGTTATGTGCGAAGTAACAAAATGAGAATTAACAACTGTTATTGACCGAAATAACAAAGGAATGGTTCATGTATGTCCATTGTGTAATACAGCCATTTGTTTTTCTATAAAACTAGAATTTGTAATTTAAGCAGCAGGTGGACCACTTACTGCATCATGATTTTGTCAATCAAAATTGGAACTGTTTTACCATTGTCAATTAACTTAACAAAGTTTGTTTTGACTTAACAAGGACATTGTATGTCACTTTCTGGCATCACACTGCATACCCACGTACAGTACTACCGAAAATTAAGGGTGCAGATGCATAGTTATTTTTAATACTTCTATTAAATGAATCAAGTTTAGCTTCGACAATTTGAGATTTAATATTATTGATATGTTTGATGTTGTTATTAGATGGTCAGGTTCTTGTAGGAGGTGGACCCATGCAAAGATGATTTGATTTTTGTTGTTGATTTTTAGTGTTTAGTGCCACTTTCAGCAATATTTCAGCTATATCATGGTGACCAGTTTTAGTGGTGGAAGAAGCTGGAGTACCTGGAGAGAACCACCGACCATGGGCAAGCAACTGGTAAACTTTATCACTTGCGGCTGCAAATCGAGTGCATCGTTTTTAGCTCACCTTGCCAAAGGCAATGTGAGCTTTTACCATCACCCGTCGTCCATTGTCCGTTAACATTTCACATTTTAATCTTCTCCTCTGAAACCTCTCAGCCAAATGAACTGAAACTTGGTAGGAAGCATCTATGGAAGGTCCTCTCTAAAGATTGCTAATTTTGTCCCGATCTATTAACACACATGGCCGCCACAGGCAATTCTTGTTTCTGATTGACCGATTTTTTAAAATCTTCTCCTCCGAAACTGCTTGGCCAAATGAACCGAAACTTGGTAGGAAGCATCTATGGAAGGTCCTCTATAAAGAATGCTCATTTCATCCCCATTCGTTAACAAACATGGCCACCACAGGCAATTCTTGTTTCTGATTGGTTCATTTCTAAAAAAAATACTCCATTGTAGTAAACTGTTTAAAGAGAAATAACTCTTGCCTTTAAACTGTTAAAAGAAAGATAACTCTTGCCATTATCTCCCTTAGAAATAAACCAATGATGATATAGTGTAACAGGTTTATACTATGCATTACATATAGGTATTCACATTTTAATATTCTTTTTAGCTCACCTTGTCAAAGGCAATGTGGGCTTTTGGCATCACTTGGCATCCGTCGTTTGTTGTCTGTCATCTCTTAACTTTTCACATTTTAATCTTCTCCTCTGATACCCATCAGCCAAATGAACTGAAACTTTGTAAGGAAGCATGAAGGTCCTCTCTAAAGAGTGCACATTTTCTTATGATCCATTACCAAACATGGCCACCACAGGCAATTCTTGTTTCTGATTGGCCAATTTGTTAAAATCTCATCCTCTGAAACCACTTGGCCAAATTAACCGAAACTTGGTAGGAAGCATCTATGAAATGTCCTCTATGACGATTGCTCATTTCATCCCGATCGGTTAACAAACATGGCCACCACAGGCAAATCTTGTTTCTGATTGGTCGATATCTAAAAAATCTTCTCCTCTGAAACTGCCTAGCCAAAATGAACCAAAACTTGGTAGGAAGCATCTACATGTATGGAAGGCTCTGTATTAAGTTTCCTCAAAGCAGTCCACTGAGCCTCTAGTTTGTAATTTACAAAGCCGGGAGCGAACCCACGCCGTATTGGTGATAGGCTTGTATGAGTTGTTAGGTAATCCAACTACCTAGCTCATCGAGCCACTGGGGCCCTTTCGTATGCAAAGAATAATTACTAATTTTTGTATATTTATCACTATGTAATAGCATTTTTGTTGAACATAAGCACAGGGACATATTTTACTACTGAAATATTGTTGAAAGTGGTGTTAAACACTATAACCCATATTTTACTATATCCACACTGCATAAATGATAAAGTTGATAAAAAATTGTTAAAAGAATATACAGGAAAAATTAGACATTTCCGTCAGTACAGTCTTGTTAAAAAATTTCAGTAAAATCTTCGGTGATATGTTAATATGAAAAGGTTTGCAATGGTATAAAAGCAAGAAAATCCACCTCTGTCAATCTTTACAGATGAGTGGCTATGTAAATATGTTCATAAATGCAAAATTTGTTTTGAAATTCAATCTGGACATACTGGAAAGACAGATAGAAAATTAAAAAAAAAATGCAATCAGGAAAGACAATTATGTATAAAAGAGATACAACAAAAGCCTATATCCAAAATATTGACTTTCTTCAATTTTAATGTTGGAAGGTATGTAGAATTCTAATTTTCCATCCAATTTTGATGCAGTTTTGATCTTTAAATAGATTGCACTAATACTTCCGATGCTATGTCAACACATTTCCTATATCTCTTACGGCTTTGGAGATAAAGTCAGTGTAAAGGAGCCAATGAAAACATAATTCCAAATTTTGAACTTTCTTATTTATTTTATTCCAAATAATTATTTTTGTTGGTTATTTAAATTAAACAATTTTGCTATTTTATCATGCATCACTCTCCATAGTCTTTTTTCAGCTATATCATGGTGAGAACATTCAAATTAGGTTTGATGAGATGACAATTCCAAATTTTGAACTTTGTTATTTTTATGCCAAATAATTATTTTTGTTGGTTATTAATGGCATAAACAATTTTGCTATTTTATCATGTATCGCTCTGTATAGGTCTTTTTACAGCTATATCATGGCGAGAACATTCAAATTACGTTTGATGAGATGACGATATCCTCTTTATAGTAAACCAACATGCTTAGTTGGATTTTTACAGTGCTAGAGCTCACAGATAGACCACAGATAGACATGTTGCTCCATTCCACCACATTATCTTGATTCCAAGTCTTTTTAATGCTGTGTAGTTAGCAGAGAAGCTACAAATACCAATTTTATAGTCTTGGTTTTACCTAACCGGAGCTTGAACCCACAATCTGCCACACTTGAGGCAAGTACACTAACCATGGTGGTTTGTCCATTGTAGACAGTATACAAATTTAATTTGTGAGATATGACATAATTGATATTTTCTTCATTCACAACCAATATGAGTTGTTAAATTAAATCACAAGTAAATGTCTTCTGGAAAGCATGATTTCATTTTTCAATTATATACATATTTTGAGTGAGTGAGTGAGTGAGTGATTGTTGTTTAACGCCAATTCAGCAATTTTTCAGCTATATCATGACGAGAACAAGATAATTTTTAATGAGATGATGAGGTCCGCTTTGTTCAGCTTCTAGACCAACACGCTGAGTTGGATATTTATAGTGCTAGCTCACTGAAACAACATTCCCACAGGTAGAAATGTCTCTCCACTCCAGCACATTATTCTGATTCTGAGCCAACTAGTCTTTGCTCTTTCTCCTTAATGCAGCATGCTTAGCGGAGAAGCAACAAATACCAATTTTATTGTCTTTTGTTTGACCCGCCCATGTTCAAACCCAATATCTACCACACTTGAGGCGAGCACGCTAAGACCAAAGACCCTAGCATTTTTTATCGGCAATTATTCGACCCTAATTTTTGCTAGCGACCCTATCAATTTTTACACAGAATTCGGATAACCATTTTCATTGTTTAATCAGCAGCAATGTTTTATTTAGTCAACCGCTAGCTTTTTGTCGAAATTGAGAGCAAAGAAGGTAGGAAAAAAAAACCGTTAATGCCGACCGACCGACTCTAGATTTGTTTAACATGTGACCGTAAACACACATATTTTTTTATTTGGCCTAACCATTATGCCACCGATGCGGTCATATTTTGATAAATTAAAATACTATACTTATTCATTTAAGGTTTGACTACAATATTTAACACAGATATACAATTACCTGTTGTAGGAGTTGAACACAATGCAACTGCACAGAAGACTAAATAAACATGGGTAGTATTATAGCAGGATCTGTTCATTTGCTTAAAACACAAAATCTACAAATTTCTAGATAATGTTACCTCATCCAAGCATACCTGTAAGGATGTGAAGGATGAGGGTCATTCTTATAATGAGCGTGAGGCTCAAGAAGGGTATTATATACCCTCCCTTGGTCTCAGGTACCCATCCCTTCATGCTACGTTGGTACAAACATACTTTTAATAATGGCCGGTTCGACGTGTTATCTAGGTACTTATACTACCGAGGTCACTGACATGGGGTCATGATTTGACCTCTTTGAATAGAGATTGTTATGCATATCTTGCTGGTCAGCATAAAATAATATGCTATATGATACCCTCGTAGAGACGAGGGCGAATGTAAAAGAATTAGTAATTACCCACCACTGATGTTTATAACATTCTAATTTTTCAGCATCTGGAAATCATTCGCCCATTGGAAGTGTCAATGGTGGTACAATGTCACCATCAAATTTACTCATCAACTCTTCTGTTAATCAGCAGCTTCCTCCTGCCTGTGGAGCACGTCAGCTTAGCAAACTCAAAAGGTTCCTTACCACATTACAACAGTTTGGATCAGATATTTCACCAGAGATCGGAGAGAGAGTTCGGACATTAGTCTTGGGACTTGTTGTAAGTGCTTTAAGTTTGAAATATTACCAATGATTTGCCTTTATTTTCTGTAAGAATTATTATCAATGATTTGTAAATTTTCCCTTTGATGGTTAGTTTTGGTTTATGGTGTTTAACGCCACTTTCAACAATATTTCAGTTATATCGTGGCAGTCAATTTTATTGATGGAGGAAACCAGAGTACCCAGAGAAAACCACTGACCTGTCGCAAGTCAACTTTATCACATAATGTTGTATCGAGTGCACCTTACCTGAGAACGTTAGTGGTGATAGGCACTGATTGCATAATTTTCCCATAATAATATCTATTAGCAAGTGATAAGAATCATATGACAAATTATGATTGATTTCTTAATGCTACTATAGGATGTTGAAGTCACTGACTTTTACTTGACAAATTCTTGATAAGCATAATATTGTATTGCTGGAAATAGACTCCTCATCGCATTGATATTACTATGAGAAATTCATTCTCACATCAAATGTTGATCAGAATTACATGAAAGAAACAAGAGTTCCAAAGATGTCGAAAAGGGTGTTATCTGGTTTTATCGAAAAGTATCTGGCGTCTTTACATTCATTCGTATGTCGAAAGCTTTTCTGATCGAAAAGTGTCTGGCATCCTTCAGATTTTCAACTTCAGAGCCACTTCATGCCTAGTCACAAATTTACCACAAATGTTCCTCTAGTACTCCCGAAGAAGTATTTTTGAAAAGAGTAGAAATCCAAGATGACTTATCTGGGCTCTGATTGGCCGAGACATTATTATTTTTATTTATATTCTCATCTTTAGGACAAAGAAAGATAACTCTTACTGATATATTTGAATATTTACTGAAGAAAATAATCAGTCTGTCACTGACTTTTATTACAAAAAATAAAACCAGAAATCACTATAAAAATATAATATGTACCGGTATAATAATTTACATTGTTTCAAATATATTGACCAAACTTGGTACATACTTAGGAGAGTCTGGAACCCTATTGATGTTCAAGGTCAAGGTCACTGGGTCAAATTTTTACCATGTAGCATCCTTGTGAACACTCTAGAATCAACATCCTTCAATGGATTTTGACCAAACTTGGTCCATACGTAGTCCTTAAGATAATCTGGAACCCTATTGATTTTCAAGGTCATAGGTCACTGGGTCAAATTTTTACCTCGTAACATCCTTGTGAACACTCTAGAATCAACATCCTTCAATGAACTTTGACCAAACTTGGTACATAATTAGTCCTTAAGAGAATCTGGAACCCTATTGATTTTCAAGGTCAAAGGTCAAGGTCACAGGGTCAATTTTTTTAGGCGAGGGGATACGCCACGCTTTGCGTTGCCCTTGTTTATTAAGGGGTTAATATGCACTCAATAGAAAAATGAAACCAATGTCTTAAAATGCAGTGGATCAAGAAAATTACTGTGTCAAGCAAAATACTGTCCACACTTGTTTTTAATATACCCCTTGTTGACATGATGTGGTCATATCATGCTGCACTCAACCTAGCTCTTTATTTTTCTTTGGTTTACATCAACTTACACAACGACATCATGTCAGGGTTCATATATTTAACCGACGAATCAGCGATGAGCCTGCTATATCTTTAGGTATTAAAGCCGAGTACTTACCAATAGCTTGTGTCCCATTGGTCAATATATGGCCTCAAATGGTATGTTGTGAGATGTTAACATATTTCCAAAGGGAAAAATTAGAAAAGATACAACAAACATTATTTTAATTAGATTGCATAAAAGTCAGCCAAAGTTCACTTGATAACCTATATAGCTAGGTTCCCTTTAGGTCAGCCATTTCAAATTAATACACAATGTCCGGTTTGATAAGAGGCAAGCAAAGTGCATTTTCAGACTATACTGAATTTATATTTTATTTTCCATGCTCTAAATTTGTTTTCCTTAGCCAAATGTTTTGAGATTTTTAAATGATGTTTTTACCACAATACACAGGCCAAGATCGAATTTGATTAATATTCCTTTTATGGTTCCTGAGTTATGTCCCTGTTTACTATAGCTGGTAGCCGGGGCATATGTGTCTAATGGACACATTCTTCAATTATTTTTTTTTCAGAATTCACATTTATCCATAGAAGAGTTCCACGCTAAGCTACAGGAAGCAACAAATTTCCCATTAAGACCCTTTGTCATTCCATTTTTAAAGGTAAGTTTTTACAAATAATAGGAAGTTTCAAGTTCAGTGTGGAAAAATTGTGGTTTTAGATACATTTTTTATGTATACATTGTATATAGGTTTGTGCAGTGTACATCTTTCATATGCAAAATTGCAAACCAATAAAAAGAACAAAAAGGTCTAAAAATCAGATAAAATTTCTTTCTATAACATGTTGCCATAGAAACTTTCAATTTGGCGAATCTTTAAGCAAATTCTTTAATTAGCAAAATAACTTTAAAATCAGCTATGAACCTGCATCCAATTTTTTTGTGCCATCCTTCTGAGAAACTTAAATTTGGTATGATAATAGTGTCTTTATGAAAAGTGGTGAAATGGCATTATCATAAGAGATTGATTGATTGATTTATTATTTTTAACGCCACTTTGGGCAATATTTCAGCTATATCATGACGATCAGTTTTAGTGGTGGAAGAAGCCGGAGTACCTGGAGAGAACCACCGACCATGGGCAAGCAACTGGTAAACTTTATCACTTGCGGCTGTGTGTCGAGTGCACCCTTTTTTGTAATTTACAAAGCCGGGCGCGAACCCACGCCATATTGGTGATAGGCTTGTATGAGTTGTTAGGTAATCCAACTACCTAACACATTGAGCCACCCGGGCCCTCTATCATAAGAGAATACTGGTAGCATTACAAGAAATTTGGAGTGGCATGATGTGGTATTATCGTAACAGTATGATAGAATGGAATTATTATAGAGTGGCATTGTCAAATGAGGAACATATGATGGTGTGGCATTAAGACAAAATATGATACAGAATAAAAAAGTATTACAGTCTGTGAGGAAATTATCATTGAATCTGTGGTCATCAGTCAGACAGAAATTTTATAAGGCCCAGACAAATAACCACATTTATAGCACACCTGACCCCACCTGACCCAAAGAGTCATGTGAGGTATTGTTATCACGTTGCATCTGTTGCCATTGTTGTTTTTAGGCTTTTAATATTTCCTTATATGGCCATATAAAAAAAATGGGCCGATGCAAGTGTATGCCCAAATAGAAACCAATGTAAAAATGCATATTTTCGAGAAAAATGTTGAATCAAAGAAATGCATATGTGTCAAGGCTTGAGAATATGGAGCAATAGTCCAAAGTCTTGTTTTCCCACATAGTTCTAATCTTGTTGAAAACTGCATCGGAAGTGTTTATATTTCAGACATTAGATTGTAAGCCTTTTTTTTAATTTCAAGTCATACATTTTTGACTGTGTGCTGGCCATGTCATTGTGTTTATATTGTGTGTTTCTGGTCTTGGTAGACGTAATCATTATTGAGGAAATGCCCTGCTATTACAAGGCCACAAATTAGAGTCTACTCTTTCTAAATATTTTTTAGCATTTAAGTGTCCATTTACTGATGTTAAAGTTCCAAGACCATGAAAACACATATGCAGTAGCAGAACTTTGTTTTGCAGGCAAATTTACCATTACTTCAGAGAGAATTATTACATTGTGCAAGAATGGCAAAACAGACACCTCAGCAGTACTTATCACAACATGAACAGATATTGTTTGATCAGTCCTCGCCCACTACTGAACCCCAGGAATATTCCAATGAAGTAAATGAGAATGGCAAAAGAAGATCTCCTGACAGGTTGGTATTGTACAGCAAAATTAATAAATATATATAAATCTAACCTCCAAGAAAATAACAGTCATATATTATATAGAAATTAAGGGACATACATACTATCTTACTTTGAGGGACATACAGACTATCTTACTTTGAGGGACATACAGACTATCTTACTTTGAAGGATGTACAGAATATCTTACTTTGAAGGACATACAGACTATCTTACTTTGAAGGATGTACAGAATATCTTACTTTGAAGGATGTACAGACTATCTTACTTTGAGGGACATACAGACTATCTTACTTTGAAGGATGTACAGACTATCTTACTTTGAGGGACATACAGAATATCTTACTTTGAAGGATGTACAGACTATCTTACTTTGAGGGACATACAGAATATCTTACTTTGAAGGATGTACAGACTATCTTACTTTGAGGGACATACAGATTATCTTACTTTGAAGGATGTACAGAATATCTTACTTTGAAGGATGTACAGAATATCTTACTTTGAGGGACATACAGACTATCTTACTTTGAGGGACATATAGACTATCTTACTTTGAGGGGCATACAGACTATCATACTTTGAGGGGCATACAGACTATCTTACTTTGAGGGACGTACAGACTATCTTACTTTGAGGGACATACAGACTATCTTACTTTGAGGGACATACAGACTATCTTACTTTGAGGGACATACAGACTATCTTACTTTGAGGGATGTACAGACTATCTTACTTTGATGGACGTACAGAATATCTTACCTTGAGGGACATACAGACTATCTTACTTTGGGGGACATACAGACTATCTTACTTTGAGGGATGTACATACTATCTTACTTTGAGGGACATACAGACTATCTTGCTTTGAGGGACATACAGACTATCTTACTTTGAGGGACATACAGACTATCTTACTTTGAGGGACGTACAGACTATCTTACTTTGAGGGACATACAGACTA
Source organism: Bathymodiolus brooksi (assembly GCA_963680875.1). Taxonomy (NCBI): domain Eukaryota; kingdom Metazoa; phylum Mollusca; class Bivalvia; order Mytilida; family Modiolidae; genus Bathymodiolus; species Bathymodiolus brooksi. The sequence continues at coordinate 81,425,118 of OY804578.1, read as the reverse complement.
TCTTACTTTGAGGGATGTACAGACTATCTTACTTTGAGGGACGTACAGACTATCTTACTTTGAGGAACATACAGAATATCTTACTTTGAAGGACATACAGACTATCTTACTTTGAGGGACGTACAGAATATCTTACCTTGAGGGACATACAGACTATCTTACTTTGAGGGACATACAGACTATCTTACTTTGAGGGATGTACATACTATCTTACTTTGAGGGACATACAGACTATCTTGCTTTGAGGGACATACAGACTATCTTACTTTGAGGGACATACAGACTATCTTACTTTGAGGGACGTACAGACTATCTTACTTTGAGGGACATACAGACTATCTTACTTTGAGGGATGTACAGACTATCTTACTTTGAGGGACGTACAGACTATCTTACTTTGAGGAACATACAGAATATCTTACTTTGAAGGACATACAGACTATCTTACTTTGAGGGATGTACAGACTATCTTACTTTGAGGGACATACAGACTATCTTACTTTGAGGGACGTACAGACTATCTTACTTTGAGGGACATACAGACTATCTTACTTTGAGGGATGTACAGACTATCTTACTTTGAGGGATGTACAGACTATCTTACTTTGAGGGACATACAGAATATCTTACTTTGAGGAACGTACAGACTATCTTACTTTGAAGGACATACAGACTATCTTACTTTGAGGAACGTACAGAATATCTTACTTTGAGGGACATACAGACTATCTTTCTTTGAGGGACATACAGACTATCTTAATTTGAGGGACATACAGACTATCTTACTGTGAGGGACGTACAGACTATCTTACTTTGAGGGACGTACAGACTATCTTACTTTGAGGGACATACAGACTATCTTAATTTGAGGGACATACAGACTATCTTACTGTGAGGGACATACAGACTATTTTACTTTGAGGGGTGTACAGACTATCTTACTTTGAGGGGTGTACAGACTATCTTACTTTGAGGGACATACAGACTATCTTACTTTGAGGGACATACAGACTATCTTACTTTGAGGGACATACAGGTCACGAAATTAACGCTGGTCCGCTAGCCTGAGGCTAGTAAAATCAGCGTTGGGCTAAAAGAACTCTCTTAGAAGGTAGTCCGATGGGCTATTTAAAATTCCCAATTGTCAATTATTGTTTCCACTTCATTAATTTTAATGACATAATTGAAAATCATAATTAGTCATTCATATTACTGTGTTTATTTACGCTGTACACAATTTACCTTTAGGGAATTTCCTCGATAGCAATTATGGGTAGATCCTAGAGGGTGGTATACGAATTGATCAAATTACTCGATAATCCGGGTAACTCAGTGAGCGTTCTTAACAACATGGACAGTCCATGGTTATGTTGTCATTCATTTTTGTGATAGTATGTGGTGTTTTTGAGTGTAAATGAACCTGTGCAGGATTTGATTGTTTGTTTATGATATATGTATTGTTGTTGGAGGTCCAGTGAGTTATCCAGAGAGGAGGGTTTGGATACCATTAAATGGTTTAATCCTACCACATTGTTGTGTCTTTCCCAAGCCAGGACCTGGATTTCATACATCATATGTCATGATCTTTTTTATGTTCAGTGAGTTCAGTTAAGAAGAGAAGTGATTGTCGAATTAATGACCATTACTGTTTAAACTTTCTATTCTTAATATAAGGTTCAATTGAGGTATGCTGTATCATTCATTATTTAGATACCTGAATAATGTGTGTGTCTCTAACCTGACATGGTTCATTAGATATATTTATTATTGAAATTTACAGTTCCTAAATAATTTAAATTTGATTAAAACTAAGGTTCTTTAATCTGACATGGTATATTACATATATTTATTGTTTATTTCTGAAAAGCAACTACAAAATGTATTAGGAAAATATTTTGGAGAAAATTTTATCTACATCCAAAGTGGAGCCGATTTTAGTTCTAATAGCCCACTAGTCCTTTTGAGTTCTTAATTCTACAGATAAAATATATAGTCCAGCTTTGGAAGTGGTTGTGATCATAAATTATGGAAGTTAGATTCTCATATGTTTGTACAATCAGTGCTGATCACACATGGTGACGTGCAGGTGATATAAACTGATGTCATAGGTCTGTGATTTTCGATGGGTACTCATTTCCTCCACTGATAAAATGGATGAAAACTTTATGTCTGAAATATTATGTAAGTGATGTCAACCACACAAAATCATAATGTTAAAGTTTTTAGGAAATGAGAACTTTAACTTGGTTGATAATCTAATTTATCCACTTTCTAAAATATTTCATTCAGTTTATAATTTTTTTTCTAGACCTAAAGAAAATGGCATTGATCCACATACAGAACACCCTGTAAAGAGAATGCACAGTTCTCGTGTCAGTCCAAATGGTATAATCAACCTAAATGTTGGACCAATGAGAGTAGAGGATGTCAATTTGTCAAGAGAGTTACGAGAACATGAGCGTTTTGAAAGAGCAAGATTAGAACGTGATTCCATTGATCGTAAACATGATGGTGAACAGCTTTATCCTTCATATAATAGTATGTTTTCTTGTAATGGTGTATACCATATTCCAACATTGATGAATCATAGGGGCAAAAACAGGATTTCTGGAATGGGAACCAACATTTTTCAAAATTTCCTATATGAAAAGCAAAAAAAATTATTTTCGTCCTCTGAATAGGGACATACACTGTTTGCAATTCTGCTGTAAAGACAAAGGGTATAGATGAATTTCGATGGCTTTGCAGCTCAACAAGGAAATTTGTATAAGAATTATTACGCTCCCTTAAAAATTTCTGTAGAGCACATATTTGTCTCTTTATCTTTAACACATATCTTTCTACTTTGACATAAGTATTATTGATCATCAAATACTGGTCAAGTTCAATTTTCAGTATTGTGCTGATTCTGTTCAGGAAATTCCCACATTTTGTTGTAGCTTTCACTATTTCAGAGATATGAGGAGAACCAATGGGTTAAAGATTAACATAGAACCCTATGTGAAATGAATAAAATATTTTTTCTCAAAATCTGGACTTTATTGAACATAAACTGTATGAATGACCAGGTGAGCAATACAGGGTCAGATGAGCATTTAGTTTTTCTCCAAACTTCATGAAACTTCATCGAGGGATCCCTTGTGATGTAAACAGATAAATGAGCTTTGAATTCAAAATGATATATTGCGATTGAACTGATGAAATATGATTTTGCTTTTTATAAGACCGTGAAAAGTTAGTGGTTTTATTACGTTATGTTGTTGTAGTCATCCTTCTGTAGACATTATGTGATAAAGTTTGTCAGTCACTTGTGACAGGTCGATGGTTTTCCCCGGGTACTCCCGTTCCTTCTCCAATAAAACTGACTGCCACGATATACCCGAAATATTGTTGAAAGTGGCGTTAAATACCATAACTCTTAAGCACTAACTTTCTGTAGACAGAATGGTTTCCATGCAATAACTTACATTGAGGTTGACAGATCCTTCTGAATTTTGAACACAATGATCCGTGGGTTTGATTAAAGATTGGTGAAGATTTTGGGTATTGTATCCATACCCGTTTTCAAACAAGAGGCCCTGAAGATGCAACAATGGATGATTCTGCTATTTGTACATAGACATATATTTCATCTGATTTTGATGGAGTTTGTTTGTAATGAATTTCTAAGGGAAATCCCTTTCAGAAAAATACATAGCATTATTATGTACCTATTACCTTTTTCCACATAAAAGGGGTTCAAAAGAGGGAAATTTCAAAATTTTATCTTTTAATGCAGTTTATTGCAAAATGATCATCTTAATGGATTATTGATGGGCTATTGAAAAAAAATGGTATTTTATTTCTAAAAGGGGCCCAAATTCCAAACGTTTGCATATTTGGAAGGTACATAGAATTTTTTTTTCAATCAATTTTGATGCAGATTTTTCCTTTGAATTGATTGGACTGACAGCTTTCAGTAGACGGATTTCCTCGATCTCTTATGGTTTCGGAAATAAACTAATTCGAAAGGGGACAACAAAAGGCCAATTACAAAATTTCAACTTTCTTATTTTTCATCTAATTTCAATACAATGGTTTGCAAATTGATCATCTTTATGGGTTATTGAAGAATCATAGAAACATTTTACTATTTTATTTTGAAAAAGGTTCTAAAAGGTGCCAGAATTCTGAAATTTATGTTGTTAGAAGGCATATTTAATACGTGAAATGTACAAATAACAGAAACATCCATTTTTGCACCTTTTGTTTGGATACAGGTAAGGTTATAATAATCAAAATCAATACCTTTTAATAAATCAATAACTTTTATTCAGTGCCACAGATCATTGCGTTCAAAATTCAGAAGGATCTGTCAACTAGAGCTTATTGCAGAAGCCATTATTCTTTCTACAAGCGAACGATGACAGCGCCAATAACATAAAACGAATGCAAAATTTTTGAGAGGTATATAGAATTTTTATTTTCATGCATTTTGATTGTGCTGAGAGCTTCGGGTAGAATGTTGACAGATTTTCGCTATCTCTTAGTTTTCTATAAACATTCAATCAAAAGGGCCCAAAGTGCCAAATTCCAAAATTGAACTTTTTTATTTTTCATCCAATTTCATGCAGTTTTTATCTCATCTAACCCAAATGGTCATGTGAGGTATTGGCATCACCAGGCTTCTGTTGTCGTATTTCGTCAGTGACGGCGACGTCTTCTATTATCTGTTGCATGTCAATCTTTTTCTCTGAAACCACTTGACCAGTTGGAATGTTCGTTGGATAGTCCCATACAAAGTGTATGATTTTTGTTGTTGATCAGAAGTACACAAAAGAAACAAGAGGCCCAAATGTGTCAAAAAGAGTGTGACCCACAGGCACTTGTTTCATTCAAAAAATATATGCCCCCTCCTCTTCCTTACTTCAAGGTAAACATCTGCCCTTTTCCCCTTCCCCACTTCGCCTCAATATTTTTCGCTTATTTGTGATCCTTTCGCTGACACAATAATATCGTTATACTCCCGAGATTTTTCTGTTTTCGACTGCCACATTTAAATATACCTACCGGGCCCCCCTCAGACGAATTGGACAAGAATAGTCAGCGAACGTGGCTTAGTGAAAATTTAAGTCATTGAAATGGATACAGCCACTTCCGGTTTGCACTGGATTTTGCATATGCATTCGGAATTCTCTAGACCGGCCATGTGTAACAATGCCACATGATCATCTCCTCTCAAATGTAAAGTAAGCCTTTAGAATACAGATAATTGTTCCAATGCAGATTATAAAGATATGTTTCAACTCCAAATTACTGACTTGATTTTCAAAGCACCTTTTTTTTAAATTTTCTAAATCAATTTAAACTGGACCGGAAGTGACTGTATCCATTTCAATGACTTAAATTTTCACTAAGCCACGTTCGCTGACTATTCTTGTCCAATTCGTCTGAGGGGGGCCCAGTAAGTATATTTAAAAGTGGTCGTCGAAAAGAGAAATATCTCGGGAGTGTAACGATATAATTGGGTTAGCGAAAGGATCACAAATAAGTGAAAAATATTGAGGCAAAGTGGGGAAGGGGAAAAGGGTAGATGTTTACCTTGAAGTAAGGAAGAGGAGGGGGCATATATTTTTTGAATGAAACAAGTGCCTGTGGTGTGACCATATATATGGGTATAAATTATTTATTGTATATTTGTTTTTAATGAGGATTTTTTTAATGCATTCCTTAAGAAAATCCCTTTCAGAAACATCAATAACATTAACATGCAACTATTACTGTTTTTGACATAAAAATTGGTCAAAAGGGGGGGAGGTTAAAAATTTGAACTTTTTAATGCGTTTTTTGCAGTGTTCATCTTTTTGAGTTATTGATTGACCATAAATTTGTTTTGCTATTCTATTTCAAAAAGTGGCTCTAATTCCTAATTTTTGTATATTTGAACGGAATAGAGAATTTTAATTTTTCTTCCAATTTTGATTTTTGTTGTTGTTGAATGGATTGTGTTGAAAGCTTTCGGTAGTATGTTGGTGGATTACCTCTATCTTTAAGGGAGATAAATTTGATCGAAAGAGGCTGAACAGTCAAATTTTCCAAAACTTGAAAGTTTTTTTAAATTTTTCATCCAATTATGAATGCATTTTTTGCAAAATTTTAACACTTTAATAATCATCCAATATTAATGCATTTTTTGTGTGTGCATATTTGGAAGATATACACAATTTATATCTTTTATCTAACTTTAACATGTTTGATTATTTTGTTTTGCTCACCTGATCCAAAAGGTCAAGTGAGGTATTGTCATCGTTTGGCATCCATAAAATTTACATTAAAAATCTTCTTCTCTGAAACCATTGGGCCAATTGGAAATAAACTTGTTAGGAGTTTTCTTTTGGTGGTCCTCTAACAACTTTTTTTGTTGTTGTTTTTTTTTGGTGTTTATCAGAAATATACAAAAGAAACAAAGAGGCAAAAAAGAAGTCAGAGAGGATTTTCTGTTTTTGTATGTGGAGCATTTATTTTTCAACCAATTGTGATGAAGTTTTGCCGACTAACTGCGCTTGGCGTATGCTTTTATTTTCATTGATTTGATTGTGACAATAGGGGCTTCAGGTTATTTCCCCTGTCAGTTACTGTGGGTGTGTATTCAGGTTAAATTTTATTGCAGTAAAACAGGTGCAGTAGGAAATCCTTGTTGACTTTCTACAGTCATATCATGCTGCACCGGGTGTAGCTCTTTATTTTATTTTTTTTGTGGAAATGTACCATAATTTCTGCATTCAAAGAAGAATTTCATAACATGAATACATTGTATTTCCATAGAATTTTGATGTAATTTATTATTTGTTTTGAGACAGAAAGGCGATATATAAAATATATCTAACCGCCACGATATAACTGAAATATTGTTGAAAGTGGCGTTAAACACCATAACCCTAACCCCATAATATATATATATATATATATATATATATGATCTATCATAGGTGTTGTGAGATGTAATACTGATGAAAAAAGGGGCGATCATGGTCATGATTGTATAGTAGTTGGATTTATAACTACGATACCTGTGCAATCAGTGCCTATCACCACTAATGTTGTGAGTTCGAATCCCATTAATGGCGAGGTGTACTCGATGCAACATTATATAATTTTAGTTTGTCAGTGACTTGTGACAGTTCGGTGGTATTTTCAGGGTACTCCAGTTTCCTCCACCAATAAAACTAACCGCCACAATATAGCTGAAATATTGTTGAAAGTGGCATTAAACACCATAACCATAACCCTGATCAAAAGATAAAACTTTTTAGTATTTGATTATTATTATTGTTTACAGATTACACAAGATCTGATACGTTTGATCCATTAGACAGATTGGATGATGATTGGAGACATGTAGAAACAGTAAGTTAAAATCTCTGTTGACAATACTTCCTTTATTTAGACATGTAGAAACAGTAAGTTAAAATCTCTGTTGACAATACTTCCTTTATTTAGACATGTAGAAACAGTAAGTTAAAATCTCTGTTGACAATACTTCCTTTATTTAGACATGTAGAAACAGTAAGTTAAAATCTCTGTTGACAATACTTCCTTTATTTAGACATGTAGAAAGTCAGTTAAAATCTCTGTTGACAAGACTTCCTTTATTTAGACATGTAGAAACAGTAAGTTAAAATCTCTGTTGACAAGACTTCCTTTATTTAGACATGTAGAAACAGTAAGTTAAAATCTCTGTTGACAAGACTTCCTTTATTTAGACATGTAGAAACAGTAAGTTAAAATCTCTGTTGACAAGACTTCCTTTATTTAGACATGTAGAAACAGTAAGTTAAAATCTCTGTTGACAAGACTTCCTTTATTTAGACATGTAGAAACAGTAAGTTAAAATCTCTGTTGACAAGACTTCCTTTATTTAGACATGTAGAAACAGTCAGTTAAAATCTCTGTTGACAATACTTCCTTTATTTAGACATGTAGAAACAGTCAGTTAAAATCTCTGTTGACAAGACTTCCTTTATTTAGACATGTAGAAACAGTAAGTTAAAATCTCTGTTGACAAGACTTCCTTTATTTAGACATGTAGAAACAGTAAGTTAAAATCATCTCACCTGATCCAAAAGTAAAAGTTGCAATTTTGCAGATTTTGACAAATAAAAAGGGGTCTAAAAGGAATTCAAGTTTAGAAAATTTAGCATATTTGGAACATATGTTTGAATTTTTTTCTTCCAATTCTAATGTTTTTGTCTTTGAATTGATTGTGTTGACAGATGACCACTATCTCTTACGGTTTCCGAGATAAACTCAACCAAAAAATCCAAAATGTGCCAAACTTTGCAAAATTTGAACTTTCTTATTTTTCATTCATTTTTTATGCATATTTTTGCAAACTGCTCATCATTTTGAGTTATTTGTGAGACAATAAAGTGAATGAGCTATTTTTTTTAATGAGAAATGAGAACAAATTCTGAAGATTCAAATTTGTTTTTATTAGCTCAGTGAGCTTTTGCCATCACTTGGCATCTGTCGTCCATCGTCACATTTTAATCTTCTCCTCTGAAACCCCTCAGCCATATGAACTGAAACTTGGTAGGAAGCATCTATGGAAGGTCCTCTATAAATAATGCTAATTTTGTCCCGATCCATTAACAAACATGGCTGCCACAGGCAATTCTTGTTTCTGATTGGCCTATTTTTAAAAATCTTCTCCTCTGAAACCGCTTAGCCAAATGAACCAAAACTTAGTAGGAAGCATCTATGGGAGGTCCTCTATAAAGATTGCTAATTTCATCTTGATCTGTTAACAAACATGACCGCCACATTTCTGTTTTGATTGATTTCTAAAAAGTAATTTTTTCTGTTAAAAGGGAGATAACTCTAGTTTAAATATAGATACATTTTGTATCTATTCAAAATGCAGTTATCTCTGAATTGAATTACAGATAAATATGCCTCTAAAACCCCTCAACCAAATGAACTGAAACTTGGTAGGAACCATCTATGGAAGTTCCTCTATAAAGAATGCTCATTTCTTCCCGATCCGTTAATGAACATGGCCGCCACAGGCGACGCTTGTTTCTGATTGGCTGATTTTAAAAATTCTTCTCTTCTGAAACCGCTTGGCTAAATGAACCGAAACTTGGTAGGAAGCATCTATGGGCTATGGAAGGTTCTGTATTAAGTTTCCTCAAAGCAGAATGAAAGGTGAGCGACACAGCTTCAGCTCAGTGCTGAGCCTCTAGTTAAAGACTCAAAGTGGTAGACCTAATATATAATATCTGCCAAAATTTTGTACATAAGTATGCACAGTATTAACAGTATTGACTGCAAGCTCATTTGCATACCATTTCTGATGAATTGGAGCAAGGTTGTAGCAAAGGATTTGCAGGAGGGTCATTTATTTCTGTAAAGGTTTGTAAATGAAATAGCAGTGTGTGATCTAAGGGAAATAACTCTTGTGTTATATTCAGTTTTATTTTACTTTTGTTGTTCTGTAAAATGAAACAATTAATTCTCAATCCAGATGTTGAATTGTATTATTGGTATGGTTGACAAAACAAAGCGAGCTCTGGCAGTATTACAGGAGAGGAGTTTGCGGGACCGTGAAGAGTTGTCACTTTGGATGAGGAGACAAGCAGAAGGTTTGGACCATGACATTAAGAAGCGATCATCAGACATGATGTCACACACTCTGAGACAAACAGAAGATAGGGTTGCTGATGTCAGGAGAAGAGCAGGTCAATAACATGATAGATTTTTTTCTTCTTCAAAAATAGATTGCTCATTTGTAATTTTCTACTTCAATGCGCTGAGCTAAAGTAATAATATCACTGTTTCATTATATTAGTTGACAGGTACTTTTAAACCTTTCTAAGAATAGATGTAGTATATAATATCTGATATATGTCTTTACAATGTGAGAAACTGAAACCCCTATCGGCATAGACATCAGGTTTATGACAATTGAAGCACTACGACTAATGTAAACATTGATTTGATTTGATTTTTGATTTGATTGATGGTGTTTAATGCCACTTTCAGCAATATTTCAGCTATTTCATGGCGACCAGTTTTAGTGATGGAAGAAGCCGGAGAGAACCACCGACCATGGGCAAGCAACTGGTAAACTTTATCACTTGCGGCTGCGAGTTGAGTGCACATTTTTTTGTAATTTACAAAGCCGGTCGCGAACCCACGCCATATTGGTGATAGGCTTGTATGAGTTGTTAGGTAATCCAACTACCTAACTCATTGAGCCACCCGGGCCCATGTAGACATTGAGTCTATGAAATATGATAGAAATACAACATATTGATTTTTATGATTGTTTACATTGGCAACATGGATGTAATTGAATTATTGTATAAAATAAATTAAGATCTGTAATGAAATATTTTCCTAATCCACATAGATAGACTTAAAAACAACTTTTTATACATGTCCCAACATTTGCAATAGGCTGATTTTGACCCCAAAAAAATCATATGAACATTTTCTTATCCGAGACCTCTGAATCAAATTAATCTATGCCTTGCAGAGGGGTGTTCCCTGAATGGAAACATTCTTAAAACAATATATAGTGTACATTGTTGTTTTAGCACTTATGTTAGGGCCATTTAAAGGTTGTTAAGAGTTTTCAAAGATTGATAACTGAGTAAAGTATCACATGCTATATTTTGTTTAAATCTAATGAAATGAAGGAAAATACATGTATGATGATGTAGGAATGTTTTATTCCACCTTTTACAAGAAAATGATAAATTTCATGAGAAATAAAATAATATAAAAACGATGTATGGTAATTTTTATGATGGGAGTAATAATAATATTTTACTCCCAGTTTCATGTGGAAAATAATAGCCCAGATAATTTTATGGAAATATTATGAAAGGAATGGTATGAGAATATTCCACAATTAATTTATTTTATATTTAGAAGAAGCAGTAAATGAGGTGAAGAGACAAGCCATGTTAGAATTACAAAAAGCTGTGAAAACTGCTGAGATGAAAGCCAACGAACTTGTTACGACAGAAAGAATTAAGATGGAAAGGGCAGTAACTGATGCTAGAAAACAAGCACACGATGAAGTCATGACTAAAATTAATCACCAAGAAGAATCTAGTGAGGTATCAATTAAGCATGACCTTGTCATCGCTATGTGTCTGTAAACTTTTAGATTTCAATCTTCTTCTCTGAAAACACTTAGCCAATTAAAACCAAACTTGGATTATACTTTAAATAAGTTTATGTTTTCCCCCACAGGAAGTCATCTGCAGAAACAAGAGCTCCAAGGTGCCAAAAATCAAAGAGTTCAAATATACATTCATGTATATTAGTGTGTAACGCACCTGTTGTAATCATATTTTTAAAGTCTGTTCGTGTCAACATAAAAAATAGGAAAGGGTGGAAAAGGTAATTAAACACTTTCTTGAACCAATGATTGTAATTTCGGCTTTACTCTGCATACTTCAGTTGAAGTTACACTACAGATACAATGGCATTTTCCTAGAATCTATATATGTATATGTAATAGTAAACCAATTGCAGTTCATGAACTATTTTTTTAGTATATGTGATTACCATAGTAAAACAACTTTGGAATGCCCCCTTGCCCTCTGATTGGTGTAGAAATTTGATTGACAGTATTGATGGTAGATTTCAATGTATGATTAAGCCCTCTGACTGGTGTTGATATTTGATTGACAGTATTGATTGTATATTTCAATGTATAATTAAGCCCTCTGATTGGTGTAGATATTTGATTGACAATTTGATTGACAGTATTGATGGTAGATTTCATTATATCATTACAGAGTTGTTGGAACTGTGGAAGGAAGGCTAGTGAGACATGTAGTGGTTGTAACATAGCTAGATATTGTGGCTCATTCTGTCAGCACAAGGACTGGGAAAATCACCATCTTGTTTGCGGTAAATCACGCTCATCAGCATCAACAGGTCCAGAGCTTAGACCAGACTCCCAAAAATCTGTCTTAAAGAGTCCTCAGGAAATGTCAGTAGTAATTGAACAACCGGACACTGCTTGTCCGGTCAGCTCAGTTGAACGATTATCTGTGTCACCGAGGTCAAATACAGGGTCACCCATAGAAACAAAAGTAGCCGATGTGTCACGATGAAACGTGGTTTAATGATTCTTATTTGTTTCAATTGTTGAAATCTTTATTCATTTGTTTTTGACTATTTTCATCATAATGATGAATGGAATGGAAGAGAACAGACATGTAAGACTGAGATATTCATGATGGCTATTGATTTCTAGGGATTGTATGTGTGATATAAAATGTGTGATTTTGTCCAATTTTTGTATTGTTTGGTAGACAGACAATCCATGCATTTCTACAATCCTCTAATTGTTGTATAAATATTTTCTTTAAATAATAGTACATGTATTATCACAAGATTCTCTGATACCCTCCTCCTCCAACAAAAATAGATCAAATAAAAAAGAGGAGGAAGGAAATATTGATTTTTTAATTTGAAAATGGAACTTTTTCTCATGGTTTGAATTCACAAGATGTAATGTAGATGTAAAACAAAAGTGTTTTTCTTTCTGTTCTTCATTCAGTGATGGGCTTAACTAGCACTATCATGTGATTGTGATAGCCCACAGCTTAACTAGCACTATCATGTGATTGTGATAGCCCACAGCTTAACTAGCACTATCATGTGATTGTGATAGCCCACAGCTTAACTAGCACGATCATGTGATTGTGATAGCCCACAGCTTAACTAGCACTATCATGTGATTGTGATAGCCCACAGCTTAACTAGCACTATCATGTGATTGTGATAGCCCACAGCTTAACTAGCACGATCATGTGATTGTGATAGCCCACAGCTTAACTAGCACTATCATGTGATTGTGATAGCCCATAGCTTAACTAGCACTATCATGTGATTGTGATAGCCCATAGCTTAACTAGCACTATCATGTGATTGTGATAGCCCATAGCTTAACTAGCACTATCATGTGATTGTGATAGCCCATAGCTTAACTAGCACTATCATGTGATTGTGATAGCCCATAGCTTAACTAGCACTATCATGTGATTGTGATAGCCCATAGCTTAACTAGCACTATCATGTGATTGTGATAGCCCATAGCTTAACTAGCACTATCATGTGATTGTGATAGCCCATAGCTTAACTAGCACTATCATGTGATTGTGATAGCCCATAGCTTAACTAGCACTATCATGTGATTGTGATAGCCCATAGCTTAACTAGCACTATCATGTGATTGTGATGCTACCCATAGTCTACAGCTAAACTAGCACTCATGTGATTGTGATAGCCCACAGCTTAACTAGCACTCTCATATGATTGTGATAGCCCACAGCTTAACTAGCACTCTCATGTGATTGTGATAGCCCACAGCTTAACTAGCACTCTCATATGATTGTGATAGCCCACAGCTTAACTAGCACTGTCATATGATTGTGATAGCCCACAGCTTAACTAGCACTCTCATATGATTGTGATAGCCCACAGCTTAACTAGCACTCTCATGTGATTGTGATAGCCCACAGCTTAACTAGCACTCTCATATGATTGTGATAGCCCACAGCTTAACTAGCACTGTCATATGATTGTGATAGCCCACAGCTTAACTAGCACTCTCATATGATTGTGATAGCCCACAGCTTAACTAGCACTCTCATATGATTGTGATAGCCCACAGCTTAACTAGCACTCTCATATGATTGTGATAGCCCACAGCTTAACTAGCACTCTCATATGATTGTGATAACCCACAGCTTAACTAGCACTATCATGTGATTGTGATAGCCCACAGCTTAACTAGCACTCTCATATGATTGTGATAACCCACAGCTTAACTAGCACTATCATGTGATTGTGATAACCCACAGCTTAACTAGCACTCTCATATGATTGTGATAACCCACAGCTTAACTAGCACTATCATGTGATTGTGATAGCCCACAGCTTAACTAGCACGATCATGTGATTGTGATAGCCCACAGCTTAACTAGCACTATCATGTGATTGTGATAGCCCACAGCTTAACTAGCACTTTCATGTGATTGTGATGCTACCCATAGCCTACAGCTTAACTAGCACTCTCATGTGCCTGTGATGCTACCCATAGCCTACTGTTGAGTGGTATACTCTCTGATAGTGGTTGATAAATGTGGATGAGTTTGTCATAATTTGGTGTTAATTAATGTAATTAATCCCCAGAGAAATTAATTCTGTGATCACACTGTGATCTCAGATGAATCACACCTGATATCCCTGTGTGATAAAATAGTGGGATATTTTGTGTGATCTCAGTTGTGATCACCATGATTCCATGGGTGAATCACACAGGATATCACGGCAAGTTCTGAGATCTCATTTGTGATAATATGTTGCTCAGATGTGATCACACATGGTTTTCTAGTAAAAGATGTACATGTATGTTCTGTCAGCATTTCTAAAGATAACTCACTGATAAGTTAAACAATTGTGATATTTATTATTTATAATATGTTTCGGTTGTAAAAAGAATAAAAGTCAGTGATTACTTCATGAAGATTTGAAAAAAAAACTTGCTTGTTCTAAAAAATATTGAAAATAAAGCTATTATTATTATGTCTCGGTATACACATGTTTTTTTTTATTGGATCCTTTATGACTATAGACAATTATTGATGTGTTCATGGACAACCTTAAAATTTCCACTGGATTTGTAGACAACCCTATTGTCACTCTAACAACCCATATTTTGTTTCAACAGGGGTGTGACAATAGTATTGTCACCCTCGAGAATCTCTGTTTTTATTTTTATTTTCATTCCAACAGTGTCAATAAATCCAAAAGAACGGCTAAATTAACTAAAAAGAACAAAGTCAAGCATCATTTCAATCAAATTATATAAGATGTTTCCTAACACGTCCATGCTATACATCAAATTAAAATTTTACTGTTGCCATTTAATGCCTTTCGCAAGCCTTTAATTTGTAGATGCAACAAATGTAGCGATTGCAGGAAAATTATTTTTCTCTTGATTTTGTCCTCGGTATAATAAAACGATTACGGCCATCCAAGAAGGTAGATTTCAATAATTGTCTACCTGAGAAGTGTTGTTTTCCCTTGAGCTAAAGCCCTTGGTAACACAACTCTCCTCAGGTCAACAATTATTATGTCCACCTCCTAAGAAGGTCGTAATTGTATAGTATTATTTAGATGATTTATACACATTGATGAATACATATCAAAATTATTAGTGGCATATGATTACTATATAATCAGTCTGATTTGAATTAGATTTCTCACTTGCCTCCCCTTAACTGATATGTCACGGCATGGGAAATCTGAGGAAACTCCATTACGAGTCAGACCCCCATTACGAGTCAAATATGAGAGACCCAATGTACCAGACAGTAAAAATGGAGAATGTGAGAATATGAAAATGTAACTAATCTACATTGCATCCTACGACCAATCCGATTGGCCAAAAAGGTTCTTAACCGTATTTATCACATGATTATAATGATCATGACAAAAGATCACTCACATGTGACACGCAATAGGGTTTCCTCAGTTCTTCCATGCTGCATGCAACATGTAAGTTTTACAGAAGCTAGTGAGAGATCAGATTTTAATCAGATTGCTGTAGGATGTATTTCATTGAAGTTAAAGAAATTTTTTTTTTTTATATCCCTCTTCCCCAACAAAATACAAAGAGGTGAAGGTCCTTTCCTCAAGTGCCTGTACATTCTTTTTCTGTATGATGATTTTTAGTATAATTTCCATTTTTGGAAAACTTGTAATTTCATTTTACAAGCTCAAGTGCCATATATATAATATATCTCACATACCACATGTCACACTCTGATCTCGTTACTTCTGTTGGTAAGACACATCTCATTTGTTTCACAGCCGTGAGTTTGAATCATGGCTAATCACACTTGTCACTGTGTTATCATGCCATGATGATGTGAGATCCTACTTGCATTTTCCTTCTCTGGGGTAATATTGTCATCTACATGACAAGAAAAGACAATGAATAGATGATGCATGGTATGTGAATACCAATATGTACTGACAGTGCCGGATTTACCATTGTGCTTAGATATGCTTAAGCACAGGGCCCCGTTGGTCAGAGGGGCCCATCTTCCTGCCACAATTTGTTTTTGCGATGGATTTTTGCTTATGAGGTGCAATTTTTAATTTGAATGTGTTCTTTTTCGGAGCGATTCCAGACATAATGATAGAGTTGATAGTCTATGGGAGTGTGCCACAAAGCAGACAGTCATGACAGTGGTTCAGTGACATAAAAATCAAATTATTAGGGGGCCTCTGTTCAGGGCCCAAGTAAGGGGCCTCATAGCTTAACTAGCACAGGGCCTCATTTGTCCTAAATCTGGCACTGTGTACCGACTAGGGATATGAAGATTATATAGAACTGAAGTATATTGTCTTATTATGTTTTAGATCTATCTATATACATTTTGTTTTTTCTAAACCATAAAAGTTGTTTACCACCTTTTGCCCAGAATAAATAATGATATTGACCACATTAATTTATTATAGCAAAGGTAGAAATCAACTTTTCTGTCAATCAATACAAATATGGTGTATTAGTGGAGACTTACATCTTTATATATTAAATAACTGAAATACAAATGTAATGTTTTATGGTGATATTATTGAAAAACAAATTATATAGAACTGTTGTAGGAGAATGGAAATTCTAAGAATTGTGGTTTTATTGGAGAAAGAAAATGAATTTTTTTTTTCAAATTTTCCAAATTGTTGATAAAAATAAAAAAATGTGGAGTGTGTAAATATTGTGATTTGTATATATATGAAATGCACAGCATTTTTATTTTTAAGTTGTATATGTAATCTATTTGCAAATCTGTGATTTTTATCTGTTTAAAGCTTTAAGTTTTTGTCGTTATGATGATATAGTGCTGACTCAAGATTTTTTTTTTTTTTATATACTTCTAGAATTCCTCTGCCACAGATTAAAATGAAAAGTTATTTATACTTGATCTTTTATCAAGATGACCGAGAGCTTGTTTGACAATCTATCTGTTTCTTTTTTAAATTTATTTATTTTATTTTATATAATTGTATCTTCTTTTCAACGTTTAAGGAAAATAGTGGAAAAAATCACAAGCTTCTTTCCACTCTTAAAAATATTTCTTTTCCTATAAAAGTTGTTTTCCTGTTTTAAGAAATGCTTTTCCACATGAAAAAAAAAATGTTTTCTGAAATGTTAAGTTTTTAAGCCAAGATTGTCTGCAGACCTATTATTAGCTCACTTGACCCAAAGGGTCATGTGAGGTATTGTCATCACTTGGTATGCATCCATCGTCATCTGTAAACTTTTACATTTTAATTTTCTACATTGAAACCACAAGGCCAATTGGAACCACATGAATGTTCATGGGATGGTCCTCTATAAAGTCTAGGTTTTTTTTGTTTATCAAAAGTACACAAAAGAAACAAGGTGGCCAAATGTGTCAAAAAAGGGGTTGTCTGTTTTTAATCTTCTTCTCTGAAACCACAGGGCCAATCATGCACAAAATTTTGATTGTGAAAATGAATAAAATAATTTTTCTCAAAATCTAGACTAGACTTGAACACAACTTGTATGAATAATCAGGTGGGAGATAGAGTCTCATGTGAGCCTCTAGTTGAATTTTATGCTCATTTTAGTTCCTTTGTGCCAATTTATGATTTCCATTTGGTTCATGATATAGAAGGGAGTAACTCTTCAAAGGGTACTTTCATTAAATTTATGGGTGATTTGTCTAATATTATATTTTTAAAGTGACAGAATTTCAAAGATTTAAATGTGTTATATATGGTAGTGGAGAAAGGTAGAAAGTAATTTGAAAATACAGCCAAAGCTGCCCATGTGGTCACCTGTATGAAAAGGACATCTTTTTCTTGTCCTGTCATGGAAAATTTCATATGATTTGAACCTCTCTTAAGAGGTCACCTCTTTTAAAAGACTACTCTTTCATTGTTCCAAAGGAGACTTCTTAATACAGGCTTGACTGTATTTATAAGCATCTTATTTTCCCTGTTATATTTTTTTAGCTCACTTGGCCAAATGCCATGTGAGCTTTTATCATGACTTGGCATCAGTCTTAGCGTTTCACATTTAAATCTTCTACCCTGAAACCACTGAACCATGATGAAACCAAATTTGGCTGGGATTGTCTTTGTGTGATCCCCTTTCAAAATTGTCTCTGACAGCCCCACCCTTCATTCAAGATGGTGTCTGTAACAAAGTACTAAAAATAGATATTTCTTTAATTGTCCATTGCTGCTTTGATATTACAAGTCAAAATGAGCTCAATTGTTTTATTGCAGCTGCATGGTAATAGGTATTTCAACATATTTTCCAGGTTTTTCTGAAATTTTTCTTTCAACCAATTAAACCTATAATGCAAGTTTTTCTTGTTTAGATAAAAAAAATCACATTGAAATCATCTCCACTGAAGCAAATTAAACCAAAATTGGCTGGGTTGGTCCAAAGGTAGTTCCCTTTCAAAAATATTATGTCTGATAACCCCACCATTAATTCAAGATGGCTGTCATTACTAAAAATAGAAATTTCTGTATTTGTTTTTAACTGCAGGTGCATGACAGTTATTCAAGTTTCGGGTTTATCAGATAAATTTTCTTTCAGCAGAGTTATGCAGATTATGCATATTTTGATTTAAAATATCACATTAAAATCTTCTCAGAAACCTGAGCTCAGATGATTTCTGGTTTGTCCACTTTCAAAGATGGCTGCCATTACTAAATGTAGAAATTTCATTAAATTGCAACAACAACAAAAAGAAAAAGAAAAAAAAGAAGGAATCAGCTTTTTCTTTCACTCACATGAGAGATTTTTTTGCATATTTGGAAGACATATACAATATTTATTTTTTGTCCAATTTTAATGTTGTTTTTTTTTAAGCTCATCAAGGTCAGATGAACTAAAAAAAAATAGTCATGTGAAGCATTGCCATCACTTAGCAACAGTCGCCATCTGTTGAATCTTCATCTATGAAACCACTTGGCCAATTGGAACCAACTTGATAGGAATGTTCATTGGATGGTCCCCAAATTTTTTGTTTGTTGATCAGAAGTACACAAAAGAAATAAGAAACCCAAAGGTGACAAAAAGGGTGTGTCCATATATATGGGTATAAATTATTTATTGTTCAATTCGTTTTTTATGAGAATTTTTTAATGCATTCCTTTAGAACATCCCTTTCAGAAACATGCATAAGGTTATTATGTAACTATTACTGTTTTTGCCATAAAAGGGATCAAAAGGGAGGGGAGAGGGGTTCTAAAAAATTTGAACTTTTTAAATTTTCATCCAATTTTAATGCATTTTTTTTGCAAAGTGTTCATTTTAATAAGTTATTGATGGGACATAAAATATTTTTGCTATTTTATTTCAAAAAGGGGTCTGAAATTTCACATATTTGAAAGGATTATAGAATATTAATTTTTCATCTAATTTTGAGGTGAGAGATACAGGCTCAGGTGTGCGATATAAGCTCAGGTGAGAGATACAGGCTCAGGTGGACCTCTAGTTTATTTTTGCCATGACATATGAGACATTTTGTATTTGATTGAAACTTTCTTTGCAATATAGATATTTTGTTTATGTTTGAACTACACAAAAAAGATAATTGCAAAAAAAAAAAGAGATTTAATGGTATATTGTATGTAAATTGTTAATTGATTGTATGTACATGTGTAATTAATGTGCAATATGTATGACTTCTGTCTCATTCTATCATCATGTCAATATAATACTCAAAATAAATACCATGTTTTTATTGTCTGCCTTTGAAACAAAGTAATGATATCCCATAATTATGGTCTTGGCAATTGATATATTTGTCTAAGAAAGGCTTTGTTAAGATCACTAACAAGTTCTTAACTAGGTGAGCTGTGGTTAACTATATAGAATTTGAAAAATGCTAAGATTTTTTATAGGCTCACCTGGCAAAAAGATAAGTGAGCTTTTGCCATAACTTGGCGACCATTGTATGTTGTAAACTTTTGCATTTAAATCTTCTCCTCTGAAACCACTGAACCAAATTAAACCAAACTTGACTGGAATGGTCCTTTCAAAATTATAGAAATTAGACTAGAGCAAGGGGTGTCATCCGTGTGTGTCGATCCCGATTGGTTTCCGGATAACTTGCCAACGAAAATTCAGATTGAAGCTAGGTTTGTATATATGTGCATCTTATGAATATCTGGTTCAAGTGCGATAAAGACGATTTTTCCACAATTCTTATCAGAATTATGCCCCTTTATTCTACTTCCAATTTGCTAAATTTTTGGTTTTCAGATGATAGCCTGTAAAAGAAAAGTAAGATTGAATCTAGATGGAGTATATAAGTGTATCTTAGGATATCTTAGGAGTATCTAGGTCAATTTTGATAACAATTTTTCGACAATGTTTTCCAAGAGTTATGTCCCTTTTTGTACTTCAAATTTGCTAAATTGTTGGTTTCCAAATGATAATCTGTGAACGAAAAGTCAGATTAAATCTAGATGGGGTTTGTTATTTAAAATAGTTTATTTTGTGATTTCTTGATCTTCTCCGTGCATTCTTTGTTAAATTTGCCTACTGTATAATTATGGAAATACATTGTATATCATCAATGTCAGGTTATGACCGTAATAGCAGGAGATTCACAAGTACAGCAGGAACCACTTACAAAAATCCAGTATATGAAATACACTTGTTTGCCATTTGCACTGTGCATGGTGCGAGATAGACGGCTTGTAGTTGCAAACTTCAAAGATTATGAAACTAGCCTACATCAATATACAAATTAAAGTCACAGTACAAAAAAAAACCGTGTTGACTAAATACAATGTATGACAATATTATTATACCCCCCGCAAACATAGTTTGGTGGGGTATATAGGAATCGGTCTGTCTGTCTGTCTGTCTGTCCTAACCAACTTCCACATCTTTTGTCGATTTTCACCAAACTTTGTGGAATTTAAAGATCATGATGTGTGAACTTTGCAGTATAAGGGATTTTATTGTCCATTGAGCTTTACCCCTGTTATGCCTCTTTGATTAATCAAAAGTTCATGAAACTTTCTACATTGCAAGATCCTAATATGAAGATGTGCACATTAGTAGGATATCCTGGTCCATTGAGTTTTACCCCTGTTATGCTTCTTTGGACTTAGAAATTTTGAGACAATTCAGTATGCACTTTGTCATCGCAAATTCTCCTACATGATTAATCAGAAGTTATGAAACTTTGTTCATTGCAAGATCCTAATATGAAGATGTTCACATTAGTAGTATATCCTGGTCCATCAAGTTTTCCCAGAATTATGAGTCTAAAAATTGTGTTCCAAATATGTTTTGGCTCAATTAAGATGATGGGGACGCAGGGGGTATTAGTCCCATGTAGCGGACAGTTAAGTTATTCCATTTATGTATAAATGCGGGACTCCTGTGTCCAGCAGTACCTCTAGTTTTTGATTGAAATTAAAATAAAAGGATGGAGAAAATTTATGTATGTATTTCTGAGCATATGCATATGCAGTATGTGTCATATTTACTCATATGAAACAGTAACCCAGTATCTGTCGGATTTATGTCATTGGTATAGACGTTACACACGATAATGCGTCTTATACGGTAACGTCACGACGTTTTAGCACGAAAATTCGGGTATCAAAAGCAACGTCGCTTAAATGTGTTTTATTCAGTTCAAAATATATTGATCAATTTGTCTGTCTGTCCCTATTTGTATGTGTGTCCATGTTGCTATCTAACATTTTGGTTTTCCGGTTTTTATTGATGCGATCGAAGTGACGAACAAACGAACGAACCGACGGATATCTATTCCTAATACTGACTGTATACCCATCGCTTCGCGAGAGGGTAGTATAACAATAATCAAGGTGTAGCTTTTATGATAACATTTCTTTTATTTATTAAATACGTGAATCTAAAGACTGAAGATTCATTCATTGTCAAGATGTAACTCTTCGGGAACAATAATTTTATCTCCTACTAATTCAGCAGGAATGAAACAAATAACACGCGGTAGTTTTCCGGGGAATCAGTTTGAATAAAAATAAAAAATGTAATGCAATCCTTTTATAATTTTTGAATTACGATCAAAAGTGCCAGCCCAACTATTAGAAAATCTCTGTTCAATTGTTTCTGGACCTGTTGTCCGTTTTTGAAGGCAATACACATAATTCGGTTCGTCAACTAAAACTACAACCACCATACCTTTCTCCACAATATTTTCAATTGTATCGGAATCAGAATCTATACGTTCGTCATTGTTTTCGCATGCAGTTTCTACCATTGTAACTCTCCTATGGTAACCAATGAATTCTATTTTTTCGCAACGTTTAATTTTGCCAATAAAGCAATCACCACAGTTGTACTAAGACTAGTGTCGGAACAAAAGATCTGTGAATTTGAAGAAATTATTTGGTGATTTTTTTCTATTTTGACTGAGAGGTTTGAAGTTTTTGTTTTGGAGGCGTGGAATTTCTTCAATGTATAATATACCCCTGCGAGAGTTCTGGAGATTTCCGTGAGCATATCGTTATCTTTATGTTTAATGACCAATCATTATTTCTGCATTTATACGGAAACCAAACAATTATTTCTTCATCTCATACAATTTTATTTAAATTAGTAATTTTTTGTAAAAGTATAATATTGCTAAATTCAGAGCTTTGAACAGATTAAACGAAGTTCTCTAATAATATAAAAGTCGTGTGTCATATAAAGCATCTGTATATCAAGTTACTTCCAAGTCGAGCCAATACTTTTACGATGTGTAAAAAGCGGTTGAAAATCAGCAACGTACATAATCATTATTATGGTTGTAGAACGTTAACAATATAAAAATCGCTTACTGGACAAAACTGCAAGACATCCGGCTTTGCTCCAAAAGACGTTTTAAGAGTAGATACACTTTTAAAAACTATGCTCTGTGTCTCATTCAGTATATGTACTTTTACAATAAGCCACCATTTTTCACATTTTAAACATTTATCTTACAATATGACTGTTTCGTGACTTGGAATCGTAAAACTTCGACGTTGGACATTTTTGCAAGACATCCGTAAACAAACGTGGCGCTTTTATACGTTGGTCCAAAACTGTGAAAATTTGGCATTTTATACATAATTCTTAGTACTTTTATGTGGTAAAATATAAGAATTTAATGTTTTCTCATTTTATAATTATTATAGGTCTAACTTGTAGAAACTTGCCACTCCTTAGAATCTTACAGAAGTAAGTGAATTCGGAATTTTCGAAAATATCCTCTTTTTCTTCAACTCAGCGTATTTTTCATATGACACCATAAAGAAAATATGACGTAAAATTGCCATGCAAAATTTCGCACGTTTCACGCTTTATGCAAAAGCGCACCTGTTTTTTCTTTAAGTAAAATGCATAGTTTGTTACGTCTTACACGCAAAATTTGACGTTTTAGTTATAATTCATGTCATTTTATTAAATATTTCGGATAATTATGACAAACTTCGATCAATTTGTAGGCAGAGTAGGTTCATACAAGTTTTAAAAAACCCCACAAAAAAGCATGTTTTGTGTCAACATATTTAAATAGAAACTTCATGTTCAGAGAAATATATAAGATTGTTCATCATTGACGTAATATCGTGCATAACGTCTATATCCATTTGTTTTACTGGTAATGCAATTTACTTTCTGTCTTTTTAAGTCCAATGATGTGCTTTGGTGTGCTCAAATATGTTTGTTCTATGACATGGTCTTCTCACCACAGTAATAACAAATGAATTGTGAACTCGACATAGAAAGAAGAGGTTTTCTTGAATTATTTTGAACGTAAAGTCACCGTACACTCGTGTTTACAAGAAACGTGAAGTCACAGTACACCCTGACGTTTGACTAATCGAATATATTCATCTTATATAACAGTATACAACAATATTTGTTGTCATCGGTTGTTGAATATGAAAAATAAATGCTATTAATACAGGGTTTAATTCATGAGTTTGAATTTGAAACATTATTTTGACAATTAATTGCCAAATATGTGGTCCATGTCGATGCACATGCAAACAACAGACGCTATTATTATTTAATGCAATATCTTTTTATAGAGAAAAAGGATTATTCTAACATGACGTCCTTCTTTCGCTTTGTAGACAAACGAGCGATTTATCGATTGGGTATATTCTCATTAGCACATGCGCCGGTTCATGTGACGGACTTTCCCGTCGTAAATGTACATGTTGATGAATTATCGTCTACTCGAATTTGGCAGCATAAATTGTGTGCGATATTGTCCGCAAGCTTAGATATAAATTACCTTCTTCCAATCAAAGTATGCTACCGTATTTGTACTCTTAGACATATCAGAATCGAAATAATTCATGTCGCCTCTGGCTCGGGATAAAATACTACTATCCGCCAACCCATGTTAAAACTCAAAACACATTCTGGCTTCCATGATTTATTTCTTAATTATTCTATAATAAGTTGTGATACTTAAAATTGGAAATATATTGCAAAATAAAGCAATATTCTGTCCACACTGAATGTCCTGTCATCAATATAGTGTTAAAAAAGGAAGGCATATATAGTACATACACTTTAATAAATAAGATAATTAATTAGACATCATGAATATAGAAAATAAGATCACTCGTGCAGAAAAAACATGCGATTAAACTCGTGAACTTATTTTCGATACTTGCGGTGTTAAATTAATATCCTATAGATACCAACATTCATTGAAATCCTGGCTTTTATTGTGTTACAACTCGTCCGTGGTGTAATGGTTAGGCGTGCTCGCCTCGAGTGTGGTAGATCGGGTCAAACTTAAGACTATAAAATTGGTATTTGTGGTTTCTCCACTAAGCACACAGCATTAAGGAGAAAGAGCAAAGACTAGTTGGCTCAAAATCAGGATAATGTGTCCAATTGGTGCGACATGTCTATCCGCGGACTGTTCTTTCGGTGAACTAGCACTATAGATTTTTTTCTTCAAATAAGCATGTTGGTCTAGACGTCTAGTACAAAGCGTACCTCATCCTCATCTCATTGAAAACTAACATGTTCTCGTCATGATGTAGCTGAAAAATTGCTGAGTTGGCGTTAAACAACAATCACTTGAAATCCTGGCACTTTGAAATTTTGACGCGTCTTGGCGAAAATGGCGACCATTTCGGAAATTCCGAAAAGTGTTCGCACATCTGTTAGTGGTTTTTTAACAATGTGTGGAAGTTTCATAATGTTTTGACAAGCCATCAACAAGAAAATTCGCGTACAAGTTCATTAGGGAGAATAGGAAAAAGCTGACTAACATAATACTTTTTCGACTGATAAGAGCGTCACTGACGAGTCTTGTACATATATAGAGGAAACGAGCGTTATGGAACTTTGACATTTTTGTAAAAATAATAAGAAACGGAGCAAAAAAACTTTGTTTAGGAGACTTGATGATTTAAAAACCGAGATATAAATTTGACTTTAAAAATCTAGCTTTAATTTCAGATTCTTAAATAATTAGATTCAATTTACTCGTATTTGTTGGGTACTGTTCTATTTATTATAGCTGATTTAAAACGTAAATTATATTAGATTGAGCCAACTTTCCTCTGTATCGCTTGTGCCGATAGTTTGGAAAACCGAATTTTATATTAAATGATGACAAACTTAAACACTCAATGGTACTTCTTTATGTTTGTTACTTTGAGGATTGTATTATGTCCAAATGCAGATAAGGAAGGAAACTTAGAATAGGGAGACACATGTAACGTCTTAGTTTCATAACATTTCGGAACAAAGTTAACTCCTCTTATCAAATCTTCACGTGTTTCCTCTGTTACAAGGAAAACTACTAGGCAAACTTGGTGTTAACAGGTTATATGATAAATGAATAATTCAAGGTCTGTTGAGTCATGACAAGTGATGGGCAATCATACATGCTGGACTTTCATTTAAAATACGGTTTCCACTCCGTGATAAATGGACAGACAGACGGTGATAACCTACAACTATAGTAGACCGAATAATCTTTCTCTTGTGTGCTTATATTTACGTGCCGCAGAAATAATATAAAAAATAAAAAGTTAACTTCCAAAATGAAAAAAAAAACCGGGAATATAACATGGCAAATATAAGCACACAATAAACATATTATTTTGTCTCCTACACAATCTATACCACGCATTTGACCAATAACAAGCGGAACCCGACCCTGATTGTTATCGATGAACGTGTTTGATAAAAAGACGCTATTTATCATTTTAAAACAATTTATTTTATCTTGGGGTCGTCGTGATCATATGGTAGTTGGATTTACAACTACCTGTGCAGTCAGTTCCTATCACCGCTAAAGTTGAGAGTTCGAGCCCCGTTCATGACGAGGTGTACTCGATACAACATTGTGTGATAAAGTTTGTCAGTGATTTGTGACAGGTCAGTGGTTTTCTCCGGATACTCCCGGTTTCCTCCACCAATAAAACTGACCGCCACGATATAACTGAAATATTGTTGAAATTGGCGTTAAACACCCTAAACCATAAACCAAACCTTATTTTATCATTTTTTTTTGTTCTCTTAAATTTCATGAAATCACACATATTAAGAAAAAGAACAACTCTAGTCACCTTTTTGCAGAAAGCCAAAACATAAGGTAAACAAAAATGTCGGACACATTATCCTGATTCTCAGCCAACCAGTCTTTGCTCTCTCTCCTTAATGCTGCGTGCTTAGCGGAGAAGCAATAAATATCAATTTTATAGTCCTTGGTTTGACCAGATCGGAACTCGAACCTACGATCTACCACACTCGAGGCGAGCACGCTAACCATTACATTACGTCTTAACCGGACGCCGCCGATGCTGGCGCCGGTGATATAGCATAAACTCTCCTTACTTCATGAGGTGCGCTAAAATGTGTGAAAACGCGAGACGCATAACATGTTGTTACGGACGGACATACAGTCGGATGCATATATGGAGGGGCAGTAACGTTATATATCTCTTTGGCAACTTTGTTGACCAGGGAATAGAAATTAAATTAAAATGATGTTAGATCCAAACCTTCGATGTGATTGTTGGTTCTAGTGTCGACGCTCCGCTCGTGGGCATTCCACTGGGGAGTAGGAAACTGGCCGTCCACGTAATTCCTCTGGAAGTACATTGTATGTGAAAAAGTCACGGAGAGCAATTTAAGGAATCTATTTATGAGCCTTCTCGTTCTCCTTCCATTCAACAATAGTCTAAATTTCTGACGTACAATTGCGACCGGAAGATATGGTACAGCAAACCCAAGTTCGTGTATGCGTCTCCAAAGACTTTGGCAGAAATGGAAATAGCAATTTCTTACGCTTGTTCTTCGGAGTTCTGTATCAATTGCTATCCTGAAACTGTGTTCAAAATCACAGATGTTAATGGTGAGGAGAAAGTTTGTCCTGTGAGGTTGCGATCTCTTCCCTTGACACGAAGTATTTGGCGGTAATGTCCTACAGTCTTACCAGTCGTTAAATTCATGACAAAAGACAGTACCCTTCCATGGTAGAGCCCATGAATTGTAACGAACTGTTCGTAGGGCGCGGGGCATGTCTTAAAGGTTCCATCAATAAATACAGTGTCACATCGAACCAGGCGGCGATAATTCTTATCAGTTGCGAATATGCAAACGTCCCAAGCATTGTCTAGATGACGAAGAAATTGACGGCCTGACCAAGTTGTTTCCCATTCGCCATGCATATCTACATCGTTGATCGTTTGTGGTACTTCTTGAATCAACGACGATTTTGTTCGCTTCAAGGCCGACTGAACGTTGGAAAATTCCGGGGCACCCTCTAAAGGGAGGTTTTCAATACAGATCTTCAAAACTTTATAGAATGTTTACATATACATTAAAGATGTGCACCTCCTATTATGGAAGTGATTGGAAATATTTTTCACATTTTCCGTCTATGAGAACTTAGATAATATGTGGTGGGAACAAAATACCGATCTTGTGGGAATAATATAATATGTTATGGGAACAAAATATCTTTCTTGTGGGAAACAGATATTATATTGAGTAAACCATATATATTTTTCTAGTATGGCCTAGTAATCAGCCACCGTACAAAACAGTACGACGAAAAAAAGTGTACCATAGACAAAATCACTAAAATTAAAATTTTTCATAGCTTTGAACATGCTTATAAATTTGTGGCAGGGGTCGTCGTGGTCGTGATTTTATGGTAGTTGGATTTACAACTACCTGCGCAATCAGTTCCCATCACCGCTCAAGTTGAGAGTTCGAGCCCCGTTCATGACGAAGTGTACTTGATACAACATTATATGACAAAGTTTGTCAGTGGCTTGCGACAGGCCGCTGGTTTTCTCCGGAAATGCCCGGTTTCCTCCACCAATAAAACCCACCGCCACGATAATTATAGCTGAAATATTGTTGAAAGTGGCATTAAACACTATAAATAAACCAACCAACTAAATTTGTGGCAGGACCAAATCACTCTCCAATTATAAATGTTACTAATTTTATCCTTTTAGTCTATACCTGGCCACCAATACGGCGTGGGTTCGTGCCCGGCTTTGTAAATTACAAAAAGGTGCACTCGACTCGCAGCCGCAAGTGATAAAGCTTGCCAGTTGCTTGTCCATGGTCGGCGGTTCTCTCCGGGTACTCCGGCTTCTTCCACCACTAAAACTGGTCGCCATGATATAGCTGAAATATTGCTGAAAGTGGCGTTAAACACCAAAAATCAAATCAAATCTATACCTGGCTGTGAGATAGGCTGTAAAGGAACATTTCGTCTATGATGAAAAAAACATCTATAGATTCGCACAGTTAGAGAAATTTTAGTCGGGAGTAGATTTCGATTTGATTTTCAAAACTGGTTCAAATAACAGAAAGATAGTTTTTTCCACAAATTGTTCTGAATCTTTTTAAAGTTTTTTCCTGTTACTCTATCTCAACTCAGGGGTTATGTTCTTTATTAAAAAGAAATCTAGAAATAACTTTATTAAGAAAAAACTGCTGGAACGTGCTAATCTGGGTCACGGGTCACTGTAATCGGGCGGCTGTATCGAGAAACAGATACGGTGTTGAAAAAACTGTTGATACTCATAAAATATTGATAAATGCAATAAAATGCTATGTTTGTCTTCAAGAAATATGATAGACAGATCCATGTGTGAAGTTTTATGACGAAATATCTCCGATTTCTATGTATATTTACGAGTTGAAGTTGCGGCTGTATCGAGAAACAGATACGGTGTTGAAAAAACTGTTGATACTCATAAAATATTGATAAATGCAATAAAATTTTATGCTTGTCTTCAAGAAATATGATAGACACAACCATGTATGAAGTTTTATGACGAAATATCTCCGATTTCTATGTAAATTTACGAGTTGAAGTGGGGAAACACCCACAGATAATTTTAGCGATGTATTTTTATCTTGGACAAGAATAATGAGCTTCCTGATTGGATGACCGATTTAAAACACACTGACTCAGCATGGTAAAAAGATGAATGTAAAAGAAATCGATGTTATATTTATTCATTTGTTTGATTCTGGAATATTGTTGATCATTGATTTAAACAAGATGAAAGGGGGAAAAAAAGGGGGGGAGGTGAATTTTATTTGTGAATTTTACAGTTAAATAAATGTTATGTTTCGACAGTTTAAAGAGAAAAATAAAAATTTGTTGCGACTAAAGCTTAAATCAGTGTTAAAAATTTAACAAATATCAGTGGTTTTGTAAATGAGATTTATTTTAAATAGAAAATCTGAATTTATTATTTATTAATTTATTATTAATGATACAATTTTATATTCCTTGGGAGGGGGAGGGGGCTATGATGAAAATTTGAAATAAAAACACAGGACCGGACTTTAACCAAATATAATAATCCAGGATTAGTTTTTTATTAAAAAAATCCAGGACCCCTGTGCCCATGATATTTTTTTTTTTTTAAGTTAATAATATGAAATATTGACATCCACACTTGCCTTTTGGACAGCACATTTCTGTGTCCACACTTGTTTCATAGACAAAAAGGAGTTGCGATATAACAAGGGCGGACCCATTTGTGTCCAGAGAGTTCGGGACGGAACGGATTAGACCCGTCTTTGTATTAGCTGCATTTTTATATTCATTCATTGCCTTTTTCCAGTTGTTACAATACCTGAATTATTTGGATATCAGGGTTTTCTTCGTCATCATTAAATACATTGGACTGAAGTGGAGCCCCGCATTATTTTCTCCAGCATCTCCAATGTATCTTAGCAGCTATCTTCTTGTTTTCCTGGAAGCGAAAGTTGTTGTAGATTAAAACATTCCTCTCTGATTGCCTGCTTAAATATAGTCCATTTCGAGCATACATGTTTACTTTCACGATTTAACGGATTTTGGCATCATGTACGGAGACGTGATGCGACGTTTTCATTCATGACAATGACAGGGGTACAGTAAAGGTTTCAATGTATGTTTTATCAATTACATCACTACATTTTGAAATTCTTGCACACGTTTCTGTATACATTTTTGTTACGATTCAAAAGCCAGTATGCGGATGTATTTTCATCATGTGTTCTTGACATTTTTAACCCTTAAGGTTCCTCAAGGAAACTACTGATCGTAAAAAGTGACACTTCCGTTACAGGAATTGGCATTTGCAGTCACTGAAACATTTATGCAAATGACATTTTGTATCTTTAGCTCACCTGGCCCAAAGGTCAAAGGAGCAGTTTCGATAAGATTAAAATCATATCGACTACATGTGTCGAGGTCTGAAAATATGGGTTAAGGGGCAATTATTTAATTTTCGGGTAGGGGTGTGGCATGGATTGAGGCCATTATTTTTTCTCCAGAACCAGGATCGATCAAACTATTTATTTTCAAAACAATCCAGATAAAAATATTTGCTTAAATATTTTTCTTAATCGCTCCTCCCCCCTCCCCCGACATCAAATTGTCGCCCCCATATTTACCGTTCTTTCATATTGTGAATTATACTACTTTAATGCACTAAATTACAATTTTCGTTTCCGTCGTTAAAAAGTCGCGTTCTAACGTGAGAACGCCTTGACTTATCCACTTCATACTTTTACAGGTTAATTAGATATGATGGTCTGTATAGTTATTGGTAATATTTAGTTTTTTTTTGTTCCAGAGTTATGGGACTTTGTTCGTCAAAATGTAGGCGATTTTCACGTGTTGCGCCCCAACTTCACATAACACCTTGACTAGCTCACTTCAAACTTTTCAGAGTTTTTTTTTATGTATGATCGTCTAACGGTCTAACCTTTTGGTGATTATTTTGTTTATTGTACTCTGCTTTTTCAAGCTACATTTGTATAGAATTTGTAAATCATCTAATGTTGATTAGAATCAAATCTACCATCATTTTTAACCATTTGGAACAGCTTGCTAGAGCTATGTAGTGTCGACTATTATATCACATATGCATTGAATTTTATTATTCCTTAAACTATACCATATAGCCATCGATGGTTGTGTATTTAAGAAGGAATACATCACATTAAACCAGTTTTAACGGTTAAACTGGATTGATATGACATAAAAAGACGGTTAAACTGGATTGATATGACATAAAAAGACGTAAATAAACAAAAACTCATTTATTTTCATTTTAATGTTTATGATCTTTTGTAGTCTCTAATGGTCTCAAATTCGATAATTGTAATTTTCCTCGTAACCTCCGGACCATTAACCCTTCGGACCATTGAACCTTCGGACTATTGAACCTTGGAACCAACGAACCGACACGACACTTTACACACGAAGGCACATTTCATAGAGGACACCGTTTACATGGTGTGATATATGGACAAAACACTGTGAAGTCTAATGAGTTTTGGCAAGTTGTTCTCTTCCTCTGTGTGATATAGCATGCTATAATGATTCGCATTACACCTAATGTCTTTCCTTTGTTTCGTGTAGTTTTGTTTGTACTTTCATTATTCTTATCTGTGGTTCCTTGGTTTTGTGTTATTTTTTTGTTTTGGTTGTTGTGTATTTATTTAATTACTATAGCCCGGGTGGCTCAATGAATTAGGTAGTTGGATTACCTAACAACTCATACAAGCATATCACCAATACGGCGTGGGTTCGCGCCCGGCTTTGTAAATTACAAAAAAGGATGCACTCGACTCGCAGCCGCAAGTGATAAAGCTTACCAGTTGCTTGCCCATGGTCGGTGGTTCTCCGGCTTCTTCCACCACTAAAACTGGTCGCCATGATATAGCTGAAATATTGCTGAAAGTGGCGTTAATCACAAAAAATCAAATCAAATCAACTAAGGAATAGCTAATATTTAACTTATATGTGCATTGATTTCTGTAGAATGTTATTTGGAAATTACTGTACGGGGCCGCCATACCATGATGGTATGGCATATTGAGTTTTCCCAAAGTCTACATTCAGTACCCGTCACCACTAAGGTTCGTGGTGAGGTATACCCGATACAACTTTATGTGATACAGTTTGCATGTCGGTGGTTTTCTCGGAGTAATCCGTTGTTTACTACTAATAAAACTGACCACCATGGTATAACTAATATAGTGTAACAGTATACTATCTTCTAGTGTTAAGACTTTACATAATACTAGTACTCTGTGATGATTTAGATCAATTTATATATAACTAATAATTGGTATGTTTTGGATCATTACATTTTCACGCATTATATATATAATAATTCACTCAAGTTTATTTGTAAAACTTTAATGTATAAAAATACATATTCAATACAAACAAGTACATGTTCTAAAAATAATGAAGATTTTGAATAAATATATTGCATTAAATGAAGGATTAGACTACTACAATTATATGATATTGTATAGTAATAGTCACCGTGCAAAATAATCTTTGAGTACGAAGGCGTACATGGCGGAAAGAGTATGGTGGTTAGATTTAAAACTACCTCTTCAATCCATTCCTATCACATATAAGTTTGTAAATATGACGTGGCAAAATGTACTCGATAATATATAATTTATGGCAAGATATACCCCTCGATACCATCTTCTGTGATATTTACGGCATGATGCACTCGATACCATCTCTTGTGATATTTAAAACAAGAACTATATGTACTCGAAATAACCTTTCGCGTTATTTATGGCAAGATGTACTTGTTGCAAGATGCACTCGATACCATCTTTTGTGATATTTACGGCAAGAAGCACTCGATATCATCTTTTGTGATATTTACGGCAAGATGCACTCGATACCATCTTTTATGATATTTACGGCAAGATGCACTCGATACCATCTTTTGTGATATTTACGGCAAGATGCACTCGATACCATCTTTTGTGATATTTACGGCAAGATGCACTCGATACCATCTTTTGTGATATTTACGGCAAGATGCACTCGATACCATCTTTTGTGATATTTACGGCAAGATGCACTCGATACCATCTTTTGTGATATTTACGGCAAGATGCACTCGATACCATCTTTTGTGATATTTACGGCAAAATGAATTCGGATACCATCCTTTGTGATATTTACGGCAAGATGCACTCGACACCATCTTTTGTGATATTTACGGCAAGATGCACTCGATACCATCTTTTGTGATATTTACGGCAAAATGAATTCGGATACCATCCTTTGTGATATTTACGGAAGGTCTTTGGTTTTTCATTGTATTCTGGTTTCCTCCTGGTGGCGTTAAGCAATTCTGATCCTAATTTCAACTCATAAACAAAACAATGGAGACACTGTCCTGTTTTCTCATTACGTGGTTCAATCCTTAGTTCTATGTAATATGTTAAAAAAACCTTCCATATGAAACTTGGATTATGCATAATGTATAAATAAACAATCATATGCAAAATATCGTAAATGTTCTTGATCCTTTTTAATATGTTTAGCTTTAAAAATGAGATTTTTGAAATAATGCATGCATCGATCGTAATATTACACTGTAAATGTAGTATTGTCATGACCTTGATCTAAGGCGACTTCTTCATTTTCTGTTTGCTTATTACAACACATAACCCTGGATATTATTTTATCAAGTGGCTTCAGTGAGTGGCAGCACAAGGGAAGAAAGTTCCAGTTTTTCAATGTATTTGGTAAACATCCTGGACATTTCCTCTGTGAAGTGTTTATTGATACGATAAATATCACAGTGAACAAGAGAAGCGAACCAACAACAGCAAACACTATGGTTCCTGCTAATGATAACGCAAACACCACACATGGTAGTACAATGAACATGAACAACAGATAAACAATTGAAAACCAGCGATATTTAGCTGTAATGTTACCTAGTCGCTTTGCTAAAGCTATGGGTACTTTTCTTGTTAGCGGTATTGGATAAAATAAGAGTATTCCTGAAATGTTGAAAAATAAATGACAAAGTCCAACTTGAAGAGCATTAGGAATGGCATGCGCGGGATTTGCCAAAGCAGCCATTATACCAGTAAGACAGGTTCCTATGTTGGATCCCAGGGTAAGAGGGAACATCCTATCAAGGGAAACAACTCCCACTCCAACTAGAGGAGTCAATGTTGAGGTGAAGACAGAACTACTTTGTACAATCATCGTCAAACCTGAAATACAGTGTAATGGCTTTATATTATAGGTAACAATGGTCATGTTGATACATCAGCCTCAAGCCCTCAATATATTATAGGTAACAATGGTCATGTTGATACATCAACCACAAGCCCTCAATATATTATAGCTAACAATGGTCATGTTGATACATCAACCACAAGCCCTCAATATATTATAGGTAACAATGGTCATGTTGATACATCAGCCCCAAGCCCTCAATATATAATAGGTAACAATGGTCATGTTGATACATCAACCACAAGCCCTCAATATATTATAGGTAACAATGGTAATGTTGATACATCAGCCACAAGCCCTCAATATATTATAGGTAACAATGGTCATGTTGATACATCAACTACAAGCCCTCAATATATTATAGGTAACAATGGTCATGTTGATACATCAGCCTCAAGCCCTCAATATATTATAGGTAACAATGGTCATGTTGATACATCAACCACAAGCCCTCAATATATTATAGGTAACAATGGTCATGTTGATACATCAGCCTCAAGCCCTCAATATATTATAGGTAACAATGTTCATGTTGATACATCAACCACAAGCCCTCAATATATTATAGGTAACAATGGTCATGTTGATACATCAGCCCCATGCCCTCAATATATTATAGGTAACAATGGTCATGTTGATACATCAGCCCCAAGCCCTCAATATATTATAGGTAACAATGGTCATGTTGATACATCAGCCACAAGCCCTCAATATATTATAGGTAACAATGGTCATGTTGATACATCAACCACAAGCCCTCAATATATTATAGGTAACAATGGTCATGTTGATACATCAGCCTCAAGCCCTCAATATATTATAGGTAACAATGGTCATGTTGATACATCAACCACAAGCCCTCAATATATTATAGGTAACAATGGTCATGTTGATACAGCAGCCTCAAGCCCTCAATATATTATAGGTAACAATGGTCATGTTGATACATCAGCCTCAAGCCCTCAATATATTATAGGTAACAATGGTCATGTTGATACATCAGCCTCAAGCCCTCAATATATTATAGGTAACAATGGTCATGTTGATACATCAACCACAAGCCCTCAATATATTATAGGTAACAATGGTCATGTTGATACATCAACCACAAGCCCTCAACATATTATAGGTAACAATGGTCATGTTGATACATCAGCCTCAAGCCCTCAATATATTATAGGTAACAATGGTCATGTTGAAACGTCAGCCCCAAGCCCTCAATATATTATAGGTAACAATGGTCATGTTGATACATCAACCACAAGCCCTCAATATATTATAGGTAACAATGGTCATGTTGATACATCAGCCTTTAGCCCTCAATATATTATAGGTAACAATGGTCATGTTGATACATCAACCACAAGCCCTCAATATATTATAGGTAACAATGGTCATGTTGATACATCAACCACAAGCCCTCAATATATTATAGGTAACAATGGTCATGTTGATACATCAGCCCCAAGCCCTCAATATATTATAGGTAACAATGGTCATGTTGATACATCAGCCACAAGCCCTCAATATATTATAGGTAACAATGGTCATGTTGATACATCAACCACAAGCCCTCAATATATTATAGGTAACAATGGTCATGTTGATACATCAACCACAAGCCCTCAATATATTATAGGTAACAATGGTCATGTTGATACATCAGCCACAAGCCCTCAATATATTATAGGTAACAATGGTCATGTTGATACATCAGCCTCAAGCCCTCAATATATTATAGGAAACAATGTTCATGTTGATACATCAACCACAAGCCCTCAATATATTATAGGTAACAATAGTCATGTTGATACATCAGCCTCAAGCCCTCAATATATTATAGGTAACAATGGTCATGTTGTTACATCAGCCTCAAACCCTCAATATATTATAGGTAACAATGGTCATGTTGATACATCAGCCCCAAGCCTTCAATATATTATAGGTAACAATGGTCATGTTGATACATCAACCACAAGCCCTCAATATATTATAGGTAACAATGGTCATGTTGATACATCAGCCCCAAGCCCTCAATATATTATAGGTAACAATGGTCATGTTGATACATCAACCACAAGCCCTCAATATATTATAGGTAACAATGGTCATGTTGATACATCAGCCCCAAGCCCTCAATATATTATAGGTAACAATGGTCATGTTGATACATCAGCCCCAAGCCCTCAATATATTATAGGTAACAATGGTCATGTTGATACATCAACCACAAGCCCTCAATATATTATAGGTAACAATGGTCATGTTGATACATCAACCACAAGCCCTCAATATATTATAGGTAACAATGGTCATGTTGATACATCAACCACAAGCCCTCAATATATTATAGGTAACAATGGTCATGTTGATACATCAGCCCCAAGCACTCAATATATTATAGGTAACAATGGTCATGTTGATACATAAACCACAAGCCCTCAATATATTATAGGTAACAATGGTCATGTTGATACATCAACCACAAGCCCTCAATATATTATAGGTAACAATGGTCATGTTGATACATCAGCAACAAGCCCTCAATATATTATAGGTAACAATGGTCATGTTGATACATCAGCCTCAAGCCCTCAATATATTATAGGTAACAATGGTCATGTTGATACATCAACCACAAGCCCTCAATATATTATAGGTAACAATGGTCATGTTGATACATCAGCCTCAAGCCCTCAATATATTATAGGTAACAATGGTCATGTTGATACATGAGCCTCAAGCCCTCAATATATTATAGGTAACAATGGTCATGTTGATACATCAGCCTCAAGCCCTCAATATATTATAGGTAACAATGGTCATGTTGATACATCAACCACAAGCCCTCAATATATTATAGGTAACAATGGTCATGTTGATACATCAACCACAAGCCCTCAATATATTATAGGTAACAATGGTCATGTTGATACATCAGCCTCAAGCCCTCAATATATTATAGGTAACAATGGTCATGTTGATACATCAGCCCCAAGCCCTCAATATATTATAGGTAACAATGGTCATGTTGATACATCAACCACAAGCCCTCAATATATTATAGGTAACAATGTTCATGTTGATACATCAGCCTATAGCCCTCAATATATTATAGGTAACAATGGTCATGTTGATACATCAACCACAAGCCCTCAATATATTATAGGTAACAATGGTCATGTTGATACATCAACCACAAGCCCTCAATATATTATAGGTAACAATGGTCATGTTGATACATCAGCCCCAAGCCCTCAATATATTATAGGTAACAATGGTCATGTTGATACATCAGCCACAAGCCCTCAATATATTATAGGTAACAATGGTCATGTTGATACATCAACCACAAGCCCTCAATATATTATAGGTAACAATGGTCATGTTGATACATCAACCACAAGCCCTCAATATATTATAGGTAACAATGGTCATGTTGATACATCAGCCACAAGCCCTCAATATATTATAGGTAACAATGGTCATGTTGATACATCAGCCTCAAGCCCTAAATATATTATAGGTAACAATGGTCATGTTGTTACATCAGCCTCAAACCCTCAATATATTATAGGTAACAATGGTCATGTTGATACATCAGCCCCAAGCCCTCAATATATTATAGGTAACAATGGTCATGTTGATACATCAACCACAAGCCCTCAATATATTATAGGTAACAATGGTCATGATGATACATCAGCCCCAAGCCCTCAATATATTATAGGTAACAATGATCATGTTGATACACCAGCCCCAAGCCCTCAATATATTATAGGTAACAATGGTCATGTTGATACATCAACCACAAGCCCTCAATATATTATAGGTAACAATGGTCATGTTGATACATCAGCCCCAAGCACTCAATATATTATAGGTAACAATGGTCATGTTGATACATCAACCACAAGCCCTCAATATATTATAGGTAACAATGGTCATGTTAATACATCAACCACAAGCCCTCAATATATTATAGGTAACAATGGTCATGTTGATACATCAGCCACAAGCCCTCAATATATTATAGGTAACAATGGTCATGTTGATACATCAGCCCCAAGCCCTCAATATATTATAGGTAACAATGGTCATGTTGATACATCAACCACAAGCCCTCAATATATTATAGGTAACAATGGTCATGTTGATACATCAGCCACAAGCCCTCAATATATTATAGCTAACAATGGTCATGTTGATACATCAGCCCCAAGCCCTCAATATATTATAGGTAACAATGGTCATGTTGATACATCAGCCCCAAGCCCTCAATATATTATAGGTAACAATGGTCATGTTGATACATCAACCACAAGCCCTCAATATATTATAGGTAACAATGGTCATGTTGATACATAAACCACAAGCCCTCAATATATTATAGGTAACAATGGTCATGTTGATACATCAACCCCAAGCCCTCAATATATTATAGGTAACAATGGTCATGTTGATACATCAACCACAAGCCCTCAATATATTATAGGTAGCAATGGTCATGTTGATACATCAACCACAAGCCCTCAATATATTATAGGTAACAATGGTCATGTTGATACATCAGCCCCAAGCCCTCAATATATTATAGGTAACAATGGTCATGTTGATACATCAACCACAAGCCCTCAATATATTATAGGTAACAATGGTCATGTTGATACATCAGCCACAAGCCCTCAATATATTATAGGTAACAATGGTCATGTTGATACATCAGCCCCAAGCCCTCAATATATTATAGGTAACAATGGTCATGTTGATACATCAGCCCCAAGCCCTCAATATATTATAGGTAACAATGGTCATGTTGATACATCAACCACAAGCCCTCAATATATTATAGGTAACAATGGTCATGTTGATACATCAACCACAAGCCCTCAATATATTATAGGTAACAATGGTCATGTTGATACATCAACCCCAAACCCTCAATATATTATAGGTAACAATGGTCATGTTGATACATCAGCGCCAAGCCCTCAATATATTATAGGTAACAATGGTCATGTTGATACATCAACCACAAGCCCTCAATATATTATAGGTAACAATGGTCATGTTGATACATCAACCACAAGCCCTCAATATATTATAGGTAACAATGGTCATGTTGATACATCAACCACAAGCCCTCAATATATTATAGGTAACAATGGTCATGTTGATACATCAGCCCCAATCCCTCAATATATTATAGGTAACAATGGTCATGTTGATACTTCAACCACAAGCCCTCAATATATTATAGGTAACAATGGTCATGTTGATACATCAGCCCCAAACCCTCAATATATAATAGGTAACAATGGTCATGTTGATACATCAACCACAAGCCCTCTATATATTATAGGTAACAATGGTCATGTTGATACATCAACCACAAGCCCTCAATATATTATAGGTAACAATGGTCATGTTGATACATCAACCACAAGCCCTCAATATATTATAGGTAACAATGGTCATGTTGATTCATCAACCACAAGCCCTCAATATATTATAGGTAACAATGGTCATGTTCATACATCAACCACAAGCCCTCAATATATTATAGGTAACAATGGTCATGTTGATACATCAACCACAAGCCCTTAATATATTATAGGTAACAATGGTCATGTTGATACATCAACCACAAGCCCTCAATATATTATAGGTAACAATGGTCATGTTGATACATCAGCCCCAAGCCCTCAATATATTATAGGTAACAATGGTCATGTTGATACATCAGCCTATAGCCCTCAATATATTATAGGTAACAATGGTCATGTTGATACATCAGCCTCAAGCCCTCAATATATTATAGGTAACAATGGTCATGTTGATACATCAACCACAAGCCCTCAATATATTATAGGTAACAATGGTCATGTTGATACATCAACCACAAGCCCTCAATATATTATAGGTAACAATGGTCATGTTGATACATCAACCCCAAGCCCTCAATATATTATAGGTAACAATGGTCATGTTGATACATCAGCCACAAGCCCTCAATATATTATAGGTAACAATGGTCATGTTGATACATAAACCACAAGCCCTCAATATATTATAGGTAACAATGGTCATGCTGATACATCAACCACAAGCCCTCAATATATTATAGGTAACAATGGTCATGTTGATACATCAACCTCAAGCCCTCAATATATTATAGGTAACAATGGTCATGTTGATACATCAGCCCCAAGCCCTCAATATATTATAGGTAACAATGGTCATGTTGATACATCAACCACAAGCCCTCAATATATTATAGGTAACAATGGTCATGTTGATACATCAGCCACAAGCCCTCAATATATTATAGGTAACAATGGTCATGTTGATACATCAGCCCCAAGCCCTCAATATATTATAGGTAACAATGGTCATGTTGATACATCAGCCCCAAGCCCTCAATATATTATAGGTAACAATGGTCATGTTGATACATCAACCACAAGCCCTCAATATATTATAGGTAACAATGGTCATGTTGATACATCAACCACAAGCCCTCAATATATTATAGGTAACAATGGTCATATTGATACATCAGCCCCAAGTCCTCAATATATTATAGGTAACAATGGTCATGTTGATACATCAGCCCCAAGCCCTCAATATATTATAGGTAACAATGGTCATGTTGATACATCAACCACAAGCCCTCAATATATTATAGGTAACAATGGTCATGTTGATACATCAACCACAAGCCCTCAATATATTATAGGTAACAATGGTCATGTTGATACATCAACCCCAAGCCCTCAATATATTATAGGTAACAATGGTCATGTTGATACATCAGCCCCAAGCCCTCAATATATTATAGGTAACAATGGTCATGTTGATACATCAACCACAAGCCCTCAATATATTATAGGTAACAATGGTCATGTTGATACACCAACCACAAGCCCTCAATATATTATAGGTAACAATGGTCATGTTGATACATCAACCACAAGCCCTCGATATATTATAGGTAACAATGGTCATGTTGATACATCAGCCCCAATCCCTCAATATATTATAGGTAACAATGGTCATGTTGATACATCAACCACAAGCCCTCAATATATTATAGGTAACAATGGTCATGTTGATATATCAGCCCCAAACCCTCAATATATAATAGGTAACAATGGTCATGTTGATACATCAACCACAAGCCCTCAATATATTATAGGTAACAATGGTCATGTTGATACATCAACCACAAGCCCTCAATATATTATAGGTAACAATGGTCATGTTAATACATCAACCACAAGCCCTCAATATATTATAGGTAACAATGGTCATGTTGATACATCAACCACAAGCCCTCAATATATTATAGGTAACAATGGTCATGTTGATACATCAACCACAAGCCCTCAATATATTATAGGTAACAATGGTCATGTTGATACATCAACCACAAGCCCTCAATATATTATAGGTAACAATGGTCATGTTGATACATCAACCACAAGCCCTCAATATATTATAGGTAACAATGGTCATGTTGATACATCAACCCCAAACCCTCAATATATTATAGGTAACAATGGTCATGTTGATACATCAGCCCCAAGCACTCAATATATTATAGGTAACAATGGTCATGTTGATACATCAGCCTCAAGCCCTCAATATATTATAGGTAACAATGGTCATGTTGATACATCAACCACAAGCCCTCAATATATTATAGGTAACAATGGTCATGTTGATACATCAGCCCCAAGCCCTCAATATATTATAGGTAACAATGGTCATGTTGATACATCAGCCTCAAGCCCTCAATATATTATAGGTAACAATGGTCATGTTGATACATCAACCACAAGCCCTCAATATATTATAGGAAACAATGGTCATATTGATACATCAGCCTCAAGCCCTCAATATATTATAGGTAACAATGGTCATGTTGATACATCAGCCCCAAGCCCTCAATATATTATAGGTAACAATGGTCATGTTGATACATCAATCACAAGCACTCAATATATTATAGGTAACAATGGTCATGTTGATACATCAGCCCCAAGCCCTCAATATATTATAGGTAACAATGGTCATGTTGATACATCAACCACAAGCCCTCAATATATTATAGGTAACAATGGTCATGTTGATACATCAGCCACAAGCCCTCAATATATTATAGGTAACAATGGTCATGTTGATACATCAGCCCCAAGCCCTCAATATATTATAGGTAACAATGGTCATGTTGATACATCAGCCCCAAGCCCTCAATATATTATAGGT
This sequence comes from Bathymodiolus brooksi, assembly GCA_963680875.1. Taxonomy (NCBI): domain Eukaryota; kingdom Metazoa; phylum Mollusca; class Bivalvia; order Mytilida; family Modiolidae; genus Bathymodiolus; species Bathymodiolus brooksi. The sequence continues at coordinate 81,382,225 of OY804578.1, read as the reverse complement.
AACAATGGTCATGTTGATACATCAACCACAAGCCCTCAATATATTATAGGTAACAATGGTCATGTTGATACATCAACCACAAGCCCTCAATATATTATAGGTAACAATGGTCATGTTGATACATCAACCCCAAACCCTCAATATATTATAGGTAACAATGGTCATGTTGATACATCAGCGCCAAGCCCTCAATATATTATAGGTAACAATGGTCATGTTGATACATCAACCACAAGCCCTCAATATATTATAGGTAACAATGGTCATGTTGATACATCAACCACAAGCCCTCAATATATTATAGGTAACAATGGTCATGTTGATACATCAACCCCAAGCCCTCAATATATTATAGGTAACAATGGTCATGTTGATACATCAGCCCCAATCCCTCAATATATTATAGGTAACAATGGTCATGTTGATACTTCAACCACAAGCCCTCAATATATTATAGGTAACAATGGTCATGTTGATACATCAGCCCCAAACCCTTAATATATAATAGGTAACAATGGTCATGTTGATACATCAACCACAAGCCCTCTATATATTATAGGTAACAATGGTCATGTTGATACATCAACCACAAGCCCTCAATATATTATAGGTAACAATGGTCATGTTGATACATCAACCACAAGCCCTCAATATATTATAGGTAACAATGGTCATGTTGATACATCAACCACAAGCCCTCAATATATTATAGGTAACAATGGTCATGTTGATACATCAACCACAAGCCCTCAATATATTATAGGTAACAATGGTCATGTTGATACATCAACCACAAGCCCTTAATATATTATAGGTAACAATGGTCATGTTGATACATCAACCACAAGCCCTCAATATATTATAGGTAACAATGGTCATGTTGATACATCAGCCCCAAGCCCTCAATATATTATAGGTAACAATGGTCATGTTGATACATCAGCCTATAGCCCTCAATATATTATAGGTAACAATGGTCATGTTGATACATCAGCCTCAAGCCCTCAATATATTATAGGTAACAATGGTCATGTTGATACATCAACCACAAGCCCTCAATATATTATAGGTAACAATGGTCATGTTGATACATCAACCACAAGCCCTCAATATATTATAGGTAACAATGGTCATGTTGATACATCAACCACAAGCCCTCAATATATTATAGGTAACAATGGTCATGTTGATACATCAGCCACAAGCCCTCAATATATTATAGGTAACAATGGTCATGTTGATACATAAACCACAAGCCCTCAATATATTATAGGTAACAATGGTCATGCTGATACATCAACCACAAGCCCTCAATATATTATAGGTAACAATGGTCATGTTGATACATCAACCTCAAGCCCTCAATATATTATAGGTAACAATGGTCATGTTGATACATCAGCCCCAAGCCCTCAATATATTATAGGTAACAATGGTCATGTTGATACATCAACCACAAGCCCTCAATATATTATAGGTAACAATGGTCATGTTGATACATCAGCCACAAGCCCTCAATATATTATAGGTAACAATGGTCATGTTGATACATCAGCCCCAAGCCCTCAATATATTATAGGTAACAATGGTCATGTTGATACATCAGCCCCAAGCCCTCAATATATTATAGGTAACAATGGTCATGTTGATACATCAACCACAAGCCCTCAATATATTATAGGTAACAATGGTCATGTTGATACATCAACCACAAGCCCTCAATATATTATAGGTAACAATGGTCATATTGATACATCAGCCCCAAGTCCTCAATATATTATAGGTAACAATGGTCATGTTGATACATCAGCCCCAAGCCCTCAATATATTATAGGTAACAATGGTCATGTTGATACATCAACCACAAGCCCTCAATATATTATAGGTAACAATGGTCATGTTGATACATCAACCACAAGCCCTCAATATATTATAGGTAACAATGGTCATGTTGATACATCAACCCCAAGCCCTCAATATATTATAGGTAACAATGGTCATGTTGATACATCAGCCCCAAGCCCTCAATATATTATAGGTAACAATGGTCATGTTGATACATCAACCACAAGCCCTCAATATATTATAGGTAACAATGGTCATGTTGATACACCAACCACAAGCCCTCAATATATTATAGGTAACAATGGTCATGTTGATACATCAACCACAAGCCCTCGATATATTATAGGTAACAATGGTCATGTTGATACATCAGCCCCAATCCCTCAATATATTATAGGTAACAATGGTCATGTTGATACATCAACCACAAGCCCTCAATATATTATAGGTAACAATGGTCATGTTGATATATCAGCCCCAAACCCTCAATATATAATAGGTAACAATGGTCATGTTGATACATCAACCACAAGCCCTCAATATATTATAGGTAACAATGGTCATGTTGATACATCAACCACAAGCCCTCAATATATTATAGGTAACAATGGTCATGTTGATACATCAACCACAAGCCCTCAATATATTATAGGTAACAATGGTCATGTTGATACATCAACCACAAGCCCTCAATATATTATAGGTAACAATGGTCATGTTGATACATCAACCACAAGCCCTCAATATATTATAGGTAACAATGGTCATGTTGATACATCAACCACAAGCCCTCAATATATTATAGGTAACAATGGTCATGTTGATACATCAACCCCAAACCCTAAATATATTATAGGTAACAATGGTCATGTTGATACATCAGCCCCAAGCCCTCAATATATTATAGGTAACAATGGTCATGTTGATACATCAGCCTCAAGCCCTCAATATATTATAGGTAACAATGGTCATGTTGATACATCAACCACAAGCCCTCAATATATTATAGGTAACAATGGTCATGTTGATACATCAGCCCCAAGCCCTCAATATATTATAGGTAACAATGGTCATGTTGATACATCAGCCTCAAGCCCTCAATATATTATAGGTAACAATGGTCATGTTGATATATCAACCACAAGCCCTCAATATATTATAGGAAACAATGGTCATATTGATACATCAGCCTCAAGCCCTCAATATATTATAGGTAACAATGGTCATGTTGATACATCAGCCCCAAGCCCTCAATATATTATAGGTAACAATGGTCATGTTGATACATCAATCACAAGCACTCAATATATTATAGGTAACAATGGTCATGTTGATACATCAGCCCCATGCCCTCAATATATTATAGGTAACAATGGTCATGTTGATACATCAGCCCCAAGCCCTCAATATATTATAGGTAACAATGGTCATGTTGATAGATCAGCCTCAAGCCCTCAATATATTATAGGTAACAATGGTCATGTTGATACATCAGCCCCAAGCCCTCAATATATTATTGGTAACAATGGTCATGTTGATACATCAACCACAAGCCCTCAATATATTATAGGTAACAATGGTCATGTTGATACATCAACCCCAAGCCCTCAATATATTATAGGTAACAATGGTCATGTTGATACATCAACCACAAGCCCTCAATATATTATAGGTAACAATGGTCATGTTGATACATCAACCACAAGCCCTCAATATATTATAGGTAACAATGGTCATGTTGATACATCAACCACAAGCCCTTAATATATTATAGGTAACAATGGTCATGTTGATACATCAACCACAAGCCCTCAATATATTATAGGTAACAATGGTCATGTTGATATATCAGCCTCAAGCCCTCAATATATTATAGGTAACAATGGTCATGTTGATACATCAGCCCCAAGCCCTCAATATATTATAGGTAACAATGGTCATGTTGATACATCAGCCCCAAGCCCTCAATATATTATAGGTAACAATGGTCATGTTGATACATCAACCACAAGCCCTCAATATATTATAGGTAACAATGGTCATGTTGATACATCAACCACAAGCCCTCAATATATTATAGGTAACAATGGTCATGTTGATACATCAGCTACAAGCCCTCAATATATTATAGGTAACAATGGTCATGTTGATACATAGACCACAAGCCCTCAATATATTATAGGTAACAATGGTCATGTTGATACATCAGCCCCAAGCCCTCAATATATTATAGGTTACAATGTTCATGTTGATACATCAGCCCCAAGCCCTCAATATATTATAAGTAACAATGCTCATGTTGATACATCAGCCCCAAGCCCTCAATATATTATAGGTAACAATGGTCATGTTGATACATCAACGACAAGCCCTCAATATATTATAGGTAACAATGGTCATGTTGATACATCAGCCCCAAGCCCTCAATATATTATAGGTAACAATGGTCATGTTGATACATCAACCACAAGCCCTCAATATATTATAGGTAACAATGGTCATGTTGATACATCAACCACAAGCCCTCAATATATTATAGGTAACAATGGTCATGTTGATACATCAACCACAAGCCCTTAATATATTATAGGTAACAATGGTCATGTTGATACATCAACCACAAGCCCTCAATATATTATAGGTAACAATGGTCATGTTGATATATCAGCCTCAAGCCCTCAATATATTATAGGTAACAATGGTCATGTTGATACATCAGCCCCAAGCCCTCAATATATTATAGGTAACAATGGTCATGTTGATACATCAGCCCCAAGCCCTCAATATATTATAGGTAACAATGGTCATGTTGATACATCAACCACAAGCCCTCAATATATTATAGGTAACAATGGTCATGTTGATACATCAACCACAAGCCCTCAATATATTATAGGTAACAATGGTCATGTTGATACATCAGCTACAAGCCCTCAATATATTATAGGTAACAATGGTCATGTTGATACATAGACCACAAGCCCTCAATATATTATAGGTAACAATGGTCATGTTGATACATCAGCCCCAAGCCCTCAATATATTATAGGTAACAATGGTCATGTTGATACATCAGCCCCAAGCCCTCAATATATTATAGGTAACAATGGTCATGTTGATACATCAGCCCCAAGCCCTCAATATATTATAGGTAACAATGGTCATGTTGATACATCAACCACAAGCCCTCAATATATTATAGGTAACAATGGTCATGTTGATACATCAACCCCAAGCCCTCAATATATTATAGGTAACAATGGTCATGTTGATACATCAACCACAAGCCCTCAATATATTATAGGTAACAATGGTCATGTTGATACATCAACCACAAGCCCTCAATATATTATAGGTAACAATGGTCATGTTGATACATCAACCACAAGCCCTTAATATATTATAGGTAACAATGGTCATGTTGATACATCAACCACAAGCCCTCAATATATTATAGGTAACAATGGTCATGTTGATATATCAGCCTCAAGCCCTCAATATATTATAGGTAACAATGGTCATGTTGATACATCAGCCCCAAGCCCTCAATATATTATAGGTAACAATGGTCATGTTGATACATCAGCCCCAAGCCCTCAATATATTATAGGTAACAATGGTCATGTTGATACATCAACCACAAGCCCTCAATATATTATAGGTAACAATGGTCATGTTGATACATCAACCACAAGCCCTCAATATATTATAGGTAACAATGGTCATGTTGATACATCAGCTACAAGCCCTCAATATATTATAGGTAACAATGGTCATGTTGATATATCGACCACAAGCCCTCAATATATTATAGGTAACAATGGTCATGTTGATACATCAGCCCCAAGCCCTCAATATATTATAGGTAACAATGGTCATGTTGATACATTAGCCCCAAGCCCTCAATATATTATAGGTAACAATGGTCATGTTGATACATCAGCCCCAAGCCCTCAATATATTATAGGTAACAATGGTCATGTTGATACATAAACCCTCAAGCCCTCAATATATTATAGGTAACAATGGTCATCTTGATACATCAACCACAAGCCCTCAATATATTATAGGTAACAATGGTCATGTTGATACATCAACCCTCAAGCCCTCAATATATTATAGGTAACAATGGTCATGTTGATACATCAGCCTCAAGCCCTCAATATATTATAGGTAACAATGGTCATGTTGATACATCAGCCCCAAGCCCTCAATATATTATAGGTAACAATGGTCATGTTGATACATCAACCTTCAAGCCCTCAATATATTATAGGTAACAATGGTCATGTTGATACATCAACCACAAGCCCTCAATATATTATAGGTAACAATGGTCATGTTGATACATCAACCACAAGCCCTCAATATATTATAGGTAACAATGGTCATGTTGATACACAAGCCTCAAGCTCTCAATATATTTCTTCTATTTCACTTAAAATGCTAAATAAGAAAAACTGAGTAAACAGTTGTACCATAACAATGCTTATGAAATTCAATAAGTCATCTATACCAGGTGTTTTATTACCGGACTTCAGACTTAAATTAAAGGCCAAATGTCAAATATTAGCTTCGATGGTTTCCTTAATAAGAAAATAATAAATTACAATGAGTATATTATACTAAAAACTCACTTGATTACCTGTTGAAACAATTGTACCCATTAAAATGTACCTTTATTATACCTCAAATGTTATAATCAACCAACCTGTTCCAACAAGTATTGCCACATATCCGGTAAGAAAACTAAGTTTTCCTGGGAAGTCTGCGTTGATAAATTTTTTGGTAAGTTTTGCAACAGATCCTTTCAGCAATGAGTTGAGTAGTTTGACCATGAAAATCAATGACGTCATGATAAGTACAAGTGAAATCACCAATAACAAGATACCAACGGTCTCATCAGATAGATCTGTTTTAGCAAATAAGTTCTCACCTGAAAGTAAATAGACTGTGAGGAAAAAAGTACTTCATCTGAGAACAAAATAAATGATGTAGGATATATAACATTGGTAGGTACAGCTTTGATCATTTTTTTATTATTTGTACTAGAGGTTCATTTGAGTTTGTAACGCTGACCTGATATAGAAGTTGTTTTATTTGATTGTCTATGGTATTTAGATTTACTTAATTTCCCACTCTCAATTGAGGATCAATTTCATTTTGTATAACTGGTTATCACCCTTGTCAATTTTGAATCCATTTAGTTTAACAGTTTGGTAGAAAATCAGAATGTGAAAAACTGTTAGCCATTAATATATCATTGGTACAGTGCCGGATTTAGATAAAGAGAGGCCCTAGGCTATTCCACGTGTGAGGCCCCTCCCAATTCCACACCTTCACGAATGGAGGAAGATGGAAGTGTGTTTAATCAATTTCAATAAAGGTGAAGATGATGAGGAGTGTTTAAAATTCTGCAATATTCTGAAATGGAGTGCAACTGTGTAAGGAAAATTACTGAAGGGTTGTTTAGAAAGTACATTATGCTATGACAGCATAAGTGTGAAAGTCCAATAACAGTGTTAACAATATTGTACACCTTGGTCGGAGGCCCCGTAAATTTTGAGGCCCTAGGCTTCAGCCTATTGAGCCTATAGGTAATTCCGGCACTGCATTGGTATGTAAATATTAACAGGAAGCGACTTGATCATACGGTAGAACATCTGTATCTATCAGGAAGTGACTTGATCACATGGTAGAACATCTATATCTATCAGGATATTTAATAATTAATCACCACTTATCTGATGAGTCCAGTTTTATTTTAAATATCACTGACATATCAGTGGTTTACTTTAATTTTGGATCTCGAAATATTTCGGCTTGTGCAACCTTCAACTACAAATATTATTAACCCAGACGAGGGCTTACGTTACTAATAATATTGTAGTAGTAAGTCATGCTATAGTCAACATCTGGTGCTATAAAGCAGTCATATACCTAAACCACAATCACTACAAGAACTCATACCCCACATTATACTTACATCTGGTGCTATAAAGCAGTCATATACCTAAACCACAATCACTACAAGAACTCATACCCCACATTATACTTACATCTGGTGCTATAAAGCAGTCATATACCTAAACCACAATCACTACAAGAACTCATACCCCACATTATACTTACATCTGGTGCTATAAAGCAGTCATATACCTAAACCACAATCACTACAAGAACTCATACCCCACATTATACTTACATCTGGTGCTATAAAGCAGTCATATACCTAAACCACAATCACTACAAGAACTCATACCCCACATTATACTTACATCTGGTGCTATAAAGCAGTCATATACCTAAACCACAATCATTACAAGAACTCATACCCCACATTATACTTACATCTGGTGCTATAAAGCAGTCATATACCTAAACCACAATCACTACAAGAACTCATACCCCACATTATACTTACATCTGGTGCTATAAAGCAGTCATATACCTAAACCACAATCACTACAAGAACTCATACCCCACATTATACTTACACCTCTCAATGTTTATTGTTCTTGTCAATGTCTCGTTAGCTGACCAGTCAATATAGGAATTATTTCCGTCAACGTTATAGTGTGTTCCTTCTGTTTTCAACTGTTGAATTATGGACGAGTCTATGGAATAAATACACATGATTATTTAATGTATTGCATGCTAACATATCGCAATGTAATATGACAGATAATGGCACACCGAACTTGTATACAATCAAAAATTGTTTGAAGATACCAAAGGGGTAATCAAAAGCCGTAAATAGAAGAAGGACACACAACACAATGGACAAAGTAAAGCGACAAAAGGACAAACAATGAGACAGAAAACGCACATCGAGCAATGCGAACCTCATTAAACACCGGAGTGAACTCATGTGCTACGGAAGGGTTAGCAGTTCCGGCTCCACATGTTGCGCCCATCGTGTTACTCTTGTTACAAACCCGGTAATAAGTAATGAATGAGTCAAGGACCGGATTGTTATTACGACAAACGGAACATATTCGTGGTCATTTGAGGCACATATATTCTGTAACGGTTAACCAGGTCATTGTAGAGATTGCAAAACTTAAACTGTAAGAATCCTTGGTTCAGTAACTTCCCTGTTAGCAGCAATCCTCTATAATGGATAATAAATCATGCATACAGTTACGTACATGTACCGTCACCCTTCCGATCCAGGTGTCTGGTTACAGTTTGTGAGGAATAGTGACAATCATAGTATTATATACTTTACCATAGTTATCGTTATCTCTTTATTGAGTTGTTTACTGTTTTGTTTATAGTTATTTGAAAATAATATTTTAGTTTAACTGATTTAGAAATCTGACATGTTGTCTGTTTAATAATAAATATTATAATTTATTATATAGCTATAATTTTAATCCAATCAAAAACACCCATTTAAGACATGTGACCGTACATTATTTTTTTCGTATTGTACAACCGGAAACCGTATTTTTTTCGTATTGTACATTATGTAAGGGAAGTAACTCGTTGATTTTTGACATTCAATGTTAACATTAATCTATACAATCATATTAACTTGTTCGATATTTAACAGTTTGAGGGGGAAAAAAGAAAGTTGTTAGAATAATTGTTGATCAGTTATTTTGCTGTTTTTAATTCATTTTTAGAGTTTACGAGATCTCTATTGATACAGAACATTTTCCTAACGAAATTAATACTATTTTGCAGTTGTTCTATTTAGACTGTATTAAAAGTTAAGCATAACATTGTTGTTATAGTATTGATCATTTCAGCTGTATGATAAATAGGTCATTATACAGTGTTATGTACAATATGGAAAAATATTGTACGAGTCTGTATTGTATTGAAAACCCGTATTGAACGAGACGCCATAAAAACTCGTATTGACCTTAACACAAGACTATAATTGTATATTATTACATAATGGTTTTATTTAAACAATTTTATTGGCTATCATGCTGTCACCTGACATTCCGTAAAATTTAATATTGTTTGATTAAAACTCGTATTGACTCGCTTTCACTTTCACTTTCCATTGCATTATGCATGACGTCATAATGAAGTGATTAATTTCATATTGACTTGGTTTCACTTTCACTTTTCATTTTAATGTAATAAAACAATTAGTCTTTTGTATCGGTCAATACGAGCTTTTATGGGCCTTAAAAACGATATTCACCTCAGACTAAAGGCTTCGGTGAATATCGTTTTTAAAGTCCATAAAAACTCGTATTGACCTCAACAAAAGACTATAATTGTATATTATTACATAACGATTTTATTTAAACAATTTTATTGGCTATCATGCTGTCACCTGACATTCCGTAAAATTGTATATTGTTTGATTAAAACTCGTATTGACTTGGTTTCACTTTCACTTTCGCTTTTCATTTTAATGTAATAAAACAATTACAGTCTTTTGTATCGGTCAATACGAGTTTCTATGGACCTTAGAAATCAATATTCACCTCAGCCCAAAAGCTTCGGTGAATATCGTTTTTAAAGTCCATAAAAACTCGTATTGACCTCAACAAAAGACTATAATTGTATATAATATTATATGACTGTGTTTTAACTTACTGTATAGGTCGTGGTGTGTAGCAGTTCCGTTATACAATACATCCCTGGTGATACACCAGCGTTCTAGAACAGAATTCTTTTCTGCTCCTTCTTTATTCAGGGCAATATTAGTTATTACGTGTTTGTCTACCTGAAATATATTATATCAAATGAAATGGTCAATTCTCAATCGATCAAGTATTTAATTAAACAATACAGTAAAAATGAATTGTATCTAATGATCGAAAAAGAGGGTCGATCATAATGTGCTGTATACACAGATCATCTTATTAGTAATATTCTTTCACAATCTGGAAGGCCACAAGCATCCATTTGTTAAAGGAGAATGATACTTCTGTAAGCAATATTGATTCCAAATTTTAAAATGAAAATAATTTGCTTCTGTAAGTCGGTTTACATCTAACCAGTCAGTTCTGTACTTTAGAAACAAAAAAAGTTTGTATTTTTTTTAATTTAAAACATATTGCTGTCTTTGTTTTTGTAAACTGCAACTTATTTCTTTTACCTTCACAATAAGACTGGTAAATGGCTTGGTTATAACTTTCAGCATGTCCTTTTTCTTGCCAGATGATGAGAAATTCAAGCTTTGTACAATTGCTCTAGTCAAATAATACAAGTAATGACATACAGTTTCAATTGGAAGCAAGATGATAACTGTTAGCCAATTGAACATATCATGAACAGTGGCGCCACCAAACGCCTTTCGGAATTCCTCTCGATCTCCTGATTGGGCCAATGATACAATGGTATTAGTTACCGATGTTCCGATATTGGCCCCCATTATCATTGGTATGGCTGTTTTGATTGGAATAACTACAATATAATATAATGTATTCTACAGAAATCAATAATTGTTTTGGTTGAAATACATTTAGAATTACATTTGAAGATGCCAACGGAGGTAATCAGAAACCGTAAATTGAAGGACAGACGTTACAATGGCTAACAATAAGATCAAAAAGACAAACAATGATCAAAACACTATACAGAAACTAAACCATGACCCCCTTAAAAAACCGGGATTTAACTCATGTGCTACGGAGGGGTAAACAGTTCCTACTCCACTAGTGACACTCCTCGTGTAACTGTTAAACGACACGAATTTACTCTCAGTTGTCCATTTGCGTTATTGATCCAGTTTTTTGTCCTATGTTCACGACGAAAACAAGTTTATATGCAATATATAATGTGGATGAAAAGGTGTCACGAATATTTATTATGCATTGATTCTATTTGAACAGTCGAATTGCATTAACTGGATAAACTTTTGTTATATACTGCCACTGACCAAAATATAGCTTTTCTGGTACCTGATTCATGTTGAGCAACGGTAAGAAACGGTAACAATATAAGCGCTGACGTCACAGATAACGGTTTTGAAAACGTTTAGAACGAGGCTTGTTTCACCTATTTTCAGACAATATGGCACCTATTGATATTGCAGGATAAACACAATTTGGACCTATTGATATTGCAGGATAAACACAATATACGTACATTGTCGTTAAATATTACAGATAATTTGCACTCGCTTCGAAATAGGCTAGAAAAGCTCGCCAAATGTTCACTTTTCTACCTGTTTCTAAAGTTCGTGCAAATGAACTATATATTTTCCGACAATGTATGGATATTGTATATATAACGGTTAGTATCGAAAATAAATTGCTTTGCAACGGGTAACCGATTACCACTAGCAAACATGTTCTTTACTTGTTCAAACTTGTATCTTGCATGCAACGAGAGGAGAGTGGTATTCCCCGTACACGCTCATTCAAGTACGTCTCGTATTAAGTTTACTCGTGGGTTCGATATACATGTACGACTGCATCATACAACTTTAAAGGTCCATTTCTGTTATTATCGTTTTCGGATGTGACGGTGATTTCCTCTTTCGGGATGAAATTGTTGTCATACTGTTAAGCATTATTTGTTAATAAAGTTGCTATGAAGTGTGTTACGACAATTATAATGAGATAATGTTGATCAATTCAATATAATATTCTCTATGAGTAACCTCGATTTGAAATTGCTTTATTATTTAGAAAAATACATTGAGCTGCACACGGTATAGTTGTGCAGTAATATGATTAATGAGGGTTATCTGTTGTTACTTCATATAAATTTACAACAAGTATTTGCAATTTTTTTTAATACGATAATAATAGGAGACTTACTTTCGGATCCAACCATTGTTATAATAATAGAAGTTGTAGTAGAAGAACTTTGTAGTAGAACGGTCACCAATACACCCATCATCAAACCAGCAACAGGGTTAGATAATATTTTATTTTCTTGGAATGCTTTTCCAGCAGTCTTTCCTGTAAATCATAATGACAGTGCCTTGATGTTTTTTTCTCAATACAAATATTACATTTTTTCATATCAAGCACAACATTAAAATACAATATAGCAAAACATAATGATGAAGACGATTTTAATGTGGAAGTTCAGAATGATGGACAGCACAGTCTAATTTTCAGTATCCATAATCCATTTCAAATGAAGCATTTATAATGTACAAAGACATCATGCACAGAAGGTTCGTCGTTGTTTATTCTGTAGTCATTACTAAGATAAAGCTATTTCCCAAAAGGAAAAAGGGAAAGGAAATAATAAACGTTTTATTATATTTCTAACATGATGCATTAACAGTGCTATATTTGTCTTGTACCAAATATATATACCAGTGCGTGTTTACCAAATATATATACCAGTACGTGTTTACCAAATATATATACCAGTGCGTGTTTACCAAATATATATACCAGTACGTGTTTACCAAATATATATACCAGTACGTGTTTACCAAATCTATATACCAGTGCGTGTTTACCAAATATATATACCAGTACGTGTTTACCAAATATATATACCAGTACGTGTTTACCAAATATATATACCAGTGCGTGTTTAACAAATATATATACCAGTACGTGTTTACCAAATATATATACCAGTACGTGTTTACCTAACAGTTTATCTTAAGTGTTGCTTTCAATTGTGATGGTTAGCCATGAGAGGTCGGATTACATTTTGAAGTTGGTTAACCAATTAGTAACAATATACAATAAAGGGCTACACAGCGAGACATGATGCGACCGCAGCATATCGACAAGCGAAAGTTAAACAAGTGTGCATTGAAAACTAGTGTGGAGATAGTAATTTGCTTGATACAGTAATGGGTTGGACACAGTAATATGCTGGAAACAGTAATTATTTCCTGAACCTATAAAGTTGTCGGACGGAAACCATCGAAATCTACAGACGGACGGACGACAACAATGACAACGACAGCGCCATAACATAATACGGACAAACATTATAATGACGTTGTATACATACTCAGTGCCACATTTAAGACTATGTCCATTTTGTATATTTTAGTGAATAAATTGTAGACATTTGATGCTCTTTTTGAGAAAATAAAATATAAATTTTTTCCTACCTCCAACCAACTGGAAGGCATCACTTAGGAATCCCAAAGCACAAATAAACAGGTACAAAAATCCAAATATAAGCACCAACTTCAGTATTACTTTAAATACAAATTTATTCTTTTGTCCCAATGTTAGGTCTGAAAGACAAAACAAACACACGCTACATTAACATGTAAATACACAATAACAACTTGATAAAAGTCATATCAGCTTCCATTGTCGTATGCAGCAGATTTTACAACTAATATATTTATTTCATATCATTTCGCCATAGTACTTCTCATGCAAATAAGTTTTTAAATTCAAAATAGCTAAGTAGTAAGCAAAATATAAAACTATAAAAAATAATATCTCGTCTAGTTTTATGTGTTTGATTTTACATTTTTTGACGATTTGATATTTTTGTTTTCTCTGATATCTTGAACTCTCCACCCTTTAAGCATTATCACTGCCTACGTGATAAATGTATGTACATTTATATATTCAGATAACTTGTTACTTACATATTAAAGAAAAAAGAAAAAGAGCATAAAAATGAATATTCATTAAAATATTAAAATGCAATATACCTTCCCATTCGGGTCCATCGTCTGATTCTTTAACATTGATTGCCCAAGGATCAATCACATCTTCATCAACATTCTTGTCTGGTAATTTACCATTTTTGTCATTGTAATTCCCTATTTCTATCATAGCCTCCGGAACCTAAAATACGAAAAAGAGCTATATATTGTTTTCAAAAGCGAACATAACAAGTTAAATTCGGTCATATTTTGTAAGAGCATAAACTGAAAATGTAAAAGTTTAATATAAAATTACATTTTTCTTTTCAATATCCATTCTTGTATTTTTTGCTCGGAAGAATAGTGGCAGTTAGGTAGAAAACACAAGTACATTTTTATTTGTTGGAGAGAGCTTCTTTATATACACTTAGAACGCTGTCCTTGCTGACTTTTAGCCCATAGGGTTCAAAGGTGATATTAATAGAAAGGTCATACACTGGAAATCGAAAAAAAAATCATGCGTCAAAAGATTCTAAAAATTTAAATGAAAACTTGAATTTTGAAATCGATATTTCAGCAAAAACCAATAGAATTTTGCAAGATATTTTCAAAATTGGGTTGGATTATTTTTAAGGGACATTTTTATTTTCTCGAATCAAGTTAAAATGAGTAAAAAGGTGTCATATTATTATCTCTAAGCAAAGTGATACGCTTAGCCAATGTCAGTTTAGCTATTATCAATGTTATATCAACTTTTTGATAAATATTTCAAACATATTTAATCGCTTAATTTAAGAAAATTTAATAAACTTTTTGCTTGAAATATTTTTTTCTACTTATTCACAATTGGAGATAACATTTTTGGCTTGAGTAGTTTTCGTTTGTTTCAATTAAGTGCAATACGTTTTAGACTTAAAGCCACAGTTGTAAGCTTACTCTCATTTAATTTATTTTGGTGTTTTTATGCACAACAAGGGCATAGGTAGGGATTTGTTAAAGCTATGGCTAATTTTTTTTTTTTAATTTGAAATGAGTTTGATTTGTTTTTTCCATCTTACTGAATAAAATAAAATTGTCTGTGTACAAGTATAACAAAACAAACTGTTGATACATATAATATCTTTTTTTAAAGAATGGACCGAATGATCAGCAATTTCTAGGTCTATGATCTTTAAAGGATAATAATTTCTATATAATAATATATTCTTGAAGTGTCCATATATGGTATACTTGTAATTAACTTCCGTCGTTTTGGATCATGGCATTTAACTTCTAAATTATATCATTTTTCAGAGTTGATCAAATAATTAAAAAATATATTTATGGAGGTCTGGAATATATATGTAATAAAGAGTTCATCTGTAAAAATAAGATTTCTAAAAATTATTTTTCACATGAATTTATTTAGATAAATAAAAACTTACATTTTTCCATATTTCATCAATTCATTATCAATTTGAAGAATTAAACCATATCTAATCGTGTTGCTCAAACATTAGAGTTTTCTATGTAGCGTTTTGTTTTGGTCCTTTTTTCTGTAGGCCATTATATTTTCTGGCCTTCAATTTACGGTATCAGTTTCCCCCTTTGGTATTTTCCAAATCTTATTAATCCTAATTCATTCAGCTATCACTATTACACCATCAATTAACTTTTACTCAAAACGGTGTTATCTCGTAGATTATATAGTTGGAGTGAAAACTCGTTTGTCGATAAGGGTAATAACAAAATTACCGAACTCCGAACAATCTTACAAAGGGAAAGTCAAAACTCATAATTATATAAACAGACAAAATCAGTCAACAACCGGAAAACTGTGAAAACCGTAATGACCCGGACTTGGTACAGGCATTTCTAAAGAAATGGTGGGTTGAATCAGATTTTAAGGCGCCAAACCTCCCGCTCTCATTACGGTTCAAAGGTTCCGGCTGTCACTGTAACAGTATTTAAATACAGGAACAAAATAGGTAAAATAGTTGTCAAAGCAGTACCATATTCGATTTGATTCATGTTTTATTCACAATATAGCATATCACCTCTGTTAGACCAATCAACAATTTTGATTTAGACTTCAAATTCCAATAAAAACACAGTTTTCAATATCTTAGGGCATAGTAAAGTCAATTTAACATAAATATCAATTAACATCTGGACAAGTAAAACGCTTGATAATTCCATTGAAATTTTTTTTCCATTCTTGAAAATAACAATCTGTTTCACAGAATTTGACGGTGTGATTGTAAGTGCATCATTTTCGCTCTCATCTAAATTTCCCTGGTGATTCCATATTCCATATCAATAACAAGTTAACAAGAAACCATTGTTCACATATATTGTTAGAGGGGCCGTCGTGGCCGTGATCGTATGGTAGTTGGATTTACAACTACCTATGCAATCAGTGCCTATTACCACTGATGTTATGAATTCGAATCTCGATCACGGCGAGGTGAAAAACATTATGTGATAAAGTTTGTGGATGACTTGCGACAGGTCTGTTGTATTGTTTATGTACTGAACATAGGTGTCATTAGTAGACATGAATAATTTTATACATGATAACTGCTAGATTAATTCAATTAAGTAATACATTGTTATTAGAGCTATTGAAGAATCTCGATCACTTTACAATGTTTTAGCTGGCGCCTTGATCTTAATCAATATGAAAGGTAGTGTCATGTTCTTACAACACTGTTTTTTTATATTGTCTAGTTATATATTTAAATTCTTGTTAAAGTCTGTTGACACCATCAAACTTTTTTTAAGGATTTTTAAAAGTGTCAACAGTCAAAGAAAACGTTGATCAGAAACTTTGACCGACTCGGATGGAACAGAATCTTGAAATTTGGATAGACTTTGATTGGATTTAGCCAATCATAGTTGAGTTTAGGAATGATGCAATATTGTTTGCAAAACAAAAGTACACTGTGAAACGACGGGAAAAGAATGATGGCTTCAAGCAAAAATAAAATAAAAATAGAATGACAAATGAAATGATAGATGATTTAATTTAGTTGGATGAGGATAGAGAAGTAATATTTAATGTTAAATCAAAAGAGTATAGTGAGAAAGATAAGAGAAGGAATGCAGTTAATAAGATTTGTGATTCCTTAGAGATCAGTGGTAAATATCCTTAATTTTACTCTTTGTAAATATATATTGAATTCCCGCTTTTTTCTACCAATGGTCAGACAAACTTTGATAGTGCCAACTCGATTCACAAGTCAATTACCGGTAATGATCTCTGTAACTGGATTATATAATAGACTTAACCAATTCTGTATGACATTTAAAACAATATTTTTTTTTATAGGAATTAGAACCAGAAATATAGCTCCCCTTTCGCATAGTTTGTACATGTCTCTGAAGTAATAAAAACGTAGATATCAAATTTAGTGCGCACGACGCGTTTGTGGAATAACCTTCATCAGGGACGCTCAAAGTCGAAAGATTGGAAAGCCAAAGAAGTAAGTCATACAAATGTATATATTATATATAGTAATAATTTTTAAATCCCATTAGTTCTAATATCATGAACAGATATATCATGTTTGGGATGGGTATTTGCGAAAAATACCAGTAGAAGACGAACAATTTCCCGAGCCGATAGGCGAGGGAAATTTAGTCTCAAGACTGGTATTTTTCGCAAATACCCCTCACAATATGATATATCTGTTTAATTACACCGACAATTATTTAGAACACCTTTTGTTTGTTGTTTTCATGGATATTCAGTTTTTATTGTTTGTTTCAGGAACGTTTTAACTTGTTATAAACCTTTTGAGGAATTTTGACTTTTGTTATTTTTTTTTTTACGTTTACATCGGAACATTGGAAGAAGATGAAGAAGAAGAAGAAGAAGAAGAAGAAGAAGAAGAAGAAGAAGAAGAAGAAGAAGAAGAAGAAGAAGAAGAAGAAGAAGAAGAAGAAGAAGAAGAAGAAGAAGAAGAAGAAGACTTCCTGGTTTCAAATTTGATTAATCACGTTGCCTTACGTATAAAGGTAAAGAAAAAATATTCCGAATGAATTTGGCGGTTTATTGCACGGTTTATTGTAAATCAGTGAAATACGTTTTCGCAAATACCACGGCACAGAGGGAAAAAAAAGTTAAAAATGAATGATATTAATCCTAAATATGAAAATACACGAAAAATACACCGGCTATTAACCAATCAAAATCCAGGATTCTTATATAAGGTGTAATTAATTCTAAAATACATCGAGTGGATTATTCTAAGTTATTATTGACTTTGAATGTACCCTTCAAAATTCCCGAAGAATTAATTATGTTCCAAATTGGTCCAACAACAGTTTTCTATGTTTTATGAACTGTTGCGAGGAGCGTCTGAAGAGTTTTTTCATGTTTTATGAACTGTTGTTAACAGCATCTATCATGTAATGGAAGTGAAGTTTGGGGTGTAGGTAACAAGTTCAGAGATTCTGACCCTTTTGAAAACCTACATCTAAAATTTATAAAAGAAATTGTAGGGGAACAGTGTAAAACTACTAATGTAGCTTGTCTAGCAGAGACAAACAGAACTCCTTTGCATCTAAAAATCAAACTTTCAGCTATAAAATTACTTGATCACATAGTTAACTCCCCAAATACACTTGTAAATAAAATTTATATAAATACAGAAAAAAACCAATAAATGGGTAACCACTAAAAAAGAGTGGATTAATAAGTTAGGAATTGGACACCTTAACTTTAACACAAATAATAGTAAATTTTATATTAATAACATTCAACAAAGGATTCAAGATCAGGCTAAACGGAATATGAATAGCTTGATTAATGTGTGTGAAAAGTTGAAGTGTATTTCGAGAAATTCATAAAAGTGGTGAAAGACCACCATACATTGATATCTGTAAATTATAATCAGATAGATCTTTGCTGAGCAAATTTCGGCTTAGTGCTCATTCTCTAGCCATTGAAAAAGGTCGTTACTCAAATATAGAGAGACAGAATCGTGTCTGCCTGTCATGTGATACGGGAGAAGTTGAGAACGAATATAATTTCTTTTCAACTTGTCCACATTATATATCTTTAAGAAAAAAAGTTAACATTAAAATAGTTAACTCAAATATTTCATTAAGACACATGTTTTTACTTTTTAATAGCAGTTTGCCGGTCACTCTTAAAATTACAGTCAACTTTTTAAATGATTGTTTCTTAATGAGAAAGGCCATTCAGAAACTGTAGCTATTTTAATATAGCACTAAATACCACTGTCATTCCATGAGTCTGTTATTCTGTATTGTTTCAGTTTATGCCATAACCATTTATTGTAAATGTGTTCGTGCAAATAAAATATTGTCTATTGTTTATTATCTATTGTCTATGGTATATGTTAGTGCTATATACTTCTTCTATTATAAAACGACATTCCTAACATTACTCGGGAGACCTCTGTAAAGGCCATCAACTTCAACCCACAACGAAAATTTTAACCGGTGATTTTAATCTCAATCACTGTGGTATATGTTCACTATAGTTAATAGGTTTGTACGACTTTAAATGACCTTAGATAATTCATGTAACGACAACATACTTGTATCACAGAATGACCTATGACATGACATGATATGGGCATTCATAAAATTGAACTTCTGAAGTGCTGATAACATTAATAAGTGGCGTAGTAATATACAGAATGTCACAAGTGAACTTATTATATGTCTTTAATATTCACTATTGGGTAGTTCATACTTCTCATGAGTGAAAGAAACGAATGTGTGCAATAACAAACGTGAACGTCACATCATGTACATGGTTATAAATATTTCAGTGTCTTCACGGTTTGTTCACGTTTCTCCCACATTTGAAAAATCGAATTTACGCTTCTGTTACAAGTGTCACAAAATAGATTGGCTGGGTGTTTCTACAATAATTAGAATTGTTTGTATTATCAAGCTAAGGTACAGTGTATATAATTTTAAGGTGTGTTCCCATTTCGCCTTAGCTGAAAATACAGGTAAAAAAAGGTAGACAAATACTAAGGTGAAATGAGAATTGTAATAAGCTATCCACCTTCTATCTTCCTTCAAATGTAATAATATGTGTTATATTGTTGTTATCTCTGTACCTTTGTAAAATTGGTTATGAGAAATAAAGATATACAATAAGGTAAAGTTTGAATTTGTAGATTTTATTTAGATCAACAAATAGCAATCAAATGCAGACTTTGTTTTTATAACAAATAATTATTAATTTAATCAGATAATATTTTTCTATCAAATGTATAAACAACATTAACTTAAAATTTCAACTTTTTTAACTTGAATGTTTAAATCATGAACTTGTTGTAATATTTCAAAACTCATTCTTTTTAATAAAATATTCAAGTCAGTATATGTAAGTTATGTAAACTAATACTTTTAAGAATTATCAATTTGGAATGAAATATTTTTTGAATCACTGAAAAATGTATGAAATATTTATTCATAACAGCATAAAATAATTTTTTTACTGATAGTCTAGTCAATTTAGCTCCAAAAATTGCTCAACCTACAACTAATTGCAACACAAGTTTTTTTAGAGTGCAAATTAGAATATGGACTGGTATTAACAATATTCTAAAAATATAATTTGCGGAAAGGGTATTTTGAGGTGAAATATGTGGTTTTTTTTGGTGAAAATCACGTAAAACTGGAAGTGAAGAAGAACTCGGTTATTGGTGGGCGAATTTTTATAATCTAAGCTTTAATGGGTGCAAATTAGAATATGAACTTACAAGTGTTAACAACATACTAAAAATATACATATAAACGATTTGCGGAAAAGGGTATTTTGGGGGTGAAATATGTGTTTTTTTTAGTGAAAACCACGTAAAACTGGAAATGAAGAATAACTCGGTTATTGGTGGGCGAATTTTTATAATCTAAGTTTTAATGGGTGCAAATTAGAATATGGACTTGTATTAACAACATATTAAAAATATAATTTGCGGAAAGGGTATTTTGGTGTGAAATATGTGTTTTTTAGTGAAAACCACGTAAAACTGGAAATGAAGAATAACTCGGTTATTGGTGGGCGAATTTATATAATCTAAGTTTTAATGGGTGCAAATTAGAATATGAACTTGTATTAACAACATACTAAAATATACATATCAATGATTTGTAGAATAGGGTATTTTGGGGGTGAAATATGTGTTTATTTTTAGTGAAAATCACGTAAAACTGGAAATGAAGATGAACTCTGTTATTGGTGGGCAAATTTTTATACGCTTTAATGGGAAAGAGTATTTGAGAAATTATTCATGTAAGCCATAGTTTGTAGGATTTTATAATATGGTAGCATTATTTTCATAAAACTATTCATCCGAGCTATATATAATTGTTATATGAAGGCATCATCTTTGTCCTCATAGCTGTCCCGTTAATTAGAAGGAAATAGTCTCCGTTAGAGGTAAAGTTCGCTGAGCATTAACACCAAGGTAGGAATATGGTCTAATCATTCAGTGGGTGGTATCAGAGTGTAGTAAAATCCGTGAATCCACTTCCGCCAGGACCTATTCATGTCTCCATGGACGTTACATATGCTTATATGAAATTAATCTGTAATTATATGAGCAATATGGAAAAACATATTTTGACACTTCCCTCTATCAACCAATGTTTTTGGTTAAATTCACTGAGGATGCTGACATAAAGCGGGATCAATCCGAAGATGAAATCCGAAGATGAACTTTTCAGTACTACAAGTAGGAGATATCTAGATTTTGAACAAGCTGCCCACAATTTCAGTAGAAGTTGATATAAAATTTGCCAACATTATAGTATTTTAAAAGTCGCGCAATCGTATACTTACATGTACCTTAATCACCTACTAAGAAATTGAGTCGCGCAAACATATTATAATTTCTTTGGGGAAAAGTCGCGCAAATGAGTTATTTTTTTATCAAAACAGTCGCGCAAACGTGCTGCTCCCAAAATTATTATAGATTATTATAGATATCATTTACATCTTTTATTTTATCTATTTACTGTAAACCATATTTACACCTTATTACAAATAAATTGCAAAACAAACAAATGACAACTAATTAATTAGTGTTTACATCACTTCCCATTTTGCCTTGGTGAGGTATATCTGATCATAAAAACTCTACTAAGGCGAAGTGCAAACATATTTTTTAATATGTAAATAACCAACTAAGGCGAAATGGGAACAAACCAATTTTAAAGGTATAAATGTAATAATATGTTTTACGTAAGTTAAAAAGAATTAAAACAAAATATTTTATTAAAAAAAACAGTCATTTATAAACACATTTAAGTACACACATAGGATTCATAAAAAAATGAATGAAATAAAACTTAAAATACAATAATAATAATAATAATAATAATAATAATAATAATAATAATAATAATAATAATAATAATAATAATAATAATAATAATATCCATCTTTTAATTATGATAAAATATATCCATATATTTTTATATAAACTGCACATTACGAACAATTAAATTACAGGTTTGAAAAAAAAAGTATGATGTTATTAATTAATCCATTGAAAGATAAATTAACTAGTCACGTGGCTTAATGTGAACTTACCAAAGCCCAGTCTAACAACGTCAGCAAAATAAAATTGCATATGCACCCATATCCTACTTCCATAAAGCAAAATAGAGGTGAGAGACATTATTTTAAAATCATCGTCCCATTATGTCCAGCTAACATTATTACCACCTACAAGACTAGTAACAAAGTTACCAACCATCATACAAATGGGCTAGCAGGATACTAATAAATTTAATCCTTCCAACTACCATTCAAATGGGCTAGCAGGATACTAATAAATTTAATCCTTCCAACTACCATACAAATGGGCTAGCAGGATACTAATAAATTTAATCCTTCCAACTACCATTCAAATGGGCTAGCAGGATACTAATAAATTTAATCCTTCCAACTACCATACAAATGGGCTAGCAGGATACTAATAAATTTAATCCTTCCAACTGCCTTACAAATGGGCTAGCAGGATACTAATAAATTTAATCCTTCCAACTACCATTCAAATGGGCTAGCAGGATACTAATAAATTTAATCCTTCCAACTACCATACAAATCGGCTAGCAGGATACTAATAAATTTAGTCCTTCCAACTACCATACAAATGGGCTAGCAGGATACTAATAAATTTAATCCTTCCAACTACCATACAAATCGGCTAGCAGGATACTAATAAATTTAATCCTTCCAACTACCATACAAATCGGCTAGCAGGATACTAATAAATTTAGTCCTTCCAACTACCATACAAATGGGCTAGCAGGATACTAATAAATTTAATCCTTCCAACTGCCTTACAAATGGGTTAGCAGGATACCAATAAATCTAATCCTTCCAACTACCATACAAATGGGCTAGCAGGATTCTAATAAACTTAATCCTTCCAACTGCCATACAACTGGGCTAGCAGGATACTAATAAATTTAATCCTTCCAACTACCATACAAATGGGCTAGCAGGATACTAATAAATTTAATCCTTCCAACTACCTTACAAATGGGCTAGAAGGATACTAATAAATTTAATCCTTCCAACTACCATACAAATGGGCTAGCAGGATACTAATAAATTTAATCCTTCCAACTACCTTACAAATGGGCTAGAAGGATACTAATAAATTTAATCCTTCCAACTACCATACAAATGGGCTAGCAGGATACTAATAAATTTAATCCTTCCAACTATCATACAAATGGGCTAGCAGGATACTAATAAATTTAATCCTTACAACTACCTTACAAATGGGCTAGCAGGATACTAATAAATTTAATCCTTCCAACTACCATACAAATGGGCTAGCAGGATACTAATAAATTTAATCCTTCCAACTACCATACAAATAGGCTAGCAGGATACTAATAAATTTAATCCTTCCAACTACCATACAAATGGGCTAGCAGGATACTAATAAATTTAATCCTTCCAACTACCTTACAAATCGGCTAGTAGGATACTAATAAACTTAATACTTCCAACTACCATACAAATGGGCTAGCAGGATACTAATAAATTTAATCCTTCCAACTACCATAAAAATGGGCTAACAGGATACTAATAAATTTAATTCTTCCAACTACCTTACAAATCGGCTAGCAGGATACTAATCAATTTAATCCTTCCAACTACCATACAAATGGGCTAGCAGGATACTAATAAATTTAATCCTTCAAACTACCATACAAATGGGTTAGCAGGATACCAATAAATTTAAACCTTCAAACTACATGTACCTTACAAATGGGCTAGCAGAATACTAATCGATTTAATCCTTCAAACTAACTTACAAATGGGCTAGCTGGATACTAATACATTTAATCCTTCCAACTAACATACAAATGGGCTAGCAGGATACTAATAAATTTAATCCTTCCAACTACCATACAAATCGGCTAGCAGGATACTAATAATTTAACCCTTCCAACTACCATACAAATGGGCTGGCAGGATACTAATAAATTTAATCCTTCCAACTATCATACAAATGGACTAGCAGGATACTAATAAATGTAATCCTTCCAACTACCATACAAATGGGCTAGCAGAATACTAATAAATTTAATTTTTCCAACTACCTTACAAATCGGCTAACAGGATACTAATAAATTTAATCCTTCCAACTACCTTACAAATCGGCTAGCAGGATACTAATAAATTTAATCCTTCCAACTACCATACAAATCGGCTAGCAGGATACTAATAAATTTAATCCTTCAAACTACCATACAAATGGGATAGCAGGATACTAATCAGTTTAATCCTTCCAACTACCTTAGAAATGGGTTAGCAGGATACCAATAAATTTAATCCTTCAAACTACCTTACAAATGGGCTAGCAGGATACTAATAAATTTAATCCTTCAAACTAACTTACAAATGGGCTAGCTGGATACTAATAAATTTAATCCTTCCAACTACCATACAAATGGGCTAGCTGGATACTAATAAATTTAATCCTTCCAATAACCATACAAATGGGCTAGCAGGATACTAATAAATTTAATCCTTCCAACTACCATACAAATGGGCTAGCAGGATACTAATAAATTTAATCCTTCCAACTACCATACAAATAGGCTAGCAGGATACTAATAAATTTAATCCTTCCAACCCTTGTTGAAACTCAGAACACAGTACAGAGTTTTAACTTGAATTGGAAGGATTAAATTTAAAACTCAGAACACAGTACGGGCTGTCGTGGTTGTGATCGTAAGGTAGTTGGATTTACAACTACCTCTGTAATCAATGCCTATCACTACTAAAGTTGTGAGTTCGAGCCCCGTTCATAGTAATGTGTACGTATACTCGATACAACATTATGTGATGAAGTTTGTCAGTGACTTGTGGCCGGTGGTTTTATCCGGGTACTCCTGTTTCCTCCATCAATAAAACTGACCGCCACGATATAACTGAATTATTGTTGAAAGTGGCGTTAAATACCATAAACCAACCAACCAACCAGAGCATAGTATTGCTTGCATTAATTATGTTTTAAATCTTTATGGAACAGGTAATTAAAATGCATACATATTATTATATTTTAACAGTTTGTTCATTCAGAATACATGTAGATGTCTTACATGCCGAACTTTGACATGTATTCTTTATTATGTTTTCTATTTATATACGTTGCACCATATCTATGTCTATGTTTTCCCTTTTACTATGGTATTTCTCTACCAAATGAAGACTTTATTCTATTAGTTCTGATTATTATTATATTTTTAGCTCCATTTTTCAAAACCTCTCTACCTTAAGAGTTCGAGACACAATTTCAAATCTTTTTTCTTTAGATAGTTAATTTCACCAAGACCGAAAACTTTGTAATCTAACAACAGTAACTCCATAAACATTGTAGTTACAAGAAAACTGAAGGGTGGAAATTATTTGAGAATGCAGAAATCATGCTTTGACTGAATATTTTTGACAATAAATGCGCTCTAGATATGTACCGTTTGTCGTAGTTCACAATCCTATCCTTGTTTCAATTTTCATAACTTATATCCGGATTTTGAACAAGAGTAACATGGCTAGTGGAATACAAACTACTTACCTTTCTAGGAACACATGAGTTGTCCAGCGTTTTTAGTGGCCTTATGTTGTTCATTGTCTCCAATTGCGTGGCTTTGCATTTTTAATTCTGTACTGTGATGTCCGCTACGATTTCCGCGTATAACAATGTTCATTTCGTCTGTACTCCCTTTGTATTGTAGGGAGTTAATGTTTATATATCTTATTTCTACGTATTTATGTATACTGGTGTCCAACATGATCTACATATCATATAATGTTAATGTCATTTAATAGTAAAAGGACAAGTGCCACTAGTGGAGCAGGAATTACTTACACTTGCAGAGGACATGGGTTCACCCCAGGTATTTGGTGGGGTGCATGTTGTTCAATCGTTAATTTTCTGCGTAGTGTTTTAGCTACGATTGTTTGTCCTTTTTTCTTTTGGCTATTGCATTATCTGTAATTCTTCGACGACTTACGACTTCTTATATCCCTCAGGTATCTTCAAACTTATCTTTGACTGGTTCTGGTCTTCGTCACTACTCAAAAACAATTAGTCATAGAAACTTGAGTATTCACAAATGATAAGCAAATCATGTGAGTTCTGACAAATACAACTTGCTTAACGATTACTTCTGTTCCATAACTGACCTGCAAGACGACAACATACCATTACCAGAATTTGACGACCAGGGTCCATATACTTTAACTGACATTACTGTTGTTGAACAAGATATTATTGATATAATCTCATTACTTGATCCCAATAAGGCAGTTGACCCCGACCGTATTAGTAACAAAATGCTTAGGAAAGTAAAGTATGAAATTGCTGGTCCTTTGTGTCTCCTGTTTAACAAGTCGCTGAGAGAGAACATATTTCCAGCGGATTGGAAACTTGCCCATATTATCCCGATATTCAAATCTGGTGACAAATCGTCCGTGTCCAATTACCGACCTGTTGCTTTACTTAGTACTATAAGCAAGGTGTTTGAGAAAGTTGTTTACAAACATATATTTAATTTTCTAATGGAAAATGCATTGATATACAAATTCCAGTCTGGATTTCTCCCTGGCCATTCTACAACACACCAGCTTATAAAGCTTATTAATGAAATATTTATGGCACTCGATAATTGTGAGCTTATATGTTTAATATTTTGTGATGTGAGTAAAGCTTTCGACAGAGTGTGGTTACGAGGCTTATTATTAAAATTAGAAAGATATGGTATTAAAGGAAATCTTCTCCAGTGGTTAGGTAGTTATATTTCAGCCAGAGAACAACAGGTAATAATAAAAAATGCGATTTCTGGGAATGGTAATCTTAAGGCAGGGGTTCCCCAGGGGTCCATCCTTGAACCCTTTCTCTTCTTGATATATATTAATGACATTGCTGATGAAACGATAGGGTTGTGCAGATTGTTTGCAGATAACACATCCATAGGAGAAAAATCGCATAAAATTAATAGTTTATGCAACATGGTAAATACTGACTTAAACAAATATTTCAGAATGGTCCAAACAATGGTTAGTCAAACTTAGTCCTACTAAAACTGACATTGTCTATTTTAATACTAGAGACATACCTCCTGGTTTGTTCTTCTGGATAGGAAATACTAGAATTTATCCGGTAAAATGTCATAAGCATTTAGGTATCACTTTAAGTGCAGATTGTAAGTGGTCAAACCACATAAATACTATTATTGAAAAAAACATCCAAACAAGTGGCAGTTCTGCGAAAACCTAAATTTATGGTATCTCGAAATGTTCTTGAAACTATGTATTTAACTTTTATTCGTCCACTTTTAGAATATGCAGGAGAGGTTTGGGATAATTGTACTCTCGCCGACTCAGAACGGCTTGAAAAAATTCAACTTGAAGCCGCATGTATAGTAACCGGTTTAGCGTCTTATGCAAGTTTACTGTCTATCTATAAGGAAACGGGATGGGAACAACTTTCAGTTAGGCGTGAAAAAAGAAAACTTTCATTATTCTATGACATAGTCAGTGGCCAATCACCTGATTATCTTCAAGATTTATTACCTATTACGGTGGGTCAAACCAATAACTATAATTTACGAAACTCTAAAAACTTCACAATTCCCCCAGGAAGGCTTAGTTTATATCAAAGTTCTTATTTCCCCAAGTACCATTAGACTCTGGAACAATCTGCCAACAGACTTGAGAAATTCTCCTTGCCAACAAATGCTTAAAGACGAAATACGAAAAGTTTATGACATGCCTGACAAACCACCATTATATCTTTCTACTGGTATTAGAATTGCTAATATATTACATGCTCGTTTACGTCAAAAATGTAGTAGCCTCAAATGTGATCTATTTAGATGTAATTTAATTGCCTCTTGTAATTGTGATTGCGGAAATTACATCGAGTCTGTGGACCATTTCTTTTTAAAATGTAATATATATACTGAACACAGAATACAACTATTCCGTGGCATGAGTAATTTGGGTTTTGATATAGGCATCGACAATATATTATTTGGAACTGCCTCTTTTGTAAACGACAAAAACTCTAAACTGTTCTTGCTCGTCCAAAAATACATTGTTAACTCTAAAAGATTTGTCTAGTAAATTTATATATTGAATATACATCAGACGACAACGACCTTGTATATATACGTTTCCGTATTAGTGTTTAAAGATAAGTATTATACAAAACTGACTCTTATATATTCTAGACAATAGAACTGTTTTTGTCCTGTTATGTTATCTTCAATTTTTGCTATAGTAGTTATTCATATTATCTGTATTTGTAATATATTGTCATTTCTAATGTTTATATATGTACCGGAGAAGACTTCATAAGTTTACAACTTGTGTCTTATCCATTTGTCTTGTTTTGTATGACAATAAAATATGCTTAAAGTATGTGAGTTAGAAAATGGTCACAAGGTCAAAGATTACGCATGATCTTAACATTGAATCTTTCTGAAACCGTATAGAGGAATAGAGGAAATCATAAAAATGTTGATAATCTCTTGATGTAACTTTGTGTTGTTTTGATCGAAAAGAGTCAACCACTTTGTACAGTTCATGACTGGATTAGTAGTTAAAACATTTGTGCTTTTAAATTTAAAACCATAAAAACAGGCATAAGGCCTTTAGCATTAATCGAGCGTCATTTATTTGACCTTTGAAATGAGAAAATGAAAGGTCATGAGACCGGAAGCTTGCCTTTTGAAACAATGTACAAAAATGTACTAAGTATCTATTTAAGGAATATTTGAAATGTTGAACAGGTTATACGATATAACTTGGCTTGGGTCAGTTTATGCTTAATAAACCGCGATGATTCCTCGATTTTATTTACGATTATTTCATGTGACTATTTGAATTTGTCGTTGGCGGACGAACACGTTGGTGACGTCACAATACCAACCCAGGTTATCAAGTATAACCAAAATTTTCTCTAGGCAGATTAGCCAATCAGATTGCAGTATTCAAATCAAATTAAATTATATAATCTTGGAATAAAGAGACAAAGAACTATTTTTGCTGACCAGAAGTGACATTTTATAGAATCTGAAGTTAAAAAAAGTTTCTAACAATTTACTCACAATCAGGAGACCATGAACTATCAAATAGTACTTTTTCCGATCGATATTGATATATTTTTGTATGAAACTGGAGGTCTTAAAACGGTCATTAGGAAAAAGGAATATTCAACGGTATATTTTTTTTTCTGAGTAGAAGTAACATTTTACAAAACAGTATTTAGCTACCAGGCATTCAGGAGATCAAGGTTTTATCCTTCCAGTGATTTTGTAGACATATTTCATAGTTCAACTGCTGACACAAAGATACTCAAACAAGGATATGCTACTCCGGGGTTGAAGTCATCGTTCCACAAATTCTTATGAATTATCAATTTCTATAATAACAATGGATCTTTTCCCTAGATTCCGTATATTTTTCTTTCTTCCATCATCGATCGGTGTCTTATGAGAAATAGGAATTGTTTACCCTTCGCGAGTACCGGGGCTCACTCTCAGTGCTTTGGTGGGGTCCATGTTGCTAATCATGTTAGGAGTACCTGGGCTCACTCTCAGTGTTTTGGTGGGGTCCATGTTGTTAGAGTACCTGGGGTCCATGTTGCTAGAGTACCTGGGCTCACTCTCAGTGTTTTGGTGGGGTCCATGTTGTTAGAGTACCTGGGCTCACTCTCAGTGTTTTGGTGGGGTCCATGTTGCTAGAGTACCTGGGTTCACTCTCAGTGTTTTGGTGGGGTCCATGTTGATAGAGTACCTGGGCTCACTCTCAGTGTTTTGGTGGGGTCCATGTTGCTAGAGTACCTGGGCTCACTCTCAGTGTTTTGGTGGGGTCCATGTTGCTAGAGTACCTGGGCTCACTCTCAGTGTTTTGGTGGGGTCCATGTTGCTAGAGTACCTGGACTCACTCTCAGTGTTTTGGTGGGGTCCATGTTGCTATAGTACCTGGGTTCACTCTCAGTGTTTTGGTGGGGTCCATGTTGATAGAGTATCTGGGCTCACTCTCAGTGATTTGGTGGGGTCCATGTTGCTAGAGTACCTGGGCTCACTCTCAGTGTTTTGGTGGGGTCCATGTTGCTGGAGTACCTGGACTCACTCTCAGTGTTTTGGTGGGGTCCATGTTGCTAGAGTACCTGGGCTCACTCTCAGTGTTTTGGTGGGGTCCATGTTGCTAGAGTACCTGGGCTCACTCTCAGTGTTTTGGTGGGGTCCATGTTGCTAGAGTACCTGGGCTCACTCTCAGTGTTTTGGTGGGGTCCATGTTGCTAGAGTACCTGGACTCACTCTCAGTGTTTTGGTGGGGTCCATGTTGCTAGAGTACCTGGGTTCACTCTCAGTGTTTTGGTGGGGTCCATGTTGATAAAGTATCTGGGCTCACTCTCAGTGATTTGGTGGGGTCCATGTTGCTAGAGTACCTGGGCTCACTCTCAGTGTTTTGGTGGGGTCCATGTTGATAGAGTACCTGGGCTCACTCTGAGTGATTTGGTGGGGTCCATGTTGCTAGAGTACCTGGACTCACTCTCAGTGTTTTGGTGGGGTCCATTTTGCTAGAGTACCTGGGCTCACTCTCAGTGTTTTGGTGGGGTCCATGTTGCTAGAGTACCTGGACTCACTCTCAGTGTTTTGGTGGGGTCCATGTTGATAGAGTACCTGGACTCACTCTCAGTGTTTTGGTGGGGTCCATGTTGCTAGAGTACCTGGGCTCACTCTCAGTGTTTTGGTGGGGTCCATGTTGCTAGAGTACCTGGACTCACTCTCAGTGTTTTGGTGGGGTCCATGTTGCTAGAGTACCTGGGCTCACTCTCAGTGTTTTGGTGGGGTCCATGTTGCTAGAGTACCTGGACTCACTCTCAGTGTTTTGGTGGGGTCCATGTTGCTAGAGTACCTGGACTCACTCTCAATGTTTTGGTGGGGTCCATGTTGCTAGAGTACCTGGGCTCACTCTCAGTGTTTTGGTGGGGTCCATGTTGATAGAGTACCTGGGCTCACTCTCAGTGTTTTGGTGGGGTCCATGCTGATAGAGTACCTGGACTCACTCTCAGTGTTTTGGTGGGGTCCATGTTGCTAGAGTACCTGGGCTCACTCTCAGTGTTTTGGTGGGGTCCATGTTGCTAGAGTACCTGGGCTCACTCTCAGTGTTTTGGTGGGGTCCATGTTGCTAGAGTACCTGGGCTCACTCTCAGTGTTTTGGTGGGGTCCATGTTGCTAGAGTACCTGGACTCACTCTCAGTGTTTTGGCGGGGTCCATGTTGCTAGAGTACCTGGGTTCACTCTCAGTGTTTTGGTGGGGTCCATGTTGATAGAGTACCTGGGCTCACTCTCAGTGATTTGGTGGGGTCCATGTTGCTAGAGTACCTGGGCTCACTCTCAGTGTTTTGGTGGGGTCCATGTTGCTAGAGTACCTGGGCTCACTCTCAGTGATTTGGTGGGGTCCATGTTGCTAGAGTACCTGGGCTCACTCTCAGTGTTTTGGTGGGGTCCATGTTGCTAGAGTACCTGGGCTCACTCTCAGTGTTTTGGTGGGGTCCATGTTGCTAGAGTACCTGGACTCACTCTCAGTGTTTTGGTGGGGTCCATGTTGATAGAGTACCTGGACTCACTCTCAGTGTTTTGGTGGGGTCCATGTTGCTAGAGTACCTGGACTCACTCTCAGTGTTTTGGTGGGGTCCATGTTGCTAGAGTACCTGGACTCACTCTCAGTGTTTTGGTGGGGTCCATGTTGATAGAGTACCTGGGCTCATTCTCAGTGTTTTGGTGGGGACCATGTTGCTAGAGTACCTGGACTCACTCTCAGTGTTTTGGTGGGGTCCATGTTGTTAGAGTACCTGGGCTCACTCTCAGTGTTTTGGTGGGGTCCATGTTGCTAGAGTACCTGGGCTCACTCTCAGTGTTTTGGTGGGGTCCATGTTGCTAGAGTACCTGGGCTCACTCTCAGTGTTTTGGTGGGGTCCATGTTGCTAGAGTACCTGGGCTCACTCTCAGTGTTTTGGTGGGGTCCATGTTGCTAGAGTACCTGGACTCACTCTCAATGTTTTGGTGGGGTCCATGTTGCTAGAGTACCTGGGCTCACTCTCAGTGTTTTGGTGGGGTCCATGTTGCTAGAGTACCTGGACTCACTCTCAGTGTTTTGGTGGGGTCCATGTTGATAGAGTACCTGGGCTCATTCTCAGTGTTTTGGTGGGGTCCATGTTGCTAGAGTACCTGGACTCACTCTCAGTGTTTTGGTGGGGTCCATGTTGTTAGAGTACCTGGGCTCACTCTCAGTGTTTTGGTGGGGTCCATGTTGCTAGAGTACCTGGGCTCACTCTCAGTGTTTTGGTGGGGTCCATGTTGCTAGAGTACCTGGGCTCACTCTCAGTGTTTTGGTGGGGTCCATGTTGCTAGAGTACCTGGGCTCACTCTCAGTGTTTTGGTGGGGTCCATGTTGCTAGAGTACCTGGACTCACTCTCAATGTTTTGGTGGGGTCCATGTTGCTAGAGTACCTGGGCTCACTCTCAGTGTTTTGGTGGGGTCCATGTTGCTAGAGTACCTGGATTCACTCTCAGTGTTTTGGTGGGTTCCATGTTGCTAATCGTGTTAGGAGTACCTGGGTTCACTCTCAGTGTTTTGGTGGGGTCCATGTTGCTAGAGTACCTGGGCTCACTCTCAGTGTTTTGGTGGGGTCCATGTTGCTGGAGTACCTGGGTTCACTCTCAGTGTTTTGGTGGGGTCCATGTTGATAGAGTACCTGGGCTCACTCTCAGTGTTTTGGTGGGGTCCATGTTGCTAGAGTACCTGGGCTCACTCTCAGTGTTTTGGTGGGGTCCATGTTGATAGAGTACCTGGGCTCACTCTCAGTGTTTTGGTGGGGTCCATGTTGATAGAGTACCTGGACTCACTCTCAGTGTTTTGGTGGGGTCCATGTTGTTAGAGTACCTGGGCTCACTCTCAGTGTTTTGGTGGGGTCCATGTTGATAGAGTACCTGGGCTCACTCTCAGTGATTTGGTGGGGTCCATATTGATAGAGTACCTGGGCTCGCTCTCAGTGTTTTGGTGGGGTCCATGTTGATAGAGTACCTGGGCTCACGTTGTTAGAGTACCTGAACTCACTCTCAGTGTTTTGGTGGAGTCCATGTTGCTAGAGTACCTGGACTCACTCTCAGTGTTTTGGTGGGGTCCATGTTGCTAGAGTACCTGAGCTCACTCTCAGTGTTTTGGTGGGGTCCATGTTGCTAGAGTACCTGGGCTCACTCTCAGTGTTTTGGGGGGTCCATGTTGCTAGAGTACCTGGGATCACTCTCAGTGTTTTGGTGGGGTCCATGTTGCTAGAGTACCTGGGCTCACTCTCAGTGTTTTGGTGGGGTCCATGTTGCTAGAGTACCTGGACTCACTCTCAGTGTTTTGGTGGGGTCCATGTTGCTAGAGTACCTGGGTTCACTCTCAGTGTTTTGGTGGGGTCCATGTTGATAGAGTATCTGGGCTCACTCTCAGTGATTTGGTGGGGTCCATGTTGCTAGAGTACCTGGGCTCACTCTCAGTGTTTTGGTGGGGTCCATGTTGCTAGAGTACCTGGGCTCACTCTCAGTGTTTTGGTGGGGTCCATGTTGCTAGAGTACCTGGACTCACTCTCAGTGTTTTGGTGGGGTCCATGTTGTTAGAGTACCTGGGCTCACTCTCAGTGTTTTGGTGGGGTCCATGTTGCTAGAGTACCTGGACTCACTCTCAGTGTTTTGGTGGGGTCCATGTTGCTAGAGTACCTGGGCTAACTCTCAGTGTTTTGGTAGGGTCCATGTTGCTAGAGTACCTGGGCTCACTCTCAGTGTTTTGGTGGGGTCCATGTTGCTAGAGTACCTGGACTCACTCTCAGTGTTTTGGTGGGGTCCATGTTGATAGAGTACCTGGACTCACTCTCAGTGTTTTGGTGGGGTCCATGTTGCTAGAGTACCTGGGCTCACTCTCAGTGTTTTGGTGGGGTCCATGTTGCTAGAGTACCTGGACTCACTCTCAGTGTTTTGGTGGGGTCCATGTTGCTAGAGTACCTGGGCTCACTCTCAGTGTTTTGGTGGGGTCCATGTTGATAGAGTACCTGGGCTCACTCTCAGTGTTTTGGTGGGGTCCATGCTGATAGAGTACCTGGACTCACTCTCAGTGTTTTGGTGGGGTCCATGTTGCTAGAGTACCTGGGCTCACTCTCAGTGTTTTGGTGGGGTCCATGTTGCTAGAGTACCTGGGCTCACTCTCAGTGTTTTGGTGGGGTCCATGTTGCTAGAGTACCTGGGCTCACTCTCAGTGTTTTGGTGGGGTCCATGTTGCTAGAGTACCTGGACTCACTCTCAGTGTTTTGGTGGGGTCCATGTTGCTAGAGTACCTGGGTTCACTCTCAGTGTTTTGGTGGGGTCCATGTTGATAGAGTACCTGGGCTCACTCTCAGTGATTTGGTGGGGTCCATGTTGCTAGAGTACCTGGGCTCACTCTCAGTGTTTTGGTGGGGTCCATGTTGATAGAGTACCTGGGCTCACTCTCAGTGATTTGGTGGGGTCCATGTTGCTAGAGTACCTGGACTCACTCTCAGTGTTTTGGTGGGGTCCATGTTGCTAGAGTACCTGGGCTCACTCTCAGTGATTTGGTGGGGTCCATGTTGCTAGAGTACCTGGACTCACTCTCAGTGTTTTGGTGGGGTCCATGTTGCTAGAGTACCTGGGCTCACTCTCAGTGTTTTGGTGGGGTCCATGTTGCTAGAGTACCTGGACTCACTCTCAGTGTTTTGGTGGGGTCCATGTTGCTAGAGTACCTGGGCTCACTCTCAGTGTTTTGGTGGGGTCCATGTTGCTAGAGTACCTGGACTCACTCTCAGTGTTTTGGTGGGGTCCATGTTGTTAGAGTACCTGGGCTCACTCTCAGTGTTT
This sequence comes from Bathymodiolus brooksi, assembly GCA_963680875.1. Lineage (NCBI taxonomy): Eukaryota > Metazoa > Mollusca > Bivalvia > Mytilida > Modiolidae > Bathymodiolus > Bathymodiolus brooksi. The sequence goes on along the minus strand of OY804578.1, from coordinate 81,346,446 downwards.
TGGTGGGGTCCATGTTGCTAGAGTACCTGGACTCACTCTCAGTGTTTTGGTGGGGTCCATGTTGCTAGAGTACCTGGGCTCACTCTCAGTGTTTTGGTGGGGTCCATGTTGATAGAGTACCTGGGCTCACTCTCAGTGTTTTGGTGGGGTCCATGTTGCTAGAGTACCTGGGCTCACTCTCAATGTTTATGTGGGGTCCATGTTGCTAGAGTACCTGGATTCACTCTCAGTGTTTTGGTGGGTTCCATGTTGCTAATCGTGTTAGGAGTACCTGGGTTCACTCTCAGTGTTTTGGTGGGGTCCATGTTGATAGAGTACCTGGGCTCACTCTCAGTGTTTTGGTGGGGTCCATGTTGCTAGAGTACCTGGGCTCACTCTCAGTGTTTTGGTGGGGTCCATGTTGATAGAGTACCTGGGCTCACTCTCAGTGTTTTGGTGGGGTCCATGTTGATAGAGTACCTGGGCTCACTCTCAGTGTTTTGGTGGGGTCCATGTTGTTAGAGTACCTGGGCTCACTCTCAGTGTTTTGGTGGGGTCCATGTTGATAGAGTGCCTGGGCTCACTCTCAGTGTTTTGGTGGGGTCCATATTGATAGAGTACCTGGGCTCGCTCTCAGTGTTTTGGTGGGGTCCATGTTGATAGAGTACCTGGGCTCACGTTGTTAGAGTACCTGAGCTCACTCTCAGTGTTTTGGTGGGGTCCATGTTGCTAGAGTACCTGGACTCACTCTCAGTGTTTTGGTGGGGTCCATGTTGCTAGAGTACCTGAGCTCACTCTCAGTGTGTTGGTGGGGTCCATGTTGCTAGAGTACCTGGGCTCACTCTCAGTGTTTTGGGGGGTCCATGTTGCTAGAGTACCTGGGCTCACTCTCAGTGTTTTGGTGGGGTCCATGTTGCTAGAGTACCTGGACTCACTCTCAGTGTTTTGGTGGGGTCCATGTTGATAGATTACCTGGGTTCACTCTCAGTGTTTTGGTGGGGTCCATGTTGCTAGAGTACCTGGGCTCACTCTCAGTGTTTTGGTGGGGTCCATGTTGCTAGAGTACCTGAGCTCACTCTCAGTGTTTTGGTGGGGTCTATGTTGCTAGAGTACCTGGAATCACTCTCAGTGTTTTGGTGGGGTCCATGTTGCTGGAGTACCTGGGCTCACTCTCAGTGTTTTGGTGGGGTCCATGTTGCTAGAGTACCTGAGCTCACTCTCAGTGTTTTGGTGGGGTCCATGTTGCTGGAGTACCTGGGCTCACTCTCAGTGTTTTGGTGGGGTCCATGTTGCTAGAGTACCTGAGCTCACTCTCAGTGTTTTGGTGGGGTCCATGTTGCTGGAGTACCTGGGCTCACTCTCAGTGTTTTGGTGGGGTCCATGTTGCTAGAGTACCTGAGCTCACTCTCAGTGTTTTGGTGGGGTCCATGTTGCTGGAGTACCTGGGCTCACTCTCAGTGTTTTGGTGGGGTCCATGTTGTTAGAGTACCTGGGGTCCATGTTGCTAGAGTGCCTGGGCTCACTCTCAGTGTTTTGGTGGGGTCCATGTTGCTAGAGTACCTGGACTCACTCTCAGTGTTTTGGTGGGGTCCATGTTGATAGAGTACCTGGGCTCATTCTCAGTGTTTTGGTGGGGACCATGTTGCTAGAGTACCTGGACTCACTCTCAGTGTTTTGGTGGGGTCCATGTTGTTAGAGTACCTGGGCTCACTCTCAGTGTTTTGGTGGGGTCCATGTTGCTAGAGTACCTGGGCTCACTCTCAGTGTTTTGGTGGGGTCCATGTTGCTAGAGTACCTGGGCTCACTCTCAGTGTTTTGGTGGGGTCCATGTTGCTAGAGTACCTGGGCTCACTCTCAGTGTTTTGGTGGGGTCCATGTTGCTAGAGTACCTGGACTCACTCTCAATGTTTTGGTGGGGTCCATGTTGCTAGAGTACCTGGGCTCACTCTCAGTGTTTTGGTGGGGTCCATGTTGCTAGAGTACCTGGACTCACTCTCAGTGTTTTGGTGGGGTCCATGTTGATAGAGTACCTGGGCTCATTCTCAGTGTTTTGGTGGGGTCCATGTTGCTAGAGTACCTGGACTCACTCTCAGTGTTTTGGTGGGGTCCATGTTGTTAGAGTACCTGGGCTCACTCTCAGTGTTTTGGTGGGGTGCATGTTGCTAGAGTACCTGGGCTCACTCTCAGTGTTTTGGTGGGGTCCATGTTGCTAGAGTACCTGGGCTCACTCTCAGTGTTTTGGTGGGGTCCATGTTGCTAGAGTACCTGGGCTCACTCTCAGTGTTTTGGTGGGGTCCATGTTGCTAGAGTACCTGGACTCACTCTCAATGTTTTGGTGGGGTCCATGTTGCTAGAGTACCTGGGCTCACTCTCAGTGTTTTGGTGGGGTCCATGTTGCTAGAGTACCTGGATTCACTCTCAGTGTTTTGGTGGGTTCCATGTTGCTAATCGTGTTAGGAGTACCTGGGTTCACTCTCAGTGTTTTGGTGGGGTCCATGTTGCTAGAGTACCTGGGCTCACTCTCAGTGTTTTGGTGGGGTCCATGTTGCTGGAGTACCTGGGTTCACTCTCAGTGTTTTGGTGGGGTCCATGTTGATAGAGTACCTGGGCTCACTCTCAGTGTTTTGGTGGGGTCCATGTTGCTAGAGTACCTGGGCTCACTCTCAGTGTTTTGGTGGGGTCCATGTTGATAGAGTACCTGGGCTCACTCTCAGTGTTTTGGTGGGGTCCATGTTGATAGAGTACCTGGACTCACTCTCAGTGTTTTGGTGGGGTCCATGTTGTTAGAGTACCTGGGCTCACTCTCAGTGTTTTGGTGGGGTCCATGTTGATAGAGTACCTGGGCTCACTCTCAGTGATTTGGTGGGGTCCATATTGATAGAGTACCTGGGCTCGCTCTCAGTGTTTTGGTGGGGTCCATGTTGATAGAGTACCTGGGCTCACGTTGTTAGAGTACCTGAACTCACTCTCAGTGTTTTGGTGGAGTCCATGTTGCTAGAGTACCTGGACTCACTCTCAGTGTTTTGGTGGGGTCCATGTTGCTAGAGTACCTGAGCTCACTCTCAGTGTTTTGGTGGGGTCCATGTTGCTAGAGTACCTGGGCTCACTCTCAGTGTTTTGGGGGGTCCATGTTGCTAGAGTACCTGGGATCACTCTCAGTGTTTTGGTGGGGTCCATGTTGCTAGAGTACCTGGGCTCACTCTCAGTGTTTTGGTGGGGTCCATGTTGCTAGAGTACCTGGACTCACTCTCAGTGTTTTGGTGGGGTCCATGTTGCTAGAGTACCTGGGTTCACTCTCAGTGTTTTGGTGGGGTCCATGTTGATAGAGTATCTGGGCTCACTCTCAGTGATTTGGTGGGGTCCATGTTGCTAGAGTACCTGGGCTCACTCTCAGTGTTTTGGTGGGGTCCATGTTGCTAGAGTACCTGGGCTCACTCTCAGTGTTTTGGTGGGGTCCATGTTGCTAGAGTACCTGGACTCACTCTCAGTGTTTTGGTGGGGTCCATGTTGTTAGAGTACCTGGGCTCACTCTCAGTGTTTTGGTGGGGTCCATGTTGCTAGAGTACCTGGACTCACTCTCAGTGTTTTGGTGGGGTCCATGTTGCTAGAGTACCTGGGCTAACTCTCAGTGTTTTGGTAGGGTCCATGTTGCTAGAGTACCTGGGCTCACTCTCAGTGTTTTGGTGGGGTCCATGTTGCTAGAGTACCTGGACTCACTCTCAGTGTTTTGGTGGGGTCCATGTTGATAGAGTACCTGGACTCACTCTCAGTGTTTTGGTGGGGTCCATGTTGCTAGAGTACCTGGGCTCACTCTCAGTGTTTTGGTGGGGTCCATGTTGCTAGAGTACCTGGACTCACTCTCAGTGTTTTGGTGGGGTCCATGTTGCTAGAGTACCTGGGCTCACTCTCAGTGTTTTGGTGGGGTCCATGTTGATAGAGTACCTGGGCTCACTCTCAGTGTTTTGGTGGGGTCCATGCTGATAGAGTACCTGGACTCACTCTCAGTGTTTTGGTGGGGTCCATGTTGCTAGAGTACCTGGGCTCACTCTCAGTGTTTTGGTGGGGTCCATGTTGCTAGAGTACCTGGGCTCACTCTCAGTGTTTTGGTGGGGTCCATGTTGCTAGAGTACCTGGGCTCACTCTCAGTGTTTTGGTGGGGTCCATGTTGCTAGAGTACCTGGACTCACTCTCAGTGTTTTGGTGGGGTCCATGTTGCTAGAGTACCTGGGTTCACTCTCAGTGTTTTGGTGGGGTCCATGTTGATAGAGTACCTGGGCTCACTCTCAGTGATTTGGTGGGGTCCATGTTGCTAGAGTACCTGGGCTCACTCTCAGTGTTTTGGTGGGGTCCATGTTGATAGAGTACCTGGGCTCACTCTCAGTGATTTGGTGGGGTCCATGTTGCTAGAGTACCTGGACTCACTCTCAGTGTTTTGGTGGGGTCCATGTTGCTAGAGTACCTGGGCTCACTCTCAGTGATTTGGTGGGGTCCATGTTGCTAGAGTACCTGGACTCACTCTCAGTGTTTTGGTGGGGTCCATGTTGCTAGAGTACCTGGGCTCACTCTCAGTGTTTTGGTGGGGTCCATGTTGCTAGAGTACCTGGACTCACTCTCAGTGTTTTGGTGGGGTCCATGTTGCTAGAGTACCTGGGCTCACTCTCAGTGTTTTGGTGGGGTCCATGTTGCTAGAGTACCTGGACTCACTCTCAGTGTTTTGGTGGGGTCCATGTTGTTAGAGTACCTGGGCTCACTCTCAGTGTTTTGGTGGGGTCCATGTTGCTAGAGTACCTGGACTCACTCTCAGTGTTTTGGTGGGGTCCATGTTGCTAGAGTACCTGGGCTCACTCTCAGTGTTTTGGTGGGGTCCATGTTGATAGAGTACCTGGGCTCACTCTCAGTGTTTTGGTGGGGTCCATGTTGCTAGAGTACCTGGGCTCACTCTCAATGTTTATGTGGGGTCCATGTTGCTAGAGTACCTGGATTCACTCTCAGTGTTTTGGTGGGTTCCATGTTGCTAATCGTGTTAGGAGTACCTGGGTTCACTCTCAGTGTTTTGGTGGGGTCCATGTTGATAGAGTACCTGGGCTCACTCTCAGTGTTTTGGTGGGGTCCATGTTGCTAGAGTACCTGGGCTCACTCTCAGTGTTTTGGTGGGGTCCATGTTGATAGAGTACCTGGGCTCACTCTCAGTGTTTTGGTGGGGTCCATGTTGATAGAGTACCTGGGCTCACTCTCAGTGTTTTGGTGGGGTCCATGTTGTTAGAGTACCTGGGCTCACTCTCAGTGTTTTGGTGGGGTCCATGTTGATAGAGTGCCTGGGCTCACTCTCAGTGTTTTGGTGGGGTCCATATTGATAGAGTACCTGGGCTCGCTCTCAGTGTTTTGGTGGGGTCCATGTTGATAGAGTACCTGGGCTCACGTTGTTAGAGTACCTGAGCTCACTCTCAGTGTTTTGGTGGGGTCCATGTTGCTAGAGTACCTGGACTCACTCTCAGTGTTTTGGTGGGGTCCATGTTGCTAGAGTACCTGAGCTCACTCTCAGTGTGTTGGTGGGGTCCATGTTGCTAGAGTACCTGGGCTCACTCTCAGTGTTTTGGGGGGTCCATGTTGCTAGAGTACCTGGGCTCACTCTCAGTGTTTTGGTGGGGTCCATGTTGCTAGAGTACCTGGACTCACTCTCAGTGTTTTGGTGGGGTCCATGTTGATAGATTACCTGGGTTCACTCTCAGTGTTTTGGTGGGGTCCATGTTGCTAGAGTACCTGGGCTCACTCTCAGTGTTTTGGTGGGGTCCATGTTGCTAGAGTACCTGAGCTCACTCTCAGTGTTTTGGTGGGGTCTATGTTGCTAGAGTACCTGGAATCACTCTCAGTGTTTTGGTGGGGTCCATGTTGCTGGAGTACCTGGGCTCACTCTCAGTGTTTTGGTGGGGTCCATGTTGCTAGAGTACCTGAGCTCACTCTCAGTGTTTTGGTGGGGTCCATGTTGCTGGAGTACCTGGGCTCACTCTCAGTGTTTTGGTGGGGTCCATGTTGCTAGAGTACCTGAGCTCACTCTCAGTGTTTTGGTGGGGTCCATGTTGCTGGAGTACCTGGGCTCACTCTCAGTGTTTTGGTGGGGTCCATGTTGCTAGAGTACCTGAGCTCACTCTCAGTGTTTTGGTGGGGTCCATGTTGCTGGAGTACCTGGGCTCACTCTCAGTGTTTTGGTGGGGTCCATGTTGTTAGAGTACCTGGGGTCCATGTTGCTAGAGTGCCTGGGCTCACTCTCAGTGTTTTGGTTGGGTCCATGTTGCTAGAGTACCTGGGCTCACACTCAGTGTTTTGGTGGGGTCCATGTTGCTAGAGTACCTGGACTCACTTTCAGTGTTTTGGTGGGGTCCATGCTGCTAGAGTACCTGGACTCACTTTCAGTGTTTTGGTGGGGTCCATGTTGCTAGAGTACCTGGGCTCACACTCAGTGTTTTGGTGGGGTCCATGTTGCTAGAGTCCCTGGACTCACTTTCAGTGTTTTGGTGGGGTCCATGTTGCTAGAATACCTGGGCTCACTCTCAGTGTTTTGGTGGGGTCCATGTTGCTAGAGTACCTCGGCTCACTCTCAGTGTTTTGGTGGGGTCCATGTTGCTAGAGTACCTGGGCTCACTCTCAGTGTTTTGATGGAGTCCATGTTGCTAGAGTACCTGGACTCACTCTCAGTGTTTTGGTGGGGTCCATGTTGTTAGAGTACCTGGGGTCCATGTTGCTAGAGTACCTGGGCTCACTCTCAGTGTTTTGGTGGGGTCCATGTTGCTAGAGTACATGGGTTCACTCTCAGTGTTTTGGTGGGGTCCATGTTGCTAGAGTACCTGGACTCACTCTCAGTGTTTTGGTGGGGTCCATGTTGCTAGAGTACCTGGGCTCACTCTCAGTGTTTTGATGGAGTCCATGTTGCTAGAGTACCTGGGCTCACTCTCAGTGTTTTGGTGGGGTCCATGTTGCTAGAGTACCTGGGCTCACTCTCAGTGTTTTGGTGGGGTCCATGTTGCTGGAGTACCTGGGCTCACTCTCAGTGTTTTGGTGGGGTCCATGTTGTTAGAGTACCTGGGGTCCATGTTGCTAGAGTGCCTGGGCTCACTCTCAGTGTTTTGGTGGGGTCCATGTTGCTGGAGTACCTGGGCTCACTCTCAGTGTTTTGGTGGGGTCCATGTTGTTAGAGTACCTGGGGTCCATGTTGCTAGAGTGCCTGGGCTCACTCTCAGTGTTTTGGTGGGGTCCATGTTGCTAGAGTACCTGGGCTCACTCTCAGTGTGTTGGTGGGGTCCATGTTGCTGGAGTACCTGGGCACACTCTCAGTGTTTTGGTGGGGTCCATGTTGCTAGAGTACCTGGGCTCACACTCAGTGTTTTGGTGGGGTCCATGTTGCTAGAGTACCTGGACTCACTTTCAGTGTTTTGGTGGGGTCCATGCTGCTAGAGTACCTGGACTCACTTTCAGTGTTTTGGTGGGGTCCATGTTGCTAGAGTACTTGGGCTCACACTCAGTGTTTTGGTGGGGTCCATGTTGCTAGAGTACCTGGACTCACTTTCAGTGTTTTGGTGGGATCCATGTTGCTAGAATACCTGGACTCACTTTCAGTGTTTTGATGGGGTCCATGCTGCTAGAGTACCTGGACTCACTTTCAGTGTTTTGGTGGGTTCCATGTTGCTAGAGTACCTGGGCTCACACTCAGTGTTTTGGTGGGGTCCATGCTGCTAGAGTACCTGGACTCACTTTCAGTGTTTTGGTGGGGTCCATGTTGCTAGAGTACCTGGACTCACTTTCAGTGTTTTGGTGGGGTCCATGCTGCTAGAGTACCTGGACTCACTTTCAGTGTTTTGGTGGGGTCCATGCTGCTAGAGTACCTGGACTCACTTTCAGTGTTTTGGTGGGGTCCATGCTGCTAGAGTACCTGGACTCACTTTCAGTGTTTTGGTGGGGTCCATGTTGCTAGAGTACCTGGACTCACTTTCAGTGTTTTGGTGGGGTCCATGTTGCTAGAGTACCTGGACTCACTTTCAGTGTTTTGGTGGGGTCCATGCTGCTAGAGTACCTGGACTCACTCTCAGTGTTTTGGTGGGGTCCATGTTGCTAGAGTACCTGAACTCACTTTCAGTGTTTTGGTGGGGTCCATGTTGCTAGAGTACCTGGACTCACTCTCAGTGTTTTGGTGGGGTCCATGTTGCTAGAGTACCTGGACTCACTTTCAGTGTTTTGGTGGGGTCCATGTTGCTAGAGTACCTGGACTCACTCTCAGTGTTTTGGTGGGGTCCATGTTGCTAGAGTACCTGGACTCACTCTCAGTGTTTTGGTGGGGTCCATGTTGCTAGAGTACCTGGACTCACTTTCAGTGTTTTGGTGGGGTCCATGTTGCTAGAGTACCTGGACTCACTCTCAGTGTTTTGGTGGGGTCCATGTTGCTAGAGTACCTGGACTCACTCTCAGTGTTTTGGTGGGGTCCACGCTGCTAGAGTACCTGGACTCACTTTCAGTGTTTTGGTGGGGTCCATGCTGCTAGAGTACCTGGACTCACTCTCAGTGTTTTGGTGGGGTCCATGTTGCTAGAGTACCTGGACTCACTTTCAGTGTTTTGGTGGGGTCCATGTTGCTAGAGTACCTGGACTCACTCTCAGTGTTTTGGTGGGGTCCGTGTTGCTAGAGTACCTGGACTCACTTTCAGTGTTTTGGTGGGGTCCATGTTGCTAGAGTACCTGGACTCACTCTCAGTGTTTTGGTGGGGTCCGTGTTGCTAGAGTACCTGGACTCACTCTCAGTGTTTTGGTGGGGTCCATGTTGCTAGAGTACCTGGACTCACTCTCAGTGTTTTGGTGGGGTCCATGTTGCTAGAGGACCTGGACTCACTTTCAGTGTTTTGGTGGGGTCCATGTTGCTAGAGTACCTGGACTCACTCTCAGTGTTTTGGTGGGGTCCATGTTGCTAGAGTACCTGGACTCACTCTCAGTGTTTTGGTGGGGTCCACGCTGCTAGAGTACCTGGACTCACTTTCAGTGTTTTGGTGGGGTCCATGCTGCTAGAGTACCTGGACTCACTTTCAGTGTTTTGGTGGGGTCCATGCTGCTAGAGTACCTGGACTCACTCTCAGTGTTTTGGTGGGGTCCATGCTGCTAGAGTACCTGGACTCACTTTCAGTGTTTTGGTGGGGTCCATGTTGCTAGAGTACCTGGACTCACTCTCAGTGTTTTGGTGGGGTCCATGCTGCTAGAGTACCTGGACTGACTCTCAGTGTTTTGGTGGGATCCATGTTGCTAGAGTACCTGGACTCACTCTCAGTGTTTTGGTGGGATCCATGTTGCTAGAGTACCTGGACTCACTCTCAGTGTTTTGGTGGGGTCCATGTTGCTAGAGTACCTGGACTCACTTTCAGTGTTTTGGTGGGGTCCATGCTGCTAGAGTACCTGGACTCACTTTCAGTGTTTTGGTGGGGTCCATGCTGCTAGAGTACCTGGACTCACTCTCAGTGTTTTGGTGGGGTCCATGCTGCTAGAGTACCTGGACTCACTTTCAGTGTTTTGGTGGGGTCCATGTTGCTAGAGTACCTGGACTCACTCTCAGTGTTTTGGTGGGGTCCATGCTGCTAGAGTACCTGGACTGACTCTCAGTGTTTTGGTGGGATCCATGTTGCTAGAGTACCTGGACTCACTCTCAGTGTTTTGGTGGGATCCATGTTGCTAGAGTACCTGGACTCACTCTCAGTGTTTTGGTGGGGTCCATGTTGCTAGAGTACCTGGACTCACTCTCAGTGTTTTGGTGGGGTCCACGCCGCTAATCGTGTTAGTTTTCTGTGTGGTGTGTCTTGTTTGTTTTGTCTTCGTTCTTCCCCTTGTTGACAATATTACATGTATCTCTGGATTGTCTTCGTTCTTCCCCTTGTTGACAATATTACATGTATCTCTGGATTGTCTTCGTTCTTCCCCTTGTTGACAATATTACATGTATCTCTGGATTGTCCATTCTTGATTGTCCCTTCTATTTTCTGTAATGTTTATTTTTACACAAATCATTTTGTCATAACCCATGTAGGACTTCTGACCGCCTATGTTAAACATGGCCTGGTTTACCCTTGCCCATATGGAAGACAGCCACCACAATAAGAAGTTTGATTAACATTCGCCAAATAAATGTATCCAGTGTGATAGTTGTCTCGTTAAAGGTTTGAATCAAATTATTGGACAATGTATAATAAAAACGTAGATATATATGATCAATTTATATATTTATTTAAATATATATCAAATATATCAAATTTTACCTGTATATTTGCAAAGTACATCATATACACGATACAACGATACACACAAACAAAATAAAACTTTTGTTAAAAATGATGATTTTGAATAAGTATACTACATACAAATGAATGATTCAAAATGCATTTGTTTTTAAATAATATTATATATACAATTTTACTTGTAGAAATATATTTTATGTATATACAAAAATAAGAATGTTCTTTATTTTATTACATCTGCACCCAATGCGAAAAACTATAAATAAATAATCATTATTATGAAGAAATATATTTTTTTGTATATAATTGTAACAAATAAAATAATTTGTCTTACTCATAATCAATAACTAAACTGTTTTATATTTTATGTAATAATGTGCACCAGTCTATTAGTACGTGGCATTGTTTCGGTTACAAAGCTTCCACTTGATTTTACGTCATTTTGTTTTCTCATTTGCAAGCTGGTTCATCTCCATGGTTACCATTTAAAGAGTTGTTTATTTTCATTATATATAATTCTTAAGCAATGCAGTTACATCAGTCTAACAAATTCATATAAAAACTAAATTGTCCCCCTTTTTTCTGTTGCTATGGAAACACTGCGCCGAACAATATGATAACGCCTCTTAGTGGCCAGGACGTACTAGAAGGTCTAATTTTTTTTAAGTGAATTAGTCTTTGAAAATATTTGTCTTTATTGTCACCAAGTAATATATATGTATTTTGTATATACAGATGTAGTAGTCACCGATTACCAGTTGAAACAGGAAGGTGGGTACAATATACCGGTATCTAGAAATTATAGGTTGTGCCGCCATTGAGATTCAAATGACATAGGCGACAAATTCATTATGTAAATGACATGTAGCTTTTTCAATAATGAAAGAAACACATACTTTCCTTATTATTTTCAGACGAATGTAAATATTCTTAAGCTTAATCAATTGTTTTCATCTCATAACATTATTGTATTACAAAAATAGTGTAAATTTATCAAAGTAATTACTGTGAAGGTCTGGTTAGGAAAGATATTTTGTTTCCGCACATGTACTTTCTAATTTGTGTATATGTTGTATTTATCTTCTCTGTAACTATGTATTGTTTATGAGAATAACTATCATTCAGTAACACAAATTCTTTAAAAGAATGTTGTGACCATGACTGTACCATTATATTAATTTTAATATAGAGTAACCATTTTGTCATAAATCTAATAAAGTAAACTATGAAATACATAAAACACAAATCCGTCAACATTTCTCCAGATGAAGAAACAATAATGTTAGCTACCTACCAACAAATAGATATCAATATAGGAACGAAGTACCAATACAGGAACGAAGCACCAATATAGGAACGAAACACCAATATAGGAACGAAGCACCAATATAGGAACGAAGTACCAATAGAGGAACGAAGCACCAATATAGGAACGAATCACCAATAGAGGAACGAAGTACCAATATAGGAACGAAGCACCAATAGAGGAACGATGTACCAATATAGGAACGAAGCACCAATAGAGGAACGAAGCACCAATATAGGAACGAAGTACCAATAGAGGAACGAAGTACCAATAGAGGAACGAAACACCAATAGAGGAACGATGTACCAAATATAAGAACGAAACACCAATAGAGGAACGAAGCCCCAATTACATTTCGGTACCCATCATCCATTTCATATTTTTTATTAGAACGAAAGTCAGACACCATATTAAGGACTATCCAAGTTACCTGGCACTTTGGGTCATATGGTCTTCTAGAAATCGAGCTATTCATGAGGGATGATATAAAAGTCTCAGTTCATTTTCAAAATAAATTTCAAAATTGAGTTAGATTATCATTTAGTTTATTATGATAATTGTGAACGAAATAATGAGATTACCAATCTATATAACGTAATAATATTTCTTTATGTATACTTATATATATATATATATATATATATATATAAACATCTGAAAAAGTAGCCAACGTATAAATCTACGAGATGTCGGATCGGAAACAAGTGTTAACGATACTGTGCAAACAAACAAAAATGATAAATAAACGTCTAAAATGTTAGCACAACGATATCAAAAAAATATGTTAAAATGTAACAAAAAAAAACTATAAGTCTACAAAAAGACTATAATTATAATGAAATCGACGGATATTTCGCTTGACCGACAAGCTTCATCAGCGTCTGTAATCCCGATTTCATTATAATTATAGTCTTTTTGTAGACTTATAGTTATTTTTGTTACATTTTAACATATTTTTTTGATATCGTTGTGCTAACATTTTAGACGTTTATATATATATATATATATACTACATGACTGTAAAAGCATGGTTTTCATAACCTTTGTCGAATGATGGTAGCGTGTTTGTTTTCTTAAAGCAGCATAAACTCATAATTTTAGTTATAATTTTATCTAACGGCTTCATTGAGTGGCAACACAGGGGAAGGAAGTTCCAGTTTTTCATTATCTTTGGTAGACATTCAGGGCATTTGTTCTGTAAAATGTTTATTGCAACAATTATTATCACTGTAAACAAGAGAACCGAACCAATAACAGAAAACACAATAGTTCCTGCTAATGATAAGGCAAACACGAAACCAGGAAAAGCAATAAACATGAATATCAGATAAACAATTGCAAACCAGCGATATTTAGCAGTAATGTTTCCCAGGCCTTTTGCAAGCGCTATGGGAGCTTTTCTGGTTACAGGTATTGGATAAAACAACAATGTTCCAGAAATGTTAAAAAACAAATGACAAAGTCCAACTTGGAGAGCATTCGGAATTGCATGTGCAGGGTTTGCCAATGCAGCCATTATACCAGTAAGACAGGTTCCTATGTTAGCACCGAGTGTTAGAGGAAACATCCTATCAAGGGAAACAACTCCCACTCCAACCAGAGGAGTCAATGTTGAGGTGAAGACAGAACTACTTTGTATAATCATCGTCATTCCTGAAATATAATGTGATATCAAGTATTATCATAACAATTATCAAAGTCGGCAGTACATGTATACGAGTATGTATATAACATTAATCTTTACTCTTACTGTAACATGTATACGAGTATGTATATAACATTAATCTTTACTCTTACTGTAACATGTATACGTGTATGGATATAACATTATTCTTTACTCTTACTGTAACATGTATACGTGTATGTATATAACATTATTCTTTACTCTTACTGTAACATGTATACGTGTATGTATATAACATTATTCTTTACTCTTACTGTAACATGTAGACGTGTATGTATATAACATTATTCTTTACTCTTACTGTAACATGTAGACGTGTATGTATATAACATTATTCTTTACTCTTACTGTAACATGTAGACGTGTATGTATATAACATTATTCTTTACTCTTACTGTAACATGTAGACGTGTATGTATATAACATTATTCTTTACTCTTACTGTAACATGTATACGTGTATGTATATAACTTTATTCTTTACTCTTACTGTAACATGTAGACGTGTATGTATATAACATTATTCTTTACTCTTACTGTAACATGTATACGTGTATGTATATTACATTATTCTTTACTCTTACTGTAACATGCATACGTGTACGTATATAACATTATTCTTTACTCTTACTGTAACATGCATACGTGTATGTATATAACATTATTCTTTACTCTTACTGTAACATGTATACGTGTATGTATATAAAATTATTCTTTACTCTTACTGTAACATGTAGACGTGTATGTATATAACATTATTCTTTACTCTTACTGTAACATGTATACGTGTATGTACATAACATTATTCTTTACTCTTACTGTAACATGTAGACGTGTATGTATATAACATTATTCTTTACTCTTACTGTAACATGTAGACGTGTATGTATATAACATTATTCTTTACTCTTACTGTAACATGTAGACGTGTATGTATATAACATTATTCTTTACTCTTACTGTAACATGTAGACGTGTATGTATATAACATTATTCTTTACTCTTACTGTAACATGTAGACGTGTATGTATATAACATTATTCTTTACTCTTACTGTAACATGTAGACGTGTATGTATATAACATTATTCTTTACTCTTACTGTAACATGTAGACGTGTATGTATATAACATTATTCTTAATTCTCTTACTGTAACATGCATACGTGTATGTATATAACATTATTCTTTACTCTTACTGTAACATGTAGACGTGTATGTATATAACATTATTCTTTACTCTTACTGTAACATGTAGACGTGTATGTATATAACATTATTCTTAATTCTCTTACTGTAACATGTATACGTGTATGTATATTACATTATTCTTTACTCTTACTGTAACATGTAGACGTGTATGTATATAACATTATTCTTTACTCTTACTGTAACATGCATACGTGTATGTATATAACATTATTCTTTACTCTTACTGTAACATGTAGACGTGTATGTATATAACATTATTCTTTACTCTTACTGTAACATGTAGACGTGTATGTATATAACATTATTCTTTACTCTTACTGTAACATGTAGACGTGTATGTATATAACATTATTCTTTACTCTTACTGTAACATGCATACGTGTATGTATATAACATTATTCTTTACTCTTACTGTAACATGTATACGTGTATGTATATAACATTATTCTTTAATCTTACTGTAACATGTAGACGTGTATGTATATAACATTATTCTTTACTCTTACTGTAACATGCATACGTGTATGTATATAACATTATTCTTTACTCTTACTGTAACATGTATACGTGTATGTATATAACATTATTCTTTACTCTTACTGTAACATGTAGACGTGTATGTATATAACATTATTCTTTACTCTTACTGTAACATGTATACGTGTATGTATATAACATTATTCTTTACTCTTACTGTAACATGCATACGTGTATGTATATAACATTATTCTTTACTCTTACTGTAACATGTATACGTGTATGTATATAACATTATTCTTTACTCTTACTGTAACATGTATACGTGTATGTATATAACATTATTCTTTACTCTTACTGTAACATGTAGACGTGTATGTATATAACATTATTCTTTACTCTTACTGTAACATGTAGACGTGTATGTATATAACATTATTCTTTACTCTTACTGTAACATGTAGACGTGTATGTATATAACATTATTCTTTACTCTTACTGTAACATGTAGACGTGTATGTATATAACATTATTCTTAATTCTCTTACTGTAACATGCATACGTGTATGTATATAACATTATTCTTTACTCTTACTGTAACATGTAGACGTGTATGTATATAACATTACTCTTTACTCTTACTGTAACATGTAGACGTGTATGTATATAACATTATTCTTAATTCTCTTACTGTAACATGCATACGTGTACGTATATAACATTATTCTTTACTCTTACTGTAACATGTATACGTGTATGTATATAACATTATTCTTTACTCTTACTGTAACATGTATACGTGTATGTATATAACATTATTCTTTACTCTTACTGTAACATGTAGACGTGTATGTATATAACATTATTCTTTACTCTTACTGTAACATGTAGACGTGTATGTATATAACATTATTCTTTACTCTTACTGTAACATGTATACGTGTATGTATATAACATTATTCTTTACTCTTACTGTAACATGTATACGTGTATGTATATAACATTATTCTTTACTCTTACTGTAACATGTATACGTGTATGTATATAACATTATTCTTTACTCTTACTGTAACATGTAGACGTGTATGTTTATAACATTATTCTTTACTCTTACTGTAACATGTAGACGTGTATGTATATAACATTATTCTTTACTCTTACTGTAACATGTAGACGTGTATGTATATAACATTATTCTTTACTCTTACTGTAACATGCATACGTGTACGTATATAACTTTATTCTTTACTCTTACTGTAACATGTATACGTGTATGTATATAACATTATTCTTTACTCTTACTGTAACATGTATACGTGTATGTATATAACATTATTCTTTACTCTTACTGTAACATGTAGACGTGTATGTATATAACATTATTCTTTACTCTTACTGTAACATGTAGACGTGTATGTATATAACATTATTCTTTACTCTTACTGTAACATGTATACGTGTATGTATATACCATTATTCTTTACTCTTACTGTAACATGCATACGTGTATGTATATAACATTATTCTTTACTCTTACTGTAACATGTATACGTGTATGTATATTACATTATTCTTTACTCTTACTGTAACATGTATACGTGTATGTATATAACATTATTCTTTACTCTTACTGTAACATGTATACGTGTATGTATATAACATTATTCTTTACTCTTACTGTAACATGTATACGTGTATGTATATACCATTATTCTTTACTCTTACTGTAACATGCATACGTGTATGTATATAACATTATTCTTTACTCTTACTGTAACATGTATACGTGTATGTATATTACATTATTCTTTACTCTTACTGTAACATGTATACGTGTATGTATATAACATTATTCTTTACTCTTACTGTAACATGTATACGTGTATGTATATAACATTATTCTTTACTCTTACTGTAACATGTATACGTGTATGTATATAACATTATTCTTTACTCTTACTGTAACATGTATACGTGTATGTATATAAAATTATTCTTTACTCTTACTGTAACATGTAGACGTGTATGTATATAACATTATTCTTTACTCTTACTGTAACATGTATACGTGTATGTATATAACATTATTCTTTACTCTTACTGTAACATGTATACGTGTATGTATATAACATTATTCTTTACTCTTACTGTAATATGTATACGTGTATGTATATAACATTATTCTTTACTCTTACTGTAATATGTATACGTGTATGTATATAACATTATTCTTTACTCTTACTGTAACATGTATACGTGTATGTATATAACATTATTCTTTACTCTTACTGTAACATGTAGACGTGTATGTATATAACATTATTCTTTACTCTTACTGTAACATGTATACGTGTATGTATATAACATTATTCTTTACTCTTACTGTAACATGTATACGTGTATGTATATAACATTATTCTTTACTCTTACTGTAACATGTATACGTGTATGTATATAACATTAATCTTTACTCTTACTGTAACATGTATACGTGTATGTATATAACATTATTCTTTACTCTTACTGTAACATGTATACGTGTATGTATATTACATTATTCTTTACTCTTACTGTAACATGCATACGTGTATGTATATAACATTATTCTTTACTCTTACTGTAACATGTATACGTGTATGTATATAACATTATTCTTTAATCTTACTGTAACATGTAGACGTGTATGTATATAACATTATTCTTTACTCTTACTGTAACATGCATACGTGTATGTATATAACATTATTCTTTACTCTTACTGTAACATGTATACGTGTATGTATATAACATTATTCTTTACTCTTACTGTAACATGTATACGTGTATGTATATAACATTATTCTTTACTCTTACTGTAACATGTAGACGTGTATGTATATAACATTATTCTTTACTCTTACTGTAACATGTAGACGTGTATGTATATAACATTATTCTTTACTCTTACTGTAACATGTAGACGTGTATGTATATAACATTACTCTTTACTCTTACTGTAACATGTAGACGTGTATGTATATAACATTATTCTTAATTCTCTTACTGTAACATGCATACGTGTACGTATATAACATTATTCTTTACTCTTACTGTAACATGTATACGTGTATGTATATAACATTATTCTTTACTCTTACTGTAACATGTATACGTGTATGTATATAACATTATTCTTTACTCTTACTGTAACATGTAGACGTGTATGTATATAACATTATTCTTTACTCTTACTGTAACATGTAGACGTGTATGTATATAACATTATTCTTTACTCTTACTGTAACATGTATACGTGTATGTATATAACATTATTCTTTACTCTTACTGTAACATGTATACGTGTATGTATATAACATTATTCTTTACTCTTACTGTAACATGTATACGTGTATGTATATAACATTATTCTTTACTCTTACTGTAACATGTAGACGTGTATGTATATAACATTATTCTTTACTCTTACTGTAACATGTAGACGTGTATGTATATAACATTATTCTTTACTCTTACTGTAACATGTAGACGTGTATGTATATAACATTATTCTTTACTCTTACTGTAACATGCATACGTGTACGTATATAACTTTATTCTTTACTCTTACTGTAACATGTATACGTGTATGTATATAACTTTATTCTTTACTCTTACTGTAACATGTATACGTGTATGTATATAACATTATTCTTTACTCTTACTGTAACATGTATACGTGTATGTATATAACATTATTCTTTACTCTTACTGTAACATGTATACGTGTATGTATATACCATTATTCTTTACTCTTACTGTAACATGCATACGTGTATGTATATAACATTATTCTTTACTCTTACTGTAACATGTATACGTGTATGTATATTACATTATTCTTTACTCTTACTGTAACATGTATACGTGTATGTATATAACATTATTCTTTACTCTTACTGTAACATGTATACGTGTATGTATATAACATTATTCTTTACTCTTACTGTAACATGTATACGTGTATGTATATACCATTATTCTTTACTCTTACTGTAACATGCATACGTGTATGTATATAACATTATTCTTTACTCTTACTGTAACATGTATACGTGTATGTATATAACATTATTCTTTACTCTTACTGTAACATGTATACGTGTATGTATATAACATTATTCTTTACTCTTACTGTAACATGTATACGTGTATGTATATAACATTATTCTTTACTCTTACTGTAACATGTATACGTGTATGTATATAACATTATTCTTTACTCTTACTGTAACATGTATACGTGTATGTATATAACATTATTCTTTACTCTTACTGTAACATGTATACGTGTATGTATATAACATTATTCTTTACTCTTACTGTAACATGTATACGTGTATGTATATAACATTATTCTTTACTCTTACTGTAACATGTAGACGTGTATGTATATAACATTATTCTTTACTCTTACTGTAACATGTATACGTGTATGTATATAACATTATTCTTTACTCTTACTGTAACATGTATACGTGTATGTATATAACATTATTCTTTACTCTTACTGTAACATGAATACGTGTATGTATATAACATTACTCTTTACTCTTACTGTAACATGTAGACGTGTATGTATATAACATTATTCTTTACTCTTACTGTAACATGTAGACGTGTATGTATATAACATTATTCTTTACTCTTACTGTAACATGTAGACGTGTATGTATATAACATTATTCTTTACTCTTACTGTAACATGTAGACGTGTATGTATATAACATTATTCTTTACTCTTACTGTAACATGTAGACGTGTATGTATATAACATTATTCTTTACTCTTACTGTAACATGTAGACGTGTATGTATATAACATTATTCTTTACTCTTACTGTAACATGTAGACGTGTATGTATATAACATTATTCTTTACTCTTACTGTAACATGTAGACGTGTATGTATATAACATTATTCTTTACTCTTACTGTAACATGTAGACGTGTATGTATATAACATTATTCTTTACTCTTACTGTAACATGCATACGTGTATGTATATAACATTATTCTTTACTCTTACTGTAACATGCATACGTGTATGTATATAACATTATTCTTTACTCTTACTGTAACATGTATACGTGTATGTATATAACATTATTCTTTACTCTTACTGTAACATGTATACGTGTATGTATATAACATTATTCTTTACTCTTACTGTAACATGTATACGTGTATGTATATAACATTATTCTTTACTCTTACTGTAACATGTATACGTGTATGTATATACCATTATTCTTTACTCTTACTGTAACATGCATACGTGTATGTATATAACATTATTCTTTACTCTTACTGTAACATGTATACGTGTATGTATATAACATTATTCTTTACTCTTACTGTAACATGTATACGTGTATGTATATAACATTATTCTTTACTCTTACTGTAACATGTATACGTGTATGTATATAACATTATTCTTTACTCTTACTGTAACATGAATACGTGTATGTATATAACATTACTCTTTACTCTTACTGTAACATGTAGACGTGTATGTATATAACATTATTCTTTACTCTTACTGTAACATGTAGACGTGTATGTATATAACATTATTCTTTACTCTTACTGTAACATGTATACGTGTATGTATATAACATTATTCTTTACTCTTACTGTAACATGCATACGTGTACGTATATAACATTATTCTTTACTCTTACTGTAACATGTATACGTGTATGTATATAACATTATTCTTTACTCTTACTGTAACATGTAGACGTGTATGTATATAACATTATTCTTTACTCTTACTGTAACATGTATACGTGTATGTATATTACATTATTCTTTACTCTTACTGTAACATGTATACGTGTATGTATATAACATTATTCTTTACTCTTACTGTAACATGTATACGTGTATGTATATAACATTATTCTTTACTCTTACTGTAACATGTATACGTGTATGTATATAACATTATTCTTTACTCTTACTGTAACATGTATACGTGTATGTATATAACATTATTCTTTACTCTTACTGTAACATGTATACGTGTATGTATATTACATTATTCTTTACTCTTACTGTAACATGTATACGTGTATGTATATAACATTATTCTTTACTCTTACTGTAACATGTAGACGTGTATGTATATAACATTATTCTTTACTCTTACTGTAACATGTAGACGTGTATGTATATAACATTATTCTTTACTCTTACTGTAACATGAATACGTGTATGTATATAACTTTATTCTTTACTCTTACTGTAACATGTATACGTGTATGTATATAACATTATTCTTTACTCTTACTGTAACATGTATACGTGTATGTATATAACATTATTCTTTACTCTTACTGTAACATGTATACGTGTATGTATATAACATTATTCTTTACTCTTACTGTAACATGTAGACGTGTATGTATATAACATTATTCTTTACTCTTACTGTAACATGTATACGTGTATGTATATAACATTATTCTTTACTCTTACTGTAACATGTATACGTGTATGTATATAACATTATTCTTTACTCTTACTGTAACATGTATACGTGTATGTATATAACATTATTTTTTACTCTTACTGTAACATGTATACGTGTATGTATATAACATTATTCTTTACTCTTACTGTAACATGTATACGTGTATGTATATAACATTATTCTTTACTCTTACTGTAACATGTATACGTGTATGTATATTACATTATTCTTTACTCTTACTGTAACATGTATACGTGTATGTATATAACATTATTCTTTACTCTTACTGTAACATGTAGACGTGTATGTATATAACATTATTCTTTACTCTTACTGTAACATGTATACGTGTATGTATATAACATTATTCTTTACTCTTATTGTAACATGTATACGTGTATGTATATAACATTATTCTTTACTCTTACTGTAACATGTATACGTGTATGTACATAACATTATTCTTTACTCTCAGTGTAAATATTGAAATTAGTATATCTTTGTGAACACGACACAATTAGAGTACAGTTTGTGGTTACACTGAAGTTCACCCTCGGTTTTTAGTGGAGTTCGTGTTACTCGATCATTAGTTTTACGTGCATGTTTTGTAGATCGTTGTTTGTCCTTTTGTACTTTTTCTTTTGGCCATTGTGTTGTCTGTTCTTCTTCGATATACGGATTCTAATTGCCACTTTGGTATCTTTAAAATCTTCTTACATTCAAATCATTCAAACATATGTATATCTTAATCATATGCGAACATCAGAAAATGTATATATGTTAATTAATATTTATGTAAGAAGAGTTTGAAGATACCAAAGGGGCAATCAGAATCCGTATATCGAAGAAGAACAGACAACACAATGGCCAAAAGAAAAAGTACAAACGGACAAACAACGATCTACAAAACATACATATAAAACTAAAGATCGAGTAACACGAACTCCACTAAAAACCGAGGGTGAACTCAGGTGCTCCGGAAGGGTGAGCAGTTCCTGCTCCACTAGTGGCACCATTGAAACAACATACTACAGTTACGATATGTTCTAAATTCAACAAACCTGTTCCAATGAGTATAGCAACATATCCGGTAAGGAAACTTAACTTCCCAGGAAAATCGGCATTGATGAATTTTTTGACAAGTTTGGCGACAGAACCGTTCATCAATGAGTTGAGAACTTTTACCATGAGGATCAATGAAACCACGATCAGAGAAAGTGAAATCACCAATAACAAGATACCAACGGTCTCATCAGATAAATCAGTTTTAGCAAATAAGTTCTCACCTGAAAAAATAATTATCAACGATTATATACACATGACTTTAACATGAATTCTAAAGGTGAATTTACAAATGTATGCAAACAGAATAACATTATGTAATAGAAATGAACATGTGTCTCGACGTAGCTGTAGCTATAATACTTGCTAAGCGTGTGACGATGGTGAAATACACATGTAATGATTATTAATTTGGAAGCAAACTAACTCAGCTTTTGATATAATACATTGCATAACATAATATTTTTTTTTATATCTTACAGTCACAGAATATACATGTAAATATTACCAACATCTCAACCAAATAACAGCTATATAATATATCCACCACACTGAAATTTGTTTGTTTTTTTTGGATTTAATTTTTTTTTTTTATTTTATATACATTGTATACGACAGATAATTCAACCCGACAGTATAAGAGTTAGAAATTTAGCAGACAAATTTTACTTCTTTCAGTAGTATCCGAACCTAAGACGGTTAGTACACTACGGAACCTTTTCGTTTAGAATAATGACGAATTACTAACACCACCTGCCAAATCCACTCTAGATTCATTAACCTTTCTGATACCTTGTCACATCAGATGAAACTACAGGCCGACATTATACTTTTGCTTAAGTTTAAGAAAAGATTGTTCTTCCATGGCGGGATTTGAACCCATAATGTTAGAAGATCGCAGCATCTATTCGCTTAGCATGATGCTGAACTATTTTTATATGTAACTTCAACTCGTAAATTTACATAGAAATCGGAGATATGTCGTCATAAAACTTCACACATGGTTTTGTCTATCATATTTCTTGAAGACAAACATAAAATTTTATTGCATTTATCAATATTTTATGAGTATCAATAGTTTTTTCAACACCGTATCTGTTTCTCGATACAGCCGCCCGATTACAGTGACCCGTGACCCAGATTAGCACGTTCCAGCAGTTTTTTCTTAATAATGTTGTTAAATTATAATCGTCTCAAGCATGTGACTATCATACATTGTATATATACCACGCTACTCCGAAAGGATACCTGGATGTGTTAAATATTCTTATATAAACGTCTGAAAAATATGATTTTATTTCCCTTACATTAGGGAGATATGAAGATTTGTTCGCCTATGAAAGATCATGTTTCTCGCGACCATCAACTTTCCCAATATCTCCCTAATACAAGATACATTAATGTTTTCTTCCAATACTCCAACTCTTGTCTAGTTGAAAATCAAATTTTAATATTTCTCAATTGATTTTAAATTATATGGCATCAATAGTAATGAAAGCAACAATACCTTTACTTTAGCAAGTAAGCGATAGATATATTGTAATTTAAGCCACGTAGGCAAATCTGAAGAGATAAAAGATTCCTCCTATCTAATACAATACCACTGACCTATTTGGTCCGAATTGGCACAAAACTAAATTCTGGGAAATATATCTAACGTCTTTACAGCATACACATCAAATATCTTAGTTTTACTTCAAAATAAAAGGGAAACGTTTGGCGTTTTGTCCACTATATTACGCTTCAAAAGTGGGTATTGTCGGTCTAGTAAAATCATCCGATGATGAAATTGACACAGTAAAACAGTAAAAACGATCTGATCAGTGAAATCACCCGATGATGAAAATGACGCAATAGGAACGACCTGATAGGTGCAAACGCCCGATGGAGACTAAAACATAAGTGTATACAGAAGTCAACAATTATGAATGTTTATGAAATCATCGATTAGACTACTAAAAATGACCACAAATTGAATGAATACTTTAAAAAATATTTTATTATTCAAAAGGATAAGACACAAATTAAACAATTTAGGCAGTATTCTCCCGGTAAATATTTAAAGATATATATTAATAAATAATTCATTAAATTGAATCAGATTCCAACAGAGATACGACTTTCCTGTCTAAATGTGTTTTTATCATGTGACTTTCCTGTCTAAATGTGTTTTTATCATGTGACTTTCTTGTCTAAATGTGTTTTTATCATGTGACTTTCCTGTCTAAATGTGTTTTTATCATGTGATGTTCCTGTCTAAATGTGTTTTTATCATGTGACTTTCCTGTCTAAATGTGTTTTTATCATGTGATGTTCCTGTTTAAATGTGTTTTTATCATGTGACTTTCCTGTCTAAATGTGTTTTTATCATGTGATGTTCCTGTCTAAATGTGTTTTTATCATGTGACTTTCCTGTCTAAATGTGTATATATCATGTGATGTTCCTGTCTAAATATGTTTTTATCATGTGACTTTCCTGTCTAAATGTGCCTTTATCATGTGACTTTCTAAATGTTTATTACTTACATCTCATTATGTTATTTTGTCTTGTTAATGACTCGTTCGTTGACCAGTTGATATGCGAATTATTTCCTTCAACAGTGTACTGCTTTCCATCTATTTTCAACTGATCTATTATCGATGAATCTGTAGAACAAATGAAACAAATATCAAATATTTTTATCATCAAGTATGACCCCGTTATAGCATGAAATATACTGCATGAATTACAATAACAATTAAAAGGAGCATGAAATATACCGTTATAATTAAAATGACAATTAAATGAGGCATGTTGGTCATGTGTATGGAATGTTATCATAAAATACAACAAATAATCTTCGATTATATTTTTTTTTACATTTAAAAGAGATCATAACAATCATTTCAAAAATACTGTTCTTGTGGTATGAATCATGTTCACCATCATATTAATTCATTGTCTAACACACAGACAACCATAGCAGTATCATTACGATTAACGTTCACAAATTACTACATATATATGAAGATCAAATTAATGGTCTCATGCAGAACACCAAAAACTCTAAACTCGTAAACTGGTCTTTTCTTTAGATCGTTGTAGCATACTAGTAATTAGGAGATAACTGTATTGTATTTGAATTTCACGGCATCAATTGGAGATTTGATGGTCGCAAATTGAGTTTACCGGCGACGCGTTAGCGGAGCCAGTAAACGGATATTTGCGACCATTAAAACTGGCAACAAATTATGGCTTCCATGAATTGCTTCTTACATAAACTCAAAGGATTATCATATCAAAATATTGATGTGTATCATTGGAACTTTTTACCGTCACACAACACCGATTAATTTTACCATGTGATTTCGCTACTAATAAATTGTTTATGATATTTTGGAGAATATTTTGTAATATTGTATCATATCTGGTATTATTTTATTTTTCTATGATGCAAAGCCCAAAACCACTGCTATATCTTAGTTTGCTGTCAGTGTATGCATTTGCATTATTTTGATATCAATCAATTAATCAATCAATCAATCAATCATATTTTGAGCTAAGCACTCACTGTAAGTCTGATGATGAGTAACGGTACCGTTATACTGAACTTCTTTGACCTCACACCACCTCTTTAATACAGAATCTTTCGCAGCCCCGTCTTTGTTCAAAGCGATATTAGTGATAACATGTTTGTCTACCTACAAAAAACGAGTTTCATGGCAGTTTGAGACAGTTTTATACCAACATCCTAACCATTCGATTTCAAACCAATTTTATTTTTTAGATTATAACAAGTATTTTATATACATTTATTTAGATGTTTATTTAACATTGCTTTCAAAGCAAAAGAAAGATGACGTCATCACAATTAGATAACTTCACATTTTGTCTGTATAAAGACATTTATATCAAATATTTCTCTCCTGCATTGAAATCATTACTGGGGGTAAAGCATATGTTGAGGTGTGTTTATTTTATTGTCAACCAAAAGAGGGTGTAAATAATATGAAAAAATGTGCCACACTAATTTACAACTGCACCATGCACAAGTTCCCTTATTTATTAGATGGTACGAAAAATCCAAAATAAGTTTCATCGTGGAAAAAAAAAGATTCATTTAAGACCCCATACTAGGATTTATAGTCAATGTTTTTCCTTGTGGGAAAATGAATTTTGTGGGAGGACTCGTGTCTTGTTTGCGTTATTTGTGTTTTTTTGCGCATAGTGCTGTCCAACATATATTGTGTTGTGTTTTTGCTTTGTTTTTCTTCGTGTACCCTATGTTGCCAGTTTCTCTGGACTGTCCCATTTTTGATTGTCTCTTCGCTATTCTCTAATGTTTATTTCATTAAGAGAACAAGATTCCTCATAGGAAATTGGCATTTCCCTTGATAAATTAAATCAGAAAACTAAAACAAAAACCACAATTACATTAAGAAAATAAAACATATTAGGTTTCCTTTCAAAATTGTATGACATTAATTTTTTGGTGAAACCTTTGGCATAAATATCACTTAAGGCAGCTGACAAATTAAAAAATTCTGATATAAATATTGTACATGAAGCACTGATGTTACCGAGTTATTTTTTGGTATTTAAAATTACTTAGAAACAAAGAGCGATGATTTCAACAATCACAATATGACTGGTCTGGTTCACCTTTATTGTAGGGTTGTGGTGGAGAATATTGCGAGGTCATAGGACTGTAATTTACATGTATTCTGATTGTTTTTATTTATATTCTTCTTGTATTAGAAACGACACTAGTGAGTGATAGATAACCACACAAACATATCAAAACATTAATATATTAATATTACATGGTTTATTAGATATTATTTTCATAGAAATTTACAGTTCCTAAATTATGTAGTTACTATTAAAAGTAAGGTTGCCCTCTCCCAGGGATATATACTCAGCCGATCTTACTTATCCCGTCTAGACCTGTTTGGTTTTCTTGCTCACAAGACTTTTGAATTACTGTAGTTGGCTTTCCAATCTTTAGATTTTACACAGAAAACTTAAGATCGAGCAACACGAACCCCACTAAAAACCGGGGGTGAACTCAGGTAAGGGTATTAGGAGAGTTTTTAGTACTGTAACATTAAAGTATGTTTTACCTCTGAAAAATGCATTGTCCCCGATGGGATTCGATCCCGGGACCTCTCGCATTGTAAGCCACTGCTCTACCAACTGAGCTAAAGGAGATCTCCACTAACGCAGTTAGCAGAGGTGGCTATGAACCTACTACGGTTCCTACAACATTAGGTCGGGGAGCGTTCCCGTTACACTCCCCCCACACCTCAAGAGTCATCATACCTTGATGACGATATCTCAAATACCAACATTCAACCCGACCAGTTTTCGTGATCGTATTTCTAGCCGATTTATTTTTATACTCATACGAGTCGGAGTTTCTTCAAAAGCTTGTAAAAGATAAGAAGATTCATGAGGCTAGAACCTTTAATTTCACATACAGGTATATTGATGACGTTTTATCTATCAATAATTCTAGATTTGCAGAATTTCTTCCATTGATATATCCTCCAGAGCTGGAAGTTAAAGAGACCACCGATACAGCTTCGTCCGCATCATTTTTGGACTTATACCTCGAATTTGACGACAGTGGTCAACTCAGTACTAAAATTTATGATAAGCGGGACGACTTCAATTTTAAAATCATAAATTTTCCAAACATGTGCAGCAATATACCAGCTTCTCCTGCATATGGTGTTTACATCTCGCAATTGATTCGCTATGCAAGGGCCAGTAGCAATTATTCTGATTTCCTGAAACGTCATCTTCATCTGAGAAACAGGCTACTGGACCAGGGCTATAAAAAGATTCGCCTTATTCGATCTCTTAAAAAGTTTATATTCCGATACCAATATCTTGTCGAAATATATTCCGTCTCTGCAGAAATAATTATAAGCGATGCATTTTCATATGGTGAAAATGTATAGAGATAAAGAAGTCCAAAATGTCAAGAATTGTTTTGTCAATGTGTGACGTAAAAATATTTTTGACATTTACGTCACCGAATATGGTGCTGCTTTGACAACTATTTTACCTATTTTGTTCCTGTATTTAAATACTGTTACAGTGACAGCCGGAAGCTTTGAACCGTAATGAGAGCGGGAGGTTTGGCGCCTTAAAATCTGATTCAACCCACCATTTCTTTAGAAATGCCTGTACCAAGTCAGGGTCATTACGGTTTTCACAGTTTTCCGGTTGTTGACTGATTTTGTCTGTTTGTATAATTGTGAGTTTTGACTTTCCCTTTGTAAGATTGTTCGGAGTTCGGTAATTTTGTTATTACCTTTATGGTAGTTAGATTTACAACTACCTATGCAATCGGTGCTTATCACCACTAACGTTGAGTTCGAATCCCGCTCATGCGAGGTGTACTCGATACAACATTATGTGATAAGTTTATCAGTGACTTGCGGCAGGTTTATTACCCGCCGTTAATATAGGAACTAAAACAGGCAGTGGTCATTCTATATTAGGGCATTTAATTGTGATCTCCCTAAATGGTTAATTGTGAATCTATAATCAATATAATTAATAAGACTATTTAATCATGAATATTCATTAAGCTACAAGCACATGCGGACATTGGTTATGTGACAACTCTTTCAACTAGAACATCATTTAATTTTACTTCAAATTTCAAAAGCAGTTTCAAATTGATAAGATACATGTTTATATCTGCATTGCCGTTGGAAGTCCAACTATCTATAAAGTGGGTTGAGATTCCATTAAGCGGCTTAACCCCGCCACAATTTTGTGCCTGTCCCAACATAGGACCTAGATTTCCAGCGGGGTATGTCGTGGTCTGCATTGCGTTTACTCATTTGAGGTAAGGTGTAGTTGTTTTTCCTTTCTTGACATTGGCGGAATTGTTGACAATCGCTGTTTGTGATTGGTTTGGTTTGGTTTGGTTTATTGTGCTTAACGCTACTTTCAACACTATTTCAGTTATAACGTGGCGGTCAGTTATATTGGTCAGGGAAACCGGAGTATCAGGAGAAAACCACCGACCTGTCGCAAGTCACTGACACAATTTTATCACTCAATGTTGTATACGTACACCTCGCCATGAACGGGTTCGAACTTACAACTTTAGGTGTGATATGCTCTGATTTCACAGGTAGTTGTAAATCCAACTACCATACGATCACGGCCACGACGGCTTCACTATCTATGTGTTATTATATTTATTATAATGAGAAAAATTATGTGTTAATTTCTAATATTTTTTACAATGCTACTGTAATGATACTTATGTGATTTCTTTATTTTTCACATAGAATTTAATAAGGAAAAAACACAAACAAAACAAAAACCCACACAAAGTGCAATATATGAAGCACAGTGTCAGTGAAATACCAGCATATCCAGATACCGGTAGATTAAATGACTGTCATATATCACTGCCAGTAGTGTAATATCTGTCAATATAGTATCATGTCTTGTGACGTAAATATTTAAATGAAAAAAGTATTTGCAAATAGTTATATGATTACATTGCATTTATTGATGTAAACAAAGAAATCTAAATCATACATTTATGTTGACAAAAATTTATAAACATCAAAGATACCAATAGATAATTAGTGTGAAAGATGCCATGTCTGTGTACATTTAACTTCATCCCAAACATTTGAGAATGTCAAAAATTAATTAAATGTTATTTGTGACAGAAATGTGTCACACGCATTCTTTGTCTTTTGAGAAAGATATCGTGATGCCCATGTGAAATATAGAGGATTTGTTTGTACAACCTTTTTGATGAAATATTCTAAAAACTCTTAAAAAAATGTCAGATGAAACTTCCATAGTAATATGCAAAGTAATGAGCAACCTTTCAAAATTTGAGGAATTCCCATTTAAATTATAGGAGTTGCATGTGCTGTTCGTACAAATCTTTTCATTGAAAGGGCAGTAACTTCTTCAAAACGATAAGATTGATTTGATTTGATTATTGGTGTTTATCGCCACTTTCAGCAATATTTCAGCTATATCATGGCGACCAGTTTTAGTGGTGGAAAAAGCCGGAGTACCCAGAGAGAACCACCGACCATGGGCAAGTATCACTTGCGGCTGCGAGCCGAGTGCACCTTTTTTGTAATTTACAAAACTGGGCGCGAACTCACGCCGTATTGATGAAAGGCTTGTATGAGTTGTTAGGTAATCCAACTACCTAACTCATTGAGCCATCTGGGCCCCCAAAACGTTAAGATCAAACCTTCGTACGTTGCGATATTCGAATTTATATATAGTCTTTACAATGTTTTGACTTTGAGTGTACCTGATGACGACTATTCCAGAAACTCGTCTTAAAATAATTAAATAACTACGAGGTTTTTTCTTCAAACTCTCAGTGTGTTCAACAGACACAAAAGATATAATCTAAATTTGAAATTGAATACCTTAGAAATTTTTAGGTAATTTCAAAATTCATTGACCAAGAACGATTAAATCTATTTCATTCTGATAATGATATACATTGTAGTGAAATCAATCACAAATTACATGTATTAATTTATGTTAGGGTGAATGGGAAATTGACTGACATGTTGCTTTCATCTCGGTGACAAAGTGAAAACAAAGTATTCACAATTATAAAAGCTATACAGTCAGTTCATCATTCACCCTAACCTGATTTAATGGAGCAGATAGCTAAATGGTAAATAATTAATTCATCGTTGATGTGATAAATCACTGTTAGATGAAATTGATAAGGAACGCACCACAACATCAAGTTTGTTTTTTGTTTTGTTTGTATTTGTTTGCACGTGTGTAAATAAATACCATTTAAGATATGTCTATCGAAGGTTATAATGACCTGTTGAAATGTAGGTCACAATTTAGGTCAGACGTGATATCTTATTTGTTTTGTGACATATTGTTTATATCTATCAGGATGCTCACTTAGTGCAAATCAATTCATTTGTTTATCTAAGTACAAGTAGGTCAATACTTCCTGGTTTAATTAGAAGTACCCGAAGGGGTCACTAACCTAGTAACTTTTCTCGTATGAAATGTTTTTTTTAATTATTATTTCCCCTTTACAAATATTAGAAGTACCCGAGGGTATCGCAAGTTTGTTTAAGAAAAAATATATTTCCCCTTTACAAATATCTCATTGTTTAAGACTAAATAATCGTCTAGTTTAAGGGATTTAACGTTGAGAAAAGCTTTGACATTCCATTCTGACTACATAAGTAATATTGATGCAACAGTAACTAGTTGTGTCAATGTTATCAAAGTAAAAACAAATTGTAATTACATTGATATTTTACCTGATAATAAAAGGTTTCTATTGATAAACTA
Organism: Bathymodiolus brooksi; assembly: GCA_963680875.1. Lineage (NCBI taxonomy): Eukaryota > Metazoa > Mollusca > Bivalvia > Mytilida > Modiolidae > Bathymodiolus > Bathymodiolus brooksi. The sequence continues at coordinate 81,314,630 of OY804578.1, read as the reverse complement.
CCAATTTGACCATAGTATGTCCCATCAAGCACACTATGGGTATGTACCCCTAAATCAAACTTGACTTGTACTCGGTTATATACTTGTGATAAGCATCATGAAGGCTGAGTAAACATAATTGAAAGTACTTGTGATTTATAGTGCTAGCAATTCTTAATGGCTAGTACCTTCCTGCTAACAATTCCTAATGGCTGATACCTTCCTGCTAACAATTCCTAATGGCTATTACCTTTCTGCTAGCAATTCCTAATGGCTTGTACCTTGCTGATTGCAATTCCTAATGGCTAGTACCTTCTTGCTAACAATTTATAATGGCTTGTACCTTGCTGCAACAATTCCTTAATGGCTTGTACTTTGCTGCTAACAATTCATCATGGCTTGTACCCTGCTGCTAGCAATTCTTCATGGCTTGTACCTTGCTGCTAACAATTCCTCATGGCTTGTACCTTGCTGCTAACAATTCCTCATGGCTTGTACCTTGCTGCTAACAATTCCTTAATGGCTGGTACTTTGCTGCTAACAATTCCTCATGGCTTCTTCCTTGCTGCTAACAATTCCTCATGGCTTCTTCCTTGCTGCTAACAATTCCTCATGGCTTGTACCTTGCTGCTAACAATTCCTCATGGATTGTACCTTGCTGCTAACAATTCCTTATGGCTTCTTCCTTGCTGCTAGCAATTCCTCATGGCTTGTACCTTGCTGCTAACAATTCCTAATGGATTGTACCTTGCTGCTAACAATTCCTCATGGATTGTACCTTGCTGCTAACAATTCCTCTGACTTGTACCTTGCTGCTAACAATTCATAATGGCTCGTACCTTGCTGCTAACAATGCCCAATGGCTTGTACCTTGCCGCTAACAATTCCTAGTAGCTTGTACCTTGCTGCTAACAATTCCTAATGGCCTAGTACCTTCCTGCTAACAATTTCTAATGGCGTGTACCTTCCTGCTAACAATTTCTAATGGCTTGTACCTTCCTGCTAACAATTCCTAATGGCTTGTACCTTCCTGCTAACAATTCCTAATGGCCTGTACCTTGCTGTCATTCATTGTCGACGATTTTTTCCTTATATCTAATGATGTCAAACTTACCACAATTAATAACATTTCAATAACTAGGTCACATTACCAAATATTTTATGTATCCTACACCACGCAACTCTAGGTAGATCTAAATAAATTCTAAAATCATATTCTACATGAAATCGGAGTTAATCTTACACATAGTTTACAGTCAATTACACTAAAACACAAAGAACGTGACATTTATAGGTATTTCATTGAAATGATTAGGTTTAGGATTACGGATGCTTTATGACATCTTTAACAATATTACAGTTATATCATTGGGTCAGGGGTTTGGACTAGTGAACCAGACATTTTTACCATTATATCAGTTATATCATTGGGTCAAAGTTTTGGACTAGTGAACCAAACATTTTTACCAATATATCAGTTATATCATTGGGTCAGGGATTTGGACTAGTGAACGAAACATTTTTACCAATATATCAAAAGGTGATAGGTACCAAAATATACTGGCCAGGCAGTTTGATGAAAAGCAAACTACCATATTATCGCGGCCAAGAAAGCTCCTTTCTCCAACACATTGCGTTACTCGTGCTTCAATGACACGCAACACAGAACAGTTGAGTTAAGGGGCACCAACTCGCATGGGCATGTGAGAACAAAACAAGGCAGTGGTACACATCAGTAGATTATATGGAGGAGAGTTGCTAAGTTTTATTAAATTCCATCAAATGTTGTAATTGTTGTTACGACGATTGCTATGGATTCCTATATGTCGGATTTGCTACGCTCACGACATGAAAACAACACATGACCAAGTTATATATGCGGACATTTTCTAAATACATTTGTTGGATGGTCATTATGAAAAACACAAAGAAATTCAATAACTCCATGTACATATTTTTTGTATTTCATCAGATAATCATTTACCTCAAAACGAGAGTTATGTAGTTGTAGTTGCTGAAGTAAATGTTTATGGCGATTCAAATATGGTACGTACGTTCAATTTCCAAGAAATTTTCCTTTTTATGGGCGAAAGATTTAAGATATTGGACGTTTTAAATGTTCAGATGTACTAATCGGCCAGCTTTGTTAAAGATGTACCAACAAAACATTACATTTATATGAAACGTCACCAGACCTCAGAATCAAGTGAAGGTGATGACGCGTGTTCGCGCCCCCAACATTATCTTCAAGTAATAAGGTTACAAGGTTATAACTGTCCATGTTCCTTTCACTCTTTAGTCTTAGTTGTCAAATCTTTGAAAGTGACTAAAACACCAATACTTCAACCCCTTCAAAATCAAATGAATGTTTAACATTACTGAACTGTTTTTATATACTAATTAATTCTATAAAATAAGATGATTCCATTATTAAGGTCATACTCTTATATCCAATGTCTTCAATAATGGTCGAAACAATTTGCTTCGTGGTATTTTGTTAACTCAAATGTGATTCTGTTAATCAATAATACAGATTTACAGAATACTCGTCGTACGCAATAAATGATATCTACGTTTTCATTAACAGTGGAGCAGGAACTGCTTACCCTTCCGCAGCGCCTAATTTCATCCCCGTTTTTGGTGGGATTCGTATTACTCGATCTTTGGTTTTGCATGCATGTTTTGTTGATCGTTTTTTGTCCCTTTGTACTTTTTCTTTTGGTCATTGTGTTGTCTGTTCTTCTTCGATATACAGATTCTGATTGCCCCTTTGGTATCTTCAAACTCTTCTTACCCTTTATTCTAATTATTCGGGAGCAGATATATACCAATAGTTTCCCCGGTTTATATATGTATAGATACATCATGCTCATTTGAAATAACCCCGAATTACGTCAATGGTAAGTAATTATGTAGAACCAAAACAATGAATATACATTTCAAACGTCAAAAGTGAAAACAGGCGTGACTTATTTAGAGACGAATATTTACTGAAGTGCAAGATACTTATTTGATGTAATAATGACGATTCATTCTGTGAATTCTAACCAACCCCATGATGGATTACATGAGACCTCAACAAGGTCTGTATGGGCAAGATCAGCGACAAATACTTACTATGAATATTATGGTAAACTATATGAAATTCCATTTTGGAATTAGGTTGTCTTGCTTCATTTGATTTTCCTGTGTGCTTAAAATTCTAAACTACAGAAGAGCCTTTCGTACCTTCACAATAAGACTGGTGAATGGCTTGGTGATAACTTTCAGCATGTCCTTTTTCTTACTGGATTTTGAAAAATTCATATTGGCTACAATAGCGCCTGTCAAATGATACAAGTAATGACATGCTGTTTCAATTGGAAGCAAGATGATAACCGTCAGCCAATTGAACATGTCATGAACAGTGGCGCCACCAAACGCCTTTCGGAATTCCTCTCGATCACCTGCTTGGGCCATGGAAACTATGGTATTCGTTACAGATGTTCCAATATTGGCCCCCATTACCATGGGTATAGCAGTCTTGATTGGTATAACTGAAATATAATGCAATATTTTCTCACGAACGACCAATGCTTCACAATGATCAGAAAATAAATAACCTGCAGATATATTAGTGAGGTTCGTGTTACTCGATCTGTAGTTGTATATGTATGCTTTGTAGATCGCTGTTTTACTTTTTCTGTTGGCCATTGTGTTGTCTGTTCTTCTTCGATATACGGATTCTGATTGCCCCTTTGGTATCTCCAAGCTCTTCTTGATAAAGCATAATTTGTAATCTATTTTATTGTTCCATTTTAATTATATCCCGAGACGTTATCATTTGATCCACATCATGGGAAGTATATATTAGTGATGTTATTTAATATAAATTCACAAGAAGTATATGCAAAGATTCATTTTTCTTTAATACGATAATGTAAAGAGACTTACTTTCGGATCCAACCATTGTTATAATAATAGAAGTTGTAGTAGAAGAACTTTGTAGTAGAACGGTCACCAATACACCCATCATCAAACCAGCAACCGGGTTAGATAATATTTCATTACCTCGGAATACTTGTCCAGCTGTTTTACCTATAAATTATCAGAATAATAAAGAATGTTTTATCATATGATTTCTAAAGTATTGACATTTTAGTATTGTGTGATAAAAAAATATATATAAAAAAGTAGCCATCCTATTAGCGTTTTGAACCTCATCGGTGGTGTAATGGTTGTCATGGACGGTAGATCGTGTGTTCGAGCCCCGATCGGATTAAACCAAAGACTATAACATTGGTATCTGTTGCTAAGCAATAATTAGTTAATTAAACATTCTTGTGTCTATTGACTCACTCAAAATGTGTCGCATATACGCACGCATCAAAACAAAAATTCTTTACTAACGCACCTTACAACATGTACATTGGTGACGTCTTGTTTTATCGCGATTATCAATATTTATACTTTATGGTCGGTATTTTCATTTTATCATATACACTTTTAACTAGGTTATAAAAGGTAATCTAATTGACAAATATACGTTATTTACTTTGTTATGCAGTTGAGCATTGACAAGAATTATGTACACGTCATTTTACAAATCATTCTACGTTCTATTAACGTTCTATTAACGGGACTTGCATATTTTAAGTTGAATATGTCAAAGCTAGAGTGAACATTAATTTAACCCCTATATCAACGACTAGACTATTTTTTCTGATCTAAATGGTTTATGATTTTGCTGATCTAATAGTTTAGTATTTTTCTGATCTAAATGGTTTATTTTTTCTGATCTAAATGGTTTAGGGTTTTTCTTATATAAATGGTTTAGGTTTTTTTTCTGATTCTAAATAGTTTAGACATTTTCTCATCTAAATGGTAGTATTTTTCTTATTTAAATGGTTTAAGTTTCTTCTGATCTAAATGGTTTAGAAATTTTCAGATCTAAATGGTTCAGTATTTTTCTCATCAAAATGGTTTATTTTTCTTCTTATATAAATGGTTTAGGATTTTTCTGATGTAAGTGGTTTCGGATGTTTCTGATCAAAATTGGTTTTTCCTGGTCAAATTGTTTTATGTTTTTTCTGATCAAATTATTTGTAGGACTATCGGCATGGTCTAAACGAAGTATCTGATCGAATTTTCTAGACATTTGTCTGACCCAATTGATTTTATAATTGTTATCATACAATCAGTTTGAACTCTGATCTAATTGTTTTTATGTTTCTGATCCATTCGGTTTTACGATTTTCCGACCCAAAATGTGTTTATGATGTTTCCGATCCAATTGTTGCTAGGATGTTGTTTCTGATGCGATTGTTACATAATATTTTTGGTGAAATTGCTCTAGAATGTTTCTGATCCAATTGTTTGAGGGTGTTGTACCTCTGATCCAATTGTTTGAGGGTGTTGTACCTCTGATCCAATTGTTTGAGGGTGTTGTACCTCTGATCCCATTGCTTTAGGACGTTTCTGATCCATATTCTTTAGATACAATTGATTGCAGGTGTTCCTCTGATCTCATTGCTTTAGGACGTTTCTGATCCATATTCTTTAGATACAATTGTTTGAGGGTGTTCCTCTGTTCCCATTGCTTTAGGGCGTTTCTGATCCATATTCTTTAGATACAACTGTTTGCGGGTGTTCCTCTGTTCCCATTGCTTTAGGACGTTTCTGATCCATAATCTTTAGATACAATTGATTGCAGGTGTTCCTCTGATCCCATTGCTTTTGGACGTTTCTGATCCATATTCTTTAGATACAATTGTTTGAGGGTGTTCCTCTGTTCCCATTGCTTTAGGGCGTTTCTGATCCATATTCTTTAGATACAATTGTTTGCGGGTGTTCCTCTGTTCCCATTGCTTTAGGGCGTTTCTGATCCATATTCTTTAGATACAATTGTTTGATGGTGTTCCTCTGTTCCCATTGCTTTAGGACGTTTCTGATCCATATTCTTAAAATACAATTGTTTGAGGGTGTTCCTCTGATTCCATTGCTTTAGGACGTTTCTGATCCATATTCTTTAGATACAATTGATTGCAGGTGTTCCTCTGATCTCATTGCTTTAGAACGTTTCTGATCCATATTCTTTAGATACAATTGTTTGAGGGTGTTCCTCTGTTCCCATTGCTTTAGGGCGTTTCTGATCCATATTCTTTACATACAATTGTTTGCGGGTGTTCCTCTGATCCCATTGCTTTAGGACGTTTCTGATCCATATTCTTTAGATACAATTGTTTGCGGGGGTTCCTCTGTTCCCATTGCTTTAGGGCGTTTCTGGTCCATATTCTTTAGATACAATTGTTTGAGGGTGTTCCTCTGATCCCATTGCTTTAGGACGTTTCTGATCCATATTCTTTAGATCAAATTGTTTGAGGAAGTTGTGTCTGATCCAGTTGTATCAAAGTTACAAATCTGATTGTTTTAATGACGTCTCTGGTACAAACTGCTTGGATCCAGATGCCTCAGGAAGTTGCTATGTCACAGTTATATCAAAGTTACTAATCCGATTGTTTTATGACGTCTATGGTACAAACTGCTTGGATCCAGATGCCTTAGGAAGTTGCTATGTTACAATTATATCAATGTTACCAATTCGATTGTTTTATGATGTGTCTGGTACAAACTGCTTGGATTCAGATGCCTCAGGAAGTTGCTATGTCACAATTATATCAATGTTACTAATCCGATTGTTTTATGACGTCTCTGGTACAAACTGCTTGGATTCAGATGCCTCAGGAAGTTGCTATGTTACAATTATATCAAAGTTACTAATCCGATTGTTTTATGACGTCTCTGGTACAAACTGCTTGGATCCAGATGCCTTAGGAAGTTGCTATGTTACAATTATATCAATGTTACTAATCCGATTGTTTTATGACGTCTCTGGTACAAACTGCTTGGATTCAGATGCCTCAGGAAGTTGCTATGTTACAATTATATCAATGTTACTAATCCGATTGTGTAATGATGTGTCTGGTACAAACTACTTGGATCCATATGCCTCAGGAAGTTGCTATGTTACAGTTATATCAAAGTTACTAATCCGATTGTGTAATGATGTGTCTGGTACAAACTGCTTGGATTCAGATGCCTCAGGAAGTTTTGTTTCTGATACAATTATTTCAAAGTTACTGATACCATTGTTTTTGACGTTTTTGGTAGAGATTTCTTAGGACGCTACTGATTTAATTGTCTAAGAGTGCTTGTTAGCCGATTACTCGAGATATCTGATCAATTAGCTTTATGATGTCCTAAATCCATTATTTTTTTGATAACAATGAAATGAAATAAGCTTCAATCAGAAAAGGCGACATACTTTTTTGAAATATTGCTGTAAATATTAACAAATATATTTATATAGTTATTACAACGTCTGTGTTTGATAAAAAAAACCAAAGTATATAATTTAAACGGAAGTAGTGTATGTGTTTTTATTATTATCATTATTTTATTCTGTAAACATATATCCCGTGTTTACCCAAGAAAATACAACAATTTTAATTAGTATTCCTTGTTTCTGAACCGATTTGTAAATGAAATGTGTTTAATAATATACCACACTTTCTCTAAAACTAATACGAAGACTGCCATATATTACATATATCTGCGAGAATAAATATAAAAGTAGTATTTTTCAATAATAATCATATTATAAGCAAGCATGTTTGAATTAACTACTTAATACGATGGACACTTCAAACATGACGGTGAAAATGTATAAAGATAAGTGGTCAAAAACAAAAATGTCAAAAATATTTTTTTATCAATGTGTGACGTAAAAATGTTTTTGACATTCACTGAGTTTGGTGCTGTTATGACAACTATTTTACCTGTTTTGTTCAAGTATTGTTATAAATACTGTTATAGTGACAGCCGGAAACTTTGAGCCGTAATGAAAGGGGGAGGTTTGGCGCTTTAAAATCTGATTCAACCCACCATTTCTTTAGAAATGCCTGTACCAAGTCAGGGTCATTACGGTTTTCACAGTTTTCCGGTTGTTGACTGATTTTGTCTGTTTATATACTTATGAGTTTTGACTTTCCCTTTGTAAAATTGCTCGGAGTTTGATAATTTTGTTATTACCCTTATTTACTCTCTGTGTGTGTGTGTGTGTTGATTCATAAAAAATATCTCGATTATTTTGGCTTTGTTTTTTCTCCATTTTTTACCTTGATCCTATGTGACAATTTTGTTTTCATTCCAATGTCCATCTGTATATCATAAACTGATATAGCATTACTTTCTTTTACGACAAACATGTTTTGTAAATAAATGGACATGTTGAACAACATCAATATTAGCTGTGCGAAAAAAGAGATAAAAGGATAAGACATCTTTTTAAGATGATCCATCGTCTGAGCTAGTGTAAAACTCCATGGGTGGTATTGTCTTTTTTTCATTATATTATAAAAAATGGGCGAGTGATTTGATGTCTAACACCAAATGAGTAAATTGTCAGCTATTTCATGGATAGAACAACTTACATTCGATGAGATTATATGCTATGTGTACGCCCGCTTTGTACAAGACCAACACACTTAGTTGTATTGTTATCATGATATCTCACTTAAACAACTATCCACAAGTAGATATGTTTCCCCACTTAAACACATTATTCACTAATGCTACGTACTTAGCGGAGAAGCAACAAATGCTAATTTCATAGTCTTTGGTTTGAGTCGACGGGTGCTCGAGCCCACTATCTACAACACTCGAAACGAGCACGCCAATACACCATCGATGCAGTCTATGATAAAGAATAGCTCTCATACATGTTATGTCAGAATACGGTATAATAAATGACATGTCACTGTTCGATCGAACGATGGTAATTCTCATATGCGGTCGGGTCTTACGCATGACAAGATAATACCATGTGAAATTTCAGTTTACACATATCTGTAATCAAAATGAATAAACATTTTTGATTTTTCCTTATTGTAAATTTTTCCTACCTCCAACCAACTGGAAAGCATCGCTTAGGAATCCCAAAGCACAAATAAACAGGTACAAAAATCCAAGTATTAACACTAACTTCAACAGTATTTTTATAGCAAATTTAATTTGTTGTCCGCATGTTAAATCTGAAAAAATAATAATATCCAGGTTCATATGAAAGCCAAAGCAATATATAGAGCGTTAACAGATGATAAGTATACTACTTATACATGAACAGCACATCCTAGACAATTTTGTCGTTCTCTGTTAAAATAACTAGTACTTGGCATAAATTAAGCGACAAATTAGATATACATATCTTTTAGAAGATGGTAAATATTTTAAGTAGTAATTCAAATATTTAAAATTCCTTTCTTTTCATTTGCTATTCTCAGATTGTGAATTAATAAACTGAAAGTAGATATCTAATTTAATGCACATGGTATTTTGTGCTTCCTTTAAAAAGAGTAAATTTCTGAATCATATATGCTGTGAAAGACTTATATTTACTTACATTTACTTATATTTATTATTATATACCTTTCCACTCGGGTCCATCATCTGTTTCTTTTGTTATTATTGCCCATGGGTCATACACATCACCTGTATTCTCAATCTTAACTTCCTCGTGTAATTTTCCATTTTTCTCCTCATAAGACTTTACTTTTGTAACCGCTTTATGTGCCTATATATGCAAATATATATTCTAAACGTTTATTTACTCATAATAGTTACCAGAGCCCGGGTGGCTTAATGAGTTAGGTAGTTGGATTACCTAACAACTCACACAACCCTATCACCAATACGGCGTGGGTTCGCGCCCGGCTTTGTAAATTACAAAAAGGGTGCACTCGACTTGCAGCCGCAAAGTAATAAAGCTTACCAGTTGCTTGCTCATGGTCGGCGTTTCTCCCCGGGTACTCCGGCTTCTGCCACCACTGAAATTGGTCGCCATGATATAGCTGAAATATTGCCGAAAGTGGCGTTAAACACAATAAAATCAAATCAAATCTTCTTCTATTAATAACTTCGGGATATTGTTAATTCACTCCAAAATCTGTTTGTTTTAATACGCCTGTTTTAACAACACCCTAGAACAGTTCTCGATCCTTCCGTTTTTCGAATTTCGCTACAATAGCATGTGGACGGCCGTCTTAATCTTACTTATATTGATACTGATACATCAAGTGCTGCACATTAATATGTATAGTTTTCGTACTGCGAATATATTTATGAGGAGGGTTTTTCATGCAGATGAAATGTATAGATTGGCAGTGGTTTTTTTTTAACTCATGCTTGAAGACCGTATCAAACTTTCCCAGCTGCGAACCCCGACTGCAAGTTATTTCCCGGTACTTTGAAAACGAACAGTTTGTCGGAGCAAAATTCCGTATTCTTTACTTCCGATGTTTATTAATTTTTTTACGTACAGAACAGATATCAGACCACCATCACATACTTGTGTAAGCACCACATATAATTAATGGAAGTGCCACAGATAAAACCCGATTATATCAAATACTTGATGGCGGTAACGTCTTTTTGAAATTATATGAAGTGTAATGATGAAGCAGGACACAACGCGTGCCCTGCAACAATCACAAATTAAATGAAATGACAAAAACACGTCTGCTGCCATTCTTACATTTATTCAAGAGACAGATAATACATAAAACAAATCCGGACAAAGTACAAACGGAGATAACTCTTACACAAACTTACGATATCATACAAGCAACTACATATATATAACATCCCGCCCCACAAAATAAAATCTTCCAAATTTTTACAATGGTCCGCAAGTTTTTGTAAATTTAAAAAAAAACCTATCAAATCCAAAATTTCACAATACAGGTACATAATAGTGTTAATTAAATATGAAGTCGGAATGTGTACATGGCCTAACAAATATTCAGCTTTGACGGGAAAGTTAATACATCAAGTGGCCGGACATCTACGTCACAATACGATGAATTCAGCGGAGACCTCAAACTCCTAAATGTTTCACAAGAAACGAACAGGTTTTATTTTTGAAATGAATCGAACCACCGGCGATGCAATCATCACCTGATGTCAAGATACTAAAGCATCAGCCAAGCCATGGCTTAATTTGATTTAGAAATTTCACAAATGTAAGAATAAGTTGATACGCTGCAGATATCCTGAACCGTCCTCACATATAATACCAGGCATCACGATCTACCGTGCGGGTATTATCACTAAGTTTCTCACATCTTTTCGTCGATATCACAAATGTGTCACATGTGTAAAATTTAAAACAAACTTCATATGCAATAATCAGTAGTTCAAATTAAAGAAAACTCGCTGATAACAGACACAACTGACAGACGAAATATTCAACACACGATCCTAGCGTGAAAAATAATATAGTGTCATCAATGCATTTACAATTTATAGGTGTCCAGAGTAAATTTAAAACGGAAAATATTGAAAACAACTATTTAGCAAAGTTTGAAATTGGAAAGGCAATCCTTCCCATGGCACTCCAATGAACTTTTCAACGGACCACGTGCTAACTCAAACTAGCAAATCAATCCAAACCAACATTTCAGTGATTTAAATCCTTCTCCATCCATGATGAATATTTTAAAATACATACAGGTTTAACGAATTTTAAAAAGGCGGGATACATAATTACCACCACACGACGATTTTGACTATTTCACACAGACAGGTCCATCACGCAGACGACATTGAAAACGAGCAAAAAAAAATCCACTTGAGCAGCATTCTTGCCTTTTAAAATCCAGATGGTATCAAAATGTAATGTCTTATCTCCTTGGGGAATTGAGATCTTTAGAGTTTTCCACCATGTAATGATGAAGCAGGACACAACGCGTGCCCTGCAACAATCACAAATTAAATGAAATGACAAAAACACGTCTGCTGCCATTTCATACATTTATTCAAGAGACAGATAATACATAAAACAAATCCGGACAAAGTACAAACGGAGATAACTCTTACACAAACTTACGAGACCATACAAACAACTACATATATATAACAGAAGGTTGGAAATTACATTTCTTCTTTCTGATTATTAGTATACATGTAATATATTTTATTGCACATTGATACTTACATAATACAAATAAAACCATAACAGCTACATGAAATGTATTAATTACTTATTATGGATTTTGTCGGCGACTTTCTCGGAAAAGAAATTGCACCCAATGTATTAATTAAGAAACTAGTATGCTTATACAATTACTTCTCTTTCGTGAAAAAGGAGACAACCGCGGTAGTGAACTGATTTCACTATCATGAAATCATCTATTTGTAAGATAATCACGAGAAATTTTTAAAGAATCCATTTGGTGTAATTTTGAATGATGCCAAAGGTTTGAACACTCGGAATAAATATTTTTTAAAGTTCCATATCACCTTGACCCAGGCTTCCACGTGATTAAATTACATTATTATGCTTTCTGTAAATTTCTTCTGTAATATAAGTTCATACGATATTTTGGCATATATCACAAAGAATTATATAGCGTTGATATACTATGCGAAAATAGTACATCTACTATGCCAGTTTCACGCGGAGAAGGTTGGGTTTTCAGCTGTCTGTCGAGCTATATATAGCTAGTCCATGTGCAAGGGGGCGGATCCAATCTGTCAATCTATCATAGTCGTCTAAGCGTTTTTTTAATACTTGTTATTGTTGCTAATTAAATTTTAAACTTCAAATTTTTTTATAATTTTAAAGCCTTAAATGAAACAAAGCATATTCTCACACTTTCAAGACTGTCTGATCCAATATATTAGTCACCAATATCAGGACCTCCTTTATTGTAATAGTTCTCAATATATTTTGTCTACATATAACAGTCAGCATAATAATAATAATAATGTTGTGTTAGCAATGACTATGCCATATAGTGGTCAGGGTTGAAGACATAGTGCACTCCGCTTCGGGTCGTGCACTATGTCTTCAACCCTAACCACTATATTGGCATAGTCATTTCTAACACAACATTATTATATAAATATTGAAGTAACATAAAATATTAATTTCATTTACATTATTTTAAATTTCCCAACAAAATAGATTTTGTACAACATTTTTTTTTATTCACACCAATATATCAACAATACAACCTGTATAAATATATGTCATAAAAAAAGAGACCGTCGGTTATTTCACCTTCAACAATGAATGGGTTATATTGCAGTTCGTGGAAAGGATTTTGTTCTAATGGAATAAGTCAGTTATTGAATCCAATTTTAGAATAAAAGAATGTATTTCATTATCAATATTAGGTGAAGAATTATGATAGTATATTTGTCTGAGAATGAGATTTTCTTTCAGCTTTAACAAATATACTAATTTAATGTCGCTGTTTAAAATTATATATTATGTAATGTAATATTTATACCACGTTTTCCGAGTTAATGATTTTTGTTTTGCCATTTTGCTTATCTGTACATAACTTTAATTCTAGAATTTACATAATGACTTTGTTGATCATAACATTTACATTATCTTTTGGTCAATATTATACATATCATTCCTTATTACATACTTAGTTCAAATAAAGGCATTTTTGTATGACCAATATGACCGGTCCATATTTTCACACCCCGGGAAAATAACCGGTTATTGGATTACTACAAGATCATTTCCATATCGAGGCACATATTGCCCAGGCCAATATGGGCCTCGACTTCGTCTCAGGCCAATATGGGTGTCTCTTTTCTAGATGTTGGAAGTATGTAATAAATAGTTTAATGCATGGGCATTTCCATATTGGCCTGGTTATCATCCCTCGACCCAATATGGGGGTCTCGAGATGATAACCAGGCCAATATGGAAATGTCCATGTATTAATCTGTATTTAATATTGTACAAACAATAGAAGGGGCCGTTGTGGTCGTGATCGTATGGTAGTTTGATTTACAACTACATATGCATTCAGCGCCTATCACCACTAAGGTTGTGAGTTGGAATCCCGTTTATGGCGAGGTGTACTCTATACAACATTACGTAAACAAATTTGTCAGTGACTTGCGGCAGGTCGGTGGTTTTCTCCGGGTACTCCGGTTTCCTTCACCAATAAAGCTGACCGCCACGATATAAATGACATATTGTTGAAAGTGGCGTTAAAAACCATAACACTAACCCTTTACAAGCGATTGTGATTTATTAGCATTACCGTTACATTTAATATTAAATTTTTTCTATTGTCCAATGATAGACATTTTCCTTTTTAGTCAAGTTATTAGAAACAAAAAGCGATCACTATATGCTTCCGTACAAACCATTTTACATGTGATTGTGATTTAATAACATGACATTTTAATTTAATATTCAAGTCCTAATTTCAGTAACTATGAAACGTGTTTCCTGATAAGAAAGTCATAAATAGATAAAACAAAATCATTCATCGACCATGTTTCGATTGTGTCTGTTGGTTTTATCTATTTCAGTTGCAAGTTCTGCGATTTGGAAGCCAAGTCCATCCACTTCTTTCCAATGGCAGTTGAACAGCGGACATATAAATACCCACAATAGGGCACACGTGTACGATGTTGACTTGTTCGAAGTACCCACCAGTACAATCAAGTATTTACATGAGTAAGTATATTACCCTGGAGGCTATTATTATCATGATTGTATGGAGGCTATTATTATCATGGTGGTTTTATGTTTGTATTGGTATTCAGTTAGTCTACGACACCACTAAGATTGGTTTTGGGGGGGGGGGGGGGGGGGGGGGGGGTCGTGGTCATGATTTTACGGTTGTTGAATTTACAACTACATGTGCGCTCAATGCCTATCACTACAAACGATACATGAGTTCGAATTCCGCTCATTCGAGGTATACTCGATACAACATTATGTGATAAAGTTGGTCATTGACTTGCGGCAGATCGGATGTTTTCTCCAGGTACTCCGGTTTCCTCCACCAATAAAACTGACCGCCACTATACAACTGAAGCATTGTTAGAATTGGCGTTAAACACCACAAAACCCTCTCTATTCTATTTTCCGATTTTGGAATATCTGTGTCACAAATGACCACGGATATGTTCCACTTGTCGTAAGCACTTCCCGGTCCTTTCCTCGTTCATGACTTGGCACCGGGTTTGTAACTAGATGAACACGATGGTGTCACTAGTGGAGCTGGAACAGCTTATCCTTCCGGAGCACATGAGTTCACCCCGGTTATTAGTGGGGTTCGTATTACTTTCGTGTTACTCGATCTTTAGTTTTATGTGTGTGTTTTGTAGATCGTTGTTTGTCCTTTTTTATACTTTTTCTTTTGGTCATTGTGTTGTCTGTTCTTCTACGATATTAGGATTCTGATTACCCCTTTGGTATCTTTAAACTCTTCTAAAGGGAACCTCCTCAGTTCCTCATACACAATGAAATCCTGTGTATAGTTCGTAGTATTCGTTTGCAAAACTGTAAATGGACTTGTTCAATAACTTTTATATTTTCATAACCCCATATTTCTGATTCGTAAAGTAGAATTGCTTCAAGCATGGCATTAAAAAGTTTAAGATACAAGTCAATAGGAATATATTGATGGTTTCTCATATTTTTATTAATAATAAAGAGTGATTTTGGAGCTTGACGAGCTATCTTTGTTCGAGTTTCATTAAAATTATTATTATATATAAATATCAATCCAAGTCCTTCACACCAAGGTGCACATTTATTCTTATATATTGGTTTAATTATACCAATAGTGCAACCTGGTATAATACCAGTTTCTATGACGAGATTGAAAATATTTTTAGAACCATGAATATATTCTGAGGGGAATTCTTTTGAAGATATTCATTCAAGACATTATTTTAGCCAGAAAATTTACTATTTTTCAATCACTTTAATACATATATGATATCTTTCTCCGTCATCTCGCAGTTTAAAGTTTCATCATAGATTGGATTCATTTTATATAGTGAGCTATGGTCTGTCTATATCATCATCATCTTCGTAATTTTTGAGGTTTTTAAAGTACTCATAGAATGTGTCCATAGAGATCGGATGATTCTGTTTATTACCTGAAGACTTCTTTAAGTTCTCCAGTAAGCTTGTGGATGGGTTTTTGAGTAAGATCTCAGTTCATTTGTACATTTAGTTTGGTACTTATTGAGTGGATCAATTCTTTAAAAAAAAATAGAATCACTTTTTCCTGTGTAACACATATGTCTGTTTCATTTGTTTTATTTTACTTTTTTAAAAGTCATGGGAAAAAAGTGATTTGCTATTTTTCGGCTGGAACATTCGAAGATGGCGATAGTCGACGTCCAGATTCTGGCGACTTCCCAGATTACGTAAAAGGACACACCTTAAAAGATTGGCATGATGAGAAATGGCTGGACATTAGGAAGAGTGTAGTGAGAACAATAATGACAGCTAGATTAAAATTGGCCCGCGATAAGGGGTGTGACGGCGTAGAACCAGATAATGTTGACGGATACCAACCGGTCAGCAAAAGTGGCTTCCATCTGCAGCCAAGTGACCAGCTCACATATAATAAGTGGTTAGCACGAGGTTAGATTTATTGAAATGGAATCTTATATATATATTACTTACGGGAATATTTCCATGTACCTATATCTAAGCAATTTTCTAGTCTATGAAAATAATTCAATTGGGAAACTTTTTGATTTGCTATAATTCTTTTAAAACTATTAGTATATTGATGTTTGCCAGAAAGTTTGGTTGATCCTGTGCTAGATATGAATGGTGGAAAGAAAACTTTCATCCTTCAAACTTGGGAATAATGGACCTTTTGCAGTTAGTTGGATCTACAACTACTTGTGCAATCAGAGCCTATCACCACTAAAAGTTGTGAGTTCAAACCCCTTTATGGCGAGGTGTACTCGATACAACATTATGCGATAATGTTTGTCAGTGACTTGCGACAGGTCGGTGTTTTTCTCCGTGTACTCCGGTTTCCCCCATTAATAAAAATAACCGCCACGATACAACTGAAATATTGCCGGTCAAGCAAGGGCGGTGGTAAGGACAACGAATTTGAGTATAATTTCCTAATAATGTGTAGATAGTTGAACCTTCAGAGGATAATTTTATAGCAAACAGAAAATTCACAAGTTGCTACAACATTACAATTTTGATCAGATTATGGGGGAAAATATATGTTATTTTCATTTGAACACTTTCCGTATAGGGAATATGAAATTCGATATCCAACCACGTCAAACAAATCCACTTTCAATTAGTTTCATAGTAGAAGAGTTTGAAGATACCAAAAGTGTAATCAGAATCCGTAAATTGAAGATGTACAGACAACACAACGACCAAAAGAAAAAGGACTTGTATTCATAAAGCAATTTAAATAGTAATAATTTCTTATATAAATGCCTAAAATATACATATTTATATCTTTCATGTGTCTCTATCAACTGTGTGCAGCCTTGAAATCATTTGGTTGTAAACTGTGAAAGGAGCTGATTATGCAAACTAGGTTAGGATTAAAAACAATATAAAACATGCTTAAGTTACAGTTAAACATTACAATTGTTGCAGATCTATGAAAACGCAATATAAATATGTTTTTATAATATATTATTTTCTTCGGATGTTATTTTTAATTTGTGTAAAACATGTACTGAAATGTGGATGAGGAATTCCTTTAAAACACGTCTATAACCGAAAAATATTTTTATCCAGGTTAATGTTGTAGAATAAAGGCTTATTGTTCCTATCAAAAACAATAGGTTTGAAATCATTCAGTTGTAATCTTAAAAAGAATTGATTACGCCAAGTACGTGCAGCTATCATTTTCCTCCGTCTGCCCATCATTTTTCTTAATCATATTTGCACTAGGTACAACCGGACTAAACATATTAATTCTATACCACAAAGTTTTATATTTCCGTCGCATATCTCATTAACATTAGAAATTCAGGAAAACGATAAGTTTTAAGAAAATTGCAAAAAAATTCATTCCTTATAAATTCAAATATTTAAACGAATTTCTCTTAATTCCAGATTGTTTTTCATAAAAAAAGTTTGTATGCAAGTCATACTTACATGAGCAATTTTTAAGCAATATCATGAGTATAACTAGTTTATTTTTTGGTGAGGCCAGACACACACGCTGGTTTAAAAAAACCAGACTTTTATAGCACTATCTCACTGAAACAACAGTCCACATATAGACTGTTTGTTTCAATCGGACACGTGCCAACCAGCTGTTGTTCTTGTTTGTTTCAATCGGACACGTGCCAACCAGCTGTTGTTCTTGTTTGTTTCAATCGGACACATGCCAACCAGCTGTTGTTCTTGTTTGTTTCAATCAGACACGTGCCAACCAGCTTTTGTTCTTACTCCCAAGTGCTGTGTGGTTAGTGGAGAGGCAGAACATACCAATCTTATTGTCTCTGGTTTGTTCCGACTCGGGATTTAACACACGATCTACCAAAGTCTTTACGCTTTTTTTTACACAACCATGAAGCAGTCTATTTACATTTCATACCGGTATTCATTTTATAACAGTTTAGTAAAAAAATTTCATAGCAAATTAAAAAATAACATACTGACGTGACCCTGCCCAGTTTCTATAAATTCTCGTTACAGATAAAACATAGTAAAAAGTGTCAGACATTTTTAACATCCGTGAGAAATTATGTTTTTTCTGGATCTTTCAATTCAGTTTTAAAATGATTTTTAGTGATGTCCCTTCTTATGGGAGTAGTTTTTAATGTATACTTTTAAACAATGATTTGAGTGAGTGAGTGAGTGATTGTTGTTTAACGCCAACTAAGCAATTGTTCAGCTATATCATGGCGAGAACAAGTTAATTTTCAATGAGATGACGATGAGGTCCACTTTGTTCTAGACCAATTGTATAGTCTTTGGTTTGACCCGACCGGGTCTCGAACCCATGATTCTACAGCACTCGAGGCGAGCACGCTAACCATTACACCACCGATGCGGTTAACAATGATTTGATTGTGAATATTGACATGACTACCAATCTAATATAAAGTCAATTGTTTGGTTGTTTGTGCTTGTTTGTCAAGTACTACATAATAGTAACAATAACAAGAGTTTCGTCGCCTTTCCAACTTTCTAGACATTGATTTTTAATGTCTTAGAAGACTAGTTCCTTTACTCCCATACTTTGTTCTAGTGAACTCTTCGTATGTCAATTAATAACATAAGCGGCTCTTCACATAGTCACATCCTAAATAATAATTAAATAATGATTATGAAAATTGCTCCATTGCTAAGTGCATTTACATGTGGCTATTTGTTTGTATGTAATTTTAGAGGCTCACCATTTTGGCCTGTCTGTTGGACTCAAGAATGACGTAGGTCAAATTCACGAGTTGCAGCCATATTTTGACTGGGCACTGAACGAATCATGTCTCGACTATGATGAATGTAATGATTACTCACCATTCATTAAAGCTCATAAGGTATATAACCAAAAACAAACCATTACGTGTGTTCCAAAACAAACCATTACGTGTGTTCCAAAACAAACCATTACGTGTGTTCCAAAACAAACCATTACGTGTGTTCCAAAACAAACCATTACGTGTGTTCCAAAACAAACCATTACGTGTGTTCCAAAACAAACCATTACGTGTGTTCCAAAACAAACCATTACGTGTGTTCCAAAACAAACCATTACGTGTGTTCCAAAACAAACCATTACGTGTGTTCCAAAACAAACCATTACGTGTGTTCCAAAACAAACCATTACGTGTGTTCCAAAACAAACCATTACGTGTGTTCCAAAACAAACCATTACGTGTGTTCCAAAACAAACCATTACGTGTGTTCCAAAACAAACCATTACGTGTGTTCCAAAACAAACCATTACGTGTGTTCCAAAACAAACCATTACGTGTGTTCCAAAACAAGACATCATGTGTGTTGCAAAGCAAACCATCATCTATGTTCCAAAACAAACCAGCATGTGCGTTCCAAAACTAACCACCACGTGTGTTCCAATCCAAACCATCACATGCATTCTAAAAAATAAACCGCCATGTGTCTTCCAAACAAGCCATCGTGTGTGTTTCAAAACAAGCCATCATATTTGTGTTTCAAAACAAAACATCACATGCATTTCAAAACAAACCATCACGTGTGTTCCAAAACAAACCATCACGTGTGTTCCAAAACAAACCATCACGTGTGTTCCAAAACAAACCATCACGTGTGTTCCAAAACAAACCATTACGTGTGTTCCAAAACAAACCATCACGTGTGTTCCAAAACAAACCATCACGTGTGTTCCAAAACAAACCATCACGTGTGTTCCAAAACAAACTTTCATGTGTGTTCCAAAACAACACATCACGCGTGTTGCAAAACAAACCATCATTTAATCTAACTAACTATACATATTTGTATATATATTTTATATATTTATATCTATTTATCTATCTACATATATGTACAATTAAATTAAAGCTGTGACCAATAACTGCCAATAATCTCGTATTTGTTTCTATTCTAAGGTTTTCTCATGATAAATAATAAAATATAACATTAAACCACGCTAAATTTTCAGAAGAAACATTTTATGCTTCCTATATACGAAACACGAATCATTACGTAATATGAATTGTGATTTATATTTGTTAACTTTCAGGCAGTATTCCATGTTGAGTATGTAGACCACCACAGTCAAGGACCCAGCAAGAAAACTTCCGTTTGTCATGATAATGGACGACCACATCAGTTTATAACACTAATCAAAGACTGGGATCTGACAGACTGGGAACTACATTGTTAACTTCCCTTTTTGTCCACACACTGACATTGTATTAAACAAATTCAGAATTTTCCCAAACATTCGTTTTTAATTTTTATTTTATTTATTAATACTGTATTAATTGATCTTATATATAAGACGACTGAATATAAAAATAGACATCTATTTATTGCGCACGGCGCGTTTCTGGGATAACCTTCAAAATGTACCTTCAAGGTCAAAAGAGTGGAAACCTAAATAATTTAACAGTCCTTGTGAGCAAGGAAATCTAAGGGCCTGAACAGAATAGCCAAAATTGGCCGAGGTCATCTATACATGAGGGGGATAACATTAGTTTTACTAAGTAAAAACGTTCCATGTATACAAATTCCTCGTATCCGATACCAATCTGATTAAAATCGTATGATCTGTTACTTTAAAATAAAATAGATGATTTCAATTTTCCCATTGTTAACTTTCCATTTATATGTAGCAACATTCCAGCAGAACTTTTACGGAGTATATATCTCTTAGTTGATCCGATATTCCAGAGCTTGTGGTTCTTATCAGGATTTCCTTGATAGAGCCTAATTAGAGGATTTCTGCTAACACAGAAAGTGGCCGTCGTGGCCGTGATCGTATGGCAGTTGGATTTACAACTACCTATGCAACCAGTGCCTATCACCACTGGTGTTGTGAGTTCGAATCTCGATCAGGGCGAGGTGTACAACATTATGTAATAAAGTTTGTCAGTGACTTGCGACAAGTCGGTGGTTTTCTCCACTAATAAAACTGACCGCCACGATAAGACTGATACATTGTTGAAAGTGGCGTTAAACACCTTAAAACCAAGCCAAAGCTTGAAAATACCCACCATTTATTTATTGAAGTGGACAAATTACCACCCAACCATATCATTCGATGAAATGGAAAGCACGTATACCTGTATATAGGCCAGGAACCATATTGTTATATTGCGATAACCACCATTTCTCAAACTTTTGCTGTTGCAAGCAAACGTGTCATACTATCAATCATACCGTTGAATATTAAAAAAATTACTATTATTAGCGAATACACAGTTTTGATTTCACCAGAGAAAGTTTTATATATGGTATATTCTAAAAGAAAACAATTTGATTGCAAACGCAGAACTTTATATTCCAAACTTTCGCAATTCCATACTGAGGTGATAAAATGATGTACTGAAAACGGTCAAATAAACTTCAGTGTTATTTTTGTAATTGAACTAGTAAGGGAACGACCATTTAGCTTGAAGGGGGGGGGGGGGGAGGGGGGGGGGGGGGGAGTATGGTTTTTTCTAAAAAAATATTCTGATTTTGGTGGAGGAAAAAAAAAATCTGATTCAGAGTTTTTGTCATATAACATTTTGTTAAATTCTGGAATAAAATAAATATTCTAACTCTTGTGTTGTCCGAAAAAAAAGTTCTGAACGAAACCAAAAACCATAACCCCCCTTCAAGTTCAATGGTCGGTCACTAAAGTTTTTCTAGTTACCCTTTCTCGTGTTTTTGGTTAACTAATTTTACTTCAGTTCGCAAATATCAAAAGAAACAGACGATGTTTGTATAGTTCTATAGAATAATAATTGTATATATTTTTTGTCTATTCAAAATAAAATATAACCGTCTTGGCGTCTATGGATAAATGCTTTTTTCTACATGATAAACAAAATATAAATGCAATATATTAAATTATGAATTGTACGTGCATTCGGCGCAAAACGGGGGGAAACTAGGAAAATCTCCAGAAGACAGATAAAATCATTCTCTATGTTTAGTGTGACTTCTAATTTAAAATTATCCGATATAAATTATCACAATAAATACAATTTAAATTTCTATGTCAATTTCAGTTTTCGAGATGTAATTTCAACTGTATCAGATCAAAGACAGAATTATCATTTTATTAAAGAATACTCAGGTGACTGGACAAGCTTGTTTATCACAATAACAAACGACGTCAATATGTTACAACTTACACCTGCACACAATGTTATGTTTTTATTATGGACAAACATTAGTCATCAGAAGTATTGTATTTATTATTTATCAGTAAGGTGGGTGTTTAATGCCACATTCAACAATAATTCAGTTATATTGTGGATGTAAGACCGAACGTCTTACCTTACCTACCATTGTGACACGGTGTACATAATAGTAATATTAATAGGGAGTTTAATGGGACGCATTACGTTTCCGCAAATTTTTAAAATTTCAAATATTACGTTTCCGCAAATCAAAAGTTTACGTTTCCGCAAATCAAAAGTTTACTTTTCCGAAAATTTAACTGGGCGTTACCTGTAATTTTTGGTAACGGCTGAGGTGAACATCACTTCCAAGGGGTTGATAAATCAGTGTCCACCGAAATGAAAAGTCATCAATTGTTTTATTAAATGACACATTCTAAGTGTAATTTTGGAGTGAAAATTGTGAATTGTTGCTGTTTCATAGACATTTCCATTTATTCTTTTTTATATGTGGCTTCTTCAAACCAACAAACACCAGTTTTTAAAGTTTGACATTTCTAATGTTTCAAACAATAAAATTGATTAAGAAAAAACGAATACAATTTCAAAATTTTAACAAATAAAATATCACAGTTTCAGTAACATTTTTAAACAATTTTTAAAGAACATAGGTAAGTATAATTAATTTATGTTGTAGTTTATGGTAATGTTAGAGTAATTATTTTAGTTTTCCCCTGTTACTATATTTGTTCTACTGACGAAGCTGCTTCGTTCATTTTTGTTTACTAACAGTCGTCTGCTGATTACCGAAGTTCGTTAGCAAGAGCCGCCTTTGATTGTTTGAGGTTCAAAATGTCAGCCAATCAAATTTATCGATATTAATCAGTCTACTGGTTTTCCCCTGTTACTATATTGGGGTACGTACTAACTGCGACATGAGATTTATTAACCTCACGCGCAAAATTGCGCGGTGGACATGTAGTTCTGTTAGAGGAAGCAATGAACCTTCTAAACCAATCAGAATTAAGAAAATTCATAGTCATTTAATAAATTGGTTTGTTGCATGAACAATATCAGTTTTGTCCATGGTGTGTTATGAAGATATGTCCATGGTGTTATGAAGATATGTCCCTGGTGTTACCAGGTCTAAAAAGTATACTCCCATCAGCTTGTTAAACTATATCTTACACGTAAATGACGATGTTTGAACAATTTTTCTGCATAGGTTAAAGAGCAATATTTTGTTCTGTATATTACTGTTTATGGAATAATGTGTTTATTCACAATTTTAATGCTAAATGTCTGTGGTGTTACACAATCTTTATGGTAACACCGTTGACAGTAACACCACAGAAAACAGGTAAGTATTTTCAGGATAAAAGGAAAATAATATCTCCCTGACTATATTTTATATGCATATCCTGTGAAGAATACCTAATGTAATGTATTGTATATTTTTACATTATGTTCAATTCTAACAAAAAGAAGTAGTGAGAAGTACACCACAGACATACAATTTATATACTATACCAATCGCACGTACTTTTTCGGCTCTATATTAGTTTATAGATCACTTTTGTTTTTGTCGTCTGCACATGTCATGAAACAGGAAATAAGCAAAGGGCGAAACTATTTTTGCTTCAAATATGACAAGACAGATAACTCTTACCAGCCTTAATAGAAAGGGTAACACCACAGACATGAAAATCTATAACAGCAGGTTTTTGCTAATTTTCTTTTTAAATTTCAATATATATCAAGCAAAAATAATGTTGTGCTATTAGAGTTTTAGGAATAGTTCAAAAATAATATAAAGATCGAATAAAATCATAACATCTGAATAGTACAAATGACCAAAAGTAAGTCATTCTGGAAAAATAACACGTAACACCAAGCAAAAAACAGGTCTTCGTGTAGCTAGTATAAATTCGTAATTGGACCAATCTGGATTTAGATGGTAAAACTATAGAAAGCTGATGTGCCTTCATGCAAAACATGTTTTCTCCAATCAGTTTGATTGATATTTGTCTTTTAATTGCGTAATAACAGAAAAGTGCGTGTTTTTTGATAATGACCCAAATAAGAAATACAATCGGACATTTAAGTATTGTTCAAAATGGATCTGGTATACACGGAAACAGAGGAAACAAGTGTCTAATCTATGATGGACACACATACAGATTCAACAATACCTTGAAGAATGGAGATAAAGTTTACTGTTTTTCGGGTCTAAAAAATGTTACACTTTTTAATTGTTATTAAGTTTACTATTCCCGACTATTGAATTGAAACTGTTCAACCTTTTCTCTTTTTACAAATGTAGTTCCGTAAAAACCTGCAATGCCTCAGTAACAACAGATTCTAAAGGACTTGCTGTCGACAAAACAAAGAATGACCACACGCATGGGAAGGATGAACACACGGCTGAAACACGCCAACTTAGAGTCCGTGCAGCCTGAAGTTGTCCATATTAATTTTGAATATGCAATGCATAGTGCTGTTACTAACAAGTTTCCGAATGCAACAATCAGTTGTTGCAGGTTTCATTTAGGACAAATTTGGTGGCGAAAAATTCAATCTCTTGGTCCAAGTGTCGAGTACAAGAACAAGTGTTCAGATGTAAGTAAATGGCTGATACATTTCTTTGCTCTAGCTTTCTTGTCAACTGATGAAATCGAAGAATGTTTTGTCGAATTAATAGCAGACGAAAAGTGCATGAAGTTTGCCGACTACATCCTGGAAACTTACATAGATGGTAATTCAAGATTTCCTCCTATCTTTTGGGCAGCACCACCTGACCCTGAAGCAAAGCGCACTACTAATGGGCCAGAGTCATTTCACGCCCACCTAAATGAACAATTTTACGCTTGTCACCCTAGCATATTTGTCTTTGTTGATGTACTACTACAACTACAAACAACATCCTATATCAAAATGAGAACATTATCCATTAAAGCACTCGTGCGAAAGAATGAAAAAGAGGAAATGGACTTTGTTGTTAGAGCCTTTATTATTTATATTATATATCAATGATATCACTTTCACGATTGTTTGCTGATGATATATCACATCACTATAGTATTCATCTTCTAATATAAATGAAATTGAATAAAGATTAAATTCAGATATGATAAAAATTTACAATTGGTCAACGAAATGACTAGTCAATTTTAATCCCCAGAAAACTAAATGTATGCTATTCTCAACAAATCAGGGAAATATTAAGCCTCAAATACTTTTCAATATTGATGATGTTGAATTTGAAGAAAATCATAAACATTTGGGTGTTACGTTTTCATCGAACTGTAAATGGCATTGTCACATTCAAAATATATTAAAAAGCACATCTGGTCAACTGTCTATGCTACATAAATTCAAAATCAAACTTAATAGGGAGAATCTCGAAAACATATATTTTTCCTATATAAGGCCAGTATTAGAGTATGCGTGTGAGCTGTGGGAGGGTTGTACTATTTTGGATTTAAATAAAATTGAACAAATACAACACGAAGCTGCTAGAATAAGAATCACTCACCGCTTCTCCCGTTTGGTTACGCTACTGTTCCATAAGTGGTTAATTGTGCGTTTGAATCACAAAGACGCTTGTATCTTAACGTTAACCAAATGACGGCACTGAATTATAAAACTTTGATGGGGCAAACATTGAAGCTTAACTAGTACAGCGCGGTTGATATTACCTGTTAGAAGTATAGATTTAGTTGACGAGTATATGACGGTAAAATAAAAGTATTATCTTTAAGTCGCAAGAAAAGAGTTTTATTATGACCATATTAAGAAATAAAACGGACGTTTACAAGCCATATCGGCATGTACCTTGGTGTAGCCTATTCATGTTCATAAAAGGTGTACATGATGTTTGGTTACTCACACTGCAATACTGATGAACTTCATTCCAACATTTTAAAGTATACCTGAATTTCGGGAAATACTACCTCCAAGTGAACAAAATAGAATAATAAAGTCCCTGTCTCCACATACAAAATTTTGAATTAATATATATAGGTTTCTCTATATTTAGGCAATCTTCAAATCTAAATCACACTCTTTTAAAATTATTTGGTACAAAATTATACAGATAATATATTCCTTCTTCGTGTAGGGAGTGTTATTAACTGTTAAAGATTCGACAACAAGCGGGTTAATCATATCATTTATTTTAGAAAGATTTTGAGCAGATGTATTATGAATGGCATAATAAATACTTAAATAAAGAAAATTCGTTGTTTCTTACTATTTTAAATTATTTTCGACAGATTTTGGTAGCATTCAAATATTTTGTACAATCAGACTGGCGGATCATCGTAAACAACCTGGAACTGCCATACAATGTAAAACTAAAGACTCAAGTTGTCACCGACAAAGTTCTGTCAGGTTTTAAGTGGGATTTGTGCTGCTCAATCTTCAGTTTTCTGTGTAGTTTTTTGTAGACCACTGTTTATCATTTTGTCCTTTTTCGTTTTGCCATTGCATTGCCTGCCCTTTTTCGATTTATGACTTCCGATAACCCTTTTGGCATCTACAAACTTTTCTTATCTGTTGACCTATACATGCACCGCTATACTATCCCAATTATCAAATTTATTTCATTGTAATATATATGTAAAAATATATTGAAGATTACTGCCTAAAGGTATTGATGAACTTGTTGTGTTCCTGTGTATTGTACATATATGGTTTTGATTTATCTAACTTGTACAATAATGTTATAATTTATAAAATAAAAAAAGTCGTGAGAACAGTTTTGTAAATGTGAACGAAATGTACAGAATTTTCCTATTCATGTTATAAGGGCATTATATATTGACGTGTCCTTGTACCTAACGTTAACAATTCAAGCGTCATCGAGATTAAAACGTTCCGCTAACCAACAGCGACGTCTGTCGAAAGAAATTTGGTGAATGATCCCCATTGTTACTAGGTTGCCAAATTTGCAAGCATAGAATCCCTATATTTTGAAACTGGGTGGGAACCCCTCCATTCTCGTAGACATAGTAGAAAATTAAGCTTGTTTTACAAAATACGTAATAATGATAGTCCATTATATTTATATGACTGTTTAATGCTTTTCATACGAGAGGAAAAGGAATTAAATTTGCGCAACCAAACTGAATTTAGAAATCAGCTCACTAGATTACAATTATTCTATTAAATCATGGAATAAATTAAATCCACAATTAAGAAATGCACCTACTCTAAATAGATTTAAACAAGCAACTAAAAATCAAACAATAAAAACCCCCAAATTTTATAATGCTGGATGTAGACTATTATGAACAGATATATCATGTTTGGGAGGGGTATTTGCGAAAAATACCAGTCAAGAGACGAAATACCCCTTCCAATATGATATATCTGTTTAATTACACCGAATATTATTTAGAACACTGGCTAAATAAATAATACCTATTGTTTGTCGTTTTCAGGAATATTCAGTTTTTATTGTTTGTTGTCGTCTGACATTTTTCTTACTGTTTTACGTTTACATCGGAACACTTCCGGGTTTCAAATTTGATTAATCACGTTACCTTACGTATAAAGGTAAAGAAGAAATACGTTTCCGCAAATACCAAGGCATAGAGGGAAAAAAAGTTAAATCCTCATGCGAATACTCTGCCGGCAGCGGTAAACATGAATGAAATTAATCCTAAATATGAAAATACACGACAAATACACCGGCCATTAACCAATCAAAATCTAGGATTCTTATATAAGGTGTAATTAAATTTAATACACACTAGACTGAGACATAGATCCAGTAGCTTGATTGCTGATCTGTTTCGTGTGCATTTGGCTAATGATCCATAGTATGCATATGTGGGTGTGCATTTGAAGATGCAATTCATTTTATATTAGAATGTTGTCTTTACAACGAAGCAAGAGAAGAATTGAAATTAAGACTAGTTTTTCTTCATGAACTAAAAATTGAAGTCAGGCCTACTTTTTGGCGATGACATTTTAACTGAGATGCAAAATCTATAAATTTTCAAATCTGTACAACTGTACATCAAACGAACAAAACGTTTTACCCATTTATGATCACAATACCCCATCCCATTTTTTTTAATCAATCCCGTTGCTTTCATTTCACATACAAGTATGGTTAAAAAAAATGGATATATTATATAAATCCATGCATTTTGTTTTGTATTTTTTGTGTTTCTTTTTTTTTTCTTCATTTTTCAAAGAATTTATTTATAATGTTGTACATTGCAATTATTTATTATGTGGAGAGGACCCTTGTAAATTGCCATAATTTGTGTCCAATCCAATTGTTATAATATTTAGCAATAGAATATGTTTATCTAATCTAAAAAGCACAGTCACAGACACTCGTACGTTTAAAGTTAATCTTTGAAGCATGCACTGCTTTTATAGGATGCCATAATATCATTCTGGCTTCCTGGAATAACGACGGTAAAAGGATCTTTACTAATACAGGACCACACATCAAGTCATTCATAAATATAGCACAACATAATTGAATACAACGTGCTTTGTAAATATGTTTCCTTGTATTAATAGAAAACATATAGGTAGAAACCATTAACATATACCTTGGAATATCTATGTGATCTAAATAATATTGATTGTTAATTCAATAACGTTTGTCGGTATCGGTTCAAATATTTTTGGGGCGATTGTAGGCGATCGAATTGAAACTCTCGTGGAAAGTTCAAAGCTCCAGAAAAAAATCTACTTTGTTATTTTGTCTATCTGATCTAAACTTTAATGGTGTGATATGAACTCCGGGACGATTTCATGACACAAAAGCGCTCAACAGTTCTGTTATTTATGTATCAATATTCATAAAAAATTTCTTGTGATCTGGTTTGTCTATTTAATTTTTTTTTAAATCAAATACATTTTCCATATTGCCTATTATTATCCCGAGATCCTCATCGGTCGAATGTGAAGCCGCGGGTTGATGAGGATCAAGGGATAATAGCAAGAACGATACAGAAAAGAGCATGCTTTAAAGTAATATGAAAGGCAAATATCATGGAATTTTTGGATTAAATATTTTCACTTAATATGTCACTTAATTTTAAGCTTAATTTTAATTTTAAACTTAATCAACTGCATAATATTAAAAATCCGCTCAAAAGCAGATTTTAGGAGAAAATCGCAAAATATTTGACAGCAGATAATTCTGTGTTCAGTACAGTAATGCAAATGATATGCGCGTGACACAAGATTTGAACTCTTTCGGGGAGATTATCGCTCATGCGCAATGTTCAGCTGATGAAAATATATATACATGTATATATATTCCGTGTGTACCACATAAGAATAATTGCAAAAAAAAATTGGTTCACATGACATGAAACAGACAGATTCCTCAATAATCATTGTCAGGAATGTGTGCGTGCTTACCTCAGCATCTATGATTGTTTATCTTTTCTTCACGAGGTCATGATCGGCAATCATCGGACCAAAACTTTTCTTCACGAGGTTATGATCGGCAATCATCGCAACAAAACAACTGAAAGTTAATCAGTCTCCACAATAATGGCGTGGACGATAAACATGCACACGGATTTGCAGATTTCTAGCTGTTGGGAACATATTTCGACTTGAAACATGCATGAATAGCTCAGTAAAGGTACCGCCGTATTCCAAATTGAATTTTCAGGGGAAAATTTTCTTCACCCAAAACTGGTGTAATATTACTTCAATATATTACGAATTTAGTTTGTTACACATATTTTCATTGGTTCTTCAGCCCTGAATGTCAGCATATATTCGGAAAACAGACGGGGTATATATTTCAGTCCCCAAAAACGATTAAAACATGGACGACAAAACATTAGGCTTCACTGAATCAATGGTATAATACGGGATAATAAATGTATTTTTACCAAATTAAATGCTGTTTTTTATACTCAAAACGGTTGCATGAACAAAAAAATATTACAACGGTTAATTCCGTCACAAATACCTGATCGATTCAGCAAACTCCTATGTTCCACGGCTATACCATAGCAAATAAACAAAGCGTTGAGCCTTGAAAACTTTCGACGTCATGGGGCCACACCAAGGTTTTATTTACATGTAGTTAACATTTAAATTATTAAACTGTTACGCAAATCCGTTGTTTTGTTATGTGATATATTAATGTTATATTTATAAAGTTTATAAAATTTACTACATATGAAACTGTATTGATTTAGAAATTTAGTACAGTATTTTCCTTCATGAGACACCCTATACATGAAATATGACGTGACACATATTTTGACGTCATTGAAGAATGACGTCAAAGGTACGGAAACGGATATCTAGAGATACGGAAAATGAAAATAAAAGAGGCAAATTTATTTAATACAGTTGGATGTTGTATTTAAAAAAAATTAGGTTAAATCCGTAATATATCTGTTATTCAGCTATCAGACAGGGTATATAATGTGACATTCCCGGCTGATGATATATATTCCCTTCGGCTGCGCCTCAGGGAATATAGATCCTAAGCCGGGAATGTCACATTATATACCCTGTCTGATAGCTGAATAACATATAATATTTATTACTTGACGAGAGAATATGGTTCGGGATTATCGGTCCACCCGCTCATGCTGATATGGCGTTATTAGTCCACAAGGTTATGCTGATATGAAGTTATTAACCATTATATCCTGTTATTTCATATCAGAATAAAAAGCATACATTTAATTGGTTGAACACTCTCCACGTGACCTTCACTATTCCGAAAAAGTATACAGACTGAGATGCTGATATAGACCGGTCCAAAAACCGTTTTTGGACCGGTCTATAGATATCAGCATATACAATTGCAGTTCCTATTAGCTT
This sequence comes from Bathymodiolus brooksi, assembly GCA_963680875.1. NCBI lineage: Eukaryota > Metazoa > Mollusca > Bivalvia > Mytilida > Modiolidae > Bathymodiolus > Bathymodiolus brooksi. The sequence continues at coordinate 81,283,187 of OY804578.1, read as the reverse complement.
TCTTGATTCCTTGAGAAATTGCTGTGCATTTATATTGGGTGTGTCAGATTCTGGTCTTCAATCAAATAAACACAATAATTACTGATATACAAATGTAGAGGGCAATATCAGGGTAGACAAATTGCCCTTGGGTCCTGTTACGGCCCGTGAAACTGATATTTCCCTCAACTCCAGCTCGGGCAATATCATTTCCACTGTTCCGTACCACGACCCTTGAGCAGTCTGTATATCCTGATGTTTCCCTCCATTTCAGTAACTATTATATAATTATGGGTTAATGACTTCCGAATTTATTGTCTGCCACGGTAAGTGAAATATTGCTGAAGATGGCGATACACACATATAAGCCCATCCATAGCATGTACAAAATCATCTCATTAATATTTACTTTCATCTTGCACAATATTTGCACAGATTGTCATTGTTTGCCATGAGCACTTCCGTGGCCTATATTTAAATTATTAACATTTCTACAAGTTGATTTATTGATATTTATAAAAATAAAAATAAAACTTATTTTTCATATTTCCCCCCATAATGTCAAACAGACAAAAATTAGGAAGTGATGTTAAAACAAATACTAGTATCAATCAATCAATCAATCGAAGTCTACAAGCCTAAAACTAAATAGAAAGATACAAGAGAAGACTTACTGTTTCCATGCTTGTAATGTGTCTTGCTTTTTGCAACATGTAAATCATATAAATTGTTTGTAAATAAAGTTGACCTGTACATATATTACCTTGACATGTGGATACATTTTTTTGCACTTATATTGTTTTCTTGTATATATGACAAGGGGGGAACACCGGTGATCTTTTTGTTTCACGTAGGTGTCGTGTCTAATCATAACATTACATCAAATATAAGGTAATGTTAATAAACATGGCTAGTGTCATATTGTTCTTGGTGTACGGAAATCTTAAGGCCATTTCATGAATAATTTTACATTTCCTTATTAACAAAACGGATTTACGATCTAATCTGACAATAGCTGCATCTTTTTATTGCAGCACAGTGCACAATATTTTCCTATGGCGACGTGTTGTTGAATGTATCAGTTTATGTTTTGTCAACCCGCAAGTCTGTCGAATTAATAAACATTTATTTTGTTCATTGCTCGGCGGAATATGATATGATCAAATATGCGTATCATGTACATCCCGGTACGTCATCTAGATATTATCTGTGTACCGAGGAACCGTCACGATCTAGTCCTAGCTACAGGGCCGTACTTCTTAACATTTTTTTTCACCGTAGAGATACTGTATGAAAACTTACCCCAACTGAGGTCGTGCCTTTCATGTAATATAAAATCATCTATCGAGTTCGTCGATTTTTAGTAAACTGATATCATTCGATGCATGTTTCTACAGCCTTCCATAGTTAGTTAAATTTACATATTTATATTTACGTTCTTACAAGTAATTAATATCTATGTTCTTGGGCTCGGATGGCTCAATGAGCTAGGTAGTTGGATTACCTAACAACTCATACAAGCCTATCACCAATACGTGTGGGTTCGCGCCCGGTTTTGTAAATTACAAAAAAGAGTGCACTCGACTCGCAACCGCAAGTGATAAAGTTTACCAGTTGCTTGACCATGGTCGGTGGTCCTCTCCGGCTTCTTCCACCACTAAAACTGGTCGCCATGATATAGCTGAAACATTGCTGAAAGTGGCGTTAAACACCAAAAATCAAAATTAAATCATCATCATTTATGTTCTTAACTTCGACTTTAAATTCCGCCTCTTCAACTACGAGAAATTACTACAAATGTATAGAAATATCTAGAATTGACTTCGGTCGGCGATTAACTTTGCAAATGTTTTTCCGGAAATTACGTGTCCGATTTTGCAAATTTTCCCGAAGTCGATTCTTAATTTCTCGAAAACATCGAGATAAGATTGCAGAACTCATAGGTGGCTTTAAGAACGATGAAGTCATTAATACACCAGTATACGAACGGGTGAAATCACAGGCGCTCGTGGCACGGAATTGCCACCCCCTTTTTTAACTTTCTGTTTACATATTTATTTTCAATAAAATTTCTTTATTTCTTTATTATTTCATCTCTTTTTTCCTTATTTTAACCTGTTCGTGTCCATATTCATACAATCTTATGTTAACAGCAACTTACATGTTTCGACCCTATATATACTAATTGGATCATTCTCCGACAACTTTTCCAATTGTGATGGTAAAGACTGTAATTGTGTCCCATTAATATTACAGAAAAACAACAAACGTAAATTACAATAAAAGTTGATATGTCGTTTGTTCATGTTTAAATTGTATTTATTTCATTAAAAGATTTATAAAATACTTTAAGGGATACGCGGAATAATGGATTTACAAATGCTATTTTTTACCGTCACATATAAAATAATACAGGTGACGGTAATGTCCCATAGCAGTAATGATTATAGAAAAAAAGAATAAAAACTTCAAAAATGGTGTTTCATTATGTTTTAAAGGTTTAATCATTACAGTAAACATTGAATAATAATATGCTTAAAGATTTATATATGTTTTATGTAAAATATTTCCTTTCTTTACTTTGAAATGTGTGTCCTATGAATTTCTATCTTTACCATCACGAAAATTTAACGTTAGAACGTCTAATATACAGGTGACTCTGAGATCGTAGTCACATTGGTGCTTTCTTTTTTACTTCATCGATGTAAAGAAACGGTATCGTGGATCGACACTCAGCAGGATTCAAAGAAACAAATTATTAAAATAAAATGCATTAGTACCTTTATTCAACGTCTTTACCAAACATAATAGAAGTTCCTCAGTTCACCTGCTACAACAGTTTAAACGTCATGTAAAAATAAAACGTTGTTCCCGACAACAATGCACATATTTCACCCCTAGAACTATTTTCTGTAATACACGGAATCAATACCGAAATGCGGAATTGTCTCTACCGTAACAGTCTTTGCCGTCACAATTTCATATTACAATCGTGACAGTAAAGACAACCACACCTTTAATCACTGTTACTTCGCATCAGGAATGACTTTGAACACGGTTAAAGGTGTTATATTCAACCTCGTGTATTTGATTTATGTTGGTAGTTGTTATCATAAACCAAAATGTCTTTACCGTCACAAATTTTCCTTTCCGTCACGAATGTTTTATGTATATTATATTTGCAATTATACAACATAGGTAACCTTAAATGACGCTGTAGTAGCACAACCATAACCCAGTTTAGTTATTTTTGGCGATTAGTAAAAGAATATAGCAAAAACATCCCGGATCTCGACTTTGAAATTACGACACACCTTTCCAATACTTCGTAGATATAAGAAAACTTATATAACTAATTCCACTTATATTAACAGAACAATCTATTCGTTTATATTCATATCGGTTTTATGGTTTATGTTGAAGAAAAAGTAAGAAAATATGCGTTTAAGGTTTTCGAATCTTTCTTGCCCTATCGTTGAAATACAAAAAAAAATGTAATTACATTCGGAGTTCACTTGCACTAGACTCTAACTCTACTTCCGTCAACAGAAGGGTACTATGCGAAAGATGAAGCAATAAATGAGTGAAAATCATACAATTCTGGAGAACTGAGCTATCGGTTGCACAAAACAAGAACAGGGGAGAAAAGGTACGTCTTTTAGAAATTAATACATATTTTGTAAATGTCCTAGTTTGTATAACATAATGGAAATAAGGTGCATTAAATGTACCCGAAGCGAGCAGGTGTACGACTTGCCTTGTGGATATTTAGTATATAGGTTGGAAACATGTAAGTTGCTGTTAGCATAAGCTTGTATGAATATGGACACGAACAATTTAAAATAAGGAAAACGAGATAAAATAATAAAGAAATAAAGAAATGTTATTGAAAATAAATATGTAAACAGAAAGTTAAAAGGGGGGTGGTAATTCCGTGCCACGAGCGCTTGTGGGTGAAATCAGCAGATATACGATCAAGAAATCGTAGAGCTACGGTTTCGCAGCCACGTCTAGTCACATACTCTCTTTACGTGGTGTTTATTTTCCAATGTGATAAATGAAAAAATAATATCTACTATTTTCTTTCACTTTCTCTTTTTTCTAAATATTTCAAACTAAAAACTTGACTAATTCTTTTTACAAGTCCCTTTCATTATATTATACACATTGGTACATTGTATGCCATTAATATGTAAGTAAGGGTTAGGGTTATGGTGTTTAGCGCCACGCCACTTTCAATAATATTTCAGCTATATCGTGACGGTCAGTTTTATCGGTGTATGAAACCATCTAGTACTCGAAGAAAACCACCAACCTACCGCAAATCACTGACAAACTTTATCACATTGTGAAGTGATCTTCGTCATGAGTGGTATTCGAACTCGCAACTTTAGTAGTGATAGAAACAGATTGCATAGATAGTTGTAAATCCAACTACCATACGATCATGACCACGACCACCCCTATGTAAGCAAGACCTGGTCTCATGATCTGAGGGCCGTCGTGGCCGTGATCGTATGCTAGTTGGATTTACAACTATATATGCAATCAGTGCCTATCACCACTGATGTTATGAGTTCGATCTCGAGAAGGGTGAGGTGTACAACATTATGTATAAAGTTTGTCAGTGACTTGTGACAGGTCGGTGGTTTTCTCCGGGTCATCCGGTTTCCTACACCAATAAAACTGACCGCCACGATATAGCTGAAATAACTGACTTTGGTTTCTCATTACGGGTTACATGCGAGTGAGAAACTCAGGTGCCCCTGATATGGCCGTAACTATATTGAGGCAAATGAGACAAATGTCTCATACCGAAATTGACAACTTTTTTTTTATACATATACAAAGATTTTATTTAAAAAATCTAAAATTAAATCTCTATTCCGATAGAAACGATATCCACTGAATGAATTCGTTTAATGTATACGGTTACCGTTTGAAGTCTACCGACATCGTTGCGATGAAAGACATATTAACTGATTTCAAAGACATCAGACATCCTACAGGTTTATCTAACACCTGATGATTTAAAGCATACAGCATCCTCTATTTCACACGTTTCAATCTTAGACCGGTTCTTGCAATGTATATTGTCGTTTAGCGTCACGATGGCACTCAAGTCATGTCTCTAAAAACTGTCTGAAGACGGGTTCGTTGAAAAGAAAGTCAAGAGATGGTAAGCATAACTTTAAAGTTACAAACTTTTAGAGGAATCTCGGTGTCTTATTTTGTTTGGTCCATAGAAATGTCTTTCACTGAAATTCAGCTTGGCCAATATTTTATACGGGAATTTAGTCCAATTTATTTTTAAATTCAAAATTTCGATGGCGTTTACGCTATAAGCTGTCGTTAAAGCTGCTAAGTTCAGTGGAGGATTCAGAATTTTCAAAAAAGGTGGGCATGGACTCGCATTTTTTTCCCGTATTATAAGTTGACAAAAAAAAGGTTTTTGGTTCCTAAAGGGGGACGGTTCCCCTTGCCCCACCCTTGGATCCTACCCTGAAGTTCTTGTGAATTATTTTATATAACTAAATAAATGGATTATGGAAGATTTTAAAATATACATAGTCGCTATATGGAAGATTTCAGAATATACATATTCGTTATACAAAAATCCTGTCAGAGTCAGTGACTTTGTGATACGTTTTTCTACCCACCTTTGATACATTGTGTCATATTTTTAATTGATGTTATCATGTTACATACATGTATATAGGTAATAAAGAAACGATACACAACTTTAATTGTCAATATTTGTTTTTATTAGTGACAACATGTATAAGTAAATAACATAATTAGCCTTTGTAAACATAACAATAACAAACAAAAAAAGTTAAAGTAGTACTAATACAGTCACTAGTAGAAACCGAACTATGAATGTCAGTTCACACAATACCGCGTATTATCTCTTAGACCGGTGACGATTGCTTAGTATCTATGACGCATTGAACTGATCGATATCCTGATAAATGCTTGTGGAATCACAGTATCTTGACGTTTTATCTAGCGAAATAATAGTGAAAAATCTGTATAAAATCTGTATATTATATATATAAAGACACAAGTAATGAAACAAGTTTTTCTCTCCAAAGCCGGGTTGTCTAACTGTGTAATTTTTTTGTAACCTTCGTTCCCCGTAAAATAATGCTACGTTGGAATGTTGGAAGGTAAATCCCTTTCATGCATAGTTTATTTGTACCAAACATTGCTTTGTTCCCTACCTATTTGTCTTTCGTGTTTTTTAAATTTAGCCATTGTGCCCATAACTTCCGGTTTCGGCAGCAAATAAAGTTGACAATAAAACTATTCCAAAAACGGAAATAACCTGAAATTTTTTCCGGATTCGAGACTACTTCCGGCAGCATGCATGGAGCTGACACAAGAACAACAACGTGTGTTGAAAGTTGGCGAAGGATGGTCATAACTTAGTTTTCACGGGACAGTGTGGCACAGGGAAAACGCATTTACTTAGGTGTTTATTTATTTATAAATTTTGATACAGTAATTCTTGACGTTTAATGCAGAATACAGGGGCGATCCAGCATTTCAATCTACCAATTTGAAGTGTCAGTCAAAAAAACTTTATGATTACCTCCCTTTTCGGTAAATGCTAGAGTATTTTTACAGTTGGTATCTTACAAAATTATATACAAAAAACATTAAGTAAAAATAAACTACGAATGCTACTTACCTTCAATTATTTTTTGATAGACGTAAAGCAAATAATTTATTTGTCAACTTTATTTGCTGCCGAAACCGGAAGTTATGGGCACAATGGCTAAATTTTAAAAACACGAAAGTCTTTCTGCTGTGAAAAACTAAGACAAATAGGTAGGGAACAAAGCAATGTTTGGTACAAATAAACTATGCATGAAAGGGATTTACCTTCCAACATTCCAACGTAGCACTATTTTACGGGCGAACGAAGGTTACAAAAAATGTACACAGTTATTTACACAGTTAGACAACCTTTGGAGGGAAAAACTTGTTTCATTACTTGTGTCTTTATATATATAATATACAGCTTTTTCTCTATTATTTCGCTAGATAAAACGTTAAGATACTGTGGTGGAATGTTGTCCCCTTCCTCAAACAGTGCAATGCTGCTCCAGCGATTCCTGTTGATTTTTACGCTGCCGGACGCGTCTTCCTAGTTCATCTTATAGAGTGATATATCTGGCGACAACGCAAGCCATGGACGTAGTGGAATATAATAACGCTAGTGTTATCCTGCTGGTATGTGTAGTTGAATCAATGCCTACGAATAAAGAGAATATTAATTATTTGTGACAAAATGCCATCACTGTAATGTACTTCACTTAGAGTTCATCTGACAATCTTTAATGCTATCCGTCCACCAATGGAAAATTCCAACCCACAACATGACCCTCCACCACCCAAATCGGTTTGTTTCAGAAGTTCAGCCATCTGGAAAGCCCACTCTGGTCTGACGATATACTCTTGCTCGTCCATCACTTTTCTTTAAGCTAAATTCGATTTATCAGAGAACAATTGTTTTTAGATGCGTTAATCGAATACGGTTGTTTCGAACATTTCCATTCCGTCAATTTTTTTTTATTTTCGTCAGCCAGATCACGTGATTTCGATGGAATGTTAGACACGGGACTTCCGGTGTCAATGTACACAACAAAAACTCCAATCGATATGTGCCGTTTTAACGTTCGATCCTCAACTTAAAAAATATCTTAACATTTTCTGTAAAAGACAGATATCAATTGAATTATTTTATTTGTATCAAAGACTTCAATGCAGAGACAATTACTTCTTTAAAATGATTATTTTATCTTTCTTTATTTGCTGCTGTCAGCATCATGAAAGGATAACGATCTGCCTTTATATATTTCTGATATCAGACAGATAGTGGGGTACCAAACACCAGTATTTATTCAGCCGTTTCCTTGGCGTCTCCATATTACAATTACTTATAATCTACCGCATCTACGACTATGATATGCTGACGTTGTCACAGTAATAGCATAAACACCGGAAGTCGTCTGCCGAACATTTCAGACTTCAAGACACGAAAAAGACGGAACGTGGTCGGGATAGACCATTTGCCAATTCCCGACTTGATTCTAATATTATACACTTTTAACATTTTATTAATTGAGGTATTTCCCTTACAGAGGACAAACTGGTTCCCGTTCAATGCAAGAGCAACAGAAAGGATTAAGAATTTGAGTATAATTTTCTTAAAATTTATAGATAATTAAACCTTGTAAAATTATAGAAGTTAACTTTATAGCAAATAAAAAATTCACAAGTTGTTACAACATTTAAATTTTTACAGAGTATGAGTAAAATATATGTCATTTTGGTTGAATATTGCATGCAATTGACACTTTTGTCCGCCTCAAAGGGAAGCAACTACTACAAACATGTGGAAAAACGTATAATTTTAGAATCAAGTCGGAAACTGGCTAATCGGCTATTGAAATGATTCGAGACAACCGTATTCGATTCAAACGGATCCTGGTGCTAGTCCAGGAAAGTGGGAATGTCCTACCGTATGACGCTATTTTAGCATAGGTCCTTTCAATGGACGGAGGCCTCATAGACCACGTAAACACAAACGATTCCGGACGGTGGTATCATATATTCAGTTGTTTGTCCTTCCGGGTGTTTGTTTTAGCAGTTCACACAGCTGTTACGAATCGATTACATAGGTGTATTGGTCTAATAATATGGCGGTCTTGATGGCTGATAATCACACGTGGCCTGCCAATGCGTCTACGGTCTTGAAGCGAATCATGAGTCTCGTTGGTGTAATTCATGAGCATTATAATAATAATAACTCTACAGCGTGGCTCTTTCCGGTCTGTACCATGCCCAATGTCCATTTTCTCTCATTTTGAGGTAGTCGGGACACCAAATTACGATAAACTTTCTACTCTTATTAATGCGACTTTTTGTTGACAGCTATTAGCAGCTCACTTAATGACATTTGTTAAAATTAAAACCCGCTCGTGGAAAGGAAGACTGGTTACCCGGACAAAAAAAAGCCCAAAAACAATATATAGAAACAATAATAATACCAATTAAAATTTCAACAGAAAAAAAAACATGTGTGAAACTCAGTTTCGAGAAAAAAATGAAAAGGTCGTGTGTTTTTTTCAGTAGTATATCCATTCATTGTTTTATTTAATGTATTACATATTTATGCATCTTATAATTCATTATTTTAAAACGTCAGTTTCACTCATATGGGTGTTCAGTATAATTTCTGCAAAGATATCAAGTACTCTGACAATTTAGAGTTAGGGTTGTGGTGGTTAACGCCATTTTCAATAATATTTCATTTATATCGTGGCAGTCAAGTTTTATTGGTGGATGAAACTGGAGAACCCAGAGAAAACCACCTACCTGCCGCAAGTCACTGACAAACTTTATCACATAAAGTACACATTGCGTACACCTCGACATGAACGATAAGATAATGACGTTTTTGTATGGATGGACTCCTTTGTTGTTTGGTCATGAAACAATTTATGTTAGCAAGATAAATATACCAATACTTTTATTTAATAAATGATCGTTGTTGTGCATACTTATTTATGTTGTAACGTTTGTTTACTCTTTAAACAAATCAACCTTGTAAATATTAATCATCGTGATTAGGTGTGATTTGTTTACAAGAAAGGTTCTTTGTTTTCTATAGCCATTCCATCAATACTGACACTAATGATCTGGTCATTAAACATTAATGGCAAGCTTTGATTGATATAGATATTTTAATAGCTGATGAATTAGCCGGATAAGAAGAAATGACGCGGTCACTACCGCAGTCTGTATGGAAATTACGTTACAGACGGAAAATTTATTCATTTTAACATACACAATTAATAGCTTTCTGTAATTATTTTAGCCATAAAATGTTTTGATTACCTTTTTTTTATTAGTAATTAAGCTTTTATAACAGATACATTATTATTTGGTTTCCTTCCCCCGTTGTATTAAAGCCAGTAATGATATCAACCATGTACTCATACAGATACAGATTTACAGTGAAGGGTACAGAAAACTAAGCATACTTCATGCTAGACTACGATATCAATGCAGCTCATTGAATGCTGATTTATTTCACATAACCATTACAAATAACCCAAAATGTCAATGTGGTGCACCTTTCGAAGATTCAATTCATTATCTAATGGAAAGTCCATTATACCAAAACGAAAGAGAATGTCTTTTTAGAAACTTAAGAGAAACCCAACAAAATATAGAAACATTACGCTTTGGAAACGATGAAATTAATATAAATGAAAATTCTATGAAGCCCGGTATACACGATACAAGATTTACATCCAAGTCTCCATTCAAGAAAACTTGGATCAAGAAAAATTGAATTCAAGTTTGTGTATACACGATGCAAGAAATTTTGATGAATACACACAAGTTTTGGCGGGAGATACAACAAACAAAATGGCATTTTTGGGAGGAGAGGAGGGTGCTGCCCTTTGTATTGCATTATTATGTACAATTATACTGCGAAGGAGATTAAGCTCCAAAAAGAGGTCAACATGGGCTCGTAAATGGCTTCGAAGGCAACGATGGGATGTATTTCTATGAAGTCTATTAGATCTTCAATCATTTCATTAGTCCTTGTAACTGTCTTTTTCCTGCATTTTGGAGTTTCCTCTTTTCCCGCCATCTTTGCACAACACGTGTAGTTGTTATTATTTACATTCACAAATTGATGCTGATAAGGATTCTGTCTTCTGATTGGTCAATCTCCATCCAAGTTCCATCCAAGTTGAAAAAAATAGGATGCATTTCTATTCCATCCAAGTCCATTCAAGTTTTTTGATTCAAGTTTCTTGTATGGTATACACGAGCAAAAAACTTGAATTCAAGAAACTTGAATGGAGACTTGGATGCAAAACTTGCATCGTGTATACAAAGAGATTTTAATAAGTGGTCGTTCATCTGGTCTGCATCAACATCAACTTATTTCCCATGTTTCACTATATTGTGTTAAATATTATTTATATTTATATATGTGCCATTTTTGCTGACATTATTATATGTGTATTATTGGTAGGGAGAGGACAGTCCATAAGTTGTGATAACTTTTTGTCCAATCCCATTGCTGTTTTATTTGCATTAAAATAATATTAAACTAAACTAAGATACAGATTAGCATAACAAAATTTAGATTAAATCGTTCTAACCCACAATATAACTTCCGCTGCAAATAAGTAGAATCATTTTTTTAAGTACGGAAAAAACTAAAATCCTCCGCTACAAAATGGATATTTTTTTTAATAAACAATAGTTGCCTGAGGGCAAGTGTGGACACAGAAATGTGCTGTCCAAAAGGCAAGTGTGGATGTCAATATTTCATATTATTAACTTTAAAAAAAAAAAAAAAATTCATGGACACAGGAGTCCTGGATTTTTTTGATAAAAAAGTAATCCTGGATTATTATTTTTGCTTAAAGTCCGGTCCTGTGTTATTATTTCAAATTTTCATCATAGCCTCCCCCCCCCCCTCCCCCTCCCAAGGGATATACAATTGTATCATTAATAATATATTCGGTAAAAAGCTCCTGAGAGCTTGTGTTTATTGTTATACAAAAACCGAATTCAAATAAAGTTTTCTTATCTTATCTTATCTTATCTTATCAGGACGCTCATTATTCTTGTCCAAGATAAAAATACATCGCTAAAATTACCTGTGGGTGTTTCCCCACTTCAACACGTAAATTTACATAGAAATCGGAGATATTTCGTCATAAAACTTCACACATGGTTTTGCCTATCATATTTCTTGAAGACAAACATACAATTTTTTTGCATTTATCAATAATTTATGAGTATCAACAGTTTGTTCAACACCGTATCTGTTTCTCGATACAACCACCCGATGAGACAAGTCACGTGACTACACATGCTACTCACAGTGACCCGTGACCCACTTTAGCACGTTCTACCAGTTTATTCTTAATATGTTGTTTAAATATTACACTTATACATGGTGTGGCAGTGCAAGTAAATATCTGGAAATTATGTAAGATCACCATGCAGGGTCAGATTTTATTATTGGATTTATTCATTTGTTATGTTGTCCTTCTTTCTTTGTTGTAAAACCAATCAAACCAATCAATATGAAATCAAATGTATGTAATTCACTTAATTGTTCTGCTCAATATATTGGGCGTCATGATTGACAATTGAATAAAAGATTTGTATTATATTGTACAGTCAGACCTGCTTTAGTGACCACATCTATTAAGTATTAATTTTTTTTTTAAATTTCTCCTCACATTGCATTTCATATTAATTAAACCTGTATTTAGTGATCACCTGTCTTATGTGACCCTATTTCAATATTCCATCAGAAAACCACATTAGACAGACTTGACTAATATAGTATGGAATTAAACATACATGAACTGATTTTATGCTCGCTAGACCTACTAGTTGTACCGAGATTGCTTTATTAAGTCTACTATTGTTGCTAAATCATAGCTTTTAGGACAAAGATGTTTAAGGAAGTTTACTTATGTCAGATTTAAACATTTTTTAGTTTGCTAATTACATCACCATAAAACATAGACAGGAAATACCCTCTGCATGTACCGAAATCTAGACTTGTATTTTTGTGCAAGATCTTTTTTATGTGTAATAAAACTTAGTGAAAGTTTTAACAAAATTACGGTCATCGAAGTCAGAAACATTATTCCAATATATAAAAATGAACCAGCTGAGAAATGTAAATGCCATATGATATGGCCAAAGGAACGCCACTTTAAAAAAAAAGGGGGGGGGGGGAAGGAAAATTGACGATAGAAATAAGAATATATATTTTTTTGTTGTAGGCGAGTGTGTTATATTTACTCTGAGAAATGGATATGAATATGTCTAAATACAAAAACTGATACAGGTCTCTGGTAAGTTCATTGAAATAAATCTATTTTACAACGTAAGCAAATTAGAAATATTTACGGTTAAGATATCATGATACAATGAACGAAAACAGATGAATAATCTACGATCGAACTAAAATACAAGACAAAATAATGTTGAATCACTGGTCAGCGTCACAGAAGTTAACATCGAATAGACGAACGTTCTAGTAATTGTTAAGTTCTAGTAACTATAAAGTGCATAAAAATAACCAGCTACCAATGTATCTTATATGTCGTTCATACAGAAGCTTGGACCTTCTCATATTTGATATTATTATAGCTTGATTGCCAAGCTGTAGCTTTGCAAGAGATAAATTATTATATGAATATTTACTCCATACCCCATGGTAATATCAGCAGTAGAGAAATATGACAGTTTCTCCTGCTTAAGTGAGAGAATACCACTTACAGTGTCGTCTACTAATGATGCACGCCATCCCCAATACCATATCTTATCACCATAGCAGAACCTAAACGAGTATCTCCTGGTTGTGGAATACTACACTCTTGTGTGTAAAAAAACATCGAAAGTGCTCACAAGACAAACATTTGTCTCTATTCCCTAGCTCGCTGAAACAACAGTCCACGGATATACATGTTGCCCCATTCCGACACATTATCTCGATTCCGAGCCAATCAGTCTGTGTTCTTACTCCTTAATACTGTGTGCTTAGCGGAAAAGCAACACAGTTTTTTTTTATAGTCTTTGGTTTGTTCCGACCTGGTTTTGCCGGAACCCACGATCTTTCGCACTCGAGACGAGCACGCTAACCATTACACCACTAATGCGGTAAACCATAATATGAAGCTAACAATATTATAGTGAAGCATTTCACTTTTTGTATACAAATAATTAGATTTTTAATTAGAGTAGATACAACAAAATTTACATACATATACACCTCATATGTTTATGTATTTATATGCGTAGACTTATTATATCTGAGACTTATAATGTACCTATAGTAGTTGATTTGCAACAAATGGGGGGCGTATTCTGTTGCTTAATAACTTTTCATCTACGAAAGTGTTTAAATTTTACACATTTTTAATGTTTAGAAAGCCAGATTATATTTCAATTAACAGAAATATACCGATATGTTTTACTGGAATATAGTCTTTCAGTACTCGTTGATATTTAGATATTTCATGGTTCCAACTATGTATTTTCATCCAATCAGATCGATAGTTCTTGTTTGTATTGCGAACATATATTTTAAAAGATCACGTAAATTATACCAGAAGTTAAATGATTGTATCATACCTTGTAAATATTAATCAATTACTCATCTACATATGTTGATAATATTATTTTTCATAACATAGTAACATAGTCGTACTGTCAAATATCATTTTATCAATTATGTAGTGTTGCCAGTGTGATCATCATGCCATTTCAAAACTTGTGTCTTACAATCAGACATGATGGTCTGATTGTTGAAATCAGACCATGATAGTCTGATTGTTGATGGTCTGATTGTAAGACACAGGTTTTGAAATGGCAAGTACAGTAGACATTCGATACCCTAAAGTACGAAAATATCAATAACAAGATTCTGAGGCTAAAATAGTAAAAGATTAAAGTTCATATACGCCACAACAGAAGAAGAAGAAGAAAAAAAAACAACTTGTGGATTCTTAAAAAATAATCATCTGTCCGAAAAATGCTGTGGTTTCAGGGAAATGTATTAATACTTATTCTATCATATACCGGTATATGATTCACACGAGTGAACACCTTATTTGTTAATTTTACATTTAATTGTGTCAATAATTTTGTATATTAAACAAAACTTATTAAAAGAATCGAATTGGACTGCATTTTAACATGTTCTTTGAAAATCTAAAATGACGTAAAAACTGAGCTGTCAATCCTATTAGGTTCTGATTTAATTGAAATAATATGATATTGTCGTAGATGTAGATAGTAGCAATAGCACAATCGAGTAAAAACTATTTGATCTTATGAAAAAGGGAAATTAGTTTGACAAGAAACAAAAAAACAACAACAAAATCCGGAAATACGTTAATTACTGGTGCATTTAAAATGAAAGAACTAACCTGATGACAAAGAAGTGACATTTTCTAAATTCTAAACAATAATATATATATATTTATAACTGTCTCACACTTATGTAAATTGATCAATTTAAATTACTTTACTTTCGATTTGGTAAACAAGTGTCTACACATACTTTATATAGTCTATATGTTTTGATACAACGTCAGAATATATTAATATATCATAATGCAGTTTAAAAGAATCAATCCATTTTGCTACCAAAACTTCCACATTTGTTTTTTTTTAATGTGTAGCTAATATATATATAATGGATAGTCTGAGGTTGTAAAGTCTAAGATAACATCACCTATGGATAGTCTGAGGTTGTAAAGTCTAAGATAACATCACCTATGGATAGTCTGAGGTTGTAAAGTCTAAGATAACATCACCTATGGATAGTCTGAGGTTGTAAAGTCTAAGATAACATCACCTATGGATAGTCTGAGGTTGTAAAGTCTAAGATAACATCACCTATGGATAGTCTGAGGTTGTAAAGTCTAAGATAACATCACCTATGGATAGTCTGAGGTTGTAAAGTCTAAGATAACATCACCTATGGATAGTCTGAGGTTGTAAAGTCTAAGATAACATCACCTATGGATAGTCTGGGGTTGTAAAGTCTAAGATAACATCACCTATGGATAGTCTGAGGTTGTAGAGTCTAAGATAACATCACCTATGGATAGTCTGAGGTTGTAAAGTCTAAGATAACATCACCTATGGATAGTCTGAGGTTGTAAAGTCTAAGATAACATCACCTATGGATAGTCTGAGGTTGTAAAGTCTAAGATAACATCACCTATGGATAGTCTGAGGTTGTAAAGTCTAAGATAACATCACCTATGGATAGTCTGAGGTTGTAAAGTCTAAGATAACATCACCTATGGATAGTCTGAGGTTGTAAAGTCTAAGATAACATCACCTATGGATAGTCTGAGGTTGTAAAGTCTAAGATAACATCACCTATGGATAGTCTGAGGTTGTAAAGTCTAAGATAACATCACCTATGGATAGTCTGAGGTTGTAAAGTCTAAGATAACATCACCTATGGATAGTCTGAGGTTGTAAAGTCTAAGATAACATCACCTATGGATAGTCTGAGGTTGTAAAGTCTAAGATAACATCACCTATGGATAATCTGAGGTTGTAAAGTCTAAGATAACATCACCTATGGATAGTCTGAGGTTGTAAAGTTTAAGATAACATCACCTATGGATAGTCTGAGGTTGTAAAGTCTAAGATAACATCACCTATGGATAGTCTGAGGTTGTAAAGTCTAAGATAACATCACCTATGGATAGTCTGAGGTTGTAAAGTCTAAGATAACATCACCTATGGATAGTCTGAGGTTGTAAAGTCTAAGATAACATCACCTATGGATAGTCTGGGGTTGTAAAGTCTAAGATAACATCACCTATGGATAGTCTGAGGTTGTAAAGTCTAAGATAACATCACCTATGGATAGGCTGAGGTTGTAAAGTCTAAGATAACATCACCTATGGATAGTCTGAGGTTGTAAAGTCTAAGATAACATCACCTATGGATAGTCGGAGGTTGTAAAGTCTAAGATAACATCACCTATGGATAGTCGGAGGTTGTAAAGTCTAAGATAACATCACCTATGGATAGTCTGAGGTTGTAAAGTCTAAGATAACATCACCTATGGATAGTCTGAGGTTGTAAAGTCTAAGATAACATCACCTATGGATAGTCTGAGGTTGTAAAGTCTAAGATAACATCCCCTATGGATAGTCTGAGGTTGTAAAGTCTAAGATAACATCACCTATGGATAGTCTGAGGTTGTAAAGTCTAAGATAACATCACCTATGGATAGTCTGAGGTTGTAAAGTCTAAGATAACATCACCTATGGATAGTCTGAGGTTGTAAAGTCTAAGATAACATCACCTATGGATAGTCTGAGGTTGTAAAGTCTAAGATAACATCACCTATGGATAGTCTGAGGTTGTAAAGTCTAAGATAACATCACCTATGGATAGTCTGAGGTTGTAAAGTCTAAGATAACATCACCTATGGATAGTCTGAGGTTGTAAAGTCTAAGATAACATCACCTATGGATAGTCTGAGGTTGTAAAGTCTAAGATAACATCACCTATGGATAGTCTGAGGTTGTAAAGTCTAAGATAACATCACCTATGGATAGTCTGAGGTTGTAAAGTCTAAGATAACATCACCTATGGATAGTCTGAGGTTGTAAAGTCTAAGATAACATCACCAAACAGTTTGTTTATTAAATAGTATGATTGTATATTACATATTATGTTTCATACATCATTGACAAATGCTGGTTTTCAGATTCTGTTTCCTTTTTAATAGGATGGAAACACAATGATCAGTTATATGTAGCCGTCCACAGAGTGAGTATATGGTGAACTAGACATCACTACACATATGATGATTGATTTGATTGATTGTGGTGTTTAACGCCACTTTCAGCAATATTTCAGCTATATCATGGCGACCAGTTTTTAGTGGTGGAAGAAGCCGGAGTACCCGGAGAGAACCACCGACCCTGGGCAAGTAGCTGGGTAACTTTATTACTTGCGACTGCGAGTCGAGTGCACCCTTTGTGTAACTTACAAAGCCGGGCGCGAACCCACGCCGTATTGGTGATAGGCTTGTATGAGTTGCTAGGTAGTCCAACTACCTAACTCAGTTATGATGTAGCCGTCCACAGAGTGGGAACATGGTGAACTGGACATTACTACAAATATGCTAGTTATACCATTAAATGTACAACACAAACAACAATATACCATTAGATGTACAACACAAACAACAATATACCATTAGATGTACAACACAAACAACAATGTAACATTAGATGTACAACACAAACAACAATGTAACATTAGATGTACAACACAAACAACAATGTAACATTAGATGTACAACACAAACAACAATATACCATTAGATGTACAACACAAACAACAATATACCATTAGATGTACAACACAAACAACAATATACCATTAGATGTACAACACAAACAACAATATACCATTAGATGTACAACACAAACAACAATATACCATTAGATGTACAGCACAAACAACAATGTAACATTAGATGTACAACACAAACAACAATGTAACATTAGATGTACAACACAAACAACAATATACCATTAGATGTACAACACAAACAACAATTTAACATTAGATGTACAATACAAACAACAATATACCATTAGATGTACAACACAAACAACAATATACCATTAGATGTACAACACAAGCAACAATATACCATTAGATGTACAACACAAACAACAATGTAACATTAGATGTACAACACAAACAACAATATACCATTAGATGTACAACACAAACAACAATATACCATTAGATGTACAACACAAACAACAATATACCATTAGATGTACAACACAAACAACAATATACCATTAGGTGTACAACACAAACAACAATATACCATTAGATGTACAACACAAACAACAATATACCATTAGATGTACAACACAAACAACAATATACCATTAGATGTACAACACAAACAACAATGTAACATTAGATGTACAACACAAACAACAATGTAACATTAGATGTACAACACAAACAACAATATACCATTAGATGTACAACACCAACAACAATATACCATTAGATGTACAACACAAACAACAATATACCATTAGATGTACAACACAAACAACAATGTAACATTAGATGTACAACACCAACAGCAATATACCATTAGATGTACAACACAAACAACAATGTAACATTAGATGTACAACACAAACAACAATATACCATTAGATGTACAACACAAACAACAATATACCATTAGATGTACAACACAAACAACAATATACCATTAGATGTACAACACAAACAACAATATACCATTAGGTGTACAACACAAACAACAATATACCATTAGATGTACAACACAAACAACAATATACCATTAGATGTACAACACAAACAACAATATACCATTAGATGTACAACACAAACAACAATATACCATTAGATGTACAACACAAACAACAATATACCATTAGATGTACAACACAAACAACAATATACCATTAGATGTACAACACAAACAACAATGTAACATTAGATGTACAACACAAACAACGATTTAACATTAGATGTACAACACAAACAACAATATACCATTAGATGTACAACACAAACAACAATATACCATTAGATGTACAACACAAACAACAATGTAACATTAGATGTACAACACAAACAACAATGTAACATTAGATGTACAACACAAACAACAATATACCATTAGATGTACAACACAAACAACAATTTAACATTAGATGTACAATACAAACAACAATATACCATTAGATGTACAACACAAACAACAATATACCATTAGATGTACAACACAAGCAACAATATACCATTAGATGTACAACACAAACAACAATGTAACATTAGATGTACAACACAAACAACAATATACCATTAGATGTACAACACAAACAACAATATACCATTAGATGTACAACACAAACAACAATATACCATTAGATGTACAACACAAACAACAATATACCATTAGGTGTACAACACAAACAACAATATACCATTAGATGTACAACACAAACAACAATATACCATTAGATGTACAACACAAACAACAATATACCATTAGATGTACAACACAAACAACAATATACCATTAGATGTACAACACAAACAACAATATACCATTAGATGTACAACACAAACAACAATATACCATTAGATGTACAACACAAACAACAATGTAACATTAGATGTACAACACAAACAACGATTTAACATTAGATGTACAACACAAACAACAATATACCATTAGATGTACAACACAAACAACAATATACCATTAGATGTACAACACAAACAACAATGTAACATTAGATGTACAACACAAACAACAATGTAACATTAGATGTACAACACAAACAACAATGTAACATTAGATGTACAACACAAACAACAATATACCATTAGATGTACAACACAAACAACAATATACCATTAGATGTACAACACAAACAACAATATACCATTAGATGTACAACACAAAAAACAATGTAACATTAGATGTACAACACAAACAACAATGTAACATTAGATGTACAACACAAACAACAATATACCATTAGATGTACAACACAAACAACAATATACCATTAGATGTACAACACAAACAACAATGTAACATTAGATGTACAACACAAACAACAATATACCATTAGATGTACAACACCAACAACAATATACCATTAGATGTACAACACAAACAACAATATACCATTAGATGTACAACACAAACAACAATGTAACATTAGATGTACAACACCAACAGCAATATACCATTAGATGTACAACACAAACAACAATGTAACATTAGATGTACAACACAAACAACAATATACCATTAGATGTACAACACAAACAACAATATACCATTAGATGTACAACACAAACAACAATATACCATTAGATGTACAACACAAACAACAATATACCATTAGGTGTACAACACAAACAACAATATACCATTAGATGTACAACACAAACAACAATATACCATTAGATGTACAACACAAACAACAATATACCATTAGATGTACAACACAAACAACAATATACCATTAGGTGTACAACACAAACAACAATATACCATTAGATGTACAACACAAACAACAATGTAACATTAGATGTACAACACAAACAACGATTTAACATTAGATGTACAACAGAAACAACAATATACCATTAGATGTACAACACAAACAACAATATACCATTAGATGTACAACACAAACAACAATGTAACATTAGATGTACAACACAAACAACAATGTAACATTAGATGTACAACACAAACAACAATATACCATTAGATGTACAACACAAACAACAATATACCATTAGATGTACAACACAAACAACAATATACCATTAGATGTACAACACAAAAAACAATGTAACATTAGATGTACAACACAAACAACAATGTAACATTAGATGTACAACACAAACAACAATATACCATTAGATGTACAACACAAACAACAATATACCATTAGATGTACAACACAAACAACAATGTAACATTAGATGTACAACACAAACAACAATATACCATTAGATGTACAACACAAACAACAATGTAACATTAGATGTACAACACAAACAACAATGTAACATTAGATGTACAACACAAACAACAATATACCATTAGATGTACAACACAAACAACAATATACCATTAGATGTACAACACAAACAACAATGTAACATTTGATGTACAACACAAACAACAATGTAACATTAGATGTACAACACAAACAACAATATACCATTAGATGTACAACACAAACAACAATATAACATTAGATGTACAACACAGACAACAATGTAACATTAGATGTACAACACAAACAACAATGTAACATTAGATGTACAACACAAACAACAATGTAACATTAGATGTACAACACAAACAACAATGTAACATTAGATGTACAACACAAACAACAATGTAACATTAGGTGTACAACACAAACAACAATATACCATTATATGTACAACACAAACAACAATATACCATTAGATGTACAACACAAACAACAATTTAACATTAGATGTACAACACAACCAACAATGTAACATTAGATGCACAACACAAACAACAATGTAACATTAGATGTACAACACAAACAACAATATACCATTAGATGTACAACACAAACAACAATGTAACATTAGATGTACAACACAAACAACAATATACCATTAGATGTACAACATAAACAACAATATACCATTAGATGTACAACACAAACAACAATATACCATTAGATGTACAACACAAACAACAATATACCATTAGATGTACAACACAAACAGCAATATACCATTAGATGTACAACACAAACAACAATATACCATTAGATGTACAACACAAACAACAATATACCATTAGATGTACAACACAACCAACAATGTAACATTAGATGCACAACACAAACAACAATGTAACATTAGATGTACAACACAAACAACAATGTAACATTAGATGTGCAACACAAACAACAATATACCATTAGATGTACAACACAAACAACAATGTAACATTAGATGTACAACACAAACAACAATATACCATTAGATGTACAACACAAACAACAATATACCATTAGATGTACAACACAAACAACAATATACCATTAGATGTACAACACAAACAACAATATACCATTAGATGTACAACACAAACAACAATATACCATTAGATGTACAACACAAACAACAATATACCATTAGATGTACAACACAAACAACAATATACCATTACATGTACAACACAAACAACAATGTAACATTAGATGTACAACACAAACAACAATGTAACATTAGATGTACAACACAAACAACAATATACCATTATATGTACAACACAAACAACAATATACCATTAGATGTACAACACAAACAACAATTTAACATTAGATGTACAACACAACCAACAATGTAACATTAGATGCACAACACAAACAACAATGTAACATTAGATGTACAACACAAACAACAATATACCATTAGATGTACAACACAAACAACAATGTAACATTAGATGTACAACACAAACAACAATATACCATTAGATGTACAACATAAACAACAATATACCATTAGATGTACAACACAAACAACAATATACCATTAGATGTACAACACAAACAACAATATACCATTAGATGTACAACACAAACAGCAATATACCATTAGATGTACAACACAAACAACAATATACCATTAGATGTACAACACAAACAACAATATACCATTAGATGTACAACACAACCAACAATGTAACATTAGATGCACAACACAAACAACAATGTAACATTAGATGTACAACACAAACAACAATGTAACATTAGATGTGCAACACAAACAACAATATACCATTAGATGTACAACACAAACAACAATGTAACATTAGATGTACAACACAAACAACAATATACCATTAGATGTACAACACAAACAACAATATACCATTAG
The DNA here is from genome assembly GCA_963680875.1 of Bathymodiolus brooksi. Taxonomy (NCBI): domain Eukaryota; kingdom Metazoa; phylum Mollusca; class Bivalvia; order Mytilida; family Modiolidae; genus Bathymodiolus; species Bathymodiolus brooksi. Next base: position 81,260,129 of record OY804578.1, on the reverse strand, counting down.
ATGTACAACACAAACAACAATATACCATTAGATGTACAACACAAACAACAATATACCATTAGATGTACAACACAAACAACAATATACCATTAGATGTACAACACAAACAACAATATACCATTAGATGTACAACACAAACAACAATATACCATTACATGTACAACACAAACAACAATGTAACATTAGATGTACAACACAAACAACAATGTAACATTAGATGTACAATACAACCAACAATATACCATTAAATGTACAACACAAACAACAATATACCATAAGATGTACAACACAAACAACAATATACCATTAGATGTACAACACAAACAACAATATACCATTAGGTGTACAACACAAACAACAATATACCATTAGATGTACAACACAAACAACAATATACCATTAGATGTACAACACAAACAACAATATACCATTAGGTGTACAACACAAACAACAATATACCATTAGATGTACAACACAAACAACAATGTAACATTAGATGTACAACACAAACAACGATTTAACATTAGATGTACAACAGAAACAACAATATACCATTAGATGTACAACACAAACAACAATATACCATTAGATGTACAACACAAACAACAATGTAACATTAGATGTACAACACAAACAACAATGTAACATTAGATGTACAACACAAACAACAATATACCATTAGATGTACAACACAAACAACAATATACCATTAGATGTACAACACAAACAACAATATACCATTAGATGTACAACACAAAAAACAATGTAACATTAGATGTACAACACAAACAACAATGTAACATTAGATGTACAACACAAACAACAATATACCATTAGATGTACAACACAAACAACAATATACCATTAGATGTACAACACAAACAACAATGTAACATTAGATGTACAACACAAACAACAATATACCATTAGATGTACAACACAAACAACAATGTAACATTAGATGTACAACACAAACAACAATGTAACATTAGATGTACAACACAAACAACAATATACCATTAGATGTACAACACAAACAACAATATACCATTAGATGTACAACACAAACAACAATGTAACATTTGATGTACAACACAAACAACAATGTAACATTAGATGTACAACACAAACAACAATATACCATTAGATGTACAACACAAACAACAATATAACATTAGATGTACAACACAAACAACAATGTAACATTAGATGTACAACACAAACAACAATGTAACATTAGATGTACAACACAAACAACAATGTACCATTAGATGTACAACACAAACAACAATGTAACATTAGATGTACAACACAAACAACAATGTAACATTAGATGTACAACACAAACAACAATGTAACATTAGGTGTACAACACAAACAACAATATACCATTATATGTACAACACAAACAACAATATACCATTAGATGTACAACACAAACAACAATTTAACATTAGATGTACAACACAACCAACAATGTAACATTAGATGCACAACACAAACAACAATGTAACATTAGATGTACAACACAAACAACAATATACCATTAGATGTACAACACAAACAACAATGTAACATTAGATGTACAACACAAACAACAATATACCATTAGATGTACAACATAAACAACAATATACCATTAGATGTACAACACAAACAACAATATACCATTAGATGTACAACACAAACAGCAATATACCATTAGATGTACAACACAAACAACAATATACCATTAGATGTACAACACAAACAACAATATACCATTAGATGTACAACACAACCAACAATGTAACATTAGATGCACAACACAAACAACAATGTAACATTAGATGTACAACACAAACAACAATGTAACATTAGATGTGCAACACAAACAACAATATACCATTAGATGTACAACACAAACAACAATGTAACATTAGATGTACAACACAAACAACAATATACCATTAGATGTACAACACAAACAACAATATACCATTAGATGTACAACACAAACAACAATATACCATTAGATGTACAACACAAACAACAATATACCATTAGATGTACAACACAAACAACAATATACCATTAGATGTACAACACAAACAACAATATACCATTAGATGTACAACACAAACAACAATATACCATTACATGTACAACACAAACAACAATGTAACATTAGATGTACAACACAAACAACAATGTAACATTAGATGTACAATACAACCAACAATATACCATTAAATGTACAACACAAACAACAATATACCATAAGATGTACAACACAAACAACAATATACCATTAGATGTACAACACAAACAACAATGTAACATTAGATATACAACACAAACAACAATATACCATTAGATGTACAACACAAACAACAATATACCATTAGATGTACAACACAAACAACAATGTACCATTAGATGTACAACACAAACAACAATGCAACATTGGATGTACAACACAAACAACAATGTAACATTAGATGTACAACACAAACAGCAATGTAACATTAGAGTACAACACAAACAACAATGTAACATTAGATGTACAACACAAACAACAATATATCATTAAATGTAGAACACAAACAACAATGTAACATTAGATGTACAACACAAACAACAATGTAACATTAGATGTACAACACAAACAACAATGTAACATTAGATGTACAACACAAACAACAATGTAACATTAGATGTACAACACAAACAACAATGTAATTAGATAAATACGAATGAATAACTAGCTTTTACAAAATCGACAATGTTTTTTCTTCAAATGAAAACATTCTTTTTACACGTATTTACTAAATTGCATACGTGTCCTCACAACAAACATCGTTATATATTGCTGGGTCTGCCGAATACTCCACGAAACCTCTTTCCAAATTATTAGCATCTATTCAATCATTGGACAATACCGGCCTTCAAGAGTTACTGTGACACTAGCCACTCCAGTGATAATGTGTTCCAGACGTGGTTTCTGAAAAATTAGAAAGTTAGAAAGTACATAGAATCAAGGTCCCTCTCCTCCTGCAATAGCATTAAAACATGTGACTTCTCTACCCTCTACAATATATTCCACACTAAAAAAACTAAAGGACAATTAAAAGAATTAATTCAACTGTTGTTTCATAAAATAAAATTGCCAACGTAGATACAAATAGTTTTGCTTAGGAAAGGACAAATCTTATTTTATCTTCTCTTTTCACTTCTTCTTCTTCTTCTTCTTCTTCTTCTTCTTCTTCTTCTTCTTCTTCTTCTTCTTCTTCTTCTTCTTCTTCTTCTTCTTCTTCTTCTTCTTCTTCAATTTTAACAATATCGCCCCTTTAACTTGTGCATTCGAACTTACCAGTAGTAATTCCTACTTTAATTCCTATTGTAAGCATCTAAGCCTACGTAGTGCACTTTCAAAATACCTTGAAAATCTTGATTATCTACTGTGTACACATAAATCAACATTCATCGATCTCCATCAGTTTTCCCGCGAAAAATGGATTAGTCTATTTGAAGTAGGGTCTAAGCCCTCAAATAAAAATAGTGTTCTATATTCGGTATAGCTTATTAGGATTAAACCATGCATAAGTTATAACAAAGCATGTGAAAAATATGTGCAAGAAGTGAAAAAAGTGTGTATTTTACATTAATCGATGGATTTCAGCAACTTATAACATCCTGTTTCACCCCATTGAAACACATATGGGAAATTCCGAAATTCCAGCGTTTGAGGTAAATTCTTGTCTTTAAACAGCATGATAGAAAGTCGTTAGTGAAACATAAACACAGGCCTCTTTCAATTAAATTTGAATGATTTTTTGTTATTGCAACCCGTTCACAGTTGCCTAACAGGAGTCCACAGGTGGTTCACGTGTCACAGTTTAGAATAATCCTTCAGGACCTCACAGTGACCCGTGACCCACTTTAGAACGTTCTACCAGTTAATTCTTAATAATGTTGTTTAACTATTGTAGTGTTGTCGGTCTTTTTATTGTGACTGCTTAATTTGTTTCGAGTTATCTCGCTTTGTTTCTTTTTTGAAGAAAAAGTGTGATCTAGAGACAGTATTGTAACAGATGTTTTATTGTACTTTTCTGTCGTTTTTAATAATATCTTTTTTATCTTAATTAGCATAGGATAGCATAGTGGAGGGTTTTAGTATATCTTTAACTGATTTTAATTCCACCACATATCTGTACCTTTAACAATCATTGCACGAAATAACCGCACCGTTGGTGTAATGGTTAGCGTGCTCGCCTCGAGTGCGTAGATCGTGGGTTCATCGGTGGTGTAATGGTTAGCGTGCTCGCCTCGAGTGCGTAGATCGTGGGTTCATCGGTGGTGTAATGGTTAGCGTGCTCGCCTCGAGTGCGTAGATCGTGGGTTCATCGGTGGTGTAATGGTTAGCGTGCTCGCCTCGAGTGCGGTAGATCGTGGGTTCATCGGTGGTGTAATGGTTAGCGTGCTCGCCTCGAGTGCGGTAGATCGTGGGTTCGATCCCTTGTCGGGTCAAACCAAAGACTATGAAATTGGTATTTGTTGCTTCTCCGCTAAGCACGCAGCATTAAAGAGGAAGAGCAAAGACTGGTTGGCTCGGAATCAGGATAATGTGTCCAGAGTGGGAGCGACATGTCTATAGATCCGCGAACTGTTGTCTCAGTCAGCTAGCACTATAAAAATCCAACTAAGCGTGTTGGTCTAGTACAAAGCGGACCTCATCATCATTTCATTGAAAATTAACTTGTTCTCGCCATGATATAGCTTATTTGGCGTTAAACAACAATCACTCACTCTCATGAAATGGTCCAAATTTCTGTAGAAGAGTAATAACGACATTTTACTCAGCTCGCTTTAAATTTTATATCTTTACTAACACCTGGCAGACATGTGTCAAAATTAACACAATTACTGATAAACTATAATAGTCTAATAATTTAAAAAAAAAAGTTTTATGACTTTCACCTAACTCTACAATCTATTTTTAAGCATTTGAAACCGGGTATCTAGCAAGTACGTCAAGGCTTAAATGCACTTACAAGTTGATATCCTTCCAAAGGTGACCCATGAAAGCGTGTCTGCTTTTTTTTTCAATGGGGTCCTTTTAAGTGTGTATCACTTAGATTAAAAGAATGACAAGAAGAAGCATGGAATAAATTAATTGATATTAATGATAATAAAAGATACACATTGACTTATTTTTTAAAAGTTTAACTGTAGTTTTGAAGCCATCGCGTTCATTTATTGATTGTATGCTCATTGGAAGGGCGTTCCAATGATTAACCAATACCAACAAAATGAACATCCATCTCTCATCTCAAATCTTTGAACACAAAAAAGACATTGGCATTCATTGATAGAAATTCTGGCCTGGGATAGGAACAAATATGTGGCGAGGCTAAGCCGGTTAATGGGATTCCAACCAACCCTTATTTATAATTGGTTCCCCCAACCGCAGTGCAGATATCAACTCAGTAAAACAAGATCGTTTCCACTTACATCTTAGAAATCGTAAGAAATGATCAAAATCACGTTTCTAGGTCGCATAAAAAGGGATTTGTAAAGTTACTGACAATCTGTAGGTAATATATATATATATGTTAATGTAATTGTTTAGACCTGAAATATTAATTCACACACTTTGAAAATGTACGTGCATGGAGAGTAGGCCTGGTGAAATGAAATATTTCCTCCGCATGGCGGAAGCATTAAACGACCACAGCATCTTGTTTTCATTAGAACTTATTTTTTGAACAATTAACAATTTGTATCTTCTTGACAATATCATTGGATTATTCAAAATGACAGTTTACCCTATTGTACAGTAAACATGACTAATATAAGGATGATGTATTCCCGTTGGTTCGATTCTTTCGTTTATTCCGTTTTTACACCTTAATACTGTTTTCATTTTTGGCGGGAATCTACTGCTACCATATATTGGTCTTTTCCAATGCCCATTTCCATTATGATTCTATCTTTTATGTACATAAAATAAGGGTAATAACAAAATTACCGAACTCCGAGCAATCTTACAAAGGAAAAGTCAAAACTCATAAGTATATAAACAGACAAAATCAGTCAACAACCGGAAAACTGTGAAAACCGTAATGACCCTGACTTGGTACAGGGATTTCTAAAGAAATGGTGGGTTGAATCAGATTTTAAAGCGCCAAACCTCCCCCTTTCATTACGGCTCAAAGCTTCCGGCTGTCACTATAACAGTATTTATAACAACACTTGAACAAAACAGGTAAAACAGTTGTCATAACAACACCAAACTCAGTGAAGTAAATGTCAAACACACTTTTACGTCACACATTGATAGAAAAATATTTTTGACATTTTTGTTGACACCTTATCTTTATACATTATCACTATATGAAAATCCATCGTTTATAATCTTTTCTGCAGAGACGGAATATATTTCGACAAGATCTTGGTATCGAAATATAAACTTTTTAAGAGATCGAATAAGGCGAATCTTTTAATAGCCCTGGTCCAGTAGCCTGTTTCTCAGATGAAGATGACGTTTCAGGAAATCAGAATAATTGCTACTGGCCCTTGCATAACGAATCAATTGCGAGATGTAAACACCATATGCAGGAGAAGCTGATATATTGCTGCACACATTTGGAAAATTTATGATTTTAAAATTGAAGTCGTCCCGTTTATCATACATTTTAGTACTGATTTGACCACTGTCGTCAAATTCGAGGTATAAGTCCAAAAATGATGCGGACGAAGCGGTATCTGTGGTCTTTTTAACTTTCAGCTCTGGAGGATATATCAATGGAAGAAATTCTGCAAATCTAGAATTATTGATAGATAAAACGTCATCAATATACCTGTATGTGAAATTAAAGGATCTAGCCTCATGAATCTTCTTATCTTTTACAAGCTTTTGAAGAAACTCCGACTCATATGAGTATAAAATAAATCGGCTAGAAGAGGGGCACAATTCGTACCCATTGGTATGCCGACGAGCTGCTGAAACAGTATCCCTCCAAAGGAGACAAATATGTTATCGATGAGGAACTCCAGCATACTGATCACTTGTTCCTCGGAGTAGCATGTTTTACCTTTTTGAATTTTGTTTGAAAAATATGTGGAATTGTAGCCTAACACGACAAATTTTGAGCCATAGTTTCTATGACTGAAAGCTTTGTGAATTGTTTCTTTTAAGCGGGTTTTTAATTTGTCATGCGGTAGGGTGGTATATAGAGTTGAAAAATCAAAAGTTTTGATGGAGGATACCTGAGAGAAAGATCTTGATTTAAGGTTATCCAAAAGATCTTTAGAGTTTTTCAAAATCCACATGTGATTTATGCCACTACGCGAGTAATCAGTTTCACAATATTTCTGTTGTCCCTCTTTTACTGCAGATAGAATCTTTGTCAAGTGAATAGACAATTCTTTCGTCGAACAAGTTGATGATCCCGCTATGTACCTTTCTTTGTATGGTGTCTTATGGAATTTAGGTATCCAATATAAATAGAGTAAATCCTCAGACTCTTTACCAGAGGGAATGTTTAAAGAGGTCATGAATGATCTGTGGTTAGCTAGGATTTCATCTTTGTCGAACGAAGTAGGTTTGTATGTGGTATTACTAGAGGTGTTGTTATTTATGCCTAATTCCTTGATTAGGCATTCGAAGTAATATGATTTACATACAAACACGATATTGTTGGAAGCCTTGTCCGCAGGAACGATAACATATTTGTCATGAAGAGAGAAAAGACACTTAACAGCTTCTTGGTCTTTAAATATAGACTTAGATCGACTATTAACACAATTTTTGAGTTTGTGAATCCGACCTTGTACTAGAGACCTAATTGTTCTAACCCAGTCTGACAAGGACTCTAACTCAGGATCTTGGTCTATTTCTCTCTGTATCCACCTTCTGGCATAATTTTCAACAGCATCCATAATTATCTTGAAATTATGTTTCCAATTGATGTGTTGAGGTTCTCTGAATTTAGGACCATGAGAAATCACCTTTCGGAGACTCTCATGTTGAATGATATTCAGATCACCAGTGATTACATGTCCAGATGGATTGTATTGAAAAGGAGAGTGGGAGCAGTCACAAGTCAGAGGGTTCTTAAGGTACTCTTCTGTGATCTTGCAATGCTTCTTTGTAGTTGAAAATTGTACGGCCAATGCTGTTAGTGTAGCAAACAAATGTGTATGTGTATCAAGTCAAACAAACGCTGGCTCGTATGTCTCAATGTAATTACGAATATAACCACTATGTGATCATTCAATGATTAATTTCCCCATCACTGACCCATTTTATTCTTTGTGTGTGAGTGGGACTGGGAGTTCACACAGCGACAAAGAAAAAAACCCGGAGAAAGTGAGGAGATATATCATTGTAATTTTGTTATACTTCAGTATCTTTTTTCAATAGAAAATCAAGTGTAATATTTTAACAAATAAATCTTAAATTCTTTGTTTTCTCTATTTCACCGGTCATCAGTTTTTTTACTGATGACTGGGGAAACAGTGATCTAGATCGCCAAAGCGCTTACGATATCGGTAAAATGATCATGATCTAAAACGTGTACGTGACGTAAGTATGTATAAAATGGCTACCGCCGGTGTGCCCAGTGGAACCATTATGGCTGTTCATTTCCAGAAATGTTCGCATTTATCAAACGAAATAAGAATGATGCAAAAAAAATAGAGTTTCAGTATAATAAAACAATTAATGCCTGCACTTAAGGTGAACATTATAATTGTTCACCCGAGGGATGTTGTTTTCCCTCTAAAGCCCTCGGAAAAACAACACCCCTCGGGTGAACAATTATGATGTTCACCTTAAGTGCAGGCATTAATTGTATAATATTATTCAGAATGATCATCGTTGGTCTTATACATGATGTATATGTAGTCTGGTTTCTTCCACCGTCACCACCGTGTGATTAGAATATGAGTGGAAGTGTAAATAATCCACACTTCATGTTTATGAAAGAGGTGGACTTGCTTGATCTAATTCATAAAATGGAGATGTATTACCGTTCTATTCTATAGGTTATATAGTTTCCCTGGACAAGATTTACACCCCCCCCCCCCCCCCCCCCCCAAATGTCAGGAATGTAATGACAGTCAAATAAGTCAAGGTACTGTAAACCGTCTGAAATCGTCTGTGACCTTATAGATTAACAAACACGTGCAATCTGATCTTCTTTTCTATCTGACAAAACTATAAAAATAATGTAACTCTTAAAAAGATTATTTACAAAGATATCACAACATAAAATCTGGGTTTATAGATTGTTCTAATCTTAAAATATTAATATTGAACCTGTTAAACCCATTAAACTTCCTCCAAGTAAAGAGAACAAGCTACTTAATTAAACTCTCTTTTGAAAATTAGACAGGGGACTCGACTCGTCTACTTGTAATTGATATTGTGATTTTGTAAACTGAAAATTGGACTTTCATGTTTGTACGGTTTTATTTCAAACATGTTTAGTTTTCATGAAAGAACTCAACTGCTGACGCAAAGGTTACTCAAACAAGGCAACATTTCTCCTTGGTTGTAGTCATCGCTACAAAAAAATGTACTGTCAGCATCACGAACGTTACGAAATATTCATTTCTCAAATGGCGATGGACCTTTAATCTTTTACATAGATGATTTTCTTTCCTCCACCACCAACAAGACTTTTTACCGGACTTGACAATACGAGTATCACGACGGGTGTCTTATAAGAAACAGGAACTGCTTTCCTATTGCGAGCACTTGGAATCACCCACGGATTTTTTATTATGGGGTTCGTTTTGTTAATATTATGTTTAGTTTTCTGTGTTTTGTGTTTATTTTTGTTTGTCTTCGTTCTGTATCTTGTGCATAATGTTGATAGTAACTCTTGAGTTCGCCACCGGTTTTAAGTAGCGGTGTTCGTATTATTCATGTTGTCCTATTATATATATATACAAATTATGTATGATTCGTCTTTACCACCATTTGGTTGTAGGATTGCTCATGCCTGATTTATGTTAATTGTATGTACATGTATTTACGTTATAGTGGCGTCCAACATGACGTGAATATATGTGTAATACGCGAGTGTCTTATAAGAAGCAGGAACTCCTTACTTTCCACCCTCGGTTTTTTGATGAGGTCCGTTCTGCTCATGTTTTTAGTTTTCTGGATTGTGTTTTTGCTTTGTGTCTTGTGCTCAATGTTGCCTGTATCTGTGGGTTGTCAATTCTTGATTGTCACTTCGGTTTTCTCTTACGTTTACTTATCACAACGTTATAAAATTCAGATTGCAAGGACGGTAGACTGCACATGTAGTTCATCTACACAGACGAGTAACACCAGTCCACTCAATTCTTATTTCCTAGATATATAAAGTGTTCAGAGATATACTAATGAACCTGTAGAATGGGACAGAAATTCACCTAATGTTTATGTTTATGAATTAGATCGGGATTTCGAACACTAATTCAATTGTGTAATAACATCTGGCACTTTACTGATGACTGTTTCTGATTAGACTAATACCAAGATACAACCTCATGAATATGCTAGCTTAACAATAAATCACGGGTGCCGTCGTGATCGTGATCGTATGGTAGTTGGATCTATAACTACCTATGCAATCAGTGCCTATCACAACTAACGTTGTGAGTTCGAACCCCGTTCATGCGAGGTATACTCGATACAACATTATGTGATAAAGTGTGTCAGTGACTTGCGGCAGGTCGATGGTTTTCTCCGAGTACTCCGCTTTCCTCCACCAATAAAACTGACCGCCACGATATAACTGAAATATTGTTGAAAGTGGGGTTAAATACCATAATCTACCTACACAACCAAAACACACACAATCGATCCAGTTAAAACTGTTAATTTATCAGTATATTGCTAGAGAAATTGCGTTTCGGATATTAATAAAAATGAAATAAAAAAAATATCAAACTGTCGGAGCAGTTCCAAAGTCCGATAGAAAAAAATGGTAGAAAGAGGCAAAATCGATATTCCTAACACAAAAATACATGACCGCCTAATTTCCTTCCTTGGTACAGGCACTTCAATAATGGCAGGGTTAAACCTTCCCTCTTAGTAAAATGATGCGATCAGAGGCAAGTGTTTTACACATGTGAGTAGACTGTCAACCCTCACATATAACCCGATAAACAGAGGTAACATGTGAGTAGACTGTCAACCCTCACATATAACCCGATAAACAGAGGTAAAGATTAACAAATATATGTACAAAATAATCGTACCAATCAATTAAAAGTGACAATCATCTTTTCGACATAGTAGCCGAAATCTTATAAACAGTTAATAAAATAAAAATATTCAAAATTTTCTTTATTATATATACATAATACTGATCAGTACAAAGTCTACATGTTACAATATTGAGGTAAATATAAAAATAAGATAAAAATGTTTATACGTAAATATACTAAGTATCCTAATCATTATTTTATAATGATATAAATATACAGAAAATTATAATACAAAAAGTAAAAGTACATTCCACCTTAAATTTTCGTTTGGATAATTAGTTCGTGTAGTCTGTGTACTTATTTGTGGACCTAATATATACTACATGTAAGTAGAATGCGAAATGTGATCAAATGAATCTCAGTATTCCGAAAGAGTGATTAACTGTCACGTGATTAACGTGATACTGATTCACTAGAGGTATATTTGATTTGTTTATTAATTAGGATATTTGTATTACAACATTGCCATATACATAATGGCTATAGAAATACAACCTCCCTACATGTAATGATGTAAATCTAGTTTATTGTCCATCTGTTTGATTGGTCTTCTCAGGGTCATCCTGCTCTTGATCAAGGTCTTTCTTTTCTTCAATCTCGATAACCTCGGCATCTTCCGGTGCTGCTACTAAGGGCTTTTCTGGCGATGAAGGAGGAACTTTACTTCTCGTCAGACATTTCTTTGTTCTGGTAAATGTAGCCCCAGCCGAAAAAAAGTATTCGTAAAGGATTGCAGCGACGGAGCCACCGACAAGAGGTCCAATCCAAAATACCTACAACATAAATAAAGCGTACTATTTATTTGTCTGTATATATATATATAACATCATAGATATATTTCTATCATGTACTGGCCAACTAGAATGTATTACACAATCTTTCAACTCTCGCTTTTTATTAACCCCCAGCAAATGTTCTACAACAAAAAATGTTGTTCTGCTAACAATCACCTCATACTACAATCAAACAACTGGTTATTGATGTTTGTAACAAGGTCTACGAGCACAGTGCAGTAATAAACACGTATATATCTAATTTAATGCGCACTAAACGTTTCTGGAATAATCTTCATCAGGTACACTCAAAATCGAAAGATTGGAAAACCAAATTATTCCAAGCTTTGGGAGCAATGAAGCCAAACTGCCTAAACAGAGGCAATTTTCTTTTTAAAATGACCCAGCAGTTTTCAACAAAATTGTTTGTTAAAATTTGAAGAACATTTATCAATTTGTCATGTAAAAATATCTGCTTTTGTTTCCTACGAAAACAATCTTGCTCGAGGGAATTTCATAGCACCATGCCCTAAAAATTAAATGGTCAGTGCATTAGTGTATCAACATTTAAACAGAATTTTTGAAAATAGAAAAAAAATACAAAACACATGGCATTACAGTGATTATTCGGTACATAAATAAAGTATTGTAGAAAAAGATTATAATGTTATCACTTTTCATTACAAGACGACCGGGCGTGACCCATAAACAAAATAAAGCTTCCACTGTTTAATACGCACGGCTGACTAAGATCTGGTTTACATCAAAACTCTTTTGGCGTTGCCTACGGATTATCATCACTTATGTTATTACTGGGGCTTATACAAGCAACTTCGTAACGTTGTAAGTGTGTTTATTTATCATCGAAACACTTTAAAAAAGTTCAAGTAGATTACATAGAATCACGTTTAAGAACAAATGTGGTTTTTTTCTATTTGTGAGTGAGTTGTTGATCGTTGTAATTGATATGTAGAGGGGTTGTTCACCGTTAGAATTTTCCACAATTATATTGGTACATTGATATTAATTAAAATAAATCGACGCGTATAACACTAGTCTTGTAAAACAAAAGTATACAGGCATATTTAACAAACATATTTTTTTAGATATCCTTCCATAAGGGAAATTCGCATACAGCCTTTAGTCATTATTTCTTATCTTCATTTCTGGCCCAAAACGACAAAGATTACGCATTTTGAATTTAGAAAAGAACCAGTATTTATTACATTTTTGCATTTGGTTTGGTTTTGCTTATGGTGTTTAACGTCACTTTCAACAATATTTCAGCTATATCTTGGCGGTTAGTTTGATTGGTGGAGGAAACCGGAGTACCCGCAGAAAACCACGGATCTGTCGCAAGTCACTGACAAACTTTATCACATAATGTTGTATCGAGTACACCTCGCATGGGGCACCGATTGCACAGGTAGTTGTAACTACCATACAATCACGAACACGACACCCCCTAGTATTTATGTGTTGGCGATTAATTGCTTTAAGTACTTAAAGGAAACGCACGTGTTACATATAATTTAACGTCCTTTGTGTGATATTTTATATAGTATCACTTTATAAACATAGATATTTCATCGATCCAGATCTATAAACACTATATACATCGACGATAACCCACAGCTGATCACGTTCCTGTTATCAGTCTCCACTCATCCATCACCTTGGGTGAACTTGCAGAGAACTCCTCGTTTAGTTAAAAAAAAGGCTATTAATTTTTACGAAATAAAATCATCGTGTGTAATCAGATTCTTCTGATTTGAGGAGAAAAAGCTCTGCAGAAAAATGGGGACTCCTATAATATGTAAGAAATTCCTTTCTCATTTTCGATTCATTTAAAAGCTGTGATTTGATTAGCTATATAAAAACAGTAGTCAAGACTTCTCAAAGTGTGCATAAACGATCACATGACTACGAGGATTTCGATGGCGAATATATCTAAAAGTGTTTACACGTCTTGAGTATGACCAATATTATATGGCCATTTGCCATGTGTTAATTCCCAAAGAATGAGCTTGATCTAATTTTTTTCGATGGAACACTGACTGATCTCATGCTTCCCCCGGTGAAAGATAAATTTATATTCTTTTCATGTATTTCAAGGAACATACTCGGTGTAAAAAGCTACAAATAATTTTTCTTTTGAAATAACATTTAAGCTGCAGGGCATTTATGTTTACATTGAGTTATCTGAGTTTTTATCTTTAGTTTTTATGTTTCCTCTTTTGTTTCAACCATTATGATAATTCTCTAATGACTATTTAATAGTTTTATAGTATATGGGAAATACGGTGTATTCTGATACTCTTGTTTTCTTATCAACTCAAATTGTCAGATTACAAAGTATTTAGTTTTATAACTGTCAGTGTTATGGTTTACCATGGTAATTGTTTGATGACTCGATGATGAGGCTTACCCAGTTAACTGTTTATGACTCAGTGGTGAGGCTTACCAAGTTAACTGTTTATAACTCGATGATGAGGCTTACCCAGTTAACTGTTTATGACTCAGTGGTGAGGCTTACCAAGTTAACTGTTTATGATTCGATGATGAGGCTTACCCAGTTAACTGCTTATGACTCAGTGATGAGGCTTACCCAGTTAACTGTTTATGACTCTGTGATGAGGCTTACACAGTTAACTGTTTATGACTCGATGATGAGGCTTACCCAGTTAACTAACTGTTTATGACTCGATGATGAGGCTTACCCAGTTAACTGTTTATGACTCAGTGGTGAGGCTTACCAAGTTAACGGTTTATGACTCGATGATGAGGTATACCCAGTTAACTGTTCATGGCTGGATGATGAGGCTTACCCAGTTAGCTGCTTATGGCTCAGTGATGAGGCTTACCCAGTTAACTGTTTATGACTCGATGATGAGGTTTACGCAGTTAACTGATTATGACTCAGTGATGAGGCTTACCCAGTTAACTGATTATGACTCAGTGATGAGGCTTATCCAGTTAACTGCTTATGACACTGATGAGGCCTACCAAGTTAACTGTTTATGACTCTGTGATGAGGCTTATCAATTTAACTGTTTATGACTCTGTGATGAGGCTTATCAATTTAACTGTTTATGACTCGATGATGAGGCTTACCAAGTTAACTGTTTATGACTCAGTGATGAGGACTACCAGGTTAACTGTTTATGACTCAGTGATTAGGCTTACTCAGTTAACTGTTGATGACTCAGTGATCAGGCTTACTCAGTTAACTGTTGATGACTCAGTGATCAGGCTTACTCAGTCAACTGCTGATGACTCAGTGATCAGGCTTACTCAGTTAACTCTTTATGACTCAGTGGTGAGGCTTACCCAGTTAACTGTTTATGACTCGATGATGAGGCCTACCAGGTTAACTGTTTATGACTCAGTGATTAGGCTTACTCAGTTAACTGTTTATGACTCAGTGATGAGTCTTACTCAGTTAACTGTTGATGACTCAGTGATAAGGCTTACTCAGTTAACTGTTTATGACTCAGTGGTGAGGCTTACTCAGTTAACTGTTTATGACTCAGTGATGAGGCTTACCCAGTTAACCGTTTATGACTCAGTGGTGATGCCTACCAGGTTAACTGTTTATGACTCAGTGATGAGGCTTATCCAGTTAACTGTGTATGACTCAGTGAGGAGTCTTACTCAGTTAACTGTTGATGACTCAGTGATCAGGCTTACTCAGTCAACTGTTTATGACTCGATGATGAGGCTTACCCAGTTAACTGTTTATGACTCAGTGATGAGGCCTACCAGGTTAACTATTTATGACTCAGTGATGAGGCTTACCCAGTTAACTGTTTATGACTCAGTGGTGAGGCTTACCCAGTTAACACTGTTTATGACTCTGTGATGAGGCTTACCAAGTTAATTGTTTGTGACTCAGTGGTGAGGCTTACCAAGTTAACTGTTTGTGACATTGATGAGGCCTACCAAGTTAACTGTTTATGACTCTGAGATGAGGCTTATCAATTTAACTGTTTATGACTCGATGATGAGGCTTACCAAGTTAACTGTTTATGACTTAGTGATGAGGACTACCAGGATAACTGTTTATGACTCAGTGATGAGGCTTACTCAGTTAACTGTTTATGACTCAGTGGCGAGGCTTACCCAATTAATTGTTTATGACTCAGTGATGAGGCTTACTCAGTTAACTGTTTATTACTCAGTGATGAGGCTTACTCAGTTAACTGTTTATGACTCAGTGGTGAGGCCTACCAGGTTAACTGTTTATGACTCTGTGATGAGGCTTACCCAGTTAACTGTTTATGACTCAGTGATGAGGCTTACTCAGTTAACTGTTTATGACTCGATGATGAGGCTTACCAAGTTAACTGTTTATGACTTAGTGATGAGGACTACCAGGTTAACTGTTTATGACTCAGTGATGAGGCTTACTCAGTTAACTGTTTATGACTCAGTTGTGAGGCCTACCAGGTTAACTGTTTATGACTTAGTGATGAGGACTACCAGGTTAACTGTTTATGACTCAGTGATGAGGTTTACCCAGTTAACTGTTTATGATTCGATGATGATGCTTACCCAGTTAACTGTTTATGACTCTGTGGTGAGGCTTTCCCAGTTAATGTTTATGACTCTGTGATGAAGCCTACCAAGTTAAATGTTTATGACTCGATGATGATACTTACCCAGTTAACAGTTTATGACTTAGTGATTACGCTTACCAAGGAATTCAGTTTATGCATTCAAAGTTAATATGACAAATGGTTAACTTTTAGTTTGACTGTTTGTGCACTACAGGTTGGTTATCAGTGTTCTCATGAGAAGTATGCATAGCTGTCAATCCCTCTGCATGACGACTGATAAGGTGTAAGTACTTGGTTCATCAACAACTTGTTGGAAAGGATAAAATTACAATAATCCAGTACGTTACGGACGTTACATAGTGAGGGGTAAACATGATGTGCTATGCTGGCAAAAAGACCATGGTGATATGTTATGGGGAAAATGTGAGAGTTGTTTCGATTTCGACCGTTAATTTCATCATATATACATGTTTATACTGAAATTAAATAATTAATTTCGAAACGCCTTTCCGTTAAGACTTTATATCTAAATATTCTCTTTTTGTTTATTTTGCGAAACACAAGAGCGGGTAGTAACAGTTCATTGGCTCCATCTATATACAACTATTATAAACAAATACGATATGATATGAAATGCACTGTGAAAGGAAATAAAAATTACGGTAACATAATACAAGTTATTGCTTAATAGAGGTGTTCATTAAAGCAGGTTTGACTGAATCATCAAAGACAAGACAGACTTACATTTCGAGACTGATACAAATGGCATAGTCTTTGTACATTAATACAGATCATGTTAACCAGAAGAAAGCTTGGTCTAAAATCAAATGCCGATTTTATGTTAGAAATAAGATATTTCAATTATACAATGTACTAATTCGCCGAACACCCAACTACTAATAGGTACTTCAAATCTTAAAATTTGTAATAATAATTGTTTTGGGAAATTAATGGGCTATGTTGCGCGACCGTCGGAAAGGTACCGCGTGTCGACAAAGAAATAAATCAATTGATGCATGTTTTGTTTCCAGACCTGGAATTCAAATTATCATAGTCGGCGATACACATGTATCATCTAAATGAAATTCCTTTATACATTCTTTAATTTGTTGTTGTTGTTGCCATGCGTATCTATAGCTTATTCCTCAAATACAGAAGCAATGCTTTATATAATAATAGATCGTGGTAGATAGTCGAGTATACATGTACATTGTACTATCAATTTATCGTGGCATCATTAAACTTACAAAAACCAGTTGTAGATGAAGCTATTAAGATAAATGATACTACAGTTTAGTCGATTCAAAAGCTCACTAGAGCTTATGTTATGTGTTATAGATATTTCGACTTTAAATAAAACTTATTTCATATTTGAAGTTTCTTATCAATCTGGGTTATTAATACTGTAATTCTAAATTGTTATATCTTTTATCAAAATTCATCTCACGTACAAAGAAACTTATTCTTAATTACTATTTATCTTTTAATCTTTACTGTTATACTAAATGTGCCGTCATGTAAAAAAAAAAGATACATTTAATAAAAAATACGATAAAATCAACGACAGATGGCTTATCTTTGATTATCTAATTTTTACCATAACAATGAACGGGCTAACAATAAATGACTCTTACCCAATGATTGTTCCATGAATTCTCTACGACAGCTGGTCCAAAACTTCTAGCTGGGTTCAAACTACAGCCGGTATAAGACACCTGCAAATCACATTTAATATTCATTGTTGAACAGACACATATCCTTTGACATTGCATGAAACAATAAATAAATTGTAATTCAATTGACCAGGAATACTAGATTAGCACATCAAGTCATCCATGTTAAATCTTGTCTTAAATTGTTAAATTTTAAAGAGTGTTTCTTTTATTATAAATATGCCAGAAAATAATGTTTTTTTTCATTGTACCTTTTTCTCCATTGGATAACATATTCTTATAGCTCTGGTGTGGTGATGGAGCAAATTATTCTTATTTTTCCATTGAAAATAATTATGCTTTTAAACTTGTCGAAATTAATCATACTTACAGCAAATAAATGTCCTAAAGCGACAGCAAGTCCAATTGTCAGTGGTGCGGAACCATGTAAATCCGTTCTTTTTTCGTCCAGGGAAGCCAAAACTGTTAACACCACAACAAATGTAATCATCGCTTCTACTCCAAAACCTTGTGCGTCGGTTACGTTTCCTCTTAATCTGTTAACACCCAGCATTCCCTGCTGGCTTTCCGGTGTTAATCCGAGTAAAAGTCCTGCTCCAATCAAAGCACCCACTAATTGGGCAACGAGGTAAAAGAATGCACGAACTACACTTACGCGCCGGGTAATAAGGGCTGCAATGGTAACGGCAGGATTAACGTGTCCGCCACTTATGTGTGCAATACACCAAACCATTGTTCCTACAGCAAGTCCAAACGTAAGGGCTATTTGGACAACACTGGGTTCTGCTGTTGTTATTTGCGTTCCATTAGCGACAGCCATCTGCCCCAGTTGCAAAGTATGGGAACCACATCCTAAGAAGACCAGGAAAATGGTTCCTAACATCTCGGCGGCCACGGCACGCCATAAATTTGGGCTTGTGAGATCCTCCAAATTCTCCTGCATGATTTTCAACATATTCTGAACAACACGCTCCTTGATATAAAGGACGCTATCTGGGGGAAACGCTTTAAAATATGTGTTCTTATTGCTTTAATCATGCCAATATAAAATAGCAAGTTTTTGCGCATGTCCTGATTTTCAAAATATCCAACGCACAGCCCAGTCGTTAAGGTTAATGACATAAAAACGACGCTGGGGGAGGGACAGAGTACTTATAAGGAACATTCAATTTTTACACACGATTATATGTGTGTGTCAAGGTTAAAACCACATGTTTTCACCGACTTTAATTTAATGAACATTTTGTTTAATGAAAAATATTTCATTAGGCGTGTGCAAAAATAATTTACATCCGAATGTGCTTATGAATGGAAAAATCTGACAAATTCTAAACCAATTATTATTAATTGTTTATGTGTTGAGTGTTTATGTTTGTACTTTTGATGCTCGTCAACATGTGGTTTTCATCAATAAACTATTTGAATTTGAATTAATGATCGCCTTTAAATGAGTAATAGAAGACAATTTAATATGTACAATGTACTGTAACGGTTGTATTATCATATTAAAAAATTAGAAATGCGATTGTGATTTTTGGAAATAATTAAACCTTTCATCGTAGGTTAAATCGAGAAATTGAATTTTTTTTCTCGTACTGCTTTATTACAATTGTATGTTGTTTTTTTAAGATAAGGGAACGATCATTTAACTTGTGGGGGGAGGGGAGGGAATATGTTTTATTAAGAAGAAAAAACCTGTCACCTTATATTATAGACTTGAAAGGTGCAAAAAATAAATAATCTACCCCTGCAGTTTTTATCTTTATATATATTTTGATAAAATGTGAAGAAAAAAAAATTGCCATGTAAAGAAATTTTTGTTTCTCGTGAAAAAAAAATGACACGCGGCAAAAAACATACACCTACAATTTAGTTTATCAAATCAATATACATGTTTTCATATATTTTAATTAATGATAATATTTTACCCCGTAAATACCCCCTCCCACCCTCAAATTTTGAATACAATAATGCAGTTTATTTTTAAAGCAAACATGTATAATTTGTGCTGAAGCAGGAACGCCTCGACAATTTATATGTTATATGCCTTGATAAAAACAATTTAATCACAAACCTACATATTCAAACAGATACAATAAAGATACGAACATCTACTCCTACGAACACGTAAAACGTTATCTGTACACATTTTTCTCATTCACATACTACATTATTTAATTACAACTGTTGAACTTTTATTCAGCCACGTGCATAAAGTTGAAAAATTGTTTTGAAACTGACACAAAGAAAGAAGCACTGACTCATGACACCACCTGTCAGCTTCGCGTAGCTAATGCCATGTAATGATCGTTTTAAGAGGTCAAAACGCGGCAAGGAGTGATGCACGGTCGTAACAGTAACAGATGTATATATATTAAAACATGTATGTGAACTATACTTACTCTGTAGGGGATTACCGCCATTATGACAACTGTATTCTCCTTGGTATTAAAGTTATTTTTTAACTTTATTAAGCACAATTTCCACCCTAATCAGGGTCAATGGCTACATTGAATAGTCAACAATACATAAACATACAATGTACAGCATATAAACAAATTCAAAACACAATAGAACAAATGGAATCATGTGCCACCTGTCCTCAGTTCCAATGACTGTTTAATGAAGGAGCCTAAAGATTTCACCTGCTTGATGTTAAAAAATTTAAAATAATTTCAAGTAGATTTGTATTATTAATATTGTCAAAGTCACTGAGAAAAGCTTTTCTTAAATGTTCATTTAGCTTACAATTTAAAAAGAAATGGTTTTCGTCATCAAGAGTTTCACATTTATTGCACGTTCGTAAATGCCGAGGTGTGTTCTTATATCGTCCCGTTTCAATTGCCAGAGAGTGGGCACTTAGTCTAAATTTACAAATTAATCTTTTTATTTCAAAATCGGGATATTTCAAATAAAATACCGACTTTTTTTAGACTTCAACGCTAAGAATAGAAAGAGTTTAGGGACCGACCAATTAACTTGAAGTGGGGGGTTATGGTTTTTTGTTTCGTTCAGAATTTTTTTTTCGGGCAACACGAGAGTTAGAATATTTATTTTTTTTGTCGCGCAAAGCGCAATTTTTTTTCCAGAATTCCACATTAGGTTATATGACAAAAACTCTGAATCAAATTATTTTTTTTTGCCTCCACCAAAATCAGAATATTTTTTTCAGCAACATTGGGAATCAGAATATTTTTTTAAGAAAAAAAACATGACCCCCCCCCTTTCAAGTTAAATGGTCGTTCCCTTACTGTTATTATCTATCGATTTTAATTTATTATCAAATATTTCTTCATAGTCTTTATTTAGTATATTTTTGTAATATTTTTTACAAGAATTCTTTTTCATATCTTGATTTCCAAGGTCCATTTTAATTTTTAGTTCTTACATGGTTAATATATGAGTACCAAGAAAAAATTCCTTTCTCATGGAGAGACTTAGAAAGAGAAAAACATTCTTTTAAAGGGATATTAAAGCTCGTTTTAACATATATTGTTTCTTTTCAATTTAATTGTAAAAACAATCCAAAAATAATCCCTAATATCGTTAAAATATCACTTAAAAGGGTCGAAATGAATTTTTGTCCAGGAAGCAAAAATTCAATTAATGGAAAACCGCAAGATATGACAGAATTATCAACGAATTATGTCACTTTTACAAAGTTTCATCGATAAAAACCGGGTTAATATTTCATAAATATCATTTATTGAACCAATTGTAAGTTTTCATGAGATACAAAAAATTACCAAAATGAGCTTTAATACCCCTTTAAAGTTTCAAGTGTATCAACTGCAAGTAATCGATCTTCATAAAGTTTATTGATATAAAGAAAGTCTGTTAGAATAGAATTGAATTTTCTATCATTAGATAACTTCATCAAAACTTAACTATTATGTATTCATTCAGAGTAAACAACGAAAAACGTAACACTATTCTCCATGAAGCTTATAATTTTACAAAAACAATTCTTAATACTAAATCATTGTATATATTTTTACAATTTTTCTTTTTCATCGAATCTTGTTAGATGCTAACACGTAAATAACCGGGATAAACAGTATTATAGAAAAGAAACGACGTCGATAGAAAACAACGGCAATGAAAGTATATGGGGGGAGGGAGGAGGGTTTTTTTTTTTGGGGGGGGACGATTTTATATTTTTATATGTAGGTGGAACAATTTATACTAGGTGCATGCTTATGTGTTGCAGAATAAATATGTTAAATAACTCAACATTTTGAAACTAACAACTAAATTTAAGCTAAGAAAAAAATCGAGACACCAAAGGTATAATCAGAAGCCGTGAATCGAAGGACAGATAGACACACAATGGTCCACTAAGCACTACACAGAAAACTGAATGTGGAGCAGTACGATCCTTGCTAAAAACCAGTAGTTAACTAACTAACGTGTTCCAGAATAATAATCAGCCCTGCACTACTAGTGGCACAGGCCGTGCAACTCTAATTTAAAATTCAGCAGATTTCATCATTTAAAGACTGTTGGAAACTTTAGAATATTCTACCTTTAATGCTTTATGTACATGTATTTCATATAAATTGGACAAAAACTTGGCCCACATTTGTCAAGGTACAGTAGTCATGGTAGTCAATTCAATTCAATTCAATGGTAGTCGACGCCTCATTCGTTAAGATGGTATATCCGTGAGATTTCACGTACCACCTAATAAGCTAAAAGTAGGCGATTCAATTCTTACAAACTCCCCCTTATTGTGCAAACATCAGGGCCAACTCTTGCATAAATTATTCATGTTTAAAAATGATAAAAATTGCGATTGTGAAAAATAACCCAGACTTGAAATAAGCTTTAATGAAAGAATGAATCGCATAGGATGTTGTGATTTTGTCTCATTCAATTTATTTATTTATTTATTTATTTATTTATTTATTTATTATTTTGTTGTTTTTGTTTTTTTGCAAACTTTTGTTTGCCTTATATCGGATCAGATTATCTAGCTTTTTTCATCTTTCAGATCTATCCTGTTCTATCAAGTTTGCGGACAGAGTTTGTTTCAGTAAAAATAAAAACCCCTCCCTACAAGTTAAATGGTAGTTTCCCAAGAACAATATAATGACAATATTATAGGGTTATTGCATGAATATTGGTGACTATTGCGAGGGACATTATTCATGCAAAAACCCTTTAATTATATAGTAATAAATATTTTATGCTCTAAAGCATTTTTTATATAAATATTGTGTATTTTATTATATATAAGTGGATTATTGAACTACTTCAAATATTCATATTTGAACTAGCTCAATATACATTTTATCAGGGGTTTTTTTTTGGGGGGGGGGGGGGGGGGGGAGTTGGAATGAACATAATTGACTATTTTTCTTCTCTTCGGTCATCTTCGGCCAGCAAAATATGACTTCTATATTCCTAAAATTCAGATATATATATACCGTCTGCATTGCGTTCCTTCGGTAGAATTTCCTCAAATTCTGCATTTTGCAGCAGCCTGGCGATATCATCTTCCGTCGTTTTTATTTACCAAGCGACAAATGATGCAATAAATGTAAGACCGGTTTCAGAACGCATCAGTACTTTTCCGAAAATGACGATACTTAGCGTGCAAATACAAGGATATATTGCACGATTATTCTCCATTGAAAAATTAATAGGAAAATCTTTATTACTATATAATAATACGTGTTATTATGGCAGTATTCCCCTTCCATATAGTGCCAGACTGTAAGTTATAAGCTTTCTGTTACAGATTGTTTACATTTTGTAGAATATTTTATAAACAAGTGTCCATCTGGTCAAGAATTATAGGAGTCTCAAGTTCAAGCAGGCGCCCATGATAATTGACTTATAATGATTTAATCATAAAACTTCTTCAACAAGACGAATCTCATTCACTATCACTCCTCTTATCATCAGGTTCAAGTCCTACAAAATTATCATATTAAGCATGTATAATTATTTCGTGACTTTGATGTTACGCATACATTGAGTTCGTCATTGTCATGAAATTAAAAAAAAAGTACAAAAAACAAATTCCTATTTATAATTACACAGAATATATTAATTTAATAGGTGCATTCTGATTCAGTAGACCATCTTTAGTTGACTGCTGAGTAACATTGAAACAAAGTTTGCATGATAAAAATAGGAAATAGAAGTGATTATCAAATAATCCAGGATTATGCTGCAGGAAGAATTTGAAGGTACCAAAGGGGTAATCAGAATCAGTAAATCGAAGAAGGACAGACAACACAATGGCCAAAAGTTATTTACGTTGTATTCACAGAATCATTTATACACTGTTCATTTATAAACTGTTCGCTTTCTACTTCAAACTTTTATTGGGGGACTTATTAATTAATGTTAATCATAGGCCCCGTTTACACTTGCACAAATAGATCGATCTAAAGAAGATCGATGCAAAAAAGATCGATCTTTGTCTAGTGTAAACGGTTTAGATCGATCTAACATCGATCTAAAAAAGTCCAGCTCCAGAGGTAGACTTAAAAAGATCGATTATTTGCATAGATCTAATGTTAAGTGTAAACGCACAAGATCGATCGCGATCGAACTAAATAAAGTGAAACTTCATATGCGCATGCTTGTCGCGAAAAATACACGTGTATTATTAAGAATATTTATGATTAGGAAAACAATGGCGGTCAGAGGATATTCCTGGACTCGCGACGAAACAATTGTGTTGATAGAACAGTGGGGAGATGATCATGCCCAACAGCAATTGGATACAACACCTAAGAGAAATGTAGACATTCTTAGAAGAGTATGCCAAGACATTAAAGATAGGCTTCCGGAATTTTCCAGATCAGCAGAGGATTGTCGAGCCAGAATCAAAAGACTGAAGACACCGTATTTTCAAATAAAACGCCAAAATAAGAAGTCGGGAGGAAAAAGAAAAACATTTACATACTTCGAAAGATTAGACGAGTTGTTGGGTTCACGACCTTCTGTAAACCCTCCGAGACTTAATGACGGTATGTTAGATAACAACGATAGTTGCCTTCGCCTTTGCATCATCTTGCGGAATTTACACAGACGTAACCTTTTCGCTCTCTGTCTAATTTTCATTTTCAAGAATCTTCTTCTATCGCGATTTCTTTTCATTTCAATTGATTTCTGATTAATTAACCGCGAAAGAAACACAAGGAAAAACATAAAAGTTTACAACCGTAAGTGTACATTTTAGATAAGTTCGTCCATTGTTTCACCACGAGGAATGCTATTTCTATAAAGGCGGGAAAACACATGCTGTGTAGATAAAAATAGTAACATTTATTTACATAAATAGTTAGTTATTGGTGTAGATGTAGTGTAAATGCATCGGTTTTATTTAGCTCGATCGCGATCGTTTTAAGTGTAAACGCAAACTGCTCTAATTAGATCGATTCAATTTAAGATCGTTCTTTTTTTCACCAAGTGTAAACACGGCCTTATTCTACTATGCATAGATTATTACAATTTTAACAATAGCTTGATCAGAGAATACATGTGTACTCCAGCATGACAGTGAAAGGGTGGCAATGAGGCATAAATCCCATCACCTATCATTAATGTCCATAGATGTCAGTCACACACAGCTGCTGGTTAAGTCCGTCAGCCTGATTACAATCAGCATATCAACACCACTGAAGGAAAGATAAACAGTTGTCAGCGTGTGTTTTGACTTTTTATTTTGTATCAACCATAAGTTAGCAATAGTCTACATATCTTTAAAATAACTAAAACAAAAATAAAAACAAATAGTTTTTTACAGCTATGATATTGATAAAAATGATTTACAACAAATTATATGGTAACATTAGTGAACCCCTTTAATATAACATCTAACAACTGTTGAAACCTGGATAAATGAAAAAAAAAAATGATTCCCTGAAAATCACAAAATCTACGACAAAGACAGACTGCATGAAGAAGGTGGTGGTGTTTTTTGTTAGCTATTATAAACGACTTGATCAGTGATGAGGCACCCACACTCTCACCGGGAATGATCTTGGTAACGCTTTACATTTTGAGTGCTTTGCCATATAAATACTAGGTTGTATATGTACCAGTATTTAAACAGATTTAAAATATGTTACCATCGAAGTTGTATGGTGAGGTTAAATGTTATCTGTTAGACTTTACTACAAAGAGAGTTTAACTATAAACTGCATTCCATCGTACATCTGGTTACGTTAGAGACAATTGTTTAAGCTTCCACGGTTTAATGAGATATGATAGTTAAAACAAGATAACCTATTTTTATATATGCGTAGAATTCCTTAAATATTTTCTTGTTTTACTATAATGTCCTTTAGTCTATGCCCTCAGTACAAATACAACAAATGCTCTTAAGAAATAAATTATTGCAGCCGGTAGTGTATTGGAGATTTTATCATGGGTAGGTCTTATCTTCTCACAAATTTTACCCTAATTGGAGAACAGCGGAGTGAGGAGGAAAAAAAAATACTATACCCTACCTACCCATATTAAAATCGTGATATTTCGATTGCAATAGAAACGACACCATTAACACGAATTTATGGTGTTTATTTTTAGCATAAAACATGTTGTGACGTCGTAAATTTGTGCTGGACATGGTTTATTTACAGGCATTTTAACTTACCACAAATCGAAAACATGACGTAAAATAAGAATCTCAAATATGTGCTGCTGGAAAGGATATCCCGACGTCACATGTCCGACTATAATTCTGAACAGAGGATCTATATAATATACAATTTCCTTGAACGGGATACATTTTATACATATTATTAGATCTGGGCATTTTATCTGGATCGAAGTTTAAAATCACCAGCAATTTTTTTTCATTAGGAGAACACATTTACAGGACACTGTTCTACTATTTGTTTTTATCATTTAGTGATGTACTCTCTTTGTGGCAAATAACATCGCCCATTAAAATTTTGAATATGTACTGCATTAATTAAAATATATGCCACGATAATAGCCAAATATGTGTGTAAGCATGAAACTTTTGTTAGCTTTCTCTCATCAGGTATTTTATTTTAAATAATTGGTCCTAGAATATAAGGAAGATATCGCCATACACTGGAGAAGAAAGATACAGTAATGTGTCTTGTTTCACCGGAATTTTATTTCTCTTTGAAGTCTTTCTGTAGGGAATTAACCAATAAACAAATATGTCTGCTGGCGGTTTCCAAGAAGCAGATAATATATATTTTTTTTGTGAATTTTTATTACTTTTCTTTAAACCAAACTATGTCTGGCGTACATTCTCGACATGATTTGTTATTTTTAATTTATCAAAGTGCTCGAAAAGGGGTCAATGGAAACAAACATCCTATTCACAAATACAAAAGTTCTTTGACTTTATTTTATATCTACTTGTAATTTGTTTAATGTGGAGGAATTTTGATTAACAAGATATGATAATTTGCTGCCATTATAGATTGTTGGAAACGAGTTATTAATTTGTGAAAGATAGGACGAGTGGTAAATTACATTTCTATAAGATGGAATGAAAGTTTTTACCATTATTAGAGAGAAGATGTAATTTTTTTTATGACATAACCAGAAATGACAAACTTTAAAAAAAAAAATAATACTGAGAAGAGGACATCTTGGAGACGAGAGGAGTTGGATAAAGTGAAATGAGGGATAACTTCGGATAATAAACAACGGAAAAGCGGAGAATTGGGATAAAATTAAAAGTTGTACATAACTGGAAAGACCCCCTAAAAATCCGGTCATAATATCAGTTTAAAGTATCATGAATCATTTCAGTGGTTTGGACGGAAAAGCGGAGAGTTGGGATACAGCTAAAAGTTGTAAATATCTCGAAAGACCCCCTAAAAATCCGGTCGTAATATCAGTTTAAAGTATCATGAATCATTTCAGTGGTTTGGCATTGGTGTTATTTTTTAACAGTTATGGTCACATGTGTATCGCGGCCATTTTTACGTCCTATAGTAGTACTTATCCATGTCATGCAAGATATGTATGCAGTAAAGTTGTTAATTGGATAGTAAGGATATTTTCAAAACCCTTCAAGGACCGTCAAGACCGTGTTCTGTTGGGTTTATTTCTAACTATGCGTCCAATGCCTATCGCAAATAAAGTTGTAGATTTGGTTCCCGTCTGTGAGTACGTTTTCAGTTATATATGACAGGTCAGTGGTTGGTCAGTTATGTGTGGAAAGTCAGTGATTTGTCCTTTATGTGTGGAAAGTCAGTGATTGGTCAGTTATGTGAGACAGGTCAATGGTTGGTCAGCTATGTGTGGAAGATCAGTGGTTGGTCAGTTATGTGTGGAAAGTCAATGGTTGGTCAGTTATGTGTGGAAGGTCAGTGGTTTGTCTGTTATGTGTGAAAAGGTCAGTGGTTTGTAACTGTTATGTGTGAAAAGGTCAGTGGTTTGTCTGTTATGTGTGAAAAGGTCAGTGGTTTGTAGCTGTTATGTGTGAAAAGGTCAGTGGTTTGTAACTGTTATGTGTGAAAAGGTCAGTGGTTTGTCTGTTATGTGTGAAAAGGTCAGTGGTTTGTAACTGTTATGTGTGAAAAGGTCAGTGGTTTGTCTGTTATGTGTGAAAAGGTCAGTGGTTTGTAGCTGTTATGTGTGAAAAGGTCAGTGGTTTGTAACTGTTATGTGTGAAAAGGTCAGTGGTTTGTAGCTGTTTTGTGTGAAAAGGTCAGTGGTTTGTCAGCTATGTGCGACGGGTCAGAAGTTTATCAGCTTTGTGAAACAGTTGTTCAGTTATGTGTGACAAGATAGTGGTTTGACAGTTATGTGTAACGGGTGAGTGGCTTGTTAGTTATGTGTGACTGGTTAGTGGTTTGTCATTAATGTGTTACGAGTGAGTGGTTTGTCAGTTATGTGTGACAAATCAGTAGTTTGTCAGTTATATGTGGAAGGTCAGTAGTTTTTCAGTTTCATGTGACAGGTCAGTGGTTTGTCAATTATATGTGAGAGGTCAGTGGTTTGTCAATTAGGTGTGGCAGGTCATTGGTTTGTCAGTTATATGTGAGAGGTCAATGGTGTGTCAGTTATGTGTGGCAGGTCATTGTTTTGTCAGTTATGTGTGACAGGTCATTGGTTTGTCAGTTATGTGTGTAAGGTCAGTGGTTTGTCAGTTATGTGTGTAAGGTCAGTGGTTTGTCTTATCGATGGTTTGTCAGTTATGTGTGTAAGGTTAGTAGTTTGTCTTATCGATGGTTTGTCAGGTATGTGTGTAAGGTTAGTAGTTGGTCAGTGGTCAGTGGCTTGTCAGTTATGTGTGACAGATCAATTGTTTGTCAGTTAATTGTGAGGGCTCGATGGTTTGTCAGTTATGTATGACATGTCGGTGGTTTGTCAGTTATGTGTGACAGATCGGTGATTTGTTGGTTTTTGTGTGGTAGGTCAATGGTCTGTCAAATTAGTATTACATGTCAGTGGTTGTCATCTGTGTGACAATCCAGTGGTCTCTCAGTTTGTGTGACAGGTTAATAATTGGCCAGTTATATGTGACAGATCGGTCGGTTGTTTGTTGTGTTCGGTCGGTAATTTTTCAGCTATGTGTGACAGGTCGGTGGTTTTGCAATTATGTGTGACATGTCGGTATAGTTTGGCAGTTATGTGTGACATGACAATGGTTTGTCAGTTATGTGTGACATTACAATGATTTGTCAGTCCTGTGTGACAGATCAGTGGTTTCTCAGCTATGTGTGGCAGGTCATTGGTGTGTCAGTTATGTGTGGCAGGTCATTGGTGTGTCACTTATGTGTGGCAGGTCATTGGTTTGTCAGTTATGTGTGACAGGTCATTGGTTTGTCATCTATGTGTGACAGGTCAGTAGTTTTTCAGTTTCGTGTGACAGGTCATTAGTTTGTCAGTTATGTGTGACAGGTCATTGGTTTGTCAGCTATGTGTGACAGGTCATTGGTTTGTCAGTTATATGTGTAAAGTCAGTGGTTTGTCTGATCGATGGTTTGTCAGGTATGTGTGTAAGGTTAGTAGTTTGTCAGTTATATATGACATATCAGTGGGTTGTCAGTTTAGAATAACAGGTCAGTGGCTTGTCAGTCATGTGTGACAGGTCAGTGGTTTGTGAATTTTGTGTGACCGTTATTTGTGATAGATCAATGATTTGTCACTTATGTGCATTGTGACATGTCAGTGGTTTATCAGTTATATGTGGCAGGTTGGTGGCTTGTCATTTGTGTGACACGTCAGTGGATTGTCAGGTCCGTGGGGCTGTTATCTCAGCTATGATGGACAGGTCGGTAGTTTGTTAGGTATGTGTGACAGATCGATGATTTGTCGGTTTTTGTGTGGTAGGTCAATGGTCTGTCAAATAAGTATTACAGGTCAGTGGTTGACATCTGTGCGACAATCCAGTGGTCTGTCGGTTTTGTGTGACAGGTTAATAATTGGTCAGTTATATCTGACAGGTCGGTTATTTTTCAGCTATGTATGACAGGTCGGGGGTTTTGCAACTATGTGTGACAGGTCGATAGTTTGGCAGTTATGTGTGACAGGTCGGTAGTTTGTCAGTTCTGAGTGACAGGTCAATGGTTGGTGAGTTACATGTGCTAGTTACCTTGTTGATCAGTTGTTTGACAAGGCGGTGGTTTGTCAGCTTGGTAGTTTGTCAGTCCTGTGTGACAGATCAGTGGTGTCTCAGTTATGTGTGGCAGGTCATTGGTTCGTCAGTTATGTGCGACAGGTCAATGGTTGGTCAGCTATGTGTGGAAGGTCAGTTGTTTGTCAGTCCTGTGTGACAGATCAGTGGTTTCTCAGTTATATGTGGCAGATCATTGGTTTCTCAGTTATGTGTGGCAGGTCATTGGTGTGTCAGTTATGTGTGGCAGGTCATTGGTGTGTCAGTTATATGTGGCAGGACATTGTTGTGTCAGTTATGTGTGGCGGGTCATTGGTGTGTCAGCTATGTGTGACAGATCAGTGGTTTCTCAGTTATATGTGGCAGATCATTGGTTTCTCAGTTATGTGTGGCAGGTCATTGATGTGTCAGTTATGTGTGGCAGGTCATTGGTGTGTCAGTTATGTGTGGCAGGTCATTTGTGTGTCAGTTATGTGTGGCAGGTCATTGTTGTGTCAGCTATGTGTGGCAGGTCATTGGTGTGTCAGTTATGTGTGACAGATCAGTGGTTTCTCAGTTATATGTGGCAGATCATTGGTTTCTCAGCTATGTGTGGCAGGTCATTGGTGTGTCAGTTATGTGTGACAGGTCATTGGTGTGTCAGTTATGTGTGGAAGGTCATTGTTGTGTCAGTTATGTGTGGCAGGTCATTGGTGTGTCAGTTATGTGTGGCAGGTCATTGGTGTGTCAGTTATGTGTGACAGGTCATTGGTGTGTCAGTTATGTGTGGCAGGTCATTGTTGTGTCAGTTATGTGTGGCAGGTCATTGGTGTGTCAGTTATGTGTGGCAGGTCATTGGTGTGTCAGTTATGTGTGGCATGTCATTGGTGTGTCAGTTATGTGTGGCAGGTCATTGTTTTGTCAGTTATGTGTGGCAGGTCATTGTTTTGTTAGTTATGTGTGACAGATCATTGGTGTGTCAGTTATGTGTGGCAGGTCATTGGTGTGTCAGTTATGTGTGGCAGGTCATTGGTGTGTCAGTTATGTGGGCAGGGCATTGGATTGTTAGTTATGTGTGACAGGTCATTGTTTTGTCAGTTATGTGTGGCAGGTCATTGTTTTGTTAGTTATGTGTGACAGATCATTGGTGTGTCGGTTATGTGTGGCAGGTCATTGGTGTGTCAGTTATGTGTGGTAGGTCATTGTTTTGTCAGTTATGTGTGGCAGGTCATTGTTTTGTTAGTTATGTGTGACAGATCATTGGTGTGTCAGTTATGTGTGGCAGGTCATTGGTGTGTCAGTTATGTGTGGCAGGTCATTGGTGTGTCAGTTATGTGGGCAGGGCATTGGTTTGTTAGTTATGTGTGACAGGTCATTGTTTTGTCAGTTATGTGTGGCAGGTCATTGTTTTGTCAGCTATGCGTGGCAGGTCATTGTTTTGTCAGCTATGTGTGGCAGGCATTGTTTTGTTAGTTATGTGTGACAGATCATTGGTGTGTCAGTTATGTGTGGCAGGTCATTGGTGTGTTAGTTATGTGTGGCAGGTCATTGGTGGGTCAGTTATGTGTGGCAGGTTATTGGTGTGTCAGTTATGTGTGGCAGGTCATTGGTGTGTCAGTTATGTGTGGCAGGTCATTGGTTTGTCATCTATGTGTGGCAGGTTATTGGTGTGTCAGTTATGTGTGGCAGGTCATTGGCGTGTCAGTTATGTGTGGCAGGTCATTGGTGTGTCAGTTATGTGTGGTAGGTTATTGGTTTGTTAGTTTGTGGCAGGTCATTGGTTTGTCAGTTATGTGTGGCAGGTCATTTGTGTGTCAGTTATGTGTGTCAGTTATGTGTGGCAGGTCATTGGTGTGTCAGTTATGTGTGGCAGGTCATTGTTTTGTCAGTTATGTGTGGCAGGTCATTGTTTTGTCAGTTATGTGTGGCAGGTCATTGGTGTGTCAGTTATGTGTGGTAGGTTATTGGTTTGTTAGTTTGTGGCAGGTCATTGGTTTGTCAGTTATGTGTGGCAGGTCATTTGTGTGTCAGTTATGTGTGGCAGGTCATCGGTGTGTCAGTTATGTGTGGCAGGTCATTGGTGTGTCAGTTATGTGTGGCAGGTCATTGTTTTGTCAGTTATGTGTGGCAGGTCATTGTTTTGTTAGTTATGTGTGACAGATCATTGGTGTGTCAGTTATGTGTGGCAGGTCATTGGTGTGTCAGTTATGTGTGGCAGGTCATTGGTGTGTCAGTTATGTGGGCAGGGCATTGGTTTGTTAGTTATGTGTGACAGGTCATTGTTTTGTCAGTTATGTGTGGCAGGTCATTGTTTTGTCAGCTATGCGTGGCAGGTCATTGTTTTGTCAGCTATGTGTGGCAGGCATTGTTTTGTTAGTTATGTGTGACAGATCATTGGTGTGTCAGTTATGTGTGGCAGGTCATTGATGTGTTAGTTATGTGTGGCGGGTCATTGGTGGGTCAGTTATGTGTGGCAGGTCATTGGTGTGTCAGTTATGTGTGGCAGGTCATTGGTGTGTCAGTTATGTGTGGCAGGTCATTGTTTTGTCAGTTATGTGTGGCAGGTCATTGTTTTGTCAGTTATGTGTGGCAGGTCATTGTTTTGTTAGTTATGTGTGACAGATCATTGGTGTGTCAGTTATGTGTGGCAGGTCATTGGTGTGTCAGTTATGTGTGGCAGGTCATTGGTGTGTCAGTTATGTGGGCAGGGCATTGGTTTGTTAGTTATGTGTGACAGGTCATTGTTTTGTCAGTTATGTGTGGCAGGTCATTGTTTTGTCAGCTATGCGTGGCAGGTCATTGTTTTGTCAGCTATGTGTGGCAGGCATTGTTTTGTTAGTTATGTGTGACAGATCATTGGTGTGTCAGTTATGTGTGGCAGGTCATTGGTGTGTTAGTTATGTGTGGCAGGTCATTGGTGGGTCAGTTATGTGTGGCAGGTTATTGGTGTGTCAGTTATGTGTGGCAGGTCATTGGTGTGTCAGTTATGTGTGGCAGGTCATTGGTGTGTCAGTTACTTTAAACATATTTTATTGTTCAAAAAGACAAAAGGATAAGACACAAGTTAAACAACTTAGACAGTCTTCTCCCATTACATATATTTCAAAATACACAATTGAACATGATGATATTTAATTACACAAATTTATAGTAAACGTTTATAGTAAATGAAGGCATGAAGAAAAATATAAACAGTAAAACAATTAAAACCCTCATGGAGCCTCATTGACTATATGATCAACATATAGATAACCTATTGATACATATCGAACAGACCCAAATGCGTACTACGTGGCAATGGACATATTTACTTTCATTCATCTATTGGGATTTAGTTGCTGAAAATAGTCATGGTAAGTAAATATATTTCTATTTATTTTGTAAGATCAAATAGTCTTCAAAGATCATCCAGAGGTTTTATTTTCAATTATGATCATTCGAATAACACGTTAACATTTGTGTCAAAATGGTATACCTGTAAGGTAATTCACCTGGTTGTTTTGTTACAATTATACTGAAAAACGACCAGTATCTTTAATATATCTTTGAATAATTAAAAATATTTCACAATTTGTTTCATCTGATAGAAAATCATTTCCAAATAACAAAGTATCAACATTTATTTCTACCCCGTTCATATTCAGTATTGCCAATGACGATAACATTTTATTTCTATATACAATATAACGATTACAAAATAGCAAATAATGATCCGCATTTTCATTTTGGTATCCACATATACAGTTTGGATTTGAAATTAAATTAGTACTATACAAGTCTTCTTTCAATGAACTACATTTGTTTCTTATCCTCGTGTGTAATACACTAAGATATCTATTACCACATGAAAAGTGTGCGGATTTTTTCACATTTTGAAAATATATCTGACGGATTTTTGACTTAAAATGAGCTAAAATAGGGATTTGTCGGATATTAAGATCCAACGTATTCCACAGCTTAATAGTTGAAGGAAAAAAAGATTGTTGAAGAAGTGCAAGTCTGTTTACTTGTTGACTTATATTTTGACTGTTACGTAAATAATAATTTGAAGTTTCAGAAACTGTAGGTGGTATTAAATCTGATAAATATTCAGGTGCCAGATTATTATAAATTTTGTAAAATAATGTGAGATTTTTAACTTCTCTCCTTACTTTCAATTTATCCCATCCCGTTTCTTTGTAAATAGATGCTATACTAGCGTAACTGGGAAAACCACAAACAATACGAGCGGCTTCAGTTTGCACTTTTTCTAAACGATTTGAATTGAATTGGCCACAATTAAACCAAACTTCAGACGCATATTCTAAAATTGGCCTTATAAATGTTAAATAAATTTTTTCAAGATAGTTTCGTTTAAGTTTAAATTTAAGTTTTCTTAATACATTTATTTGTTTAGAAGATTTTTCTATAAGTTTATCAATATGTTTGGTCCACTTACAGTCATTACTAAAAATAACACCTAAATGTTTATGCAATTCAACATCTCTTAATGAAGCACCCTCAAAGTCAAAATTGAAATAAAGTTTTGTGTCTCTAGAACTGAAGACCATAATTTCAGTTTTATTTTGATTGAATTTGACTAACCAACGTTTTGACCAATCTTTTAGGTAAGCTAAATCTAAATTTACCATGTCTTGTAAAGAATCTCTGTCATTTGCAATGTGCCCAATCGATGTATCATCTGCAAATAATCTACCTAAACCAGTCATACCATCTGCAATGTCATTTATAAATACCAAAAATAATAACGGGCCTAAAACCGACCCTTGAGGCACCCCTGCTTTAAGCTGACCAATGTTTGATAGAGCATCTTTTATCACAACTCTTTGTGTGCGGTTTGATAAGTAACTTTTTAACCAGATAAGCAAATTGTCCCCTATACCATATCTTTCCAATTTGAGTAAAAGCCCTTTTATCCACACAGTGTCGAAAGCTTTACTTATATCGGCAAACGTTACACTTGTAAATTGCTTACTGTCTAAAGCTAGTAAAATTCTATGATATAACTCTACAAGTTGATGGGTAGTAGAGCAACCTGGTAAAAAACCTGACTGAAATTTACACAATAATTTATTTCCCTGTAAATGATTAAAAATATGTTTAAAAACTATTTTTTCTAAAAGTTTATTAACACAGGAAAGCAATGAGACTGGTCTATAATTAGAAGGGAATGATTTGTCTCCTGCTTTGAATAAAGGAATGACATGGGCTAATTTCCAATCTGTTGGGAAAATATTTTGATGGAGAGATTTATTAAACAACATGCATAATGGTTTTGAAATTTGAACTTTTACTGCAATAAGCATCTTGTTACTTATGATATCCGGTCCAACAGCTTTATTAGCATCTAAAGTGGAAATCATATCCAAAATATCTTGCTCACTCACTATTATTTGCGAGAGAACATTTTTACACCTAACTTCAAAAGGGGGTAGGTCTTTATTTCTGTCATTTAGATCAGAAACAGAGCAAAAGTGTCTATTCAATATACCAGCTTTTTCGAAACAATCGTAAGATAAATTAAAATTATTATCACGATCTCTAAGAGGTGGCATAGTATTCGCAGAACGTTCGTTTTTTATTAACATATGTATCGTTTTCCAATACATCTTGCTATCAGTAGTTTTAAGTTCGTCTAGATTTTCGTTAATATTTGCATAAAATAATTCTTTTGCCTGCTTTTTTAAGTTATTAACTCGATTACGTTGTTGTTTGTACTGTTTTTCGGCAGAAACAGTTTTAGTTCTTAAAAACGCTTTTCGAAGCCTATCTCGTCTTCGAGATTCCCGGCGCAAATTTGAATCAAACCACATTTTGTCATCTGTTCGGATAGTTACTTCCCTTGTTGGTATACATTCTTTGGCTATAGTTAAAAAGGCATCGGTAAAATTTGAGCAAGCATTATTGACATCTAATTCATCGTTTATCAATTTCTCCCAGTTTGTATCAATAATTTTTTGTTTCATTAAAGTATAATCTCCCCTTTTGTAATCCCAAATAGTACGTTGATAAGTTTTCTGATTAGAAAACCCACACTTAAAGGTGACATAAGTTCCATCGTGATCACTGATTTGTCGATCAATTTCTATTGTATTGAATGGATGACCTGTATTGAATCAGTAATCAAAATAGGATCTAATAGTGAAATATTACCTGTATGTTTATCAAAATGTGTTGGTTTGTCAATTATATTAAAAAGACCGTTGACCACGACCATATCATTTATTGTTGTCGGTAGATTTACCATAAAATTTTTATTTAAGTCACCAAGGCAAATAATATGGCTATTCTCATCAAGTGCTTGTTTTAACATTAAGTCAAAAAATTGCCAATAAAACGTATGTGATTGTAGCTCTGACCTATAATTAATATTAATCAAGATAGGGTGAACTTTAGTTTTTAATTCAAACCACATACTCTCTACGTGTTCATGTTCTAAGTCAACACGCCGCAGTATATTTATATTACTCTTATGATACATAATTATTCCACCTCCGTGTGAATTTCTGTCTTTTCTAAAAGGTACATCAAAACCACTGATAGCAATATCATCATCGGTTATTTGATTATTTAAATGCGTCTCTGTAAAAAACACTATGTCAAACTCTTCAATTAAATTAGTTATATAGTTAATTTTATTTCTTAGACTTCTAATATTACCATGATATATTGACAAAACACTTTCGATCAAATCAGGTATGCCTCCAGGCCCCGGGTTCAATTCAATGTCTCCAGCTAACAAAAGCAAATGGATGACCAGTAAGGTAATCACAATAACATCATAATTAATTAATGACATGGCATGTACATATTTAAAAATATTACGAAAAAAATTCGCCATATCAGAGAAAACATCTCGGAAACAAAACTTGACAAAAACACAGTTTTTAAGACTGATCTCATTAGTTTTACAATAAAACAGTCCAATAGCAGCTCTGTGAGCAGCAATATCATTACCCATTATCAAATGAAAAATTCAAATCAATAAGTATAAAAATGGACTGAACATAAATACAACCAGTAAATATCCCTACCTTGTACTTCGAATGATCATAACTAAACAACAAATTGTAACACAAAATTATTGACAAATATATATACAAGTATAAAACGTGCATTTTATTTGACATTCTGTCAAAATTCTCAATTCATTGAAAAAAATATAAAAAGAGAAAATAGTGACTTCTAAAAGGAAAGACAAAAAAGATGTCAGTAATTCGGTTATATACTAAATTATAAATAGTTTTGTTGGCTAATAAATAAGTTACAGACTAAAAGCTGAAGGGATGAGTTTTTAGTTACTTTTTATTAAAGCTTATGGATTCTAATTAAAACATTTCAAGGAAAATGGTGAACGGCCTTGTAATGGTAAACACTACAAGGCTATTTATATTATTTGTTGACTGAAGTATAGGTGTGTCAGTTATGTGTGGTAGGTTATTGGTTTGTTAGTTTGTGGCAGGTCATTGGTTTGTCAGTTATGTGTGGCAGGTCATTTGTGTGGCAGGTCATTGGTGTGTCAGTTATGTGTGGCAGGTCATTGGTGTGTCAGTTATGTGTGGCAGGTCATTGTTTTGTCAGTTATGTGTGGCAGGTCATTGTTTTGTCAGTTATGTGTGGCAGGTCATTGGTGTGTCAGTTATGTGTGGTAGGTTATTGGTTTGTTAGTTTGTGGCAGGTCATTGGTTTGTCAGTTATGTGTGGCAGGTCATTTGTGTGTCAGTTATGTGTGGCAGGTCATCGGTAGGTCAGTTATGTGTGGCAGGTCATTGGTGTGTCAGTTATGTGTGGCAGGTAATTGGTGTCTCAGTTATGTGTGGCAGGTCATTGTTTTGTCAGTTATGTGTGGCAGGTCATTGTTTTGTCAGTTATGTGTGGCAGGTCATTGTTTTGTTAGTTATGTGTGGCAGGTCATTGGTGTGTCAGTTATGTGTGGCAGGTCATTGGTTTGTTAGTTATGTGTGGCAGGTCATTGGTGTGTCAGTTATGTGTGGCAGGTCATTGGTGTGTCAGTTATGTGTGGTAGGTCATTGGTTTGTTAGTTATGTGTGGCAGGTCATTGGTGTGTCAGTTATGTGTGGCAGGTCATTGGTGTGTCAGTTATGTGTGGCAGGTCATTGTTTTGTCAGTTATGTGTGGCAGGTCATTGTTTTGTCAGTTATGTGTGGCAGGTCATTGTT
This sequence comes from Bathymodiolus brooksi, assembly GCA_963680875.1. NCBI lineage: Eukaryota > Metazoa > Mollusca > Bivalvia > Mytilida > Modiolidae > Bathymodiolus > Bathymodiolus brooksi. The sequence continues at coordinate 81,221,141 of OY804578.1, read as the reverse complement.
GTGTCAGTTATGTGTGGCAGTTCATTGGTTTGTTAGTTATATGTGGCAGGTCATTGGTGTGTCAGTTATGTGTGGCAGGTCATTGGTTTGTTAGTTATGTGTGGCAGGTCATTGGTTTGTCAGTTATGTGTGGCAGGTCATTGGTTTGTTAGTTATGTGTGGCAGGTCATTGGTGTGTCAGTTATGTGTGGAAGATCATTGGTTTGTTAGTTATGTGTGGCAGGTCATTGGTTTGTCAGTTATGTGTGGCAGGTCATTGGTTTGTTAGTTATGTGTGACAGGTCAAGGTATTTCAGTTATATGCAACAGGTCAGTGATTTTGTCAGTTTTTTTACATGTCATTGGTATGCCATTTATATGGGACATGTTGGTGGTTTGTCGGTTAGTTGTGACAGGACGGTGGTTTTTCAGTTATGTTTGACAGGTCAGTGGTTTATAATTTTTATGTTACAGGTAGTTGGTTTTTCAAGTATTTTGATGGGTCAGTGGTTTTTCAGTTATGGGTAATATGGTTTCCTCTCGATGCTCCTGTTTCCCGTGAATCGTGACGATGCCAGTGTCTTTGAATCGTTTTCAGTCATTTTACATTCTGGTGATAACCGTTTATTATCTACGTGGTTGTGAAGCTTTTTTAATGTTGTATTATATTAATTACATGTGTGTTTTTCTCAACTCGAGAGGACGCGAGTGGCTCAATAAGTTAGGTAGTTGGATTACCTAACAACTCATACAAGCCTATCACCAATACGGCGTGGGTTCGCGCCCGGCTGTGCAAATTACAAAAAGGGTGCGCTCGACTCGCAGCCACAAGTGATAAAGTTTATACCAGTTGCTTGTCCATGGTCGGTAGTTCTCTCCGGGTACTCCGGCTTCTTCCACCACTAAAACTGATCGCCAGGATATAGCTGAAATATTGCTGAAAGCGGCGTTAAACACCAAAAATCAAAATCAATAAAAATCAATCTCAACTCGAACAGACATCCTTACTGTGCACCACTACTGAAAGTTGTTGACACAGAAAACCGCACTAGCGACGATAGAACAAGGGTAAATCGTACTTTATCAGCAAAACGCATTTTTCGTGAACTGTGATTAAGGAAAGTATTTTTCGTAAACCGTGATGAGACTCCTCGCATTATAATATTGTATGTTAAATATTTTCCAGCAACAAGCACTTTAATATTATTTAATAGTGCACAACAAAGCTGTCATAACAACACAATTTATAGCTGCCGTATCTGGTTATTATGATGTGTACGCCTTATCGTTATGAAACACTACATCTGATATAATACTTGTCATGTGTGTAACAAATATTTTTCTTGTATCTCCTAACCTCTAAGTAATTGATAAAGGTGTAAAATGTTACAGATTCTGCATGGTTATCTCATCATGTGTAGGTGATTGACGGGCTGCGATTGAAATATTTCCGACTTGACTCGAAATACAGCTGGGTTTGGCGTAATTGTTGATGGTATGAATTGCTTAAACAGTGATTGTTAGTATGTCGACGAACAAACTAATATAAAAAATAGTCTGTTCTGTTATCTTTATGGGCAATATGCAAATAGTAATGTTCAAGCGAACAACGCGTCAAATGTTGTAAAATATTGATTTTTATGTAGACAAAATTGTATATCACATATCTAATGTACTTTCCAGAGATACAAAATACATCTAAACGTTAGAGATCAGAGAACATTTGTTTGTAATTTTTATTTGATTATTGTCTGGGTTTTTCACACAAAATCTCGATAAAGTAATAATTTAGTTTATCTGTTCCGAAAGATTTAGCTAACATTGGTGGTCTTAATAGAAGACTCAAATTTAATCTGAAACTAAGAACATCTGGGTGAAATGAGTCTCGAGCTCTCACTTTGCTATCAGGTGCTTTCGATTCAGGGCACATAATATCCTACCAAAAAACGCTTTCAACAGCCCTAATGACCATGAAAATTGTGTGCATTACCTCTTTACATGGAAGCTGCCATTAATCAACTGGTATCATATGTCGAAAAACACAGGGTCAGTACAGGAACGTACCTGGTACTGGTAGCAGTTTATGATCTCAAATCCATTGTACTTTTGCAGATAAGCTTTTACAGAAATGAAAAACCTTTGAAATTATACTGAAGAATTGTCAGTCATTTTAGTTATAAAGTCTAAAAAAAAAAAAAAAAAATCACCATACTACTCTACTAATAAAAAAGGAAGGGGGACAAATAGAGGCTACTGTCCCCAGCCTCCTTATTTGTCATATTCTGTTTTGTTTTTGTTTAAGGGGTGGGGTGGGATGTGGAAATCCCATTTGTCGGAGAAGTGGAGTAATTATACTTTTTATCAAGTAATATGTATTATGTCTAGTACTATGATCTTGATAAATGGGGATAATCCAGGGACCAATACTTCAAAATTTCGTTCAAGCGGTAAAATTATTTCTGAAGAGAAACTTTTGTTTATGTTTCAACCAATCGAAATCTAGTATGTAACGTGGCGGAAATATTGGATGTCTAGCTGGAAGGAAACTAGAAACCTATTTGATGATTATTATTATAAGCGTTTCAGCATACGATTTCCAATGGTTATTGTCGAGATTATTTCTATCCTTCATACTAGAGCAAATCAGAAACTATTATGTCCCAAGTTGATCATATTTTATATCAGATCAATACTTAATAGAGAAATCATTTTAGCACAAAAGTATTTGATTGGATCCCATTAAATGTTGTAACGGAACAAAGCGACATACCTCTTGGAAGCTATCAGTAAATCGTTCTGACAAAGTGTCTTAAATTTCAACCATTTGTGAAATATGACGTGACATTGCCGCCATATTGTACGAATGATGGAAAAGAAATTGGGCTCCTTATTTGAAAAATAATTTGCTTAACTTTCTCAAATGGTTAATGACGTTCCATCAATATATTTGCCAATCAGGAATCTATGGTACAAATAAAGAACATATTGGATATTTCACTGTAAAGAAATGAGGGCTCTCCTTTGGGGATTCATTCGCACAAAAGTTCGTTTCCGAGATGGGGGCCCATTTAAATGTGAAAAGTGAACAGACGAACAACAAGTTGTTTTCACGGAGTTAGTGGACACAAGATAGATCCTAGCTCGAGATGGTCATATAGCCATTAATATCAATTCATCAGCCATGCATGTACATTGCATAAAATCTAAAAGGCTTCACAGATATACACACGTACTTTGAGTTCATCCTGTTAGCCTAAACCATGAGATTTGTTTCTGATATGATAGCTATCGATTGTATCTCCATGTATTTCGTTGTACATGTAGGCAATTATCTGTACAATTAGGATATTTATTGCAGAGTAAAATAGTGTTATGCAGGGACGGATCCTGGATTTCAAGTTAGGGGGGGGGGGGGGGGGGGGGAGCGCGCACTTAAAAAAATTGCGCCGAGCGGAGGGAGGCGCGAAGATGTTTGGGGTATTTCGTGTGAAAAATCTAGCACTCTAAAAATCCAACTAAGGGTGTTGGTCTTTTCATTTTTTGTATCTAAATGTGTTTCCTGTTGCTCATGCTTAAATAGTTTACACATCACATGTTATAGTTTATGTTTCTTGTTGTTTATTATTTAAAAATTCTATGAATAGAATGTTAATATCCCCCATATGAGTGTTGTTTTTCATGTAAAATTATTGAATATTTTGGGCTTTGTTCATTTACCTGAGAAAGTCTGACAAATATTTTGAAATTAAAGGAGTTTTGAACTTTATTACATGTAGTATGGTTTGGGGGGGTGGAACTTTAGTCAGATTTTTTAACTTCTCAATTCAATAACTAAAGGATAGAGAAAATTTGATAGTGTTCCCCAATATTAACTTTTTAATGTTAAAAGCAATATAATTTTCATTCAATCATTAACTTAAGACTTCACCAGGATGAGGGGAATGTGTTTTAATTTATTACCCATTCTTCAATGTTCCAGTTCATAGTTTTGTTATTTTACAACATTGTTAGCATACATGTAGCTGACCTTTTAATAATGTTTTGTTTTTGCAATACATATTTCTTGTCAATGAGTATTTGTTTAACTTTTGTGCTCTATGATTTACAAAAGTTATCAAGTTGAATCATGTACATGTACATATTTTGCCCAACCAAGACTGACTTATTCCTGAATATAGCATATGTTATTATTGGTCTCCTGACATTGGCATAAACAAGAAAGGATGGAGTGCCTCACGAACAGAAACCACAGCATAATAATGTGCTTGACATACATGTAAGAATGGAACATGACTGTTAATGTATAGCCCTGTATCAGGGCATACTATTTAACCCCTGTCTGTCCCTCCCTATAGTTTTGAGCTAGAGTTTTTGTAATATTTTGTAGTTTGCTTAATGTACAAATACTAAAGGTGTGCATTCTTACAGGATTTTGACTTCTAAAAAAATCACAAAATGATATATAGTTGAACCAAGTCATTTTTAAGTTAGTACATCAAAAGTGTCTTACACACACAGACTTTTTACATTCTCTAACAAAAGGGACACACCAGTTTTAAGTTGGGTCTTTTATTTGATGCTCCATAATTTAAACATAACAAATACAAATTTACTTTGATTTTCCTATATATTTCAACTAAAAATAAATCCTAAAAATTAACAATCCTGTTTAAATTATGTACAAATAAAAACCACTCATATAAACATAATGAGCAAATAAACAATCAAAATATAGATAATTCTGAATGTTTTGGTGTAAAATTTGTTAAAATCTATCCAAAAATGACTTCACAATAATTTTTTGAAAAAATATGGTTTTGGTTGATTATATTGGGATTTTTTTTTACATGTGGCAATACTTATGGCCACATACTGCTGAATATTCACACGATCTCTCATTATTTTCAAGATCTACGGGATACATGTAGTCATAAATTATTTTCCTAACCAACAAATTCACGAAAGCTTCCTTACAACCGTGACGATATGTGCATAACTGCCACGATGAATAAACTGCGTCACCGTGTTTACAAATGCAATGACGTCTTGTTTACGTTTTTTTTTACTCCGATTGACCTTTGAACCATAATGGCGGCGGTAACGTGAAATTGGTCTATAACTGTCACTATTCTGTATACACAATGTATGTACAAACAGGATATTCACTCTTTAGTTCGGAATATATAATTGTATTATTACGATATTTACTTTACTTTATTTATTTAATTTAATTGTGCAATTAGGATGCACACTTAAGCAACTTGACTATATATTTATAATACCGGTATTCATATCCACTGTACAGTAAGGTACATTAGTATATAATTAGGATAGCCACTTGACTAGGCATTTATCATCCATATCCACTGTACAGTGAGGTATATTAGTATATAATCAGGGGCGGATCCAGGATTTCAAGTTAGGGGGGGGGGGGGGTGCACTTAAAAAAATTGCTGCGAGCGGAGGGAGGCGCGAAAATGTTTGGGGTATTTCGTGTGAAAAATCACGATTTTACCCCCAAAAAATCATATTTTTCCCAATTGCGGGGGGAGGGGCGAACTTTTTGGGGGTATTTCGTGTGAAAAATCACGATTTTACACCAAAAAATAATCTTTTTTCCAATTTTAGGGGGGGGGGCGCGCTGGGTGCGCGCCCCCCCCCCCTGGATCCACCCCTGGATAGTGTCTGCAATTTGAGGTTTTTTTTGGGGGGGGGGGGTTAAAGGAAAGAAATAAAATCTGTATGTTGAAAATTGTATGACATTGTAATATCAATAATTAGGGTTAGTTTTATGGTGTTTAACACCACTTTCAACAATAGTTCAGTAATATCGAGGCAGTCAGTTTTATTGTTGGAGGAATCCGGAGAAAACAACCTGTCAGAATTTACTGACAAACTTTATCACCTTCTCAGTTCTAGTATATAACTACAAGAATTATTTATGAGGGGATGTGTGTGGTAGTTTATATGTATACTTTAATGTCAAATGTTTGTATAGTGTGTATTGTTTTTTGGTAACAATCCTATTTATGGATTTCAAACCAATAAACTATTTCTGATTCTGATTTCCATAATGCTGTATAAATTATTTATGTAAACAAGAACCATTTCTGAACCATTTAGTTGTGACATCATTTAAATGGCACCATTTTGAGGACTGTTTATAAACCATTGATTTATGACATCATTAAAATGGTCATGCCCATTAGCATATTTTGCCAAATAAATGGAAATTCAATGGAGCTTCAAGTAAAAGCCAATGGTTTTTAAATTGAGTTCCAATGGTTTTTCAATGGATATTAAATTTAAAAAAAAAAGGGTTTTCAATAGAGTTTCTATTGAAAAAAAAATCCAAGAAGGCCATCACCACAGGGCAAAGTTGGAGTATTCCTCTGATGGTCCTTTACAAAAAGTGTGTTTTTGTGTCAATCAGAAATCCAAGATGGCAGACACCACAGGATTTAACTTTAACATAGGACCATATTGGAAAATTAAATAAATGATTATTTTCATATTCTAGAAAGATTCAATCTAAATAGTGTTGATCTGAAATCCAAGTTGGCTTACTCCACATGATATTGGGTAACTATACTAGGAATATGAATGTAATGGTTATTCTAAAAAACTGAAAACTTTCTTGAACACAAACAGTGCATGTATAACCAAGTAAAAGAGAAAAGTGTAAAGATGGTCGTATTGCAAGGATATACAAATGTATTAAATATATAGCAAATAAAAAAAATAGATATTACTTAAGTAGAAAGATTTAACCCACCCTTGAGACAATCAATACGTTAGCTATTCCTTAAATAGAAAGACTTAATCCACCCTTTACAGTAAATATGATACCACAGACCCTCAATTGCAAGGTGAACAGTTACAAAAGTGCATTTGTCTGTAATTTGTAGTTGAACAATAAGTTTATTAGTTAGATTTGATGGTGAGTGATTGTTGTTTTATGGCAAATGAGCACTTTTTCTGATAAGAATGTATCATGACAAAAACAAGTTGCATCCAAATAAGCTCATTGCACAACCGTTAGTTAGATTTTAATAGTCTATGGTTCTTTTTCAATATGTATCATTATGCAAAATGGGGCCAGATCCAGGGGCGGATCCAGGATTTCAAGTTAGGGGGGGGGGGGGGGGGGGGCGCACTTAAAAAAATTGCACCGAGCGGAGGGAGGCACGAACATTTTTGGGGTATTTCGTGTGAAAAATCACGATTTTACGCCAAAAAATCATATTTTTTCCAATTGCGGAGGGAGGCGCGAAAATTTTTTGGGTATTTCGTGTGAAAAATCATGATTTTACGCCAAACAATTATATTTTTTCCAATTTTAGGGGGGGGGGGGGGCGCGTGCCAGGTGCGCCCCCCTCTGGATCCGCCCCTGGAAATAACTTGCTGCTAATTTTTTTTTTTATTAATATGTTACTTTTGTATTTTAATGTACAATATACCAATGCGTATTTTTACTGATCTTTACTTGAAAAGTAAAAGGCAACATTTTCGGGTATTCGTATACAAATCAAACTTATATTTTTTTTTCATATGAAATTGCAGAATTTCGAATTCAAGAACTATTTGAACCATTATTTAAAGAGAAGTGACCATTTTCTTGGGACACTCAAGTATCTACACACTGTCTCAGTTTCATCATCCGATTCTCTCGTTATAGGTTTTCGTTGTATGTTTTATAAATGAGATCAATTGTTAAATTAATTATTCGAAGTATTTGATGTCATAGGGAAAGGGGATGGAATCAGCAAATAATGATGCTAGAAAATGGCCGATCATACCATTCATGTATCTCGGGATTTTATAATAAGTAAGGAAATTCTCGTCTAGTTCTCGTATATCGAGAAACTTTTCATTGGATAATTTTTTGACGTATTTGAAGTGTCTATGCAAATTTAGAATTGACCGAAATAAATCGGAAACTACCGAAGTATAATTGTAATATACGGAAAATATCGAAGGAAATTCGGCAATATATTTATAAGAAAGTGGGCGTTGATTATATAAATAAATCGAAAGTTCTTCAAGGTAGGTATATTTAATTTAAATAATTGCAACTATAATATTCATATAAATATGAACATAAAAAAAAATTATTGTTTAATATTGATAACAATTTCAAAATATAACTATTAAATGCAAAAAGTTGAATTAACAGTAATTATTGGGGAAAATGCTTTTTAAGGAATATAAATAAAGGGAGATAATCATAGTACTGTATAGTATTATAAAAGTACTACTGACAAACTTTTTGTAAAAAAAAATTGAACCAATAGTGATTAAAAAAAAATGAAATAAATATTTTACAATACTGTCTGTACTCCTGCACAGGGGCTAGGTGCGTCCGAAAAAAAATAAAAAAATAAAAAATACTATATAATACTACAAGGGGGCGAACTCACTTGCTTCCATTTTTTTAAGTCGTCGTGTTAAATTGATCGTAACTTCGGAACGCCTTAATATTTTCAAAAAATGTTTCCACCAGTCGCAAGTCAAGTAATTTTCCTTTCCAAAGAGACCCCAATTGTTAGTGTAGGCCTCCGAACTGCTGAGGTATCATACACGAACCAAAACAAAACGGCGTGAAAATCCGAAGTCGTACAAACGTTGGGTTGACCACTTCCCATCTGTGTACAGACTTTCCCATGCGTAAACGAGTCATTTTGACTAGCTAAATACTTTCATCCATTCAAATTATGATAAAATTTCTTACCTTACGTCAATTTATATGTCCTTTAAGTCTGTTTTTGAAAGAAATCCCATTTGCATCCTTGACAAACGCCATAGACGTGAAAATTGAGAGAGTTCTAACGGGCTTTTTGATTGGCTGAAACAGAGTGTTTCAGCCAATCAAGAGTATTTAGCTAGTCAAAATGACTCGTTTACGCATGGGAAAGTCTGTACACAGATGGGAAGTGGTCAACCCAACGTTTGTACGACTTCGGATTTTCACGCCGTTTTGTTTTGGTTCGTGTATGATACCTCAGCAGTTCGGAGGCCTACACTAACAATTGGGGTCTCTTTGGAAAGGAAAATTACTTGACTCTCGACTGGTGGAAACATTTTTTGAAAATATTAAGGCGTTCCGAAGTTACGATCAATTTAACACGACGACTTAAAAAAATGGAAGCAAGTGAGTTCGCCCCCTTGTAGTATTATATAGTTTTTTTGGGGTTTTTTTCGGACGCACCTAGCCCCTGTGTACTCCTGTAGGAGTATGAAGCCCATCTATGATCTAAATAGATCCTCTGTATTTAATAACAATTTATATTCATAAAATAAAATAATCAAAATGCATATGCTAAATAAAATTTGGATTAAGTGTTAACTATGTTAGATACAATGTATCTACGTACCATTAGTTGTTTACAAAATACACTTATATATATATAATTATTGTTTGTAAACAAACATCTGCTTTGCATATCATAAATCCTCGGATTTACCATATTCTAAGAAAACACGTGTTTTTTTAAATTAATTTATTTTATAAAAATATATAACCAATATTTTCTGTTTTTATATATAATTATTAAGGTAAAAATACCATACAAAAGAACAAAAAACCATTCAGAAAAATTTGTCAAACTAAAAATCTTTCTGATTCTGATCCTGATCTCACCAGCAGCTCGCTGGTAACATTTGGCCCAAAATTTGATTACATTTTACTTCACATCTAAAATTTTACAAGAAGACGTATGTTGAATGTAAAATAATACAAACCTCCTTGGGAAATATATATTTCAAACAATTACATCCATATTTTGTCACAATATATCCATAAATAAATGTCTGGCAAACTCATTTACCTAACACGTAGTCCGAGATTCCTCTGTCGTTTAACGGCATTTATAAAGTTGCTGTAGCCGTTCAACGTCAGAGGGTAATATATACGGAAAACAACGGATTTGCCTCACCAGCTCTAGGATCGGCACATTTCCACGTTTCGTGGCTATCGGATTTTATTTTCTATCAGAAACCCTTATATAAATCGCTTCACCAATCATTTTTCTATTCATTCTTACCCTCAGAAAGTGGTGTTACACTCCATTACAGCACGATTTTGCCTTAGATCCTATTATTCCGCCATTTGACTTCCATTTTCGAATCTACAAACGTGATCTCGCGATACTAACTGAATGATAACAGTAACGCATTGCATGATGGGAGCTACTTAATTCAGCGCACCAAATTATTTGAGCATTATTTGCATACGTAAACAACATTCAAATCACATGGAAGACCATACATTTAAGCGTATTCTACAGGACAAACAGTCCATCTATAGATCAAAGCAGAGCAGAAGGAAATAATACAGAATGTGTTGGAAAGAAAAGATTCAATGGCAGAGTGTTGCCAATGGGCTTCGGAAAGAGCATGTGTTACGTCCCCCTTTTTTGGACAAGGTACTACATCATTTTTTTTTCTTATGGTTATCTGTAATTCACTATTGCTGTTAAAATCATTACCAATCAATATAATCAACTGTATTAAATTTTATGTTAATTGTTCTGCCTTAACAGGCGTGTATGATTGGCAATACAAATATTTGTTTGTTTGTTTATATGCAAATCATCTCCCATGATACATTGCGGTAATCGTAGTTTTCTCGTAGTCACGTGACAAATATTTGAAAAATGGAAGACAAATGGCGGAATCATAGGATCTAAGGCAAAATCGTGCTGTTATGGAGTGTAGCACCACTTTCTGAGGGTAAGATGGTTATGAATGAATAGAAAAATGATTGGTGAAGCGATTTATATAAGGGTTTCTGATAGAAAATAAAATCCGATAGCCACGAAACGTGGAAATGTGCTGACCCAGAGTTGGAGAAGCAAATCCGCTGTTTTCCGTATGTATTGCCCTCTGACGTTGAACGGCTACAGCAACTTTATAAATGCTGTTAAACGACAGAGGAATCTCGGACTACCTAACACGATACACACATTAGCACCCCCCTTTTGGTTGTAATGGCTGAGTATATGGCCAAGGGAGATAATCGTTTCCATAACCTGATTGAATTTACTTTTTAAATTACCTTTGACTTTTCTCGTCTCGTCGAGGAATAAGAAATGTATCCAATCTTGCTTGTTTTCTTGGTCTATAATTTTCGTCCATTTTATAATTTCTAAATAGCACGTGTACATGTAGTTGTAAAATTGACTGCAGAAATAATGTTTATTTAGCGTGAGAAAATAGTTGATGTCTGGTACCTCAGAACCAATCAGAATGGAATAATCTTTGAACTACTGACGGTGAATACATACACATCCAACGTGTATTTACAATGTGTAAGAATATTATACTACAGGTCACGAGTTAACCATTCATGAAAAAGTTATTTATTGAACTGCTTAATTAACGTTGTATGACATATGCTTTGCGAATTTTAGGGGGGGGGGGGGGGTGCACGCCCCGCACGCCCTCCTCTAAATCCGCCACTGATAATTAGGATAGCCACTTGACTATACATTTATCATCCATATCCACTACAGCGAGGTAAATTAGTCTACAATTAGGATAGCCACTTGACTATACATTTATCATCCATATCCACTGTACAGTGAGTTATAGTAGTATACAATTAGGATAGCCACTTGACTATACAGTTATCATCCATATCCACTGTACAGTGAGGTATATTAGTATACAATTAGGATAGCCGCTTGGATATATATTTATAATATTCATATCCACTGTACAGTGAGGTGCATTAATATATAATTAGGATAGCCACTTGACTATACATTTATCATCCATATCCACTGTACAGTGAAGTATATTAGTCTACAATTAGGATAGCCACTTGACTATACATTTATCATCCATATCCACTGTACAGTGAGTTATATTAGTATACAATTAGGATAGCCACTTGACTATACATTTATAATATTCATATCTACTGTACAGTGAGGTATATTAGTCTACAATTAGGATAGCCGCTTGGATATACATTTATAATATCCATATCCACTGTACAGTGAGTTATATTAGTATACAATTAGGATAGCCACTTGGATATACATTTATAATATTCATATCCACTGTAGAGTGAGTTATATTAGTATACAATTAGGATTGCCACTTGACTATACATTTATAATATTCATATTCACTGTACAGTGAGGTATATTAGTATACAATTAGGATAGCCGCTTGGATATACATTTATAATATCCATATCCACTGTAGAGTGAGTTATATTAGTATACAATTAGGATAGCCAATTGGATATACATTTATAATATCCATATCCACTGTACAGTGAGGTATATTAGTATACAATTAGGATAGCTGCTTGGATATACATTTATAATATCCATATCCACTGTACAGTGAGTTATATTAGTATACAATTAGGATAGCTGCTTGGATATACATTTATAATATCCATATCCACTGTACAGTGAGTTATATTAGTATACAATTAGGATAGCTGCTTGGATATACATTTATAATATCCATATCCACTGTACAGTGAGTTATATTAGTATACAATTAGGATAGCCACTTGACTATACATTTATAATATCCATATCCACTGTACAGTGAGTTATATTAGTATGCAATTAGGATAGCCACTTGGATATATATTTATAATATTCATATCCACTTTACAGTGAGGTAAACTAGTCTACAATTAGGATAGCCACTTGACTATACATTTATGATATCCATATCCATGTACAGTTAGAATGTACACTGTACAATACCCTATTAACATTCCATTGATAATGTAAAGTATAATCACATAGAACAAGTACAACAAAACAATTTTATTCAAAACAAGGATGACAATTACATAACTTTCCACTGGTTTCTTACAATTACATTACATTTTACTGGTTTCTTACAATTACATTACATTTTACTGGTTTCTTACAATTACATTTCATTATTGGTTTCTTACAATTACATTACATTTTACTGGTTTCTTACAATTACATTACATTTTACTGGATTCTTACAATTACATTTCATTATTGGTTTCTTACAATTACATTTCATTACTGGTTTCTTACCATTACATTTCATTACTGGTTTCTTACAATTACATTTCATTATTGGTTTCTTACAATTACATTTCATTACTGGTTTCTTACCATTACATTTCATTACTGGTTTCTTACAATTACATTTCATTATTGGTTTCTTACAATTACATTTCTTTATTGGTTTCTTACAATTACATTTCATTATTGGTTTCTTACAATTACATTTCATTACTGGTTTCTTACCATTACATTTCATTACTGGTTTCTTACAATTACATTTCATATTACTTGTTTCTTACAATTACATTTTTTTGTACATTACATTTAGTGGTTTCTAACAATAACAATCAAATTGCTGCAGTTTGGTTTTAAAAATGTACAATTATATGAAATAAAAGAGACATAATAAGATTCTGAATTATTATTATTTGGACAAATTTTGTCTAAAGTTGCGTTCGATTGTTAGACATTGAAAATTTGGTAAGGACGAGCCTCGGTAATGCAAGTAGGGAAAACACTATTTAAATTTGAAGGTTTATTTAATCAATTTGAGTGTAAAGTATTTCTGTGACTTCGGGGCAAAATGTTTATTATTTTTTATAGATTTGTTAGAAATAATGTTAACTGTCATAATTAGAATTTGAAGATAATGAGTTAAAAAGTAACAGCAGACATTAGAACATAGTAAAGTGCTCTCGACCAATCAGGTAGCTTGATTTTGTTATTCTTAACTGTGAAGAAAGTAATAAACCTTGTTCTTAATATGGAATTAAATTACCACTTTCTATTGTGCCAAGCCAAGGATCCAGATCATTGATATCTGGAGTGAACAATACATTCATAAATAAAGATTTAACAAAAAGGTTAATTTAATCTAAATAACAGTTAACATCTGGATAAATAAACCGGTTTATAATTCCACTACAAATTTCATTCTTGAAAATTACAAACCGTTTCACATAATTTGTCAGAATGATTACAGGTGTATTATTTGTATTCTCTTCTAAATTTACCTTATCTGTATTCCTTATATCAATCACAGGTTTATGTACCCTCCTTAGTCTGAGCTACCAAAAAAAACTCAGATACAGTCCATTTGTTGTGTAATTTTGTGTCTTTTGACGAATGGAACTATAACCTTTCTATGTAGGTCTTCTACTGACATTTTAAGGAATGGAGAGATACGAGGACATTCTCCAACTTAAAATCCACCCATTGTACTTTATTAATTTTATTAATTATTAATCTTGTAACAAAAAAAAGTCTGTGTATAGTATCTAAAGTACAAGGAGAACAATAACTCTCCATTCCTTAAAAATAATGGAGAGTTTTGACAATAGATTTACATCACAGGTGGATTTTAAAAATAGTTAATGTCCAAGTTCACAACTAGTGAGCACATTTGTGTTATTAGATATATCATATGACAAGATTGATGACCCATAAGACAACAAGATAAACAGAACAACCATAGATCATTGTTGGTTCATCATTTATTTTCATAGGGTGCAATAAGTCGAGTCGAGTAGGAGGGATTACATTGAAATTGAGATTAAGATAGTAACAAGTTATCGTTCTTGTACAAGTTTGAGCATATCATATCATATCATATCATATCACACACACACACACACACGTTTTGATAAAAATATATTGTTGTCGGAAAATATGATGAGAGATGAGTTTTGATGTGAATGTCAAACAGGAGTTTTTTTTTAATTATTTTTTTTTTTTATTAAAATCTGAAGTGTTCCACGATAGACAACTCCTACATTAAATATGAACATGCCATCTACATCTGCAATATACCGAACTCTATTAGGCAAAAAAACGTTCTTCTAAACTCTAGTTTTGAGTTTAACTCTCACTAAGGGCCAGGCACAACATTATGTGATCATAATAAAAATGTTCATATTTAATTTCGTGTACATAATACAATTTGCCGTGATTTGTGGTTTTCTTCATGTACTCTGGTTTACACTACCAATAAAGCTGGCCGCCATGATATCCGAATGCCACTGAAATATTATTTAAAGTTGTAGATTTCTATTAGATACCAAAAACTCTAACCCTAACCCTATATGTTTAATATCAATAAGTATGTGACATATTCGTCTGTTGACCTTAACTAAAAGTCTTTGTATATATGATTTGTATTTCGCTGTAAAATGATATGTTTTATGAAGAGTTGAATTGTGAACACTCTAAGTTACTCATGTACCCAATCTGTTATTCTGATATCCAGTTACAACATGTTCCAACAAAATACATGAATTAATTATAAGGAACATAGGCGAGCAATGAGTCTATTTACAGACATGTGATCAATACTTACTGCTGTAAATAAATTATGTGTACTATAATAATACATTCATAATTATGTTCCTGTATAACAATACATTGCACTTGTATTTACATACATACAATATGAACATTTTTGATGGGTACGTGTAACATTTAATATACGGTTGTTTCCTTTCTCTCAACAATTCTTTTAATAAGCCAGTGAGTGGTCATTTCACCTTTTCCCTACAAAACAAAATGGGAAGAATAAAACATTGAGTAAGTGAGTGAGTAATTATTATGTAGCGCGAATTGAGCAATTTTTCAGCTATATCATGGCGTGAACAAGCTGCATGTTGATGATGATGATGATGATGATGATGATATGATGATATCTGCTTTGAACTAGACCAACATGATGAGTTTGATTTTCATAGTGCTAGCTTACTAAAACAACAGTCTTACGGGTAGACATGTTATTCCACTCGGACACATTATTCTGCTTCCGAGCCAAACAGTTTTTGCTCTAACTATTTAGTGATGCGTGATTAGCAGAAAAGCAACAATTAATTATCAATTGGTTTGACTCAATCCAGGGCTCGAACCCATGATGCAAGCACGCTAATCATTGAACAACCGATGCAGTTTCAAAACATTAAGTGGAGCGACATGTGACATGTCTACCCACGGACTGTTATTTCAGTGAGCTATAAAAATCCACCTCAGATGATGATGATGCTGGTATTGTATAAGGGGATCTCATCGTCATCTCATTGAAAATTAACTTGTTCTCGCCATAATATAGCTGAAAATTTCTGAATTGGCGTTAAGCAACAATCACTCACTCACTCACTCACTCACTCAAAACATTAAAGCAATTCTATAGTTATGTTGAGGTATATTTTACTTCACATGTAGGTAAAGTGTAATTGTTAATCATACAAAATATTTGTTATTTACTTTACTTCTTCACTTTTTGTTTTGATTGTTGAATATACTGATATATTTTTAAGGCATTTCATTCAATATTAATGGATTAATTTCAATCCATGAATTAAAAAGGAAAATCACACATGCAAAAAGCTCCACCCAAGACTGTGATTCCATTAGGATTATCAACTTCATAGGTACTGCATGAGTATTTAATTTTGATTTAAAAGCCAAATGGAAATGTCAGATAGAAAAAATAGTATTCATAATTTAATAAATTGTAAAAGGGAGTGTTGTATGTCATGTTTACTTTTTCTCTTCAATGGATTATGGACATATGAGCTTTGTATTAAAAAAAAGTCCTAAGTTTAGTAACCATATGCTGCTTTGGTAACTGTAAAAATAGATGGTTTTAATAAAATGTATGTTGGGGCAGTGCCGTCTTAACGCATGGGCACGATGGGCAGTTGCCCGGGGGCCCCACTAGCATAGGGGTCCCATGCTGATCTATGTATGTTGTGTACGGCATATTTTTAATATTTATACATTGATTTTGATTGAAGTATCAATACGATAAATATATGTTTAAATTTATCGACCTTTTATATTTTTATTCCTGTGAGTGGTTGTGTAGGTAGGGGCCCCAGTGCACTGCTTTGCTCGGGGGCCTATAATGCTGTTAAGACGGTCCTGTGTTGGGGAACAATACGAAGACAACAAGCTATATCCATAACTCAGTAAAGTGTATTGTACAAGTATAAGCTTTCTAGAAAGGTTTGCCAACCCATTAGTCAATAAACAGTAAATTAGTAATTAACAAAGAACAGATGCATGAAATATCCTTCAAACAAGATGTCATAAAAGACAGACAAAGAAGTGATATTTATTTAATCAATCATAAAAAGGCGATTGCAGGGGCCGATTCAGGTGCGCCCCCCCCCCCCCCCCCCCTAAAATTGGAAAAATATGATTTTTTTGGCATAAAATCGTGATTTTTCACACGAAATACCCCAAAAATTTTCGCGCCTCCCTCCGCTCGGCGCAATTTTTTTAAGTGCGCCCCCCCCTAACTTGAAATCTTGAACCCGCCACTGGATTGCATGTCACTCCTATATATATTAATGTCCTCCCGATCACAACTGTTATCTTTCAGGTAGGTCAAGATATGATTACCTTTACAAGTAGAATTACTCACTTAGGAGAGGTGGTGTACTCGATACAACATTATGTGATAAAGTTTGTCAGTGACTTGCGACAGGTTGGTTGTTTTCTCCGGGTACTCCGGTTTCCTACACCAATAAAACTGAACGTCACGATATAGCCAGGGGCGGATCCAGGGGGGCGCACCGGGTGCGACCCCCCTAAAATTGGAAAAATATGATTTTTTGGCGTAAAATCGTGATTTTTCACACGAAATACCCCAAAAAAATTCGCGCCTACCTCCGCTCGACGCAATTTTTTTAAGTGCCCCTCCCCCCCCCCTAACTTGAAATCCTGGATCCGCCCCTGATAACTGAAATATTGTTGAAAGTGGCGTTAAACACCCTAACCCCCCACCTCACCAATTGAGGTTGACCTTTCGGGTTACATAACTGATTTTGTATGGTACAATTATATATGCTGTGTGTATTTTTCCATCGTTAATTACACTTGTATATTTATATGTATGCCCTTAAAAGTGATACATGTCTATGTTTTTAAAACAATATTCAAAGCACCTGATCTCACTACCAATCTTCTTTATATAGAGCAGGGGCGGATCCATGATTTCAAGTTAGGAGGGGTGCACTTAAAAAAAATTGTGCCGAGTGGAGGGAGGCGCGAACATTTTTGGGGTATTTCGTGTGAAAAATCACGATTTTACGACAAATAATCATATTTTTTCCAATTGCGGAGGGAGGCTCGAAAATTTTTGGGGTATTTCGTGTGAAATATCACGATTTTAGGGGGGGGGCGTGCGCCGGGTGCGCCCCCCCCCCCCCCCCCCCCCCCTGGATCCGCCCCTGTAGAGTCCATGTTGACCTTACACATGCCCAATTTGTAATGTTAGGTTTTGTGATTTAATATCCAGTAGAATTTCCGAGTAAAACAGCGATCGTGTAGCCATTATATACGACAGGTTTCATGCATAATTCAAAAGATTCGATTATCAAGAGGGAAAGAGTTGGGATCTCATTAACAAGTTTAACCCAGCCACATTTGTGTGCTTGTCCCAAGCAAGGAACTGCATAATTTACAACGACATATGTTGTGGTATTTTTTGTGTTCAATGCTTTGAGGTCACAGATGAATATTGGTGGAATAGTTGACCGTGACTGTATAAACATATTTTTTGATAATGCTCCCAGTTTGGAGCACCTTGACTCTCTCCCAGTTTTTGGTCACATTTCACTGTCGTTATTTGCATCTATCAGATTGTGTTTTTCCTATAGGTTCGTCTAATTGGTATTTGTTCTGAATCCTACTGGTATCTTAGTTTAAGATGAAAACAAATAATTATCTGAATCCTACTTACCTTAACCTGTATTACACCTCGTGCCTCTGTGAGGTATTTTTTATGGTCCACTAATAAGTCTTTGGCCATTTGTGACATCTGTATCTTCATTGCTGTAAATATGAAAATCCTATGTTTTAATATGAGAATCCTGTGTTTTAGTTTGATAATCCTGTGTTATAATATGATAATACTGTGTTTTAATATGAGAATCCTATGTTTTAGTTTGATAATCCTGTGTTATAATATGATAATACTGTGTTTTAATGATAATCCTGTGTTTTAGTATGATAATCCTGTGTTTTGATATGAGAATCCTGTGTTTTAGTTTGATAATCATGTGTTATAATATGATAATACTGTGTTTTAATATGATAATCCCGTGTTTTAGTATGATAATCCTGTGTTTTGATATGAGAATCCTATGTTTTAATATGAGAATTCTGTGTTTTGATATGATACTCCTGTGTTTTGATATGATAATTCTGTGTTTTAGTATGAGAATCCTGTGTTTTGATAAGAGAATCCTGTGTTTTGATATGAGAATCATATGTTTTAATATGAGAATCCTATGTTTTAATATGAGAATCCTGTGTTTTGATATGATACTCCTGTGTTTTGATATGATAATTCTGTGTTTTAATATGAGAATCCTGTGTTTTGATAAGAGAATCCTGTGTTTTGATATGATACTCCTGTGTTTTAATATGAGAATCCTGAGTTTTAATATGAGAATCCTGTGTTTTAATATGAGAATCCTGTGTTTTAATATGAGAATCCTATGTTTTAATATGAGAATCCTATGTTTTAATATGATAATTCTGTGTTTTAATATGATAATTCTGTGTTTTAATATGAGAATCCTGTGATTTGATAAGAGAATCCTGTGTTTTGATATGATACTCCTGTGTTTTAATATGAGAATCCTATGTTTTAATATGAGAATCCTGTGTTTTAATATGAGAATCCCTTGTTTTAATATGAGAATCCTATGTTTTAATATGAGAATCCCGTGTTTTAATATGAGAATCCTATGTTTTAATATGAGAATCCTGTGTTTTAGTTTGATAATCCTGTGTTATAATATGATAATACTGTGTTTTAATATGAGAATCCTATGTTTTAGTTTGATAATCCTGTGTTATAATATGATAATACTGTGTTTTAATATGAGAATCCTATGTTTTAATATGAGAATCCTATGTTTTAATATGAGAATCCTATGTTTTAATATGAGAATCCTATGTTTTAATATGATAATTCTGTGTTTTAATATGATAATTCTGTGCTTTAATATGAGAATCCTGTGTTTTGATAAGAGAATCCTATGTTTTGATATGATACTCCTGTGTTTTAATATGAGAATCCTGTGTTTTAATATGAGAATCCCTTGTTTTAATATGAGAATCCTATGTTTTAATATGAGAATCCCGTGTTTTAATATGAGAATCCTATGTTTTAATATGAGAATCCTGTGTTTCAGTTTGATAATCCTGTGTTATAATATGATAATACTGTGTTTTAGTATGATAATCCTGTGTTTTAATATGAGAATCCTATGTTTTAATATGAGAATCCTATGTTTTAATATGAGAATCCTATGTTTTAATATGATAATTCTGTGTTTTAATATGATACATGTAATTCTGTGTTTTAATATGAGAATCCTGTGTTTTGATAGAGAATCCTGTGTTTTAATATGAGAATCCTGCATTTTAATATGAGAATCCAGCGTTTTAATATGAGAATCCTGCATTTTTAATAGGCTCATTTCTATTTTGTATATGCATAATTAGATTGGAGCCAAATTATACAAATGCACGTATATATATACATCCCTACACAATTATGAAGTTAGTTTTAAGTCTCACATTACATGACAAGGTATCAGTTATTACATCTATGATTTACATAGGGAGTTGAATAGTTCTTCATTATATGTTACAGTGAACCAACGGTGTGAGTTCAAATCCAACTAATGGCAGAACAATTTTTTTTTAAATGTCAGTTTAAAAAATCGAAGTCTAACATAAATCTACTCAAAATGATATGTTTGTTGTATCCATTTTTTTCTTTGGCGATGCACTGACATCCTGTGGTTTCACAAAAGAGTCAAATATCGAATGTTCAGGGAGCATGCAAGTGATATCATTGATGAAAATGATGTATAGATTGATGATAATTGATGGATAGACATACAGTTTAATTTGTACACGATTGTAATAATCACCTTCAGATGTAGATTCCATTCTTGAAGCTGTATTTACTGTATCTCCAAATAAACAATATCTTGGCATAGTCAGTCCAACAACACCGGCTACAACTGGACCTAATATATAGAAAACAAACCTTAGGGATTATCTACCGTAAAATATATTTTCAATTTTGGTATCCCAAGCCAAAAATAGCTCTCTGAAACTGATAATCACTGAAACATATTTGTTACCTTTGGTGGACATATTTTTCAACAGACAGTCAGCATATCTATGGGTGCAAACTGTGCTCCTCTTCTCGCCAACTTGTTCCTTTATTCGTTTGAGACAGACTTCATACAGGGACTTCTCAAGAAAAACGAGAAAAAAAAGCTAGCCTGATCCTTTAATTTCACGTTCCGGTGTATAGTTCTAGGTTTGGTGATTTCGTTGATCGCATCTCTATTGAGCTTGAAATAAAGGATACTACAGATACAGATAGGTCTGCTTCAAACCTTGACCTACATCTCGATATTGACAGTGAGGGGGCGGTTAAGAACGAAATTTTACGACAAAAGAGATGATTTCAATTTTCTCATTGTGAACTTTCCATTTATATGTAGCAACATTTCAGCATCACCTGCATATGGAGTATATATCTCTCAGTTGATACGATATTCCAGAGCTTGTGGTTCCTATCAGGATTTCCTTGATAGAGGGTTGCTGCTAACAAGGAAGCTACTGAACAAAGGGTTCCTTTTGGTTAAATTGAAGTCATCACTTCGAAAGTTATATGGTTGCCACCATGACCTGGTTGACCGTTATGGAATACCTGTGTCACAAATGACCACGGATATGTTCCACTTGTCGTAAACACTTCCTGGTCCTTTCCTCATTCATGACTTATCACCGGGTTTGTAACTAGATTAACACGACGAGTGTCACTAGTGGAGCAGGAACTGCTTATCCTTTCGGATCACCCGAGTTCTCCCTCGGTTTTTAGTGGGTTCGTACTACTCGACCTTTAGTTTTGTGTGTATGTTTTGTAGATCGTTGTTATCTTTTTGTACTTTTTCTTTTGACCATTGTGTTGTCTGTTCTTCTGACTTTTGGCCATTGTGTTGTCTGTTCTTCTGTCTTTTGGCCATTGTGTTGTCTGTTCTTCTGTCTTTTGACCATTGTTCTTCTTCAATATACGGATTCTGATTACCTCTTTGGTATCTTCAAACTCTTCATAGCAAAAATGTCCAAAAAAGTTCAACAACGACTTAATTCTAGTAAAGAACAATAGTTTTATATATAATATTATGTGAATTGAATCATTCACATTGATGAATATTCAATATACATATACTATGTATATACATGTACTGTGATTGATAAGAATGTTGTTAAATAAAACTTACCACAATGGATGCCAATACGTAGTTGCAATTCTCTTTCAGGCAAGTGTTGTATTTTAAAATCTTGTACTTCGTGTCTTATATCTAAAGACATCTCACAGATCTCACGGATATGATTGTTACCATTCCTAACAGGTAGTCCTGACACTACCATGTAGGCATCTCCAATGGTCTCCACCTGTAATGAACAAAGAATCGTGTACTACGTGTCTTATATCTAAAGACATCTCACAGATCTCACGGATATGATTGTTACCATTCCTAACAGGTAGTCCTGACACTACCATGTAGGCATCTCCAATGGTCTCCACCTGTAATGAACAAAGAATCGTGTACTACGTGTCTTATATCTAAGGACATCTCACAGATCTTACGGATATGATTGTTACCATTCCTAACAGGTAGTCCTGACACTACCATGTAGGCATCTCCAATGGTCTCCACCTGTAATGAACAAAAGAATCGTGTACTACGTGTCTTATATCTAAAGACATCTCACAGATCTCAAGGATATGATTGTTACCATTCCTAACAGGTAGTCCTGACACTACCATGTAGGCATCTCCAATGGTCTCCACCTGTAATGAACAAAGAATCGTGTACTACGTGTCTTATATCTAAAGACATCTCACAGATCTCACGGATATGATTGTTACCATTCCTAACAGGTAGTCCTGACACTACCATGTAGGCATCTCCAATGGTCTCCACCTGTAATGAACAAAGAATCGTGTACTACGTGTCTTATATCTAAAGACATCTCACAGATCTCACGGATATGATTATTACCATTCCTAACAGGTAGTCCTGACACTACCATGTAGGCATCTCCAATGGTCTCCACCTGTAATGAACAAAGAATCGTGTACTACGTGTCTTATATCTAAAGACATCTCACAGATCTCACGGATATGATTGTTACCATTCCTAACAGGTAGTCCTGACACTACCATGTAGGCATCTCCAATGGTCTCCACCTGTAATGAACAAAGAATCGTGTACTACGTGTCTTATATCTAAAGACATCTCACAGATCTCACGGATATGATTGTTACCATTCCTAACAGGTAGTCCTGACACTACCATGTAGGCATCTCCAATGGTCTCCACCTGTAATGAACAAAGAATCGTGTACTACGTGTCTTATATCTAAAGACATCTCACAGATCTCACGGATATGATTGTTACCATTCCTAATAGGTAGTCCTGACACTACCATGTAGGCATCTCCAATGGTCTCCACCTGTAATGAACAAAGAATCGTGTACTACGTGTCTTATATCTAAAGACATCTCACAGATCTCACGGATATGATTATTACCATTCCTAACAGGTAGTCCTGACACTACCATGTAGACATCTCCAATGGTCTCCACCTGTAATGAACAAAGAATCGTGTACTACGTGTCTTATATCTAAAGACATCTCACAGATCTCACGGATATGATTGTTACCATTCCTAACAGGTAGTCCTGACACTACCATGTAGGCATCTCCAATGGTCTCCACCTGTAATGAACAAAGAATCGTGTACTACGTGTCTTATATCTAAAGACATCTCACAGATCTCACGGATATGATTATTACCATTCCTAACAGGTAGTCCTGACACTACCATGTAGGCATCTCCAATGGTCTCCACCTGTAATGAACAAAGAATCGTGTACTACGTGTCTTATATCTAAAGACATCTCACGGATATGATTATTACCATTCCTAACAGGTAGTCCTGACACTACCATGTAGGCATCTCCAATGGTCTCCACCTGTAATGAACAAAGAATCGTGTACTACGTGTCTTATATCTAAAGACATCTCACAGATCTCACGGATATGATTATTACCATTCCTAACAGGTAGTCCTGACACTACCATGTAGGCATCTCCAATGGTCTCCACCTGTAATGAACAAAGAATCGTGTACTACGTGTCTTATATCTAAAGACATCTCACAGATCTCGTGTATATGATTATTACCATTCCTAACAGGTAGTCCTGACACTACCATGTAGGCATCACCAATGGTCTCCACCTGTAATGAACAAAGAATCGTGTACTACGTGTCTTATATCTAAAGATATCTCACAGATCTCACGGATATGATTATTACCATTCCTAACAGGTAGTCCTGACACTACCATGTAGGCATCTCCAATGGTCTCCACCTGTAATGAACAAAGAATCGTGTACTACGTGTCTTATATCTAAAGACATCTCACAGATCTCACGGATATGATTATTACCATTCCTAACAGGTAGTCCTGACACTACCATGTAGGCATCTCGAATGGTCTCCACCTGTAATGAACAAAGAATCGTGTACTACGTGTCTTATATCTAAAGACATCTCACAGATCTCGTGTATATGATTATTACCATTCCTAACAGGTAGTCCTGACACTACCATGTAGGCATCTCCAATGGTCTCCACCTGTAATGAACAAAGAATCGTGTACTACGTGTCTTATATCTAAAGACATCTCACAGATCTCGTGTATATGATTATTACCATTCCTAACAGGTAGTCCTGACACTACCATGTAGGCATCTCCAATGGTCTCCACCTGTAATGAACAAAGAATCGTGTACTACGTGTCTTATATCTAAAGACATCTCACAGATCTCACGGATATGATTATTACCATTCCTAACAGGTAGTCCTGACACTACCATGTAGACATCTCCAATGGTCTCCACCTGTAATGAACAAAGAATCGTGTACTACGTGTCTTATATCTAAAGACATCTCACAGATCTCGTGTATATGATTATTACCATTCCTAACAGGTAGTCCTGACACTACCATGTAGGCATCTCCAATGGTCTCCACCTGTAATGAACAAAGAATCGTGTACTACGTGTCTTATATCTAAAGACATCTCACAGATCTCGTGTATATGATTATTACCATTCCTAACAGGTAGTCCTGACACTACCATGTAGGCATCTCCAATGGTCTCCACCTGTAATGAACAAAGAATCGTGTACTACGTGTCTTATATCTAAAGACATCTCACAGATCTCACGGATATGATTATTACCATTCCTAACAGGTAGTCCTGACACTACCATGTAGGCATCTCCAATGGTCTCCACCTGTAATGAACAAAGAATCGTGTACTACGTGTCTTATATCTAAAGACATCTCACAGATCTCACGGATATGATTATTACCATTCCTAACAGGTAGTCCTGACACTACCATGTAGGCATCTCGAATGGTCTCCACCTGTAATGAACAAAGAATCGTGTACTACGTGTCTTATATCTAAAGACATCTCACAGATCTCGTGTATATGATTATTACCATTCCTAACAGGTAGTCCTGACACTACCATGTAGGCATCTCCAATGGTCTCCACCTGTAATGAACAAAGAATCGTGTACTACGTGTCTTATATCTAAAGACATCTCACAGATCTCGTGTATATGATTATTACCATTCTTAACAGGTAGTCCTGACACTACCATGTAGGCATCTTCAATGGTCTCCACCTGTAATGAACAAAGAATCGTGTACTACGTGTCTTATATCTAAAGACATCTCACAGATCTCACGGATATGATTATTACCATTCCTAACAGGTAGTCCTGACACTACCATGTAGACATCTCCAATGGTCTCCACCTGTAATGAACAAAGAATCGTGTACTACGTGTCTTATATCTAAAGACATCTCACAGATCTCGTGTATATGATTATTACCATTCCTAACAGGTAGTCCTGACACTACCATGTAGACATCTCCAATGGTCTCCACCTGTAATGAACAAAGAATCGTGTACTACGTGTCTTATATCTAAAGACATCTCACAGATCTCGTGTATATGATTATTACCATTCCTAACAGGTAGTCCTGACACTACCATGTAGACATCTCCAATGGTCTCCACCTGTAATGAACAAAGAATCGTGTACTACGTGTCTTATATCTAAAGACATCTCACAGATCTCGTGTATATGATTATTACCATTCCTAACAGGTAGTCCTGACACTACCATGTAGACATCTCCAATGGTCTCCACCTGTAATGAACAAAGAATCGTGTACTACGTGTCTTATATCTAAAGACATCTCACAGATCTCGTGTATATGATTATTACCATTCCTAACAGGTAGTCCTGACACTACCATGTAGGCATCTCCAATGGTCTCCACCTGTAATGAACAAAGAATCGTGTACTACGTGTCTTATATCTAAAGACATCTCACAGATCTCACGGATATGATTATTACCATTCCTAACAGGTAGTCCTGACACTACCATGTAGGCATCTCCAATGGTCTCCACCTGTAATGAACAAAGAATCGTGTACTACGTGTCTTATATCTAAAGACATCTCACAGATCTCACGGATATGATTATTACCATTCCTAACAGGTAGTCCTGACACTACCATGTAGGCATCTCCAATGGTCTCCACCTGTAATGAACAAAGAATCGTGTACTACGTGTCTTATATCTAAAGACATCTCACAGATCTCGTGTATATGATTATTACCATTCCTAACAGGTAGTCCTGACACTACCATGTAGACATCTCCAATGGTCTCCACCTGTAATGAACAAAGAATCGTGTACTACGTGTCTTATATCTAAAGACATCTCACAGATCTCACGGATATGATTATTACAATTCCTAACAGGTAGTCCTGACACTACCATGTAGGCATCTCCAATGGTCTCCACCTGTAATGAACAAAGAATCGTGTACTACGTGTCTTATATCTAAAGACATCTCACAGATCTCGTGTATATGATTATTACCATTCCTAACAGGTAGTCCTGACACTACCATGTAGACATCTCCAATGGTCTCCACCTGTAATGAACAAAGAATCGTGTACTACGTGTCTTATATCTAAAGACATCTCACAGATCTCCTGTATATGATTATTACCATTCCTAACAGGTAGTCCTGACACTACCATGTAGACATCTCCAATGGTCTCCACCTGTAATGAACAAAGAATCGTGTACTACGTGTCTTATATCTAAAGACATCTCACAGATCTCACGGACATGATTGTTACCATTCCTAACAGGTAGTCCTGACACTACCATGTAGACATCTCCAATGGTCTCCACCTGTAATGAACAAAGAATCGTGTACTACGTGTCTTATATCTAAAGACATCTCACAGATCTCGTGTATATGATTATTACCATTCCTAACAGGTAGTCCTGACACTACCATGTAGACATCTCCAATGGTCTCCACCTGTAATGAACAAAGAATCGTGTACTTCGTGTCTTATATCTAAAGACATCTCACAGATCTCACGGACATGATTGTTACCATTCCTAACAGGTAGTCCTGACACTACCATGTAGACATCTCCAATGGTCTCCACCTGTAATGAACAAAGAATCGTGTACTACGTGTCTTATATCTAAAGACATCTCACAGATCTCGTGTATATGATTATTACCATTCCTAACAGGTAGTCCTGACACTACCATGTAGACATCTCCAATGGTCTCCACCTGTAATGAACAAAGAATCGTGTACTTCGTGTCTTATATCTAAAGACATCTCACAGATCTCACGGACATGATTGTTACCATTCCTAACAGGTAGTCCTGACACTACCATGTAGACATCTCCAATGGTCTCCACCTGTAATGAACAAAGAATTAATCAAGGAAGTAGCGTTATTTATTAAGGTGTAGATATGAAACCAAAATATATTAACAGCTTATCGTCACCATAAGGTTCAATAAGATGTCTCGGCATTGTTGTTAAATTGGAATTCCAATCTATACAAAATATAATAAGGTGGTAAATTGTGGATGCAGTCCACCGCAAATTATCAATGACATAAGAAATATTCAAATAAAGAGAAGATCTGAATATTTAACGACAACGTAGTACCATGTAATGAACAAAGAATCTTGTACCATGACAGGATAAAAGAATCCCAGGCTTTTCTCCGTATTTCGAATGAGAGGGTTGAGCATCTTGAGCATAAACTAAGTGAAAAGAAACGTCAGTATAGACAAGAACAACATGATAACAAAGACACTCGTAGTGAAATATCAGATATTAAAAATTGGTTCTTTGAACATAAACTCAGATAATTAGAGCTCGATGTGATCAAGAACAACACAGAAATAATGTTCTTGAAGAATCAATAACAACCTACATTTTGCAACAAACGTAACAGGAAACGTAAAATCTTTACCCAAAACTCTCACAAAAGCGAAGAAAAACATCACCCAAATAGAAAGAATGATTTGTGTCATAAAATAGATGAATACATAGACTCGATTCGTAACGATGAAGTTGACCATCAATAATTTGATACCGACGAGGAGTGCTCTTTAAACCAACCCTCACCTCCGAAAATTCGATACAAACTTCAAAGCGAATACAAGTCTCCGACACTTGCCAACAAAAACTGTATGCCGAAGAACAGCCTCAACACGTTAGTGGTATAACATCCACAGAATGCGATGTAAATACTCATAAGCTTACACTTTTAACTTTTAGCATAGAAGGACTTGCTGGTAATGTTAGCTACTTAACTACATGTATGCTAGCATGCAGGGCTGATTTTATGCTTTTATAAGAACACTGGCTCCATAACTGTGATAAAAATCGTTTACAATAATTTTTACCTGACTTTAACTGTTATTCAAAATGTCATGATGACAATGTAGCTTCAGACCCAATAGAACGTAGACGTGGTAAAGAAGGGGTTGCCATCTGTGTGAAAAAGAAGTACAATCATCTGATAGAACAACTTCCCGATGGAGGTAATAGAATCATTGCAATTAAGCTCAAAACTGTTAAACCTGTTGTTATTATTTGTGCCTATTTGCCGTGTAGGGGATCCAACTCTGCAGACTCGTATCAGGAAATACTGGACGAATTATGCGAGATAAAGGTATAATATAGTAATACAGCAGATATAATTTTTGCTGGAGATATGAATGCGTCCTTAATAAGACACTCGTTTCAAGATAAACAATTTCAAAAATTCTTGATAGAAAATAGCTTTGATAAACCGAGTGGATGCTCTAACATTCCTACATTTCACCATTATAACGACAAGGATAACTCACAAATCGATTATGTCCTTCAGAGTGCTCCATTAATTGATAAATATCTGACATTTATAAGACATCCATTAAATACCTCAACTCATGACCCAGTGATGGTAACCGTTTCTTGTAATATTTCTGCGGCAAATATAGAAACTGAACGAAAATCTATCAGAAAGATCAAGTGGAAAAAAGTCAATATATCCGAATACCAAAGCGAAGTTGATAAGAAAATAACAGAAATTATTCCAGAGGATATAACTATGACTAATGAAAACTCTGAATTTATTATCAAAGCTATTTGTAAAACACTACTTGATTCTGCAGAACATCAGTCTGGTATGAAGCCCCATCGGGAGATAGCAAACAGGTGCATGAAGAAGAGGCCCTGGACACCAGAGATAAACCTAGCAATGAAAAGAAGTAAGTCTTGTTTTGCAAAATGGAAAGCCGAATGAAAACCTAGATTCTCAGAATAGGCACTTTAAAAGTATGAAACTAAGTATAAAAAGGTTACGTTCGTTACAGAGACAATTTGAAGCTGATATGAGGAGAGAAAAAATTGAACACATTATATCCTTACATGAGAATGATACAAATGGCTTCTATGCACTCGTTAGGAAGCAGAGGAACCTGGATAGTGTAGATAATATTGCAATGAATTTTAACGATAAAACCGCAGTCACCGAATCAGAAATTCTGTCCGGCTGGTCGAAATATGTTATTGAACTCGCAACTCCGCTAGAGGGAATCAACTGTGATAATGACTTCAAAATTTCCGGTGGTATCTCTGGACACCGTCAAAGAAACAGCCCGTTCTCTGAAAAATGACAAGGCGTCTGATGAAATTAGTATAACTTCAGAACATTTAAAATATGGAAGCAATAAACTTTTGAATCTGCTGGTCAAAATAGTGAACTTTTCTTTCGAAAATCTTTCCATTGCACCATGTTTAAAATCAGGAGTAGCTTGTCCTATTCGTAAAAAAGGGAAGCCCAAGCAGGATCCAAATCTTTATAGAAAAATTACAATTACAACATTACTGGGAAAAATCATAGAAAAGATTCATTTAAATTTGAACTCTGTCAATGTGTCAAACCAACAAAATAGATTACAAAAGGGATTTACTAGAGGCGAGATGCCAATAACTGCTGGATTGATTCTATCTGAACTCATGGCTGAGGCCCGTAATTCTAAAATCCCTTATATATTGCTTTTATGGATGCAAGAAAAGCTTTTGACGTCGTTTGGCACAACTGTTTGTTTAGAGACATGGATAAATTTGGCATAGAGGGTGACAACTGGCTGTTTTTTTCATAAATGGTACGATGATCTTACTTCAAAAAGGCGTTGGAATGGCTCTATATCAGAATCTATTCAGGAATTACAAGGCGTACGTCAGGGCAGTATCTGGTCTCCTACTGCATATTTAACTCTTTGTTAAATTCTATGCAACATAAACAGCTTGGAGTTTATATTGGTACAAACTATTGTGGTATTCCCACGGTAGCTGACGATGTAACTTTAATTTCTCACGACCCGATGGAGCTACAGATTATGTTGAATGTTCAAGCAGAACATGCAAACTCAAAACGTTATTTGGTCAGTCAACAAAAGTCTTCAATTGTGGTCATGAATGGTAGTCAAAATTACGAATGGACTTTCAACAATGAAAATCTGCCTGTGTCCGAATCTGTAACGCATTTGGGAATTCAGAGATGCTCAAACATTACAGCTACTTCGAAAAAAACTATTGAAAACCGTATTATAACCGCAAGGAAAACTATATTTTCGCTCATGGGAGCTGGACTTCATGGTCTGAATGGTGTGAACCCGAAAGTCTCAATCCACTTACTACAAACTTACGTTACTCCAAGACTTTTATATGGTCTGGAAATATTGTCATTAACTTTGGGAGATATACGAAATCCTGAATTATATTTTAAAAAGTTGCAAAAACAAATTCAACATTTGTCAGATCTTACAGCTAATGCTGCTACGTATTTACTACTTGGTCGTATACCAGTGGAGGGCGTATTGCATAAAAGAATACTAATAACTTTTGGAAATATTATCAGAAATATCAACTCAGTAGATAGGGACATTGCATTTAGACAACTTGCCCTGAAGTCACCAAATTCTTATAGTTGGTCTTCTATGGGACCGACCATTTAACTTGCAGGGGGGGGGGGGGGGGGGGGTATGGTTTTTCGTTTTGTTCAGAATTTTTTTTTCGGACAACACGAGAGTTAGAATATTTATTTTTTTTGTCGCGCTAAGCGCGAATTTTTTTCCGGAATTTAACATTAGGCTGTTGGAAAAGTCCATAATATATGGAAAAGCTGTGGGACCGATCCGTTTGCAACCATCATGGCCGGGATAAAAGTGAAAATTGCTACAGATACATTAACACTTCAAATACATAAAGCAAAATTCAGCAAGAATGTAGAGTCGTCAGCGAAATGTTTACTTTGTCTTGATGAATCTGAGGATATAACCCATGTCTTACTACGATGTCCAGCTCTGGATGACGTCAGAACCCTTTTTTATTTAAACTTAAATCACTCGTCAGAAATTCCAGGAATGGAATGAGATATATAAATGAACTTTGGAAAACTGAGAACCTAATACAGCTGATTGTGGATTGTGGGTCGCTTCATTTTTTCAACAACTATGAACATGAAAACATAGAGACTTTATCTAGAGGTTTCTGTTACCGTTTGTATCAGCGGAGAAGTTGTATTTTATCAGCCATCTGATATCTGTTTTAGACCTTTCTGAAGTTGAGAACTTGTTACATTCAGTGATTTGGAAGATGATAAGACGAGATAGATTTGACACTGTCTATAGCATTTTTACTTTTTACACATAATGACTTTTTTATGATTTGGATTTTTACATATGTGGAATGCGGTAGTTTTATGATTTGGACTTTTACATACATGGAATCCGTTAGTTCACAGTTGGAATATATATATGTAGAGAGATGCTCAAGTATGGGACTGGTGAAGACGCCGGAAAGCGGTTCTCCTGACAGAGGAGGAAGATACAGATTAGGTAACACCAAAAATTAAAAATAAATCAATCATTAAGTGCTTATATCTGTAACCAAACAATTGTAAAGACAAATATAGAACATAACAAAAAGTTACAACCAAAAACAGCAAAGGTTATCTAATGTCTGGTAAAGATCAGGTTTACACTAATTTCTTAAAGTTAATTTGTTAATATCTGAAATGTCATAAATTAATATGATGACAACACCGAGGTACTGACGAATATACATGTACGTCTGTTTCACACTTGGTTTCCGTTCAATAAGTTATGTTTCCCTTAAGCAAATCATTTGAAATTGATGCACAAGCTCATTGACCATTAAAGACAGGCTATTGTCGATTATGAACCAGAAGCCCGTTCAACAGTAATGCCCCTTGATTTGCCAAAAATACCACCTTCCCAGTTTCCCCTTCAAAAAATATACCGTAAGTTGCCCTTAGCCAAATCATTTTAAATTCATACAGAGGGCCGGGTCTTGTATAATATTGTTGATCATAATACACAGATCAAATCCGATGTTAACTATCTGTCGTTTGACGGGTTCCCGAGTATTCCCCTCTTTACCTTAGTTAAAACCTGGTGCATCCGTTTACTGTGAACAAATTCTTCGCTTTTTATACATAAGCATTAAAATAATAAGACATTATTAACATGCATCCCTACTGGATGTGAATTTATAAAGCCTGTTGAACAAAGCTGAATGATAAGCCAATGAATACTTGTATGTGTATGGTGTATGGACCTTCAAAAGACTTTAATATTGTAGCTTAAAACTTTATTACTTACCTTGTATACATCATATTTACTAATAATGGTATCAAAACACGTGTACAAATCGTTCAACAGATTCACAACCTGTAAAGAAATTAGGTCAGGTTTGTAGACAAAGTAACAATATAATTTACTACAACGGTATGTCAAACTTTTTTCTATAAATTTCGAAAGATAAGGAATTCAAGATTTTAATCAAGATTACTATCATATTATTATGAACAATTCTAATATGACGTCATTCTTTCGCTCTGCATACAAACGAGCGATCAATCAGACGACAAAATCTCATTAGCACATGCGTGGTACACATTTAAGCCAGGTGATAAAATCACAAAGTAAAATTATTTACATGGTTGTTAACGTTTTAAGCATCTATATATTCACTGAAAATAATCAACATATCTAAAATTAATATATGCGACGTGCAATTAAAACATGCAAACCTAATATTATTGTTACGGATGCTCTATCAATACGGCTGACTTTCTCGTCGTAAATGTATATGTGACTGACTTTCCCATCGTAAAAGTACATGTTGATGAATTATCGTCTGCTCGAATTTGGCAGCATAAATTGTGTGTGATATTGTCCAAAAACGTAAATATAAATTACCGTCTTCCAATCAAAGTATACTACAGTATTTGTACTGTTAGACATATCAGAATCGAAATAATTCATGGAAGCTTCCATGATCTATTTCTTAAATATATCACAGTTTGTAATATTCTTGTCCCCTTAAGCTACAATATAATGTGAACGAAATGAAAATATTATTCCACATTTCCTTTAGAGGGTGAAATATTATCATCATTTGCCTGTCCTGTAAGGAAAAATAATCTTTACTTCATGTTGCATACTAAAATGCGTCTTTATCTGCAACAATTTCTCTCATTGGTAAACTTCGGTCATATAGTGGTCTTCATTACTAAATCTGCTCCCCATGATATAACTAACGGGGGTTAGAGTTATTGTGCTTAATGCCACTTTCAACAATTATATCATGAAGGTCAGAGTTATTGGTGGAGGAAACAGGAATACCCCGAGAAAACCACAGACATGTGGCAAGTCACTGACAAACTTGATCACATAACGTTGTATCGAGTACGTACACCTCGACGTGGGCGAATATAACAAGCGATTAACGAAATAACTGAAGTAATGTACACAAACCAGCCAATCAGATTTTTGTAAAAAAAAATTATCATATGTACTCTAATTAAATATTTTTGTTTTACCAGAAGGCATATATCATGCTACCAACAGTTAGAAGGAGATTGTCTGCCCATGATGTACGAGGTTGGGATTTTATGGTTCTAACAGTTTTCTGATTATGTTTTTTCCCCTTCTTCTAAATATAGATATATACGGTACACGAATAAGCCTCTGATTGCATAAAAAATATAAAAAAATGTCGCTTGGACGCTTTCCAACATAATGTCACATGTTAAAATAAAACTTTGTCTACCTCTAATGGAGAACTGAGGGAAGCTATTGATGTAAAGCCTACAATATCACTGAAGTATATAGATGCTTCACCAAAAGCTTCTGGTTCTACACTTTTTCCTGCTGCTAATTTTGCTGCTACGAATCTGTATGATAAAAATTATGGTATATAATTTATTTTATTTTATTTTCAATAAAACTATGCATATTTTCTTACAATTACATTAATTAAAATTGCTCATAAAAAATTCAATTTATACGTTGCAGTATTTTTGACTATTTAAAGTATAATAGATATAACTTTTTTAAAGATGA
Organism: Bathymodiolus brooksi; assembly: GCA_963680875.1. Lineage (NCBI taxonomy): Eukaryota > Metazoa > Mollusca > Bivalvia > Mytilida > Modiolidae > Bathymodiolus > Bathymodiolus brooksi. The sequence continues at coordinate 81,186,205 of OY804578.1, read as the reverse complement.
GAGGATAAATTGATCAAATAAAATATATGTAAAGTGAATGCAGCCAATTTTATGTAAAATGTAGTAATAATTACAGTAGACGAAATCAGATTATTTAAGTCAGATGAGATGGTAGAGTTAAATATTTATGGTAAGACTGTACACCAGGACCAATTGATCAGTATTCAGAACTTGTTCTCCCGTTTGGTAAAAGACTTAACAATTCAAACTAAATAGGAATTATTTATTTCTTGTTAAACTTATAGTGGTAAAGTCCTATGTTAAACTTATTGTGGTAAAGTTCTATGTTAAATTTATTGTGGTAAAGTCCTATGTTAAACTTATAGTGGTAAAGTCATATGTTAAACTTATTGTGGTAAAGTCCTATGTTAAACTTATTGTGGTAAAGTCATATGTTGAACTTATAGTGGTAAAGTCCTATGTTTAACTTATTGTGGTAAAGTGCTATGTTAAACTTATTGTGGTAAAGTATTATGTTAAACTTATAGTGGTAAAGTCCTATGTTAATCTTATTGTGGTAAAGTTCTATGTTAAACTTATTGTGGTAAAGTCCTATGTTAATCTTATAGTGGTAAAGTCCTATGTTAAACTTATTGTGGTAAAGTTCTATGTTAATCTTATTGTTGTGAAGTCCTATGTTAAACTTATTGTGGTGAAGTCCTATGTTAAACTTATTGTGGTAAAGTCCTATGTTAAACTTATTGTGGTAAAGTTCTATGTTAAACTTATAGTGGTCAAGTCCTATGTTAAATTTATAGTGGTAAAGTCCTATGTTAAACTTATTGTGGTAAAGTCCTATGTTAATCTTATAGTGGTAAAGTTCAATGTTAAACTTATAGTGGTAAAGTCCTATGTTTAACTTATTGTGGTAAAGTGCTATGTTAAACTTATAGTGGTAAAGTCCTATGTTAAACTTATCGTGGTAAAGTCCTATGTTAAACTTATTGTGGTAAAGTCCTATGTTAAACTTATTGTGGTAACGTCCTATGTTAAACTTATAGTGGTAAAGTTCTATGTTAAACTTATAGTGGTAAAGTTCTATGTTAAACATATAGTGGTAAAGTCCTATGTTAAACTTATTGTGGTAAAGTTCTATGTTAAACTTATTGTGGTAAAGTCCTATGTTAAACTTATAGTGGTAAAGTCCTATGTTAAACTTATTGTGGTAAAGTCCTATGTTAAACTTATTGTGGTAAAGTTCTATGTTAAGCTTATTGTGGTAAAGTACAGGGGCGGATTCAGGGGGGGGGGGGGGGGGGGGGCGCACCCGGCGCGCGCCTCCTAAAATTGTTAAAAATATGATTTTTTTTGGCGTAAAATCGTGATTTTTCACATGAAATACCCCAACAATTTCGCGCCCCCCCCCCCCCCCCCCTAAAATTGGAAAAAATAAGATTTTTTGGCGTAAAATCGTGATTTTTCACACGAAATACCCCAAATATTTTCTAGCCTCCCTCTGCTCGGCGCAATTTTTTTAAGTGCGCCCCCCCTAACTTGAAATCCTGGATCCGCCCCTGAAGTACTATGTTAAACTTATAGTGGTAAAGTCCTATGTTAAACTTATCGTGGTAAAGTCCTATGTTAAACTTATTGTGGTAAAGTTCTATGTTAAACTTATAGTGGTAAAGTCCTATGTTAAACTTATAGTGGTAAAGTTCTATGTTAAACTTATTGTAGTAAAGTCCTATGAACAGATGATCTGTTACGCGTATATTACAACTAGTACTTTAAAGAACCGGATTAAAAACCTTACGGTGGTAATAGTCTGTGTAGTAAATCTTCAGCTCTTTTCTTCTCTTCCATATATGCACGGGTGCGTTCATTTACTAAAGATTCTAAGTTGTTGGCATACTGTTCCATTCTTTTCATCAGATTGTCAAGAATATTTTGGTCCTTTCCCCTGTAGAAAAATGCATGAATAAATATAATTTCATTTTAGAAAATAAAATGAGATTGTAATAATGATCATTTAGGTAAATAACGAAGGTTGTACCAGATAGGAATTGAATAAAGTAATAAACTGCATTGAAGACATAATGAATGGAGTTCTAGGGAACTTATTTCCTGGAAATTATTTAAGCCACACCCGGAGGAGGGGGGATATATAGAATCTAACACCGGCAAAAGTGCAAGACAGGGAAATCTCCGACACCCGAGGGTAAGATTTCAATCGTTTGCTGATGAGGCTCGCTGCGAACGATTGAAATCTTATCCGAGGGTGTCGGAGATTTCCCTGTCTTGCACTTTTTGCCGGTGTTTGATATTATTTCTCACTTTTATCAGCTGTTTTTAGTTTCGTGTTTGTTTATGTACTTTTATCAGACGATTATGTAAACAATATGAGTTATTTCCCCTTCATGTCAATCAAAATAGTAGTTCCGTATTTTTGTGTATTGCGTGAAGGTTATTATGTAATAATATGGCTGATTGTTAGGATTTGCGTGTTTATAAAAGATTGAAAACTTATATACAGTGAATTGTTTATCTTAAAAAGGAAAAGCATGGATAATTGGGGGGACAGTTGACATAAACTGTACAGCATGCATTTGCCGGTAAAACGCACGTGATTTTTTTGTCTTGCACTAGTGCAAGATAAGAAAATCTCACATTGCTAAAAATAGGAACTGGTCTGTCTCAAAAGTGAGAAAAAACAATCTTACTTCACACTTTGTTTTACATTAGAAAGATCATTCCAAAATATTGTTATCCTAACTTGGGAGAGGAGATAATATATTAATATATGTTTCATACCATTTTACAAGTTTTCAACTAAAGAATCGTCTAGGTTACCGGCACTTTCGGACTCTGTTAGAGTTTAAGACATGTTTTGTATTTGAGTGAACGTCAATAATCTGTTGAACAAATGCATTAATTAATAATTATTGTAATTAATGGGTTATTATAAAAAGTCTGAAAATGAACAAAAATGTCAGCCGGTTTTTTTTTTATATACGTAATGGATTGCATTTTTAAGATCTCAACAATATTTCTGTAATATCGTGTTATTTATTGACCTTCCACAAGTAATGTAGATGCATCATTTAATATGCTATTGATGTTTCATGCAATTGATATGAATTATAGTATTTAGGTTTAGGAGAATTGTGTAATTACAACAAACATTCTAATTACTGTCTGATCTTCCTCAGTGAAGAACTATAATCTATAACTCGTCTTCTTTACTTATCTTTGGGTCAATTGTGGACTATACAGATTTTTGGCGAGATTACATCAACACTTAATCATTTACTTACACGCTGATCTTTCGTATAGTTGATCCAATAGTCTTGAAAGTGGGCCGTAGTACCGGATTTTCATTCCAGCATTTTTCCATCAATGTTGCAAGGTCTATACTGCAAGAATCGGGTATCAGTTTTGGCCTAAATATGCCTTCTAGTCCAGGAGGTGCCACTACTTTAGTTAATATCTCTAAAATAAAGATAGAATACACGTCAAAGTGGAATGTTTAAAAAAAAAATTTAATGTTTTAATGAGGTATGGTAATTAAGTTTGGCTTCAATAATCATCAATTTACTATAATAATAAAACAAACTTAACACTTCAACAAACAGTAGGGGAAAAAACACAGAACACTAGAGTTGAAAGTTATCTTAGTTTACTTGTGGTGTTGATTTAACATCATATTTATATAAAGACAATGAATTGTGAATTCGTTTTTATTCGCCTAATGCCAATATTCGTGGTTTTCGTTGGTGCCGACAAATCACGAAATTCAATGCACCACGAAATGTATACATAACTAGTAATGTTATTAGCAAGTATCAGAATGTGCACGAACATTTCATTTTTCCCGCCAATCCACGAATATTAATACTAACGACTATAAGTGACACGACAGTATTTTACATTGATTGATTTGTTTATATATCAATATGGAATTGATCTCTTTTATGGAAAGAATGAATTAATTTCTATCAATTTTGGCGGGTCTCTATACATTATTGCCTTCAGAAAATTGAGTAAAATTAATTATTTTCGTTGTAATTATCAATCACATTCAGTTCAATTCATGTTCATAAATATATTTTTTGTTTATTTGTTCAACAATATTTAAGTTATATCGTGGCGGTCAGTTTTATTGTTGGAGTACCCGGAGAAAACCACCGACCTGTCGCAAGTCACTGACAAACTTTATCACATAATGTTGTACACCTCGCCCTGATCGAGATTCGAACTCATAACATCAGTGATGATTTATTTTATTGGAATTTACAATTAATGTAGAAGCAACGAAACTAAATAAAAATTGTTTAATTTCTTTTTCTTTCTTAAATCAGTTTTTATGTTTATATACAATACATAATATAGTAGTAATTTGGCTTTAATCTGTCATCTGTAAAAGCTATTTTATATAGACTTGTTACTGATGAACATCGTGTGTAATGCTATCTTCAATTAAATAACATCTGGCCGAGTACTAACATCACGCAACCAGATATTTTTTAATTGTATTGTCGAGATTTGTACAAAATAACACATTTGTCAATAGATTTCTCACAAAAACTCCAGAAATAGAATTCAATGATTTTTCGCTGCTGACAATTATTTCTTCTAAATATAAATCTTAAATATTAAGCATAATATTTCATTTGTTTATTTCATAATGATAGCCTTATATTGTTATAAGGGGCCTCCGTGTTCGTGAAGTTTGTTTTACATTTATGTATTTTCTATCAACAACAATGTTTATGAGTTAAAGCTTGGCTGGCACTCGATACCACTCTATCTATCAGAAAGGTCTGTTATCAACGGACTTAATGATGGAAGATCTGTTGTTTACCTAACAGACCATCACAATATAGCAGAGCTTGTTGAATGTGCTATCATGACGCATAAGCTTAAAATAAAAAAATATGATACCCGTATTTAGGGTTGTATAATGCGCAGGATTTTGCCCAGATTCTTTAATTTGTAGGAGGGGTGTGCATTATAAACAGGAACAATGTGTTTCACTCTTTCCCAGACCGGGAAATCACATGTCCGCCAATAAAACCCAACACATTTAATATTTTGCAACTTTATTGAAGATGAAAAGAGATAAATGGTTCTTAAATTCTCCCAGCAAATGAAACATGCTCAAAGGACTGAAAAATATATACGATTGATATCTAATTCTTACATTTCCGACGGCGATTTTTTTAAAAGTCCATGCGCTATTATAATCACGAACTAGTTTTTTTCTGGAGATTTTCAAGGCCAAGAGGGGGTGCGCATTATGCACCAGTGCGCATTATGCACCAATGCGCATTATACAACCCTAAATACGGTACTTACAGATTAATACATGGCCTTTTTCATATTGCCCTTGTTATCAGCACGAGACCTTGATATCGGCCCCGAGGAACGATATCAGTCGAGGGCTAGTGACAAGGGCAATATGAAAAAAGGCCATGTATTAATCTATTTATCACATATTTTGCCAGGGCAGATAACATGTTATTGCCCTTCACAAAAGGGCAGATTATACAATTACTGTCTTTTGTTGAGGTAAATGTGCAGGGTTATTGACTTTTGTGAAAACAGATGTTCACTGAGCCCGAAGGGCGAGGTGAATATCTTAGTTTTTCAAAAGTCAATAACACTCACATTTACTGAAACAGAAGACAGTGATTGTTTTATTCTATTATCCGATTATAACATAGAATACTCTTCTCGGTTTCTTTTTTTATACATGTACTTCCCCATAGCATCATATTGATCAAGTTCAAGTGTAGTAATTGTTTTATTACATAAGATTCGTTTTGTCCTTAATTTTTATATTACATGTTTTTCAATATTATTATTTAAATATTAAAATTTTGAAATTTTATGAAAACTGAAATTTTTGAAATTTTTTGAAAATTTTGAAATCTTATGAAAATTTTGAATTTTTTTTGAAATTTTTGACATTTTGAAATTTTTTGAAAATTTTGAACTTTAAATTTTTAAAAATTTTAAATTTTAAATTGCGATTTGATTGGACGAAATAAATATCGGGTTTTCCCTTTTCTAAAAAATATGTCGCACGAGGCATTTTCCGCGTTATCGGAGTCAATAGCCTTTTTCCCCGAGTCAATAGCCTTTTTTATTCATTTGGCTGTCTATGTAATTTTACTATTAGTATACATATATTATAGTATACAGTTATTTAATGGGTGTGGATGTAATAGACCAATCTATTTGTCCTGAGATGCTGGGACGGCCGAATGCAATAGAACACTTGGTCATTCCCAGCACCGAAGGACAAATAGTTTGGTCTATTGCATCCACACCCATTAAATAACTGTTTTATTTCCTAATTAAACAGAAGCATGGTAGCGGACATGACTTAAATATATTCATCCATATATTGTAGAAAAACTGATGAAAATGATTTATTTGTTGATTAGATAACAATAAACAAGTGGAATACAGAGTAAAAAGTCCTAAATTTTTATTACATGTTTGTCAATATTATTACTCAAATATTAAAAGGTTTTGAAATCTTATGAAAACTGAAATGTTTGAAATTTTTTGAAAATTTTGAAATCTTATGAAAATTTTGAATTTTTTTGAAATTTGAAATTTTTGAATATTTTGAAGTTTTCACATTTTTTGAAACTTTTGATCTTTAAATTTTTTTTATTTTTTTTTATTTTAGAATTTTGAAATTTTTTGAAAATTTTAGAAATTTTGAAATATTTTGAAATTTTTGAAATTTTGAAATTTTTGAAGTTTTGAATTTTTTTGTCCAATGAAAAAAAGGTTCAAAAGTCTTCAATAGTCTGTCGTGCAATAGTCTCTTGAAGACTATTGACGCGTCAATAGATCACAGGGGAGCAAAAAATGCAAAAATATCTTAAAATATGTAGTTACTTAATAAACAAGAAAAAAATTACAATTAGGTAATAAAATAAAACATGTTATTTCCCTCGTAAAATGTTATTGCCCCGGAGGCAAATAACACGCCGCAAATTATGTTTTTATTACACATGCAAATTCAGCGTTATTTCAATAAAATATGAGATAATGTTTATTAACATGATAAGATAGTATCTTATATTAATATGATAAGATAATATTGAGGGAGTTTCAATTGAAAATAGAACTTGTTTTAATAATATTTGTAATGCTAATAATTGTATTGAGAATGAAAAACATGCTTTACTTGAGTGTCCAGTATATGTAGATTTGGGTTGTTATTTATTTGAACATGCTTGTTTTCATATCAATAATATTATGCAGTTATCTGATGATGAAAATTTTTTATTTTTATTCTCTGATGAAAATATGTGTTTTTATTCTGCCAAAATCTGCCATGACATTTTATTTAAAAGAAAATATTTTATATCGATGAATTGTTGATTGTGCATATATATAGTCTCTCATAACTCTTTAAAGAGTGGCTCTTAATTTGTTTTATATATAATATGTATGTATATAATTGTTTTATAATATGAGATGTGAGACTTTAATAAAGTATTTTTCTTGTCTTGTCTTGTAATATGATGAATTTCCTTAGTTCACGTATGTTGTATGCGTGTTAACATTTATTTTCAAGACAGGGGACACTATGTTGACAAAAGAAAAATCATTGGGTAAAAAAATCAGTTAGTGGTAAGAAAATTTTGACGATACCAAAAGGGCATCAGAAGTCGTAAATCGAAGGACAGACAACAGTGGCCAACAGAAAAAAGGACAAAAGGATAAACAGCTATCTACAAAACATTACACAGAAAACAAAAGATCTACAAAACATTACACAGAAAACAAAAGATCGAGCAACACGAACCCCACTAACAACCTGGGGTGAATGCATGTGCTCCGGAAGGGTAGGCAGTTCCTGCTCCACAAGTGACACCCATAAGCTGACCCCAAAGAAAGTAAACCAATAAAAAGATAGTCTAAAGACGAATGCAAAGGAATACTTTTACTTTGCTATTCAAAGTTTTAGTATCTGGCCTTCATGACATTACCACGTCAATACAAAAGCCGAATATGACACTCAACATATATTTTTCCCGCAATTAACAATTGCGCTCAAATGCCAGAATTATTAATTGAAATTGATGAACATTATAGCTGCTGTAATCCAAAGAAACCTCACATTCTGGTTCGAAATTATGAGATTCCTCTCTATTCGAAAGTCTTAAGCTTTGGTGGCAAAATTGAAATGGTGTTTAAGAATAATTTTAAAAATCAAGAAATTAATATAACTACATTTTATATATATATAACATAACATATGATATCACAAACGATAAATAACAAAAATCCTTTAAATTCGCTGAAAATAAGTACATCTTCAAATATGGTAAATATTTGGGTTTAGAAGTTTTTAGTAGTGTTATGACTATTTCAAAGCTAATGTCAAGTGTCAATTACCTTCTGCTTCAAGGTCACATCCTTCGAACGGACCACACCGCATCACAATCTCATGACAAATTATACCGAAGCTATAGATGTCTCCTTTCGCATAGACATCCATGTCTAACCTAGCTTTATTACTGCTAAAACGAAGTATTTCAGGTGCTGTCCATAAAAGCTCTGAAAATGTATATGGTCCATATTATTGACAAATACATGTATATACAAATGCTATAAAATAACTAACTATTCTAATCTCAAAATGTTCACACCTAAAACTAACAGCAATCTATTCTGATCAATAAATATTCATGGCCATAACTGACAACAACAATTCTAATCACGATTATACAAGTCCGGAACAGTCAACATACAATTCTAATCACAATTATAAATGTCCAGAACATTCAACATACCATTCTAATCACAATTATACATGTGCGGAACAGTCAACATACAATTCTAATCACAATTATACATGTCCAGAACAGTCAACATACCATTCTAATCACAATTATACATGTCCAGAACAGTCAACATACAATTCTAATCACAATTATACATGTTCAGAACAGTCAACATACCATTCTAATCAAAATTATACATGTCCGGAACAGTCAACATACCATTCTAATCACAATTATACATGTTCAGAACAGTCAACATACCATTCTAATCACAATTATACATGTTCGGAACAGTCAACACACAATTCTAATCACAATTATACATGTTCAGAACAGTCAACATACCATTCAAATCAAAATTATACATGTCCGGAACAGTCAACATACCATTCTAATCACAATTATACATATCGGGAACAGTCAACATACCATTCTAATCACAATTATACGTGTCCAGAACAGTCAACATACCATTATAATCACAATTATACATGTCTGGAACAGTCAACATACCATTCTAATAACAATTATACATGTCCGGAACAGTCAACATACCATTCTAATCACAATTATACATGTCCGGAACAGTCAACATACCATTCTAATCACAATTATACATGTCCTGAACAGTCAACGTATCGTTCTAATCACAATTATACATGTCTGGAACAGTCAACATACCATTCTAATCACAATTATACATGTCCTGAACAGTCAACGTACCGCTCTAATCACAATTATACATGTCCGGAACAGTCAACATACCATTCTAATCACAATTATACATGTCCGGTACAGTCAACGTACCATTCTAATCACAATTATACATGTCCTGAACAGTCAACGTACCGTTCTAATCACAATTTAACATGTCCTGAACAGTCAACGTAGCGTTCTAATCACAATTATACATGTCCGGAACAGACAACATTATACAATTAATGCTTGCACTTAAGGTTAACATATTTCGTTTGATAAATGCGAACATTTCTGTAAATGAACAGCCAGAATGGTTCCACTGGGCACACCGGCGGTGGCCATTTTATACATACTTACATCACGTACACGTTTTAGATCATGGTCATTTTACCGATATCGTATGCGCTTTGGCGATCTAGATCACTGTTCCCCGGTCATCAGTAAAAAAAACTGATGACCGGTGAAATAGGGAAAATAAGGAATTTAGGATTTATTAGTTGAAATATTATACTTGATTTTCTATTTAAAAAAGATACTGAAGTATAATAAACCATTCTAATCACAATTATACATGTCCGGAAAGACAATACACAATTTTAAGTACAAAATATTCCCTTTCTTGACAACTATCTATTCTAATCATAACATATGAGTTCAATAATATACAACTTACTATTTTTATTTAATGTATTATTCCGAACCTGTTTCTGTTTCATAAGATGGAATATAGTGAATGGTCCGTAGTCTGTTAGCTTTAGCATAAAGCGACTATCAATTACACAGTTAGTACTACTCAATCGTCCGTGAAATTTAGCTGGACTCTCATGGAGATACGTCATACCCTATCAAGCAAAATGAATGGAATTATTTTTGAATTTGAATTTTTTTTAATATTTTACCATTTATTTATTAATATTCACATATAATATACACAATGTTTATCATCATTTGATAGTAACAGCACTTCCTAGTAGAAGTGAGTTCGAATCCCGTTTGGCGAGGTATACTCGATACAACATTATGTGATAAAGTTGTCAGTGACTTGCGATAGGTCGGTGGTTTTCTCCGGGAACTCCAGTTTCCTTCGCCAATAAAACTGACCGGCACGATATAACTGAAATATTGTTGAAAGGGGCATTAAACACCATTGCCCCCAGCCCACTAGCAGAAGTTATCAATAATAAGCCTCGAACCACAGGGGCTAGGTGCGTCCGAAAAAAAATAAAAAAAATAACTATATAATACTACAAGGGGGCGAACTCACATGCTTCCATTTTGTTAAGTCGTCGTGTTAAATTGATCGTAACTTCGGAACGCCTTAATATTTTCAAAAAATGTTTTCACCAGTCGAAAGTCAAGTAATTGTCCTTTCCACAGAGACCCCAATTGTCAGTGTAGGCCTCCGAACTGCTGAGGTATCATACATGAACCAAAACAAAACGGCGTGAAAATCCGAAGTCGTACATCTACTGGGTTGACCACTTCCCATCTGTATACAGACTTTCCCATGCGTAAACGAGTCATTTTGACTAGCTAAATACTTTCATCCATTCAAATTACGTTAAAATTTCTTACCTTTCGCCAATTTGTATGCCCTTTAAGTCTGTTTTTGAAAGAAATCCCCTATGCATCCTTCACAAACGCCATAGACTTGAAAATTGAGAGAGTTCTAACGGGCTTTTTGATTGGCTGAAACAGATTATTCCTCGCCCCCTTGTAGTATTATATAGTATTTTTTAAAAAAAAAAAATTCGGGCGCTCCTAGCCCCTGTGCCTCGAACCAGAAATCCAAACGTTCAAACTGTATTTTGGAGCATATCATGAGACAATAGCGCAATAAAACGTAGAATCTAATTTAGTGTGCAAGACAGGTTCATTGAATAACCTTCAATAGAAAAAGTTTGAAGATACCAAAGTGGTCAGAAGCGGTAAATCGAAGAAGGGCAGACAATACATGGCCAAAAGAAAATAGACAGAAGTACAAACAATGATCTACAAAACACTACACAGAAAACAAAAGATCGACCAACATGAATCCACTGAAAACCAGGGGTGAACTCAGATACTCCGGGAGTGTCAGTAGTTCCTGCTCCACTTGTGACACCCATCGTACTACTCTTGTTACAAGCCCCGTGATAAGTTATGAATGAGAAAAGGACCTGATTCAAAGTCAAAAGATTGAAAAGCCAAATAATTGACAATTAAGAAAGATTGTAGTTAGATATCACTAGTCATGAATGAAGATTGTAATTAGATATCACTAGTCATGAATGAAGATTGTAGTTAGATATCACTAGTCATGAATGAAGATTGTAGTTAGATATCACTAGTCATGAATGAAGATTGTAATTAGATATCACTAGTCATGAATGAAGATTGTAATTAGATATCACTAGTCATGAATGAAGATTGTAGTTAGATATCACTAGTCATGAATGAAGATTGTAATTAGATATCACTAGTCATGAATGAAGATTGTAATTAGATATCACTAGTCATGAATGAAGATTGTAGTTAGATATCACTAGTCATGAATGAAGATTGTAGTTAGATATCACTAGTCATGAATGAAGATTGTAATTAGATATCACTAGTCATGAATGAAGATTGTAATTAGATATCACTAGTCATGAATGAAGATTGTAATTAGATATCACTAGTCATGAATGAAGATTGTAGTTAGATATCACTAGTCATGAATGAAGATTGTAGTTAGATATCACTAGTCATGAATGAAGATTGTAATTAGATATCACTAGTCATGAATGAAGATTGTAATTAGATATCACTAGTCATGAATGAAGATTGTAATTAGATATCACTAGTCATGAATGAAGATTGTAATTAGATATCACTAGTCATGAATGAAGATTGTAATTAGATATCACTAGTCATGAATGAAGATTGTAATTAGATATCACTAGTCATGAATGAAGATTGTAATTAGATATCACTAGTCATGAATGAAGATTGTAGTTAGATATCACTAGTCATGAATGAAAATTGTAGTTAGATATCACTAGTCATGAATGAAGATTGTAGTTAGATATCACTAGTCATGAATGAAGATTGTAGTTAGATATCACTAGTCATGAATGAAGATTGTAGTTAGATATCACTAGTCATGAATGAAGATTGTAGTTAGATATCACTAGTCATGAATGAAGATTGTAGTTAGATATCACTAGTCATGAAAGAAGATTGCAGTTAGATATCACTAGTCAGGAATGAAGATTGTAGTTAGATATCACTAGTCATGAATGAAGATTGTAGTTAGATATCACTAGTCATGAATGAAGACTGTAGTTAGATATCACTAGTCATGAGTGAAGATTGATGTTGGATATCACTAGTCATGAATGAAGATTTATGTTGGATATAACTAGTCATGAATGAAGATTGCAGTTAGATATCAGTAGTCATGAATGAAGATTGTGGTTAGATATCACTAGTCATGAATGAAGATTTATGTTGGATATAACTAGTCATGAATGAAGATTGTAGTTAGATATCACTAGTCATGAATGAAGATTGATGTTGGATATCACTAGTCATGAGTGAAGATTGTAGTTAGATATCACTAGTTATGAATGAAGATTGTAGTTAGATATCACTAGTCATGAATGAAGATTGTAGTTAGATATCACTAGTCATGAATGAAGATTGATGTTGGATATCACTAGTCATGAATGAAGATTGTAGTTAGATATCACTAGTCATGAATGAAGATTGATGTTGGATATAAGTAGTCATGAATGAAGATTGAGGATAATATGAAGCAGCCGGCCGCGATACTGGTATTACCAGTATTGTAATATTTACAATACTGGTATTACCAGTATTATAATATTCACAATACTGGAAATACCAGTATTGTAAATATTACAATACTGGTAATACTGGTAATGAAGATTGCAGTTAGATATCACTAGTCATGAATGAAGATTGTAGTTAGATATCACTAGTCATGAATGAAGATTGTAGTTAGATATCACTATTCATGAATGAAGACTGTAGTTAGATATCACTAGTCATGAGTGAAGATTGATGTTGGATATCACTAGTCATGAATGAAGATTTATGTTGGATATAACTAGTCATGAATGAAGATTGCAGTTAGATATCAGTAGTCATGAATGAAGATTGTGGTTAGATATCACTAGTCATGAATGAAGATTTATGTTGGATATAACTAGTCATGAATGAAGATTGTAGTTAGATATCACTAGTCATGAATGAAGATTGTAGTTAGATATCACTAGTCATGAATGAAGATTGATGTTGGATATCACTAGTCATGAATGAAGATTGATGTTAGATATCACTATTCATGAATGAAAATTGATGTTGGATATCACTAGTCATGAATGAAGATTGATGTTGGATATCACTAGTCATGAATGAAGATTGATGTTAGATATCACTATTCATGAATGAAAATTGATGTTGGATATCACTAGTCATGAATGAAGATTGTAATTAGATATCACTAGTCATGAATGAAGATTGTAGTTAGATATCACTAGTCATGAATGAAGATTGTAGTTAGATATCACTAGTCATGAATGAAGATTGTAATTAGATATCACTAGTCATGAATGAAGATTGTAATTAGATATCACTAGTCATGAATGAAGATTGTAGTTAGATATCACTAGTCATGAATGAAGATTGTAATTAGATATCACTAGTCATGAATGAAGATTGTAATTAGATATCACTAGTCATGAATGAAGATTGTAGTTAGATATCACTAGTCATGAATGAAGATTGTAGTTAGATATCACTAGTCATGAATGAAGATTGTAATTAGATATCACTAGTCATGAATGAAGATTGTAATTAGATATCACTAGTCATGAATGAAGATTGTAATTAGATATCACTAGTCATGAATGAAGATTGTAGTTAGATATCACTAGTCATGAATGAAGATTGTAGTTAGATATCACTAGTCATGAATGAAGATTGTAATTAGATATCACTAGTCATGAATGAAGATTGTAATTAGATATCACTAGTCATGAATGAAGATTGTAATTAGATATCACTAGTCATGAATGAAGATTGTAATTAGATATCACTAGTCATGAATGAAGATTGTAATTAGATATCACTAGTCATGAATGAAGATTGTAATTAGATATCACTAGTCATGAATGAAGATTGTAATTAGATATCACTAGTCATGAATGAAGATTGTAGTTAGATATCACTAGTCATGAATGAAAATTGTAGTTAGATATCACTAGTCATGAATGAAGATTGTAGTTAGATATCACTAGTCATGAATGAAGATTGTAGTTAGATATCACTAGTCATGAATGAAGATTGTAGTTAGATATCACTAGTCATGAATGAAGATTGTAGTTAGATATCACTAGTCATGAATGAAGATTGTAGTTAGATATCACTAGTCATGAAAGAAGATTGCAGTTAGATATCACTAGTCATGAATGAAGATTGTAGTTAGATATCACTAGTCATGAATGAAGATTGTAGTTAGATATCACTAGTCATGAATGAAGACTGTAGTTAGATATCACTAGTCATGAGTGAAGATTGATGTTGGATATCACTAGTCATGAATGAAGATTTATGTTGGATATAACTAGTCATGAATGAAGATTGCAGTTAGATATCAGTAGTCATGAATGAAGATTGTGGTTAGATATCACTAGTCATGAATGAAGATTTAAGTTGGATATAACTAGTCATGAATGAAGATTGTAGTTAGATATCACTAGTCATGAATGAAGATTGATGTTGGATATAACTAGTCATGAATGAAGATTGATGTTGGATATCACTAGTCATGAGTGAAGATTGTAGTTAGATATCACTAGTTATGAATGAAGATTGTAGTTAGATATCACTAGTCATGAATGAAGATTGTAGTTAGATATCACTAGTCATGAATGAAGATTGATGTTGGATATCACTAGTCATGAATGAAGATTGTAGTTAGATATCACTAGTCATGAATGAAGATTGATGTTGGATATAAGTAGTCATGAATGAAGATTGAGGATAATATGAAGCAGCCGGCCGCGATACTGGTATTACCAGTATTGTAATATTTACAATACTGGTATTACCAGTATTATAATATTCACAATACTGGAAATACCAGTATTGTAAATATTACAATACTGGTAATACTGGTAATGAAGATTGCAGTTAGATATCACTAGTCATGAATGAAGATTGTAGTTAGATATCACTAGTCATGAATGAAGATTGTAGTTAGATATCACTAGTCATGAATGAAGACTGTAGTTAGATATCACTAGTCATGAGTGAAGATTGATGTTGGATATCACTAGTCATGAATGAAGATTTATGTTGGATATAACTAGTCATGAATGAAGATTGCAGTTAGATATCAGTAGTCATGAATGAAGATTGTGGTTAGATATCACTAGTCATGAATGAAGATTTATGTTGGATATAACTAGTCATGAATGAAGATTGTAGTTAGATATCACTAGTCATGAATGAAGATTGTAGTTAGATATCACTAGTCATGAATGAAGATTGATGTTGGATATCACTAGTCATGAATGAAGATTGATGTTAGATATCACTATTCATGAATGAAAATTGATGTTGGATATCACTAGTCATGAATGAAGATTGTAGTTAGATATCACTAGTCATGAATGAAGATTGATGTTGGATATAACTAGTCATGAATGAAGATTGATGTTGGATATCACTAGTCATGAGTGAAGATTGTAGTTAGATATCACTAGTTATGAATGAAGATTGTAGTTAGATATCACTAGTCATGAATGAAGATTGTAGTTAGATATCACTAGTCATGAATGAAGATTGATGTTGGATATCACTAGTCAGGAATGAAGATTGTAGTTAGATATCACTAGTCATGAATGAAGATTGATGTTGGATATAAGTAGTCATGAATGAAGATTGAGGATAATATGAAGCAGCCGGCCGCGATACTGGTATTACCAGTATTGTAATATTTACAATACTGGTATTACCAGTATTATAATATTCACAATACTGGAAATACCAGTATTGTAAATATTACAATACTGGTAATACTGGTAATGAAGATTGCAGTTAGATATCACTAGTCATGAATGAAGATTGTAGTTAGATATCACTAGTCATGAATGAAGATTGTAGTTAGATATCACTATTCATGAATGAAGATTGTAGTTAGATATCACTAGTCATGAATGAAGATTGTAGTTAGATATCAATAGTCATGAATGAAGATTGTAGTTAAATATCACTAGTCATGAATGAAGATTGTAGTTAGATATCACTAGTCATGAATGAAGATTGATGTTGGATATCACTAGTCATGAATGAAGATCGATGTTGGATATTACTAGTCATGAATTCGGATTTATGTTGGATATCACTAGTCATGAATGAAGATTGTAGTTAGATATCACTAGTCATGAATGAAGATTTATGTTGGATATAACTAGTCATGAATGAAGATTGTAGTTGGATATCACTAGTCATGATTGAAGATTTATATTGGATATCACTAGTCATGAATGAAGATTGATGTTGGATATCACTAGTCATGAATGAAGATTGCAGTTAGATATCACTAGTCATGAATGAAGATTGATGTTGGATATCACTAGTCATGAATGACGATTGATGTTGGATATCACTAGTCATGATTGAAGATTGATATTGGATAGCACAAGTCATGAATGAAGATTGTAGTTGGATATCACTAGTCATGAATGAAGATTGTAATTGGATATCACTAGTCATGAATGAAGATTGATGTTAGATATCACTAGTCATGAATGAAGATTGATGTTGGATATCACTAGTCATGAATGGAGATTGTTGTTAGATATCACTAGTCATGAATGAAGATTGATGTTGGATATCACTAGTCATGAATGAAGATTGATGTTGGATATCACTAGTCATGAATGAAGATTGATGTTGGATATCACTATTCATGAATGAAGATTGTAGTTGGATAGCACAAGTCATGAATGAAGATTGTAGTTGGATATCACTAGTCATGAATGAAGATTGTAGTTAGATATCACTAGTCATGAATAAAGATTGATGTTGGATATCACTAGTCATGAATGAAGATTGATGTTGGATAGCACAAGTCATGAATGAAGATTGTAGTTGGATATCACTAGTCATGAATGAAGATTGTAGTTGGATATCACTAGTCATGAATGAAGATTGTAGTTGGATATCACTAGTCATGAATGAAGATTGTAGTTAGATATCACTAGTCATGAATGAAGATTGTAGTTAGATATCACTAGTCATGAATGAAGATTGTAGTTAGATATCACTAGTCATGAATGAAGATTGTAGTTGGATATCACTAGTCATGAATGAAGATTGTAGTTAGATATCACTAGTCATGAATGAAGATTGTAGTTAGATATCACTAGTCATGAATGAAGATTGTAGTTGGATATCACTAGTCATGAATGAAGATTGTAGTTGGATATCACTAGTCATGAATGAAGATTGTAGTTGGATATCACTAGTTATGAATGAAGATTGTAGTTGGATATCACTAGTCATGAATGAAGATTGTAGTTAGATATCACTAGTTATGAATGAAGATTGTAGTTAGATATCACTAGTCATGAATGAAGATTGTAGTTGGATATCACTAGTCATGAATGAAGATTGTAGTTAGATATCACTAGTCATGAATGAAGATTGTAGTTAGATATCACTAGCCATGAATGAAGATTGTAGTTAGATATCACTAGTCATGAATGAAGATTGTAGTTTGTCATGTCAAAGCCACTGCTGGGTCTCCAATTTTGATCATAGCTCGTAATCCAAAGGGAGAAAGTAATGGCGTCTAGATTGTAGATGATCAGTACTCTAAACTTTTAACATAAGATGTGTTTTTTCACCTACAGTTTTGAAGTTATTACATCATTTAATATGTGTACAATACAAACACTGATGTCAGAAAATCGCACAGCACCTCAAAACAACATATACACTGTATCAACAACTAAGCAATCACATGTATTAAACATTCATAATCTAATACTAAAATTATATTAAATTGTATCCCTACACTTAATTATCTTGTTGTCTTGAACATTATTTCTGATTTATAACACACGGAATTGAAGAATATAAAACCTGTCATCGCTAAAAGATGAATGGCACTAAAAATAATATGTGGTTTTTAAACAGTTTGCATATAACACTCAAACAGAAATTACTTTGTCCCCTGACGGCCATAATGGATGTCGAATGCATAATTGTTTTTTTTAGAAGATTGTCCATAGATTATTCCATCATAGCAGCAATTGACATTGAGGAAAAGAAAGTTTTATGTGAATAGCTTACAGACAACATACACTAATCGATGCCAAAAAGGTTGACATGGTCTATGGACAGGTGAGCTACTAATAATAGCAGTCAACATTGACATTTAATAGCAAACGTCATCATCCTATCTTCACTGCATACAATAATAAACAATTGCAAACTATGTCAAATTATCTTTTGCATACTATTAGGCATCAATATTTTTAACTGAAATTTTGATAAATTTTTAAATACAAAAAAAAAAATCCTAATAAGAATTGTTTACATAATTGTGCTACTATTCCAATCAAACTGTATTTGTTAAACCTGATTTTCAATTACTAAGCACCTTGACATTTTTTTATTCATATGAGTAAAGATTAACTGGAAGTAATTATTCATGCTTATCAAAAGTTACAATTAGAAAAACAAACAATTGCCTAATTGGAAACCATTTTGAATTCTAATAATCCTCCACAAAACTTGGGAGTACATTGATATCTCCCCCGATTTCACACCAATTAAACATGACTAGTCATGTTTACATAACAATTAACCTATTCAACCTATGCCAACATTTTTTCTTACCTTTTTATACCTATTTTTCAAAATGTTGGCATAGGTTGAATGAACCAATGAAACAGATTCTTAAATTCATTTTTAGAAACTGCCTCTATTCAGTTCAGAAAATGGCAACCAACCAATTCATGATGGCGACTGTATAATCTTAAGCTTTTCTTTACATTGTTTATCACTAAAATTGCTTCATACAACATGTAAAGCACAATTTCTACACCAATAACATATACGTATCAGCTGAGGGTAGATAACTGGTGATAGGAACTTTTTAACACATCTGAACACTTACGCCAACAATGTCTTTCAGCAATGAATACCGAAACGTCCAGTCCAATTCTATGTCATCATTTTCAAGAATATCCTAAAAATATACAATTGTTGAAGCGTTGAATTGTAGAAAAATCATAGAAAGGGACGAAGTGGATAGTGATTACACACTAATACATGGTTATCAGGAATAACATAACTACTATTGATTGCTGTTTAATATATACCGAAATTTCAAATTTAACCAGAAAATATACTTGATCTTTCATCTATTTCTTTTCACATCAAGCAAGTCGGTTTTACTTTTTTTCAAATAATGTCAGAAACTATTTTCTATTAACTTTATTATTGCTGATGACATACCTGTAAACTTCCTCTTGGACAATATTCCATCAACAACGTATTATTGCCCGGTTCTATTGTTGCCCCTATAAAAGCACACAAGTTCTGATGGTGTAGATGTTGAAGCTACAACACAGATAGAGGAACAAATAAAAATAACAGAAACAATGTTTAATATCTATAAAAAAATACATTTAGCACATAATGTTGTATCGAGTACACCTTGTCAGAAGTGGGATTCGAACTCACAACTGATTGCACAGGTAGTTGTAAATCCAACTACCATGCGATCATGACCACGACTACGAATTATATACTAGTATATATTTAAAAAAAAACACACATGCTGCATTTAATGCGATTACTTGTATTTTCAATATATGATTATTTTTAGCCCTAAAGTGTCGGCTATGTGGAGTTATAATTCCGAAATCATCTACGTCAGAAGCTAGAGAGCCGATGTCATACAGGGGTTTAATACAAACGAAGATATCAAATGCAGTGCACAACAACCCTCATCAGGTACGCTCAAAGTCGATAAATTGGAAAGTCACATAGTACTTCACTTTGGTTCCAGTGGCATATAAACGGTATTGTGGTGTTCTTAATACTCAGTTAACGGTTAAGCGAGATGACATGGAAGTGATAAACGATGAATAAAACGGTTTCAGAAAGGGACGTAGGACCATTGACCACTTGCCCAATTTAACCACAATTATAGAGACAAGAAAGCTGAATATGCTTCCCACTTGTTGTGCATTTATAGACTTTAAAAAGGCATATGACTGTGTAAATCGTAGCTTGTTAATTTTTAAACTGGAATCTATAGAGCTAAGTAGTAAAATGTTAAGAACATCATATTCTTTATAATACACTATCTAATCATGTGTTAAAGTTCATTGTAATACATATATCTTATTTTTCTGGCAAAAATAATTTAAAAAAAAACATTTATCACAATTAACAGGATACAACTAAAATAAAACAGATAGCTTAGTAATTGTTTTCACATATTGCCGTGGACTTCTATTTGTAACCATTTACATATTACATATATAGTTATAATGTTTCGATTTGCATGAAGTCGATTTTAACGGGCTCTTCAACAGCCTTGTAATTCAAATTAAGCTTGATGAAAGCAGTGCTATAAATACTTTCCTTAAGTTATAGATGTTTGGTGTTTTAGCATATGATTAGATATTGGATCATGGCCACAAAACACACCGAACTCAAACATTCTAAGTTTCCTGATTGTTTTCCTATATCGCTTAAGCATAGCTTCGATATAATAACTTAAGTAAGAATAGTGGAATTAAGACAGCAGAAATCGATAAACTATCTGTATTTGTTAATATGAGGACGTTTACTGTTTGTATACTGCCATTACAACAACCAATACTAGCATGCATCTGACCGCTAATATGAATTGTCTTATAAATAAACAACGAACAATTTCCTTTGAAAATAGAAAACATGATTACCTGTTGAAATTCCAAAAGTAATGGTCTATTCAGTTCTATCGTCTTCAATTTTAGACGTCTTATGGCCACTGTGTTACCTTTACAGACTCCAACGGTTGTAAATAGCTGACCTTTTGCTATTGAAACCTTCAAATTATAAAAAAAAAAAAGAAAAAAAAGCTACATATTTATTTCCATACTGAATGTTATATAGAGTTATGGTCAAATAGTTCAATATATACAGCATGAGAAAATAGCATTAATGTGAATTATAGGTGTCAAACCACTAATTCACCGATCAGAGCTTAGAACAACGAAAGTAGTCCCTTTTCAAGAAAAAAAGTTCCTTTCACTTTGTAGTATTGTGAAAACTACTGAATGGAATGGACTAATTAAAATTGATAATTGAAGTTAAATATATAGGGATTATTTTGAGCCCAAATTAATACCTCTATGGAGGATTTGATGCATGACCTATAAATACTGAATTTCTGGGGGATGACGCAGCTATTTTTAGAGTAGGTGTTTTCCGTAGCATGGCATTTCACTGCAAGATTTTAAACATGCCCTGATATTTTGACAGAACGTAAAGGAATCATGTACGTTTCAGAAAATATATGGTCTTGGATTGGTTAAACTGAGGATAAAATGGCCAGGTAGGCTCGAAAAAACACAAATTTAGTAGAAAACCTTAAAGAAATTGATTAGTGGTTTCACACCTACATGTATATGCATAGATAAAAGATCTAGAGATACCACTACATTCTAGAGAAACGTATCATTGTTGAATGTGACTATGAAATGTATTCTTCTCATCTAAAACCCACAAAAGAGAAATTAATAGTCCATTAGCTAGACCCGGAAACAATTTTTGGTGCTGGATACCCCTACAGACCAGACCGCCTTTTTTTTGGGCACAAATCGAAAGATAAATATATGTAGATTATTTATTCAAGTGTTATACTCAACTAAAATATGTGGAAAATAATACAACAAGCGACCCTTTATGAGTACCATAAAATAGCAGAAAAAACAAAGTCAAGCATTCCCGTCATTTAGGGTATATCATTTCGGTTAATTTACTTCGAGTGTTATTTATATATATTTATTTTAAGACATTAATGCTAGAAAGATGATAACCATACATGGAAAGACTACTTGTTGTGAATTCAGGGGGGTAATTTTACTATATTATTTCAAAATTTTCACCTGTTGGAATAATTTAGTGTCTACAAGTTCTGTGCTAAACTTTTTATTTTTTATAGCTCGATTCTTATATTTACAGTAATTTCTGTAGTTCTCATCTCTTTAAGATTAATCTAATGGAAGTAATTCTATATATTTGAACCTGAAATCTAACAACCAGTACTTTTTTTTCTCAAACTATAATTTCACGTTTTAATCTTCTTCCTCGTCGTCACTTTCACTGTCTCTCTCTGATAGAGTTTCTCTTTGATTCGTGCTTTGGCAAATATCAGAGCATATGTGCATGATAAACCAACAACGTTTTGTGGTGCAGATTGTTTTACACCCACAGAAAAAAAGCTGAATTTATATTATTTTCCGCGTTTTTAATTCTAGTACAACACATGGAAATCGACAATTTAAATATCAAACTTTAATTTCATGCAATAAAAATGCGGTCTACAGGGGTATCACACACACACTTTGTTATTAGAGGTTTTTTCAGAATTGGCTGATGGACTATAAAGGTAGGACAATTATGACGACTTAATTAGATAATGGGTGTTTCATTCCACTTTCAATCACTTCTGACTGGAATTAGTAGTTCATGGTTGTATGGTAGTATATTCACGAGGATTCAAGTCAACAATTAGCTAGGAATACAAATTATGTTAGCATATTGCTTCCCGTGCCCTTCGATATTCTTGTTTAGCTCATAACGCGTTTGTTGTGAAAAACAAATTGAGATATAATTCAGAATTAAGAATTATGTTCAACTACCTTTCGATCACGAGGGCCACATAATTTGCATACAACTGCATATGGTACTCACCTGGCTGGATTCATCTATACCTGAAATGGCCAGCGACATTCGTGACATTGATATCAGTGAACCTTGCCTTTTGTCATGTTTTGACATCTGCACCTCTAACCAGGGTACGAGCCATAACTTTTGACCCAATTCGTTGTCAAGTTTTACTTTTCTAGAAAAGAATCATATCATATAAATCATCCATGTTTTTAATATTTAATTTAACTGAAATAACAAAAACGTTATTTTCCATTGGGTGACACTGTCATCCATTTTTTAATTGACAATCATAACTTTAACAAATACGGGCTTCTTAGAAACGACAGAGGTGGATGGAAATTCAGGTACTGGTTTGACGCAGGCACAAAATGTGGCATATGAAATTAAAGCTCAACACAATTATTTCATTTTCTAATATTCTATATAAACGTTAGAGGACACCGAAGGGACGGGTGGGTCTTATTACCGCTGACCACCGCCGAATACCGCCGACCACCGCCGAACACCGCCGATCACCTAAAAACTACAGTTGATCACCTAAAAACTACAGCCGACCACTTGAAAGCGAGTCAAAATGCATTTTATAGTTTAAGATATTATAAATTTGAATAGATTGTACTATTTTTTATATCATGTATGTGGTAAACACTATAATCGGTGACCAAAATATAAAATATATATTTTTTTCTTTCTCATTCATGATGAAATGAACAATTTTGATGATAGTTAACTTTAACTTTTATGTATTTTGACGTTAAAGTTAACTATCATCACAATTATTTGATGATAATTAGGTTCGATTCATTCTTTATAAAGAACTCGAAGTTTTGAGTAAATTGAGTACCTTGTGTCCCATGGTCTTCAACCACGCCCTTATTGAAATTTGATTAGATAGTTTTTAGTAAATTTATTAGCTTGCGTGTGTTCACTCCCTTCTCGAAATGTGATTAGCTAGTTTTGAGTAGATTGTATGGAGTGCTTTGATTAGTTCTAATTTGTTTAATTAATTTTCTTTGATCGTGTAGAATGCTTTGATTGGTTCTAATTTGTTTAATTAATTTTCTTTGATCAGATCACAGAGACTAATCTTGTTTATTAAACACCTCTGTGATCATCTAGTAATTATCAATTAGTTCGTTAATGTTGTGTAATCATAAAACTCAGGGCTTCAATTCACAATGTAACCTGCGATTATACATTTTTATTTGTTTTATTTACAAATTTTTTTTTAATATTAACTTTGTCCTAGCGTAATGTCATACAATTATCAAAAAACTTTATTTTCTAATTTTAATTCCATTTGCAATAGCAAATAAATAAAATACCAAAAACAAAAAAAATTAAAAAAAAGAAAAAAAAATAACAAATAAACAAATATAAAAAAAAGAGGTAAAAATATTTAAACACGTATATAAACACATTTATGGGTGGTCAATTTGCAATATTGCGGGATACACATTAAATCTTCTATTTCCTTTTTTGAGTTCAAGAGATTTGAAAGCAAAGTTATAGAAAACATAAAAACATGTGAAAAAATGTGCATCAAATTGTATGAATATTAACTCCGTCCTAGTGTAATGTTCTGCAATTATTAAAAAAAAACTTTACTTTCTAAGTGTAATTCCATTTGCAATAGCAAATAAAAAAATAGAAAAAAACTAGTAACAAACACAAAACAAGAGAAAAAAACAAGAAAAAAGCACATATATACACACATTTAAACGTGGTCAATTGGCAATATAGCGAGATACACATTAAACATTAAATGTGCATTACATTTTTTTCAATCCTTTTCTTCGAATGGCTATCTACATTTATTCATCAACTTAATCAAATCACTTCTATTTTCAAATGTGTTTGTGTGTGTGTTTTAGGCTGCTTTGAGAGGTCAACAGTCACTGAAGTACGCTGCCCGCCGGGAATCACTGCTGATGCCTGCATTCACAGTCCCAGACAACCTTCCTCCTCTGCACTAAAAACCAGTAGACAGTCAGCGTAATGTACCTACAACACCACCTACTCGCCATGTGAAACTGAAGCTGAACGCACCATAGCCATTATGTGGACAAACACTCAATGGGGAGTAAAGGGTCTATGGAACCCTAATCACTTTGTTCCTGTCAGTCACACTATCTACTGACCAAATGTTCCAGCCAGCATACCACAGTTCTCCTATCCATGCAAAGATTAAGGTAGAACCTACAATGGATGCATCAACAGTAATGGAGGAAAGCCTTTCTGAGGAACCAGAATACAGAGCAGTCCGTCAATGATGATCTAAATTAAACTGCAACAAACTCATAATACAGTGCAGTCCATATCTGATGATCCTCAGGAATCACGACAAGAACTGACACGTGCCCAAAGAGTACAAGACTTGCCTGGTCCTAAATTCTTGGCTACAAGGGACATTTTCCAGAAAATTACGAAAAAAGAACACATACATGTATTTGAAAACTGTCCACCTGGAGATAAGTCCAACTGTTGGTTTTTGATGGATAACGGCGACAACACTAACACAAGCGATAGGAAGCGGTCCTACTATGACGATTGTGGTGTTTGGGATAGCTGCAAAGGCAGATGCCATGACCAACCTTATCATCTGACTGATAACTTCAAGGCAATCTTCCTGAAGAATAATGAGTATTGCACCCGACAGAGAATCAAGGGAATTTTGTGTTCATACCTATTGACCCACCACCCGCACCAGAGGAAATAGTGCACCGCTATGAAACGGCACTCAAAGCGAATCCAGAATTCCAGAAGCATGTTAGCTGGTTCCCTTCTGCCACTGACAGTTCATTGCATGCCACTGCATTGTATGAATACTTAGAAACATATGACCTCTCAGCATCCGAAAATGTTAGGACCAATCCAAAAGTCATCGATGAGCTAAAAACCGATACCAGAAAACCAAAACCGATGTATACTGATATGAACCTCAACAACTCACTGGAGGCACCAACAAATACCAAGCAAATAAAGAACGTTAAGTACAGAGAGAAAAAGAGGACAACACAGCCCACAAACAACATGGCCGACGAAATATTAGCAGTCATTAATATGACAAACAATCATCGTACGTGCAGCAGATGATCCACAAAAAAAGACCAAATTCCATCAGTAATATGCCACACAGTAGACCAGATGATAGACTTCAAACTTTTCCTGTCCAGACATGGTGAAACAGTAGGAGTAGACAGAACTTTTAACCTATGCCATTTCTTTGCTACTACTTTGGTCTACAAACACCCGAGAGTTATAAAGAAGGACACCAAGGACCATCCAATATTCATAGGACCCTTACTACTGCACAAAGATGCCTCATACAGAACCTACTACTCCTTCTTCGCATACATTGCCACAGAGATCAAGTTAGGTGACATCGAGCTACGACTGCCACAAAACATGTACTTCGGCTCTGACGACGAGAAGGCCCTAACCAAATCCATTGAAGGCGCTTTTCCATCTGCAACTCGACGTCTATGTACAATGCATCTTAAAGACAACTTTAACCACTACATACAGGATAAAGTGGGGATACACACGAAGGAACGACAGCGTTTAATGGACGTTGTATTTGGTCCAGAGGGTTTGGCTGATGTAGATACATCCGTCTTATTCGAGGAGAAATCAACACAAGTTGTAGATGAGATGAAAGATCACCCGTCCCTCTGCAATTGCTTTGAAAAGCAAATGAAGCCACGCATCCAGTCCTTTGTCACTGCACCCAGACGTAATCAACGCGAGCTTAGTGAGCAATTATGGATCAACAACAACTCCGAGAGTGTGAATCACATCTTTAAGAGAGCGATAGACTGGAAACCGCAGACCACTCCGGACCTTGTTAATAAACTACACGACTGTATGAGGAATCAATTTCTTCATCTTAGAGGCAGCCTACATGGACACGGTGACTACCAACTGACACCATCCCAGAAACATTATTACATACCAGATCAGGTTTGGCGGTGTAAAGATGCAGACGAGAAAGAAAAGGTGTTTTACTCCTTTCTGAAGGACATTAGAAGGAAGAGGACAGCCGGTATGACGACATCATCCGACGGGACATATTCTGTTAACAACAAAGCAAAATCCATGGCAAAGAAACCCTGTCAGAAGAAAAGACCGAGAGAGAGCACGAACACGTAGATAGACTCTAAATAATTGTGTTTTGTTATGTAAATATAAATGTGATTTGTTATATAAAAATGGAAAATGACTGAGAGAGCACGAAGACGTAGATAGACTGTAAATAAATGTGCTTTGTTATGTAAATATAAATGTGTTTTGTTATGTAAATATGAAAAAATGACTGAATAATGATTTTATTTGTTTTAATATTATGTTAACACCATTCGCATATAAATGAAATTACACTGTAAATAAATGTACATATTCAACATATTTTATTTATTTAAATACAACAAACAGGACAGCAGATGCATACAGCTATTTTCGACACCTGTGCGGTCAGAGTTTGGGTAAATGTCAATGAGATGACCATGAATATATATTTATATATATATATGATAAATGTACATGAGACAAGATCCCAATTAATACATGGGTACCCGTAAACCAGTTCAACCCTACCACTAGCATTTGTTAGTGCCGGTACCAAGTCCGGCTATCCCGAATTCCTATCGTTATATATGTTTGTTTGTTGTCTATGCTTTATGTTTGTTTTGGGGTTCATTGGTTGGTGGGTGATGTTTGATCGGAGTTTTCTGTCATTGTGAGGGTTTCCTGTTATCTTCTCTTCACAATGGTAAACAACGCTTTTATTGTTGTTCTTCAAGTCACCATGAGGCCTTCAAAAAGGAATGTGGGTTGTCTCAGACATAGCAAAATTTAAACACAGGAAAGATAAAATAACAAGATACCGAAATTACAGCAAATTTGAGTTCTGCAGATGGCCATTTCGACAATTTATGTCTCTTCAAAGCAGATGAAATCAAAAATTTGGAATACCAGAAACCCAAAAGATGTTTAAGAGCTGATAGAGAACAAATAATCTAAAGGGCCTTAAAGTTACGCCAAAATCATCTAAAGACAGAGCTTTGCACGAGGGAGAGACTCCTTAGTTTCATACAAGCAATATTACATTACAGCTATAGTCAGGACAAGAACATGTTTATCAATACTTAACATTAAACTGGGACCGGTCACTGAAAAACTTACTTTCTATATATTATTTTGATAAATATACATGAAAATTGTGTATCCCGAGCAGTCAAATCATTTCGAAATGATGAATACTGTTAGCGGCACCAGGACGTCTATTGAAATATACAAAGCTGTGAGTCACACCTGCAAAGAGTGTGCCATTATAAACAAGGTGTGAAAGTGATTTAAACCAATCATCCTATGCATACAGATATAGGCTGATTATCAATAATGAGTAAGGTATAATATAATTATCAATTATCATTGCCTAAAATAAAAACACAAGAATAAAATAAATAAATAAACAAAACAAAAACAAACAAAAAACAAATACAAAAAAATCAAGTCAAAATCAGTTTCCACTATATATTTCATATAAAACTATACTGCATGGATTTCTTTACAACAAAAGACACAGAATTATCTGAATTTCATTTCTTTATTTTTTCATTATTTTGTCTCTATTCTTCTTCAATTTGTAAAAATCCATTCAGATATAACTTCGATTCTTTTTGGAAGACTGTGGTTTTATATGGAATGCATACTGGAAAACGGCATTGCGTCAAAGCTTTTGGGCACGTACTACATTGTATATATAAAAAATACGAAAACAATACAAATAACAAAAAAAAACACTAAAATACTAGAGAGAAACACGGAAAAAAACCCAATGAAACCAAAGGAAATAATAATAAATAACGTATTTTCATACATTTTTGGGTGGTCGGCGGTAAAAAGACCTACCGGAAGGGACAAATCAAAAGTGGACAATCCAGAGAAACTGACAACACAGAGTACATAAGACGAAGAAAAAAATATTTGTGTTGGACATCCCCTTAGGCCAACAAACCCAAACAACCCAATCAAGACATTAGCCGTCCTACAATCAGTTGGAGGTCAAGATGAACCGGACATCGTGTTCATGCGTAAATCGTAATGGACATCACAACACGAACGTAAATACACATAATAGGACAACACAAACAACTAACTAGAGGCTCAGTGGGCTGAATCTGTGTCGCTCACCTTTCATTCTGCTTTGAGGAAACTAAATACAGAACCTTCCATTGGTGCTTCCCACCAAGTTTCGATTCATTTGGATAAGCAGTTTCAGAGAAAAAAATTATAAATCGACCAACCAGAAACAAGAATTGCCTATGGCAGTCATGTTTGTTAACAGATTGAGACGAAATTAACAATCTGTATAGCGGACCTACCATAGATGCTTCCTACCAAGTTTCGGGTCATTTGGCTCAGAGAGGAACATTTTTAGAAATCGACCAATCTGAAACAAGAATTGCCTGTGATGGCCATGTTTGTAAACAGATCGGAACAAAATGAGCAACCTTTATAGAGGACTTTTCATAGATACTTCCTACCAAGATTCGGTTCTTTTGCAAAGCGGTTTCAGAGAAGAAGATTTTTAGAAATTGACCAATCAGAAAAAAGAATTGCCTGCAGCGGCCATGTTTGTTAATGAATTGCGACGATATGAACCGTCATTATAGAGGAAATTCCACGGATGCTTCCTACCAAATTTCAGTTTATTTGGGAAAGCGGTTTCAGAGGAGAATATTTTTTTAGAAATCAACCAATCAGAAACAAGAATGGCCTGTGGCGGCCATGTTTGTTAATGGATCGGAACGAAACGAGCAATCTTTATAGAAAACCTTCCAATGATGCTTCCTACTAAGTTTCGATTCATTTAGCCAAGTGGTTTCAGAGAAGAAGATTTTTTTTAGAAATCAACCAATCAGAAACAAAAATTGCCTCTGGCGGCCATGTTTGTTGACGATTCAGAACGAAATGAGGAATTTTTATAGAAGACCTTCCATAGATGCTTCCTACCAATATGCAAGTTTCGGTTCATTTGGCCAACCGGTTGCAGAGGAGAAGATTTTTTTTTAAAATCGGCCAATTAGAAACAAAAATTGCCTGTGGCGGCCATGTTTGTTCATGGATCGGAACAAAATGAGCAACCGTTAGAGAAGATCTTCCATAGATGCTTCCTACCAAGTTTCAGTTCATTTGGCTGAGAGGTTTGAGAGGAGAAGATTAAATTGTGAAAAGTTAACGAACGACAGACGACGGACGACAAATGCCAGGTGATGGCAAGAGCTCACATTGCCTTTGGCAAGGTGAGCTAAAAAGATGAGCAACACGGACCCCATCAAAAATCCGGGGGTGAACTCAGGTGCTCGCGAATGTATACACTGTATATACTACAAACAGTGTTTATTCTGACTATATAAAGAGGTACGTTTAAGCTTAAGGTTTATACATATATGTCTAGTAAACCAATCAATAAAGGTAACACATACTGGGGCTACACACAGATTAAATATTGAAAATATACAAAAATGTATGGTTCAACCAAATACACAGACTAATTGCAGTAAAAAACACCCAAGATAAGTCTAATGTCGATGGCGCTCGAATTTCACATTTCTCAGCATCATACAAATAATCTCATTTCTAAAATACTACATCAATATTGTGCAAGTACATGATCAAATGGTAGAAAAAATATTATTTACCTGTACACAAATATAAATAGTACATGATCAAAGGTAAAAAAAATATGACTTACCTGTACTCAAATATAAATAGTACATGATCAAAGGTACAAAAAATATTACTTACCTGTACACAAATATAAACAGTACACGATCAAAGGTACAAAAAATATTACTTACATGTACACAAATATAAATAGTACACGATCAAAGGTACAAAAAATATTACTTACCTGTACACAAATATAAATAGTACACGATCAAAGGTACAAAAATATTACTTACCTGTATACAAATATAAATAGTACACAATCTAAAGTACAAATAGTATTACTTACCTGTACACAAATATAAATAGTACACGATCAAAGGTACAAAAAGTATTACTTACCTGTACACAAATATAAAATATACGATCAAAGGTACAAAAAAGTATTGCTTACCTGTACACAAATATGAACAGTAAACGATCAAAGTACACACAAAATTACTTACCTGTACACAAATATAAACAGTAAACGATCGAAGGTACAAAAAAAATTACTTACCTGTACACAAATATAAATAATAAACGATCAAAGGTGCAAAAAATATTACTTACCTGTACACAAATATAAACAGTAAACGATCAAAGGTACAAACAATTACTTACCTGTACACACATATAAACAGTAAACGATCAAAGGTACAACAAGTATTACTTACCTGTATACAAATATAAATAGTACACGATCAAAGGTACAGAAAATATTTCTTACCTGTACACAAATATAAATAGTACACGATCAAAGGTACAAAAAATATTACTTACCTGTACACAAATATAAACAGTAAACTATCAAAGGTACAAAAAAATTGCTTACCTGTACACAAATATAAATAATAAACGATCAAAGGTGCAAAAAATATTACTTACCTGTACACAAATATAAACAGTAAACGATCAAAGGTACAAACAATTACTTACCTGTACACACATATAAACAGTAAACGATCAAAGGTACAAAAAATATTACTTACCTGTATACAAATATAAATAGTACACAATTAAAGGTACAACAAATATTACTTACCTGTACACAAATATAAATAGTACACGATCAAAGGTACAAAAAATATTACTTACCTGTACACAAATATAAATAGTACACGATCAAAGGTACAAAAACTATTACTTACCTGTACACAAATATAAATAGTACACGATCTAAGGTACAAAAAGTATTACTTACCTGTACATAAATATAAATAGTACACGATCTAAGGTACACAAAATATTACTTACCTGTACACAAATATAAATAGTACACGATCAAAGGTACAAATAGTATTACTTACCTGTACACAAATATAAATAGTACATGATCAAAGGCACAAAAAATATTACTTACCTGTACACAAATATAAATAGTACACGATCTAAGGTACAAAAAGTATTACTTACCTGTACACAAATATAAATAGTACACGATCAAATGGTACAAAAAGTATTACTTACCTGTACATACTTACCTGTATACAAATATAAATAATACACGATCAAAGGTACAAAAAGATTACTTACCTGTACACAAATATAAATACCACTGAGCCGATTAGAACAATGCCAAGTAATACAAATACTACTACCATTATCTGGTTATCACTTTGTACTTCTATAATGATAATGTATAATATTATTTGGTATTAGCTACAATGTATATCATTGTCATAGTAATACAGGCGACATTAGTTATATATATATATATATATATATATATATATATATATATATATATATATATATATATATATATATATATATATATATGATTGTCATAGGAATACAGTCGACATTAGTTATATATATATGTGTGTGATTGTCATAGGAATACAGTCGACATTAGTTATGTATATATATATGTGATTGTCATAGGAATACAGTCGACATTAGTTATATATATATATATATATGATTGTCATAGGAATACAGTCGACATTAGTTATATATATATATATATGTGATTGTCATAGTAATACAGTCGACATTAGTTATATATATATATATATGTGATTGTCATAGGAATACAGTCGACATTAGTTATGTATATATATATATATGTGATTGTCATAGTAATACAGTCGACATTAGTTATATATATATATATGTGATTGTCATAGGAATACAGTCGACATTAGTTATATATATATATATATGATTGTCATAGGAATACAGTCGACATTAGTTATATATATATATATATATGATTGTCATAGTAATACAGTCGACATTAGTAACATATATATATATGTGATTGTCATAGTATTACAGTCGACATTAGTTATATATATATATATATGTGATTGTCATAGGAATACAGTCGACATTAGTTATATATATATATATGTGATTGTCATAGGAATACAGTCGACATTAGTTATATATATATATATATGTGTGATTGTCATAGGAATACAGTCGACATTAGTTATATATATCAGGGGCGGATCCAGGTGGGAGGCGCCCCCCCCCCCCCATAAATTGGAATAAAATATGATTTTTTGGCGTAAAATCGTGATTTTTCACACGAAGTACCCCAACAATTTTCACGCCTACCTCCTCAATTGGAAAAAATATGATTTTTTGGCGTAAAATCATGATTTTTCACACGAAATACCCCAACAATTTTTGCGCCTCCCTCCGATCGGCGCAATTTTTTTAAGTGCGCCCCACCCTAACTTGAAATCCTGGATCCGCCCCTGTATATGGTTGTCATAGGAATACCAGTCGACATTAGTTATATATATGATTGTCATAGGAATACAGTCAACATTAGTAATGTATATATATATGATTGTCATAGGAATACAGTCGACATTACTTGTATATACATATATATGATTGTCATAGGAATACAGTCGACATTAGTTGTATATATATATATATGATTGTCATAGGAATATCAGTCGACATTAGTAATGTATACATATATATGTTTGTCATAGCAATACAGTCGACATTAGTAATGTATATATATATGATTGTCATAGGAATACCAGTCGACATTAGTTGTATTTATGATTGTCATAGGAATACAGTCGACATTAGCTATGTATGCATATATATATATATGATTGTCATATTAGTTATGTATATATATATATATATGATTGTCATATTAGTTATGTATATATATATATATATGATTGTCATAGGAATACAGTCGATATTAGTTATGTATATATATATATATGATTGTCATAGGAATACAGTCGACATTAGTAATATATATATATATGATTGTCATAGGAATACAGTCGACATTAGTAATATATATATATATATGATTGTCATAGGAATACAGTCGACATTAGTAATGTATATATATATATATGTTTGTCATAGAAATACAGTCGACATTAGTAATGTAAATATATATATTGTCATAGGAATACAGTCGACATTAGTTGTATATATTATTGGCATAGGAATAGAGTCGGCATTAGTTATGTAAGTATATATATATGATTGTCATAGGAATACAGTCAACATTAGTTATATATATGATTGTCATTGTAATAGTCGATATTAGTAATATATATATATATATATATGATTGTCATAGGAATACAGTTAACATTAGTTATATATATGATTGTCATAGGAATACAGTCAACATTAGTTGTATATATGATTGTAATAGGAATAGTCAACATTAGTTGTATATATATATATATGATTGTCATAGGAATACAGTCGACATTAGTAATGTATATATATATATATGATTGGCAAAGGAATACAGTCGACATTAGCTGTATATATATATATATATATATATATATATATATATATATATATATATATATATATATATATATATATATATATGTATATATGTGATTGTCATAGGAATACAGTCGACATTAGTAATGTATATATATATATATATATCATTGTCATAGGAATACAGTCGATATTAGTTGTATATATATATATATATATATATATATATATATGATTGTCATAGGAATACAGTCGACATTAGTAATGTATATATATATATATATATATATATATGTTTGTCATAGAAATACAGTCGACATTAGTAATGTATATATATATGATTGTCATAGGAATACAGTCGACATTAGTTATATATATGATTGTCATAGGAATACAGTCGACATTAGTTATATATATGATTGTCATAGGAATAGAGTCGACATTAGTTGCATATATGATTGGCATAGAAATACAGTCGACATTAGTTATATATATGATTGTCATAGGAATACAGTCGACATTAGTAATGTATATATATATGATTGTCATAGAAATACAGTCGACATTAGTTGTATGTATGATTGTCATAGGAATAGAGTCGACATTAGTTATGTATGTATATATGATTGTCATAGGAATACAGTCGACATTAGTTATATATATGATTGTCATAGCAATACAGTCAACATTAGTAATGTATATATATATATGATTGTCATAGGAATACAGTCGACATTAGTTATGTATATATATATATATGATTGTCATAGGAATACAGTCGACATTAGTTATATATATGATTGTCATAGGAATACAGTCGACATTAGTTATATATATGATTGTCATAGGAATAGAGTCGACATTAGTTGCATATATGATTGGCATAGAAATACAGTCGACATTAGTTATATATATGATTGTCATAGGAATACAGTCGACATTAGTAATGTATATATATATGATTGTCATAGAAATACAGTCGACATTAGTTGTATGTATGATTGTCATAGGAATAGAGTCGACATTAGTTATGTATGTATATATGATTGTCATAGGAATACAGTCGACATTAGTTATATATATGATTGTCATAGCAATACAGTCAACATTAGTAATGTATATATATATATGATTGTCATAGCAATACAGTCAACATTAGTAATGTATATATATATATGATTGTCATAGGAATACAGTCGACATTAGTAATGTATATATATATGATTGTCATAGGAATACAGTCAACATTAGTAATGTATATATATATATGATTGTCATAGGAATACAGTCGACATTAGTAATGTATATATATATGATTGTCATAGGAATACAGTCGACATTAGTTATATATATGATTGTCATAGCAATACAGTCAACATTAGTAATGTATATATATATGATTGTCATAGGAATACAGTCGACATTAGTTATGTATATATATATATATGATTGTCATAGGAATACAGTCGATATTAGTAATGTATATATATATGATTGTCATAGGAATACAGTCGACATTAGTAATGTATATATATATGATTGTCATAGGAATACAGTCGACATTAGTTGTATATGATTGTCATAGGAATAGAGTCGACATTAGTTATGTATGTATATATATATATATGATTCTCATAGGAATAGAGTCGACATTAGTTGCATATATGATTGTCATAGGAATACAGTCGACATAAGTTATGTATATATATATATATATCATTGTCATAGGAACACAGTCGACATAAGTTATGTATATATATATATATATATATATATCATTATCATAGGAATACAGTCGACATTAGTAATGTGTATATATATGATTGTCATAGGAATACAGTCGACATTAGTAATGTATATATATATGATTGTCATAGGAATAGAGTCGACATTAGTTGTATATATGATTGTCATAGGAATACAGTCCACATTAGATGTATATATGATTGTCATAGGAATAGAGTCGACATTAGTTGTATATATGTTTGTCATAGAAATACAGTCGACATTAGTAATGTAAATATATATGATTGTCATAGGAATACAGTCGACATTAGTTGTATATATAATTGTCATAGGAATACAGTCGACATTAGTTATATATATGATTGTCATAGGAATACAGTCGACATTAGTTGTATATATATATGAATGTCATAGGAATACAGTCGACATTAGTTATGTATATATATATGATTGTCATAGGAATACAGTCGACATTAGTTATATATATGATTGTCATAGGAATACAGTCAACATTAGCTATGTATACATATATTATTGTCATAGGAATACAGTCGACATTAGTTATGTATATATATATATATTTTCAGACGTATATATATATATATATATATATACGTCTGAAAATTAAACCAAACAGTGTTAGAATTAGATTTTAGAGCTGTCAAATTTTTGTTCTTCCCTCGACGGGAATTGAACCCACACCATTGATACACTGCAGCACCATTCGCTTACCCTTACGTCCAGCGCCCTAGACCACTCGACCACCATCCACTCCCTTAAAAAGGAGCTTCAATAATCGTAGTGTTACCTTTTCTCGTAAGGAAATCTAGGGATAGGCGTAAGACATGTGTATAAGCGTGTGTAGATGGTACATATATACTTAATATTATAATTTGACAGCAATCTAACTCAGCAATTTTTAATATATTGTATAGGATAATGAAGAATTCATTATACAGTCACAGGAAATAAAGTATATTATACAAACGTCTAGAAGCAAGTGACAACCATACAATATATCTGTCCCACTGGATCTCAAAGTTAATTATAAGGATACTAGGTTAATACTAAATATTATATACGTCTGAAAATTAAACCAAACAGTGTTAGAATTAGATTTTAGAGCTGTCAAATTTTTGTTCTTCCCTCGACGGGATTTGAACCCACACCATATATATATATATATGATTGTCATAGGAATACAGTCAACATTAGCTATAAATATGATTGTCATAGGAATACAGTCAACATTAGTAATGTATATATATATGATTATCATAGGAATACCAGTCAACATTAGTTATATATATGATTGCCATAGGAATACAGTCGACATTAGTAATGTATATATATATGATTGTCATAGGAATACCAGTCAACATTAGTTATATATATGATTGTCATAGGAATACAGTCAACATTAGTTATATATATGATTGTCATAGGAATACATTCAACATTAGTTATATATTTTTTCTTTCTATTGTATTACAGTGAACATTAATTGTATATATGTCTACACTAAACTTACAGAAGATGTTATTATAATTGTATATATGTCTACACTAAACTTACAGAAGATGTTATTATTAGTAACAGTGTTTCTTGAAAGAGAGCGAGGCACAATCCTGAAACTATGTTGTAGAAATGTTTACCATGTACCTACAGCCTATGTTTCAGTAACTTACATCTTAAAATAAAAATACATTTGAAGTGTTTTCCCTTGTTTTCTGTTTATATTAATAGTGGATGCATTGGTTGGTTGGATCTTCGGCTCCGGATTTTGAAAGAACATACCTATACCTCATGGGTGACTCAGACCAAGCTTTAATTCCATGGTTTCAGATGAGAGTATTTTTATATATCAGTTTTTGTTGTAATATAGCTTATTTGCATATTTGTTTGTTATGCAAGTCCTATGTTGAATTCGTGGCTCAATGAGTTAGGTAGTTGGATTACCTAACAACCCATACAAGTCTATCTCCAATACGGCGTGGGTTCGCGCCCGGATTTGTAAATTACAAAAGGGTGCATTCGACTCGCAGCCGCAAGTGATAACGTTTACCATTTGCTTGCCCATGGACGGTGGTTCTCTCCGGGTATTCCGGCTTCCTCCACCACGAAACTGGTCGCCATGATATAGCTGAAATATTGCTGAAAGTGGCGTTAAGCACAACAAATCAAATCAAATCAAATATGTTGAATTCAATTGTGCACAATTAAGGAAACAACAACAAGCGGGTGTAACTATGTATTAGGTACTTTTTTTAGTGTAGTACTGACGGGAGTATATGATTCGATTAAGAATCCAAACGGAAACCAATTTTCAGTATTTACATGTACAGTTCATATGTTCCCTAAACCCTGTTTTGCTCCCCCACTTATCAGAGTTTTACCTAAGTCATCAAAAACTGTATGCTGTTAATTATTATACAAACATGTAGGACCAACTATGGAAAATCGAAGAAACTTTTGTCACTATAGCTATAACAGATAAACTATGTAGAAGGAAACAATTGATATCAATAACTGTTAACAAGTCAGTCCATATTGTTCTCTGTGTGTTTTATTAACGTTGAATGATTGACTGGATCATTTTCTATAACATTGAAATCAAACACGCCAACTTTTGCTTTAAGTTGTCCCAGTGGTTTCACAGGAGATTAAAAAAGAGGTACGACAAGGACGCCATGTGATTTTGAAAAAACTCACATGAATTTTATACAAGAGTTTTCATTTATCTATAAAAAAAAGTATTCAAGAAAAAAATATGTGTACGCACATGCTAAAAGTACCTTAGGGCAGCTACACCACTGACAATGATTAAACAACACCTATCATACCGACAAGACACAATTCACCAACAAACCCACACACTGGAACATCGGGTGGCAGTCCCTTTCGCCAATTTATTGACACGCCCGGTATCGGATCATAGCGCATCGTAGCGCCAAGAAAACGTCCAACTAACTGCAAATTAAATACTTTTATATTATAACTCTCTTTACATATTTATTTATCTTTATTTCTCATAACCAAATAACCTGTCGCAGATACCAAATTACAAATACTATTAGCTGTCATAGACACAAAATTACAAATAGTTTGCCAAAATATAAATTAAGCGATTAAAAATGCTAACATTTACTTAAGTCATCAAAAACTGTATGCTGTTAATTATTATACAAACATGTTGTTTCAATTAGAGAAATGGTTCATATGTATATATATATAAGATGTGTATATAACTTATAACTATATAATTATAAGTAGAAATGAGTCGGAAATTATTTCTTATTCTACTGAATATCTAATTTCCACCATTTTCTTTTCATCATTTAACTGAAATATTCTAGGATCTGGAAATGATAGCAAATTTATATAAATATATAAATCGCCCATCAGTCAAACATACGGTTTGTAATTTTGATTTTATCATTAATTAACGTACTTGAAACTTCTTTGTAACTGGATCCATCATATTAAAAATGTCGAAATCAGCAACTCTGTCTCCCATTTCATCTATGGCAACCAGACCAGTAATACCTATAAAATATTTGTTCCGTCAAATAATTAGTGTGTTGCTTATATCTATGTACAATGACAAACACCATGGATTAAAAAGGCAGATATCTAATTTAGTGCGCAGGACACGTTTATGAAATAACCTTCCTCATGAACGCTCAAAGTCAAACCGTTGGAAAGCTATTTTAGTCAAAAGTATTTGTGGGTATGACAACCAAAACGAGGTTAAACAGGATAGTAAAATGTGGACAATGCTATCCACGATGTTCATTTTCGACGATACTTTGTTTCGAGTAAAGGGATGAATCGAATACAAAATAAGCAACAGTCCCACACATAATTAAGCAAACCCAGTATAACTGCGTCTATTTGTATGGGCTTTTATATATATTCTTTAGTCTTTTTTTATTACTGTTATTTTTTCCTATTGTATTTTGTATTCGGATCTTGTATTTACTCGAAAACTCATTTTATAATGTCATTTTTTATTCGTCTTAAACGATGAAGAGTATAGCTCAACTACAGATGAGAGGAACAGTTACTATGGCCGTTCCTGTTGAATGTCATCCCAGAAACACACTAAATTAGATATCTACGTTTGTATTACTAGTCCTTGGGTCGATACCTCGGTTGAAGTACTATTAGTCCCGAGTGTATCATCCTCCCTGTATCCCTGTATTCAGGACTTCTGCACTGAGATAGTTTTTCCGATATACATGTATTTAGTATTTGGCTTTTGAATACCTGATGAAGGTCTCTCCAGAAAAGCATACATGATGAGGGTCATTCCAGAAAACCATACATGATGAGGGTCATTCCAGAAAAGCATACATGATGAGGGTCTTTCTAGAAAAGCATGCAAGATGAGGGGCATTCCGGAAATGCATACATGATGAGCGTCTTTCCAGAAACACATGCATGATGAGAGTGATTTCAGAAAAGCATGCATGATGAGAGTCATTCCAGAAAGGCATACATGATGAGGGTCATTCCAGAAAAGCTTACATGATGAGGATCATTCCAGAAAAGCATACATGATGAGGGTCTTTCCAGAAAAGCATGCATGATGAGGGTCATTCCAGAAAAGCATACCTGATGAAAGTCATTCCAGAAAAGCATGCATGATGAGAGTCATTCCAGAAAAGCATACATGATGAGGGTCTTTCCAGAAAAGCATGCATGATGAGGGTCATTCCAGAAAAGCATACCTGATGAGGGTCATTCCAGAAAATCATACATGATGAGAGTCATTCCAGAAAAGCTTACATGAAGAGGGTCTTTCCAGAAAAGCATGCATGATGAGGGTCATTCCAGAAAAGCATACCCGATGAGGGTCATTCCAGAAAAGCATACATGATGAGGGTCTTTCCAGAAAAGCATGCATGATGAGAGTCATTCCAGAAAAGCATACATAATGAGAGTCATTCCAGAAAAGCATACATGGTGAGGGTCATTCCAGAAAAGCATACATGATGAGGGTCTTTCCAGAAAAGCATGCATGATGAGAGTCATTCCAGAAAAGCATACATGATGAGAGTCATTCCAGAAAAGCATACATGATGAGGGTCATTCTAGAAAAGCATACATGATGAGGGTCTTTCCAGAAAAGAATACATGATGAGGGTCATTCCAGAAAAGCATACATGATGAGGGTCTTTCCAGAAAAGCATACATGATGAAGGTCTCTCCAGAAAAGCATACATGATGAGGGTCATTCCAGAAAAGCATACATGATGAAGGTCATTCCAGAAAAGCATACATGATGGGGGTCATTCCAGAAAAGCATACATGATAAGGGTCATTCCAGAAAAGCATACATGATGAAGGTCTCTCCAGAAAAGCATACATGATGAGGGTCATTCCAGAAAAGCATACATGATGAAGGTCATTCCAGAAAAGCATACATCATGAGGGTCATTCCAGAAAAGCATACATGATGAGGGTCTTTCCAGAAAATCATGCATGATGAGGGTCATTCCAGAAAAGCATACATAATGAGAGTCATTCCAGAAAAGAATATATGGTGAGGGTCATTCCAGAAAAGCATACATGATGAGGGTCTTTCCAGAAAAGCATACATGATGAAGGTCTCTCCGGAAAAGCATACATGATGAGGGTCATTCTAGAAAAGCATACATGATGAGAGTCATTCCAGAAAGGCATACATGATGAGGGTCATTCCAGAAAAGCATACATGATGAGGGTCATTCCAGAAAAGCATACATGATGAAGGTCTTTCCAGAAAACATGCATGATGAGGGTCATTCCAGAAAAGCATACCTGATGAGAGTCATTCCAGAAAAGCATACATGATGAGAGTCATTCCAGAAAAGCATACATGATGAGGGTCATTCCAGAAAAGCATGCATGATGAGGGTCATTCCAGAAAAGCATACCTGATGAGGGTCATTCCAGAAAAGCATACATGATGAGGGTTTTTCCAGAAAAGCATACATGATGAGAGCATACCAGAAAAGCATACATCATGAGGGTCTTTCCAGAAAAGCATGCATGATGAAGGTCATTCCAGAAAAGCATACCCGATGAGGGTCATTCCAGAAAAGCATACATGATGAGGGTCATTCCAGAAAAGCATACCTGATGAAAGTCATTCCAGAAAAGCATGCATGATGAGAGTCATTCCAGAAAAGCATACATGATGAGGGTCTTTCCAGAAAAGCATGCATGATGAGGGTCATTCCAGAAAAGCATACCTTATGAGGGTCATTCCAGAAAATCATACATGATGAGAGTCATTCCAGAAAAGCTTACATGAAGAGGGTCTTTCCAGAAAAGCATGCATGATGAGGGTCATTCCAGAAAAGCATACCCGATGAGGGTCATTCCAGAAAAGCATACATGATGAGGGTCTTTCCAGAAAAGCATGCATGATGAGAGTCATTCCAGAAAAGCATACATAATGAGAGTCATTCCAGAAAAGCATACATGGTGAGGGTCATTCCAGAAAAGCATACATGATGAGGGTCTTTCCAGAAAAGCATGCATGATGAGAGTCATTCCAGAAAAGCATACATGATGAGAGTCATTCCAGAAAAGCATACATGATGAGGGTCATTCCAGAAAAGCATACATGATGAGGGTCTTTCCAGAAAAGAATACATGATGAGGGTCATTCCAGAAAAGCATACATGATGAGGGTCTTTCCAGAAAAGCATACATGATGAAGGTCTCTCCAGAAAAGCATACATGATGAGGGTCATTCCAGAAAAGCATACATGATGAAGGTCATTCCAGAAAAGCATACATGATGGGGGTCATTCCAGAAAAGCATACATGATAAGGGTCATTCCAGAAAAGCATACATGATGAAGGTCTCTCCAGAAAAGCATACATGATGAGGGTCATTCCAGAAAAGCATACATGATGAAGGTCATTCCAGAAAAGCATACATCATGAGGGTCATTCCAGAAAAGCATACATGATGAGGGTCTTTCCAGAAAACCATGCATGATGAGGGTCATTCCAGAAAAGCATACATAATGAGAGTCATTCCAGAAAAGAATATATGGTGAGGGTCATTCCAGAAAAGCATACATGATGAGGGTCTTTCCAGAAAAGCATACATGATGAAGGTCTCTCCGGAAAAGCATACATGATGAGGGTCATTCTAGAAAAGCATACATGATGAGAGTCATTCCAGAAAGGCATACATGATGAGGGTCATTCCAGAAAAGCATACATGATGAGGGTCATTCCAGAAAAGCATACATGATGAAGGTCTTTCCAGAAAACATGCATGATGAGGGTCATTCCAGAAAAGCATACATGATGAGAGTCATTCCAGAAAAGCATACATGATGAGAGTCATTCCAGAAAAGCATACATGATGAGGGTCATTCCAGAAAAGCATGCATGATGAGGGTCATTCCAGAAAAGCATACCTGATGAGGGTCATTCCAGAAAAGCATACATGATGAGGGTTTTTCCAGAAAAGCATACATGATGAGAGCATACCAGAAAAGCATACATCATGAGGGTCTTTCCAGAAAAGCATGCATGATGAAGGTCATTCCAGAAAAGCATACCCGATGAGGGTCATTCCAGAAAAGCATACATGATGAGGGTCATTCCAGAAAAGCATACATGATGAGTGTCTTTCCAGAAAAGCATACATGATGAGGGTCATTCCAGAAAAGCATACATGATGAGGGTCTTTCCAGAAAAGCATACATGATGAGTGTCATTCCAGAAAAGCATACATGATGAGTGTCTTTCCAGAAAAGCATACATGATGAGAGTCTTTCCAGAAAGGCATTCATGATGAGGGTCATTCCAGAAAAGCATACATGATGAGTCATTC
This sequence comes from Bathymodiolus brooksi, assembly GCA_963680875.1. Classification (NCBI taxonomy): domain Eukaryota; kingdom Metazoa; phylum Mollusca; class Bivalvia; order Mytilida; family Modiolidae; genus Bathymodiolus; species Bathymodiolus brooksi. The sequence goes on along the minus strand of OY804578.1, from coordinate 81,141,754 downwards.
CAGAAAAGCATACATGATGAGGGTCTTTCCAGAAAAGCATGCATGATGAGGGTCATTCCAGAAAAGCATACCTGATGAGGGTCATTCCAGAAAAGCATACATGATGAGGGTCTTTCCAGAAAAGCATGAATAATGAGAGTCATTCCAGAAAAGCATACATGATGAGAGTCATTCCAGAAAAGCAAACATGATGAGGGTCTTTCCAGAAAAACATGCATGATGAGAGTGATTTCAGAAAAGCATACATGATGAGAGTCATTCCAGAAAGGCATACATGATGAGGGTCATTCCAGAAAAGCATACATGCTGAGGGTCTTTCCAGAAAAGCATGCATGATGAGAGTCATTCAAGAAAAGCATACCTGATGAAGGTCATTCCAGAAAAGCATGCATGATGAGTCATTCCAGAAAAGCATACATGATGAGGGTCTTTCCAGAAAAGCATGCATGATGAGGGTCATTCCAGAAAAGTATACCCGATGAGGGTCATTCTAGAAAAGCATACATGATGAGGGTCTTTCCAGAAAAGCATGCATGATGAGAGTCATTCCAGAAAGGCATACATGATGAGAGTCATTGCAGAAAAGCATACCTGATGAGGGTCATTCCAGAAAAGCATACATGATGAGGGTCTTTCCAGAAAAGCATGCATGATGAGAGTCATTCCAGAAAGGCATACATGATGAGAGTCATTCCAGAAAGGCATACATGATGAGGGTCATTCCAGAAAAGCATACATGATGAGGGTCATTCCAGAAAAGCATACATGATGAAGGTCATTCAAGAAAAGCATTAATAATGAGGGTCATTCCAGAAAAGCATACATGATGAGAGTCATTCCAGAAAGGAATTCATGATGAGAGTGATTCCAGAAAAGCATACATGATGAGAGTCATTCCAGAAAAGCATACATGATGAGAGTCATTCCAGAAAAGCATACATGATGAGAGTCTTTCCAGAAAAGCATACATGGTGAGGGTCATTCCAGAAAAGCATACATGATGAGGGTCTTTCCAGAAAAGAATACCTGATGAGGGTCATTCCAGAAAAGCATACATGATGAGGGTCATTCCAGAAAAGCATACATGATGAAGGTCATTCCAGAAAAGCATACATGATGAGGGTCATTCCAGAAAAGCATACATGATGAGGGTCTTTCCAGAAAAGCATGCATGATGAGAGTCATTCCAGAAAGGCATACATGATGAGAGTCATTCCAGAAAGGCATACATGATGAGGGTCATTCCAGAAAAGCATACATGATGAGGGTCATTCCAGAAAAGCATACATGATGAAGGTCTTTCCAGAAAACATGCATGATGAGGGTCATTCCAGAAAAGCATACCTGATTAGAGTCATTCCAGAAAAACATACATGATGAGAATCATTCCAGAAAATCATACATGATGAGGGTCTTTCCAGAAAAGCATGCATGATGAGGGTCATTCCAGAAAAGCATACATGATGAGGGTCATTCCAGAAAAGCATATATGATGAGGGTCTTTCCAGAAAAGCATACATGATGAGGGTCATTCTAGAAAAGCATACATGATGAGAGTCATTCCAGAAAAGCATACATGATGAGGGTCTTTCCAGAAAAGAATACCTGATGAGGGTCATTCCAGAAAAGCATACATGATGAGGGTCATTCCAGAAAAGCATACATGATGAAGGTCATTCCAGAAAAGCATTAATGATGAGGACCATTCCAGAAAAGCATACATGATGAGAGTCTTTCCAGAAAAGCATACATGATGAGAGCCATTCCAGAAAGGCATACATGGTGAGGGTCATTCCAGAAAAGCATACATGATGAGGGTCTTTCCAGAAAAGCATACATGATGAAGGTCTCTCCAGAAAAGCATACATGATGAGGGTCATTCCAGAAAAGAATACATGATGAAGGTCATTCCAGAAAAGCATACATGATGGGGGTCATTCCAGAAAAGCATACATGATAAGGGTCATTCCAGAAAAGCATACATGATGAAGGTCTCTCCAGAAAAGCATACATGATGAGGGTCATTCCAGAAAAGCATACATGATGAAGGTCATTCCAGAAAAGCATACATCATGAGGGTCATTCCAGAAAAGCATACATGATGAGGGTCTTTCCAGAAAACCATGCATGATGAGGGTCATTCCAGAAAAGCATACATAATGAGAGTCATTCCAGAAAAGAATATATGGTGAGGGTCATTCCAGAAAAGCATACATGATGAGGGTCATTCCAGAAAAGCATACATGATGAAGGTCTCTCCGGAAAAGCATACATGATGAGGGTCATTCTAGAAAAGCATACATGATGAGAGTCATTCCAGAAAGGCATACATGATGAGGGTCATTCCAGAAAAGCATACATGATGAGGGTCATTCCAGAAAAGCATACATGATGAGGGTCTTTCCAGAAAACATGCATGATGAGGGTCATTCCAGAAAAGCATACCTGATGAGAGTCATTCCAGAAAAGCATACATGATGAGAGTCATTCCAGAAAAGCATACATGATGAGGGTCTTTCCAGAAAAGCATGCATGATGAGGGTCATTCCAGAAAAGCATACCTGATGAGGGTCATTCCAGAAAAGCATACATGATGAGGGTTTTTCCAGAAAAGCATACATGATGAGAGCATACCAGAAAAGCATACATCATGAGGGTCTTTCCAGAAAAGCATGCATCATGAAGGTCATTCCAGAAAAGCATACCCGATAAGGGTCATTCCAGAAAAGCATATATGATGAGGGTCTTTCCAGAAAAGCATGCATGATAAGAGTCATTCCAGGAAAGCATACATGATGAGAGTCATTCCAGAAAAGCATACATGATGAGGGTCATTCCAGAAAAGCATACATGATGAGGGTCTTTCCAGAAAAGCATACATGATGAGGGTCATTCCAGAAAAGCATACATGATGAGGGTCTTTCCAGAAAAGCATACATGATGAGGGTCATTCCAGAAAAGCATACATGATGAGTGTCTTTCCAGAAAAGCATACATGATGAGAGTCTTTCCAGAAAGGCATTCATGATGAGGGTCATTCCAGAAAAGCATACATGATGAGTCATTCCAGAAAAGCATACATGATGAGGGTCTTTCCAGAAAAGCATGCATGATGAGGGTCATTCCAGAAAAGCATACCTGATGAGGGTCATTCCAGAAAAGCATACATGATGAGGGTCTTTCCAGAAAAGCATGAATAATGAGAGTCATTCCAGAAAAGCATACATGATGAGAGTCATTCCAGAAAAGCATACATGATGAGGGTCATTCCAGAAAAGCATACATGATGAAGGTCATTCAAGAAAAGCATTAATGATGAGGGTCATTCCAGAAAAGCATACATGATGAGAGTCATTCCAGAAAAGCATTCATGATGAGAGTGATTCCAGAAAAGCATACATGATGAGAGTCATTCCAGAAAAGCATACATGATGAAGGTCATTCCAGAAAAGCATACATGATGAGGGTCATTCCAGAAAAGCATACATGATGAGGGTCATTCCAGAAAAGCATACATGATGAGGGTCTTTCCAGAAAAGCATACATGATGAAGGTCATTCGAGAAAAGCATACATGATGAGGGTCATTCCAGAAAAGCATACATGATGAGGGTCTTTCCAGAAAAGCATGCATGATGAGGGTCATTCCAGAAAGGCATACATGATGAGAGTCATTCCAGAAAGGCATACATGATGAGGGTCATTCCAGAAAAGCATACATGCTGAGGGTCTTTCCAGAAAAGCATGCATGATGAGAGTCATTCAAGAAAAGCATACCTGATGAAGGTCATTCCAGAAAAGCATGCATGAAGAGTCATTCCAGAAAAGCATACATGATGAGGGTCTTTCCAGAAAAGCATGCATGATGAGGGTCATTCCAGAAAAGTATACCCGATGAGGGTCATTCTAGAAAAGCATACATGATGAGGGTCTTTCCAGAAAAGCATGCATGATGAGAGTCATTCCAGAAAGGCATACATGATGAGAGTCATTGCAGAAAAGCATACCTGATGAGGGTCATTCCAGAAAAGCATACATGATGAGGGTCTTTCCAGAAAAGCATGCATGATGAGAGTCATTCCAGAAAGGCATACATGATGAGAGTCATTCCAGAAAGGCATACATGATGAGGGTCATTCCAGAAAAGCATACATGATGAGGGTCATTCCAGAAAAGCATACATGATGAAGGTCATTCAAGAAAAGCATTAATAATGAGGGTCATTCCAGAAAAGCATACATGATGAGAGTCATTCCAGAAAGGAATTCATGATGAGAGTGATTCCAGAAAAGCATACATGATGAGAGTCATTCCAGAAAAGCATACATGATGAGAGTCATTCCAGAAAAGCATACATGATGAGAGTCTTTCCAGAAAAGCATACATGGTGAGGGTCATTCCAGAAAAGCATACATGATGAGGATCTTTCCAGAAAAGAATACCTGATGAGGGTCATTCCAGAAAAGCATACATGATGAGGGTCATTCCAGAAAAGCATACATGATGAAGGTCATTCCAGAAAAGCATACATGATGAGGGTCATTCCAGAAAAGCATACATGATGAGGGTCTTTCCAGAAAAGCATGCATGATGAGAGTCATTCCAGAAAGGCATACATGATGAGAGTCATTCCAGAAAGGCATACATGATGAGGGTCATTCCAGAAAAGCATACATGATGAGGGTCATTCCAGAAAAGCATACATGATGAAGGTCTTTCCAGAAAACATGCATGATGAGGGTCATTCCAGAAAAGCATACCTGATTAGAGTCATTCCAGAAAAACATACATGATGAGAATCATTCCAGAAAATCATACATGATGAGGGTCTTTCCAGAAAAGCATGCATGATGAGGGTCATTCCAGAAAAGCATACATGATGAGGGTCATTCCAGAAAAGCATATATGATGAGGGTCTTTCCAGAAAAGCATACATGATGAGGGTCATTCTAGAAAAGCATACATGATGAGAGTCATTCCAGAAAAGCATACATGATGAGGGTCTTTCCAGAAAAGAATACCTGATGAGGGTCATTCCAGAAAAGCATACATGATGAGGGTCATTCCAGAAAAGCATACATGATGAAGGTCATTCCAGAAAAGCATTAATGATGAGGACCATTCCAGAAAAGCATACATGATGAGAGTCTTTCCAGAAAAGCATACATGATGAGAGCCATTCCAGAAAGGCATACATGGTGAGGGTCATTCCAGAAAAGCATACATGATGAGGGTCTTTCCAGAAAAGCATACATGATGAAGGTCTCTCCAGAAAAGCATACATGATGAGGGTCATTCCAGAAAAGAATACATGATGAAGGTCATTCCAGAAAAGCATACATGATGGGGGTCATTCCAGAAAAGCATACATGATAAGGGTCATTCCAGAAAAGCATACATGATGAAGGTCTCTCCAGAAAAGCATACATGATGAGGGTCATTCCAGAAAAGCATACATGATGAAGGTCATTCCAGAAAAGCATACATCATGAGGGTCATTCCAGAAAAGCATACATGATGAGGGTCTTTCCAGAAAACCATGCATGATGAGGGTCATTCCAGAAAAGCATACATAATGAGAGTCATTCCAGAAAAGAATATATGGTGAGGGTCATTCCAGAAAAGCATACATGATGAGGGTCATTCCAGAAAAGCATACATGATGAAGGTCTCTCCGGAAAAGCATACATGATGAGGGTCATTCTAGAAAAGCATACATGATGAGAGTCATTCCAGAAAGGCATGCATGATGAGGGTCATTCCAGAAAAGCATACATGATGAGGGTCATTCCAGAAAAGCATACATGATGAGGGTCTTTCCAGAAAACATGCATGATGAGGGTCATTCCAGAAAAGCATACCTGATGAGAGTCATTCCAGAAAAGCATACATGATGAGAGTCATTCCAGAAAAGCATACATGATGAGGGTCTTTCCAGAAAAGCATGCATGATGAGGGTCATTCCAGAAAAGCATACCTGATGAGGGTCATTCCAGAAAAGCATACATGATGAGGGTTTTTCCAGAAAAGCATACATGATGAGAGCATACCAGAAAAGCATACATCATGAGGGTCTTTCCAGAAAAGCATGCATCATGAAGGTCATTCCAGAAAAGCATACCCGATAAGGGTCATTCCAGAAAAGCATATATGATGAGGGTCTTTCCAGAAAAGCATGCATGATAAGAGTCATTCCAGGAAAGCATACATGATGAGAGTCATTCCAGAAAAGCATACATGATGAGGGTCATTCCAGAAAAGCATACATGATGAGGGTCTTTCCAGAAAAGCATACATGATGAGGGTCATTCCAGAAAAGCATACATGATGAGGGTCTTTCCAGAAAAGCATACATGATGAGGGTCATTCCAGAAAAGCATACATGATGAGTGTCTTTCCAGAAAAGCATACATGATGAGAGTCTTTCCAGAAAGGCATTCATGATGAGGGTCATTCCAGAAAAGCATACATGATGAGTCATTCCAGAAAAGCATACATGATGAGGGTCTTTCCAGAAAAGCATGCATGATGAGGGTCATTCCAGAAAAGCATACCTGATGAGGGTCATTCCAGAAAAGCATACATGATGAGGGTCTTTCCAGAAAAGCATGAATAATGAGAGTCATTCCAGAAAAGCATACATGATGAGAGTCATTCCAGAAAAGCATACATGATGAGGGTCATTCCAGAAAAGCATACATGATGAAGGTCATTCAAGAAAAGCATTAATGATGAGGGTCATTCCAGAAAAGCATACATGATGAGAGTCATTCCAGAAAAGCATTCATGATGAGAGTGATTCCAGAAAAGCATACATGATGAGAGTCATTCCAGAAAAGCATACATGATGAAGGTCATTCCAGAAAAGCATACATGATGAGGGTCATTCCAGAAAAGCATACATGATGAGGGTCATTCCAGAAAAGCATACATGATGAGGGTCTTTCCAGAAAAGCATACATGATGAAGGTCATTCGAGAAAAGCATACATGATGAGGGTCATTCCAGAAAAGCATACATGATGAGGGTCTTTCCAGAAAAGCATGCATGATGAGGGTCATTCCAGAAAGGCATACATGATGAGAGTCATTCCAGAAAGGCATACATGATGAGGGTCATTCCAGAAAAGCATACATGAAGAGGGTCATTCCAGAAAAGCATACATGATGAGGGTCATTCCAGAAAAGCATACATGATGAGGGTCTTTCCAGAAAAGCATACATGATGAAGGTCATTCCAGAAAAGCATACATGATGAGGGTCATTCCAGAAAAGCATACATGATGAGGGTCTTTCCAGAAAAGCATGCATGATGAGAGTCATTCCAGAAAGGCATACATGATGAGAGTCATTCCAGAAAGGCATACATGATGAGGGTCATTCCAGAAAAGCATACATGATGAGGGTCATTCCAGAAAAGCATACATGATGAAGGTCTTTCCAGAAAACAGGCATGATGAGGGTCTTTCCAGAAAAGCATGCATCATGAGAGTCATTCCAGAAAAGCATACATAATGAGAGTCATTCCAGAAAAGTATACATGGTGAGGGTCATTCCAGAAAAGCATACATGATGAGGGTCTTTCCAGAAAAGCATGCATGATGAGAGTGATTCCAGAAAAGCATACATAATGAGAGTCATTGCGGAAAAGCACACCTGATGAGGGTCATTCCAAAAAAGCATACATGATGAGGGTCTTTCCAGAAAAGCATGCATGATGAGAGTCATTCCAGAAAGGCATACATGATGAGAGTCATTCCAGAAAGGCATGCATGATGAGGGTCATTCCAGAAAAGCATACATGATGAGGGTCATTCCAGAAAAGCATACATGATGAAGGTCATTCAAGAAAAGCATTAATGATTAGGGTCATTCCAGAAAAGCATACATGATGAGAGTCATTCCAGAAAGGCATTGATGATGAGAGTGATTCCAGAAAAGCATACATGATGAGAGTCATTCCAGAAATGCATACATGATGAGAGTCATTCCAGAAAAGCATACATGATGAGAGCCTTTCCAGAAAAGCATACATGGTGAGGGTCATTCCAGAAAAGCATACATTATGAGGGTCTTTCCAGAAAAGAATACCTGATGAGGGTCATTCCAGAAATGCATACATGATGAGGGTCATTCCAGAAAAGCATTCATGATGAGGGTCATTCCAGAAAAGCATACATGATGAGGGTCATTCCAGAAAAGCATACATGATGAGGGTCTTTCCAGAAAAGCATGCATGATGAGAGTCATTCCAGAAAGGCATACATGATGAGAGTCATTCCAGAATGGCATACATGATGAGGGTCATTCCAGAAAAGCATACATGATGAGGGTCATTCCAGAAAAGCATACATGATGAAGGTCTTTCCAGAAAACATGCATGATGAGGGTCATTCCAGAAAAGCATACCTGATGAGAGTCATTCCAGAAAAAACATACATGATGAGAATCATTCCAGAAAAGCATACATGATGAGGGTCTTTCCAGAAAAGCATGCATGATGAGGGTCATTCCAGAAAAGCATACATGATGAGGGTCATTCCAGAAAAGCATACATGATGAGGGTCATTCCAGAAAAGCATATATGATGAGGGTCTTTCCAGAAAAGCATACATGATGAGGGTCATTCAAGAAAAGCATACATGATGAGTGTCTTTCCAGAAAAGCATACATGATGAGAGTCATTCCAGAAAGGCATTCATGATGAGGGTCATTCCAGAAAAGCATGCATGATGACGGTCATTCCAGAAATGCATACCTGATGAGGGTTATTCCAGCAAAGCATACATGATGAGGGTCATTCCAGAAAAGCATACATGATGAGGGTCTTTCCAGAAAAGCATGCATGATGAGGGTCATTCCAGAAAAGCATACCTGATGAAGGTCATTCCAGAAAAGCATGCATGATGAGAGTCATTCCAGAAAAGCAAACATGATGAGGGTCTTACCAGAAAAGCATGCATGATGAGGGTCATTCCAGAAAAGTATACCCGATGAGGGTCATTCCAGAAAAGCATACATGATGAGGGTCTTTCCAGAAAAGCATGCATGATGAGAGTCATTCCAGAAAAGCATACATAATGAGAGTCATTCCAGAAAAGCATGCATGGTGAGGGTCATTCCAGAAAAGCATACATGATGAGGGTCTTTCCAGAAAAGCATGCATGATGAGAGTGATTCCAGAAAAGCATACATGATGAGAGTCATTCCAGAAAAGCATGCATGATGAGGGTCATTCCAGAAAGGCATTCATGATGAGAGTGATTCCAGAAAAGCATACATGATGAGGGTCTTTCCAGAAAAGCATACATGATGAGGGTCTTTCCAGAAAGGCATTCATGATGTGAGTGATTCCAGAAAAGCATACATGATAAGGGTCATTCCAGAAAGGCATACATGATGAGGGTCATTCCAGAAAAGCATACATGATGAGGGTCATTCCAGAAAAGCATACATGATGAGGGTCTTTCCAGAAAAGCATGCATGATGAGGGTCATTCCAGAAAAGCATACCTGATGAGGGTCATTCCAGAAAATCATACATGATGAGAGTCATTCCAGAAAAGCATGCATGAAGAGGGTCTTTCCAGAAAAGCATGCATGATGAGGGTCATTCCAGAAAAGCATACCCGATGAGGGTCATTCCAGAAAAGCATACATGATGAGGGTCTTTCCAGAAAAGCATGCATGATGAGGGTCTTTCCAGAAAAGCATACATAATTAGATTCATTCCAGAAAAGCATACATGGTGAGGGTCATTCCAGAAAAGCATACATGATGAAGGTCATTCAAGAAAAGCATTAATGATGAGGGTCATTCCAGAAAAGCATACATGATGAGGGTCTTTCCAGAAAAGCATGCATGATGAGAGTCATTCCAGAAAAGCATACATGATGAGAGTCATTCCAGAAAGGCATACATGATGAGGGTCATTCCAGAAAAGCATACATGATGAGGGTCTTTCCAGAAAAGAATACCTGATGAGGGTCATTCCAGAAAAGCATACATGAAGAGGGTCATTCCAGAAAAGCATACATAATGAAGGTCATTCCAGAAAAGCATGCATGATGAGGGTCATTCCAGAAAAGCATACATGATGAGGGTCTTTCCAGAAAAGCATGCATGATGAGGGTCATTCCAGAAAAGCATACATAATGAGAGTCATTCCAGAAAAGCATATATGGTGAGGGTCATTCCAGAAAAGCATACATGATGAGGGTCTTTCCAGAAAAGCATACATGATGAAGGTCTCTCCAGAAAAGCATACATGATGAGGGTCATTCCAGAAAAGCATACATGATGAGGGTCATTCCAGAAAAGCACACATGATGAGGGTCATTCCTGAAAAGCATACATGATGAGGGTCTTTCCAGAAAAGCATGCATGATGAGAGTCATTCCAGAAAGGTATACATGATGAGAGTCATTCCAGAAAGGCATACATGATGAGGGTCATTCCAGAAAAGCATACATGATGAGGGTCATTCCAGAAAAGCATACATGATGAGGGTCTTTCCAGAAAACATGCATGATGAGGGTCATTCAAGAAAAGCATACCTGATGAGAGTCATTCCAGAAAAGCATACATGATGAGAGTCATTCCAGAAAAGCATACATGATGAGGGTCATTCCAGAAAAGCATGCATGAAGAAGGTCATTCCACAAAAGCATACATGATGAGGGTCATTCCAGAAAAGCATACATGATGAGGGTCATTCCAGAAAAGCATATATGATGAGGGTCTTTCCAGAAAAGCATACATGATGAGGGTCATTCCAGAAAAGCATACATGATGAGTGTCTTTCCAGAAAAGCATACATGATGAGAGTCATTCCAGAAAGGCATTCATGATGAGGGTCATTCCAGAAAAGCATACATGATGAGGGTCATTCCAGAAATGCATACCTGATGAGGGTTATTCCAGCAAAGCATACATGAGAGTCATTCTAGAAAGGCATACCTGATGAGGGTCATTCCAGAAAAGGATACATGATGAAGGTCATTCCAGAAAAGCATACATGATGAGGGTTATTCCAGAAAAGCATACATGATGAAGGTCATTCCAGAAAAGCATACATGATGAGGGTCTTTCCAAAAAATCATACACGATGAGGGTCATTCCAGAAAAGCATACATGATGAGGGTCATTCCAGAAAAGCATACCTGATGAGGGTCATTCCAGAAAAGCATACATGATGAGGGTCTTTTCTGAAAAGCATACATGATGAGAGTCATTCCAGAAAAGCATACATGATGAGGGTCATTCCAGAAAAGCATACATGATGAGTCTTTCCAGAAAAGCATGCATGATGAGAGTCATTCCAGAAAAGCATAGATGATGAGTCATTCCAGAAAGGCATACATGATGAGGGTCATTCCAGAAAAGCATACATGATGAGGGTCTTTCCAGAAAACATGCATGATGAGGGTCATTCCAGAAAAGCATATCTGATGAGGGTCATTCCAGAAAAGCATACATGATGAGTCATTCCAGAAAAGCATACATGATGAGGGTCTTTCCAGAAAAGCATGCATGATGAGGGTCATTCCAGAAAAGTATACCTGATGAGGGTCATTCCAGAAAAGCATACATGATGAGGGTCTTTCCAGAAAAGCATGAATAATGAGAGTCATTCCAGAAAAGCATACATGATGAGAGTCATTCCAGAAAAGCATACATGATGAGGGTTATTCCAGAAAAGCATACATGATGAGGGTCATTCCAGAAAGGCATACATGATGAGGGTCATTCCAGAAAAGCATACATGATGAGGGTCATTCCAAAAAAGCATGCATGATGAGGTTCTTTCCAGAAAAGCATGCATGATGAGGGTCATTCCAGAAAAGCATACCTGATGAGGGTCCTTCCAGAAAAGCATACATGATGAGAGTTATTCCAGAAAAGCATACCTGATGAGGGTCATTCCAGAAAAGCATGCATGATGAGGGTCATTCCAGAAAAGCATATCTGATGAGGGTCATTCCAGAAAAGCATACCCGATGAGGGTCATTCCAGAAAAGCATACATGATGAAGGTCATTCCAGAAAAGCATGCATGATGAGGGTCTTTCCAGAAAAGCATACATTATGAGGGTCATTCCAGAAAAGCATACCTGATGAGGGTCATTCCAGAAAGGCATACATGATGAAGGTCATTCCAGAAAAGCATACATGATGAGTCATTCCAGAAAAGCACACCCGATGAGGGTCATTCCAGAAAAGCATACATGATGAAGGTCATTCCAGAAAAGCATGCATGATGAGGGTCATTCCAGAAAGGCATACATGATGAAGGTCATTCCAGAAAAGCATACATGATGAAGGTCATTCCAGAAAAGCATACATGATGAAGGTCATTCCAGAAAACCATGCATAATGAGGGTCTTTCCAGAAAAGCATGCATGATGAGGGTCATTCCAGAAAGGCATACCTGATGAGGGTCATTCCAGAGAAGCATACATGATGAGGGTCTTTCCAGAAAAGCATACATGATGAGAGTCATTCCAGAAAAGCATTCATGATGAGGGTCATTCCAAAAAAGTATACATGATGAGAGTCATTCCAGAAAAGCATGCATGATGAGGGTCATTCCAGAAAAGCATACATGATGAGGGTCATTCCAGAAAAGCATACATGATGAGGGTCATTCCAGAAAAGCATTGCGCCCATTAAAATTATATATCTAAGTTTTTATGATATCCATCAAATAAGTTGTTTTCATTTTTTAGTAAGATAAAGATCATCAGTTGATTCATTTTTTTTCATTTTGTCAGAAGCAATTTATGTTAGTTTAAAGAATATTTATTTTATGAAATTTCAACATACAATTATTCAAATATATATACTTAAGCAATGTTTCATGGGATTGAGAAACAAGTTATCAAACTTATGTAAATCTGTCTCCCTAATTATAATTAGATATTGATAACATTGCTAAACAGTGGTTAGTAGAATGATCATAATGAAGAAAAGAAGCAATTGAAGGTTAAATTGAAACAAATATTTCTAAAAAATTACAAAGACGGAGCTGTCACATGCTATCCTCATGGTCTACAACTCAATATATATAATTCATGTGCAGTCTGGTCAATTCCTTTCCACATTTATGTTTAATCAAATCGTTTTGTTCTGACAATGTACTTTGATACAGTTTCAAATACCAATCTGTTTTCATTTTCATTTTTCAAGCTGTTACCAAATATTAAAGACTGTACATCGATATTACATAGAGTTTGCATAGTTTTGTTCCTAATAAATATATAATTTGGACATTGCAGCAAGTAATGAGCAGTAGTTTCTATTTTTCCACATGAACACAGACCTGAATCAATAATATTTTTTTGAAAGAGATGATTTTTAAGGGAGCTACATTTGAGACGTAAGCGCGCGAAAATAATTTGCTCTTTTCGTGATCCAAAATTAAAGTAATATGATTTTTACCCAAATTTCTTTTAAAAAAACATTTAAAACAATTTTTGATGAATTCAATCTGATATCATTTGGTTTATTATTCCAAATTTTAATCGAGGACGGCAAAAAAGAATTTTGATGATAAAAAGTTCTACAGTTAAGATAGACTGTGTTGTTAGATCTCCTGGTGTTATGTTGATGGGTTTCAGATATTTGGGGAGGTACTAAAGAATTCAAATAATCAGGAGCATCTTTATGGAACATTTAGTGAAATTTTATTAATGTGTGGTTGCTACGACGAGTCTGGAGCGTTCCCATCCTGTTTCATCATAGAGTAACTGTTTGGACGTTAATTTGGTGGCACCTGTTACTATGCGGGCCGCTTCAAGTTGAAGACTGTCTAAGGATTGCTTTAAATAGTCTGGGATATTGTCTCATACTATATCACCATATTCCATAAGTGATCTGCTAAATTATATATAAATTGCTTGCAGATGAGACCTTTTTAGTTTAAATTTGACTCTACGGAAAACAGATAAGCGTGATGACACTTTAATCATCATAATTTTACATTTCATTCCAATTTCCATCTTCACTTAATAGTTAATCCTAAATGCTTGTGGGTTTCAACTTCTTTAATAATTACATTGTCCATGTAGACAGGACAATATATGTTCCTTTTATATCTAAAAAATTCATGACTGATAACATATGTGTTTGGAGAGTAGATACTGCATTACAACATCAGCATTCTACTCTGAATGATGAAGTTAAATCATCTGCATGCAATCCACAAAGTAATGTGCTACAATAATCACAGAGCGTTAGATAATAGTCAGAATCGACCCCCTTTGGCTTGAAATAAGTTGTTCTACATTTATTGTTACCCATATATGTATTATTCCACACTCTCTGAGAAAGTGCCAATCCATCACTCAGGTCTGCGCCATCTTCTACCGTTCTGTTTATGGCCTCCGTTAAATACATGGCTCCGTCGTAAAATGCCGTGATGAAGTAATTAACGACCTGGGTACATAATAAAACAGTAACAAATCAATCAATTACCATACCTGATTGTAATAATATAATCAATAGTATTTGTTTCAACATAATTAGTTTGCGTTGTGACGTCAGAGTATAACGTCAATTTAGGTTATAATAATAAATTATACTTCAACGTAAACAGGCATTGATATAGAATATAATTATTTTGTGCTTTGAAAACCTAAATAAAGTAATTATTCCCAGCAGAAACAATAAACAAGTATGACCTTCTTGCTAGGTGAACATCTGGAAATTTCAAAGAGAAACAGTTGCTTCCCTCAAGGATATTAACAGAAGAAGCAACTATTTGAGTGTCTTACAATTGGGGTGTTCACCTCACACAAAGGCTACATTAGTTTTACCATAGAGAACAGTTACATGTAGTACATTTTTTCTCATTTTTAACTGAGGTTGGCCTTATTTACAATTGTAAAGATTTCCAAAGAAATTAAGTTTGCAGTATGTTTACTTATATTTGGTTTCAGCAAAGTGTTGTTTACATTGTTTATATGTAGGTTATTGGATGTTTCATAGTGTTGTTTGTATTGTTTATATGCAGGTTATTGGATGTTTCATAGTGTTGTTTGTATTGTTTGTATACAGATTATTGGATGTTTCATAGTGTTGTGTGTATTTTTTGTATACGGGTTATTGGATGTTTCATAGTGTTGTTTGTGTTGTTTGTATATGGGTTATTGGATGTTTCATAGTGTTGTTTGTATTGTTTGTATACAGGTTATTGGATGTTTCATAGTGTGGTTTGTATTGTTTATATGCAGGTTATTGGATGTTTCATAGTGTTGTTTGTATTGTTTGTATACGGGTTATTGGATGTTTCATAGTGTGGTTTGTATTGTTTGTATACGGGTTATTGGATGTTTCATAGTGTTGTTTGTATTGTTTATATGTAGGTTATTGGATGTTTCATAGTATTGTTTGTAGTGTTTATATGCAGGTTATTGGATGTTTCATAGTGTTGTTTGTATTGTTTGTATACAGATTATTGTATGTTTCATAGTGTTGTTTGTATTGTTTGTATACGGGTTATTGGATGTTTCATAGTGTTGTTTGTGTTGTTTGTATACGGGTTATTGGATGTTTCATAGTGTTGTTTGTATTGTTTGTATACAGATTATTGGATGTTTCATAGTGTTGTGTGTATTTTTTGTATACGGGTTATTGGATGTTTCATAGTGTTGTTTGTGTTGTTTGTATACGGGTTATTGGATGTTTCATAGTGTTGTTTGTATTGTTTGTATACGGGTTATTGGATGTTTCATAGTGTGGTTTGTATTGTTTATATGCAGGTTATTGGATGTTTCATAGTGTTGTTTGTATTGTTTGTATACGGGTTATTGGATGTTTCATAGTGTTGTTTGTATTGTTTATATGCGGGTTATTGGATGTTTCATAGTGTTGTTTGTATTGTTTATATGCGGGTTATTGGATGTTTCATAGTGTTGTTTGTATTGTTTGTATACGGGTTATTGGATGTTTCATAGTGTTGTTTGTATTGTTTATATGCGGGTTATTGGATGTTTCATAGTGTGGTTTGTATTGTTTGTATACGGGTTATTGGATGTTTCATAGTGTTGTTTGTATTGTTTATATGCAGGTTATTGGATGTTTCATAGTGTTGTTTGTATTGTTTATATGCGGGTTATTGGATGTTTCATAGTGTTGTTTGTATTGTTTGTATACGGGTTATTGGATGTTTCATAGTGTTGTTTGTATTGTTTATATGTAGATTATTGGATGTTTCATAGTATTGTTTGTATTGTTTATATGCAGGTTATTGAATGTTTCATAGTGTTGTTTGTATTGTTTGTATACAGATTATTGTATGTTTCATAGTGTTGTTTGTATTGTTTGTATTCGGGTTATTGGATGTTTCATAGTGTTGTTTGTGTTGTTTGCATACGGGTTATTGGATGTTTCATAGTGTTGTTTGTATTGTTTGTATACGGGTTATTGGATGTTTCATAGTGTTGTTTGTATTGTTTATATGCAGGTTATTGGATGTTTCATAGTGTTGTTTGTATTGTTTGTATACGGGTTATTGAATGTTTCATAGTGTTGTTTGTATTGTTTATATGCGGGTTATTGGATGTTTCATAGTGTTGTTTGTATTGTTTATATGCAGGTTATTGGATGTTTCATAGTGTTGTTTGTATTGTTTGTATACGGGTTATTGGATGTTTCATAGTGTTGTTTGTATTGTTTATATGCAGGTTATTGGATGTTTCATAGTGTTGTTTGTATTGTTTGTATACGGGTTATTGAATGTTTCATAGTGTTGTTTGTATTGTTTATATGCGGGTTATTGGATGTTTCATAGTGTTGTTTGTATTGTTTATATGCAGATTATTGGATGTTTCATAGTGTTGTTTGTATTGTTTGTATACGGGTTATAGGATGTTTCATAATGTTGTTTGTATTGTTTATATGCAGGTTATTGGATGTTTCATAGTGTTGTTTGTATTGTTTGTATACGGGTTATTGGATGTTTAATAGTGTTGTTTGTATTGTTTATATGAAGGTTATTGGATGTTTCATAGTGTTGTTTGTATTGTTTGTATACGGGTTATTGGATGTTTCATAGTGTTGTTTGTATTGTTTATATGCAGGTTATTGGATGTTTCATAGTGTTGTTTGTATTGTTTATATGCGGGTTATTGGATGTTTCATAGTGTTGTTTGTATTGTTTGCATACGGGTTATTGGATGTTTCATAATGTTGTTTGTATTGTTTATATGCGGGTTATTGGATGTTTCATAGTGTTGTTTGTATTGCATGTATGCGGGTTATTGGATGTTTCATAGGTTGTTTGTATTGTTTGTATACGGGTTATTGGATGTTTCATAGTGTTGTTTGTATTGTTTATATGCAGGTTATTGGATGTTTCATAGTGTTGTTTGTATTGTTTGTATACGGGTTATTGGATGTTTCATAGTGTTGTTTGTATTGTTTATATGCAGGTTATTGGATGTTTCATAGTGTTGTTTGTATTGTTTGTATACGGGTTATTGGATGTTTCATAGTGTTGTTTGTATTGTTTGTATGCGGGTTATTGGATATTTCATAGTGTTGTTTGTATTGTTTATATGCGGGTTATTGGATGTTTCATAGTGTTGTTTGTATTGTTTATATACAGGTTATTGGATGTTTCATAGTGTTGTTTGTATTGTTTATATACAGGTTATTGGATGTTTCATAGTGTTGTTTGTATTGTTTATATGCGGGTTATTGGATGTTTCATAGTGTTGTTTGTATTGTTTGCATACGGGTTATTGGATGTTTCATAATGTTGTTTGTATTGTTTATATGCAGGTTATTGGATGTTTCATAGTGTTGTTTGTATTGTTTGTATACGGGTTATTGGATGTTTCATAGTGTTGTTTGTATTGTTTATATGCGGGTTATTGGATGTTTCATAGTGTTGTTTGTATTGTTTATATGCGGGTTATTGGATGTTTCATAGTGTTGTTTGTATTGTTTGTATACGGGTTATTGGATGTTTCATAGTGTTGTTTGTATTGTTTATATGCAGTTTATTGGATGTTTCATAGTGTTGTTTGTATTTTTATATGCAGATTATTGGATGTTTCATAGTGTTGTTTGTATTGTTTGTATACGGGTTATTGGATGTTTCATAGTGTTGTTTGTATTGTTTATATGCAGGTTATTGGATGTTTCATAGTGTTGTTTGTATTGTTTGTATACGTGTTATTGGATGTTTAATAGTGTTGTTTGTATTGTTTATATGCAGGTTATTGGATGTTTCATAGTGTTGTTTGTATTGTTTATATACAGGTTATTGGATGTTTCATAGTGTTGTTTGTATTGTTTATATGCGGGTTATTGGATGTTTCATAGTGTTGTTTGTATTGTTTGCATACGGGTTATTGGATGTTTCATAATGTTGTTTGTATTGTTTATATGCAGGTTATTGGATGTTTCATAGTGTTGTTTGTATTGTTTGTATACGGGTTATTGGATGTTTCATAGTGTTGTTTGTATTGTTTATATGCGGGTTATTGGATGTTTCATAGTGTTGTTTGTATTGTTTATATGCGGGTTATTGGATGTTTCATAGTGTTGTTTGTATTGTTTGTATACGGGTTATTGGATGTTTCATAGTGTTGTTTGTATTGTTTATATGCAGTTTATTGGATGTTTCATAGTGTTGTTTGTATTGTTTATATGCAGATTATTGGATGTTTCATAGTGTTGTTTGTATTGTTTGTATACGGGTTATTGGATGTTTCATAGTGTTGTTTGTATTGTTTATATGCAGGTTATTGGATGCTTCATAGTGTTGTTTGTATTGTTTGTATACGTGTTATTGGATGTTTAATAGTGTTGTTTGTATTGTTTATATGCAGGTTATTGGATGTTTCATAGTGTTGTTTGTATTGTTTGTATACGGGTTATTGGATGTTTCATAGTGTTGTTTGTATTGTTTGTATGCGGGTTATTGGATATTTCATAGTGTTGTTTGTCTTGTTTATATGCGGGTTATTGGATGTTTCATAGTGTTGTTTGTATTGTTTATATACAGGTTATTGGATGTTTCATAGTGTTGTTTGTATTGTTTATATACAGGTTATTGGATGTTTCATAGTGTTGTTTGTATTGTTTATATGCGGGTTATTGGATGTGTCATAGTGTTGTTTGTATTGTTTGTATACGGGTTATTGGATGTTTCATAATGTTGTTTGTATTGTTTATATGCGGGTTATTGGATGTTTCATAGTGTTGTTTGTATTGTTTGTATACGGGTTATTGGATGTTTCATAGGTTGTTTGTATTGTTTGTATACGGGTTATTGGATGTTTCATAGTGTTGTTTGTATTGTTTATATGCAGGTTATTGGATGTTTCATAGTGTTGTTTGTATTGTTTGTATACGGGTTATTGGATGTTTCATAGTGTTGTTTGTATTGTTTATATGCAGGTTATTGGATGTTTCATAGTGTTGTTTGTATTGTTTAAATGCAGGTTATTGGATGTTTCATAGTGTTGTTTGTATTGTTTGTATACGGGTTATTGGATGTTTCATAGTGTTGTTTGTATTGTTTATATGCAGGTTATTGGATGTTTCATAGTGTTGTTTGTATTGTTTGTATACGGGTTATTGGATGTTTCATAGTCTTGTTTGTATTATTTGTATGCGGGTTATTGGATATTTCATAGTGTTGTTTGTATTGTTTATATGCAGGTTATTGGATGTTTCATAGTGTTGTTTGTATTGTTTATATACAGGTTATTGGATGTTTCATAGTGTTGTTTGTATTGTTTATATACAGGTTATTGGATGTTTCATAGTGTTGTTTGTATTGTTTATATGCGGGTTATTGGATGTTTCATAGTGTTGTTTGTATTGTTTGCATACGGGTTATTGGATGTTTCATAATGTTGTTTGTATTGTTTATATGCAGGTTATTGGATGTTTCATAGTGTTGTTTGTATTGTTTGTATACGGGTTATTGGATGTTTCATAGTGTTGTTTGTATTGTTTATATGCGGGTTATTGGATGTTTCATAGTGTTGTTTGTATTGTTTATATGCGGGTTATTGGATGTTTCATAGTGTTGTTTGTATTGTTTGTATACGGGTTATTGGATGTTTCATAGTGTTGTTTGTATTGTTTATATGCGGGTTTTGGCTTCAGCATAGTGTTGTTTGTATTGTTTATATTCGGGTTATTGGATGTTTCATAGTGTTGTTTGTATTGTTTATATGCAGGTTATTGGATGTTTCATAGTGTTGTTTGTATTGTTTGTATACGGGTTATTGGATGTTTCATAGTGTTGTTTGTATTGTTTATATGCGGGTTATTGGATGTTTCATAGTGTTGTTTGTATTGTTTGTATACGGGTTATTGGATGTTTCATAGTGTTGTTTGTATTGTTTGTATACGGGTTATTGGATGTTCCATAGTGTTGTTTGTATTGTTTGTATACGGGTTATTGGATGTTTCATAGTGTTGTTTGTATTGTTTATATGCGGGTTATTGGATGTTTCATAGTGTTGTTTGTATTGTTTATTTGCAGTTTATTGGATGTTTCATAGTGTTGTTTGTATTGTTTATATGCAGGTTATTGGATTTTTCATAGTGTTGTTTGTATTGTTTGTATACGGGTTATTGGATGTTTCATAATGTTGTTTGTATTGTTTGTATACGGGTTATTGGATGTTTCATAGTGTTGTTTGTATTGTTTATATACAGGTTATTGGATGTTTCATAGTGTTGTTTGTATTGTTTGTATACGGGTTATTGTATGTTTCATAGTGTTGTTTGTATTGTTTATATGCAGGTTATTGGATGTTTCATAGTGTTGTTTGTATTGTTTATATGCGGGTTATTGGATGTTTCATAGTGTTGTTTGTATTGTTTGCATACGGGTTATTAGATGTTTCATAGTGTTGTTTGTATTGTTTATATGCAGGTTATTGGATGTTTCATAGTGTGGTTTGTATTGTTTGTATACGGGTTATTGGATGTTTCATAGTGTTGATTGTATTGTTTGTATGCGGGTTATTGAATGTTTCATAGTGTTGTTTGTATTGTTTATATGCAGTTTATTGGATGTTTCATAGTGTTGTTTGTATTGTTTGTATACGGGTTATTGGATGTTTCATAGTGTTGTTTGTATTGTTTATATGCGGGTTATTGGATGTTTCATAGTGTTGTTTGTATTGTTTGTATACGGGTTATTGGATGTTTCATAGTGTTGTTTGTATTGTTTATATGCAGGTTATTGGATGTTTCATAGTGTGGTTTGTATTGTTTGTATACGGTTATTGGATGTTTCATAGAGTTGTTTGTATTGTTTATATGCGGGTTTTGGCTTCAGGATAGTGTTGTTTGTATTGTTTATATGCGGGTTATTGGATGTTTCATAGTGTTGTTTGTATTGTTTGTATACGGGTTATTGGATGTTTCATAGTGTTGTTTGTATTGCTTGTATACGGGTTATTGGATGTTTCATAGTGTTGTTTGTATTGTTTATATGCAGGTTATTGGATGTTTCATAGTGTTGTTTGTATTGTTTGTATGCAGGTTATTGGATGTTTCATAGTGTTGTTTGTATTGTTTATATGCAGGTTATTGGATGTTTCATAGTGTTGTTTGTATTGTTTAAATGCAGGTTATTGGATGTTTCATAGTGTTGTTTGTATTGTTTGTATACGGGTTATTGGATGTTTCATAGTGTTGTTTGTATTGTTTATATGCAGGTTATTGGATGTTTCATAGTGTTGTTTGTATTGTTTGTATACGGGTTATTGGATGTTTCATAGTGTTGTTTGTATTATTTGTATGCGGGTTATTGGATATTTCATAGTGTTGTTTGTATTGTTTATATGCAGGTTATTGGATGTTTCATAGTGTTGTTTGTATTGTTTATATACAGGTTATTGGATGTTTCATAGTGTTGTTTGTATTGTTTATATACAGGTTATTGGATGTTTCATAGTGTTGTTTGTATTGTTTATATGCGGGTTATTGGATGTTTCATAGTGTTGTTTGTATTGTTTGCATACGGGTTATTGGATGTTTCATAATGTTGTTTGTATTGTTTATATGCAGGTTATTGGATGTTTCATAGTGTTGTTTGTATTGTTTGTATACGGGTTATTGGATGTTTCATAGTGTTGTTTGTATTGTTTATATGCGGGTTATTGGATGTTTCATAGTGTTGTTTGTATTGTTTATATGCGGGTTATTGGATGTTTCATAGTGTTGTTTGTATTGTTTGTATACGGGTTATTGGATGTTTCATAGTGTTGTTTGTATTGTTTATATGCGGGTTTTGGCTTCAGCATAGTGTTGTTTGTATTGTTTATATTCGGGTTATTGGATGTTTCATAGTGTTGTTTGTATTGTTTATATGCAGGTTATTGGATGTTTCATAGTGTTGTTTGTATTGTTTGTATACGGGTTATTGGATGTTTCATAGTGTTGTTTGTATTGTTTATATGCGGGTTATTGGATGTTTCATAGTGTTGTTTGTATTGTTTGTATACGGGTTATTGGATGTTTCATAGTGTTGTTTGTATTGTTTGTATACGGGTTATTGGATGTTCCATAGTGTTGTTTGTATTGTTTGTATACGGGTTATTGGATGTTTCATAGTGTTGTTTGTATTGTTTATATGCGGGTTATTGGATGTTTCATAGTGTTGTTTGTATTGTTTATTTGCAGTTTATTGGATGTTTCATAGTGTTGTTTGTATTGTTTATATGCAGGTTATTGGATTTTTCATAGTGTTGTTTGTATTGTTTGTATACGGGTTATTGGATGTTTCATAATGTTGTTTGTATTGTTTGTATACGGGTTATTGGATGTTTCATAGTGTTGTTTGTATTGTTTATATACAGGTTATTGGATGTTTCATAGTGTTGTTTGTATTGTTTGTATACGGGTTATTGTATGTTTCATAGTGTTGTTTGTATTGTTTATATGCAGGTTATTGGATGTTTCATAGTGTTGTTTGTATTGTTTGTATACGGGTTATTGGATGTTTCATAGTGTTGTTTGTATTGTTTATATGCAGTTTATTGGATGTTTCATAGTGTTGTTTGTATTGTTTGTATACGGGTTATTGGATGTTTCATAGTGTTGTTTGTATTGTTTATATGCGGGTTATTGGATGTTTCATAGTGTTGTTTGTATTGTTTGTATACGGGTTATTGGATGTTTCATAGTGTTGTTTGTATTGTTTATATGCAGGTTATTGGATGTTTCATAGTGTGGTTTGTATTGTTTGTATACGGTTATTGGATGTTTCATAGAGTTGTTTGTATTGTTTATATGCGGGTTTTGGCTTCAGGATAGTGTTGTTTGTATTGTTTATATGCGGGTTATTGGATGTTTCATAGTGTTGTTTGTATTGTTTGTATACGGGTTATTGGATGTTTCATAGTGTTGTTTGTATTGCTTGTATACGGGTTATTGGATGTTTCATAGTGTTGTTTGTATTGTTTATATGCAGGTTATTGGATGTTTCATAGTGTTGTTTGTATTGTTTGTATGCAGGTTATTGGATGTTTCATAGTGTTGTTTGTATTGTTTATATGCAGATTATTGGATGTTTCATAGTGTTGTTTGTATTGTTTGTATACGGGTTATTGGATGTTTCATAGTGTTGTTTGTATTGTTTATATGCAGGTTATTGGATGTTTCATAGTGTTGTTTGTATTGTTTAAATGCAGGTTATTGGATGTTTCATAGTGTTGTTTGTATTGTTTATATGCAGGTTATTGAATGTTTCATAATGTTGTTTGTATTGTTTATATGCAGGTTATTGGATGTTTCATAGTGTTGTTTGTATTGTTTGTATACGGGTTATTGGATGTTTCATAGTGTTGTTTGTATTGTTTATATGCGGGTTATTGGATGTTTCATAGTGTTGTTTGTATTGTTTATATGCGGGTTATTGGATGTTTCATAGTGTTGTTTGTATTGTTTGTATACGGGTTATTGGATGTTTCATAGTGTTGTTTGTATTGTTTATATGCAGTTTATTGGATGTTTCATAGTGTTGTTTGTATTGTTTGTATACGGGTTATTGGATGTTTAATAGTGTTGTTTGTATTGTTTATATGCAGGTTATTGGATGTTTCATAGTGTTGTTTGTATTGTTTGTATACGGGTTATTGGATGTTTCATAGTGTTGTTTGTATTGTTTATATGCAGGTTATTGGATGCTTCATAGTGTTGTTTGTATTGTTTGTATACGGGTTATTGGATGTTTCATAGTGTTGTTTGTATTGTTTGTATGCGGGTTATTGGATATTACATAGTGTTGTTTGTCTTGTTTATATGCGGGTTATTGGATGTTTCATAGTGTTGTTTGTATTGTTTATATACAGGTTATTGGATGTTTCATAGTGTTGTTTGTATTGTTTATATACAGGTTATTGGATGTTTCATAGTGTTGTTTGTATTGTTTATATGCAGGTTATTGGATGTTTCATAGTGTTGTTTGTATTGTTTGTATACGGGTTATTGGATGTTTCATAGTGTTGTTTGTATTGTTTATATGCAGGTTATTGAATGTTTCATAGTGTTGTTTGTATTGTTTAAATGCAGGTTATTGGATGTTTCATAGTGTTGTTTGTATTGTTTATATGCAGGTTATTGGATGTTTCATAATGTTGTTTGTATTGTTTATATGCAGGTTATTGGATGTTTCATAGTGTTGTTTGTATTGTTTGTATACGGGTTATTGGATGTTTCATAGTGTTGTTTGTATTGTTTATATGCGGGTTATTGGATGTTTCATAGTGTTGTTTGTATTGTTTATATGCGGGTTATTGGATGTTTCATAGTGTTGTTTGTATTGTTTGTATACGGGTTATTGGATGTTTCATAGTGTTGTTTGTATTGTTTATATGCAGTTTATTGGATGTTTCATAGTGTTGTTTGTATTGTTTGTATACGGGTTATTGGATGTTTAATAGTGTTATTTGTATTGTTTATATGCAGGTTATTGGATGTTTCATAGTGTTGTTTGTATTGTTTGTATACGGGTTATTGGATGTTTCATAGTGTTGTTTGTATTGTTTATATGCAGGTTATTGGATGTTTCATAGTGTTGTTTGTATTGTTTGTATACGGGTTATTGGATGTTTCATAGTGTTGTTTGTATTGTTTGTATGCGGGTTATTGGATATTTCATAGTGTTGTTTGTATTGTTTATATGCGGGTTATTGGATGTTTCATAGTGTTGTTTGTATTGTTTATATACAGGTTATTGGATGTTTCATAGTGTTGTTTGTATTGTTTATATACAGGTTATTGGATGTTTCATAGTGTTGTTTGTATTGTTTATATGCGGGTTATTGGATGTTTCATAGTGTTGTTTGTATTGTTTGCATACGGGTTATTGGATGTTTCATAATGTTGTTTGTATTGTTTATATGCGGGTTATTGGATGTTTCATAGTGTTGTTTGTATTGTTTGTATACGGGTTATTGGATGTTTCATAGGTTGTTTGTATTGTTTGTATACGGGTTATTGGATGTTTCATAGTGTTGTTTGTATTGTTTATATGCAGGTTATTGGATGTTTCATAGTGTTGTTTGTATTGTTTGTATACGGGTTATTGGATGTTTCATAGTGTTGTTTGTATTGTTTATATGCAGGTTATTGGATGTTTCATAGTGTTGTTTGTAGTTTAAATGCAGGTTATTGGATGTTTCATAGTGTTGTTTGTATTGTTTGTATACGGGTTATTGGATGTTTCATAGTGTTGTTTGTATTGTTTATATGCAGGTTATTGGATGTTTCATAGTGTTGTTTGTATTGTTTGTATACGGGTTATTGGATGTTTCATAGTGTTGTTTGTATTGTTTGTATGCGGGTTATTGGATATTTCATAGTGTTGTTTGTATTGTTTATATGCGGGTTATTGGATGTTTCATAGTGTTGTTTGTATTGTTTATATACAGGTTATTGGATGTTTCATAGTGTTGTTTGTATTGTTTATATACAGGTTATTGGATGTTTCATAGTGTTGTTTGTATTGTTTATATGCGAGTTATTGGATGTTTCATAGTGTTGTTTGTATTGTTTGCATACGGGTTATTGGATGTTTCATAATGTTGTTTGTATTGTTTATATGCAGGTTATTGGATGTTTCATAGTGTTGTTTGTATTGTTTGTATACGGGTTATTGGATGTTTCATAGTGTTGTTTGTATTGTTTATATGCGGGTTATTGGATGTTTAATAGTGTTGTTTGTATTGTTTATATGCGGGTTATTGGATGTTTCATAGTGTTGTTTGTATTGTTTGTATACGGGTTATTGGATGTTTCATAGTGTTGTTTGTATTGTTTATATGCGGGTTTTGGCTTCAGCATAGTGTTGTTTGTATTGTTTATATTCGGGTTATTGGATGTTTCATAGTGTTGTTTGTATTGTTTATATGCAGGTTATTGGATGTTTCATAGTGTTGTTTGTATTGTTTGTATACGGGTTATTGGATGTTTCATAGTGTTGTTTGTATTGTTTATATGCGGGTTATTGGATGTTTCATAGTGTTGTTTGTATTGTTTGTATACGGGTTATTGGATGTTTCATAGTGTTGTTTGTATTGTTTGCATACGGGTTATTGGATGTTCCATAGTGTTGTTTGTATTGTTTGTATACGGGTTATTGGATGTTTCATAGTGTTGTTTGTATTGTTTATTTGCAGTTTATTGGATGTTTCATAGTGTTGTTTGTATTGTTTATATGCAGGTTATTGGATGTTTCATAGTGTTGTTTGTATTGTTTGTATACGGGTTATTGGATGTTTCATAATGTTGTTTGTATTGTTTGTATACGGGTTATTGGATGTTTCATAGTGTTGTTTGTATTGTTTATATACAGGTTATTGGATGTTTCATAGTGTTGTTTGTATTGTTTGTATACGGGTTATTGTATGTTTCATAGTGTTGTTTGTATTGTTTATATGCAGGTTATTGGATGTTTCATAGTGTTGTTTGTATTGTTTGCATACGGGTTATTGGATGTTTCATAGTGTTGTTTGTATTGTTTATATGCGGGTTATTGGATGTTTCATAGTGTTGTTTGCATTGTTTGCATACGGGTTATTGGATGTTTCATAGTGTTGTTTGTATTGTTTATATGCAGGTTATTGGATGTTTCATAGTGTGGTTTGCATTGTTTGTATACGGGTTATTGGATGTTTCATAGTGTTGTTTGTATTGTTTGTATGCGGGTTATTGAATGTTTCAAAGTGTTGTTTGTATTGTTTATATGCAGTTTATTGGATGTTTCATAGTGTTGTTTGTATTGTTTGTATACGGGTTATTGGATGTTTCATAGTGTTGTTTGTATTGTTTATATGCGGGTTATTGGATGTTTCATAGTGTTGTTTGTATTGTTTGTATACGGGTTATTGGATGTTTCATAGTGTTGTTTGTATAGTTAATATGCAGGTTATTGGATGTTTCATAGTGTGGTTTGTATTGTTTGTATACGTTTATTGGATGCTTCATAGAGTTGTTTGTATTGTTTATATGCGGGTTTTGGCTTCAGCATAGTGTTGTTTGTATTGTTTATATGCGGGTTATTGGATGTTTCATAGTGTTGTTTGTATTGTTTATATACAGGTTATTGGATGTTTCATAGTGTTTTTTGTATTGTTTGTATACGGGTTATTGGATTTTTCATAGTGTTGTTTGTATTGTTTATATGCGGGTTATTGGATGTTTCATAGTGTTGTTTGTATTGTTTATATGCGGGTTATTGGATGTTTCATAGTGTTGTTTGTATTGTTTATATGCGGGTTTTGGCTTCAGCATAGTGTTGTTTGTATTGTTTATATGCGGGTTATTGGATGTTTCATAGTGTTGTTTGTATTGTTTGCATACGGGTTATTGGATGTTTCATAGTGTTGTTTGTATTGTTTGTATACGGGTTATTGGATGTTTCATAGTGTTGTTTGTATTGTTTATATGCAGGTTATTGGATGTTTCATAGTGTTGTTTGTATTGTTTGTATACAGGTTATTGGATGTTTCATAGTGTTGTTTGTATTGTTTATATGCAGGTTATTGGATGTTTCATAGTGTTGTTTGTATTGTTTGTATACGGGTTATTGGATGTTTCATAGTGTTGTTTGTATTGTTTATATGCAGGTTATTGGATGTTTCATAGTGTTGTTTGTATTGTTTAAATGCAGGTTATTGGATGTTTCATAGTGTTGTTTGTATTGTTTGTATACGGGTTATTGGATGTTTCATAGTGTTGTTTGTATTGTTTATATGCAGGTTATTGGATGTTTCATAGTGTTGTTTGTATTGTTTGTATACGGGTTATTGGATGTTTCATAGTGTTGTTTGTATTGTTTGTATGCGGGTTATTGGATATTTCATAGTGTTGTTTGTATTGTTTATATGCGGGTTATTGGATGTTTCATAGTGTTGTTTGTATTGTTTATATACAGGTTATTGGATGTTTCATAGTGTTGTTTGTATTGTTTATATACAGGTTATTGGATGTTTCATAGTGTTGTTTGTATTGTTTATATGCGGGTTATTGGATGTTTCATAGTGTTGTTTGTATTGTTTATATGCGGGTTATTAGAAGTTTCATAGTGTTGTTTGTATTGTTTATATGCAGGTTATTGGATGTTTCATAGTGTTGTTTGTATTGTTTGTATACGGGTTATTGGATGTTTCATAGTGTTGTTTGTATTGTTTGTATACGGGTTATTGGATGTTTCATAGTGTTGTTTGTATTGTTTATATGCGGGTTATTGGATGTTTCATAGTGATGTTTGTATTGTTTGTATACGTGTTATTGGATGTTTCATAGTGTTGTTTGTATTGTTTGTATACAGGTTATTGAATGTTTCATAGTGTTGTTTGTATTGTTTATATACGGGTTATTGGAAGTTTCATAGTGTTGTTTGTATTGTTTATATGCAGGTTATTGGATGTTTCATAGTGTTTTTTGTATTGTTTGTATACGGGTTATTGGATGTTTCATAGTGTTGTTTGTATTGTTTGTATACGGGTTATTGGATGTTTCATAGTGTTTTTTGTATTGTTTGTATACGGGTTATTGGATGTTTCATAGTGTAGTTTGTATTGTTTATATGCGGGTTATTGGATGTTTCATAGTGTTGTTTGTATTGTTTATATGCGGGTTATTGGATGTTTCATAGTGTTGTTTGTATTGTTTGAATACGGGTTATTGGATGTTTCATAATGTTGTTTGTATTGTTTATATGCGGGTTATTGGATGTTTCATAGTGTTGTTTGTATTGTTTGTATACGGGTTATTGGATGTTTCATAGTGTTGTTTGTATTGTTTGTATACGGGTTATTGGATGTTTCATAGTGTTGTTTGTATTGTTTATATGCGGGTTATTGGATGTTTCATAGTGTTGTTTGTATTGTTTGTATACGGGTTATTGGATGTTTCATAGTGTTGTTTGTATTGTTTACATGCGGGTTTTGGCTTCAGCATAGTGTTGTTTGTATTGTTTATATGCGGGTTATTGGATGTTGCATAGTGTTGTTTGTATTGTTTATATGCAGGTTATTGGATGTTTCATAGTGTTGTTTGTATTGTTTGTATACGGGTTATTGGATGTTTTATAGTGTTGTTTGTATTGTTTATATGCGGGTTTTGGCTTCAGCATAGTGTTGTTTGTATTGTTTATATGCGGGTTATTGGATGTTTCATAGTGTTGTTTGTATTGTTTGTATACGGGTTATTGGATGTTTCATAGTGTTGTTTGTATTGTTTGTATACGGGTTATTGGATGTTTCATAATGTTGTTTGTATTGTTTATATGCGGGTTATTGGATGTTTCATAGTGTTGTTTGTATTGTTTGTATACGGGTTATTGGATGTTTCATAGTGTTGTTTGTATTGTTTGTATACGGGTTATTGGATGTTTCATAGTGTTGTTTGTATTGTTTATATGCGGGTTATTGGATGTTTCATAGTGTTGTTTGTATTGTTTGTATACGGGTTATTGGATGTTTCATAGTGTTGTTTGTATTGTTTATATGCGGGTTATTGGATGTTTCATAGTGTTGTTTGTATTGTTTATATGCGGGTTATTGGATGTTTCATAGTGTTGTTTGTATTGTTTGTATACGTGTTATTGGATGTTTCATAGTGTTGTTTGTTTTGTTTATATACAGGTTATTGGATGTTCCATAGTGTTGTTTGTATTGTTTATATGCGGGTTATTGGATGTTTCATAGTGTTGTTTGCATTGTTTACATACAGGTTATTGGATGTTTCATAGTGTTGTTTGTATTGTTTGTATACGGGTTATTGGATGTTTCATAGTGTTGTTTGTATTGTTTGTATACGGGTTATTGGATGTTTCATAGTGTTGTTTGTATTGTTTATATGCGGGTTATTGGATGTTTCATAGTGATGTTTTTATTGTTTGTATACGTGTTATTGGATGTTTCATAGTGTTGTTTGTATTGTTTGTATACAGGTTATTGAATGTTTCATAGTGTTGTTTGTATTGTTTATATGCGGGTTATTGGAAGTTTCATAGTGTTGTTTGTATTGTTTATATGCAGGTTATTGGATGTTTCATAGTGTTTTTTGTATTGTTTGTATACGGGTTATTGGATGTTTCATAGTGTTGTTTGTATTGTTTGTATACGGGTTATTGGATGTTTCATAGTGTTTTTTGTATTGTTTGTATACGGGTTATTGGATGTTTCATAGTGTAGTTTGTATTGTTTATATGCGGGTTATTGGATGTTTCATAGTGTTGTTTGTATTGTTTATATGCGGGTTATTGGATGTTTCATAGTGTTGTTTGTATTGTTTGAATACGGGTTATTGGATGTTTCATAATGTTGTTTGTATTGTTTATATGCGGGTTATTGGATGTTTCATAGTGTTGTTTGTATTGTTTCTATACGGGTTATTGGATGTTTCATAGTGTTGTTTGTATTGTTTGTATACGGGTTATTGGATGTTTCATAATGTTGTTTGTATTGTTTATATGCGGGTTATTGGATGTTTCATAGTGTTGTTTGTATTGTTTGTATACGGGTTATTGGATGTTTCATAGTGTTGTTTGTATTGTTTGTATACGGGTTATTGGATGTTTCATAGTGTTGTTTGTATTGTTTATATGCGGGTTATTGGATGTTTCATAGTGTTGTTTGTATTGTTTGTATACGGGTTATTGGATGTTTCATAGTGTTGTTTGTATTGTTTATATGCGGGTTATTGGATGTTTCATAGTGTTGTTTGTATTGTTTATATGCGGGTTATTGGATGTTTCATAGTGTTGTTTGTATTGTTTGTATACGTGTTATTGGATGTTTCATAGTGTTGTTTGTTTTTTTTATATACAGGTTATTGGATGTTCCATAGTGTTGTTTGTATTGTTTATATGCGGGTTATTGGATGTTTCATAGTGTTGTTTGCATTGTTTACATACAGGTTATTGGATGTTTCATAGTGTTGTTTGTATTGTTTGTATACGGGTTATTGGATGTTTCATAGTGTTGTTTGTATTGTTTGTATACGGGTTATTGGATGTTTCATAGTGTTGTTTGTATTGTTTATATGCGGGTTATTGGATGTTTCATAGTGATGTTTTTATTGTTTGTATACGTGTTATTGGATGTTTCATAGTGTTGTTTGTATTGTTTGTATACAGGTTATTGAATGTTTCATAGTGTTGTTTGTATTGTTTATATGCAGGTTATTGGATGTTTCATAGTGTTTTTTGTATTGTTTGTATACGGGTTATTGGATGTTTCATAGTGTAGTTTGTATTGTTTATATGCGGGTTATTGGATGTTTCATAGTGTTGTTTGTATTGTTTATATGCGGGTTATTGGATGTTTCATAGTGTTGTTTGTATTGTTTGAATACGGGTTATTGGATGTTTCATAATGTTGTTTGTATTGTTTATATGCGGGTTATTGGATGTTTCATAGTGTTGTTTGTATTGTTTGTATACGGGTTATTGGATGTTTCATAGTGTTGTTTGTATTGTTTGTATACGGGTTATTGGATGTTTCATAGTGTTGTTTGTATTGTTTATATGCGGGTTATTGGATGTTTCATAGTGTTGTTTGTATTGTTTGTATACGGGTTATTGGATGTTTCATAGTGTTGTTTGTATTGTTTACATGCGGGTTTTGGCTTCAGCATAGTGTTGTTTGTATTGTTTATATGCGGGTTATTGGATGTTGCATAGTGTTGTTTGTATTGTTTATATGCAGGTTATTGGATGTTTCATAGTGTTGTTTGTATTGTTTGTATATGGGTTATTGGATGTTTCATAGTGTTGTTTGTATTGTTTATATGCGGGTTTTGGCTTCAGCATAGTGTTGTTTGTATTGTTTATATACAGGTTATTGGATGTTTCATAGTGTTGTTTGTATTGTTTGTATACGGGTTATTGGATGTTTCATAGTATTGTTTGTATTGTTTGTATACGGGTTATTGGATGTTTCATAATGTTGTTTGTATTGTTTATATGCGGGTTATTGGATGTTTCATAGTGTTGTTTGTATTGTTTGTATACGGGTTATTGGATGTTTCATAGTGTTGTTTGTATTGTTTGTATACGGGTTATTGGATGTTTCATAGTGTTGTTTGTATTGTTTATATGCGGGTTATTGGATGTTTCATAGTGTTGTTTGTATTGTTTGTATACGGGTTATTGGATGTTTCATAGTGTTGTTTGTATTGTTTATATGCGGGTTATTGGATGTTTCATAGTGTTGTTTGTATTGTTTATATGCGGGTTATTGGATGTTTCATAGTGTTGTTTGTATTGTTTGTATACGTGTTATTGGATGTTTCATAGTGTTGTTTGTATTGTTTATATACAGGTTATTGGATGTTCCATAGTGTTGTTTGTATTGTTTATATGCGGGTTATTGGATGTTTCATAGTGTTGTTTGCATTGTTTACATACAGGTTATTGGATGTTTCATAGTGTTGTTTGTATTGTTTGTATACAGGTTATTGGATGTTTCATAGTGTTGTTTGTATTGTTTGTATACGGGTTATTGGATGTTTCATTGTGTTGTTTGTATTGTTTATATGCGGGTTTTGGCTTCAGCATAGTGTTGTTTGTATTGTTTATATGCGGGTTATTGGAAGTTTCATAGTGTTGTTTGTATTGTTTATATGCAGGTTATTGGATGTTTCATAGTGTTGTTTGTATTGTTTCTATACGGGTTATTGGATGTTTCATAGTGTTGTTTGTATTGTTTATATGCGGGTTTTGGCTTCAGCATAGTGTTGTTTGTATTGTTTATATGCGGGTTATTGGATGTTTCATAGTGTTGTTTGTATTGTTTATATGCAGGTTATTGGATGTTTCATAGTGTTGTTTGTATTGTTTGTATACGGGTTATTGGATGTTTCATAGTGTTGTTTGTATTGTTTATATGCGGGTTATTGGAAGTTTCATAGTGTTGTTTGTATTGTTTATATGCAGGTTATTGGATGTTTCATAGTGTTGTTTGTATTGTTTGTATACGGGTTATTGGATGTTTCATAGTGTTGTTTGTATTGTTTGTATACGGGTTATTGGATGTTTCATAGTGTTGTTTGTATTGTTTATATGCGGGTTATTGGATGTTTCATAGTGTTGTTTGTATTGTTTGTATACGGGTTATTGGATGTTTCATAGTGTTGTTTGTATTGTTTATATGCGGGTTATTGGATGTTTCATAGTGTTGTTTGTATTGTTTATATGCGGGTTATTGGATGTTTCATAGTGTTGTTTGTATTGTTTGTATACGTGTTATTGGATGTTTCATAGTGTTGTTTGTATTGTTTATATACAGGTTATTGGATGTTCCATAATGTTGTTTGTATTGTTTATATGCGGGTTATTGGATGTTTCATAGTGTTGTTTGCATTGTTTACATACAGGTTATTGGATGTTTCATAGTGTTGTTTGTATTGTTTGTATACAGGTTATTGGATGTTTCATAGTGTTGTTTGTATTGTTTGTATACGGGTTATTGGATGTTTCATTGTGTTGTTTGTATTGTTTATATGCGGGTTTTGGCTTCAGCATAGTGTTGTTTGTATTGTTTATATGCGGGTTATTGGAAGTTTCATAGTGTTGTTTGTATTGTTTATATGCAGGTTATTGGATGTTTCATAGTGTTGTTTGTATTGTTTCTATACGGGTTATTGGATGTTTCATAGTGTTGTTTGTATTGTTTATATGCGGGTTATTGGATGTTTCATAGTGTTGTTTGCATTGTTTATATGCAGGTTATTGGATGTTTCATAGTGTTGTTTGTATTTTTTGTATACGGGTTATTGGATGTTTCATAGTGTTGTTTGTATTGTTTATATGCGGGTTATTGGAAGTTTCATAGTGTTATTTGTATTGTTTATATGCAGGTTATTGGATGTTTCATAGTGTTGTTTGTATTGTTTGTATACGGGTTATTGGATGTTTCATAGTGTTGTTTGTATTGTTTATATGCGGGCTTGGGTTTCAGCATAGTGTTGTTTGTATTGTTTATATTCAGGTTATTGGATGTTTCATAGTGTTGTTTGTATTGTTTATATGCGGGTTTTGGTTTCAGCATAGTAATGTTTGTATTGTTTATATGCGGGTTATTGGATGTTTCATAGTGTTGTTTGTATTGTTTATATGCAGGTTATTGGATGTATCATAGTCTCTACAGGAGTTTTTGTAATGTTGCATCTTCAGTTTTCTATTGTTTGTTTCTTAAGAAAAGAATTATAATTGTTTTCAAACAAATATATATAAATACACATGTAGTCATAATCTTTAACAACAACCACATTCGTTTCCAGATCCAACAGTCGCGTATATGTCTTTGTCCGTTTCAGTTACGTAGTCTATCGATTCCTACATTGCCAACTTGGTTGCTTATGCTTCTTGTTTTTAAGAATCCATTGAATTTATTGGATGTTTCATAGTGTTGTTTGTATTGTTTATATGCGGGTTTTGGCTTCAGCATAGTGTTGTTTGTATTGTTTATATGCGGGTTATTGGATGTTTCATAGTGTTGTTTGTATTGTTTGTATACGGGTTATTGGATGTTTCATAATGTTGTTTGTATTGTTTGTATACGGGTTATTGGATGTTTCATAGTGTTGTTTGTATTGTTTGTATACGGGTTATTGGATGTTTCATAGTGTTGTTTGTATTGTTTGTATACGGGTTATTGGATGTTTCATAGTGTTGTTTGTATTGTTTATATGCGGGCTTTGGTTTCAGCATAGTGTTGTTTGTATTGTTTATATGCAGGTTATTGGATGTTTCATAGTGTTGTTTGTATTGTTTATATGCGGGTTTTGGTTTCAGCATAGTAATGTTTGTATTGTTTATATGCGGGTTATTGGATGTTTCATAGTGTTGTTTGTATTGTTTATATGCGGGCTTTGGTTTCAGCATAGTGTTGTTTGTATTGTTTATATGCAGGTTATTGGATGTTTCATAGTGTTGTTTGTATTGTTTATATGCGGGTTTTGGTTTCAGCATAGTAATGTTTGTATTGTTTATATGCGGGTTATTGGATGTTTCATAGTGTTGTTTGTATTGTTTATATGCGGGTTTTGGCTTCAGCATAGTGTTGTTTGTATTGTTTATATACAGGTTATTGGATGTTTCATAGTGTTGTTTGTATTGTTTATATGCGGGTTATTGGATGTTTCATAGTGTTGTTTGTATTGTTTACATACAGGTTATTGGATGTTTCATAGTGTTGTTTGTATTGTTTGTATACAGGTTATTGGATGTTTCATAGTGTTGTTTGTATTGTTTATATACGGGTTATTGGATGTTTCATAGTGTTGTTTGTATTGTTTATATGCGGGTTTTGGGTTCAGCATAGTATTGTTTGTATTGTTTATATGCGGGTTATTGGATGTTTTATAGTGTTGTTTGTATTGTTTGTATACGGGTTATTGGATGTTTCATAGTGTTGTTTTTATTGTTTATATGCGGGTTTTTGGAAGTTTCATAGTGTTGTTTGTATTGTTTATATGCAGGTTATTGGATGTTTCATAGTGTTGCTTGTATTGTTTGCTTTAGGGTTATTGGATGTTTCATAGTGTTGTTTGTATTGTTTATTTGCAGGTTTTGGCTTCAGCATAGTGTTGTTTGTATTGTTTATATGCGGGTTATTGGATGTTTCATAGTGTTGTTTGTATTGTTTATATGCAGGTTATTGGATGTTTCATAGTGTTGTTTGTATTGTTTGTATGCGGGTTATTGGATGTTTCATAGTGTTGTTTGTATTGTTTATATGCGGGTTATTGGAAGTTTCATAGTGTTGTTTGTATTGTTTATATGCAGGTTATTGGATGTTTCATAGTGTTGTTTGTATTGTTTGTATATGGGTTATTGGATGTTTCATAGTGTTGTTTGTATTGTTTGTATACGGGTTATTGGATGTTTCATAGTGTTGTTTGTATTGTTTATATGCGGGTTTTGGCTTCAGCATAGTATTGTTTGTATTGTTTATATGCGGGTTATTGGATGTTTTATAGTGTTGTTTGTATTGTTTATATGCAGGTTATTGGATGTTTCATAGTGTTGTTTGTATTGTTTGTATACGGGTTATTGGATGTTTCATAGTGTTGTTTGTATTGTTTGTATACGGGTTATTGGATGTTTCATAGTGTTGTTTGTATTGTTTATATGCAGGTTATTGGATGTTTCATAGTGATGTTTGTATTGTTTGTATACGTGTTATTGGATGTTTCATAGTGTTGTTTGTATTGTTTGTATACAGGTTATTGAATGTTTCATAGTGTTGTTTGTATTGTTTATATGCGGGTTATTGGAAGTTTCATAGTGTTGTTTGTATTGTTTATATGCAGGTTATTGGATGTTTCATAGTGTATTTTGTATTGTTTGTATACGGGTTATTGGATGTTTCATAGTGTTGTTTGTATTGTTTATATGCGGGTTATTGGATGTTTCATAGTGTTGTTTGTATTGTTTATATGCAGTTATTGGATGTTTCATAGTGTTGTTTGTATTGTTTGTATACGTGTTATTGGATGTTTCATAGTGTTGTTTGTATTGTTTATATACAGGTTATTGGATGTTCCATAGTGTTGTTTGTATTGTTTATATGCGGGTTATTGGATGTTTCATAGTGTTGTTTGCATTGTTTACATACAGGTTATTGGATGTTTCATAATGTTGTTTGTATGGTTTGTATACAGGTTATTGGATGTTTCATAGTGTTGTTTGTATTGTTTGTATACGGGTTATTGGATGTTTCATTGTGTTGTTTGTATTGTTTATATGCGGGTTTTGGCTTCAGCATAGTGTTGTTTGTATTGTTTATATGCGGGTTATTGGATGTTTCATAGTGTTGTTTGCATTGTTTATATGCAGGTTATTGGATGTTTCATAGTGTTGTTTGTATTGTTTGTATACGGGTTATTGGATGTTTCATAGTGTTGTTTGTATTGTTTATATGCGGGTTATTGGAAGTTTCATAGTGTTGTTTGTATTGTTTATATGCAGGTTATTGGATGTTTCATAGTGTTGTTTGTATTGTTTGTATACGGGTTATTGGATGTTTCATAGTGTTGTTTGTATTGTTTATATGCGGGCTTGGGTTTCAGCATAGTGTTGTTTGTATTGTTTATATTCAGGTTATTGGATGTTTCATAGTGTTGTTTGTATTGTTTATATGCGGGTTTTGGTTTCAGCATAGTAATGTTTGTATTGTTTATATGCGGGTTATTGGATGTTTCATAGTGTTGTTTGTATTGTTTATATGCTGGTTATTGGATGTATCATAGTCTCTACAGGAGTTTTTGTAATGTTGCATCTTCAGTTTTCTATTGTTTGTTTCTTAAGAAAAGAATTATAATTGTTTTCAAACAAATATATATAAATACACATGTAGTCATAATCTTTAACAACAACCACATTCGTTTCCAGATCCAACAGTCGCGTATATGTCTTTGTCCGTTTCAGTTACGTAGTCTATCGATTCCTACATTGCCAACTTGGTTGCTTATGCTTCTTGTTTTTAAGAATCCATTGAATTAATTGGATGTTTCATAGTGTTGTTTGTATTGTTTATATGCGGGTTTTGGCTTCAGCATAGTGTTGTTTGTATTGTTTATATGCGGGTTATTGGATGTTTCATAGTGTTGTTTGTATTGTTTGTATACGGGTTATTGGATGTTTCATAGTGTTGTTTGTATTGTTTGTATACGGGTTATTGGATGTTTCATAGTGTTGTTTGTATTGTTTGTATACGGGTTATTGGATGTTTCATAGTGTTGTTTGTATTGTTTGTATACGGGTTATTGGATGTTTCATAGTGTTGTTTGTATTGTTTATATGCGGGCTTTGGTTTCAGCATAGTGTTGTTTGTATTGTTTATATGCAGGTTATTGGATGTTTCATAGTGTTGTTTGTATTGTTTATTTGCGGGTTTTGGTTTCAGCATAGTAATGTTTGTATTGTTTATATGCGGGTTATTGGATGTTTCATAGTGTTGTTTGTATTGTTTATATGCGGGCTTTGGTCTCAGCATAGTGTTGTTTGTATTGTTTATATGCAGGTTATTGGATGTTTCATAGTGTTGTTTGTATTGTTTATATGCGGGTTTTGGTTTCAGCATATTAATGTTTGTATTGTTTATATGCGGGTTATTGGATGTTTCATAGTGTTGTTTGTATTGTTTATATGCGGGTTTTGGCTTCAGCATAGTGTTGTTTGTATTGTTTATATACAGGTTATTGGATGTTTCATAGTGTTGTTTGTATTGTTTATATGCGGGTTATTGGATGTTTCATAGTGTTGTTTGTATTGTTTACATACAGGTTATTGGATGTTTCATAGTGTTGTTTGTATTGTTTGTATACAGGTTATTGGATGTTTCATAGTGTTGTTTGTATTGGTTATATACGGGTTATTGGATGTTTCATAGTGTTGTTTGTATTGTTTATATGCGGGTTTTGGCTTCAGCATAGTATTGTTTGTATTGTTTATATGCGGGTTATTGGATGTTTTATAGTGTTGTTTGTATTGTTTGTATACGGGTTATTGGATGTTTCATAGTGTTGTTTTTATTGTTTATATGCGGGTTTTGGCTTCAACATAGTGTTGTTTGTATTGTTTATATGCGGGTTTTTGGAAGTTTCATAGTGTTGTTTGTATTGTTTATATGCAGGTTATTGGATGTTTCATAGTGTTGCTTGTATTGTTTGTTTTAGGGTTATTGGATGTTTCATAGTGTTGTTTGTATTGTTTATATGCGGGTTATTGGAAGTTTCATAGTGTTGTTTGTATTGTTTATATGCAGGTTATTGGATGTTTCATAGTGTTGTTTGTATTGTTTGTATACGGGTTATTGGATGTTTCATAGTGTTGTTTGTATTGTTTGTATACGGGTTATTGGATGTTTCATAGTGTTGTTTGTATTGTTTATATGCGGGTTTTGGCTTCAGCATAGTATTGTTTGTATTGTTTATATGCGGGTTATTGGATGTTTTATAGTGTTGTTTATATGCAGGTTATTGGATGTTTCATAGTGTTGTTTGTATTGTTTGTATACGGGTTATTGGATGTTTCATAGTGTTGTTTGTATTGTTTGTATACGGGTTATTGGATGTTTCATAGTGTTGTTTGTATTGTTTATATGCAGGTTATTGGATGTTTCATAGTGATGTTTGTATTGTTTGTATACGTGTTATTGGATGTTTCATAGTGTTGTTTGTATTGTTTGTATACAGGTTATTGAATGTTTCATAGTGTTGTTTGTATTTTTTATATGCGGGTTATTGGAAGTTTCATAGTGTTGTTTGTATTTTTATATGCAGGTTATTGGATGTTTCATAGTGTATTTTGTATTGTTTGTATACGGGTTATTGGATGTTTCATAGTGTTGTTTGTATTGTTTGTATACGGGTTATTGGATGTTTCATAGTGTTTTTTGTATTGTTTGTATACGGGTTATTGGATGTTTCATAGTGTAGTTTGTATTGTTTATATGCGGGTTATTGGATGTTTCATAGTGTTGTTTGTATTGTTTATATGCGGGTTATTGGATGTTTCATAGTGTTGTTTGTATTGTTTGAATACGGGTTATTGGATGTTTCATAATGTTGTTTGTATTGTTTATATGCGGGTTATTGGATGTTTCATAGTGTTGTTTGTATTGTTTGTATACGGGTTATTGGATGTTTCATAGTGTTGTTTGTATTGTTTGTATACGGGTTATTGGATGTTTCATAGTGTTGTTTGTATTGTTTACATGCGGGTTTTGGCTTCAGCATAGTGTTGTTTGTATTGTTTATATGCGGGTTATTGGATGTTGCATAGTGTTGTTTGTATTGTTTATATGCAGGTTATTGGATGTTTCATAGTGTTGTTTGTATTGTTTGTATACGGGTTATTGGATGTTTTATAGTGTTGTTTGTATTGTTTATATGCGGGTTTTGGCTTCAGCATAGTGTTGTTTGTATTGTTTATATGTGGGTTATTGGATGTTTCATAGTGTTGTTTGTATTGTTTGTATACGGGTTATTGGATGTTTCATAGTGTTGTTTGTATTGTTTGTATACGGGTTATTGGATGTTTCATAATGTTGTTTGTATTGTTTATATGCGGGTTATTGGATGTTTCATAGTGTTGTTTGTATTGTTTATATGCAGGTTATTGGATGTTTCATAGTGTTGTTTGTATTGTTTGTATACGGGTTATTGGATGTTTCATAATGTTGTTTGTATTGTTTGTATACGGGTTATTGGATGTTTCATAGTGTTGTTTGTATTGTTTATATACAGGTTATTGGATGTTTCATAGTGTTGTTTGTATTGTTTGTATACGGGTTATTGTATGTTTCATAGTGTTGTTTGTATTGTTTATATGCAGGTTATTGGATGTTTCATAGTGTTGTTTGTATTGTTTGCATACGTGTTATTGGATGTTTCATAGTGTTGTTTGTATTGTTTATATACAGGTTATTGGATGTTCCATAGTGTTGTTTGTATTGTTTATATGCGGGTTATTGGATGTTTCATAGTGTTGTTTGCATTGTTTACATACAGGTTATTGGATGTTTCATAGTGTTGTTTGTATTGTTTGTATACAGGTTATTGGATGTTTCATAGTGTTGTTTGTATTGTTTGTATACGGGTTATTGGATGTTTCATAGTGTTGTTTGTATTGTTTACATACAGGTTATTGGATGTTTCATAGTGTTGTTTGTATTGTTTATATGCGGGTTATTGGATGTTTCATAGTGTTGTTTGCATTGTTTATATGCAGGTTATTGGATGTTTCATAGTGTTGTTTGTATTGTTTGTATACGGGTTATTGGATGTTTCATAGTGTTGTTTGTATTGTTTATATGCGGGTTATTGGAAGTTTCATAGTGTTGTTTGTATTGTTTATATGCAGGTTATTGGATGTTTCATAGTGTTGTTTGTATTGTTTGTATACGGGTTATTGGATGTTTCATAGTGTTGTTTGTATTGTTTATATGCGGGCTTGGGCTTCAGCATAGTGTTGTTTGTATTGTTTATATTCAGGTTATTGGATGTTTCATAGTGTTGTTTGTATTGTTTATATGCGGGTTTTGGTTTCAG
Organism: Bathymodiolus brooksi; assembly: GCA_963680875.1. Taxonomy (NCBI): domain Eukaryota; kingdom Metazoa; phylum Mollusca; class Bivalvia; order Mytilida; family Modiolidae; genus Bathymodiolus; species Bathymodiolus brooksi. Next base: position 81,100,208 of record OY804578.1, on the reverse strand, counting down.
CATAGTAATGTTTGTATTGTTTATATGCGGGTTATTGGATGTTTCATAGTGTTGTTTGTATTGTTTATATGCTGGTTATTGGATGTATCATAGTCTCTACAGGAGTTTTTGTAATGTTGCATCTTCAGTTTTCTATTGTTTGTTTCTTAAGAAAAGAATTATAATTGTTTTCAAACAAATATATATAAATACACATGTAGTCATAATCTTTAACAACAACCACATTCGTTTCCAGATCCAACAGTCGCGTATATGTCTTTGTCCGTTTCAGTTACGTAGTCTATCGATTCCTACATTGCCAACTTGGTTGCTTATGCTTCTTGTTTTTAAGAATCCATTGAATTTATTGGATGTTTCATAGTGTTGTTTGTATTGTTTATATGCGGGTTTTGGCTTCAGCATAGTGTTGTTTGTATTGTTTATATGCGGGTTATTGGATGTTTCATAGTGTTGTTTGTATTGTTTGTATACGGGTTATTGGATGTTTCATAGTGTTGTTTGTATTGTTTGTATACGGGTTATTGGATGTTTCATAGTGTTGTTTGTATTGTTTGTATACGGGTTATTGGATGTTTCATAGTGTTGTTTGTATTGTTTGTATACGGGTTATTGGATGTTTCATAGTGTTGTTTGTATTGTTTATATGCGGGTTTTGGTTTCAGCATAGTAATGTTTGTATTGTTTATATGCGGGTTATTGGATGTTTCATAGTGTTGTTTGTATTGTTTATATGCGGGCTTTGGTTTCAGCATAGTGTTGTTTGTATTGTTTATATGCAGGTTATTGGATGTTTCATAGTGTTGTTTGTATTGTTTATATGCGGGTTTTGGTTTCAGCATAGTAATGTTTGTATTGTTTATATGCGGGTTATTGGATGTTTCATAGTGTTGTTTGTATTGTTTATATGCGGGCTTTGGTTTCAGCATAGTGTTGTTTGTATTGTTTATATGCAGGTTATTGGATGTTTCATAGTGTTGTTTGTATTGTTTATATGCGGGTTTTGGTTTCAGCATAGTAATGTTTGTATTGTTTATATGCGGGTTATTGGATGTTTCATAGTGTTGTTTGTATTGTTTATATGCGGGTTTTGGCTTCAGCATAGTGTTGTTTGTATTGTTTATATACAGGTTATTGGATGTTTCATAGTGTTGTTTGTATTGTTTATATGCGGGTTATTGGATGTTTCATAGTGTTGTTTGTATTGTTTACATACAGGTTATTGGATGTTTCATAGTGTTGTTTGTATTGTTTGTATACAGGTTATTGGATGTTTCATAGTGTTGTTTGTATTGTTTATATACGGGTTATTGGATGTTTCATAGTGTTGTTTGTATTGTTTATATGCGGGTTTTGGCTTCAGCATAGTATTGTTTGTATTTTTTATATGCGGGTTATTGGATGTTTTATAGTGTTGTTTGTATTGTTTGTATACGGGTTATTGGATGTTTCATAGTGTTGTTTTTATTGTTTATATGCGGGTTTTGGCTTCAACATAGTGTTGTTTGTATTGTTTATATGCGGGTTTTTGGAAGTTTCATAGTGTTGTTTGTATTGTTTATATGCAGGTTATTGGATGTTTCATAGTGTTGCTTGTATTGTTTGTTTTAGGGTTATTGGATGTTTCATAGTGTTGTTTGTATTGTTTATTTGCAGGTTTTGGCTTCAGCATAGTGTTGTTTGTATTGTTTATATGCGGGTTATTGGATGTTTCATAGTGTTGTTTGTATTGTTTATATGCGGGCTTGGGTTTCAGCATAGTGTTGTTTGTATTGTTTATATTCAGGTTATTGGATGTTTCATAGTGTTGTTTGTATTGTTTATATGCGGGTTTTGGTTTCAGCATAGTAATGTTTGTATTGTTTATATGCGGGTTATTGGATGTTTCATAGTGTTGTTTGTATTGTTTATATGCTGGTTATTGGATGTATCATAGTCTCTACAGGAGTTTTTGTAATGTTGCATCTTCAGTTTTCTATTGTTTGTTTCTTAAGAAAAGAATTATAATTGTTTTCAAACAAATATATATAAATACACATGTAGTCATAATCTTTAACAACAACCACATTCGTTTCCAGATCCAACAGTCGCGTATATGTCTTTGTCCGTTTCAGTTACGTAGTCTATCGATTCCTACATTGCCAACTTGGTTGCTTATGCTTCTTGTTTTTAAGAATCCATTGAATTAATTGGATGTTTCATAGTGTTGTTTGTATTGTTTATATGCGGGTTTTGGCTTCAGCATAGTGTTGTTTGTATTGTTTATATGCGGGTTATTGGATGTTTCATAGTGTTGTTTGTATTGTTTGTATACGGGTTATTGGATGTTTCATAGTGTTGTTTGTATTGTTTGTATACGGGTTATTGGATGTTTCATAGTGTTGTTTGTATTGTTTGTATACGGGTTATTGGATGTTTCATAGTGTTGTTTGTATTGTTTGTATACGGGTTATTGGATGTTTCATAGTGTTGTTTGTATTGTTTATATGCGGGCTTTGGTTTCAGCATAGTGTTGTTTGTATTGTTTATATGCAGGTTATTGGATGTTTCATAGTGTTGTTTGTATTGTTTATTTGCGGGTTTTGGTTTCAGCATAGTAATGTTTGTATTGTTTATATGCGGGTTATTGGATGTTTCATAGTGTTGTTTGTATTGTTTATATGCGGGCTTTGGTTTCAGCATAGTGTTGTTTGTATTGTTTATATGCAGGTTATTGGATGTTTCATAGTGTTGTTTGTATTGTTTATATGCGGGTTTTGGTTTCAGCATATTAATGTTTGTATTGTTTATATGCGGGTTATTGGATGTTTCATAGTGTTGTTTGTATTGTTTATATGCGGGTTTTGGCTTCAGCATAGTGTTGTTTGTATTGTTTATATACAGGTTATTGGATGTTTCATAGTGTTGTTTGTATTGTTTATATGCGGGTTATTGGATGTTTCATAGTGTTGTTTGTATTGTTTACATACAGGTTATTGGATGTTTCATAGTGTTGTTTGTATTGTTTGTATACAGGTTATTGGATGTTTCATAGTGTTGTTTGTATTGGTTATATACGGGTTATTGGATGTTTCATAGTGTTGTTTGTATTGTTTATATGCGGGTTTTGGCTTCAGCATAGTATTGTTTGTATTGTTTATATGCGGGTTATTGGATGTTTTATAGTGTTGTTTGTATTGTTTGTATACGGGTTATTGGATGTTTCATAGTGTTGTTTTTATTGTTTATATGCGGGTTTTGGCTTCAACATAGTGTTGTTTGTATTGTTTATATGCGGGTTTTTGGAAGTTTCATAGTGTTGTTTGTATTGTTTATATGCAGGTTATTGGATGTTTCATAGTGTTGCTTGTATTGTTTGTTTTAGGGTTATTGGATGTTTCATAGTGTTGTTTGTATTGTTTATATGCGGGTTATTGGAAGTTTCATAGTGTTGTTTGTATTGTTTATATGCAGGTTATTGGATGTTTCATAGTGTTGTTTGTATTGTTTGTATATGGGTTATTGGATGTTTCATAGTGTTGTTTGTATTGTTTGTATACGGGTTATTGGATGTTTCATAGTGTTGTTTGTATTGTTTATATGCGGGTTTTGGCTTCAGCATAGTATTGTTTGTATTGTTTATATGCGGGTTATTGGATGTTTTATAGTGTTGTTTATATGCAGGTTATTGGATGTTTCATAGTGTTGTTTGTATTGTTTGTATACGGGTTATTGGATGTTTCATAGTGTTGTTTGTATTGTTTGTATACGGGTTATTGGATGTTTCATAGTGTTGTTTGTATTGTTTATATGCAGGTTATTGGATGTTTCATAGTGATGTTTGTATTGTTTGTATACGTGTTATTGGATGTTTCATAGTGTTGTTTGTATTGTTTGTATACAGGTTATTGAATGTTTCATAGTGTTGTTTGTATTTTTTATATGCGGGTTATTGGAAGTTTCATAGTGTTGTTTGTATTTTTATATGCAGGTTATTGGATGTTTCATAGTGTATTTTGTATTGTTTGTATACGGGTTATTGGATGTTTCATAGTGTTGTTTGTATTGTTTGTATACGGGTTATTGGATGTTTCATAGTGTTTTTTGTATTGTTTGTATACGGGTTATTGGATGTTTCATAGTGTAGTTTGTATTGTTTATATGCGGGTTATTGGATGTTTCATAGTGTTGTTTGTATTGTTTATATGCGGGTTATTGGATGTTTCATAGTGTTGTTTGTATTGTTTGAATACGGGTTATTGGATGTTTCATAATGTTGTTTGTATTGTTTATATGCGGGTTATTGGATGTTTCATAGTGTTGTTTGTATTGTTTGTATACGGGTTATTGGATGTTTCATAGTGTTGTTTGTATTGTTTGTATACGGGTTATTGGATGTTTCATAGTGTTGTTTGTATTGTTTACATGCGGGTTTTGGCTTCAGCATAGTGTTGTTTGTATTGTTTATATGCGGGTTATTGGATGTTGCATAGTGTTGTTTGTATTGTTTATATGCAGGTTATTGGATGTTTCATAGTGTTGTTTGTATTGTTTGTATACGGGTTATTGGATGTTTTATAGTGTTGTTTGTATTGTTTATATGCGGGTTTTGGCTTCAGCATAGTGTTGTTTGTATTGTTTATATGTGGGTTATTGGATGTTTCATAGTGTTGTTTGTATTGTTTGTATACGGGTTATTGGATGTTTCATAGTGTTGTTTGTATTGTTTGTATACGGGTTATTGGATGTTTCATAATGTTGTTTGTATTGTTTATATGCGGGTTATTGGATGTTTCATAGTGTTGTTTGTATTGTTTATATGCAGGTTATTGGATGTTTCATAGTGTTGTTTGTATTGTTTGTATACGGGTTATTGGATGTTTCATAATGTTGTTTGTATTGTTTGTATACGGGTTATTGGATGTTTCATAGTGTTGTTTGTATTGTTTATATACAGGTTATTGGATGTTTCATAGTGTTGTTTGTATTGTTTGTATACGGGTTATTGTATGTTTCATAGTGTTGTTTGTATTGTTTATATGCAGGTTATTGGATGTTTCATAGTGTTGTTTGTATTGTTTGCATACGTGTTATTGGATGTTTCATAGTGTTGTTTGTATTGTTTATATACAGGTTATTGGATGTTCCATAGTGTTGTTTGTATTGTTTATATGCGGGTTATTGGATGTTTCATAGTGTTGTTTGCATTGTTTACATACAGGTTATTGGATGTTTCATAGTGTTGTTTGTATTGTTTGTATACAGGTTATTGGATGTTTCATAGTGTTGTTTGTATTGTTTGTATACGGGTTATTGGATGTTTCATTGTGTTGTTTGTATTGTTTATATGCGGGTTTTGGCTTCAGCATAGTGTTGTTTGTATTGTTTATATGCGGGTTATTGGATGTTTCATAGTGTTGTTTGCATTGTTTATATGCAGGTTATTGGATGTTTCATAGTGTTGTTTGTATTGTTTGTATACGGGTTATTGGATGTTTCATAGTGTTGTTTGTATTGTTTATATGCGGGTTATTGGAAGTTTCATAGTGTTGTTTGTATTTTTTATATGCAGGTTATTGGATGTTTCATAGTGTTGTTTGTATTGTTTGTATACGGGTTATTGGATGTTTCATAGTGTTGTTTGTATTGTTTATATGCGGGCTTGGGCTTCAGCATAGTGTTGTTTGTATTGTTTATATTCAGGTTATTGGATGTTTCATAGTGTTGTTTGTATTGTTTATATGCGGGTTTTGGTTTCAGCATAGTAATGTTTGTATTGTTTATATGCGGGTTATTGGATGTTTCATAGTGTTGTTTGTATTGTTTATATGCTGGTTATTGGATGTATCATAGTCTCTACAGGAGTTTTTGTAATGTTGCATCTTCAGTTTTCTATTGTTTGTTTCTTAAGAAAAGAATTATAATTGTTTTCAAACAAATATATATAAATACACATGTAGTCATAATCTTTAACAACAACCACATTCGTTTCCAGATCCAACAGTCGCGTATATGTCTTTGTCCGTTTCAGTTACGTAGTCTATCGATTCCTACATTGCCAACTTGGTTGCTTATGCTTCTTGTTTTTAAGAATCCATTGAATTTATTGGATGTTTCATAGTGTTGTTTGTATTGTTTATATGCGGGTTTTGGCTTCAGCATAGTGTTGTTTGTATTGTTTATATGCGGGTTATTGGATGTTTCATAGTGTTGTTTGTATTGTTTGTATACGGGTTATTGGATGTTTCATAGTGTTGTTTGTATTGTTTGTATACGGGTTATTGGATGTTTCATAGTGTTGTTTGTATTGTTTGTATACGGGTTATTGGATGTTTCATAGTGTTGTTTGTATTGTTTGTATACGGGTTATTGGATGTTTCATAGTGTTGTTTGTATTGTTTATATGCGGGTTTTGGTTTCAGCATAGTAATGTTTGTATTGTTTATATGCGGGTTATTGGATGTTTCATAGTGTTGTTTGTATTTTTTATATGCGGGTTATTGGAAGTTTCATAGTGTTGTTTGTATTTTTATATGCAGGTTATTGGATGTTTCATAGTGTATTTTGTATTGTTTGTATACGGGTTATTGGATGTTTCATAGTGTTGTTTGTATTGTTTGTATACGGGTTATTGGATGTTTCATAGTGTTTTTTGTATTGTTTGTATACGGGTTATTGGATGTTTCATAGTGTAGTTTGTATTGTTTATATGCGGGTTATTGGATGTTTCATAGTGTTGTTTGTATTGTTTATATGCGGGTTATTGGATGTTTCATAGTGTTGTTTGTATTGTTTGAATACGGGTTATTGGATGTTTCATAATGTTGTTTGTATTGTTTATATGCGGGTTATTGGATGTTTCATAGTGTTGTTTGTATTGTTTGTATACGGGTTATTGGATGTTTCATAGTGTTGTTTGTATTGTTTGTATACGGGTTATTGGATGTTTCATAGTGTTGTTTGTATTGTTTACATGCGGGTTTTGGCTTCAGCATAGTGTTGTTTGTATTGTTTATATGCGGGTTATTGGATGTTGCATAGTGTTGTTTGTATTGTTTATATGCAGGTTATTGGATGTTTCATAGTGTTGTTTGTATTGTTTGTATACGGGTTATTGGATGTTTTATAGTGTTGTTTGTATTGTTTATATGCGGGTTTTGGCTTCAGCATAGTGTTGTTTGTATTGTTTATATGTGGGTTATTGGATGTTTCATAGTGTTGTTTGTATTGTTTGTATACGGGTTATTGGATGTTTCATAGTGTTGTTTGTATTGTTTGTATACGGGTTATTGGATGTTTCATAATGTTGTTTGTATTGTTTATATGCGGGTTATTGGATGTTTCATAGTGTTGTTTGTATTGTTTATATGCAGGTTATTGGATGTTTCATAGTGTTGTTTGTATTGTTTGTATACGGGTTATTGGATGTTTCATAATGTTGTTTGTATTGTTTGTATACGGGTTATTGGATGTTTCATAGTGTTGTTTGTATTGTTTATATACAGGTTATTGGATGTTTCATAGTGTTGTTTGTATTGTTTGTATACGGGTTATTGTATGTTTCATAGTGTTGTTTGTATTGTTTATATGCAGGTTATTGGATGTTTCATAGTGTTGTTTGTATTGTTTGCATACGTGTTATTGGATGTTTCATAGTGTTGTTTGTATTGTTTATATACAGGTTATTGGATGTTCCATAGTGTTGTTTGTATTGTTTATATGCGGGTTATTGGATGTTTCATAGTGTTGTTTGCATTGTTTACATACAGGTTATTGGATGTTTCATAGTGTTGTTTGTATTGTTTGTATACAGGTTATTGGATGTTTCATAGTGTTGTTTGTATTGTTTGTATACGGGTTATTGGATGTTTCATTGTGTTGTTTGTATTGTTTATATGCGGGTTTTGGCTTCAGCATAGTGTTGTTTGTATTGTTTATATGCGGGTTATTGGATGTTTCATAGTGTTGTTTGCATTGTTTATATGCAGGTTATTGGATGTTTCATAGTGTTGTTTGTATTGTTTGTATACGGGTTATTGGATGTTTCATAGTGTTGTTTGTATTGTTTATATGCGGGTTATTGGAAGTTTCATAGTGTTGTTTGTATTTTTTATATGCAGGTTATTGGATGTTTCATAGTGTTGTTTGTATTGTTTGTATACGGGTTATTGGATGTTTCATAGTGTTGTTTGTATTGTTTATATGCGGGCTTGGGCTTCAGCATAGTGTTGTTTGTATTGTTTATATTCAGGTTATTGGATGTTTCATAGTGTTGTTTGTATTGTTTATATGCGGGTTTTGGTTTCAGCATAGTAATGTTTGTATTGTTTATATGCGGGTTATTGGATGTTTCATAGTGTTGTTTGTATTGTTTATATGCTGGTTATTGGATGTATCATAGTCTCTACAGGAGTTTTTGTAATGTTGCATCTTCAGTTTTCTATTGTTTGTTTCTTAAGAAAAGAATTATAATTGTTTTCAAACAAATATATATAAATACACATGTAGTCATAATCTTTAACAACAACCACATTCGTTTCCAGATCCAACAGTCGCGTATATGTCTTTGTCCGTTTCAGTTACGTAGTCTATCGATTCCTACATTGCCAACTTGGTTGCTTATGCTTCTTGTTTTTAAGAATCCATTGAATTTATTGGATGTTTCATAGTGTTGTTTGTATTGTTTATATGCGGGTTTTGGCTTCAGCATAGTGTTGTTTGTATTGTTTATATGCGGGTTATTGGATGTTTCATAGTGTTGTTTGTATTGTTTGTATACGGGTTATTGGATGTTTCATAGTGTTGTTTGTATTGTTTGTATACGGGTTATTGGATGTTTCATAGTGTTGTTTGTATTGTTTGTATACGGGTTATTGGATGTTTCATAGTGTTGTTTGTATTGTTTGTATACGGGTTATTGGATGTTTCATAGTGTTGTTTGTATTGTTTATATGCGGGTTTTGGTTTCAGCATAGTAATGTTTGTATTGTTTATATGCGGGTTATTGGATGTTTCATAGTGTTGTTTGTATTGTTTATATGCGGGCTTTGGTTTCAGCATAGTGTTGTTTGTATTGTTTATATGCAGGTTATTGGATGTTTCATAGTGTTGTTTGTATTGTTTATATGCGGGTTTTGGTTTCAGCATAGTAATGTTTGTATTGTTTATATGCGGGTTATTGGATGTTTCATAGTGTTGTTTGTATTGTTTATATGCGGGCTTTGGATTCAGCATAGTGTTGTTTGTATTGTTTATATGCAGGTTATTGGATGTTTCATAGTGTTGTTTGTATTGTTTATATGCGGGTTTTGGTTTCAGCATAGTAATGTTTGTATTGTTTATATGCGGGTTATTGGATGTTTCATAGTGTTGTTTGTATTGTTTATATGCGGGTTTTGGCTTCAGCATAGTGTTGTTTGTATTGTTTATATACAGGTTATTGGATGTTTCATAGTGTTGTTTGTATTGTTTATATGCGGGTTATTGGATGTTTCATAGTGTTGTTTGTATTGTTTACATACAGGTTATTGGATGTTTCATAGTGTTGTTTGTATTGTTTGTATACAGGTTATTGGATGTTTCATAGTGTTGTTTGTATTGTTTATATACGGGTTATTGGATGTTTCATAGTGTTGTTTGTATTGTTTATATGCGGGTTTTGGCTTCAGCATAGTATTGTTTGTATTTTTTATATGCGGGTTATTGGATGTTTTATAGTGTTGTTTGTATTGTTTGTATACGGGTTATTGGATGTTTCATAGTGTTGTTTTTATTGTTTATATGCGGGTTTTGGCTTCAACATAGTGTTGTTTGTATTGTTTATATGCGGGTTTTTGGAAGTTTCATAGTGTTGTTTGTATTGTTTATATGCAGGTTATTGGATGTTTCATAGTGTTGCTTGTATTGTTTGTTTTAGGGTTATTGGATGTTTCATAGTGTTGTTTGTATTGTTTATTTGCAGGTTTTGGCTTCAGCATAGTGTTGTTTGTATTGTTTATATGCGGGTTATTGGATGTTTCATAGTGTTGTTTGTATTGTTTGTATGCGGGTTATTGGATGTTTCATAGTGTTGTTTGTATTGTTTATATGCGGGTTATTGGAAGTTTCATAGTGTTGTTTGTATTGTTTATATGCAGGTTATTGGATGTTTCATAGTGTTGTTTGTATTGTTTGTATATGGGTTATTGGATGTTTCATAGTGTTGTTTGTATTGTTTGTATACGGGTTATTGGATGTTTCATAGTGTTGTTTGTATTGTTTGTATACGGGTTATTGGATGTTTCATAGTGTTGTTTGTATTGTTTATATGCGGGCTTTGGTTTCAGCATAGTGTTGTTTGTATTGTTTATATGCAGGTTATTGGATGTTTCATAGTGTTGTTTGTATTGTTTATATGCGGGTTTTGGTTTCAGCATAGTAATGTTTGTATTGTTTATATGCGGGTTATTGGATGTTTCATAGTGTTGTTTGTATTGTTTATATGCAGGTTATTGGATGTATCATAGTCTCTACAGGAGTTTTTGTAATGTTGCATCTTCAGTTTTCTATTGTTTGTTTCTTAAGAAAAGAATTATAATTGTTTTCAAACAAATATATATAAATACACATGTAGTCATAATCTTTAACAACAACCACATTCGTTTCCAGATCCAACAGTCGCGTATATGTCTTTGTCCGTTTCAGTTACGTAGTCTATCGATTCCTACATTGCCAACTTGGTTGCTTATGCTTCTTGTTTTTAAGAATCCATTGAATTTAAAATATCATTAATTGAATTGGAGACCGGTTTTCCCAAACCAGTTGAACGGATCGCCAGCATCCAGCGTTCATCAACAGACGACAAATGCCGAAAAATAAAGTTCCGATAAAGTAGTCTACCATTTCAGGAGGATTTTGATGATTGTTCATCGATGAACAATAAGGTTTAATGTTGAAGGGATATTCCACTGAGTTGTGCTATGACACGTGCCAGATTTATATCCAATTAGATCGGATTATAAAGAGTGAGGTATGATAATGGAAGTTTTTAATTTAACATTTATTTTTTTAAACAGCCATTGTCTATTGGTTGTAATTATTGACTAATACCGGTATATGATGCTTTCTATGATAACTATTACAACACTATCAATCCAGCAAACAGTGGAATAAAATTATATCATTATGTATGCTCTTGGCAGGATTCCAAGTGTGTCATGTGTCTTTACATATATACATGACTTCAAAATGTTACACTAGATATTAAACCTAACTCAATAGGAAGTGTTTATTAACATACCTCACTACCATAGGTATATCCATAATCCCGTTGTGCCCTAAGTTTGACTTCATCTGAAAATAGTTTATGTTCCACGTTGTCTGGTTGTAAAGGGGTCAATAATAGGAGCGATTCGTACGCTTTCGTCACTGCTGCATCTTTATAATCACCTTTAAATATACATTTTAAAGTCGATATATTATCATCTAAACATAAATGATACAGTGGTGTGCTTCGTCTTCTTGTTTTTGGTTTTGTTTGGTGGTTTTGTGACGTTATACTATTTTTACTTGTTCTTTTCGGTTTTTGTTTAATTCTCATGCTTTTTTTTTTTTATGGGTGTCTGATTACTTATTACGACTCATCAACAACATCATGTAAATATGCAATCATTTTGTGCATGAGGCAAACGCAGGCTTTCAAAATATTGGCCTCTCTCTGGTCCCTTTTATGTCAAAAAAGGCAACAGATAAATGTATACTTAATGAACTTTTCTGAAAAGAGAATTTCATACACAAAAAAAAAATCATTAACAAATAGAAAACAGATGAACAATACTCACTCTATTAAAAGCATTAGGAATTACACACAAGGGGAAAAAAATACAAACTAATTTGAATAAGATGAATATTTATGAGGATATGTTTTCAAACGTGTAATTCTGTGACTTAAGTGGGAGATTGAAAAACGCATCCATGAGTGATTGATTGCAGTTTATTATTTTCATTATAACCTTCTAACAGAATTATTATGTAAAGGAACTAATTTACATAGAATTATCCAAGGGTTGTGAGAGTGATTGTCGTGGATATGATTATACCTTTATTAATGATTAATGCTCTTGTATACCCTTATAGGGTTGACAGCATAAAACAAACATACAAACATGGATATATATATATATATATACAAACATTATACCAGTAGTTTGACTTTACATATTTATTAAAGTTGTAAGTTTGATTCCCGATCATGTCGAGGTATAGTCGATTAAACCTAATGTGATAGTTTGTCAGTGACTTCTCTAGTGTATGGGTGGTTTTCTCCTAATACCCCGGATTGTCAATGACTTCCGGCAGCTGGTGGTTTTCTCATCCGGGTCTCTCCATCAATAAAATTAAGCACCAAACATAAGCATTATTTACATTAAACGCCATAATCCATAAGCCATGCTTAATGATCAAATTATACAGCAACAACAGTTTCATATTACACACATTATTTACAAATTTACCTTGTTTGAATTAGTACAATGTGCCATCTATGACGTTTTCAAAAAATAATTTAATTATTAACTTGCATAAAGTTTCATTGTGTTAAAAATTTATGATCTTATAAATATTTGTTGGTAAATGAATAAATCAACATTTTTCTGATTAATTTAGTGATGTTAATGTTGATTTTAACACCAATAGTAAAATAAACTGTCTTCCATATGTGATAAATTGTCATTGAAGGAAGTCATAAATAAACAACATACATGCAACTCCTTAGAAGGTAATCTGGCTCCTGACATGACAGTAGGGATATAACTTTTACTTGCAAACGCTTTATATTTCTAAGTATTTAAATGTTAATTTCTACTTCGTGTCTTAAGCCAAGTGATTATCAAAGGACAAACATGAAACACATAGAAAACTTTTTATAAAGAATAGATTTGCATAATCTAAAAATTTGAGAAAAAATTCTTTTTATAAGGAATAGATTTGCATAATCTAAAAAATAAAGAGATAAACATTAAAACAAGGAGGGTGTTAAAGATTTGCTAAAATGAATCTAATATGAAAATATACACATAATACATTGATTGATTGATTTTTGATGTTTTAACGCCACTTTCTGCAATATTTCAGCTATATCATGGCGACCAGTTTTAGTGGTGGAAGAAGCCGGAGTACCCGTAGAGAACCACTGATCATGGGCAACCAACTTGTAAACTTTATCACTTGCGACTGCGAGTCGAGTGCACCCTTCTTGTAATTAACACAGCTGGGCGCGAACCCACGCCGTATTGGTGATGGGCTTGTATGAGTTGTTAGGTAATCCAACTACCTAACTCATTGAGCCACTCGGGCCCTTAGTTAAAATGAATTTAATATGAAATCATACATATAATGCATATCATCGTCTACTGGCTATATGAGAATAAAGATATATAGAATAATATTTATCTAACGAACTGCCGAGGAACGTGCACTAGTGTTTCAGAGCAATTTACAACATGTTTAAAATTCTATCAAATAAAATTGAATGTTTAGTTCTTTTCTACTTCTACCAAATATTGACGTCCCTCAACTAATGATTGAAGATATCTGAGGTTACACATAACAAATGTAAAAAGTTAAAACTATTTACATGTTTTATATATTAGTATTTAATAGAGGAGACATTAGCATACAACGTCTCAACTAAGAGAGTCACAACTATGGGCTAAGAGAGTCACAACTATGGGCCAAGAGAGTCACAACTATGGGCTAAGAGAGTCATAACTATGAGCCAAGAGAGTCACAACTATGGGCTAAGAGAGTCACAACTATGGGCTAAGAGAGTCACAACTATGGGCTAAGAGAGTCACAACTATGGGCTAAGAGAGTCACAACTATGGGCTAAGAGAGTCACAACTATGGGCTAAAAGAGTCACAACTATGGGCTAAGAGAGTCACAACTATAGGCTAAGAGAGTCACAACTATGGGCTAAGAGAGTCACAACTATGGGCTAAGAGAGTCACAACTATGGGCTAAGAGAGTCACAACTATGGGCTATGAGAGTCACAACTATGGGCTAAGAGAGTCACAACTATGGGCTAAGAGAGTCACAACTATGGGCTAAGAGAGTCACAACTATGGGCCAAGAGAGTCACAACTATAGGCTAAGAGAGTCACAACTATGGGCTAAGAGAGTCACAACTATGGGCTAAGAGAGTCACAACTATGGGCTAAGAGAGTCACAACTATAGGCTAAGAGAGTCACAACTATGGGCTAAGAGAGTCACAACTATAGGCTAAGAGAGTCACAACTATGGGCTAAGAGAGTCACAACTATAGGCTAAGAGGGTCACAACTATGGGTTAAGAGAGTCACAACTATGGGATAAGAGAGTCACAACTATGGGCTAAGAGAGTCACAACTATGGGCTAAGAGAGTCACAACTATGGACTAAGAGAGTCACAACTATAGGCTAAGAGAGTCACAACTATAGGCTAAGAGAGTCACAACTATGGGCTAAGAGAGTCACAACTATGAGCTAAGAGAGTCACAACTATGGGCTAAGAGAGTCACAACTATGGGCTAAGAGAGTCACAACAATAGGCTAAGAGAGTCACAACTATGGGCTAAGAGAGTCACAACTATGGGCTAAGAGAGTCACAACTATGGGCTAAGAGAGTCACAACTATAGGCTAAGAGAGTCACAACTATGGGCTAAGAGAGTCACAACTATAGGCTAAGAGAGTCACAACTATGGGCTAAAAGAGTCACAACTATAGGCTAAGAGAGTCACAACTATAGGCTAAGAGAGTCACAACTATGGGCTAAGAGAGTCACAACTATGGGCTAAGAGAGTCACAACTATAGGCTAAGAGAGTCACAACTATAGGCTAAGAGAGTCACAACTATGGGCTAAGAGAGTCACACATATAGGCTAAGAGAGTCACAACTATGGGCTAAGAGAGTCACAACTATGGGCTAAGAGAGTCACAACTATAGGCTAAGAGAGTCACAACTATGGGCTAAGAGAGTCACAACTATAGGCCAAGAGAGTCACAACTATAGGCTAAGAGAGTCACAACTATAGGCTAAGAGAGTCACAACTATGGGCTAAGAGAGTCACAACTATAGGCTAAGAGAGTCACAACTATGGGCTAAGAGAGTCACAACTATGGGCTAAGAGAGTCACAACTATAGGCTAAGAGAGTCACAACTTTGGGCTAAGAGAGTCACAACTATGGGCTAAGAGAGTCACAACTATAGGCTAAGAGAGTCACAACTATAGGCTAAGAGAGTCACAACTATGGGCTAAGAGAGTCACAACTATAGGCTAAGAGAGTCACAACTATAGGCTAAGAGAGTCACAACTATAGGCCAAGAGAGTCACAACTATGGGCTAAGAGAATCACAACTATGGGCTAAGAGAGCTACAACTATGGGCTAAGAGAGTCACAACTATAGGCTAAGAGAGTCACAACTATGGGCTAAGAGAGTCACAACAATAGGCCAAGAGAGTCACAACTATAGGCTAAGAGAGTCACAACTTTAGGCTAAGAGAGTCACAACTATGGGCTAAGAGAGTCACAACTATAGGCTAAGAGAGTCACAACTATGGGCTAAGAGAGTCACAATTATGGGCTAAGAGAGTCACAACTATAGGCTAAGAGAGTCACAACTATGGGCTAAGAGAGTCACAACTATGGGCTAAGAGAGTCACAACTATAGGCTAAGAGAGTCACAACTATGGGCTAAGAGAGTCACAACTATGGGCTAAGAGAGTCACAACTATAGGCTAAGAGAGTCACAATTATGGGCTAAGAAAGTCACAACTATAGGCTAAGAGAGTCACAACTATGGGCTAAGAGAGTCACAACTATAGGCTAAGAGAGTCACAACTATATGCTAAGAGGGTCACAACTATAGGCTAAGAGAGTCACAACTATGGGCTAAGAGAGTCACAACTATAGGCTAAGAGAGTCACAACTATATGCTAAGAGGGTCACAACTATAGGCTAAGAGAGTCACAACTATAGGCTAAGAGAGTCACAACTATAGGCTAAGAGAGTCACAACTATGGGCTAAGAGAGTCACAACTATGGGCTAAGAGAGTCACAACTATAGGCTAAGAGAGTCACAACTATGGGCTAAGAGAGTCACAACTATAGGCTAAAAGAGTCACAACTATGGGCTAAGAGAGTCACAACTATGGGCTAAGAGAGTCACAACTATAGGCTAAGAGAGTCACAACTATGGGCTAAGAAAGTCACAACTATAGGCTAAGAGAGTCACAACTATAGGCTAAGAGAGTCACAACTATAGGCTAAGAGAGTCACAACTATGGGCTAAGAGAGTCACAACTATGAGCTAAGAGAGTCACAACTATGGGCTAAGAGAGTCACAACTATGGGCTAAGAGAGTCACAACTATAGGCTAAGAGAGTCACAACTATGGGCTAAGAGAGTCACAACTATGGGCTAAGAGAGTCACAACTATGGGCTAAGAGAGTCACAACTATAGGCTAAGAGAGTCACAACTATGGGCTAAGAGAGTCACAACAATAGGCTAAGAGAGTCACAACTATGGGCTAAAAGAGTCACAACTATAGGCTAAGAGAGTCACAACTATAGGCTAAGAGAGTCACAACTATGGGCTAAGAGAGTCACAACTATAGGCTAAAAGAGTCACAACTATGGGCTAAGAGAGTCACAACTATGGGCTAAGAGAGTCACAACTATAGGCTAAGAGAGTCACAACTATGGGCTAAGAAAGTCACAACTATAGGCTAAGAGAGTCACAACTATAGGCTAAGAGAGTCACAACTATAGGCTAAGAGAGTCACAACTATGGGCTAAGAGAGTCACAACTATGAGCTAAGAGAGTCACAACTATGGGCTAAGAGAGTCACAACTATGGGCTAAGAGAGTCACAACTATAGGCTAAGAGAGTCACAACTATGGGCTAAGAGAGTCACAACTATGGGCTAAGAGAGTCACAACTATGGGCTAAGAGAGTCACAACTATAGGCTAAGAGAGTCACAACTATGGGCTAAGAGAGTCACAACTTTGGGCTAAGAGAGTCACAACTATGGGCTAAGAGAGTCACAACTATAGGCTAAGAGAGTCACAACTATAGGCTAAGAGAGTCACAACTATGGGCTAAGAGAGTCACAACTATGGGCTAAGAGAGTCACAACTATGGGCTAAGAGAGTCACAACTATAGGCTAAGAGAGTCACAACTATGGGCTAAGAGAGTCACAACTATGGGCTAAGAGAGTCACAACTATAGGCTAAGAGAGTCACAACTATAGGCTAAGAGAGTCACAACTATGGGCTAAGAGAGTCACAACTATAGGCTATGAGAGTCACAACTATGGGCTAAGAAAGTCACAACTATAGGCTAAGAGAGTCACAACTATGGGCTAAGAGAGTCACAACTATAGGCTAAGAGAGTCACAACTATATGCTAAGAGGGTCACAACTATAGGCTAAGAGAGTCACAACTATGGGCTAAGAGAGTCACAACTATAGGCTAAGAGAGTCACAACTATATGCTAAGAGGGTCACAACTATAGGCTAAGAGAGTCACAACTATAGGCTAAGAGAGTCACAACTATAGGCTAATAGAGTCACAACTATGGGCTAAGAGAGTCACAACTATGGGCTAAGAGAGTCACAACTATAGGCTAAGAGAGTCACAACTATGGGCTAAGAGAGTCACAACTATAGGCTAAGAGAGTCACAACTATGGGCTAAGAGAGTCACAACTATGGGCTAAGAGAGTCACAACTATCGGCTAAGAGAGTCACAACTATGGGCTAAGAAAGTCACAACTATAGGCTAAGAGAGTCACAACTATGGGCTAAGAGAGTCACAACTATAGGCTAAGAGAGTCACAACTATATGCTAAGAGGGTCACAACTATGGGCTAAGAGAGTCACAACTATGGGCTAAGAGAGTCACAACTATGGGCTAAGAGAGTCACACATATAGGCTAAGAGAGTCACAACTATGGGCTAAGAGAGTCACAACTATGGGCTAAGAGAGTCACAACTATAGGCTAAGAGAGTCACAACTATGGGCTAAGAGAGTCACAACAATAGGCCAAGAGAGTCACAACTTTAGGCTAAGAGAGTCACAACTATAGGCTAAGAGAGTCACAACTATGGGCTAAGAGAGTCACAACTATAGGCTAAGAGAGTCACAACTATGGGCTAAGAGAGTCACAACTATGGGCTAAGAGAGTCACAACAATAGGCTAAGAGAGTCACAACTTTGGGCTAAGAGAGTCACAACTATGGGCTAAGAGAGTCACAACTATAGGCTAAGAGAGTCACAACTATAGGCTAAGAGAGTCACAACTATGGGCTAAGAGAGTCACAACTATGGGCTAAGAGAGTCACAACTATGGGCTAAGAGAGTCACAACTATGGGCTAAGAGAGTCACAACTATAGGCTAAGAGAGTCACAACTATGGGCTAAGAGAGTCACAACTATGGGCTAAGAGAGTCACAACTATAGGCTAAGAGAGTCACAACTATAGGCTAAGAGAGTCACAACTATGGGCTAAGAGAGTCACAACTATAGGCTATGAGAGTCACAACTATGGGCTAAGAAAGTCACAACTATAGGCTAAGAGAGTCACAACTATGGGCTAAGAGAGTCACAACTATAGGCTAAGAGAGTCACAACTATATGCTAAGAGGGTCACAACTATAGGCTAAGAGAGTCACAACTATGGGCTAAGAGAGTCACAACTATAGGCTAAGAGAGTCACAACTATATGCTAAGAGAGTCACAACTATAGGCTAAGAGAGTCACAACTATAGGCTAAGAGAGTCACAACTATAGGCTAAGAGAGTCACAACTATGGGCTAAGAGAGTCACAACTATGGGCTAAGAGAGTCACAACTATAGGCTAAGAGAGTCACAACTATGGGCTAAGAGAGTCACAACTATAGGCTAAGAGAGTCACAACTATGGGCTAAGAGAGTCACAACTATAGGCTAAGAGAGTCACAACTATGGGCTAAGAAAGTCACAACTATAGGCTAAGAGAGTCACAACTATAGGCTAAGAGAGTCACAACTATAGGCTAAGAGAGTCACAACTATAGGCTAAGAGAGTCACAACTATGGGCTAAGAGAGTCACAACTATAGGCTAAGAGAGTCACAACTATAGGCTAAGAGAGTCACAACTATGGGCTAAGAGAGTCACAACTATGGGCTAAGAGAGTCACAACTATAGGCTAAGAGAGTCACAACTATGGGCTAAGAGGGTCACAACTATAGGCTAAGAGAGTCACAACTATAGGCTAAGAGAGTCACAACTATAGGCCAAGAGAGTCACAACTATGGGCTAAGAGAGTCACAATTATAGGCTAAGAGAGTCACAACTATAGGCTAAGAGAGTCAAAACTATAGGCTAAGAGAGTCACAACTATGGGCCAAGAGAGTCACAACTATGGTCTAAGAGAGTCACAACTATGGGCTAAGAGAGTCACAACTATAGGCTAAGAGAGTCACAACTATGGGCTAAGAGAGTCACAACTATAGGCTAAGAGAGTCACAACTATAGGCTAAGAGAGTCACAACTATAGGCCAAGAGAGTCACAACTATGGGCTAAGAGAATCACAACTATGGGCTAAGAGAGCTACAACTATGGGCTAAGGCAGCCGGTTCCAGTCTGACAAAGAGGGAAAATAAAAAAAAAATAAAAAATGCATGTGTCATGACTGTGTCAAGCGTGCTTTTAAGTCTGTCTCTTTTCGAAATAGATACTTTTTCGTTGCTATTTCGAACATGGCAAGTCAAACATCTGAATGTTTTCAAGATTGTGCCAGTTCAATTGTTGTGACATGCTATCAACACTTGGATATCCCTGCATTGCACAATTTTAAGTAGATCAATTTCGCTTTCATTGTAGGGTTCCAGTCTGAACATGCATGCATACTCATGTGATGGCTTAATTAGGCATTTATATGTTTGTTCCTTGACGGAGAACCAACTGATGCTAAAGTATTGACAGAGGAAGCCAGGCGCTTCATTATATTATTTAAATATTTTCTGATATAGAGACCAAGATAATTACTAGAGGGGGTGTGGGGGGGGGGGGGGATAATTGAGAATGTAGCTAAATTTGATCGGAATTTCCTTTTGAGTGACAAAGAGGAGGATGTATTTGTTTGGCTGAAAATACAAATTTACCTTCCCATCCTATGTATCTTTAGTACATTGTATATCGATTATATAATGCATATATAAAAGAACCTACAACTGACCCTTGGAGCCATCTAGATTAAACGGGAACATGTTTACACCTTTAAATATAACAGATTGTGTCCTGTGTGCTCCGTAAAATATCTTATTTTTTCTTGATTAATGAATTGCTTTATTTCAATATGTAGGAGGTTCGTCAATTCCCCACACTAAAGTAGTGAGTTCGATTGTGATCCATGGAGAGGCGTACTCGGTACAACATTAAGTGACTTGTGGCAGATCGTTGGTTTTCTCCGGGTATTCCGGTTTCCTCCATCGATAAAACTGACTGCCACGATATAGCTTAAATATTGTTGGAAGTGGCGCTAAACATCATAGCTCTAACCCTATGCAATACCGTATACCGTACCTCTTTCAAACTGTGTATAATATCCAAGCCAGTCACTTGGAAATAATTCCATAGTAATAAACACGTGATCACCTTCTGTCATTAAAAGTTCGTCTGCAGCATAAAGGAAATCTCGCAATACATCAGAATCAGAAAATATCACAAACACTGAAAAATACGATAAAAGAATTGATGACAATACTAAACTCATATAATTCATGAAAATTTGCATTTATTTGTAGGAGTATAATTACAGATCAGAGTTGTTTTTCTTTGTCATTTACTCACATATTGGTAGTGCACAAACTTTTTATAATGAAATAATATTCCACACGGTGGTGGCGTCAAGCAGAATATGCATTCAAGGAGAAGACATATATTATAAAAAGTTTATTTTCTGTGTTTTGGTATGGAATTTGATATCAAATGATGGGTTTAAAATCTTTCGACTGTAGGCTCCTTGTTGTCAATCATACAGCTTCGGCTTTTACAGTTTAATATAGAATATACGTACATTGTCTCTGAATATAAACCTCTTTTGTATGAAGCTTAAGAACAGATAGAAAGGCAAGGATTGATGAGTATTTCTGACCTGTTCTGTGCCGAGTACAAATGAAAATGTTAAAATGTATTAATTTTCTGTTTTATCATGTAGATTTATAATTTTACTAGATATGACAGAAAACAAGAAACGTCAAAAAACAGTCAAAATCATCACCTGACTTCTCGTCACTCGAATGAAATATTAAGACAACTTATTGTCAGGTCATAGAAAAAGTGATATGTTAGTACTTCAAATAGCTGCAGGAAAACTGATAGTATACCGCCATTTTGTATATTTATAACAACCGTCAAACTTTTATTAAGATATAATATTTACATATGTGTACATTAATTATCATTAACCATGTTGGACTGTTCTTTCACTGGAGGTATCATTCAGATTTTACTACACTGGAGGAACCAGTCATACTATATTACACATGAGGTACCATCCAGACTTTACTACACCGGGGGTACCATCCAGACTTTATTACACCGGAGATACCATCCATACTTTGTTACACAGGAGGTACCATCCAGACTTTATTACATCGGAGGTACCATCCAGACGTCACTACACAGGAGGAACCATCCAGACTTTATTGCACCGGAGGTATCTTCCAGACTTTATTACACCGTAGGTACCATCCAGACTTTACTACACCGGAGGTACCATCCATACATTACTACACCGAAGGTATCATCCAGATTTTATTACACCGGAGGTACCATCCATACTTTATTACACCGGAGTTACCATCCAGACTTTACTACACCGGAGGTACCATTCAGAATTTATTACACGGAGGAACCATCCAGACTTTATTACACCGGAGGTACCATCCATACATTACTACACCGAAGGTACCATCCATACTTTATTACACCGGAGGTACCATCCGAACTTCACTATACCGGAAGTACCATCCAGACTTTATTACACCGGAAGTACCATCCAGACTTTATTACACCAGAGGCACCCTCCATACTGTATTACACCGGAAGTACAATTCAGAGTTTATTATACCGGAAGTACCATCCAGACTTTGCTACACCGGAAGTACCATCCATACTTTATTACACCGGAAGTACCATCCAGACTTTACTACACCGGAGGCACCATTCAGGCTTTAATACACCGGAGGAAACATCCAGACTTTAATATGGATTAGGCATAGCCTACAAGCGAGCATCGCATCTACGCATAGACATGTACATGTATTTTACTAGTCTATAGTATGATTATGAGTCCAGTCTCTTGAAGTTCCAAAAATAAAAAAATAAATAAGAAAAACATTTTTTTCTTATTTATTTTTTTATTTTTGAAACTTCAAGTGACTGTGAAGAGTCAACCGTCTATCATTTAAAAAAGTATCCTTTTCATCCGGGGGTCGTGCACAGGCCCTGTGGGTCGTGTTGCTCGTATGTCTTTATGTACATGTAACTCATGTTTTGTAAAATAAATGATGAAAGTTCATAACGTTAAATTTTGACATGATTATTTGTAAAAATGTGGTTCAAAGTTCACCGAAATGTCAATGATATAAGAAAACAAATAATATCTTTCATAAAGAAACATATAATCATCCTTTTCACGCACAAATCAATTCATAACTCTGACAGAAAAGGCATAAAATATCGAATGTCTTACCTCCGCTGATCCACTTCTCTTGTTGTAAGCAAACAATTTTGATCGGACCAATCGGCAATTGATCAAAATGAAACAAGTAAGAGAAACCAGCTACCTCACGATCC
This sequence comes from Bathymodiolus brooksi, assembly GCA_963680875.1. Classification (NCBI taxonomy): domain Eukaryota; kingdom Metazoa; phylum Mollusca; class Bivalvia; order Mytilida; family Modiolidae; genus Bathymodiolus; species Bathymodiolus brooksi. Next base: position 81,077,366 of record OY804578.1, on the reverse strand, counting down.
TACGACCAACCCTGGAATACGCAGCAATGGTTTGTGATCCCACCACATAAACCCTGATACAGACATTAGAAAATATACATAGAAGAGCTGCCTGCTTCGTCATAAATGATTACACCAGCAGAACACAAGGATGCGTGACAAGCATGTTAACATCACTTGAGTGGCAGACTTTAGAACAACGGAAGAGGATAAGCAGACTCGCTATGATGTATAAGATCCAGCATCAACTCGTAGACATCGACCGAGACTTATACCTCAGACCTGGTGACAGCAGAACCAGAGGTCAACATAGGTTCTTCCAGGAGAGGTCCAATTATGACACTCTCAGAAACTCCTTCCAAAGAACAGCACGAGAATGGAACCACCTACCAGACCTCCCAGTTGGGGCCAGCTCCATAGAGGAGTTCAGGGCTAACCTCCAACAACATGTTAGCCACGCCAACCAGTGTAAATAGTTTTAACTGTGACATAGTGAAGTGTTTAGTTGTACATAGTCTTGGGGACATCAGCTGTGTGTGCCTGGCATGCCTAGTCCCGCAGAACTTAAAACAGTCGGCGACGACTCATGTTCTACACTGGAAGAAGAAGAAGATACAATGGGGTTGTACGTGTGCGTATGATTTATTGATTGCGTTTTCAAAATTTCTTACAGAAAGACATGTACATATTAGACAACAGTCTGAGTCAGTGGGTCTTTCATGTCCGAACCTCAACCTGTCCATCCTACATATATTTAAGAGCATGATTTAATGTAGCCGCGGAACCATAGCTCTTTAGGTCCTTGTGAAATTTTCTGATAGGGCGGACCCCGAAAAAAACAAAAAGGACCTAAATATCTACGGTTCTGCAGCTAGATTTAACGTAGCTCCTATAATTCCTTTGGATATTTTTTTATTTGTGTGGACAAAATAAAGGACCATGACAAAGAGCTACGGTTCTGCAGCTATATTTAACGTTAGGTTTGGTAACCCACACTCAAAATTTTATTAACTTCATTATTATATAGATAGGTGTGAATTATGGAGATTTATGTGAAATATCACTTTTTTCCCGCTGGAACTACTTTTGCAAAAGTATAAGTGTGGTGGTTACATATATGTATTATCAGGAATATCAGTAATTATGGTGGCACATATCAGTAATTATGGTGGCACATACCAGATATTACGGGCATTTGGGAGCCCCTGCTAATATATTTCAAACTTTGAAGTCATGTTATGTCCGAAATATATTCTTTTTTGTTAAAAAAAAAAATGAAAAGGCTGGTAATTGCTCTTATAATTTTTGCCACGAAGGTTAAATATTACGGTAGAAAATGTTTATCTTGCTACGGTCCACCAAAGATCTCACTTAGCAAACTGTTGACCATCAGGGTCTGCAATAAATATTATTTTACGTGTTAGGAGCGTAGCATTCTTAAAACATGAGGTACTAATTAGGTCTCTTCAATAAGACATGGATTTGTCCAGGACAGCCAGTGTACGCCCCTTTCGCAATAGTTTTACCCCGCAGCAGAGAAATTATATTATTTATATACTCCAGGGGTTCACACAATCACATGGTTTTATGGCCCTATAACATAAAGTATGTTTATGGAAATCAATACCTTTAATAATTGTTAAATGCAATCGCTGCTGGAAATGTCGAGCACCAATGCTTAATAATATTTATATGATTCTAAAAGAAGATATGGTTTTATATGGGAAGAGAAATACATCAACAATTTTCGTATTATCAATAGAGAAAAAGAAGAGTTTGAAGATACCAAAGGGGTAATCAGGATCCGTATATCGAAGAAAAACAGACAACACAATGGCCTTACGAAAAAAAACAAAAGGACAAACAACGATCTACAAAATATACACATAAAACTAAAGGTCGAGTAACAGGAACCCCACAAAAAACCGGGGATGAAATCAGGTGCTCCGGAAGGGTAGGCAGTTCCTGCTCCACTAGAGGCACTCGTCGTGTTAATCTAGTTATAAACCCGGTGATCAGTCATGAATGAGGAAAGGACGAGAAGTGTTTACGACAAGTGGAATATATCCGTGGTCATTTGTGACAGCGATATTCCATAACGGTCAACCAAGTCATGGTGGTGACCGTAAAACTTTCGAAGTGGTGATTTCAACCTAACCAAGAGGAACCCTGGGTTCAGTAGCTTCATTGTTAGTAGCAATCCTCTATCAAGGAAATCCTCATAGGAACCACAAGCTTTGGAATATCGTATCAACTGAGAGATATGCGTTCCATATGCAGGTGCTGTTGGAATGTTGCTACATTTAAATGGAAAGTTCACAATGGGAAAATTGAAATCATTTATTTTGTCGTAAAGTTTCGTTCTTAACTTCCCCTCAAATTATTATTTATTTCTTTTGTATGAACATTAAACAAGATTGTCATCATCCTGTATATAAGGAATAGGATGTGCATACGTTGGTGTTAAGCACCACTGCCAATATTTCAGTTATATGTAGGAACCTGATGTACTTGGAGAAAGGCACAAACACTCCGTAAGTTACTGATAAACTTTAACATATCAGATCTATCGAGTACACCTTGCGTTGTTGCTGATATGGTATATAAATGAATCCTTCTACAAAGCCAGAGGAATGTGGCCAATTGAATTACAAATTCAGTATAAAGCACTTATTTGTTATAATAACATTTATAACCTAAACGATATCTCTATAGAAAAAGAAATTGCGAGACGTCAACTCTCCATTAAAAACAACAATAGTAAAAGCTGCTTTATGGAAATAAAGAATCTACTTTTGAAATATGATCTGGAAGATCCAATCATACTACTAGAAAATCCTGTTAAAAAGAAAGAGTGGAAAAGGACTGTCAATAAAGCAATTAATTTTAAATGGAAAACACAACTCCAGGAAACAAAGAAATTATATAAAAATCTTCAATACCTAAATGTTGGAAACCCATATTATAAAGGAATCCATAATCTCCTGAGAATCAACTGTAAATCAGCAAGATATGTAGACAGAATCCCGGTGAAATTAAAATTAATAACTGGAACGTATCTTCTACAAACTAGTAAAGCAGCTATAAAGAAAAATGGCAACGACAGTATTTGTTTAATATGTGGAAAAGACGACGAAGCAGTTGAGCACTTCATCCTTCAATGTCCTGCTCTCTCAGTAGAGGCTCACAGGAGACTGTATGTTTCTCCTGGTTATTACCATTTTAAACAGGCTGATTATTGGATAGAGAGATCCACACAAGAACTGTATGCAGCAATAAGTAATTGGTCAATAAAAAGATTTAGCTATTCGGTTTCTAAGACAATTTTTGAGCTTTTCCTATAATATACTGCAGGTACTTAGATTTTTATCGAACAAAGAAATCTTAGCTTTGAAAATTCATAACCCGCCACATAAACAATCAAAAAGATCAAAGTAGTAATGAACTTGAATATACAGTTGAACAAGAAAATACTTCAGCTGCTACACAAAATAAAGACAACAAGAACCAGAGCAATAATAATATTCCTGAAAGTACCTCTCAGTTGAGATCAAAAGAGCTTAAACTTAAGAAATGGGAACAAGATCTGGAACTAAAAGAAAAATTATTGAATGAAAACAGTAAAGACCGCACTAAGCTGATGAGTTGTGTAACTAAATTAGAAAATCAAAATCAAGAGCTTAACATGCATATCATGACTTTGCAAAAAAGAATTGAACAAATAGAAGAGAAAACCACCCATAAAGTGCAAACTAACAATCCTCAACACAATGATTATCATACTATAAATCAAAATTTAGCTCCTGACAACAACAGCTTACTGCATTCCATTCAAGATAGGGTTACATCTTTTGTACTCAAACAAATAGACAAGCAACTTCAGCAGCTTGAGAACAACATGGTTACTACTATTACTGAACAAAAAAAAGTAATACTGATTCAAAATGTCAAAGTGCCAATTCAGAGCAGAAACCTACATCTGAGAAGCTCAATACTCATGATAATGCCAGAGATGGGCAATCTACATTAGAACATTATGAACAAGCAGACATTGAGCATAAAACGGAAATTCAAAATACTGCTGAAAATAATGACTCTATGAACACTGGAATAGTTCATACAAAACAGAAAGTAAACCCAAGGGGGACAGCTGATCAAATGCCCAAAATGGAACAACTACATCAGAAAACATCACAAACAACTCAACTCATCGGGCAATCGTTATATTTTAGAGAAAACCCAGTAATATCTCACAGTCGTAGTGGCTCCTTGGCTGTGCCAAGCGTACAACCAATGTCGCGAACTGATATGGCATATCTACATCCTGTACAAAACCAGCATTTTTTTAGCTCATGCTCAAATAGTATTCGAATGCATTCTAACCGCAAACAATACTCTTCTGGTCAACAAAATCTAAATTCACTCCAAATAAACGGACAACCAGTAAATGACATCAAAGAAGCTCCTCATATTGGCTTGTTGCAATCTGACACCATCGCAAAAAACCATGGAAATAAATGTAGAGCAAAATATTAAGAAAGCAAGAAGGATTACATGGGCACAATGGGCTAGACCCCGAAACCTCCTTACAACTTTTTAAAACATATGTGCTGCCTATATTATTATACGGAATGGAAATACTGCTTCCTACAAAAACACATACCGCAAAAATGGATTTATTTCAAAAGAAAATATTGAAGCAAATACTGTCATTGCCGAAAAATGCACCTGACTGTGCAGTATATATTCTAACTGGAATGTGGCCAATTGAATTACAAATTCAGTATAAAGCACTTATTTGTTATAATAACATTTATAACCTAAACGATATCTCTATAGAAAAAGAAATTGCGAGACGTCAACTCTCCATTAAAAACAACAATAGTAAAAGCTGCTTTATGGAAATAAAGAATCTACTTTTGAAATATGATCTGGAAGATCCAATCATACTACTAGAAAATCCTGTTAAAAAGAAAGAGTGGAAAAGGACTGTCAATAAAGCAATTAATTTTAAATGGAAAACACAACTCCAGGAAACAAAGAAATTATATAAAAATCTTCAATACCTAAATGTTGGAAACCCATATTATAAAGGAATCCATAATCTCCTGAGAATCAACTGTAAATCAGCAAGATATGTAGACAGAATCCCGGTGAAATTAAAATTAATAACTGGAACGTATCTTCTACAAACTAGTAAAGCAGCTATAAAGAAAAATGGCAACGACAGTATTTGTTTAATATGTGGAAAAGACGACGAAGCAGTTGAGCACTTCATCCTTCAATGTCCTGCTCTCTCAGTAGTTCGAGATCCAGTAATAACTGAAATTAGCTTTATACTATATGAGCAGCATCGAATAAATTTTGACACTTTTAACATCCAAAAGAAAATACAGACTATTTTAGACTGTGCATAGTATTTTTACCTGATCTGGAATAAGGAACACATTCAAACTTGGTCACAACAGGAATTTCAGAACAGGAGGCTACTACATAATTTGCATGCGTCTAGATATAGGATGCTTGCGAATATAGAGAAAAATAACAAGCAAAGTAAGGGAAAATAATCTACCACTATATTATACTATCCGAAGCAATAGTAAGGCAGATGAACTTAAGACAAATAGTAAATTGAGGACAATTTCATAGAAATCAATGACTTTGTAACATATAAAAGGATATTCTGTTGTTTCACAAAGAGGGATATGTACATACTTGGGAGCACCAACGCATGATGTATATAAAAATGGTGATGGTGATGGTGACGGTATCTGATATTAATAGGAATCTAAATGGAAAATGGTATGGTTATGGTAACTCGACATGCTCTGCATGGTTGTCCTATGAAGAAGAAAGTAAAGTAAAGTAAAGTTATCCAAGTATGTATCTAAGAGGGAAAAAAATTGACTTCAATTCTATGCTGAGACAACAAAGAATATGTAAATCCCATAGCAGGAAAGCAGAAGTGTATTCTGAAAGATATAATGTGGAGAGGATAATTACAAGTCGGATAAATAGCAGTGTAAGTTTCATATCCGCATGCCGGCAGGATCTGACCTGAATAGGTCATTTGCTAAATGCATGTTTAAACTAATAAATCATCAATAAAAATACAACAAAATACTCAGTTACAAACATAGTATTACTGATACTTTCAAAATACTTTTTGTGTGTCAGTTAATCGTGTAATATCCAGTTTTTCGATAGGGTTTTCCGTTGAACACGAGAATTTTAGATATCCTTACATTTATAAAATGAGACTGCTTGAAAAACCACGACTGTAGATTTCGCAACTTACAAATAGAAATAAGCAACTAACTCGATAATCTCATGGAGGTATAAACATTAAAAAGAACGTAAACACTATCTAAAAAGGGGGGTGGCTACTACGATTACATATGTATTTATACTGTAAATAATAATTTTGTCTTAACTTATTCTGACAAACACGAATATTTATTCATTTACCCTGGTATACAAAAATTAAATGATAGAAATTTACACAACTACGTGTTCCAATGAAATAAATGGTACATGTAGGAGTGCATCAACTTCAAGAGGGGGGGGGGGGGGGGGGGGGGGGGTTTACGTTCAGATATTATTTTTTCGGGCAACATGAGTCAGTAATTATTTTTTTCTGGTGCGAAGCGCGAAATTTTTTTTTCCTCCATCAAAATCAGAATATTTTTCAGCAACATTGGGAATCGGATTTTTTTTTTGAAAACTGCTAGATTCTATCCACAAAAAAAAGATAAATACAACATGCATATTAGCACTTGCACGGGATTCAACAATGAGCCCATATCTGTTGCATATATCATCTTAATGTCGTATAGTTTTATCTTAAATACAACATTTTTACTTTCAGATTGCATACACCATTTTAGGGACCAACCATTTAACTTTAAAATGGGGGAGGGGGCTATGCTTTTTTCCGTTCAGAATTTTTTTCGGACAACACGAGAGCCAGCTAGAATTTTTTTTTCTTCAGAATTTAACATTAGCCCAAAAAAAAATTATATATCTGTTTCCTGGTACCCTACCTACCCTAATTGTTTGTGCCCTAACCTAAACATTTTATGGCCATTTGGGCTCAAGCACCGCTAAAGTCCAGATTGCTTCCTTATCAACTCAATGTAAAATGTTTTTGAAAAATAACATAATTTCCCTACCTACCTACCCTATTTTTTTCTGCTTGTTAGCAGGAAACAGACATATAATTTTTGTTCCGCCTTAGGTTATATGCCAAAAACACTGAATCAGATTTTTTTTTCCTCCACCAAAATCAGAATATTTATTTTCATCAACATTGGGAAGAATATTATTTTTTTTAGAAAAAAACATAGCCTATATGGCGGTCGTATGCAAATTAGCAAAATGGGCTTGATTTTGCCATATGAGACCGGTGATTTTCGTACATAAATTTTCTCTTGTTATATTTGTCAAATAGATAAAGCAAACATGTTGCTGGGTACTTAATAATAAACACATACTTTAATGTGATATTGTATGGTCAGCATCCGAAAATGGTTGAGCGATATGCATTTCTTTCTTTTTTTCTTTTCTTTTTTTGTGTAAGCGCACCAAACATGTTCCCATGTAAATATTTCTCTTCTTACGATTTTGATTCGTACAATACAACGACTTTATAGATACTGTTACGACACTGCCATGACAGAAATGATTACCATCCCAAAGCACCGAGTGTCCTGGCTGCGGTTGTTTTACAAAGTCTGAATTGTCCGATTTTGGTCACTGTATTTATTTTTTATTTCATGTTTCAATGGTGCTGTGTTGTCTACCCAGAATGCTCTGTTTTTGTAGAGTTCCCTGTACGTGGTATTTTATCGTTGTCTTATGGTGTTTAGACTCACCTCTAGCGTGTTGATTGGCTTCTGTCAGAAGTTCTTTGTGCTTGTTATTTAAAGTTGCCTTTCTGAATGGAATATCTAGGGGCCTTGGTAAGTCTGCATCAGCTTTAAAATCTCTTGCCAAACTGCTTCCCGCCAAATTAAAGAATACGTAGTCTGTGTCGTATAGTATAACTATGTGTTTCCATGAGTATTTTTCTAGTATTTGCTTCACTGAAACTAAAAGAACAATTATTAGTCAGTATTGTATTATAAGATTAAATGCATTACTTAATCACCGTCATATAGTTTATCATATTATTAGTTTTACAATATGATTACGTCTGTACATTCAGTTAAAATAGAAGTGCATTATAATGATTAGAGCGAAATGCTATTCATCTTTTGACGATACAACACATTCTCCTTCATCAACATGAGGTTAGTACCAACACAGTAAAAGTTTAGTTGTTCTGCAGATAACCTATTACGAGAAAAACATTATTTGACATTGTGATGAAGGTCACAGAAGCAGAAGGAGAAGCGGGCCTCTTTCAAAAACAAACCTGAGCAGTGGTTCCCCGTATATTTAACTTTTTCAGATATGGCTGAAAAAAGCATTTCATCCATTTTCAGTTTTAATACCTTTTCGGAACCCCAAAATATAATATGGACCCATATTTATAAAATAAAATGGGTTCCCCTCATAATTTATCTTTTACATAGAGGTGAAAACAAAATCCATTTCGTTAATTTTGAGCATTTTTATCTTTCTTGAACCCCAAAATATTATCTGGACCCCTCCCCCTTTTGAGATTCCCTTTCAAAAAAGTATCACCTTTCAAATGAAAATTTGGACTTGGTTCCCCTTATATTTCACTTTTTCAGAGTGGCAAAAAAAACAAAAACCATTTTATTATATTTTAGCTTTTACATGTGGCTGAAGACAAAATGAATTTAATTAATATTGAGCATTTAGACTTCCTTTCTAAAAAAAAATCTGCTCCACTGAATGAAAAAAACCCAATTTATTTGATAAATCGCAGTGACCTCATTTTTATCTGCAACACGTCCTAATACATATACATGCAAAATATGAATTCACTGCCTTAAAGCAAAACAGCTCTGGCCCATACCACTTATAATAACTTTTATTTGACCATGACCATGTCTACCCACGGACTGTTGTTTCATTGAGTTAGAATTATAAAATTCTATCTAAGGGTATTGTTCTATTACAAAGCGAACATCACCATCATCTCATCAATATGTAACATGTTCTCACTATAATATGGCTGACAACCTGCCCATTCGATGTAAATCAACAGCCACTCAGCATTTACTCGCTTGGTTAACAAAATAAAGTTATTTCTACCAGGTTATATATGTAATTGAGGTAGCATCTTTTTTCACTAATTATTATTTTGAATAACGCTTAACCATTGCATTCTTAAGAAATGCTGCAGACTTTCTTTTCAATGGATCAAGATAATCGACCGAGATATGCATCAAATTTAAAAAGGTATAATTGTAGAAAATGTGTAGTATGCATGGATGCATGAAATAATCTTATTATTATGTTACAATACATATATTATATTCTTTAATATTGATAACAATAGTAGTAAAATATCACTGTCGTCAAAGAGCTCCGATCGAAAATGCTTGGTCAACATCCGGGATATTTTAAAGCGGTATTTTTAAAGAAGACACAGATAATTATCGTAAGTATTTATGAATATACTGTGTATATAATGTTTTGAATTATGATGCTTTATGATTGTTATTATTATTAAATTAATTTTTTGTCCAAATATCATTTATTTTTGCAGTGTAAAATTAGATTTTTCTATAATTTATAAGGAATCCGGCTTCAAAATCATTACAATCAACTGAAATATCGCTATATCTTGCATTTACGAATGAATTAAATGTTGCCCAAAAAGAAAAAAATATTGATGAATGATTGATTTTACTTAAAAATACTATTTTGTTGATGAAAAGTCAATTAGTAACTAGTTATACCCTAAAACATGATGTCAACAGATGTTTTTGAAATCCGGATTGGTCAAAATGTAAACATGTATACAAACCGGTTGGGTCATTTAAAAATAGCCGGGTTTGTCAGTATGTAAATACCACTGATCTTATTGTTATTGAGCATTATATTGCAATTTAACGATAGTTATGATTAGGAAATATCTCAAAGGCGATAAATACTGATCAATAGTATGAATATTTGCCATGGCTGCTAATTTCAGCTACTTTGTACAATAAAACAAATCGTTATTTCTATGTTAAATTGCTACTGTCGCGAACACTTGATTTTTTTTATGCTTTTTGTGGCACTGACATCACGGTTGGTGCTCAATACGCTACACTCACTTTAAGTAGCTGTCCAGGCGCATCGATTGAGTAGTGGGAGATTTTTTTTATAAGGCAATATTTTGATTTTATACTCGTTGATAACGAAGTAAGTCACTCTGTGGAAATAACTTCATGGATACGATATTTAAGTTTCTTCACAGTATAATGTTTACATTAACATTACAGATAAGCAAATTAACAAAGGCTGTAGTATTGAATTCCTTTCCGCACGGACGATTTTGGCAGTTTGTATACAAAGAAAATGTTAGGTGTACTCGATTAATGCAACGTTCGTTACAAGTTGTAATACGACAAAAGTTCGTTCTTTGGATGTTATAGACACCCGCCCATCCACCAATATTAATGCCAAAAGAATTTCAATCACTCGTATATATTTTGCATTTTTTTTCGGGGGGGAAATAGAAATGACAGACTCAATGAATTTGTTAAGTTGATATATATTTATAATAAATGCTATGCGATCTTGTAACGAACCCACTATCCTACACTGTCTCGAGTCTTATTTATATTACGTTATTTTAGTTAATAAAAAAATATTTTCTGAGGAGTGAAACGAGAGAGAGAAAAAAATAGACAATATATATATATACATTGTCGAAAATATAAAATTTATATATACGAGTTTTGACGAGTTTTTCTTACCTGTTTCGCAGCGAGTGGAAATGAATTATATATTTTCCGACAATGTACGTATATTGTATCTATCGCCCCAAAGAAACTGTCAAATTGTCTAAAAAGAGCAGAAACAAGCGTTGTTCTTATCGTTTTTGATTGTGGCCTCTGTGAAGTCCGCGCTTATAAGTTTATAAGCATAAATCCTGTTACTGTTTCTTACCGTCGCTCAACATGAATCAAGTACCAGAAAAAGATATCTTGGTCAGAAACCAAATACAAATGTATAGCAAAAAAATATCTGGTCAATGCAATGTGACTACTCGAATAGAACAAGTGCAGGATAAAAAAATAACATTAACTGGGCAGCGAAGAAATACTATTAAAACATCTTATGTTTCAATCTTGCGATTATCCTCATTTTATTTGTATAAGCTTCAGACAATTTGATTGATACATTTATATTATATTGTGAGCGCCATACAGATGTTTGTGTATCTTTACATTCAACATTCACTTACTAGTATCTGCTATACATTAAATTTTCTTTACAGATGAATCCTATCAGTATAATAGCCGTTGAGGAGTCTGTGGCGACCATGTTTGTCAACGGATCGGGATGAAATGAGCAATCTTTATAGAAGACCTTCCATAGTTGCTACCTACCAAGTTTCGGTTTTTATTGTATCTAGCTTTAGTGAAATAATGTGTACAGATTTTGTCTGTTTATATACTTATGAGTTTTGACTTTCCCTTTGGAAGATTGTTTGGAGTTCGGTAATTTTGTTATTACTCATATTCATTTGGCTAAGCAGTTTGAGAGGAGAAGATTTGATAAAATCGACCAATTAGAAACAAGAACCGCTTGATGCTTCCTACTAAGCTCCACTTCATTTGATTGAGGCGTTTCAGAGGAGAAGATTAAAATGTGAATAGTTAATGGACGAAAGACGACGGACGACGGGCGCTAAGTGATGGTAAAAGCTCACATTGTCTTTGGCAAGATGAGCTAATAACAGTCATTGGGTAGATATGTCGCTCCACTCGGACACATTATTCTGATTCCGAGCTAACCAGTCTCTGCTATTTCTCCTTAATGCTGCGTTCTTAGAGGAGAAGCAACAAATACCAATTTTATAGTCTTTTGTTTGACAAGACCACGGCTCGTACCCACAATCTATCGCACTCGAGGGGAGCACGCTAACCATTACGCTACCGATGCGGTTCCCTATTTTTATTTTATTTTTATTAATTTTTTTAATCAAATATTTTTTATTGTCCTTCAATATATTATTTGAAAACAAAAATTAATCCAAAACAATAAGAGTTACTTGATATCTATATAAACAGTGAGAGTTCCTACTTTTGATCAAACACTCTTTGAATATTGCAATAATTCAACTGCATAGCAAATAAAGAAAATTAAATTAAAAGTTCTATACAAAATCATGACCATTCTGTCGAAGGTGACTTGGCGAATGCCAATTCTGCACAAACCGTTTTGTATTTCTTCCTTTTAATGTTATACAAAACATCCACATGTAAAATATTTTTAATATGTGCTGTTGTTGTTTTTTTTCACAACTTTTATTCATTGAAGACATTTTTTTGTTTTTTTTTCTTTTGATCAATTTGCAAGTCGAACACACCCTTCACAAGTGTTATAATGAACCTTAAATAAATTACAGAAAGAAACATAATTGTGATATTGAGCTGTTTTCGCTATTCTTTCAATTTTTTACATAGACAAAACCGGTTCTACTTAAACACAATGTTTGCGACCCAACCGGAAAGTAGTGGCTGACAGAGCCGGAACGAATGTACGTAAATAATCATCGTGTTTTTTACTGTAGCAAGTCTAAAACAATTCATGGTAGCACGCCAGTGCAAACTATCATGTATATAAGCATTACAAAGGGTTTGTGTACTTTAATTACACATATAAACTACTTTTTATAGCTTTATTTGATGATTTCAATCTCATTATTAGCATTTTTCATTGTTTATGTCCATCATTTTATCTATATCTGAGTAATCGATAAAGATAACTACAGTAATATATAAGTAAAAACAAGCAAAAATAATCGACCGATAACGACATCTTCTGGATTCAAGATATAATAATACTATATGATCATAATACTTACTTTTTGTCGTCGCCTGTATGTCAAACATGCCTATTTGACTTGTACCGGAAGATGACAGAGCATTTCCGACCGGAGCTCTTTGACGACAGTGAATATGCTATGCATGAAAACAAACACTTGTTGTTTTAAATATTATCCGTAAATTGATAATTTTCATATAATGTGAATTGTAATTGATTTTTTTTTAATTTTCACAATAAACTATTGTGCATTATTCAAATCTTTCAGTTTTCTGCGAATCAAATTTACAGTATTCGGTTAACAACAAACTTTAAAACAAACGGGAGGAATTGTTAAAACACAAGGTTTATTATCATTTAGCTACAAGAAAACATGACCCACATATAAAAAAAAAAACAAAAACAAAACAAAACAAATACAATAGCCTCGCCATTCTCAACATCTAGCCGAGGTCAATAAAAGGTGAAATGGATACAATTCAACTATGTCGTAGCGACTATGGCACCTTTGATTAGTGAAATGCCTGTATATACCAACTAAAAGCCACCAATTGAAGAAACACACATGAGTCATATTGTTCTTCCTCTAATGGAGACCATTAATATTTTCAATAAATGGTATCATATAAATTACAGGAACCTTAAATAGAATTACATTACTTTTCCTGCGTATCAATTTTCGTGGATTAACGGATATTGAGATGTTCGTTGATATTTGAACTTGCTAATAATCTCTTTTATTACATATGCCCTTCCTGATGCACAACATTACGTGATTGTATGTTTACCAACGAAAACCATGGCAACTGAATGAATATTCATGAATTCACAGAATGCCACGTTTATTGTACAATGTCAGTATTAGTGAAAATGAATCAGTTTTTCTATTTGTAAACGAACAGTTACCAACTTGTGCAAAATAAGATGGACACCTTTCATTCCATGGGGAAGGTGAGTACTACAAGTGTCTACAGACCCGTATTAAAAGATTGGGTTAATTAGCATCCCTACACCCACGAGATTATTTCAAAGTTCCATTTCTACGCTAACGTATTTTTTAGTTAAATTTGTTCTTGAAAAACAGCAAGGAGAACAGGCAAATAATTTTTGGAGAGGTAAAACATACAGATTAAAACGTGAAAATGTCCATACCGACACCAATGAGACTATTTACTTTTTGAAAATACAATGAATTAAAATTCCAATTCCACAATTAATATTTTATATACAAGAATACGATTTCCCATCGGAATCTTTGAACGTGTCAATTGGAATCTTGTGTTTACATAAAGTACATTTTCCTTCACACGGTCATGATTTGTAAATACGCTTGTTAAAAAGTACGTTGTGTGTTTTATGCATTAAAACGTCCTGTATATTAGTGTCTCCCTAAAAGGCAATGATTGGTGGATCTGAAAATATGTTTTCCAATTCATGCAATGTAGTTAATGTTCCTTTACTACAATTTTATTAATTACAAGATGAGATTAAAACAGATAAGATTGAATTGAATAAATTCCATGCAAGTATAAAAGATCCTTTTTACTAATGTCTTTTTTTCCTGATCATTATGATTTGACTTATTCCACTTCATATCCCATGGGGGACATAGGGCAACCACAGTTTCTTTCCACCTCGTCCTGTTTTTGGGCTTTCCTCTTTGCCTCTCCCCATGTTATATTTATGGCTTGCAGCTCTGAGATAACACCTCTGCGCCACGAGTTCTTTGGTCTACTTCCCATTCTTTTTCCTTGGGGGTTCCATTCTAAGGCCTGTTTTGTAATATTTGTATTTGCCTATCCACTTCCATCGTCTTGATTTTATTGTTAAGTTGATTGTTTGCTGTTGTGTCTTTCTCCAAAGTTGTTTATTGCTGATGGTATCTGGCCACCTCACTCCCAAGATATTTCTGAGGCAACGGTTCATAAAGACTTGAAGTGTTTTGATAGAAGATGCTGTTTCTCTCCATGTTTCAGAGCCGTAGAGAAGGATAGATTTTACATTAGAATTGAATAGCCTTAGTTTGGTACTTGTTCTCAAGGTGGTACTTCTCCAAACTGGCTTAAGCATGGCAAAGGCTTGTTGAGCTTTTCTTTTCCGAGCTTTTCTGTCTTTACTTCAGTGTCTCTGATGGTAAGCTTATCTGTTTGAGTGGTGTTGATTCTCATCCTTTTTGTCTTCTGTGGATTAATGAGGAGACCTGTTTGTTTGGCTATTTCCTCCAGACTGGTGGCCTTCTCTCTGCATGAATTTCATAGATTTTGAAAAAGCCTTCGACAGTATAGACCATCAGGTACTGTAGAAAATTCTGAAACACTATGGCATACCTCAGAAGATCATTTCTATCATACAACAACTTTTTGATGGATTTAGTTGCCAAGTAATACATGATGGAAACTTGACAGAGCCATTTACTGTTACTACCGGTGTAAGACAAGCCTGTATCCTCTCTCCTCTCCTATTTCTGATGGTGATAGACTGGGTCAGCAAAACAGCATATAACGAACCTAAAGGCATACAATGGATATTACAAACCAGATTGGAAGATCTTGACTTCGCCGACGATATATGTATGTTGTCTCATCGTTACCAAGATATGCAACACTGATCATTATGCTTGTTAAATATGTTTTAAGCGATGGTATTTCCCAGCATGTTTACCTTTCCGGTTTGTTGATGTAATCGTCATCACAGATCATGACCTTTTCTGGGATGTAGGCCAAGCAAATTGTATTTTAAAATACTTTGAAAATATGATGATTGATCATTCAGATTCTACCATTTTATAGAAAATGGCTGATTTTACCGGGAAAATACATACAAGTGCTCTCCATTAGTCACAAAATGGCCGATTATTTTGCATTTCCAATGCTGCTTTAATAACAAATATACCCCTTACTTCTTGGTGTAATGAAATGATATTCACAGAGAAGATAGAAAAAGAATTAATTTAACAGAAATAATCAAAATTTATAGCATTAATTGAACAGAGAATTAAATTAAACCAGACAGATAAATGAGAAAATCTGGGGTAAAAAACCTGCCATTATTACAAATAGCATCAACAAAACTGTATTGTTACCATTCTGTGATAATAAATGTGATTGAAATAAACAGAAATCAGTCATTAATTGTTTTACAAAAATATGATAGTATGTAGTCAGTCTAATATATTACATTGGCAAAAACAAGAACATCAAATTCACTGGATTAAATATTTTATTATATGGGTAAGCAAGTTCAATGTTTGCATCAAATAATTAATTTTTAATACTTCAATTTCAAACTATTTAAAAAAAAACATCTTTTGAAATTCTTCAGACAAAACAATTACATAGAAAAAGCTAAAATACTGTACTTTCTTAATCTGGTTTACTTTTTAAGCTTGGTTGGCCTATGACAAAATCATGTGATTTATTTACCACTGACCGGCCTTATGTCACGCTATACGACGCCATTTACAAAAAGGGTAGTAAACAAATATGGGTCAGTGTGTCATTGTTATCGATCATTTTTCTATGGAACTTTACACATGTGAGCAAGAATAAACGAGGAACATAATTATAAAGAAAAAATGTTTACCTTTCAAACATGAAAAAAATAATCAAACATTATCCAATGACTGGCCGACTTATTGTCACACGGGGATATATTGTTTTCTGCGCATATATTTTCATTTTATTATTCTTTGCTTAACAGTGTCGATTTTCTGTAAGATTCTTATTTATTCTTATTCGGATTTCATAAGTTGTGATAAAGTTTGTCAGTGGCTTGCGACAGGTCGGTGGTTTACTCTGTCGACTCCACCAATAAAACTGACCGCCACGATATAACTGAAATAGTGTTGAAAGTGGCGTTAATCACCATAAACCAAACCAACCATAAGAATAGCTCTCCTTGGTTGTATCAGGGTGGTTTCATTTCATCTGAAGACGTTTTTCAGTTTTCAAGATACTTATGAAAATGACACTTCACAATGGTCAGTGCTTATTTAAGTTGTTGAAACAATGGCCGACGGGAATATCAGTTATTTAAGATAAGTGATTCACCAAAATCATAACCTACAGTATACTGTGTCAGATAGAAGAAAGCGAGGAAAATATGGCTCACATCAGAAGATTGTGCAAAGTTGTCAATAATCAGCAAGATCAAAACTTCTGATGTATATTTATGTATGTGTCAATGTAAATCTTAACTTGTTATTTTGTAAGCTGGAATCTTTAGAGCTAAGTAACAAAATGTTAGGAGCATTATAGTGTCCAATCATGTGTTAAAGTTAACAGTATTTAACTGATGTTAAATCTGGTCTAAAACAAGGCTGTATACTTTCACCTTTATTGTTCAATTTATTTATAAATAACGTCGTTCATGAAGTTAAGAAATTAAATGTAGGTATTAATGTGAATGGTGAATAAATTGGTATACTTTAATATGCTGATGATGCTTTTAAATATTCAACATTCACTAAGCTGTTTGCTTCACTTTTAACTAATATCAGTAATATAATATGCTGCTTGAATATTGGAAGTAAAGAATTTCCATGTATAATGCTGTAAAATTATAGCAATTTGGTTTTTAGCTCTTTATGGTGGCATCGATTGGAAGCCATGTATTGTATCACAGTGGTCATGTATTTTTAGAATATGGTGTAGATTTACAAAGATGTGTAAAAGTAGGCTTAGTAAAAAAAAATGATGAGAGCAAGCGAAATGAGAAGTTATAGACTGAAAAATAGGAATTTTCGAGTACATGTAAACTTTAAAGCAGTTAATATGAAATATTTATGTAATACTGATGTTGTTATTGATAATAATGTTATTTTAAATACTGAATATATACATGTATGTTACCACAAATTTAAAGAGAAATGGTATAATGATTTAATGTTAAACGAGCCCAGTAAATTACGCACATACATATTGTTTAAAAAATGAATATGGTAAAGGAAATTATTTGCTGAAAAATATACCCGTGAAATATAAAAGTGAATTTGCCAAATTTAGATGTTAATGTAGCCCCATTCAAAATAGAAACTCGAAGGTATGATGGTCTTTTAATAGAAAATATTATTTGCTTTGACAACGCTTGTCATATAAATAATTGTATTGAAGACGAAAAACATGTCTTATTGCATTGTCCACCATATGAAAATTGGTGTCATTATTTACATTACCATGCTTGTTTGCATAATAATAATGTTATGCATTTGCCTGATGTCGATCAATTTATATTTACTAATGAGATTATGTGTTATTATTCTGCCCAAATATGCGACGATATTTTTGACATTTTTGTTGACTTCCTTATCTTTATACATTTTCACTATATGAAAATGCATCGTTTATCATCGTCTCATATTATTGTTTATATTTTATAGTTAACAATAGTCTCTCGTAACTCTTGTCGGAGTGGCTCTTGCAAGTTTGAACTATGCCTGTGGTTGTTTTTTTTTTATATATTTGTATTCATATAAACTTAGAACATCAAGCTTGAAGCTTCCCATTGAAACCGGAAGATGGAATAACATAGCAAAAGAATTAAGATTATGCTCATTTTGTAATAAAAAAATTGAAGATGAATATCACATTTTATTTACATGTTCAAATGATAGAATTGTTCAATTAAGACAAAAACATATTCCAAATTATTATTGGAATCCACCTGTTATTTATAAGATGGAGGGTTTATTCAGATTATGCAATATGACTAATATTTCTAGGTTTATAAAAAATATGTCACAATTATCATAACTATCTTCTATATATAATTTAATATATATATATATATATATATATATATATATATATATATATATATATATATTTAATATATAAAATGTATTCTTAATACTGTTTCTGTTTAGTTCGTCATTTTCTGTATTGTATTTAATATTGTACCTCATGTTACACTCTGAGTGTCTGAGTGTTGTTCAATAAAGTTCAAAGTTCATATTTTGTAAATCAAGAGATCAGACTTTAATAAACGTTAGAGAATATGGAAGGTGCAATACAGTATTTGTCTTGTCTTGTATTAATTAAGCACATTGGTTGTATAATTAATCAACTTTATCTCACGGGCATTACGTATACACATTGCACTTTCCAGTGACGTTCATTGACAGTTTTGCACCTGTTATCACCTAACAGAACACACACCGGATTATGTTTTGTGTGAAAGACAATAATTAAAAAAAAGAATTGTCTTTGATAAGGCTCAAACAAATACTTATATAATTACTTGATCTTTATGAATATCTATTTATTATTTACATTGTTCGATTTTTTATGTTAATAATGTTAGATCATTTTATTTCTCTGGGGTTAAATTTTTGCTATGGTTTTATGTTTGTTTGTATATATATATATCATCATTTCGTTTCCAAAGCTGATGATAATCGAAACCGTACATCAATGTAGTCGAAGAAAACAAGTCGCATAAAAGCGCTACAATAACTACTTCCGGTATAAACACCAGTGTGCAATACAAATGCATTGAGACTAGTTTATTCTATTTTGACTATTTTATCGTACTACTCGATCTTTAGTTTTATGTGTATGTTTTGTCGATCGTTGTTTGTCATTTTGTACTTTCCCTTTTGGCCATTGTGTTAGTCTGTTCTTCTTCGGTATACGGATTCTGATTACCCCTTTGGTATCTTCAAGCTATTCTTATCAGTATCTCTGAACATTGAAGAGGTTACCGATAGTCAACAGGAACTTCATAATGTCAACCACAACAAGTATAGCCCGACAGAACCATTCAAAATAAACGGATATCATATAAACTTGGCCTAGCATTATACAAAACAAACCAGAAATTAAGGGCTTATGTTTCAAACAAGTAAACGAATAATGTGTACCTAAACGGATAGATAAAGTAAGCATATAAAAAAGCCACAGGAAAAGATGGCATTTCTTTAAAAATATTAACTAGCTAAACCAGGCATTGTGAAACCAATTACACAACTAATATACAAGAGCACTGAAATATCTATATTTCCTGATAAATTACAAAATGCTCAAGTAGTACCTTGTCATAAGAAAAATAATACATTAGACAAAGGTAATCATAGACCTGTCATTATATTACCATTTATCTATAGAAATAAAATGAGCGAGCTATTTACGACCAACTAAGCTCTTGTTTTAATAATATATTTCACCCCTCTATAGTATATTTCACCCCTCTATAATATATTTCACCCCTCTATGAAATAAAATATATTTCACCCCTCTATAATATATTTCACCCCTCTATAATATATTTCACACCCCTATAATATATTTCACCCCTCTATAATATATTTCACCCCTCTATAATATATTTCACCCCTCTATAATATATTTCACCCCTCTATAATATATTTCACCCCTCTATAATATATTTCACCCCTCTCTATCATCCTTTCGATCTGGTTACGGTTGACAAACTTATTTTGTAAAATAATTTTGGAAGATTGGATTCACGCATTGGATGAAAACAAAAACATAGCAGAAATACGTATGGATCTATCCTAGCATATATCCTATCCATATAGCAGCAATACTTATGGATCTATCCTAGCATATATCCTATCCATATAGCTGCAATGCTCATCGATCTATCCTAGCATATATCCTATCCATATAGCAGCACTACTCATGGATCTATCCTAGCATATATCCTATTCATATAGCAGCAATACTCATGGATCTATCCTAGCATATATCCTATCCATATAGCAGCAATACTCATGGATCTATCCTAGCATATATCTTATCCATATAGCAGCAATACTTATGGATGTATCCTAACATATGTCCTATTCATATAGCAGCAATACTCATGGATCTATCCTAGCATATATCCTATCCATATAGCAGCAATACTCATGGATCTATCCTAGCATATATCCTATCCATATAGCAGCACTACTCATGGATCTATCCTAGCATATATCCTATCCATATAGCAGCAATACTCATGGATCTATCATAGCATATATCCTATCCATATATCAGCAATACTCATGGGTCTATCCTAGCATATATCCTATCCATATAGCAGCAATACTTATGGATATATTCTATCCAAAGGATTCGACTGTCACCCTCATGCTATTCTGATAAATAAACTAAAATAGTATGGTCTATATGGTCAGACTCTACAACTAATTCATAATCACTTGTCCAATAGGAAACAACAGTGTGCTAAATTGGGATCATCACTAAGTAAAGGGGAAGAAATTTATAAGGGTGTTCCGCAAGTCCTAATTCTTGG
This sequence comes from Bathymodiolus brooksi, assembly GCA_963680875.1. Taxonomy (NCBI): domain Eukaryota; kingdom Metazoa; phylum Mollusca; class Bivalvia; order Mytilida; family Modiolidae; genus Bathymodiolus; species Bathymodiolus brooksi. Next base: position 81,056,171 of record OY804578.1, on the reverse strand, counting down.
ACCAGGATCTTCAATATTTTGGTAAATGACATTTGTTATTTTATAAAAGACAGTTCATTATATAATTATGCAGATGATAACACTGTTGCCTATGCTGGATATGATCTTGATAAATTAATCTCAATCTTGGAAAATGATAATTTAACTCTTATTGCTTGGTTTACAGCTAACCAAGTGAAAGCTAACCCTGGCAAATTGCAGGTTCTGGCCATTGGAAATAAAACCCATGCTAAAAACATCATTTTTAGCTTAAACGAAAATTTAATTAAATGTGAAGATGAAGATAAACTATTAGTTGTGACAAATGATTACAACTGAAATTTAGCTATTATCTATAAAAAATCCCTCTATGCAGCTAAACGTTCTTATGCGAGTTGGTAGATATTTAAATAAATTAGGGAGGGCCCGGGTGGATCAATGAGTTAGGTAGTTGGATTACCTAACAACTCATACAAGCCTATCACCAATACGGCGTGCGGTCGCGCCCGGCTTTGTAAATTGCAAAAAGGGTGCACTCGACTCGCAGCCGCAATGATAAAGTCTACCAGTTGCTTGCCCATGGTCGGTGGTTCTGTCCGGGTACCCCGGCTTCTTCCACCTCTAAAACTGGTCGCCATGATATAGCTGAAATATTGCTGAAAGTAGCGTTAAACACAATAAATCAAATCAAATCAAATAAATAAATTAGGTAGATTTACTACATATCATTCCTTTATCCTATCAAATGTTAACTACTGTCCAGTTAATTAGCATTTTAAAATTAATCTATAATGATTATAATAGTACATAATTATGAGGATCTCTTAGAAAATCCAAATTACCTTCATTAAAACTTGGAAGTATCATAGCAATTAAAATTTTCAAAATTATCATTAAGCAGGGTTAAAGTTATGGTGCTTAACGCGACTTTCAACAATAATTCAGTTATATCGTGGAGGTAAGTTTTTTATTGGTGGAGGAAACCGGAGTACCCGGAGAAAACCACCGACCTGCCGCAAGTCACTGACAAATTTTATCACATAATGTTGTATCGAGTACACCTCGCCTGAGCATGAATCGAATTCACAACTTTAGTGGTGATATGCACTGATTGCATAGGTAGTTATAAATCCAACTACCATACGATCACGACCACGACGGCTCCTATACATAAGCAGAGGCCAGTCTATTTACATGATCTAATTCAAATCAAACAAAATAAATATTCTAAAAGGTATCGGCAGAATTACCCAGTGTACAGACAACAAGATATGGGTTAAATTCATTTAAATACTTTGTGGTTTCAATCGGTCATCCCACAGTACAAACTGCTTACCTGAAAGTATGGTACACACAATTACCAATTTGTGACCTATAACTAATTAGTACCCCGCTAAATTTAGTTGCAGATATTCCAAATAAAGTTGAGTCGTTACAGCTTTACTTGTTGCAATATATAAATTAACAAAATCATTTTAAATTGAAAGATATTTCCATTTCCTTTTTCTGACTGTAAAAATAATCATAGTTCCTGTAAGATCTTCACGTCACCATGTTTTGCCTGAAGTTGTTTGATTTTATCAGTTCAGTATAATAAATATTTAATGCAGACATCTTGTATAGATATAGAATATTTCCTAAATTGATTTGTATAATAACGGTTCAATCTGAAATTAATAACGAAAGAGGATGCTAGATAAAACTTCCATATCATGACATAGCACTATTACTAATAGACGATTTAAGACCGTGCTTGAACTGATATTCATAACTAACACATTATACAAATTAAGTATTGTATGGGAATGATGTGTAGATAAGGGTAATAACAAAATTACCGAACTCCGAACAATCTTACAAAGGGAAAGTCAAAACTCACAATTATATAAACAGACAAAATCAGTCAACAATCGGAAAACTGTGAAAACCGTAATGACCCTGACTTGGTACAGGCATTTCTAAAGAAATGGTGGGTTGAATCAGATTTTAAAGCGCCAAACCTCCCGCTCTCATTACGGTTCAAAGGTTCCGGCTGTCACTATAACAGTATTTAAATACAGGAACAAAATAGGTAAAATAGTTGTCAAAGCAGTATCATATTCGGTGACGTAAATGTCAAAAATATTTTTACGTCACACATTGATAAAAAAATATCCTTGACATTTTTCTTGACTTCTTTATCTTTATACATTTTCACTATCTGAAAATGCATCGCTTATAATCGTTTCTGCAGCGACGGAATATATTTCGACAAGATCTTGGTATCGGAATATAAACTTTTTAAGAGATCGAATAAGGCGAATCTTTTAATAGCCCTGGTCCAGTAGCCTATTTCTCAGATGAAGACGACGTTTCAGGAAATCAGAATAGTTGCTACTGACCCTTGCATAACGAATCAATTGCGAGATGTAAACACCATATGCAGGATAAGCTGGTATATTGCTGCACATATTTGGAAAATTTATGATTTTAAAATTGAAGTCGTCCCTTTTATCATAAATTGTAGTACTGAGTTGACCACTGTAGTCAAATTCGAGGTACAAGTCCAAAAATGATGCGGACGAAGCTGTATCTGTGGTCTCTTTAACTTCCAGCTCTGGAGGATATATCAATGGAAGAAATTCTGCAAATCTAGAATTATTGATAGATAAAACGTCATCAATATACCTGTATGTGAAATTAAAGGCTCTAGTCTCATGAATCTTCTTATCTTTTACAAGATTTTGAAGAAACTCCGACTCATATGAGTATAAACAAAAATCGGCTAGAAGAGGGGCACAATTCGTACCCATTGGTATGCCGACGACCTGCTGAAACAGTGTCCCTCCAAAGGAGACAAATATGTTATCGATGAGGAACTCCAGCATACTGATTACTTGTTCCTCGGAGTAGCATGTTTTACCTTTTTGAATTTTGTTTGAAAAATACGTGGAATTGTAGCCCAACACAACAAATTTTGAGCCATAGTTTCTATGACTGAAAGCTTTGTGAATTGTTTCTTTTAAGCGGGTTTTTAATTTGTCATGCGGTAGGGTGGTATATAGAGTTGAAAAATCAAAAGTTTTGATGGAGGATACCTGAGAGAAAGATCTTGATTTAAGGTTATCCAAAAGATCTTTAGAGTTTTTCAAAATCCACATGTGATTTATGCCACTACGCGAGTAAACAGTTTCACAATATTTCTGTTGTCCCTCTTTTACTGCAGACAGAATCTTTGCCAGGTAAATAGACAATTCTTTCGTGGAACAAGTTGATGATCCCGCTATGTACCTTTCTGTGTATGGTGTCTTATGGAGTTTAGGTATCCAATATAAATAGGGTAAATCCTCAGACTCTTTACCAGAGGGAATGCTTAGAGGTCATGAATGATCTGTGGTTAGCTAGGATTTCATCTTTGTCGAACGAAGTTGGTTTGTATGTGGTATTACTAGAGATGTTGCTATTTATGCCTAATTCCTTGATTAGGCATTCGAAGTAATATGATTTACATACAAACACGATATTGTTGGAGGCCTTGTCCGCAGGTCAACTGGTCACAATTCATACTTTCGTTTTTAAATAATGGTGGTTAGTATATACCCTTAGACCACGGCGGTCCTGAATATATTGATGAACATTTGTAGAAAATGCCGACCTATTTTTATGTGCAATGTTGGCAATAAGAACAGTAAATCAACGTTTTAAAGTTTTCCTGAAAGACGGTGTTTTAAGTCATGTAAACAAACTTGTGAAAACACAATTTTTTGTGGGATTAAATTTCCTTTTCCTCTTGTATATTTCATTTGACAAGTGTTTTATGTTTGTGTTTAAATAGTACTGAAGGAATTACAGTGAATAACAAATAACTAAAGATGGTAATGAATGGCAAGATCTGTACCGACAATGTTCTAACTACATGTCAAATAGAAATGTAGCTCTTATTATTATAATTAATCTTAGAAGTCTCGTCACAACGATCAGTAAATAAGTCGTAAGTCGGTAAATTACAGTCACAAGTCAGTAAATTAGTCGTAAGTAGATAAATTACAGTCACAAATCAGTAAATTATTCATAAGTCAGTAAATTACAGTCCAAACGATCAATAAATTAGTCATACATGTAAGTCAGTAAATTAGTCATAAGTCAGTAAATTAGTCATAAGTCAGTAAATTACAGTCACAACGATCAGTAAATTAGTCATACATGTAAGTCAGTAAATTAGTCATAAGTCAGTAAATTACAGTCCCAACGATCAGTAAATTAGACATACATGTAAGTCAGTAAATTAGTCATAAGTCAGTAAATTAGTCATAAGTCAGTAAATTACAGTCACAACGATCAGTAAATTAGTCATACATGTAAGTCAGTAAATAACAGTCCCAACGATCAGTAAATTAGTCATACATGTAAGTCAGTAAATTAGTCATAAGTCAGTAAATTAGTCATAAGTCAGTAAATTACAGTCACAACGATCAGTAAATTAGTCATACATGTAAGTCAGTAAATTAGTCATAAGTCAGTAAATTAGTCATAAGTCAGTAAATTACAGTCCCAACGGTCGGTAAATTAGTCATACATGTAAGTCAGTAAATTAGTCATAAGTCAGTAAATTACAGTCACAACGATCAATAAATTAGTCATACATGTAAGTCAGTAAATTAGTCATAAGTCAGTAAATTACAGTCCCAACGATCAGTAAATTAGTCATACATGTAAGTCAGTAAATTAGTCATAAGTCAGTAAATTACAGTCACAACGATCAGTAAATTAGTCATACATGTAAGTCAGTAAATTAGTCATAAGTCAGTAAATTAGTCATAAGTCAGTAAATTACAGTCCCAACGATCAGTAAATTAGTCATACATGTAAGTCAGTAAATTAGTCATAAGTCAGTAAATTAGTCATAAGTCAGTAAATTACAGTCCCAACGATCAGTAAATTAGTCATACATGTAAGTCAGTAAATTAGTCATAAGTCAGTAAATTACAGTCCCAACGATCAGTAAATTAGTTATACATGTAAGTCAGTAAATTAGTCATAAGTCAGTAAATTAGTCATAAATCAGTAAATTAGTCATAAGTCAGTAAATTACAGTCACAAATCAGTAAAAGTTTTTGTTAGTTAGATGCATATGTTGTTTTGTTAATTTGCAAAAAGCATGCAACAAACCAAATATATTTTTGAAATCACAATCCATGAAAGCTCCCACTCAAAATCGCCTAGAACTTCTTAATGAAAAACGCAATATAATTAACAAGAAAGACAAAATCCAATGGAAAATACTAACATATATCTATATTTTCATAGTAAATGTTTCAAAAACACCTATTTCTATCCGAATCAAAGATCAAATTATATTTGATTTGGTCACGAAACTTGGTATCAAGTTTTCTTCAAATTTTACAAAAATGTCTCGTTGAAACTTGCCAGGACAGATTATTTATTTATTGCATCTTTCAGTTTCTTTTTAAAAAAAAATTTCTAAAAATATTTGCGACAAGTATTTTTTCACAAGTACCTCTTCCCCCATAAAATGTTAACTAATCACGCATTATATTTGAGTTCTTACGTAAAAATCTTGTATAACCAAATATATACAAGTGGCATTTAGTTTCCCCATTTAAGCATTACACCAACGAAACTGTCTCTTTAGAACGCTTGTATTCATGCAAGTTAAGGGAAATTTATCATGTACTGGTTCTATTTGATCAGTCAAAATACATGGACCGATTTTATTTTATTCGGTCACTAACCAAAACATAGCTTTTACTGGTCCCTGGTAACGGTAAAAATAACGGTAACAGTATAAATGTTGTCGTGAAAAGGAAATCCTTGGCAACAATTAAAACGACGGTTTTTGGGTTTTTTTTTGTCTTTTAAGACAAAATGGGAGATATTTTGGACTTTTTGATATTGCAGGATAAACACAACATATAGGTACATTGTCTGTAATAATGAAATATATTTGCACTCGCTGCGAAACCGGTCAGATGATCTCGCCAAACGGCTAGCTTTTCTACCAGTGTTTCTAAATTTCGTACATAAAAATATGTTTATTATCTGAAAATGTACATATAATGCATGCATATGTTCAGTGAACATAGTTTGCTATGCCAAAATGGTGATTTTTGAAAAATACGTTTAAAAGACTATATTTAAACCAAAAAAATCAAGGAATTTTAAAATTACACTTCAAATTGTGATATACATGTAGTTGATGTACACTTGTACTTTCTTGTTACATGCACACATAATTTTGTTAAATATTTATTCCTTTAAAGAATAGTTCATGTCAGCATGCGTTGCTCTTATAAATCATTGTTATTGTTGGTTGAAAAACATCTTAATACCAAAAAATGTTATAAAGTTGTATGACATTTAGATACGTTAAGAAAACTTGACAATTTATTAGTAGAACTAATTTTTGAAGGACCGTGTTACTACTCTTGTTTTCATTACTACACATGCTTGTTTTATACATCATAATTTTGAAGGGATACAATTCTTACACTATGTAAACGATGCCATCTATGAAATGTGCTTTCGCGCTAAGTGTAATGTGACTTCCCTTTTTGTACATTTATATAGATACTTGAGGCAAGACATTCATTGTGGAAATAATATTGCTTTATTTTGCATTGAATTTACCATTTAAATTATTACAACTTATTATAGAATAAATCAAGCATACAGATATTCCAGTTTTCTATTAAAAAAAAACTTAAAAAAACTACTACATTTAATAATAGCTGCGCCTGTCGTTTGTTTGTTGCTAACCGCATCGGTGGCATAATGGTTAGCGTGCTCGCCTCAAGTGCGTAGATCGTGCGTTCGAGCCCCGGTCGGAACAAACCAAAGACTATAAAATGTGTATTTGTTGCTTCTCTGCTATGCACGCAGCATTAAGGAGAAAGAACAAAGACTGGTTGGCTAGGATAATGTGTCCGAGTGGTGCGACATGTCTATTCGCGGACTGTTATTTCAGTGAGCTAGCACTATAAAAATATAACTCAACGTGTTAGTCTAGTACAAAGAGGACCTCATCATCATCTCATTGAAAATTAACTTGTTCTCGCTAAAATATAGCTGAAAAATTGCTGAATTGGCGTTAAACAACAATCACTCACTCACTCGTGTGTTTGTTCACCAGCATGGACCAGATATTTGACAATTAATTGTCACAATAATATTTAAAATGGAACCTCAGACAGTAATTAAACCCCGTGAAATTATTTTTCTTTTCAATCCAATAACCCATAACTTCAAATAGTACACTGCTACATAAAACGCATATGTTCGACTAGTCAAACGTCAAACTGTACTGCGACTTCTTGTCGTTTTCAATGACATCTACCTTGATTTCCTGTAGAAAATATAGTCAAGCTTAACCATGCCGATGAACAATCAAACAGCAGACGCATTTATTATTAAATGCAATATATTTTTAACGACAATATGGAATATTTGTACGCTAAATTTATTCTATAAGAAGTTGAGATAATTAAAATTGGAAATTGAATGTGTTCCGCACCGGATGTCCGTTCGTCGCGTGGTGTACAAAAAAAGGAAGTCAATGTACACGACGCGAAGTTACATTTCCTAGGGGACAACGATTACACAGTCTGAATATTATATTTTCAAAATTTTGAGGATTTTGTGAGAAAAAAAATAAAGAAACAATTAATGAATAAAACCAAGTGGGCACGGCGCGTTTCTTGAATAACCTTCTTCGGGTACGCTCAAAGTCAAAAGATTGGAAAACCAAATAAATTGTATTTTGGAGCAACACAACCAAAGGGCCTAAACAGGACAGTCAAAATCGACGGGCATCTATGAATTTATTGATTTATTAACTTAGTTAAATCGTATTATTTATTGTATTAAGACCTATTTCTAAAAAAAATTGAGAGAAATAGCTTTCTTTGAAATAAAATTAACTATTTTATGAAATGAAAATAAGTATTGTCAACAGTATTTTCTACAGAAAAAATATGCATGTTTGAAATTCTATTATCTTTCAACCATAATAGGTACGTGCTGACAACATACAATTTCGAGTGGCTAAAACACCAATGGTATCCTAGGTAACCGTTTGTTTACAACACTACTTTTCTTATATTTTTATTTTCTCCGGCTATCATCATATTAACATTTATAATTATAAATAGAAGAACTTACCAGACAACTTATCTAAGTTATAAGACATTCTTGTAAATGTTGTGTACATATCGTGTTGCTTTCTGATAACGAGATCCCCGACACCACTAATCATGGGCATCTCCAAATACTGAGCCAAGCGACCTGCGGCTTCAATAGTTTCGGAACAAGCTGGCCCTATTACTGCTGTGACGTTATGTATGTAATATAACTCAGCTAAATATCCAATGACGGTTTGCTTAGGACAGTTTCCCGTATAATTCTTTACTACAACTTCGTATTTAACGCCATGTTCCGACTCGGCACGTTCAAATGCTATATCCAGTGCTGGTCCAACTCTTCGTAGATCGAAAGGTTCCGGTGCGCTCGTCATCAGTAAAACTCCTATTTTAACATTTATTATTTGTTCGGAATATGTTATAAAACAGATCCATATTATGACATGAATTAAACATTTCATGCTCTCGGGTTTCATCAAAATTTGGTTGTTGAACGAATTTGATAAACTCTACTGAACTATTAACATTATTGTTTCCCCTTCCTTTCTATAATAAAATCTGAAATGGTGAAAATGGTTTATAATAATCTACCAAATATTAATATGTTCATTCATTGCACACGTTTAGTGATAATTATGTCAAACACCTATGTGTAAGGGTATACAACATGTCATATTAAATCCATATTAATCACATTTTGGATTTGTCTTCACACTCATAGCACCAGCTGTAATTTCTGGAAATAATGTTTTGCGTGTTTAATTAAGTAGGCATTGTATATCTCTATTATCTGTCGGTGTAATGATGTATTCATTAAGTCTCTATCATATGAATGGTCATAAAATCATTTGTGCTTCACGAGTTTCCAATCAATTTGTATATACTAGTATATATCTTAACTCACAAGTGATTTGTAATTTATCCTAAATATCGTCCGTATATCATGACTGACGTATATATACATAATAATCTTTAATCAGAGCACAACTATAATCAACAATTCAAAACTAAGTATTACTTTTATATTGTGTACCTGTAATTATAATCTAAAATATATTTTTTTCTAAACCGCACAATATGTATATTGTCTGCATAATTTGCAGTTAAATTTTTTTTTTCCCAATCACATTTAAAAACTTGATGTTTTATTGATGCAGTTCTAGAGCAATGTTCTAATATCCTACATCAATAATTGTCTTTTAATTTCCTTTAAAACAGAAAAACTTACCATAAAATCAGTAATCGTCTATTCCGTAACTGAGCTCATAAATGATGACACTAGTATTAGATATGAACACAGTCTATGACTCCTTGCCATTTATACATACCGCTAAGCAACCCTTTTAATTGTCATTAATACTGTTAACAAGAATGAACACACTTTATAATGATCGTCAAATAAAGAAACAAGGAATTTAGTACCTTACTCTGGTAACCAAGATAGGAGAGATTTATTTTGTGTGTGTAGGAGTTACATTTCTGAAATCGGGATAATTTTTAGCAATGAAATTATGAAAACCTTATTTGTTGCATAAATCTACTTGTTTCATCTTAATAAGGATTTATATTATGTCATTATTAACCTTGTTGATTGATTGATTGATAGATTGATTGATTGATTGATTGGTTGATTGATTGATTGATTGATTGATTGATTGATTGATTGATTGATTGATTGATTGATTGATTGATTGATTGATTGATTGATTGATTGATTGATTGATTGATTGATTGATTGATTGATTGATTGATTGATTGATTGATTGATTGATTGATTGATTGATTGATTGATTGATTGATTGACTTAAAATGTGGTGTTTGAATGGGCCAATGGATGGTTGGAAATTTTGCCTCGAAACAATCAAGAACGACCACTCCTACCAACCCTGCTCATTTGGAGCTACTATGTGCAAGGAGCGTGGCATTCCTCAGATAATAGGCATTAATTACCGTCCTGTCATTAGGGAAAGGCAGTAGGCATATATTACATTTTTACTACACAAGCCAGTGGCGTAGCAGCCTATAGGTGGGGTAGGTATTTTCCTAAACTTAATTTTGAAAAGCATAATGTCAAGCCCTTAATATTTCATTTATGCACAATTTCTGATTTTCACTCAGTAGTATATGGGCACAGCTCAAGTCACATTTGCGGTGGTGCTGTGCGGTGGTGCTACCGGAAGTCACGTGACCGGAAGTGACGTCAGTCACGTGACCGGAAGTGACCCTGTCCGGAAATATGTTCTGCGCATGCGCCGCCCTCCTCCCTCTATACATGTATATACATTTTTTTTCAGAATTGAGAAGAATCATCCTGAAATAGTTTTTTGCTAGAGGCTATGCAAGTAGGGATCAAATTTACCATTTGACTCTTAGAAATACCACAGTGAGAACGCAGACACCCTTGGAGTACTACACAACCTAGACACTATATGAAAATAAAAGGGGCAGATAACCAGGGCTAGTTCCAGTCACCATGCTAAACATAGGACGCGGGGGGTTTCCTAGGGTTATAGGACACGGACGTCGTAGAGAACACCCCATGGACACTTTCAAGGGATCACGTGACCTTCGGTCACTACGGGTGTTGTGCAACTTCCGGTTGCGTACACTCAAGGGAACTCCGAAGGGGTCAAGTGACCTTCGGTAGCCATGTTACTACTACTAAGAAAAAAAACGTGGGGGGAAGGCGGGCATGCGCAGAACCTACTTCTGGTCAGGGCCGCTTCCGGACAGGGTCACTTCCGGTCATGTGACTTTGCCACTTCCGGTCAAAAGGCCCCACCAGGGCGGATATGACGCAACTTCCGGTTGAGCATGCGCAGAACATACTTCCGGACAGGGGTACTTTCGGTCACGTGACTGACGTCACTTCCGGTCACGTCCGGTCACGTGACTTCCGGTAGCATCACCGCACAGCACCACCGCAATTATGACTTGAGCTGTCCCCATATGCTACTTCACTCCTAGCTGCGGAACCGTAGCCCTTATGGTCCTTTATATATTTTTTTTTGCGGACCATAGGACTACGGTTTTCACCCTATCAACAACTTTCGAAACTGCGCAAAAAAAATCTTGCGCCGCTTTTTTGTCAATTTTTGTCATGAAATGGGGTGCGAGAACGATCAAACATATATATTTCGTTTCGTTAGATATTTATCTACATTCTTCTATACTTACTTACCTATTAATATTCATTTCCAGTTCATTATCATAACAAATATCTCACTTGAGACAAATCCCGCCTACTTCGTCCGCCATCTTGCTTCTCCGGTAGTCTCGTTCTGAGGTCACGTGATTTTTCCAAATATAACCCTATATTAACTTGGCCCAAAATAGGGGGGTGGAAGATGTCAATAATCATTTTCAAAAATGTTCAATGAAAGTCACTTTCAGAAAAAGAAATTTAAAAAACCATTTATCTATTCAGATTATCTATTGAAAAATATATGTCAAGAAGATCCAAACTCTCATTTCTCCTTATATAAAACCGCCGAAAACATATTCGCTAAAACGTAAACAAACCAAACACGTGTTTGCGGCTTATAAATAAATAGGGTTATATTAGAACGAGACTACCGGAGAAGCAAGATGGTGGACGAAGTAGGCGGGATTTGTCACAAATGAGATATTTGTTATGATAATGAACTGGAAATGAATATTAATAGGTAAGTAAGTATAGAAGAATGTAGATAAATATCTAACGAAACGAAATATATATGTTTGATCGTTCTCGCACCCCATTTCATGACAAAAATTGGCAAAAAAGCGGCGCAAGATTTTTTTGGCGCAGTTTCGAAAGTTGTTGATAGTGTGAAAACCGTAGCCCTATGGTCCGCAAAAAAAATATATATATATATATATATAAAGGACCATAAAGGGCTACGGTTCCGCAGCTACTTCACTCCGACCTGTATTTTAATTTTCAACAACCCAGAAGCCATATGAAATCATTATTTGAACATTCTCAGTATTATCATATTCCTTGAATAATCATCCGGCTTCAACTAATTTGTGCGTATATGAACATTTGTTCACTGAAGAGCTCGGTTAGGCTTTACATAAGACATACCATCTAAACTGGTGGACACGCTGACCTTTACAAACACATGTCTGAACCCTGCAATGCATATTATAACTATTCTTAGTACAATTCCTGCATCATCTGCAACAGTAGAACATTCATTCAATGCAATGGAAAAATCAAAAATTGCTTAAGGTCCACCATTGGAGATGATCGCCTGTCCTTTCTTGCTCTGATGCATGTTCTTCGTTCATTTGACATTGATATAGAATATGATATAGAATTTAGACCAAAGCAAAACAGCATTAAAATCTTGAAATCTCAGGAGCTCCAGGGAGACTTCGCTCCGGGTCCCTAGACCATTCGCCGCATTACTTTGCATATACATGTACTTCCAAGAATGTATATATATACGCCACTGCAAGCAGACGCAATGGTTACAGAATAATTATATCGAAGTACGATAACTCGTGTTCTTAGACTTGTCGAAGTATAATTATGTCCCTTTGTAGTACTAATAATCTATTGTTTCTTCGGACTCCCATAATTCGAAATGAATTTATGGTCCCTTCAAATTCGATATAGCGAGATTCTATAGTATTTAATACAGAATAACATGGGAAAAGGCACAAGCAATGCAAAACACGTTTCCATTCCGGAAGTCTCGAGTTTTGTGCTCAGCTATGTGTCACACAAATCCATGTATTCATTTTGCATTACTCTTTATTTTCTTTTTAGTAAATAGTTAGGCAAGTCTAATAATTCACTAAAATATAATTTTTCAGAATTTCCGCTCAAGTGTTGCGCGAGTGAACAATATGCATAACAGACTGATATATGATGCCGTGTAAGAACCGATTGTTTCTGGTGAAGCAATGAGATTTAAACAATACTTCTGTATATTAACGAGTGTCGTCTGACCTTATTTGAAATTAGGACATATAGGTATCACGGAGTGGGAAAAAACGATAGAAAAGTATGTTGTTATTTTTTTGTTCGAATGAGCATTTGGAAATTGTAGTTTACTTTCTGTGAAGTTAGTGTAAACAATTTTCTTCTTTGTATTGAACGAACAAAGAAAACTAAAACTAATAGGCACACTAATAAAATAATGTTTATTTATAGAAATAGAAAAAAAAAAAAAAAAAGCAATATTGTTTTGTTTTTCATTAAATTTTTAACGTTCCGTATTATCTTTTATGATAAAAAGAAATAGAGGTTTGACATTACTAGTATCTAGAGTAATTGTAAATATTGATTCTTAATGAAGATTTAAAGGTTTGGTATAATAAAACATATAATCAAGAGAGCAAACACAACAGTTATTGAATCGTCTACATGTCGGTGCCGATGACGAGACTTTGTTAGTCGAAATGTGCATCAGGGACAAACATCCGGTGGTGTCTAGTCAAAGAAAGAATGTATTTCCACGACCATTGACCATATGTCTAATATTACCTTGAAGTCAATGTTAGTTGTCCATTCTATATATTACAAATAAACACAATAATAACACGAGTGCATAGATGTGCATAAATTGACGTCATATTTTTTTTAATTATTATTATAAAGCAAAATCACAAACCTATCTCACACTATATCTTCCCAACCCGAACGGATACCGGGATGAATTTAACGTATTAACTTTCAGTCCAACAGTCTTAGAGTTTGATTTTTAGCTTTAATAAGAAGTCTTTTAATTGGCAATTGTAACAGAATGTCAATTTTCTTCTATGTACATGAATTTAAAACAGACTAGTGTGATAAAGTTTGAAATTACAACTATTTGAAATAATGCTACAATTACACTGCAACATATGATATACAAGAAAGTCATACTACACGTAAATAATGCTACAATTACACTACAACATATGATATACAAGAAAGTCATACTACACGTAAATAATGCTACAATTACACTACAACATATGATATACAAGAAAGTCATACTACACGTAAATAATGCTACAATTACACTACAACATATGATATACAAGAAAGTCATACTACACGTAAATAATGCTACAATTACACTGCAACATATGATATACAAGAAAGTCATACTACACGTAAATAATGCTACAATTACACTACAACATATGATATACAAGAAAGTCATACTACACGTAAATAATGCTACAATTACACTACAACATATGATATACAAGAAAGTCATACTACACGTAAATAATGCTACAATTACACTACAACATATGATATACAAGAAAGTCATACTACACGTATATGAACCGAGACCGTCGTGGTCGTGATCGTATGGTAGTTGGATTTACAACTACCCATGCAATCAGTGCGTATCACCACAAACGTTATGAGTTCGAATCCCAATCAGGATAGGTGTACTCGATACAACATTATGTGATAAAGTTTGTCAGTCACTTGTGGCAGGTCGGTGGTTTTCTCTGTGTACTCCAGTTTCCTTCACCAATAAAACTGACAGCTACGATATAGCTGAAATATTGTTGAAAGTGGCGTTAAGCATCATAACTATAACCCCCGTATATGTACCTCTACTTCTACCAAATACTGACCACGTCAGTAAGTTGAAGATTATGTCAGAAATTGCACATGACTATTGAAAATGGTTAATCTATTGACAGGTTTCATAAATTAGTAGTTGATAAGAGAAGAAAGCAGCTTTGAATATCCCTACCGATCAAGCCTTAACAATGGTCTGTGGAAGTCGGTTGCGGTCAAATATAATATAAATGATTATAATCTTTGTTGAGTCTTACAATACGAGATAATAAAAGATGAGGAATACAGAGTAATGGTCTTAAACAGATTTCCTGCTTGTAGTCAGTCAACTACGCACGTTCATTGACCCTGCTATTGTACTGTCCATGTTCATGTTGTCATTCATTTTTGTGATAGTATGTGATATTTGTGGGTGGAAGAGAATCTGTACAGGTTTTTATCGTTTGTTTATATATCTATTGCCGTTGGAGATCCAGTTTTCAAGAAATAAGGGTTGGGATCCCATTAACCGGTTTAACATGGTAACATTGTTGTGCCTGTCCCAAGTCAGAACCAGGATTTTCAACGTCATACGTCGTGGTCTTTTTGTTTTCAGTGAGTTAAGATGAGAGGTGATAGTTCATTTTTGTTGATATTGGTAGAATTGTTGACTATCACTGTTTAAACTTTCTTTTCATAATGTTAACGAGGCTTTATTTTACTAAGTATCCAATCAGGAACAGTTATCAGAAAAGTAACAGATGATGTAGAAGGTAAAACTTATAATCTAAATTTCCTGTTAGATTCCATCTTTTTACCAGTGAGAACCGATGAAGAACGAAGTTTTACGACAGATGATTTTAATTTTCCCATTGTGAACATTCCATTTAAATGTTCCAACATTCCGGTTGCACCTGCATATGAAGTATATATTTGTGGTTGATATGAAATTCCAAATCTTGTGGTTCCTATAGCGATTTCCTTGATAGAGGGTTTGCTGCTAACAACGAATTAAGCTACTGAACCAAGGGTTCCTCATTGCTAAGGTGAAGTATATTACTTTGAAAGTTTCACGGTCGCCACCATGACCTGGTTTATCGTTAGGGAATATGACCACGAATATGTTCCGTTTGTTGTAAGTACGATCAGATCTTTTTCTCATTCATGACTTATCACCAAATGTGTAACAAGAGTAACACGACGGGTGTCACTAGTGGAGCGGGAACTTTTTTCCCTCCCGGAGCACCCTCGTTTTTAGTTTGGTTCGTGTTGCTCAAATCTTTAGTTTTCCGTGTAGTATTTTCTAGGTCGTTCCATGTTCTTTTACTTTTTTGGCATTGTGTTGTCTATCCTTCGATTTACGGCTTATGATTACCTCTTTGGTATATTCAATTTCAATCTTGTCACAGTTTTTGTCAGATAGCAATGAAGGCCAGGCTGCACGTGTTATCAATTTAAAAGATCACATACAACCACTAGAAACGTTACAATGTTCCTAATCTTATATCGAACAATGACCATGAACTAAATATGAGCCATGAACACGCGTCTTTAAGAGTGGAGACTACTCTTAACCACGTAACTATTCCATATATAGGTTCACTAGCCATAACTCGGTCGATTCTGCCCCTAAATCTATAAGATATCTAATGTTACGATATAGAATGGTTTGTGCAAATTTAAAAAGTACATGTACTTGTCTAACTCGTGAACACAGGAACCATACTCTTTATATCAACACTTTGTGATGTCATCCAGGTATTCTAGCTCAAACTCGTTATCATGGGACAAGAAGTCAGACGACCATAACCAATTTGACGATCATGTAAAAACATAAAGGATTATGGAGTCCCGCCACACCCAAGAAAAATATATAAGAATAAAGACATGTTAATGCATATTTTCAGTAAAGCCGCACAATTCAGGGGCCTAGCTGAGGCTTAATAGTGTGCACGCCATGATTCCTGAGAGGGGGAGGGGGTCTGGGATTTTATTATTACGAGATGCAAAATGGTGCGATCTGGGGCTTTTTAGGGTTTCATATAACATAGAATCAAGCACAATTTTAATGACTTTGATAGACAAGGATTTCTTAAAATTGTCCGAAATCTGCCCATCGTGTCTGATAAGATACGAACACCTCCATTGCTTTGTACAAGTCCAAGGGAAGATAGCCTGTCATTCTTCATAGTCGACCTAACATAATTTTTCAAACACCTCAGTACACTAAATGACCTTTCAGCAGTAGCGCTTTCTACTGGCATGGTTAGCAAAACACATAGTTTTATTAATATTGTATCTATAGAAGGATGGAGAACTGAATTACATTTAGTAATGACCCATCGGGTTCGCCATCTTGCTACTTCTCTCCTGAAATCCTCTAATGACAAATAAATGTCAGCCTGATATATGCCTCGTATATTGCAGCAGTTAATGCAGGGGACAGTAGATGCTGTGTATGGAAGTGGTTTTCCGATTTAAGGAGACGTGTTTCAAGTTCGTAATCAAATTGTCCAAAAATGGATAGTACAAAGAAATTCGCCAATACTGTTTTGGCGTTTCTGCGGGGCGATTGGCTTTGGTAGTCTGTCTACCACCTCGCCTGGACATACTATCAGATATATCAAAAGATTTGGCTAAGCTAAGTGCAGACTGATACAACTCATTCTAAACCGATTCATCCTGTCGTTCAGCTCTTAGCATTTCAATCACGGTCTTGGATTCTTTGATTGCTTCAAGAATGTCGTAATCGATATCTTGGAGGACAGATAAACAGTGCTATGTAAAATATGTTCCGCTATTACCAAAGCTATGATAAACTGAAACCGTATGATGGATGCAAGAAACTGCCCGGTTTTGTCATCGCCTTGGTTTTGTAAGCGTTCTAACGCATGGACAACAACTGGATATTGACGTCTTAAGGGTATACAATGCGTCTGCTCGACTTGTCCATCACATAATTAGCATACAAAAGTTACTAGTGCGTCTTATTAGCGATATATTAATTATACTGATTTAATTAGACTGTTAAAAGTAACAATACATTTTTATTTTATTTTATTTCATTTTTTTTAACCTGCCGATGTGCACGCCATGGCGTGACAGTGTATATGCAGCTACGCCTCTGCAATTTATTCAAGCTTATCATTCGGAAACATCCTGTTTAAAACATATTCAATCCACTGGAGAACACGTAACATACGATATCATTTGTAGATGCTTTAATTAGGTAATTAAACCTTACGTGAACTTTATATTGGAATCAGTGTATGTTCCCTGAATTCCCTCATTCATTAATTACTGGTTATTAAAAAAGAGGAGTGCTCATTAGAGATCAAAGGACATGATATTATAGTCTGTTTCACGTGCATTTTATATTTATAATGTTTGTTAACTGCTATGCAGTGCCGGATTTACCTATGGGTTCGATAGGCTGATACCGAGGGCCTCAACATTTAGGGGACCTTTCTAAACAACCCTTCAGTAACTTTCCTTACACAGTTGCACTCCATTTCAGAATATTGCAGAATTTTAAACACCCCTCATCATTCTCGCCCTATTGAAATTGATTAAGCACACTTCCATCTTCCTCCAGTCATGAAGGTTAGGAATTGGGAGGGGCCTCACAAGTGGAATAGCCTAGGGCCTTTCTTTATCTAAATCCGGCATGTATCGCATAATAGAGTTAAACTCAATTTAATGAAATAAAAAATACATATCATATGCTCTAAATAATCTAAAAATCAGTAATAATAATAAGAATAATATATTTCAAAAACAGCGCTTTGGCAATCTAACGACCATTTCATTCATTTGACTCTTAGATTATTTAGTACCCCCACAGTGAGAACGTGATAGACTACTTGGAGTACATATCCAAAAACACCGTAGGTAAAAACCATTATTGAAATATATTATATTATATGAAAATGGCGGGGAAAGGGGCAGATAACCAGTAAAAGTGCTAGTTTCGGTAGCCATGCTACCTATAGGACGCGGACGTCCTAAAGAACACCCCAATGGGCACTTCCGGTGAAAAAGGCCCTACTAGGGCGAATATTGCGCATGCGCACACGATCACTTCCGGTCAAGACCGCTTTCGATCACGTGACTTCCGGTGATGTCACTTCCGGTCACGTCACTTCCGGTCACGTGATTTCCGGTAGCTCCACCGCAAATATGGTTTGAGTTGTACCCATATACTACTCATGTATATTTTCTAATGTTTATTTCCCTTAAAAAAAGACAGATGAATCTAATTGTAATAAGATAATATTTAAAGACTTTATGTTAATTTGATAATAAAAACATACATTCTGTTGACCTGTTGATTGGGTGCTGACAGCTTAATCTTTTACGACGATAATATCAGCTATATTTTGGCCAATTAGTCCCGGTGACTGTTTCCAAGATTCGATCCACAGAGCTGCCATACGTGTCCCCCGGGGTGGATAGGGAGTGCCATCAATAGTAGTCTGTCAGGTTAAAATACGGAAAGCCTGACAGTGGGCCATAGAGGGTAACATGTTTGGGGAGTGTCACGCATCCAACACGTTAAAGACATCAGTAGTAGATTTCGGAAAAAGAGTAAGTGCCTTGTAGCCGCTACAGCAGATTAAATTCTAACTCCCTATCTTTTTCCAGTGGCAGCTTACATAAAGCAATTTCCGGTAACTTTATTAAATGACCATTAATATGATAAAGACTATATCTATGAAAATAACATGCACAATTTTATTTTTTTTTAATTTGAAATTTTGGCATTAAGGGAATAAACATGTAATCAAGTTCATTGACTGTTAATAATAAAACAACACCTCTAATTAATTGGTATTTACATGTTTTCTATAAAAAAAAATCACTGGCGACATCGGAATTTCCAACGCCATATATATGTCGTTGTGTTTTTTAGTGTTTTTGGAGGTGATACTACCAGGATAACTACCCATCCATTCAAGCTTAGTCCAGAGACGTAACAACTTATAGCACATGGATGCACCAGTTTGTACTTGCATTCGAAAATACTTTGTTTTGATTGGACATTTTTGGACTAAGGGTACAAAATCGTACTCGAACGTTTTACTAAGTCCTGGGCTGATGAAGTTTCCAACGTCACGAACACATGACAAGTTCTTCGGGTTCAGGCCACCACCTTTGTGGATCGAAATCCATACCTTCTGCACCATGGCAACGTCCTGGGTATGTTCGTATTTTCTGCATCGAAGACAACTGCTCTACCAACTGAGCTAAACGATATACCCACTAGATCAACTTAGGCAACCTAATTTCGTTTCAGTTTAATTCGAGTTTCGTCTGGTGTTTTATAGTGTTTTACACCAAGGCGCCTGATCTCATGTGTCCAAACTCACGAAGACCTGAAAAACCCTCAAGGCTCAAGCCACCATCTTTGCGGATCGAAATCGATACTTTCTACACTAAAGAAAAAATGACCTACCCTCTGAGTTAAAGGAGATCTTCACTGTATAAACTAGCAGGGGGTATTGTAATCTACTATCATACCCGAGCAACCAGGCTGTCAACCTATTTTCTTCACAGTAGAGGTAATTTCAATTGCCATAAGATCGCGCAGTGTCTGCTTCATAATGGTTTATCTTTTTATCTCTTTATATTTCAACAACTGTCTTATTTAAATTTACTAAATTATTGTGAATATGAGAATAACACATCTGAAACGAACTTCATAAAAAAAATTAAAAAAAATTACCTATTTGTTTTAATTAAACGTATTAAGGAATAAAAATGTAGATACATAGCAAATCTTGTTTTCGTTTTATACACGATTGATCAAGAAGCAAACATTGCCGTTATCTGATGTATAGCATATGATTTCAAAATTCGTTTTATTTCCGCCCTTTTTTTTTCTTTTTTTTAAATATTCCACTACTATAACTTCTGATCTTCTGACCTGTGCCATTTTACAATGCAATCTATGAACAAAATCTTAACTTCAAAAACATTATTCGAAATACAAACTGATATGTTTATTCAACAATCACATTTTAGACATTAATGTACATAATATCTTATTCCCGGAAACACATCTTACCTGCGTATGGAGTTTACAGTTCACAACTCATACGTTATTCCAGAGATTGTGCCCAGTACAGTGATTTTCTGGACAGAACTCTGCTGTTGACACAAAAGCTACTCAAACAAGGTTACCTTATTTCTAGATTGTTCAAAGTCATCGCTACAAAACCTTTACGGTCGTCCTGACGATATGGTTGGCCGTTACGATATATCCATATCTCAAATGACAATGGATCTTTTCTTTTTTACTTAGATTGTTTCCTTCCGCTATCACCGACACGACTTTTACAGGAGAAGCAAGAAAAAATATAATTGAAATCATTTTGAAGATACCATCGAGGTAAATCAGGTACCGTATTTCGAAAATCAGACAACACAGTGGCCAAATGAAAAAGGACAAAAAGATAAACAATAGTCGACACAGAAAGTAGTATACAGAAAGCTTAAAACTGAGCAACACGAATCCTACTAAAAATCTGGGTATGAACACACATGCTCTGGGAGGGAATGTAGTTGTGTTCCTCTAGCGGCACCCTTCATGTTAGTCTAGTCATGAAAGAAGAAAGGAAGTCATGAAGGTCACGTAAAACTTCAAAAAATTAAACTTAACCTCTAAGAACTTTTTGTTTTGTTCAGTAGCTGTCTTGTTAGCAGCAACACTCTATCGATGATTTCCTTAAAAGAACCACAAGCATGGAATGTAGTATAAACTAAAACAGATATTCTCTATATACATGTTCTGCTTGAATCATGCAACATATAAATGGAAAATTCACAAAGGAAAAATTGAAATCATCTCTTTCGTCGTAAAGTTTCATTATTAACCGGCCCCACTGCACTGTCAATTTCTAAGTGTATGTCAAGGTATGAAGTAGATCTAGCTGTATCTGTTGTATCCTTTATTCAAGGTTTAATGGGATGACTCAGCGATCAACATAATAATAGTCAAAACACTGGGAATGATTTAACGAAAACACATTATCTATATAGCGGAACGTGAAATTAACGGACTAACGCCCTTCATTTGATCTTGAGAAGCTTCTGCATGCGAATAAATGAGAAAGGAGAAGATAAAATAAGATTTGTCACTTCCTTAAGCAAAAATATTTATATCTAGTTGGCAATTTTATTTTTTATTTTATTATTTTTTTTTGAAACAACAGTTGAATTAATTCTTTTGGTTGTCCTTTAGTTTTTAAGTGTGGAATAGATTGTAGAGGATAGAGAAGTCACATGTTTTAATGCTATTGCAGGAGGACCTTGATTCTATGTACTTTCTAATTTTTCAGAAACCACGTCTGGAACACATTATCACTGGAGTGGCTAGTGTCACAGTAACTCTTGAAGGCCGGTATTGACCGATGATTGAATAGATGCTAAAAATTTGGAAAGAGGTTTCGTGGAGTATTCGGCAGACCCAGCAATATATAACGATGTTTGTTGTGAGGACACGTATGCAATTGAGTAAATACGTGTAAAAAGAATGTTTTCATTTGAAGAAAAAACATATTGTCGATTTTGTAAAAGCTAGTTATTTATTCGTATTTATCTAATTACATTGTTGTTTGTGTTGTACATCTAATGGTATATTGTTGTTTGTGTTGTACATCTAATGTTACATTGTTATTTGTGTTGTACATCTAATGGTATATTATTGTTTGTGTTGTACATCTAATGGTATATTGTTGTTTGTGTTGTACATCTAATGGTATATTATTGTTTGTGTTGCACATCTAATGGTATATTGTTGTTTGTGTTGTACATCTAATGGTATATTGTTGTTTGTGTTGTACATCTAATGTTACATTGTTGTTTGTGTTGTACATTTAATGTTACATTTTTGTTTGTGTTGTACATCTAATGGTATATTGTTGTCTGTGTTGTACATCTAATGTTACATTGTTGTTTGTGTTGCACATCTAATGTTACATTGTTGTTTGTGTTGTACATCTAATGGTATATTATTGTTTGTGTTGTACATCTAATGTTACATTGTTGTTTGTGTTGCACATCTAATGTTACATTGTTGTTTGTGTTGTACATCTAATGGTATATTATTGTTTGTGTTGTACATCTAATGTTACATTGTTGTTTGTGTTGCACATCTAATGTTACATTGTTGTTTGTGTTGTACATCTAATGTTACATTGCTGTTTGTGTTGTACATTTAATGTTACATTTTTGTTTGTGCTGTACATCTAATGGTATATTGTTGTCTGTGTTGTACATCTAATGTTACATTGTTGTTTGTGTTGCACATCTAATGTTACATTGTTTTTTGTGTTGTACATCTAATGTTGCATTGTTGTTTGTGTTGTACATCTAATGATATATTGTTGTTTGTGTTGTACATCTAATGGTATATTGTTGTTTGTGTTGTACATCTAATGGTATATTGTTGTTTGTGTTGTACATCTAATGGTATATTGTTGTTTGTGTTGTACATCTAATGGTATATTGTTGTTTGTGTTGTACATCTAATGTTACATTGTTGTTTGTGTTGTACATCTAATGGTATATTGTTGTTTGTGTTGTACATCTAATGGTATATTGTTGTTTGTGTTGTACATCTAATGGTATATTGTTGTTTGTGTTGTACATCTAAAGGTATATTGTTGTTTGTGTTGTACATCTAATGTTACATTGTTGTTTGTGTTGTACATCTAATGGTATATTATTGTTTGTGTTGTACATCTAATGTTACATTGTTGTTTGTGTTGCACATCTAATGTTACATTGTTGTTTGTGTTGTACATCTAATGTTACCTTGTTGTTTGTGTTGTACATCTAATGGTATATTGTTGTCTGTGTTGTACATCTAATGTTACATTATTGTCTGTGTTGTACATCTAATGTCACATTGTTGTTTGTGTTGCACATCTAATGTAACATTGTTGTTTGTGTTGTACATCTCATGTTGCATTGTTGTTTGTGTTGTACATCTAATGGTATATTGTTGTTTGTGTTGTACATCTAATGGTATATTGTTGTTTGTGTTGTACATCTAATGGTATATTGTTGTTTGTGTTGTACATCTAATGGTATGTTGTTGTTTGTGTTGTACATATAATGGTATATTGTTGTTTGTGTTGTACATCTAATGGTATATTGTTGTTTGTGTTGTACATCTAATGTTACATTGTTGTTTGTGTTGTACATCTAATGGTATATTGTTGTTTGTGTTGTACATCTAATGGTATATTGTTGTTTGTGTTGTACATCTAATGGTATATTGTTGTTTGTGTTGTACATCTAATGGTATATTGTTGTTTGTGTTGTACATCTAATGTTACATTGTTGTTTGTGTTGTACATCTAATGTTACATTGTTGTTTGTGTTGTACATCTAATGTTACATTGTTGTTTGTGTTGTACATCTAATGTTGCATTGCTGTTTGTGTTGTACATCTAATGTTACATTGTTGTTTGTGTTGTACATGTAATGGTACATTGTTGTTTGTGTTGTACATCTAATGGTATATTGTTGTTTGTGTTTTACATCTAATGATATATTGTTGTTTGTGTTGTACATGTAATGGTACATTGTTGTTTGTGTTGTACATCTAATGTTACATTGTTGTTTGTGTTGTACATCTAATGTTGCATTGTTGTTTGTGTTGTATATCTACTGCTACATTGTTGTTTGTGTTGTACATCTAATGGTATATTGTTGTTTGTGTTGTACATGTAATGGTACATTGTTGTTTGTGTTGTACATCTAATATTACATTGTTGTTTGTGTTGTACATCTAATGATATATTGTTGTTTGTGTTGTACATGTAATGGTACATTGTTGTTTGTGTTGTACATGTAATGGTACATTGTTGTTTGTGTTGTACATCTAATGTTACATTGTTGTTTGTGCTGTACATCTAATGTTACATTGTTGTTTGTGTTTTACATCTAATGGTATATTGTTGTTTGTGCTGTACATCTAATAGTATAACTATCATATTTGTAGTGATGTCCAGTTCACCATATTCCCACTATGTGGACGGCTACATCATAACTGAGTTAGGTAGTTGGACTACCTAACAACTCATACAAGCCTATCACCAATACGGCGTGGGTTCGCGCCCGGCTTTGTAAGTTACACAAAGGGTGCACTCGACTCGCAGTCGCAAGTAATAAAGTTACCCAGTTACTTGCCCAGGGTCGGTGGTTCTCTCCGGGTACTCCGGCTTCTTCCACCACTAAAAACTGGTCGCCATGATATAGCTGAAATATTGCGGAAAGTGGCGTTAAACACCACAATCAATCAAATCAATCATCATATGTGTAGTGATGTCTAGTTCACCATATACCCACTCTGTGGACGGCTACATATAACTGATCATTGTGTCTCCATCCTATTAAAAAGGAAACAGAATCTGAAAACCAGCATTTGTCAATGATGTATGAAACATAATATGTAATATACAATCATACTATTTAATAAACAAACTGTTTGGTGATGTTATCTTAGACTTTACAACCTCAGACTATCCATAGGTGATGTTATCTTAGACTTTACAACCTCAGACTATCCATAGGTGATGTTATCTTAGACTTTACAACCTCAGACTATCCATAGGTGATGTTATCTTAGACTCTACAACCTCAGACTATCCATAGGTGATGTTATCTTAGACTTTACAACCTCAGACTATCCATAGGTGATGTTATCTTAGACTTTACAACCTCAGACTATCCATAGGTGATGTTATCTTAGACTTTACAACCTCAGACTATCCATAGGTGATGTTATCTTAGACTTTACAACCTCAGACTATCCATAGGTGATGTTATCTTAGACTTTACAACCTCAGACTATCCATAGGTGATGTTATCTTAGACTTTACAACCTCAGACTATCCATAGGTGATGTTATCTTAGACTCTACAACCTCAGACTATCCATAGGTGATGTTATCTTAGACTTTACAACCTCAGACTATCCATAGGTGATGTTATCTTAGACTTTACAACCTCAGACTATCCATAGGTGATGTTATCTTAGACTTTACAACCTCAGACTATCCATAGGTGATGTTATCTTAGACTTTACAACCTCAGACTATCCATAGGTGATGTTATCTTAGACTTTACAACCTCAGACTATCCATAGGTGATGCTATCTTAGACTTTACAACCTCAGACTATCCATAGGTGATGTTATCTTAGACTTTACAACCTCAGACTATCCATAGGTGATGTTATCTTAGACTTTACAACCTCAGACTATCCATAGGTGATGTTATCTTAGACTTTACAACCTCAGACTATCCATAGGTGATGTTATCTTAGACTTTACAACCTCAGACTATCCATAGGTGATGTTATCTTAGACTTTACAACCTCAGACTATCCATAGGTGATGTTATCTTAGACTTTACAACCTCAGACTATCCATAGGTGATGTTATCTTAGACTTTACAACCTCAGACTATCCATAGGTGATGTTATCTTAGACTTTACAACCTCAGACTATCCATAGGTGATGTTATCTTAGACTTTACAACCTCAGACTATCCATAGGTGATGTTATCTTAGACTTTACAACCTCAGACTATCCATAGGTGATGTTATCTTAGACTTTACAACCTCAGACTATCCATAGGTGATGTTATCTTAGACTTTACAACCTCAGACTATCCATTATATATATAAGCTACACATTAAAAAAAACCAAATGTGGAAGTTTTGGTAGCAAAATGGATTGATTCTTTAAAACTGCATTATGCTATATTAATATATTCTGGCGTTGTATCAAAACATATAGACTATATAAAGTATGTGTAGACCCTTGTTTACCAAATCGAAAGTAAAGTAATTTAAATTGATCAATCTACATAAGTGTGAGACAGTTATGAATATATATATAATTGGTTAGAATTTAGAAAATGTCACTTCTTTGTCATCAGGTTAGTTCTTTCATTTTAAATGCACCAGTAATTAACGTATTTCCGGATTTTTTTTGTTGTTTTTTTGTTTCTTGTCAACTAATTTCCCTTTTTCATAAGATCAAATAGTTTTTACTCGATTGCGCTATTGTTACTTTCTTCATCTACGACAATATCATTTTATTTCAATTAAATCAGAACCTAATAGGATTGACAGCTCAGTTTTTACGTCATTTTAGATTTACAAAGAACATGTTAAAATGCAGTCCAATTCGATTCTTTTAATAAGTTTTGTTTAAGATACAAAATTATTGACACAATTAAATGTAAAATTAACAAATAAGGTGTTCACTCGTGTGAATCATATACCGGTATATGATAGAATAAGTATTAATACATTTCCCTGAAACCACAGCATTTTTCGGACAGATGATTATTTTTTTAAGAATCCACAAGTCTTTTTTTTTTCTTTTCTTCTTCTTCTTCTTCTTCTTCTTCTTCTGTTGTGGCGTATATGAACTTTAACCTTTTACTATTTTAGCCTCAGAATCTTGTTATTGATATTTTCGTACATTAGGGTATCGAATGTCTACTGTACTTGCCAATTCAAAACTTGTGTCTTACAATCAGACCATCATAGTCTGATTGTAAGACACAAGTTTTGAAATGGCATGATGATCACACTGGCAACACTACATAATTGATAAAATGATATTTGACAGTACGACTATGTTACTATGTTATGAAAAATAATATTATCAACGTATGTAGATGAGTAATTGATTAATATTTACAAAGCATGATACAATCATTTAACTTCTGGTATAATTTACGTGATCTTTTAAAATATATGTTCGCAATACAAACAAGAACTATCGATCTGATTGGATGAAAGTACATTAGTAAACAGATCATAGTTGAACATGTGGGGCACATGAACTATCTAAATATTAACGAGTACTGAAAGACTATATTCCAGTAAAACATATCGGTATATTTCTGTTAATTGAAATATAATCTGGCTCTCTAAACATTAAAAATGTGTAAAATTTAAACGCTTTCGTAGATGAAAAGCTATTAATCAACAGAATACGCCCCCCATTTGTTGCAAATCAACTACTATAGGTACATATGATAAGTCTACACATATAAATACATAAATATACGAGGTGTATATGTATGTAAATTTTGTTGTATCTACTCTAATCAAAAATCTAATTATTTGTATGCAAAAAGTGAAATGCTTCACTAATATTGTTAGCTTCATATTATGGTTTACCGCATCGGTGGTGTAATGGTTAGGCGTGCTCGTCTCGAGTGCGGTAGATCGTGGGTTCCGACGAAACCAGGTCGGAACAAACCAAAGACTATACAATTTGTATTTGTTGATTATCCGCTAAGCACACAGCATTAAGGAGAAAGAACACAGACTGATTGGCTCGGAATCAGGATAATGTGTCGGAATGGGGCAACGTGTATATCCGTGGGCTGTTGTTTCAGTAAGCTAGAGAATAGGGACAAAGGTTTGTCTTGTGAGCACTTTCGATGGGGTTTTTTTTACGTACAAGAGTGTAGTATTCCACAACCAGGAGATACTCGTTTAGGTTCTGCTATGGTGGTAAGATATGGTATTGGGGATGGCGTGCATCATTAGTAGACGACACTGTAAGTGGTATTCTCTCACTTAAGCAGGAGAAACTATGTCATATTTCTCTACTGCTGATATTCCCATGGGGTATGGAGTAAATATTCATATAATAATTTATCTCTTGCAAGGCTACAGCTTGGCAATCAAGCTATAATAATATCAAATATGAGAAGGTCCAAGCTTCTGTATGAACGACATATAAGATACATTGGTAGCTGGTTATTTTTATGCACTTTATAGATACGAACAATTACTAGAACGTTCGTCTATTCGATGTTAACTTCTGTGACGCTGACCAGTGATTCAAAATTATTTTGTCTTGTATTTTAGTTCGATCGTAGATTATTCATCTGTTTTCGTTCATTGTACATGTATCATAATATCTTAACCGTAAATATTTCTAATTTTCTTACGTTGTAAAATAGATTTATTTCAATGAACTTACCAGAGACCTGTATCAGTTTCACTGATTTGAGTTCAGATTCAGTTTCTTTATTTCTTTAAAAACCAAGTTATATGGTATAAAGAACCAATTTCACAGTTAATAACATACACAATTGCATCGTTTTCGTAAACCGTTGTATTCCGGGGGCTGTAATTACTGCAATAAGCTGCGTGATATTCATTCCATTGATTCAACTTTTTTTTGTCCCAAGATGGCAGCTACAGAAATGTGAAAATGATTCATTGATTACAATATCTGAATGTGAATATTATTTTATTTTGATACGAGGTTTTTTTTTATTATCTAGTTAATAAACATAGATGTAATAATCGATGGAAAAGTTTTTTGGGGATTTGTTGGGTGCGATCATTAATGGACACCGGAAACCTTATGTTTACAACATGTATCAAAACAAAACTATGAAAACGGCTATAAATAAAGCTACGCGACATTGTGTAACAATTGTTTATCAAAGTATTAATAATTAAATAAGTAAATATCCATATGAGATTAATGATAATTGACGTATTTGAATAACAGAATTCTACAGAATCACATATCATATTAAGTCATATTAAATGTCAAATCAACATAAACAAATACAGGTTTAACAAACGTTAATTTCTTGTTTCAGTTTCATCAGCTTCTTATTTTATACTATATTACATTTTGTCCGCACACCTAATCCATGGTGGCAGCTATTATTTTATACTATATTACATTTTGTCCGCACACCTAATCCATGGTGGCAGCTATTATTTTATACTATATTACATTTTGTCCGCATAAGATTTCTCGTTTAGGACTACTGCAACAAGTTCTATTTCTAATTTAATTTGTTTGGAAATGGATGATTAAACCATAATTCTGTGATTCTGTTTGTAGCTAAAGCTACAAGGTCTTGTCATAATACCCATTAATTTAATGTCTGCCTTTCACCCTAGGTCGGTGATGTTGTCATGGGCATGGTTGGTTGTGGAGTCTGCATTAAATATGATTAAATATTAGTTTCTGTCATAATACATGTCATAATAATGTCAACGAATACCTGCTTGACAATGCCATACTAAATCGCAGTAATGTTATGCCATAGTGACCCATTGGTGTGTGTATACGACGTTATTTTACCATTTACATAATTTTTAATAATAAAATTGCAACTGATCAATGCTGATATAATATACGATACCGCTTATGTGTCGTCACGGCTCTTTCGGAAGAGCTTTAATTGCAGGTATAATCCGAAAATGGAGTATGCCTTTTGTCTCCTCACATTGAAGAGTTCTGAAAAATGGCGATCCTCATTATTTGGTGATACATGGAACTTCAATGACCAAATTCTACCTTACGGTATACTATTTTTAACATTCATTAACACAAATATCTTTTGTTTACTGTCATTTAAATTTTCACTCTAACTTGTTAAGACCATGGCGTTTTCATCTGAATGTGAATATGATTGATGCTGAAAAATATCAGCCTGCTCGACAGAAAATGAAGTTTGTGACTCGTTCGCTTCGCTCACTCGCCAACAAACGTAATATTCTGGCTCGGCAGGCTGATATTTTCGGTATCAATTAATTCACATCCAGATAACATATACGTATCTTCCTGAAAAATATAATAAATAGTATTAGCAGACAAAAATATATGAAAAGCGAGGTCATCTAAGTCCCAGCTGGCTCCAAACATGTACCAGTGCAGGAACTGAAGTGTCAACAGAATATTTGACACCCTAAATATAATTAACCCCAATAGGCTCATAGATTCTATTCCAAATGTAATAGCAAGTTGCATAACACTAATGAACGCAGTGGTCAGAAGAACATAATTACTCTCCTGAAGATTTATCATAAACAGATATAGGACACAATTCGTGCTTCAGTAGTTGATGCATTCAATATATAGAGACAAACATGTAATATGACGGTGTTAAATACGCTATATGTACTACTGATATCTATGAAATATACTGGTTAGGAAAGACTGCTTTAATATATGGAATTACACAAACTTAAATGTAATTCTAAACAACCATTATTCTTAGCTTAAATTTGTGTGAAGTCATTCTCTTACATTGTATTTGGATGTATGAGAATAAAGATATATATATATAACAAATAGAATTGTTTATCAGCAATTTAGTTTGATTGCGTTTGTTTTATATTTGTGTTTGTTTTATCACCTGGCCAAAGTAAAGTTAGCATTTTGCTTTCAGATGGCGTCTGGCATCTGTTAACTTTTCATATATTAATCTTCTCTGAAATCAAACTTGACATTAACGGTCATAGGAAGGTCCTCCATTCTAAATTGTATCCAATATGTCCAAACGCCGTCCAAAATGGTCACTGTTACCTTCAAAAATCGTAAATGTGACAAAGTATTGTTATTTGAAACCATAACCAGCGATATTTTAAGACCATATTTAGAAGCTCTTTAATGAACTTCCGGTGTTTTTTCGTCGTGTTGTTCATCTTTTTAGTTTTCTATGTTGTGTTCTATGTTGTGTTCCATGTTGTACTTGTTTTCGTTCCAAGTCTTGTACCAATGCTGCTTGTTTCCCTGGATTGACTATTCCTGATTGTCCCTTCGGTTTTCTCGAGAAAAGTTTGAAAGAGATAATCAGAAGCCGTAAAGCGAAGAAGGACAGACCATGCAATTGTCAATACAAAAACACAACAAAATACAAATAATGATCCACAAAGCATTACATAGAAAATTAAAGATCGAGTATTACGATCTCCACAATATAATGATAATAAAACAACAACAAATCAGAGGAATCACATCATCACAATAGTTGTTTTAATATCGGTACTGTAATAAAAATATCGTTATTTTAATGGCACTCACACGTACTATTTTAATGTCGGTTCTGTAATAGAAATATCGTTATATTAATGATATTCACACGTACTCTTTTAATATCCCTACTGTAATAAAAATATCGTTATTTTAATGACATTTACACGTACTATTTTAATATCCATACTGTAATAAAAATGTCGTTATTTTAATGGAAACAAAATTAATTAGTAAAATATTCCTTCTCTGATCCCTTTCTATAATTAGTTAAAATCTAATGAAAATGAAATAACATATATTGATTTAAGAAGAAAGATTGAAATAAAGAAAATGAAATAATATAGTTGTTCTATTTTTAAAAAATAGATAATTAGTGAAATATCACATACTATATTTAGCTAAAATCTAATGAAAATGAAGTAAAATATATTGATTTAAAAAGAAAGATAATGTTCAGATTGTCCAGAATCTGTTCAAAATTTTTAGTAATGTTCAGAATCTGTTCAGAATTTTCAGTAATGTTCAGAATCTGTTCAGAATCTGTTCAGAATTTTCAGTAATGTTCAGAATCTGTTCAGAATCTGTTCAGAATTTTCAGTAATGTTCAGAATTTTCAGCAATGTTCAGTAATGTTCAGACTCTGTTCAGAATATCTAGCACAAAAACTGGTCTGTTCAGAATCTCTTGACTTTGTAGTGAAATATTGCTATATTAATGACATTCACACGTACTATTTTAATATCGGTACTGTAATAGAAATATCGTTATTTTAATGACATTCACACGTACTATTTTATTGTCCTACTATAATAGAAATATCGTTATTTTAATCACATTCACACGTACTATTTTAATATCCGTACTGTAATAAAAATATCGTTATTTTAATAACATTCACACCTACTATTTTAATGTCCTACTGTAATAGAAATATCGTTATTTCAATCACACTCACACGTACTATTTTAATATCGGTACTGTAATAAAAAATATCGTTATTTTAATAACATCCACGCGTACTATTTTAATATCGGTACTGTAATAGAAATATCGTTATTTTAATAATATTCACACGTACTATTTTAATATCGGTACTGTAATAGAAATATTGTTATTTTAATGACATTCACACATACTATTTTAATATCTCTACTTTAATAGAAATATCGTTATTTTAATGACATTCATACGTACTATTTTAATATCGGTACTGTAATAGAAATACAAATGCATCGTTATTTTAATGACATTCACATGTACTATTTTAATATCCCTACTGTAATAGAAATATCGTTATTTTAATCACATTCACACGTACTATTTTAATATCCGTACTGTAATAAAAATATCGTTATTTTAATAACATTCACACCTACTATTTTAATGTCCTACTGTAATAGAAATATCGTTATTTCAATCACACTCACACGTACTATTTTAATATCGGTACTGTAATAAAAAATATCGTTATTTTAATAACATCCACGCGTACTATTTTAATATCGGTACTGTAATAGAAATATCGTTATTTTAATAATATTCACACGTACTATTTTAATATCGGTACTGTAATAGAAATATTGTTATTTTAATGACATTCACACATACTATTTTAATATCTCTACTTTAATAGAAATATCGTTATTTTAATGACATTCACACGTACTATTTTAATATCTCTACTGTAATAGAAATATCGTTATTTTAATGACATTCACACGTACTATTTTAATATCTCTACTGTAATAGAAATATCGTTATTTTAATGACCTTCACACGTACTATTTTAATATCTCTACTGCAATAGAAATATCGTTATTTTAATGACATTCATACGTACTATTTTAATATCTCTACTGTAATAGAAATATCGTTATTTTAATGACATTCACACGTACTATTTTAATATCTCTACTGTAATAGAAATATCGTTATTTTAATGACATTCACACGTACTATTTTAATATCCCTACTGCAATAGAAATATCGTTATTTTAATGACATTCATACGTACTATTTTAATATCGGTACTGTAATAGAAATATCGTTATTTTAATGACATTCATACGTACTATTTTAATATCGGTACTGTAATAGAAATATCGTTATTTTAATGACGTTCACACGTACTATTTTAATATCCCGACTGTAATAGAAATATCGTTATTTTAATGACATTCACACGTACTATTTTAATATCCGTACTGTAATAGAAATATCGTTATTTTAATGACATTTACACGTACTATTTTAATATCTCTACTGTAATAGAAATATCGTTATTTTAATGACATTCATACGTACTATTTTAATATCGGTACTGTAATAGAAATATCGTTATATTAATCACACTCACACGTACTATTTTAATTTCTCTACTGTAATAGAAATATCGTTATTTTAATGACGTTCACACGTACTATTTTAATATCCGTACTGTAATAGAAATATCGTTATTTTAATGACATTTACACGTACTATTTTAATATCTCTACTGTAATAGAAATATCGTTATTTTAATGACATTCATACGTACTATTTTAATATCGGTACTGTAATAGAAATATCGTTATATTAATCACACTCACACGTACTATTTTAATATCGGTACTGTAATAGAAATATCGTTATTTTAATGACATTCACACGTACTATTTTAATATCGGTACTGTAATAGAAATATCGTTATTTTAATGACATTTACACGTACTATTTTAATATCGGTACTGTAATAGAAATATCGTTATTTTAATGACGTTCACACGTACTATTTTAATATCCCGACTGTAATAGAAATATCGTTATTTTAATGACATTCACACGTACTATTTTAATATCCGTACTGTAATAGAAATATCGTTATTTTAATGACATTTACACGTACTATTTTAATATCTCTACTGTAATAGAAATATCGTTATTTTAATGACATTCATACGTACTATTTTAATATCGGTACTGTAATAGAAATATCGTTATATTAATCACACTCACACGTACTATTTTAATTTCTCTACTGTAATAGAAATATCGTTATATTAATCACACTCACACGTACTATTTTAATATCCCGACTGTAATAGAAATATCGTTATTTTAATGACATTCACACGTACTATTTTCATATCGGTATTGTAATAGAAATATCGTTATTTTAATGACATTTACACGTACTATTTTAATATCGGTACTGTAATAGAAATATCGTTATTTTAATGACATTCACACGTACTATTTTAATATCCCGACTGTAATAGAAATATCGTTATTTTAATCACACTCACACGTACTATTTTGATAACGGTACTGTAATAAAAAAAAAAAAGTTATTTTAATAACATCCACACGTACTATTTTAATATCGGTACTGTAATAGAAATATCGTTATTTTAATAATATTCACACGTACTATTTTAATATCGGTACTGTAATAGAAATATTGTTATTTTAATGATATTCAAACGTACTATTTTAATATCGGTACTGTAATAGAAATATTGTTATTTTAATGACATTCACACGTACTATTTTAATATCTCTACTGTAATAGAAATATCGTTATTTTAATGACATTCATACGTACTATTTTAATATCGGTACTGTAATAGAAATATCGTTATTTTAATGACATTCACACATACTATTTTAATATCTCTACTTTAATAGAAATATCGTTATTTTAATAACATCCACGCGTACTATTTTAATATCGGTACTGTAATAGAAATATCGTTATTTTAATAATATTCACACGTACTATTTTAATATCGGTACTGTAATAGAAATATTGTTATTTTAATGACATTCACACATACTATTTTAATATCTCTACTTTAATAGAAATATCGTTATTTTAATGACATTCACACGTACTATTTTAATATCTCTACTGTAATAGAAATATCGTTATTTTAATGACATTCACACGTACTATTTTAATATCTCTACTGTAATAGAAATATCGTTATTTTAATGACCTTCACACGTACTATTTTAATATCTCTACTGCAATAGAAATATCGTTATTTTAATGACATTCATACGTACTATTTTAATATCTCTACTGTAATAGAAATATCGTTATTTTAATGACATTCACACGTACTATTTTAATATCTCTACTGTAATAGAAATATCGTTATTTTAATGACATTCACACGTACTATTTTAATATCCCTACTGCAATAGAAATATCGTTATTTTAATGACATTCATACGTACTATTTTAATATCGGTACTGTAATAGAAATATCGTTATTTTAATGACATTCATACGTACTATTTTAATATCGGTACTGTAATAGAAATATCGTTATTTTAATGACGTTCACACGTACTATTTTAATATCCCGACTGTAATAGAAATATCGTTATTTTAATGACATTCACACGTACTATTTTAATATCCGTACTGTAATAGAAATATCGTTATTTTAATGACATTTACACGTACTATTTTAATATCTCTACTGTAATAGAAATATCGTTATTTTAATGACATTCATACGTACTATTTTAATATCGGTACTGTAATAGAAATATCGTTATATTAATCACACTCACACGTACTATTTTAATTTCTCTACTGTAATAGAAATATCGTTATTTTAATGACGTTCACACGTACTATTTTAATATCCGTACTGTAATAGAAATATCGTTATTTTAATGACATTTACACGTACTATTTTAATATCTCTACTGTAATAGAAATATCGTTATTTTAATGACATTCATACGTACTATTTTAATATCGGTACTGTAATAGAAATATCGTTATATTAATCACACTCACACGTACTATTTTAATATCGGTACTGTAATAGAAATATCGTTATTTTAATGACGTTCACACGTACTATTTTAATATCCGTACTGTAATAGAAATATCGTTATTTTAATGACATTTACACGTACTATTTTAATATCTCTACTGTAATAGAAATATCGTTATTTTAATGACATTCATACGTACTATTTTAATATCGGTACTGTAATAGAAATATCGTTATATTAATCACACTCACACGTACTATTTTAATATCTCTACTGTAATAGAAATATCGTTATTTTAATGACATTCACACGTACTATTTTAATATCTCTACTGTAATAGAAATATCGTTATTTTAATGACCTTCACACGTACTATTTTAATATCTCTACTGCAATAGAAATATCGTTATTTTAATGACATTCATACGTACTATTTTAATATCTCTACTGTAATAGAAATATCGTTATTTTAATGACATTCACACGTACTATTTTAATATCTCTACTGTAATAGAAATATCGTTATTTTAATGACATTCACACGTACTATTTTAATATCCCTACTGCAATAGAAATATCGTTATTTTAATGACATTCATACGTACTATTTTAATATCGGTACTGTAATAGAAATATCGTTATTTTAATGACATTCATACGTACTATTTTAATATCGGTACTGTAATAGAAATATCGTTATTTTAATGACGTTCACACGTACTATTTTAATATCCCGACTGTAATAGAAATATCGTTATTTTAATGACATTCACACGTACTATTTTAATATCCGTACTGTAATAGAAATATCGTTATTTTAATGACATTTACACGTACTATTTTAATATCTCTACTGTAATAGAAATATCGTTATTTTAATGACATTCATACGTACTATTTTAATATCGGTACTGTAATAGAAATATCGTTATATTAATCACACTCACACGTACTATTTTAATTTCTCTACTGTAATAGAAATATCGTTATTTTAATGACGTTCACACGTACTATTTTAATATCCGTACTGTAATAGAAATATCGTTATTTTAATGACATTTACACGTACTATTTTAATATCTCTACTGTAATAGAAATATCGTTATTTTAATGACATTCACACGTACTATTTTAATATCTCTACTGTAATAGAAATATCGTTATTTTAATGACCTTCACACGTACTATTTTAATATCTCTACTGCAATAGAAATATCGTTATTTTAATGACATTCATACGTACTATTTTAATATCTCTACTGTAATAGAAATATCGTTATTTTAATGACATTCACACGTACTATTTTAATATCTCTACTGTAATAGAAATATCGTTATTTTAATGACATTCACACGTACTATTTTAATATCCCTACTGCAATAGAAATATCGTTATTTTAATGACATTCATACGTACTATTTTAATATCGGTACTGTAATAGAAATATCGTTATTTTAATGACATTCATACGTACTATT
The DNA here is from genome assembly GCA_963680875.1 of Bathymodiolus brooksi. Taxonomy (NCBI): domain Eukaryota; kingdom Metazoa; phylum Mollusca; class Bivalvia; order Mytilida; family Modiolidae; genus Bathymodiolus; species Bathymodiolus brooksi. The sequence continues at coordinate 81,018,473 of OY804578.1, read as the reverse complement.
TTAATATCGGTACTGTAATAGAAATATCGTTATTTTAATGACGTTCACACGTACTATTTTAATATCCGTACTGTAATAGAAATATCGTTATTTTAATGACATTTACACGTACTATTTTAATATCTCTACTGTAATAGAAATATCGTTATTTTAATGACATTCATACGTACTATTTTAATATCGGTACTGTAATAGAAATATCGTTATATTAATCACACTCACACGTACTATTTTAATATCGGTACTGTAATAGAAATATCGTTATTTTAATGACATTCACACGTACTATTTTAATATCGGTACTGTAATAGAAATATCGTTATTTTAATGACATTTACACGTACTATTTTAATATCGGTACTGTAATAGAAATATCGTTATTTTAATGACGTTCACACGTACTATTTTAATATCCCGACTGTAATAGAAATATCGTTATTTTAATGACATTCACACTTACTATTTTAATATCCGTACTGTAATAGAAATATCGTTATTTTAATGACATTTACACGTACTATTTTAATATCTCTACTGTAATAGAAATATCGTTATTTTAATGACATTCATACGTACTATTTTAATATCGGTACTGTAATAGAAATATCGTTATATTAATCACACTCACACGTACTATTTTAATTTCTCTACTGTAATAGAAATATCGTTATATTAATCACACTCACACGTACTATTTTAATATCCCGACTGTAATAGAAATATCGTTATTTTAATGACATTCACACGTACTATTTTCATATCGGTATTGTAATAGAAATATCGTTATTTTAATGACATTTACACGTACTATTTTAATATCGGTACTGTAATAGAAATATCGTTATTTTAATGACATTCACACGTACTATGTTAATATCCCGACTGTAATAGAAATATCGTTATTTTAATCACACTCACACGTACTATTTTGATAACGGTACTGTAATAAAAAAAAAAAAGTTATTTTAATAACATCCACACGTACTATTTTAATATCGGTACTGTAATAGAAATATCGTTATTTTAATAATATTCACACGTACTATTTTAATATCGGTACTGTAATAGAAATATTGTTATTTTAATGATATTCAAACGTACTATTTTAATATCGGTACTGTAATAGAAATATCGTTATTTTAATGACATTCACACGTACTATTTTAATATCTCTACTGTAATAGAAATATCGTTATTTTAATGACATTCATACGTACTATTTTAATATCGGTACTGTAATAGAAATATCGTTATTTTAATGACATTCACACATACTATTTTAATATCTCTACTTTAATAGAAATATCGTTATTTTAATGACATTCACACGTACTATTTTAATATCTCTACTGTAATAGAAATATCGTTATTTTAATGACATTCACACGTACTATTTTAATATCCCTACTGTAATAGAAATATCGTTATTTTAATGACATTCACACGTACTATTTTAATATCCTACTGTAATAGAAATATCGTTATATTAATGACATTCACACCTACTATTGTAATATCCCTACTGCAATAGAAATATCGTTATTTTAATCACATTCACACGTACTATTTTAATATCGGTACTGTAATAGAAATACAAATACATCGTTATTTTAATCACATTCACACGTACTATTTTAATATCCGTACTGTAATAAAAATATCGTTATTTTAATAACATTCACATCTACTATTTTAATGTCCTACTGTAATAGAAATATCGTTATTTCAATCACACTCACACGTACTATTTTAATATCGGTACTGTAATAAAAAATATCGTTATTTTAATAACATCCACGCGTACTATTTTAATATCGGTACTGTAATAGAAATATCGCTATTTTAATAATATTCACACGTATTATTTTAATATCGGTACTGTAATAGAAATATTGTTATTTTAATGACATTCACACATACTATTCTAATATCTCTACTTTAATAGAAATATCGTTATTTTAATGACATTCACACGTACTATTTTAATATCTCTACTGTAATAGAAATATCGTTATTTTAATGACATTCACACGTACTATTTTAATATCTCTACTGTAATAGAAATATCGTTATTTTAATGACATTCACACGTACTATTTTAATATCCCTACTGCAATAGAAATATCGTTATTTTAATGACATTCATACGTACTATTTTAATATCGGTACTGTAATAGAAATATCGTTATTTTAATGACATTCATACGTACTATTTTAATATCGGTACTGTAATAGAAATATCGTTATTTTAATGACATTTACACGTATTATTTTAATATCTCTACCGTAATAGAAATATCGTTATATTAATCACACTCACACGTACTATTTTAATATCGGTACTGTAATAGAAATATCGTTATTTTAATGACGTTCACACGTACTATTTTAATATCGGTACTGTAATAGAAATATCGTTATTTTAATGACATTCACACGTACTATTTTAATATCCGTACTGTAATAGAAATATCGTTATTTTAATGACATTTACACGTACTATTTTAATATCTCTACTGTAATAGAAATATCGTTATTTTAATGACATTCATACGTACTATTTTAATATCGGTACTGTAATAGAAATATCGTTATATTAATCACACTCACACGTACTATTTTAATTTCTCTACTGTAATAGAAATATCGTTATTTTAATGACGTTCACACGTACTATTTTAATATCCGTACTGTAATAGAAATATCGTTATTTTAATGACATTTACACGTACTATTTTAATATCTCTACTGTAATAGAAATATCGTTATTTTAATGACATTCATACGTACTATTTTAATATCGGTACTGTAATAGAAATATCGTTATATTAATCACACTCACACGTACTATTTTAATATCGGTACTGTAATAGAAATATCGTTATTTTAATGACATTCACACGTACTATTTTAATATCGGTACTGTAATAGAAATATCGTTATTTTAATGACATTTACACGTACTATTTTAATATCGGTACTGTAATAGAAATATCGTTATTTTAATGACGTACACACGTACTATTTTAATATCCCGACTGTAATAGAAATATCGTTATTTTAATGACATTCACACGTACTATTTTAATATCCGTACTGTAATAGAAATATCGTTATTTTAATGACATTTACACGTACTATTTTAATATCTCTACTGTAATAGAAATATCGTTATTTTAATGACATTCATACGTACTATTTTAATATCGGTACTGTAATAGAAATATCGTTATATTAATCACACTCACACGTACTATTTTAATTTCTCTACTGTAATAGAAATATCGTTATATTAATCACACTCACACGTACTATTTTAATATCCCGACTGTAATAGAAATATCGTTATTTTAATGACATTCACACGTACTATTTTCATATCGGTATTGTAATAGAAATATCGTTATTTTAATGACATTTACACGTACTATTTTAATATCGGTACTGTAATAGAAATATCGTTATTTTAATGACATTCACACGTACTATTTTAATATCCCGACTGTAATAGAAATATCGTTATTTTAATGACATTCACACGTACTATTTTAATATCGGTACTGTAATAGAAATATCGTTATTTTAATGACATTTACACGTACTATTTTAATATCTCTACTGTAATAGAAATATCGTTAGTTTAATGACATTCACACGTACTATTTTAATATCGGTACTGTAATAGAAATATCGTTATTTTAATGACATTCACACGTACTATTTTAATATCCCGACTGTAATTGAAATATCGTTATTTTAATGACATTCAGACGTACTATTTTAATGTCGGTTCTGTAATAGAAATATCGTTATTTTAATGACATTCACACCTACTATTTTAATATCTCTACTGTAATAGAAATATCGTTATATTAATCACACTCACACGTACTATTTTAATATCCCGACTGTAATAGAAATATCGTTATTTTAATGACATTCACACGTACTATTTTAATATCTCTACTGTAATAGAAATATCGTTATTTTAATGACATTCACACGTACTATTTTAATATCGGTACTGTAATAGAAATATCGTTATTTTAATGACATTCACACGTACTATTTTAATATCCCTACTGTAATAGAAATATCGTTATTTTAATGACCTTCACACGTAATATTTTAATATCCCTACTGTAATAGAAATATTGTTATTTTAATGACATTCACACGTACTATTTTAATATCCTACTGTAATAGAAATATCGTTATATTAAAGACATTCACACCTACTATTGTAATATCCCTACTGCAATAGAAATATCGTTATTTTAATCACATTCACACGTACTATTTTAATATCCGTACAATAATAAAAATATCGTTATTTTAATGACATCCACATGTACTATTTTAGTATCGGTACTGTAATGGAAAGATCGTTATTTTAATGACATTCACACGTTCTATTTTAATATCGGTATTGTAATAAAAATATAGTTATTTTAATAACATACACACCTACTATTTTAATATCGCTACTGTTATAGAAATATCGTTATTTTAATAACATTCACGTGTCCTATTTTAATATCGGTACTGTAATAGAAATATCGTTATTTTAATCACATTCACACGTACTATTTTAATATCGGTACTGTAATAAAAATATAGTTATTTTAATCACAGGCGCATGGGGCATGGATTTCGTTTCCTCCTCCCCCATTTTCTCTACTATCCCCCCCCCCCCCCATTTTTTCAAAATTTTCATATAAATCATTCCTTTTTCAAAATTTTCATAATCATTCGTTTTTCTTCATTTGACAATATCGGTAGACGTCATACATCATGAATAATACGTGTATTCTGTGTCCACAGTTTTTCGACTGATACAGTATAAGAGAGAAGGTAAGCAACTCCATTTTCATATTTCGCGCCATATCGCTCACCTCGGTTGAGAAACCCCGTGTTTTTTACACTTTTTACCTTGTCTACATATGGCACTGTCGCATCAAACTGTTTCTAAGACACTTACCTAATTGCCCATGTTCGAATTTCAGTCGGTACGTCGATCTTTTCCAAGAAATATCGCCGAGAATAGCGAAGCAGCTTCGTTTCTAGGTCAAACTACATCATATTAGACGGAAGTTGCAAGAACGATAACCCTGGTTTTTTTAACGAATGGATTACCTGCAATGAAAAACCCAGATGGGCTACAAATATTTTTCCCGGAATGCTTTGGCGGAAAAAATAAACCGCTGAAAAAACATAACAACAGACGGATTATTTCGTAAAAATGGCACAACGACCATCTGAATATGGAAACATTGAAATAATTTGATGGTAAATAACTGTTCAAAAAGAAATTCAAACTGAGAAATAGATATGATTGAATGGCTAGAACTGAAGTAAAAATTTCAATGAAAAAGAAATATTCAGCTTGCCTCTACTTCAAATTATTAAAATCATACCCAAACAAATACATATACAACTCAAAAAATAAGGAAGAAGAAGCTGAGAACAGCTATTGAATGGGACTATGGCATTTTACCCCTTCCTCAATAAAAGGGCTCCCAACTGATAAAAATGTGTAAGGGAGCCGGAGGGACCATTTAACTAAGGAGTCTATTTCTTTTTCAGGGGTAAAAAATAAATAACTTGTGTAACTATTTGAACGTGAAATAATAATTCGTGAACTTCATTTTTCGCGTATTTAACATCCTCGTGAAGAAAGCGAAAATTAAATATCCACTAAAATAACCACTTATACGGTAAAATAGGATTTTTTTTCTGGATTTCAACACTGATTTCTGTCACTGCTGAAAAGTGGAGTTACACAAGTTATTTATTTTTTACCCCTGTAAGACAGATTATTGTTTTATAAAATCAGTGACATGGTCTCTCCGGCTCCCTTACACATTGTTATCAGTTGGGAGTCCTTTTATTGAGGCACTGGAAGGGGGTAAAATGCCATAGTTTCATTCAATAGCTGTTCTCAGCTTCTTCTTCCTTTGTTTTTTTTATTTATTTATTTTATTTTATTTTTATTTTTTTAGCTGTATATGTATTTGTTTGGGTATGATTTTAATAATTTGAAGTAGAGGCAAGCTGAATATTTCTCTTTCATTGAAATTTTGACTTCAGTTCTAACCATTCAATTATATCTATTCCTCAGTTTGAATTTCTCTCAGAGAAATTCTTTGTATGTGTTAACAGTTATTTACCATGAAATTATTTCAATGTTTCCATATTCAGATGGTCGTTGTGCCATTTTTACGAAATAATCCGTCTGCTGTTGTTTTTTCAGCGATTTATATTTTCCGCCAAAAATTCCGGGGAAAATATTCGGAGCGCATCTGGGTTTTTCATTGCAGGTATTCCATTCGTTAAAAAAACAGGGTTATCGTTCTTGCACTTCCGTCTAATATGATGTAGTTTGACCTAGAAACGAAGCTGCTTCGCTATTCTCGGCGAGATTTCTTGGAAAAGATCGACGTACCGACTGAAATTCGAACATGGGCAATTAGGTAAGTGTCTTAGAAACAGTTTGATGCGACAGTGCCATATGTAGACAAGGTAAAAAGTGTAAAAAACACGGGGGTTTCCCAACCGAGGTGAGCGATATGGCGCGAAATATGAAAATGGAGTTGCTTACCTTCTCTCTTATACTGTATCAGTCGAAAAACTGTGGACACAGAATACACGTATTATTCATGATGTATGACGTCTACCGATATTGTCAAATGAAGAAAAACGAATGATTATGAAAATTTTGAAAAAGGAATGATTTATATGAAAATTTTGAAAAAGGGGGGTAGTAGAGAAAAGGGGGAGGAGGAAACGAAATCCATGCCCCATGCGCCTGTGATTTTAATGACATTCACATGAACTTTTTTTCATTTCAGTATATAACCATAACGAGGATTAAGATTGCAATTGTAACCTCTTGTTTTACATTCTGTGTATTGAACCTGTCGTTGAATTGGTCTTCGTTCGAACATAGTTATAACAACCAAGATAAATCTATGGTCGGAAAACACAGTACACGTTCGCTCGCCAACACAACTCTCATAGAAATTCTTACAAAAACACAAAATGAACTTCCTATCATTTTAACCGTGGTAGATGAATCCAATCGACAATTTATCTTCAACTGGATGTGTCATATACAGGATATGCAGCTAGACGGTCAGCTGATAATAATCACTTCTGATGATAGCTTGAAGGATGATATTGAGAAGAACCAAGTTTTGAAGCAACAACCATTTTATGTTATTTCCTTGGAAAAAGATCTACGAAATATGAATCAACCTATTGCCCGGTATAATCTTACACTTACTAAATGTGTGTCAATTTTCGTCTTGGAGATTCTTAAAAGAAACTTTGAGGTTTTTCTTTTTCGTATAGAATCGGTGTGGCTTCAAAATCCGATTGGAATATTTCATCTATTGAAACAAAAAGATGAAAGTATTGATATTTTTTCGACTGGCTTTAATAAAAGTCCATCAACTGTAGATGCCGGTTTTATATTTGTTAGACCTACTTCTCCCGCAATCTCCTTTTGGAAACATTACATGATTTTAATTAATGGAATGTTGTCGCGATATGCTAAGCTTCAAGATCAGGAATCGGACAACCCATGTAACTATTTTCCCCAATTACTATATAGACGATATGCACGTGTAAACTATTATCTAGTACCTGTTCGTCAAATTCAAGATGCTTGCTGGTACGTTGGAAATGGTGTTGCCATTGATTCTGTTCCAAAGGGACATGACAAATTCGCCGGTCTTTACATTGTTCGAGCATATTCTAATAATGTCACAAATCAACAGACGCTTGAAGCTTATAACCATTGGTTTCTAGACATACATGGTAAATGTCAGTATGATAGAGTTGTCAAAGCAGAACAAAGTATTTGGCGTCTTCGGTATTGATATTTACATCTTTTTTGTACTAATAGATTTTTTAACTTATAATGATTGTGATTTGCACTTTATCAATTTTCTGAAGGAAAGTATATTTTCATGCATGTTGTGAACTCCAGAAGTAGTATGTACATTCAAAGTATTGATGGAGAATAAAGAAAAGTGTATACCCATTCAAAACTGAAAATCATGAAAAATAATATCTGTCGATTAAGCTTGAAATGTGATCTTTGTATGTACATTCAAAGTATTGATGGAGAATAAATAAAAGTTTACTACTCTGGGAACCAATCAAAACTGAAAATCATGAAAAATATCATCTGTCGATTAAGCTTGAAATATGATCTTTTAGATGATATATATCATGACCTTTAAAACCTACACTGTAGCTAATCCACCCATAACACTAATTGATTTGTTATTGCATATTTATATAATAGTGCTTAGAAACACTAGATATTAAAATGATACATTAATTCATTTCTTCTTTACTGAGATTGATAGATGAACGTTATATACAATATACAAGTACAAGTATGTAATATTACATGGAAGTCATATTAACTAATAAGAAAATAATAGAGTGAGTATTGTTTTACGCCAAAATGGGCAATTTTCAGCTATCATGGCGAGAACAAGCTACATTTTGATGAGATTATGTTCGCTTTTGTACTAGACCAACACGCCGAGTTGGATTTTTATAGTACTACCTCACTGAAACAATGATATATGCCACAGGTTTTACACTCTGTTAGAATTGTGAACATTGATACATGCCACAGGTCTTACACTCTGTTAGAATTGTGAACAATGATATATGCCACAGGTTTTACACTCTGTTAGAATTGTGAACAATGATATATGCCACAGGTCTTACACTCTGTTAGAATTGTGAACAATGATACACGCCACAGGTTATACACTCTGTTAGAATTGTGAACAATGATATATGCCACAGGTTATACACTCTGTTAGAATTGTGAACAATGATATAGGCCACAGGTCTTACACTCTGTTAGAATTGTGAACAATGATATATGTCACAGGTCTTACACTCTGTTAGAATTGTGAACAATGATACATGCCACAGGTTTTACACTCTGTTAGAATTGTGAACAATGATACATGCCACAGGTTATACACTCTGTTAGAATTGTGAACAATGATATATGCCACAGGTTATACACTCTGTTAGAATTGTGAACAATGATATATGCCACAGGTTATACACTCTGTTAGAATTGTGAACAATGATATAGGCAACAGGTCTTACACTCTGTTAGAATTGTGAACAATGATATATGTCACAGGTCTTACACTCTGTTAGAATTGTGAACAATGATACATGCCACAGGTTTTACACTCTGTTAGAATTGTGAACAATGATACATGCCACAGGTTATACACTCTGTTAGAATTGTGAACAATGATATATGCCACAGGTTTTACACTCTGTTAGAATTGTGAACAATGATACATGCCACAGGTCTTACACTCTGTTAGAATTGTGAACAATGATACATGCCACAGGTTATACACTCTGTTAGAATTGTGAACAATGATACATGCCACAGGTTATACACTCTGTTAGAATTGTGAACAATGATATATGCCACAGGTTATACACTCTGTTCGAATTGTGAACAATGATATATGCCACAGGTTATACACTCTGTTAGAATTGTGAACAATGATATATGCCACAGGTCTTACACTCTGTTAGAATTGTGAACATTGATACATGCCACAGGTTATACACTCTGTTAGAATTGTGAACAATGATACATGCCACAGGTTATACACTCTGTTAGAATTGTGAACAATGATACATGCCACAGGTCTTACACTCTGTTAGAATTGTGAACAATGATACATGCCACAGGTCTTACACTCTGTTAGAATTGTGAACAATGATATATGCCACAGGTCTTACACTCTGTTAGAATTGTGAACAATGATATATGCCACAGGTTATACACTCTGTTAGAATTGTGAACAATGATATATGTCACAGGTCTTACACTCTGTTAGAATTGTGAACAATGATACATGCCACAGATTTTACACTCTGTTAGAATTGTGAACAATGATATATGCCACAGGTCTTACACTCTGTTAGAATTGTGAACAATGATATATGCCACAGGTCTTACACTTTGTTAGAATTGTGAACAATGATATATGCCACAGGTCTTACACTCTGTTAGAATTTTGAACAATGATATATGCCACAGGTCTTACACTCTGTTAGAATTGTGAACAATGATATATGCCACAGGTTATACACTCTGTTAGAATTGTGAACAATGATATATGTCACAGGTCTTACACTCTGTTAGAATTGTGAACAATGATACATGCCACAGATTTTACACTCTGTTAGAATTGTGAACAATGATATATGCCACAGGTCTTACACTCTGTTACAATTGTGAACAATGATATATGTCACAGGTCTTACACTCTGTTAGAATTGTGAACAATGATACATGCCACAGTTCTTACACTCTGTTAGAATTGTGAACAATGATATATGCCACAGGTTATACACTCTGTTAGAATTGTGAACAATGATATAGGCCACAGGTTATACACTCTGTTAGAATTGTGAACAATGATACATGCCACAGGTCTTACACTCTGTTAGAATTGTGACCAATGATACATGCCACATGTTATACACTCTGTTAGAATTGTGAACAATGATATATGCCACAGGTCTTACACTCTGTTATAATTGTGAACAATGATATATGGCACAGGTTACACACTCTGTTAGAATTGTGAACAATGATATATGCCACAGGTTATACACTCTGTTAGAATTGTGAACAATGATATATGTCACAGGTCTTACACTCTGTTAGAATTGTGAACAATGATACATGCCACAGTTCTTACACTCTGTTAGAATTGTGAACAATGCTATATGCCACAGGTTATACACTCTGTTAGAATTGTGAACAATGATATATGCCACAGGTTATACACTCTGTTAGAATTGTGAACAATGATACATGCCACAGGTCTTACACTCTGTTAGAATTGTGAACAATGATACATGCCACAGGTTATACACTCTGTTAGAATTGTGAACAATGATATATGCCACAGGTCTTACACTCTGTTAGAATTGTGAACAATGATACATGCCACAGGTTATACACTCTGTTAGAATTGTGAACAATGATACATGCCACAGGTTTTACACTCTGTTAGAATTGTGAACAATGATATATGCCACAGGTTATACACTCTGTTAGAATTGTGAACAATGATACATGCCACAGGTCTTACACTCTGTTAGAATTGTGAACAATGATATATGCCACAGGTCTTACACTCTGTTAGAATTGTGAACAATGATACATGCCACAGGTTATACACTCTGTTAGAATTGTGAACAATGATACATGCCACAGGTTATACACTCTGTTAGAATTGTGAACAATGATATATGCCACAGGTCTTACACTCTGTTAGAATTTTGAACAATGATATATGCCACAGGTTATACACTCTGTTAGAATTGTGATCAATGATATATGTCACAGGTTTTACACTCTGTTAGAATTGTGAACAATGATATATGCCACAGGTCTTACACTCTGTTAGAATTGTGAACAATGATATATGCCACAGGTTATACACTCTGTTAGAATTGTGAACAATGATATATGTCACAGGTTTTACACTCTGTTAGAATTGTGAACAATGATACATGCCACAGATTTTACACTCTGTTAGAATTGTGAACAATGATATATGCCACAGGTCTTACACTCTGTTAGAATTGTGAACAATGATATATGTCACAGGTCTTACACTCTGTTAGAATTGTGAACAATGATATATGCCACAGGTTATACACTCTGTTAGAATTGTGAACAATGATATAGGCCACAGGTCTTACACTCTGTTAGAATTGTGAACAATGATATATGCCACAGGTCTTACACTCTGTTAGAATTGTGAACAATGATATATGTCACAGGTCTTACACTCTGTTAGAATTGTGAACAATGATATATGCCACAGGTCTTACACTCTGTTAGAATTGTGAACAATGATATATGCCACAGGTTTTACACTCTGTTAGAATTGTGAACAATGATATATGCCACAGGTTATACACTCTGTTAGAATTGTGAACAATGATATATGCCACAGGTCTTACACTCTGTTAGAATTGTGAACAATGATATATACCACAGGTTATACACTCTGTTAGAATTGTGAACAATGATACATGCCACAGGTCTTACACTCTGTTAGAATTGTGAACAATGATACACGCCACAGGTCTTACACTCTGTTAGAATTGTGAACAATGATATATGCCACAGGTTTTACACTCTGTTAGAATTGTGAACAATGATATATGCCACAGGTCTTACACTCTGTTAGAATTGTGAACAATGATATATGTCACAGGTCTTACACTCTGTTAGAATTGTGAACAATGATACATGCCACAGGTCTTACACTCTGTTAGAATTGTGAACAATGATATATGCCACAGGTTATACACTCTGTTAGAATTGTGAACAATGATACATGCCACAGGTTATACACTCTGTTAGAATTGTGAACAATGATATATGTCACAGGTTATACACTCTGTTAGAATTATGAACAATGATACATGCCACAGGTTATACACTCTGTTAGAATTGTGAACAATGATATATGCCACAGGTTATACACTCTGTTAGAATTGTGAACAATGATATATGCCACAGGTTATACACTCTGTTAGAATTGTGAACAATGATACATGCCACAGGTTATACACTCTGTTAGAATTGTGAACAATGATATATGCCACAGGTTATACACTCTGTTAGAATTGTGAACAATGATACATGCCACAGGTCTTACACTCTGTTAGAATTGTGAACAATGATATATGCCACAGGTCTTACACTCTGTTAGAATTGTGAACAATGATATATGCCACAGGTTATACACTCTGTTAGAATTGTGAACAATGATACATGCCACAGGTTATACACTCTGTTAGAATTGTGAACAATGATATATGCCACAGGTCTTACACTCTGTTAGAATTGTGAACAATGATATATGCCACAGGTTATACACTCTGTTAGAATTGTGAACAATGATATAAGTCACAGGTCTTACACTCTGTTAGAATTGTGAACAATGATACACGCCACAGGTCTTACACTCTGTTAGAATTGTGAACAATGATATATGTCACAGGTCTTACACTCTGTTAGAATTGTGAACAATGATATATGCCACAGGTTATACACTCTGTTAGAATTGTGAACAATGATATAGGCCACAGGTTATACACTCTGTTAGAATTGTGAACAATGATATATGCCACAGGTTATACACTCTGTTAGAATTGTGAACATTGATACATGCCACAGATTGTACACTCTGTTAGAATTGTGAACAATGATATATGTCACAGGTCTTACACTCTGTTAGAATTGTGAACAATGATATATGCCACAGGTCTTACACTCTGTTAGAATTGTGAACAATGATATAGGCCACAGGTCTTACACTCTGTTAGAATTGTGAACAATGATATATGCCACAGGTCTTACACTCTGTTAGAATTGTGAACATTGATATATGCCACAGGTTATACACTCTGTTAGAATTGTGAACAATGATATAGGCCACAGGTCTTACACTCTGTTAGAATTGTGAACAATGATATATGCCACAGGTCTTACACTCTGTTAGAATTGTGAACATTGATATATGCCACAGGTCTTACACTCTGTTAGAATTGTGAACAATGATACATGCCACAGTTCTTACACTCTGTTAGAATTGTGAACAATGATACATGCCACAGGTCTTACACTCTGTTAGAATTGTGAACAATGATACATGCCACATGTCTTACACTCTGTTAGAATTGTGAACAATGATATATGTGACAGGTCTTACACTCTGTTAGAATTGTGAACAATGATACATGCCACAGGTCTTACACTCTGTTAGAATTGTGAGCAATGATACATGCCACAGATTTTACACTCTGTTAGAATTGTGAACAATGATATATGTCACAGGTCTTACACTCTGTTAGAATTGTGAACAATGATATATGCCACAGGTTATACACTCTGTTAGAATTGTGAACAATGATATAGGCCACAGGTCTTACACTCTGTTAGAATTGTGAACAATGATATATGCCACAGGTTATACACTCTGTTAGAATTATGAACAATGATATATGTCACAGGTCTTACACTCTGTTAGAATTGTGAACAATGATATATGCCACAGGTTATACACTCTGTTAGAATTGTGAACAATGATATAGGCCACAGGTCTTACACTCTGTTAGAATTGTGAACAATGATATATGCCACAGGTCTTACACTCTGTTAGAATTGTGAACAATGATACATGCCACAGGTTATACACTCTGTTAGAATTGTGAACAATGATACATGCCACAGGTCTTACACTCTGTTAGAATTGTGAACAATGATATATGTCACAGGTCTTACACTCTGTTAGAATTGTGAACAATGATATATGCCACAGGTTATACACTCTGTTAGAATTGTGAACAATGATATAGGCCACAGGTCTTACACTCTGTTAGAATTGTGAACAATGATATATGCCACAGGTCTTACACTCTGTTAGAATTGTGAACAATGATACATGCCACAGGTTATACACTCTGTTAGAATTGTGAACAATGATATATGCCACAGGTCTTACACTCTGTTAGAATTGTGAACAATGATACATGCCACAGATTTTACACTCTGTTAGAATTGTGAACAATGATATATGCCACAGGTTATACACTCTGTTAGAATTGTGAACAATGATATATGCCACAGATTTTACACTCTGTTAGAATTGTGAACAATGATATATGCCACAGGTTTTACACTCTGTTAGAATTGTGAACAATGATACATGCCACAGTTCTTACACTCTGTTAGAATTGTGAACAATGATATATGCCACAGGTCTTACACTCTGTTAGAATTGTGAACAATGATACATGCCACAGGTCTTACACTCTGTTAGAATTGTGAACAATGATATATGCCACAGGTCTTACACTCTGTTAGAATTGTGAACAATGATACATGCCACAGATTTTACACTCTGTTAGAATTGTGAACAATGATATATGCCACAGGTTATACACTCTGTTTGAATTGTGAACAATGATACATGCCACAGTTCTTACACTCTGTTAGAATTGTGAACAATGATATATGCCACAGGTTATACACTCTGTTAGAATTGTGAACATTGATACATGCCACAGGTCTTACACTCTGTTAGAATTGTGAACAATGATACATGCCACAGGTTTTACACTCTGTTAGAATTGTGAACAATGATACATGCCACAGGTTATACACTCTGTTAGAATTGTGAACAATGATACATGCCACAGTTCTTACACTCTGTTAGAATTGTGAACAATGATATATGCCACAGGTCTTACACTCTGTTAGAATTGTGAACAATGATATATGCCACAGGTCTTACACTCTGTTAGAATTGTGAACAATGATACATGCCACAGGTTTTACACTCTGTTAGAATTGTGAACAATGATATATGCCACAGGTTATACACTCTGTTAGAATTGTGAACAATGATATATGCCACAGATTTTACACTCTGTTAGAATTGTGAACAATGATATATGTCACAGTTCTTACACTCTGTTAGAATTGTGAACAATGATACATGCCACAGGTTATACACTCTGTTAGAATTGTGAACAATGATATATGCCACAGGTTTTACACTCTGTTAGAATTGTGAACAATGATACATGCCACAGTTCTTACACTCTGTTAGAATTGTGAACAATGATATATGCCACAGGTCTTACACTCTGTTAGAATTGTGAACAATGATACATGCCACAGGTTTTACACTCTGTTAGAATTGTGAACAATGATACATGCCACAGGTTATACACTTTGTTAGAATTGTGAACAATGATATATGCCACAGGTCTTACACTCTGTTAGAATTGTGAACAATGATACATGCCACAGATTTTACACTCTGTTAGAATTGTGAACAATGATATATGCCACAGGTTATACACTCTGTTAGAATTGTGAACAATGATATATGCCACAGATTTTACACTCTGTTAGAATTGTGAACAATGATATATGCCACAGGTTTTACACTCTGTTAGAATTGTGAACAATGATGCATGCCACAGGTTTTACACTCTGTTAGAATTGTGAATAATGATACATGCCACAGATTTTACACTCTGTTAGAATTGTGAACAATGATACATGCCACAGATTTTACACTCTGTTAGAATTGTGAACAATGATATATGCCACAGGTCTTACACTCTGTTAGAATTGTGAACAATGATATATGCCACAGGTTATACACTCTGTTAGAATTGTGAACAATGATACATGCCACAGGTTTTACACTCTGTTAGAATTGTGAACAATGATATATGCCACAGGTTTTACACTCTGTTAGAATTGTGAACATTGATACATGCCACAGGTTATACACTCTGTTAGAATTGTGAACAATGATGCATGCCACAGGTTATACACTCTGTTAGAATTGTGAACAATGATATATGCCACAGGTTATACACTCTGTTAGAATTGTGAACAATGATATATGCCACAGGTTTTACACTCTGTTAAAATTGTGAACATTGATACATGCCACAGGTTATACACTCTGTTAGAATTGTGAACAATGATACATGCCACAGGTTATACACTCTGTTAGAATTGTGAACAATGATATATGCCACAGGTTATACACTCTGTTAGAATTGTGAACAATGATACATGCCACAGGTTATACACTCGGTTAGAATTGTGAACAATGATACATGCCACAGGTTATACACTCTGTTAGAATTGTGAACAATGATATATGTCACAGGTCTTACACTCTGTTAGAATTGTGAACAATGATATATGCCACATGTCTTACACTCTGTTAGAATTGTGAACAATGATGCATGCCACAGGTTTTACACTCTGTTAGAATTGTGAACAATGATGCATGCCACAGGTTTTACACTCTGTTAGAATTGTGAACAATGATACATGCCACAGGTTTTACACTCTGTTAGAATTGTGAACAATGATGCATGTCACAGGTTATACACTCTGTTAGAATTGTGAACAATGATATATGCCACAGGTCTTACACTCTGTTAGAATTGTGAACAATGATACATGCCACTGGTTATACACTCTGTTAGAATTGTGAACAATGATACATGCCACAGGTTTTACACTCTGTTAGAATTGTGAACAATGATATATGCCACAGGTTTTACACTCTGTTAGAATTGTGAACAATGATGCATGCCACAGGTTATACACTCTGTTAGAATTGTGAACAATGATATATGCCACAGGTCTTACACTCTGTTAGAATTGTGAACAATGATATATGCCACAGGTCTTACACTCTGTTAGAATTGTGAACAATGATACATGCCACATGTTATACACTCTGTTAGAATTGTGAACATTGATACATGCCACAGGTTATACACTCTGTTAGAATTGTGAACAATGATACATGCCACAGGTCTTATACTCTCTTAGAATTGTGAACAATGATATATGCCACAGGTTATACACTCTGTTAGAATTGTGAACAATGATACATGCCACAGGTTATACACTCTGTTAGAATTGTGAACAATGATATATGCCACAGGTTATACACTCTGTTAGAATTGTGAACAATGATATATGCCACAGGTTATACACTCTGTTAGAATTGTGAACAATGATATATGTCACAGGTCTTACACTCTGTTAGAATTGTGAACAATGATATATGCCACATTTCTTACACTCTGTTAGAATTGTGAACAATGATACATGCCACAGGTCTTACACTCTGTTAGAATTGTGAATAATGATGCATGCCACAGGTTTTACACTCTGTTAGAATTGTGAATAATGATGCATGCCACAGGTTTTACACTCTGTTAGAATTGTGAACAATGATGCATGCCACAGGTTATACACTCTGTTAGAATTGTGAACAATGATATATGCCACAGGTTTTACACTCTGTTAGAATTGTGAACAATGATGCATGCCACAGGTTATACACTCTGTTAGAATTGTGAACAATGATATATGCCACAGGTCTTACACTCTGTTAGAATTGTGAACAATGATATATGCCACAGGTCTTACACTCTGTTAGAATTGTGAACAATGATACATGCCACAGGTTATACACTCTGTTAGAATTGTGAACATTGATACATGCTACAGGTTATACACTCTGTTAGAATTGTGAACAATGATACATGCCACAGGTTATACACTCTGTTAGAATTGTGAACAATGATATATGCCACAGGTTATACACTCTGTTAGAATTGTGAACAATGATATATGCCACAGGTCTTACACTCTGTTAGAATTGTGAACAATGATATATGCCACAGGTTATACACTCTGTTAGAATTATGAACAATGATACATGCCACAGGTTATACACTCTGTTAGAATTGTGAACAATGATATATGCCACAGGTTATACACTCTGTTAGAATTGTGAACAATGATATATGCCACAGGTCTTACACTCTGTTAGAATTGTAAACAATGATATATGCCACAGGTTTTACACTCTGTTAGAATTGTGAACAATGATACATGCCACAGGTTTTACACTCTGTTAGAATTGTGAACAATGATACATGCCACAGGTTATACACTCTGTTAGAATTGTGAACAATGATACATGCCACAGGTCTTATACTCTCTTAGAATTGTGAACAATGATATATGCCACAGGTCTTACACTCTGTTAGAATTGTGAACAATGATATATGCCACAGGTTTTACACTCTGTTAGAATTGTGAACAATGATACATGCCACAGGTTATACACTCTGTTAGAATTGTGAACAATGATACATGCCACAGGTCTTATACTCTCTTAGAATTGTGAACATTGATACATGCCACAGGTTTTACACTCTGTTAGAATTGTGAACAATGATACATGCCACAGGTTATACACTCTGTTAGAATTGTGAACAATGATATATGCCACAGGTCTTACACTCTGTTAGAATTGTGAACAATGATATATGCCACAGGTCTTACACGCTGTTAGAATTGTGAACATTGATACATGCCACAGGTTATACACTCTGTTAGAATTGTGAACAATGATACATGCCACAGGTTTTACACTCTGTTAGAATTGTGAACAATGATATATGCCACAGGTTATACACTCTGTTAGAATTGTGAACAATGATATATGCCACAGGTCTTACACTCTGTTAGAATTGTGAACAATGATATATGCCACAGGTCTTACACTCTGTTAGAATTCTGAACAATGATATATGCCAGAGGTTTTACACTCTGTTAGAATTGTGAACAATGATACATGCCACAGGTTATACACTCTGTTAGAATTGTGAACAATGATACATGCCACAGGTCTTATACTCTCTTAGAATTGTGAACAATGATATATGCCACAGGTTATACACTCTGTTAGAATTGTGAACAATGATACATGCCACAGGTTATACACTCTGTTAGAATTGTGAACAATGATATATGCCACAGGTTATACACTTTGTTAGAATTGTGAACAATGATATATGCCACAGGTCTTACACTCTGTTAGAATTGTGAACATTGATACATGCCACAGGTTATACACTCTGTTAGAATTGTGAACAATGATACATGCCACAGGTCTTATACTCTCTTAGAATTGTGAACAATGATATATGCCACAGGTTATACACTCTGTTAGAATTGTGAACAATGATACATGCCACAGATTTTACACTCTGTTAGAATTGTGAACAATGATACATGCCACAGGTTATACACTCTGTTAGAATTGTGAACAATGATACATGCCACAGGTTATACACTCTGTTAGAATTGTGAACAATGATATATGCCACAGGTCTTACACTCTGTTAGAATTGTGAACAATGATATATGCCACAGGTTATACACTCTGTTAGAATTGTGAACAATGATATATGCCACAGGTCTTACACTCTGTTAGAATTGTGAACATTGATACATGCCACAGGTTATACACTCTGTTAGAATTGTGAACAATGATACATGCCACAGGTCTTATACTCTCTTAGAATTGTGAACAATGATATATGCCACAGGTTATACACTCTGTTAGAATTGTGAACAATGATATATGCCACATGTTTTACACTCTGTTAGAATTGTGAACAATGATACATGCCACAGGTTATACACTCTGTTAGAATTGTGAACAATGATACATGCCACAGGTTATACACTCTGTTAGAATTGTGAACAATGATATATGCCACAGATTTTACACTCTGTTAGAATTGTGAACAATGATACATGCCACAGGTTATACACTCTGTTAGAATTGTGAACAATGTTATATGCCACAGGTCTTATACTCTGTTAGAATTGTGAACAATGATACATGCCACAGGTTATACACTCTGTTAGAATTGTGAACAATGATATATGCCACAGGTTTTACACTCTGTTAGAATTGTGAACAATGATACATGCCACAGGTTTTACACTCTGTTAGAATTGTGAACAATGATATATGCCACAGGTTTTACACTCTGTTAGAATTGTGAACAATGATACATGCCACAGGTTATACACTCTGTTAGAATTGTGAACAATGATACATGCCACAGGTTATACACTCTGTTAGAATTGTGAACAATGATATATGCCACAGGTTTTACACTCTGTTAGAATTGTGAACAATGATACATGCCACAGTTCTTACACTCTGTTAGAATTGTGAACAATGATACATGCCACAGGTTATACACTCTGTTAGAATTGTGAACAATGATATATGCCACAGGTCTTACACTCTGTTAGAATTGTGAACAATGATATATGCCACAGGTTATACACTCTGTTAGAATTGTGAACAATGATACATGCCACAGGTTATACACTCTGTTAGAATTGTGAACAATGATATATGCCACAGGTCTTACACTCTGTTAGAATTGTGAACAATGATATATGCCACAGGTTATACACTCTGTTAGAATTGTGAACAATGATATATGCCACAGGTCTTACACTCTGTTAGAATTGTGAACAATGATATATGCCACAGGTCTTACACTCTGTTAGAATTGTGAACAATGATATATGCCACAGGTCTTACACTCTGTTAGAATTGTGAACAATGATATATGCCACAGGTTATACACTCTGTTAGAATTGTGAACAATGATATATGCCACAGGTCTTACACTCTGTTAGAATTGTGAACAATGATACATGCCACAGGTCTTACACTCTGTTAGAATTGTGAACAATGATATATGCCACAGGTCTTACACTCTGTTAGAATTGTGAACATTGATACATGCCACAGGTCTTACACTCTGTTAGAATTGTGAACATTGATACATGCCACAGGTTATACACTCTGTTAGAATTGTGAACAATGATATATGTCACAGGTCTTACACTCTGTTAGAATTGTGAACATTAATACATGCCACAGGTTATACACTCTGTTAGAATTGTGAACAATGATATATGCCACATGTTTTACACTCTGTTAGAATTGTGAACAATGATACATGCCACAGGTTATACACTCTGTTAGAATTGTGAACAATGATACATGCCACAGGTTATACACTCTGTTAGAATTGTGAACAATGATATATGCCACAGATTTTACACTCTGTTAGAATTGTGAACAATGATACATGCCACAGGTTATACACTCTGTTAGAATTGTGAACAATGTTATATGCCACAGGTCTTATACTCTGTTAGAATTGTGAACAATGATACATGCCACAGGTTATACACTCTGTTAGAATTGTGAACAATGATATATGCCACAGGTTTTACACTCTGTTAGAATTGTGAACAATGATACATGCCACAGGTTTTACACTCTGTTAGAATTGTGAACAATGATATATGCCACAGGTTTTACACTCTGTTAGAATTGTGAACAATGATACATGCCACAGGTTATACACTCTGTTAGAATTGTGAACAATGATACATGCCACAGGTTATACACTCTGTTAGAATTGTGAACAATGATATATGCCACAGGTTTTACACTCTGTTAGAATTGTGAACAATGATACATGCCACAGTTCTTACACTCTGTTAGAATTGTGAACAATGATACATGCCACAGGTTATACACTCTGTTAGAATTGTGAACAATGATATATGCCACAGGTCTTACACTCTGTTAGAATTGTGAACAATGATATATGCCACAGGTTATACACTCTGTTAGAATTGTGAACAATGATACATGCCACAGGTTATACACTCTGTTAGAATTGTGAACAATGATATATGCCACAGGTCTTACACTCTGTTAGAATTGTGAACAATGATATATGCCACAGGTTATACACTCTGTTAGAATTGTGAACAATGATATATGCCACAGGTCTTACACTCTGTTAGAATTGTGAACAATGATATATGCCACAGGTCTTACACTCTGTTAGAATTGTGAACAATGATATATGCCACAGGTCTTACACTCTGTTAGAATTGTGAACAATGATATATGCCACAGGTTATACACTCTGTTAGAATTGTGAACAATGATATATGCCACAGGTCTTACACTCTGTTAGAATTGTGAACAATGATACATGCCACAGGTCTTACACTCTGTTAGAATTGTGAACAATGATATATGCCACAGGTCTTACACTCTGTTAGAATTGTGAACATTGATACATGCCACAGGTCTTACACTCTGTTAGAATTGTGAACATTGATACATGCCACAGGTTATACACTCTGTTAGAATTGTGAACAATGATATATGTCACAGGTCTTACACTCTGTTAGAATTGTGAACATTGATACATGCCACAGGTTATACACTCTGTTAGAATTGTGAACAATGATATATGCCACAGAATAATAGCAGCCTGTGCACTCTCATTTTCATTTTATATATACGTATGATCAAATGTACCTTTTCTAAATTGTTAATGAGAATAAAGAAAACATGTACACATGCTATACCTAGATAATAGATATCCAGATTATAATTGATCGTATTTCGATGTCTTATTTCAGTGATTTAATGGTATAACATGATACCACAAATGATCACAAATAAATATTAGTCTAATTTCAATGTTTTTTTAATTAGATGCCGTGATGCGACACTTTATACTCTATGTAAGCTGGGGTAGAAATTATTACATCTTAAATACCTTTTTCAGTTTTTTTCATAAATATGGCACGCCGTTTTTACATAAAATTATTCTTTCTAGATAAAATGCAAGTGCAAATTCTTTGCATTTGCGTGAAATAAATATGATTTGCACCTTTGTCTGTGATTTTTAAAAGTTTGCTTCTGTGCTTTGGTGCCTTCTTTTCTGTGTCCACAAGCAAAAGTGTTCCCTTTATGTCACCGAAAGTAATGTTATTGGCTAGGGTATCAAGATTGCGAAGTCTCTCCTCGTTAAATGAATACTGTATCTTGTTACCTTCTCCCTTGAAGTCAGCGTTGACTTTCAGCTTCTTCTGTAATTCGAAAACAATGGAGACACGTAGCTTTTCCAATACGATATAAATTTGTGTGTGGAACAAATATACAGCATCAACAGCGTTAAAATCAGTGGAGTAAGTACTTCTTTCGCTGAAACCTGGACCTGCACCTTGAGTAGAAGGACTATTGCTCAAAGGTTAGCGCAAACTGCTCTCTGAGTCTGACATATCAGTGTGGTGACTATAACATACAAAGCACGGACTTCTTTATCGTATTTTACTTGTACCGAACGTCGCATTAATCGAGCACGCCTAATATATTCTTTATATACCAACTGCCAAAGTCGTCCGTGTGGAATGGAATTCAATACAACCTTTGCTACATTGCCTATATATTACGTTTGATATGTAAAACATTATATTGTGAAGAAATTAAAAACATTGTTTTTGCGCTGAAATCTCAGCGGGCATCACAAAATTTCTTTTCCAGTCTAGCGATCTTCGTTGTGATTGAACATTGTTTTTGGGTATTTTGTTGGTTTTTTTTCTTCAAATTGTGCGTTTGTTCATTTATATAAAAACTTCCGTTACCAAACACTTATGTGTTGTAATTTGCAAAATATGTATCTCAGTCTTTTAATGTGTTTTAAGTGACAAAGTAAATGTGATATTTCTGTGATTACATTTGTATATAGTTTCCGTATATAGAAAAAAGTCTACAAATGTCTCACAACATAATAACAAGTCATATGAATTTAAGTGATTTAAGCTTCCGTTGCAAAATCTTGATATCTTCCAACCAGAAACGGAAAGTTACGAGCTGATTCTTAATTAAGATCACAATTGTGCACCCACCTATATTTATAGATGCATGCAACATTTGTTGTTTTGCTTAAGAGAACCAAACGACAATTCCGTGCATAATATATTAACTTCCGTTACTGTCTACTGTCATTAATAATATGAGGCAGGTGCAACCTGAAACGCTCCCGAAGAACAGTAATCTTCCTGTTTACAAAATATCAAGCTTAAAAATAACACCACCTAAAACTCAAAACTCCGGACAGTTTTCGTATTCGCTACCGAGCATTGTTTCATTTTTATTTGAAAAAAAATCGACTAGAGTTCCGGTTTAGGTCACGTGATTTTTCTTTTAATTTATTTCCAGTTTGGCAGCCATATTGTTGAAGATTTTGAAGTGCCATATTACCTATGCATACTTCTACTATTAACGCTCCCTTGGGGAGCGTATTAATGTTCTCTGGCTTTTTTTTAAATGTTTTATCACTATGCCACTGTAGTGGCAATTATATTTATTTGTTGAATTTTGACACTTTTGTAGACTAATATTTTGGAAATAAACATAAAATGCATAGCGGTATATCAAGTTCCAGATTTAAACTTACGAGTAACCCGCATAATCCAGTCGTTATATTACTCTCCCGCTAGTCGTTGCATTAACGCCTGGATGCATTCATTGAAAAAATCCGTCAAACCGGAAATAGTAAATCGCTATGACTTATGGGTATTACGACATAAAATAGGAGGAGCTAAAGTGTTTGTAAATAATGTCCAATGGAGCGATCGGATGATGTAATGCTGTATGCAATACACATATCCGGATAAATACAACCAAACATGAAATAAAACTTAAATGAATAATTATATTTTTTAAATATTAAAACATAATGATTTTCATCCAAGACTATTCGGGGCAGTATAAAAATAGACAAATAATAAACAATAAGCTTTTATTGATTATTTTGTTTGGCAAATGTACAAATTGTACGGCCATGGCATGGAGATAATGGGCCGCCGGCAAACGTCAATGGCAGGCCCGAAATATATACACATAACCATTATAATATTCCAACAAATCATAGTGTTCATATAAACCATATCCACATTATCCATGAAAATATCAAAATGCTTGGCCCTGGGAACAGAAGCTCAGCCTATAAACAAATCCATTAAAATAACACAACATAATATGAATACTTTGTGTCGCTATTTACGCCACATGGTCGAACGCACGTTCCCAGTTGCTGTACGGTGGGAACTGAGTTCGACCACCACCACAAATGGTGGTAGCGACACAATTTTCCCAAGCCGTCGCCGTACCTTTCCGGAATTATTAAGCCCATAGTAATACGAACAAAATATAAGAATGTATATTACAAAGTATTTTTAAAATTGCAAAGTTTACAAAGGTGCTGTTAATTTGTGAAGTGTGAACTGAATGTCAAACAGGAAAATGGAATTGCCTATAAAACGGGAGAGGGATTCCAAACCAAACTAAACTAATCAGCCAAATTGGCTAAATTCAAATAACTTGTGCTATATAACTCTGTCTTCAATAACAAATAGATCCCAAGCCAAATGGGCTATAAATGTGCAATTCTAAACTAAACTAATCAGCCAAATTGGCTCAATTCAAATAACTTGCACTACATAACTCTGTCTTCAATAACAAACAGATTCCCAAACCAAATGGGCTATAAATGTGTAATTTTAAACTAAACTAATCAGCCAAATTGGCTCAATTCAAATAGCTTGCGCTATAAATGTGTAATTCTTTCACAATACTGGATCCAACTATCCATACTTTAATTGTTCTGCCTATAATTCTTAGATAGCATTTAAATGCCAATTCCCAAGTTTTAAGGTTACAGAAAACTATCGAAGAGAAAAATAAAATTGACTATGAACAATACTTACTTTCAAGTTAGAACTCACAAAATTACTTATAACCTGATATATTTCTTGTAGACCTTTGATTTCCACCTGCCAGAGCATTTTATTTGGTTTTCCGGCATGCCATCAATGGCGCAACAACCGTCTGATAATAACATAAGTTAATATCAGCTAATCATCTAATAATAATATAAGTACATATCGGCTAAACATCTTATAACAAATTCATTATATCCTTATAAACAAAATTCCTTGTATAAGAAAATAAGAGAGGCTGCCGACCACTATAAATGGCAAGCCCCGTAAATCCATTTATCCTTATAAACAAATCCTATATCCTTATATACATGTACCTTATAACAAATTCCTTATATCCTTATATAACATTGTAATAAAGTGAGTACATATCAGCTATACATCTGAAAATAAGATGAATACATATCAGCTAGACGTCTGAAAATAAGATAAATACATATATCAGCTAAGCATCCGATAATAAGTTTGTAATTATCAGCAAAACATCTACTAATAATATAAGTACATAATCATATCAGCTAAACATCTGATAAAAAGATAAGTACATATCAGCAAAACATCTGAAAATAAGATGAATACATATCGGCTAAACGTCTGAAAATAAGATAAATACATATCAGATAAGCATCCGATAATAAGGTTAGTAATTATCAGCTAAGCATCCGATAATAAGGTTAGTAATTATCAGCTAAGCATCCGATAATAAGGTTAGTAATTATCAGCTAAACATCTGCTAATAATATAAGTACATAATCATATCAGCTAAACATCTGATAAAAAGATAAGTACATATCAGCAAAACATCGGAAAATAAGATGAATACATATCAGCTAAACGTCTGAAAATAAAATAAATACATATCAGCTAAGCATCCGTTAATAAGGTTAGTAATTATCAGCTGAACATCTGCTAATAATATAAGTACATATCAGCTAAACATCTGATAAGATAAGTACATAACAGCTAAACATCTGGAAATAAGAGAGGCTGCCGACCACTATAAATGGCAAGCCCCGTACAGGGGCGGATCCAGGATTTCAATTAGGTGGTGCGCACTTACAAAAATTGCGCCGAGCGGAGGGAGGCGGGAACATTTTTGGGGGTATTTCGTGTGAAAAATCACGATTTTATGCCAAAAAATCATATTTTTTCCAATTTTAGGGGGCGCGCGCGCCGGGTGCGCCCCCTGCCGTAAATCCATTTATCCTTATAAACAAGTCCTTATATCCTTATGAACAAAATTCCATATATATACTTTATAAGTCCTTATATCCTTATATACCATTGTAATAAAGTGAGTACATATCAGCTGTTTATAATATAGTACATATCAGCTAAACATCTGATAAAAAGATAAGTACATCAAGGTTTCCGTTCGGCGTCGGTCATTGGCCGATAATGTGCGTGTATGACAGGAAATAATTTGACATTGCTGTCAAAATGACCGTTTGTTTCAAAATAAGTGACCAAAAAGACCGACACATGCTACGTATGAATCGGACACGTGATCGAGTACATGTATTTTCCAATTTATCCATAATTTATTTTGATCAAAGCTAAAGTGAAACGCCAGATCAAAACTCTTTTATTTTATTATTTATCATTTGCCATGCCCCGAGGAAGTTCAAGGACATTGACAAAATTAAATTCGCAATCTCAGAAACGCTTTAATGAACGAAAATATCAATATTTGAAATATAAGAACAAGAATCAATCCGGACGGGACACGTAAAAACTACCGGATATCAATTTGGCGCCAAATTTAAACTTGTCCTCTGCGCAAAACACGATAGAGGACTTGATTTAGGTTTTTGGGAAATATTGAAACATTTGAAATGGACAAATATTACAAGTTTTTCCTGATTAAGACAAATGGTTGAAAAGATCCACTAAAACTGTTATTTCTCTGTGAATTTAAATAAAATACGTTGCTTTATTTATATATATATATATAAAAAAAAATCTACAAAATGTTTACTTCAAAGCAGACTTTTTTGTAACCTATTTAGGGTAGCTTTTTCTTAAGTCTTTGACTCATTCCTCATTGGGGAATTTGATTTTAATTTCTATCTATTTTCACTTAAGTTTAACTTTTTTGGAAAGAGATGGTGACCTCTGAAAACCTGTCTGGTTGTCAATTCCAAATATCATAATAAGTATGTAAGTTTGGAACAAATGAATATTAAATTAAGCTCCAGCTGCATCTTAATGAATCAAACCACACCTTAATATATCATTAAATGACCTATAAGTTTTAGGCAAATTAGGACACAATTGACCTATTGAATAAGTGCCCTTCAGGACAAAAGGTCTGAGGAATTTATTTGAGTTAGGTCATTTGACCTTAGTATAATAAAATCCAGCTGAAACCCTATACATATCAGCAAAACATCTGAAAATAAGATGAATACATATCAACTAAAGTCTGAAAATAAGATAAATACATATCAGCTAAGCATCTGATAATAAGGTTAGTAATTATCAGCTAACATCTGCTAATAATATAAGTACACATCAGCTAATAATATAAGTACATATCAGCTAAATAAGATAAGTACATACATGTATCAGCTAAACATCTGATGATAATATATGTACAAATCAGTCAACATTAGGTAATAGGACAAGTTCATATCAGCTAAACATCCGATAATAATACAAGTACATATCAGCTAAACATCTGATAATAAGGTTCGTAATTATCAGCTAAACATCTGAAAACAAGATAAATACATCAGCTACACATCTGACAGTAATGTTAGTAATCGTCAGCTAAACATCTGAAATAAGGTAAGTTCATGTCAGCTAAACATCTGACAATAATATATGTAGATATCAGCTAAACATCTGATAATAAGATAAATTCATATCGGCTACACATCTGATAAGATAAGTACATATCGGCTAAACATCTGAAATTAAGATAAGTACAAATCAGCTAAAGATCTGATAATAAGGTAAGTGCATATCGACTAAACATCTTAGCTAAAGAATATGAATAAATCCTATTATTTCAAAGTTGGAAAGTAAATAAAAGCTTGAATTGAATTCACTCTTATAATGATTTTTTAATTTCATTTAAAATAAAGATTTAAAAAAATGTATTTTATGATACTGATGGTTGATTAAAATTGTTTGTTATGCATTAGCTGTCAGTTGTAATATACAGGATGTAACCAATATACAGGAAGAGCTCCTACTGTGAAGCCATCTATTTTGAGATGCATTCAATGAAAATAACAACCTGACCATATTGTTACATAATAAGAATAAGAATTAGATAAGAAATTTAAATTGATAGAAGGCAAGGATTTATATAATTAACACATTAAGTCACATTTTATTTATTTAGGCTAACTTGGGTCAGTTATCAATTAAAGACAAAAATGGGTTTGAAAAAAATCAGCCTAATAAGTATTTACCTAAATAACGATATTGTGATGGGTATTTCTTTTTATAAATTGTATTAAAAATCTTTTTAATTTATGAAATAATCAACTTTCTGTTTACATATTTATTTTCAATAAAATTTCTTTATTATTTCATCCCATTTTCCTTAATTTAACTTGTGCATATCCATATTTATACAATCTTATGTTAACGGCAAGTTACGTGTGTCGTATTATCCACAATAAATTCACTTTTATTGTCCCACATACATTACAAAAATACATGTTAGATGTGTATTGTGACATTTTAGTCAATTTAGATTAAAACATAAAAACTTCAAAAAATGATTACACGGTGTTTTATTTTTTTAAATCTTTAAAGATTTGTGAATCTATGGCAATTTAAATCATAATTATGAGAATAAAGATGTGCGTGCACAATCATTCTCCGTGTTTGTTTTGTCAATATTTACAAACGGAAGTAAAGGGATTCACTAATGCGCATACGCGCTAATATCTGACATTTGATTGGTCGGCTGTACCAGCCAGCAGCCTGACGGATTTTTACCACTAAGAGCCCTCATCCAGCGAAAGTGCCGATAGAGGGCGCAGTATTATTCAAGTTAGCCAGCTAACTTGAATAATACTGCGCCCTCTATCGGCACTATCGCTGGATGAGTTAATGTAGCGACCAGCGGGAGCGTAATATAACGACTGGATTATTCGGGTTAGCCAGCAGCTGACGGATTTTTACCACTAAGAGCGTCATTCAAGCCCTCATCCAGCGATAGTGCCGATAGAGGGCGCAGTATTATTCAAGTTAACTTATGAGGTGTTTATTTACGGTACCAGACGTTAGACATCACGGAAGTTATTACATTTAGGTTCATTTTGGCTGCTATATGTATTTCATTAATAGGTTTGTATGTTAAATTTGATTCATACTGAAAGTTAAATGCCATATTAAAAGTAATATGAAACAGGCACTGCCTGGAAAGCTCGCGAAGCTAATCACTAATTAGATATTCTTGGTCTTGGATGAGCAAACATATGCAAAACTTTATGCTTATGTACATATAATTATTTACCAACTTTGCCTGAAAATAGAAATTTGGTTTACTAGTGACCACCAGTACGGCAGTAGACATAATAGCGTATGTAAATGTTGCACATAGCATAGGGTCTGAGAGTGAGACACTCTTCAAGATCACAGGTACTTGTGGACAGGACCCTATATGGTGCCTCTGATTGCCCATCCCTCCTTTTTTTTTAACATCAATTTTTTTTCATGTACACAACATTTTGCAACTTTCTATGTATACAAAAAAAAAACAATCAAACAGCAGTTTCTATCCATACTGGGTTTCTGACATATGCATAAGGTTTTGAAAGTGTTTTTCTTTGAGACATTTTGGGCAATTGTGTATTTTATCAATACCTGATGCAATTAAGCGAATATAAATATAAGCTTGAGTTTGCTCTAGAAATAATCCAGAGCAGACGATCGGGTTGCGCAATCGTGTTATTTTTAGCGACTCGTTACTTTCCGTGTAGGATTCGATAATTATCGGTTGCCAATTTCACGTTACCGCCGCCATTATGGTTCAAAGGTCAATCGGAGTTAAAAAACGTAAACAAGACGTCATTGCATTTGTAAACACGGTGACGCAGTGTATTCATCGTGGCAGTTATGCACCTATCGTCACGGTCGTAAGGAAGTTTTTGTGAATTTGTTGGTTAGGAAATTAATTTATGACTACATGTATCCCGTAGATTTTGAAAATAATGAGAGATCGTGTGAATATTCAGCTATAGTAGAATACATGTAGTAGTTCCAACTTCCAAGGATATTGTGACACAACCTCGCAAATAGTACTGTTTACAAAACATCCTAGACCTGCAAGAATAAATAAAATATATCATCCTAGAGGGTACTTATCGATTAACTTGAAGAAAATTAATCTAAATCTTGTATATTTTGTTGTCCGACTATCCTATAAAAGGGGGGGGGACCTTATGAAAAAGGGAAATCAAAAGAAGTCTTTTTTCCCCCCTAAGCGACTGGCAGGTATTCGTACAAAAACCAGCTTTGTAATGTTAATGCTTTAAAGTTGGCATTATGTTAGACTTCTGCATGGTTTTATAGTTTATCATATTTATATCACATTAAACATGCAATTTGTAAATTATCATATTATGGAGCATCAAATAAAACTTTTTAAAAGGCCCAACTTAAAACTGGTGTGCCCCATTTGTTAGAGAATGTATAAAGTCTGTGTGTGTAAGACACTTTAGATGTACTAACTTAAAAATGACTTAGTTCAACTATATATCATTTTGTGATTTTTTAGAAGTCAAAATCCTGTAAGAATGCACACCTAGGGAGGGACAGACAGGGGGTAAATAGTATGCCCTGATACAGGGCTATTCATTAACAGTCATGTTCCATTCTTACATGTATGTCAAGCACATTATTATGGTGTGGTTTCTGTTCGTGAGGCACTCCATCCTTTCTTGTTTATGCCAATGTCAGGAGACCAATAATAACATATAAGGATTAGTATGGAAAAAGTGCTAAATTCAGGAACAAGTCAGTCTTGGTTGGGCAAAATATGTACATGCACATGTACTTTGTAAATGATTCAACTCGATAACGTTTGTAAATTATAGAGCACAAAAATTAAACAAATATTCATTAACAAGAAAATATTTATTGCAAAAACAAAACATTATTAAAAGGTCAGCTACATGTATAATAACAATGTTGTAAAATAACAAAACTATGAACTGGAACATTGAAGAATGGGTAATAAAACAAATTCCCCTCATCCTGATTAAGTATTAAGTTAAAGATTGAATGAAAATTATATTGCTTTTAACATCAAAAAGTTAATATTGAGGGACACTATGCAATTTTCTCTATCCTTTAGTTATTGAACTGAGCAGTTAAAAAATCTGACAAAAGTTCCACCCCACCCCACCCTCCCAAAAAAAACCCATACTACATGTAATAAGGTTCAAAACTCCTTTAATTT
Organism: Bathymodiolus brooksi; assembly: GCA_963680875.1. NCBI lineage: Eukaryota > Metazoa > Mollusca > Bivalvia > Mytilida > Modiolidae > Bathymodiolus > Bathymodiolus brooksi. The sequence goes on along the minus strand of OY804578.1, from coordinate 80,985,915 downwards.
CAAAATATTTGTCTAAGACTTTCTCAGGTAAATGAACAAAGCCTAAATATTCAATAATGTTACATGAAAAACAAAACTCATATGGGGGATAAAAACATTCTATTCATAGCATTTTTAAACAAGAAACATAAACTATAACATGTGATGTGTAAACTATTTAAACATGAGCAACAGGAAGCACATTTAGATACAAAAATGAAAAGACCAACACCCTTAGTTGGATTTTTAGAGTGCTACAAAATGTAGTTCATTGAAACAAGTCTGTGGGTAGATAACTTGTTGTATGTCGTTCCACTCTGAAACATTATTCTGACTCGACCAGATTTTGTTCTTACTCCTTAATGCTGCATTCTTACCAATATTATAATCTTTGGTTTGACTAGACAGGGGCTAGAACCCATGGATCTACCAGTCCACATTCTAGGTGAGCATGCTAACTATTACACAACATTTTTGTGGTCGCATTGAAAAAGGAGTAGTTCTTCAAAACATTCCTTAAGCTAGGGACTTGTGTCCAAGTTAGTTAATGCAATCAACATGATCAAGCATATATTAAAATAAACCCATAGATTAGCTTCCAGTCAGATTTGAACTGACATCTTTTCAACATTATTGAAACGTACTACCTTGTACTATAGAAGCTACATTGTATATACATGTATTGTAATTGTTAGTAGTTGACAAACCTAATATGTACGCAGATCATTAGCTTCCAGAGAGATTTGAACTGACATCTCTCAAACATTATTGAAATGTACTGATTCATTGCGTGACACCATAGTAACTACAACATTTTGTCATGAATTTGTTAGGAACATTTCAGCCAAGATTGGTTGTAATCCCTTGTTATTATCTAATGGTCCTGAATTGGCACTGCATAGACACGATATAGAGAATTAAAAAAAACATGCATAAATTTCATACCCTGCAGTGCAAGAACAATAAGCTCCTTCTGTCAAACCATCATCTTCTTTGGTGCAATATCTATACATTGTGGGGGTCGTCATCCAGTGTCTGTGATGGTGAACACTTTGTTCTTAAAATACATAAGTTGTTGTTGTTCGACTTCGTCTTTAGGAAATATGCCTCCTGCAACCACCCACTTAAAAATATTCAGACCTGGTCAACCTTATAGGCTTTCAGCATGTTGTTTGTCAATGCAACATAACCATGGGCTAACAAGAACTGTTTTATGTCTGGTGTCCAAAATTGCATACCATCAATCATGTTCATCAAGCCTACCAGAATACATTTGAAGCCCAATGAAGGGAGTCTGAAATTCCAGTCACTCAAAATTTTGTCGTAGCACCTCTTGTTTTCTTGTAAAACATAATCTTGTGATGGCACCAAAGGCAAGTTTAACTTACCTTCCGACAAAACAAGCCTGAAGGCCGTTGGCGTCAGCCCTCCCTGAATCCGGGTTGTTTCGCCCTCATTTATTAATAGTGCTTTAAAAAATGAAATATGGAAAATACCATTGTAATAGTGCTTTAAAAAATGAAATATGGAAAATACCATTGCAAATATTTGTATTTTGGATGTTGTAATGCTTGTTCATGGGTACTTTATTTTTGTCTTCCTCATAATTAACATGCTTTCTTGACGTGTTTAATATTATGTATGGCTTCACTTTCATTGTTTGACAATTCAGGCTGTCCAAATTCCGGTGGCTTCATTTTACAATATTGGCGATAGGAAAACTAACATAATACATACTAAGCTAAGACATAGATGTAGATGCAGTATTTATGATCATCTATATAGGGTCAATACATGCAAATTGTTGCTAGCATAAGATTGTTTGAATATTGACACGAACAAGTTAAAATAAGGAAAAAGAGATGAAATAATAAAGAAATAAAGAAATTTTATTGAAAATAAATTTGTAAACAGAAAGTTAGAAAAAAGGGGGGTGGTAAGTCCGTGCCACGAGCGCATGTGATGACAATGTTCAAATTTAGCTAGTAGATGACACTGAACATTTCAGGTATAAAATTACCTGTTTTATGAAAAAAAAATTGAGCAGACTATATTTAATGAAAATAATTGATATTTTATGATTTTAGTTGTCACATTAAAAGAAACATACTTCATTTTTTACGAAGGTATTTTCCCTGTGTCAATGTTAGATTTACAGTAGCATAATATACAGACAAACCAATTATTATTTGTCATATTAGAAAGAATACATAAATAGCTGTGGGTATTATTTTTTTAATATTTTCCTGCATCAATGTTCAATTCAAAGGAACATATATAATATACAGACAAACCAATTATTATTTGTAATATTAGAAAGAATACATAAATAGCTGTGGGTATTATTTTTTTAATATTTTCCTGCGTCAATGTTCAATTCAAAGGAACATATATAATATACAGACAAACCAATTATTATTTGTCATATTAGAAAGAATACATAAATAGCTGTGGGTATTATTTTTTTTAATATTTTCCTGCATCAATGTTCAATTCAAAGGAACATAAATTAATACAAGGGGAGGTCATAGAGAGGGGAGTTTAACGTGTAGTAGAGAGATGGCGATAATATGGCGTCTTTCATTTCGGAATGCTTCTATGCTTGTCTGTTGTCACAAAGGTCATACCTAAGAGAATTTCCGTACTTCCTGTATATTGCGATTGGTCGTTATTAATATATTGATCATGTGATTAATATGTTAACAAATATGTCGCATGCATGTTAACCTGATATGTGACCCGTCAGAGGTCAATACTTTTGTAGTCAAAAATAACATATATTGCACGGGTATGTGGGAGTTTTGCTACGTGACAAAGGTAAATACCAGAGGCTCTCAAGAGCCTGTATCGTTCACCTGGTAATAAAAAAAAACAATTGGTCCTATGTAAAAACTATGTCCTGCGTCATCTTGGAATTACGATCAACATAAAAAACACAAAGTTTGTAAAGGACCTTCCAATGATTGATGCACAGTTTAGGTTCAATCAGTGCAATAGCTTCAGAGCAGAATATATTTCTGTATTTTCCCCATATGGTTCTGTGTTAATACTATGACCTGTGGTGGCAGCCATCTTGGATTTCCGATCGGCATAAAAAACAGGACCTTCCAATGATCATTCCTGGGCAGTTTGGTTTCAACTGTCCAAGTGGTTTCAGAGAAGAAGCATTTTGAAACATTTTTCCCATAGGGTCCAATGTTAAACTAAGTCCTGCCGTAGCCGCCATTTTGAATTTCATATCAGAATAAAAAACGTATATTTTGTAGAGGACCATTCAATGAACATTCATGTACAGTTTGGCTTTAATCATATTTGTAGTTTCTGAGAAGAAGGCATTTGAACATTTTCCCATAGGGTCCAATGTTAATCTATGTCCTGCGGTGGTGGCCATCTTGGATTTCCGATCGGCATAAAAAACACACACCTTGTAGAGGACCTTCCAATGATCATTCCTGGGCAGTTTGGTTTCAATTATCCAAGTGGTTTCAGAGAAGAAGCGTTTTGAAACATTTTTCCCATAGGGTCCAATGTTAAACTAAGTCCTGCCGTAGCCGCCATTTTGAATTTCATATCGGAACAAAAAACGTAAAGTTTGTAGAGGACCATCCAATGTACACACATATGGACAGTTTGGCTTTAATCATATTTGTAGTTTCTGAGAAGAAGGCATTTGAACATTTTCCCATAGGTTCCAATGTTAATCTATGTCCTGCGGTGGCGGCCATCTTGAATTTCCGATCGGCATAAAAAAACAGAAACTTTGTAGAGGACCTTCCAATGATCATTCCTGGGCAGTTTGGTTTCAATTATCCAAGTGGTTTCAGAGAAGAAGCGTTTTGAAACATTTTCCCCATAGGGTCCAATGTTAAACTAAGTCCTGCCGTAGCCGCCATTTTGAATTTCATACCAGAACAAAAAACGTAAAGTTTGTAGAGGACCATCTAATGAACATTCATGTACAGTTTGGCTTTAATCATATTTGTAGTTTCTGAGTAGAAGGCATTTGAATATTTTCCCATAGGGTCCAATGTTAATCTATGTATTGCGGTGGTGGCCATCTTGGATTTCCGATTGGCATAAAAAACAAAAAATTTGTAGAGGACCTTCCAATGATCATTCCTAGGCAGTTTGGTTTCAATTATCCAAGTGGTTTCAGAGAAGAAGCGTTTTGAAACATTTTTCCCATAGGGTACAATGTTAAACTAAGTCCTGCCGTAGCCGCCATTTTGAATTTCATACCAGAACAAAAAACGTAAAGTTTGTAGAGGACCATCTAATGAACATTCATGTACAGTTTGGCTTTAATCATATTTGTAGTTTCTGAGTAGAAGGCATTTGAATATTTTCCCATAGGGTCCAATGTTAATCTATGTCCTGCGGTGGCGGCCATCTTGGATTTCCGACCGGCATAAAAAACCTTAAATTTGTAGAGGACCTTCCAATGATCATTCCTGGGCAGTTTAGTTTCAACTGTCCAAGTGGTTTCAGAGAAGAAGCATTTTGAAACATTTTTCCCATAGGGTCCAATGTTAAACTAAGTCCTGCCGTAGCCGCCATTTTGAATTTCATACCAGAACAAAAAACGTAAAGTTTGTAGAGGACCATCTAATGAACATTCATGTACAGTTTGGCTTTAATCATATTTGTAGTTTCTGAGTAGAAGGCATTTGAATATTTTCCCATAGGGTCCAATGTTAATCTATGTCCTGCGGTGGCGGCCATCTTGGATTTCTGACCGGCATAAAAAACGGAAAATTTGTAGAGGACCTTCCAATGATCATTCCTGGGCAGTTTGGTTTCAACTGTCCAAGTGGTTTCAGAGAAGAAGCATTTTGAAACATTTTTCCCATAGGGTCCAATGTTAAACTAAGTTCTGCCGTAGCCGCCATTTTGAATTTCATACCGGAACAAAAAACGTAAAGTTTGTAGAGGACCATCTAATGAACATTCATGTACAGTTTGGCTTTAATCATATTTGTAGTTTCTGAGTAGAAGGCATTTGAATATTTTCCCATAGGGTCCAATGTTAATCTATGTCCTGCGGTGGCGGCCATCTTGGATTTCCGATCGGCATAAAAAACAGAAAATTTGTAGAGGATCTTCCAATGATCATTCCTGGGCAGTTTGGTTTCAACTGTCCAAGTGGTTTCAGAGAAGAAGCATTTTGAAACATTTTTCCCATAGGGTCCAATGTTAAACTAAGTCCTGCCGTAGCCGCCATTTTTAATTTCATATCGGAACAAAAAACCTTAAGATTGTAGAAGACCATCCAATGAACATTCATGTACAGTTTGGCTTTAATAATATTTGTAGTTTCTGAGAAGAAGGCATTTGAATATTTTCCCATAGGGTCCAATGTTAATCTATGTCCTGCGGTGGCGGCCATCTTGGATTTCCGACCGGCATAAAAAACAGAAAATTTGTAGAGGACCTTCCAATGATCATTCCTGGGCAGTTTGGTTTCAACTGTCCAAGTGGTTTCAGAGAAGAAGCATTTTGAAACATTTTTCCCATAGGGTCCAATGTTAAACTAAGTCCTGCCGTAGCCGCCATTTTGAATTTCATATCGGAACAAAAAACCTTAAGATTGTAGAGGACCATCCAATGAACATTCATGTACAGTTTGGCTTTAATAATATTTGTAGTTTCTGAGAAGAAGGCATTTGAACATTTTCCCATAGGGTCCAATGTTAATCTATGTCCTGCGGTGGCGGCCATCTTGGATTTCCGACCGGCATAAAAAACAGAAAATTTGTAGAGGATCTTCCAATGATCATTCCTGGGCAGTTTGGTTTCAACTGTCCAAGTGGTTTCAGAGAAGAAGCATTTTGAAACATTTTTCCCATAGGGTCCAATGTTAAACTAAGTCCTGCCGTAGCCGCCATTTTTAATTTCATATCGGAACAAAAAACCTTAAGATTGTAGAGGACCATCCAATGAACATTCATGTACAGTTTGGCTTTAATCATATTTGTAGTTTCTGAGAAGAAGGCATTTGAACATTTTCCCATAGGGTCCAATGTTAATCTATGTCCTGCGATGGTGGCCATCTTGGATTTCCGATCGGCATAAAAAACAGTAACTTGGTAAAGGACATTCCAATGATCATTCCTTTACATTTTGGGTTCAGTCAGTTCATTAGTTTCGGAGAAGAAGATCTTTGAAATTTCAGCCAATCAGGGCATATTATTGGCCCTGGCAGCCATATTGAATATCCGACTGGAACGAAAAACAGTAACTTTGTAGAGGACCATCCAAGGAACATTCCTGCTAAGTTCGGTTCCAATCGGCCAAGTGGTTTCGGAGAAGAAGCTTGAAATGTGAAAAGTTTACAGACGACAGACGACAGACGACGGACGCCAAGTGATGGCAATAGTTCACCTGGACCTTTGGTCCAGGTGAACTAAAAAGTTGAAACGTGGAACGATCTTTGTCAGTTCGTCGTACTCGTACATTTTTGGTGGTATTTTTTTGGTCTGCAGCTATTTGGTCTATAAGTAGTTTGTAGAATTTTTGTATTAATATCGTTGACTTTGATTGCTGTGTTAGCTTTGAGCCACACCACAGCGTTTGTCCCCCTATTTTTGTCTTGTTGTATTTTTATATTTTATTTTGGTATTGCTGTGTTGCTCTTTACGTGGACTGCTTTTTAGTCACTCCACCACTGCCGGCACTGGTGCTTGTTGCAAATTATTTTATCCCTATTTTTAAAAAAGTGTACTGTTTTTGCAGTCGCACACTTGTCTAAATGTGCACTGCTTTTCCATAATCTACTTGCCTTAATGTGCATTTCTTTTGCAGTCACTCTACTTGTTTTAATGTGCACTGCTTTTGCAGTCATACTATATATGTTATTAGAAGTCATTCAGTATGTTTATACTTCTTGTGATATGTTATTATTTTAACTACTGTATATTTAAATATATTTAGTTTTCCTATTCTACATCAAATGATTAATTAAGGTTATCACATTTGATAATGCCATTTGTTCTTAGAAAATGCATAATAATTGTTTGTGGATAATCATACTTTTGTTGAATACCACATTCCTATCACTCAAAGTGTATTAAAATTTCTATGGATGCTTTTTTGTTAAATATTTTGCAGATATTAAGATACTCATACTTTTGTTGAATACCACATTCCTATCACTCAAAGTGTATTAAAATTTCTATGGATGCTTTTTTGTTAAATATTTTGCAGATATTAAGATACTCATACTTTTGTTGAATACCACATTCCTATCACTCAAAGTGTATTAAAATTTCTATGGATGCTTTTTTGTTAAATATTTTGCAGATATTAAGATAATCATACTTTTGTTGAATACCACATTCCTATCACTCAAAGTGTATTAAAATCTCTATGGATGCTTTTTTGTTAAATATTTTGCAGATATTAAGATAATCATACTTTTGTTGAATACCACATTCCTATCACTCAAAGTGTATTAAAATTTCTATGGATGCTTTTTTGTTAAATATTTTGCAGATATTAAGATAATCATACTTTTGTTGAATACCACATTCCTATCACTCAAAGTGTATTAAAATTTCTATGGATGCTTTTTTGTTAAATATTTTGCAGATATTAAGATAATCATACTTTTGTTGAATACCACATTCCTATCACTTAAAGTGTATTAAAATTTCTATGGATGCTTTTTTGTTAAATATTTTGCAGATATTAAGATAATCATACTTTTGTTGAATACCACATTCCTATCACTCAAAGTGTATTAAAATTGCTATGCGTGCTTTTTTGTTAATTATTTTGCATATATTATTAACAGTGCCTGTGATTTTAAATGTTTTAAGCAGATAACAAATCCCCCTGTGGTGTGCTTTCTTTGTATTTTTATATAAAAACAAGTGTGGACACAGAAATGAGCTGTTCTAAAGGCAAGTGTGGATGTCAATATTTCATATTATTAACTTTAAAAAAAAAAATTCATTGTGCACAATACTGGTATACAAATTTGTTCCCGTATTGTGATTTTTTTTTCAAAATTTTGTACAATACTGGTATACCAGTAATGTAATTAAGATATTGTACAATACTGGTATACCAGTAATGTAATTAAGATATTGTACAATACTGGTATACCAGTAATGTAATTAAGATATTGTACAATACTGGTATACCAGTAATGTAATTAAGATATAGAAAATACTGGTATACCAGTAATGTAATTAAGATATTAGATTTTTTGTAGTGTATTGGATTGCTTCATATTAGGAGGTTTATGTCATCAACTGTTGAAAAACATACTAAAAGTACAGGTTCATTGTGTATCATTTTATTGGCATTTATAACATCGTATCAGTAATACACCACAATACACAACAATTATCATGATAATTCAACAAGATAACAAAAAGTGATGATAACATTAATTGTCCTATTATGAAATGTCTTAAAATGTAGGTTCTGTTCTGCTATGTGCTCCAGGATGTTGCCGAAAGCTTGGCTACCACAGTTGCCCCAACGATCACGCCACATTCTTTCGTCTAGGTAGCTGGGTAGTAGGTGTGATGATACACCTTTCATTTCTTTAAATCGGTACTTTGCCTTTACTACATCTTGGCTGCCTACATGTAGTTGTATGGGTGTGTTGAGTAACCTAGTGGTGCAGACATCACGGAGGTACTGGTACATCTGGATCACCGTCTTCTCTCCAATCTCTACCTGCTATACAATTGTACTGACCTTGGTTTGGTGACTCCATAAGTAGATGATATACATTTGTACAACCATTTCCCTAGTGGAACTCTGGATTTCTCGAAGAAGGACCCAGTTCGTATAGTTCTGTACGTGTGTCTTTTAGGGCATCTTTGGTTGGTGGATCGCCAGCCAAACCCATCTGACATGGAACTGAGTGGTCTGGTTACCATTTCCATTGGTTTGGTGCAGGTTAAGCAGTTGCATGTTGTTGTCAGTAGCTCGTGGTCTTTCATGTAGTCTTAGTACTGCAGTAGGGTCTTTATTGAAGATAACGTTGGATGTTAGCTCTGAGTAAAAATTTGCCATGCTCTCTTCTTTTTTTTTCTTTTTTTTTAGCACTCGCACTGTTTATCAAAGGGACATTAAAACAAAACATGTAGCATACAGCAAATAATAATAATAATAATGAGCAAAATTAGGTATTTAAGTCTTATGTAAGCTTGTGTTTACATAGTTGTGATCAAAAGAATTTCTTTTCCAACTAATCAAAACGAAACATCAGTGTGCAAAATTATATTCACAGTATCAAAAGAACTTTGATCATCAAACAAATTAAATTACTCAGTTTACAAAATTATACTCACAGCATCAAAAGAACTATGAAATCAAACAAAGTAACCTGTTAATTATATTGATTAATTTAAATTAAATTAAATCACCAATAACATCAAACATTAAATATAATCACATATTAGTAACTAATTAATTGAGAAAATGACTAATTGTTTATTGTAATCATTTAATTAGTTAATTAGAAAATTTATGATTCAAATAGCAACCCAAGGTATTATGTTTATTTCTTGTAAAAAATTATTTTCTATGCAAGAACTTTTGAAAAAAAAATTGTAATTTCTGCCTTTGTGTAATCATACAAGTAAAAATATATATGAATTGTACATATGAACTTGCATTTTCCTATAACTAGAACAACTGAAAAAAGACCACAGTGAAAGATAATTAATATCCATGCAATAAGTTTGCAAAAACTGAACTTGGACATCCAACTCTTGAAAAATTCTACAACCAGATTACTAATGGCCAACTCAAGAGTACAACAAGAGTCAAAGATGCAGCAACAACACTATAGCGTCAACACTCACCCCGTTATGACAACATTAGAGCAGTTCAGATACCGTCTACAGAGCCAGGTCAGACTGTCGGAAGGAAAAGAAAATCATCAGAAACAGAATACCAACACAGAAAGAGACAGACAGCTACATCAAACAGCACTAATGAAGAGAGCAACCAAACAATAGACGAAGATGAAGCTACTGTTACAGCGATGTCCATCCACAGATCGCTGAAGTTTGCAATGTCCCTAGGGAAAAAAGACCTACTTGAAAAAATCAAAGAAGAGAAAGACCTGGTCCAACTACTTCAAGAACACGGTCCACTAAAGACAAAGACCATTGAAGATTTAAGACTCACTCTCATGGCAGTAGCTGTGTATCACCACCTTAATATGTAATTTTATCATGATATTTTAATTTGTTGTAAAATGTGCTTTATTGTGTGCTTTCATTGAAATAGTGCTCGATTTTCACATGTTATAACTGTACAAAATAAATATATCATACAACACTTTATGCAGTCTTTCATGTCAAAGTCAACATAGCTACCCTACACACAAAAATCCTTGTAGAATCGGGTATTGACAATACTAGTAGTAACATTTCCACAATACCTATTACAATGCTTACTACAATACTATACACAAGTAAAATATATATATTTTTTAAATCACAATACTGGTACAATACTGGTATACAATACTGGAACAAATTTTTATATCAGTATTGTGCACAATACTAGTATACCAGTATTGCGATCGCCAAGTATAGGAGATCTGTCTTTTCATACAACGAAAAATACAGAACTGATTGGATTTGCAGGTGATTAATTTACCCCCTCCTTTGCCAACACGCCATTAATCTAGAAAAACTTCAAGTCTTCCTGAAATATTCGTGACAAAGATCTTGCAGAACAAAATTGTTGTGGACACATAGCGCCATAGGCCATGAATCGGGTATGATAGTGGTTTGTTACGATTTTTGTATACCTCTACTGACAACACGAAAATTTGACATTCCTCCCTTGTGGTTTTTAGTTGTCAGTCGAGGGATAAAAAAAAATCTTAACATGCCCCTGTAGTGGACATACAACATTTCCTAAGCTAAGTACAGCAATTATAGATTAGATTGCAGAAGTTCAGCAAAAAACTATCAGATTTCTGAAATTCCATATACATGAAGGGTCCTACCCAGTGGCTGATCCAGATTTTCTTCATAGATGGAGCCATGCAAGAATTTCCTATAAATTTTAAAGATTTTTAACCTCGTATCCCTTTGTATCCAGGTGGCCGTGATTGTACGGTAGTTGGATTTACAACTACCTATGCAATCAGTGCCTATCACCACTCACGTGAGTTCGAATCCCGATCAAGGCGAGGTGTACATTATGTGATAAAGTCAGTGACTTGCGACAGGTCTGTGGTTTTCTCCACCAATAAAACAGACCGCCACGATATAACTGAAATATTGTTGAAAGTGGTGTTAAACACCACAAAACCAACCAACCCTATGTATCCATGACTGCTACACTAAAGGTTTTTAGTTTAATTTCTTTTAATATAAAGATACAATTAAGAGACCAAATTCACATTAACCTATTCTTTGTTGTAAGCGGTCTTAGTCCAAAGTCCAATAGGAGTTAAATCCAGGTAGTAAGCGGCCTTACTGTTTGGATTATTTCATGGCGATACGCTGAATTTCGACTACCACTTCATTTTTAACCTTTTCGAAGTTTTATTCAACTATTTACACATGGATCCTTGTGAGCAAATCTACACTGACTCCTGAATATTGGACCAATATTCATAAACTGTTTATCAGTATCATTTAGACTCTGTAAGGTTTTTTCCCCATTAAATTAATATGAGGCAGGTACAACCTGAAACGCTCTCGAAGAACAGTAATTTTTCTTCTTGTTTACAAAATATCAAGCTTAAAAATAACACTACCTAAAACTCTACAGCTGACAACTTTGGATATTTTGCAGCAGACGATCACAATGAATGAGAATGCGCAGTGGCAAATGATTAAAGGTTCGGTGTTATTCGCTTTGATTTCGGGATTTTCCGTTTCATTGTTTCAATTTTATTTGAAAAAAAATCGACTAGAGGTGTATTGTTCTGTATTTCTTCTTTTTTTCTCGTTGCAGCGATCACTTTATTTGCTACTCGCGTATCGCTTATATTGGAGATAGTTTAACTTAAGGTCACATGATTTGTCTTTTAATTTATTTCCGGCGTTGGCAGCCATAGTTTAGGTCACGTGCTTTGTCTTTTAAATTATTTCCGGTTGACAGCACATGTTGTTGAATATTTTTAAGTGCATTAGTATGTTCATACTTCTACCATTAACGCTCCCTTCGGGAGCGTATTACCAGGGCATTTTGATCAAATTTGAGGCAAAGAATTTGATTATAAATTCTTATGATTAATTTAAAATTTACGGTTATTGGATTATCAAAGAATTACTTAATTATTACAATATTAAAATAGAAGGTCATTGATACAAAAAAACCTCCTCCTAAACCGTTTTATGGATTTTGATGAAACGTTACACAAAGAAAGTACATAATATGTTCATGTGCATAATGTCATATCAATCAGTTCTGAGAAATCCCAGGGAAATTGGAGCTTAATTTTTTTTTATTCTTATTAGATGCAAAAGACCATGTCATGCAACTCCTAATTAATTGCTTAATGGATTTTGTTTAAACTTTACACAAAGGAAGTACATCATATATTTACCCTATAGGACACTGCCAGTATCCATGCATATACTACTTGTGAGTCCCTCATATAAAACTAAAGATCGAGTAACACGAACCCCACTAAAAACTGGGGATGAACTCAGGTGCTCCGGGAGGGTGAGCAGTACCTGCTCCACTAGTGGCACCCGTCGTGTTATCTAGTTACAAACCCGGTGATAAGTCATGAATGAGGAAAGGACCTGGAAATGTTTACCGAAAATGAAACATATACGTGGTCGTTTGTGATATAGATATTCCATAACGGTCAACCAAGTCATGGTGGCGACCGTAAAACTTGTGATGAATATGAACATTTGTGTTCCATACTCCATATACTGACCACATGTACTTATTTTTTCTTTTTCTTTCTTTTTGTAGATTTCTCGCACATTATCGTGTGTTCCGATTCTGTGCTTATATTTATTTAGAGGACATATTTCGAACCTTAGTTTATTAAATATTGTATCAAATCTGCTATGTAGTCTGACATAAGTTAGCCGATGATTGATTTTTAGGTTTTTTTCAATGATATTGTCGGGCACTTTTTCCCATTTTCCCCATTAATGCCCGTTCGCGTTTAGAATTAGATTTCAGATGCGAGGTGTTTTTTCTTTAGTAAATGACCAAGAAGGGTCTATTTTATTTTTCAATCGAAATTTTGCGAATCGATAGACTGATTCATTTCCTGATATGCCACATGCCTTGGGACCCATTCGAGATATACACTGGTACCGATTTGACGGAGTTGTGTTACCTTAAATAAAATGTCCAGGGTAATATATTTTTGCCTATATTAGATTCAGAAATTATAAAGGCAGAGTCACACTAGCCTTCTTTATCTTTAGATCTAGTAGTAAAATGTTTTAGGATTTATTTTCATGTTGCAGCGGTATGTTCTAAGTCTAGGTCTTTTCTTTACTTGTTTGTGAATTATAAAACTTGCATGAACCGCACCGGTGGCGTAATGGTTAGCGTGCTCGCCTTGAGCGTGGTAGATCGTGGGTTCGATCCCCTATCGGATCAAATCAAAGACTGTAAAATTGGTATTTTGTTGCTTCTCCGCTAAGCACGTATAATTAAGGAGATAGAGCAAAGACTGGTTGGCTCGGAATCACGATAATGTGTCCGAGTGGGGCGACATGTCTATCTGCGGTCTGTTGTTTCAGTGAGCTAGCAATATAAAATCCAACTAAGCGTGATAGTCTAGTGCAAAGCGGACCACATCATTATCTCATTGAAAATTTACTTGTTCTCGCCATGATAAAGCTGAAAAATTGCTGAGTTGGCGTTAAACAACAATCACTCACTCACTTACTGTAAAACTTACGGACGGTGTTTTAGATGCCATGGAGGTATTTTTATTCGTACATTATTTTGAAGATATTATCTATTCCAGAAGTTTGCTAAATATATGTTTATAGTGTATATGAAGAAACATGGATTTTTATGAAATTGGTAAGAGAAATCATTTTCTAAACTTTGTTTCTCGAGGCTATTATCCCTTATAGCAACAGTATTGAAATAAAGTCTTATCACCGAAATTGTATGGTTGTTCAAAACGTTCTACTTATAACCCACTTAACCGTGTTCTTTTCATTGCCCCCAAGACAAATTAAGGATTTTTTTTTATTTGAATATAATCTACTGATACACGTTGAGTTATACAGTTGAGATCCATGTGTAGTATAAATCAAATAAGTGACATATTAGTATTAGAAGAGTGTAACGACCCCCATCTTAATTTAATTTTCTGGAAAAATTAATTATAACATATATCTGAAAGAAAAGCTGAGGAAAGTTCATAGTTAATTAAAATTTCAAGTTGAAAAACTAGAGACTCCTAGGAGCCTGTAATCATTCAATTGGTTTTCAATTTGACTTCTAAAATGGGAGCGTCACAAATAATTTTGAAGGTTCGACAACCAAGGCTCATTCCAGCTCATTTTTTTAGCAGAAGATTTTGATGTGATTTTTTTTTACATAATAACCCTGATAGGTATAAATGTGATGAAGAAGCTGAATTATTCAATGCCATGTAGCTGTAGTTAAAATTTGAGCTGATTTTGACTTATTATAAAGCAGCAATAGACAATTGATTTTTTTTTATTTTTAGTAACAGCAGCCATCTTAAATGGTGGGCTGGGCTGTCGGACATTATTTTGAAAATGGACCACCCAAGGAGCATCCCAGACAAATTTGGTTTAATTTGGTTCTGCAGTTTTAGATAAGATTTAAATGTGATCTGTTATTAAAATATGCCTAATTTGCATAATTGGTTGAACGAAAAATTTAACAGAAAAACAGGAAATATGTTAAACTACTCATTACTCAAAATGATACCCTTGCCCAGCATTCATCTTGACATAGAAACTAGCTCACAAAATGATAAAGAGATGTTTTAGAAATCGACCAACCAGAACCAAGACTTGCCTATGGCGGACTTATTTGTTAACGGATCCGGACGAAATGAGCAATCTTAATAGAAGACCTTCCATAGATGCTTCCTACCAAATTTCGGTTCATTTGCTAAGCGGTTTCAGAAGAGGTTGTTTAGAAATTGACCAACCAGAAACAAGAATTGCCTATGGCGGCCATATTTGCAAACGGATCAGCACAAAATGAGCAATCTTAATAGAGGACCTTCTATAGATGTTTCCTACCAAATTTCGGTTCATTTGGCCAAGCGGTTTCAGAGGAAAAGATTAAAATGTAAAAAACTTACAGAAGCCAGATGCCAAGTGATGGCAAAAGCTCATGTTGGTATAAGAAAGAAAACAGGGTCAATTTAATGAGATGTATATTTAGGATGTTTGAGTGGAGATGATCTTGATATTCAATGATTTCTTATTAATTGTGAAGATTGTAGGATTGATGTCACCATACAATGTATGTAATCATTTGATATGTTTCCTGAACTTGATCAATTTTATAACAAATGGCAATAACTCAGTAAAGGTGAAGCAGACATTTGTAATTTCTTCAGGGGTTAGAAGGAAGCTGTGGAACCGTAGCTCTTATGGTCTTATTGAAATATATAATCAACTTCAGAAAACTTTTCAATAATCTGACACATAATTTCAAGATAAGCATATGCAAAAAAAGTTAAGCTCTGTCCTAAGTAATTCTACACTTTTGTCGTAGCTAAGATTGCGGAACAAATGGCAGAGTTAAGAACAATAAATAATTATCCCATTTAAGGACGTAAATATAAATATTCGAAGATTCCCCCGGTTTTTAGTGGGGTTCGTGTTACTCGATCTTTAATTTTATACGTATGTTTTGTAGATCGTTGTTTGTCCTTTTGTACTTTTTCTTTTGGCCATTGTTTTGTCCGTTTTTCTTCGATATACGGAATCTGATTACCCCTTTGGTATCTTCAAACTCTTCTTATCTATGGAAGCTTGTAGAAAAGTATTTATTTAACAGAACAGTATCAATGTACTTATTTGACTCTACAAATAAGATAGTACCCGAAAGTCCCACCTCAGTTAGAGTCGGAATTCCGCAAGTTTACAAACGGGTCACACAAAACTAGAGGCTCAGTGGGGTGAGCCTGTGTTGCTCACCTTTCATTCTGCTTTGATACATGTACCGGTAGATGTTTTCCTACCAAGTTTCGGTTAATATGGCTAAGCAGTTTCAAAGGAGAAGATTTTTTAGAAATCGACCAATCAGAAACAAGAATTGCATGCGGTGACCATGTTTGCTAAGCGATCGTGACAAAATGAGCAATCTTCATAGAGGACATTCCATAGATGATTCCTACCAAGTTTCGGTGGTAGCCATGTTTGCTAACCGATCGGGACGAAATGAGCAATCTTCATAGAGGACATTCCATAGATGCTTCCTACCAAGTTTTGGTTCATTTGGCCAAGCGATTTCAGAGAAGATTTAAAAAAATCGGCCAATCAGAAACAAGAATTGCCTGTGGTGGCCATGTTTGGTAATGGATCATAACAAAATGTGCACTCTTTAGAGAGGACCTTCCATAGATGTTTCCTACCAAGTTTCAGTTGATTTGGCTGAGGGTTTTCAGAGGAGAAGATTAAAATGTGAAAAGTAAACGGATGACAGACGACCGACACCAAGTGATGGCAAAAGCTCATATTGCTTTTGGCAAGGTTTGCTAAAAAGAATATTAAAATGTGAATACCTACTTGTAATGTATAGAATAAACATGTTACACTATATCAGCATTAGTTAATTTCTAAGGGAGATAATGGCAAGATTATCTTTCTTTTAACAGAGGAGAAGATTTTTTAGAAATCAACTATTCAGAAACAAGAATTGCCTGTGGCGGCAATATTTGTTAACCGATCGGGACAAAATGAGCAATCTTTATAGAGGACCTTCCATAGATGCTTCTTACCAAGTTTCAGCTAATTTGGCTGAGGGGTTTCAGAGGAGCAGATTAAAATGTGAAAAGTTAACGGACGACAGACGACGGACGCCAAGTGATGGCAAAATTTAACATTGCCTTTGGCAAGGTGAGCTAAAAATAGATCATACTACGGTTCTGCAGATAGGGTTGAAAGCTGTCAACAATAACGTGTTGCAAAATATAGGATATCTGGTGAAATCATTAATTAGATGGGTGGGAATCAAAATCACAGTTAATAGTAGTAACAGCAACTGATTGCA
This sequence comes from Bathymodiolus brooksi, assembly GCA_963680875.1. Lineage (NCBI taxonomy): Eukaryota > Metazoa > Mollusca > Bivalvia > Mytilida > Modiolidae > Bathymodiolus > Bathymodiolus brooksi. Next base: position 80,968,755 of record OY804578.1, on the reverse strand, counting down.
TGTTATGAAGATAACAGTTTAATTTTTAAAGAAGTTTACAAGTTTATTAGAAGATCTAAACGATTCCTCATTGTACATGTATAAAATTATAAATATAGCCAAGATGATCATCGTGTCCACAAAAACCCGACTTTTTTTCTTTCTATTTTTCTGTTCTTTTTACATGTGTAATTGTTACTGGTATACTTACATTAATGTGCATGCTCTGTTCAATATGTACATTTGCTACAATTCAAAGGAGAAGACTTCATAAGTTGGTAAAACTTGTGTCTTATCCTTTTTGTCTCTATGAGCAAATAAAATTCTTATAAACTTATAAACTAAACTAACTGATTGCTTTTATTTATATATATATTATAGGTAAGATGAAAATACAGTTTTCATATAATTGCATCCAGCACAACCCAAATTGTATCCAGCATGACCCAAATTGTATCCAACATGACCCAAATTGTGTCCAGCATGACCAAAATTGCATCCAACACGACCCAAATTGCATCTAGCACAACCCAACTTGTGTCCAGCACGACCCAAATTGTGTCCAGCACAACCCAAATTGCATCCAGCATGACCAAAATTGCATCCAGCACAACCCAACTTGTGTCCAGCGTGACCCAAATTGTGCTCAACAAAAAAAAAAAAAAAAATTCTGTCCAGCACGACCCAAATTAAATAACTGACAGAGACACATAATGACAAAACTCCTTCTTTGTCAGTATGGTATAATGGGTAACAAGTGATTTAAATACACAGAGATAAGTGTTAATAAGTAAATAATGGAAGTTTATTAGAACAACTAACATACAATAACATATTATTTTTTACCAGTAGATTTACTACCTTTATTCTCACTCTTTTCACTGGTTTTTCCTTTATCTTTTTGAGAATCTTTCTTCTCACCTTCTTTGTCATCTTTTTTAATGTCTTTCTTTTCTTTTGATAAATCTTTCCCTTCATTTTTCTCTGTATCACGATTCTGTACCTTATTACTAATAAGATTATGCAGTGCAATGACAGATCTAATGAGTGATGCCAGATACACAACTAACATTTGATCGTTGGTCTTCACATACACTGATGTAACAAAGTCTTGTAGATTGACATCAGGAAGTAAATTAAACACATCTTGAAGCTGATAAATAATCTGATGGTTGACAGGAAGTTGTCCTGAGGAGACTTTCTGTAAGTAGGAGTTAATATCTGTGATGTGTGAGTGTAGACCTTTCAGGCCCATTAACTGGTTGGTAATCCTCTGTGACAAAGATCCTACTGATGTGTCTTTTATATCTCTGAAATAATTTAAAAAAAACTTACAATAAAATATCTCAATTGTGTTTTTTTTTTTACTCATCTTGAAACACCAATTTACAACAAGCCACCATGTTTTGCCAGTAGAAGTACCAAAACAAAATTCTTAAATTAAACCTGTACATAGAAAAGTCGGAAAATTGATGACCTCATTATAACAAGCTTATACTTACAGAGCTTATATTCTACTAATTAATAATTCTCTTTGAAAATACACTGGCGAGTATCACTTAATGATTGATTGATTGATTATTGCTTAACATCCAGCCAGCAGTACATCGGTTATATTCAGGAGGAGAATAAGTTTAATAATATATAAAAACTATAGAAATGAGGAATGGTTACCGGGTCAGCAACTTTTGACTACTACTGAAAAAGTATGGAGAGTTGGGTGGGTAAGAAAAGTTTAGTCTTTTGTAGCGGCTATCATGTGCATACTCTTTTTCGAAATACACAAAAGAGGTCCATAGCGTCCCCCCTCCCCTCCCCATGACTCGACAGCACACTTAATTTCTACTTTAAATTTGTAATACCTGCAGGTTTAGAGAAATAGTGTCAAATCTACTATTAATATACTTCTGTACAAATTAAAGTCAAAAGGAAATCACAGCAAAATACTTATAATAAGCTACAGTAAGAGTTCCCAATTATACTTAAATTGATATTGCAAACATATTTTTGAAAATTAAACAGGGTTCTAAGTAGCACCTATTTTAGTGGCAAATCAATTAGGCACCTCAAAAATTGTCAATAAGTTTTGATTTATCGACCATTATCAGTTTTTCATACTATGCATTAGTTTGAAAGTCATACTAAGTTTTAAGCCCTTAATAAAGCATTTATGATTATTAAAAAATGTTTGGTCAAGCATAGGCAACAAGTGCCATCTATCAATGGTGACATATATGGAGTAGCGAAAGATTTCTGTGTTTGATGAATTGTGCACGAACTGGTGAATTTAGTATTGTATAAAGTGACATTAAACACCATAATCCCCCCCTTCCTGAAAGTCATAAATGTATTCAATCAGGGTATGAAAATGATAAGAGTTGTGAAGTCAACCAGGAATAAAAAAAAATCAATAGCAACTGTTTTTGTCTTATATGATGGGACGGCAATGACATGCAGATATTGTAGTGCACAACCACATTCAACAGGCAGAACCAACTTTTCGAATCTGGCTGTAAAAATGGGCTAGTGTGTCCTGAAAATTGACTTTAAGACTATTCTACATAGCAAACAGAAACTGATATAGACAATGACATTGATGAATGAATGAATGAATGGCATAATTTTATTTTAATTGTTCTAAAATAAAATCTTCTTTATCCAACTTGACCAGAAATTAGTTCCTAAAATCTGGAATAGCACCTAAAAATTCAATTTGACTCCTAAACCTTTGTGACTAGGAGACATTGGCTATTAAAATGTTCTTTAAACATTGTCAAAACTTAGTATTTAATACAAAACAGTGAATCAGCTAGGCACTGGCTAGACATTTTCCCACCTATTTTATAAATTGTTTTGAAGAATTTTAAAAAATTAGTTTAATTTTTAAAGTATGTCCTGAAGAAATGTTGATAAAACTGGCAATTGTCCTGAAGATTTCAAAGTCTAGCTGAAACACTGCAAAATTAGATCAAGTTTAGGTCAGGGTCAATAGTGTTTCCAAATACAACTTACAAAATGCATAACTCAATAACCACTGATATAACTTGAGTCATTCAGACAACTTTTGTGTGCGAACTTATCAAGAACCTACAAACCAACAGAGACCTTACACCCTACTGATAAAGACATAATTCTCTCATTATATGTCAATAAAGAATCATAGTCCAGGAATTATTAAATTGACAAATAATATACAAACCTCAGAAGATGTTCCACACCAACTTCCTCTGCTTCTTCCGCACCAATCTCACTGGGAACATGGTCAAATGTCTTAGAAGTGGGAGTTCCATCCTATAATTAGATATTGTGTAATAATTATAATTTTCTTCCAACCTATAATTAGATATGTGTAATAATTATAATTTTCTTCATCCTATAGATATTGTGTAATAATTACAATTTTCTTCCAACCTATAATTAGATATTGTGTAATAATTATAATTTTCTTCCAACCTATAATTAGATATTGTGTAATCATTATAATTTCCTATTTCTTTTTACTCTTTATTCATAATTATATCACTAATTAATTGACATGGTTATATAAACTAGAAGCTCCCAGGAGCCTGTAATCGCTCACCTGGTTTTCAATTTGACATCTAAAGTTGATAGAAAATGGGGGTGTTACACATATTGGCATAATTTTGAAAGTGGGCCACCCAAAGATCATTTCAACTCAAATTTCTGAGCAAAAGATCTTGATGTGATTTTCATCTCATAATATTCCTAAACGGAACAAACTGGCTGAAAAAATCTCACAGAAAACCCCAGAATATATATGATAAACAAGAGCAACGCAATGCGTGGCATATCCCCTCACCTAAAAATTATATTTCGTGAAGAAAAGATCAAATGGTGAATTTCTATGTTTGAATGCGCACAACTGCACATTAGAATCTAAGGATGTACAAGTGCATAGTTTTGGGCATAACTCATAGAAAAACTCAATGGACCGGGATATGGTACTAATGTGCACATCTTCATATTAGGATCTTCCAATATACTAAGTTTCACAAACATTTCATTAAGCATGTGGGAGGAGTTTTGATGACAAAGTGCATGGTGAATTGTATCAAATTTCCAAGTCCAAACGGGCATAACTCTGGAAAAACTCAATGGATCAGGATATACTACTAATGTGCACATCTTCATATTAGGTTCTCGCAATATAATAAATTTTCACAAACATCTCATTAAGCATGTGGGAAGAGTTGTGATGACAAAGCGCATGGTGAATTGTCCCAAAAAAGCATAACAGGGGTAAACCTCAATGGACTGGGATATCCTACTAATGTGCACATCTTCATATTAGGATCTTGCAATGTACAAAGTTTCATGAACTTCTGATTAATCATGTAGGAGAATTTGCAATGACAAAGTGCATACTGAATTATCTCAAAATTTCTAAGTCCAAAGAAGAATAACAGGGATAAAACTCAATGGACTGGGATATCCTACCAATGTGCACATCTTCATATTAGGATCTTGCAATGTACAAAGTTTCATGAACTTCTGATTGATCATGTAGGAGAATTTGCGATGACAAAGTGCATACTGAATTGTCTCAAAAATTTGACCCGGTGACCTTGACCTTTGACCTTGAAAATCAATAAGGTTCCAGATTCTCTTAAGGACTAAGTACAAAATGTATGTTAGATTTGTTGTGCAGTTGCAGCCATCTAGAAATTCAAACCAAATAAAAATTGAAATTTTATAAGGGACCATCTAATGATTATTCATATACAGTTTCAGTTCAATCTAATTTCTAGTTTCTAAGATTTTTATTTTTCATTTTACCATATGGTACTATGTTAAAGTTAAGAAATAATTCATGGCAGGCATAGAGTTGTGCAAATTTACACATAGGCTGGGCCTTTATATTCGAATTTTACCCCGAGCGATAGTGAAGGGTAAAATCTAAGAATATAAAGGCCCAGCCCATGTGTAAATTTGCACAACTCTATGCCTGCCATGAATTATTTCGATTCTAATAGGACAAATACGGTAATTTTTAACCATTCGTGAACTGTATACACACGGCATTTGGTGGCTGTTCCATTTACCTCCTTCGGAAATTTTGAATTGATTTTGAATTATTTGTATTTGAACGAGATATTTTAAAACAAAGATATGGATGTTAACATGAAAAACATATTTATTGTGTATTTCGATTGAACAATTCCTGCATAAAAATATTTAAAAAAAAGTCGGAGTTCATTCGTTCATCATTTCATGTGCTAACAAGATGGCGGAGCGGATTGTCAAACTTAATATCGAACACTTGAACAGTTGTTAATAATCGACAATTATTGTTAGATATGAAAATAAATAAATGCCAATGTTGACATAAAAAAATTTTTCGGAATAAATACTTAAGACAACCATCTATCGACTTTGACTTTTGTAATATATCGTCATCCTGTGACGTTGTTTACAAAGGACGCTGATTGACACAAGCTGGTTACTGATTTATTTTAAGATTATGTGACCATTTTACTTGTTTGAGTAGCAAAATTCAAAATGTCATCAAATTGGAAAATATCAGTAACTTAATTACATCACCGTCTAGTTATTAATGTATACGTAGGAAAACAAGGTTAGTGCATTTTGTTATTCATGCCAATCATGGCCGACACATATCAATGGAATGTATGTGTGCGTACTGCCACTGGGGATCCCCAAATGTAAATTTTCAAAACAAATGATAAAAAAATACTTAGCTACAGAATATTTATTTATAACTGAGGGGGAATTTTTATTTTAAGGAATTTAAAAATACGTTATATGCCGGTGTTTTGTTTGTTTACACTCGTTCGTTACGATAATTTCACAGCGAGAGTCACATTGGAACAGCCAGATTTGTTGTGTACTGCACTTGCGCTAAATATAGAGTTGTTGAGTATTATTGTGTGTGCCGTTTTATAGACGTCATATTAGAATTTAGAACAATGTCCTGCAGTGGTGGCCATCTTGGATTTTTTGTAAAGTCCCAAAAGATATTCCTGACTAGTTTGTTTTCAAATAGTTTTGACAGTTATTTCAGAGAATAACTGTAAATTATTTTTAATGCAAGGTCCTATGCTAGTTTGGCATCAAAAACTTCAAATAAGCACATGATCATCTAATGAGAATTCATATAATATTACAATCCAATCTGAGAAGATTTTTCAGATTTTAGCAAATTAGAACACATTTTGGCCTTGGCAGCCATGTTTCCTTTCAGCACAAAAAAACTCAAACTATGTAAAGTAGCACCTAATGAGCATTCCTACCAAGCTTGGTACAAATTAGCCAAGTGAATTTTGAGAAGATTAAAATGTGAAAAGTTTATAGACGACTGACGCAAAGTGACAATAGCTCACACGACCCTTTGGGTCAGCTTAGTTAATAAAGGAATACCGATGAATGAACACTTGTTAACAAATCAGCCAGATTAACATTCCATTTTATAGATGACATAATAAAGCTAATGTTTTACATATATATAAGTTAGGTTATAGGTGTATGGTGTTTAACAATACTTCAGTTATAACGTGGTGGTCAGTTTTATTGGTGGAGAAAACCGGAGTAGCAGGAGAAAACCACCGACCTGTCGCAAGTTACTTGATCACATAATGTTGTATCGAGTAGACCTTGCCATGAACGGGGTTCGAACTCACAACTTTAGTGGTGATAGGCACTGATTGAACAGGTAGTTGTAAATCCAACTACCATACCATCAAGGCCACAATGGCCCCTTATATATATATATGTGTGTAGGGAAATGTGATAAGTGCTCTTACATCATGAACTTCTTCAACTGCAATGTAAGCTTCTGTTGGTAATCCTAAATCTTTGGGCTTGGCATCAATAACAACTAATACCTAAAAAGATATAAATAAACATGATGAAAATTAACATCTATTAATGGAATGAATGAATTACAGGTGTTTAAACACAACACTTAACAATAAATCAGCCAATCAGGATATGTACGCAATACTTACTGAGATTGAATCATATCAATACTTACTGAGTTAGGATCATATCAATACTTACTGAGTTAGGATTATATCGTCTCATTAATTCATTGATGGCTACATCATTCTGGTGTAGTTTTGGTCCAGTATGATACCATCCAACGACTCTTTCCCTTGCTGAAAAGTAAAATACAATCAATTATTGCAGTGACAGGCTTCTCACTTTGGGGCTAGGGCTATGAGTGTTTAATGTCATTTTTTGTTGAAATATTCAAAAAGAAATGGGGCAATATATAACTTTTCTGTGAGAAATTGTGGTTTAACGCCAAGTAAGCAATTTTTCAGTTATATCATGACGATAAATATTCGGTAAAAATATGCAAATCTTCAAAAGAATTATGAAATAAAATGTAGGAGTTGCACGTATAGGGCAATAACTTCTTCAAAGACAGTCTGATCATATTTTCCTAACAACACACCAATCTTCATTTGTTAATAAGCAAGAAATATTTTTAGGAATTGTCATTCATAATGTAGGAAGAGTTGCACAAACAAACTTTCAAGATGGACCTACAGGACAAAAACAATATGTTTTCCTCAGAAGGGAAGGGGGTATAATTTGCATATAAATTTGGTTCAAATCAATGAATATAACTTAACCTTAGTGGTGTTAGGATTGATATAAATTCAACCAAGATTTCAACTACAGGGCCCCGTTTCACAAAAGGTAGTAAATCGTACGATTTCCGACCTATCTTACGACCACTTACCGACTAAGTTTGCGACCGTTTCACAAAAATCGATCAATTTACCCGGGCCGTGCACCTATCAGATAAATTCATATATTCGTTCAAACCAAATATTAAATATTAACTAGAACTGTGAGTGACCTCACTGAGTGATACCCTCCGCTTGCAATACTATGATGTTCAAACTTTGGAATACAGGTATATTAGCAAGTTACCTATGAAAAATGAACGGATATGGAGTTATGTCAAGGAGACAACATCCCATCTCCAAAATAAACTAACCAAGAAAATACATCTAGGGGTCGCCACTAGTACACGACCCCCCTTTTCATGAAAGTATAAGTTGAATTACCTCCCCTTCTAAATTTTAGACAGCATCGGTATTCCTTCATGCACATCTGCAGGTTGTGTACTACAACTGTGTAAAGTTTCATAAAAATTCAATAAGCAATTTAGTAGGAGTTGCGCTTACAAGGTGCATGCCCCCCCTTTTCGTGAAAGTATAAGTTGAATTATCTCCCCTTTTAAGTTTGGACAGCAACCATATTCCTTCATGCACATCTGCAGGTAGTGTACTACAAATGTGTAAAGTTTCATAAAAATCCAAAAAGTCGTTTAGGAGGAGTTGCGCTTACAAGGTACATGGACGGACGAACGGTCGGACAGGGTGATTCCTATATACCCCCCAAACAATATCCACTTTGATAAGGCTGATGACAGAAAAGTCAACAATAATAAAGAGAAAGTTCACTCCATCCCTCACCAGCAATGATACAAATATTTCCCAATGACTGTCATTGGTGATTTTTGCAAAATTCTAGTCCTCTCACTTTTTTTTTTGGGAGCCCTTTGCCCCACATCAGGCATCATATATTTAACCTTATGACATCATAACTTAGGTCAGATTTAGTTATGATTTATCTAAGAAAGACATTTTATAGCGGATTCAAATGAAACTTTTCAAATGTTTAAGTATACATGTACATTTGTACAGATGCATGTATTTAGCACCAGTTGATTTACATGACTCTTTGAATAAAATTGATTACAGGTTTTTAATATATGACAAAACATTGACTTGAACAAAATAGCTATAGCTATAGCATATAATCAATTTTTTTCCCTCCCTATATCAATAGGTTTCAAAAATTGAAACCACCATATTGGGTCATAACGCAGAGCCAATTTGAATACTTAGTGAATACATGTAGTTATTCGCTTTACGCAACTTCCAGTTGAGACGAATATACTTGACAGGTACTATTCCTATGCAGCATGAATTGCACACAAGCTTTTGAGATAACAATGGAAAAAATACGTTGTTGTCCCCTATATTTGGAGGTAAAATATATGTTGTGCCCCCTCCCCCCACTTTCAAAATACTCGTCTGTCCCGTACACACGTGAGTAACCACGACACATTTCAGTAGATCGTTTTCTCATGGACAATTATTTCACATCTCAGTATTTTCCAGGAATATAACATCTATAAATAGTTCCAACTTAAACTAATGGAACAGCCCGTTAAAATTTGATGATAATTATATCGACTTTCCGCTTTAAATTTGGAATTCTTGGACTTTTTGTAATTTTGATGTCAAATACTGTCAAGAAATTGAAAATTGAACATTGTAGCACGAATTCAGTGTGGGTTTTTTCCTTGGTCAGTCAAAATCTACATGCATATAGTTGGTTCCATGCGTGCCAAAAAGTATCATGTCACTGAGATTTTTCCTTGTATAATATTTCATAATTACGTTTTATGAAGCACACATTTCCATCGTTTTTATGCTTGTTTGTTTGTGTGATGGTGTTTAAAACGCCAGTTTCAACAATATTTCAGTTATATCGTGGCGGTTCCGTTTTTTTATATTTTTTTTATCTGGATATATTTCCTTTCAATAAAGAGAAAAAGAGGTAGATTTTTTAAGTAAAATTTTGTTGTTTATTTAGAAAGATTCTTATAACCAATAGTTTCTTTTTAGCAATGACATAAACACAAAAGAAATATCCGTTTTGTAAATATGACTTATGCGGAAATTGCAATACGTCGATCGATTTGCAAATTATACACACCGTAAAGGGAGATACATTTTATTTTTGGTATGATATTTACAAGTTGTTAACCTGCAGAAGTGATGGAATAGCATGATGCCTCATTGTAATGATGTACATTCAACGTTTGTTTTTAACGATCTACGATTGCTCCGACCCAGTCGGTAATTTGCGACCAAAAAATGTTGTATATCGGAAGTTGGTAAGTTTTGTGAAACGGTCGTAAATCGTAAAGACAGTCGTACAACCAAGTTTACGATTTACGACCTTTTGTGAAACAGGGGCCAGAACACTAACAGTTGGTGTTTGACATTGAACATACCATTAACTTTCTTGAACATGCTGTACATACTCTCTAAGTAGTCGTGATCTAAAAACCAAACAGATTTATCTTTGTCATCTTCATCAAATGGCACTGAAAAGAAAAAGAAAGCTTGTATTAAATTGATTAAAAGGAAATAGGTACTGTGTTACCTAGACCTATAATTGATAAAAAAATGCCATATCCCCCACCCCCCCTCACACTTGTTAAATTCTTGTTAATTTTCCTGCAACTGATAAATAATTGACTTTAAAAACATCCAATTTAATCAAATAAGAAGAATTACAATGATAAAGTTCAGGTTACAGATATTCCATTTCTTACATCATATAGATCAGTCTGGACGAAATACTCAAAACTTGTGTCTGACCGATTGGTTTTTTACCAGACCGAAAAACAGGAAGAGGAATGTATGTTATTAGGATGAAACACTTCCACACTGTATCTGCTCTATGAGGTGGTTTTGCTTAGCTTCCCATTGTGAATTTTCCACTTATCATGTAGCAACATTCCAAGGGTTCCTAGTGGTTAAGTTGAAATCATCACTGTGAAAGTTTTCTATCGCCACCATGTCTATGATGACCTTGTTAACTGTTCTGGGATATATTCTGTTTGTCATAATCACAATTCGGTGCTTTCCTCATTCAAGCATTATCACCTGGTTTGTAACAAGAGTATTAAGACGGGTGCCACTACTGCAAACCCTTCTGAAGCACCCAAGTTCACCAGGGTTCGACACTGTTGCCTGAGGTTAGTTATATTTCCGAAGGACTAGTTAACTCCTTTACCTTGGTAGTCCGCTGGGAGAATAAAAAGTTGACTGTTGATACATACTTTTTTAGTGTTCAAATTTTTGGGTGAAAGTTGATCGTTTTATTAACAAAACTCATCATTATTTATATTAGACTGGTTCTCTTACAATGTTAATCATACACCAGCACAACCAACTTCCGGTAGGTAAAGCAGTCGATTAAAATCAACGTCATATGAGCATTTGTATATATAGCGATTTTTTTTATTGATCTGGAAAGTTTCTTCTTGCAAGTACTGGACTAGAATCTAAGGATAGAATGTGTAAGTTTATTTGACACTGTGAAATATTAGAATGTAACAACATGTATGAATTCCCTGCCAAAAAGGCAAATACAGACAAATATAAAAGAATTAAACAACAACAAATGATTAATTATGATAATGTATTAATGATCTAATTTTACCCTGTACAGATTATATGCAGCCATAAAAGCTTTGTTCCAGAGCCCTGCATATGGATAGCTCTGACACTCATAATTATTTTATCAACAAATACTTAAAGGTTGTAATGAATTCAGTAAGTCCAAGTGATCAAACCATGGAGACTTCAGAGAAAAAAGTCCCTATTAAATCTTCTGTTAATTAAAGCAATAAAACACCTCCAGGAAACACTCACAATGCAGGATATAGCATCTAATTTTACAAACTCTGGCTCTCCCATTCTAGAAACTTTATTTTTATACCAGTCCTTAGTATGCCTTGAAAGTTATTGTCAAACCCTGTTCACTCTTGATTTTTAGTGGATCTTTAGTTTTTCTGTGTAGTGTTTTGTGGATCATTGCTTGTCTATTTGTCCTGTTTCTTTTGGCAACTGATCATCTGTCCTTCAATTTATGGCTTCGGATTACCCCAGGGATCGCGCTGTCGGTCGCCAATGTCACAATTTTTTTTCTTGACTGGCGACTGAAATCAGCTTCTGGCGATTTTTTTTGGCGCCTATATTTCCTTGTGTAAATTTAGAGCTAATCACTGTATACCGTATCAAAAATCAATAAATTATTGACGATTGATTTTCGAAAATGTGACGAGTATTTCCTGTACCCCTTTGGTATCTTCTGATTACCCTTTCAGTATCTTCAAATCTTTCTTTCAAATAAACTGAATTTATTTTAAATAAGGCCAAAATTTTCCCGCACCCGACCGACCGTTAGAAAACGTTGCGATTCGAAATATTTTTTGGGTGATTTGAGACAACTTTTTTTTTTGTTTGGTTACCGGAAATCGTGATTGGAAGTTCTGATATTAGTCCAGAATTTACGTTCGGAATTGGTTTACACTTTTAAATGAACAAAATCCGTTGCTCGACTTTGAAGGAACCAGATTTGAGAATGAACTGAAAATAAAAAATCCCCCTACCTACCTACCCATATTTTTAAGGGTGACCTAAATATTACATTCACAATAAATGCTAACCACCAAGTATATTTTTTTTATCACTGAGGATTGCACTCATGATTTCCTGTAGAATAAGAAGATGCAAATAATGCTCAGGATGGGCTAGTCCGAGATTCCTCTGTCGTCCGACGACATTATATATTTTTCCTAGAGCCGTCGGACGTCAGAGCGCTATACATACGGAAAACAGCGGATTTGCTTCTCCAACTCTGGGTCAGCACATTTCCACGTTTCGTGGCTATCGGATTTTATTTTCTATCAGAAACCCTTATATAAATCGCTTCACCAATCATTTTTCTATTCATTCATAACCATCTTACCCTCAGAAAGTGGTGTTACACTCCATTACAGCACGATTTTGCCTTAGATCCTATGATTTCGACATTTGTCTTCCATTTTTCAAACATTTGTCACGTGACTACGAGAAAACTACGATTACCGCAATGTATCATGGGAGATGATTTGCATATAAACAAACAAACAAATATTTTTATTGCCAATCATAGGCGCCTGTTAAGGCAGAACAATTAACATAAAATTTAATATAGTTGATTATATTGATTGGTAATGATTTTAACAGCAAATTTAGTGAATTACAGATAACCATAAAGAAAAAAAAATGTAGTACCTTGTCCAAAAACAAAAAGGGGGAACGTAACACATGCTCTTTCCGAAGCCCGTTGGTAACACTCTGCCATTGAATCTTTTCTTTCCAACACATTCTGTATTATTTCCTTCTGCTCTGCTTTGATCTGTAGATGGACTGTTTGTCCTGCAGAATATGCTTAAATGTATCGCCTTCCATGTGATTTGAATGTTGTTTACGTATGCAAATAATGCTCCAAATAATTTGGCACGCTGCATTAATTAGCTCCCATCATGCAATGCGTTACTGTCATCATTCAGTTAGTATCGCGAGATCACATGTGTAGATTCGAAAATGGAAGTCAAATGGCGGAATAATAGGATCTAAGGCAAAATTGTGCTGTAATGGAGTGTAACACCACTTTCTGAGGGTAAGATGGTTATGAATGAATAGAAAAATGATTGCTGAAGCGATTTATATAAGGGTTTCTGATAGTTAATAAAATCCGATAGCCACGAAACGTGGAAATGTGCCGACCCAGAGCTGGTGAGGCAAATCAGCTGTTTTCCGTATATATTGCGCTCTGACGTCCGACGGCTCTAGGAAAAATATATAATGTCGTCGGACGACAGAGGAATCTCGGACTAAGGATGGGCGAGATTTCAGAGGCGAGTTCTTTGAACCCATTTGAAACCAGAAGAAAGTTTGATCAAACTTTAAGAATCAAAAAAGAATTAACGACACATAGTCACACATAACTGAACCCAGACTTGTCAATAAAATGTACAATGACAAGGAGATGATATGCACCCGCAAAACTGTTCGACACATCGAGAATGCCTTGCCGGTTTGCGCCAAGCAAAACTCCTACAACTCTTTTCATATTTCCAACTTTTCCCATTCTGTTGAAATGATCTACCACACTCAATAGTACAAGTGGGTGAACAACAACTTTAGATATTTTCGATGGGTCTGTTGGTGGCATTTTGGATTTGCTGTGTGTTTCTCAAAATCTCTTAATCATGATTTAACCAAACTTCCGGTTAAATGCTAGACATTCGTAACCTTATTGTTTCGTAACATGATCGTTTCGTACCAAGTAAGATTTCTGTAGAATATCATATTTATTCAGGGGCGTATGAGCCGTGGACAAGATGTGCACGTGTTCTCCACTTTTTGACAAATAACTTAGAAACAACTGTGGTGTGGTGTGGTGTTTAGATGTCAGTTGCAGTGTTGTTCGAGAACAGATATTAAATTCGCCTCTTTTGCCTCCTCACTCTTCGATGCTCGTCAGGAGATTGCCACCCTACCTCCACCCCACACTTTGTGGTCCACCCCAGACCCACCCCTAAATTATTTTCATATAATGATATATTTTCGTAAATTTTACATTTATTCCATTTACATTTCCCCCTTTTATTTACTGTAATACTAAAATAAAACAAAGTATTATTATTAGATGAATGGAAAGGTTTGGGGGAGCATCTCATAAAGGTATCTGTGTGGTATTGTTATGTTTTCTTGTAATTTATTCCAATCTTTTATTGTTGTGTAGAAGAAAGGAAAATGTCGGTGTAACTGTCTTTATTTTGGTTTTGACTATATCGTGTTTTGGACTGGTTTTTTACTAGTATGTTTTCATATGGTATCAGTTTACTTTTGTTGTTTACGATTTTATGGAACATTTGCAGTCTGGTTTTATTCTGCGTTATTGTAGAGTTGTATCATGAATGTCTGTAATACTGCTGGTGTTGTGTTGTGTTGTCTGTTACATACATGACGTGCTGCTCGTCTTTGAATTATTGTAAGCTGTTTATACTTTCTTTTGTATAAGGATCCCATACTGTGCAGCAATATTCAAGCTTTGATATGAGTAATGCTTGGTATGCTCGGTCTTTATCTGTAGAAAAATGTGTTTTCTTTCTTGTTCCAAGTGTATGAGTGGCCGTTCATGTCATTGGCGCGATAATATACGCGTATGATATTATATACGCGTATATATACGCGTATATTATCAATATATACGCGTATATTATCAACATATACGCGTATATTATCAACATATACTCGTATATTGTTGCTATATACGCGTATATTGTTGTTATATACGCGTATATTGTTGTTATATACGCGTTAATATACATGTTAATACTTTAAATGAATTTTGGGGTATATACGCGTATATATACGCGTATATATACGCGTTACTTTACGCGTATATACGCGTTACTTTATTTGTATATAATGTTACTTTTGCCAAAGGTGTCAATCATTCAAATCCAATCAAACCTGCTCTTGTTACTACGTTCAATGTAACCTGCAACTGCAAATTAATGAGAGCAGTAAAAGAAGAAAATAGCCCTAATTATAATGACTTGAAATAGTTAGAAGGAACATCTGTGGGAGATTTAAAGGCAGAGTGCCACAGGTCAAAGATCTATGTTTTACCGGATGAACAGGTACATGTCTGATATATTGACATTATTTTAAGATTTAAGATTTACAGCTCATCTGGCCAATGCCTAATAATCAGTCAAGGTCATGAGAGCTTTTGACATCACTTGGCTGGTTAACTTATCACATTTTAATCTTCTCTGCATCCACTGGGCAGAATAAAACCAAACTTTGCAGTAGTGAAGTATGGGAAAAGAACGGATATGGAAAATACCATGAATACAGCACAAAATCAACCAAAGTACCAAAGCTAAGAGAGGTCACACTGAGGTCATCAACAAGTGGGCACCCATACCACGAAGTGAGCTCTGAATGACCCCGATTAAATGTCGGAGATATTAACCCAAGTCACAGCACAATGTTAAATCAATATATGGTGAACTCAAAGTTTTAATACCAACAATAAATGCTCGCAGTTACTGAAAGCAAGCTCAGGATACAAGATAGAATGACTGAAGCATCAAGTAAACCAACATTAACTCGGTCACCATACTTTCAGCTAGCCGACATTATTGTAGCAATGTCATACACCATGTACACTAAATAGGTAAATCATGTGTTGTATGATGCCAAAAAAGAAAGCAAAAATTTATTTTATATTTAAGGATTCGACAAAAGGTTATACCAGAAAAATCTGGATTTAAAGATTTGACAACGATGTTGAAATCGTACCCTTTACTGATAAATATTTCTATGAGAAAAACAATTGATTTATGCATGTATCTTTGTATGGTTATCATAAAACTGTATAATGAACACTGTTGCACATTCATTGTTTAAAAATCACTACAGTTTGGTACACAATTTTCAATTTCATGTGCATTGTACATTTGATTATAATAGAGTTTCCATCCCTGAAATATGATTTATAAAGGATAAAAGAATACTTTTTTTTAGCTTACCTGACCCGAAGTTAAAGTTTGGGTTAAGATCTAGATCTAAGCAACTACAATTTAAGTCATAGATCTTTTGACAGTTTTTTCAGTTGATGCATCAATGGAATATACGCGTATATATACGCGTAACGCGTATATTGTTGCTATATACGCGCATATATTGGGGTAATACGAATAACCGAAATAACCAAAATAACCCTGATTAACCGAAATAACCTGTTAATAACCAAAATAACCCTAACATGTTCCCGCACACTATAAACTATACGGAAATGCACTAAAATGAGGATAAAATCATCATTTCTTAACCAATTTACATAAAATGTTCAGAAAATGTTTGTAATAATATAACACACCTAATTCCGGGGTATTGCAATTTTCTATTGGGCATTTCGGTAACTTTGAAGGGCATTTCGGTAATTCCGGGACAACAAGCCTGACTCAACGAAATATCGAAGCGTATGGAATACAAACTTATTTTTTCATATAAAGTTATATTAAGTTGATATTTTATCATTTCATACAAAAATAAATCTATGAAAAGGTTATTTCGGTGCCATTTAGGGTTATTTTGGTTATTAACAGGTTATTTCGGTTAATCAGGGTTATTTCGGTTATTCGTATCACCGCATATATTGTGTATATTTACGCGTATAACCAATGAATTCGAATAAATTATAAACGCGTATATTTTAACAAAATACGCGTATATTAACGAGTATATTTTAACAATATAGGAGTATATTACAACAATATACGCGTATATAGCAACAATATACGCATACAAAAATAAATCTATGAAAAGGTTATTTCGGTGCCATTTAGGGTTATTTTGGTTATTAACAGGTTATTTCGGTTAATCAGGGTTATTTCGGTTATTCGTATCACCGCATATATTGTGTATATTTACGCGTATAACCAATGAATTCGAATAAATTATAAACGCGTATATTTTAACAAAATACGCGTATATTAACGAGTATATTTTAACAATATAGGAGTATATTACAACAATATACGCGTATATAGCAACAATATACGCGTATATGTTGATAATATACGCGTATATAGCAACAATATACGCGTATATGTTGATAATATACGCGTATATAATATAATACGCGTATATTATCGCGCCAATGACATGAACGGCCACTCATACTAGTCGACTCTGGGTATATTGCATTTGTCTCTAAAAATTAAGAGAAAAAACGGTGATGTATGTTCGTGAATCTTCATTGTTTTATTTCCATATTGAACTGTATTCAGGATATATTGAAAAAAAATATGACTCCTGTGCAGTAATCAGTATTTGAACATATACGAATCGTCTCAGTTACGAATCAACTGAGTTACGAATCGACACAGCTACGAACATGGACTTCCGGTTTGGTTTAGAAATAAATAACTCCGCAATATTCTTCAATACCCTTTTCTATCGATACCCTAACTATCACAGTGATGTTATGTATTTTATAAATCATCATGTTGCCTTACTTCTGTGCAATTTTTACCACAAAATAGCTTTGGTTCATAGATTTAAAAAAATATTAATAAAAATAAAAGTGGACTTCATTTTCTGTTATGACATCCGGTGGAAGTAGTATTATACTTTGTTTACAGGTGCTAGGCAATTTTTCAAATTCTGTAAAGCACTTTATAAAAATAAAAGTGGACTTCATTTTCTGTTATGATATCCGGTGGAAATAGTATTATACTTTGTTGACGGGTGCTAGACAATTTTTCAACTTCTGTAAAGCACTTTTATCTCAAAATGCAGAATTGTTACAATGCAGGAAGAATTCCCAGAGAAAACCTTCATGATCAAAATGCTAAATCAAAAGCCGAATCTTTACAGTTTATCAAAGAGCTTGCAGATCAAAACAAACTTTTAAAGAAGAGAATCGAGGAATTGGAGGTAAAAAAAATTGTTCAATACACTGTTCGAATTTAAAAGCTCGTTAGAGCTTGTGTTATGCTTGTTGTATACTCCCTTCCTATGGTACTGCGGGTTCTATGATACCGCGGTATTTATTTTGTCTGTTCCTATGCACTGCAGCACCACCCGCCGGTTTTTCTATTTATATATTCATAAACACAACAGTCACATTTATCGGAACGTCTGGTCATTCTGTCCAAATGTCTTGAATTTTTGTAAGTACACGCATTTTTATCTTTTCCTTAGAAATAGCGGACATTTTTATTTTACCCTGATACCATGCTTTGTAAAATGTCCAATAATTAAACCATAGTTGTCATAATTCGTCTGCTATTTCTTTTAGAAATGTCGTCTGTTTGTTTACGTTTCATTTCAACCCGATTTGGGATTTTTGGTGCTATTTTTAGTTACTTTCTAGACCGACAAAGTTGATGGAAAAATTAAGCTATGAAAACATATTAACCAACATAACTTACATCAAATTGACTCAACTTCGTTACATTTGTTATTTCAAAGAAACTTTACTTTTATTAAATGTGATTAATTATCAAGATTTTCTCTAAGTTTGCCAGATATTCACCTTGATTTAGTATTTATAAACGATGTCTTGATTTGTCAAACATTGTGTGCCATAACATTAATTTTGCAATTACCGCGATATCATAGGAAACCATTTCTGGGAGGTACATCGGCGTTGTCTTAAGGAAAAGTGGCGACGTATTTTTAAACAAATTCAAAGAATAAAATGAATTGTGGGGGAAAATAGGTTTCTATACCGGGGAATAAAATATAACATTTTTGGATTAATTCCGAAAACTAGTTACGTTACACAGACGTTAAATATTAAGTACCGCGGTACCATAGAACCCCAGGCTACATGCTTCGACTTTAAATAAAACTTATTTATTTATTTATTTATTACACAAACTGTGACAAAGTAATAAAAACTCATGTTCTCTGTGTCACCCTTACAATAGTCGACAATGCTAGACACTTCGGCACCGGGACAAATCGGCACCAGGACACTTCGGCACCTGTGTGAGACATTTCGGTACCAAGACAAATCGGCACCTGGACAATTCGGCACCCCAATTAGACAAATCGGCACTTGTGTTTTTTTAAAGTAGTCTTGGCAGTAGCATTATTCTGGAGTCTTTTCAACCAGAATTTTTTATACCTCCTTTCTTACAAGTTTTTTCCAGCTGATTTTCGATGGTAAATTTGCTTGTAAGTCTGTTATAGATGGTAGATCATACAGTATAAGTATATCTCGGATGTTACAAAAGAAACTGTCCTCGTCATAGTTTACACTGATCTGTCTATTAATGATCTCTTTAATTTTTGAATTATCACTCGCAAGCATGGAGTATAGTAGACTCAATTTTCTCTTGTGTAGTTCTGCCTCTATAGATTCTGTGGCGTAGTGTACTTTCTCACGTAAAATTAAAAAAAAATACATCTAAAAACATATTAAAAATGATAAAACAAAAGACACTAATCACGCCAAGTTTTGTTCTATATATCGAATGTACATTTATACACTTTGGTATGTCGATTTCATGTAAACAAGAAAGTTTATTGATTTCTGAATACAAATACTGGTTTAAAATGTTGAAGCGATGAAAATTTCCACCATTGATCAAGGCACGTGCATCGTCAGCGAATTGCACTATGGGTAATCTCACTTGTTCTCGCCATGCAACATACTTACATACAATCTATGTTAAATTATGCGAGATTCCTTTCCTTTCTACTATATAAATCCTTGACTAAATTTTTCTTTTAGTTTATGCCACTTTGATGTTTTTTTTAACTTTCGTTGATATTATTTTAAAAAATGTAATCACGTTTGTTTGAAAGAAAATGCGGTGCCGATTTGTCCTGATACCAAACTTTCTTGGTGCCGAACTGTCTTTTTCAATGGGTGCCGAAATGTCTTGGTGCCAAACTGTCTTGTTTCCATAGTCAACTCGGAAATTGGAAAATAAGGTGTTTCATTAAGTTAAAATGTATCCGAAAGGGTAGCATCTCATAATGACATCTTTGTGGTATTGTTTGTGATGTTTTCTTGTAATTTATTCCAATCTTTTATTGTTCTGCAGTAAAAAGGAAAATTTGTAAAGTTGTCTTTATTTTGGTTTTGGAGTGGGTTTTTACTAGTATGTTTTCATATTGTATTTTCAATTTTGTTGTTTACGATTGTATGGAGGTTGGAACATTTACAGTCTAGTTTTATTCTGCGTTCAATAGAGTTGGTCAACTGAGGTATGTATCATGTCTGATACTGCTGGTGTTGTGTCGTGTTGTCTGTTACATACACGATGTGCTGCTCATCTTTGAATTATCTTTAATATGTTCCTTTTTTTTTTTTTGGAATGCACTATTCTAATGACAGCCATACAATATATCTCCTGACTGGATTTCAAAGTTACTTTATGGTTTGTTTTTCCTCTACCCTACACAGGATTTGAATTCACACTAACACACATCGTTTAGTCTTATGTCCAGCACCCTAGACCACTCTGCCACATCTGCTATATTAAAAGTTGGTACATGTATAGCATGTGAAAATGCTTTAATTTGATTGGATGATTAGTGTTTACTATTTTTGAACAGTTTATTCTTAATCTTGACACTGGGTGACTATACCTAGAGAGGGGAACTATACCAGTTTGAAACGATTTCCCACAGGGACTATTCCTGTGGAATAGATATTCCAGCGTTATTTTTTTTTTAATTTTTGGCTAGATTTAAATACCTTAAAATAGATAGCCTGTTCTCTTTATCATTTGCTGACAACATGGCGAGGTTTGGCAAGCCTTGTTATTATAATAAATGTTGAATTTGATTGTGTGTTTTTTTCTTTTATGTTCAGAATGAGATGTTATGTACAAATGTACTACACATACTATTGTCCTCGCCCTCTGGAAGTTTTCCTATAGTGTTATCTGGTGAGGTATAGAAAGTAGTTCCCTCAGGAGAAGATAATAATAGAATAATAGTTTCAATAGTTGAAGTGTTAGCTTGTCTCATAAGGTTAATCTAATGATAGACAGAAGACATGACTGTGTTTAAGTATAATTTGACAGCAATCTAAATTAGCAAAAGACAGCAATTTTGATATTTAGACAAAGTTTTACCTGGTTTTACATGGTGTAGAGGTCATACAGGGGAAAATACTTGAACGTCATCTTTATGTAAGCACACTATCTATGGTTTCTGGGTAAATTCATTTATTAAATAAGATAACAAAATACAGTAATTTAGTTTTGTCTCTGTCATTGTGACATCATTGATCTATTGAGAATTATACATGTAGGGCTGTCATGGTCGTGATTGTACGGTGCTTGGATTTACAACTACCTATAATATGCAATTAGTGCCTATCACCACTAAAGTTATGAGTTCGAATCCTGGCTCCCACTCAGACGGGGTGTACTTGATACAACATTATGCAATAAAGTTAACTGTTTATCAGTGACTTGTGGCAGGTCTGTGGTTTTCTGTAGGTACTCCGGTTTCCTCCACCAATAAAATTGACCGCCACAATATAACTGAAATATTTTTGAAAATATTGTTAAACACCATAACCCAATACTAACCACCTATTGTGAATTCTTGACTTACATATAACTTGGTACATTAGTTACTATTGATCAATTTTGATAAAATTTAGAGGAAGCATATCCATGATAAAATGTAGATATTAGATAGGTTGAAGAAATGAGTGATTCCTGATCTTTCTCAACAAAAATGACATGGTAAGTAATACACTGGGTACATGTATATTTGTATGTTACCTGTAATTAATTAACATTTTCATGATACAGAGAACTTAATTATACAAAGCAATAATGTGCTTATATAACTAATTAATATGTTTTTTAAGATGTGTTAAATCTAGGTATAAATCCACTGGAGAGATTGACCTTGTGTAGTTTAATGTCCTCTTTCTTTATATTTTGGAAGGGATTATAACAAACAAACATGATATTTATTGCCAATTAAGGGCACCCATAAGTGGAAGAACAAATAACTTTAATTTCGCACCAATGATTACACATAATTCAGTGTGATTAATAGCTAATTTTAAATTGAATAAATTTCACATTTGATTCATGAATTGTTTATAAGACAAAATTAGTTGTATTATTAGTATTAATATATAAATAGTGCTTACTTATTAAAAGTAAAGGAAATATTAATTACATTAGATTTATATGTCTACGTGTATGCATGTAACTGTTGATATGACCAATATATCATGCATATTATGTTATGCTCATGATACTTAAATGTGTTTATTTGCTTATGTTATGCTCATGATACTTAAATGTGTTTATTTGCTTATGTTATGCTCATGATGCTTAAATGTGTTTATTTGCTTATGTTATGCTCATGATGCTTGAATGTGTTTATTTG
This sequence comes from Bathymodiolus brooksi, assembly GCA_963680875.1. NCBI lineage: Eukaryota > Metazoa > Mollusca > Bivalvia > Mytilida > Modiolidae > Bathymodiolus > Bathymodiolus brooksi. The sequence continues at coordinate 80,946,184 of OY804578.1, read as the reverse complement.
CTTATGTTATGCTCATGATGCTTAAATGTGTTTATTTGCTTATGTTATGCTCATAATGCTTAAATGTGTTTATTTGCTTATGTTATGCTCATGATTCTTAAATGTGTTTATTTGCTTATGTTATGCTCATGATGCTTAAATGTGTTTATTTGCTTATGTTATGCTCATGATTCTTAAATGTGTTTATTTGCTTATGTTATGCTCATGATGCTTAAATGTGTTTATTTGCTTATGTTATGCTCATGGTGCTTAAATGTGTTTATTTGCATTTATATGTAATGGTGCTTAATTCTTTTTTTCTTTTTTTAAAGAAATGGAAATATTAATTACAGTTTTTCTCGTTTTAATTTTTAATCCAAAAATAAATTGGGAAATATAGATAATTGACACCTGATGATTTCTCCTGAGTTTAACAAAATAGTTTCCCCTCTATTGGCCCCTTAATCCATTTTAATTACAGTGGTCAATGTCTTTTGATCTTTTTGAAAGTTGACTTCCGGGAATCAACCAAAACAACTTTCAACAAATACAATAAGTACTCATAATAATTGGACACCAAAAAAAATATCAAAAAGTAATTTCTTAATTAATTTTGATAAAATACAAAATTATGTAGTTTTATGTAAGTTGTCATCTGCACCAACATAAAGATAGAATTATAAAAATGTAGTGATCATTGGAACAAATATTTTCATATAATTTATCAATGTCAGCATATCTAATTAAAAAATCTGATATGCAAATTAATGGTCTATAGTAGAAAATTAAACATTTATTTCTCTGCATGCATGAACACATATAAACAAAAAATATGTAGTTGTTAAAAATTTTAGGCTTTACATTCTTCTATTAAAATGGTAGATGGGACTGTACATAAACTTCCTTGACCAACAATTAAATGAGTGTGAAAGGCACTGATTGTATAGCTAGATGTAAATCTAGCTACATACACATGTATATTCATTTTTGTACTATGCAATGAAGGCCTGATAGCACCAAAATAAGTACATGTGTACCAGACAATCTAGGCCTGCATATGGGTACCCAAACCAACTACACATATACCATACGATCAAGGTCATGATGACACCAAAATAATAATGAAAACATGTAATTTTGTTTTGATAAAAAGAATAAGTATTTGTCATGTCAAAAAAATTATTAAAATACCCAACTTTTTGTGTGGTAGATTATCTTTATACATGTATTTCACTTCAATACTGTCGTCCATTATATGAGGGCCCGGATGGCTCAATGAGTTAGGTAGTTGGATTACCTAAAACTCATACAAGCCTATCACCAATACGGCGTGGGTTCGCACCCGGCTTTGTAAATTACAAAAAAGGGTGCACGCGACTCGCAGCCGCAAGTGATAAAGTTTACCAGTTGCTTGTTCATGGTCAGTGGTTCTCTCCGGGTACTCCGGCTTCTTCCACCACTAAAACTGGTCGCCATGATATAGCTGAAAGTGGCGTTAAACACCAAAAATCAAATCAAATCAAATCCATTATCTATAATTTTACATTGCAATCTGCTGGGACAGATTAAATTAAATTTGGTCCCTAGGTATTCCTTTAAAGAAAATGTGTGACAGGTTAAATGGACACAGGTAATACATCTATTATATCTAAGTTACAATAAAGTTCCTTTATTTGTAGGCTGAACATGCAAATTGTACAGAACTACGGACATACGTTGAAGAAAGTAAAGAAAAAATGAAACAGATTCAAGAAGATCACCTAAAACAGATGGATGAAATAAACACCATGTTAGCTGAAAAACAGAAAGAAGAAGTATTCATCTTGATTTGTATATATAAGTTGTCAGTGATAAATCCAGATGAACTGGAAATACAATGTACAGATAGGATATAGATTTATATAAACATGAGGGGTAACGGTTATATGCTACTTTCAACAATTTTTCATTTATATTGAGGCAGTCAATTTTATTGGCAGAGGAAACCGGGAGTACCCAGAGAAAACCACTGACCTGCCGCAAGTCACTGACAAACTTTATCACATATGTTGTATAGAGAAAACCACTGACCTGCCGCAAGTCACTGACAAACTTTATCACATATGTTGTATCAAGTACACCTCACCATGAGCAGGATTGAAGCTCATAACTTTAGTGGTGATATGCAATGAATGCATAGGTAGTTGTAAATCATGACCATGTCAGCTCCTTAAATAAACATGAGAAATGATTGTGTTCCTGCTCCACTAGTGACACCCATGTACTCTATATAACTAAAGAAGTCTGCAACAGGTGCATTAAATTAATATTGGTATATTAGGATATATGTGAGATAAGATAGGATAGATAGATAGATAGATAGATAGATAGATAAAGTCGGCTTGTAAAAACAACAAATACAACACAAGCTCTAGTGAGCTTTTGACCGACATACAGTATTTTTTTACACTGCACAAAAATAATTAACAGTTGTAAAAAGTCAAATTTATATAGGATAATATCAATAAATTATACAATGCCATAAAAATATTTTCAGTTAAAAGTAAAATATAAAAGTATCTGTAGCATGATTCACATAGGACTTGGGCATATTTCCAAAGGGATCCATTGTGTTGTTATAAATGTATAGCAACATCCGTGAAACAAGAACCGAAGGCTCACGTCGGCTATTGTCATCGTTGTTTGTCATAATCTGTAAATTTAAAAAAGTAATTCAGATCATGATAAGTTCTTTACAACAAATAATAAATGTTGATCTTAAAGATATGATCAGCTCTAATTCACTAAGTAAGAAGAAATACAGTTATGGTACAACTTGAATTAACTAATAACTGTTCATTAAGCTAAGTTATAGACTGGTAAACACATGTTTTAACACAATATTTCCAATGTTGTTCTTGTCATTTTTCTTTTTACCATGTTTTGTAATTTTCGCTTTGAATTATGACTCGCTATCTTTTAATTTTTCTTAAAACAAATAGTTTTGAAATCCAATAGATTTTTCTATAAAAAAAAACTGGACACATCCTTATGGAAATGTTTGAAACCACCTCTGCTTTAGTCAACATACATTTCGTACATTCTATTATACTTTTTCAGATGATGAAGTTAATGCAAGAAAAATTAGACCAAGAAGACAATTACAAAAACCAAATCACTAAGGTTTGTTAATGAGCCATGATGGAACTGGTTAGGTAGTTGGATTACTTGACAACTCATACAAGCCTATCACCAATACAGCGTGGGTTCACGCCCAGCTTTGTAAAATACAAAAAAAGGTGCACTCGACTCGCAGCCGCAAGTGATAAAGTTTACCAGTTGCTTGCCCATGTTGGTGGTTCTCTCCGGGTAATCTGGCTTCTTCCACCACTAATACTGTTTGCCATGATATAGCTGAACTATTGCTGAAAGTGGCATTCAACACCAAAAATCAAATCATAAAAATAATCATCACTGAATTTCACTTCACTTATATATACAATATATATATCTATATATTATTGATAGATTGTTTTACATATTCAAGTATTTATTACTGAATGTATGCCTTGTACATGTAAATAGGAGAGAGCTTGTATAGGTATAGCCTGTTGCTCAATCCCATTTATATAATTTGTGAATAAAATATATTTATATGTTTAAAAAAAAAACTATCACTGTTTAAACTTTCATTTCATAAATAAAAATATTTACCTTCAATTTCTCATGGTAGATCAGTACTATATACAGCCTTATATTACCCACATTTGTGTATTATCCACACCCCTTTTGGTTGCCAAAATCTCTGGAGAAAAAACCTAGTTCGGGTATATAACCTGCATCAACTTTTAATCCGTCCCCTGTGTGAAGGACAAATGCATGAATAAAGCCTAAAATTTGACAAAAAATGTGTAATACAATGTAAAATGTGTTCAATTATCAGTAAATATTTCCATCCTTTGTGGGTATAATTTAGAAAAAAAGAATAACTATATTTTTTACTTTCTTTCAACAACTATCAATTTATTGTTATCTAAATTGTTATCGTAATTACGATTAAACATTATGATCAGAAGAATAAAATTTACTGACAAACGTTTTCAACTTCAGTCACTCGCCGGTAGCTATATATAGCTTCATCACACATTAACCTGTCCATGATTACTTTGATCTGTTACCACACTTTAAACTAATGTTAACAGAAATATTTCCTAGGAACCAGTACTTCATAATTCATTAATTTTCAAAAAACAGATAATTTATTTAAAAAAGTGAAAGATTAAAACGGTCTTTGTTATTATAAGCAATTTGAAATAAGAAATAAAAAACAAAACAAAACATTAATAAATTAATTTTTATCATGTGTACAACTTACCTAGTGGTTGTGCACTGTGATGCATCGTGGCTTCATTTAATATGAAAACTATATTATTATGTATTAGTAACTTGTAGGAATTTTGTAAACATGTACTTTTGGGAGTTTGGGTTAAGGAAACATAAATATTGTCAGTAGATCATGCAAATATAGGCTTCAAATATGAGAGGGACAGGGGCAACAATCACTGAATCAACTGGGAAAATGGAATAAAATGTAACACTGTTGATATAATTATTTTATTAATATAAATATAAAACAACAAAACAAAAGCCTTCATTTATAGATATAATAATGAAATTGTTCTAAAGTCGGAACAATAGATTGGATATGCACTCGAACTTCCATGTCAATATCTTCTAAAATATCTGTACCATCACATCTGACATCTTGGGGAAAAGTTTCTCAGAATCTATCATAGTACATAATCCACAGCCACATACCCGAAAATCCCTTTAAGGGTAAATTTCTGCAGATAATACAATAACAATATGGAATACCTAGAGAAAACAACATATGTACTGATAGTGGAATATGATATGTCTTTATATATTTTTTGGAAGTACAATGTACTATAATGTGCCATAATATTTGTTCTAGTTGATAGATTAACAGCTTCAGTTTGGTAGATTTTTTTTTTTTTTTTCAGTTGAAAGCACAGATTTCTCAGTTGGAGAAAACAAATAGAGAGTTACTTATCAGAATAGACAGCATGGCAGAATCTGAAGAACAAGGACATGTAAGTATTATTAATTAGGAGTGAATGAGTGATTGGTGTTTAACGCCAGATGAGCAATTTTTCATCTATATGATGACAAGAAGAAGTTTTATAGTGCTAGCTCCCTGAAACAACAGTCTTAGCCACATTATCCTGATTCAGAAACAAGTCTTTGTTCTTACTCCTTAATGCAGTGTGCTTAATTAGGGCAGAAGCTACAAATAATAATTTTGTAGACTGCTTTGACCCGACCAGTACTCATAACCGATGAATCCTATTGTTGGACATTTAAACTTCTTATTGTATGACTGGAAGAGAGAAGTCAATCATTCATTGATTAAAACTCCCCTAAAAAAATTCAACTCTCAGGTGTAGGATTTTGATCTTCTTTGGTGTACCTATTGAAACATGGGTAAACTATCAGGTGGTCTGCTATATTAGTAATGTTCAATGAGAATGGTCTTAAGTTGACTACAACAAAGGATAGCTTGTTCTTTGTATTTTGGAAAGCAAAATTACAATCATGAAAGTTAATTTTTTCCATAACAACAAATTTTTCGAATTGGAGGTGCATCTGGGTATCTTTATTTGTTTTAATGTTATTTGACATATATAATTTGATTTCCCAGCTGCAGGGTTGTCTAGAAGAAAACTAAATGTTGTTCATATTACTATTTCTTGGATTTGGAATTTAGAGTAAATGTCTAAATAAACACAAGCTCTTTATAAACCTTGATTAATTTATTTTTATGGGAAAGTTGATCAGGTGCCCATTATATCGTTGTTAATTTTTAATCATTTTCTAATTAAATAGATGTTTATTTGTGGTCCAGATATTATAGGTTTCCGGTGATCAACGATTACTCTTTTTTGGGTGCTAACAGCTAGAAACTTGAGGATATTTGGATGTTGTATAGGAGGGGGGGACTCCTCCTTTTTCATCAGTGAGAATTTCGTTTCTGGTGGTTAATTTGCATTGGTCATAATCATATCAGAGACAAAACATTTTTACGATCTTGGAAAATCATGTGACAAATTGCTGTGAAAAATAATCACTGCCTGAATCACTGATGGGAAATTTCATTTATATAGAGAGGAAATTCAACCTTTATTTCATTTAAGTTATGAGAATAGAAAATTTCTACAAATTTCCTCATGCAATAAAACTGAAATATGGCCTCAAATCCCTATTGTTAAGAAACTACTGACAGTATTTTGAATTGTAATATAGTATGAATGATGACAATCCTTTATAGAGTTTGTGTTTATAGTGACGATCAGAAATCCAAGATGGCCACCATCACAGAAACAGTGCTTTCAAGACATTTTAAAGTAGGAGGAGAAACATTTGAAGTGGGTAGCAACTGAGAAATGAAAGGAATTGAACATTTTCCAGCTGCTGACTAAAAATGATGTAAAATCCTGCATTCCAGACATTTCCTCTCCCCATTTTACCATATTTATAAAAAAAAAAAAAATGTAGGTAAAATTTAAGATTGAGCAAAAAATATCTGAATATACAGAATTGATGTCTTTGATTTTTTAACAACAATTATTTTTCGATGAGAAGTGTATTTTAATAGAGGAAGAAATCTTTGTTAAATATAAACAGATTTCACCCATCATATCTCCTGCAATTTTCTTTAATACACTTACCATGTACATTGTATATGTAATGTGAACACAGGATTTTTTCCCCTGTGTTAATTGAAAACTTTCACCGATCATAAACCCCTGAATTTTAATCTGAAATGATGTAAAGGGGGTAATTTAACTTCCTGGAAGCAGGTGACTTCTGATACCAAATTAAGTTCAGAAGTGGTCTGTCAGTATTGTTGAAATGTAACCAGGTTATACGTGTATCTTTTCCAGAAATTCCCCCCCCCCCCCCCTCCAAGTCCAGACCTGTGAAATTTTTTAACAGCATGGCCCCCTAGGAAAAAGCTTATTCCTCCCTCCTCATATCTTATCCCAGGCCTTTAAGCTTGGACAAATAAAAAGAAACTACAAAAAATGTGTGGACAAGTTCCTTATACCTAAAGGATCATACTTCTTTACAAGAAAGATAAATGTAGTTAAGAAAAAACTTACCAGCCTACAAAATACATTAAAATTTTGTCAGCATTCTACCGATTATAAAGTTCATTGAGTACTTGGAGTAAGATCGATGTATTATTTGGCAGTGTGGCAATGTAGGGCGAATGACAACAAGAAATATATTAGTTTAATTGTATGTTATGATCTTGAAACCTACTATCATTTTCCCTTTCTATCCTGGTTTTCTTGAACCTACAGTTAAAGACAGAGGGTTAGACTAGATCGTTTTTTATTACACGCTCCTGTTGATGTAGGTTGGTCCCCGCCGTAAATATTCAGTATGCATTTGTTAATGCGGGTTGTTTCAAAAACCAGACGTTGATGAAGCTGGTTTTTGAAATAGACGATATTATTTGCCGATAATGTACAATACTCACTAATCAAAATCGGTAAATAGAAAGGAGCTTTCAGTAATTGTATGCATTCGATTTTCTTCCTCGATGTTCTTGTTCACTCATTTTTTTAAGAATGAATGTAGGCGGCTCTTCATATTGAGTTAGGTGGCGGAAATCTACTGGCTACTTTTCAAAGCACTGCAGAAATAGTTTAATATAGGATTACATATGTGGCAGATGTAATATTTAAGCTATGATTTGTACTAGCCGTCAGGATTAGTAGATAGAAAAAATCTACTAGTTAGCCAGAGATTCTACTAGCCTGTATAATACAGAGATAATTACTAAAAAAAAATCAAATTAACATTTTATTTTCACAATTAAATTTGAGACATCATTTCATTGCTGATATACATCATAGTAACTATCATCATCACGTGATATAATATCATCCTATTTATATCTACATGGCCTCTAGCTTGGTGTCTTATTCTCTGTCCTGTCATATTCCAGAAAACCCAATCTTGGTCGGAATATTTCTTGTATGATCGCTATAAAAATTGTGTGTTTTATATGTTAATCAGAAATTGAAGATTAGGCACCATTGTAGGTAAAAGAATTAATAAAATCATATCTTTGAAACCAAAAATCTAATTAAGCCCAAAAAGTACATAAACATTCATTAAATGATAAACATAAACAGATAATTTTCACCAGGCAAATGATACATGGTACATCAGCTTCTAGTTTCCTTATGTAAAGGACATAACTCTAGAATAAAATGGGACAAAATACAACTCAACTATTATATTTCCAGAATTAGACAAGAAAGTGTTTGGGCTGTTTAAAAAAAGAATTGCAAAAAACTTGGAAAAAAAATGTAAATTTTTTTTTTTTTTTTTTATCATATTTCAATTCCATTTTCATTTTTGGGTCATTTTTTTTAGTTTATCCCTCAGTTTTTTGGCTGCGAAGGGTAGAAGTCTTATTAGCTCCCTTTTTATCTGTGCCATCTGTGTTTATATCAGTCAACCTTACTGGTGGTAGTTTTACAATCAAATTCATGTTTTCCAATTTAGTCAATCACAATTCACATCTGAAATTACCTTAAAAAGCACCAATCATATTTGTGTCAGGAATGCAATGCTTGTATGACTTTAGATTCATGTGAAATTTCAACAAATATAAAAGCAAAGTAATAATTTTGTTTATTTCTAAATTGTTAAAGAAAGCTTGCTGCTTAACTTGAACATGATATAAGATTGAATCAAAGGCCAATCTTATATTCTAAGGGCCTTTCAACTTTTCAATCTTATGTGCCTATATATACATGTACATACTGGGTATGTATCCTTAATATACACAAGAATAATTACAAGTTAACTTATTCACACTCTAAATTGGCAAATTTCACAATTATAATGAATAAATGGACAGTTTTAAAATTATTACAAAATTTTGAATTTCTTCTAAGTAAAAATTGTTTGTACACTAATTACAATGTAAATTAATTAATTATTCTTATCATTATACTTGATGTCCCTAGTTATTGAGGGAGAGCACTTACATAGGTTATGCCTGATGTGCAATCCCATTGGATATTGTATTTATGCATTTATTCAATAACATATTTGAATTGAAATTGAATTGAAAACTGAAGGAATAGAATAAATCAAATATGAAATACCTGTATTTTTAAAATACAATCATAGTTATATGTATTTATTGATGATACATTTCATCACTGTACCTATAAACTTAACATAACTATTTATGTTTGTTTAACTTTAATCTTGCATAAAACAGTTACTGAAAAAAAATCATTCAAAAATGTGTTGCACTCCTGACATTAAATAATAGGTGTTGTGAGAATTGTCTTATGTCTTGCAAACATATATATGACTATAAACTGTTCTACTGGCTGTTCTAACATGAAATATAAAATAGACATGTAAATCAATTGCAATTTGACAGAGTAGTGGCATTGAAAACGACCAATGTTGCACTACTGACATTTGGCAGTGCCCTTGTCTATAATGCATTTATTAATTATTAATAATTTATACCCCCGCTCCCCAAAGGGGGAGGGGGGTATACTGTTTTACCTCTGTCCATCTGTCCGTCCGTCCTTCCATCCGTCCAAGATATTTTTCGTCGCATTTTCTCAGTAACTGTTGATGGCAGAAATCTGATATTTGGTCACAAGCATCATATAGGTATACCATATTGTGGGTAGCGTTTTTGGACCCGTCAGATTCCTACTTCCTGTTTGCCGACTTAGTTGGTTTTTATACACATTGAACATATATGCACATTTTTCGTCACATTTTTCTCAGCAACTATTGATAACAGAAATCTGATATTTGGTCACAAGATTCATATAGGTGCCCCATATCGTGTAGAGCGTTTTTGGACCCGTCAGATTCCTACTTCCTGTTTGCCGACTTTGTTAATTTTTATACACATTGAACATATATGCTCATTTTTTGTCGCATTTTTCTCAGCCACTATTGATGGCAGAAATCTGATATTTGGTCACAAGCTTCATATAGGTACCCCATATCGTGGGAAGCATTTTTGGACCCATCAGATTCCTACTTCCTGTTTGTTGATTTTTATACACATTTAACATACATTTGTATATGCACATTTTTCGTCGCATTTTTCTAAGCAACTATTGATGACAGGATTCTGATATTTGGTCACAAGCTTCATATAGGTATGCCATATTGTGGGAAGCGTTTTTGGACCCGTCAGATTCCTACTTCCTGTTTGCCGACTTAGTTGGTTTTTATACACATTGAACATATATGCACATTTTTCGTCACATTTTTCTCAGCAACTATTGATGGCAGAGATCTGATATTTGGTCACAAGCTTCATATAGGTACCCCATATCGTGGGAAGCATTTTTTGACCCGTCAGATTCATACTTCCTGTTTGCCGAAGAGCGGGGGTATCATAAACATCTTGTTGATTCTAGAATTCAACTTGCTTATCAAATTGAAAGCTAACATATTGTACTTATATGGAAATTGAAGTTTAATACTTCAAGTTTATAAATAAAGTTTATTTTGATTTATAAATACAAATCTACTAAAATATTTGTTGCACTCCTGACATGGAACATCTTTTTTTCAAAGCCAAGGAGCCGAACATCAACTACTGTGTTATCATATTTTGTGTTATTCAAAATAAAGTCAAGATCTGCAAGTTTCTGATATGACAACTTCGAATAATGTACTTCAAAAATAAAATTTTACTCACATTTTAAAATTGAAGGATTTTTTTAATTGTCCCAAAAAGGTGTTGCACTCCTGACAAAGTTGAGGTAATTTTTGGCGATTTTTTTTTTTTCGTACAATATATTTCCACAATATTTTGCAGAAGTAAAATACACACCACTATAAACATTTTTGATCACAAATACTAACTAATAACACAAAAATATTACCACAGGGTAAATTATTGAAAATTAGCCATTTTGTTTAAACAGCCCATTTACAATATGTTTAAAAATATGAACGGATGGCACACAATTTCTACTTCATCATTCTTACAATCTAGAGGAAATGAATATAATTTTGAAGCACAGCTTCGATGCAATGCATCCTACCTAAATGACTATTTACTGTGAAGTTAACATTTTATCAAATGTTTCTACTAACTGTGACACACAATGGGAAAATGCTCACCATTTCTTCTTTGATTGTGATAAATATTCAGATTGTAGGGAGATATTGTTAAATAGTCTTTTTTTTCTACCCTTTAATTTTAATGTTCATGTCAATACACTGACAAAAAGGTTGTGATATCATAAAATACGATCAAAATATAATTATTTTCAAACATGTTTTCAAATATATTAAAGATTCCAAAAGATATGCAAAAGTTGGGATGCCTATCATTAGGCTAATTTCAAGTAAAGTTAGGATGCCTATCATTAGGCTAATTTCAAGTAAAGTGAGGATTCCTATCATTAGGATAATTTCAAGTAAAGTTAGGATTCCTATCATTGGGCTAATTTCAAGCAAAGTTAGGATTCCTATCATTAGGCTAATTTCAAGCAAAGTTAGGATGCCTATCAATAGGCTAATTTCAAACAAAGTTAGGATGCCTATCATTAGGCTAATTTCAAGCAAAGTTAGAATGCCTATCATTAGGCTAATTTCAAGTATAGTTAGGATGCCTATCATTAGACTAATTTCAAGTAAAGTTAGGATGCCTATCATTAGACTAATTTCAAGTAAAGTTAGGATGCCTATCATTAGACTAATTTCAAGTAAAGTTAGGATGCCTATCAATATGCTAATTTCAAGCAAAGTTAGGATGCCTATCATTAGGTTAATTTCAAGCAAAGTTAGGATGCCTATCATTAGACTAATTTCAAGTAAAGTGAGGATTCCTATCATTAGGATAATTTCAAGTAAAGTTAGGATGCCTATCATTAAACTAATTTCAAGCAAAGTTAGGATTCCGATCATTAGGCTAATTTCAAGTAAAGTTAGAATGCCTATCATTAGGCTAATTTCAAGTAAAGTGAGGATTCCTATCATTAGGATAATTTCAAGTAAAGTTAGGATGCCTATCAATAGGCTAATTTCAAACAAAGTTAGGATTCCTATCATTAGGCTAATTTCAAACAAAGTTAGGATTCCTATCATTAGGCTCATTTCAAGCAAAGTTAGGATTCCTATCATTATGCTAATTTCAAGTAAAGTTAGGATTCCTATCATTAGGCTAATTTCAAGCAAAGTTAGGATTCCTATCATTAGGCTAATTTCAAATAAAGTTAGGATGCCTATCATTAGACTAATTTCAAGTAAAGTTAGGATGCCTATCATTAGACTAATTTCAAGTAAAGTTAGGATGCCTATCATTAGACTAATATCAAGTAAAGTTAGGATGCCTATCAATAGGTTAATTTCAAGCAAAGTTAGGATGCCTATCATTAGGCTAATTTCAAGTAAAGTTAGGATGCCTATCATTAGACTAATTTCAAGTAAAGTTAGGATGCCTATCAATATGCTAATTTCAAGCAAAGTTAGGATGCCTATCATTAGGTTAATTTCAAGCAAAGTTAGGATGCCTATCATTAGACTAATTTCAAGTAAAGTGAGGATTCCTATCATTAGGATAATTTCAAGTAAAGTTAGGATGCCTATCAATAGGCTAATTTCAAACAAAGTTAGGATGCCTATCAATAGGCTAATTTCAAGCAAAGTTAGGATGCCTATCATTAGGCTAATTTCAAGCAAAGGTAGGATGCCTATCATTAGGCTAATTTCAAAGTTAGGATGCCTATCATTAGACTAATTTCAAACAAAGTTAGGATGCCTATCATTAAGCTAATTTCAAGTAAAGTTAGGATGCCTATCATTAGGCTAATTTCAAGTAAAGTGAGTATTGCTATCATTAGGCTAATTTCAAGCAAAGTTAGGATGCCTATCAATAGGCTAATTTCAAGTAAAGTTAGGATGCCTATCAATAGGTTAATTTCAAGCAAAGTTAGGATGCCTATCATTAGGCTAATTTCAAGTAAAGTTAGGATGCCTATCATTAGACTAATTTCAAGTAAAGTTAGGATGCCTATCAATATGCTAATTTCAAGCAAAGTTAGGATGCCTATCATTAGGTTAATTTCAAGCAAAGTTAGGATGCCTATCATTAGACTAATTTCAAGTAAAGTGAGGATTCCTATCATTAGGATAATTTCAAGTAAAGTTAGGATGCCTATCAATAGGCTAATTTCAAACAAAGTTAGGATGCCTATCAATAGGCTAATTTCAAGCAAAGTTAGGATGCCTATCATTAGGCTAATTTCAAAGAAAGGTAGGATGCCTATCATTAGCCTAATTTCAAAGTTAGGATGCCTATCATTAGACTAATTTCAAACAAAGTTAGGATGCCTATCATTAAGCTAATTTCAAGTAAAGTTAGGATGCCTATCATTAGGCTAATTTCAAGTAAAGTGAGTATTGCTATCATTAGGCTAATTTCAAGCAAAGTTAGGATGCCTATCAATAGGCTAATTTCAAGTAAAGTTAGGATGCCTATCAATAGGTTAATTTCAAGTAAAGTTAGGATGCCTATCATTAGACTAATTTCAAGTAAAGTTAGGATGCCTATCATTAGACTAATTTCAAATAAAGTTAGGATGCCTATCAATAGGCTAATTTCAAGCAAAGTTAGGATGCCTATCATTAGGCTAATTTCAAGTAAAGTTTGGATGCCTATCATTAGACTAATTTCAAGTAAAGTTAGGATGCCTATCAATATGCTAATTTCAAGCAAAGTTAGGATGCCTATCATTAGGTTAATTTCGAACAAAGTTAGGATGCCTATCATTAGACTAATTTCAAGTAAAGTGAGGATTCCTATCATTAGGATAATTTCAAGTAAAGTTAGGATGCCTATCATTAGGCTAATTTCAAGCAAAGTTAGGATGCCTATCAATAGGCTAATTTCAAGCAAAGTTAGGATGCCTATCATTAGGCTAATTTCAAACAAGGGTAGGATGCCTATCATTAGGCTAATTTCAAAGTTAGGATGCCTATCAATAGACTAATTTCAAACAAAGTTAGGATGCCTATCATTAAGCTAATTTCAAGTAAAGTTAGGATGCCTATCATTAGGCTAATTTCAAGTAAAGTGAGTATTGCTATCATTAGGCTAATTTCAAGTAAAGTTAGGATGCCTATCAATCGGTTAATTTCAAGTAAAGTTAGGATGCCTATCATTAGGCTAATTTCAAGCAAGGTTAGGATGCCTATCAATAGGCTAATTTCAAGTAAAGTTAGGATGCCTATCAATCGGTTAATTTCAAGTAAAGTTAGGATGCCTATCATTAGGCTAATTTCAAACAAAGTTAGGATGCCTATCATTAGGCTAATTTCAAGTAAAGTGAGGATTCCTATCATTAGGATAATTTCAAGCAAAGTTAGGATGCCTATCAATAGGCTAATTTCAAGTAAAGTTAGGATGCCTATCAATAGGTTAATTTCAAGTAAAGTTAGGATGCCTATCAATAGGCTAATTTCAAACAAAGTTAGGATGCCTATCATTAGACTAATTTCAAGTAAAGTTAGGATGCCTATCATTAGGCTAATTTCAAGTAAAGAAAGGATTCCTATCATTAGGTTAATTTCAAGTAAAGTTAGGATGCCTATCAATAGGCTAATTTCAAACAAAGTTAGGATGCCTATCATTAGACTAATTTCAAGTAAAGAGAGGATTCCTATCATTAGGTTAATTTCAAGTAAAGTTAGGATGCCTATCATTAGACTAATTTCAAACAAAGTTAGGATGCCTATCAATAGGTTAATTTCAAGTAAAGTTAGGATGCCTATCATTAGGCTAATTTCAAGTAAAGTTAGGATGCCTATCATTAGGCTAATTTCAAGTAAAGTGAGGATGCCTATCATTAGACTAATTTCAAGCAAAGTTAGGATGCCTATCAATAGGTTAATTTCAGATAAAGTTAGGTTGCCTATCATTAGGCTAATTTCAAGTAAAGTTAGGATGCCTATCAATAGGCTAATTTCAAACAAAGTTAGAATTCCTATCATTAGGCTAATTTCAAGTAAAGTTAGGATGCCTATCATTAGACTAATTTCAAGTAAAGTTAGGATGCCTATCATTAGGCTAATTTCAAGTAAAGTTAGGATGCCTATCATTAGGCTAATTTCAAGTAAAGTTAGGATGCCTATCATTAGAATAATTTCAAGTAAAGTTAGGATGCCTATCATTAGGTTAATTTCAAGCAAAGTTAGGATGCCTATCATTAGACTAATTTCAAGTAAAGTGAGGATTCCTATCATTAGGATAATTTCAAGTAAAGTTAGGATGCCTATCAATAGGCTAATTTCAAACAAAGTTAGGATGCCTATCAATAGGCTAATTTCAAGCAAAGTAAGGATGCCTATCATTAGGCTAATTTCAAACAAAGGTAGGATGCCTATCATTAGGCTAATTTCAAAGTTAGGATGCCTATCATTAGACTAATTTCAAACAAAGTTAGGATGCCTATCATTAAGCTAATTTCAAGTAAAGTTAGGATGCCTATCATTAGGCTAATTTCAAGTAAAGTGAGTATTGCTATCATTAGGCTAATTTCAAGCAAAGTTAGGATGCCTATCAATAGGCTAATTTCAAGTAAAGTTAGGATGCCTATCATTAGGATAATTTCAAGTAAAGTTAGGATGCCTATCATTAGGCTAATTTCAAGCAAAGTTAGGATGCCTATCAATAGGCTAATTTCAAGCAAAGTTAGGATGCCTATCATTAGGCTAATTTCAAACAAGGGTAGGATGCCTATCATTAGGCTAATTTCAAAGTTAGGATGCCTATCAATAGACTAATTTCAAACAAAGTTAGGATGCCTATCATTAAGCTAATTTCAAGTAAAGTTAGGATGCCTATCATTAGGCTAATTTCAAGTAAAGTGAGTATTGCTATCATTAGGCTAATTTCAAGTAAAGTTAGGATGCCTATCAATCGGTTAATTTCAAGTAAAGTTAGGATGCCTATCATTAGGCTAATTTCAAGCAAGGTTAGGATGCCTATCAATAGGCTAATTTCAAGTAAAGTTAGGATGCCTATCAATCGGTTAATTTCAAGTAAAGTTAGGATGCCTATCAATAGGCTAATTTCAAACAAAGTTAGGATGCCTATCATTAGGCTAATTTCAAGTAAAGTGAGGATTCCTATCATTAGGATAATTTCAAGCAAAGTTAGGATGCCTATCAATAGGCTAATTTCAAGTAAAGTTAGGATGCCTATCAATAGGTTAATTTCAAGTAAAGTTAGGATGCCTATCATTAGGCTAATTTCAAGCAAAGCTAGGATGCCTATCAATAGGTTAATTTCAAGTAAAGTTAGGATGCCTATCAATAGGCTAATTTCAAACAAAGTTAGGATGCCTATCATTAGACTAATTTCAAGTAAAGTTAGGATGCCTATCATTAGGCTAATTTCAAGTAAAGAGAGGATTCCTATCATTAGGTTAATTTCAAGTAAAGTTAGGATGCCTATCAATAGGCTAATTTCAAACAAAGTTAGGATGCCTATCATTAGACTAATTTCAAGTAAAGAGAGGATTCCTATCATTAGGCTAATTTCAAGTAAAGTTAGGATGCCTATCATTAGACTAATTTCAAACAAAGTTAGGATGCCTATCAATAGGTTAATTTCAAGTAAAGTTAGGATGCCTATCATTAGGCTAATTTCAAGTAAAGTTAGGATGCCTATCATTAGGCTAATTTCAAGTAAAGTGAGGATGCCTATCATTAGACTAATTTCAAGCAAAGTTAGGATGCCTATCAATAGGTTAATTTCAGATAAAGTTAGGATGCCTATCATTAGGCTAATTTCAAGTATACTTAGGATGCCTATCAATAGGCTAATTTCAAACAAAGTTAGGATTCCTATCATTAGGCTAATTTCAAGTAAAGTTAGGATGCCTATCATTAGACTAATTTCAAGTAAAGTTAGGATGCCTATCATTAGGCTAATTTCAAGTAAAGTTAGGATGCCTATCATTAGGCTAATTTCAAGTAAAGTGAGGATGCATATCATTAGGCTAATTTGAAGCAAAGTTAGAATGCCTATCAATAGGCTTATTTCCAACAAAGTTAGGATGCCTATCATTAGGCTAATTTCAATCAAAGTTAGGATGCCTATCATTAGGCTAATTTCAAACAAAGTTAGGATTCCTATCATTAGGTTAATTTCAAGTAAAGTTAGGATGCCTATCATTAGGCTAATTTCAAACAAAGTTAGGATGCCTAACATTAGGCTAATTTCAAGTAAAGTGAGGATTCCTATCATTAGGATAATTTCAAGCAAAGTTAGGATGCCTATCAATAGGCTAATTTCAAGTAAAGTTAGGATGCCTATCAATAGGTTAATTTCAAGTAAAGTTAGGATGCCTATCAATAGGTTAATTTCAAGTAAAGTTAGGATGCCTATCATTAGGCTAATTTCAAGTAAAGTTAGGATGCCTATCATTAGGCTAATTTCAAGTAAAGTTAGGATGCCTATCATTAGGCTAATTTCAAGCAAAGCTAGGATGCCTATCAATAGGCTAATTTCAAACAAAGTTAGGATGCCTATCATTAGACTAATTTCAAGTAAAGTTAGGATGCCTATCATTAGGCTAATTTCAAGTAAAGTTAGGTTTCCTATTATTAGGTTAATTTCAAGTAAAGTTAGGATGCCTATCAATAGGCTAATTTCAAACAAAGTTAGGATGCCTATCATTAGACTAATTTCAAGTAAAGTGAGGATGCCTATCATTAGGCTAATTTCAAGTAAAGAGAGGATTCCTATCATTAGGCTAATTTCAAGTAAAGTTAGGATGCCTATCATTAGGCTAATTTCAAACAAAGTTAGAATGCCTATCAATAGGTTAATTTCAATAAAGTTAGGATGCCTATCATTAGGTTAATTTCAAGTAAAGTTAGGATGCCTATCATTAGACTAATTTCAAGTAAAGTGAGGATTCCTATCATTAGGATAATTTCAAGTAAAGTTAGGATGCCTATCAATAGGCTAATTTCAAACAAAGTTAGGATGCCTATCAATAGGCTAATTTCAAGCAAAGTTAGGATGCCTATCATTAGGCTAATTTCAAACAAAGGTAGGATGCCTATCATTAGGCTAATTTCAAAGCTAGGATGCCTATCATTAGACTAATTTCAAACAAAGTTAGGATGCCTATCATTAAGCTAATTTCAAGTAAAGTTAGGATGCCTATCATTAGGCTAATTTCAAGTAAAGTGAGTATTGCTATCATTAGGCTAATTTCAAGCAAAGTTAGGATGCCTATCAATAGGCTAATTTCAAGTAAAGTTAGGATGCCTATCAATAGGTTAATTTCAGGTAAAGTTAGGATGCCTATCATTAGAATAATTTCAAGTAAAGTTAGGATGCCTATCATTAGACTAATTTCAAATAAAGTTAGGATGCCTATCAATAGGCTAATTTCAAGCAAAGTTAGGATGCCTATCATTAGGCTAATTTCAAGTAAAGTTTGGATGCCTATCATTAGACTAATTTCAAGTAAAGTTAGGATGCCTATCAATATGCTAATTTCAAGCAAAGTTAGGATGCCTATCATTAGGTTAATTTCAAGCAAAGTTAGGATGCCTATCATTAGACTAATTTCAAGTAAAGTGAGGATTCCTATCATTAGGATAATTTCAAGTAAAGTTAGGATGCCTATCATTAGGCTAATTTCAAGCAAAGTTAGGATGCCTATCAATAGGCTAATTTCAAGCAAAGTTAGGATGCCTATCATTAGGCTAATTTCAAACAAGGGTAGGATGCCTATCATTAGGCTAATTTCAAAGTTAGGATGCCTATCAATAGACTAATTTCAAACAAAGTTAGGATGCCTATCATTAAGCTAATTTCAAGTAAAGTTAGGATGCCTATCATTAGGCTAATTTCAAGTAAAGTGAGTATTGCTATCATTAGACTAATTTCAAGTAAAGTTAGGATGCCTATCAATCGGTTAATTTCAAGTAAAGTGAGGATGCCTATCATTAGGCTAATTTCAAGCAAGGTTAGGATGCCTATCAATAGGCTAATTTCAAGTAAAGTTAGGATGCCTATCAATCGGTTAATTTCAAGTAAAGTTAGGATGCCTATCATTAGGCTAATTTCAAACAAAGTTAGGATGCCTATCATTAGGCTAATTTCAAGTAAAGTGAGGATTCCTATCATTAGGATAATTTCAAGCAAAGTTAGGATGCCTATCAATAGGCTAATTTCAAGTAAAGTTAGGATGCCTATCAATAGGTTAATTTCAAGTAAAGTTAGGATGCCTATCATTAGGCTAATTTCAAGTAAAGTTAGGATGCCTATCAATAGGGTAATTTCAAGTAAAGTTAGGATGCCTATTATTAGGCTAATTTCAAGCAAAGCTAGGATGCCTATCAATAGGTTAATTTCAAGTAAAGTTAGGATGCCTATCAATAGGCTAATTTCAAACAAAGTTAGGATGCCTATCATTAGACTAATTTCAAGTAAAGTTAGGATGCCTATCATTAGGCTAATTTCAAGTAAAGAAAGGATTCCTATCATTAGGTTAATTTCAAGTAAAGTTAGGATGCCTATCAATAGGCTAATTTCAAACAAAGTTAGGATGCCTATCATTAGACTAATTTCAAGTAAAGAGAGGATTCCTATCATTAGGCTAATTTCAAGTAAAGTTAGGATGCCTATCATTAGACTAATTTCAAGTAAAGAGAGGATTCCTATCATTAGGCTAATTTCAAGTAAAGTTAGGATGCCTATCATTAGACTAATTTCAAACAAAGTTAGGATGCCTATCAATAGGTTAATTTCAAGTAAAGTTAGGATGCCTATCATTAGGCTAATTTCAAGTAAAGTTAGGATGCCTATCATTAGGCTAATTTCAAGTAAAGTGAGGATGCCTATCATTAGACTAATTTCAAGCAAAGTTAGGATGCCTATCAATAGGTTAATTTCAGATAAAGTTAGGATGCCTATCATTAGGCTAATTTCAAGTATAGTTAGGATGCCTATCAATAGGCTAATTTCAAACAAAGTTAGGATTCCTATCATTAGGCTAATTTCAAGTAAAGTTAGGATGCCTATCATTAGACTAATTTCAAGTAAAGTTAGGATGCCTATCATTAGGCTAATTTCAAGTAAAGTTAGGATGCCTATCATTAGGCTAATTTCAAGTAAAGTTAGGATGCCTATCATTAGAATAATTTCAAGTAAAGTTAGGATGCCTATCATTAGGTTAATTTCAAGCAAAGTTAGGATGCCTATCATTAGACTAATTTCAAGTAAAGTGAGGATTCCTATCATTAGGATAATTTCAAGTAAAGTTAGGATGCCTATCAATAGGCTAATTTCAAACAAAGTTAGGATGCCTATCAATAGGCTAATTTCAAGCAAAGTTAGGATGCCTATCATTAGGCTAATTTCAAACAAAGGTAGGATGCCTATCATTAGGCTAATTTCAAGCAAAGTTAGGATGCCTATCAATAGGTTAATTTCAGATAAAGTTAGGATGCCTATCATTAGGCTAATTTCAAGTATAGTTAGGATGCCTATCAATAGGCTAATTTCAAACAAAGTTAGGATTCCTATCATTAGGCTAATTTCAAGTAAAGTTAGGATGCCTATCATTAGACTAATTTCAAGTAAAGTTAGGATGCCTATCATTAGGCTAATTTCAAGTAAAGTTAGGATGCCTATCATTAGGCTAATTTCAAGTAAAGTGAGGATGCCTATCATTAGGCTAATTTGAAGCAAAGTTAGAATGCCTATCAATAGGCTTATTTCCAACAAAGTTAGGATGCCTATCATTAGGCTAATTTCAATCAAAGTTAGGATGCCTATCATTAGGCTAATTTCAAACAAAGTTAGGATTCCTATCATTAGGTTAATTTCAAGTAAAGTTAGGATGCCTATCATTAGGCTAATTTCAAACAAAGTTAGGATGCCTAACATTAGGCTAATTTCAAGTAAAGTGAGGATTCCTATCATTAGGATAATTTCAAGTAAAGTTAGGATGCCTATCAATAGGTTAATTTCAAGTAAAGTTAGGATGCCTATCAATAGGTTAATTTCAAGTAAAGTTAGGATGCCTATCATTAGGCTAATTTCAAGTAAAGTTAGGATGCCTATCATTAGGCTAATTTCAAGTAAAGTTAGGATGCCTATCATTAGGCCAATTTCAAGCAAAGCTAGGATGCCTATCAATAGGCTAATTTCAAACAAAGTTAGGATGCCTATCATTAGACTAATTTCAAGTAAAGTTAGGATGCCTATCATTAGGTTAATTTCAAGTAAAGTTAGGTTTCCTATTATTAGGTTAATTTCAAGTAAAGTTAGGATGCCTATCAATAGGCTAATTTCAAACAAAGTTAGGATGCCTATCATTAGACTAATTTCAAGTAAAGTGAGGATGCCTATCATTAGGCTAATTTCAAGTAAAGAGAGGATTCCTATCATTAGGCTAATTTCAAGTAAAGTTAGGATGCCTATCATTAGGCTAATTTCAAACAAAGTTAGAATGCCTATCAATAGGTTAATTTCAATAAAGTTAGGATGCCTATCATTAGGTTAATTTCAAGTAAAGTTAGGATGCCTATCATTAGACTAATTTCAAGTAAAGTGAGGATTCCTATCATTAGGATAATTTCAAGTAAAGTTAGGATGCCTATCAATAGGCTAATTTCAAACAAAGTTAGGATGCCTATCAATAGGCTAATTTCAAGCAAAGTTAGGATGCCTATCATTAGGCTAATTTCAAACAAAGGTAGGATGCCTATCATTAGGCTAATTTCAAAGCTAGGATGCCTATCATTAGACTAATTTCAAACAAAGTTAGGATGCCTATCATTAAGCTAATTTCAAGTAAAGTTAGGATGCCTATCATTAGGCTAATTTCAAGTAAAGTGAGTATTGCTATCATTAGGCTAATTTCAAGCAAAGTTAGGATGCCTATCAATAGGCTAATTTCAAGTAAAGTTAGGATGCCTATCAATAGGTTAATTTCAGGTAAAGTTAGGATGCCTATCATTAGACTAATTTCAAGTAAAGTTAGGATGCCTATCATTAGACTAATTTCAAATAAAGTTAGGATGCCTATCAATAGGCTAATTTCAAGCAAAGTTAGGATGCCTATCATTAGGCTAATTTCAAGTAAAGTTTGGATGCCTATCATTAGACTAATTTCAAGTAAAGTTAGGATGCCTATCAATATGCTAATTTCAAGCAAAGTTAGGATGCCTATCATTAGGTTAATTTCAAGCAAAGTTAGGATGCCTATCATTAGACTAATTTCAAGTAAAGTGAGGATTCCTATCATTAGGATAATTTCAAGTAAAGTTAGGATGCCTATCATTAGGCTAATTTCAAGCAAAGTTAGGATGCCTATCAATAGGCTAATTTCAAGCAAAGTTAGGATGCCTATCATTAGGCTAATTTCAAACAAGGGTAGGATGCCTATCATTAGGCTAATTTCAAAGTTAGGATGCCTATCAATAGACTAATTTCAAACAAAGTTAGGATGCCTATCATTAAGCTAATTTCAAGTAAAGTTAGGATGCCTATCATTAGGCTAATTTCAAGTAAAGTGAGTATTGCTATCATTAGACTAATTTCAAGTAAAGTTAGGATGCCTATCAATCGGTTAATTTCAAGTAAAGTGAGGATGCCTATCATTAGGCTAATTTCAAGCAAGGTTAGGATGCCTATCAATAGGCTAATTTCAAGTAAAGTTAGGATGCCTATCAATCGGTTAATTTCAAGTAAAGTTAGGATGCCTATCATTAGGCTAATTTCAAACAAAGTTAGGATGCCTATCATTAGGCTAATTTCAAGTAAAGTGAGGATTCCTATCATTAGGATAATTTCAAGCAAAGTTAGGATGCCTATCAATAGGCTAATTTCAAGTAAAGTTAGGATGCCTATCAATAGGTTAATTTCAAGTAAAGTTAGGATGCCTATCATTAGGCTAATTTCAAGTAAAGTTAGGATGCCTATCAATAGGGTAATTTCAAGTAAAGTTAGGATGCCTATTATTAGGCTAATTTCAAGCAAAGCTAGGATGCCTATCAATAGGTTAATTTCAAGTAAAGTTAGGATGCCTATCAATAGGCTAATTTCAAACAAAGTTAGGATGCCTATCATTAGACTAATTTCAAGTAAAGTTAGGATGCCTATCATTAGGCTAATTTCAAGTAAAGAAAGGATTCCTATCATTAGGTTAATTTCAAGTAAAGTTAGGATGCCTATCAATAGGCTAATTTCAAGTAAAGAGAGGATTCCTATCATTAGGCTAATTTCAAGTAAAGTTAGGATGCCTATCATTAGACTAATTTCAAGTAAAGAGAGGATTCCTATCATTAGGCTAATTTCAAGTAAAGTTAGGATGCCTATCATTAGACTAATTTCAAACAAAGTTAGGATGCCTATCAATAGGTTAATTTCAAGTAAAGTTAGGATGCCTATCATTAGGCTAATTTCAAGTAAAGTTAGGATGCCTATCATTAGGCTAATTTCAAGTAAAGTGAGGATGCCTATCATTAGACTAATTTCAAGCAAAGTTAGGATGCCTATCAATAGGTTAATTTCAGATAAAGTTAGGATGCCTATCATTAGGCTAATTTCAAGTATAGTTAGGATGCCTATCAATAGGCTAATTTCAAACAAAGTTAGGATTCCTATCATTAGGCTAATTTCAAGTAAAGTTAGGATGCCTATCATTAGACTAATTTCAAGTAAAGTTAGGATGCCTATCATTAGGCTAATTTCAAGTAAAGTTAGGATGCCTATCATTAGGCTAATTTCAAGTAAAGTTAGGATGCCTATCATTAGAATAATTTCAAGTAAAGTTAGGATGCCTATCATTAGGTTAATTTCAAGCAAAGTTAGGATGCCTATCATTAGACTAATTTCAAGTAAAGTGAGGATTCCTATCATTAGGATAATTTCAAGTAAAGTTAGGATGCCTATCAATAGGCTAATTTCAAACAAAGTTAGGATGCCTATCAATAGGCTAATTTCAAGCAAAGTTAGGATGCCTATCATTAGGCTAATTTCAAACAAAGGTAGGATGCCTATCATTAGGCTAATTTCAAAGTTAGGATGCCTATCATTAGACTAATTTCAAACAAAGTTAGGATGCCTATCATTAAGCCAATTTCAAGTAAAGTTAGGATGCCTATCATTAGGCTAATTTCAAGTAAAGTGAGTATTGCTATCATTAGGCTAATTTCAAGCAAAGTTAGGATGCCTATCAATAGGCTAATTTCAAGTAAAGTTAGGATGCCTATCAAAAGGTTAATTTCAAGTAAAGTGAGGATGCCTATCATTAGGCTAATTTCAAGCAAGGTTAGGATGCCTATCAATAGGCTAATTTCAAGTAAAGTTAGGATGCCTATCAATCGGTTAATTTCAAGTAAAGTTAGGATGCCTATCATTAGGCTAATTTCAAACAAAGTTAGGATGCCTATCATTAGGCTAATTTCAAGTAAAGTGAGGATTCCTATCATTAGGATAATTTCAAGCAAAGTTAGGATGCCTATCAATAGGCTAATTTCAAGTAAAGTTAGGATGCCTATCAATAGGTTAATTTCAAGTAAAGTTAGGATGCCTATCATTAGGCTAATTTCAAGTAAAGTTAGGATGCCTATCAATAGGGTAATTTCAAGTAAAGTTAGGATGCCTATTATTAGGCTAATTTCAAGCAAAGCTAGGATGCCTATCAATAGGTTAATTTCAAGTAAAGTTAGGATGCCTATCAATAGGCTAATTTCAAACAAAGTTAGGATGCCTATCATTAGACTAATTTCAAGTAAAGTTAGGATGCCTATCATTAGGCTAATTTCAAGTAAAGAAAGGATTCCTATCATTAGGTTAATTTCAAGTAAAGTTAGGATGCCTATCAATAGGCTAATTTCAAACAAAGTTAGGATGCCTATCATTAGACTAATTTCAAGTAAAGAGAGGATTCCTATCATTAGGCTAATTTCAAGTAAAGTTAGGATGCCTATCATTAGACTAATTTCAAGTAAAGAGAGGATTCCTATCATTAGGCTAATTTCAAGTAAAGTTAGGATGCCTATCATTAGACTAATTTCAAACAAAGTTAGGATGCCTATCAATAGGTTAATTTCAAGTAAAGTTAGGATGCCTATCATTAGGCTAATTTCAAGTAAAGTTAGGATGCCTATCATTAGGCTAATTTCAAGTAAAGTGAGGATGCCTATCATTAGACTAATTTCAAGCAAAGTTAGGATGCCTATCAATAGGTTAATTTCAGATAAAGTTAGGATGCCTATCATTAGGCTAATTTCAAGTATAGTTAGGATGCCTATCAATAGGCTAATTTCAAACAAAGTTAGGATTCCTATCATTAGGCTAATTTCAAGTAAAGTTAGGATGCCTATCATTAGACTAATTTCAAGTAAAGTTAGGATGCCTATCATTAGGCTAATTTCAAGTAAAGTTAGGATGCCTATCATTAGGCTAATTTCAAGTAAAGTTAGGATGCCTATCATTAGAATAATTTCAAGTAAAGTTAGGATGCCTATCAATATGCTAATTTCAATCAAAGTTAGGATGCCTATCATTAGGCTAATTTCAAGTAAAGTTTGGATGCCTATCATTAGACTAATTTCAAGTAAAGTTAGGATGCCTATCAATATGCTAATTTCAAGCAAAGTTAGGATGCCTATCAATCGGTTCATTTCAAGTAAAGTTAGGATGCCTATCAATAGGCTAATTTCAAACAAAGTTAGGATGCCTATCATTAGGCTAATTTCAAGTAAAGTGAGGATTCATATCATTAGGATAATTTCAAGCAAAGTTAGGATGCCTATCAATAGGCTAATTTCAAGTAAAGTTAGGATGCCTATCAATAGGTTAATTTCAAGTAAAGTTAGGATGCCTATCATTAGGCTAATTTCAAGTAAAGTTAGGATGCCTATCAATAGGGTAATTTCAAGTAAAGTTAGGATGCCTATTATTAGGCTAATTTCAAGCAAAGCTAGGATGCCTATCAATAGGTTAATTTCAAGTAAAGTTAGGATGCCTATCAATAGGCTAATTTCAAACAAAGTTAGGATGCCTATCATTAGACTAATTTCAAGTAAAGTTAGGATGCCTATCATTAGGCTAATTTCAAGTAAAGAGAGGATTCCTATCATTAGGTTAATTTCAAGTAAAGTTATGATGCCTATCAATAGGCTAATTTCAAACAAAGTTAGGATGCCTATCATTAGACTAATTTCAAGTAAAGAGAGGATTCCTATCATTAGGCTAATTTCAAGTAAAGTTAGGATGCCTATCATTAGACTAATTTCAAACAAAGTTAGGATGCCTATCAATAGGTTAATTTCAAGTAAAGTTAGGATGCCTATCATTAGGCTAATTTCAAGTAAAGTTAGGATGCCTATCATTAGGCTAATTTCAAGTAAAGTGAGGATGCCTATCATTAGACTAATTTCAAGCAAAGTTAGGATGCCTATCAATAGGTTAATTTCAGATAAAGTTAGGATGCCTATCATTAGGCTAATTTCAAGTATAGTTAGGATGCCTATCAATAGGCTAATTTCAAACAAAGTTAGGATTCCTATCATTAGGCTAATTTCAAGTAAAGTTAGGATGCCTATCATTAGACTAATTTCAAGTAAAGTTAGGATGCCTATCATTAGGCTAATTTCAAGTAAAGTTAGGATGCCTATCATTAGGCTAATTTCAAGTAAAGTGAGGATGCCTATCATTAGGCTAATTTGAAGCAAAGTTAGAATGCCTATCAATAGGCTTATTTCCAACAAAGTTAGGATGCCTATCATTAGGCTAATTTCAATCAAAGTTAGGATGCCTATCATTAGGCTAATTTCAAACAAAGTTAGGATTCCTATCATTAGGTTAATTTCAAGTAAAGTTAGGATGCCTATCATTAGGCTAATTTCAAACAAAGTTAGGATGCCTAACATTAGGCTAATTTCAAGTAAAGTGAGGATTCCTATCATTAGGATAATTTCAAGCAAAGTTAGGATGCCTATCAATAGGCTAATTTCAAGTAAAGTTAGGATGCCTATCAATAGGTTAATTTCAAGTAAAGTTAGGATGCCTATCAATAGGTTAATTTCAAGTAAAGTTAGGATGCCTATCATTAGGCTAATTTCAAGTAAAGTTAGGATGCCTATCATTAGGCTAATTTCAAGTAAAGTTAGGATGCCTATCATTAGGCTAATTTCAAGCAAAGCTAGGATGCCTATCGATAGGCTAATTTCAAACAAAGTTAGGATGCCTATCATTAGACTAATTTCAAGTAAAGTTAGGATGCCTATCATTAGGCTAATTTCAAGTAAAGTTAGGTTTCCTATTATTAGGTTAATTTCAAGTAAAGTTAGGATGCCTATCAATAGGCTAATTTCAAACAAAGTTAGGATGCCTATCATTAGACTAATTTCAAGTAAAGTGAGGATGCCTATCATTAGGCTAATTTCAAGTAAAGAGAGGATTCCTATCATTAGGCTAATTTCAAGTAAAGTTAGGATGCCTATCATTAGGCTAATTTCAAACAAAGTTAGAATGCCTATCAATAGGTTAATTTCAATAAAGTTAGGATGCCTATCATTAGGTTAATTTCAAGTAAAGTTAGGATGCCTATCATTAGACTAATTTCAAGTAAAGTGAGGATTCCTATCATTAGGATAATTTCAAGTAAAGTTAGGATGCCTATCAATAGGCTAATTTCAAACAAAGTTAGGATGCCTATCAATAGGCTAATTTCAAGCAAAGTTAGGATGCCTATCATTAGGCTAATTTCAAACAAAGGTAGGATGCCTATCATTAGGCTAATTTCAAAGCTAGGATGCCTATCATTAGACTAATTTCAAACAAAGTTAGGATGCCTATCATTAAGCTAATTTCAAGTAAAGTTAGGATGCCTATCATTAGGCTAATTTCAAGTAAAGTGAGTATTGCTATCATTAGGCTAATTTCAAGCAAAGTTAGGATGCCTATCAATAGGCTAATTTCAAGTAAAGTTAGGATGCCTATCAATAGGTTAATTTCAGGTAAAGTTAGGATGCCTATCATTAGACTAATTTCAAGTAAAGTTAGGATGCCTATCATTAGACTAATTTCAAATAAAGTTAGGATGCCTATCAATAGGCTAATTTCAAGCAAAGTTAGGATGCCTATCATTAGGCTAATTTCAAGTAAAGTTTGGATGCCTATCATTAGACTAATTTCAAGTAAAGTTAGGATGCCTATCAATATGCTAATTTCAAGCAAAGTTAGGATGCCTATCATTAGGTTAATTTCAAGCAAAGTTAGGATGCCTATCATTAGACTAATTTCAAGTAAAGTGAGGATTCCTATCATTAGGATAATTTCAAGTAAAGTTAGGATGCCTATCATTAGGCTAATTTCAAGCAAAGTTAGGATGCCTATCAATAGGCTAATTTCAAGCAAAGTTAGGATGCCTATCATTAGGCTAATTTCAAACAAGGGTAGGATGCCTATCATTAGGCTAATTTCAAAGTTAGGATGCCTATCAATAGACTAATTTCAAACAAAGTTAGGATGCCTATCATTAAGCTAATTTCAAGTAAAGTTAGGATGCCTATCATTAGGCTAATTTCAAGTAAAGTGAGTATTGCTATCATTAGACTAATTTCAAGTAAAGTTAGGATGCCTATCAATCGGTTAATTTCAAGTAAAGTGAGGATGCCTATCATTAGGCTAATTTCAAGCAAGGTTAGGATGCCTATCAATAGGCTAATTTCAAGTAAAGTTAGGATGCCTATCAATCGGTTAATTTCAAGTAAAGTTAGGATGCCTATCATTAGGCTAATTTCAAACAAAGTTAGGATGCCTATCATTAGGCTAATTTCAAGTAAAGTGAGGATTCCTATCATTAGGATAATTTCAAGCAAAGTTAGGATGCCTATCAATAGGCTAATTTCAAGTAAAGTTAGGATGCCTATCAATAGGTTAATTTCAAGTAAAGTTAGGATGCCTATCATTAGGCTAATTTCAAGTAAAGTTAGGATGCCTATCAATAGGGTAATTTCAAGTAAAGTTAGGATGCCTATTATTAGGCTAATTTCAAGCAAAGCTAGGATGCCTATCAATAGGTTAATTTCAAGTAAAGTTAGGATGCCTATCAATAGGCTAATTTCAAACAAAGTTAGGATGCCTATCATTAGACTAATCTCAAGTAAAGTTAGGATGCCTATCATTAGGCTAATTTCAAGTAAAGAAAGGATTCCTATCATTAGGTTAATTTCAAGTAAAGTTAGGATGCCTATCAATAGGCTAATTTCAAACAAAGTTAGGATGCCTATCATTAGACTAATTTCAAGTAAAGAGAGGATTCCTATCATTAGGCTAATTTCAAGTAAAGTTAGGATGCCTATCATTAGACTAATTTCAAGTAAAGAGAGGATTCCTATCATTAGGCTAATTTCAAGTAAAGTTAGGATGCCTATCATTAGACTAATTTCAAACAAAGTTAGGATGCCTATCAATAGGTTAATTTCAAGTAAAGTTAGGATGCCTATCATTAGGCTAATTTCAAGTAAAGTTAGGATGCCTATCATTAGGCTAATTTCAAGTAAAGTGAGGATGCCTATCATTAGACTAATTTCAAGCAAAGTTAGGATGCCTATCAATAGGTTAATTTCAGATAAAGTTAGGATGCCTATCATTAGGCTAATTTCAAGTATAGTTAGGATGCCTATCAATAGGCTAATTTCAAACAAAGTTAGGATTCCTATCATTAGGCTAATTTCAAGTAAAGTTAGGATGCCTATCATTAGACTAATTTCAAGTAAAGTTAGGATGCCTATCATTAGGCTAATTTCAAGTAAAGTTAGGATGCCTATCATTAGGCTAATTTCAAGTAAAGTTAGGATGCCTATCATTAGAATAATTTCAAGTAAAGTTAGGATGCCTATCATTAGGTTAATTTCAAGCAAAGTTAGGATGCCTATCATTAGACTAATTTCAAGTAAAGTGAGGATTCCTATCATTAGGATAATTTCAAGTAAAGTTAGGATGCCTATCAATAGGCTAATTTCAAACAAAGTTAGGATGCCTATCAATAGGCTAATTTCAAGCAAAGTTAGGATGCCTATCATTAGGCTAATTTCAAACAAAGGTAGGATGCCTATCATTAGGCTAATTTCAAAGTTAGGATGCCTATCATTAGACTAATTTCAAACAAAGTTAGGATGCCTATCATTAAGCCAATTTCAAGTAAAGTTAGGATGCCTATCATTAGGCTAATTTCAAGTAAAGTGAGTATTGCTATCATTAGGCTAATTTCAAGCAAAGTTAGGATGCCTATCAATAGGCTAATTTCAAGTAAAGTTAGGATGCCTATCAAAAGGTTAATTTCAAGTAAAGTTAGGATGCCTATCATTAGACTAATTTCAAGTAAAGTTAGGATGCCTATCAATATGCTAATTTCAAGCAAAGTTAGGATGCCTATCATTAGGCTAATTTCAAGTAAAGTTTGGATGCCTATCATTAGACTAATTTCAAGTAAAGTTAGGATGCCTATCAATATGCTAATTTCAAGCAAAGTTAGGATGCCTATCATTAGGTTAATTTCAAGGCTAATTTCAAGCAAAGTTAGGATGCCTATCATTAGACTAATTTCAAGTAAAGTGAGGATTCCTATCATTAGGATAATTTCAAGTAAAGTTAGGATGCCTATCATTAGGCTAATTTCAAGCAAAGTTAGGATGCCTATCAATAGGCTAATTTCAAGCAAAGTTAGGATGCCTATCAATAGGCTAATTTCAAACAAGGGTAGGATGCCTATCATTAGGCTAATTTCAAAGTTAGGATGCCTATCAATAGACTAATTTCAAACAAAGTTAGGATGCCTATCATTAAGCTAATTTCAAGTAAAGTTAGGATGCCTATCATTAGGCTAATTTCAAGTAAAGTGAGTATTGCTATCATTAGGCTAATTTCAAGTAAAGTTAGGGTGCCTATCAATCGGTTAATTTCAAGTAAAGTTAGGATGCCTATCATTAGGCTAATTTCAAGCAAGGTTAGGATGCCTATCAATAGGCTAATTTCAAGTAAAGTTAGGATGCCTATCAATCGGTTAATTTCAAGTAAAGTTAGGATGCCTATCAATAGGCTAATTTCAAACAAAGTTAGGATGCCTATCATTAGGCTAATTTCAAGTAAAGTGAGGATTCCTATCATTAGGATAATTTCAAGCAAAGTTAGGATGCCTATCAATAGGCTAATTTCAAGTAAAGTTAGGATGCCTATCAATAGGTTAATTTCAAGTAAAGTTAGGATGCCTATCATTAGGCTAATTTCAAGTAAAGTTAGGATGCCTATCAATAGGGTAATTTCAAGTAAAGTTAGGATGCCTATTATTAGGCTAATTTCAAGCAAAGCTAGGATGCCTATCAATAGGTTAATTTCAAGTAAAGTTAGGATGCCTATCAATAGGCTAATTTCAAACAAAGTTAGGATGCCTATCATTAGACTAATTTCAAGTAAAGTTAGGATGCCTATCATTAGGCTAATTTCAAGTAAAGAGAGGATTCCTATCATTAGGTTAATTTCAAGTAAAGTTAGGATGCCTATCAATAGGCTAATTTCAAACAAAGTTAGGATGCCTATCATTAGACTAATTTCAAGTAAAGAGAGGATTCCTATCATTAGGCTAATTTCAAGTAAAGTTAGGATGCCTATCATTAGACTAATTTCAAACAAAGTTAGGATGCCTATCAATAGGTTAATTTCAAGTAAAGTTAGGATGCCTATCATTAGGCTAATTTCAAGTAAAGTTAGGATGCCTATCATTAGGCTAATTTCAAGTAAAGTGAGGATGCCTATCATTAGACTAATTTCAAGCAAAGTTAGGATGCCTATCAATAGGTTAATTTCAGATAAAGTTAGGATGCCTATCATTAGGCTAATTTCAAGTATAGTTAGGATGCCTATCAATAGGCTAATTTCAAACAAAGTTAGGATTCCTATCATTAGGCTAATTTCAAGTAAAGTTAGGATGCCTATCATTAGACTAATTTCAAGTAAAGTTAGGATGCCTATCATTAGGCTAATTTCAAATAAAGTTAGGATGCCTATCATTAGGCTAATTTCAAGTAAAGTTAGGATGCCTATCATTAGGCTAATTTGAAGCAAAGTTAGAATGCCTATCAATAGGCTTATTTCCAACAAAGTTAGGATGCCTATCATTAGGCTAATTTCAATCAAAGTTAGGATGCCTATCATTAGGCTAATTTCAAACAAAGTTAGGATTCCTATCATTAGGTTAATTTCAAGTAAAGTGAGGATGCCTATCATTAGGCTAATTTCAAACAAAGTTAGGATGCCTATCATTAGGCTAATTTGAAGCAAAGTTAGAATGCCTATCAATAGGCTTATTTCCAACAAAGTTTGGATGCCTATCATTAGGCTAATTTCAAACAAAGTTAGGATTCCTATCATTAGGCTAATTTCAAGCAAAGTTAGGATGCCTATCATTAGACTAATTTCAAGTAAAGTTAGGATGCCTATCATTAGGCTAATTTCAAGTAAAGTTAGGATGCCTATCATTAGGCTAATTTCAAGTAAAGTTAGGATGCCTATCATTAGGCTAATTTCAAGCAAAGTTAGAATGCCTATCATTAGGCTAATTTCAAACAAAGTTAGGATGCCTATCATTAGGAAAATTTCAAGTAAAGTTAGGATGCCTATCATTAGGCTAATTTCAAACAAAGTTAGGATGCCTATCATTAGGCTAATTTCAAACAAAGTTAGGATGCCTATCATTTGGCTAATTTCAAACAAAGTTAGGATTCCTATCATTAGGTTAATTTCAAACAAAGTTAGGATGCCTATCATTAGGCTAATTTCGAACAAAGTTAGGATTCCTATCATTAGGCTAATTTCAAGCAAAGTTAGGATGGCTATCAATAGGCTAATTTCAAGCAAAGTTAGGATTCCTATCATTAGGCTAATTTCAAGCAAAGTTAGGATGCCTATTAATAGGTTAATTTCAGATAAAGTTAGGATGCCTATCATTAGGCTAATTTCAAGTATAGTTAGGATGCCTATCAATAGGCTAATTTCAAACAAAGTTAGGATTCCTATCATTAGGCTAATTTCAAGTAAAGTTAGGATGCCTATCATTAGACTAATTTCAAGTAAAGTTAGGATGCCTATCATTAGGCTAATTTCAAGTAAAGTTAGGATGCCTATCATTAGGCTAATTTCAAGTAAAGTTAGGATGCCTATCATTAGGCTAATTTGAAGCAAAGTTAGAATGCCTATCAATAGGCTTATTTCCAACAAAGTTAGGATGCCTATCATTAGGCTAATTTCAATCAAAGTTAGGATGCCTATCATTAGGCTAATTTCAAACAAAGTTAGGATTCCTATCATTAGGTTAATTTCAAGTAAAGTTAGGATGCCTATCATTAGGCTAATTTCAAACAAAGTTAGGATGCCTAACATTAGGCTAATTTCAAGTAAAGTGAGGATTCCTATCATTAGGATAATTTCAAGCAAAGTTAGGATGCCTATCAATAGGCTAATTTCAAGTATAGTTAGGATGCCTATCAATAGGTTAATTTCAAGTAAAGTGAGGATGCCTATCAATAGGTTAATTTCAAGTAAAGTTAGGATGCCTATCATTAGGCTAATTTCAAGTAAAGTTAGGATGCCTATCATTAGGCTAATTTCAAGTAAAGTTAGGATGCCTATCATTAGGCTAATTTCAAGCAAAGCTAGGATGCCTATCAATAGGCTAATTTCAAACAAAGTTAGGATGCCTATCATTAGACTAATTTCAAGTAAAGTTAGGATGCCTATCATTAGGCTAATTTCAAGTAAAGTTAGGATTCCTATTATTAGGTTAATTTCAAGTAAAGTTAGGATGCCTATCAATAGGCTAATTTCAAACAAAGTTAGGATGCCTATCATTAGACTAATTTCAAGTAATGTGAGGATGCCTATCATTAGGCTAATTTCAAGTAAAGAGAGGATTCCTATCATTAGGCTAATTTCAAGTAAAGTTAGGATGCCTATCATTAGGCTAATTTCAAGTAAAGAGAGGATTCCTATCATTAGGTTAATTTCAAGTAAAGTTAGGATGCCTATCAATAGGCTAATTTCAAACAAAGTTAGGATGCCTATCATTAGACTAATTTCAAGTAAAGAGAGGATTCCTATCATTAGGCTAATTTCAAGTAAAGTTAGGATGCCTATCATTAGACTAATTTCAAACAAAGTTAGGATGCCTATCAATAGGTTAATTTCAAGTAAAGTTAGGATGCCTATCATTAGGCTAATTTCAAGTAAAGTTAGGATGCCTATCATTAGGCTAATTTCAAGTAAAGTGAGGATGCCTATCATTAGACTAATTTCAAGCAAAGTTAGGATGCCTATCAATAGGTTAATTTCAGATAAAGTTAGGATGCATATCATTAGGCTAATTTCAAGTATAGTTAGGATGCCTATCAATAGGCTAATTTCAAACAAAGTTAGGATTCCTATCATTAGGCTAATTTCAAGTAAAGTTAGGATGCCTATCATTAGACTAATTTCAAGTAAAGTTAGGATGCCTATCATTAGGCTAATTTCAAATAAAGTTAGGATGCCTATCATTAGGCTAATTTCAAGTAAAGTTAGGATGCCTATCATTAGGCTAATTTGAAGCAAAGTTAGAATGCCTATCAATAGGCTTATTTCCAACAAAGTTAGGATGCCTATCATTAGGCTAATTTCAATCAAAGTTAGGATGCCTATCATTAGGCTAATTTCAAACAAAGTTAGGATTCCTATCATTAGGTTAATTTCAAGTAAAGTGAGGATGCCTATCATTAGGCTAATTTCAAACAAAGTTAGGATGCCTATCATTAGGCTAATTTGAAGCAAAGTTAGAATGCCTATCAATAGGCTTATTTCCAACAAAGTTTGGATGCCTATCATTAGGCTAATTTCAAACAAAGTTAGGATTCCTATCATTAGGCTAATTTCAAGTAAAGTTAGGATGCCTATCATTAGGCTAATTTCAAGTAAAGTTAGGATGCCTATCATTAGGCTAATTTCAAGTAAAGTTAGGATGCCTATCATTAGGCTAATTTCAAGTAAAGTTAGGATGCCTATCATTAGGCTAATTTCAAGCAAAGTTAGAATGCCTATCATTAGGCTAATTTCAAACAAAGTTAGGATGCCTATCATTAGGAAAATTTCAAGTAAAGTTAGGATGCCTATCATTAGGCTAATTTCAAACAAAGTTAGGATGCCTATCATTAGGCTAATTTCAAACAAAGTTAGGATGCCTATCATTTGGCTAATTTCAAACAAAGTTAGGATTCCTATCATTAGGTTAATTTCAAACAAAGTTAGGATGCCTATCATTAGGCTAATTTCGAACAAAGTTAGGATTCCTATCATTAGGCTAATTTCAAGCAAAGTTAGGATGGCTATCAATAGGCTAATTTCAAGCAAAGTTAGGATTCCTATCATTAGGCTAATTTCAAGCAAAGTTAGGATGCCTATTAATAGGTTAATTTCAGATAAAGTTAGGATGCCTATCATTAGGCTAATTTCAAGTATAGTTAGGATGCCTATCAATAGGCTAATTTCAAACAAAGTTAGGATTCCTATCATTAGGCTAATTTCAAGTAAAGTTAGGATGCCTATCATTAGACTAATTTCAAGTAAAGTTAGGATGCCTATCATTAGGCTAATTTCAAGTAAAGTTAGGATGCCTATCATTAGGCTAATTTCAAGTAAAGTTAGGATGCCTATCATTAGGCTAATTTGAAGCAAAGTTAGAATGCCTATCAATAGGCTTATTTCCAACAAAGTTAGGATGCCTATCATTAGGCTAATTTCAATCAAAGTTAGGATGCCTATCATTAGGCTAATTTCAAACAAAGTTAGGATTTCTATCATTAGATTAATTTCAAGTAAAGTTAGGATGCCTATCATTAGGCTAATTTCAAACAAAGTTAGGATGCCTAACATTAGGCTAATTTCAAGTAAAGTGAGGATTCCTATCATTAGGATAATTTCAAGCAAAGTTAGGATGCCTATCAATAGGCTAATTTCAAGTATAGTTAGGATGCCTATCAATAGGTTAATTTCAAGTAAAGTGAGGATGCCTATCAATAGGTTAATTTCAAGTAAAGTTAGGATGCCTATCATTAGGCTAATTTCAAGTAAAGTTAGGATGCCTATCATTAGGCTAATTTCAAGTAAAGTTAGGATGCCTATCATTAGGCTAATTTCAAGCAAAGCTAGGATGCCTATCAATAGGCTAATTTCAAACAAAGTTAGGATGCCTATCATTAGACTAATTTCAAGTAAAGTTAGGATGCCTATCATTAGGCTAATTTCAAGTAAAGTTAGGATTCCTATTATTAGGTTAATTTCAAGTAAAGTTAGGATGCCTATCAATAGGCTAATTTCAAACAAAGTTAGGATGCCTATCATTAGACTAATTTCAAGTAAAGTGAGGATGCCTATCATTAGGCTAATTTCAAGTAAAGAGAGGATTCCTATCATTAGGCTAATTTCAAGTAAAGTTAGGATGCCTATCATTAGGCTAATTTCAAACAAAGTTAGAATGCCTATCAATAGGTTAATTTCAATAAAGTTAGGATGCCTATCATTAGGTTAATTTCAAGTAAAGTTAGGATGCCTATCATTAGGCTAATTTGAAGCAAAGTTAGAATGCCTATCATTAGGTTAATTTCAAGTAAAGTTAGGATGCCTATCAATAGGCTAATTTCAAACAAAGTTAGGATGCCTATCATTAGACTAATTTCAAGTAAAGTGAGGATGCCTATCATTAGGCTAATTCAAGTAAAGAGAGGATTCCTATCATTAGGCTAATTTCAAGTAAAGTTAGGATTCCTATCATTAGGCTAATTTCAAGTAAAGTTAGGATGCCTATCATTAGGCTAATTTCAAGTAAAGTTAGGATGCCTATCATTAGGCTAATTTCAAGTAAAGTTAGGATGCCTATCATTAGGCTAATTTCAAGTAAAGTTAGGATGCCTATCATTAGGCTAATTTCAAGCAAAGTTAGAATGCCTATCATTAGGCTAATTTCAAACAAAGTTAGGATGCCTATCATTAGGAAAATTTCAAGTAAAGTTAGGATGCCTATCATTAGGCTAATTTCAAACAAAGTTAGGATGCCTATCATTAGGCTAATTTCAAACAAAGTTAGGATGCCTATCATTAGGCTAATTTCAAACAAAGTTAGGATTCCTATCATTAGGTTAATTTCAAGCAAAGTTAGGATTCCTATCATTAGGCTAATTTCAAGCAAAGTTAGGATGGCTATCAATAGGCTAATTTCAAGCAAAGTTAGGATTCCTATCATTAGGCTAATTTCAAGCAAAGTTAGGATGCCTATTAATAGGCTAATTTCAAACAAAGTTAGGATGCCTATCATTAGACTAATTTCAAGCAAAGTTAGGATGCCTATCATTAGGCTAATTTTAAACAAAGTTAGGATGCCTATCATTAGGCTAATTCCAAGTAAAGTTAGGATGCCTATCATTAGGCTAATTTCAAGTAAAGTGAGTATTCCTATCATTAGGCTAATTTCAAGCAAAGTTAGGATGCCTATCATTAGGCTAATTTCAAGTAAAGTGATGATGCCTATCATTAGACTAATTTCAGGCAAAGTTAGGATGCCTATTAATAGATTAATTTCAGATAAAGTTAGGATGCCTATCATTAGGCTAATTTCAAGTAAAGTTAGGATGCCTATCAATAGGCTAATTTTAAACAAAGTTAGGATTCCTATTATTAGGCTAATTTCAAGTAAAGTTAGGATGCCTATCATTAGGCTAATTTCAAGTAAAGTTAGGATGCCTATCATTAGGCTAATTTCAAGCAAAGTTAGAATGCCTATCAATAGGCTAGTTTCAAGCAAAGTTAGGATGCCTATCATTAGGCTAATTTCAAACAAAGTTAGGATGCCTATCATTAGGCTAATTTCAAGCAAAGTTAGGATTCCTATCGTTAGGTTATTTTCAAGTAAAGTTAGGATGCCTATCATTAGGCTAATTTCAAACAAAGTTAGGATGCCTATCATTAGGCTAATTTCAAACAAAGTTAGGATTCCTATCATTAGGCTAATTTCAAGCAAAGTTAGGATGTCTATTAATAGGCTAATTTCAAACAAAGTTAGGATGCCTATCATTAGACTAATTTCAAGCAAAGTTAGGATGCCTATCATTAGGCTAATTTCAAACAAAGTTAGGATGCCTATCATTAGGCTAATTTCAAACAAAGTTAGGATGCCTATCATTAGGCTAATTTCAAGTATAGTTAGGATGCCTATCAATAGGCTAATTTCAAACAAAGTTAGGATTCCTATCATTAGGCTAATTTCAAGTAAAGTTAGGATGCCTATCATTAGACTAATTTCAAACAAAGTTAGGATGCCTATCAATAGGCTAATTTCAAGCAAAGTTAGGATGCCTATCATAAGGCTAATTTTAAACAAGGGTAGGATGCCTATCATTAGGCTAATTTCAAAGTTAGGATGCCTATCAATAGACTAATTTCAAACAAAGTTAGGATGCCTATCATTAGGTTAATTTCAAACAAAGTTAGGATGCCTATCATTAGGCTAATTTCAAACAAAGTTAGGATGCCTATCATTAGGCTAATTTCAAACAAAGTTAGGATGCCTATCATTAGGCTAATTTCAAACAAAGTTAGGATGCCTATCATTAGGCTAATTTCAAACAAAGTTAGGATGCCTATCATTAGGTTAATTTCAAACAAAGTTAGGATGCCTATCATCTCTAATTTCAAACGAAGTTAGGATGCCTATCATTAGGCTAATTTGAAGCAAAGTTAGGATTCCTATCAATAGGCTAATTTCAAGTAATGTTAGGATGCCTATCAATAGGCTAATTTCAAGCAAAGTTAGGATGCCTATCATTAGGCTAATTTCAAGTAAAGTGAGGATTCCTATCATTAGGCTAATTTCAAGTAATGTTAGCATTCCTATCATTAGAATAATTTCAAGCAAAGTTAGGATGCCTATCATTAGGCTAATTTCAAGCAAAGTTAGGATACCTATCAATAGGCTAATTTCAAAGTTAGGATACCTATCAATAGGCTAATTTCAAAGTTAGGATTCCTATCATTAGGTTAATTTCAAGTAAAGTTAGGATGACTATCAATAGACTAATTTAAAATCAAAGGTAGGATGCCTATCATAAGGCTAATTTCAAAGTTAGGATGCCTATCAATAGGCTAATGTTAAGCAAAGTTAGGATGCCTATGCTTTCAGAATTTTATCAGATCCCGTTGTGGAATTTTCTGTCCGGTTTTTTTCCAAATAGATTTGATCTAGATCTTATTAATCATGAGATAAAAAGGGTCAGAGGGTGCCAAAAGTAACAAACAGCCAGAATAATAACTTGTTTTTATATTAAGATTCATTTGTATTCATTGAATTCCTCAGACAATTTCTGTTTGTAGACTTCCTAATCATTTGCTGTAGCTCTTATCATTTCACAAAAAGTGGCCAATGTCTAAAAAAAAACATTTTTATTTTAAGGCTAATTTTTATAGTTTTTTTTCTTCTCTAAATTACTTATGAAATTAATTCATGCATTTTTCAAACATATTCTATCTGTTGATGACTCTTGATGGACAGTAATCATTTTCAGTAAAACACATACAGGTGGAAGCCCTTGTTGACTTGCTGCTGTCATATTGTGCTGCAAACACTGTAGCCCTTTATTTTATAGTTCATGATCATCTACAATGTTTTTGTCAGATAATGGCTATTTATTAAAAATCACATAACAGGGCTTTACAATTCATACTATTCCCTGGCTAGTAGGGAAAAATTTTCTACTCGCCAGCAATAGAATGTTACTTGCCATAATTCCTACTATACAATGTATATCTCCAATATGTATTCATTTGTACATAATTATTAATACCTTGAATGAGGCAGAAGATACTTAGTTGAGGAATGGGTTTTTTCTGATACCACATTGAAACATTTTTTATGTTTCAGACTTAGTTTTATTATGATAAACTGGACTTTCACGTTTTAACTTTTTTTCAGTGACAAATTCGGTTTTGCCAACAATATCTGGGCCTGCCTTTCTGCAAACATAACAATACATAACGTAGTTATTGGAATCGTCAATGAGCCATGAAAACTCCGACTTCGAGACATCTTGCAATTTACGATTTTCAGCTTTAGAACCCGAACCTTCATCAGTATTTTGGCTTATACTTCTGTCAATGTTGCATCAGGCAGGCCAGTTTCATAATCAGTTGATTCAACCGGTTTATTTTTAGCGAAAAATTTGGTGAGAAGGTTTTGTTTTTTTGCTAATCGTGGTCACTTGCAAGCATTAAAAGTGTGTGATTTAAAGTTTTATGTCCGAGTCAATTGCATGGTTTAAAAGACCGGAAAATCAAAGTCGGAATTTAAATTGGAAAAAAATTTCGGTGAGGGATTGAAAATGTTTCGGAAATATCAACTCGCCGTCTGGCTATCAATACAGAATTTTTACTTGCATTTTACAAAAGTAACTCACAAATGCAAGTGTTTTGGTCGCATTGTAAAGCCCTGCATAACCACATAAAAAAAATACATTAAAATTTACACACCAAAAGAATATTTAGTCTGGATTTATAAACATATTCATTTTATTTTCAGCTCATTAAAAAGGAATTAGACAGTGTGAAAAAGAGAAATGAAAAACTTCAAGATGAATTAACATTGACGAAAGAAATATTGAAACAAAATTCAGATTCTACTAATTATATCGCAGAAATAGAGGATTTAAAAAAGAAAAATGCAATGCTATCGCAAGACGTAAGAGCTAAAACACAGAAAGTTGTTGAATTAGAATTCAGACTGGACAAAATGGAGAAACAACTGAATGAATACTCTGAAGAAAATGATAAGATATCACTGATTGAAAATTTGAAAATAAAAGTTACACAGATGCAAGCAGAGAGGACTGTAAGTACGGAACAATTGATCAATAACGAAAAATTAATACAAGAACTACAGGATGAGGTGGATAAACTACGAGAAGACTTGTCTAAGTGTGAAGTAGCAAAACATAGATTGTACATTGATTATAAGAAAATCTTGGAGGAATATAATAAACTGAGGGAAAAGTATGCTTCTGATAGTCAACACAAAACATTCCAGGATTTTGTCCAGTTGAAAAGACAGTTAAATACTGTGAAAACAGAAAATGATGATTTGAAACATTTTGCACGGACAACTTCTGGACCAAACTTGCCAACTTTAAAACCAATAGGAAATCTTTCCTCAAAGAACAGAGGTTCTGGTTCATTTAAAAAGAAAACTCTTAAAACGTTGAAGGAATAGAATTGTCAATTTTGTTTTTTAAAGATACTAGTATGAGAATTAATTACCTCTTGGACTAAACTGTATTACAAAAGAATTACAGAGCCAGTAGTTTATTGTTTTCCTGGCTCTACAATTGTAGATCAGACTATGGTATTTAGACAGGCTAGTGTATTATGCAAATGCTATTTTTTCTTGTTTATCAGTTTTTGAACATGAATCTCAAGCAGGAACAAATTTATGGAGCAGTCTGAGAAAGGCATAACTATTCTATATACATTACAGACCTGATTTTTGTATGTTTTAATGCAGAATTCGTCTTTCCGATCAGTTGTTTTCTGATTTTCAGCTTTGAATTCCGATTTTTTTTAATCAATCATAGCAAATCTTGATTTAATACCTCTCTTGTTTGGGTCTGGTTCTGTAAAAAATTACTAAATCAGATCTGATATTTTATGTGCATTAACATTGGAAATAATGACATTTTTATATATTGTAACCACACTATAAAGTTCATCTTGACAGTAGATTTTTATCAACAATAAGCTTTTGAAAACAATAGAAAGTTTTTATATCACTTAACAATTTTTGTTATTTTTTTGTTATTAGTAATTGCCAGTGGTATTTATTTGGTGTATGATTTATTTATTCAGATATTATTAGGTATTAATTATAGATCTGTATCTTATCATAACATTGTTCTAAAAAACATTTTATTTTTGTATTATTATTCCTAAACAGAAGCACACCCTTATAATGGACTTCTTATATTAAACAAGTGACTAAAATATTACAGAAATATCTGTAGAAATGTTTTACTGCTAATGAAAAAAAGTAATGTGCTGAAAAATATAATGGATAATTTGGACAATGCGTAACTTGTGTATTGATCGGATTAATAAAATGGGAATTTGAATACACACTATTTGCTTTCCAAGACGAGTTGGTAGATCGTTTATTATTTATTAAAGATAAAATATTTTTAAAACATTAGAATAAATATAATGTTGAAATAACAGGAACAATTATAATTGTAATTATGTTTCAGATGATAAAAAAGTATACACCATCCTTGAAATTATAAGTTTTCATTATTAAAGGTGCCAAATTGGCCTAACTATATATAGCTGTCTCATCATAATTAATATGTATTCACAGTTTTAATGATCGATGTTCATAAAAGATGTTTTTATATTAATTAAAGAACTAAAAATTAAAGGTTAGGAGATCGGATGGCAACTGAGTTTACAAAGTTAGTGTTTAAAGAAAAAAAAAACCTCTTTGCTCAGTGACCCCCAGAAGGCACAAAACCTAAATATATGATTTTTTTCAGCTCGGAACCCTGTAAGCAAACTTGACCTATAATTTTGATATCCACTGATATTCATTCAGACAAAGTTTGGAAAAGATCATGATCATGAGCGGTATAAACAGTTGAAGAGCAGTAAAAATATAGAGAGATTAGGCCACACCAAATTTACTTCTTGTTCTTCGGATTTTGTGCTTAAAAACGTTGGAGCGAGCAAGTGATTTAAAAATGTTAATTTCTTTTCCTTTTTTTGTTTGTTTGTAATTTTTGATGAGCGAAACGTAAATTATTATGCGGAAAATATATTTCTTATATTTTTCATGTATTTTCAGAAGCGAGAGACCATATTTTAATTTTAAATATTTTATTCTTCAATAAATTAAGACAAATAATTCCTGAAATAAGAAGTGAAAGGCGGGATTTACTTATTTTTATTTTCATTCTGAAAACGACAGGTACATGCACACCAGTTCACTCAGCAGGGTACCTAATATTGCGTAATGAGTTTAGGTCCACACAGGAAGTCGCCAGGCAGAATATACAAGTGTCATTTT
Organism: Bathymodiolus brooksi; assembly: GCA_963680875.1. Taxonomy (NCBI): domain Eukaryota; kingdom Metazoa; phylum Mollusca; class Bivalvia; order Mytilida; family Modiolidae; genus Bathymodiolus; species Bathymodiolus brooksi. The sequence continues at coordinate 80,902,961 of OY804578.1, read as the reverse complement.
ACATCCGGTCAACGGAACTCTGACCGAATACTTGAATACACGTGTCACAATCTTTGGCAATAATCAGAAACGCAATACACATTTTGTGACCCGTTAACGCTACCCGTGACTAGAATAGGAGATGCAATACACATTTTAAAGGTTCTAATAGGTGATTAACATTGATCGTAAGTTATATTGAATTGTTCATTTTTATCTTGATTTTTTTGGTGCCTCATCAGAATGATATAGCAACAACCAAAATTATGAAGTAAAGCAGGGTGAACAAGGCAGGGTAGAAAATTCTTCTTGCAAACCCAAAAAGCAAAATAGACAAAAACCATTCGTATGCAATTGTTCCTTATAAAAACAACAACCATATTTTTTATGACTATTCTGAGATTAATCAGAAGGATCTGCCAGTTCGAAAGACGTGATTAAAATAAACAAAAAATGTTTTGTTTACGCAGAGACATATTATATGTTACGCTTTGTTCAAATCAGAAATAGCTGTTATGAAAACAGATTAATCTTTTTACTGTTGGCGAATGCGAATATTGTATTTCCATAAACAAATTATTATATTACGTAAGAGATGTACCCTGAAGTTTTGTATAATAAACTTTAAAAGTATTAATACTCATCGTCTGTAATTGTCAAATGAAAACTGTTACAAATTATAGTTTACATAATCCTCTCAATTTTATGGCTTCCTACCCTGTAACTATCTGTGCTTTTAGCTAAGAAGCAGAGCTTATGTGTAGCTTTATTGTAGTGCATGAACGATCGATTACAAAGTGAAATCTTATAGATAATATCATTAAAATCGATTACAAAGTGAAATCTTATAGATAATATCATTAAAACAATTTTGCCCCGTAGTATAGGCCTATTTTTATTTTTTTACGAATTCATGGCATTGTTCCGGTGTCCATTCTTTTTTTTCACATAATTTCGTAGTTCTTCAATTTTCGAAAAAAATCTTTTGTAAATGTGTCTCATTAAAGATGGACCGTTTTCCCTGAATCGTTTGTTTTGCCATAAGTATATAGAAGCAAAACGTAAATCTGAAAAAAGTGATTGTGTAATAAATTCATATATTTAGAATAATAAGAAAAATAAAAATAATTATGCCTGACAAGCCATATCGACACTGAATGAGGACCCCGGTTTGTCATGCTTGTTTTGGAGCATGGTGGTATTTAGACATCACGCGATAATTGGTATCGAGATGCTATCAAAATGCCATCTATCGTTGACCGAATTTTAAAATCTATTTCATTCCCTTATCCAACATAATAAAATGCTAATATACATATAAACTTCCATATTTATACATCAGGAAAAAAATATAAAAAATAATTTTTTTGCAAAGTTTCCCTTTAACACTGTGATGTTAGAGGTGTTTTAACTGAGTACCTCTAACAAGAGATTATAATTTTACTTCCTGTTAGCCAACAAATCCATTTAGTCTAGTGAGATATATCAACTTTACAACTATAAATCATTGTTTTCAAAATAATAATTCCAGTTTTAATTTGCATATTGTTCTTTCCTTGCTTTTCATTGGACGAAACAGAATAATTTATAAGTTTACACGTGGATAATTACATTCTGCTAATGTGTATTCATACACCTTTGTATTACATTTTCAAATTCAATTTAAATCAAACGATTATAATTTATTTGTTTTGAGAGCTACAAAGCAAGATATTTCATCGATTCAATTAAAAAATACAAGAAAAAGCGACAGGAATAAGTGTAAATGTGCAGTTTGGAAAAAGGTGGAATGTTAACGCCTTAGACAAGTTCACGTTTCTCAAGTAAACAATCTACACAGTCCTCTAGAAACACAAGTAGCATGTGTTTTTAAACATTTAATATACTTCAAATCAGAATGAAATCATTCAAAATGTGAGTTTTCTTTACTTTTCTGACTTTAATCGAAACACAAGTATTACTATACTCGAAGTTAATACTTGTCAAAAATAGTACCAGAATCAAAATGGCCAACTATTGAACATCTCTATAAAGTGATTAAATGAAGTTTAAATAAGATGTTATTATTATTCTTAAATGGAATTATAAGAATTAAATATGATATTGTAGGAGTTTATCAATGTGTAAACTGGTCCTGTTTATCAATGTGTAAACTGGTCCTTTCACTCACAAATTTTTCATGAATTCCTTCAGAATTGATTCAGTTTGTGAGTGGCTTGGCCTAGTTTACACCTTTATTATTTAATTAATGTCTCTTTGGTGTGTATTTGTTATGTTTAAGATACAATGTATAAATATAGAATTTTAATATTACACAACAATGTATTTATAGATATCTGCAATATTCCAGGTGGCTAGTCATTTCTGAGAGTTCATTATTATTGTTTTGTCTTAATAGATATATAGGAAATGGATGTAGTTTATTGTTTGTTATCTTCTATAGTATATTATATAAATAGAGAATATTATATGGCTCTTTCCATATCACATCCCGTATCCGGAATGATATTGGTCGAGGGTTGATACGGGATGTGATATGGAAAGAGCCATAATATGTTTATCATATACTTAAACATGAGAAAGTCTTGTTCTGTATTATGAACCTATAGCCACGTGATCAATATCATTTTAAGGGGTATGATAAAGGGATGATGATATCGATATCAGTCACGGCAGACAAATACAGTCGTAATAGTCTTTCAGTATTATATATGCAAATTTCCTTTATTTAGTACTAAGTATATGATAAACTGATTTATCAGTAATTTGTTACAGTTTCCTTTGATCTTTACTACCGGATAAATTTAGTAACAATGTTCAGTTGACCACCGACTCGTGATACTAGAAATTATCAGCTGTTGGTCATTTGTCATGCACGGTCTAACGTGACGTCACTAAACCTTTCATTAAAAAAAAAGGTCAAAACAAAACAAAAAAATCACAAAGCTGTGTTAAAATTGTGAAATTACCGATAAAAAAATTATTAGTATTAAAAAATAAAAGGTCAAAACACAACAAAAAAAATCACAAAGCTGTGTTAAAATTGTGAAATTACCAATAAAAAAATTATTAGTATTTTTTTTTCACTCGACAAGGATTATCAGGTCCATATCAGATTCGCTCTTCGAGCTCATCTGATATGGTCCTGATAATCCTTGTCTTGTGAAAAAAAATACTAATAATTAATATATATCATATATTTATATTAAAATACAGGTGTTTTGTATATGCATTATCAATGATTGTCCCAAGCCTATATCGTTTATACCCTTTATCGCATACACTATATTGTATACCCAACAAATTTCAAAATTTAAAAATTTTTCAAAATTTCATCAAAATTTAAAAATTTTCATAAAATACATGTATTTTCAAAGGCATGTTGAAATATATGATATAATGAACATTACATGTCAAAATCTGTATCACATTATGCATCGCCCCTCAGGCCGGTGGCCCTTGGGGTGATATAGGGTTCTCGGGTTGATATGGCATGTGATACAGATTTTGACATGTAATATTCATTATTAATTAACTTTGATTTATTAGCCTTTATATGATCAAATCAGTCAATACAATATAAAAACTTTCATTGGGCCAATACGGCAAAGACCAGTCCAATACGGATATTTTCCGTATTGGCCCAATTCCAGTCAGTCCAATAACAACTAGATTGGAATCTGCTAGACATTTTCGACAATTGCAAGGAAAAATCACGAAAGATATTGGACTGGTTAATTAATAAAGGTATCATTACGTGATGTTTTTCATATTGGCCTAGTAATAGGTCCTCGGTCTGCTGTATTGGCGTTCGGCTGCGCCTCAGGCCAATACAGCAGGCCTCGGACCTATAGCAAGGCCAATATGAAAAACATCACCTAATAATACTGTAGTATACATTTTGTATATTAAACTGAGTTTTAAAATTAAACTGATATAATAAGCTGCATTTTAGAGTTAAACTGTGATATATTAAGCTGAGTTTTAGAATTAAACTGATATATTAAGCTGAGTTTTAGAGTTAAGCTGTGATATATTAAGCTGAGTTTTAGAGTTAAACTGATATATTAAGCTGCATTTTAGAGTTAAACTGTGATATATTAAGCTGAGTTTTAGAGTTAAACTGATATATTAAACTGAGTTTTAGAGTTGAACTGATATATTAAACTGAGTTTTAGAGTTGAACTGATATATTAAGCTGAGTTTTAGAGTTAAACTGATATATTAAACTGAGTTTTAGAGTTGAACTGATATATTAAGCTGAGTTTTAGAGTTGAACTGATATATTAAACTGAGTTTTAGAGTTGAACTGATATATTAAGCTGAGTTTTAGAGTTAAACTGATATATTAAACTGAGTTTTAGAGTTGAACTGATATATTAAGCTGAGTTTTAGAGTTGAACTGATATATTAAACTGAGTTTTAGAGTTGAACTGATATATTAAGCTGAGTTTTAGAATTAAACTGATATATTAAGCTGAGTTTTAGAATTAAACTGATATATTAAGCTGAGTTTTAGAATTAAACTGATATATTAAGCTGAGTTTTAGAATTGAACTGATATATTAAACTGAGTTTTAGAATATGTAGTTATTGGACTGATTGATCAAATGATTTACTGAATTGTAGCTTTATACCAGCTTTTATTATTTTTTTTATTCATTTTTGTTTTTACCCAGAGAAATATCCCTAGTGTCAGCAAGTGTCTGATAAATTTTCTCATATTTGGTACAAAATGAGCATTATGCCCACAACCAATGAACCATGTATAAATTTATACCTCATTGGTAACAGAACATGCAGTAGTCTGTATATTCATAAATATCTAGTAGATTATACTCCAAATTTACAAAATATTTGAGTTTTCTGCAGTGAAGTAAGGTAATTATTTGTATTAAGGAGCCATTTTTAGGCTCCCTGTAAAATTAGGGTCAAGTATACAGTCACCGCTTTGTCGGTCTGTCTGTCTGTCCCCCCATCCATCTGTCTGCCTGTCTGAAACCAATGGTAATTTTACTTTTCCTCAATTCAACTGCATCAGTGGTGTAATGGTTAGCATGCTCGCCTTGTGTGCGGTAGATCGTGGGTTCGAGCCCCGTTCGGGTCAAACCAAAGACTTTACAATTGGTATTTGTTGTTTCTCCACTAAGCATGCAGCATTAAGGAGAAAGAGCAAAGACTGGTTGGCTCGGAAACAGAATAATGTGTCCGAGTGGAGCGACATGTCCAACTGAGCGTGTTGGTCTAGTACAAAGCGGACCTCATCGTCATCTCATTAAAAATTAACTTGTTCTCGCCATGATATAGCTGAATTGGCATTAAACAACAATCGCTCAATCACTCACTTTTCCTCAGCATACCTCTTCTACTTTTGCATAAATATATTTATCCAGATCTGATTTTCTTCCGCTTTCTATTCGGCCACTTTCCGATTTTCTGTTTTGAATTCCATTTTTTCATGAATTCACGGCAAATTCAGATTTTTTCCCACTCTTCTCTGAATCTTGTTTTAAAACATTCTGAAAGCTAATATTAGCTACCTTTTGATTGGTTGTTAGAATGTCACCTTTCAAACAACGAAAATGATTGGTTGTAATTGCATTTGTTAAACAAGTGGTGCCCAAGGATGAAAACATGGCTTCACGTTTTGTCCAGAGGATTCTTCCAAATTGGAACTGGAAGTTGTCAAAGGTATTAAGAATTGGGTGAAGTGAGAAGGGCTTGAACGATCGGTGGATGGCAACCCTGTTGGCAAGCTCATCAGGAAAATTGATTCCAGAGGAGTTGCCAGATGTCAGTTGTGCCAGAAGTACATAAATTCACCCCCGGTTTTTAGTGAGGTTCGTCTTACTCGATCTTTGGTTTTATGTGTAATGTTTTGTAGATTGTTGTTATACCCCCGCTCCCCGAAGGGGGAGAGGGGTATACTGTTTTACCTCTGTCCTTCTGTCCTTCCGTCCGTCCAAGATATTTTTCGTCGCATTTTTCTCAGTAACTGTTGATGGCAGAAATCTGATATTTGGTCACAAGCATCATATAGGTATACCATATTGTGGGTAGCATTTTTAGACCCGTCAGATTCCTACTTCCTGTTTGCCGACTTAGTTGGTTTCTATACATATTGAACATATATGCACATTTTTCGTCACAATTTTCTCAACAACTATTGATGGCAGATATCTGATATTTGGTCACAAGCTTCATATAGGTACCCCATATCGTGGGAAGCGTTTTTGAACCCATCAGATTCCTACTTCCTGTTTGACGAAGAGCGGGGGTATCATAGGTGAGCTCACAGTTCATCTTGTTTGTCCTTTTTCTTTTGTCCATTGTGTTGTCTGTCCTTCGATTTATGGATTCTGATTACCCTTTGGTTTCTTCAAACTCTTCTTACGCTAGGAGAGGTTGGAGAAGTCTGGAACAGCACCTGAAAAAAACTCATCTTGACAACCTGAAAATAAGGAAGAAAAATCACAGTCTCTCTGGAAAATATTATTTTCCTTTTATATATGAAAAATTATTATCTATTTTTTTGGCAAAGAGGTATGTTGTTGTAGGATAAGGAGAACTTCCCTACCCTCTTCACATTTCTTTCTTTGTCCAAACTTATTGGCCTGGTACATAGGAATTGGAGTAATTATTTTTAATTTCTAGGGGCTGTTTAGTCTAGACTTAGTTTTCTCGCTCCGATTTTTAATACCTGTAAAAAAAACAACAACCTGGCATAGCCAAATGATGCTGCCATTGAGGAGGGTCCTAAAGGGGAAATCGGTGTATAATGCATGGAAAATAAAAACTGTCCTTGTACTGATTTTTTCAGAAAATAAAAAGCAAGACTTAGACACATGGCCCCTGCTTCAAGACAATAAAGGACAACAATGACTGACATGACCAGTATTTAATTGTGAAAATAATCAATTACAATAAATATTTACCTAGTTCATCTTTATTTTGTTAAAAATAGAAAAGGTCTAACAAAAAAACACTGTTTTTCAAAACTGAAATTAGGTGCCAGGAAAAGCCCAGATTGCATAATTTTGCATCATTTACCCCAGAGCTTCTGGGGGATTTGAGTGGCCCACAATCCCCTCCCCTGTAAGGGAAGCTTGCTTCCCGACCCTGGATTTCAAATTTTCACTTTTTCCCCCCTTCTTTGCAAGATCAGTGTGTTTATCAGAAACAGAAATACAGGTCAGGTTTGATTTCCATTGTGGTGACCAATTCAGTTCAGGAGTTATGTCCCTTTAAAGAATGAAAATCAGTAAACTTGATAGTTTCTAGACAATAACTTTAGTTTACATCAACATTTGTCTTTCTACTTTAACATATACATGTACAGTCAAACTTGTATTAAGAGGTCACCTTAACATGCATGTGAGGTTGGATTTCTATTGTGGTGGCAAATACCATTCAAGAGTTATGCCCCTTTTAAATAGAAAAATTCATTGTTTCTATGTGATGGCTTTATTTTTTTTTTATTAATGTGTATAAACAAAATTACTTGCTTTTGATAAAGGAGAGGTTTTTTTTCTTTACCAATTATATGTCATCTGAAAATTCTTTCATCTCCACATGTGTTCTATAATCTGGATATGCTTTTTCATGGAGCATATATATACTTTGACTTATTTATTCGTTGATTTTCATCATGTTTTAGTTCACCTATTTTTTGACTAAGTTACGTTTTACCATTAGATGGGGTCTGTTGTTGTCATTAATATTTCACATTTTAATCTTCTCCTTTGACATTACATATATGTATATGGCCAAATTGTCTGGTATAACCCTTGAATGGTCACCTTTCAGAAATATATCAAACAACCCTGCCTTCAATCTCAGATTGCTGCCATTACCAAATATATACATTTCTTAAAATGGCCAAAATTTCTACATTTTGTATGAGAATGAGCTGACATTTAATCTATAGCTAAATGAGAACATCCATTCTTAGTTTTTTCTGTAGAGTATGTAATTTTTACAAATTTTGTCAATTTTCTTAAGAAACATTAAATTATTCTCAAAGGTGTGAAATTATAGATTACTGTCAAAATATTGTGAAAATTAATTCCTCAATTAAATATTGAAGTCTCTGTTAAACCTTAATTTCATGTATATTTCAAATATTTTTAAGTGTTAATTAAGTTTTAAATACATGCCAGTCTTGGTTATCAGTAAGGTGTCTAAAATATGATCAGTAGAAGTGTTAATCAATTAATTATGTAATCACCACATGTACTTTTAGTCAGCAGATGTTTCTGTTTGTTAATTCAGAATTTAATTAACCTTTATATAAAGTGATAATACATTTCACCTGTAAAATAGTCTCTGGTACACAACAATAAGCAATGCAATAAAAATAGTATCTGGTACACAACAATAGGTACTGAAATAAAAATAGTCTCTGGTCCACAACAATAAGTACTGAAATAAAAATAGTCTCTGGTCCACAACGATAGGTACTGAAATAAAAATAGTCTCTGGTCCACAACAATAAGTACTGAAATAAAAATAGTCTCTGGTCCACAACAATAGGTACTGAAATAAAAATAGTCTCTGGTCCACAACAATAAGTACTGAAATAAAAATAAGTCTCTGGTCCACAACGATAGGTACTGAAATAAAAATAGTCGCTGGTCCTCAACAATAGGTACTGAAATGAAAATAGTCGCTGGTCCACAACAATAAGTACTGCAATAAAAATAGTCTCTGGTCCACAACAATAAGTACTGAAATAAAAATAGTCTCTGGTCCACAACGATAGGTACTGAAATAAAAATAGTCTCTGGTCCACAACAATAAGTACTGAAATAAAAATAGTCTCTGGTCCACAACAATAGGTACTGAAATAAAAATAGTCTCTGGTCCACAACAATAAGTACTGAAATAAAAATAGTCTCTGGTCCACAACGATAGGTACTGAAATAAAAATAGTCGCTGGTCCTCAACAATAAGTACTGAAATAAAAATAGTCTCTGGTCCACAACGATAGGTACTGAAATAAAAATAGTCTCTGGTCTACAACAATAGGTACTGAAATAAAAATAGTCTCTGGTCCACAACAATAAGTACTGAAATAAAAATAGTCTCTGGTCCACAACGATAGGTACTGAAATAAAAATAGTCGCTGGTCCTCAACAATAGGTACTGAAATAAAAATAGTCTCTGGTCCACAACAATAGGTACTGAAATAAAATTATTCTCTTGTACACAACAATAGGTACTGAAATGAAAATAGTCTCTGGTCCCAACATGTAACAAAGAGACGTATCTAGGATATATGTCTTGTTTGTCCCAAAATGTACAGATACAGGTACCAAGAGATAGTACAAATATATTATAAAATAAAACCTCAGTAACAAAGAAACGTATCAAGGATACATCTAAATTATTTGATAAGAACAAACAACTTCCTAGAACAAGCATTGAAATTGTTTCCAACATTTTTTTGGGGGTAGTTCTTTTTGTGCAAGCATTTTGAAAAGCACACAAATATACTGGCACACCCATTTTTTATTACATTGTAAAAATTATATTGGACAAAGAAATATTTTTCTTACAGGAAAAGAACTTACCTGCTTCTAAAGCAATTTTAATTTTCTTTTCCATAAAACGATATCCTTCGGCTACACATTTCAAATGGGCTGGGCAGCATGATACGACCACAGCAAGTTGAAAAGGGTTTCATCCTGCCCTTGTTTACTGCAATTAAGTTTAACTTGAAAACCACAAGTAATAGCCGTTGTCATAATCAATTTAAAATAACTGCATCAAAATTTGATGGAAAAAATTGTGTATACCAACTAAATTTCATATAAAAAATAGTTAATTTTCTTGAGTGATACATTAATAAATCCTTAAGATGAGTTTTTTTTGGGGAAAAGTATGCATTAAATTGGATGAAAAATAACTAGAGGCTCAGTGGATGGGCTGAGCCTATGTAGCTCACCTTTCATTCTCCTTTGAGGAAACTTAATACAGAACCTTCCATGGTTGCTTCCCACCAAATTTCGGTTCATTTGGCTAAGCAGTTTCAGAGAAGAAGATTTTTAGAAATCGACCAATCTGAAACAAGAATTGCCTTTGGTGGCCATGTTTGTTAAGGGATCAAAACGAAATGAGCAATCTCTATAGAGGACCTTCCATAGATGGGTCCTACCAAGATTTGGTCCATTTGGCCAAGCTGTTTCAGAGGAGAAGATTTTTAGAAATCGACCAGTCAGAAACAAGAATTACCTGCAGCGGCCATGTTTGTTAATGGATCCGTACAAAATGAGCAATCTTAATAGATGACCTTCCATAGATGCTTCCTACCAAGTTTTGGATCATTTGGCAAAGCGGTTTCAGAGGAGAAGAATAATGAAAAATAAGAATTGCCTGTGGCAGCCATGTTTGTTAATGGATCGGGACGAAATGAGTAATCTTTATAGAGAACCTTCCATAGATGCTTCCTACAAAGTTTTGGTTCATTTGGCTATGCGGTTTGAGAAGAGAGGATTTTTTAGAAATCAACCAATCAGAAACAAGAGTTGCCTGTGGCGGCCATGTTTGTTAACGGATCAGGACAAAATGAGCAATCTTTACAGAGGACCTTCCATAGATGCTTCCTACCAAGTTTCGGTTCAGTTTGCAAAGCGGTTTCAGAGAAGATTTTTTAAAATTGGCCAATCAGAAACAAGAATTGTCTAGCGGCCATGTTTGAGAATGGATCGGGACGAAATGAGCGTCTTTATAGAGGATCTTCCATAGATGCGTCCTACAAAGTTTTGGATCATTTGGCAAAGCGATTTCAGAGGAGAAGAATTTTAAAATCAGCCAATCAGAAACAAGAGTGGCCTGTGGTGGCCATGTTTATTAACGGATCGGGACGAAATGAACAATCTTTATAGAGGACCTTCCATAGATGCTTCCTACCAAGTTTCGGGTCATTTGGAAAAGCGGTTTCAGAGGAGAAGATTTTTGGAAATCAATCAATCAGAAAAAATAATTGCCTGTGGGGGCCATGTTTGTTAATAAATTGGGACGAAATGAGCAATTTGAATAGAGGACTGCCCATAGATGCTTCCTACAAAGTTTCTGGTAATTTGGCCAAGAGGCTTTAGAGGAGAAGAATTTTAAAAATCAGCCAATCAGAAACAAGAGTTGCCTGTGTTGGCCATGTTTGTTAACGGATCGACGAAATGAGCAATCTTTAGAGGACCTTCCATAGATGCTTCTTTACAAGTTTCGGTTTGTTTGGCAAAGCGGTTTCAGAGGAGAAGATTTTCAAAAATCGGCCAATCAGAAACAGAAACAAGAATTGACTGTGGCAGCCATGTTTGTTAATGGATCGAGACGAAATGAGCAATAGATGCTTCCTACCAAGTTTCAGTTCATTTGGCTGAGGGGTTTCAGAGGAGAAGATTAAAATGTGAAAAGTTAATGGACGACAGACGCCAAGTGATGGCCAAGTTGAGCGAAAAACAATTTTGGAAATTGGCACTTTTTGATTCCTTTCAGTCGAGTTTAACTCAGAAACTGTTAGACATAGAGGAAATCCATAGACATGGAAGGAAGACAAATACAAATTATATCTGCATGTACCTTCTAAACATTTGATCAGAATTTTGACATCTTTTAGATATAAAAAAACAAATGTTTTATGTCCCATCAAGATGATCATTAAATCATAAAATAAATCCATCTGATATGGAACTAGAGACCAACCTGTATTACTCACCTGGTATTGTATACAGTTTATGCTTAATCAACCATTACACACATGGTCCTTTGTTAATCTTTAATGAATTAAAATAGGACTTTTGGTCCTCTTGCGTCTTTGAAACATAAAAGCTACAACAAATCTGTGAGGTACCTTCCAGAATGGAGTTTCTTCGAAGGGATTCAATGAAATAAACCCCACGAAAATCAAAAAATTCAAAATTTTGTGTACCTGTCCCTTTTGTCCCACTCATATATTTGAAACGGAAAGAACGAATATGTTGGCATTCTGCAGACAGGAATTTTTCAAAGAAATCCAAATGAAAAAAACTGCATACAAATCAGATTTAAAATTAAAAAGTTATCATTTTAGATGTTGGTCCCTTATGGCTCCCTTTAACCCTTTTTATCTCAGAAACCACAAAATTTAAGTAAAATCTGCTTGAAAAATACAGACAGGAAATTTCATTACGAATCAAAAGGAACAAATTATCAAAATCAGATTTGAAAAAAAAAAAAAAAAAAAAAAGAGCTATTCTAAATACCTTTAAGGATTTTAAAAGAAAACACAGAGAACAAAATTCATCAAGATTGGCTGAAAAAAAAACCTCCACATTCAAAAACAGAAAACACTCTTTTTGACACCTATGGGCCACTTGTTTCTTTTATGTACTTTAAAAAAAAAAAAAAAAAAAAAAAATTGTGTATGACCATCCAATGAACATTACAACCAGGTTTGCTTCCCATTAGTATAAAGGGTTTCAGAGAAAAAGATTAAAATGTAAATGTTTACAGAGCATGATGTATGCCAAGTGATGACAATACCTCATATTATATTTCGATTAGGTTATGATAATATCTGCAGTCATATAAAAAGTGGGGGCTGTCGTGGTCATGATCACATGGTAGTTGGATTTACAATTGTCTATGCAATCGGTGCCTATTGCCACTAACTTTGTGAATTCGAACCCCACTTAGGCGATGTGTACTGAATACAACATTATGCGATAAAGTTTGTCAGTGACTTGCGGCAAGTAGGTGGTTTTCTAAGGGCATTCCGGTTTCCTCCATCAATAAAACTGACCGCCACGCCACGATATAACTGAAATATTGTTGAAAGTGATGTTAAACACCATAATCCCCAAATTTGGACTATTAAATGACAACGTCATCAATACCAAATACATGAATACCAGACTAAAGGTTTAATTAGCTTCTGTAGTGTTTTTATCTTTAATACCTTTTTGTACAAACTTGACCTCATATTAATAAGGGAATTTACCCTTCCAGAACACCTGAGTTCACCCCCAGTTTTTAGTAGGTTTTATGTTGGTGATCTTTAGTTTTCTGTGTAGTGTTTTGTAGATCATTGTTTGCCCCTTGACCTTTTTCTTTTGGTTATTGTGTTGTCTGTCCTTCTCTGAATTGCTGATTCTGATTACCCCTGTGGTATCTTCAAACGCTTTTTAACAAATAAATTGAAGCTTGGCACTATAGGTCAGGTCTAAAAAGATGATTACTAGTACTGTATAAATAGAATATTCCAAAAAGTTTTTAATTTTGTGGCCGTATCAGTCAAAGTAGTGAAGACTCATGTTTTTTTTTACATTTTATGTACCATAAATTCCTTTGATTTCAGGAGATGTTATGAATGTTTATCTTTTTTATATGTATTTGAAGACTTGGGGAGAAATCACTTTTAATTTCATTTCTCTACTCATCTTCATATTTCATTCAAAAGAAAACAACAAATAACAGTTTTATATATATTTTTTATTTTTAGATTTTATATTTGCAAAGCAGACTACATAACCATTTTAATAAAATGTCTAAAATATTTGACATCATTAAAGATAGATTTGTTTACTAGTTCAACTAGTCATTTCTGCTGTATTACTCCTGTTAACAAAGATAATAACAATTTGTCAGAAAATAAATGGAAAAAAAATCTGCTGGAAAGAACTAAAACAGAGAAAAATGACTTAGAATTAGTCCATTAGACTAAAAGAAGCACCTTGTCTTAAACCCTAACAAAAGTATAACAAGTCAACAAATGAGATTGCAGCTAATAGTATTTGTTTTACCTTGTGAATGATAGATATTTTTTTCAATTTTCGTCAAAATATTTTTGATATTTTTCACATTACATTACAACATTATTGTGTTTTCTTTAAGACTTAAGACAACAATAATTTGATTTGTATTTTTTTTTAATTACATTTATCAACATCATAGCACATGATCAAATTTGAAAAATAATTTGGTCCCATTTTGTGAGCTGGCTGGAAACATTAAAAAAAAAAACATGTTTACAAAGTGACATTACAGGGGTAACTTGATTCTTTCAAACACAAGGTAGAACACCAACAACATGCGACTAAAGTTTATTCTTAACAAAATTGGATGAAATAAAAAGTTAATGTAACAAGTTGATTATACAACATTAATGAATATATACATAGTAACGAAGGATTTCTTCATGAGGTACCTATTTCGTTTATTTGGAGATCTAAGAAATTACCCTTAACAATCAGCATCAGAGTCCTACTAGGAAGCTTAATTAATGATATGTGACAAATAAGATATGTCAAAATTAAATAGCTAGTCTAAAAGCTAATAGGTCATTTACAAAATATTCATTTTACTGTTTATATGCATCCATTTTGAATTTCAAATAAATTTGATTTCCGTCTTTAAAAAAAAAAGAATCTAAAAACGGAAATGAAAACAAAAAGATAATCGTGTACAATACTTTCAAAATTTACAACCAAAAAATGTTCTAAAATTCATCAGTCAACAGTTTATTGTGCCAAAAAAAAAAGTAATCTAACATGCCGGAACCATAAAAGGTATTCTGAAAAACTAAGGAAAAATATTTGAATAATATAATATAGATATTGTATACTTTATGCTACAAACGTCTGTCATCACATATTCATCACATTTCTAACACTAGCATTCATATCAGCTACATATATAATCATACTATTTCTTTTAATATAAAAAAATCCTCATTCATTTTATACAACCCATTCCAATCATCCTATGACTGGAGCTAAACATTGTTTTAATTGGTCTACAACTATCATGTAAATCTAAAATGAAACAAAATTGTAACAATAAAGATGACTGCTTTAGGGTATATATATATATATATATATATATAGATAATAGATTTATATATTTAAATAATATGTTTTATTACACTAGGTCCCAGATAATGGGGAGAAAATAAAGTCAACATTTGAAAAAAAAAAAAAAAAAAAAAGAAAAGAAAAAAGAACTTATAAAAAAAAAAGGTATTAAAATCTAAATGCAGTTATAACACTAACAATATATTCCATAAAACTTCTGGGACTAAACAAATAAGTCCTTCTCTTTTTGAATTACTTGCACGTTTGTGAAAATAATTTAAAAAAAAACATTAAAAAAAATGCTTTTCATCAACATTTTACATCATTCGAGAAAAAAAATGAATACTAATTTGTAGGAATGTTTTCATAGAAGAATACCAAAACAAATTGGCAATGTTCCAAAATAAATTGGCAATGATCCAAAAACAACCAATGTAAGAACACAACCAGATGTAACAAAACAGTAGCCATAATACTATCTGACAGATAATACATGTGTACAATAATAGAGACAATGTCTATGTTCTTAAAGGTCAAAGTTGACACCATATTTAATATGGTCATAACAACATGCTTTTTATAGAACAAAATATTAAGACAAATAAAAATAATATAGCACTTAGTCTTCATTTATACAACAATAAAATTTAATTGACATTAGATGCATTGTCCTTTGGTCGTGAGAAAGATGGGGAACCTATGTCTGATTTTGGCAAAGGGGACATACAAGAGTTGGAAGAACTGGTCATCTTTGATGGCGATTGCGGAACTGAACTAACTGGACTATGTAATTTTCCTGTTTTTTGCTGGAGTCTAGTTGTTTTGGCTTTATGCCCTTCCGACTGACAATGAGTCTTATACTCATGTACAGTTGAGGATTTATCTGAACACAGTTTACATTCATATTGAATCTGTTCCAGTTTCAGCATTGGACTGACATTTTCAGGAATCTTTCCCCCAGGGAAACACATAGTTCTTTGATGTCCTACACATGCCTCCTTTCCTGGGTAGACCATCTGACACTTCTTACATATGTATCCTACATCAACAGTCGACTCACGAACACACAAGTAATCTACATTGTTTACCAGAGATTTCAAACTTGAAATGGATTTACAGTCCTGAGTGTACTGAGCTACGGTTGCTTTCGGCTCAGATAATTTAATACTAACATCCTTAATAGCTTGTTGTGGGATCTGTAGTAAAGGTAGAGGTGTTCCAAATGACATTGGATCATATCCCATCATCTGTTCAGTACCTGGAACAATACATATAATAATATTACTAAATACACTTTTTGTTATAAACACACAATTTATTACAATTTACATGTGTTTAAAATCATTTTCTTTACAGTAAAAGGTTTGATTTATGGTGTTTAACGCCACTTTCAACAATATTTCAGTTGTATCATGGCGATCAGTTTTATTGCTGGAGGAAATCGGAGTACTCGGAGAAAACCACTGACATGTCGCAAGTCATTGACAAACGTTATCACATGTTATATCGAGTTCACCTTGCCATAAACCTGATTCAAACTCACAATGTAAGTAGTGATAGGCACTGATTGCACAGATAGTTGTAAATCCAACTACCCTACGATAACGAACATGACAGCCCCTTAGTGAAAGGTTACTTTATAAACATCGAGGAGATAAATAATAATAGTTTTACACTACTAATTAGGTATGATTTAAGGATTGATATTGTAGAGGAAGAGGTAGGCACTTTTATAGTGTAATAGATATAGAAACTGTAATACGAGCTTTAACACCTATAGCAATACAAGTACATTTTGATGGAATATCACTAGGTATAAATATCTGTTTGAAAATAATAGTATTTTACAATGCCATCGAAGAAATTTGGAAAACTCTCTCCAAATCAATGCCAAAATTGAAAGGTAACAGAAAGGGTATATTTATTTGCTGGTGCCATGTGTTTATTATTATTTTATTAAATCTTGACAACACTTATTTTCAGTTCATTTTTCTAGACGGAATCCCCTCCAATTTTTGTGTAATTTATTGAGTACTTTTTATCTTTCTGTCAACATTTTCCCATTTTTTTTTTTTTTTTAAATAAATAACAATGAAAGTCAGTGGAAACGTGCCATTACTATTGATTATATATTGTAGTATGTTGACTTTAGATTTGTTTGTTAATTTTTGCCATTAATATACAATGCATAGTCCTTGTTAAAATATTTAGGTAAAAAAATTAACCCAAACTGCATATGCTATAAGTTAATATAATATTTCTTTTTAATGTTGTTTTTCTGCTTGTAAGTGCTATTTAATCTATATAAAGAATTTGAAAGTGTTGTCAGATTTTTAAATGTGAACAAACAGATTATTAATAGTAACCATGGTATCAGGCTAAAACAAGTTTGATATTGGTGTAATTCATTCAAATCTATATCTCATATAAACATATATCATTGTTATATTCTTGTCCAATAATATTTTTAACTCCTAATATTTTTCTTATTTATTTTTTCACCACAAAACTCAACATCTAATTAGGTATAAACTTTCTTTTTGCAAATGACAAGTGTCAAATTGTGAACAAAATAGACTGACACGGTACATGTATATGAGGTTTGTGTTAATGTAATTCCAGTTTATTCAGGTTTTTCACTGTGTATTTTTAAAGTCATTAGGGTTTTCCAGCTTCATTGTTTGAAGTACTTCATGTTTAATTGCTCAATGAATATCCCTTGCTCATAATGTAGAGTTTTCATTTTTTTATGTAATGATTCAATTACGATGAAATAACTTATTTAAACTGAATATAACTTACCAGGCATAAATCTTGGTGGCATAAAGGGTATGAAATAACTTATTTAAACTGAATATAACTTACCAGGCATAAATCCTGGTGGCATAAAGGGTATGAAATAACTTATTTAAACTGAATATAACTTACCAGGCATAAATCCTGGTGGCATAAAGGGTATGAAATAACTTATTTAAATGTAATATAACTTACCAGGCATAAATCCTGGTGGCATAAAGGGCATGCTCATACCAGGCATGTATGCTGGGAATCCTGCATACATGTAAGGCAGCATTGCTGGATCAATGCCTGGGAAAAACCCTGAGAATGGTGAAGACATCATGGCAGCTAGTTGGGCAGGATCCATGTTCATCAAATCTTTGTTGGATCCTAGAAATACAAGTGATGTTAAAGAAACTTATTACAGTATTATTTTTCAAACATTCTTCACAACTTAAATTTATCTAAATATACATTGGTAATAAATAATGAAAAAATATTTT
Source organism: Bathymodiolus brooksi (assembly GCA_963680875.1). Taxonomy (NCBI): domain Eukaryota; kingdom Metazoa; phylum Mollusca; class Bivalvia; order Mytilida; family Modiolidae; genus Bathymodiolus; species Bathymodiolus brooksi. The sequence goes on along the minus strand of OY804578.1, from coordinate 80,884,870 downwards.
GAAAATGATGCACGGTATATTGGTACATGTATCTGGAGACTCATCAAGAATCAAACAAGACTAATTAATATTTTGTGAGTATTCTATTTCCAAGCCATACACGTGTGTAGGTGTAGTATTTAATTGTGTCCTCTAGTTCAAAGTGTCCGCCGGACACTTTACATATGCTATAGTGTCCAGCAGACACTATTTCATATCGCAATCTCTATAAAATACTGTCCGGGGGGACACTTTAACATAGAACACTATTATGTCTTACCCTTACCCTAACTCTATACTAGGACACAATTTCATATCGCAATCTTTATAAAATATTGTCTGGGGGGACACTTTAACATAGGACATTATTATGTCTTACCCTAACCCTAAATTTATACTAGGACACAATTTCATAGCACCGGACACTATTTCATATCGCAATCTCTATAAAATATTGTCCGGGGGGGGGGGGGGGGGGCACTTTAACATGGGACACTATTATTTCTTACATAGGTATCAGCCAAGTTGTACAATAAATTGTGTTCCTTTCTTATTTCTTTAATTCTGCACTCAACATGAATATATACCAATAAATGAATAAGTCACACAAATTTAATAGCCAAAATGTTGTTAAATAAGGTTTGATATGAGTACAAATATGGTAGTATACTTTGATTGGAAGACGGTAATTCATATTTACGTTTGCAGACAATGTCGCACACAATTTATGCTGCCAAATTCGAGCAGACGACAATTCATCAACATACACATTTACAACGGGAAAGTCAATCATGTACCAGCACATGTGCTAATGAGATTATACCCAATCGATAAATCGCTCGTTTGCTTACAAAACGAAAGAAGAACGTCATGTTAGAATGTTCATTTACCTTCAGCAGATTTCTTGTCTCCACTGGTATCCTTTTCTTTCTTGAGAATTTCACTTGGATTAAATGATGGCCCAAGACCTGTAAAACACACAAATTTCAATATACATGTAGTACTGACAAGTCACAAAAAATATACAAATAAAAATTATGTAGAACAAAAGATCTATATTACATACTTTGTAATTATATCATAAACAAACTGTTGTTAGTGGTATCAATAATACACTATTGTTTAAAGATGTTTTATGTATTACATCTATAATGAAATACTTGTTGTCATTTGTATAATATCACTGTATTGATTTTTACTTATGTATAATTTTTTTTTACTGAGTTATTCTTAATTTTAACATCAATATTTATCAAATATTCATATCTTAACACCAGAACCAAAGCTAAATTTATATATCAAATATAAAATTGTATCTATAGTTGTTTTTTCTCTCTGAATTGATTTGTAGTTTTTATTAGAATTATACCATTGAACAATAATTACAAGATGAAGATCACTAATATATTTTTAAATTCCATCAAATTAGAAGTCAAAGCAATATTTAGACCTAAATATTAAAATGTTAAAACAAGTACTAACCTGGAAGTCCACTAAGTGGCATCCCCAGAGAGTTCATCCCCATAGACTGTAGCTGGGCTAAGTGTGACTGTGATGACTGGTCGTCCCATTGCTTCCTGTCTGATGGCTTGGTCATTGTACCGGTCAATCCTGCCATACCTTGACTTGTAATATGACTTTCAGCTTCTGACTGTGATTGAACATATATACGGACATTGTCAATGTGCTTCTTGGTAAAAATATGGTCTTGGATTGTGTACTTGTGAGAATATTTAAAGTTACACAGTTTACATTCTTCTGGTGGTTTGTGAAAGTCAAGGTCATGTGTAGTGCCATAGGTCTTTGACATCTGAAGTTTGGATTTCTTTTCCTTGGCCCTGGCATTCTGGAACCATACTTGGACGACCCTTTTCTGTAAACCTATGATTCGTCCTAGCATTTCACATTCTGCCATAGTTGGAGTTTTATAATCGACAAAGATGGTTTTCATGATCCTAACCTGCAGACTGGTCATTTGGGTACGGTAGCGTTTGTTGGCTTGACTGTTGGCCAGACTACTACTGTGGTTAGATAGTACTGGAGAGTTTGGTCCACTGGTGTTCATATGACTGTTGTAGTAATCACTTTTATTCATAGATACATCAGAGCTTGAATCTTCATATTGTCTTGAACTGTTCATGTTGTCATTAGAATTCTCACTTATATCAGTTGATGGTCCATCAGAATTTTTCTCATTTTCAACTTTGACCTTTAAAGGTTTGCTTAAATCTAAAGGAGCTTCATCATCTTCATTACTTGTGGAAGGTTTTGGCTTATTGTCATGAGATTTGACTGGAGATGGCAGTGTCATTTTCTCTTCCTCCTTTGGTTCACTTGCGGACAAGTCACTCATATATTTCTTAAAAGAATCAGCATAAAACTTTGTCATTGATAGCTGAAGTGGGTCATTTGGTAATCCTGGCATGGCACTTGGAGATGGTAGTATGGGTAGGAATGACTGCATGCTCTGTGGAGATATCAGTTTACTGAAGTCAGTAGACGTTGGTGTAGATGTAAACATAGTACTTGTAGCTGACATTGATTCTGATGGACTTTCTAAAGCAGCATCTGGAATATTATCAATGTTTATGTCTCCCTTTGCCATTTCCTCTGGATGTTTTGTTGCTAGATGTGATTCCAGGGCAGACTTTGCTCTAAATAATGCTCTACAGAATGGACAACGCTTGTGGATTAGTTGTTGGTGTGCTCTGTATTGGCCCTTTCGTTCTCTAGCTCGTGTGTTTTGGAACCATACTTGTACAACTCTTTTCTTTAAGCAGACATCTCTGGAAATATGTTCAAGCTGTTTTCGACTAGGATTACAATCAAGCTGATATTTCTGGTATAGGTAATCGAGTTGTTCTGGAAGTATGGTTGTTCTTAACCGTTTATCTCTTGGTTGGTCATTATCATCATCTTCAAACACTTCATACTTTCTCTTTATCTTGTCTGATTCTTGTTGCTGTGCAGCAGCCATATTTTGAAGAACTCCAAATGCACTGTTTGTTGAGAATTCTGAGAAAAGACTTGTACTCATGTGAATACTCTGATGATCCCGCCATGCTTCAAGTTTTTCAAAAGACTTGTTACATTTCTCACAATTAAATCTGATTCCGCTTGAGGTGTCTGGTTCACCTGACAGTTCATAAGAGTTCATAGATCCATCCTCAGACTGGTTCAGGTCATCCTTTGACATACTAGACAAAGAGTCACTATCATAATCATCATTACAAGTACTCACAGACATAGATTTGTCACCATCAGCCGAACAATGCTTCTTCTGATGTCTTATCAAATCGTAATATCGTTGAAATACAGCTGTACATTTCTTACACTGATAGTTGAGTCCTGGAGTTCTATTAAATGGTGAACTTGAATTAGTTTCTTTTGCAGGGACATCAGCGTTTGGTTGGTTCTCGTATATCTTTCTAGCTTTCTGTCTAGCATTCTGGAACCATACAACAATTACTCTAGGGCTTAGATTCAATATTTTAGATAAGTGGTCAAGCTCATCATCTTTTGGATAAGCATTTTGTTCAAAGTACTCTTGAAGAACCTTTATTTGATAGTCTGTAAACCGGGTACGATTGGCTCGTTTATTGTAGGCTGAATGATGAGGTGAAAATTCAAATCTTGGTCGAATCTCTTCACTGTTTGTACTGTTGAAACTGAGTGCTGTTGACATGTTGATGTTGACAAGAGGTGGTGGTGCTGATGAGAATGTTGAAGTATTAGGTGCTGATGAATTAGACATACTGTCACTGTCCTCCAAGGAAGGATCCTGTGATTTAGGAGATTCACATTTTGATGGTGGCTCCAGCTTAATAGGAGCAGGTGCTATCAACGGCAGTGATACTATTGTTGGTGGAATAGACTTAATCTCACTGAGAGTTGACGGAGCTTCCTTTGGTGGAATCTTGACAATTGGCATTATTTCCTCGTTACAGTCAGGCTCTTTCTTGATAGTTATCTCGCTGGGATCATCAGAAGTCGGCATCTTACCAGTCTTTTCATACTCTTCCAAATCTAGTGTCGTGAGAGGAGGATTGTTGAAGTTGTATGGAGAGTCTTTGTTTCTCTGACGTTCTTTGAACAATGTATTCCTGAACCAGTGTTTGATGACTTTTGTAGGAAGACCAGATTGATCAGACATTGCAATGATTTGTTCCTCACTGGGTGAATTATTAATGTCAAAGTAGCCTCGTAAAACTTTCAACTGTTCATCGTTGATACGAGTCCTGGCACGTTTATTTTGATTTTGCATAGCAGCAGCTGCTGCAGCCTGTTGTTGTGCAGAATTCATTTTTGATTGAGAACTTGACATAATACCTTCAGCCATTGGTGAAGTCATACTTTCTGCAGCACTCACAGGAAACATCATTGGCATCAACTGTGGCTGCATATTCATCATTGCCATATTCATTGGAACAGGGAGTTGCATTCCAAGGCTAAACATTGGCATCATTTGTGAAATGTCTATTTGTGGATTCATCATTGGAGGTGGGGGTGGTGGTGGTGGTGGCATTTCTTTGATGCCACCTTCTCCATTGGTGACAGACACTGTGGTAGGTTCATTGACTACATTTGACTGTTGACTCTCATTTTCTTTGGCTTGTTTCAGGTCCATGTCATTAATAAACTGTTCGCCAAAGTCCTCGACGAATGTAGTAGGCACAACCTCTTTGTGAACTTCCTCTTGGTGAGCTTTCAACACCCAAACGCTAGAAAATTCTTTATGACATGTTGGACATTTGCCTTTGTTTAATTCTGGTAAATCTTCCTTTCTGTCTATTTCCACGTCTTTTTCCTCTTTGATCTCTTTAACTTCAACTTCAGCATCTGCATTATCTATTACATCATCTCTCATTGATGCTGGCTGATTGTTGAATTCATTGAACTGCATCACACATTCAAATCCAATGTTCTCCAGAAGATTGCGGTGTACTTGTGGCTTTACACGTCCCATATATCCTCTAGATCTCATCTGAGAAGATTGGGCATTGAAACATCCTGCTTGATACATACATATGATCTGATGTTGTTGAAGTGAGTCTTGATTGGTGAAAACAGCATTACACAACTGACAGAGATAAGTTGGACCAATAATACTGGGCGATTCTTTAACTAGTTCATTCAATTCTCTCTTTACTATATCATTATTAGCTGCAGCCTGTGCTAATACGTGTAATCCATTCATTTCTTCCTGTTCCCCATTTACAGTCTCGACTTTCTCTGATTTAATACTGGTTGTTGATTTTGTAGATGTGCTTGATGTAGTAACTGTCTCCGGTAAGCTTGTTTTTGGCAGTAGCAGTGGCAGTCCAGGTGTGATGGGAAATTGTCCAAAGTCTCCTAAACTTGGCATTCCTGGAAACAACAGTGACTGGTTAAATGATGAAGCCATAGATGCCATTGGTTGTTGAGCCAACATTTCTGACAGGATTTTTTGTTGCTGTGACATCTGAGCATCGTTAGGTTGTTCAATTAATGGCTGCATGATATCAACTTGCCCAGTAAGTACTAATTCTTGTAGTTTTGAAGCTTTTGTCTGATGACCTACTGATCGTATGTGGATATCAAGGGTTGATCCTTGGGAATATGACACCTTACAAATATTACATTTATATGGCTTTGGTTTGTCACTGTCTCCATTCATTGTAGATGATGACATATTTACAGTTTCAGATTCAGAATTTTCCTGTGATGCTGATGTTGAAGATGGAGATCCATGTGTAATCTGTTTAAGCTTATGTAGGTGAGAAACAGAGTTGTAGTGAACTAGTAAAATGTTTTTTTGTGTGAATGATTCCTTGCAGACGTCACATTTGAATGGTCGATTTGGATCAAGATATTTCTCCATAGGATAACTCATTTTATCTCCCCTACGATGTAACAAAGTCTTATTATGAGCTGTTAGATAAGTCTGTTTGGTAAATGCAAGTTTACAGCGATGACATTTGAATTTGCGTGCTGGATCTTCGTAACTGTTTTCTGCTATAGCCTGACTGTTAATATAATCCTCTAGAAATCGTTGTTCTTTGTATGGCATGTCATTACCATCTTCTTTCTCACTAGTGTCCATATTTTCATCATCTTCATCATCATTTTCATCCTGAGAGGAATTGTCCATATCCATTTTCTCGTCAATCTTATCAAGTGTTTCATTTGAGTTCATATCAGTTTTAGCCAACAATTTGTCTGACTGTACCGTACTAACAAGAGGTGATGTGATAGCATTTACAGTTGTTGTTGATCCTTCTGACTGTGAATTAGAGATCATTTCTGCCAGATTTTCCATTCCAGATTGTTTTAACATTGCTCCAAGTGCCATTGATGCAACATTCATTGAAGCATGATATTGTTCTTTCTCAGTTTCACTGATTTCTGAATGTCCAGTATCAACATGTTTACGTAATGCACTGATTGATCGGAATGATCTTGTACAGAAACTGCATCGTGTAGCAGCCTGAATCAAATGATAATGTGAATGAAGCTGGAGCTTCTCTGGTGATTTGAATGCTAGACTACACTGGTTACATTCATATTTGTATGCCGAGTGATCTGTTATATTTGTCTGACGTTTAGCATGGATTTCTCTGAAGTGGACTTGTAGAGCCTGAGCAGTTTTGAAATACTGATTACATCCTTTTTTCCAACATAGATATCCTGGTCCACGTGGGGTCTGTTTCAGTTCTAAGTGTCCAAGTTCATTTTGATGAGCATAAAGTGCATCAATGTTACAGAATGTTTTTGAGCATGTCTGACAACGGTATTGGTCCTCTATATCATTCTTGTCTGGTAATGCTGCTGTGTCTATAGCTGTAAGAACAAAAAAACTTTAATTATAACTTATAATTGTTGTGTGTATTCAATTGTTACCAGTCAGATATGTGTATGTGTTTAATTGTTACTGGTCAGATATGTGTATATGTTTAATTGTTACTGGTCAGATATGTGTATGTGTTTAATTGTTACTGGTCAGATATGTATTTGTGTTTAATTGTTACTGGTCAGATATTTGTATGTGTTTAATTGTTACTGGTCAGATATGTGTTTGTGTCTTACTGTTACTGGTCAGATATTTGTATATGTTTAATTGTTACTGGTAAGATATTTGTATGTATTTAATTGTTACTGGTCATATATTTATATTTATTATACCTCATGAATATTAATAAGGATATAATACTTGCTTTCTATTGGTTACACTTTGTCATGTGATTTTATTTTATTTTCCATGGTATGACCACTAAATCTTCCAAAGAAGTAATTATTTATCACTTGATCTTACACTGACCTGTAGATATTGACCGATTGAAAAAAATAAAATGGCGACCGATTAATCCTGTTTCGATTGAAATATGGAATAGTATACAATTATTGCACTTCATTGAATATATTCAACAATATTTCAGTTATGTCGTGCCGGTCAGTTATATTGGTGGAGGACCCGGAGAAAACCACTGACCTTTCGCAAGTAACTGACAAACTTTATCACATAATGTTGTAGATCCCACTACCATACCATCACGACACCCCCTCCCCTGGATGTGTATAAAACACATTATCCAAGTTTATAATCTGAAGCATACATACCATCATTTTAGGAAATTGTACATGCACAGATGACATGCATTACTACACCGGAAGTTTTGACATGATTAAAACACGATTATATATCCGGTGACGACCAAGAATTATTTCCGTACTCTATTAGAAGAGTAAAAATTATAAGACAATGACAAAAGACAAGGTAACAGCCTTTTATCCTGCAATCAGTACATTTGCTGTACAAATATGCTATACGAATAAATTTTTGCTTTATTCGTACTAGACGAATAAACTTTTCGTACTAGACGAATAAACTTTTCGTACTATACGAATAAACTTTCCTGGTGACCCTGTAGCTATGTACAGTGGAGGGCGCAGACAAGTATGAAACTGGTACTAATGTAACGCGGACCACGAAGAAGACACCCTTGACAACATTTATGAAAGGCGAGGAATGACGCTTGTTTCTGTCCTTTTTGTCTAAATCTGATAAGTTTTCTGACTTTTTTGACATTCCAGGATAAACACAAAATATGTACATTGTCGTTAAATATAAAATTCATTTGTACTCGCTGCGAAACAGGCCTGAAAAGCTCGCCGAAGGCTCGCTATTCTGCCTGTTTCTAAAGCTCGTACAAATAAATTTTATATTTACTGACAATGTACGTATATTGTATATATCCAGTTTATTTCGGTATAATAAAACAATTGATTACTACATAAGAAGTCAATACCAGGATATGAGGACCTCTCGACTAGTCACTCTCTGTGACCTGACCTGACCTCGGTCATTTGGTCAGGTCACCTTGAGTGCCAAGTCTCGAGGTCCTCATATCCTGGTATTGACTTCTTAGGGAGTAATTAATTGTATAGTGTTTAATTGTTACTGGTCAGATATGTGCTTGTGCTTAATTGTTACTGGTCTGATATTTGTATGTATTTAATTGTTACCAGTGAGATATGTGTATGTGTTTATTTGTTACTGGTCAGATATTTGTATATGTGTTTAATTGTTACTGGTCAGATATTAGTATGTGTTTAATTGTTACTGGTCAGATATGTGTATGTGCTTTATTGTTACTGGTCAGATATTAGTATGTGTTTAATTGTTACTGGTCAGATATGTGTATGTGCTTTATTGTTACTGGTCAGATATGTGTATGTGTTTAATTGTTACTGGTCAGATATTTGTATGTGTTTAATTGTTACTGGTCAGATATGTGTATGTGCTTTATTGTTACTGGTCAGATATGTGTATGTGTTTTATTGTTACTGGTCAGATATTTGTATGTGTTTTATTGTTACTGGTCAGATATTTGTTTGTGCTTAATTGTTACTGGTCAGATATTTGTATGTGTTTAATTGTTACTGGTCAGATATGTGTATGTGTTTGTTACTGGTCAGATATGTGTTTGTGTCTTACTGTTACTGGTCAGATATGTGTTTGTGTCTTACTGTTACTGGTCAGATATGTGTTTGTGTCTTACTGTTACTGGTCAGATATTTGTTTGTGCTTAATTTGTTACTGGTCAGATATTTGTATGTGTTTGTTACTGGTAAGATATGTGTTTGTGTTTAATTGTTACTGGTCAGATATTTGTATGTGTTTAATTGTTACTGGGCAGATATGTGCATGTGCTTAATTGTTACTGGGCAGATATTTGAATATGTTTAATTGGTACCAATGAGATATTTGTATGTGTTTAATTGTTACCAGTGAGATCTTTGTATGTGTTTAATTGTTACTGGTCAAATATGTGTATGTTTTTAATTGTTACTGGTCAGATATTTGTATGTGTTTAATTGTTACTCATACTGGTCAGATATTTGTATGTGTTTTATTGTTACTGGTCAGATATTTGTTTGTGCTTAATTGTTACTGGTCAGATATTTGTATGTGTTTTATTGTTACTGGTCAGATATTTGTTTGTGCTTAATTGTTACTGGTCAGATATTTGTATGTGTTTAATTGTTACTGGTCAGATATGTGTATGTGTTTGTTACTGGTCAGATATGTGTTTGTGTCTTACTGTTACTGGTCAGATATGTGTTTGTGTCTTACTGTTACTGGTCAGATATGTGTTTGTGTCTTACTGTTACTGGTCAGATATTTGTTTGTGCTTAATTTGTTACTGGTCAGATATTTGTATGTGTTTGTTACTGGTAAGATATGTGTTTGTGTTTAATTGTTACTGGTCAGATATTTGTATGTGTTTAATTGTTACTGGGCAGATATGTGCATGTGCTTAATTGTTACTGGGCAGATATTTGAATATGTTTAATTGGTACCAATGAGATATTTGTATGTGTTTAATTGTTACCAGTGAGATCTTTGTATGTGTTTAATTGTTACTGGTCAAATATGTGTATGTTTTTAATTGTTACTGGTCAGATATTTGTATGTGTTTAATTGTTACTCATACTGGTCAGATATTTGTATGTGTTTTATTGTTACTGGTCAGATATTTGTTTGTGCTTAATTGTTACTGGTCAGATATTTGTATGTGTTTTATTGTTACTGGTCAGATATTTGTTTGTGCTTAATTGTTACTGGTCAGATATGTGTATGTATTTGCTACTGGTAAGATATGTGTTTGTGTTTAATTGTTACTAGTCAAATATTTGTATGTGGTTAATTGTTACTGGTCAGATATTTGTATGTGTTTAATTGTTACTGGGCAGATATGTACATATGATTAATTGTTACTGGTCAGACATGTGTATGTTTAATTGGTACCAATGAGATGTGTATGTGTTTAATTGTTACTAGTGAGATATTTGTATGTGTTTAATTGCTACCAGTGAGATATTTGTATGTGATTAATTGTTACTGGTCAGATATGTGTATGTGTTTAATTGTTAGTGGTAAGATATTTGTATGTGTTTTATTGTTACTGGTCAGATATTTGTTTGTGCTTAATTGTTACTGGTCAGATATTTGTATGTGTTTGTTACTGGTAAGATATTTGTATGTTTTTAATTGTTACTCAGTGTCAGATATGTGTATGTGTTTAATTGTTACTGGTCAGATATTTGTATGTGTGTAATTGTTACCAGTGAGATATTTGTATGTTTTAATTGTTACTGGTCAGATATGTATATGTGCTTAATTGTTACTGGTCAGATATTTGTATATGTTTAATTTTTACTGATAAAATATATTATTTTAGCTTGTGTGTTGTAATTGTGGCATAGTACTCTATGGTAATATAAACTATAAAAATACAAAAAAATCTGCACAAAGTTTGGCAAAGAATAAACATTAGGCTACATTATAAGTAACAGATACGATTGTGGACAATAACAAACCAGTACAAAATAGGTACCAGTAATTCTAAAAATCTTGTGTATAGTAATTAATAAAGAGCATACCTGAATGTGTCATTGTATAGGTAAAATGTTGTACATTACTTATGTTGATATGTTTATAAATGTTAATAGATAATGGTCACTAGTTATCATGATTTACAATTAAAATTGATTTTTACATTTTGTTTTAATTGAAATTATTTAAACTACTATTTGTATTACAATATCATTCATATATTAGAAGTGTCTCTTCATGGCATTCATTGAAGTAAATTTCAATAAAACTGAAACAGCCTGCTTTGTTTTAACATCAAACAGGTTAGTATATTTGATCTTTTATCATTAGATGTCACGTGAATTTTTTTTTAAATTCTGTTTGCTTTTAAATCTTCATTAATCAGGTATAACATGCAGATTTTACACTAAAATCAGTCTTTTGTGTTAGTAAATGTATTTGAAAATTAACAATCTAATTGTTAATTAATAGAATGTCAACTTGAAAATGGATCATATTTAAACTTCAAGTGATCAAAGAAGAGTCTGATCTGTTCAACATTCACGGTCCATTGATCCTCATTTTAACATTTTTTTTTTTATAAAATCATAAATTGTGTTGTACTTTAACCTCACCTTCTTCAGCAGCGAGACGAGCAGCTTCAGCTTCTAGTGCCTCTGTATTAATCTCCCCCGACTCATCAATCGGCATAAATGGTGTAATGGTAGGAATACTTGTAGGTGGCATCATCCAGTCTCCTTGGTCCACCATTAACAACAGACGTTGTAGGCCCTCTGGTTTGACACTATGTGTGTTCATCAGATGCTTTTCTAAACCACGTTTTTCTTTAAAGTTTTCTTGACAAAGTGGGCAGAGAATTTTGCTATCATTTTGCGAATGCTGAGAAATCACATGAGCCTGTATCCTCATCTCATTTGTGCTGCTGTAGTTACAATAGGGACATACATGTATTTGGTCCTCCTTAGATTCTGATGGTGTTCTGGCTCTATCTGAAGAAAAAAAACATTAAACCTTAGATTGGCATAATATGTTTATACTCAACTACATTCATTCAGATACGTTTTGTGTGTGTGTGTTAAATTACTGGTCAATATATAATTGTCAAAATACCATCCCTTGTATGTGACCAATATTCAGTTGACCTTTTTACTGTTCTGATTTCTGAAAATGATTATTCCAATATGCAAAAATTGTGAATTAAATTATGCTATACTTACATTCAAAATACTGCCCTACTAAACAAAATGTCACTGTGTATGTTTATCTTCAAAATATCATTTATAAAACTGCTTCTCCAAACATAAGAAAACCTCATTAAAAAAGTCAATTAATTCCACAAATGTCTCTGCATATTGTAGAGAGACACAGCAATACTACAAAGTTTAGCTAAATATAACTGTAATCACTTAATTAATGAATTCACACACGAGGTAACCTGTTGGGCTCCATTTTAGTAATTATACATAATCATTTTCATGTCTCCCTCACTGATACTTATTTGCCAATAATGGCTTACACTTTGTTTCAATGAAAGATTCAATTATTTATAGCAAAAATCAATCTAGAAGAAATAATATCTTACACCAAATAAAAATAAATATAAATTGTAAACCTGTGTTGGTAGTTTGACATTGTTATATAAAATGGCATCACAGCCCTTACCTGTCCAAAGTTTTATCTTTCTAATAAAGCCTTCCAGGTGTTACAATTACTTTGTCCATTTTGTCATTATCTTTTGTTTGTTTCACCCATTAGAAACCAGTTCATTTGTTGACACAAAAATTTAATTTCTGTGCTCATGGCAATTAAGTGTTGAGCTATTTAATTAACAAAAGCCATCAAATCTTATTGAATACAATGCCTTATCAGCTTGAACAGAAATTAACAGTATTATTTCAGGCCAGTAATTATTAATTGATTTTACATTAATTAGGGGGGATCAAGGTTATTGATCTGGGTTAAGACAAGGGTACGTAGGTAATTAAAGTGTCAGTTATAAATAATGTAATTATTGACCAAAAGTCCCTGAGCAAAAATATATACAATATAAAAATAAATGCTCATCTTTATATTGATATGAAACTGAATGAACTGATCAATGAAAATACAATGTAAAAAATCACTTGTAACTTGTGATCTCTGGTAGATCTGAATCTGACCCTATCAACAGAACAACAGGAAATAAGGAAGAATTCATTTATTTTAATCAACGTTCTTAATTTTGACAAACAAATACAATTTCACAAAAATTCAAAGTAGGTGCTACAGTAAACTGTTTAATTTATTACAACTATCACATAAAATTATTTCTGATGTTCAACCAAGTTATACAAATGATACAAATATATTAAAATTCTAACACATTTGTCAGACTTTTGTTTTTAAGAAGTATTAATCTATCTCAATTAAGAATGAGCATTGTATACACATTAAACATAACAAATGACATTTACAGAATGTACATACATTTGAATTCTGTTGAAAAAAATAAGACATTTAGAAAAAAAAAGCTAAAGAGTTGTTTCCCTTTGGCCAATCTTACCTAAATTGTCTGGTGTGCTCTGTTTACTTGTAGTTGGTTGATCAAGCCTATCTTGAATGTCGTTCTCATAAGATGAGGTCACAGTTTCTTCATCATCTAATTCTCCATCTACAAAATTAATCAATTAATTAATTAAATTGTCTCTATCTCTAAAATCGATGAGGAATAACAGCATACAGCATACAGACACAATTAAGACAGTTGATTGTGGATTTAGAAAGTATTGTGAAACCAGTCATTGATTCAATATTTATGGCTGAATTATCTTTTCTGATAATTAGAAATCAGATATTGAAAATATCCTGGATTAACTAGTTTTCACCTTGACAACACACCTGTATGCTTAATTACGAAAAAACTGCCATGTCCTGTCACAAAATTATGATTAATCATGACAATTTCTGATTAATCGACAACTGCTAGCATTTTACTTCTCTGATAATTATAAGCAAATTTCTATTCCATGTATAGAATAAACAAAAATATCTTAAACAATCAAAATTGTTTCCAAAAAATATTAGGGGAAAACATTCAAAAATATCACCTTCAAAAATAAGTGTACACCTAAAAAATGTCAATGTTGACCTGGTCACCACAAATGTTAAATTAGTCTTACTTTTTAGGAGTGCCAGTTAATTAGCAATCACATACACAAAAACTTATCATAAAACTAAATATCTGGCACAAACATCTGATAATTAACAACTTTTTACCTGTCGCTCAGGTAATATTCCAGCGTCATATCTAATTTTTCATTTCATACAATAAACCGGGTGTCAACCTATCAAAGTGTAATTATTTAATAAAGAAAATGTCCAACAGAGTATTATCTTGTGGCCTATTTAATCTCTTCAGATAAAATTAGGAAACTTTAATAGGTTTGAGAACAATTACATTCAGGTATTTGAAAAATCTTTATTGAAAACAAAAACAGGTAAAAGGCTTTAATTTGATCTGGTAAAATCAATGTGATGAAGCAACAAGTCACATTTTTACCTGTTCTACCTGTATTTATTAACAGGTAATTGTAACCCCTACCTGTGTTCATTAACAGAAACTTGTAGTTCCTATCAATAAAAACAAAGCTTCATCTAATTATTGCTTTTATTAGACAAAAACAATGATCTTTTGTAAAGGAGAAAATTGATGAAATTCAAGATTTTAATTTTTTCTGTAACAGGATGTCTTAAATTAGCAGATCTTAGTCTAAACACTTAAAACTATTTCCTTTCTCAACAATTAGTGTAATTATGGTCTTTATCCTTGGTTTAACTTGATTAAGTATTTAAAATTACTTACACAATAGAAGGAAGTCCTTATACATAAGCTTATATCAAAATCATTGATGACCTAAATTGAAAATAATTGCCATTGTTTTCAAAATACCTATTTGTTGTTTATGTGTGAAACTTTTCCCCCCAAGGTACCCCAGACAAAAACATATTTATCCAACATATAATTAAGCACCCTTAAATTGCCCCCATAAAACTTCATCAGTATGACCCTTAGGAGAAACTTGTATCTTTTGTTATATACATTAATTTTAGACTCCACTAATCAAGCGCTACAATTACTTCTAAGTAGTAAAGAAAATGAACAATCATCTACAAGGTTTTATATAAAACTTCTTTATCATTTATTCTTCAAATAACAAATGGGTTTTTCTAATTATTTCTATCTTAACAATCAAGGCATGTAGACAACATAAATATAATAAATATAAGTATTTTGTAATGTAAAAGTCACCCAGTGGAAAAGTAGGAAAAATTCAAAATACCAACACATAAAACCTTAAAATCCAATTAAATGTAATTCTATTATAAGTCTGCTTGTTTATTTGTTGATCAGATAAGAGGACACAAGATAAGAAGAGGTACATTTGTACATTCCATCCATCTATTGAACTTTTTTTTTAAGTACAGGTGTTTAATTTTAATGGCTGACAGGTTTCATTAATTATTAGAAAACAGTAGAAGCCATTAGAATTTGAGGAAATGATTTATGTGTTTAATCTTCCATAATAATCTGGCTGACCCCAGATAACTCTGTCTGACATAGACCACATCATATGTCCTGTAGTGTGATCCACTATAAGGAAGGGAGATAACTATCAACAAACACTGTAGTGCCAACATCAAAGGTTCTCACAGGAGAAACAATGCAAAGAAAGTTCTGTACACAGTAGACAATGACACACTTAATTATTAAAAGAGTGAGTGAATGATTGTTGTTTAATGCCAATTCAGCTATATCATGGCAAGAACAAATTAATTTTCAATGAGATGATGATGAGGTCCGCTTTGTTCTAGACCAACACGCTGAGTTGGATTTTCATAGTGAACAACAGTCCATGGGTAGACATGTCACTCCACTCTGACACATTATTCCGATTCCGAGCCAACCAGTCTTTGCTCTTTCTCCATCATGCTGCGTGCTTAGCGGAGAAGCAAGAAATACCAATTTTATAGTCTTTGGTTTGACCCGACCGGGGCTCGAACCCACGATCTGCCGCACTCAAGGCAAGCACACTAACCATTACTCCATTAGAAGGGGGAAAAAACCCGAGATTAAAAACAGCAAAACTTGTTTTACAATGTGAATAAGGACAGTTAACATTATGACAATGAAATCATCTTCTGTATTACCCCTCTCTATATGATAAGGAACAATAGATTAATTAATTAATCTACATGAAATAAAGGTATGTAATAGTAAAACAACCATCATTCTATTTTTTTCCTGTGAACACTGACAAACTAAAATGACAACTCCATTAATTCAAATCTGACTAAAACTCCATTTATTAATTATTTCTCTCTAGTAAAAAGAAGTAATGCCATCTTCAAAGCAATTAATTCACAAGGCTATAATTTAAACAGCAGAAACATTTCCACATTTTTTTCTTCAAACAAGAAAAGTTATCTGCTAATAAAACTAGATATCTTTTAATCACTAAAGAGTTCACTGCCATCTATTGTTGAGGATCAACTGGGGATATAATGTGAGCAACAAGTGAAAATCATCAACTCTTCATTTATACCAACATATAGTATTCAAATAGTTATGAATAAAACACTGAAATGCATGTATATTCCATAACAAATGGGGGTATTGTCCAGGTAAAAAATAAATTCCAACAGTATTTCTAACCAGCTAATTACTTTGCTTGAATAAAAAACAACTTGGTTATCTTTGTCACTGTTCACCTCTGTCTTTGATGTATTAAAACAGGTGAAAATTATAATTGATTTTTGGCATTAAACTTTGGGATTTCCTTCTCTGAACCAATTTGGGGCATGGAATCCAGACAAGCCAAAGACTATAGCCATTACCAGTTTTTATCTTGTTGGTCAGAAGTTTACTGGTGAAATATGGTACTTCAGATCTAGCTCGTCTCCTCCTCATTTGTACCATCTTGTTACTTTTCAGTTGAATGTTCCCCGGTGGTGTAATGGTCAGCTTGCTCACCTCAAGTGTGGTAAATGATGAGTTCAATCTCTGGTTGAGTCAAACTAAGTACTATACCATTGGTACATTTGTAATTTCAGCTTCTCCACAAAACACACAGCATAAGTAGTAAGAACAAATACTGGCTCAGAGTCAGGATATAATGTATCTGAGTAAAGCAATATGTCTACCAAACTCAGCATGTTGGTCTATATAGCTAGTATAAAGCAGAAATCATTGCTATCTCATCCATAATTAACATGCTCTTGCCATGATATGGCTAAAATATGCTTACTTGGCATAAAACAACAATCACTCACTCACTTATTTTTTTTTCCGATTTTAATTTAGACAAAAACAATATGGCATACCTATATGAAGCTTGTGACCAAATATCAGATTCCTGTCATCAATAGTTGCTTAGAAAAATGCGACGTAAAATGTGCATATACAAATGTATGTTAAATGTGTATAAAAATCAACAAAATCGACAAACAGGAAGTAGGAATCTGATGGGTCCAAAAACGCTTCCAACAATATGGGGTACCTATATGAAGCTTGTGACAAAATATCAGATATCTGGCATCAATAGTTGCTGAGAAAAATGCGACGAAAAATGAGCATATATGTTCAATGTGTATAAAAATCAACTAAGTCGGCAAACAGGAAGTAGGAATCTGACGGGTCCAAAAACGCTACCCACAATATGGTATACCTATATGAAGCTTGTGACCAGATTTCTGCCATCAACAGTTACTGAGAAAAATGCGACGAAAAATATCTTGGACGGACGGAAGGACAGAGGTAAAACAGTATACCCCCTCCCCCTTCGGGGAGCGGGGGTATAATAAGTTTCTCACCCAAAGGTGACCAATGTAGTCATTAGTATCTATGGACTTGTTTGGTAACCATGTAAATGGCATGAAAAAAACTCCCAGCAAGATTTAGTAAAAAATACAGTGACTTCAGACAGTGATACAAAAACCTCTAATAACCTTTAAATTACCTCGATGGATCAAATCACTATATTAAGTGGAATGTCCAAATTATACATCTGTCCAGCTTTTCTAATTAACAATCACCTGTCAGGGATTTATTGTTTCTTGTCATGGGAAATAGTGAAAGAATTTACTTATGTGTCAAAATGTCACTTTTTTCCTAATTAAACACCCAGTTTTGTTTTTCATTAAAACATAAACAGTACTGGTCAAGAGGATTGAGTTAACCTGAAGGCTAAGTCAACTATTACTTAAACATACTTCATATCAACATTATCTTCCTCTAGAGTTCACAGTTTTTTGCTTTGTTTGATTTAACTTTTTCTGGGATTTGTATGTGACAATATTGGTTATCTTTCATTGGTTTTAACAATTATATTAATTATTTCACCATATCTTTTTTTTAACATATGGATCCCTCCACAGACAATAGTTTATACTCTTTATAACAATCATCTTAGGGTATGTTGTTGTCTTAAAGAAAGTCATCAAAGTACATAATAAATCTGAAAGTATCTCTTCCTATAATGCTTACTGTATTATAGATAAGATGATCACAACACACATGAATAGCCATTGTGGTCATGTTCGTATGGTAGTTGGATTTCTAACTACCTATGCAATCAGTGCCTATCACCACGAATGTTGTGAGTTCGAATTCTGCTCACAACATTATGTGATGAAGTTTGTCAGTGTGCAGTGCTAAACATGTCCTTAAATTAACTACCCCCAGTACATCAGTCACAGATAACATATCATGTGCAGTGCTAAACATGTCCTTAAATTAACTACATCAGTCACAGATGACATATCATGTGCAGTGCTAAACATGTCCTTAAATTAACTACATCAGTCACAGATAACATATCATGTGCAGTGCTAAACATGTCCTTAAATTAACTACATCAGTCACAGATGACATATCATGTGCAGTGCTAAACATGTCCTTACATTAACTACATCAGTCACAGATAACATATCATGTGCAGTGCTAAGCATGTCCTTCAATTAACTACATCAGTCACAGATGACATATCATGTGCAGTGCTAAACATGTCCTTACATTAACTACAACAATCACAGATAACATATCATGTGCAGTGCTAAACATGTCCTTCAATTAACTACCCCCAGTACATCAGTCACAGATAACATATCATGTGCAGTGCTAAACATGTCCTTAAATTAACTACCCCCCCCCCCCCCCCATACATCAGTCACAGATAAAATATCATGTGCAGTGCTAAACATGTCATTTAAACCTAATTTAAATTTGAGGATTAAAACATATTCTTCTTAAACTTTATCATTAGAATTATTGTAAGTAAAATCAATTGAATATGATGAGCAGACATACAAAAGAACAGACTAGTATTTTAAAAATAGATACAGTGACTAAAACAAGCCAGAATAAACAACGACCAGATCTTACTTAACGGCTTTCTTAGAAGTACACTTGTCAAGAAACAAAAGTCTAATGATAAAAGCTACTTTTGTTTCAAAAAGCAAACTGGGAGAAAATATAACTGTAATTAATAGAAATTGTATTGATCGTCATCCCAATTATTCATTAGATTAAGTCTCTTTATGTAGAGTTTAATGAGAGAATATAATACCCTCGCTAGGATTTCTGCTGTGGTGTTTTCATTTAATAGTTAGAATTATTAATACACCATTGTCTGGTCGAGTTCCAAAAGGAAAACTCAATGCTAATCCAATCACAGCCGATTAGCAACACACCAATGGAAGATGAATCTTTTTCTATAATTACATATCATGATGCATGATATTAAATTCTTAAACTATCAGATTTGATTATAGTGAATATGTGTCCTCAATGCTTCATCTCACAACATAAACTTTTATTATCCCTTCACAATTTACAGTATTTCTTAAAAAAAAAAAAAAACCAAAAACCCAAATTGATAAAATATAAAAACTAGAGGCTCAGTCGGCTTTGAGGAAACTTAATACAGAACCTTCCATAGGTGCTTCCCACCAAATTTCGGTTCATTTGGCTAAGCAGTTTCAGAGAAGATTTTTAGATATCGACCAACCAGAAACAAGAATTGCCTATGGCAGCCATGTTTGTTAATGGATCAGGACAAAATTAGCCAACTTTATAGAGTACCTTACATATATGTTTCCTGCAAAGTTTCGGTTCATTTGGCTAAGCAGTTTCAGAGAAGAAGATTTTTAGAAATCGACCAATCAGAAACAAGCATTGCCTATGGCAGCCATGTTTGTCTACGGATCAAAACGAAATGAGCATTACCTATAGAGGACCTTCCATAGATGCTTCCTATCAAGTTTCGGTTCATTTGGCAAAGCAGTTTCAGAGGAGAAGATTTTTAGAAATCGAGCAATCAGAAACAAGAACTGCCTGTGGCGACCATGTTTGTTAATGGATGGGGACGAAATGAGCAATCTATATAGAGGACCTTCCAAAGATGCTTCCTACTAAGCTTCGGTTTATTTGGCTAAGCGGTTTCACAGGAGAAGATTCTTAGAAATCAACCAATCAGAATCAAGAACTGCCTGTGGTGGCCATGTTTGTTAATGGATCGGGACAAATTGAGCAATCTTCATAGAGGACCTGCCATAGATGCTTCCCACCAAGTTTCAGAGGAGAAGATTTTTTTAAAATCAACCAATCAGAAACAAGAATTGTCTGTGGCAGCCATGTTTGTTAATGGATCGAGATGAAATGAGCAATCTTTACAGGGGATCTTCCATAGATGCTTCCTACCAAGTTTCGGTTCATTTGGACAAGCGGTTGCAGAGGAGAAGACTTATAAAAATCGGCCAATCAGAAACAAGAATTGCCTGTGGCGGCCATATTTGTTAATGGATCGGGACGAAATGAGCAAATTTTATAGAGGACATTCCATAGATGCTTCCTACCAAGTTTCAGTTCATTTGGCTAAGGGGTTTCAGAGGAGAAGATTAAAATGTGAAAAGTTAACGGACGACTGATGCCAAAGCTCACATTGCCTCTTTTTTTTATTCAGAAGTAACAATCAATTTACAACTGAAGACAGTGACTTTCAGATGAAGAGTAGCAATCAGCTCACAACTCAAGAGTGACTTTCAGATAAAGCATAGCAATCAGCTCATAGCTCAAGACAGTCACTTTCAGATGCAGAGTAGCAATCAGTATAATAACTGAAGACAGTGATTTTCAGATAGTCATCAGGAATAGTTTTTAAGAATTTTTTTTTATCTTATCTCTGAATTTAGAAGAGAAAAAAACTTGCTTCAGGAAGAAAAATGATATTGTCCACAGTTTGGTTGATAGTTGGTTGCTAATGTCCAGCAAGTATTTCATGAATATTCATGACCAGTTAGTTCTTGGTTTGAAATAAAAATGTAAAATAGATTCACTTAGGAATTTGTCTTTTTACATTGTGTAAGTTAAACTGAAAAAACCCAAAATCAATTAAATTGTTGGACCCTAAATGTACTAGATTAAGGATATAAAATCCATAACAATGTTAATGCCAGCTGCTACTGTACTGCTCTGTAATCTGTTATGCCCTTCTTAAAAAGTTATAAATAGAAATCATGATTTCTCTTGATACATTTTGTATATCATTTAATGAATATTTTCTTCCTTGGTTTTATGAAATATGTAATATTCATTGTATTACCATCTCATTTAGATGAGAAAGAATCAAGTAAATTACATACATATTTCTTTATTAAACGTCTAGCTTTTCTGATATTTTGCATTAAGAAAAGTAATATTATGGCATTTTATTATTTGTGTGTGATAACAATTAACAAACTCAGACGTTGTCCATTGATTTTTACAGAACAGAAAATGAAATAGACTTCTATGACCTCCCTAAAACATAAATCTCCAGTGACAATTGCATGTTGATGGAACTTTTTCTTATATACAAATTTCCACAATTTGCTTTCCAAGTCAGTAATTTATATGATTTATGAAGCTGCAGTCATCATTAATGCGCTCAAGAGAAACAAAAAAATTACACCATCTCCTTAATTTGAACAAAGAAAATTAGTTACTGAGACAAAAAGCCATAACAAATAATAAGCTTTCATGGACATATAATATTTCAAATCTCTATCAGACAAAAGCCTGTTGCATGGTCACTATCATCATTCTATACAACCGATTAAATAAAATAATTCTATCAGCACCACTTGTCATAGAAGGGCTAACTGTTATTATAAAACATTGAAGATTAAAATGACTTTTTTGTGTGTCAATTTAATATAAAAACAGATTGTAATATACTTCATATTTAACCTTCATCCTTTGCATGTTTAATTTTTACTAAACAACTTATAACAATCACATTACTTTCATGAAAATTCTAATTTCTGTGAAAATTGAAGAATGTCCTTGCTTTCTTCTGAGACAGACAACCCTGTCAAATGTTGACTATCTTTGTAGATAAAATATGTTATTTTCTAGGTTGACTTAAGACAATAATGATAAATTATAAGATTTTTTTTAAATAATTACCGTAATGATTTTTTTTTAGAATGGTCATCTAACCCCTCTTAAGACCAATGAGTTTATAATTTCATCTTTATATTTCCAATGGCAATGGCTTAAATCTTTTTTATGAGGGAAAACGCTATCCACTACTTAGCCCCGGAGACTACATTTAATTGAATCAAGCAGAAAAAAGGAGAAATTTACAATGATAAATTATAAAAATTGGTTGAAGATGAATGTCATTTTTGTCTAAATTGTCAAAATAAATGGATTTTTTTTCATTGCTATTCATCATGAACAACAACATAGTGCTCAAAACAATTTTTGGTCACCATCATAAATCAATCACCTTTCATTTAGAATTACTTAAATCAAAAATACTTTAAAAAGTACATAATTGATTATCTTACCATTAAAAGCCAGAAAAAAAATCCTTTCGAAATGAATTTCTGAAGACAAAGAATAATTAAAGCCTCGCTAGAAATAGAGCAAATTAATTGGCTTAAGTCCCAACTAATTACAGGAACAAAACTTTAATTAGCAAACTTCAAATGTAATCTGTAATTTTGTCAAAGATCAATTTAATTTAGAAAGCTGAAATTAGTAAAAATCAAATGTCTGCTTTAGTGCAAAATAATTAAGATCATATGACAGATATTTATTGAAAGAATGTAAAAGGAGTGTTAACCCATCTAACAGGAAACCCAAATCTAATGGCTAGGCCTCATTTGTATGCATAATTGAATTTTGTTAAATTACTTCACTTTTTTCTCTTCTTTCATCTAAAAGCAATGAATCACTCTGATGAAGAATTGTAGATTAATTATATACAAATCTTTCTATACAAAATCACCATTTGCATGTTATGGTTCATAGGATAGCCAATTTTTTTAAAAATAACCCTCATTTACATAAAACAAATCTAAAAAGTAAATATGTAAAGAAATTTGTTGTGAGTTATTGTTAAGTTTAAGACACAGGTAAATGATATGTTACCTCAAACTATCAGGTGTCAATCTGATCAAATATTACAGAAAGTAAAACAGTCACATCCAGGGTAGTCTCCCCTCATTCATAAAACATTCAATACACAGCTAATATTATTTGTATGATTCATTTATGAGAGTTCCTGATAAAGACACTATCTAATAACTGTAGATATAACAATTTTTTTTATATTAAAGACGGAACATACTGTTCTTCCCACCATTATCACACCACTGTCAATATAAGACACTTTATATACATGTAGTACTAAACAAATTCTTTACATTCAGTGGCAGATTCAGAATATGCAAACTAATATTTTTTTCTAATTAATTTTTTGTTTAAATTTTGTAAACTAATGGGGAGGCTAAATGTACCTCCACCTCCTCCTGAATCTGCCTCTGACATTATACAAAGACAAACATACTATTTAAACAATAATTATTTCATACACTACCCTGTTTTCACAGAATTCCTCAACATTTAGTTCAAATCAAAACCGATATATAGGAATTTACAAACAAAACAAGTTTTAACGAGATGAAAAAAAAACATTTAACCAACCTACGATTCACTGCTTCCTTACACTTCAGTTTTCATTACTGCCGCATCAGTGATTTTCTTAGTAATATTTTCATCTGCTAATTAATTTAGTTTAAACTCCCCTGTCATTTACAAAATTGTCATAAGTAAAATTTGTATTTAGATTGACCCAGGCAATATAATCAACAAAGAAATTTAAAGCACCAATCATCTTTTACCATGCAAATTTTGCCTGGGGATGCACTAATTAAAGATCAAGAATAATCGTCATTTAGATTTGTATAGGTGAATGAAACCGGTTTCCTGTTTATTGTCTATGGGTAAATAAGCGCTGGTCACGGCCTCAATTTATTTTATTTTCGCATGGTTGCCTCACTTCTTTAGACTTCATTGTAACTGAAAACAATAAGTTTAAGTGAAACTTATAAACGGGTACTGACTTTCTCCAAATTATCCTACTCTTTTCATCATCCAGGTATCACATACAGTTAGTTAATCTCCACTATCAGTTGGGAGGATCCATAAGGGATACATGATTATCATCTTGGAAATTGATCCTTATAAGACTTTATTCAGGTAAAACTGTTACTGACATGACCTTTCACCTTAGTAGACAAAGTCAAAGGGTTTAAATGACCAGAAACAGATACATGTTTCAATTGAATCTCGTATCCATTCAATCTAATCAATAGATCTTCATGTCATATATAACACCTTGAGCGATTGTAAGATACCCGTTATAACCTCATTATGGTTTTTGTTCCTAAAATTGGAAATCTGTAAGTAATAAGAGTTAAATTTGATTGATAACAGCCACACAATTTGCCCCAGGATGAAATTAGATATTCGTGATCGCTACTTGTTCTGATGAAATAAAATCATATTTTTTTTAAATGACAACAGCTTTTCAATACACATATTAAAAACTTAAATGTTTTTTAATGTCAGCTAATGATAAAATATACAACTGTTTAATGTAAACAAGCAAACATTAGTTTTTAATTTCTCTTTTTTTTTCTCAAGAAAAAAGTTAAAACTACTTACAAGTGATGACTTATAAATTCTCATTCAAATAATCTAGAAAACTTCCTGGCTGTGTAACAATATAAATTCCCTGTACCCTAATTATTTGTTTATTAAATTGTTTACTTCCTCAAATTCATAGTGAGCAGTAACAGTATCTTATGTATCAAATTAATGAGAAAGTCTCTCACAATTTTTTGACACAAAAATAGGGAAATTCCATGACAACTGACACGTTTAAACATTAAAAATTAAAAGTAATTTACAGGTAGGCCCTTACCTGATGTAAACAGCTTGTGTAAATTAATGTGATTAATCAAAAAGGCTTATGTTTTATGTTCTGATTGACTGACCTCATCTGATTATCAATATGCAAATGACTTTCTATTCAGTCAGCCATATAATGAATTGTAATAAAACAGCGATCACTTTAACATGTGTTGTTCAGCCTTCATTAAAAATAACCAACAAGACAATCTAATCCCTTAAAATATTATCAAAATAACAGTAAAATATGTTACCACGGTGAAATTATACAAATATCAAATTATCCTTCATTTTCATTTATTTTATTGCGTATGATTCAGAGATAATTAAATAAGGGAAACGGCTGTTGAATAAAATTGCATATTTCATCAACATTTGATATAAGATGGTATTCTTTACTGCTAGTATAAAAATAGTTTTTTCCCACTTGAAACCATAATGATATCTGGGGATGAAAAGTTCACTGAACGCAATATAGTATTATACTTCCTTGATTTAAATACACTCTGTCAAAAAAATAAAACTTGCAATCGTCTGTAGTCATATTTTCACAAGACTGAATGTACAGTAAGAATTCTAAACTCAAAAAGATTAGGTTCTTCCACGTTGAACGATACTATTTTACTTGGTATGAACAGATTTGATTGTCCTCAACAGTCAAACAGTATTTCCAGATTAATTTTTTTTTTAAATATTCACATCTATCCTTGAACTTAACCAGCACCCAAAAACCTTTTTGAAAATTAGACAAAGCATACAGAATCTGCTTACCCTTCCCAAGCACCTGACTTAACCCCTGGTTCAAAAGAACTATGATCTTACTTCTTCTTCTTAAGTATTAAAACTCCTACTAAATACCATATTGGTGGTTCTTCTAGCTTCAAATATGAGCCCAATAACATATTATAACTTTTCCCACAAACTTTTGAAAATAAACTATTTGTCGTTCCTTTATTTCAGAAACTTTCATCATGAACTTGACCACTACATTTGGTATTAGTGATATTGTGTCAAAAGATTATGTGGATGGGTCAAACTAAATTAAATAGTGAGAGCAAGGAAACAACTGTCAACAGATGAGTTAGTTAAAATGAAAGCATGGAAGCTAATTGCCAAATAGATGAGTTCACAAAAAATGAAAGCATGGAAGCCAACTGTCAATAGACAAG
The DNA here is from genome assembly GCA_963680875.1 of Bathymodiolus brooksi. Lineage (NCBI taxonomy): Eukaryota > Metazoa > Mollusca > Bivalvia > Mytilida > Modiolidae > Bathymodiolus > Bathymodiolus brooksi. Next base: position 80,858,568 of record OY804578.1, on the reverse strand, counting down.
CTTGCCAAAATGAGAGCATGGGAGCCAACTGTCAATAGACAAGCTTGCCAAAATGAGAGCATGGGAGCCAACTGTCAATAGACAAGCTTGCCAAAATGAGAGCATGGGAGCCAACTGTCAATAGACAAGCTTGCCAAAATGAGAGCATGGGAGCCAACTGTCAACAGACAAACTTGCCAAAATGAGAGCATGGGAGCCAACTGTCAATAGACAAGCTTATCAAAATGAGAGCATGGGAGCCAACTGTCAATAGACAAGCTTGCCAAAATGAGAGCATGGGAGCCAACTGTCAATAGACAAGCTTGCCTAAATGAGAGCATGGGAGCCAACTGTCAACAGACAAGCTTGCCAAAATGAGAGCATGGAAGCCAACTGTCAATAGACAAGCTTGCCAAAATGAGAGTCAACTGTCAACAGACAAACTTGCCAAAATGGGAGCATGGGAGCCAACTGTCCATAGACAAGCTTGCCAAAAAGAGAGCATGGAAGCCAACTGTCAACAGTGAAGAGAGCCAAAATGAGGGCATGGAAGCCAATGGTCAAATAGAAAAGTTTGCTATAATATTATCTAACTACAACTTTTGACATTAAAAAATACATTACCTAATAAAATAAAACTATTTTTAGAATATAGAATTAATAAAAAGGCAAATAATAAGTCTTCTGTTACACCCAATATTCCAACAAATAATCAATATTTGATATAAACAATTCCATGTTTTGATCACTCCAGCTGTTGGCCATAATAAAATATTAGTTTTAATTGGATGATTCATCCACAAAGCTAATCTGTAATTTACTTGCATTAATTGTATTCTAGCTGCTAAAAAATGGGAGAATAGTGTGGTGTATTGTCTTGAGAGAGAGTGTGTGTTTGTCTTTATACAAGCACTGACAGTACTAGTCTTGATGTTATTCACTAAACAATTGTCTTACATGTATTAGAAGATCCATTGTCTGTCATTGTGATAGTGTTACAGAAATATAGGACCAATTTTTCTTAAAACTTACTTTTCCTACTTGAATGCATTTTTATGATTAATAACAAGTAAGATGTCACTTCCATCATTTAAATTCTTTGAAATGTTTAGTGTACCAGTACAACACAATATCATTGAAATGTTTAGTGTACCAGTACAACAAAATATCATTGAAAAATCATTGAAATGTTTAGTGTACCAGTACAACACAATATCATTGAAAAATCAGTCATGGCAGCATGAGGTTTGATGTGAGAGCTGAATTTTAGATGCAATTTTTGTTTGTTTTAAGAATTACATAAAGTAATGACAATGACAGCAGACACATACTATAAAAAGCTAACACTGGACAGATTACAGATTCTATATAACAGCTAGACTTTTGCTCAGTTGCACTATAAAAAGCTAACACCGGACAAATTACAGATTCTATATAATAGTTAGACTTTTGCTCAGTTGCACTATAAAAAGGTAACACTGGACAGATTACAGATTCTATATAACAGCTAGACTTTTGCTCAGTTGCACTATAAAAAGATAACACTGGACAGATTACAGATTCTATATAATAGCTAGACTTTTGCTCAGTTGCACTATAAAAAGCTAACACTGGACAGATTACAGATTCTATATAATAGATAGACTTTTGCTCAGTTGCACTATAAAAGTACACTAAGGGTAACAATATGTCTTCATCTAAAAAGTACTTATAACAACATATAGTAATAAAGTTTACCAGACCTTGTGGACTTCAAATTTCATAAATGGTATTACTTTAACCCATAGAGTGCCTCTTTCATTATTAAATTCTTGTTCCCATCAATCTATTGAACCTTTCATCAAGTTTTTGTGTTTAATTAATTCTCAATACCAATACAACATCCCTTCATTTGAGAAATCCTTAGAATAAACAGCAAAAAATTATCATTTATGTAAATGATGAACACCTTGCAGGTAACAAGGCATGGTAGAAGATACGATTAGTCGAGGGAGAAAATGAGGATATCTGTATGCAGGTTAATTTTCTATTGATATCCAGTGGTTAATGAATGCAAACTCCACTACCTTTTATTAACAAGATATTCTCCATACATAAAAACACTACTGTCTTCAAATCAAATTTGTTACCCTCTTCTAATGAAAGGATGCTTTCAAATGGAAAATGAATGATAATTCTGACTGTAATTTTTCATATCTTCGTCAACCTTTCTTCAATACAATACTGTTTATGTATTCTGTAGACTAACTTCAATTTAGTTAATTGAATGCTTCCATCTTAATGTATGAAATGTAATTTGTTTGTGTTTTTTTTGTTCACACAGTGTGTATAACACTTGTATTTTTGGCAATTTATATAGGATCTTGTGTTTAAAGGTCTTCTATAATACCAGCTTTTGAGACTTTCTTTTCAAACCAATAAGCTGGGATAATGATCTTTATGTCAGCCTAAGAAAACGCGTCTCTTTATATAACACATCTATTTAATTTAGCCTCAAACTAATTTCATTTCATAGGAACAACACATTGTCATTAAATTCTATGTCTTTGGTTAGTTTTTAAATTGATCATTATAAATGCTTTGGAATCCGCACACAAAAACTGTTACACCTTTCGTTTCCAAAATCCACCTCAGTGTTTGCTAAAACTTTTAAAGATAAAGAAATGTCATTCATTAATTTTTGCAAATTGTCATAGATTTTGAAACGGTGATGTGAGTTTTCCCACCATTTAAACCTTTTACAATGTAATTAATTTCCGACCAGGTACAAGAGACTGTCAGCCAACAAAAGGTTCACTCCAAATTTCTATTAAAGAAAATAACTGTTCTTTCTGTTTAACAGGTAGACAACTATGATTAATTTGCATTTTCTATCTAACGAGAAAATTAATTTCAAAAGGTCGTGACATGGCTATTGTTTGGCTTAAATTTACCATGGATAAGTGTCTTCTCTCCACTTTATACAAATTTTGTTCTAATCTGATGAGAAATGCCACTGAAAAAAAAACTGTTGTTTCTTGTTTAAACTTTTTAAATCAGACTTAATTAGTGTCATATTAAAGAGCAAATGCCCATTATTCATCACACAGAATTGCTGATCATAATATTTTATACAACAAATTGTAAATCCGAAAAATCTAATTAAAAAACTTATTTTGACGAGTGCATGTACATGTAGATTAGATTTAAACCTTCGGCTTGTAGGTGGAATATCCAAATTGTTTCTAAGTTAACCTTGACCAAAACATGTAAACCTAGTTAACATTAACCAAATCATACAACCTTGTTAACCTTGACCAAAACATATAAACCTTGCTAATTTTGACCAAAACATGTAAACATAGTTAGCATTAACCAAATCATACAACCTTGTTAACCTTGACCAAAACATATAAACCTTGTTAACCTTGACCAAAACATATAAACCTTGGCAATTTTGACCAAAACATGTAAACATAGTTAGCATTAACCAAATCATACAACCTTGTTAATCTTGACCAAAACATATAACCTCTGCTAACCTTGACCAAAACATTTAACCCCTGATAACCTTGACCAATGCATATAAACCTTGTTAATCTTGACCAAAACATGTAAAGTAACCTAGTTAATCTTGACCAATATATGTAAACCATAACATTTCTGTGTTTACTTACTTATTACATAAAGAAGTAGTGTGGTACAGATGGCAAAGTTTCCAAGTTGAAGCTTTAGACAAATACAGAGAAAGCTGTAATATTCTTCTTATTTTGTGTACACTTATATATACATTGAATCTATTTTAAAAGACATTATCTAAAACAACCAGGTCAGGATAAGAAGTTCTATTCACATGTTTCACATTCTATAAAGTTAATGAGGTTACATTTAAAATTTTCTACCTTAAATAAAAATAATTAGCTCTTTTTTTTAAATGCAAATTATTTTTTTAATGGTTGAACCACAAGTGCACCAAATTCATATTTGTATGCATATATATAATTAAACCCCCCCTTTAATAAACTCAGGTAGATCAAAAGTTACTTATTTGAATTCTTATCAGATTCAAAATTAAATTTTATCATCAATATTGTCTTTCTCATCTAATTTCTCCTTCTGGTATGACATTTTATTTCTCAATCTACACTTACAAGAAACAGGTTTCAATTATAAATTATTCATCCAGTACAAATTCCTATACAGAATCAATTTATAAATGCTGGCCTCCCACTCAACAATAGTCATCTAAAAATAGTTTATCTAAAAATAACCAATCTAGGAATAGAACAAGGTCAAGAAAATCCCCAGCATCAGCAGTCTGTTCCATATATAAATGTTGATGCTACTGATTTAGTATTCCTGGCTATATGGTTGTACAAGTACAACATTTTTACCTGTATTTGTTCCTGTCATAAAATCCAGGTAGACCATGAAATTAATGAGTATCACAAATCAACAGGCTGATCAGGTAGATAAAAAAATATAAAAATAAACTTACTACAGGTACTGAGGTAAATCATTTCTACACCTGTGTAACACCATTGTAAAGTACTACTGAAACAAAAACTCTGGCTTACCCAACATCTCTGTCTTCATCAGATGTCCTGTCATTGACGCTGTAATCACTATCATTCCACTTTCTTTATTTAATTTCGCAGTAAACACTGACACTAAACAATCAGACACACCTCACAGACCAATTGAATATAGTCATTCATTTCCAAATAAGTCTTTTGTCCCAGTGTTGATGGGGTAATAAACACGTTTCTAAAGTTCAATTTCTAAATTCTTAATAAGTTTGTCTTGTTCTAATCCACACAGGTAAACTAGACTTTATAATATCACATTAAGTCAATTATAGGAAACATAAGATGATCTCTTGACTGACGGTAAAGTTTGATTTCTTTAATTTCTATACGTTTATGTATTGTCTATGTTTAAATGATAAAACATCAAGTGTGTAAAATTGTTGCACTGAGTCATAAAATTTTGTTTGCTGGCCCAATTCATTAAAATCAACGCTCATAAACTCACTATCAATATTCTTAACTTTTACCTGAGATGAATAGATTAAAAAATGATAGAGAAATGAAAATTCATTGCCGTCCTATCAATGCATTATAAAATTTAAACAAAGACGATCATAGGTATCCCTCGGCAACAAACGTACCTGGTATTAATAGAAGAGGATATCCTATTTGACTCCTGGACGAATAAAATGTCTTTTCACATAATGAGAACTTTTGAGATTACAAATTGATTTAAGAAATTTGTTAGCTCTGCCAAACAAAAGAATTGAGCCCTCTTGTAAACAAAATGTATGCATTCATTTAAGGAGTATTTCAATACAAATTTTTATTCCTATGTTGACACAAAGTTTTCCAATCAGCCAACTTTTGTTCCTCAAAACATCGTTGTATTGTTCCCATATTTGATTGGAGAATTTCGCTATTCTTTGGTCTACCTTTAACTTCTTTGTTTCTTCAAAGTGAAATTCATAATGACTTTTGTCTTAGGTAAAACTTCAAACTATATTTGTTTTAAGTCTTTAGTTGGACTAAAGTTTCCATATAACATTGTCAATTACATAAAGTAATTATTGTTAACACAGGAATAGACCGTATAAAACAAAATAAACAAAACTATTTGAAAATAACCTTTCAATTAGAATAAATAATGTTTACAGTCACAGAAAACGACAAGTCTTTTATCATTGTAATCAAAATATTAGGGATTGAAAATTCATTTTCAAAATTAAATTTGGTAGCATATTGTTGTAATGTTTTACTAAGTCCACAGTCAACTGCTTTAAAAAAAAAAAAATATTATAATGACAAATTTACATTTATGTCTAATGTCAGTATACCTGTATATTCTTTTTAATTAGTTTTGTTCTTCTTTAAAGTAGATCATAAAAAAACTATTTGCTGTGATAATTTTTTCTCTCAAATTTTGTCAAACTAGACATGCTTGAAATTTTCTTTCTTGTGTTAGGGTTACGGTGTTAAACGCCATTGATACAAACTTACGTGATAAAGTCTGTTTAAGACTTGTGAGAGGTCAAGCTGTTTTCTCTGGGTACTCTGGTCTCATCCTCCTATAAAACTGACTTGCATGATATCACTGTAATATTGTTTAAAGCTCTATCCCAGTATTAAATACTTGTGACAGTTTGGTTCCTCATGATAATATAATTTATATTGATATAGAGTACAATATGATACCATGTTTTTCCATTGTTTGAGGGCCCGGGTGGCTCAATGAGTTAGGTAGTTGGATTACCTAACAACTCATACAAGCCTATCACCAATACGGCGTAGGTTCGCGCCTGGCTTTGTAAATTACAAAAAAGGGTGCACTCGACTCGTAGCCGCAAGTGATAAAAGTTTACCAGTTGCTTGCCCACGGTCGGTATTAAAGTGGCATTAAACACAATAAAATCAATCAATCAATCCATTGTTTGAACTAATTTTGGTTAACTGAGCAGTACGTTGAGAGCTTTGAACTATTTGCTGAAAATGAGCAACATGTAAGGTTTTAATTGCTCAATGAAAATGAACAATATGTAAGGTTTTCATTGCTCATTGAAAATGAACAATATGTAGGGTTTTCATTGCTCATTGAAAATGAACAATATGTAGGGTTTTCATTGCTCATTGAAAATGAACAATATGTAAGGTTTTCATTTCTCAATGAAAATGAACAATATGTAAGGTTTTCATTGCTCATTGAAAATGAACAATATATAAGGTTTTCATTGCTCAATGAAAATGAACAATATGTAGGGTTTTCATTGCTCATTGAAAATGAACACTATGTAAGGTTTTCATTGCTCATTGTAAATGAACAATATATAAGGGTTTCATTGGTCATTGAAAATGAACAATATGTAAGGTTTTCATTGCTCATTGAAAATGAACAATATGTAAGGTTTTCTTTGCTCATTGAAAATGAACAATATGTAGGGTTTTCATTGTTCATTGAAAATGAACAATATGTACGGTTTTCATTGCTCAATGAAAATGAACAATATGTAAGGTTTTCATTGTTCATTAAAAATGAACAATATGTAGGGTTTTCTTTTCTCATTGAAAATGAACAATATGTAGGGTTTTCATTGCTCATTGAAAATGAACAATATGTAAGGTTTTCATTGCTCATTGAAAATGAACAATATGTAGGGTTTTCATTGCTCATTGAAAATGAACAATATGTAGGGTTTTCATTGCTCAATGAAAATGAACAATATGTAAGGTTTTCATTGTTCATTGAAAATGAACAATATGTAAGGTTTTCATTGCTCATTGAAAATGAACAATATGTAAGGTTTTCATTGCTCAATGAAAATGAACAATATGTAAGGTTTTCATTGTTCATTAAAAATGAACAATATGTAGGGTTTTCTTTTCTCATTGAAAATGAACAATATGTAGGGTTTTCATTGCTCATTGAAAATGAACAATATGTAGGGTTTTCATTGCTCATTGAAAATGAACAATATGCAAGGTTTTCATTTCTCAATGAAAATGAACAATATGTAGGGCTTTCATTGCTCATTGAAAATGAACAATATGTAGGGTTTTCATAGCTCATTGAAAATGAACAATATGTAAGGTTTTCATTTCTCAATGAAAATGAACAATATGTAAGGTTTTCATTGCTCATTGAAAATGAACAATATATAAGGTTTTCATTGCTCAATGAAAATGAACAATATGTAAGGTTTTCATTGCTCATTGAAAATGAACAATATATAAGGTTTTCATTGGTCATTGAAAATTAACAATGTGTAAGGTTTTCATTGCTCATTGAAAATGAACAATATGTAAGGTTTTCATTGCACATTGAAAATGAACAATATGTAAGGTTTTCATTACTCATTAAAAATGAACAATATGTAAGGTTTTCTTTGCTCATTGAAAATGAACAATATGTAGGGCTTTCATTGCTCACTGAAAATGAAAATTATGTTAGAAACACTGCACTTCCAGCTGAAAATGACAATGGCATAGTAAAACATATAAGCCATATAAGTTGTAAAAATAAGTTATTTATACTAACCTTCATCATCAAACTTTATTTGGTCTTCGTCACTATCACTGTACTCTTTAACTTGGAAGATTTCGCCAGGGTCAATATCTGTGACACCTTGTTCTTTCATCTGTAGCTGTTTAAGTTGCTCGTTGTGTAAATGTTTCATGGCACGTACATGCTGTATCATATTCAATTTGGCTCGAGTGGAGAAATTACAGAGAGTGCAGTGGTAATACTTGGACTTTCCTTGTATCTTGCTCTCCCCTAGTTGCAGGAAATGGAATAACTGAGCATTTTTCTCATGTCTTGGATTTCCCGAATGTATTTGTAATTTATGAATACTGTTTGTATAATAGTCACAGGAATTACAACGGACTTGAACAGGATTACTAACATTGAGGTATTTCAGTCTCCATTCATTATTGGACCCTCCTTCTTTTATATGATTGACAAGTTGTAATCGTTGCAAATGCTTATCAGTCTTGCAATGGAGTTGAAAGTTGGCTTTCAAGTTTGTTTTATATGAACACAGGTTACATATATATGTACCTTGAGAAATTGATATTGTCTCAGCCTCACGTTGCTTTGTACGATCGACTTGTAAATGCTGATGAAGAGATTCAAGAGAATCAGTAACAAATGTATTACAAACACAACAATTATAAAGTTTAGAGCTATCTGGAGTTTGTGGATCAAACGATACTCCCATTCCTCCATTTTCTTTTCTGAGGTCCATTGGGATTTCTCCGTATGAACTTGGAACAGCGTTACCATAAATAGATTGCTCTAAATTAAATGGCATGTTTGTCACAGGTATGGTATTGGGGTAGCCTGTTATAAATGCAGGGTCATTCTGTAACAGCATGAGTTGATTCATTTGCTGTATGTGCATATCACGCTGCATGTGCTTCATATTTTGCTGTAGTACCATCATATTGTGCGTATGTTTCTCACTTGTCATGTGAATGCGTAAATTTCGTGCGACATTTGTTTCATAGTTACATACATCACATCTCCATGTTGGCTTTGGCTTATTGTTTTTCTTCAGTTGTGCATCATTTACAGATGGTAATGACTGTTGTTGTTGTTGTTCCTGTACAGGCTGTTGTTGAGTTTGTTGTTGTTGTTGTTGTGGAGGAGGAGGGGCTTGGAGTTTCATTTCCCCTCCCCCACTGGCCAAATCCTGAACATTATTTAAATGCTTGTCAGACTGCATATGAATACTGAGATTTCCTTTCGTTGTTGTGGAGTAATTACAGACTTCACAGCGATACGGTTTGTAACCACATGAATAGCTCTCGCCTCTTGCTAGACGTGGATGAGACTGATTTGACAGACAGTACATACATTGCTGGTCCCCTTCAGGATGTTTCTCTTTCATGTGAATTTCTAATGTTTCCTGGTATTTGTAATGCCAATTACATCTAGGACATTTCAAAGTCTTACAGGAGTTACGAGAATGCATCATTGTCATGTGACCACCCAATGACTGAGAGGATCCCAGAATCATATCACATTTTGGACATTCAACACCTTGAACACGACCTTGTGGGTGTTCATCACAGACTCCAAGAAACAACGTTGAATTTGAAACAGATATGACAGGTGACATTGATGGCACAGGAGAGGGGGAAGCACTAGATGAATCCAAATGTCGACTGAGCTTTGAGCGTAGATTACTTGCAAGATTTTCAATTGCAGCTGATGAAAGGGATGATGAAATTGTAGACATGGATGAATGAACACAGGTAGTGACGCTTGTAGCACCATATGGGTATGGCGTAGGACTGCCCTGAGACAAATCTGATTTTTCTGATTTTGATACAGAACTCTGGATAAGAGCATCAGATAGCTTTGGTTTGGAATGTACAAAGCTGACTTTGGTATTTTCCTCGAGAGATGATTTGTACGAGCTCGGCAATGTTATATCGTCCGACAAGAGCTTATTTGGTATGTTTCTATTTGTAGATGGGGATTTCAAGGGTCTTGGCTCCAAAAATGACATTAAGGGCTCTTTTTTAGTGCCCACACATTGTATAATTGCTGATGAATTCTTCCGCAACATGACTTTCTTCTCATCATCATTCAATACCATAGAATGTTCTGATACTGCATGAGCAATGAAAGACTTGCTGTATCCAAAAGACAATTTACATATAAAACACATAAGTATTGGCTTAGTTGGAACATTAGTAAAGTCTTGACTGTCTTCAGAGGTAGATAAACTATCACCATCATTTTTGCTTGATTTCTCATCATTTTTATTTTTACCAGAGCGCATATCATACACTTTGTAGCTAAACATGATAGGTGCCCGAGGCAAATATTCTCGTGAAAAATCAAAGCTTGGATTTCTAGGAACAAAAATGGCATTGGCAATATGAGGCAAAGCTGGGACTTGTGAGACAGTATCACTTCCTTTCTTATCAACAATAAGTTCTCTTTGATTGGAGACACCAATTAAGGAGTCCAAATCACTAAGACTAGAATCACCATCCTCCAAAATGTATGCTGATCCATCTGGATTGTAAACAATTCTTCCATCAAAACTTTCTCCTTCACTTAGTTCACTTGTGTTACTTGGTGTTCTACTATTCTCATGTAAATTATTGACTTTGTTTGCACAGTTATGATCTAGAAATTGTTGTAATGATGGAAAGTCAGTGTTACATTCAGCACATTCTATAGGTTCATCATCATCAGGATCAGACATATCTTCTTCAAAATTCTCCATCACATCCTTGTTGTCTCTCACTATTTCTTCACCATTCTGAGATTTTTTTATCATCGGTAAAGATGATGGTAAACTACTGAAGCTTGGATTTGATCCTGATTTTTCTATGTCATTGTGCTTGTTTATATTAAAGAGTCTGGTAGATTCAGATTCTTGGTCCAAGCCAAATTTTTGTGGAGATGTCTTCATACCCACAAATGAATTAGGGGTTGAGGAAAGAACCAAGGCCATGTCGGATCCACGATGGGTTCCTGGGGGTGTTAGGGGTTCAAAGTCCATTCTAATGTAGCCTTCCTCATCTCTTTCTCTGAACTACTTCATGGTTTATACCTGAAGATAGAAAAAAAAATCTCTGAAGCAATTTTTATATTCTAAAGTTTGGAGTTTCTAAGAACATAAAACAGGACAAAAGACCTGTCAGATTTGGCTAATATTATATATGTAGACCAGAAGATGAAGAGTTGCCAGCATCTTCTATCACCAGAACAAGATTAAATAAACAATCTTTGTAGATCATTTTACATTCATCATTTGTACAATGTAAAAATCAGCTTAGACCTGTAGTTGTGGGAAAAGATTTTCTAATATATATGCCAATCAGACACAAATGTTGCCTACGAAAGCCATGTTATTTGTAATATTAAGATTGCATGAGAATTTTTGCTGAAGATAAAAGCATTATTTGTACCAACTAACAAATCACTTGGACTTATATTTTCAGAAGAGAAGACTTTTAAAAGTTTCAACCAATCAGAACAAGAATTGTCAATGGGAGGCAATGTTTTCTGTTACCCCTGGTAGATCAAGATAAAATGAGTTTTTGTAGAGTATCTCACACACATTATTTAAACCATCTAATAAATCCAAAGGACTAGTCATTTAAAAGAAGAAGAATTTCTATAAAGTTTCTATAAATCAGAAACAAGAATTTCCCATGATGTCCATGCTTTTTGCTGTATCAACATGAAATGAGGTATTTTTTTTACTAACTTACAAATCATTTGGACTTGTTGTTTAAGATGAGAAGATTTAAACAAATTTTAGCCAATATGAAACAAGAATAGCAAAAGATGGCCAGGTTTTTTGCTGGATTAATGTGGCTGAGGAATTTTGGTAGAAGAACTCACAAACATAATTTCTACAAAGTTAGGTTCCTATTGCCCAGTTGTTTAAGAGGAGATGATCATATTGTGAGCAACAGACAATGGATATCAGACCATCTAAAAATGGGAAAAAACTACATCATGACTAATTTATGACAAGATATATAGAGATATATGATCTAAAGACAAGATACCTATGTTAATTTAATACACCAGATGTACATGTCTCCAATGATTCTCGATCCTAAACAGTTGGAAAACAAAATTTAAATACCAAACATTATGCTTCTGAATTTTCACAAAAGTTTTATGTCATATAATTAAACTTAAAAAAACTAAATAATTATTAAAGAAATTGTTTTGCATTCTATTGTTATGTTAATCTACAATTTTATTGATACAATTTAAACCAGAATTTCAAGACAACATCTTCATATCTTCATCTAAAAAAAAATATATATCTGAATCAGTTTTATTATTAGAAATTAATCACAATAGGTAAAGTAAATTATTTATCTAAAAATATTATCTTTTCATTTCAAATATACTTTTACATACAGTTATTCTAACTGTTTCATAAGTTAAAAAATTACCTTCAAAAGGACAAAAAAAAGCGTTCAAAATCCCAAGTCATTAAATTTATTTTGGATAAATTGAGAATATTTTCACATGTCCATTGGACGTTATGGATGTTTGTCACCTTTTGCCGTGGATGGTCATGGTTTACCTGTACCACCTGGGGGCAATATAACACCTGACCTCTATCATATCCTGTCCTTCTTATTGTCTGCTCTGGGGCCCATACAGGTCCTTAATTAGTAACCTCCGGTAATAAATTAATTACTGTCAGCACAGCTGATCAGAGGTTCAATGGAGGGAAATTGTCTGACCATGATATAAGGAAGAATAGAAGAGTGAACTTTGCTCTTTGATTTATGAAATAAATGTGAATACTTGATGAAAAATATCATGCGTTAATTACAGAGGAAATAGACAGCTGTAAACTGTGGGAAAACTACAATTTTTTTGTTAATTATATGATAGATTTTACGAGTTGATTACAACCTATTTACAACTACTTAAATCTACTAAAGCTATATTTACACAAGTACTTGTAATAAAATAAACAAAATGTTATAATAACTATAAAATTTAATTATCTACATATTAATTAATTTATTCCTATTGACAAACATGATATTGATTACATGTATTCTACTTTCGACTGGTATATATCTTCTATACAAATAAAATGTTCTTATATCAACTAGACTTTCAACACTTAAATATTCCAGCAAAATATATACAACATATATTTTTGACAAACAAAAGAAATACCTAAATGGAAGGATTAATTGTATTCCTTCTATGCAAAAAATATCTTAATGGTCCAATGGGCAACAAAACACAATAAAACATATCTGGGATAACACTGGCCACCAAATAAAAACATGTTACATTTATTGAACAAAAAGGCGAGTGTATCATCAGATATTTTGGTAGGCCATGTGACAAGTTCGCAGAACGAGTCTGGCCTATCAAAATATCTGATGGTGCACGAGTAACTTTGTTCATTAAGGGACTTGTATCTTGCGACGTCAATCAAAGTTTTATAATTTTGCTGTTTGAGTGAGAGTATATAAGCTTTATGATGATATCTTGTATATTTTGTTATCGAAGATATTGTATGATGTGACGTCATCTAGCTCCACCTCCTCTCTGGGTATCATGAGATATTGTACGGCTGTTGACATAATTTATTTGAAGAATATCAATTTTGAAAATATCTATTGATTTATTATTGGTGCTTTGAGAATGTTTGTATGTCATATACTCTCAACACACAAAGAAAAGAGCAACAGGCCAACAGAAATTGATTCTCTCTTGAGAACATTTTGAAGGAGGTGAAGCCAGCAGGAGTCTTTAAGATTTAACCTCTATTTCAACACACAATTTGAATTTTATTTTTCTAAAATAAAATAAACCTGTCATATAGAAATTGAAGAAAATCAAACTAGAGATCTGATTTATTGTTAACAAGGACCAGGAGTGATCTTAATTACAATATTTAACTTCTGTTGGTAGATATCAAATAAATTAATATACATTGAATCCCAAGGATTTTGCTTGGCTTCACCTCCTAATGTTTTCTTCATATCAGAAATGCTACTCATTGATTGGTCACTTGCATAACATGATGTCACTCCAGAATTGAGAAAGACTTGGCTTAGTACATGCACCAAGAAAAAACAACAACAAAAAACACACAAACAAACAACACAGCCTCCCGAAAAAAGCAACAACATAATATAATGGACAGATTTATATAAGGCATGACTTTTCTCGTTCTTTACATACTTTTAGGAATCAAATCATAGCAAATATATATATATCTTGATAGCAAAAAAATCATTTTTCAAAATAATCTATTTATAAAACAATTTTAAAAAGAATTTTTCCGATACCTTGAAAAATTGTGATGGTCATCAACAGGTAGAAAATGTCCACTTTCCCACAGTCTAATAAATTAATTTGGACATCTGAAAGGTCACAATTAAACAGAAGATAATACCTAGTGGTCATTTGAATATTTGTGTGAGGACCCCCAGGTGGGGCACATATAATTTAGAGATAATTCTAGTTAAGATATTAACACAAGGGTATTGTCTATTAGCCAGGTAGAAGATTACTTCATTGTGACACTAATGTTGCTCAATGCTGTGAGCAAGTTTTAATTTTAAAGATCCTTAAAACTGATAATTATGGCTATTTTGACCTATTTTAAATATTTTAATAAACTGGACAATGTTTAGACAATTACACGTAGAAACACTTGCTGATCACAAACTTAATCTCTTCTTAATACATCAAATATATTAATATTTGTTAACCTTCCAAAAATGACTCAATTTTATTTATTTAAAAAATTAAAGTACCACCACAGTTATTCTTCACTAAGAAAACCATTTTAATAGAGTTGTCCCCCTTATAAAATATTTTTTGGAAAATAATAAAGTACCTGATTATTTATCAATCTCTCTTGACAATAATTAAGTCAGATTTCTACCTCCTGATTTGACAATAATTAAGTCAGATATCTACCTCCTGATTTGACAATAATTAAGTCAGATTTCTACTTCCTGATTTGACAATAATTAAGTCAGATTTCTACCTCCTGATTTGACAATAATTAAGTCAGATATCTACTTCCTGATTTGTCAATAATTAAGTCAGATATCTACCTCCTGATTTGACAATAATTAAGTCAGATATCTACCTCCTGATTTGACAATAATTAAGTCAGATATCTACCTCCTGATTTGACAATAATTAAGTCAGATATCTACCTCCTGATTTGACAATAATTAAGTCAGATATCTACTTCCTGATTTGACAATAATTAAGTCAGATATCTACTTCCTGATTTGACAATAATTAAGTCAGATATCTACCTCCTGATTTGACAATAATTAAGTCAGATTTCTACCTCCTGATTTGACAATAATTAAGTCAGATTTCTACCTCCTGATTTGACAATAATTAAGTCAGATTTCTACCTTCTGATTTGACAATAATTAAGTCAGATTTCTACCTCCTGATTTGACAATAATTAAGTCAGATATCTACCTCCTGATTTGACAATAATTAAGTCAGATATCTACCTCCTGATTTGACAATAATTAAGTCAGATATCTACCTCCTGATTTGACAATAATTAAGCCAGATTTCTACCTCCTGATTTGACAATAATTAAGTCAGATATCTACCTCCTGATTTGACAATAATTAAGTCAGATTTCTACCTCCTGATTTGACAATAATTAAGTCAGATATCTACCTCCTGATTTGACAATAATTAAGTCAGATATCTACCTCCTGATTTGACAATAATTAAGTCAGATTTCTACCTCCTGATTTGACAATAATTAAGTCAGATTTCTACCTCCTGATTTGACAATAATGAAGTCAGATTTCTACCTCCTGATTTGACAATAATGAAGTCAGATTTCTACCTCCTGATTTGACAATAATTAAGTCAGATTTCTACCTCCTGGTTTGACAATAATTAAGTCAGATATCTACCTCCTGATTTGACAATAATTAAGTCAGATATCTACCTCCTGATTTGACAATAATTAAGTCAGATATCTACCTCCTGATTTGACAATAATTAAGTCAGATTTCTACCTCCTGATTTGACAATAATTAAGTCAGATTTCTACCTCCTGATTTGACAATAATTAAGTCAGATTTCTACCTCCTGATTTGACAATAATTAAGTCAGATATCTACCTCCTGATTTGACAATAATTAAGTCAGATATCTACCTCCTGATTTGACAATAATTAAGTCAGATATCTACCTCCTGATTTGACAATAATTAAGTCAGATATCTACCTCCTGATTTGACAATAATTAAGTCAGATTTCTACCTCCTGATTTGACAATAATTAAGTCAGATATCTACCTCCTGATTTGACAATAATTAAGTCAGATATCTACCTCCTGATTTGACAATAATTAAGTCAGATATCTACCTCCTGATTTGACAATAATTAAGTCAGATATCTACCTCCTGATTTGACAATAATTAAGTCAGATATCTACCTCCTGATTTGACAATAATTAAGTCAGATTTCTACCTCCTGATTTGACAATAATTAAGTCAGATTTCTACCTCCTGATTTGACAATAATTAAGTCAGATATCTACCTCCTGATTTGACAATAATTAAGTCAGATATCTACCTCCTGATTTGACAATAATTAAGTCAGATTTCTACCTCCTGATTTGACAATAATTAAGTCAGATTTCTACCTCCTGATTTGACAATAATTAAGTCAGATTTCTACCTCCTGATTTGACAATAATTAAGTCAGATATCTACCTCCTGATTTGACAATAATTAAGTCAGATATCTACCTCCTGATTTGACAATAATTAAGTCAGATATCTACCTCCTGATTTGACAATAATTAAGTCAGATATCTACCTCCTGATTTGACAATAATTAAGTCAGATTTCTACCCCCTGATTTGACAATAATTAAGTCAGATATCTACCTCCTGATTTGACAATAATTAAGTCAGATATCTACCTCCTGATTTGACAATAATTAAGTCAGATATCTAACTCCTGATTTGACAATAATTAAGTCAGATTTCTACCTCCTGATTTGACAATAATTAAGTCAGATTTCTACCTCCTGATTTAACAATAATTAAGTCAGATATCTACCTCCTAATTTGACAATAATTATATAAAACTATTGACAATCAGTATAAATATGACATAAAGGCAGGTGATAATTACATGGCTTATGTATTTTATTAAGAAATAAAAAACTGTTAACTAATTTTCTCACTACCTTTATACCTGAGCTAATTAGCAACCCTTTATTATAAAAGTCCTACACACCTACTTCTTCACACCTTTTATACTAGACTTTTTATATAGGTAATCCAAATAATTCAATCAATGTTTTAACAAATAACATCCGTCCATGGTGCTGGCAGCTGATAAAAAATTAACAGATACTATTTCAAAATCTTAAAGATATTACTTGAGATAAGACTGTTGTGTAACAATAGTTTATGTCTTCAATGTTGGTGTCTCTATTTTGACCATCATAAACATAGAAATGGTCATCACATGTTCCCTGTCTATTTTCCTCTGACTATTAGAACTGTTTAAACCATCCATCTCACTGACCAATAATTTACAATATTTCTGACCAGTTAAAATCTATAAATATTAATATTAGATTTCTTTTGTGGCTATGGTGTTTAATGCCACTTTCAATAATATTTCAGTTATATCGTGGAGGCGATATCTTCTAGATGAATATTTTTCTCTGAAGAAAAAAGAACAACAATGAACATGACTGCAACAACTTTGGGTAATAGCTACAACAGACAATTGATTCAGTTTACACAAATCAAATCAAACTATTATATTTCCTGTAAATAAAGGTCAATTTTGATTTCCAGGTAAAAACGATGTTCAGTAAAGTCCCTGTTAAGGCCCTGCTACACGGTAAAGCAAGTATCGCGATACTTGTATCATGCAACTTTTTGTATCATGATCCTTGTCAGTTTACACACTAAATCAAGTAGCATGCTTCATGCAGAGTTTATTTACAAATTGTTCCCGCCAAAATGGAGAATCCTGACAATGAAGACATTATCATACAAATGGAGGAGACTCTCCATCTGTTCCTTTGACCAATTAACACCACTACTTTTTTCTCCCTTTCCAGCCATGTTTTATTTACCATGTGCTGACCATGTGCTTTTATTTGTTGATGATGTTGTAACCTCCTGACCTCAAACCAAGATCTCTGATTGGTCAGAGATAAAATGTATCGTGATCTTTGCTGTACAGAATAGAATATGTTCTATCCCAAAGTGTGTATCATGCAACTTCTAAAAGTTGCATGATACAGAGTAATAGCACTGTTTACACTGTAGTTTTTGGTTTATGATACAAGTATCATGATATTTGCTTTACCGTGTAACAGGGGCTTAACACGGTAAAGCAAGCATCGTGATACTTGTATCATAAACCAAAAAATACAGTGTAAACAGTGCTATTACTCTGTATCATGCAATTTTTAGAAGTTGCATGATACACACTTTGGGATAGAACATATTCTATTCTGTACAGCAAAGATCACGATACATTTTATCTCTGACCAATCAGAGATCTTGGTTTGAGGTCAAGAGGCTACAACATCATCAACAAATAAAATCACATTGAAATTGAATCCCTCATCAAGGTATCTCTTCTCTTAATTATTGGTGTGACCATTTCAAGTAGTTCATTGAAGGTAGCAATATCCATTCTTAAAAAGTTCTTGAGACCACTTGGGTCCTCCGATGATAATTCTTGTACCAAGGCATGGTATGCCCCATATTGGTTTCTCCTGGCAATCCATGATCTAACCCACAATCTTTCGAAACGGTTCCCACTGTATTGCTGAATTCCGGCAGCAATTAGCAAAATACAAACAAGGATGATAATGTCTTCATTTTCAGGATTCTCCATTTTGGCGGGAACAATTTCCCATGAAACATGCTACTTGATTTAGTGTGTAAACTGACAAGGATCAAGATACAAAAAGTTGCATGATACAAGTATCGTGATACTTGCTTTACCATGTAACAAGGCCTTTAAGCCCCTGTTACACAGTAAAGCAAGTATCATGATACTTGTATCATAAACCAAAAAATACAGTGTAAACAGTGCTATTACTATGTATCATGCAACTTTTAGAAGTTGCATGATACACACTTTGGGATAGAACATGTTCTATTCTGTACAGCAAGGATCACGATACATTTGATCTCTGACCAATCAGAGATCTTGGTTTGAGGTCAGGGGGTTACAACATCATGAACAAATAAAATCACATGGTCAGCACATGGTAAATAAAACATGGCTGGAAAGGGGAAAAAAGTAGCAATGTATTGCTGAATTCCAGCAACAATTAGCAAAATACAAACAGGGATGATAATGTCTTCATTGTCAGGATTCTCCATTTTGGCGGGAACAATTTGTAAACAAACTCTGCATGAAACATGCTACTTGATTTAGTGTGTAAACTGACAAGGATCATGATACAAAAAGTTGCATGATACAAGTATCGTGATACTTGCTTTACCATGTAACAGGGCCTTTAAGCCCCTGTTACACAGTAAAGTAAGTATCATGATACTTGTATCATAAACCATAAAATACAGTGTAAACAGTGCTATTACTATGTATCATGCAACTTTTAGAAGTTGTATGATACACACTTTGGGATAGAACATGTTCTATTCTGTACATCAGGGATCACGATACATTTCATCTCTGACCAATCAGAAATCTTGGTTTGAGGTCAGGAGGTTACAACATCATCAACAAATAAAAGCACATGGTCAGCACATGGTAAATAAAACATGACTGGAAAGGGGAAAAAAAGTAGAGATGTTATTTAGTCAAAGGAACAGATGGAGAGTCTCCTCCATTTGTATGAACAGGAGACAGAATTATGGAATATATCAATTAGCAAAATACAAACAGGGATGACAATGTCTTCATTGTCAGGATTCTCCATTTTGGCGGGAACAATTTGTAAACAAACTCTGCATGAAACATGCTACTTGATTTAGTGTGTAAACTGACAAGGAACATGATACAAAAAGTTGCATGATACAAGTATCGCAATACTTGCTTTACTGTGTAACAGGGCCTTTAGTCTTTACTAGCTCACATTTGTTTTGTATGAGGGTTCATGTTTTATTTATGTTTTTTGTATTTATTTACGCATACTGGTGTCCAACACAATTACCATATCACATGATCTTTGTGTTGTTTAACAGTAACACAATGGATGACACTAGTGGAGCAGGAACTGCTCATTCTTCTGGAGCACCCCAGTTCATGCCACATTTTTAGTGAGTTTTGTTTATGTTGCTCAATATTTGGTCAGCCAATTTTTGTCATCTTGTCCTTTTTCTTTTGGCCATTATAGTTTCTGTCCATCGATTTATGATTTGGTATTGTCAATTGTTTTTCTTGATAAAAACTAGTTTATGGTGTACACAGGACACCAAAGGCCCAGACTTTAACTGGAGTGTGGTGTACAGAGGGAAACCACAGACCCAGACTCTAACTGGAGTATGGTGTACACAGGGAAACCACAGACCCAGACCTCTACCAAAGTATGGTGTGCATAGGGAGCCTGACAGACCCAGATCTCTACCAGAGTATGGTGTGCATAGGGAGTCACATATCCAGACCTCTATCAGAGTATGGTGTGCATATGGAGCCACATATCCAGATCTCCTGTAAGTAACTGACAAAATCCAACGTTACAACACATTATAGACAGGAGGCACACAAACATACAAACCTTAGTGGTGATAGATACTGACAAAGGTAGATTTGAGCACAACTATTACATGTCAAGACCACAGAGAACCCCCAATATATCTACTACTAAGTGTTGTTAGCTCCCCTGGCATATTTTCTCTCTCAGTAAATAAAACCACTGGAATTATTCAAACTTTCAACAATAATTTAATTCCTGTATAGATGTGTAAATTGTTTTTCACAATGTTACTTATGATAACCCCAGATAACAGTTATCAGCCTGTATCAGTAAAATGGCTTCTATCCCAGCAAGTCTTGAGATGGTAAAATCATTAGTCGAGGTAATCAAGCCACTATGATGCTGATAATATGTCATTTTCTATGAATCCTATAATAATATTTTTCTTGACTCTGACATCTCAACAATAATTAGTTCTGCTAGAATACTTTATAAATAAATTACCTTAGAATTTCAAATCTACTGATTGGGATAATAAGAGGGTCCATCAGGGGTAATAAAAAAGAAATGTTGGTAATTCCTCTCTTCCTTCCTTGTATTTCTCCTTTTACATGCAAGTAAAGACAATATAAATATGTGTTTGATATTCCAAAAGAAATTAACCAGGGAATTATGTAATTCTTGACAAATTCTTTATTTTAATTTCATTGTTCTGATATTTTTTATCTCTATCATGTTCAATCATTTTCACGAAATATTGCTGCTTTTTATTTTATTTTTTATTGATAATTCTTATTTTCTTCAATGTTAAATTTTGATGATTTTTACGTTCAAACAAAATATTCGTGAAGAGGGTTATTTCCCTTTCATTTGAAGGCTATAAAATATTTATACAGTAAAATTGTCTGGTTATGAAGAAAATATGACTTATGGATTATGTCTTCAGGTTTATGTTCCCAATGTCTGAAAACTTATCGTCTCTCAGCAGGCACCTGTCAGAAAGAAAATCCATCACCTGTGTCTGGACATAATTAAGTTAATTAAATTAGGAAAATTAGCAGGGCTGAGTCTGTCACTTCCTGTTTATATTAATGGCTACTGATGAAATTAACATAGATTACAAACAGTTGAAAACAAGACCATTGCCTGGCTGACCTCTCTTTAACTCTCTGTGTCCAGACATTAACACAAAATCTTAATTGTATATTTCTTCTAGCCTTTCAGGATCCAACTTTAATTAAGTTTGACTAAAACTTGTAAACAAGCCGCCAGTGTGAATTACTTTTAACCTTAATTAAAAGCTGGTCTGTTTAATGAGAAGGTACATATGTTAGGAGAATTTGATTAGATTTATTAATTACAGCAGTAAATCACAGAAGATATGCCACTTGAAACAAATTCTCTTCAGTTCATTCTGCTAAATGATATGCATGGGAAAATAATTGTAGAGTTCTCTGGCATTTATATGTACAATCAGATTTAACATTATATCCTTGTAACAAGGGTTCTATATACAGTATACAAGTGTTGGACCCAACACATTTGACAACATGGAACTACAGTATTATAATCTCTAACTACCACACAGGGGGGGTGGGGGGGTGGTGGCATGGGTGGTCTAGTGGTTAATGTAATAAACTTCTTATTACAAATGTTTCTTTAGCTCCACATAAAGTGCTAAAGTTTCAAGACACCAACCAATGGACAGGGGTTTAACAGTTTAGTTCTTTATATCTGTCTAGACACCAACCCATGAACAGGGGTTTAACAGTATACAGTTATTGACTGGGTCCGAGGACAACAGCTGTTGTTCGAGGAACCAGTCTATAACTGATTTGTTATACCTCTTCATATTTAATGCTTTCTATTTTAATTTCTTTTCCTGTTTTTAGTTTTACTGGCTTATCGCGACCAGCTTATAAATTATTTTTGAATTTGTATTCTGCATTTCTGCCATTCCAATAGCAGTCTTTTTTGCTATGGTATATAATTCATTAACAAGTCTGTTTTAGTTTTCGTTTTCTTGTCTACATCACAAGTTTATTAACCATTAAAATTATGAAACATTACACAGACGACAGGGAATCACGTGACATACGCGTGCAGCTATTTTAAGTAACCAATAAAAGTAGGGCAAGCGGTCAACAGATCGCTGATTCAAGGATTTTGAGATTTTTTTAAAAACAGTAACAATGTTGATTTTTATTCCTAATACATTTATATAGAGAAAAAATTATAAAGTATGACAATTTAGTTCTTTATATCTGTCTAGACACCAACCAATGAACAGGGGTTTTACAGTTTAGTTCTTTATATCTGTCTAGACACCAACCAATGAACAGGGGTTTAACAATTTAGTTCTTTATATGTATCTAGACACCAACCAATGAATAAGGGTTTAACAGTTTAGTTCTTTATATCTGTCTAGACACCAACCAATGGACAGGGGTTTAACAGTTTAGTTCTTTATATGTATCTAGAGACCAACCAATGAACAAGGGTTTAACAGTTTAGTTCTTTATATCTGTCTAGACACCAACCAATGGACAGGGGCTTAACAGTTTAGTTCTTTATATGTATCTAGACACCAACCAATGGACAAGGGTTTAACAGTTTAGTTCTTTATATCTGTCTAGACACCAACCAATGGACAGGGGTTTAACAGTTTAGTTCTTTATATGTATCTAGACACCAACCAATGGACAAGGGTTTAACAGTTTAGTTCTTTATATCTGTCTAGACACCAATCAATGGACAGGGGTTTAACAGTTTAGTTCTTTATATGTATCTATACACCAACCAATGAACAAGGGTTTAACAGTTTAGTTCTTTATATCTGTCTAGACACCAACCAATGAACAAGGGTTTAACAGTTAAATCTTTATATCTGTCTAGACACCAACCAATGGACAGGGGTTTAACAGTTTAGTTCTTTATATGTATCTAGACACCAACCAATGAACAAGGGTTTAACAGTTTAGTTCTTTATATCTGTCTAGACATCAACCAATGAACAGGGGTTTAACAGTTTAGATCTTTATATCTGTCTAGACACCAACCAATGGACAGGGGTTTAACAGTTTAAATCTTTATATCTGTCTAGACAACAACCAATGGACAGGGGTTTAACAGTTTAGTTTTTTATATCTGTCTAGACACCAACCAATGAACAAGGGTTTAACAGTTTAGATATTTATATCTGTCTAGACACCAACCAATGAACAGGGGTTTAACAGTTTAGTTCTTTATATCTGTCTAGACACCAACCCATGAACAGGGGTTTAACAGTTTAGTTCTTTATTTCTGTCTAGACACCAACCAATGGACAGGTGTTTAACATTTTAGTTCTTTATATCTGTCTAGACACCAACCAATGAACAGGGGTTTAACAGTTTAGTTCTTTATATCTGTCTAGACACCAACCCATGAACAGGGGTTTAACAGTTTAGTTCTTTATTTCTGTCTAGACACCAACCAATGGACAGGTGTTTAACATTTTAGTTCTTTATATCTGTCTAGACACCAACCAATGAACAGGGGTTTAACAGTTTAGTTCTTTATATCTGTCTAGACACCAACCCATGAACAGGGGTTTAACAGTTTAGTTCTTTATTTCTGTCTAGACACCAACCAATGGACAGGTGTTTAACAGTTTAGTTCTTTATATCTGTCTAGACACCAACCAATGGACAGGTATTTAACAGTTTAGTTCTTTATATCTGTAGCGACACCAACCAATGGACAGGGGTTTAACAGTTGAGTTCTTTATATGTGTCTAGACACCAACCAATGGACAGGGGTTTAACAGTTTAGTTCTTTATATCTGTCTAGACACCAGCCAATGGACAGAGGGTTTACAGTTTAGTTCTTTATATCTGTCTAGACACCAACCAATGGACAGGGATTTAACAGTTTAGTTCCTTATATCTGTCTAGACACCAACCAATGTACAGGGGTTTAACAGTTTAGTTCTTTATATCTGTCTAGACACCAACCAATGAACAAGGGTTTAACAGTTTAGATCTTTATATCTGTCTAGACACCAACCAATGAACAAGGGTTTAACAGTTAAGTTCTTTATATCTGTCTAGACACCAACCAATGGACAGGGGTTTAACAGTTTAGTTCTTTATATCTGTCTAGACACCAACCAATGGACAGGGGTTTAACAGTTTAGTTCTTTATATCTGTCTAGACACCAGCCAATGGACAGAGGGTTTACAGTTTAGTTCTTTATATCTGTCTAGACACCAACCAATGGACAGGGATTTAACAGTTTAGTTCCTTATATCTGTCTAGACTCCAACCAATGTACAGGGGTTTAACAGTTTAGTTCTTTATATCTGTCTAGACACCAACCAATGAACAAGGGTTTAACAGTTTATATCTTTATATCTGTCTAGACACCAACCAATGAACAAGGGTTTAACAGTTAAGTTCTTTATATCTGTCTAGACACCAACCAATGGACAGGGGTTTAACAGTTTAGTTCTTTATATCTGTCTAGACACCAACCAATGGACAGGGGTTTAACAGTTTAGTTCTTTATATCTGTCTAGACACCAACCAATGGACAGGGGTTTAACAGTTTAATTCTTTATATCTGTCTAGACATCAACCAATGGACAGGGGTTTAACAGTTTAGTTCTTTATATCTGTCTAGACACCAACCAATGGACAGGGGTTTAACAGTTTAGACACCAACCAATGGACAGTTTTTTTTTATTTGTCTGGACACCAACCAATAGATAGGGGTTTTATTGCTTAGTTCTTTATATTTGTCTGGGTTTACCTCTGGTAGTTACAATATTATCATCACATAAATAAAAGTGCAGTTCAACATATTTTATTTTCCAGATTTTAATTTCAATAAAAACAGACATTTAATTTAGTGTGCACAACACTTCTGTAAAAACTTCATGATTCATGTTATAATCTAAATAATTTAATTATCTATATTTAACCATTGAAGTCTATTACAGAGATTTGGAAAATAAAAAAAATTGGACTAGATAGAAATCTAAAATAATTGTCTGCAACCGAGATTAAGAAATCAGACATCCATTTTTTTTTATTGTCCATGATTTCTTTTCTTCCTGAAATTCAATTAACACAAACAAAAATAATCAGAAAAACATTATATTATAAATGTACCTTATCTATATGACAGAACAGACTGCTGGTCCAACGTTTATTTAAGATATTTTGATTTAATTGTGTCCATTTCATCAGGATAAACATATGTATATAATCATAGTAACAAAACTCCGAAGGCAAAATCCTGTATCAATCAAAGGTAAAAAATGTCTGACAACATTAAGTGAAAGGTTAAACCTGGTTATATGTGCCAAAGGGTAAAGCTGGTTGTATGGGCCAAAGGTTAAACCTGGTTGTATGGGCCAAAGGTTAACCCTGACTGTATGAGCCAAAGGTTAAACCTGGTTGTATGGACCAAAGGTTAAACCTGACTGTATGGGCCAAAGATTAAACCTGGCTGTATGGGCCAAAGGTTAAACCTGGTTGTATGGACCAAAGGTTAAACCTGGCTGTATGGGCCAAAGGTTAAACCTGGTTGTATGGGCCAAAAGTTAAACCTGGCTGTATGGGCCAAAGGTTAAACCTGGTTATATGAGCCAAAGGTTAAACCTAGTTGTATCGACCAAAGGTTAAACCTGGTTGTATGGGCCAAAGGTTAAACCTGGCTGTATGGGCCAAAGGTTAAACCTGGTTGTATGGGCCAAAGGTTAACCCTGACTGTATGAGCCAAAGGTTAAACCTGGTTGTATGGACCAAAGGTTAAACCTGGCTGTATGGGCCAAAGGTTAAACCTGGTTGTATGGGCCAAAGGTTAAACCTGGCTGTATGGGCCAAAGGTTAAACCTGGTTATATGAGCCAAAGGTTAAACCTAGTTGTATTGACCAAAGGTTAAACCTGGTTGTATGGGCCAAAGGTTAACCCTGACTGTATGAGCCAAAGGTTAAACCTGGTTGTATGGACCAAAGGTTAAACCTGACTGTATGGGCCAAAGATTAAACCTGGCTGTATGGGCCAAAGGTTAAACCTGGTTGTATGGACCAAAGGTTAAACCTGGCTGTATGGGCCAAAGGTTAAACCTGGCTGTATGGGCCAAAGGTTAAACCTGGTTATATGAGCCAAAGGTTAAACCTAGTTGTATCGACCAAAGGTTAAACCTGGTTGTATGGGCCAAAGGTTAAACCTGGTTGTATTGGCCAAAGGTTAAACCTGGCAGTATGTGACATCCTCTTTTTAATGCCTATACTATTTGATAAAACACTATTAACAATAACAACTGGAGGTAAATTACATACTGTGAACATATTAATATCTACTGAATTTGATTTTCCTCAAAACTTTTCGCAGATTCACTTCTCCTTATTCAAATACTTGGTTAAATCAAAGTGAACTTGGATGTATAGTTTGACTGCAAAATTTGTTGGTTTTTTTTAAATGCTTTCAAATTACTTAAAGACTTGTTTGTCCTTCCTCAAAATAAATCTTCTGTTCACACATTTAAAACGTCAGTGATTTGATTAAGTTAAGTTGTAGAAATCTTAATGAGATCGACCGGATTAATGTCTAAAAAATAAATGATATTTGACGACATTACAAAATAAAGGAAATTCATTAAGATTACTGCCTTGCATTTAAACATATTACGACCATTCTAGATGTATGGTGAACAATAGCAACTGTCATCTGTATTCACAATGGCGATCTGATCTCATAGATTTTTTTAAGGAAAACAATGGGAAAGGAAATTATTCCTTGTAAATGCTGGTGCTTTAATTATGTACTTCTTCTCAAGAAAAAGCCAAATTATCAATGTTTCTTAATTAGATTAGATCGTGGAATCCAATTTTCCTAGTCTGAATGTCACTAATCGAAAATGATATAATCAGTTTTATTGTAATTACATGAATATGTATCATGCATCGGAGAAAATGTAAAGAAATTTGGAGGTATAACTGATCTGACGTTTTGTTTTCATCATAAAGAATGGCGACAGAGACAGACATTGTAATTACAGATATACCCCTTAGGTCAAGGGAAATTTAAATTATAATTATACACAATCTTTGATGGCAGATAATAGTGTATATGAAATTTTACTGAATATAATTACATGGACATATAACAATAGATTTTTGAAAGTAGAGAAACTGTGAATATGTAAACTGAAAGACAGACAAATAGAGATAATGGGCTTATCAAAATCTACCACTGAACTGATTAGGAAGAAGAAAACTTATAAAAGCCTTAATCATTCAGTTATTTTTCAGTATATACTTTTATCTCAAACATTTGTTTGGCTTGTACACATATTTTGTCAATTTATAAATTGTCTGTTACTTTAATAAAATAAAATTCTAATGCGGTTTAATTAGCTCAAACTTTGAAAACAATTTTTCTTCCATCACTATTGCTGATTATAACATTTTGATTTAAATTGATGAAAAACTTGAGATATGAGACAAAAGAACACGTCAAATAAGCGTAAGTCATAATATAATTGACTGTCTGGTTGAGGAGAAAAAACTATACCAATCCAATTATAAACATCACTGATATGTAATCATCATTGATTTTTTACAATTTTCAAAATCACAGAAGACTTCATCACTGAATGGCTAAAACATTGGAGTTATCTCCCTTATGCCTGTCATGCAACAGGCTTAAGATGATTAAAAATATTAAATATTACTGAAATAAAAAACTATTTTTTTATCTTAAGATTGAATTCTTTAAATAATTATACATATACTACACAATCCTACCATGTTAATTTTGTCTGGACGAAAATTCCTGATCAACTTCAATATTTAAATGGGAGAATAACATGTGTTCACATTTAATTTACATTTTTGATAAAATAACAAGACCATTGAAGAGTTAAATTCTGCAATATAAAAAGATTAATAAGAAATTACCATAATTTTACATCTTAGTGTGGTAATGAGATGAGAAATTCAGGTGGGTACAAAGCAGGAGAATTTATATAAAGAGTTATCAATTAAAATGGAAAAGGTGTGATAACACCAAGGCATCAAAAGTACCATTGAACTTCTTGTACGTCGTAGTCAAAAAGTGATCATCATTTCTTTTATATAGACTGCAATTTTAATCTATAAAGCACTATTATGAATTATTAGCACTGTTCAGATGCACGAAATAGTCATGTTAAATATATGATGATTTTCATAATGCCACGTTAATTACACAAAACATTTGATACATTCCAATACATTTTGTTGTTGTCATGTTTTTTTTGTGTTTTTTTTTAAATCATTCAATTAATTTAAAAAAAATAGTCTGAACTTAGATATAAAAATCTAATTAATTTCTTATCATCTCAACACCAAACTGAGAATATTGTTCTTAAATATATATCTATGTATAAGTTGGTCACCCCAACAATACCGAGAGGCCAGGAAAAGTCATGCCTGATGGGAAATTTGTTAAATCAACGCTTTCAAAATGGCAGTGACAGTTGAAAAGCCTGCAGTCGAGAGATCACCTTCAGACATATTAATTAAACGTGCGATGGAATTTCTATTGAATCAATCCTAATCCCTTTTCCCTTAGTTAATTCATTAGGCTCGTCACTATTATTTTTACTGCCATTAGCAACAGCCTTGTATAAATAGAACCGTCAAATGAAAAAAAAGGCGACAAAAATTAAGTTCTGGAAATAACAAATTACAAAAGAACAGTTTTAGTAAATTACGAGCTAAGAACAAAAGTTGCCACGTATATTTTCTATTAGTCAATTACAATCCTGATGAGAAGCTGATAATTACCCTACATACAGCTGCACTAATTATTTCCTACACAACAGGGGCTAAAATAGAGGATTCAATAGGGAGCCAATAGGGATATAGTTACTATGGCCCCAACAATTTGTCTTCACATGACTTACATTAAAAAGAATTATTATTAAATATTGTTAAAAATTCCTAGTTTAATACATTTGTATATTGATCGACTGAAAACAAAATTGTGACAAGATGTCAATGATTTTTAATTATATTTTTCATTTACATCAAATGGTCGGTCGTCCAAATCCATTTTATTTTTCATTTTATTTCCACCAACTGAATATTTACTTGTTTACTATTATAAAAGAAGAAAAAAACTCTTACAATAATTTAAAAGTAATGTAAGATAAAGAACTACAATGAACTACAATGTTAAAATGATTCTACATTTAACTTTTACTTCATTTGTTCTTGTCTTGTAGTAAATGTTCTTCTAAATACAATGGCCAACTTTACTGTGGTCTGTACAGAAACACAAAGTATATATGAAGTTAGCAAATGGGCTTACCAAAATGGTATTCAATACAGAAATTGGGTTTATTGGAAACAAGATAGCAAATGGTATTCAAGATAGCTAATGGGTCTACCAAAATGGTTCTCAAGATAATTCGTCTACCAAAAATGGTATTCAAGGTATTTAATGGGTCTACCAAAATGGTATTCAAGGTTCTACAATATATTGTATTCCAGTTATATTGTAAAACAAAATTTATCAGTCAATTTCTAAACAATTTCTACTATAGAGAGATATTCTTTCAAGTCAATCCAAATTAAATGTTTTAATTTCTATCATTTCAAAGAATGGTGCTACTTATATATACATCATTCCAGTCATATGATACTATATAAATACATTACACTGCATGATACCTTGCAGTTGATTATTCAGTGACAACAGGTTAAAGAACTATAGAAGTCACATCAATTCCATGGTATGTGACTTGAAAACACATACTCCAACATAAAGAAGTGGGAAATATATATATTTTCTATTTTCAAAGAAACAAACATTTGAATCTTGAATATGAAATGGTCAATGTGGCAGTATTTTAGCCATTGAAGCAGTGACTAAACTTGTTTTTTTTATGTCCTCATAGGTTGACTTCCTATGATCCAACATCTCAAACATAACAAATTATTTTAAGCATGATTTTTTTTAATAGACTTCTCACTGTAAGCAGTTGTAGCCAATCTATGGTCAATAACTTACATCATACCATGTTAGGTGTCAACACTTCAGATAGAAGCAGATGATTTTTATTTTTTTTTCTGTTTTGCTTATATTTAAGTATCACTGAAACATGCACAATAAATATATATATATATATATATATATCTCGGCAAGACGAAAATTTTGTCATTCAACAAAGTGTTTAATTATTTATCACTTTGTTTTGTGTACTTAGTGTTGTTTTACAAACCATTTTAGATGTTAATAGATATATATAATATATTACTTCTAAATACTACAAATTTATGATCATTTTAGGTTTATTGGTATTTTTGTCATTTTCTAAGAAATTTTGCAGCTATATCGTGACTACTAGACAGGATGGAGGAGGAATGTCCAAACAGTCGTAACAAACTGACTGGTAGGTAACAGGGCTCGTACCAACGTCAGTGGTGTTAGACTGGTGGGTAACAGGGCTCATACCAACGTCAGTGGTGTTAGACTGGTAGGTAACAGGGCTCGTACCAACGTCAGTGGTGTTAGACTTGTGGTCAGAAGAAAATAACCTTAGTCACTCAAGTTCTCTCATTCTATTATATATTACTCTAAATAAAATAATAAAAACAATTCATTTATTAAGTCTAATCGAGACACAAATTCTTGGTCCCTCAAAAAGATTTTTGGGAGTGCCACCTCTCTGACATTTAGGAATTATCAAACTTCCACAAAATAGTTTAATCTACATAATCCAAGTAGGATTATCAGAGTGTTGTCAATACTTCTGTAACGTTCCCCCCCCCCAGTATAATATTGGAAACTGAACGGTTAATTCAGCTCTTCAGTACAACTGACACTAAAGGTAAAAATATATTGACTTAGTCTTGTACAACAGAGAGACTACTGGTTTATAACACAGGTGTTCTGTGTTTTTCTTCAATGGGGTAAGTCAACTCTATAATCAAAATAAAAAAAGAACTCAAAATTGTGATTAATTTTAATTTCAAAGAAAGTAGTTAGCATATTAGACCTGTAGTTATAACCCTCTACATTTTAACTAACCAATTGATGTATGTCAATCAGTAATAAAAGAATTCTGAAATAATCCCACTTTAACATAACATGACTTTTAAGTACCGGTACTATAAATTTAAATTTAATTTCATATGTAATTTTTATACAAATTATAAATTGGAATGGAGACCGAAATAATTAAAAACTTCATTTTATATTAATTTTTTTTCCCTTAGATCGTGAATATAAAATGTACTTGTAAAAGAAATACGTGTATAAAATTAACTCGTTCATTACCATTATATCATCTGTTTTAATTTTAATTTTAGGATTCAATATCCCTACATTATAATACACTCACCTTTTTAATGTCAACAAATCCCCAAAACCAAACTTCCACACTCGAAAGTCACCAAAAGTCTACTATCAAAAACAACAAGATTGTCAAGTCATCTTCGTTAAATATGAAATAGTTGAAATATGAAAAAGACAAAGCTTGGGAAACGGAGATCTCATTAACACTATCCACGGCAACACATTAATTATACTGACGACTTGCAAAAAATGCCATCTAAGACAAAATTATTATTTGTGAAATAATCAATAACACCACGTCTATTATAATTGTTCTGAATGCTACTCCCAAATTAATACACATCACATCAAACAAAAGAAGGCAGAGTTGATTGGAAATAAAATCTAAATTAGTTAGTCACCCTGTCCAATGGCTAGGCTGCTCTGGGGCTGTGCAATTTCAAATTTTGAGTGTGTAAAATATCTAGGCAATTATTATCTCGACAAATCATTCATTAGTTTGGTTGTGTGTGATGTATGTGAAATAAAATAATAATCCATGTTGAAACAATTATCAGGTTAAGATTTGACCTTATCAAAGTGTTTAACTCACGGTCAGTAGCTGTCTCAGTTCAAAACTACTGCAATTTATTTTGGGGGGAGGGGTGTAAGTCTTCTTTATTATATGATACCCTGTCTTACATGACTAAAATTAAATTACTAAATTCTAAAGAGCTCCATTATATTTTCTTTATAATTTTTGGCTCATTTAACAACATCAGTAACTACTGTACATCTGGTGCATCCACTATAACATTTGATAACGCTGTGTTGTTAAAGATTTCACAGTCAAATTAGCAAAAAAGATAAAAACAAATAAAAACAAAAAATACTAGAATATTAACAACTCATTACGAACAAATTTCTAAAAATCCAATAAATATAAAAATGGCTGGATTGCAAAGGTCTTCAATTAGTAACAGTAAACTTATGATTTAATTGGGAAGACATAATAAAACGGATATTAACAAGGGCAACGCAAAGCGTGGCATATCCCCTCACCTAAAAATTTGACCCGGTGACCTTGTCTTTTGACCTTGAAAATCAATACGGTTCCAGATTCTCTTAAGGACTAAGTATGTACCAAGTTTGGTCAAAATACATTGAAGGATGTTGATTCTAGAGTGTTCACAAGGATGTTACGTGGTAAAAATTTGACCCGGTGACCTTGATCTTTGACCTATGACCTTGAAAAATCAATAGGGTTCCAGATTCTCTTAAGGACTAAGTATGTACCAAGCTTGGTCAAAATCCATTGAAGGATGTTGATTCTAGAGTGTTCACAAGGATGTTACGGAAGGTAGAGCGGACGGAAGGACAGACGGTAGCGTTACTATATCCCTTCGCAACTTCGTTGGCGAGGGGATAATAACAGGATTTGTCCCCTGTATAAAAATGGAATTGAGGATGAATATCATTTTATTATTTTATGTTCCAGCCTCAACAATATTAGGAATAAAATGTTTGCCAATATTCTTAGTATTTTTCCATCTTTTCATGTATGACTGATGAGAAAAAGTTCCTTTATTTATTTCAATGTGAAGAATATGATATTGTAGAAATTATTGTAAAATAGGAGAAATGAGTTGATTGATAAATAAATTTTTTAAAGATTTCTGTAAAAGATATATTTGTGCATTGTTTAAAAAATGATGGCAACTCATTGCACAATGTGACAGTTTCATGAAAATATAGATCACTATTATATGTTATATTTTGATTGATATTTAAATCATATTTAAAATGTACCACCTCCTCATACTAAATGTCATTAGGGAGTCATGTGTTTCAAACATGTATATATGTAGTTTGATCATAGTTAACAGTTTCTTTGTTTTGTATTTAATGTGTTGTTTTGGTAACAATCCTTTGTATATGGATTTCAGACCAATAAAAATGATGTTCTGTTCAATGGATTATCATAATAAATTGACAAGAACATAAAGAAAGAACAAAATTTTAATGCAAGTTTCAATGCCATTTCATAATATTAGGTACATTTGTATATTCAAACATTCTGAAAAGTTTCCAGGATCTCCATTGAAAACTGTGGAAGGAGTTTTTTGCACTTAATAGTGCCATCTACTGAAAATGTTTTTAAAAAGTGACAAAGTTTTAAAATATGGAAAAATAGGACAAGAAATTCTGCAACAGATCCATAATATGTATGAATAACAAAATTAATACAATAAAAATGTAGATATCAAATTTAGTGTGCACGACACACTTCTGCAAAGTTTCAAAGATCTGCATTGAAAACTGCACACAAAGTTTAAACAGTGGTAATTTTTACCATCATTAAAAAGTCACACGCACATTGTCAAAACCGTGTATACGCTTGAAATCGTTTGGTTGTAAACTGTCAGATGTGCTGTTTACACTAAGTAATCTACCCTTTTCCCTCGAACATCCATTGACCTATCTGCCATATACTTTGCTTACCATTTCAACATACTATAACCTAATCTGCAAAATGTGCAACCCAGCCGAAATTTGAAGTCAGACGTTCAAGGCCCATTCAGTGACGTTACCATTTTAAACTACTAAAATAACCTTGACAAGCTTAGAGAACCAAACCGTCAGATTTTCACATTTTTGCCTACATCTGTATCTTACTTCTGTTTATCACGAGTCTTTCTACATCATTAAAAAATGTCTGCTTCTCAAAACCTTGTATATTTTCAAAATAATTTTTCAACTGAATAACAAGAAGTTATGTATTTAACTATAATTTAAGACATCTTTGTACCCCACCCCCATTCCATCCCCAAAATTTCACTTAGAATACATCTACCCTGTTTGCTATAAAAATTTAAAAAGCTAAGTTACTTACAACATGTACAGAGGTATACAGAAACACCTATTATGATTTGTAATTTAAGTATAAAATCAATATCTTACATAACATACAATGTCAATTTTTCACAGGATTTTGTAAATTAAATGTTTTGTTGTAGCTGATGACACCTTAGAACTATCCATACTAAACAGTATCACCCCCGACTCAGAAAATTTTACAATTAAAATAGTCAGTAATCCCTCTTTTGTCCTATAATGAAGGAAAATAGCCCCGGGTAATTAGGACTATTAATTGAGGCGACCAATTAAGATTATCTAACTGAGTGATATAATTATTTCTTTTGTTCAAAGGTAAAATGAAAGGAAATTATAAAGATTGGATTTCCCGGAGGGATAAAGGGACATTTTAATAATTATCGAAGGCAAGAGGTTTCTTACAGGGAAAATTATTGCAGATTATTTTTGGTAATTAGAAATAAATGGTGCCGAATTATTTCATTAGGGCCAGTAACATCAAAAGATGACATAAATATTAGTTCTAAATGACAACTTATTATTTATTTTTTACAAATACTGAAATGACAGATAATCTGCCGAACAGTACACAATTCACATGTAACACTGAAAAATATAAGGTTTGTTTTAATTTGTTTGTGTTCTATTTTCTTCACAATATTGAAAAGAAGAAATAAGATGAAATAATTAAGGCTGACAACAAATTACTATATCCTGCAACATGCTTCAAAATTTATTCCTGACCAAAACCCACTCAGTATAAGTCAATTATAAAAAGTAAGATAGGAGAATTATACTTAAGCCTTATTATACAGCTCATCATTAATCATAACAGTCGTTATTTATTCTAAAATGAAGAAAAATGCCTCATGTTTCCTTGTGAAGCATTGACACTTTTGTCTCCAGTTGCGATCTGGGATTAATGAACTTAGATATCCAATTATATTACAGTGCTGGTCACACCAACAGACAATACACGGTCCAAGATCTAATGTTATTGTTTTTGTGCTAACGGGTCAAATTCCTAAACTGCCAGCGCCAACAAAATCAATAATTTATCATATCTTTTTTATAAAGTAATTACAGACCAAATTCCAGTGGATACCAATTTAAATCTTATACTAATATCACAAGGTAAGCTCATTGTCTTAAAAACACAATCTGGGTTATGTCCCTTTGTTCTGAAATTGTAGTAATTTTTTTTTAGCAAGAAAAATCAAATAAAAATGTGGCACAATTTGCATACCACAATTTTCTGGTACAAAACGTGATTATCAGTGTATAAAATAAGACTAATAGAATTAGAAATGATCATAAGAGTACATTTTTTATAAGATAATGTATCATTACAATCTCCATGGGAGAAAAAACTGAAAAATTAACTAAGATTTTAACGACAGCCCTAAAATAAACAGTGTGTGAAATATCCATCAAAGTTACATTAGTAGAAAAATCAGATAAACAAAGATAATTTATTTCTATATCTCAATTTAATGGTAAATACATATGTGTGAGTTATACTCTAATCAACTATTTTCTCTAACTAATGGAATCCACTGATAAGACAAACTCAACACAGAGTGATATCATTTTATACTGCTTAATTATCTATTTCTCAAATCTTGATTCAAATTTACAATTTTTTCTTCTTAATTATACAGGACTTATATTATTTTCTTTTTCTTTTGAAGTCAGCAGTTGGTGCCTTAATTT
Source organism: Bathymodiolus brooksi (assembly GCA_963680875.1). Classification (NCBI taxonomy): domain Eukaryota; kingdom Metazoa; phylum Mollusca; class Bivalvia; order Mytilida; family Modiolidae; genus Bathymodiolus; species Bathymodiolus brooksi. The sequence goes on along the minus strand of OY804578.1, from coordinate 80,822,021 downwards.
GTTTAATTTGTTTAAACTACAGAGAATGAGCCTGAACATGGGTTAGTGTCCTGTCTAACATTAAGTCATGTTCTCAGCTAATTGGCATGTTATTTCATCATACATCTGTTAGTTTTATTTTTCACACCATCAAAGTACTGAGTACAATATTTGTATTTGATATGCCCATTCTAACAGACCCTTCCTTACACTAATTATTGTTGTTACTATTAGCAAGACCATTCAAACTGACCCCCCCCCCCCCCCCAATATAGTTACTTATACTGATATCCCCCTGTGTTTGTTGTCCTGTAGTTTATCAAAACAGGAGATTTATCAGATGTATACCACTAGTCTTGACAGAAACAGGTGAAATATGGCACACCAACACTATTGATAACTATCCTCAATATAAATCTAATTAATTATCTATAGATAAAGTATAGATCAAATCATCATTTTGTCTGGTCAAACCAACTCAAATGTTCATCTTAAATTTCTGTAAACCATGTAAGAAATTACAAAAACAGTAATATTTGCCTTATAAAATGATATTACATTTTATACTCCAAAAAATAAGAAATTATAAAAACAGTAATATTTGCCTTATAAAATGATATTACATTTTATACTCCAAAAAATAAGAAATTACAAAAACCCCGTCAACAAAGACTTTGCACTACTTGTAATATCTTAGAAGATGAATATCACTTCTTTTTAAATTGTCATTTAAACCAGCAACCAAGAAATTTACTAATAAATACTATTGAAAATAAATGTCCTTCTTTTACTAATATGTCACCCATGAATAGACTTGATTACATACTCAATCCAACTTCAGATCTTTTATCGGTTGTTTGCACCTTCATAAAACAATCACTAGACTTGAGACGATAGGGTCCATGCCGGTCAAATATTTCTCCTACATTTACATATTTATTATGTTTGTATTGTTTTTCTTTTATATGTTTGCATGCTTTTGTATTGTAATTGCTTGACCCATATGGGTGTAATATGCAATTTGAATAAATAAATTAAAGTAATATTTTTGCCTTATAAAATGAAATTACTCCAAAAAATAGGAAATTACAAAAACAGTAATATTTGCCTTATAAAATGAAATTACTCCAAAAAATAGGAAATTACAAAAACATTAATATTTGCCTTATAAAATAATATGGCACACCAAGTCATACATAACAATTACTAGTAGTGTATCTTTCACTTCAAAATAAGTTTTTTGCATTTAAACGTAATAGAAGAAAAAAATAAAATATTTGTCTGCCTACCTACTTCATACTGTGAGGGTGGGGAAACAGCAATCCAATTTTTTTTTAATTGTCCTAGCCTCTATTGACCCTTAGTTATAAATATGAAATGATTAAGTAACCCATTATTAATTCTTATTTGTAAATATACCTTTCCATTCCACCATAAATTTTCTGTCTCTGATTTCAACTTGAGTACCCTGTAAAATAAATAAATTAATACTTATTAAGGATCTACCAAAGTCATATTTCAAACAAAGGCTGACAAGAAGTTCATTTGCCAAGCTATTTTTTCTTTTGATCACAAGATGTAATTGAGAATATAGAATTTATTATGAAAGTTGTGTAAATTTACAACCTGATTTGAATTAATACAAAAGCTTTTCAAAATCAAAATGAAATCAATAAATTCTATAAAATTAATACAGATTTGTAATGTATCCTATGTTTCGGATGATAGGTGTTGACTTATTTACCATAAACTACTGATTCTTCATTATAATTCTATAAAGGTTTTGTTTTATTTGGTTCATGGTGCTTAACGCCAATTTCAACAATATTTCAGTTATATCGTGGCGGTCAGCTTTATTGGTGGAGGAAACCATTGTACCCAGAGAAAACCACCGACCTGTCACAAGTCACTGATAACTTTATCACATAATGTTATATCGAGTACACCTCGCCATGAATGGGGTTCAAACTCACAACTTTGATGGTGATAGGTACTGATTACACAGGTAGATGTAAATCAAATTACCATACAATCACGATGAACCCGTATACTGTAGAGGATATAACAATACTGGTAAGAACTATAGTCCACATAGATATTTTAGGTGACAAAAGATGTACTGGTAGGTTGGAGTGTAATAATATTTCAGTTATATCAGTATTTATTGTACCACAGGACAACTTTAGTGGTGATAGGCACTGATAGGGTACATGTAAATCTAACTATCCAAATATGATCCTGCAGAAAATATCACAAACTGCTTAACCTTGTTACTGCACATTGCAAGTGATCACTTAATTTCTTATGATTGGTTTTCAGCACAGCTCTGAAATGATGCATATGTGTTGGCCCCATTTTGATCAACTTATATTTTGGAAACAGCAAGAACCTTAGAATATCTGTTAGCACACTATATAAAGATTATATTAAAAGGAACATATAGAGAAAAAATCACTAAGATTGTTTGAAAAATAAATGCTCCACACACAACAGCCTTTTGGACACCTTTAGAACTCTTGTTTCTTTTGAGTACTTCCAATCAACAAACAAAAGCATTTTTTTTTAAAGAACCCTCCAATGAACATTCATACTAAGATTGGTTCCAATTGGTCGAGTGGTTTTAGAGAAGAAAATTAAAAACAGACAACATCCTTTTGACACCTTTGGGCCTCCTCTTGTTTCTTATGAGAACTTTCGATCAACAAAAAAACCCATAAACTTTATAATGGACCATCAAATGCTACTCGACTTTGGTTCCAATGGGCCCAGTGGTTTCAGATAGAAGAAAATTAAAATGTAAAAGTTTACAGATGATGACGAGGGACGCCAAGTGATGACAATACCTCACATGACCCTTTGGATCAGGTGTGCTAAAAAAATGCAACAAATACTTATTTTAATTAGAATATTGTGTGGTTTGAATGCAAAAATTAAATTTTGTCCTCCATCCCTGTCTATAATGACAAAAGGATTCAAAGGGTACCAGATTCAATTTATCATTAGAGTTCTAATAGGATATCACCTGAGGAACATATAACATATCAAAGTCTTTACGAAAGCCAGTTGGTATGCAGTAATATATTATAGGAACACATAGCAGGTATATGAGAGCCAACCAGTCTTTGCTTTATCTCCTTATTGCTGCTGTGTGAGAACAATGACAACTACAGCTTGGTCATATATAAATGGTGTAAAGAACTAGAGGCTCCCAGGAGCATGTATTCGCTCACCTGGTTTTCAATTTGACATCTAAAGTTGATAGAAAATGGGGGTGTTTACTGTTACACATAATTTTGAAAGTGGGCCACCCAAAGGTCATTTCAACTCAAATTTCTGAGCAAAAGATTTAGATGTGATTTTTATCTCATAATATTCCTAAATGGAATAAACTGGCTGAAAAACTCTCACAGAAAAACCCAGAATAAATGTTAAACTACTTCTTGCCATGTACCTGTAGTTAAAATTTGAGCTCATTTTGACTTATACTAAAGCAGCAATGGACAATTGAAGAAATTTCTATTTTTAGTAACAGCAGCCATCTTGAATGGAAGGTGGGGCTGTCAGACACAATTTTGAAAGGGACCCACCCAAGGACCATCCCTGTCAGGTTTGGTTTAATTCGGTTCAGGGGTTTCAGAGGAGACGATTTAAATGTGAAAGTTTACGACGTACGAACGACGGATGCCAAGTGATGGCAAAAGCTCACATGGCCTTTGGCCAGGTGAGCTAAAAACACCACTAATTTTACAGGGTAAGAGTAAAATGTATATAATGCCACCTTAACAATACTTTTTTTTTCACTATAGCCATAGGGTTAGGTTTAGGGTTATGTTGTTTAACGACACTTTCAACAATATTTCAATTATATCGTGGAGGTTAGTTTCATTGGTGGATGAATCAAGAGTACACCAATCTGCCGCAAGTCACTGACAAACTTTATCACATAATGCTGTATCGAGTACACCTCACCTGAGTGGGATTCGAACTCACAATGTTATATCTCCACTATATAGTGGTAGTCAGTTTTATTGGTGGATGAAAACGAGAGTCACAGGCAGGAATCAAACAGACATCAGGTTACCCTACTTATTGTAAGACTATGAACTCTCTGTACATGTAGTAAGAAACACAATATTTTATAATTACATAGGAACAATTCTTTCAAACAAAAGGGATTTAATCAAAGTATATTAAATGTTCATTAATAATAACAACAAAGAGACTCCATACCAATTACTATAATTAGCATTTTTACATTTTAGTGCTATTCATCAATGTTTTCTGCACATATTTAATATCATTTACAAAATAAAACGAACAATTTAGAACATTCATTTACAATTAGTCTTTAGAAAACATATATCCACGTAGTAATTACAGGCATAATACTTATTTCAAACAATGACTGAATGTCATGCATTTTAGTCATAAAATTATTTTACGTAAATATCTTAGCTGAACGATAATTATTTCTTTAAATACCCTACCCAATTTGGCAGAATGAAAAGAAAGGAAGCAGAAATAAATTTCTTAATTGGAAATTATTTAAAAACTGGTTAAACTGCATAGACAAAAGGTTCTTATAATTTCTCTATCAAAACCCATTATCAAAAATTGTAGGTCAACCCTGCTAGTGAAAAATAAGTACATAATAAATAGGCAAAAGATAAACACAGAATATACTGATAATTATTAATGTTCAGTAAGCACCTGTCTTTCTAAAATGAGGTTACACTAGGGGTACTAGTACACCTTACACAATAGTAAAGGATCTGGGGGAATTTCTTTTGTTAACCTGATGTCAGTAACTGTTTAACTGTTGATTATTAATTATAGGTGTGAAGTTAGAATATATGCTGGTCTAGATGTATAATGCAGCTGCAACATCAGTGTGGACTTTTATTTGTCTAGCTGACATGACAGAATATTGCATAGATGTGATGTCAGCATAATTGATAGGTGATGTCAGTCTATTGTGTAGTTGACATGTCGGTCTATTAGATGGTTGACATGTCAGTCTATTAATGTGTTGACATGTCAGTCTATTGTGTAGTTGACATGTCAGTCTATTAGGTAGTTGACATGTCAGTCTATTAAGTGGTTGACATGTCAGTCTATTAGGTAGTTGACATGTCAGTCTATTAAGTGGTTGACATGTCAATTTATTAGATAATTGACATGTCAATCTATTAAGTGGTTGACATATGTCAGTCTATTAGGTGGTTGACATGTCAATCTATTAAGTGGTTGACATATGTCAGTCTATTAGGTGGTTGACATGTCAGTCTATTAAAGTGTTGACATGTCAGTCTATTAGATGGTTGACATGTCAGTCTATTAGATGGGTGACATGTCAGTCTATTAAGTGGTTGACATGTCAATTTATTAGGTGGTTGACATGTCAATCTATTAAGTGGTTGACATGTCAGTCTATTAGGTGGTTGACATGTCAGTCTATTAGATGGTTGACATGTCAGTCTATTAGATAGTTGACATGTCAAATTATTAGGTAATTGACATGTCAATCTATTAAGTGGTTGACATATGTCAGTCTATTAGGTGGTTGACATGTCAGTCTATTAGATGGTTGACATGTCAGTCTATTAGATGGGTGACATGTCAGTCTATTAGATGGGTGACATGTCAGTCTATTAAGTGGTTGACATGTCAATTTATTAGGTAATTGACATGTCAATCTATTAAGTGGTTGACATGTCAGTCTATTAGGTGGTTGACATGTCAGTCTATTAGATGGTTGACATGTCAGTCTATTAAGTGGTTGACATGTCAATTTATTAGGTAATTGACATGTCAATCTATTAAGTGGTTGACATATGTCAGTCTATTAGGTGGTTGACATGTCAGTCTATTAAGGTGTTGACATGTCAGTCTATTAGATGGTTGACATGTCAGTCTATTAAGTGGTTGACATGTCAGTATATTAGGTAGTTGACATGTCAGTTTATTAGATAGTTGACATGTCAGTCTATTAGATGGTTGACATGTCAGTCTATTAGCTGGTTGACATGTCAGTCTATTAGCTGGTTGACATGTCAGTCTATTAAGTGGTTGACATGTTAATTTATGAGGCAGTTGACATGTCAGTCTATCAGGTAATTGACATGTCAGTCTTAAGTGGTTGACATGTCATTCTATTAGATGGTTGACATGTCCATTTATTAGGTAGTTGACATGTCAGTCTATTAGATGGTTGACATGTCCATTTATTAGGTAGTTGACATGTCAGTCTATTAGATAGTTGACATGTCAGTCTATTAAGGTGTTGACATGTCAGTCTATTAAATGGTTGACATGTCAGTCTATTAGATAGTTGACATGTCAGTCTATTAAGGTGTTGACATGTCAGTCTATTAAATGGTTGACATGTCAGTCTATTAAGTGGTTGATATGTCAATTTATTAGGTAGTTGACATGTCAGTCTATTAAGTGGTTGACATATGTCAGTCTATTAAGTAGTTGACATGTCAGTCTATTAAGGTGTTGACATGTCAGTCTATTAAGTGGTTGACATATCTCAGTCTATTAGATAGTTGACATGTCAGTCTATTAGGTAGTTGACATGTCAGTCTATTAGGTAATTGACATGTCAGTCTATTAGATGGTTGACATGTCAGTCTATTAGGTAGTTGACATGTCAGTCTATTAGGTAGTTGACATGTCAGTCTATTAGGTAATTGACATGTCAGTCTATTAAGTGGTTGACATATCTCAGTCTATTAGATGGTTGACATGTTAATTTATTAGATAGTTGAAATGTCAGTCTATTAGATGGTTTACAGGTCAATTTATTAGCTAGTTGACATGTCATTCTATTAAGTGGTTGACATGTCAGTCTATTAGATAGTTGACAGGTCAGTCTATTAGATGGTTGACATGTCAGTCTATTAAGGTGTTGACATGTCAGTCTATTAGATGGTTGACATGTCAGTCTATTAGATGGTTGACATGTCAGTCTATTAGGTAGTTGACATGTCAGTCTATTAAGTGGTTGACATATGTCAGTCTATTAGGTAGTTGACATGTCAGTCTATTAGGTAATTGACATGTCAGTCTATTAAGTGGTTGACATATCTCAGTCTATTAGATAGTTGACATGTCAGTCTATTAGATGGTTGACATGTCAATTTATTAGATAGTTGAAATGTCAGTCTATTAGATGGTTTACAGGTCAATTTATTAGCTAGTTGACATGTCAGTCTATTAAGTGGTTGACATGTCAGTCTATTAGATAGTTGACATGTCAGTCTATTAGATGGTTGACATGTCAGTCTATAAAGGTGTTGACATGTCAGTCTATTAGATGGTTGACATGTCAGTCTATTAGATAGTTGACATGTGATTCTACTGGATAGTTGTCATGTCAGTCTACTGGACAGTTGAAATTGAGTGGTATTACTACAGAAGTGAGATACTGTCAGTACAACTACAGAAGTGACATACTGACAGTACAACTGTTGAAGTGACATATTGACAGTACAACTGTTGAGGTGACATGCTGACAGTACAACTGTTGAAGTGACACACTGACAGTACAACTGTTGAAGTGACATATTGACAGTACAACTGTTGAGGTGACATGCTGACAGTACAACTGTTGAAGTGACACACTGACAGTACAACTGTTGATGTGACATATTAACAGTACAACTGTTGAAGTGCATAATGACAGTACAACTGTTGAAGTGACACACTGACAGTACTACTGTTGAAATGACACACTGAAAGTGCAACTACAGAAGTGACACACTGCCAGTATAAATGTGGAAGTGACATATTAACAGTACAACTGTTGAAGTGACATACTAACAGTATATCTGCTGATGTGACATACTGTCAATACAAGAGCAGAAATGACATACTGCAAGTATAACTGCTGAAGTGACATACTGTCAGTATAACAGCAGAAATGACATACTGCAAGTGTAACTGCTGAAGTGACATACTGTCAGTACAACTGTTGAAATGGCATACTGACAGTACAACTGGTGAAGTAACATATTGACAGTACAACCATTGAAGTGACATATTGACTACAACTGTTGAAGTGACATACTGACAGTACAACTGTTGAAGTGACACACTGACAGTTGTACTGTTGAAGTGACACAATGACAGTACAACTGTTGAAGTGACACACTGACAGTACAACTGTTGAAGTGACATTGACAGTAAAACTGATGAAGTGACATACTGACAGTATATCTGCTGATGTGACATACTGTCAATACAACAGCAGAAATGACATACTGCAAGTGTAACTGCTGAAGTGACATACTGTCAGTATAACAGCAGAAATGACATACTGTCAGTATAACAACAGAAATGACATACTGCAAGTGTAACTGCTGAAGTGACATGCTGTCAGTACAACTGTTGAAATGACACACTGACAGTACAACTGTTGAAGTGACATACTGACAGTACAACTGGTGAAGTAACATATTGACAGTACAACCATTGAAGTGACATATTGACAGTACAACTGTTGATATGACATACTGACAGTACAACTGTTGAAGTGACATACTGACAGTACAACTGTTGAAGTGACACACTGACAGTTGTACTGTTGAAGTGACACAATGACAGTACAACTGTTGAAGTTTCACACTGACAGTACAACTGTTGAAGTGACATATTGACAGTACAACTGTTGAAGTGACATACTGACAGTATATCTGCTGATGTGACATACTGTCAGTATAACAGCAGAAATGACATACTGCAAGTGTAACTGCTGAAGTGATAGACTGTCAGTATAACTGCTGAAGTGACATTCTGTGAGTGTAAGTGCTAAAGTGACATACTGTCAGTATAACAGCAGAAATGACATACTGTGAGCGTAACATAGGATGGCATGCTGTCAGTAGGATTGCCTAGATAGATAAAACAATGTCACTCTAACTGCTGTAACAATGTCATGTACATCACATTTGAATGTCTTAATAAATTCGCTGTAAACACTTTATTGTACCTCCATACATTCTCCTTTAATATGAATTCCTGTGTCTACAATTAGAACTGTTTTTTATATATGACAAGGCTAATAAAGTGGACACTCAATGGTTACCCAAAAGTATCCCCTCAATATTTATACTAATTATAATTAAAAATTTCAAGTTTCTTTCAAATCTTATCACAAATAGGATTAGTAGAAGACAATGTACACAGCTTATGTACATAGCAACCAATTAACCATTAAGTCACCAAGTGACACAACTATAAATAGATAAGAATAAACCCTTGTCCTTCCAAACAAAAACCCCAAATTAAAAGCCAAGATAATAAATGAGATAATTTATGGGGATGGTGGGATTATTAAGAAGGGCAATTAAATTGTTCTATCAGATAAGATTCCAGGTAAATAAGATGATTACACATAGCCAGGTGAACAGATCAAACTTTCATGTAATGACACATTTTCATTTGAGAAAGTAAAATTTTGATATAAGGCTGATATTATTTAAACTTCTTTGTCATACTTAATTACTGCTATGTTTTAAATTTCATGTACCTGTAGCACGAACCCACAGGTATTTAGTATCCTGATTAAAAGTCTTCCTTGTAAAGTATTGCCATTAACTTTTTATTGCATTACAAACACCCAAATTATAATAGCTTTTAATTATTCAGGAAACTTTTTTTTATTAATAAGCAGATCAAATTAAGCAGGTGAAGAGATCAAATTTCAGGTTTTCTATTGAAAGTTCCTTCTTTCCCATATCATATACTCTTTCACTATCAAGCAACTGCTGTAATTCAATTCATATTTTGTTAATGAATAAACACACACATACACACACACATAAATATACTCTTTCACTATCAAGCAACTGTTGTAATATTGAATTCATATTTTGTTAATGAATAAACACACATGCATGCACACACATAAATATACATCATTACACTTTTTTTTAAATTTGCTACAAATATTTTTTTTTACATAAATTCACAAACAAATCACAATAAATCACATAAAAATATGAGATAGATGAAAACAGGTATACATTAAACATGATAAATATCTGATAAAAGTTTATACAAACAAAAATCCAAGATTCAATCTAGTCAAATGTATTGGAATTTTTACCAAACGATAAAGACCATTGTGCCGATTTCCACATAAAACAATTAGCAAATTCTATTACACTGCCTTTAGACAGGCCGATCAATAAGAAATAAAAGGGTGATGTCAAATACAACAAAACTGACCACCAGATGTCACTCTCAGATAAAAGATGCAGATTAATTACTGCATGTGGTGGCGTGATCTACCGAAATCAACCTTTCATATTCAATAAATTTAATTAACTTGTACATTACAAACAAGAAGACAGAGAAAGCAAATGAAGTTCTCAGATTAATACAAGTGTCTAAATTACAGACTTCCTCAAACCAGCACCGAGGAGTTATAACAGGAGTTAATGAGGAAGTATAAAATAATCTAACGACTTCTAACACTTCTAAGGAAATGATGAATTAACTATAGCCTACAGCAACTTGTTATGGTCTATTCATTTATTAATTTGATCATAGGTGATTTCAGGGTTACAGTGTACTTAATATGTTCTGAAATGTCTATCACAGAAATTTCAGCTTTCCTCGCCTATTCCTTATTGCCATTTTCATATTTCTTTGAACATGTTTATTCCCTGAATAAATAAATAAGCAACAATAAAGAAAATAAATTCCTTTCAAAAGTAAAAATCATCATCTATGCCAAGTAGAAATCATGATATTTATACTGATAGTACAATTGTAATGTGATATGGCAATAAAGGAAGAAATGTTCCCCATCTCCAAATTCTTCTTCCGTATTCACAGATAAATAAAGATAATGAAAATAATACAGGAGAAAAAAAACACTTTTTAAATTAGCCAGTTGACCTCATCCTGCCCTATAGTTCTTCATGCTTCAGACAACATTATCATCTTTTTGGTTGATACCAAGGAATTTTTAACTGTTTAAACATAGATAATAGCTGTCACTTTGATTAAAAACTCTCAACATTTCGTGATTAACTTTAATTTTATCACATTGTCAAAACTCAGGCAGGTGAAACAGCCTAAACATTCTTGCCCACTATGTAACAATTTAGATAAAGAAAAAGCCCATTAAAATTCACTAAGTTTATGACTACTGTGTTAATTTAAATCCATAATAGGATGGAATTAAAGAGAGAACTAGATCAGTGACTGAGGACAATTATAACCTCTTTCTCAATGTATCATCGCTCCTTTTTCAATTTATGCTAATATCTTTGTTTGGATGGAACACAAGTTATTTTAATCGACAAATACTTGTTTTGAATACAAATACGTTTTTCCAATAACTCGTACATAAAAACTTGTCAGTTCTTTATAAGTCTTATCTAATAGTCCTTAATAGGGCATTATGATTGAAAGGAAACTCATACATTAAAATTTTATCCTCGCTATTTGCACATGGTTAATTAGAATTGAATATTATAGTAATTTGAAAATGCTTGTACTTAAAACTTGTGAATTTGTGAAAACAGTGAATACTCCATTATGCAAATGAAAATATAAGAATATTATATCATCAGAATAAAATATCCCCCACTCAGTCAGATTATAAATAACTAACAACAAATTAAAAACATATTAATATGTGTATATACAAATTATTTGAATTAAAAATCACAGAAACACTTCATTAATTCTAAAAATAGTTCTATCCAATGAGAAAATGTTCACCTGTCTTCTGTACTTTAACTAATTTTAAACTTTACAATGTAATTGACTTTATATTACTTCAATTTTTCATATCAACAACTATCCAAAAATATAGTGAATTTTTTTATTTTATGTTTTGTAAGTATACTGACATCAGACAAATTGATGATATTAAATTGTTCCTCCCATTAAAAAATTAGAATATGTTAGTATTGTAGAGAAGTGACATTAAACACTGTTAAATAACACCATATAAAGTATGAGCCAGTTTTAACTCTATAGACTTGAATCTGCAATAAAAGTGTCCATCAACAAGACTATAAATCTTCTATTGACAAAACTCTATTCACCCGCTTTTAACTTTTTTACCGTTCTATTCTAACAGGTTTACAATCGGTTTATCTATGAATTGATCGGAAGTCTTAAATGGCAATTCATACTCACGGTCTTTGATAGATATTGAACTGTGAATGCTTAATGTTTCAGTTTTTCAATGTTCATTGTTGATGGTTCAATTGTTGTGTTTTCACACTGTCATAAGTTTAAAAAACCAACTTTCATTTTTCTATCACCTTATTCTTAGTATCTCAATCTAGATCAATGAAGCGTTTAACAGGTAAACAGATTTGTTGAATGGCGAACATTATCACCGCTATCATCGTGTGAAAGGAAAGGATAAACATTACTTTAAACATTGTTGCCATTTATTGTTACATTCCAAGTTCCGTATTCTATAAAATTAAACGTAGTTTTGATCAGACATGTGTCTAAAATAACAGATCTTTAAAAGCTTAAATTTGTTCTTTGTTCTTTCTGAGAAAAGGAAAAAAAGTTTAAATTGAAAAAAAATTGAAGGAAAAATGTCTCTTTTCTTATTATTAAATTTTGTAGTATAGAAAGTAAAATAATATGAATTATATTCTATATAATTATAGTGAAAAATTAAGTTAAAGATCAAATTTTTCCCATTTAAAATTTTTATTTTTAGAAATTTATTTTACCTTATAATCTCAGTCAGCTATCATCAGAGTCTATCTAGCTAATTCACAAACAATAGATTTCCAAAATGAAAATTTGAAACACAAAATATTACCAAAATTTCGAGTGCATAATCCGGCTAAAGTTGTCGAGGTCTGGACGGATGTTTACAAAAAGAATAACTTTTAAAATCAATATGGGGCAGAATGATTAGAATTTATTTTATTATCTCTACACCTTTAAGCTAATGAGACTACAGGTAAAGTAAGGCCTAATTCTACAGTACAACCAGGTATATTGGATATTTACAGTGATATATGTATTATCAAACACATTGCTTATTTATCTATATTATGACAGGAACAGTAGACAATTAGGAGACCTCCATATCCCTCAAAATATTGTTCCAAAATTAAATCAAATGTATTCAGATTGAGTCTATTGTTTGATTTTTTTTCTAGATGGTCTTACTGATACATTATTCATAATACAAAATATGAATAATATACAAATATATGTACTCATTTTCTGTCAAACAAGACCAATTTCTTGGGAGAACTTGAAGACTTGTTACCGGAATTTTTCAAGGATCATTATAAGAATTTATAAAATTTAAACAATTTGTCAAAAAACTGCAGAAATTCTTCAAAATGGAAATTGAAAAAAAAAAATGAAATCTTATTACTATAGGAACAATATTTTGACAATCTTAAGTTTCTAAATTATATGAACATTTGATGAAGTTATTCAAGCTTAGGAAAATCTTAATATTTCGATTAACCTATATGTTGACAGTCATCTAGCATGATAGCAACTGAATGTATGACCACAATGTCTCACCTTCTACCACGACAACAACTGAAAGTATGACCACTATGTCTCACCTTCTAGCATGACAACAACTTAAAGTATGACCACTATGTCTCACCTTCTAGCATGACAACAACTTAAAGTATGACCACTATGTCTCACCTTCTAGCATGACAGCAACTGAAAGTATGACCACTATGTCTCACCTTCTAGCATGACAGCAACTGAAAGTATGACCACTATGTCTAACCTTCTAGCATGACAGCAACTGAAAGTATGACCACTATGTATCACCTTCTAGCATGACAGCAACTGAAAGTATGACCACTATGTCTAACCTTCTAGCATGACAGCAACTGAAAGTATGACCACTATGTATCACCTTCTAGCATGACAGCAACTGAAAGTATGACCACTATGTATCACCTTCTAGCATGACAACAACTGAAAGTATGACCACTATGTCTCACCTTCTAGCATGACAACAACTGAAAGTATGACCACTATGTCTCACCTTCTAGCATGACAGCAACTGAAAGTATGACCACTATGTCTCACCTTCTAGCATGACAACAACTGAAAGTATGACCACTATGTCTCACCTTCTAGCATGACAGCAACTGAAAGTATGACCACTATGTCTCACCTTCTAGCATGACAGCAACTGAAAGTATGACCACTATGTCTCACCTTCTAGCATGACAGCAACTGAAAGTATGACCACTATGTCTCACCTTCTAGCATGACAGCAACTGAAAGTATGACCACTATGTCTCACCTTCTAGCATGACAGCAACTGAAAGTATGACCACTATGTCTCACCTTCTAGCATGACAGCAACTGAAAGTATGACCACTATGTCTCACCTTCTAGCATGACAGCAACTGAAAGTATGACCACTATGTCTCACCTTCTAGCATGACAACAACTGAAAGTATGACCACTATGTCTCACCTTCTAGCATGACAGCAACTGAAAGTATGACCACTATGTATCACCTTCTAGCATGACAACAACTTAAAGTATGACCACTATGTCTCACCTTCTAGCATGACAGCAACTGAAAATATGACCACTATGTCTCACCTTCTAGCATGACAGCAACTGAAAGTATGACCACTATGTCTCACCTTCTAGCATGACAACAACTGAAAGTATGACCACTATGTCTCACCTTCTAGCATGACAGCAACTGAAAGTATGACCACTATGTATCACCTTCTAGCATGACAGCAACTGAAAGTATGACCACTATGTCTCACCTTCTAGCATGACAACAACTGAAAGTATGACCACTATGTCTCACCTTCTAGCATGACAACAACTTAAAGTATGACCACTATGTCTCACCTTCAAACACTTTCGTTGCAGGAGATCAAGACAACAAAATCAGACAATTTTCAACAAAAATAAGCATTCAGAAATCAGATATTAGGATTTGATTGATTGATTTATTGTGTTTGATGTCACTTTCAGCTATATCATGGTGACCAGTTTTAGTGGTGGAGGAAGCCGGAGTACCTGGAGAGAACCACCGACCATGGGCAAGCAACTGGTAAACTTTATCACTTGTGGCTGCGAGTCGAGTGCACCTTTTTTTGTAATTTACAAAGCCGGGCAGGAACCCACGCCATATTGGTGATAGGCTTGTATGAGTTGTTAGGTAATGCAACTACCTAACTCATTGAGCCATCCGGGTCCCTCACTAGGATTTGAGGTAAGAGGTATACATTAAAGGTTTGCTAAATTCATCTTCCATGTACATTTTGTATTCATAAAATATCAAATTGACAGTATATGTCTATAATTTCTGAACATATAATTAGAAATTTGAATATGAAGGCAAATTTGATGTCATTTCATTAAAACTAAAATTTATGAGACATTAAAGTAACGAAAAAATTGTGTTTTCACATCTATTATGATAAGAATCAAATTGTGAATTTCATACTTTTAAGCATACTAATATTTTAATATATGCAGACAGACTTCATTCTTAATGTTTTAGATGATAAAATCACATAATAAATCAAGAAAGACACTTAGCACAGTTAGGAATTGTGTGGGTGAAATTTCATTATGAAAAACATTGAATTTTCCAAAAATTTCTTACTTGATCCGATACAACATTATGTGATAAAGTTTGTCAGTGACTTGCGGTAGGTCAGTGGTTTTCTCCAGGCACTCCACTTTCCTCCACCAAAAAAACTTGACCGCCACAATATAGCAAAAATATTGTTGAAAGTGGCATTAAACACCATAACCATACCCTACACCTCTTATTTGATCTTCAAAAATGTTCACAATAAATAAATACATGATTACAAATAAATCACATTGACCTTTACTTAGGGTTAGAATTATTGGTATTTATGTCATTTTCAACAATCTTTCAGCTATATCAAGACTACCAGACTTCATAGGGGAGGATTCCAGATAGTGATAACAACCCCCAGGGATTGGGCCTTAACACTTGAGGTTGGTATAAACTCACATCAGTGGTGTTAGTCCTGTGGTTAGAAGTCTACGATCTTAACCTATTCACCTTGATTCCTCCACCCAAAAAACTAATTGTTACAACACAGGAGTAACAGAATGGTGACCAGTGTAAAGGGGAGTAACTTGTGGCAGGTCGGTGGTTTTCTCCTACATTCCTCCACCAATAAAACTGACTGCCACACCATAGGAGTAACAGAATGGTGACCAGTGTAAAGGGGAGTAACTTGTGGCAGGTCAGTGGTTTTCTCATACATTCCTCCACCAATAAAACTGACTGCCACACCATAGGAGTAACAGAATGGTGACCAGTGTAAAGGAGAGTAACTTATGGCAGGTCGGTGGTTTTCTCCTACATTCCTTCCTCCACCAATAAAACTGACTGCCACACCACAGGAGTAACAGAATCATGACCAATGTAAAGTGGAGTAACTTGTGGCAGGTCGGTGGTTTTCTCCTACATTTCTCCACCAATAAAACTGACTGTCACACTACAGGAGTAACAGAATGGTGACCAGTGTAAAGGGGAGTAACTTGTGTTAGGTCAGTGGTTTTCTCCTACATTCCTCCACCAATAAAACTGACTGTCACACCACAGGAGTAACAGAATGGTGACCAGTGTAAAGAGGAGTAACTTGTGGCAGGTTGGTGGTTTTCTCCTACATTCCTCCACCAATAAAACTGACTGTCACACTACAGGAGTAACAGAATGGTGACCAGTGTAAAGGGGAGTAACTTGTGGCAGGTCGGTGGTTTTCTCCTACATTCTTCCACCAATAAAACTGACTGCCACACCACAGGAGTAACAGAATGGTGACCAGTGTAAAGGGGAGTAACTTGTGTCAGGTCAGTGGTTTTCTCCTACATTCCTCCACCAATAAAACTGACTGTCACACAACAGGAGTAACAGAATGGTGACCAGTGTAAAGGGGAGTAACTTGTGGCAGGTCAGTGGTTTTCTCATACATTCCTCCACCAATAAAACTGACTGTCACAACACAGGAGTAACAGAATGGTGACCAGTGTAAAGGGGAGTAACTTGTGTCAGGTCAGTGGTTTTCTCATACATTCCTCCACCAATAAAACTGACTGTCACACCACAGGAGTAACAGAATGGTGACCAGTGTAAAGGGGAGTAACTTGTGGCAGGTCGGTGGTTTTCTCCTACATTCCTCCACCAATAAAACTGACTGTCACACTACAGGAGTAACAGAATGGTGACCAGTGTAAAGGGGAGTAACTTGTGGCAGGTCGGTGGTTTTCTCCTACATTCTTCCACCAATAAAACTGACTGCCACACCACAGGAGTAACAGAATGGTGACCAGTGTAAAGGGGAGTAACTTGTGGCAGGTCAGTGGTTTTCTCCTACATTCCTCCACCAATAAAACTGACTCACAACACAGGAGTAACAGAATGGTGACCAGTGTAAAGGGGAGTAACTCATGGCAGGTCGGTGGTTTTCTCCTACATTCTTCCACCAATAAAACTGACTGCCACACCACAGGAATAACAGAATGGTGACCAGTGAAAAGGGGAGTAACTTGTGTCAGGTCGGTGGTTTTCTCATACATTCCTCCACCAATAAAACTGACTGTCACACTACAGGAGTAACAGAATGGTGACCAGTGTAAAGGGGAGTAACTTGTGGCAGGTCAGTGGTTTTCTCCTACATTCCTCCACCAATAAAACTGACTGTCACAACACAGGAGTAACAGAATGGTGACCAGTGTAAAGGGGAGTAATTTATGGCAGGTCAGTGGTTTTCTCATACATTCTTCCACCAATAAAACTGACTGTCACACTACAGGAGTAACAGAATGGTGACCAGTGTAAAGGGGAGTAACTTGTGTCAGGTCGGTGGTTTTCTCCTACATTCCTCCACCAATAAAACTGACTGTCACACTACAGGAGTAACAGAATGGTGACCAGTGTAAAGGGGAGTAACTTGTGGCAGGTCAGTGGTTTTCTCCTACATTCCTCCACCAATAAAACTGACTGTCACACCACAGGAGTAACAGAATGGTGACCAGTGTAAAGGGGAGTAACATATGGCAGGTCGGTGGTTTTCTCCTACATTCCTCCACCAATAAAACTGACTGTCACACCACAGGAGTAACAGAATGGTGACCAGTGTAAAGGGGAGTAACATATGGCAGGTCGGTGGTTTCTCCTACATTCCTCCACCAATAAAACTGACTGCCACACTACAGAAGTAACAGAATGGTGACTAGTGTAAAGGGGAGTAACATATGGCAGGTCAGTGGTTTTCTCCTACATTCCTCCACCAATAAAACTGACTGCCACACCACAGGAGTAACAGAATGGTGACCAGTGTAAAGGGGAGTAACTTGTGTCAGGTCTGTGGTTTTCTCCTACATTCTTCCACCAATAAAACTGACTGCCACACCACAGGAGTAACAGAATGGTGACCAGCGTAAAGGGGAGTAATTTATGGCAGGTCGGTGGTTTTCTCCTCCATTTCTCCACCAATAAAACTGACTGCCACACCACAGGAGTAACATAATGGTGACCAGTGTAAAGGGGAGTAACTTGTGGCAGGTCGGTGGTTTTCTCCTACATTCCTCCACCAATAAAACTGACTCACAACACAGGAGTAACAGAATGGTGACCAGTGTAAAGGGGAGTAATTTATGGCAGGTTGGTGGTTTCTCCTACATTCCTCCACCAATAAAACTGACTGCCACACCACAGGAGTAACAGAATGGTGACCAGTGTAAAGGGGAGTAATTTATGGCAGGTTGGTGGTTTCTCCTACATTCCTCCACCAATAAAACTGACTGTCACACCACGGGAGTAACCGAATGGTGACCAGTGTAAAGGGGAGTAATTTGTGTCAGGTCAGTGGTTTTCTCCTACATTTCTCCACCAATAAAACTGACTGTCACACTACAGGAGTAACCGAATGGTGACCAGTGTAAAGGGGAGTAACTTGTGTCAGGTCAGTGGTTTTCTCATACATTCCTCCACCAATAAAACTGACTGTCACACCACAGGAGTAACAGAATAGTGACCAGTGTAAAGGGGAGTAACTTGTGTCAGGTCAGTGATTTTCTCATACATTCCTCCACCAATAAAACTGACTGTCACACCACAGGAGTAACAGAATGGTGACCAGTGTAAGGGGGAGTAACATATGGCAGGTCGGTGGTTTTCTCCTACATTCCTCCACCAATAAAACTGACTGCCACACCACAGGAGTAATAGAATGGTGACCAGTGTAAAGGGGAGTAACTTGTGTCAGGTCGGTGGTTTTCTCCTACATTCTTCCACCAATAAAACTGACTGCCACACCACAGGAGTAACATAATGGTGACCAACGTAAAGGGGAGTAATTTATGGCAGGTCGGTGGTTTCTCCTATATTCCTCCACCAATAAAACTGACTGTCACAACACAGGAGTAACATAATGGTGACCAGTGTAAAGGGGAGTAATTTATGGCAGGTCAGTGGTTTTCTCCTCCATTTCTCCACCAATAAAACTGACTGCCATACCACAGGAGTAACATAATGGTGACCAGTGTAAAGGGGAGTAACTTGTGGCAGGTCGGTGGTTTTCTCCTACATTCCTCCACCAATAAAACTGACTCACAACACAGGAGTAACAGAATGGTGACCAGTGTAAAGGGGAGTAACTCATGGCAGGTCGGTGGTTTTCCCTTACATTCATCCACCAATAAAACTGACTGCCACACAACAGGAGTAACAGAAAGGTGACCAGTGTAAAGGGGAGTAACTTGTGGCAGGTCAGTGGTTTTCTCCTACATTCCTCCACCAATAAAACTGACTGTCACACCACAGGAGTAACAGAATGGTGACCAGTGTAAAGGGGAGTAATTTATGGCAGGTTGGTGGTTTCTCCTACATTCCTCCACCAATAAAACTGACTGTCACACCACAGGATTAACAGAATGGTGACCAGTGTAAAGGGGAGTAACTTGTGTCAGGTCAGTGGTTTTCTCATACATTCCTCCACCAATAAAACTGACTGTCACACCACAGGATTAACAGAATGGTGACCAGTGTAAAGGGGAGTAACTTGTGTCAGGTCAGTGGTTTTCTCATACATTCCTCCACCAATAAAACTGACTGTAACACCACAGGAGTAACAGAATAGTGACCAGTGTAAAGGGGAGTAACTTATGGCAGGTCAGTGTTTTCTCCTACATTCCTCCACCAATAAAACTGACTGCCACACCACAGGAGTAACAGAATGGTGACCAGTGTAAAGGGGAGTAACTTGTGTCAGGTCAGTGGTTTTCTCCTACATTCTTCCACCAATAAAACTGACTGTCACACTACAGGAGTAACAGAATGGTGACCAGTGTAAAGGGGAGTAACTTGTGTCAGGTCAGTGGTTTTCTCATACATTCCTCCACCAATAAAACTGACTGTCACACCACAGGAGTAACAGAATGGTGACCAGTGTAAAGGGGAGTAACTTGTGTCAGGTCAGTGGTTTTCTCATACATTCCTCCACCAATAAAACTGACTGTCACACCACAGGAGTAACAGAATGGTGACCAGTGTAAAGGGGAGTAACATATGGCAGGTCGGTGGTTTTCTCCTACATTCCTCCACCAATAAAACTGACAGCCACACCATAGGAGTAACAGAATGGTGACCAGTGTAAAGGGGAGTAACTTGTGGCAGGTAGGTGGTTTTCTCCTCCATTTCTCCACCAATAAAACTGACTGCCACACCACAGGAGTAACATAATGGTGACCAGTGTAAAGGGGAGTAACTTGTGGCAGGTCGGTGGTTTTCTCCTAAATTCCTCCACCAATAAAACTGACTGTCACAACACAGGAGTAACAGAATGGTGACCAGTGTAAAGGGGAGTAACTTGTGGCAGGTAGGTGGTTTTCTCCTACATTCCTCCACCCATAAAACTGATTGCCACACCACAGGAGTAACAGAATGGTGACCAGTGTAAAGGGGAGTAACTTGTGGCAGGTAGGTGGTTTTCTCCTACATTCCTCCACCAATAAAACTGACTGTTACAACACAGGAGTAACAGAATGGTGACCAGTGTAAAGGGGAGTAACTCATGGCAGGTCAGTGGCTTTCTCCTACATTCATCCACCAATACAACTGACTGTTACAACACAGGAGTAACAGAATGGTGACCAGTGTAAAGGGGAGTAACTTGTGGCAGGTCAGTGGTTTTCTCCTACATTCCTCCACCAATAAAACTGACTGTCACACCACAGGAGTAACAGAATGGTGACCAGTGTAAAGGGGAGTAATTTATGGCAGGTTGGTGGTTTCTCCTACATTCCTCCACCAATAAAACTGACTGCCACACCACAGGAGTAACAGAATGGTGACCAGTGTAAAGGGGAGTAACTTGTGTCAGGTCAGTGGTTTTCTCATACATTCCTCCATCAATAAAACTGACTGTCACACCACAGGAGTAACAGAATGGTGACCAGTGTAAAGGGAAGTAACTTGTGGCAGGTCAGTGGTTTTCTCATACATTCCTCCATCAATAAAGCTGACTGTCACACCACAGGAGTAACAGAATGGTGACCAGTGTAAAGGGGAGTAACATATGGCAGGTCGGTGGTTTTCTTCTACATTCCTCCACCAATAAAACTGACTGCCACACCACAGGAGTAACAGAATGGTGACCAGTGTAAAGGGGAGTAACTTGTGTCAGGTCGGTGGTTTTCTCCTACATTCTTCCACCAATAAAACTGACTGCCACACCACAGGAGTAACAGAATGGTGACCAGTGTAAAGGGGAGTAACTTGTGTCAGGTCAGTGGTTTTCTCCTACATTCTTCCACCAATAAAACTGACTGTCACACCACAGGAGTAACAAAATGGTGACCAGTGTAAAGTGGAGTAACTTGTGGCAGGTCGGTGGTTTTCTCCTACATTCCTCCACCAATAAAATTGACTGTTACAACACAGGAGTAACAGAATGGTGACCAGTGTAAAGGGAAGTAACTTGTGGCAGGTTGGTGGTTTTCTCCTACGTTTCTCCACCAATAAAACTGACTGTTACAACAGAGGAGTAACAGAATGGTGACCAGTGTAAAGGGTCAGGTCAGTGGTTTTCTCCTACATGATTTTGATTGTTATGCCGGTAAAAAACCAACAGGCATGGAACATGATTTTGATTGTTACTCTTTATGTTACAGTTACCATAATAATTTATACACTAAAGTAAATATAACAGACTTCTGGTCTGTAGACAGGTACTCTAACATGTTTAAGTAGTTCACCTGATACAACTACAAATCAACAAAAAAGGTAAGTAATTGTTAAGGTAAAGGGAAGTCCTATTCTTTATCACTGACACTGCTATACAATAATCTTCTAAGATAAAATAATCATTCTTCAATACTCAATTAAGATATTTATTTCAACTTTGGACTTTTGTTTTGTATTTTCCTGCTATAAAATACAAAATCTTCCTTAAACTAGAGATAAAACCATCAAACTTATGTTCATTGTATCAATTTAGTTAAGGATTATAATAGCAATTCAAATCAACATTTATTAAAATGAAAAAGATTTAATTTGTACCCAGTAGCCAAGGTGAATTTTAATTTTTCCTCCGAAGCCCAGGTGTCCTTTGTTCGATGCCTCTAATGGAATTAATTTCCTATTAGTCAACTTTTCTTAACACGTCAAAAGAAGGGAATACAACAATATAGAAGAATCCCTGTTAAAGATATATTGCTTATTTTATTAGTTTAACAGGATTTTAATATATGGTGAAAGATTAATATTAGTTTGTATTGATAATAAGATTTGATGTGATGTATGTTAGAGGTCATTAAAACTCCTTTATAAAATATCCAAGCTTGTAGAAAGTTGGGACCCACCTACCGCTTGTTGTAATATCTTTGAAATGGTAACTTCAAACACTTAATGAGCAATGTATTGTGAAAGCTTTATATATTAATTCTAAATTAAATCAAAATTAACATTTTTAATTCAGAATTCATTGATTAGAATTCTACACCACTATAAGTCTATAACAAACCTTGTTTAACACTAAATTTATACTGCTCTCCCTTTGTCTATTACATGTAACAGAGGGGGTTAGGGTTATGGTTTAACACCACTTTACATGTAACATTTTACAATCATTGCTATATAATTTTATCTTTTAAATTATTTTGTTATCTCTTAATTTTCGGGACGTCGTGGTTGTGATCGCATACAATCAGTCATTAACATTGTGAGTTCGAATCCTGCTCAGACAAGGTGTACACAATACAACATTATGTGATAAAGTTTGTCAGTGACTTGCGGCAGGTCGGTGGTTTTCTCCGTCAATAAAACTGACCGCCACAATATAACTGAAATATTGTTGAAAGTGGCATTAAACACCATAGTCCACCCTACCTTGATTCTCATTTTCATGACTTTTGTGAAAAAAATCAACTGATTAATAATAAAAACTTTAATTTGTAATGGTAGAATGGATGAACATGATTGGAACATATAAAACCTTCTGATTATTAGAGTCTGATAAGACCCTGATATACATCAATTAAGTTCTGATGGAGGTCAAATGGTTTATTGCAAAGTAGATGAAACAAGATATTTGTTTGGTTAAAATTGAAAGGGAACCTTCCCTCATCAATCCAAGCAAGTCTAAAAATTTCAAAAGATTTGGTAAAAGCAAAATTAAGTTACTGAACGATAAATGAAGTCCCATAACTCTGGATGGATAAATGATCACATCATTAAAACCAAACCATCCATTCATCAATCCTAAAAAAAAGTTATAAAATCTTTAATGATTCGGTCAGCAAACTCGGGTCATCCTACAACATTAGGAACGTAAATAAAATGGCTGGAAAAATGTAAAAATCAAAAGAGATCCTCCTCTCGTTCTCAATGTCTAAACATTTTATTACAAGTACCAATCATGTAAAAAGAAGATCAATGTGTGATCTATCACCAAGAAATAATAATAGAAGGTATCATTTTCATATTTGGCAGGGGCATAACTATGAAGCAGTAAAAAGGTATAATATTAAATAAGAATGATGAAGCCAAAACAAAACCTCCAGATATTATCCAGAAACCATTTTCTGTAGATGGCATATGCTCCAATGACACACTCTCCTATATGTTGGTTTAATAATCAAAGTATATTGACATGACTAATTTGTCTATTTATATAACTAAATTTTGACTACCTTTTTATATATTCAACTCAATTCAATCTGTAACTGATCTTTTTTTTTATTTGGTTCTCTCCTTCTTTACAATCTGAAATAAGATAAGAAAATACAATATGAATATCAGCAAAAATAAATCTTTCCTCTCCAATTGTTGAGAATTGTTATTCTAAATTCTTAAATACAGTGGAACCTAGTCATCTTGAACTCTTGATAAGTTGTGTTCTTGAATTGCTCTAAGTAAACATTTAGGTACTGGTAAAGGTTCCCAGGGCTCAAACCCAAAGAGCTGCTCAATGCATCCCTGGGTGGCAGATAGGAGGAGCTGTCTAGATATGGGGTTGTCAGGTCATAATACAAAAAAGCCTGACCATGGATCATAGTGGGTAACGTGTTTGGAGAGTGCCACACTCTGTACACACTAAAGACCTCTTTAGTAGATTTCGAAAAGAGTAGGCGCATGTGTGTTGTAGCCACTATAAAAGACTAAATTTTTCATCCCTACCCAACTCTCTATACATTATCAGTGGTACTCAAAGTCGTTGACCTGGTTAATCCATCCCTTCCCTCGTGTTCTATATAGTTTTTTTATATTATTGAACTTGTTCTTGTCCTGAATATAGCTGAAATACTGCTAGCTAGATGTTAAGAAATAATTAATCAGTCAATCAACCAAGTAAACATTTGGTCTTTTGTAGTTAGTATTCTGCTGGATACCGTGGATATTTTGAGTAAGTGAGTGAGTGATTGTTGCTTAACGCCAATTCAGCAATTTTTCAGCTATATCATGGCGAAAAAAAGTTCATTTTCAACTCACTGAGTTGGATTTTTATAGTGCTAGCTCACTGAAACAACAGTTCGCGGGTACACAAGTCGCTCCACTCGGACACATTATTCTGATTCCGAGCCAACTAGTCTTTGCTCTTTCTCCTTAATGCTGTGTGTTTAGTGGAGAAGCAACAAATACCAATTTTATAGTCTTTGGTTTGACCCGACCGGGAATTGAACCCACAATCTACCGCACTGGAGGCGAGCATGCTAACCATTACGCCACTGATGCGGTTGTGGATATTTTGAAGGAAAATCATTGGTTCTGTTGACTTTCACATAAAAAGTTTCAACTACCGACATACATTGGATGAAAGAAGGATTGTAGTAAATATGTGTTTTTATTCATGATTAACAGAAAGATGTAAAAAATAATCACTTCAATGTAAAAAGCTCAAAGTTTGTGTTTGAAACAATTTATTTTTTCAAGGTTAGATTTGGTACAAAACAAACACACAAATCCTGTTGGACAACTTTATTGTGTACATTTATTTATCTTCACAATTATAATATTACTTTTCTTTGTTGTTGTCCGAAATCTATGTACACACATAGACATCAAATAGAACAATTTATTGGTTCTGGCCTAATATTACCATCAAATTGAATTTAATATCATAATTAACATTATTTTCTTTTCATAACATGTGTGTGACCTACGGTGCCATTTTATTTGAAGGATTAAAACTTAAAATCTTTCAGTATTCTACAGATATGCCTATCCTAATGAATGTATTTTGTAATAAAATAATATTATTTTTTTTAAAGATTAAGGACAGTAGCAGGTGAACTTCTTATCTCAGTGTAATCAGGTCATAGCTTTATCTCTTATCTCAAGTTTTAATTACAGAGGTAACTCTCAGGCATTATCATCATGTGTAAAATTCAGCATTGTATATCACTTTTAGAAATATCAAAATAGAATTGCAATGTTTTTTGGATGTAAAAAATTCTTAATAAAGAGACCAAAAAGAGAAAAAAAGATATAAATACCAGCAAGACAATATTCGTCATTTTTTGTGACCATATTTGGTGTTTTGAGTTAAATAGAATTTGTGCAGGTTTTTTTTTATATATTTGACTAGTAAAGATCTAGTTATAATTTAGTTTATGATGATTTTATTTGTTAAATTAACAAAAGGGATAGGACACAAGTTTTACCAACTTATGAAGTCTTCTCCCATGATCTAGTTATAACAGTGAAGAGTTCAGATCTCACTTAATTGGTTTAATCCAGCCCCATTGTTTTGCCTGTCACAAACCAGAACCAATATATTTACAGCCACATCCAAATCATTGTGCATCTGACATTTGACAGTCAGGTTTGTGTGGTTGTAGTAAGTTATATTGTCAACCATTACTATCAGACTTCTGACTTTGACTTTCAACATTGTTAACACAAGAAGTTTCTTAACTCATCTATTTCTAAATAAGTGTGGACCAAGTACAAAGTGTTGACAGAAAATAAAGGTCTGACTCCTATTTATATTTTTAATACTTTTTCTCATTACTCCTCATTTAACAATTACCTATAATAAGCCCTATATACATTGTGAGTTTTCGTTATCACTTTGAGCTCCTTGTTATTTGTTTCACATTTTAATCTTCTCATCAGAAACCAATTAGTTAATCTGAAGTTACAGTAAAATTTCTTGTTTTTATGTAGACAAGAAATCCAAGCCGTCTGCCACCATGGAACACGATTAACATAAGAATCTACAGTGAAATATGTAAAACGACAACGAGAAACTAATGAACTGATTAATACATAACTGTATATGAACAGTCTTACAGTGGTCCTTTACCACAACTGTACATGGACAGTCTTACAGTGGTCCTTCACCACAACTGTACATGAACAGTCTTACAGTGGTCCTTTACCACAACTGTACATGAACAGTCTTACAGTGGTCCTTCACCACAACTGTACATGAACAGTCTTACAGTGGTCATTCACCACAACTGTACATGAACAGTCTTACAGTGGTCCTTCACCACAACTGTACATGAACAGTCTTACAGTGGTCCTTCACCTAAACTGTACATGAACAGTCTTACAGTGATCCTTCATCACAACTGTACATGAACAGTCTTACAGTGGTCATTCATCACAACTGTACATGAACAGTCTTACAGTGGTCCTTCACCACAACTGTACATGAACAGTCTTACAGTGATCCTTCACCTAAACTGTACATGAACAGTCTTACAGTGATCCTTCACCATAACTGTACATGAACAGTCTTACAGTGGTCCTTCACCTAAACTGTACATGAACAGTCTTACAGTGGGCCTTCACCTAAACTGTACATGAACAGTCTTACAGTGATCCTTCATCACAACTGTACATGAACAGTCTTACAGTGGTCCTTCACCACAACTGTACATGAACAGTCTTACAGTGGTCCTTCACCACACCTGTACATGAACAGTCTTACAGTGGTCCTTCGCCACAACTGTACATGAACAGTCTTACAGTGGTCCTTCACCACAACTGTACATGAACAGTTTTACAGTGATCCTTCATCACAACTGTACATGAACAGTCTTACAGTGGTCCTTCACCACAACTGTACATGAACAGTCTTACAGTGGTCCTTCACCACAACTGTACATGAACAGTCTTACAGTGATCCTTCACCTAAACTGTACATGAACAGTCTTACAGTGATCCTTCACTATTACTGTACATGAACAGTCTTACAGTGGTCCTTCACCTAAACTGTACATGAACAGTCTTACAGTGATCCTTCATCACAACTGTACATGAACAGTCTTACAGTGGTCCTTCACCACAACTGTACATGAACAGTCTTACAGTGATCCTTCACCACAACTGTACATGAACAGTCATACAGTGGTCCTTCACCTAAACTGTACATGAACAGTCTTACAGTGGTCCTTCACCACAACTGTACATGAACAGTCTTACAGTGATCCTTCACCACAACTGTACATGAACAGTCTTACAGTGATCCTTCACCACAATTGTACATGAAGAGTCATACAGTGGTCCTTCACCTAAACTGTACATGAACAGTCTTACAGTGGTCATTCACCACAACTGTACATGAACAGTCTTACAGTGATCCTTCACCACAACTGTAGATGAACAGTCTTACAGTGGTCCTTCACCACAACTGTACATGAACAGTCTTATAGTGGTCCTTCATCACAACTGTACATGGACAGTCTTACAGTGGTCCTTCACCACAACTGTACATGAACAGTCTTACAGTGGTCCTTTACCACAACTGTACATGAACAGTCTTACAGTGGTCCTTCACCACAACTGTACATGAACAGTCTTACAGTGGTCATTCACCACAACTGTACATGAACAGTCTTACAGTGGTCCTTCACCACAACTGTACATGAACAGTCTTACAGTGGTCCTTCACCTAAACTGTACATGAACAGTCTTACAGTGATCCTTCATCACAACTGTACATGAACAGTCTTACAGTGGTCATTCATCACAACTGTACATGAACAGTCTTACAGTGGTCCTTCACCACAACTGTACATGAACAGTCTTACAGTGATCCTTCACCTAAACTGTACATGAACAGTCTTACAGTGATCCTTCACCATAACTGTACATGAACAGTCTTACAGTGGTCCTTCACCTAAACTGTACATGAACAGTCTTACAGTGGGCCTTCACCAAAACTGTACATGAACAGTCTTACAGTGATCCTTCATCACAACTGTACATGAACAGTCTTACAGTGGTCCTTCACCACAACTGTACATGAACAGTCTTACAGTGGTCCTTCACCACACCTGTACATGAACAGTCTTACAGTGGTCCTTCGCCACAACTGTACATGAACAGTCTTACAGTGGTCCTTCACCACAACTGTACATGAACAGTTTTACAGTGATCCTTCATCACAACTGTACATGAACAGTCTTACAGTGGTCCTTCACCACAACTGTACATGAACAGTCTTACAGTGGTCCTTCACCACAACTGTACATGAACAGTCTTACAGTGATCCTTCACCTAAACTGTACATGAACAGTCTTACAGTGATCCTTCACTATTACTGTACATGAACAGTCTTACAGTGGTCCTTCACCTAAACTGTACATGAACAGTCTTACAGTGATCCTTCATCACAACTGTACATGAACAGTCTTACAGTGGTCCTTCACCACAACTGTACATGAACAGTCTTACAGTGATCCTTCACCACAACTGTACATGAACAGTCATACAGTGGTCCTTCACCTAAACTGTACATGAACAGTCTTACAGTGGTCCTTCACCACAACTGTACATGAACAGTCTTACAGTGATCCTTCACCACAACTGTACATGAACAGTCTTACAGTGATCCTTCACCACAATTGTACATGAAGAGTCATACAGTGGTCCTTCACCTAAACTGTACATGAACAGTCTTACAGTGGTCATTCACCACAACTGTACATGAACAGTCTTACAGTGATCCTTCACCACAACTGTAGATGAACAGTCTTACAGTGGTCCTTCACCACAACTGTACATGAACAGTCTTATAGTGGTCCTTCACCACACCTGTACATGAACAGTCATACAGTGGTCCTTCACCTAAACTGTACATGAACGGTCTTACAGTGGTCCTTCACCACAACTGTACATGAACAGTCTTATAGTGGTCCTTCACCACAACTGTACATGAACAGACTTACAGTGATCCTTCATCACAACTATACGTGAACAGTCCTACAGTAGTCCTTCACCACAACTGTACATGAACAGTCTTACAGTGGTCCTTCACCACAACTGTACATGAACAGTCTTACAGTGGTCCTTCACCACAACTATACATGAACAGTCTTACAGTGGTCCTTTACCACAACTGTACATGAACAGTCTTACAGTGATCCTTCACCTAAACTGTACATGGACAGTCTTACAGTGGTCCTTCACCACAACTGTACATGAACAGTCTTACAGTGGTCCTTCACCACAACTATACATGAACAGTCTTACAGTGGTCCTTCAACTAAACTGTACATGAACAGTCTTACAGTGATCCTTCACCATAACTGTACATGAACAGTCTTACAGTGATCCTTCACCACAACTGTACATGAACAGTCTTACAGTGGTCCTTTACCACAACTGTACATGAACAGTCTTACAGTGGTCCTTTACCACAACTGTACATGAACAGTCATACAGTGATCCTTCACCACAACTGTACATGAACAGTCTTACAGTGGTCCTTCACCACAACTATACATGAACAGTCTTACTGTGACCCTTCACCACAACTGTACATGAACAGTCTTAGAGTCATCCTTCACCATAATTGTACATGAACAGTCATACAGTGGTCCTTTACCACAACTGTACATGAACAGTCTTACAGCAGTCCTTCACCACAACTGTACATGAACAGTCTTACAGTGATCATTTACCACAACTGTACATGAACAGTCTTACAGCAGTCCTTCACCACAACTGTACATGAACAGTCTTACAGTGGTCCTTCACCACAACTGTACATGAACAGTCTTACAGTGATCCTTCACCACAACTGTACATGAACAGTCTTACAGTGGTCCTTTACCACAACTGTACATGAACAGTCTTACAGTGGTCCTTTACCACAACTGTACATGAACAGTCTTACAGTGATCCTTCACCATAACTGTACATGAACAGTCATACAGTGATCCTTCACCACAACTGTACATGAACAGTCTTACAGTGGTCCTTCACCACAACTATACATGAACAGTCTTACTGTGACCCTTCACCACAACTGTACATGAACAGTCTTAGAGTCATCCTTCACCATAATTGTACATGAACAGTCATACAGTGGTCCTTTACCACAACTGTACATGAACAGTCTTACAGCAGTCCTTCACCACAACTGTACATGAACAGTCTTACAGTGATCCTTTACCACAACTGTACATGAACAGTCTTACAGCAGTCCTTCATCACAACTGTACATGAACAGTCTTACAGTGGTCCTTCACCACAACTGTACATGAACAGTCTTACAGCAGTCCTTCACCACAGCTGTACATGAACAGTATTACAGTGGTCCTTCACCACAACTGTACATGGACAGTCTTACAGCAGTCCTTCATCACAACTGTACATGAACAGTCTTACAGTGGTCCTTCACCACAACTGTACATGAACAGTCTTACAGTGGTCCTTCACCACAACTGTACATGAACAGTCTTACAGTAGTCCTTCACCTAAACTGTACATGAACAGTCTTACAGTGGTCCTTCACCACAACTGTACATGAACAGTCTTACAGCAGTCCTTCACCACAACTGTACATGAACAGTCTTACAGCAGTCCTTCACCACAACTGTACATGAACAGTCTTACAGTGGTCCTTCACCACAATTGTACATGAACAGTCTTACAGCAGTCCTTCACCACAACTGTACATGAACAGTCTTACAGCAGTCCTTCACCACAACTGTACATGAACAGTCTTACAGTGGTCCTTCACCACAACTGTACATGGACAGTCTTACAGCAGTCCTTCACCACAACTGTACATGAACAGTCTTACAGTAGTCCTTCACTACAACTGTACATGAACAGTCTTATAGTGGTCCTTCACCACACCTGTACATGAACAGTCTTACAGCAGTCTTTCACCACAACTGTACATGGACAGTCTTACAGCAGTCCTTTACCACAACTGTACATGAACAGTCTTACAGTGGTCCTTCACCACAACTGTACATGAACAGTCTTACAGCAGTCCTTCACCACAACTGTACATGGACAGTCTTACAGCAGTCCTTCACCACAACTGTACATGAACAGTCTTACAGTAGTCCTTCACTACAACTGTACATGAACAGTCTTATAGTGGTCCTTCACCACAACTGTACATGAACAGTCTTACAGTGGTCCTTCACCACAACTGTACATGAACAGTCTTACAGTGATCCTTCACCACAACTGTACATGAACAGTCTTACAGTGGTCCTTTACCACAACTGTACATGAACAGTCTTACAGTGGTCCTTCACCACAACTGTACATGAACAGTCTTACAGTGGTTCTTTACCACAACTGTACATGAACAGTCTTACAGTGGTCCTTCACCACAACTGTACATGAACAATCTTACAGTGGTCCTTCACCAAACAAGATGTTGCACGCTACGTCGTGCTAAGAATACCCCCACTCGTTCATTTGTAAGTCGTACGGTAAACAGGAAGTAGATGTGCAGTAAACCTGGAAAGGGGAGACATTGTACAAGTCACCATGCCAAAGCCATATATCAAATATAAAATCATTTCTTCCAGTAGAAGCTGAGATAACTGTTACGAAAGTTTTCATTACAGCAAACATGAAAAATTCTAAGTCGCACTGTAAACAGGAAGTAGATGTGTGGTAAACCTGGAAAGGGGAGACACGGTACAAGTCACCATGCCAAAGCCATATATCAAATATAAAATCATTTCTTCCAGTAGAAGCAGAGATATCTGTTACGAAAGTGTGAACGGACGGACAAATGGACGGACAGACGGAAAAGGTGATTACAATATAGCCTTATATTGCAATATATGTCACATTAGTGAAATCCGAGTGGATTATAAATTGATATGAATCTATGCAAAACTTATATAAAAATCTTTTCTTTTTATGCTACATCAACTTTCTAAATGATGTATACATGTACATGTAAAAATATAAATATGTGTGTACGGTAAAACTACTAAAAAGGGGAGATAATGATATTTTTCTCTGTGCAATAGTCTGAGTACTCAAAGTATAAAGCAATTATATTTTAATTTGTTATTAAATTTGACACTTTAATAACTTTACAGAGATAAATAAAACATGTGATTTGCAATATGAACCAAATCCGGATACTTATACAAAATGTACAAAAAATAGTAATTTATTTTCTTCTACCGCGAAATAAAATAAAAATGATACAAAAATATATTAAAAAAAACAATATTTTTACCTGTCACAACTTGTATGTCTGTAATCCAACGCTTCTTTCCAACATCTGTTAATTAAACATCTGTGTTTTAATATTTTGCACAATATTTTAATATACAATTGCCTTTAGCATCAGTCTCATTGATTAATCACTCTAATTTGAGAATATTATTTTTACAAAGCAAATTAATCATATACATTTTTTTCATAACTTTAGAATATATGCCCAAAACAGTAAATACAATGTTATTAGAGTTACTAATCAATCCACCAAACATACCTAAAATATACCTGTATGTACCAGTGATATACTAGAATGTACCACAATGATATACTAGTATGTACCAACAGTGATATACTAGTATGTACCAGTGATATACTAGTATGTACCAAAATGATATACTAGTATGCACCACATTGATATACTAGTATGTATTACAGTGATATATTTGTATGTACCATAGTGATATACCAGTATGTACCAGTGATATAATAATATATACCAATGATATACTAGTATGTACCTCAGTAATATACTAGTATGTACCACAGCAATATACTAGTATGTACCACAGCAATATAATAGTATTGTACCATAGTGATATACTAGCATGTACCACAATGATATACTAGTATGTAACAACACAGTAATAAACTAGTATGTACCAGTGACATACTAGTTTGTATAACAGTAATATACTAGTATGTACCACAGCAATATACTAGTATTGTACCATAGTGATATACTAGTATGTACCACAATGATATACTAGTATGCAACAACACAGTGATATACTAGTATGTACCAGTGATATAATAGTATGTACCAGTGATACAATAATATGCTCAATGATATACTAGTATGTACTGGTGATATACTAGTATGTATCACAGTAATATACTAGTATGTAACACAGTAATATAGTAGTATGTACCAACACAGTGATATACTAGTATGTACCAGTGATATACTAGTATGCACCAGTGATACAATAGTATGTTCCAATGATATACTAGTATGTACCATAGTGATATACTAGTATGTACTGGTGATATACTAGTATGTACCATAGTGATATACTAGTATGTACTATAGTGATATACTAGTATGTACTATAGTGATATACTAGTATATACCAGTGATATACCTGTGCACACCAGTGATACAATAGTATGCACCAATGATATACTAGTATGTACCTCAGTAATATACTAGTATGTACCAGTGATATACTAGTATTGTACCATAGTGATATATTTGTATGTACCATAGAGATATACCAGTATGTACCAGTGATATACTAGTATGTACCAATGATATACTAATATTGTACCATAGTGATATACTAGTATGCACCAGTGATACATTAGTATGTTCCAATTATATACTAGTATGCACTGGTGATATACTAGTATGTACTGGTGATATACTAGTATGTATCACAGTAATATAGTAATATGTACCAGCAATATACTAGTATATACCAGTGATATACTAGTATTTACCATAGTAATATACTAGTATGTTCCCAAATGATATACCAGTGATCACTTTGTGGTTCAATTTTCCACTCTCTCTTTTTGGAATAGATTATTTTTTTTGTTCTCTACAATCTATTATTTTTTCTGTGAATAACAATATGCAATGCATTTCAAATTTATAATATTTTCTTGAATTAAAATACAATAGTAATGGCAGCATAACAAGGTACTGGAGTGAAAAGTAGTTCCTGTTCCATTAATGGTACCTGTCGTGGTTTTCATGTTAAAATCTTGTGTCTTGTGATAAGTCATGCATAGTGACAACCATCAGAATTCAATCTGAACTGTTCTTTGCTTTTGCCTACAACACTCAAAATTTGCTTATAACAATTCCATTCAGGCAAATTTGATATCAATGAAGGATACAAAAACAATGTTTTTTAAGCAAAATAAAGAAAACAACTCTAGAGTAAAAAAAACCCCATCAAATTTCAGTTATCCTTCATGTATAAGATTAAAAATAATCACCAAAACTCCATATAACTGACAGAAATTATTTAGACCAACAGATGGATGGATACCTATCAAACAGTAAAATATTACATTTGGTTGAACATAAAAAGTAGAAGTTGTGATATAGAAATTCTAATGGTATAATAAACAGTGATCCTAACTTGCTGTCCTTCATCTAAGCAAGGCAAGAGTGCACACCCTGCCACAAAAAAAAATCTACTAATTATCGGTATTAAATTTGGACATTTCCTTTTGATTTCAGATTTGATTTGATTTGTGTTTTAACGCCACTTTCAGCAATATTTCAGCTATATCATGGCGACCAGTTTTAGTGGTGGAAGAAGCCAGAGTACCAGGAGAGAACCACCGACCATGGGCAAGCGACTGGTAAGCTTTATCACTTGCGGCTGCGAGTTGAGTGCACCCTTTTTTGTAATTTACAAAGCCGGGCGCGAACCCACGACGTATTGGTGATAGGCTTGTATGGCTCACTGAGATACTAATGATAATGTCTGTCTCAACCTTCAAAACTGCCATTATTCTATATTTATCTTACATTATTTGAAGAAGAAACTAGAAAAGAAGTATGCCCCCGCACTTGATAATTATGGACAAAGTTGTCTTGTTAGGAGTGATTTTTTAAAAATGAAGTGTGTCTGTAAGACACAAATGATGCTCCCGCCTGACCATCAAAATCCTGTGGACATGCACACCTCCATTATGTGTATAAATATCCTACAAAATATTAAAGCTGTAGGAGGAGATAGCCGGACAAATCATGTATCTATATCCGGATGGACGAACAAAATGACTAAGTCCAACTACCTGTCATTTTGAGAATATTTGATGAAAGTCAAAATCCTGTGGACATGCACACCTCCATTATGTGTATAAACATCCTACAGAATATTAAAGCTGTAGCTCCAAAACTGTAGGAGGAGATAGCCGGACAAACCATGCATCTATATCCGGACGGACGAATGGATGGACAGGGAGTAAATTAATATGACCCCCGACTCTTCGTCGCGGGGGCATAAAAAGAAGACATTAATAACAATGGGTCTATCTCTCTATTTGTATGTCAGTCTTATAGATAATTAAATATAAAATTAAATAAACATTTTCCTTAATTTACCTCATCTACCCCTGGAGACAATCAAATGTTTAAGTGGTCACATGACCCTTATCTTAGTTAATGACTGTCACCTTAAGTTTTGAAGGGCTTGTAAATTATCATCAAATAAAGCTTACATCACTATTTTATCAAAGCACAGGAAATCACAAATCAATATCATTAAAATAATGTCACCTTTTCTTTTACTAGATTTTGGACCTGGTCATCAAATTCCCACAACTTAAAACATCAAAATCTTAATTTATTTATAATTAGAAATAAATAGGCAAAAGCATGTTATTTAGTGTTGCATTAAGAAAATTGAACTACTAAATATATATAAACTGTCTATAGGGTTTATGGTTTATGGTTTATGGTGCCACTTAAAACAATATTTCAGTTATATCGTGACGGTCAGTTTTCTTGGTGGAGGAAACCGGAGTACCCAGAGAAAACCACCAACAAAATTATCACATAATGTTGTATCGAGTACAACTCGCCTGAGTGGAATTCGAACTCACAATATTAGTGGTGATAGGCACTGATTTCTGTAATATCTATATCTGGACTTAAACCGGGA
Source organism: Bathymodiolus brooksi (assembly GCA_963680875.1). Lineage (NCBI taxonomy): Eukaryota > Metazoa > Mollusca > Bivalvia > Mytilida > Modiolidae > Bathymodiolus > Bathymodiolus brooksi. The sequence continues at coordinate 80,785,415 of OY804578.1, read as the reverse complement.
CCGTGGGTATAAATAGCTGTGGGCGGAGCAAACATTCAGATTGTTTGACAGGCATGGTTACGAAACTTTTAGGTCATGTTGGTCACATGACATACAGTTTCATAAATATGCTGTTCATATCAACAGGGATTTTTTATGATAAGCTCCCCCGACAAATTTTGTCCATAGGCACTGCTGCAAATTTCCCTTTAAGATACGAGTTACTCATCAGAACTCTTCATTTTGTTTTCTTCTGTGTTGTATGTTGGTGGTAATGTATATGGTAATGAAGTGAATATGGCAGTGAATTGAGTGAGTGAGCGACTGACTTTTGCTTAATGCCAAGTGGGTAATTTTTTCAGTTATATCATAGTGAGAATGGGGTACATTTCAATGAGTTAATGATATTGACAGCTGTGTACTAGACAGCAACAACTTACGGGCTTAGTTACATTTTTACAGTGCTAGCTCACTGAAACAGCAATCCACAGGTAGACATGAGCTCCACTCTGACACATTATTATGATTTTGACACAACCAGTCTTTTCTCTGAATCCTTATTGCTGCATGCTCAGCGGAGAAGCAACAATTACCAATTCGTCTGAATTTAAGAAATTAAATTTCTGATTGAATACTGTCTGAGAAAAAAATGGAGTACATCAATAAATCCAAATTATGATAAGCTAAAGACCCTATGTTTAAAATTAAATGTTGTCTATATCATGATAATAACAATCAAACAAAATATTTCTTCATGGACATTATAAACACATTTAAACAAAGTATTGCAATATTTTGCTTAAATGTGATAATAATAACAGTCAAAAGCTTTGTTTTTTGTCATTTAAACATGTGTTTCCCTTAGCTGCAGGAATCATACTACATGTACCGCAAGGTTTTGATACAAGGTTAAGTTATCAAAATCATAACTCAATTTAATAGGCAGCTTATAGCTTACAATTGATAAACAAAACATATTTAAGCAAATCTTTAATGAATCCTACATTATTTTTGTTGTAAAACCTTGACAGGCATAATCAGAGTCATAAATAATTACTACAGAACCTCATAATTATTAGTAATAGGTGAATTATGAAGGACATGTTTCCTTCTCTCATTACTGTCCATACTGATGAAGCTAAAAACAACCAAGTAAAAGACAGGAGATGTTGACAATCAGGCATAGTAATACAATGTAATACAGGAGATGTTGACAATCAGGCATAGTAATACAATGTAATACAGGAGATGTTGACAATCAGGCATAGTAATACAATGTAATATAGGAGATGTCAACAATCAGGCATAGTAATACAATGTAATACAGGAGATGTTGACAATCAGGCATAGTAATACAATGTAATACAGGAGATGTTGACAATCAGGCATAGTAATACAATGTAATACAGGAGATGTTGACAATCAGGCATAGTAATACAATGTAATACAGGAGATGTTGACAATCAGGCATAGTAATACAATGTAATACAGGAGATGTTGACAATCAGGCATAGTAATACAATGTAATACAGGAGATGTTGACAATCAGGCATAGTAATACAATGTAATACAGGAGATGTTGACAATCAGGCATAGTAATACAATGTAATACAGGAGATGTTGACAATCAGGCATAGTAATACAATGTAATACAGGAGATGTCAACAATCAGGCATAGTAATACAATGTAATACAGGAGATGTTGACAATCAGGCATAGTAATACAATGTAATACAGGAGATGTTGACAATCAGGCATAGTAATACAATGTAATACAGGAGATGTTGACAATCAGGCATAGTAATACAATGTAATACAGGAGATGTTGACAATCAGGCATAGTAATACAATGTAATACAGGAGATGTTGACAATCAGGCATAGTAATACAATGTAATACAGGAGATGTTGACAATCAGGCATAGTAATACAATGTAATACAGGAGATGTTGACAATCAGGCATAGTAATACAATGTAATACAGGAGATGTTGACAATCAGGCATAGTAATACAATGTAATACAGGAGATGTTGACAATCAGGCATAGTAATACAATGTAATACAGGAGATGTTGACAATCAGGCATAGTAATACAATGTAATACAGGAGATGTTGACAATCAGGCATAGTAATACAATGTAATACAGGAGATGTTGACAATCAGGCATAGTAATACAATGTAATACAGGAGATGTTGACAATCAGGCATAGTAATACAATGTAATACAGGAGATGTTGACAATCAGGCATAGTAATACAATGTAATACAGGAGATGTTGACAATCAGGCATAGTAATACAATGCAATACAGGAGATGTTGACAATCAGGCATAGTAATACAATGTAATACAGGAGATGTTGACAATCAGGCATAGTAATACAATGTAATACAGGAGATGTTGACAATCAGGCATAGTAATACAATGTAATACAGTAGATGTTGACAATCAGGCATAGTAATACAATGTAATACAGGAGATGTTGACAATCAGGCATAGTAATACAATGTAATACAGGAGATGTCAACAATCAGGCATAGTAATACAATGTAATACAGTAGATGTTGACAATCAGGCATAGTAATACAATGTAATACAGGAGATTTTGATAATCAGGCATAGTAATACAATGCAATACAGGAGATGTTGACAATCAGGCATAGTAATACATTGTAATACAGGAGATGTTGACAATCAGGCATAGTAATACAATGTAATACAGGAGATGTTGACAATCAGGCATAGTAATACAATGTAATACAGGAGATGTCAACAATCAGGCATAGTAATACAATGTAATACAGTAGATGTTGACAATCAGGCATAGTAATACAATGTAATACAGGAGATGTTGACAATCAGACATAGTAATACAATGTAATACAGGAGATGTTGACAATCAGGCATAGTAATACAATGCAATACAGGAGATGTTGACAATCAGGCATAGTAATACAATGTAATACAGGAGATGTTGATAATCAGGCATAGTAATACAATGTAATACAGGAGATGTCAACAATCAGGCATAGTAATACAATGTAATACAAGAGATGTTGACAATCAGGCATAGTAATACAATGTAATACAGGAGATATTGACAATCAGGCATAGTAATACAATGTAATACAGTAGATGTTGACAATCAGGCATAGTAATACAATGTATTACAGGAGATGTTGACAATCAGGCATAGTAATACAATGTAATACAGGAGATGTTGACAATCAGGCATAGTAATACAATGTAATACAGGAGATGTTGACAATCAGGCATAGTAATACAATGTAATACAGGAGATGTTGACAATCAGGCATAGTAATACAATGTAATACAGGAGATGTTGACAATCAGGCATAGTAATACAATGTAATACAGGAGATGTTGACAATCAGGCATAGTAATACAATGTAATACAGGAGATGTCAACAATCAGGCATAGTAATACAATGTAATACAGGAGATGTTGACAATCAGGCATAGTAATACAATGTAGTACAATCACAAATGACTGTGTGACAATGTCAGCAATCATGCCATCAAATGACTGTCCATGATATTCATGTCACGTGTCTGTCATGATATACCTTGATACACAACAACCTGTATTTACCATTTTCAACAATATTTCAGTTATATCGTGGTGGTCAGATTTATTGATGTAAAAATAACTCAAATTGAAGAGTTTATACAGAAAAAAAATAAAAACTGACTCAACAAGTCAAGTTTAATATGAGTAAAATGTACACAAACTGTAAATTTGCACACAGAATTAAATGGAATAACTAATTCAATTTACAGTGTTTTCAATCACCTTCGACAAAAATATTAAAGAGATGTACAGAATTATTTGTCTTTGTTTTGACATATATGACTACAATCAAATCCAGTTTCTGATTTGTTATAAAGATTAAAGAAATCTATGACAAAAACTGATTAAGTCGTTCCATATAAAGGGGTACATTTTATATATATCTATAAACTGTCAGTCTGACTTATATACAAATCATACCATACCAGTAAGAACAGTGACAGTTATTCTTCATTTTCTAGTGTTCCTTCCAGAAAAGCATCTTTAAAAGTCATTTAATTCATTGCTAGAAATAGCTATTTACTCCTCCTCAGAAGCCCCAGCAACTGGTCAATTGAGGACACTGACCATTGTTAACAATGATCAAGTCTTAATTTAGATGATTCCAAGATATAATTCCTGTCATAGATCTCATTGAGTCTATTGATTCATATAATAAATGCTTAAGATGTAATATTTTGGCACACAGACTAATACATAGATCTTTAGTAGGGGTAATACAACTTGAGGTGCATAGGAATCAATAGGTTGGGATAAAGCTTGCTGATATAGTTTTGCCTCGTTAATGGAGACCAAATCTAATTAATTTGATTGATGATTCATTACATCACTGGCTAAAATCAGCAAAAGCAGAATTAATTGGTTTGGTAATTGTCGACAAAATATTCTGCATCTAGGAATCTATCAATTATTATACATTGATTGGACTTAACCCACAGAATATTTATTAGAAATAACAAGCAATCTAACGACAAATTAAAAATACTACAGGAATCGTTTGTATTACAATACTGAATAACTCCTAGTACAAACTACATCTTCGTTAATGATCTATTGTGGATCAGAAACTTGTATTTTCATGGAAATCAACGAATTTGTTATTAAGGAAATATTTAGATTATTATAGATATGAAAATTTCTGAATTGATGAGATTGCTAAAGTTAATGAACTATGGACTTGGACCATGAAACAATTAAAATTATTAGACAATTGCAATCTCCAATCATTGACCTTTGCATAATGTTTACAAAGACAATTAAATGCACCATCCTGTAAGAACTACAACTAATTCTAACACATTCAAGTCCTGATTCTGGTTCAGACATATGTCTAAATCAGTCATATAGTCATCAAACTTTGGCAGTATCAGTTTTATATAGATACAAAATCAAAACACGGTTTTTAGCTTTGAAAATTTAGTAATAATAGTTTCCTACACATATATCTCTACATTGGTAAATACTATGCAGTGAATGCAGACTTTTGAATGGCCAAATTTTGAGCATGAAATACAGAAATTGTGAAAGTTTTATGACCATGTAGATTCTAGTATGGGTCATTTCTAAATCAGGTCATGGTTCTAGCACAAACAATGTCTCAATCATGCAGCAATTTTCAGTCAATCTACTTTAAAGATCAATAGAGTTTGGAATGTAGAATAAAGTTCCCAGTTCAAAATAAAATGTATTTTTGATATATTCCTGTTATTCTAGCTTCTTTCCTAAATGTAGTAGAGTCCCTGTGGTAGTGACACTGTGGTGCTATTGGAGTTATATACCAATGATATCACCATTTATGTTGTTAGAAGAGTTTGAAGATACCAAGTAGTAATCGGAATCCGTAAATCAAAGAAGAACAGACGACACAATGGCCAAAAGAAAAAGGACAAAAGGACAAACTACGATCTACAAAACATACATGTAAAACTAAAGATCAAATAACATGAACCCCACTAAATCCGAGGGTGAACTCAGGTGCTACGGAAGGGTAAGCCGTTCCTGCTCCCGTCGTGTTAATCTAATTACAAACCCCGTGATAAGTCGTGAATGAGGAAAGGACCAGGAAGTGTTTACGACAAGTGGAACATATCTGTGGTCATTTGTGACACAGATATTCCATAACGGTTAACTAAGTCATGGTGGCGACCGTAAAACTTTCGAAGTGATGACTTCAACTTAACTAAGAGGAACCCTTGGTTCAGTAGCTTCCTTGTTAGCTGCAAAAATCTATCAAGGAAATCCTGATAGAAACCACCAGCTCTGGAATATCGCATCAACTGAAAGATATATACTCCATATGCAGTTGTTGCTGGAATATTGCTACATACAAATAGAAAGTTCACTATGAGGAAATTAAAATCATCCCTTTTTTCGTAAAGTTTCGTTCTTAACCACCCCTCACTGTCAATTAGCTTGATTCAACGACATGGGTGGTGTACTCAAAACAAAAAATAGTTGATAAAGTGACATGCTGCAGGAAGGTGGTTTCGTCTCAGGTATTTCAGATTCATCTGCCAATTAAACTGACCACCATGGTATAACTGAAATATTGTTGAGATTGGCATCAACAGATATTGTCGAAATGCTTTGTATTTAAAATGCATAGTTATCCCCCTTTATTCATTAAAAATAACTTTCTTTTCAAGATTCAATTAATACAGTGTACTTTCCAAATATTAAACAGATGCATATTTGTGAGAAATATCTTAAACAGCAGAAAATCTGAAAATTAAATCAGAACGAGTTGTGATTTCAACCACCAAAAACATATTTGAAAAGTAAAGTAAGGATACACATGCATAGTCTTAATATTTGAAAAGTAACATCATGAGTATAACAAATAATTTGTAAATACAATAATTATATTACTACTAATTAATAATACTTTATAATAACATTGCAAATCAGCCTCTTTTCCTTTTGGTTGGTTGAAAATCTCCAACATTAATACACTAATCGGAGTCTTTCAGTGGGCATTTAGGTCTAAAGAGGATTAAAAGTGAATAGGAGATGATGAACAATAGTCAAAAGATGCTTATATTTGATGACCAGGCAAGTCAAAAAACATGTGTTATATTATATTTAATAAAAATTTACGAGGTATCACATACAAAGCAGGTTGACAGATAAATTGAGCAATACAAATTCATTATCACAAATCGGTAAATACTTTTAGAAAAAACCCCAACAATACTATGACCATTAATGGACTGTCCCATGATGTTCGTGGTCTTGGTTAGTTAATGTGGTAATCAGGTATCAAACCCATGTCAGTACAAGTAGGTTTATGGTCAGAAGTCTTCAACCTCAAAAATAAATGGGCCACCAGACCTCTGAACTAATAACTAAATTATATTTCACTATTATTTTTGCTTTGGTCAATTTGTCAGTTTTATATTTTATACTTTAAGTACTGTTTATTTGTTGAGTGTTTATGTTTGTGTATGCTCGCCAACATGTGGTTTTCATCAATAAACTATTTGAATTTGAATTTGAATTATCTTTTTCAACAAAGATAGAATTTAAGATGAAACCGAGAATTTAGTCACACACTCAAAAAAACAAAGATTTAAGGTTGAAACCAAATGTCTGAAAAAAATAATTTGTCATTATTTATCAAATATTCCAATTTTCAGTCTATTGAAGACAAAGAGTTTGATACAATTATCCTGTTTTGTTCCAGTTTTAAGATATCAAGTGATCACTACTTCCCTATACAGTTTTCTTTTTTATAAAATTACTTTAAATTTAAAACATTAACAAGCTTGTATGTTAAAAAAATAACATATATCTCCTAAAATACAAAAAAAAAATATATATCATTAACTTTTCTCATTTTAAAATTACCTGGTAATTTGTATGTACCATCTCCTGTATATCAGTAATTTATGTTTCCAAAGTTACAAAATGCATTATAAAAAAACTTGAATCTGATTAATTTATCTAAATGTGGAAGGAAATTCACAAAAGTACTTGAAAATTGAGAAAAAGTTAAATTTTTACCTGGGAGCTGTATCTTTGTGTATTATCAGTGTTAATGGCAATTTAATCTGGACTGATCTTTCTGCATGGTCTGATAGTGTGTTGTGAAACCTTTCTATATAAAACTGTTAATTATCTATAAGAGGCCACACTAATTGTTTATCTCCTGTTTTATATATAATCTCTATAAAGCTCTTCTATTGATTTTGTCTGACAAGCATTTATATGATTTTGTAATATTTATAAATCTTAAATAAATACCATTCGGTATCTTTTGAAAAACACTAGAAATTTTAATACATAATTAATATTTTTGACAAATCTAAGGAATATTTAAACCTTATGAACCTCTGCAATCATATATAATTATTGGTGTGGGTTTTATTGACAAAGGGACATTAAATAGGGTAAAAGTTTATAAAGACTGGACAAGTAGATAACATAGCCCTTGGCCAAATCTGTCTTTAACAGGTAGAAAACAATGCAGCTCTACCTTAAGCTTTTGTCTAGGACTGGCTTAATGTTTGGCTAACCTGCCAGGTTAAACTGTTTAATGTGTGATCTTAAAGCATTGTCCACTCTACAGGTATTTGGTCGAGTTATTGTGTCCGGATGGAAAACAAAGATTTTAATTAGCATTGTTAACTTTTCAAAGGGTGACAGCTTTCTACAGTATGGGGGACAAAAAAGGGGGATTGGAAACTGAGAAAAAGTAAATCAGTGATTTATGATTTTAATGAATAAATCTATGACTTACCTGTAAATGATATGTGACCTAAATAAAACCTCCAAACTTGTTATCTCAATTTCAAAGTCAATTGAACACAAAATCAATTTTAAACAGTTTTACAGTTCTGCTTCAGTGACTTTACATTAGCTTCCTCTCTTCATCAGTATTAGTTAGGGTGGTTTTGTAAGTTTAAACAATCCACATGGATGGGGAACCACCTGTTCTGTTGACTATATGTGTGGATCACACAATACATTAATGAAATGATTAATTATATCAAGGGCTGAGATAACACAATATTTAACAGTATTTACTTGACCAACCAGTAGTCAGACATTCTTTTTATCATTTCATTGGAGGCTTTTGAACTTTTATCAATCTGACAATATACCTGTTCAAAGACCTATTCCATAAACAATTAGTGATGAACTTATTGATTTCTAAAAGAAAATCATTTTTTATTTATTTCAGGCTTATTTGCATTTTTGTAAAATCTCACCTAAGTTAAAAAAAAATTGATTATACAATATAAGTGTTACTGGTTGATTGATTGATTGATTGTAATTTACATCAAGTTAGCAGCTATATTCCATCACCAGTAATCCATGGCAGATCACTCTTTGATACTCTTCACTCAGCACCTGTGGGTCAATTTAAACAATTACATTTGTCCAGTTACTGATCCAGCATTTAGAAGTTGCTATAGCAACATAACATTATTCAAATGTTTACGAATGGTCGGTAGATAACAAAAAAATTAAAAAAACATAAAACACTTTTTTTTTACTATACAAATAAGGTATCATATTACTGTAAAATAATTTTCTGCCCCAAAATAATGTAATAGAAGTGCTTTAACTCCCATCCTCCAAAAACCATGGGGCTAATCAGATTTGAGATGAATTATTCATGAGTACTAGAACTTAGATAAATTTACTTCCAGCAAAATATCTCGGCTGTACAATAACATCTGATCTAAAATGGGGACAGCACATCAACAACAACTGCAACAAAGCAAACTCTACCATCGGCTTCCTCAAGAGAAATCTGAATATTGCCAACAAATCAGTCAAAGAAAGGGCTTATCAATCACTAGTGAGACCATCCTTAGAATACTCTAGTGCAGTATGGGATCCACATCAAGAACACGCCTAGAAAGGATACAAAGAAGAGCCGCAAGATACGTCGCTAACAGATACCACAACACCTCATCTGTTAGTGATATGCTCGATCAGCTTGAATGGCCATCTCTAGAAAGCCGAAGAACAAACTCCCAGCTTACTATGATGTATAAAATGATGAAAAATCTAACAAATGTTGACACTAGTGACAAACTTATACCACTCCAAAGTCCATCAAGAAATTGTAACACTCTGGCATTCAGCATTCCATTATGCAAAACATCCATACGGAAGGAATCATTCTATCCAAAAACCACCAAGGATTGGAATGCTCTAAAGGATGTTTTGGGGCACCGAGTCTTGAACCTTTCAAGGCTTGTCTCTTGTCAGTAAGCTGCCAGTGCCGTTTTTAACCTCACTGTAAATATTCCGCACACATTGTTAGTTTTTACATGCGCACACCCAAAGTGGCAGAATAGTCAATCAGATGACGGAGGCCGCTCAACGGAAGAAGAAGAAATGACCCCTGTTAGATGAGTAGAGAATATTGGAGTGTGCTCAGGCCAAGAACAAGATTATAAATATTTTTATGAGATGCCAGCCATGTTTCTTCATTGTATATGTTATTTTGCTTTGATGTGAGGCATACTGATGCCAGTATTTGTAAGACTACATTTAGTCATCTTACTGATATCCCTTCCTCCATGATATAGAAAGCACAGATATAGTGTTTATCTGTAAGAAGTTTAGAGTACCAGCTATTTGTAGTCTAGGGTACCTGTCATCTATAATTTAGTGTACCAGTCATCTGTAGTCTAGCTAGTGTTCCAGTCATATGTAGTCTAAGGTATCAGTCATCTATAATTTAGTGTACCAGTCATCTGTAGTCTAAGTGTACCAGTCATCTGTAGTCTAGTGTTCCATTCATATGTAGTCTAAGGTATCAGTCATCTGTAGTCTAAGGTACCAGTCATCTGTAGACTAAGGTACCAGTCATCTGTAGAGTAAGGTACCAGTCATCTGTAGTCTTAGGTGTAACACCACTAAACATGGGTACCAGTCGAAAAGAACGTATGGGAAAGTAGTACGTAAACACAAAATGGATTCCTACATTGTTGGATAAAAAATAAACCCTATTAGATACTGCAAAATACTGAATGTCAGCAGAGACTTACAGATTTTAGGATAATTTTAAGCCCATATTTGATGTCCTTGCCGTTTTAAATAAAAAATTGATTGCATTGGAAAGGAACTACCTGAATTTGTGTTAAATCGAAAGTGAAAGTAGGATTTTTGACGGTAGACATCTTCGGACTGCCTGTTTTTTTCTTATATGCAATTAAATGTATGTTGATTTTCGGAGGTAACCTTCCAATTAGGTACCCCTTCCATGAGAAATGAGTGTCGCTTAGATTAAACTTAAGGTAAATCCTGTATGAAATTTCAAAAAGATTTAATTTAACATAGAAGGCTATGGAGAATTCTTTAGTGGTATTATTACACCTTTCAGGCAAAAAACAAGAAATTTAATTTTGATGGTACCACACTCAAATTGGCTTTGGACAGTCACAACAGACCCAGTTTGACATTTTCCACACCAAAATGTTACAAAATACATCAAGGTGTCATGTTACGGCCTCAATATGAATATTATGCAATATTTTGGAAAATTTTCCCCATGCACTAGATGTATATGCACAGAGGGTATTGAAATATAATTTTATACTTATTTATGACTTTACACTTATTGAGAATGGTAGATTTAAGATGTTTTTGTAGATAAGGGGCAGATGATGTTGAAAAAGATTGCTAAAATTAAGAATTTTAACAATTTCATGTTGCGGCATTTAGTCGACTTCAAATATGATATGGTGATACCATTTTTGAAAATTTTCTAATCATACTTATTTTTCCTCATAAATTTTGGTAGTTATAGTTAGAACACATGTAAAAAGTACATATGAAACAATATAAGGCTATAGAAAGCAGCTTTATTTAAGAATTATGTACTTAAAATCAGGTAATTTTAGTGATCCCAGTAAAATTGCATTTGTCACTGGACATTTATTGTTAATTTTTCAAATTGTCAATGTGGATTTTATATTTTAGAGTATAAATTGACTGTAAATGTACATTTGTGCATCCGGCTAACAAGAAACATAACAAAAGTTGTCAAGGAGCATACAGTTATTGAGTGTTGAGGGAAATTATAGTTGCAGGTCATAAGAAATAACAGAAACCTGAAAATCAACAACTATAATTTTACCAATTTGGGGCAGTTTGAAGTAATTTTTGCTTAATATCTAAGTATTATGTCTTATTTAATGTCTTGCAATGCATAATTAATGAGAACATAGCATGAATTAACATAGTTTAGTATATTGTGAGATCATTTCTATGAGGCCAAAAAAAAGGGGTGTGTCAGCTTAAAATAAAAAAAATCATATTAATTAGATGTTAAATGTACAAATGAAGCATAAGTACATGTCATATGTTGCTTATTGTGTTGAAAATCAGCTTAATAACTGTAATATATTAAGATAAAAAGTCATTGTTATGTTATTTCACAATCTGAAATCAACAGCTGAAAAATCAGATTTTTTCATCAAAAGCTTCATGGGGGTACCTTTGTATATGGACATTAATTCTTGCAAATATTGGACTGCCATGTATCTGATATAGTTTTTGTGACTGGATATTGATATAGGAATATAAATAAGACCATGAAAAGATTAGAGAAACAAGTTTTTATTGCTCTTAGGTGTAATACCACTAAACATGTGTACCAGTCAAAAAGAACGTATGGGAAAGTAGTAGGTCAACACAAAATGGATTCCTACATTGTTGGATAAAAAATAACCCATATTAGATACTGCAAAATACTGAATGTCAGCAGAAACCTACATATTTTAGGATAATTTTAAGTCTATATTTGATGTCCTTGTGGTTTTAAATAAAAAATTGATTGCATTGGAAAGAAACCACCTGAATTTGTGTTAAATCGAAAGTGAAAGTAGGATTTTTGACGGTAGACATCTTCGGACTGTCTGTTTTTTCTTATATGCCATTAAATGTATGTTGATTTTCGGAGTTAAGCTTCCAATTAGGTACCCCTTCCATGAGATATGAGTGTCACTTAGATTAAACTTAAGATGAATCCTGTATGAAAGCTCAATTTTTTTTTTAACATAGTTATGGAGAATTCTTTAGTGGTATTACTCCTCCAGCATTTCATTCACACTCACTTTGAAGTTACTTTTTTTTCTGAATTTTGGATGGATATTCATTCATGATCACTAACATCTGTATTCTTTTGTATCAAATATAAGTACATTCTTCATATGATTTGAAAAATTGTGAAAAACAAATACGTTCAATTTCATCAAGGAGATCAAATATGTAGAACTTATTTCAGTTGTAATCAGACTAAATAATGAAGATTTACATTTAAAACAAAAGATGTGGACAATCAAAATTAATCTTTCTATCTCTAGATACTATTAATATGTAAAACAAATGATCATTTTTGTATTTTTTCACTAGTCCTAGTCATAAATAGCATAAATCATTTAAAAAAAAACTCTTTCCAAAAGTGTTGATGTAACAAAAAAAAATACTTTGACACTATAGTTCACGTACAGAGATATCATAAAAGAATTAACTTTCCAAACTTCATTACTCTGTGCATGTAATTGTGGTCTCATCCCAGACACATTATACAAAAAAAATCTTCAAAATACCTCTTGACATGCAAATGAAATAAGGAAGGAGCAAAATATTTAGACAGAAATGTTATTTTCAGTATAACCTCTCCGTGAATTGGATTGTTCCCTTGTACAATAAGATCACAAAATTGTGATTATTTGGTTCCTCGAGGGACGTCTAGCGTTTACTAATCTACAATCCATACTTATTGAATTGGTAGGAAGCATGCAGCAGAGATTCATCTGCTTAATATAGACAAATTTTTATCATAAAGACATAATTGACCATTCAAGACATTCATGTAACACAATAAAAAAAAACATCAAATAAAAAATATTTTAAAACTGTTGTTGGCAGACATGGTTTAATTACTGAAATATGTGTGTGCTACAAGAAAACTGTCCTTGTGCTGATTAATATCAGATAAAGATTGAGACCAATAGTTAAAACTCAATTGAGTGCAACAGACACAGTCCCTCAGTAAATAATTAAGTTATGCTATATGTTAGATTTCTGTATAATTGTTTCATCCACAGTGGCTGTGACGGAAGGGATGTTTAACGCCACTTGCAGCAATATTTCAGTTATATCGTGGTGGTCAGTTTTATTGGTGGAGGAAATCGGAGTACCAGGTCAGTGGTTTTTCTCTGGACACTTCTAATAGAAGTATTTGATAAAGTTTGTCAGTAACTTGTGACAGGTTGGTGATTTTTCTCTGGACACTCCTGTGTATTTGATAAAGTTTGTCAGTAACCTGTGACAGGTTGGTGATTTTTCTCTGGAACCTCTTGTTTCCTCCATCAATAAACAATATGACATCAATGACATATCTACAATACTGTTGACAGTGGCATTTATCAACCATAACTTTAATTACATGTAAATCTAAACAACTTTTTTAAAATCAACCACACCATATCTATTTAGAATAATAAAATAAAAAATAACTGTATATTCTACCATTGATAACATACAAATTAAAACAACAGCTTACTGAAATCACCAAAAAGTCACAAATATTTTGTTTATTTATGGGATGCACAATCTAATATTCAACATATTTTTTGTTGTTGTAAATTCTATTCTGTTCTATTCTTATAAAACACCACACTGTTTTCACCTACATTTCTATACAGCCAGATGTCATATTTATACAGTTAAATTGTGTCTTTGTCCAGGGAAAAAATCAAATAATTGCTATTAGAATCTGATGACTTCTACAAAAATAATTACTGCTGAGGAAAGTGGCCATTATCTTAGCACAGTACCATGGCAACGAATTTTCACAGTTTAACAGCCTTTAATGAAGATAATGATTGGCTCAGCTGGTCAATAATTAATTTGTAATTAACAGCAGGACTGTGAAGCCATAAACAACATCTACAATGCCATTATTTTACTGTTATGTTATAATTCACTTGACAGTAAGAGTTACTTCCCTTGATGTGAAGAAAGTAAAAATTATAGTTGCTTATATTTCTTTTTCATGTTGCTTTAAAAGGAATAAGTAACAATGAATTGTTTTTAAGATACAAAAAAAAGTAAACTAATATTTATAACATGTCTGACACCTCATTTATAATAATGGTAAAAGATCACCTGATAGTCAAACATCATGAAAAAAGGGGAGGGCAGCATATTTAATATCGGTATGAAATCAACACAAGATTGATAATAAAATGAATATAGTAAAGATTAAAATGGAATCAAGTTTTTTTTTTAGATCTATTGTTTGTAACACATGGATATACAAAGATATTTTGACTATCTGTTTGTGTATGGACAAGAAGTCAGATATGGATGTGATATTAACTACATATGAAGGACCAATGAAATGATTCACAGATCTGGGCACAAAGTAGCTGACAAGAAGCATTACCCAATCACATATATTTTAACATGGTCAATGAACAATGAAAATGAGGTGAAGGTCAGTTGATACATGCCTTGGCTGACATGTACACTTCAGGACCAGTGTTAAGACCTACAATGGTTTGAACTACTGTCTGTAGAAACAGACCTGATCACAAAAACTTTACATTTATTTGACATAGTACATATTTATGGAATCGATGAACTACAAAATATTGGTGGAAATCACATAATATATATAATATAAGTGAGATGTAAAATACCCATAGTAAATTATACAAGCAATGACCAAATATGACAAACCTAAAAAACAAATAGTAGATAAAAACTGAACTACTGTTATCATAAACATTAAGAATTACTGATCCTGTCACAGATGGAATAGTAACACACTAGTCTATTTATATTTTTGCTATGTGAAAATTGTCTTCCTATTGTCAAAGAGTCAACTTGAAATGAAACTCTACCAATTAAAACCTAAATCTTTTGTAGAAACTTTTCTGCTTTGTTTCATTGACAAGTTTTTTTTATAGATGATATGGAAAAGAATCACAAGTACAAATGTCCTAAAAAAACATTTCCAGTTAGGGAGGTAAAAATCTTTCTAAATGTCATATATGTATATCCATGTTCTTGCTAGTTTAAGATCTAATGCCAAGATAAGGACATTTTTAATTTATCGTGACAAGGTGTAATGCATAATGAAAGAAAAGCAAATAAACTTATCAGTGAAATTAAATTGTTCATTTCTATGTAATGAGGGGGTTATATCTTCGATAACAAACAAATATGGGATTTTAAAAGTAGACAAATTAACAATAAATTTTACAAGTGCTGAAGTTATGGGTACTTTTATTTGTCTATCCAGTATTATTGGCCCTAATAAAATTATCACCTTCAGTTAGAAAGAAAAACAGGTCATTTACAAATTTCTTTTTTTGTTAAAGAAAAAGACATATAATTTGCTATAAACATATTCAATCCTTGCATAGACAGCAAATTAAATCTAACATGTGTCACCTCATATCATAAGAAGACACAAAAGTACTGATGGCTTACTTCAACGGATGGATACAGGACAATCTTACGACCAAAAAAAATAACACAACTTTTTTTTGCATTATGCAGAAAGCATCTCAGACTCAAAAGCAGAATTATGGTTTTTGTAGCCCTAAATCATAGTGGGTGAGAAAATGGGGTAGACAAAATGATAATTAGAATATTCAATCTTTGAGAGATTCCAGAAAAATGTATATACAACCTATATAATGACAATATGTTAGTAGAATTGATGCATCTTCAGCCGACATCTCTCAATTAATCATTGCTTTTACTAGACTGATTCTCAAAACCAAGTCAGAAATTGTCATTATATATAGCTTGTGTATAAATATAGTTAGAATCTGTAAAGGAATAAATTGATTAGTACAAAGATGATATACATATAACCATAGTTTCCTGGTGGACTACACTTTATATCAGCCAGTTTTGGCTATCCTGCTAGTTTTCTGGTGGACTACACTTTATATCAGCCAGTTTTGGCTATCCTGCTAGTTTTCTGGTGGACTACACTTTATATCAGCCAGTTTTGGCTATCCTGCTAGTTTCCTGGTGGACTACACTTTATATCAGCCAGTTTTGGTCCTGCTAGTTTTCTGGTGGACTACACTTTATATCAGCCAGTTTTGGTCCTGCTAGTTTTCTGATGGACTACACTTTATATTAGCCAGTTTTGGCTATCCTGCTAGTTTTCTGGTG
The DNA here is from genome assembly GCA_963680875.1 of Bathymodiolus brooksi. Taxonomy (NCBI): domain Eukaryota; kingdom Metazoa; phylum Mollusca; class Bivalvia; order Mytilida; family Modiolidae; genus Bathymodiolus; species Bathymodiolus brooksi. The sequence goes on along the minus strand of OY804578.1, from coordinate 80,768,678 downwards.
GACTACACTTTATATCAGCCAGTTTTGGCTATCCTGCTAGTTTTCTGGTGGACTACACTTTATATCAGCCAGTTTTGGCTATCCGGCTAGTTTTCTGGTGGACTACACTTTATATCAGCCAGTTTTGTCTATCCTGCTAGTTTTCTGGTGGACTACACTTTATATCAGCCAGTTTTAGCTATCCTGCTAGTTTCCTGGTGGACTACACTTTATATCAGCCAGTTTTCCTTCTAGTTTCCTGGTGGACTACACTTTATATCAGCCAGTTTTCCTGCCAGTTTTCTTGCCCTTTGGTGTTCTTGCTCCCTAAGACTTTACAATTATTTGGCTTTCTAATCTTTTGAACATACCCGATTAAGGTTATTCCAGAAATGTGTCGTGCATAAATAAGATATCTGTTTTTTATATTGAGCCTCTCATATAATTTCTCTAAAACACTAATAATGAAATAAGTGACATAATTGTTTCCCAGTGGTAAGTTATTTCAGATTTCAACAATGTCAGTAGTAAGTTATTTCAGATTTCAACAATGTCAGTAGTTACTTATTTTAGATTTCAACAATTTCAGTAGCAAGTTATTTCAGATTTCAACAATGTCAATAGTTACTTATTTTAGATTTCAACAATGTCAGTGGTTAGTTATTTCAGATTTCAACAATGTCAGTAGTTAGCTATTTCAGATTTTAACAATGTCAGTAGTTAGTTATTTCAGATTTCAACAATGTCAGTAGTTAGTTATTTTAGATGCCAACAATGTCAGTAGTTAGTTATTTCAGATGTCAACAATGTCAGTAGTTAGTTATTTAAGATGTCAACTATGTCAGTAGTTAGTTATTTCAGATGTCAACAATGTCAGTAGTTAGTTATTTCAGATGTCAACAATGTCAGTAGTTAGTTATTTCAGATGTCAACAATGTCAGTAATTAGTTATTTCAGATGCCAACAATGTCAGTAGTTAGTTATTTCAGATGTCAACAATGTCAGTAGTTAGTTATTTTAGATTTCAACAATGTCAGTAGTTAGTTATTTCAGATTTCAACAATGTCAGTAGTTAGTTATTTCAGATTTCAACAATGTCAGTAGTTAGTTATTTCAGATTTCAACAATGTCAGTAGTTAGTTATTTCAGATTTCAACAATGTCAGTAGTTAGTTATTCTAGATTTCAACAATGTCAGTAGTTAGTTATTTCAAATTTCAACAATGGCAGTAGTTAGTTATTTCAGATTTCAACAATATCAGTAGTTAGTTATTTCAGATTTCAACAATGTCAGTAGTTAGTTATTTCAGATGTCAACAATGTCAGTAGTTAGTTATTTAAGATTTCAACAATGTCAGTAGTTAGTTATTTTAGATTGCAACAATGTCAACAGATATAATTGGCCATGTTTATTACATTATTGACATTTTGTCAATGTTTGTTTGTTTGTTTGATGGTGTTTAACGCCACTTTCAACAATATTTCAGTTATATCATGAGGAAACCGGAAGACCTGGAGAAAACCACCGACCCGTCGCAAGTCACTGACAAACGACATTTTGTGAAAAAAATTTAAAATAACAAATTCACAGAAAGGTACAAACCTTGTTAAATCTAGCTTTCACTAAAACAAAAGTAGTCTTCAAACAATTTAGCTTTAAGACCAAGCCAATCAAATTGCATTATCTGTCCTCACAGCCATATACAATTTTGGATTTGAACTAAAATAATTTGATTCAGACATCAGAAATTGAAGATAATACTTAAAAAATCAAGAATTTCATAATCAGCTGTGGTGGTCATCTTGAATAAGAAAAGTTTTAAGATACCAAAGGGGTAATCAGAAGTCGTAAATAATTGACGGGGGTCGATAGACAAAATTTTGAAACAAATTTGGCTTCAATCCACCTAATGGTTCTGGATAAGAACATTACCAATTTTTCAAACAATTGGTAGAAATAGTCAACAGACACAGTATTTAAAGAGGACCATCCAATAAGTATAACAACCAAGTTTGGTCCAATATTGCCAAGTGGTTCTTGAGAAGAAGACCAATATGTGAAAGGTTTACAGATACAAAGCGATGGGAAAAGTTAACTTGCACCTTTGTCGAAGGTGAGCTAAAATTTTACTTACATGATACTATAATCTGTTGGATATAATACACTCTATTTTGCTAAGTAAATTATTTTGACATAGCCTGGATGTGTATTATATACATAAGAAATCAGAAAGGATATGTTTTTATATTACATTACTATTTAAGGTGAAATACATCACTGCGTACGATACATAAACAATTACGGTACTAATTCATCAGATTTGGTTTCTAATACAGTTTAGTTTATTTTAATGAACATTCATTATGCCACCCATTAACAGAAGGTCCGGAAACCGACTTTCAAATTACAATCATCATACTAATCAAATCGTCCATAATGAGTTTGAAATAATCATTTAAACCTCATTAACAACTTAAAATTTAGGAATAATAAATGCCATTAAAAGTCAAATGTTTTAAAAACTGATAATCAGGACCCGCAATAGATGACCTCAATTCCAAACAGGATATAGTGTCCAATTTGGCAGACATTTTAATTTTTTTATACATGTTTTTCACATAACGAAATATCTGAAAATTGTTCAATTATACTAACAATAATCAAATTTAAAAAGCAAATAATGTTATCTAATGTAAGGGAAAAAATGACAAAAATAGTAACATTTTATGCTTATTAATATTAATAATAACACAAAATTAAATTGTTTTCATACAATCCTATGTTATATAAAATGATTTATTAATTTATTGATTGCTGTTTGTTTAACATCCAAACCTATAGCCATCCCATGTCTGAGTGAGATACACCTACAGCCACACCAAGCTGAAGCTATCCATGTCTGAGTGAGATACACCTACAGCCACATCCAGCAGAAACTATCCATATCTGAGTGAGATACACTTACAGTCACACCCAACTGAAGCTATCCATATCTGAGTGAGATACACCTACAGCCACACCCAGCAGAAACTATCCATATCTGAGTGAGATACACTTACAGCCACACCCAACTAAAGCTATCCATATCTGAGTGAGATACACCTACAGCCACACCCAGCAGAAACTATCCATATCTGAGTGAGATACACTTACAGCCACACCCAACTAAAGCTATCCATATCTGAGTGAGATACACCTACAGCCACACCCAGCAGAAACTATCCATATCTAAGTGAGATACACTTACAGCCACACCCAACTGAAGCTATTCATGTCTGAATGAGGTACACCTACAGTCACACCCAGCTGAAGCTATCCATGTCAGAGTGAGATACACCTACAGCCACACCCAGCAGAAACTATCCATATTTGAGTGAGATACACTTACAGCCAAATCGATCGACACAAAAAAATAAGACCATCCAAGGCACATTGGCTTACAAATGGTTCAATGGTTTCTGATAATAATTTTGAAATAATTTTTACATAGGGTCCTATGTTAAATTTGTTAAATGGCTGTCATCTTGAATTTCTGATTAACATATAAAATTAAAATTTGCAAAGGATCATCCAATGACCCAATGATCATCTATGTTCAGTTTGAGTTCAATCTAATCTCTAGTTTCTGAGAACATTTTTTCTTATTTTTCTCAGAGGGTCTTATGCTGAATTTTTCATGTGCTGATGGCCATCTTGGATTTCTGATCAACACAAAAGAACAATCTCCTTATGTAATCCATACCTTTTTAGTATATTTAGTGTGAAGTATCTTTCAGAAGGATCAGTCAACTAAAATAAGTCATTGTGAAAAAACCGTTTTGTCTAAAAACTGAGGACGATGTTGTAAACAAATGACAGATACATACAATAATGCCATCACAATATGTGTGTGGTTGTATAAAAAGAATTTTAGCATTTCTTAACACCATGATATAGCTGTATTGTGCTAAAGTTGGCATTAAACACCAATCAATCAATCTTTAGTATTTCTTAGCAATACTTTTAAAGAGATGCCAAATCTAGGATTTTTGGCCTCTTTTGTCCATTAGTTGCAGCCATACAAGTTTTATTATGGAAGTTTAAATTGATCAGAATTTATTTTTTAATTTTAACAATTTGTATTTTCACATATCATACTTATATGAATAAATTAAGAAATAATTAGCATATTTAGATTAAAAAAATAGGGAGAGGCACACAACAGTGAAAAGAGTGAATAATAATCCATGAAGATGGGATGTGCCTAATGTGTATAACAAAGACGTCCGACACATATGTATCATCCTAATGTTATAAAGTCCTACTACCAACAAAACCAATTAAAAAGTTGACAGAAAACTTTTATAATTTATACCGTGGCTACAAAATTAAAGCTTTTTGGATTGTCCTATTAAGATATGAAATTGGAGAATAAAATTTGTTTTTCTTTTTTCCACCATCGGGATGAGAAATTAAAAGAAGATATAGGGCTACCTGTATGAATGCTTCATTAAACTTGCAAATGTCTACACTGTTCTTTATCACCATTTATCATTTATTATGCTAAAATCTTTACATTTTAATGCTTTCTCAGGAAATCATATGCCCACCCTCTCCAACTGGACAAAAAGCACCATGTTGATTAAAAGGAATTAGTGTCGGTACGACAATACATCTCCTTTAAAAATACATAATTATTATTTAAAAAAAAAAATTCTGGATGACCCTTGACCAACATTTGCACACGTGAAGTCAACAGCCATTTTATTTTTGAAGCTTTCCATCAATATGAACCACAATAAAATCATACTTTTTTCTAATAATATTTTCTAAAATATTAGCTTTCTATAACAAGTAAAGGCCTACATGTATATCATTCATCTATTATAAACTAGGTCAATTTCTTCTTCAAATTATCAGTTATGGACAGTTTGTGTTCCAACAAGTTTGTGCATTCTGAGATAGATATTTTTATATTTCTCTATTAGCTTCTTTTAAACCTTTCCTGCAATGATCATATGGATACTCTTTAATTTCTGATCACCAAGAAAAACAAAAGCTTCATTCCCCACCATCTTGGATTTTTTTACACATTTTCTGTGGGCCATCCAAGGAACAGTCCATAGAAGTTGATGTTGTTTCAGGGAAATATATATATATTTTTTTTAAATGTTACCCCTTAAGAGTCCTATGTTAATCTTTGTTGCATCAGCCATTTTAATTTGCTGGAGACAGTAATTTGATGGAGACAGTAATATGCTGGAGACAGTAATTTGCTGGAGACAGAAATATGCTGGAGACAGTAATTTGCTGGAGACAGTAATATGCTGGACACAGTAATTTGCTGGAGACAGTAATGTGCTGGTGACAGTAATTTGCTGGAGACAGTAATTTGCTGGACACAGTAATATGCTGGAGAGAGTAATTTGCTGGACACAGTAATATGCTGGAGACAGTAATATGCTGGAGACAGTATTTTGCTTGACACAGTACATTTTTGGACACATTAATATGCTGGAGACAGTAATTTGCTGGAGACAGTAATTTGCTGGAGACAGTAATATGCTGGAGACAGTAATATGCTGGACACAGTAATATGCTGGAGACAGTAATATGCTGGACACAGTAATTTGCTGGACACAGTAATTTGCTGGACACAGTAATTTGCTGGAGACAGTAATATGCTGGAGACAGTAATTTGCTGGACACAGTAATTTGCTTGACACAGTACATTTTTGGACACAGTAATATGCTGGAGACAGTAATTTGCTGGAGACAGTAATATGCTGGAGACAGTAATTTGCTGGAGACAGTAATATGCTGGAGACAGTAATATGCTGGAGACAGTAATTTGCTGGAGACAGTAATATGCTGGAGACAGTAATATGCTGGACACAGTAATTTGTTGGAGACAGTAATATGCTGGACACAGTAATATGCTGGACACAGTAATATGCTGGAGACAGTAATATGCTGGACACAGTAATTTGCTGGACACAGTAATATGCTGGAGACAGTAATTTGCTGGAGACAGTAATATGCTGGAGACAGTAATTTGCTGGAGACAGTAATATGCTGGAGACAGTAAATTGCTGGACACAGTAATATGCTGGAGACAGTAATATGCTGGACACAGTAATATGCTGGAGACAGTAATATGCTGGAGACAGTAATATGCTGGAGACAGTAATTTGCTGGAGACAGTAATATGCTGGAGACAGTAATATGCTGGAGACAGTAATATGCTGGAGACAGTAATATGCTGGCATCAGTGTATATTAGACATTTGTCTTGTTTTACTATTTTAAGTGTTGGTCCTGTCTAGCTCCCTTTAATCTTTGAAACCATATAAATTGTGTATATCTTCCATATATGCGAAACTTTTGTCTGTTGATAAATAACTGTTTCTGTATTTACTCATAAAAATAGGCATTATGCAAAAAATGCATTAAAATTAAATGAAAAATAAGACTGTTCCAATCTCCGAACTCTTAAGAGCTCTCAGAACAACCAATTCAAAGAAAAAAATTGCATCAAAATACTAGAGGCTCAGCTGGTCATCATCAATCAAGTCTAGATTTTGGGAAAAAACATATTATTCATTTCACATAATGTCCTACATATGTGTATGTTAATCTTTAACCTGTTAAAATAAGACTTTTGGACATCACATTCTCTGAAACAGTAAAAGCTACGACAAATCTGGTGAGAACAGTCCAGAAAGAATAGAGGTGTATGATAGAGAGGTGTCTGTTAATGTAGATTTGACTGTACCTATAATTACCCACCTGAAATCAAATAAAATAAGTTTCATACCATAATTACCTTACATGGTAACCTTTAATCAACTTCTTTTCTTCATCAACTATTTTGTTATGCTTGAATGCTTAGGTATCTGAAAGGACATTAAAACATAAGTTATATTACTTGACAGGCTAATTATACAATGATTATACTACAATACAGGTCACATTTACATTTTACTCTTGGACAAATCTAACATATATTTAAGTGAAAAAAGATCATATTTTAAGTGGGCCAGGTATTATCTAATGTAATAAAAAAAAAGAGGTACATTCATGCCATGCTAGAATACCATATCTGCCACATCAGAAACAGAATATCATATCTGCCACATCAGACATAGAATACCATATCTGTCACATCAGATAGAGAATATCATATCTGCCACATCAGACATAGAATACCATATCTGCCACATCAGACACAGAATATCATATCTGCCATATCAGACAGAGAATACCATATCTGCCACATCAGACAGAGAATATCATATCTGCCACATCAGACAGAGAATATCATATCTGTCACATCAGACAGAGAATATCATATCTGCCACATCAGACATAGAATACTATATCTGTCACATCAGATAGAGAATATCATATCTACCACATCAGACAGAGAATACCATATCTGCCACATCAGACAGAGAATATCATATCTGCCACATCAGACAGAGAATACCATATCTGCCACATCAGACAGAGAATATCATATCTGCCACATCAGACAGAGAATATCATATTTGCCACATCAGACATAAAATACCATATCTGCCACAACAGACAGATAATATCATATCTGTCACATCAGACAGAGAATATCATATCTGCCACATCAGACATAGAATATCATATCTGCCACATCAGGCATAGAATACCATATCTGCCACATCAGACAGGGAATACCATATCTGTCACATCAGACAGAGAATACCATATCTGCCACATCAGACAGAGAATACAATATATGCCACATCAGACACGGAATACCATATCTGTCACATCAGAGAGAGAATACCATATCTACCACATCAGGCATAGAATACCATATCTGCCACATCAGACAGGGAATATCATATCTGCCACATCAGAGAGAGAATACCATATCTGCCATATCAGACAGAGAATACAATATATGCCACATCAGACAGAGAATACCATATCTGCCACATCAGACATAGAATATCATATCTGCCACCTCAGGCATAGAATACCATATCTGCCACATCAGACAGGGAATATCATATCTGCCACATCAGAGAGAGAATACCATATCTGCCACATCAGACAGAGAATACAATATATGCCACATCAGACACGGAATACCATATCTGCCACATCAGACAGAGAATACCATATCTGCCACATCAGACAGAGAATACAATATATACCACATCAGACATGGAATACCATATCTGCCACATCAGACACAGCATATCATATCTGCCACATCAGACATAGAATACCATATCTGTCACATCAGATAGAGAATATCATATCTGCCACATCAGACATAGAATACCATATCTGCCACAGAATATCATATCTGCCACATCAGACAGAGAATACCATATCTGCCACATCAGACAGAGAATATCATATCTGTCACATCAGACAGAGAATATCATATCTGTCACATTAGACAGAGAATATCATATCTGCCACATCAGACATAGAATATCATATCTGTCACATCAGATAGAGAATATCATATCTACCACATCAGACAGAGAATACCATATCTGCCACATCAGACAGAGAATATCATATCTGCCACATCAGACAGAGAATACCATATCTGCCACATCAGACAGAGAATATCATATCTGCCACATCAGACAGAGAATATCATATTTGCCACATCAGACATAGAATACCATATCTGCCACAACAGACAGATAATATCATATCTGTCACATCAGACAGAGAATATCATATCTGCCACATCAGACATAGAATATCATATCTGCCACATCAGACAGGGAATACCATATCTGTCACATCAGACAGAGAATACCATATCTGCCACATCAGACAGAGAATACAATATATGCCACATCAGACACGGAATACCATATCTGCCACATCAGAGAGAGAATACCATATCTGCCACATCAGGCATAGAATACCATATCTGCCACATCAGACAGGGAATATCATATCTGCCACATCAGAGAGAGAATACCATATCTGCCACATCAGACAGAGAATACAATATATGCCACATCAGACAGAGAATACCATATCTGCCACATCGGACATAGAATATCATATCTGCCACATCAGGCATAGAATACCATATCTGCCACATCAGACAGGGAATATCATATCTGCCACATCAGAGAGAGAATACCATATCTGCCACATCAGACAGAGAATACAATATATGCCACATCAGACACGGAATACCATATCTGCCACATCAGAGAGAGAATACCATATCTGCCACATCAGACAGAGAATACCATATCTGCCACATCAGACAGAGAATACAATATATACCACATCAGACATGGAATACCATATCTGCCACATCAGAGAGAGAATACCATATCTGCCACATCAGACAGAGAATACCATATCTGCCACATCAGACAAGAGAATACCATATCTGCCACATCAGACAGAGAATACCATATCTGCCACATTTAGACAGAGAATACAATATCTGCCACATCAGACAGGGAATATCATATCTGCCACATCAGACAGGGAATATCATATCTGCCACATCAGAGAGAGAATACCATATCTGCCACATCAGACAGAGAATACAATATATGCCACATCAGACACGGAATACCATATCTGCCACATCAGAGAGAGAATACCATATCTGCCACATCAGACAGAGAATACCATATCTGCCACATCAGACAGAGAATACAATATATACCACATCAGACATGGAATACCATATCTGCCACATCAGAGAGAGAATACCATATCTGCCACATCAGACAGAGAATACCATATCTGCCACAGAATATCATATCTGCCACATCAGAGAGAGAATACCATATCTGCCACATCAGACAGAGAATACCATATCTGCCACATCAGACAGAGAATACCATATCTGCCACATCAGACAGAGAATACCATATCTGCCACATCAGAGAGAGAATACCATATCTGCCACATCAGACAGAGAATACCATATCTGCCACATCAGACAGAGAATACCATATCTGCCACATTTAGACAGAGAATACAATATCTGCCACATCAGACAGGGAATATCATATCTGCCACATCAGAGAGAGAATACCATATCTGCCATATCAGACAGAGAATACAATATATGCCACATCAGACACGGAATACCATATCTGCCACATCAGAGAGAGAATACCATATCTGCCACATCAGACACAGAATATCATATCTGCCACATCAGACAGAGAATACCATATCTGCCACATCAGACAGAGAATATCATATCTGCCACATCAGACAGAGAATATCATATCTGTCACATCAGACAGAGAATATCATATCTGCCACATCAGACATAGAATACCATATCTGTCACATCAGATAGAGAATATCATATCTACCACATCAGACAGAGAATACCATATCTGCCACATCAGACAGAGAATACCATATCTGCCACATCAGACAGAGAATATCATATCTGCCACATCAGACAGAGAATATCATATTTGCCACATCAGACATAGAATACCATATCTGCCACAACAGACAGATAATATCATATCTGTCACATCAGACAGAGAATATCATATCTGCCACATCAGACATAGAATATCATATCTGCCACATCAGGCATAGAATATCATATCTGCCACATCAGACAGGGAATACCATATCTGTCACATCAGACAGAGAATACCATATCTGCCACATCAGACAGAGAATACAATATATGCCACATCAGACACGGAATACCATATCTGCCACATCAGAGAGAGAATACCATATCTGCCACATCAGGCATAGAATACCATATCTGCCACATCAGACAGGGAATATCATATCTGCCACATCAGACAGAGAATACCATATCTGCCACATCAGACAGAGAATACAATATATGCCACATCAGACAGAGAATACCATATCTGCCACATCGGACATAGAATATCATATCTGCAACATCAGGCATAGAATACCATATCTGCCACATCAGACAGGGAATATCATATCTGCCACATCAGAGAGAGAATACCATATCTGCCACATCAGACAGAGAATACAATATATGCCACATCAGACATGGAATACCATATCTGCCACATCAGAGAGAGAATACCATATCTGCCACATCAGACAGAGAATACCATATCTGCCACATCAGACAGAGAATACAATATATACCACATCAGACATGGAATACCATATCTGCCACATCAGAGAGAGAATACCATATGCCACATCAGACAGAGAATACCATATCTGCCACATCAGACAGAGAATACCATATCTGCCACATCAGACAGAGAATACCATATCTGCCACATTTAGACAGAGAATACAATATCTGCCACATCAGACAGGGAATATCATATCTGCCACATCAGAGAGAGAATACCATATCTGCCACATCAGACAGAGAATACAATATCTGCCACATCAGACACGGAATACCATATCTGCCACATCAGAGAGAGAATACCATATCTGCCACATCAGACAGAGAATACAATATCTGCCACATCAGACAGATAATACAATATATACCACATCAGACATGGAATACCATATCTGCCACATCAGAGAGAGAATACCATATATGCCACATCAGACAGAGAATACCATATCTGCCACAGAATATCATATCTGCCACATCAGACAGAGAATACCATATCTGCCACATCAGACACAGAATACCATATCTGCCACATCAGACAGAGAATACCATATCTGCCACATCAGACAGAGAATACCATATCTGCCACATTTAGACAGAGAATACAATATCTGCCACTTCAGACAGAGAACACCATATCTGCCACATCAGACAGAGAATACCATATCTGCCACTTCAGACAGAGAACACCATATCTGTCACATTAGAGAGAGAATACCATATCTGCCACAACAGACAGAGAACACCATATCTGCCACATCAGACAGAGAATACCATATCTGCCACATCAGAGAGAGAATACAATATCTGTCACATCAGAGAGAGAATACCATATCTGCCACTTCAGACAGAGAATACCATATCTGTCACATCAGAGAGAGAATACCATATCTGCCACTTCAGACAGAGAATACCATATCTGCCACTTCAGACAGAGAACATCATATCTGCCACATCAGACAGAGAATACCATATCTGCCACTTCAGACAGAGAATACCATATCTGTCACATCAGAGAGAGAATACCATATCTGCCACAACAGACAGAGAACACCATATCTGCCACATCAGACAGAGAATACCATATCTGCCACTTCAGACAGAGAATACCATATCTGCCACATCAGACACAGAATACCATATCTGCCACATCAGACAGAGAATATCATATCTGCCACATTTAGACAGAGAATACCATATCTGCCACATCAGACACAGAATACCATATCTGCCACTTCAGACAGAGAACACCATATCTGCCACATTTAGACAGAGAATACAATATCTGCCACATCAGACAGAGAATATCATATCTGCCACATCAGACAGAGAATATCATATCTGCCACATTTAGACAGAGAATACAATATCTGCCACATCAGACACAGAATACCATATCTGCCACTTCAGACAGAGAATATCATATCTGCCACATCAGACAGAGAATATCATATCTGCCACATTTAGACAGAGAATACAATATCTGCCACATCAGACAGAGAATACAATATCTGCCACATCAGACACAGAATATCATATCTGCCACATTTAGACAGAGAATACCATATCTGCCACATCAGACACAGAATACCATATCTGCCACTTCAGACAGAGAACACCATATCTGCCACATTTAGACAGAGAATACAATATCTGCCACATCAGACAGAGAATATCATATCTGCCACATCAGACAGAGAATATCATATCTGCCACATTTAGACAGAGAATACAATATCTGCCACATCAGACACAGAATACCATATCTGCCACTTCAGACAGAGAATATCATATCTGCCACATCAGACAGAGAATATCATATCTGCCACATTTAGACAGAGAATACAATATCTGCCACATCAGACAGAGAATACAATATCTGCCACATCAGACACAGAATATCATATCTGCCACATCAGACACAGAATATCATATCTGCCACATCAGACACAGAATACCATTAATAGTTCCCTATGTTCCTTATAAGATTTCCAACATAATCCTTATATAACCAGTAAGGTGGATTACATTTCAATCCAATTCACACTAGATTTAAACAGTACACTGTACTTCTTGCTGCTTTTTGACAATACTGTGCACCTTTTTAAATAGTATTAGGGATATTTCAGAACAGACTTTTTAATTTCAGACAAATAATTAATTGCATGTACCACAATTTTATGTACTTTAAAAATTGACCTTTAAATATTAAGAGACGACATTTGCCGTTTTAATACATCAATAATGCTTTGAACATCAATCAGACAGTTTAACCCGAAAACAACAAGACAGTGCGCTAATTTCATTAGTAAGTTAATATCGATATTGATTTCTCCCAATGCTTATGTACAATTATACATTTTAGATGTGTAAATGTTCATCCAGCGCTTAATGAAAGTGGCAAAAAGGAATAATCTTCACAGCACATAGAAGCCATACATCACAAATAGTCAAATTTATTCAGAAGCCACATATAATAAAATCAAGTAGTTCTTGCATCATACTAATTAAATTTTTAATTATTCTAGTTTTGTCAATCTTAGGTATAATACGTCTTTGTTGAAGGATTATTTCTGTGATACGGTCATACAAATATGACTGTCTCCTATTTACTGATTGTGTCATCACGTTCAGTACAAAAAAGACAACAAGTTATGTCCAATTCACTATGTAGGATTGTTTCATTGAGTATTTAAATCATGGTAAATGGGAAAGGGGGGAGGGGGTTAAAACTGATAACATTGTCTGGTGTGATCCACCAAGTAAAATTGCTTATACCCACCTCCAGAAAACATGGCATTGGTTCACAGAGCCTTTGCAGGATTCATTTACAACTTATTCTCCATTAATCATTTATAGGTATGCAGTTCTTGTAAAGAGGTGTTCAGACTTAACCACCTAAGTGAAATCTTTAGATTAGCAAAACAAGTCCATATTACAAAGAGGTCTTTGAAATGAAGCTTATTTGAACAGGATACAGATTTGACTAAATTTGCACAATAGTTCTGAGGTACAGCATCATTGTATAAATTGTAAATAAAAATTCATTCCCTCCAGTTATGATCAGTTCACAGTTAAAAAAAATGAGACTAAAATGACAGAAAAACATGTCTGATAAATTGATTCAATTAATAAAAGAACCTTAAAAAAACATAACTTGATAAATTAGTTCAATTAATTAAATCAGACAGATATGATCATGATTACAATAAATATACAGCTGTTGCTATAGTTACAAGGGCAAAAAGTCAAGATCAATATTTTGTTTAAATTAGCCAAAAATTCTAAAATGAGCAAGTGTATTTGTGTCCACTGAATGCAATGACATTTTCATAGCTACACATCCAAAATAAATAAAGTTAATAATATACATACATAATAAAGTAAATACAACATCTATACAGCAGATGTTGATATACCCATGTAGATGTTCAAATCTTGTCAAGTTTAAAAAAGCAACTGTGGCTTCCACTTATAAAACAAAATATTTTAAACATGAATCAAGAAACTATGCCGATGACGTTTTATCTATCAATAATTCTAGATTTGCAGAATTTCTTCCATTGATATATCCTCCAGAGCTGGAAGTTAAAGAGACCACCGATACAGCTTCGTCCGCATCATTTTTGGACTTATACCTCGAATTTAACGACAGTGGTCAACTCAGTACTAAAATTTATGATAAGCGGGACGACTTCAATTTTAAAATCATAAATTTTCCAAATATGTGCAGCAATATACCAGCTTCTCCTGCATATGGTGTTTACATCTCGCAATTGATTCGCTATGCAAGGGGCAGTAGCAATTATTCTGATTTCCTGAAACGTCATCTTCATCTGAGAAACAGGCTACTGGACCAGGGCTATAAAAAGATTCGCCTTATTCGATCTCTTAAAAAGTTTATATTCCGATACCAATATCTTGTCGAAATATATTCCGTCTCTGCAGAAAAAATTATAAGCGATGCATTTTCATATAGTGAAAATGTATAAAGATAAAGAGTCAAATATGTCAAGAATTTTTTTTTTGTCAATGTGTGACATAAAAATATTTTTGACATTTACGTCACCGAATATGGTACTGCTTTGACAACTATTTTACCTATTTTGTTCCTGTATTTAAATACTGTTACAGTGACAGCCGGAACCTTTGAACCGTAATGAGAGCGGGAGGTTTGGCGCCTTAAAATCTGATTCAACCCACCATTTCTTTAGAAATGCCTGTACCAAGTCAGGGTCATTACGGTTTTCACAGTTTTCCGGTTGTTGACTGATTTTGTCTGTTTATATAATTATGAGTTTTGACTTTCCCTTTGTAAGATTGTTCGGAGTTCGGTAATTTTGTTATTACCTTTATTTTCTGAGGTTAGATGAAAGCATAGTCAAACCTGTTTTAGTGACCATCACTATTAAGCAATAACTTGAATTATGTGACCTTGATTTTAAAATTCTTTCAGTGTATTTCATATTAAACAAACTTGGATTTAGCAATCACTTATCTTATGTGACCTTATTTCAATGTATGGAAATCTAGGTCATACAGCATCTCTTTCTGGTGTTAAATGACATAGTAGTATGGAAATCTAGGTCATACAGCATCTCTTTCTGGTGTTAAATGACATATTAGTATGACAATCTAGGTCATACAGCATCTCTTTCTGGTGTTAAATGACATAGTAGTATGGAAATCTAGGTCATACAGCATCTCTTTTTTTGCTAAATGAACAAATAGTGATAAGGATAGCTTGTATGAACCTTGTTACATCAGCACAGAGAACAAACTAGACAGAACAAATAGTGATAAGAATAGCTTGTATGAACCTTGTTACATCAGCACAGAGAACAAACTAGACAGAACAAATAGTGATAACAATAGATTGTATGAACCTTGTTACATCAGCACAGAGAATAAACTAGACAGAACAAATAGTGATAACAATAGATTGTATGAACCTTGTTACATCAGCACAGAGAATAAACTAGACAGAACAAATAGTGATAAGAATAGATTGTATGAGCCTTGTTACATCAGCACAGAGAACAAACTAGACAGAATAAATAGTGATAAGAATAGATTGTATGAGCCTTGTTACATCAGCACAGAGAATAAACTAGACAGAACAAATAGTGATAAGAATAGATTGTATGAACCTTGTTACATCAGCACAGAGAATAAACTAGACAGAACAAATAGTGATAACAATAGATTGTATGAACCTTGTTACATCAGCACAGAGAACAAACTAGACAGAATAAATAGTGATAAGGATAGCTTGTATGAGCCTTGTTACATCAGCACAGAGAACAAACTAGACAGAACAAATAGTGATAAGAATAGCTTGTATGAGCCTTGTTACATCAGCACAGAGAACAAACTAGACAGAATAAATAGTGATAACAATAGATTGTATGAACCTTGTTACATCAGCACAGAGAACAAACTAGACAGAATAAATAGTGATAAGGATAGCTTGTATGAGCCTTGTTACATCAGCACAGAGAACAAACTAGACAGAACAAATAGTGATAAGAGTAGATTGTATGAACCTTGTTACATCAGCACAGAGAATAAACTAGACAGAACAAATAGTGATAAGAATAGATTGTATGAACCTTGTTACATCAGCACAGAGAATAAACTAGACAGAACAAATAGTGATAACAATAGATTGTATGAACCTTGTTACATCAGCACAGAGAACAAACTAGACAGAATAAATAGTGATAAGGATAGCTTGTATGAGCCTTGTTACATCAGCACAGAGAATAAACTAGACAGAGCAAATAGTGATAAGAGTAGATTGTATGAACCTTGTTACATCAGCACAGAGAATAAACTAGACAGAATAAATAGTGATAAGAATAGATTGTATGAACCTTGTTACATCAGCACAGAGAATAAACTAGACAGAACAAATAGTGATAAGAATAGATTGTATGAACCTTGTTACATCAGCACAGAGAACAAACTAGACAGAACAAATAGTGATAAGAATAGCTTGTATGAGCCTTGTTACATCAGCACAGAGAACAAACTAGACAGAATAAATAGTGATAAGGATAGATTGTATGAACCTTGTTACATCAGCACAGAGAATAAACTAGACAGAACAAATAGTGATAAGAATAGATTGTATGAACCTTGTTACATCAGCACAGAGAATAAACTAGACAGAACAAATAGTGATAACAATAGATTGTATGAACCTTGTTACATCAGCACAGAGAACAAACTAGACAGAATAAATAGTGATAAGGATAGCTTGTATGAGCCTTGTTACATCAGCACAGAGAACAAACTAGACAGAACAAATAGTGATAAGAATAGCTTGTATGAGCCTTGTTACATCAGCACAGAGAACAAACTAGACAGAATAAATAGTGATAACAATAGATTGTATGAACCTTGTTACATCAGCACAGAGAACAAACTAGACAGAATAAATAGTGATAAGGATAGCTTGTATGAGCCTTGTTACATCAGCACAGAGAACAAACTAGACAGAACAAATAGTGATAAGAGTAGATTGTATGAACCTTGTTACATCAGCACAGAGAATAAACTAGACAGAACAAATAGTGATAAGAATAGATTGTATGAACCTTGTTACATCAGCACAGAGAATAAACTAGACAGAACAAATAGTGATAACAATAGATTGTATGAACCTTGTTACATCAGCACAGAGAACAAACTAGACAGAATAAATAGTGATAAGGATAGCTTGTATGAGCCTTGTTACATCAGCACAGAGAATAAACTAGACAGAGCAAATAGTGATAAGAGTAGATTGTATGAACCTTGTTACATCAGCACAGAGAATAAACTAGACAGAACAAATAGTGATAAGAATAGATTGTATGAACCTTGTTACATCAGCACAGAGAACAAACTAGACAGAACAAATAGTGATAAGAATAGCTTGTATGAGCCTTGTTACATCAGCACAGAGAACAAACTAGACAGAATACATAGTGATAAGGATAGATTGTATGAACCTTGTTACATCAGCACAGAGAACAAACTAGACAGAACAAATAGTGATAAGAATAGATTGTATGAGCCTTGTTACATCAGCACAGAGAATAAACTAGACAGAAACAAATATCAGATTTCTGCCATCAATAGTTGCTGAGAAAAATGTGACGAAAAATGTGCATATATGTTCAATGTGTATAAAAATCAACAAAGTCGGCAAACAGGAAGTAGGAATCCGATGGGTTCAAAAACGCTTCCCACGATATGGGGTACCTATATGAAGCTTGTGACCAAATATCAGATTTCTGCCATCAATAGTTGCTGAGAAAAATGTGACGAAAAATGTGCATATATGTTCAATGTGTATAAAAATCAACAAAGTCGGCAAACAGGAAGTAGGAATCCGATGGGTTCAAAAACGCTTCCCACGATATGGGGTACCTATATGAAGCTTGTGACCAAATATCAGAATTCTGCCATCAATAGTTGCTGAGAAAAATGTGACGAAAAATGTGCATATATGTTCAATGTGTATAAAAACCAACTAAGTCGGCAAACAGGCAGTAGGAATCTGATGGGTCCAAAAACACTTCCCACGATATGGGGTACCTATATGACGCTTGTGACCAAATATCAGATCTCTGTCATCAATAGTTGCTGAGAAAAATGTGACGAAAAATGTGCATATATGTTCAATGTGTATAAAGACCAACTAAGTCGGCAAACAGGAAGTAGGAATCTGACGGGTCCAAAAACGCTACCCACAATATGGTATACCTATATGATGCTTGTGACCAAATATCAGATTTCTGCCATCAACAGTCACTGAGAAAAATGCGATGAAAAATATCTTGGACGGACAGAAGGACGGATGGACGGAAGGACGGAAGGACAGACGGACGGAGGTAAAACAGTATACCCCCCTCCCCCTTCGGGGAGCGGGGGCATAAAAATATATCAGCACAGAGAACAAACTAGACAGAAAAAATAGTGATAAGAATAGATTGTATGAACCTTGTTACATCAGCACAGAGAACAAACTAGACAGAATAAATAGTGATAAGAATAGATTGCATGAACCTTGTTGCATCAGCACAGAGAACAAACTAGACAGAACAAATAGTGATAAGAATAGATTGTATGAACCTTGTTACATCAGCACAGAGAACAAACTAGACAGAACAAATAGTGATAAGAATAGATTGTATGAACCTTGTTACATCAGCACAGAGAACAACAAACTAGACAGAATAAATAGTGATGAGAATAGATTGCATGAACCTTGTTACATCAGCACAGAGAACAAACTAGACAGAACAAATAGTGATAAGAATAGATTGTATGAACCTTGTTACATCAGCACAGAGAACAAACTAGACAGAATAAATAGTGATAAGAATAGATTGCATGAACCTTGTTACATCAGCACAGAGAATAAACTAGACAGAACAAATAGTGATAAGAATAGATTGTATGAGCCTTGTTACATCAGCACAGAGAACAAACTAGACAGAACAAATAGTGATAAGAATAGATTGTATGAGCCTTGTTACATCAGCACAGAGAATAAACTAGACAGAACAAATAGTGATAAGAATAGATTGTATGAACCTTGTTACATCAGCACAGAGAACAAACTAGACAGAAACAAATATCAGATTTCTGCCATCAATAGTTGCTGAGAAAAATGTGACGAAAAATGTGCATATATGTTCAATGTGTATAAAAACCAACTAAGTCGGCAAACAGGAAGTAGGAATCTGATGGGTCCAAAAACGCTACCCACAATATGGTATACCTATATGATGCTTGTGACCAAATATCAGATTTCTGCCATCAACAGTCACTGAGAAAAATGCGACGAAAAATATCTTGGACGGACAGAAGGACGGATGGACGGAAGGACGGAAGGACAGACGGACAGAGGTAAAACAGTATACCCCCCTCCCCCTTCGGGGAGCGGGGGTATAAAAATACATCAGCATAGAGAACAAACTAGACAGAAAAAATAGTGATAAGAATAGATTGTATGAACCTTGTTACATCAGCACAGAGAACAAACTAGACAGAATAAATAGTGATAAGAATAGATTGCATGAACCTTGTTACATCAGCACAGAGAACAAACTAGACAGAACAAATAGTGATAAGAATAGATTGTATGAACCTTGTTACATCAGCACAGAGAACAAACTAGACAGAACAAATAGTGATAAGAATAGATTGTATGAACCTTGTTACATCAGCACAGAGAACAAACTAGACAGAATAAATAGTGATGAGAATAGATTGCATGAACCTTGTTACATCAGCACAGAGAACAAACTAGACAGAATAAATAGTGATAAGAATAGATTGCATGAACCTTGTTACATCAGCACAGAGAACAAACTAGACAGAACAAATAGTGATAAGAATAGATTGTATGAACCTTGTTACATCAGCACAGAGAACAAACTAGACAGAATAAATAGTGATAAGAATAGATTGCATGAACCTTGTTACATCAGCACAGAGAATAAACTAGACAGAACAAATAGTGATAAGAATAGATTGTATGAGCCTTGTTACATCAGCACAGAGAACAAACTAGACAGAACAAATAGTGATAAGAATAGATTGTATGAGCCTTGTTACATCAGCACAGAGAACAAACTAGACAGAACAAATAGTGATAAGAATAGATTGTATGAACCTTGTTACATCAGCACAGAGAACAAACTAGACAGAAACAAATATCAGATTTCTGCCATCAATAGTTGCTGAGAAAAATGTGACGAAAAATGTGCATATATGTTCAATGTGTATAAAAACCAACTAAGTCGGCAAACAGGAAGTAGGAATCCGATGGGTTCAAAAACGCTTCCCACGATATGGGGTACCTATATGAAGCTTGTGACCAAATATAAGATTTCTGCCATCAATAGTTGCTGAGAAAAATGTGACGAAAAATGTGCATATATGTTCAATGTGTATAAAAACCAACTAAGCCGGCAAACAGGCAGTAGGAATCTGATGGGTCCAAAAACACTTCCCACGATATGGGGTACCTATATGACGCTTGTGACCAAATATCAGATCTCTGTCATCAATAGTTGCTGAGAAAAATGTGACGAAAAATGTGCATATATGTTCAATGTGTATAAAGACCAACTAAGTCGGCAAACAGGAAGTAGGAATCTGACGGGTCCAAAAATGCTACCCACAATATGGTATACCTATATGATGCTTGTGACCAAATATCAGATTTCTGCCATCAACAGTCACTGAGAAAAATGCGACGAAAAATATCTTGGATGGACAGAAGGACGGAAGGACGGACGGACAGACAGACGGACAGAGGTAAAACAGTATACCCCCCTCCCCCTTCGGGGAGCGGGGGTATAAAAATACATCAGCATAGAGAACAAACTAGACAGAAAAAATAGTGATAAGAATAGATTGTATGAACCTTGTTACATCAGCACAGAGAACAAACTAGACAGAATAAATAGTGATAAGAATAGATTGCATGAACCTTGTTACATCAGCACAGAGAACAAACTAGACAGAACAAATAGTGATAAGAATAGATTGTATGAACCTTGTTACATCAGCACAGAGAACAAACTAGACAGAACAAATAGTGATAAGAATAGATTGTATGAACCTTGTTACATCAGCACAGAGAACAAACTAGACAGAATAAATAGTGATGAGAATAGATTGCATGAACCTTGTTACATCAGCACAGAGAACAAACTAGACAGAATAAATAGTGATAAGAATAGATTGCATGAACCTTGTTACATCAGCACAGAGAACAAACTAGACAGAACAAATAGTGATAAGAATAGATTGTATGAACCTTGTTACATCAGCACAGAGAACAAACTAGACAGAATAAATAGTGATAAGAATAGATTGCATGAACCTTGTTACATCAGCACAGAGAACAAACTAGACAGAACAAATAGTGATAACAATAGATTGTATGAACCTTGTTACATCAGCACAGAGAATAAACTAGACAGAACAAATAGTGATAAGAATAGATTGTATGAACCTTGTTACATCAGCACAGAGAACAAACTAGACAGAAACAAATATCAGATTTCTGCCATCAATAGTTGCTGAGAAAAATGTGACGAAAAATGTGCATATATGTTCAATGTGTATAAAAACCAAATAAGTCGGCAAACAGGAAGTAGGAATCTGATGGGTCCAAAAACGCTACCCACAATATGGTATACCTATATGATGCTTGTGACCAAATATCAGATTTCTGCCATCAACAGTCACTGAGAAAAATGCGACGAAAAATATCTTGGACGGACAGAAGGACGGATGGACGGAAGGACGGAAGGACAGACGGACAGAGGTAAAACAGTATACCCCCCTCCCCCTTCGGGGAGCGGGGGTATAAAAATACATCAGCATAGAGAACAAACTAGACAGAAAAAATAGTGATAAGAATAGATTGTATGAACCTTGTTACATCAGCACAGAGAACAAACTAGACAGAATAAATAGTGATAAGAATAGATTGCATGAACCTTGTTACATCAGCACAGAGAACAAACTAGACAGAACAAATAGTGATAAGAATAGATTGTATGAACCTTGTTACATCAGCACAGAGAACAAACTAGACAGAACAAATAGTGATAAGAATAGATTGTATGAACCTTGTTACATCAGCACAGAGAACAAACTAGACAGAATAAATAGTGATGAGAATAGATTGCATGAACCTTGTTACATCAGCACAGAGAACAAACTAGACAGAATAAATAGTGATAAGAATAGATTGCATGAACCTTGTTACATCAGCACAGAGAACAAACTAGACAGAACAAATAGTGATAAGAATAGATTGTATGAACCTTGTTACATCAGCACAGAGAACAAACTAGACAGAATAAATAGTGATAAGAATAGATTGCATGAACCTTGTTACATCAGCACAGAGAATAAACTAGACAGAACAAATAGTGATAAGAATAGATTGTATGAGCCTTGTTACATCAGCACAGAGAACAAACTAGACAGAACAAATAGTGATAAGAATAGATTGTATGAGCCTTGTTACATCAGCACAGAGAACAAACTAGACAGAACAAATAGTGATAAGAATAGATTGTATGAACCTTGTTACATCAGCACAGAGAACAAACTAGACAGAAACAAATATCAGATTTCTGCCATCAATAGTTGCTGAGAAAAATGTGACGAAAAATGTGCATATATGTTCAATGTGTATAAAAACCAACTAAGTCGGCAAACAGGCAGTAGGAATCTGATGGGTCCAAAAACACTTCCCACGATATGGGGTACCTATATGACGCTTGTGACCAAATATCAGATCTCTGCCATCAATAGTTGCTGAGAAAAATGCGACGAAAAATGAGCATATATGTTCAATGTGTATAAAAATCAACAAAGTCGGCAAACAGGAAGTAGGAATCCGATGGGTTCAAAAACGCTTCCCACGATATGGGGTACCTATATGAAGCTTGTGACCAAATATAAGATTTCTGCCATCAATAGTTGCTGAGAAAAATGTGACGAAAAATGTGCATATATGTTCAATGTGTATAAAAACCAACTAAGCCGGCAAACAGGCAGTAGGAATCTGATGGGTCCAAAAACACTTCCCACGATATGGGGTACCTATATGACGCTTGTGACCAAATATCAGATCTCTGTCATCAATAGTTGCTGAGAAAAATGTGACGAAAAATGTGCATATATGTTCAATGTGTATAAAGACCAACTAAGTCGGCAAACAGGAAGTAGGAATCTGACGGGTCCAAAAATGCTACCCACAATATGGTATACCTATATGATGCTTGTGACCAAATATCAGATTTCTGCCATCAACAGTCACTGAGAAAAATGCGACGAAAAATATCTTGGATGGACAGAAGGACGGAAGGACGAAAGGACGGAAGGACGGACGGACAGACAGACGGACAGAGGTAAAACAGTATACCCCCCTCCCCCTTCGGGGAGCGGGGGTATAAAAATACATCAGCACAGAGAACAAACTAGACAGAAAAAATAGTGATAAGAATAGATTGTATGAACCTTGTTACATCAGCACAGAGAACAAACTAGACAGAATAAATAGTGATAAGAATAGATTGCATGAACCTTGTTACATCAGCACAGAGAACAAACTAGACAGAACAAATAGTGATAACAATAGATTGTATGAACCTTGTTACATCAGCACAGAGAACAAACTAGACAGAATAAATAGTGATAAGAATAGATTGCATGAACCTTGTTACATCAGCACAGAGAACAAACTAGACAGAACAAATAGTGATAAGAATAGATTGTATGAACCTTGTTACATCAGCACAGAGAACAAACTAGACAGAACAAATAGTGATAAGAATAGATTGTATGAACCTTGTTACATCAGCACAGAGAACAAACTAGACAGAATAAATAGTGATAAGAATAGATTGTATGAACCTTGTTACATCAGCACAGAGAACAAACTAGACAGAACAAATAGTGATAAGGATAGATTGTATGAACCTTGTTACATCAGCACAGAGAACAAACTAGACAGAACAAATAGTGATAAGGATAGCTTGTATGAACCTTGTTACATCAGCACAGAGAACAAACTAGACAGAACAAATATTCATGAAACATTTCTCTCTAAAAAGGTAAAATATAATCTAGGTAAATTTCAATGAGTGTGTTTCCATCATTGTCTATAAACGGATTAAGTAACGTCACAAGCTTCTTCATGCAAACATATCATTGACATGAAAATGTCAAGACTATATAAAAACAAATTATGTATCTACTAATTTTTGTCTATAGGTATTATACAGAATCATATATTGATGTTTATACTAGATATGCATAGTTAACACAAAACAAAGAAGGGGCCATGGTTGAGAACTATGAGGCTCATGCGATTCCATTTACCTCTGCAATAAAGTGGTCGTCAACAGTCCATGATTTACAGAAGGTATGGTATATCTAACAGGAAATTCTCAGTAAGTTAAAGTAACATGCTATTCTTTATGTATGTGATTACATACAATACATTATAAAGATCGCTGAGTTTTTGTTTTAATTTCAATTATGTAAGATAGATCAAGTAAGATTATAACATCCACAAAAAGCTTACTATCTTCACATCTCAGAACATTTGTCTTGCTGTTAATGACTAAACCTCACCAACAAAAATCACGAACATTAAATTATCTTTGGTAAAGTGATTTTGTGGCGCTATCTTTTTTGACAATCTCTTAATGTTTACATTATTTTGAAATGTCAGATGTTTGCCAAGTAACATTTTAGACTTAATCACTAATTTAAGGTCTAATGAAAGATAAAGATATCTGCTTAAAAATTATAATTAGGAAAACACAGGATATGCAAGCAACTGCAATTCATCACTCACATTATCTTATCAAAATAATATCAACAGAGCTACCAATTTTCATCAAGTTCAAATTTTTAACTGTTTTCTAGGTTTTCACCATTATACATAAACCATATGTAAAGAAAATAAATCAGCAGTAAAAAATAATACTGATTAAAGACCAATCAGAATACAAGCAGCAATTAACCTCCCTACTAAGTCAGTATGGGGTAACCCTTGTCTGATTTCACACTTGATGGAAAAATACTTCATTTACTCCCACCTTATCATTAATTGCTGTAGAAATTAATACAGGTTGAGAATTAAATAGCATTCCATCTGGGTGTGTCTATTTAAATGTTTTAGATGCAGACATCACTAAAAACAGGAACAAAACAGATCTAGTAACAACAGACACAACAATTACAAAATAAAAACCATGACAACAATAAACATTTAGAAAATAGAATTAAAATGTGCTGACATCACTAGCCTATGAAACAACCATAACAGAATAAAACATCCTTATGTGGTAACACTATAATGTAAGGGACATAATAAAATAACCACTTATAAGGAGAAACATTGCATTATCTCCCCTGTCTAACCTAGTTAAGGGAGATAAGTTACTTCTATATACATGTATCATTTATTTACATTGTATAACTTGGTTACTGATGTCATTAAGCAGGTGACCCATCATATTTCATACAAAGTGATCCACTTGCATTTCAAGAATCAGTACATTAACAAAGTTCAATGACACACTGACTTATATAATACCACAGTAAATTTAAAACTTCAGATCACAAAATAAGATTTTCAGTATGAAGAGCTTAATTATATTAGTATAACATTAAAAGTACACATGTAGTTTTTAATTCTTACTATAAAACATCTGCCAACAGCTAAAACTTAATCAAAATATTTCATTGTTTTATTTAATATGCTTTTACTTTTATCATAAGCAACTTATACCATATGCCTGCACATAATTAATGCTATCAACCTCATTAGAAGTGTTCCTTTTGAAGATGCATCACATACTGTTCAGTGTCATTTGACAACACAACCTTTCTGTTCAACTAAACATATATACAAGAACAAAATTAAATAGAATGATCATGAAAGGAAAGTTAAAACAGTGATGGACAATAATATCAACAAAACACACAATCGCCTCTCACCTTAACTTATTGAATACAACAACAAAAAAGAGCACCAAATATGACATTGGAAATCCTATCTTGGAAAAGGCACAACAATGTGGTGTGTTAAACCAGTTAATGATGTCTGTTTGTGTATATGCTAGCTTTCATTTTCATACATTTTTATTGTATACATGGGTGTTTTCAAGCTCACAATACTGCCGGTATTTGTGATTCACCTTTTCCTGTAATCATCATCCAGTTCTGTCAAATGTGATATATGATCATTATAATGTTATAAAAAGAAAGTTTAAACAGTGATGGTCATCAATTCCACCAATATCAACAAAACGAACAACCATCTCTCATCTTAACTGAACTCACTGAACATAACAACAAAAAAACACAATATATGACATTGGAAATCCTGGCTTGGGATTGTATTTAGGTTTTGATTATAATGAAAAGAAAGTTTAAACAGTGTTAGTCAACAATTCCACCAATATCAAGAAACAAACAAAACAAAAGAACTACTACCTCTCATCCAAAATCATTGAACAAACAAAACAAAAGAACTACTACCTCTCATCCAAAATCATTGAACAAACAAAAGAACTACTACCTCTCATCCAAAATCATTGAACAAACAAAAGAACTACTATCTCTCATCCAAAATCATTGAACAAACAAAACAAAAGAACTACTACCTCTCATCCAAAATCATTGAACAAACAAAAGAACTACTACCTCTCATCCAAAATCATTGAACAAACAAAACAAAAGAACTACTACCTCTCATCCAAAATCATTGAACAAACAAAAGAACTACTACCTCTCATCCAAAATCATTGAACAAACAAAAGAACTACTACCTCTCATCCAAAATCATTGAACAAACAAAAGAACTACTACCTCTCATCCAAAATCATTGAACAAACAAAACAAAAGAACTACTACCTCTCATCCAAAATCATTGAACTAACAAAAGAACTACTACCTCTCATCCAAAATCATTGAACAAACAAAAGAACTACTACCTCTCATCCAAAATCATTGAACAAACAAAAGAACTACTACCTCTCATCCAAAATCATTGAACAAACAAAAGAATTACTACCTCTCATCCAAAATCATTGAACAAACAAAAGAACTACTACCTCTCATCCAAAATCATTGAACAAACAAAACAAAAGAACTACTACCTCTCATCCAAAATCATTGAACAAACAAAAGAACTACTACCTCTCATCCAAAATCATTGAACAAACAAAAGAACTACTACCTCTCATCCAAAATCATTGAACAAACAAAAGAACTACTACCTCTCATCCAACATCATTGAACAAACAAAAGAACTACTACCTCTCATCCAAAATCATTGAACAAACAAAACAAAAGAACTACTACCTCTCATCCAAAATCATTGAACAAACAAAAGAACTACTACCTCTCATCCAACATCATTGAACAAACAAAGCAAAAGAACTACTACCTCTCATCCAAAATCATTGAACAAACAAAACAAAAGAACTACTACCTCTCATCCAAAATCATTGAACAAACAAAACAAAAGAACTACTACCTCTCATCCAAAATCATTGAACAAACAAAAGAACTACTACCTCTCATCCAAAATCATTGAACAAACAAAACAAAAGAACTACTACCTCTCATCCAAAATCATTGAACAAACAAAAGAACTACTACCTCTCATCCAAAATCATTGAACAAACAAAAGAACTACTACCTCTCATCCAAAATCATTGAACAAACAAAAGAACTACTACCTCTCATCCAACATCATTGAACAAACAAAAGAACTACTACCTCTCATCCAAAATCATTGAACAAACAAAACAAAAGAACTACTACCTCTCATCCAAAATCATTGAACAAACAAAAGAACTACTACCTCTCATCCAACATCATTGAACAAACAAAGCAAAAGAACTACTACCTCTCATCCAAAATCATTGAACAAACAAAACAAAAGAACTACTACCTCTCATCCAAAATCATTGAACAAACAAAAGAACTACTATCTCTCATCCAATATCATTGAACAAACAAAGCAAAAGAACTACTACCTCTCATCCAAAATCATTGAACAAACAAAAGAACTACTACCTCTCATCCAAAATCATTGAACAAACAAAACAAAAGAACTACTACCTCTCATCCAAAATCATTGAACAAACAAAAGAACTACTACCTCTCATCCAAAATCATTGAACAAACAAAACAAAAGAACTACTACCTCTCATCCAAAATCATTGAACAAACAAAAGAACTACTACCTCTCATCCAAAATCATTGAACAAACAAAAGAACTACTACCTCTCATCCAAAATCATTGAACAAACAAAAGAACTACTACCTCTCATCCAACATCATTGAACAAACAAAGCAAAAGAACTACTACCTCTCATCCAAAATCATTGAACAAACAAAACAAAAGAACTACTACCTCTCATCCAAAATCATTGAACAAACAAAAGAACTACTACCTCTCATCCAACATCATTGAACAAACAAAGCAAAAGAACTACTACCTCTCATCCAAAATCATTGAACAAACAAAACAAAAGAACTACTACCTCTCATCCAAAATCATTGAACAAACAAAAGAACTACTACCTCTCATCCAACATCATTGAACAAACAAAGCAAAGGAACTACTATCTCTTATCTAAAATCATTAAACAAACAAAACAAAAGAACTACTACCTCTCATCCAAAATCATTGAACACAACAAAAGAACTACTACCTCTCATCCAAAATCATTGAACAAACAAAACAAAAGAACTACTACCTCTCATCCAAAATCATTGAACAAACAAAAGAACTACTACCTCTCATCCAAAATCATTGAACAAACAAAACAAAAGAACTACTACCTCTCATCCAAAATCATTGAACAAACAAAAGAACTACTACCTCTCATCCAACATCATTGAACAAACAAAGCAAAAGAACTACTATCTCTTATCTAAAATCATTAAACAAACAAAACAAAAGAACTACTACCTCTCATCCAAAATCATTGAACAAACAAAAGAACTACTACCTCTCATCCAAAATCATTAAACAAACAAAGCAAAAGAACTACTATCTCTTATCTAAAATCATTGAACAAACAAAACAAAAGAACTACTACCTCTCATCCAAAATCATTGAACAAACAAAAGAACTACTACCTCTCATCCAACATCATTGAACAAACAAAGCAAAAGAACTACTACCTCTCATCCAAAATCATTGAACAAACAAAACAAAAGAATTACTACCTCTCATCCAAAATCATTGAACAAACAAAACAAAAGAACTACTACCTCTCATCCAAAATCATTGAACAAACAAAAGAACTACTACCTCTCATCCAAAATCATTGAACAAACAAAGCAAAAGAATTACTACCTCTCATCCAAAATCATTGAACAAACAAAACAAAAGAATTACTACCTCTCATCCAAAATCATTGAACAAACAAAACAAAAGAACTACTACCTCTCATCCAAAATCATTGAACAAACAAAGCAAAAGAATTACTACCTCTCATCCAAAATCATTGAACAAACAAAACAAAAGAATTACTACCTCTCATCCAAAATCATTGAACAAACAAAAGAACTACTACCTCTCATCCAAAATCATTGAACAAACAAAACAAAAGAACTACTACCTCTCATCCAAAATCATTGAACAAACAAAACAAAAGAACTACTACCTCTCATCCAAAATCATTGAACAAACAAAAGAACTACTACCTCTCATCCAAAATCATTGAACAAACAAAAGAACTACTACCTCTCATCCAAAATCATTGAACAAACAAAAGAACTACTACCTCTCATCCAAAATCATTGAACAAACAAAAGAACTACTACCTCTCATCCAACATCATTGAACAAACAAAACAAAAGAACTACTACCTCTCATCCAAAATCATTGAACAAACAAAAGAACTACTACCTCTCATCCAACATCATTGAACAAACAAAGCAAAAGAACTACTACCTCTCATCCAAAATCATTGAACAAACAAAACAAAAGAACTACTACCTCTCATCCAAAATCATTGAACAAACAAAAGAACTACTACCTCTCATCCAACATCATTGAACAAACAAAGCAAAGGAACTACTATCTCTTATCTAAAATCATTAAACAAACAAAACAAAAGAACTACTACCTCTCATCCAAAATCATTGAACACAACAAAAGAACTACTACCTCTCATCCAAAATCATTGAACAAACAAAACAAAAGAACTACTACCTCTCATCCAAAATCATTGAACAAACAAAAGAACTACTACCTCTCATCCAAAATCATTGAACAAACAAAACAAAAGAACTACTACCTCTCATCCAAAATCATTGAACAAACAAAAGAACTACTACCTCTCATCCAACATCATTGAACAAACAAAGCAAAAGAACTACTATCTCTTATCTAAAATCATTAAACAAACAAAACAAAAGAACTACTACCTCTCATCCAAAATCATTGAACAAACAAAAGAACTACTACCTCTCATCCAAAATCATTAAACAAACAAAGCAAAAGAACTACTATTTCTTATCTAAAATCATTGAACAAACAAAACAAAAGAACTACTACCTCTCATCCAAAATCATTGAACAAACAAAAGAACTACTACCTCTCATCCAACATCATTGAACAAACAAAGCAAAAGAACTACTACCTCTCATCCAAAATCATTGAACAAACAAAACAAAAGAATTACTACCTCTCATCCAAAATCATTGAACAAACAAAACAAAAGAACTACTACCTCTCATCCAAAATCATTGAACAAACAAAAGAACTACTACCTCTCATCCAAAATCATTGAACAAACAAAGCAAAAGAATTACTACCTCTCATCCAAATTCATTGAACAAACAAAACAAAAGAATTACTACCTCTCATCCAAAATCATTGAACAAACAAAACAAAAGAACTACTACCTCTCATCCAAAATCATTGAACAAACAAAACAAAAGAACTACTACCTTTCATCTAAAATCATTGAACAAACAAAACAAAAGAACTACTACCTCTCATCCAAAATCATTGAACAAACAAAACAAAAGAACTACTACCTCTCATCCAAAATCATTGAACAAACAAAACAAAAGAATTACTACCTCTCATCCAAAATCATTGAACAAACAAAACAAAAGAACTACTACCTCTCATCCAAAATCATTGAACAAACAAAACAAAAGAATTACTACCTCTCATCCAAAATCATTGAACAAACAAAACAAAAGAACTACTACCTCTCATCCAAAATCATTGAACAAACAAAAGAACTACTACCTCTCATCCAAAATCATTGAACAAACAAAACAAAAGAACTACTACCTCTCATCCAAAATCATTGAACAAACAAAAGAACTACTAACTCTCATCCAAAATCATTGAACAAACAAAACAAAAGAATTACTACCTCTCATCCAAAATCATTGAACAAACAAAACAAAAGAACTACTACCTCTCATCCAAAATCATTGAACAAACAAAAGAACTACTACCTCTCATCCAAAATCATTGAACAAACAAAACAAAAGAACTACTACCTCTCATCCAAAATCATTGAACAAACAAAACAAAAGAATTACTACCTCTCATCCAAAATCATTGAACAAACAAAACAAAAGAACTACTACCTCTCATCCAAAATCATTGAACAAACAAAACAAAAGAATTACTACCTCTCATCCAAAATCATTGAACAAACAAAACAAAAGAACTACTACCTCTCATCCAAAATCATTGAACAAACAAAAGAACTACTACCTCTCATCCAAAATCATTGAACAAACAAAACAAAAGAACTACTACCTCTCATCCAAAATCATTGAACAAACAAAACAAAAGAACTACTACCTCTCATCCAAAATCATTGAACAAACAAAAGAACTACTACCTCTCATCCAAAATCATTGAACAAACAAAACAAAAGAACTACTACCTCTCATCCAAAATCATTGAACAAACAAAAGAACTACTACCTCTCATCCAAAATCATTGAACAAACAAAACAAAAGAACTACTACCTCTCATCCAAAATCATTGAACAAACAAAACAAAAGAACTACTAACTCTCATCCAAAATCATTGAACAAACAAAACAAAAGAACTACTACCTCTCATCCAAAATCATTGAACAAACAAAACAAAAGAACTACTACCTCTCATCCAAAATCATTGAACAAACAAAAGAACTACTACCTCTCATCCAAAATCATTGAACACAACAAAATAAGATCATGAAACATGCTAATGGTAATTCTAGGATTGTCTACAGTCTTAGCAAAGAAAATCTTCATCAAAGAGTCAACTATCATTGCTTAATTATAAACTATACAAATAAGATTTTTTGAATGAATTTATAAGTTTAAATGTGTCAGATATTTAACCAGAGGCTCTCAAGAGCCTGTATCGTTCACCTGGTAATAAAAAAAAACAATTGGTCCTATGTAAAAACTATGTCCTGCGTCATCTTGGAATTACGATCAACATAAAAAACACAAAGTTTGTAAAGGACCTTCCAATGATTGATGCACAGTTTAGGTTCAATCAGTGCAATAGCTTCAGAGAAGAATATATTTCTGTATTTTCCCCATATGGTTCTGTGTTAATACTATGACCTGTGGTGGCAGCCATCTTGGATTTCCGATCGGCATAAAAAACAGGACCTTCCAATGATCATTCCTGGGCAGTTTGGTTTCAACTGTCCAAGTGGTTTCAGAGAAGAAGCATTTTGAAACATTTTTCCCATAGGGTCCAATGTTAAACTAAGTCCTGCCGTAGCCGCCATTTTGAATTTCATATCAGAATAAAAAACGTAAAGTTTGTAGAGGACCATCTAATGAACATTCATGTACAGTTTGGCTTTAATCATATTTGTAGTTTCTGAGTAGAAGGCATTTGAATATTTTCCCATAGGGTCCAATGTTAATCTATGTCCTGCGGTGGCGGCCATCTTGGATTTACGACCGGCATAAAAAACAGAAAATTTGTAGAGGACCTTCCAATGATCATTCCTGGGCAGTTTAGTTTCAACTGTCCAAGTGGTTTCAGAGAAGAAGCATTTTGAAACATTTTTCCCATAGGGTCCAATGTTAAACTAAGTCCTGCCATAGCCGCCATTTTGAATTTCATACCAGAACAAAAAACCTAAAGTTTGTAGAGGACCATCTAATGAACATTCATGTACAGTTTGGCTTTAATCATATTTGTAGTTTCTGAGTAGAAGGCATTTGAACATTTTCCCATAGGGTCCAATGTTAATCTATGTATTGCGGTGGTGGCCATCTTGGATTTCCGATCGGCATAAAAAACAGAAACTTTGTAGAGGACCTTCCAATGATCATTCCTAGGCAGTTTGGTTTCAATTATCCAAGTGGTTTCAGAGAAGAAGCGTTTTGAAACATTTTTCCCATAGGGTCCAATGTTAAACTAAGTCCTGCCGTAGCCGCCATTTTGAATTTCATACCAGAACAAAAAACGTAAAGTTTGTAGAGGACCATCTAATGAACATTCATGTACAGTTTGGCTTTAATCATATTTGTAGTTTCTGAGTAGAAGGCATTTGAATATTTTCCCATAGGGTCCAATGTTAATCTATGTCCTGCGGTGGCGGCCATCTTGGATTTCCGACCGGCATAAAAAACAGAAAATTTGTAGAGGACCTTCCAATGATCATTCCTGGGCAGTTTGGTTTCAACTGTCCAAGTGGTTTCAGAGAAGAAGCATTTTGAAACATTTTTCCCATAGGGTCCAATGTTAAACTAAGTCCTGCCATAGCCGCCATTTTGAATTTCATACCAGAACAAAAAACCTAAAGTTTGTAGAGGACCATCTAATGAACATTCATGTACAGTTTGGCTTTAATCATATTTGTAGTTTCTGAGTAGAAGGCATTTGAACATTTTCCCATAGGGTCCAATGTTAATCTATGTATTGCGGTGGTGGCCATCTTGGATTTCCGATCGGCATAAAAAACAGAAACTTTGTAGAGGACCTTCCAATGATCATTCCTAGGCAGTTTGGTTTCAATTATCCAAGTGGTTTCAGAGAAGAAGCGTTTTGAAACATTTTTCCCATAGGGTCCAATGTTAAACTAAGTCCTGCCGTAGCCGCCATTTTGAATTTCATACCAGAACAAAAAACGTAAAGTTTGTAGAGGACCATCTAATGAACATTCATGTACAGTTTGGCTTTAATCATATTTGTAGTTTCTGAGTAGAAGGCATTTGAATATTTTCCCATAGGGTCCAATGTTAATCTATGTCCTGCGGTGGCGGCCATCTTGGATTTCCGACCGGCATAAAAAACAGAAAATTTGTAGAGGACCTTCCAATGATCATTCCTGGGCAGTTTGGTTTCAACTGTCCAAGTGGTTTCAGAGAAGAAGCATTTTGAAACATTTTTCCCATAGGGTCCAATGTTAAACTAAGTCCTGCCGTAGCCGCCATTTTGAATTTCATACCAGAATAAAAAAACGTAAAGTTTGTAGAGGACCATCTAATGAACATTCATGTACAGTTTGGCTTTAATCATATTTGTAGTTTCTGAGTAGAAGGCATTTGAATATTTTCCCATAGGGTCCAATGTTAATCTATGTCCTGCGGTGGTGGCCATCTTGGATTTCTGACCGGCATAAAAAACGGAAAATTTGTAGAGGACCTTCCAATGATCATTCCTGGGCAGTTTGGTTTCAACTGTCCAAGTGGTTTCAGAGAAGAAGCATTTTGAAACATTTTTCCCATAGGGTCCAATGTTAAACTAAGTTCTGCCGTAGCCGCCATTTTGAATTTCATATCAGAACAAAAAACCTTAAGATTGTAGAGGACCATCCAATGAACATTCATGTATAGTTTGGCTTTAATCATATTTGTAGTTTCTGAGAAGAAGGCATTTGAACATTTTCCCATAGGGTCCAATGTTAATCTATGTATTGTGGTGGCGGCCATCTTGGATTTCCGATCGGCATAAAAAACATAAAATTTCTAGAGGACCTTCCAATGATCATTCCTGGGCAGTTTGGTTTCAATTATCCAAGTGGTTTCAGAGAAGAAGCGTTTTGAAACATTTTTCCCATAGGGTTCAATGTTAAACTAAGTCCTGCCGTAGCCACCATTTTGAATTTCATATCGGAACAAAAAACCTTAAGATTGTAGAGGACCATCCAATGAACATTCATGTACAGTTTGGCTTTAATAATATTTGTAGTTTCTGAGAAGAAGGCATTTGAACATTTTCCCATAGGGTCCAATGTTAATCTATGTCCTGCGGTGGCGGCCATCTTGGATTTCCGATCGGCATAAAAAACAGAAAATTTGTAGAGGACCTTCCAATGATCATTCCTGGGCAGTTTGGTTTCAACTGTCCAAGTGGTTTCAGAGAAGAAGCATTTTGAAACATTTTTCCCATAGGGTCCAATGTTAAACTAAGTCCTGCCGTAGCCGCCATTTTGAATTTCATATCGGAACAAAAAACCTTAAGATTGTAGAGGACCATCCAATGAACATTCATGTACAGTTTGGCTTTAATAATATTTGTAGTTTCTGAGAAGAAGGCATTTGAACATTTTCCCATAGGGTCCAATGTTAATCTATGTCCTGCGATGGCGGCCATCTTGGATTTCCGATCGGCATAAAAAACAGTAACTTGGTAAAGGACATTCCAATGATCATTCCTTTACAGTTTGGGTTCAGTCAGTTCATTAGTTTCGGAGAAGAAGATCTTTGAAATTTCAGCCAATCAGAGCATATTATTGGCCCTGGCAGCCATATTGAATATCCGACTGGAACGAAAAACAGTAACTTTGTAGAGGACCATCCAAGGAACATTCCTGCTAAGTTCGGTTCCAATCGGCCAAGTGGTTTCGGAGAAGAAGCTTGAAATGTGAAAAGTTTACAGACGACAGACGACAGACTACAGACGACAGACGACAGACGCCAAGTGATGGCAATAGTTCACATGGACCTTTGGTCCAGGTGAACTAATAACACCATTATAGAAACATGGATGAGAAATAATCTCATTGATCAGACCTAGTAGAACTTTGACTGTGATACATTTTAATGTTTTTCTGACCCTATATATCTTTTTCTATTTGGGAGGATTTTTGACTGCAGGTATGTGTGATCTTCTATTTGTAATTGCTTTGCTGTATTCTGACAGCAGGTATGTGTGATCTTCTACTTGTAATTGTTTTGTTGTATTCTGACAGCAGGTATGTGTGATCTTCTACTTGTAATTGTTTTGTTGTATTCTGACTGCAGGTATGTGCAATCTTCTACTTGTAATTGCTTTGTTGTATTCTGGCTGCAGGTATGTGTGATCTTCTACTTGTAATTGCTTTGTTGTATTCTGACAGCAGGTATGTGTGATCTTCTACTTGTAATTGTTTTGTTGTATTCTGACAGCAGGTATGTGTGATCTTCTACTTGTAATTGTTTTGTTGTATTCTGACTGCAGGTATGTGCAATCTTCTACTTGTAATTGTTTTGTTGTATTCTGACAGCAGGTATGTGTGATCTTCTACTTGTAATTGTTTTGTTGTATTCTGGCTGCATGTATGTGCAATCTTCTACTTGTAATTGTTTTGTTGTATTCTGACTGCAGGTATGTGTGATCTTCTACTTGTAATTGCTTTGTTGTATTCTGACTGCAGGTATGTGTGATCTTCTACTTGTAATTGTTTTGTTGTATTCTGGCTGCATGTATGTGCAATCTTCTACTTGTAATTGTTTTGTTGTATTCTGACTGCAGGTATGTGCAATCTTCTACTTGTAATTGTTTTGTTGTATTCTGGCTGCATGTATGTGCAATCTTCTACTTGTAATTGTTTTGTTGTATTCTGACTGCAGGTATGTGCAATCTTCTACTTGTAATTGTTTTGTTGTATTCTGGCTGCATGTATGTGTGATCTTCTACTTGTAATTGTTTTGTTGTATTCTGACTGCAGGTATGTGCAATCTTCTACTTGTAATTGATTTGTTGTATTCTGACTGCAGGTATGTGTGATCTTCTACTTGTAATTGTTTTGTTGTATTCTGACTGCAGGTATGTGCAATCTTCTACTTGTAATTGCTTTGTTGTATTCCGGCTGCAGGTATGTGTGATCTTCTACTTGTAATTGTTTTGTTGTATTCTGGCTGCATGTATGTGCAATCTTCTACTTGTAATTGTTTTGTTGTATTCTGGCTGCATGTATGTGCAATCTTATACTTGTAACTGCTTTGTTGTATTCTGACTGCAGGTATGTGTGATCTTCTACTTGTAATTGTTTTGTTGTATTCTGACAGCAGGTATGTGCAATCTTCTACTTGTAATTGCTTTGTTGTATTCTGACTGCAGGTATGTGTGATCTTCTACTTGTAATTGCTTTGTTGTATTCCGGCTGCAGGTATGTGCAATCTTCTACTTGTAATTGTTTTGTTGTATTCTGACTGCAGGTATGTGCAATCTTCTACTTGTAATTGCTTTGGTGTATTCTGGCTGCAGGTATGTGTGATCTTCTACTTGTAATTGTTTTGTTGTATTCTGACAGCAGGTATGTGCAATCTTCTACTTGTAATTGCTTTGTTGTATTCTGACTGCAGGTATGTGTGATCTTCTACTTGTAATTGCTTTGTTGTATTCCGGCTGCAGGTATGTGCAATCTTCTACTTGTAATTGTTTTGTTGTATTCTGACTGCAGGTATGTGCAATCTTCTACTTGTAATTGCTTTGTTGTATTCTGGCTGCAGGTATGTGTGATCTTCTACTTGTAATTGTTTTGTTGTATTCTGACTGCAGGTATGTGTGATCTTCTACTTGTAACTGCTTTGTTGTATTCTGACTGCATGTATGTGTGATCTGTTACTTGTAATTGCTTTGTAGTATTGATGTAAGGAGTGAAACTTATCAATACACTCACTGGTATAGAAGTAAAATTTGACATGCAAAATTATGAAACATTCAGTATATTTTAGAGACTGTAAATGTGGTATTTAAATATGCACTGGTTCTGAATGTCAATGTACAATCTATATATACTTAATAACAGTAAAAATAGCTAAACATTTATATTTATAATGCAACATATAAAACACTTAACATTTTTGTAAATTAATGGTTCAGGCAATATAACATAATTCTTACAAAACACCATTTATTTAATAAGATTCTAATTTGATAATTAGGTTGAATTTTCTACAAATAGTCAAGATTTACCGATAAGATTGGCTATGATAACAATAATTTTTTTCTCCATATTTTTGATAAGAGTTGCAAACATTTTTTTAATTACCACTTAAATGTTTCAAAAATAATCTACTATCTGTTTAGATGTTCTAATTAAAATTTCAGTAATCTCTTTGCAGTACAACAATATTCTCTATCATTCTCAGATATTAAACCTAATTCTCTAACAGTATCCATAAAATAAAGAGGAAGAAAGTAAAGATAGACCCTCAAAGTCTCCAACAGTAAACATAGACCCTCAAAGTCTCCAACAGTAAACATAGACCCTCAAAGTCTCCAACAGTAAACATAGACCCTCAAAGTCTTCAACAGTAAAGATAGACCCTCAAAGTCTTCAACAGTAAACGTAGACCCTCAAAGTCTCACAGTAAACATGGACACTCACAATCTTCAACAGTAAACATAGACCCTCAAAGTCTTCAACAGTAACCATAGAGCCTCAAAGTCTTCAACAGTAAACATAGACCCTAAGTCCTCAACAGTAAACATAGACCCTCAAAGTCTTCAAAAGAAAACATAGACCCTCAAAGTCTTCAACAGTAAACATAGACCCTCAAAGTCTTCAACAGTAAACATAGACACTCACAATCTTCAACAGTAAACATAGACCCTCAAAGTCTTCAACAGTAAACATAGACCCTAAAAGTCTTCAACAGTAAACATAGACCCTCAAAGTCTTCAACAGTAAACATAGACCCTCAGTCTTAAAAAGTAAACATAGACCCTCAAAGTCTTCAACAGTAAACATAGACCCTCAAAGTCTTCAACAGTAAACATAGCCCATCAAAGTCTTCAACAGTAAACATAGACCCTCAGTCTTCAAACGTAAACATAGACCCTCATTATTTATTGTACATGTCATATTTACAACAATACACAAAAATAATTAAAATTGCTACCTTTGCAAGCTTATTTCAGTTAAATTTAATCAAAATTGAAGTGTATATATATATATATATATGAAGCCAAAAAAAACGTCTGCTTTTAATTTTTTAAATGTAAATCTTGGTTTTACAGTCGCAAATATCAGTTTACCTAGCTCAGCTCCGCGTTGTTAGGTAAACTCAATTTGCGACCGTGAAACCGACGATTTATGTCTGCAAAGCTTAAAATATAATACAGTTATCTCCTAAGTCTATTATGACACATGTATTGAAAAAAGGGCCTTAACTCTGGAGGATATGTGGAAATACCTATGTCTAAATTAAATAACATCAGTTGGTTATAAGAATGAATGTATTTAATTTTCATCAAACATGATAAGAGAAGGTTTGAATTAACAATAGTGTGATGGTGATGTATGAAATGATGATACAAGACAATGGATAGTGATCATTATATGTTGTTTGTGGTACATAGGCAACATAACAAAATCATTTATTTGCTTTTAAAAATTTTACAATCCAATATATTGACCTGTTAACATTCAGAGACATCATATAATTTTTTCATCATCTTGAGACTGCAAACTGCTTAAAATTAATTTGTAGGGAAAAGTCAACAGCTTTATGTGTAATGGTCAACATTTAACAATTGAAATTAGATTCTAAGTATCAAATTTCTTCATTAAAAGCTCTGTCTACCATGAATGCCAAAAACTAACTGATCAGACAAACATATAACAAAGGCATTACTAGATGTAAATTAACTTTCAATCTACAATAGAAACAAAACATTAAGAAAATCATTTCAATGACCACAAATTAGTCCTATAGCTACTTCACATGGTCTAGACTCTTTAGAAATAATGGACTTTCATATTAGGTATTAGGTGTCCCATTAAAGTTTAGAATGTCTTTATGAAACACTGCCATTTTTTTCTCTTACTTAAATGGCTGAGAAGAAGTAGTATGCCATCCAAATGAAAATGTCTTCAGCTCAAGCTGTCATTCAAAATATCAAATTTATACATATTTGTTTGTTTTTAAATTACAGACAATTTTTAAGGGAGACAAATCAGTTTAAAAGTTGGCAGCATTGACTTGGAATTAATCTATCAACTGAAACTTTTAACTTCATATATATTGTACTTTAAAAATTCTTAGACAACAATAAGAATTGTAAATTAGAAAGATTTTTTACATTTAACCTTTAGCAGTTTCTATGATGAACTGGAGGTTGTTAAACAAATGTTTCACAGAAATCAAAAGTACATCAATTAAAATGAGTGTTGAGACTCACCCCATTATTTATGCAGTTTGTGTTCAATTCAATCTAGTTTTTGATGAAAACTGTTTTATTCATTTTCATATAGGGTCTAATGTTAAAATTTAACCATTTAAAATGGGAACTTATAATAAAATCCCAAAAATGTTGATTTAGTAAGCAATGATTAATTTTTGGATTTTTGGTGTTTAATGCCACTTTCAGCAATATTTCACCTATATCATGGTGACCAGTTTTAGTGGTGGAAGAAGCCGGAGTGCCCGGAGAGAACCACCAAACCATGGGCAAGTAACTGGTAAACTTCATCATTTGCGGTTGCGAGTCGAGTACACCTTTTTGTAATTTACAAAGCCAGGTGCGAACCCATGCCATATTGGTGACAGGCTTGTATGAGTTGTTAGATAATCCAACTACCTAACTTATTGAGCCACCCGGGCCCTGATTTAGTTAGTAAGAAAGGATATGGATGTAAATAAACATGAGAGACGATCCAATTTCATCATTTTGGATGTTGATTCCTTTTTTCTCATTGTGATCCTTTTCTCTCAAACACAATATGAGTTAGATAAAAGCAGTGTGAAAAAAGCATGCAGAAAGTTCCTTAATAAAATGAGAAAAAAAATACCATGTGGTCAGAACATTTCTAAAACATAATTGAAAAATTGTAGAAACTGAGGTATATAAAATCTGTTAGCATACTATATAAAGAAAAATTTATATGGAACACAGAAAAAACATTAATTGAAATTGGTTGAAAAATAAATGGAAAACATACAAAACATTCTGTCTGCCACCTTGGGACCTCTTGTTTCTGGGGTGGCTTTACAATCACAACAAAAAAAACTAACCTTTGTAGGACCATCCCTGCCAGGTTTTGTTTCAATTGGCCCAGTGGATTAAGACAAGAAGATTAAAATGTTAAAGTTTACGTACAATGATGACAGATGACAGGCAAAGTGATGAACAATTTGTAAAAGTAAGGTAAAAAACTTTAGAGTGAGCGAGTACTTTAACACCTACTCAGAATTTGTTCAGCTCAT
The DNA here is from genome assembly GCA_963680875.1 of Bathymodiolus brooksi. Taxonomy (NCBI): domain Eukaryota; kingdom Metazoa; phylum Mollusca; class Bivalvia; order Mytilida; family Modiolidae; genus Bathymodiolus; species Bathymodiolus brooksi. The sequence continues at coordinate 80,726,600 of OY804578.1, read as the reverse complement.
GGTGAGGACAAGCTAGATTTTTAATAAAATGAGATGTCTTTTCAGTATTAGACCATTACATGCAGTTTAAAATAATCTTTAGATGAAATAAACATAATGTGATATTGTACTGCCAAACAGAATTTACTACAACTTAAATACTCAGTTGTAGTCATAAACATAGCTGCTTTAGTCAACAACTTAAATACTTAGTTGTAGTCATAACCATAGCTGTTTTAGTCAACAACTTAAATACTCAGTTGTAGTCACAAACATAGCTGTTTTAGTCAACAACTTAAATACTCAGTTGTGGTCACAAACATATCTGTTTTTACTCAGTTGTAGTCACAAACATAGCTGTGCTTAGTCAACAACTTAAATACTCAGTTGTAGTCACAAACATAGCTGTTTTAGTCAACAACTTAAATACTCAGTTGTAGTCACAAACATGGCTGTTTTCGTCAACAACTTAAAAACTTAGTTGTAGTCATAAACATAGCTGTTTTAGTCAACAACTTAAATACTCAGTTGTAGTCACAAACATAGCTGTTTTAGTCAACAACTTAAATACTCAGTTGTAGTCACAAACATAGCTGTGCTTAGTCAACAGCTTAAATACTTAGTTGTAGTCACAAACATAGCTGTGCTTAGTCAACAACTTAAATACTCAGTTGCATAGTCACAAACATAGCTGTTTTAGTCAACAACTTAAATACTCAGTTGCATAGTCACAAACATAGCTGTTTTAGTCAACAACTTAAATACTCAGTTGTAGTCACAAACATAGCTGTTTTACTCAGTTGTAGTCACAAATATAGCTGTGCTTAGTCAACAACTTAAATACTCAGTTGTAGTCACAAACATAGCTGTTTTAGTCAACAACTTAAATACTCAGTTGCAGTCACAAACATAGCTGTTTTAGTCAACAACTTAAATACTCAGTTGTAGTCACAAACATAGCTGTTTTTACTCAGTTGTAGTCACAAACATAGCTGTGCTTAGTCAACAACTTAAATACTCAGTTGTAGTCACAAACATAGCTGTTTTAGTCAACAACTTAAATACTCAGCTGTAGTCACAAACATAGCTGTTTTAGTCAACAACTTAAATACTCAGTTGTAGTCACAAACATAGCTGTGCTTAGTCAACAACTTAAATACTCAGTTGTAGTCACTAACATAGCTGTTTTAGTCAACAACTTAAATACTTAGTTGTAGTCATAACCATAGCTGTTTTAGTCAACAACTTAAATACTCAGTTGTAGTCACAAACATAGCTGTTTTAGTCAACAACTTAAATACTCAGTTGTGGTCACAAACATATCTGTTTTTACTCAGTTGTAGTCACAAACATAGCTGTGCTTAGTCAACAACTTAAATACTCAGTTGTAGTCACAAACATAGCTGTTTTAGTCAACAACTTAAATACTCAGTTGTAGTCACAAACATGGCTGTTTTCGTCAACAACTTAAAAACTTAGTTGTAGTCATAAACATAGCTGTTTTAGTCAACAACTTAAATACTCAGTTGTAGTCACAAACATAGCTGTTTTAGTCAACAACTTAAATACTCAGTTGTAGTCACAAACATAGCTGTGCTTAGTCAACAGCTTAAATACTTAGTTGTAGTCACAAACATAGCTGTGCTTAGTCAACAACTTAAATACTCAGTTGCATAGTCACAAACATAGCTGTTTTAGTCAACAACTTAAATACTCAGTTGCATAGTCACAAACATAGCTGTTTTAGTCAACAACTTAAATACTCAGTTGTAGTCACAAACATAGCTGTTTTACTCAGTTGTAGTCACAAACATAGCTGTTTTACTCAGTTGTAGTCACAAACATAGCTGTGCTTAGTCAACAACTTAAATACTCAGTTGTAGTCACAAACATAGCTGTTTTAGTCAACAACTTAAATACTCAGTTGCAGTCACAAACATAGCTGTTTTAGTCAACAACTTAAATACTCAGTTGTAGTCACAAACATAGCTGTTTTTACTCAGTTGTAGTCACAAACATAGCTGTGCTTAGTCAACAACTTAAATACTCAGTTGTAGTCACAAACATAGCTGTTTTAGTCAACAACTTAAATACTCAGCTGTAGTCACAAACATAGCTGTTTTAGTCAACAACTGAAATACTCAGTTGTAGTCACAAACATAGCTGTGCTTAGTCAACAACTTAAATACTCAGTTGTAGTCACTAACATAGCTGTTTTAGTCAACAACTTAAATACTCAGTTGCATAGTCACAAACATAGCTGTTTTAGTCAACAACTTAAATACTAAGTTGTAGTCACAAACATAGCTGTTTTAGTCAACAACTTAAATACTCAGTTGTAGTCACAAACATAGCTGTTTTAGTCAACAACTTAAACTCAGTTGTAGTCACAAACATAGCTGTTTTAGTCAACAACTTAAATACTTAGTTGTAGTCACAAACATAGCTGTTTTAGTCAACAACTTAAATACTCAGTTGTAGTCACAAACATAGCTGTTTTAGTCAACAACTTAAATACTCAATTGTAGTCACAAACATAGCTGTTTTAGTCAACAACTTAAACTCAGTTGTAGTCACAAACATAGCTGTTTTAGTCAACAACTTTAATACTTAGTTGTAGTCACAAACATAGCTGTTTTAGTCAACAACTTAAATACTCAGTTGTAGTCACAAACATAGCTGTTTTAGTCAACAACTTAAATACTCAGTTGTAGTCACAAACATAGCTGTTTTAGTCAACAACTTAAATACTCAGTTGTAGTCACAAACATAGCTGTTTTAGTCAACAACTTAAATACTCAGTTGTAGTCACAAACATAGCTGTTTTAGTCAACAACTTAAATACTCAGTTGTAGTCACAAACATAGCTGTTTTAGTCAACAACTTGAATACTCAGTTGTAGTCACAAACAGCTGTTTTAGTCAACAACTTAAATACTCAGTTGTAGTCACAATTCATAGCTGTTTTAGTCAAATCTTTAACATTGCATTCTTTTAACTGAATTACCCTACTTTGAAAGACTGCAAACCAAAAATAAGTCAAACAGTAATTAGATATTGAATGTAAAGCCTCTTCCTTGTCATTGAAATTGATCAGCTTCAGGTGTGCCTACTTGCAAGTTAAAATGGCCTTTAGTCTGTCTATGTCAAGTCATTACACCCTTATATATCTGTCAAACAAAGACAGTTCAAAATACAATGATATTGTAATTACAAAAGAACATACAGATATTCATAATTCATATCCTGCCTACAATTATGCTTCTGAAGAAAATGATGGCTAATTGTCATATGACAAACAATTAAAGTACAACTTACTTCATTTTCATCAGTAAAAAGGTAGTAACTTTGATTCCATTTCCTTTTTAAGTTTCCTAATTATGTTTTAATAGACTATCTACCTCTACTAATCAGATCTATTTGTAGATTACCTAACAAGCCCCAACATTTTTTAAGAAATATTTTTTTTTTATTCCTACATTATTGTTGTGAGATTAATGAAAAGTTATTATCTTTTTGCCTTTTAGAATTAGCCTTTTAATTATAGCTGGCTTTCAAAAATGATTTTATGTCACGATTATTACGAAAATCGTCTTTTTCATCTCTCAGAAATATATTTTTTCAAATCTTTCATTAACGTGATGAACTCTTTAATCCCTTATCATGACTGTTTTAATATCTTCATTTGTAGTTTTAGAAAATAAATGATATATCATTGATATTATCTTTATTTGTGGGTTTTTTTTAAACAAAGAATAATATCTCGTATTACAAAAAGTAATCAATTCCTATTTTGCACTCAGTATGATATAACTGTCAAGTATATGACAGTACATGTAGTATTCATCAATTACTTTCTTTGATAAAGAATTTGTTAAATTCACCAACACACATTGATTGATTTGATTTAGTGTGTTTAATGCCACTTTCAGCAATATAGCTTCAGCTATATCATGGCAACCAGCTTTAGTGGTGGAAAAAGCCGGAGTACTCAGAGTGAACCACCGACCATGGGCAAGTAACTGCTAAACTTTATCACTTGCGGCTGCGAGTCGAGTGCATCCTTTTTTGTAATTTACAAAGCCAGGCGTGAACCCACGCCGTATTGGTGATATGATTTTTTTTTTTTTAGGTAATCCAACTACCTAACTCATTGAGCCATATGAGAGTCTAGCGGGGAAAAAAACAAACAAACGACCTCTTTATAAATAAATACATATTTAAATCAGATATAAATTATTAAATATTTGAACAGAACCACAGCTGCTGTCAAATTTAATTGTAACTAGACATATGTGTAATCTTGACCCTGGACGTTAAGTAACCAACAAACAATCAATCAACTTTGGTTGACATTCAGAAGCTCTCTGACTCTTTCATATGCTCTTCAATGTGTAACAGTTTTGTAGACTCATCACTGATTGGTCAATTACAAATGTGAACTCTAACCCTGTACAGGATGTTGCTAGATGTTGGTGGATCTCCAGATTTAAAAATAATATCCTCCAAAGAAGATCATATCATCCTGGCAAAACACCTACTAGATTGTAAATTTCACATAAAGGTTAATGGGTTTTGGGGATGACCATTTTACCTGTACATTTGTCAACTTGAACATGGGCTACCCACATAACAAAAAAAAATCATTGAAACAATTTGATTCAATGGGTTAAGGTTATGGTGTTTAACGCCACTTTCAACAATATTTCAGTTATATCATGGCACAGTTTTTTTTATTGGTGGAGGAAATCAGAGTACCTGGAGAAAGCACCAAGCAAACTTTATCATATAATTTTGTATCGAGTACACCTTGCCTGAGCGGAATTCGAACTCACAACGTTAGTGGTGATAGGTCCTGATTGCATAGATTGTAAAGCCAACTACCATACGATCATGACCAAGACAGCCCCCTTTGATTCAATGGAGAAAAAAAAATACATATATCAAACTTAAAAGTTATCTGAAAAAAATGTTTATTGTTTTATATACAGTTGTTTGAGAATGACGTGCTTTAGAAAAAAAAATGTGTTGTTTCACTGCTTACAATTCTAAGTAATAATGGATGGCCTTTGTTCAAAGTTTTATCGGTGGAAAAATAAATTATAGATAAAACTAAATAAAAGTTAAAAATATATATTGGTATCAGTTTGAATGGAGATTCTCACATGGTGGATTTTTTTTTTTATCAATAAGAAAGCACTGACAGCAGTCGGGACATCAAACCAGATTAAATTTGCCAATTCTTATGTGTTTTAATGGTGCACATAAAATGTCAAGATAATAGTTATAAATGTATCCAATCCAATTTAATATTCAAAACCGATTAATGCCAGGTCTCTTCCCAATTTCTATTTGAAAGGCTATCATCAATTAAATTTTGGAAATAATTTATATTCTTTTACACAAAATCATTCAAGTTGATTTCCTTATTAAAATGAAACGAAAGTTTTTCCTCTTGAATACATTTTATAAGATTAAAATGTATTATACCTCCCCGTCTGATGTCAAAGAAAATTCTTAATGACTTGTTTTTCATAAATCCTAAATCATTAGCTCATTTACAAACTCAGTCAGTGAGAAGAAATTAAAATATATTTAAGATTATGCATATAAATTTGCAACATTAAAAATTCATCCTATTTCATTTTGAATGGTAGCTTATTTTTTCATCACCTCATTTACATTAAAAATTAAAATAATCCTTTACATCCAGACAATAAAATTACTGTCCTTGAAATTTAATGAAGGTGCTTAGAATTTTAACTTTCCAAAATTGTTATTCAAATTTCATGACCTGAATTTAAAGGTGAAGAAAACTTTTACTTACTTTTGGCATAATATTTAATATAATATTGATATATCATACAATAAGTAGAAACCAAACTCATATCTTATAGTTTATTTATATTTAAGAACAACAAGTTTTGTAAAAATGATATATATTTTTTCATTCTACATCTCTCTCTTCATATAATAACTAATACATCATAAAACTATACTGAAAGGACATCCATGCATTCTATAAAATAACACCAAGTATGATATTCTTATATATAACTCACAAACAATATAGGGGAAAATTCTTTTTTTTACCATTTACAAACATATGTAAGATGAAGAACAACAATGATGGCACATTTTTTTGTAATACATTGATACATATCTGTGCTATCTATTTAAATATAGAAAGTGCTATCATGCCTCATGGTAGCTAAATTTACAACTACCCATGTCAAGCACTGAAGTTTCTAGTCTACGAGGTGTACTTGATACAACTTCATGGTGATTAAGGGTGTTAGCTTAAGGTCACTGGTGGCAGGTTGGTGGTTTTCTGGTGATACAGCTTCATGGTAATTAAGTGTGTTAGCTTAAGGTCACTGGTGGCAGGTTGGTGGTTTTCTGGTGATACAACTTCATGGTACATTGTAATTAAGTGTATTAGCTTAAGGTCACTGGTGGCAGGTTGGTGGTTTTCTGGTGATACAACTTCATGGTATATTGTAATTAAGTGTATTAGCTTAAGGTCACTGGTGGCAGGTTGGTGGTTTTCTGGTGATACAACTTCATGGTACATTGTAATTAAGTGTGTTAGCTTAAGGTCACTGGTGGCAGGTTGGTGGTTTTCTGGTGATACAACTTCATGGTACATTGTAATTAAGTGTATTAGCTTAAAGTCACTGGTGGCAGGTTGGTGGTTTTCTGGTGATACAACTTCATGGTATATTGTAATTAAGTGTATTAGCTTAAGGTCACTGGTGGCAGGTTGGTGGTTTTCTGGTGATACAACTTCATGGTACATTGTAATTAAGTGTATTAGCTTAAGGTCACTGGTGGCAGGTTGGTGGTTTTCTGGTGATACAACTTCATGGTACATTGTAATTAAGTGTGTTAGCTTAAGGTCACTGGTGGCAGGTTGGTAGTTTTCTGGTGATACAACTTCATGGTATATTGTAATTAAGTGTGTTAGCTTAAAGTCACTGGTGGCAGGATGGTGGTTTTCTGGTGATACAACTTCATGGTATATTGTAATTAAGTGTGTTAGCTTAAGGTCACTGGTGGCAGGTTGGTGGTTTTATGGTGATACAACTTCATGGTACATTGTAATTAAGTGTGTTAGCTTAAGGTCACTGATGGCAGGTTGGTGGTTTTCTGGTGATACAACTTCATGGTACATTGTAATTAAGTGTATTAGCTTAAGGTCACTGGTGGCAGGTTGGTGGTTTTCTGGTGATACAACTTCATGGTACATTGTAATTAAGTGTATTAGCTTAAGGTCACTGGTGGCAGGTTGGTAGTTTTCTGGTGATACAACTTCATGGTACATTGTAATTAAGTGTATTAGCTTAAGGTCACTGGTGGCAGGTTGGTGGTTTTCTGGTGATACAACTTCATGGTACATTGTAATTAAGTGTATTAGCTTAAGGTCACTGGTGGCAGGTTGGTGGTTTTCTGGTGATACAACTTCATGGTACATTGTAATTAAGTGTGTTAGCTTAAGGTCACTGGTGGCAGGTTGGTGGTTTTCTGGTGATACAACTTCATGGTACATTGTAATTAAGTGTATTAGCTTAAGGTCACTGGTGGCAGGTTGGTGGTTTTCTGGTGATACAACTTCATGGTATATTGTAATTAAGTGTGTTAGCTTAAGGTCACTGGTGGCAGGTTGGTGGTTTTCTGGTGATACAACTTCATGGTACATTGTAATTAAGTGTATTAGCTTAAGGTCACTGGTGGCAGGTTGGTGGTTTTCTGGTGATACAACTTCATGGTACATTGTAATTAAGTGTATTAGCTTAAGGTCACTGGTGGCAGGTTGGTGGTTTTCTGGTGATACAACTTCATGGTACATTGTAATTAAGTGTATTAGCTTAAGGTCACTGGTGGCAGGTTGGTGGTTTTCTGGTGATACAACTTCATGGTACATTGTAATTAAGTGTATTAGCTTAAGGTCACTGGTGGCAGGTTGGTGGTTTTCTGGTGATACAACTTCATGGTACATTGTAATTAAGTGTGTTAGCTTAAGGTCACTGGTGGCAGGTTGGTGGTTTTCTGGTGATACAACTTCATGGTATATTGTAATTAAGTGTATTAGCTTAAGGTCACTGGTGGCAGGTTGGTGGTTTTCTGGTGATACAACTTCATGGTGATTAAGTGTGTCAGTTTAAGCTAACAGGTTGGTGGTTTTCTGGTGGTAGGTCGGCAGTTTTCTTCTATTTCTCCCACAATAAAAAATATGGAACGATAAAACTGAAATATTGTTGAAAGTGACATTAAACACCAATAAATCACAACTCTCAGTAAACCATTAGTTCTTAGTGAAAATGTTGTCTGATCATAAATTAAAAACAATACTTTTGACCTTTCTTAATACTTGTACAATGTAGCTGAATTCACTACCGGGGACTTCAATGCTTGCTTAATTTGAAGTAATGACACACCTGTAAATATCTGGTGCTTACCTCTTCTCCTTGGATATAGTACAAAAACAAACTCAATTCACATGTAAAGTAGGTAAACATCTCATAAATGCATATTTATTATAAAATCTAATGATTTGAAACAAAAATTATTAAGAAAAATTGATCATTTTTGCATCCTCCTATAAATGAAATAAATTATTTCACACCTATCATATTGGTTTCTCTATAGGACAAGCCATGATTAATATCATTTTCATCAATTTTTTTTAAAATTAAGACTGCCAAAACAGGAATGTGTGCATTGACATCAAACTTGGAAAGCCATTAGCTTGACCTAAGCCAAGATGGCAATGCAGGCAAAGATTAAAGCTAATGAGATTTTAATGACTAAAAAAACTAATGAGAATTTTGTACATGTAATTATTAGTGCTCATGACATACATTCAAATTGTAATAATTTCATTTTAAGAAGAAAATATATATTAATGTCATTAGATCTTGAATTTTAGAAAGCTATCCCTCAGTGAAAATTGTAGGCACATACCTTTATCTGTTAATGGTGGTATAACAACTGAATCAGTTATGAATCTTATTACAATTGAAGGAAAAACAATTACATACTCTAAAACAACCAATATAAATATGCTTTATGTTTCTATCAAACAATATTTTTTTTATTAACTTGTAATTTTGATGACCCTACGTTCATTAAAATCCTGTGAATTCGACAAAACATGGACTTCAATGAAATAAACGATGATTAATTATGTATATTTAATATTTCATTTCCGTAACTCACCAGTAATTACAAACAAGGGGAAATGTAATCAGGGCTTAATTGACTTCAGAACTTCAAAGGTAATTATGAACATTTATATTAATTGATAAATTATGTCATAAAAATAGGTAAACACCATACCGAACAAGGCATAAGCTCATAAATGTCAATTTTATAATTTTGATCTGCAATTTTTGTGTTGTCAATATTTCAAATTTCAATACTTTTACAGAAGATTTGTCCATGTTTTCATTAGAATGTCTGTATATGTAGACAAAGGGTCTTGAAGTGTAATAAAATACATTGTCATATATATACAAATATAACACATATAAAAACCTTACATTTCTATGAAATGTCAAAATTTCAATAAAACACCATCTTATATAAAGTACAATCTTAATTATATTACACATTTTACATTTCAGTAGAAGTGCTAAAGAGTATATGCCAGAACATCCCTGTTTACATTCAGTCCTTACATGGTAGCAGTGACAGTACTATTATTGATGTTCTTCAGAACATCCCTGTTTACACTCAGCCCTTACATGATAGCAGTGAACAGTACTATTATTGATGTTCTTCAGAACATCCCTGTTTACACTCAGCCCTTACATGATAGCAGTGAACAGTACTATTATTGATGTTCTTCAGAACATCCCTGTTTACACTCAGCCCTTACATGATAGCAGTGAACAGTACTATTATTGATGTTCTTCAGAACATCCCTGTTTACACTCAGCCCTTACATGATAGCAGTGAACAGTACTATTATTGATGTTCTTCAGAACATCCCTGTTTACACTCAGCCCTTACATGATAGCAGTGAACAGTACTATTATTGATGTTCTTCAGAACATCCCTGTTTACACTCAGCCCTTACATGATAGCAGTGAACAGTACTATTATTGATGTTCTTCAGAACATCTGTTTACACTCAGCCCTTACATGATAGCAGTGAACAGTACTATTATTGATGTTCTTCAGAACATCCGTTTACACTCAGCCCTTACATGATAGCAGTGAACAGTACTATTATTGATGTTCTTCAGAACATCCGTTTACACTCAGTCCTTACATGATAGCAGTGAACAGTACTATTATTGATGTTCTTCAGAACATCCTTGTTTACACTCAGCCCTTACATGATAGCAGTGAACAGTACTATTATTGATGTTCTTCAGAACATCTGTTTACACTCAGCCCTTACATGATAGCAGTGAACAGTACTATTATTGATGTTCTTCAGAACATCCGTTTACACTCAGCCCTTACATGATAGCAGTGAACAGTACTATTATTGATGTTCTTCAGAACATCCCTGTTTACACTCAGTCCTTACATGATAGCAGTGAACAGTACTATTATTGATGTTCTTCAGAACATCCCTGTTTACACTCAGTCCTTACATGATAGCAGTGAACAGTACTATTATTGATGTTCTTCAGAACATCCCTGTTTACACTCAGCCCTTACATGATAGCAGTGAACAGTACTATTATTGATGTTCTTCAGAACATCCGTTTACACTCAGCCCTTACATGATAGCAGTGAACACAGGGGCTAGGTGCGTCCGAAAAACCCCAAAAAACAACTATATAATACTACAAGGGGGCGAACTCACTTGCTCCCATTTTTTTAAGTCGTCGTGTTAAATTGATCGTAACTTCGGAACGCCTTAATATTTTCAAAAAATGTTTCCACCAGTCGAAAGTCAAGTAATTTTCCTTTCCAAAGAGACCCCACTTGTTAGTGTAGGCCTCCGAACTGCTGAGGTATCATACACGAATTGAGAGAGTTCTAACAGGCTTTTTGATTGGCTGAAAATCTGTTTCAGCCAATCAAAAAGCCCGTTAGAACTCTCTCTCAATTTTCACGTCTATGGCGTTTGTCAAGGATGCAAATGGGATTTCTTTCAAAAACAGACTTAAAGGACATATAAATTGGTGTAAGGTAAGAAATTTTATCATAATTTGAATGGATGAAAGTATTTAGCTAGTCAAAATGACTCGTTTACGCATGGGAAAGTCTGTACACAGATGGGAAGTGGTCATCCCAGCGTTTGTACGACTTCGGATTTTCACGCCGTTTTGTTTTGGTTCGTGTATGATACCTCAGCAGTTCGGAGGCCTACACTAACAATTGGGGTCTCTTTGGAAAGGAAAATTACTTGACTTTCGACTGGTGGAAACATTTTTTGAAAATATTAAGGCGTTCCGAAGTTATGATCAATTTAACACGACGACTTAAAAAAATGGGAGCAAGTGAGTTCGCCCCCTTGTAGTATTATAGTATTTTTTTATTTATTTTTTTTTTCGAACGCACCTAGCCCCTGTGGCAGTGAACAGTACTATTATTGATGTTCTTCAGAACATCCCTGTTTACACTCAGCCCTTACATGATAGCAGTGAACAGTACTATTATTGATGTTCTTCATCCTACGGTTAACAGTTTCATCGGTGGTGTAAAGGTTAGCATGCTCGCCTTGAGTGTGGTAGGTTGTGGGTTTGGGCCGTGGTCAAATCAAACAAAAGACAAGACTATGAAATAGGTATTTGCTGATTCTCTGCTAAACACATAGTTTTAAGGAGCAAGAACAAAGACTGGTTGGCTCATAATCAGGATAATGTGTTCAAGTGGAACGACACGTCTACCAATGGACCATTACTTGAGTGAGCTAGCGCTATAACGATCCAATTAAGCCTGATGGTCTAGTAGAAAGTGAACATCATCATCATTTCTTTGAATGCAACTTGCTCTCGCCATGAAATAGCTTAATAAACGGCTACACAGATTGAAGCATGATATGACCATAGCATGTCAACAAGGGAAAATTGGACAAGTGTATTATAGAAGCAAGTGTGGATACAGTACTGTGCTGAACTAAACTTATTTTGGACATTTGTATTGTTTTACTATTTCAAGTGATAAACATGCCTTCCAAATATGTGAACTTTCAGAATTTGGGCCACTTTAAGACCCCTTTTTGAAATGGAATAGCAAATGTTTAGATGTTCCATCAATAACACATAAAGATAATCATTTTGCAAAAAAATGCATTAAAATTGGACAAATTCTTTTTAAAAGTTGAAATTTTAGAATATGGTTTCTGTTGGCACATATCAGTTGAGTTTATATTCTAAACTTTAAGAGGTAGAGGAAATATGTTGACATACTACCAGAAACTCTCAGTTCAATAAAATTAAAAAAAAAAAATCCCCATAAAAATAACAACCAAAGAAAAAACGCATACCCTCGATAACTAACCATCTCTATTAGAAGCTAGACGTTCACAACCAAGGAAAAACTCATACTCTCAATAACTAACCATCTCTATTAATAGCTAGACGTTCACAACCAAGGATAAAAACTCATACCCTCAATAACTAACCATCTCTATTAGAAGCTAGACGTTCACAACCAAGGAAAAAACCTCATACCCTCAATAACTAACCATCTCTATTAATAGCTAGACGTTCACAACCAAGGAAAAAAACTCATACCCTCAATAACTAACCATCTCTATTAATAAGTAGACATTCACAACCAAGGATAAAAACTCATACCCTCAATAACTAACCATCTCTATTAATAGCTAGACATTCACAACCAAGGAAAAAAACTCATACCCTCAATAACTAACCATCTCTATTAATAGCTAGACATTCACAACCAATGAACAAAATAAATCACCTAAAATAAACTACAATTACAGTGGTACCATCTACAACAAATTTGTTGTTCATGCAGAATTTAGCCAAGCATGAATTTAAACATTTCAATACATTTCTAAATATCAGAACCAAAAAAAAAACCCACAAAAACTCCTTCATGCTTTTCTAATTGGTAGACAAAATATTTGAATAATTACCAGACAAGATGTGTAAGACAGTGACATTATTATGTTGTGAATCTTTATGAATTTTGCTCCAGAGAAAAGCAATTAACTGACAGACATATAGAGAAAAATCATTTGCTTTTATGATATTATAACTAGAGTCTTAACAACAGGAGATCTGTAACACAATTAGAAGATTTATTTGAATTTTCTGTCGTCTTTTAGACCATATTAAGAAACACAGTGAATTTCATTAATTTGTCCATTTTCTTCTGTGATGTCCTTTATTAGTTTACATACTTATAAGATTAACACCTCAAAAAATTCAATAATTTGAACCTTTATACAACATGTGCTTTCTTTTGCTTGCTGTTACATGTACTCTACCTCACTTCCTGGTCTCAATAAAAACATTATATAAAATGTAATCTACCTCACTCCCTGGTCTCAATAAAAACATTATACAACATGTAAATTATCTCACTTCCTGGTCTCAATAAAAACATGTAACATGTAAACTACCTCACTTCCTGGTCTCAATAAAAACATTATGTAACATGTACTCTACCTCACTTCCTGGTCTCAATAAAAACATTATGTAACATATAAACTACCTCACTTCCTGGTCTCAATAAAAACATTGTATAACATGAAAACTATCTCACTTCCTGGTCTCAATAAAAACATTATGTAACATGCAAACTACCTCACTTCCTGGTCTCAATAAAAACATTATGTAACATGCAAACTACCTCACTTCCTGGTCTCAATAAAAACATTATATAAAATGTAATCTACCTCACTCCCTGGTCTCAATAAAAACATTATACAACATGTAAATTATCTCACTTCCTGGTCTCAATAAAAACATGTAACATGTAAACTACCTCACTTCCTGGTCTCAATAAAAACATTATGTAACATGTACTCTACCTCACTTCCTGGTCTCAATAAAAACATTATGTAACATATAAACTACCTCACTTCCTGGTCTCAATAAAAACATTGTATAACATGAAAACTATCTCACTTCCTGGTCTCAATAAAAACATTATGTAACATGCAAACTACCTCACTTCCTGGTCTCAATAAAAACATTATGTAACATGCAAACTACCTCACTTCCTGGTCTCAATAACAACATTATGTAACATGTAAATTACCTCACTTCCTGGTCTCAATAAAAACATTAGGTAACATGTAAACTACCTTACTTCCTGGTCTCAATAAAAACATTATATAACATGAAAACTATCTCACTTCCTGGTCTCAAAACATTATGCAAAATGTAAACTACTTCACTTCCTGCTCTCAATAAAAACATTATACAAATGTAGTAAACTACTTCGCTTCCTGGTCTCAATAAAAACATTAGATAAAATGTAAACTACTTCACTTCCTGGTCTCAATAAAACATTATGTAACATGTACTCTACCTCACTTCGTGGTCTCAATAAAAACATTATGTAACATGCAAACTACCTCACTTCCTGGTCTCCATAAAAACATTATATAAAATGTAAACTTCCTCACTTCCTCATCTCAACAAAAACATTATGTAACATGCAAACTACCTCATTGTAACAACCATAGAAGGAAAACTAGAAAAGAAGTATGCCCCAGCACTTGATAATTATGGACAAAGTTGTTTTGTTAGGAATGATTTTTTAAAAATGAAGTGTGTCTGTAAGACACAAATGATGCCTCCACCTGACCATAAGAAATTATAAACAAGTCAAAAGTTCTTTAACACTATGTATGATGTTCTATCATACTCAACTTGTATACAGATAGTACCTTTAATTTTTCATTCCTGATATGTAAATATAAAGGTATTACCTGTGGTGAAATGGGTATAATTCTATCTAGAATCAGCTTAGTCTTCTGGAAATGTGGTCACTAAGTTCAACTTCCAGGCATTTAGTAAATATTTGACAAAACTGAAAAATCTTATTTTTATTTACAATCAGTTTCCCCACACCCAACTTATTGCATTAGGGACATTAAAACTGTAGTAGGAGCCATACAAACCATGTTTCCATTATGTAGCTAGTAAGAAGGAAATGAAGTCCAACTACCTGTCATTTTGTGAATATTTGACAAAAATCCCCCCCCCCCCCCCCCCTGCGGGGTCATAAAAAAATGACTAAGTCCAACTAATTGTCATTATCAAATATTTGATGAAAATCAAAATCCTGTGGACATGCACACCTCCATTATGTGTATAAACATCATACAAAATATTAAAGCTGTAGCTCCAAAACTGTAGGAGGAGATAGCCGGACAAACCATGTATCTATATCTGGACGGACGAATGGACAGACAGTGGTAAATTAATATGCCCCCAACTCTTTATCGCGGGGGCATAAAAAGTTGCAAAAATCTCCCAAAAGGTGGATATCACATGTGTAAGATCTACATACATACATATACATAAAACAGTTGTTTATCCTAAATAAAACGTTTGTATTGTTGATCTTCTAACCAAATAATTAACATATGAATGGTGTAATGATGAAGGGGTATAATATGACAATTGGTAGAACTTAACATGACGTAATGACATAATTAGATGACAACCATGTCACTTTATCTAACCACTACAAAGTCAACTACATGACAAGGTGATGTTCACTTAATTCATCTGTCAGTCTGTAAAACATTTATTGTCCATATTTAGCATTTAAAGCAGGACTCCCATGACATACTAGTTACTATTAGTTCTAACATGCTTCTTTTGAACAAAATACTTGATTTCAGCATCAGTTTCAACTATCATCACATGTAACTGGGATGCAATATTTGTCAATTTTAATTGCATTGAAACGAGATAACTCTAAATTGTCATTACATATGGTTTAAAGTCAAACTAGAGGCTCTTACGAGCCTGTAATTTCTCACCTATATTTCAATTTGACTTTTAAAGTTAATAGAAAATGGGGGTGTCACACATAACTTTGAAAGTGGATCAACCAAAGATCGTTTCTGCTAAAATTTCTGTGCAGAAGATTTTGATGTGGTTTTTTTTTCTCACAATATGCCTAATCAGTATAAAAAGGTGGAAGAAAATTGGGAAGATGTGTTAAACTACTCAATGTCATGTAGCTGCAGTTTTGACTTCTAATAAATCAGCAATAGTCGTTTAAAGAAATTTCTATTTAAATAACAACCACAACCTTGAATGAAGGGCAGCCAAATTTGGTTTAATTTGGTTCAGCAGTTTCAGAGGAGATTTCAATGTGAAAGTTTGCGAGACGACAGACGCCAAGTGATGGCAAAAAGCTCACCTGGCCTTTGATACAATCTGCAGTTTAGTAAAAAAAAATTAGCAAATACCTGATAAAGCAGGTAAAAAAAAATCTTGCAACAAAGACATTAATATATTACATAAGTACCTTACATGCTTATAAACTTTGCCATTTAAATCTAGGCCTATTTCCCATTACTGAAACATGTCAATAAGAATGATGTTTTTTTTTATCTTTCCATAGGTATGCTTATGTAATTAGTTAAGAGACATTAAACATATCATTCAAAACACTATTTAACACCTCAAAAATCACAAATTATAGCTGTCAAAGATAAACTTTTATAATTAGTCACCAAAACAAAACTAAAAAAAACCTTGACAATAACAACACTGTATTGATTAGAGTACAACAGAGGACTGTTTTGATATGGAGATATTTACCCAAACTATTTTCTAAAGCTGCTAGCACAGACTAATACTAGAATCACCACCCTCATACAATTTACAAATTCACATAATTATTATTTCACAATGGGCAATAAACCTGTAATTATCATGTAAGAATTAATTATTTACTTAAAGTAATGGTTTATATTCTGTGAGTTTTTTAATTACACTAATTATTTTTTAATTTACATTGGTGTGTCAACAATCTCAGGAAATTATATTTAAAAAGAATGAAATGACAGGAGTCTTTAACTACTTGGTGTGTTTGTATAGACCAACCCAAATGCCTCTGACATGCTGATCTTATAAAAATATCATACACAAAATTGTCTAATTTAATATGATGGATATTTTTATCTTCAAAATGATCATAATTGTTTTTGAGAAAAAAACACCACATGGAGAGATTGGTTAATCCTCTTTGACCAACAATACTGGTAATGCATGCTAATTTGCAATAAAAAATTTCAAAACAATCTCCCATACCCTATCCAACTGTCAACATGACCTTCAGTCTTACTGTCACAAGTTCTATCAAATACATCTTTGCCAGTAGTGTAATAGAAACCAGGGGCTCCACCTATACCTATTTAGCACTAGCTTTAATTTCCTCAACTGGAGAAGTTATCTGTATTGAGATATTATACCTCAACATTATATACATATTAGCCATTTTGAAATCTATTTTAGAAAAGGTAGTATCACAACCAACTTTGGTATAATTTGGCTCGTCTGTTCAGTGGAAAACCTTTTTTTTCAATTTCTTTGGTCAAACTAGGCCTAATTTGCATAATCTATTTTGACGGAACATGCTTCAATCAAGTTTGCAATTTCTGAAAATGAGCTTTTTATACCTTTCCCATAGGTATCTAGGTAAAACACACACAAAATTTGTAAAGAAAGTAGAGTATCATACATGAATATTCAAGTCATTTTGTTCAACAATATACTGCCATGGTGGCCATCTTGGATGACAAATCAGACTTATATGAGGACTATTTTGAAACGACCATACTAGGACCATCAATTAGTTCTGTGGTTTTATAAAAGGCTTTTGTTACATAATAGATATAAGTTATTATGCTAGAAATGCTATGCCATGTTGGATTTTCAATCAATGCAAGAACTTCTTATTTGTTAAAGACAATCCACTGATCATTTGGCACTGGAGCTCAATCATGTTTGTAGATTTTGATGAGAAACATTTTATACATATCAAGATCAATGGTCAATGAAGTTTTACTAAAAACATTGTCATTGCTTCATGAAGATTATATCATGGGGTCTGTAAAATGTAATGTACTGTATGACAAATGTTGAATATAAGAACAGTTTTAGAACCCACCCTGTTTATGGGAAATTATGATTTGAAGACAGAGTTTAAGTTAGCTGACCTGGGGTCAAACAATAATCATTAATCTGTAAATGAATCTGCCTGTTGTGCTTCAGACATTCCTCTAAGATCGTAATTAAGAAGTAAGATAATTTTTGTAGCTCTTATCTACACGAGCTTCTGGTGAAATATTTTCACATTAATCAGAATTTGTAAGAAAACACATGCTACCACCTAGTAATATGTCAAAATTGAGGGCACTTAGAAATTTATTGGCACATTTGTGTCACAGTCGGGTGGTGATGAGATTTTCATAAGTTTTGTTTAAACATTCCATGGGGGGCTGACCTAACAAAACATATCATCTATAAAAACTTATCTTTTAAATGTGAATTTAAGATAAAGTACATCTGTCTCTCTATCAAGTTAATAGGCTTTACTGTAAAAAGTCTAGCTATTAAACTGTATGACTTAATACTAGCTTTGTTTAAAAAACATTCTGTTTTAACAAACAATTTGTTGCAACTTTATATGAATTATAATATATTATCAGTTAATGTGTTTAGGTAATTGTTTTCCCCTTCAAATACAGCTCTGTAACCAAGGCCATTTATATTTAACAAGAATCCACCAACATCCACCTAGACTGTTGATGTTTTGATTCCACATGTTAGCAAAGGATGTGGAATACATGGAACATTACTGTAAATTTCATTGATTTAATGATTGATTGATTTATGGTGCTTAACACCACTGTCAACAATATTTCAGTTATATTGTGGCGGTCAGTTTTATTGGTGTACCCGGAGAAAAACACTGACCTGCCGCAAGTCACTGACAAACTTTATCACATAATGTTGTATCGAGTACACCTTGCCATGAACGGGGTTCGAACTCACAAATTTAGTGGTGATAGGCACCGATTACTGATTAGTTGTAAATCCAACTACCATACGATCATGGCCCCTACTGTAAATCTATCTGAAACAATAACAATCAAAATTTATCACTTTTGTTTGTGTTCTTAATCTCATGGTTACTGTCATCATAACATAAAGTGTATGTGAGACATGCAGAGGATTTAGAGGTAATGTTATCTTCCATACAACAAAAATTAGACCAGTCTAAACTAAGCTCTAAATAAACAAGAATCCTGAGTAAACACAACATCAATTGATATAGACTGAATGTTTAAAATCTCTGTAAATTAAACCTGTCTAAACTGATAACCTGTCAATTCAAAACAATATGCTTAGTCTCAAAGGGGTTTGATTTATGCAGGTTTCATTGTATGTATGATTGGCTTCAAAGACAAATATTCCAACCACAGTCAATAATGCACTTTTAAATGGAAATCAAGATAACATTACCATGTTGTAGATTCTAAAAATTTCATGTTGATTTTTGCAAGAATATAGTTAGTCTTAAGATATTGTGTCAAATTTTTTGTACATGTGTATTCCAAATTTCATGAACTGCCACCATGTTGTAATGATTACCATGGCTACCCACTGGCCATCTAGTATCTTTACTCAATATGTCTCATTGTCATTACCTTAAATGAATGTTATGAGCTATCTTTATCTCAGTTTCAGTGCAGAAGTCTGTCCTGGTGTTTAAAATATTAATTGATCATGTCCCATACCAGAAATGACAGATAATTTTACTGATTTTGAGGTGTAGAACATAATGAAAGGTATGACAATTTCAAAATATCTCTTCTCTCTTCTCACTCCTGTAATGTTGGTGTGTTTAGTTTTGTTTGTTTGTGTGTGATAAAAAGGGGGAGGAGAGATTGTACTTACAGATCCATGTTGTATTTGGTCTATTTATTACTTGTCTTTGTTTCAGTGATCTTGTTTATATATAGCTTGTGAAGCCCTTCATGACAGTTTATTACATTATTGTACCTATCAGTTGTGCCACAGACCCAGTGCCATATTTACCTATAGGCTCGATAGGCTGAAGCCTAGGGCCTCGCCAAGGTGTATAATATTATTAGCACTGTTATTTGACTTCCACACTTATGCTGTCATAACGTACTGTACTTTCTTAGCAACCCTTCAGTAATTTTCCTTACACAGTTGCACTCCATTTCAGAATATTGCAGAATTTTAAACACCCCTCATCATCTTCTCCTTTATTGAAATTGATTAAACACACTTCCATTTTCTTCCAGTCGTGAAGGTGGGGAATTGGGAGGGGCCTCATAAGTGGAATAGCCTAGGGCCTCTCTTTATCTAAATCTGGCACTGCACAGACCACAGGTTCTAACTACAATTGGTGACTTTAGAAATTTGAAAGACCACAGGTTCTTCACAATAGTACCAGTAGATAATCTGCTTCCTGGAGGAGTTTGATAGAAACAAAAGGATACCTAAATATTATTCATCTAAAAGAATTTCAGTTAAATAGTATAAAAAAAACACACATTTTTTTAAGAAACAAACAATTAAATTACTCAAATCAGCATCACAGCTATAATCCTGAAAGATTAAAAGCACTTACCTATTACCATACTCATGGAACTTGAGACAGATCAAGTTAACATTACCATACATACATATTAATTCTGATTGAATTTTGAAAAAAAAGAAGACTGAAATGTTATGTAAATAGAGAAAAAAGCTTGTCGACAGCTTGTTGAATTCCTTAATTACATTTACCTTTCATTACCTATGATCATTGTGTTAGAGAAATTACATTTTCTCAATAATCTTAATTCACAAAAAGACAACATCTGGTGAAAAAGAACAATCTCTTTGCACAGAAGAAAATTTAATTCCAATACCTCACTGCGTTTTTGTAATAACTTAATCATTTTTTTTGTCCTGAATCGAAAAAAAAATGAGAGAAAATTAATTTGACAGCTGGTAAAATTATACAAGGGAAAGAAAGAAAAAGTATTTACAAGTTTAATTCATCAGATCGGCAAATTTATTAACATTGTTGGTAAACAGAATTAGCCAACGTGTCACAAGCATTCTCTACAAAATCAATTCATCATTAATAAGTTACAAAATTCTAACAAACTTCATTATAGCTTGTGTACAAAAAAAATCTAAAACTATTTGATCTGTGTGTGTGGAAATATAATACTAATTTTTCATAAATATAATCCATTCTCATTAATGGCGACCCCACGGTGACAGTGAGATCAAGAACAGCAATAAAAGTGTTCCTTAGCTTTTGATTTACAACCATGTATCAGATGGTTTTACTTTCATCTTGCTTCACATCCATATAATATCTTGTTAAATTTATAATTATATTTCAGAAGAAATGACAGAGGAATAATAAGGACTTTAGACAGATGATATATCTTACCTGCACAGGTAAACCATCAAAGAAGGCCTACATATTGTAGATAATTTTCAATAGTTTAAAAGTTTGTTCATTTTGTTGATATTGGTGGAATTGGTGATCATCACTCTTTAAACTTTCTATTCATAAAGTAAAATAATAGCAATATTGGATGTATTTATTGGCTAAAAATGAGAAAACAATTGCGGATCAACAACTATATATCTGTCTTGAATTTCTACAAATCTTCTGTTTAATTTTATCCATAGAAACCATGTTGAATGTCAGATTTATTTTAAAAAAACAACTTTCAATAATTAGTAGACAGACTTTGAAATTACAGATAATTATCACTGATCAGCGGTAATCTGTCAAATTGAAAACTTTAAAGAAGACTATTTCTAATTCACTTTGAATTCAATTGGTTAATTGGTTTTACAGGTTTAACAGACTATTACAGAGTTTGACATAGAATATGACAAGACAGCATCAAATCATCAAGAAAACACATTTTCATTATGAGATCAAACATTTAATTTCAGTACAAAATGTATCTCTTGACAAAAATTCTAAAGACTTATAGGTATTGGTATTATCATGCATGTGTACCATTAAAATTTATAGGAAAAAGAGTTAGAAGATACCAAAGGGGCAATCAGAATCTGTATATCAAAGAAGAACAGACAACACAACGGCCAAAAGAAAATGGACAAAAGGACAAAACAATATTGTGGGGTCAATCCTCATCCATGTCAAATCAAAGACTAATAAATTGATAGACCAAGCACAGCATGATATTACTGCAACATATGACAAGAGAAATTTATATTAAAAGTAAGTGTTAACACAGTAGATTGCTTCACATGGTAAATTACTGGACGAGATAATGTGTTGGATCCACTCTGAAAGGAATTTTCCAAAGAAATTCATTTAGAAAAACTCATCAAAATCAGAAAAAAAAATTAAAACACCCATTTTTGCATTGTTGGGCCTCTTGTTTGAAAATGGGTCGAGATACAATACTCAAAAACAACATCAAACTTAATTGTGTGATAAAAATATTTTTCTACTTCTCCACTAAGCACAGAGCATTAATGAGAAACAGCAAAGACTGGTTGACCAACAGTTAGTACAGTGGAACTTGTGTAATCCTACATCCTGTGACGAGTCAATGACAAAAATGTATGGTTCCAAAGTATTTCTTTTAAACTCTTTGTTGAAAAAACCTTGTGTATTCTGAAACCTGTCACTTCCGACATCGGACACAGTTTTCCTGGTCTCAGTGTTATTAATTACACTTAATTAATCCTGTCTTATCCGACCCTTTGATCTTCTAATTAATAAATTACCATCCTTCATGTGTATCATTAAATATAAACCATTAACAAATTGACAGACTTGTGTACACAAATAAATTAAGATTTGAACTTATTGATTGGCAGTTGATTAGAGGCTCATTAATAAGGGTTAAAAGTAAGTTTTCCAAGGATATAATAATCAAAATCATTTAATGTTACAGTTAACTGGTTCACTTTCTTTGTAAAAGACATGGCTACAACTATTAACTGTTTTATTATGAAATTGTTCTAAATATATTCATTGTGATATAAATTAAATATCAAATGTATTTTCATCTACTATGTACAGTCCTCACAATCAGCACCAGTCCTCTGGCCCAAGACCAGTAAAACTTAGTTTGGACCAGTATTTTTTTTTATTTTTTTTTTTAAAAACTATATCAAAATAAATTCAAGGATTTGATTCAGACCAGTAAATTCAAATTTTCATTTCGAGGACTGTATAAACATCCCTTTACATTGTAGTTCCAATTACATTTGTATTTAAACCATCCTACATAATCAAGCATACACAATTTCTTCTCTTGTTAAATTTGTGCAAATTTCTGTTAAGTAAAACTAAAACCTGAGGATTCTGACATCCTGTACAATCCGACAAATTTCCCTGGTCTCTTAAGTGTGTAATATTTGACATGTTCCACTGTATAATATTTTGAGTGAAGCAATATGTCTATCTGCAGAATCTTTTTCAATGAAATAGAACTTTCTAATTCCAACTAATCATATTGGTTGAAAATACCTTGTTCTCTCCATAATATAACTGAAAACTAGCTCACTGACTAAACATCAATCGGTTACACTTTCAAAAGAGTTCTCCTCTCACAATGTCAACTTACAAATCTGTTCTGTTTTAACAGAAAATTGAGTTATTTCTCCTTATTTCATCTGACAATACAGGCTTGTATAATAGTACAAGTGAGTTATCTCCCTTTATGCCACCTAACAATACAAGGGAAGTAATCATTGCAGTGTCTGTCTGTAACCATAACCATTATAAGCATTTATTTAAGGTAACTTATGTTATAGCTTGACAAGTACAAAAGTGGTGTCCCTATGTTAACAATAAGCTGTGAAATATAACCCCTCCCCAAACCACATATCTTATAATTTTATGGGATGAATTAAATACACAATTCTCCAAGAACAGGAGGTAAATGAGTGCCTCAGGCTTGGAGGATGTCATCCTCATTGTATGTTAAAGAGGTTTAACAGCTCAACATCAACATATCTTGTTAGGAGTAGTAGATGGCCTGCCCTTTGCAAGTCAAAATTGTCTAGCAGCCTCTATATACAGATAGAATTCATGTCAAACTTTTCATTTAGATGGTTCATTAAAAGTTGCTGTACACATTAACAATAACCACTAAATACAAGTCTGTTTTTATCTAGATATGCACTTAATCGCCAATAAATTTATTTTTTCTTCATTATAAATTAATCAATTTGTTACCAAAATACAATAAACGGTACACAAGTTAATTACACTGTAAGGAGTGTTGAAACACATCATTCTAAGTTCAATAAACGCTAATTAAACAAACTATTTTTTTTCTAGACCCACAGGCAGCAGCGGACATTTTTAGCAGACAAATCTATCAATCTAATTAGCATTTTAATTAATAATACACCTGCTAGGTATTTCATTAAATTAGCTCAATAATGACAAGACTTGCCAACATAAACCCAACATTCATTTGATTAATAATATGTGTATAGATACTTTAAATAAACAAAGCATATTTTGTACAAACTAAATCCTGGTATTTAATTAGTAATTAACATTGTATAGTGTTATATATCAAGGATATCACCAAGTGTTTTGTCCTTCATTTCTGATAATCACTAATTAGAAATAACACACACTTAATATCATATACATGTACTGGTAATTCTTGTCTATATCATTATAACACACACTTAATATTATATACTGGTAATTCTTGTCTATATCATTATAACACACACTTAATATCATATACTGGTAATTCTTGTCTATATCATTATAACACACACTTAATATCATATACTGGTAATTCTTGTCTATATCACTATAACACACACTTAATATCATATACTGGTAATTCTTGTCTATATCACTATAACACACACTTAATATCATATACTGGTAATTCTTGTCTATATCACTATAACACACACTTAATATCATATACTGGTAATTCTTGTCTATATCACTATAACACACACTTAATATCATATACTGGTAATTCTTGTCTATATCACTATAACACACACTTAATATCATATACTGGTAATTCTTGTCTATATCACTATAACACACACTTAATATCATATACTGGTAATTCTTGTCTATATTATTATAACACACACTTAATATCATATACCCAGGGGTTTCAAAGTGGGCCGGTACCCGGTACTTTTACCCGCCTGAGATCGTGTATAGTACCGGTAGAAATTACTGAACCCCCCAAAATTAGCGGTGGTCAAAACCACAAGTACGATGGTCGATAGGCTTGTGGAATATTTTTCATAAAAAATTAATGATCACGTCAATTGCTGAATTCTCGCATTCAAATCGAACAACTGCGTCACGACCAAGTTGATGGGATATTCCCTGTTTTAAAAATAACTTTACCTTAGAATCGTAAATAGCAGTTTGCGCATGCGGTAAATAGATATGTTTTCGCCCCAATATCTTTTCATCCTTGTGTAAAACTCGGACCGGAACAAAGCTTACATCATTTCAAAATAAAAAAAATGACCGATTACAAATTATGTTCAAACACAATTTAGTGTAATCTCCAGTAATATAAGTATGATTATTATGAATATATGACTACACAATATTTTGTGCGATTTTTTTTATCCATTTAAAACCCAGGGTCGAATCATTCTGGGGCATACTGTCTTGTTGCTTAACTCCGTCCATATTGTTTATCTTCCGGTATAAAAAAATAAAAACCTATGGCTAATTTATTTACATATTTTGACGGGGCCCTACCGCGGTTGTTCACAGAAATGAAAGTGTGCTGAAAAACATTTTTAAAAGAGGGTACGAGGAGATAAGGGATAGAAAATTACTAGAAATCTTGAAAAAGGACCGGACATGGCTCAAATACGAATTGCATTGTAATGGGAAGGTCTAAAACGCGGAAGTGGGAAAACACGGAAGTAAGCCCAAAATGGGTACTTGAAAGATCATATCTTGATAAGTACTCAACCTAGGATAAAAATCTAAACGGATTCTAAAAGCTATTGTTAAGATCTATCTTTTCAAGAAATAAATAATACAATATTTTATTATTTAGGTACTTAAAAGTTGACCGGAAGTGTCAAAAATGAGAACGGGCAATAGACAAATTTTTGACTTTGATCTCAAATGTATCAAAATTAAAAGACCCCGGTCAAAAACTGTTTAGATAATCTTAAAGACAATTTTATACTCTATCAGACGATATAAAAATCTGTTTGCTAAAATATTAGATAAAAGCACAATTTTGACCGGAAGCCTACCTTTTCAGAGTTAGTAGTCGTCTAATTTTCAACTTTGATTTCAAATTTCTCAAAATTCAATGAACCCGGTCAAAAACCGTTTAAATATTCTTAAAGACAATGTTATACTCTATCAGATGATATAAATTTGATTTTATGGAAATATTGGTGGAAAGCACAATCTTGACCGGAAGCCTACCTTTTCAGAGTTAGCCATCGGCAAATTTTCAAATTATTTTTTGAGATATCAAATTTCTCAAAATTCAAAGAATCCGGTCAAAAACCGGTTAGATATTCTTAAAGACAATCTTATACCCTATAAGATCATATATGTTTGATTTCATTAAAATATTGCTGAAAAACACAAACTTGACCGGAAGCCTACCTTTTACTTGAAGCAGATTTGGAGAAAAACGTGCCCAATTATCAGCGACCAACTATGAAAAGGTAGGCTTCCGGTCAACATTGTGCTTTTATCTAATACCTTAACAAAAATATTTGTATATCATCAGATAGAGTATAAAATTGTCTTTGAGAATATGTAAACAGTTTTTGACCGGGTTCCTTGAATTTTGAGAAATTTGAGATCAAAGTTGAAAATTCGCCGTTGACTAACTCTGAAAAAGTAGGCTTCCGGTCAAGATTGTGCTTTCCACCAATATTTCCATAAAATCAAATTTATATCATCTGATAGAGTATAAAATTGTCTTTAAGAATATTTAAACGGTTTTTGACCGGGTTCCTTGAATTTTGAGAAATTTGAAATCAAAGTTGAAAATTAGCCGACTGCTAACTCTGAAAAGGTAGGCTTCCGGTCAAGATTGTGCTTTTATCTAATATTTTAGCAAACAGAATTTTATATCGTCTGCTAGAGTATAAAATTGTTTTTAAGAATATCTAAACGGTTTTTGACCGGGGTCTTTTAATTTTGATACATTTGAGATCAAAGTCAAATATTTGTCCATTGCCCGTTCTCATTTTTGACACTTCCGGTCAACTTTTAAGTACCTAAATAATAAAATATTGTATTATTTATTTCTTGGAAAGATAGATCTTAACAATAGCTTTAAGAATCCGTTTAGATTTTTATCCTAGGTTGAGTACTTATCAAGATATGATCTTTCAAGTACCCATTTTGGGCTTACTTCCGTGTTTTCCCACTTCCACGTTTTATACCTTCCCCATTGTAATGTCAAAACGCCGGCCCCCCTTTTTTTCCAAAATAATTTAACTTTTGTGATTCAAATGTTAATAAATGTCTTCCCGCGAATCGTTTTTGTTCGAACATTTTTTTTGCACATAAGTCGTGAAAGTAACAATATATATTGTTTTTGTTTAATTATATTTGTATTGATCTATTAAAAAATTATAAATTTTATTAAAGATTGATGATTGCAAATTAAATTTATATGTTTCATCAAGGACGTATTCTATATACGTCCTTGGTTTCATTAACTATGACACTTATATGTCTTGATCCTGCCAATGGTCTTTGATGAGTTTAATTACTGGTAATAAAGTATAAAAAAACACACAAGCCAAGGTATTGTGAAAAAGAAAAGGCAAAGCCAACAAAAGAATTTTGAGAAGTTTAAGCTTTGATAACAATGGCTTGGTCAAGTCTAGCTGCGGAACCGTAGCTCTTTATGGTCCTTTTGGTTTTTTTTAAGATGTGGCAGACTATCTATGAATAATCTTGGCTAAAGTCTGTAAACTGAAATATTCAATAAAGAAATTGGGGGAGGGGGGGGGGGGGTGCATGATCTTCACTCTTGGTGAAATCTGAACTCTAACGCTTAATGTTTTGCAGTCTCTGATGTACATTTTTTGGTCCACAAAATGCTAGATTTCGGGAGCTTCCGCCCCCTGGACCCCTTACGGCCCTCAGTCTAATTTTTTAGGTACCTCCTAAAATTTAAGAAGTACCTCCTATTATAAAAAACTTTGAAATCCCTGTATACCATACCTGTTAACCCTCCCCCTTTGCGCGGGAGTCTCCCGCGTAAGAGCCTTATCTCCCGCATGGACTGGGTCTCCAGTGCAGGAGACATAAATCTCCCACACATACCTTTTCCTCTTGCATGATCTCCCCCCAACAAAAAAATTGTTTACTTTCTTCAGTCACCATATTTGTTTACAATCGATCGGCTATTTCTGTCAATCATCAAGATGTTTCGCAGGGTTCACGTTGGAGGGCGAAGAAATCACCTTGTGGCTGCTCACTTCGCTTTGTACTAGTGCCAAAAGAGAAGTGGAAGTCGCCCTGTAATTTTACTGAGTCGCTTTGCTAATTTTAACTGTTTTAACAGTAAAACATCGGTATATTTTTACTACAAAATTTCCGTTTTTCAAACCGCCATTGTAAAGGGACATAATCGAAACAGTTACGAATATAAAAACTGTACTACAGATCCGTACTTGGGAAAATAACGTCGGTATTGTTTCATTTAATTTATTTGGGTTTGATGGCGGCTATCCAAAGGGATTGTTAAATTTGTGGATATGATTAGTTTCTTAATTAATATCAATCAGTGATTAAAGAGAAGCAATGTAAATAATATACACTCATTAAAATTTGATTAAATAATTAGCGATTTCACAGCTTGTGATAATGTGATATAGCTTGGTAGATTGTTTGATTGTATTTGTATACGTAGATCAAAGAAGGTGAGTAAATTTATTTAAAAGAACAAAGGTGGTTATGTTTTTCACCCAAGCCTGTATGAAAAGTAATATATACATATCCTTTGCTTTATTTACATAGATGATTTCAGTTGTCCAACCAACATGATAATTTAGTTCAGTGAGCATAAGTTCATGTAACTAGACTGTCAAGCTATTAATAGAAGGGTCAACAATAAATTTGTATACAATGAATGTGTCTTTATATACCATTTCACATCATTGCTTTATTATCTTTCAACTACAAGGTACAATTTTGTGCATTTAAAGGCGACACGCAAAATCTCCCCCTTAGAAGAGTTGGTAGGGGAGAGATTTCACCCCTAGCAGTTCCCAGAGGTTAACAGGTATGATATACTGGTAATTCTTGTCTATATCATTGTAACACACACTTAATATCATATACTGGTAATTTTTGTCTATATCATTATAACACACACTTAATATCATATTCTGGTAATTCTTGTCTATATCATTATAACACACACCATGTGTACGAGGTCAAGGTCAGATCAAAAGTGGCTGACTGACAAGCTCACCCCATGAAATATGTGTAGATCAATGATGTATGATAAACAGAGCTTATTGCCACCATCATCACTGGATGAAAAACAAGATCTATCTCTTGTCTTCCTTGACAAGTGAAAAAACAAAATACTTACTTGTTATCAAAGATCTTCTACTAATTAGCTTGGTACTTTACTTTAAAATTGTCTTCAGCTATAATAATAATAATAATAATAATAATGTCAGTTACTCCATATGGTAATTTGTAAAAAAAAAAAGAAAAAAATTAAAAAAAAAAAAAGTTTCTTAGTTCATAATCAACTTTAATTGTGGAATCAAATGATCATTAAAACAACAACTAGGACCACATAGTATCTTTATTTATACATGACTGAATCTCCAAATACAAATAAATGTACATATCCATTGCTTCTCTAGAATACTTTTTGTGTTATTTCCTCTATTGCAGCAAGTGACATGGACAAAGGTCACATGACATTTTGGGTCAGGTGAGTTAATAAAAATGTTTGTATATAACCAATGCTAAATAGAATTCAGCTATGTTTACTGGCAATTAATTATATGATTCCAATATTGTAGTTTTGTAAATATTTAAAATTGTGGTATTTTTTTTTTTCATGTTTGTGATTGTTATAATTCATTATTACAAACTAACAATAAACTTTAATATTTACCCTTTCTTCCTTACACTCTTAATAATATGCAGACATTATTTTAAAAAAACATATAAAATGAAAATTCATCAATATCTTCTGACAAAGAATATAGACAATTGATTTGATCTCTGTTTTAAAAAGACAATAGAAACAGTAAGTTTTATCCTACTTCAAGGATATTACAGATGAAAAAAAAACATTTGTTTTTTCAATTTGTTTTGGAAATCAACTTTAATAGAAATGAATGTGTACCATGGTTTTGCTCCTTTAAATCAATAATTATTACAGGTAACACAATAAATATCTAAAGCTAATAAGGATGTGGATTGTTATGACAATATGAAGTTGAAAGCCAATGATTATCAGCTGATCTGAGCCCAATGCCACCTTTTTTCAAACCATTTAAATGGATGACTGAATACAAAAAAACATTGTGTTAGGTATTGATCCTGCTACAGATAGTATTCTATTAGCAATGTAACACCCAACGATTCCAGTGTCACGGTATTGTCTATGACATATCGTCTCTTACAGGGTTGACTGACCCCAATTGTCACATCCGCTGATCCAATAACTTCTGGGTCGCTACTGTGACATAAAGGTCAGATGATAAGACAGTTTAGATGATATAAACTACAAATTTGTTCCACTTTATAAGCACGAAGAACTTATATGCAATAGCAGTTATGTGGGATAGACAGGCTCTCAGGGGTCTGAATACAGTCAAATGGTTTAACTGCCAATAGACAGGCTCTCAGGGGTCTGAATAACCAAACGGTTTAACTGTCAATAGACAGGCTCTCAGGGGGCTGAATAGTCAAATGGTTTAACTGTCAATAGACAGGCTCTCAGGGGGCTGAATAGTCAAATGGTTTACCTGTCAATAGACAGGCTCTCAGGGGGCTGAATAGTCAAATGGTTTAACTGTCAATAGACAGGCTCTCGAAGGTCTGAATACAGTCAAAAGGTTTAACTGTCAATAGACATGCTCTCAGGGGTCTGAATATAGTCAAATGATTTAACTGTCAATAGACAGGCTCTCAGGAGTTTGAATATAGTCAAATGATTTAACTGTCAATAGACAGGCTCTCAGGAGTCTGAATATAGTCAAATGATTTAACTGTCAATAGACAGGCTCTAAAAGGTCTGAATACAGTCAAATGGTTAAACTGTCAATCACAGATGTGTGAAAGAAAAAGATATAACTAAATTAAAAATCTTTCTACAAAAAATATTACAAGAGAAGGCATTGAAGTGAAAATTAAGAACCGAATAGAAAAAGAGTGTTCACAAACCAACCCATCAAATTTTTAGACAAATAATTATCATATAACTTTAGGTAAAAGTTTTAACCATTTAATGCATTTCCAATGTTAGTGCATTATATAAACCACCATCCTGGATAGGTTTACATATAAAATTGTAAAAGGGAACAAAATGTACCAACAAAAGATGGCTGTCATTGTCATGATCATATGATAACTACCTGTGCAATCAGTGCCTATCACCACTAAAGTTGTGAGTTTGAATCTTGCTCATAGCAAGCTGTACTCGATGCAACATTATGAGATAAACTTTGTCAGTGACTTGCTAAAAGTCGGTGGTTTTCTTCGGGTACTCTGATTTCTTTCACCAATAAAACTTACCGCCACAATATAAATGAAATCTTGTCGAAAGTGGCGTTAATCACCATAACCCTAACCCAACAAAGGACCCCCTAGAACAGATCAAAGAATCAACTTGAAAAAAAAACCAAATGATACATGTTGTCTTCTTGACAAAAAGTGATAAACAATTCTGCAGTGATATTCATTATGCCTAAATGAAACTAAATTGTTAAGAAAAAAAACATTAGTCCTGACTTTGTTAATAACATAAAGTGATATGTTTTACATATTCAAATAATAAAATGGGAGGTCTGTGGTAAAAGGAAGATAACTCATATATATCCTAAATGACCAGCCTCATTGGTCTAATCTTCTGTGAGGTACTATAAAATATGTTGAATCCCCAATAATTAAGCAATGTTAATAACAGAGTCAATACCTTACTTTTACAATAAGATGTGATATTTAATTTTCATTAACAACTTCTATAAATCAATAAAAAATCAAAATGTGTTTGAGAATTGAAAAAGTATACATATAAAACTAAATTATCAAATTTGTACTTATTCACAATAAGGTACATAATTATTGGTAAATCTAGAATGTAAAATGTTTACTATACAACACTGGTACTCTAACAATTAGTCAGTTTTAAGATTGGATGAGTCTTGAAAGTTTTATGACATGTAAGGTAGTTTGTCTTCTTAATGAATCATAAAAGTGGTCAAGACTGAAGTCTGTGAGTTTGACTTCCACCTGTAATCACGTCTATATATATTTAAATTTGTGATAAAGTTTGTACTTATGTTCTCTCCAGTCTCCTCCACCAAAACTACATTGATATAACTCTAATGCTATTTAAAGTGGAACTAAGTATGTATAACTAAAATATAGAGATACCAATAACAATGCTAATGACACATGGCATGAAATAGCAATGTTAATGCCACATGCCACATAATAGCAATGTTAATGACACATGGCACATAATAACATTGCTAATGACACATGGCACAACATAGTAATGTTAATGACAAATGGCACATAATAGCAATGTTAATGACACATGGCACATAATAACATTGCTAATGACACATGGCACAACATAGTAATGTTAATGACAAATGGCATATAATAACATTGCTAATGACAAATGGCACATAATAGCAATGTTAATGCCACATGCCACAAAATAACAATGTTAATGACACATGGCACATAATAGCAATGTTAATGCCACAT
Organism: Bathymodiolus brooksi; assembly: GCA_963680875.1. Taxonomy (NCBI): domain Eukaryota; kingdom Metazoa; phylum Mollusca; class Bivalvia; order Mytilida; family Modiolidae; genus Bathymodiolus; species Bathymodiolus brooksi. Next base: position 80,693,709 of record OY804578.1, on the reverse strand, counting down.
GCCACAAAATAACAATGCTAATGACAAATGGCACATAATAGCAATGTTAATGACACATGGCACATAATAACAATGCTAATGACACATGGCATGAAATAGCAATGTCAATGCCACATGCCACAAAATAACAATGCTAATGACAAATGGCACATAATAGCAATGTTAATGACACATGGCACATAATAACAATGCTAATGACACATGGCATGAAATAGCAATGTCAATGCCACATGCCACAAAATAACAATGCTAATGACAAATGGCACATAATAGCAATGTTAATGACACATGGCACATAATAACAATGCTAATGACACATGGCATGAAATAGCAATGTCAATGCCACATGCCACAAAATAACAATGCTAATGACAAATGGCACATAATAGCAATGTTAATGACACATGGCACATAATAACAATGCTAATGACACATGGCATGAAATAGCAATGTCAATGCCACATGCCACAAAATAACAATGCTAATGACAAATGGCACATAATAGCAATGTTAATGACACATGGCACATAATAACATTGCTAATGACAAATGGCACATAATAGCAATGTTAATGACACATAGCATATAATAACATTGCTAATGACACATGGCACAAAATAGCAATGTCAATGCCACATGCCACAAAATAACAATGCTAATGACAAATGGCGCATAATAGCAATGTTAATGACACATGGCACATAATAACATTGCTAATGACACATGGCACAAAATAGTAATGTTAATGACACATGGCACAAAATAGCAATGTTAATGACACATGGCATGAAATAGCAATGTTAATGACTCATGGCACATAATAGCAATGTTAATGACACATGGCATGAAATAGCAATGTTAATGATGCATGGCACAAAATAGCAATGTTAATGACACATGGCACAAAATAGCAATGTTAATGACAAATGGCATGAAATAACAATGCAAATGACACATGGCATGAAATAGCAATGTTAATGACACATGGAACAAAATAACAATGCTAATGACACATGGCACAAAATAACAATGCTAATGACACATGGAACAAAATAACAATGCTAATGACACATGGCACATAATATCAATGCTAATGGCACATGGCATGAAATAGCAATGTTAATAACACATGCCAAAAAATAGCAATGTTAATGACACATGCCACAAAATAGCAATGGTAATGACACATGGCACATAATAACAATGCTTATGACACATGGCATGAAATAACAATGCTAATGACACATATCATGAAATAGCAATGTTCATGATACATGCCACAAAATAACAATGCTAATGACACATGGCACAAAATAACAATGTTAATGGCACATGGCATGAAATAGCAATGTTAAGGTCACATGGCACATAATAATAATGCTAATGACACATGACATTAACTAGCAGTGCTAATGACACATGGCACAAAATAGCAATGTCACATGGCACATAACAATGTTAGTGACACACAGCACATAATAACAATGCTAATGACACATGGCATGAAAGAAATAGCAATGTCAATGGCACATGTATAAAACAGCAATGTTAATGACACATGGCACAGAAAAACAATGTTAATGGCACATGCCACAGAAGAACAATGTCAATGGCACATGTATAAAACAGTAATGTTAATGACACATGGCATGAAATAGCAGTGCTAATGACACATGTTGTGACATAGCAATGATAATGACACATACCATAACATAGCAATGTTAATGACAAATGGCATGAAAAAGCAATGTCAATGACACATGGCATAAAATAGCAATGTTAATGTCACATTGCTCTATGAAGCCTGTAACATGCCACTTGTTTAACATTTGATAAATAAAACCAGAGGCTCTATGAAGCCTGTAACCAGAAACTTGTTTAACATTTGATAAATAAAACCAGAGGCTCTATGAAGCCTGTAACCAGCCACTTGTTTAACATTTGTTAAATAAAACCAGAGGCTCTATGAAGCCTGTAATCAGCCACTTGTTTAACATTTGTTAAATAAAACCAGAGGCTCTATGAAGCCTGTAACCAGCCACTTGGTTAACAGTTGTTAAATAAAACCAGAGCCTCTATGAAGCCTATAACATGCCACTTGATTAACAGTTGTTAATTAAAACCAGAGGCTTAATAAAGCATATAACCAGCCACTTGTTTAACATTGATAAATAAAACCAGAGGCTCTATGAAACTTGTAACCAGCCACTTGGTTAACATTTGATAAATAAAAACAGAGGCTCTATGAAGCCTGTAAAATGCCACTTGAATTAGTTGACAAATAAAACCAGAGGCTCTATGAAGCCTATAACATGCCACTTGATTTACAGTTGACAAATAAAACCAGAGGCTCTATGAAGCCTATAACATGCCACTTGATTAACAGTTGTTAAATAAAACCAGAGGCTCTATAAAGCATGTAACCAGCCACTTGCTTAACATTGATAAATAAAACCAGAGGCTCTATGAAACCTGTAACCAGCCACTTGGTTAACATTTGATAAATAAAAACAGAGGCTCTATGAAGCCTGTAACATGCCACTTGATTTACAGTTGACAAATAAAACCAGAGGCTCTATGAAGCCTATAACATGCCACTTAATTTACAGTTGACAAATAAAACCAGAGACTCTATGAAGCCTATAACATGCCACTTGGATAACAGTTGATAAATAAAACCAGAGGCTCTATGAAGCCTGTAACATGCCACTTGATTTACAGTTGACAAATAAAACCAGACTCTATGAAGACTATAACATGCCACTTGGTTAACAGTTGATAAATAAAACCAGAGGCTCTATGAAGCATGTAACCAACCACTTGATTTACAGCTGATAAATAAAAACAGAGGCTCTATGAAGCCTGTAACATACCACTTGATTTACAGTTGACAAATAAAACCAGAGGCTCTATGAAGCATATAACATGCCACTTGATTTACAGTTGATAAATAAAAGCAGAGGCTCTATGAAGCCTGTAACATGCCACTTGTTTAACAGTTGATAAATAAAACCAGAGGCTCTATGAAGCATGTAACCAGCCACTTGTTTAACATTTGTCTTTAAGTTCAGTGGAGAACTTGTCATTACTGTGAGATTCTATTGAACAACTTTATTCTAACAAAAATATATATATAAAAAAAACTTCTCAAGACAAAAGTAAAGATTCCATGAGAAAAAACCTGAATATAATATTTTTTTCAATCTTATATACATGTAAGTACGTATAAATGTGAAGATTAGATTTGACTGTAGGTTTAAAAGAATTATCACAAGGAAGATATAGAGTACTTAACTATTAAATCAATAAGAACAATGTCATCTCACAGATAGATAAACACTAAATCAATACATATTTTCAATTATATAATGATATAAATCTTTAGATATTAAAATAGAAAACTCCTCCCCCCAAAACAAAATACACAACAATTAGTTTCTAAAATAAGTTATATTATGCAGACACAGAAGAAATAATAAATTAACTTTTGGTAGTGGGGGAACAATTTGTTTTCAAACAGTAGTTTTTATCATCACATCAGTTGAAACATTTTAAAATTCTTTCGGTCCTGACGTTTGTATTTTGAATTTAAAATATTACCCTGTTAGGCTGTAATTAAAATCACTAAAAAAAAAATAATAAATCATTTTGAAAATCACACAACTTTATTTTATCGTATTTTAACAAAAGACAATAAGAGGTACATGTACAGTGTACATTAAAAATCTGTCTTAATGGATATTTTTGTTACAACATCCTTAATATAAAGGACTAAGACAGGTGCAGCATGATACAACCACAGAAAGTTGATAAGGGCATCCTTATTCAGCTGTTTTATTGTGATCAAGCTTAACTTGAAAACCATACCTGATAGAGGGAATCCTCTGGAATACTACCTTGTCAGAATAAATAGGGTGTTGGTGTTTGACACCACTTTCAACAATATTTCAGTTATATCATGGCTGTCAGTTTTATTGATGGAGGAAACTACCAACCCGTCGCAAGTCACTGACAAACTTTATCACATAATGTTGTATTGAGTGCACCTCGCCTGAGCGTGATTTGAACTCACAACCTTAGAGGTGATATGCACTGATTGCACAGGTATAGTTGTAAATCGTAAATCCAACTACCATACGATCACGACCACGACGGCCCCATATAAAACTATTATTAACACAAAATCTCCATACATGTACATAGGGTTATGACCTTCATTAATTTACATTTTTCTAAACACAATTCTGTCAAATACATGTATGGTTTTTGTTTTTGTTTTATGTTTCAATACTACAATCTAGAAGTATGTAAAAAGTTATTAAAATATACGAAAACAAGATTAACCTTGAAACTGTCTGTACTGATTTTTGTGTTAGATAATAGATTTCCAATAGTACCTATACATTTCCAATGAAGAAGTCAACTTGTACAAAATCATTATAAAATTAACAAGTATTTACCTTCTCATTCGACAATTACATCCTTTTAAGGTCACGAAGCAATAGATCTTCAAATGTTTGGTGGATTCTTCTTGAACAGCCAGTCTGTCTTTATGTTTTCTTTTTAATAAAGCTATCAATAAAGATACAATACAATAATGAGATGCGATAGAGACATGCTCCCTTATTTAATAATCAAATAGGTCATTCCTATAACTAAGATAAAAACATCTTACAAAAATGTGTTGTGATTAAATAACAAATTTAGCCATCAACAACTATTCTCCTATTGTTTTGACAGAAAACATTTTAAAAATAAGAAAATTAATTAAATGAAAGATCAAATTAAGGCAGACACCATTATAATATATACTGTGTGTTATAATTTAACAGGTATTAAGTGGCCACACCTTTAACAATTTTCTAAAATATCAATTACAGACTGAAATTTGTTATTTTTAATTCACATAAAATTGTGGAAAAAGCAATTAAGATTTTTTGTGGGCAAGGAGAATGGTAGGGTTATTACAGATAAAAATCTTAACATAGAAAATAGACTGATTGAAACACTTAGCTATGTAATTCAGTTTTAGATTTTAGAGATAACTTATTTAATTCTTTTATATGCATCTGTTGAGAGATAAATTAACTAGCAGAAAGAAATTAAATGAAAATTGACTGTGCAACTTTCAGTTTGGTACATTTTTAACAATGTAGATAATACCTTTAAAGTCATGCTGAAAACTACTTAATCAAAGACGAAATAAGAACAAAAAAATATTGTATGGTAGTGTTTATATAGAATATAAGAATTCTCTCATATAACAGAAAGGATATGTACAATGTCATGTTAATATTTCTGTTTAAATTGGGATCTGGAAAGTAACAGTCTCTGGTTGAGATGTTATTGGTATGGGAGTCCAACACCACTTTAAACAACCTGCCACTAGTCACTGACAAAGTTATATCAAGTACACCTCACCATGGGCTAATCAAATTCAAAACTTTAGTGGTATTATGTTTTAATAGTATTAAAGTAGATGTGTAAATCCAATAATTGTGTCACCACGATATCAATGAAATATTGTTGAAAGTGGAATTAAACACCATATGGATATTTCATTCCAAATACTACTGGAGGAACTGTTGTTACAAAGAATTACCAATATGTATCCCCTCCATTTAGCTCCAAAAACCCTATCAATGGTAACAAAAGAACTTGTACATTTAAATGATCAAAATAATTTATTTGACCATGGCATTAAAACATATTCAAACAAGATGAACTGTGAGCTAATGCTCACTTATGATACCCCCGCATATATGTTCAATGTGTATAAAAACCAACTAAGTCAGCAAACAGGAAGTAAGAATCTGACGGGTCTAAACACGCTTCCCACAATATTGCATACCTATATGAAGCTTGTGACCAAATATCAGATTTCTGCCATCAATTGTTGCTGAGAAAAATGCGACAAAAAATATCTTGGGATGGATGGAAGGACAGAGGTAAAACAGTATACCTCCCCTCCTGTGGAGCGGGGGTATAAATATGAAGCCACTGGACCTGAACACAGATAAGTTCTGTCCTAGACCAAATTGGATAAGAAAAAAAAATCCATTATTTGACCTCATGGTAAACTATTGTTGGTTTTTTTGTCCTGTTTCTTTTAGCCATATGTATTGCCTTGTCCTTCATTCTTCTTCTTCTTCCCATAAGGAGTGTACTCAAGACTGAGTGTAATTACTCCGTGCATGTCCGGACTGTACAGCTAAAATCAGTATTATTTACAGTTAAAAACAGGGTGGAGCACTATTTACACCTGGGACTGCACGGGAAGGGTAATAGACCCTAGCCCTGCCTGGAACTGGCCGATAGTACTGGCCTGACGTACATCTGGTGGTATGCTGTTCCAGGTGATGATGGTACGAGGGAAGAAGGAAAAACGATATCCATCTGCTCGTGTATATATAGTCCTGAAGGCTGCAATCCCTCTTGTTCTACTATCAGCTGGTATGAGTAGGTGTTCTGCATGGATTTCAACGAAGTTATGTACGATCTTATACATCAGAACAGATCTTGCCTTTGCACGTCTTTGTTCGAGTGATTCCCATTTTAAGTTGGAGATTATAGATGTAACTGCTCCTGGTTCTCGGTCTTAAAAGTTGTTTGAAACAAATCGTGCAGCTCTTCGTTGTACAGAGTCTAGTTGGATTATCTGGTTTTTGTTGAATGGGTCCCATACAGCACTTGCATATTCAATGGATGGTCTTACTAGTGTTGTGTATGCAGCTTCTTTAACTTCTTTCGGACATGCATGTATGTTACGCCTGAGGAAGCCGATGGTATGATTGGCTTTGGCTGTGATGTTACTGATGTGATTTGCCTAGCTGCAATAATGTAGCTCCTGTGACAAACTTGTGTCTCGGCAGAGCTACAACGCGGTCCCATTCATCACAATGGAGCAAAACAAAAGTTGCAGTTGAAACATAAAAACTCACTATTTACGCTTCAAACATTTCATTATAACTATTACTGATGATCCCAGTCCTTGTTAAATCGGTTTGGCTGAGAAATATATGCTTTTCAAAGGTAGCAACAACCTTGTTCAAATTTATCGATCGTTTGTCATAACCGGAAACTACGGAAGGCGGAGCTTTTCTAAATATGGTATTTCTTAATACGATGCTTATGACGGCTGATGTAAACATTCACGCCTTAATCGCCAAATATGGTATCGACATCCAAATAGTAATGCATCCCATTATAACCCTTGCGAGTAAGCGAGCATTTAGGGTTTTATTATTAGAACTATGATTTGCCCAGCTCAGGTCGTTGCTAATGGTTACACCTAGATATTTACTGTTCTTTGTTACTTCAAGCATTTGGTTATGCAGTAAATAGTTGTATTCTGTTGGTTTCCTTTTCTTTGAAATATGGAGTGTAAAGCATTTATCTGCATTGAATGACATTTGCCAAGTTTTTTCCCATTTCTCAAGTTGGTGTAGGTCTTCTTGGAGCTGCAACTGATCGGCGTTGCTGTTGACTACACAATACAGTAGGCAGTCATCGGCAAATAGTCGAGCGTTGGATGTAACCGATTCCGGTAGATCAGTGATGAATGCAAGAAAAAGTAAGGGTCCCATCACTGTTCCCTGGGGTACGCCTGAATCAACGGCACAAGTTGATGAGTGTGTGCCTTCTAGAATTACCAGCTGTGTGCGGTCTGTAAGAAAGTGGCGTATCCATTGCAGAGTATTTCCTCGAATCCCGTAGTGTTTAAGTTTTAGTAGAAGTCTATTGTGTGCAACTTTGTCAAAAGCTTTTGAGAAGTCTAAAAGTATAGCATCAATTTGTTTCCCCTCAGATACTGTTTTTGCTAATTCTTGTATTGTGACAACGAGCTGTGTTTCACAAGATCCCCGTGCTCTGAATCCGTGTTGACTGTCGGAAGTATGTTATAATATGTCAGATGGTCCATGACATTACTGTGGATAATGTGTTCAAGCATTTTGCTGCAGATGGCTGTGAGAGAAACGGGTCTGTAATTTGATGCCTTTGACTGGTCACCTTTTTTGAAAATTGGTACTATATTGGCAGTTCTCCAATCTGTTGGAACTGTTCCTGTGTCAAGTGATGCTTGGTATATACGAGTAAGTGCTGGTGCTATGATGTCAGCTACTTCTCTTAGGAGTTGTGGTGAGATTGAGTCAGGTCCTGCTGCTATATGTATCTTGAGTTCTGAGAGTAGTTTATGGACGCCTTTAAAAGATATGCTAATGTCTGGCATTGATGTTGTAGAACTTTGTCCAAGGTCAGCTAAACTACTTTCTTCCTGTGTGTATGCTGATTTAAACTGTGTATTGAGTATATCAGTCTTATTATTGCTGTCACTGTATATCAAGCCATCATTACCTCTTAGTGGTGCAACGCCTGAATTATCTTTTTTTTTCGATTTGATAAATGACCAGAATTGTTTTGGGTTTTCGGTTTGTTCTGGGCTAATGATATCATGAACATAGTTGTTATAGGCTTCTCTTGATGTTCTTTGAGCTTGTGCTTTGAGTTTTCGATATCGCTCTCTGTCTTTTGGCTTCTTTGTTTTATGAGCTTTCCTACCAGCTTTGTTTTTCCTATTTATGCCTCTTCGGACTGCTGTTGTTATCCATGGGTAAGTAGGTCTTGAACTAGTCAGCTTGGATGGAACATGTTTTCCCATGGCATTCAATAAGATGTTCTTGAAGTTAGACCACATGTCATCAATTGAATTGAAAGTTGACAACATGAACTTATCTGTCTGGTGTTTTTACATCTTTGCTTAATTCATCATTGTATGACTTCTGATTATCCCTTTGGTATATTTGAGCCATATGTATTGTCTGATGACTTCTGATTATCCCTTTGGTATCTTTTAGCCATATGTATTGTCTGATGGCTTCTGATTATCCCTTTGGTATCTTTTAGCCATATGTATTGTCTGATGGCTTCTGATTATCTCTTTGGTATATTTGAGCCATATGTATTGTCTGATGACTTCTGATTATCCCTTTGGTATCTTTTAGCCATATGTATTGTCTGATGACTTCTGATTATCCCTTTGGCATCTTTTAGCCATATGTATTGTCTGATGGCTTCTGATTATCCCTTTGGTATCTTTTAGCCATATGTATTGTCTGATGGCTTCTGATTATCCCTTTGGTATCTTTTAGCCATATGTATTGTCTGATGGCTTCTGATTATCTCTTTGGTATCTTTTAGCCATATGTATTGTCTGATGACTTCTGATTATCCCTTTGGTATCTTTTAGCCATATGTATTGTCTGATGGCTTCTGATTATCCCTTTGGTATCTTTTAGCCATATATATTGTCTGATGGCTTCTGATTATCTCTTTGGTATCTTTTAGCCATATGTATTGTCTGATGGCTTCTGATTATCCCTTTGGTATTTTTTAGCCATATGTATTGTCTGATGGCTTCTGATTATCCCTTTGGTATCTTTTAGCCATATGTATTGTCTGATGGCTTCTGATTATCTCTTTGGTATCTTTTAGCCATATGTATTGTCTGATGACTTCTGATTATCCCTTTGGTATCTTTTAGCCATATGTATTGTCTGATGGCTTCTGATTATCCCTTTGGTATATTTTAGCCATATGTATTGTCTGATGGATTCTGATTATCTCTTTGGTATATTTTAGCCATATGTATTGTCTGATGGCTTCTGATTATCTCTTTAGTATATTTTAGCCATATGTATTGTCTGATGGCTTCTGATTATCTCTTTGGTATATTTTAGCCATATGTATTGTCTGATGGCTTCTGATTATCTCTTTGGTATATTTTAGCCATATGTATTGTCTGATGGCTTCTGATTATCCCTTTGGTATCTTTTAGCCATATGTATTGTCTGATGGCTTCTGATTATCTCTTTGGTATATTTTAGCCATATGTATTGTCTGATGGCTTCTGATTATCTCTTTGGTATCTTTTAGCCATATGTATTGTCTGATGGCTTCTGATTATCCCTTTGGTATCTTTTAGCCATATGTATTGTCTGATGGCTTCTGATTATCCCTTTGGTATATTTTAGCCATATGTATTGTCTGATGGATTCTGATTATCTCTTTGCTATATTTTAGCCATATGTATTGTCTGATGGCTTCTGATTATCTCTTTGGTATATTTTAGCCATATGTATTGTCTGATGGATTCTGATTATCCCTTTGGTATCTTTTAGCCATATGTATTGTCTGATGGCTTCTGATTATCTCTTTGGTATATTTTAGCCATATGTATTGTCTGATGGCTTCTGATTATCCCTTTGGTATCTTTTAGCCATATGTATTGTCTGATGGCTTCTGATTATCTCTTTGGTATATTTTAGCCATATGTATTGTCTGATGGCTTCTGATTATCTCTTTGGTATCTTTTAGCCATATGTATTGTCTGATGGCTTCTGATTATCCCTTTGGTATCTTTTAGCCATATGTATTGTCTGATGGCTTCTGATTATTTCTTTGGTATATTTTAGCCATATGTATTGTCTGATGGCTTCTGATTATCTCTTTGGTATCTTTTAGCCATATGTATTGTCTGATGGCTTCTGATTATCCCTTTGGTATATTTTAGCCATATGTATTGTCTGATGGCTTCTGATTATCTCTTTGGTATCTTTTAGCCATATGTATTGTCTGATGGCTTCTGATTATCCCTTTGGCATCTTTTAGCCATATGTATTGTCTGATGACTTCTGATTATCCCTTTGGTATCTTTTAGCTATATGTATTGTCTTGTCCTTCATTCTATGACTTCTGATTATCCCTTTGGTATCTTTTAGCCATATGTATTGTCTGATGGCTTCTGATTATCCCTTTGGTATCTTTTAGCCATATGTATTGTCTGATGGCTTCTGATTATCCCTTTGGTATATTTTAGCCATATGTATTGTCTGATGGCTTCTGATTATCCCTTTGGTATCTTTTAGCCATATGTATTGTCTGATGGCTTCTGATTATCCCTTTGGCATCTTTTAGCCATATGTATTGTCTGATGACTTCTGATTATCCCTTTGGTATCTTTTAGCCATATGTATTGTCTTGTCCTTCATTCTATGACTTCTGATTATCCCTTTGGTATCTTTTAGCCATATGTATTGTCTGATGGCTTCTGATTATCCCTTTGGTATCTTTTAGCCATATGTATTGTCTGATGGCTTCTGATTATCCCTTTGGTATATTTTAGCCATATGTATTGTCTGATGGCTTCTGATTATCCCTTTGGTATCTTTTAGCCATATGTATTGTCTGATGGCTTCTGATTATCTCTTTGGTATATTTTAGCCATATGTATTGTCTGATGGCTTCTGATTATCTCTTTGGTATCTTTTAGCCATATGTATTGTCTGATGGTTTCTGATTATCTCTTTGGTATCTTTTAGCCATATGTATTGTCTGATGGCTTCTGATTATCTCTTTGGTATATTTTAGCCATATGTATTGTCTGATGGCTTCTGATTATCCCTTTGGTATCTTTTAGCCATATGTATTGTCTGATGACTTCTGATTATCTCTTTGGTATCTTTTAGCCATATGTATTGTCTGATGGCTTCTGATTATCCCTTTGGTATCTTTTAGCCATATGTATTGTCTGATGGCTTCTGATTATCTCTTTGGTATATTTTAGCCATATGTATTGTCTGATGGCTTCTGATTATCCCTTTGGTATATTTTAGCCATATGTATTGTCTGATGGCTTCTGATTATCCCTTTGGTATCTTTTAGCCATATGTATTGTCTGATGGCTTCTGATTATCCCTTTGGTATCTTTTAGCCATATGTATTGTTTGATGACTTCTGATTATCTCTTTGGTATCTTTTAGCCATATGTATTGTCTGATGGCTTCTGATTATCCCTTTGGTATCTTTTAGCCATATGTATTGTCTGATGGCTTCTGATTATCTCTTTGGTATCTTTTAGCCATATGTATTGTCTGATGGCTTCTGATTATCCCTTTGGTATCTTTTAGCCATATGTATTGTCTGATGGCTTCTGATTATCCCTTTGGTATCTTTTAGCCATATGTATTGTCTGATGACTTCTGATTATCCCTTTGGTATCTTTTAGCCATATGTATTGTCTGATGACTTCTAATTATCCCTTTGGTATCTTTTAGCCATATGTATTGTCTGATGGCTTCTGATTATCCCTTTGGTATCTTTAAGCCATATGTATTGTCTGATGGCTTCTGATTATCTCTTTGGTATCTTTTAGCCATATGTATTGTCTGATGGCTTCTGATTATCCCTTTGGTATCTTTTAGCCATATGTATTGTCTGATGGCTTCTGATTATCTCTTTGGTATCTTTTAGTCATATGTATTGTCTTGTCCTTCATTATATGACTTCTGATTGTCTCTTTGGTATATTTTAGCCATATGTATTGTCTGATGGCTTCTGATTATCTCTTTGGTATCTTTTAGCCATATGTATTGTCTGATGGCTTCTGATTATCTCTTTGGTATCTTTTAGTCATATGTATTGTCTGATGGCTTCTGATTATCCCTTTGGTATCTTTTAGTCATATGTATTGTCTTGTCCTTCATTATATGACTTCTGATTATCCCTTTGGTATATTTTAGCCATATGTATTGTCTGATGGCTTCTGATTATCCCTTTGGTATCTTTTAGCCATATGTATTGTCTGATGGCTTCTGATTATTTCTTTGGTATATTTTAGCCATATGTATTGTCTGATGGCTTCTGATTATCTCTTTGGTATCTTTTAGCCATATGTATTGTCTGATGGCTTCTGATTATCTCTTTGGTATATTTTAGCCATATGTATTGTCTGATGGCTTCTGATTATCTCTTTGGTATCTTTTAGCCATATGTATTGTCTGATGGCTTCTGATTATCCCTTTGGTATCTTTTAGCCATATGTATTGTCTGATGGCTTCTGATTATTTCTTTGGTATATTTTAGCCATATGTATTGTCTGATGGCTTCTGATTATCTCTTTGGTATCTTTTAGCCATATGTATTGTCTGATGGCTTCTGATTATCCCTTTGGTATATTTTAGCCATATGTATTGTCTGATGGCTTCTGATTATCTCTTTGGTATCTTTTAGCCATATGTATTGTCTGATGGCTTCTGATTATCCCTTTGGCATCTTTTAGCCATATGTATTGTCTGATGACTTCTGATTATCCCTTTGGTATCTTTTAGCTATATGTATTGTCTTGTCCTTCATTCTATGACTTCTGATTATCCCTTTGGTATCTTTTAGCCATATGTATTGTCTGATGGCTTCTGATTATCCCTTTGGTATCTTTTAGCCATATGTATTGTCTGATGGCTTCTGATTATCCCTTTGGTATATTTTAGCCATATGTATTGTCTGATGGCTTCTGATTATCCCTTTGGTATCTTTTAGCCATATGTATTGTCTGATGGCTTCTGATTATCCCTTTGGCATCTTTTAGCCATATGTATTGTCCGATGACTTCTGATTATCCCTTTGGTATCTTTTAGCCATATGTATTGTCTTGTCCTTCATTCTATGACTTCTGATTATCCCTTTGGTATCTTTTAGCCATATGTATTGTCTGATGGCTTCTGATTATCCCTTTGGTATCTTTTAGCCATATGTATTGTCTGATGGCTTCTGATTATCCCTTTGGTATATTTTAGCCATATGTATTGTCTGATGGCTTCTGATTATCCCTTTGGTATCTTTTAGCCATATGTATTGTCTGATGGCTTCTGATTATCTCTTTGGTATCTTTTAGCCATATGTATTGTCTGATGGCTTCTGATTATCTCTTTGGTATATTTTAGCCATATGTATTGTCTGATGGCTTCTGATTATCTCTTTGGTATCTTTTAGCCATATGTATTGTCTGATGGCTTCTGATTATCCCTTTGGTATATTTTAGCCATATGTATTGTCTGATGGCTTCTGATTATCCCTTTGGTATCTTTTAGCCATATGTATTGTCTGATGGCTTCTGATTATCCCTTTGGTATCTTTTAGCCATATGTATTGTCTGATGACTTCTGATTATCTCTTTGGTATCTTTTAGCCATATGTATTGTCTGATGGCTTCTGATTATCCCTTTGGTATCTTTTAGCCATATGTATTGTCTGATGGCTTCTGATTATCTCTTTGGTATCTTTTAGTCATATGTATTGTCTTGTCCTTCATTATATGACTTCTGATTATCTCTTTGGTATATTTTAGCCATATGTATTGTCTGATGGCTTCTGATTATCTCTTTGGTATCTTTTAGCCATATGTATTGTCTGATGGCTTCTGATTATCTCTTTGGTATCTTTTAGTCATATGTATTGTCTGATGGCTTCTGATTATCCCTTTGGTATCTTTTAGTCATATGTATTGTCTTGTCCTTCATTATATGACTTCTGATTATCTCTTTGGTATATTTTAGCCATATGTATTGTCTGATGGCTTCTGATTATCTCTTTGGTATCTTTTAGCCATATGTATTGTCTGATGGCTTCTGATTATCCCTTTGGTATCTTTTAGCCATATGTATTGTCTGATGGCTTCTGATTATCTCTTTGGTATCTTTTAGCCATATGTATTGTCTGATGGCTTCTGATTATCCCTTTGGTATCTTTTAGCCATATGTATTGTCTGATGGCTTCTGATTATCCCTTTGGTATCTTTTAGCCATATGTATTGTCTGATGGCTTCTGATTATCCCTTTGGTATCTTTTCGCCATATGTATTGTCTGATGGCTTCTGATTATCCCATTGGTATATTTTAGCCATATGTATTGTCTGATGGCTTCTGATTATCCCTTTGGTATCTTTTAGCCATATGTATTGTCTGATGACTTCTGATTATCCCTTTGGTATCTTTTAGCCATATGTATTGTCTGATGACTTCTGATTATCCCTTTGGTATCTTTTAGCCATATGTATTGTCTGATGGCTTCTGATTATCTCTTTGGTATCTTTTAGCCATATGCATTGTCTGATGACTTCTGATTATCTCTTTGGTATCTTTTAGCCATATGTATTGTCTGATGGCTTCTGATTATCTCTTTGGTATCTTTTAGCCATATGTATTGTCTGATGACTTCTGATTATCTCTTTGGTATCTTTTAGCCATATGTATTGTCTGATGGCTTCTGATTATCTCTTTGGTATCTTTTAGCCATATGTATTGTCTGATGACTTCTGATTATCTCTTTGGTATCTTTTAGCCATATGTATTGTCTGGTGGCTTCTGATTATCTCTTTGGTATCTTTTAGCCATATGTATTGTCTGATGACTTCTGATTATCCCTTTGGTATCTTTTAGCCATATGTATTGTCTGATGGCTTCTGATTATCTCTTTGGTATCTTTTAGCCATATGTATTGTCTGATGACTTCTGATTATCCCTTTGGTATCTTTTAGCCATATGTATTGTCTGATGGCTTCTGATTATCCCTTTGGTATATTTTAGCCATATGTATTGTCTGATGGCTTCTGATTATCCCTTTGGTATCTTTTAGCCATATGTATTGTCTGATGGCTTCTGATTATCTCTTTGGTATCTTTTAGCCATATGTATTGTCTGATGGCTTCTGATTATCTCTTTGGTATCTTTTAGCCATATGTATTGTCTGATGGCTTCTGATTATCTCTTTGGTATCTTTTAGCCATATGTATTGTCTGATGACTTCTGATTATCCCTTTGGTATCTTTTAGCCATATGTATTGTCTGATGGCTTCTGATTATCTCTTTGGTATATTTTAGCCATATGTATTGTCTGATGACTTCTGATTATCTCTTTGGTATCTTTTAGCCATATGTATTGTCTGATGGCTTCTGATTATCCCTTTGGTATCTTTTAGCCATATGTATTGTCTGATGGCTTCTGATTATCCCTTTGGTATCTTTTAGCCATATGTATTGTCTGATGGCTTCTGATTATCCCTTTGGCATCTTTTAGCCATATGTATTGTCTGATGGCTTCTGATTATCCCTTTGGTATCTTTTAGCCATATGTATTGTCTGATGGCTTCTGATTATCCCTTTGGTATATTTTAGCCATATGTATTGTCTGATGGCTTCTGATTATCCCTTTGGTATCTTTTAGCCATATGTATTGTCTGATGGATTCTGATTATCTCTTTGGTATCTTTTAGCCATATGTATTGTCTGATGGCTTCTGATTATCTCTTTGGTATATTTTAGCCATATGTATTGTCTGATGACTTCTGATTATCCCTTTGGTATCTTTTAGCCATATGTATTGTCTTGTCCTTCATTCTATGACTTCTGATTATCCCTTTGGTATCTTTTAGCCATATGTATTGTCTGATGGCTTCTGATTATCCCTTTGGTATCTTTTAGCCATATGTATTGTCTGATGGCTTCTGATTATCCCTTTGGTATATTTTAGCCATATGTATTGTCTGATGGCTTCTGATTATCCCTTTGGTATCTTTTAGCCATATGTATTGTCTGATGGCTTCTGATTATCCCTTTGGCATCTTTTAGCCATATGTATTGTCTGATGACTTCTGATTATCCCTTTGGTATCTATTAGCCATATGTATTGTCTTGTCCTTCATTCTATGACTTCTGATTATCCCTTTGGTATCTTTTAGCCATATGTATTGTCTGATGGCTTCTGATTATCCCTTTGGTATCTTTTAGCCATATGTATTGTCTGATGGCTTCTGATTATCCCTTTGGTATATTTTAGCCATATGTATGGTCTGATGGCTTCTGATTATCCCTTTGGTATCTTTTAGCCATATGTATTGTCTGATGGCTTCTGATTATCTCTTTGGTATCTTTTAGCCATATGTATTGTCTGATGGCTTTTGATTATCTCTTTGGTATATTTTAGCCATATGTATTGTCTGATGGCTTCTGATTATCCCTTTCGTATCTTTTAGCCATATGTATTGTCTGATGGATTCTGATTATCTCTTTGGTATCTTTTAGCCATATGTATTGTCTGATGGCTTCTGATTATCCCTTTGGTATATTTTAGCCATATGTATTGTCTGATGACTTCTGATTATCTCTTTGGTATCTTTTAGCCATATGTATTGTCTGATGGCTTCTGATTATCCCTTTGGCATCTTTTAGCCATATGTATTGTCTGATGGCTTCTGATTATCCCTTTGGCATCTTTTAGCCATATGTATTGTCTGATGGCTTCTGATTATCCCTTTGGCATCTTTTAGCCATATGTATTGTCTGATGGCTTCTGATTATCCCTTTGGTATCTTTTAGCCATATGTATTGTCTGATGGCTTCTGATTATCCCTTTGGCATCTTTTAGCCATATGTATTGTCTGATGGCTTCTGATTATCCCTTTGGTATCTTTTAGCCATATGTATTGTCTGATGGCTTCTGATTATTCCTTTGGCATCTTTTAGCCATATGTATTGTCTGATGGCTTCTGATTATCTCTTTGGTATCTTTTAGCCATATGTATTGTCTGATGGCTTCTGATTATCCCTTTGGTATCTTTTAGCCATATGTATTGTCTGATGGCTTCTGATTATCCCTTTGGCATCTTTTAGCCATATGTATTGTCTGATGGCTTCTGATTATCCCTTTGGTATCTTTTAGCCATATGTATTGTCTGATGGCTTCTGATTATCCCTTTGGCATCTTTTAGCCATATGTATTGTCTGATGGCTTCTGATTATCCCTTTGGTATCTTTTAGCCATATGTATTGTCTGATGGCTTCTGATTATCCCTTTGGTATCTTTTAGCCATATGTATTGTCTTTTCCTTCATTATATGACTTCTGATTATCTCTTTGGTATCTTTTAGCCATATGTATTGTCTGATGGCTTCTGATTATCCCTTTGGTATCTTTTAGCCATATGTATTGTCTGATGGCTTCTGATTATCCCTTTGGTATCTTTTAGCCATATGTATTGTCTGATGGCTTCTGATTATCTCTTTGGTATCTTTTAGCCATATGTATTGTCTGATGGCTTCTGATTATCCCTTTGGTATCTTTTAGCCATATGTATTGTCTGATGACTTCTGATTATCCCTTTGGTATCTTTTAGTCATATGTATTGTCTTGTCCTTCATTATATGACTTCTGATTATCTCTTTGGTATATTTTAGCCATATGTATTGTCTGATGGATTCTGATTATCCCTTTGGTATCTTTTAGCCATATGTATTGTCTGATGGCTTCTGATTATCTCTTTGGTATCTTTTAGCCATATGTATTGTCTGATGACTTCTGATTATCCCTTTGGTATATTTTAGCCATATGTATTGTCTGATGGCTTCTGATTATCCCTTTGGTATCTTTTAGCCATATGTATTGTCTGATGGATTCTGATTATCTCTTTGGTATCTTTTAGCCATATGTATTGTCTGATGGCTTCTGATTATCCCTTTGGTATATTTTAGCCATATGTATTGTCTGATGACTTCTGATTATCTCTTTGGTATCTTTTAGCCATATGTATTGTCTGATGGCTTCTGATTATCCCTTTGGCATCTTTTAGCCATATGTATTGTCTGATGGCTTCTGATTATCCCTTTGGCATCTTTTAGCCATATGTATTGTCTGATGGCTTCTGATTATCCCTTTGGCATCTTTTAGCCATATGTATTGTCTGATGGCTTCTGATTATCCCTTTGGTATCTTTTAGCCATATGTATTGTCTGATGGCTTCTGATTATCCCTTTGGCATCTTTTAGCATTATGTATTGTCTGATGGCTTCTGATTATCCCTTTGGTATCTTTTAGCCATATGTATTGTCTGATGGCTTCTGATTATCTCTTTGGAATATTTTAGCCATATGTATTGTCTGATGGCTTCTGATTATCTCTTTGGTATCTGTTAGCCATATGTATTGTCTGATGGCTTCTGATTATCCCTTTGGTATCTTTTAGCCATATGTATTGTCTGATGGCTTCTGATTATCTCTTTGGTATCTTTTAGCCATAAGTATTGTCTGATGGCTTCTGATTATCCCTTTGGTATCTTTTAGCCATATGTATTGTCTGATGGCTTCTGATTATCCCTTTGGTATCTTTTAGCCATATGTATTGTCTTGTCCTTCATTCTATGACTTCTGATTATCCCTTTGGTATCTTTTAGCCATATGTATTGTCTGATGGCTTCTGATTATCCCTTTGGTATCTTTTAGCCATATGTATTGTCTGATGGCTTCTGATTATCTCTTTGGCATCTTTTAGCCATATATATTGTCTGATGGATTCTGATTATCTCTTTGGTATCTTTTAGCCATATGTATTGTCTGATGGCTTCTGATTATCCCTTTGGTATCTTTTAGCCATATGTATTGTCTGATGGCTTCTGATTATCCCTTTGGTATCTTTTAGCCATATGTATTGTCTGATATGGCTTCTGATTATCTCTTTGGTATCTTTTAGCCATATGTATTGTCTGATGGCTTCTGATTATCTCTTTGGTATCTTTTAGCATTATGTATTGTCTGATGGCTTCTGATTATCTCTTTGGTATCTTTTAGCCATATGTATTGTCTGATGGCTTCTGATTATCCCTTTGGTATATTTTAGCCATATGTATTGTCTGATGGCTTCTGATTATCGCTTTGGTATCCTTTAGCCATATGTATTGTCTGATGGCTTCTGATTATCCCTTTGGAATCCTTTTAGCCATATGTATTGTCTGATGGCTTCTGATTATCCCTTTGGTATCTTTTAGCCATATGTATTGTCTGATGGCTTCTGATTATCCCTTTGGTATCTTTTAGTCATATGTATTGTCTTGTCCTTCATTATATGACTTCTGATTATCTCTTTGGTATATTTTAGCCATATGTATTGTCTGATGGATTCTGATTATCCCTTTGGTATCTTTTAACCATATGTATTGTCTGATGGCTTCTGATTATCCCTTTGGCATCTTTTAGCATTATGTATTGTCTGATGGCTTCTGATTATCCCTTTGGTATCTTTTAGCCATATGTATTGTCTGATGGCTTCTGATAATCCCTTTGGTATCTTTTAGCCATATGTATTGTCTGGTGGCTTCTGATTATCCCTTTGGTATATTTTAGCCATATGTATTGTCTGATGGCTTCTGATTATCCCTTTGGTATCTGTTAGCCATATGTATTGTCTGATGGCTTCTGATTATCCCTTTGGTATCTTTTAGCCATATGTATTGTCTGATGGCTTCTGATTATCTCTTTGGTATCTTTTAGCCATAAGTATTGTCTGATGGCTTCTGATTATCCCTTTGGTATCTTTTAGCCATATGTATTGTCTGATGGCTTCTGATTATCCCTTTGGTATCTTTTAGCCATATGTATTGTCTTGTCCTTCATTCTATGACTTCTGATTATCCCTTTGGTATCTTTTAGCCATATGTATTGTCTGATGGCTTCTGATTATCCCTTTGGTATCTTTTAGCCATATGTATTGTCTGATGGCTTCTGATTATCTCTTTGGCATCTTTTAGCCATATATATTGTCTGATGGATTCTGATTATCTCTTTGGTATCTTTTAGCCATATGTATTGTCTGATGGCTTCTGATTATCCCTTTGGTATCTTTTAGCCATATGTATTGTCTGATGGCTTCTGATTATCCCTTTGGTATCTTTTAGCCATATGTATTGTCTGATATGGCTTCTGATTATCTCTTTGGTATCTTTTAGCCATATGTATTGTCTGATGGCTTCTGATTATCTCTTTGGTATCTTTTAGCATTATGTATTGTCTGATGGCTTCTGATTATCTCTTTGGTATCTTTTAGCCATATGTATTGTCTGATGGCTTCTGATTATCCCTTTGGTATATTTTAGCCATATGTATTGTCTGATGGCTTCTGATTATCGCTTTGGTATCCTTTAGCCATATGTATTGTCTGATGGCTTCTGATTATCCCTTTGGAATCCTTTTAGCCATATGTATTGTCTGATGGCTTCTGATTATCCCTTTGGTATCTTTTAGCCATATGTATTGTCTGATGGCTTCTGATTATCCCTTTGGTATCTTTTAGCCATATGTATTGTCTGATGGCTTCTGATTATCCCTTTGGTATCTTTTAGCCATATGTATTGTCTGATGGCTTCTGATTATCCCTTTGGTATCATTTAGCCATATGTATTGTCTGATGGCTTCTGATTATCCCTTTGGTATCTTTTAGCCATATGTATTGTCTGATGGCTTCTGATTATCTCTTTGGTATCTTTTAGCCATATGTATTGTCTGATGACTTCTGATTATCCCTTTGGTATCTTTTAGCCATATGTATTGTCTGATGGCTTCTGATTATCTCATTGGTATCTTTTAGCCATATGTATTGTCTGATGGCTTCTGATTATCCCTTTGGTATCTTTTAGTCATATGTATTGTCTTGTCCTTCATTCTATGACTTCTGATTATCCCTTTGGTATCTTTTAGCCATATGTATTGTCTGATGGCTTCTGATTATCCCTTTGGTATCTGTTAGCCATATGTATTGTCTGGTGGCTTCTGATTATCTCTTTGGTATATTTTAGCCATATGTATTGTCTGATGGCTTCTGATTATCCCTTTGGTATCTTTTAGTCATATGTATTGTCTTGTCCTTCATTATATGACTTCTGATTATCCCTTTGGTATCTTTTAGTCATATGTATTGTCTTGACCTTCATTATATGACTTCTGATTATCCCTTTGGTATCTTTTAGCCATATGTATTGTCTGATGGCTTCTGATTATCTCTTTGGTATCTTTTAGCCATATGTATTGTCTGATGGATTCTGATTATCTCTTTGGTATCTTTTAGCCATATGTATTGTCTGATGGCTTCTGATTATCCCTTTGGTATCTTTTAGCCATATGTATTGTCTTGTCCTTCATTCTATGACTTCTGATTATCCCTTTGGTATCTTTTAGCCATATGTATTGTCTGATGGCTTCTGATTATCCCTTTGGTATCTTTTAGCCATATGTATTGTCTGATGGCTTCTGATTATCCCTTTGGTATCTTTTAGCCATATGTATTGTCTGATGGCTTCTGATTATCTCTTTGGTATCTTTTAGCCATATGTATTGTCTGATGACTTCTGATTATCCCTTTGGTATCTTTTAGCCATATGTATTGTCTGATGGCTTCTGATTATCTCATTGGTATCTTTTAGCCATCTGTATTGTCTGATGGCTTCTGATTATCCCTTTGGTATCTTTTATTCATATGTATTGTCTTGTCCTTCATTCTATGACTTCTGATTATCCCTTTGTTATCTTTTGGCCATATGTATTGTCTGATGGCTTCTGATTATCTCTTTGGCATCTTTTAGCCATATGTATTGTCTGATGGCTTCTGATTATCCCTTTGATATCTTTTAGCCATATGTATTGTCTGATGGCTTCTGATTATCTCTTTGGTATATTTTAGCCATATGTATTGTCTGATGGCTTCTGATTATCCTTTTGGTATCTTTTAGTCATATGTATTGTCTTGTCCTTCATTATATGACTTCTGATTATCCCTATGGTATCTTTTAGTCATATGTATTGTCTTGTCCTTCATTATATGACTTCTGATTATCCCTTTGGTATCTTTTAGTCATATGTATTGTCTTGTCCTTCATTATATGACTTCTGATTATCCCTTTGGTATCTTTTAGCCATATGTATTGTCTGATGGCTTCTGATTATCCCTTTGGTATCTTTTAGCCATATGTATTGTCTGATGACTTCTGATTATCCCTTTGGTATCTTTTAGCCATATGTATTGTCTGATGGCTTCTGATTATCTCTTTGGTATCTTTTAGCCATATGTATTGTCTGATGGCTTCTGATTATCCCTTTGGTATCTGTTAGCCATATGTATTGTCTGATGGCTTCTGATTATCTCTTTGGTATCTTTTAGCCATATGTATTGTCTGATGGCTTCTGATTATCTCTTTGGTATCTTTTAGTCATATGTATTGTCTGATGGCTTCTGATTATCCCTTTGGTATCTTTTAGCCATATGTATTGTCTGATGGCTTCTGATTATCCCTTTGGTATCTTTTAGCCATATGTATTGTCTGATGGCTTCTGATTATCCCTTTGGTATCTTTTAGCCATATGTGTTGTCTGATGGCTTCTGATTATCTCTTTGGTATCTTTTAGCCATATGTATTGTCTGATGGATTCTGATTATCTCTTTGGTATCTTTTAGCCATATGTATTGTCTGATGGCTTCTGATTATCCCTTTGGTATCTTTTAGCCATATGTATTGTCTTGTCCTTCATTCTATGACTTCTGATTATCCCTTTGGTATCTTTTAGCCATATGTATTGTCTGATGGCTTCTGGTTATCCCTTTGGTATCTTTTAGCCATATGTATTGTCTGGTGGCTTCTGATTATCTCTTTGGTATCTTTTAGCCATATGTATTGTCTGATGACTTCTGATTATCCCTTTGGTATCTTTTAGCCATATGTATTGTCTGATGGCTTCTGATTATCTCATTGGTATCTTTTAGCCATATGTATTATCTGATGACTTCTGATTATCCCTTTGGTATCTTTTAGCCATATGTATTGTCTGATGGCTTCTGATTATCTCATTGGTATCTTTTAGCCATATGTATTGTCTGATGGCTTCTGATTATCCCTTTGGTATCTTTTAGTCATATGTATTGTCTTGTCCTTCATTCTATGACTTCTGATTATCTCTTTGGTATCTTTTAGCCATATGTATTGTCTGATGGCTTCTGATTATCCCTTTGGTATATTTTAGCCATATGTATTGTCTGATGGCTTCTGATTATCGCTTTGGTATCCTTTAGCCATATGTATTGTCTGATGGCTTCTGATTATCCCTTTGGAATCCTTTTAGCCATATGTATTGTCTGATGGCTTCTGATTATCCCTTTGGTATCTTTTAGCCATATGTATTGTCTGATGGCTTCTGATTATCCCTTTGGTATCTTTTAGCCATATGTATTGTCTGATGGCTTCTGATTATCTCTTTGGTATCTTTTAGCCATATGTATTGTCTGATGACTTCTGATTATCCCTTTGGTATCTTTTAGCCATATGTATTGTCTGATGGCTTCTGATTATCTCATTGGTATCTTTTAGCCATATGTATTGTCTGATGGCTTCTGATTATCCCTTTGGTATCTTTTAGTCATATGTATTGTCTTGTCCTTCATTCTATGACTTCTGATTATCTCTTTGGTATCTTTTAGCCATATGTATTGTCTGATGGCTTCTGATTTTCTCTTTGGCATCTTTTAGCCATATGTATTGTCTGATGACTTCTGATTATCCCTTTGATATCTTTTAGCCATATGTATTGTCTGATGGCTTCTGATTATCTCTTTGGTATATTTTAGCCATATGTATTGTCTGATGGCTTCTGATTATCCCTTTGGTATCTTTTAGTCATATGTATTGTCTTGTCCTTCATTATATGACTTCTGATTATCCCTTTGGTATCTTTTAGTCATATGTATTGTCTTGTCCTTCATTATATGACTTCTGATTATCCCTTTGGTATCTTTTAGCCATATGTATTGTCTGATGGCTTCTGATTATCCCTTTGGTATCTTTTAGCCATATGTATTGTCTGATGGCTTCTGATTATCCCTTTGGTATCTTTTAGCTATATGTATTGTCTGATGACTTCTGATTATCCCTTTGGTATCTTTTAGCCATATGTATTGTCTGATGGCTTCTGATTATCTCTTTGGTATCTTTTAGCCATATGTATTGTCTGATGGCTTCTGATTATCCCTTTGGTATCTGTTAGCCATATGTATTGTCTGATGGCTTCTGATTATCTCTTTGGTATCTTTAAGCCATATGTATTGTCTGATGGCTTCTGATTATCTCTTTGGTATCTTTTAGCCATATGTATTGTCTGATGGCTTCTGATTATCTCTTTGGTATCTTTTAGCCATATGTATTGTCTGATGGCTTCTGATTATCCCTTTGGTATCTTTTAGCCATATGTATTGTCTGATGGCTTCTGATTATCCCTTTGGTATCTTTTAGCCATATGTATTGTCTGATGGCTTCTGATTATCCCTTTGGTATCTTTTAGCCATATGTGTTGTCTGATGGCTTCTGATTATCTCTTTGGTATCTTTTAGCCATATGTATTGTCTGATGGATTCTGATTATCTCATTGGTATCTTTTAGCCATATGTATTGTCTGATGGCTTCTGATTATCCCTTTGGTATCTTTTAGCCATATGTATTGTCTTGTCCTTCATTCTATAACTTCTGATTATCCCTTTGGTATCTTTTAGCCATATGTATTGTCTGATGGCTTCTGGTTATCCCTTTGGTATCTTTTAGCCATATGTATTGTCTGGTGGCTTCTGATTATCTCTTTGGTATCTTTTAGCCATATGTATTGTCTGATGACTTCTGATTATCCCTTTGGTATCTTTTAGCCATATGTATTGTCCGATGGCTTCTGATAATCTCATTGGTATCTTTTAGCCATATGTATTGTCTGATGGCTTCTGATTATCCCTTTGGTATCTTTTAGTCATATGTATTGTCTTGTCCTTCATTCTATGACTTCTGATTATCTCTTTGGTATCTTTTAGCCATATGTATTGTCTGATGACTTCTGATTATCTCATTGGTATCTTTTAGCCATATGTATTGTCTGATGGCTTCTGATTATCCCTTTGGTATCTTTTAGCCATATGTATTGTCTGATGGCTTCTGATTATCTCTTTGGTATCTTTTAGCCATATGTATTGTCTGATGACTTCTGATTATCCCTTTGGTATCTTTTAGCCATATGTATTGTCTGATGGCTTCTGATTATGTCATTGGTATCTTTTAGCCATATGTATTGTCTGATGGCTTCTGATTATCCCTTTGGTATCTTTTAGTCATATGTATTGTCTTGTCCTTCATTCTATGACTTCTGATTATCCCTTTGGTATCTTTTAGCCATATGTATTGTCTGATGGCTTCTGATTATCTCTTTGGCATCTTTTAGCCATATGTATTGTCTGATGACTTCTGATTATCCCTTTGATATCTTTTAGCCATATGTATTGTCTGATGGCTTCTGATTATCTCTTTGGTATATTTTAGCCATATGTATTGTCTGATGGCTTCTGATTATCCCTTTGGTATCTTTTAGTCATATGTATTGTCTTGTCCTTCATTATATGACTTCTGATTATCCCTTTGGTATCTTTTAGTCATATGTATTGTCTTGTCCTTCATTATATGACTTCTGATTATCCCTTTGGTATCTTTTAGCCATATGTATTGTCTGATGGCTTCTGATTATCCCTTTGGTATCTTTTAGCCATATGTATTGTCTGATGGCTTCTGATTATCTCTTTGGTATCTTTTAGCCATATGTATTGTCTGATGGCTTCTGATTATCCCTTTGGTATCTGTTAGCCATATGTATTGTCTGATGGCTTCTGATTATCTCTTTGGTATCTGTTAGCCATATGTATTGTCTGATGGCTTCTGATTATCTCTTTGGTATCTTTTAGCCATATGTATTGTCTGATGGCTTCTGATTATCTCTTTGGTATCTTTTAGCCATATGTATTGTCTGATGGCTTCTGATTATCTCTTTGGTATATTTTAGCCATATGTATTGTCTGATGGCTTCTGATTATCCCTTTGGTATCTTTTAGCCATATGTATTGTCTGATGGCTTCTGATTATCCCTTTGGTATCTTTTAGCCATATGTATTGTCTGATGGCTTCTGATTATCCCTTTGGTATCTTTTAGCCATATGTGTTGTCTGATGGCTTCTGATTATCTCTTTGGTATCTTTTAGCCATATGTATTGTCTGATGGATTCTGATTATCTCATTGGTATCTTTTAGCCATATGTATTGTCTGATGGCTTCTGATTATCCCTTTGGTATCTTTTAGCCATATGTATTGTCTTGTCCTTCATTCTATGACTTCTGATTATCCCTTTGGTATCTTTTAGCCATATGTATTGTCTGCTGGCTTCTGGTTATCCCTTTGGTATCTTTTAGCCATATGTATTGTCTGATGGCTTCTGATTATCTCTTTGGTATCTTTTAGCCATATGTATTGTCTGATGACTTCTGATTATCCCTTTGGTATCTTTTAGCCATATGTATTGTCTGATGGCTTCTGATTATCTCATTGGTATCTTTTAGCCATATGTATTGTCTGATGGCTTCTGATTATCCCTTTGGTATCTTTTAGTCATATGTATTGTCTTGTCCTTCATTCTATGACTTCTGATTATCCCTTTGGTATCTTTTAGCCATATGTATTGTCTGATGGCTTCTGATTATCTCATTGGTATCTTTTAGCCATATGTATTGTCTGATGGCTTCTGATTATCCCTTTGGTATCTTTTAGTCATATGTATTGTCTTGTCCTTCATTCTATGACTTCTGATTATCCCTTTGGTATCTTTTAGCCATATGTATTGTCTGATGGCTTCTGATTATCTCTTTGGCATCTTTTAGCCATATGTATTGTCTGATGACTTCTGATTACCCCTTTGATATCTTTTAGCCATATGTATTGTCTGATGGCTTCTGATTATCTCTTTGGTATATTTTAGCCATATGTATTGTCTGATGGCTTCTGATTATCCCTTTGGTATCTTTTAGTCATATGTATTGTCTTGTCCTTCATTATATGACTTCTGATTATCCTTTTGGTATCTTTTAGTCATATGTATTGTCTTGTCCTTCATTATATGACTTCTGATTATCCCTTTGGTATCTTTTAGCCATATGTATTGTCTGATGGCTTCTGATTATCCCTTTGGTATCTTTTAGCCATATGTATTTTCTGATGGCTTCTGATTATCTCTTTGGTATCTTTTAGCCATATGTATTGTCTGATGGCTTCTGATTATCCCTTTGGTATCTGTTAGCCATATGTATTGTCTGATGGCTTCTGATTATCTCTTTGGTATCTGTTAGCCATATGTATTGTCTGATGGCTTCTGATTATCTCTTTGGTATCTTTTAGCCATATGTATTGTCTGATGGCTTCTGATTATCTCTTTGGTATCTTTTAGCCATATGTATTGTCTGATGGCTTCTGATTATCTCTTTGGTATATTTTAGCCATATGTATTGTCTGATGGCTTCTGATTATCCCTTTGGTATCTTTTAGCCATATGTATTGTCTGATGGCTTCTGATTATCCCTTTGGTATCTTTTAGCCATATGTATTGTCTGATGGCTTCTGATTATCCCTTTGGTATCTTTTAGCCATATGTGTTGTCTGATGGCTTCTGATTATCTCTTTGGTATCTTTTAGCCATATGTATTGTCTGATGGATTCTGATTATCTCGTTGGTATCTTTTAGCCATATGTATTGTCTGATGGCTTCTGATTATCCCTTTGGTATCTTTTAGCCATATGTATTGTCTTGTCCTTCATTCTATGACTTCTGATTATCCCTTTGGTATCTTTTAGCCATATGTATTGTCTGCTGGCTTCTGGTTATCCCTTTGGTATCTTTTAGCCATATGTATTGTCTGATGGCTTCTGATTATCTCTTTGGTATCTTTTAGCCATATGTATTGTCTGATGACTTCTGATTATCCCTTTGGTATCTTTTAGCCATATGTATTGTCTGATGGCTTCTGATTATCTCATTGGTATCTTTTAGCCATATGTATTGTCTGATGGCTTCTGATTATCCCTTTGGTATCTTTTAGTCATATGTATTGTCTTGTCCTTCATTCTATGACTTCTGATTATCCCTTTGGTATCTTTTAGCCATATGTATTGTCTGATGGCTTCTGATTATCTCTTTGGCATCTTTTAGCCATATGTATTGTCTGATGGATTTTGATAATCCCTTTGATATCTTTTAGCCATATGTATTGTCTGATGGCTTCTGATTATCTCTTTGGTATCTTTTAGCCATATGTATTGTCTGGTGGCTTCTGATTATCCCTTTGGTATCTTTTAGCCATATATATTGTCTGATGGCTTCTGATTATCTCTTTGGTATATTTTAGCCATATGTATTGTCTGATGGCTTCTGATTATCCCTTTGGTATCTTTTAGTCATATGTATTGTCTTGTCCTTCATTATATGACTTCTGATTATCCCTTTGGTATCTTTTAGCCATATATATTGTCTGATGGCTTCTGATTATCCCTTTGGTATCTTTTAGCCATATGTATTGTCTGATGACTTCTGATTATCCCTTTGGTATCTTTTAGCCATATGTATTGTCTGATGGCTTCTGATTATCTCTTTGGTATCTTTTAGCCATATGTATTGTCTGATGGCTTCTGATTATCCCTTTGGTATCTTTTAGCCATATGTATTGTCTGATGGCTTCTGATTATCCCTTTGGTATCTTTTAGTCATATGTATTGTCTTGTCCTTCATTCTATGACTTCTGATTATCTCTTTGGTATCTTTTAGCCATATGTATTGTCTGATGACTTCTGATTATCTCATTGGTATCTTTTAGCCATATGTATTGTCTGATGGCTTCTGATTATCCCTTTGGTATCTTTTAGCCATATGTATTGTCTGATGGCTTCTGATTATCTCTTTGGTATCTTTTAGCCATATGTATTGTCTGATGACTTCTGATTATCCCTTTGGTATCTTTTAGCCATATGTATTGTCTGATGGCTTCTGATTATCTCATTGGTATCTTTTAGCCATATGTATTGTCTGATGGCTTCTGATTATCCCTTTGGTATCTTTTAGTCATATGTATTGTCTTGTCCTTCATTCTATGACTTCTGATTATCCCTTTGGTATCTTTTAGCCATATGTATTGTCTGATGGCTTCTGATTTTCTCTTTGGCATCTTTTAGCCATATGTATTGTCTGATGACTTCTGATTATCCCTTTGATATCTTTTAGCCATATGTATTGTCTGATGGCTTCTGATTATCTCTTTGGTATATTTTAGCCATATGTATTGTCTGATGGCTTCTGATTATCTCTTTGGTATCTTTTAGTCATATGTATTGTCTTGTCCTTCATTATATGACTTCTGATTATCCCTTTGGTATCTTTTAGTCATATGTATTGTCTTGTTCTTCATTATATGACTTCTGATTATCCCTTTGGTATCTTTTAGCCATATGTATTGTCTGATGGCTTCTGATTATCCCTTTGGTATCTTTTAGCCATATGTATTGTCTGATGGCTTCTGATTATCCCTTTGGTATCTTTTAGCTATATGTATTGTCTGATGACTTCTGATTATCCCTTTGGTATCTTTTAGCCATATGTATTGTCTGATGGCTTCTGATTATCTCTTTGGTATCTTTTAGCCATATGTATTGTCTGATGGCTTCTGATTATCCCTTTGGTATCTGTTAGCCATATGTATTGTCTGATGGCTTCTGATTATCTCTTTGGTATCTTTTAGCCATATGTATTGTCTGATGGCTTCTGATTATCTCTTTGGTATCTTTTAGCCATATGTATTGTCTGATGGCTTCTGATTATCTCTTTGGTATCTTTTAGCCATATGTATTGTCTGATGGCTTCTGATTATCCCTTTGGTATCTTTTAGCCATATGTATTGTCTGATGGCTTCTGATTATCCCTTTGGTATCTTTTAGCCATATGTATTGTCTGATGGCTTCTGATTATCCCTTTGGTATCTTTTAGCCATATGTGTTGTCTGATGGCTTCTGATTATCTCTTTGGTATCTTTTAGCCATATGTATTGTCTGATGGATTCTGATTATCTCATTGGTATCTTTTAGCCATATGTATTGTCTGATGGCTTCTGATTATCCCTTTGGTATCTTTTAGCCATATGTATTGTCTTGTCCTTCATTCTATGACTTCTGATTATCCCTTTGGTATCTCTTAGCCATATGTATTGTCTGATGGCTTCTGGTTATCCCTTTGGTATCTTTTAGCCATATGTATTGTCTGGTGGCTTCTGATTATCTCTTTGGTATCTTTTAGCCATATGTATTGTCTGATGACTTCTGATTATCCCTTTGGTATCTTTTAGCCATATGTATTGTCCGATGGCTTCTGATTATCTCATTGGTATCTTTTAGCCATATGTATTGTCTGATGGCTTCTGATTATCCCTTTGGTATCTTTTAGTCATATGTATTGTCTTGTCCTTCATTCTATGACTTCTGATTATCTCTTTGGTATCTTTTAGCCATATGTATTGTCTGATGACTTCTGATTATCTCATTGGTATCTTTTAGCCATATGTATTGTCTGATGGCTTCTGATTATCCCTTTGGTATCTTTTAGCCATATGTATTGTCTGATGGCTTCTGATTATCTCTTTGGTATCTTTTAGCCATATGTATTGTCTGATGACTTCTGATTATCCCTTTGGTATCTTTTAGCCATATGTATTGTCTGATGGCTTCTGATTATCTCATTGGTATCTTTTAGCCATATGTATTGTCTGATGGCTTCTGATTATCCCTTTGGTATCTTTTAGTCATATGTATTGTCTTGTCCTTCATTCTATGACTTCTGATTATCCCTTTGGTATCTTTTAGCCATATGTATTGTCTGATGGCTTCTGATTATCTCTTTGGCATCTTTTAGCCATATGTATTGTCTGATGACTTCTGATTATCCCTTTGATATCTTTTAGCCATATGTATTGTCTAATGGCTTCTGATTATCTCTTTGGTATATTTTAGCCATATGTATTGTCTGATGGCTTCTGATTATCCCTTTGGTATCTTTTAGTCATATGTATTGTCTTGTCCTTCATTATATGACTTCTGATTATCCCTTTGGTATCTTTTAGTCATATGTATTGTCTTGTCCTTCATTATATGACTTCTGATTATCCCTTTGGTATCTTTTAGCCATATGTATTGTCTGATGGCTTCTGATTATCCCTTTGGTATCTTTTAGCCATATGTATTGTCTGATGGCTTCTGATTATCCCTTTGGTATCTTTTAGCCATATGTATTGTCTGATGACTTCTGATTATCCCTTTGGTATCTTTTAGCCATATGTATTGTCCGATGGCTTCTGATTATCTCATTGGTATCTTTTAGCCATATGTATTGTCTGATGGCTTCTGATTATCCCTTTGGTATCTTTTAGTCATATGTATTGTCTTGTCCTTCATTCTATGACTTCTGATTATCTCTTTGGTATCTTTTAGCCATATGTATTGTCTGATGACTTCTGATTATCTCATTGGTATCTTTTAGCCATATGTATTGTCTGATGGCTTCTGATTATCCCTTTGGTATCTTTTAGCCATATGTATTGTCTGATGGCTTCTGATTATCTCTTTGGTATCTTTTAGCCATATGTATTGTCTGATGACTTCTGATTATCCCTTTGGTATCTTTTAGCCATATGTATTGTCTGATGGCTTCTGATTATCTCATTGGTATCTTTTAGCCATATGTATTGTCTGATGGCTTCTGATTATCCCTTTGGTATCTTTTAGTCATATGTATTGTCTTGTCCTTCATTCTATGACTTCTGATTATCCCTTTGGTATCTTTTAGCCATATGTATTGTCTGATGGCTTCTGATTATCTCTTTGGCATCTTTTAGCCATATGTATTGTCTGATGACTTCTGATTATCCCTTTGATATCTTTTAGCCATATGTATTGTCTAATGGCTTCTGATTATCTCTTTGGTATATTTTAGCCATATGTATTGTCTGATGGCTTCTGATTATCCCTTTGGTATCTTTTAGTCATATGTATTGTCTTGTCCTTCATTATATGACTTCTGATTATCCCTTTGGTATCTTTTAGTCATATGTATTGTCTTGTCCTTCATTATATGACTTCTGATTATCCCTTTGGTATCTTTTAGCCATATGTATTGTCTGATGGCTTCTGATTATCCCTTTGGTATCTTTTAGCCATATGTATTGTCTGATGGCTTCTGATTATCCCTTTGGTATCTTTTAGCCATATGTATTGTCTGATGACTTCTGATTATCCCTTTGGTATCTTTTAGCCATATGTATTGTCTGATGGCTTCTGATTATCTCTTTGGTATCTTTTAGCCATATGTATTGTCTGATGGCTTCTGATTATCCCTTTGGTATCTGTTAGCCATATGTATTGTCTGATGGCTTCTGATTATCTCTTTGGTATCTGTTAGCCATATGTATTGTCTGATGGCTTCTGATTATCTCTTTGGTATCTTTTAGCCATATGTATTGGCTGATGGCTTCTGATTATCTCTTTGGTATCTTTTAGCCATATGTATTGTCTGATGGCTTCTGATTATCCCTTTGGTATATTTTAGCCATATGTATTGTCTGATGGCTTCTGATTATCCCTTTGGTATCTTTTAGCCATATGTATTGTCTGATGGCTTCTGATTATCCCTTTGGTATCTTTTAGCCATATGTATTGTCTGATGGCTTCTGATTATCCCTTTGGTATCTTTTAGCCATATGTGTTGTCTGATGGCTTCTGATTATCTCTTTGGTATCTTTTAGCCATATGTATTGTCTGATGGATTCTGATTATCTCATTGGTATCTTTTAGCCATATGCATTGTCTGATGGCTTCTGATTATCCCTTTGGTATCTTTTAGCCATATGTATTGTCTTGTCCTTCATTCTATGACTTCTGATTATCCCTTTGGTATCTTTTAGCCATATGTATTGTCTGCTGGCTTCTGGTTATCCCTTTGGTATCTTTTAGCCATATGTATTGTCTGATGGCTTCTGATTATCTCTTTGGTATCTTTTAGCCATATGTATAGTCTGATGACTTCTGATTATCCCTTTGGTATCTTTTAGCCATATGTATTGGCTGATGGCTTCTGATTATCTCATTGGTATCTTTTAGCCATATGTATTGTCTGATGGCTTCTGATTATCCCTTTGGTATCTTTTAGTCATATGTATTGTCTTGTCCTTCATTCTATGACTTCTGATTATCCCTTTGGTATCTTTTAGCCATATGTATTGTCTGATGGCTTCTGATTATCTCTTTGGCATCTTTTAGCCATATGTATTGTCTGATGGATTTTGATAATCCCTTTGATATCTTTTAGCCATATGTATTGTCTGATGGCTTCTGATTATCTCTTTGGTATCTTTTAGCCATATGTATTGTCTGGTGGCTTCTGATTATCCCTTTGGTATCTTTTAGCCATATGTATTGTCTGATGGCTTCTGATTATCTCTTTGGTATATTTTAGCCATATGTATTGTCTGATGGCTTCTGATTATCCCTTTGGTATCTTTTAGTCATATGTATTGTCTTGTCCTTCATTATATGACTTCTGATTATCCCTTTGGTATCTTTTAGCCATATGTATTGTCTGATGGCTTCTGATTATCCCTTTGGTATCTTTTAGCCATATGTATTGTCTGATGACTTCTGATTATCCCTTTGGTATCTTTTAGCCATATGTATTGTCTGATGGCTTCTGATTATCTCTTTGGTATCTTTTAGCCATATGTATTGTCTGATGGCTTCTGATTATCCCTTTGGTATCTTTTAGCCATATGTATTGTCTGATGGCTTCTGATTATCCCTTTGGTATCTTTTAGCCATATGTATTGTCTGATGGCTTCTGATTATCTCTTTGGTATCTTTTAGCCATATGTATTGTCTGATGGCTTCTGATTATCCCTTTGGTATCTTTTAGCCATATGTATTGTCTGATGGCTTCTGATTATCCCTTTGGTATCTTTTAGCCATATGTATTGTCTGATGGCTTCTGATTATCCCTTTGGTATCTTTTAGCCATATGTATTGTCTGATGGCTTCTGATTATCTCTTTGGTATCTTTTAGCCATATGTATTGTCTGATGGATTCTGATTATCTCTTTGGTATCTTTTAGCCATATGTATTGTCTGATGGCTTCTGATTATCCCTTTGGTATCTTTTAGCCATATGTATTGTCTTGTCCTTCCTTCTATGACTTCTGATTATCCCTTTGGTATCTTTTAGCCATATGTATTGTCTGATGGCTTCTGATTATCCCTTTGGTATCTTTTAGCCATATGTATTGTCTTGTCCTTCATTCTATGACTTCTGATTATCCCTTTGGTATCTTTTAGCCATATGTATTGTCTGCTGGCTTCTGGTTATCCCTTTGGTATCTTTTAGCCATATGTATTGTCTGATGGCTTCTGATTATCTCTTTGGTATCTTTTAGCCATATGTATTGTCTGATGGCTTCTGATTATCCCTTTGGTATCTTTTAGCCATATGTATTGTCTGATGGCTTCTGATTATCCCTTTGGTATCTTTTAGCCATATGTATTGTCTGATGGCTTCTGATTATCCCTTTGGTATCTTTTAGCCATATGTGTTGTCTGATGGCTTCTGATTATCTCTTTGGTATCTTTTAGCCATATGTATTGTCTGATGGATTCTGATTATCTCATTGGTATCTTTTAGCCATATGTATTGTCTGATGGCTTCTGATTATCCCTTTGGTATCTTTTAGCCATATGTATTGTCTTGTCCTTCATTCTATGACTTCTGATTATCCCTTTGGTATCTTTTAGCCATATGTATTGTCTGCTGGCTTCTGGTTATCCCTTTGGTATCTTTTAGCCATATGTATTGTCTGATGGCTTCTGATTATCTCTTTGGTATCTTTTAGCCATATGTATTGTCTGATGACTTCTGATTATCCCTTTGGTATCTTTTAGCCATATGTATTGTCTGATGGCTTCTGATTATCTCATTGGTATCTTTTAGCCATATGTATTGTCTGATGGCTTCTGATTATCCCTTTGGTATCTTTTAGTCATATGTATTGTCTTGTCCTTCATTCTATGACTTCTGATTATCCCTTTGGTATCTTTTAGCCATATGTATTGTCTGATGGCTTCTGATTATCTCTTTGGCATCTTTTAGCCATATGTATTGTCTGATGGATTTTGATAATCCCTTTGATATCTTTTAGCCATATGTATTGTCTGATGGCTTCTGATTATCTCTTTGGTATCTTTTAGCCATATGTATTGTCTGGTGGCTTCTGATTATCCCTTTGGTATCTTTTAGCCATATGTATTGTCTGATGGCTTCTGATTATCTCTTTGGTATATTTTAGCCATATGTATTGTCTGATGGCTTCTGATTATCCCTTTGGTATCTTTTAGTCATATGTATTGTCTTGTCCTTCATTATATGACTTCTGATTATCCCTTTGGTATCTTTTAGCCATATGTATTGTCTGATGGCTTCTGATTATCCCTTTGGTATCTTTTAGCCATATGTATTGTCTGATGACTTCTGATTATCCCTTTGGTATCTTTTAGCCATATGTATTGTCTGATGGCTTCTGATTATCTCTTTGGTATCTTTTAGCCATATGTATTGTCTGATGGCTTCTGATTATCCCTTTGGTATCTTTTAGCCATATGTATTGTCTGATGGCTTCTGATTATCCCTTTGGTATCTTTTAGCCATATGTATTGTCTGATGGCTTCTGATTATCTCTTTGGTATCTTTTAGCCATATGTATTGTCTGATGGCTTCTGATTATCTCTTTGGTATCTTTTAGCCATATGTATTGTCTGATGGCTTCTGATTATCCCTTTGGTATCTTTTAGCCATATGTATTGTCTGATGGCTTCTGATTATCCCTTTGGTATCTTTTAGCCATATGTATTGTCTGATGGCTTCTGATTATCTCTTTGGTATCTTTTAGCCATATGTATTGTCTGATGGCTTCTGATTATCTCTTTGGTATCTTTTAGCCATATGTATTGTCTGATGGATTCTGATTATCTCTTTGGTATCTTTTAGCCATATGTATTGTCTGATGGCTTCTGATTATCCCTTTGGTATCTTTTAGCCATATGTATTGTCTTGTCCTTCCTTCTATGACTTCTGATTATCCCTTTGGTATCTTTTAGCCATATGTATTGTCTGATGGCTTCTGATTATCCCTTTGGTATCTTTTAGCCATATGTATTGTCTTGTCCTTCATTCTATGACTTCTGATTATCCCTTTGGTATCTTTTAGCCATATGTATTGTCTGCTGGCTTCTGGTTATCCCTTTGGTATCTTTTAGCCATATGTATTGTCTGATGGCTTCTGATTATCTCTTTGGTATCTTTTAGCCATATGTATTGTCTGATGACTTCTGATTATCCCTTTGGTATCTTTTAGCCATATGTATTGTCTGATGGCTTCTGATTATCTCATTGGTATCTTTTAGCCATATGTATTGTCTGATGGCTTCTGATTATCCCTTTGGTATCTTTTAGTCATATGTATTGTCTTGTCCTTCATTCTATGACTTCTGATTATCCCTTTGGTATCTTTTAGCCATATGTATTGTCTGATGGCTTCTGATTATCTCTTTGGCATCTTTTAGCCATATGTATTGTCTGATGGATTTTGATAATCCCTTTGATATCTTTTAGCCATATGTATTGTCTGATGGCTTCTGATTATCTCTTTGGTATCTTTTAGCCATATGTATTGTCTGGTGGCTTCTGATTATCCCTTTGGTATCTTTTAGCCATATGTATTGTCTGATGGCTTCTGATTATCTCTTTGGTATATTATAGCCATATGTATTGTCTGATGGCTTCTGATTATCCCTTTGGTATCTTTTAGTCATATGTATTGTCTTGTCCTTCATTATATGACTTCTGATTATCCCTTTGGTATCTTTTAGCCATATGTATTGTCTGATGGCTTCTGATTATCCCTTTGGTATCTTTTAGCCATATGTATTGTCTGATGACTTCTGATTATCCCTTTGGTATCTTTTAGCCATATGTATTGTCTGATGGCTTCTGATTATCTCTTTGGTATCTTTTAGCCATATGTATTGTCTGATGGCTTCTGATTATCCCTTTGGTATCTTTTAGCCATATGTATTGTCTGATGGCTTCTGATTATCCCTTTGGTATCTTTTAGCCATATGTATTGTCTGATGGCTTCTGATTATCTCTTTGGTATCTTTTAGCCATATGTATTGTCTGATGGCTTCTGATTATCTCTTTGGTATCTTTTAGCCATATGTATTGTCCGATGGCTTCTGATTATCCCTTTGGTATCTTTTAGCCATATGTATTGTCTGATGGCTTCTGATTATCCCTTTGGTATCTTTTAGCCATATGTATTGTCTGATGGCTTCTGATTATCCCTTTGGTATCTTTTAGCCATATGTATTGTCTGATGGCTTCTGATTATCTCTTTGGTATCTTTTAGCCATATGTATTGTCTGATGGATTCTGATTATCTCTTTGGTATCTTTTAGCCATATGTATTGTCTGATGGCTTCTGATTATCCCTTTGGTATCTTTTAGCCATATGTATTGTCTTGTCCTTCCTTCTATGACTTCTGATTATCCCTTTGGTATCTTTTAGCCATATGTATTGTCTGATGGCTTCTGATTATCCCTTTGGTATCTTTTAGCCATATGTATTGTCTGATGGCTTCTGATTATCCCTTTGGTATCTTTTAGCCATATGTATTGTCTTGTCCTTCATTCTATGACTTCTGATTATCCCTTTGGTATCTTCAAACTTGTCTTACTACACTATGTCATGCAGCTGCAGTTTAAATTTGAACTCATTTTGACTTACAATAAAGCAGCAATGGACAAATAAAGAAATTTATAATTTTAGTTTTTTGGTAGCCATTTTGAATGGACACAATTTAGAAAGGGTACCAATAAAGGACCAACCGAGCCACCTTTTGGTTTAATTTGGTTCAGTGGATTCTGAAAAGATTTAAATGTGAAAAGCTCACATGGACTTTGGCCAGTACCAGAATAGTACTAAGGTGTGATCAAATAGAACAATGTTACTCCTCAATTCTTGTCAGTGACAAGTACAGACAACATTAGTAGTTTACACCACAGATAATTACATTCAATAGGAAATTATACAAGATACAAAGAATCAGAAATAGTTAATACTGAACCTAGTTTTTATTGACAGTAGCCAATATTCTTTATAGAATAACGAAGGTCAATAATCTCTATTTAAAACAATGGGTCATTTGCATAGACTTATCCTCTTATCTTTCCTACCAATTATCCTTACAGCATTATTTCATAATTTCCCTTGATGAACAAATAAAAAATAAAATAAAAGCAAATAAGTCATCTGGGGGCTGAGGAATTATTAGCTAGCCGCCACTATCGTGGAATACAGCAGAGAAAATGAAGGAATCATCTGATGAGAATTGATCTAACACCAGTATAATATAATTATTATCCTGATAGAACCAAGTTTTGTAAAGGAGAAGCACAATGCTATTTCAACAGACAGTCAAATAATTAACAATCGTCAAGTGTAACACTAAAATGGCGGAGAAGTGCTAAAGACAATTTTTTTACCGTCGACTAGTCAAAATTGCAGTTGTTTTTTTTCTAATTGTATTTCTCAAGATGTCCTTAAAAGTTGAACAAAAAAAATTTGAATTACAAAACGTAATGATAGCAAAATATTTAAAGACGTGAATGAAAATCTAATTTATATTGCTGATTAAATAACATTGAAAAGTTTATAGGACCTGAACAATTTCTGTGTTAATAAGTTTCATGAAAAGCAAATCATAACCAGTTCTGATATAACAGTAAACTTAAAGGGTCTAATGAACAATTTTTCAATATATTATTTTAAAAGTATGTTAAATCATCTAAAACAATCTTTATGACCTCAGTATATCACAAAATGCAAAGAATTTTTCCATTTGTGATTTCCTTTTTTTATACAGTAGTCTCTTAATTACACAAATTTAGTAGTAAAAAAATGTGGCCTTATGGGAGGAGTGTCCACACTGCTAAGAATAATCTGGCAGAATTTTACTCATGTACATACTGAACATGACTTTATAACTAGAGGCTCCCACGGCCTGTCTTCACTCACCTGCTTTTCAAAATGACTTCATATTATAGAAAAAGCCAGAACATATTTTAAACTTCCAATTACAGCTGATTCTTTTCCTGCAATTAAATGAAATTTCTTTTTCTAATAATGACAGCTATCTGGAATGGTGGGTGAGGGTGTCACAAATAATTTTGAAAGTGGACCAACCAAATATCATCTCAGCTCAGGCTTGTGAAGAGAAGATTTAAATGTGGTTTTTATTATTAAAATGTGCATAATCAGTATAAATCGTGTAAAAGAAAATCTTCACAGAAAAAGCTGTAATAAATGTTGAACTACTTATTCCCATGCACCGTAGCTGCAGTTTATGCTCGAGCTCAATTTGACTTAAAGCAATCAAAATATTTATATTTATATAACTACAGCCATCTTTGCATGGAGGGTGAGGTTTTTGGACATAATGTTGAAACAGTATCACTCAAGTAATACACTGGCTAATTTTAGCTAAATTTGGTTCAGTGTGTTCCAAGGAGAAGATTTAAATGTGATTTTTTTTTTCTTTCAAAATATGCATAATTCCCAAAATCAGTATAAATTAGCTGAAGGAAATTTTTTGCATTTAA
Source organism: Bathymodiolus brooksi (assembly GCA_963680875.1). Lineage (NCBI taxonomy): Eukaryota > Metazoa > Mollusca > Bivalvia > Mytilida > Modiolidae > Bathymodiolus > Bathymodiolus brooksi. The sequence goes on along the minus strand of OY804578.1, from coordinate 80,653,432 downwards.
AACCCAGGAGATACAATCAATGTACGTTGAACTACTCATTGACATGCAGCTGCAGTTTAAATTTGAGCTCATTTGGTATTAAATAAAGCAAATATACATGTATGTAATTAAAAAGTAATTGGCCATCTTAAATGGAGGATGGGGCTGTTGAACACCACTGTGAAAGGGTATCATCACCCAAGTATCATCCCTGCCAAGTTTGGTCTAAATGTGACTTTTTTAATCAAAATATTCCCAATCTGCATAATTAGTATCAAGTGGTTAAAAGAAATATGTCACTATACCATTGTGCCAGTACATGTACATGTACCCAGTATATACCATTTTGACAGTACATGTACATGTACCCAGTATATACCATTTTGACAGTACATGTACATGTACCCAGTATATACCATTTTGACAGTACATGTACATGTACCCAGTATATACCATTTTGACAGTACATGTACATGTACCCAGTATATACCATTTTGACAGTACATGTACATGTACCCAGTATATACCATTTTGACAGTACATGTACATGTACCCAGTATATACCATTTTGACAGTACATGTACATGTACCCAGTATATACCATTTTGACAGTACATGTACATGTACCCAGTATATACCATTTTGACAGTACATGTACATGTACCCAGTATATACCATTGTGCCAGTACATGTACATGTACCCAGTATATACCGTTGTGCCAGTACATGTACATGTACCCAGTATATACCATTTTGACAGTACATGTACATGTACCCAGTATATACCATTTTGACAGTACATGTACATGTACCCAGTATATACCATTTTGACAGTACATGTACATGTATCCAGTATATACCATTTTGACAGTATATGTACATGTACCCAGTATATACCATTTTGACAGTACATGTACATGTACCCAGTATATACCATTTTGACAGTACATGTACATGTACCCAGTATATACCATTTTGACAGTACATGTACATGTACCCAGTATATACCATTTTGACAGTACATGTACATGTACCCAGTATATACCATTTTGCCAGTACATGTACATGTACCCAGTATATACCATTTTGACAGTACATGTACATGTACCCAGTATATACCATTTTGACAGTACATGTACATGTACCCAGTATATACCATTGTGCCAGTACATGTACATGTACCCAGTATATACTATTTTGACAGTACATGTACATGTACCCAGTATATACCATTTTGACAGTACATGTACATGTACCCAGTATATACCATTTTGACAGTACATGTACATGTACCCAGTATATACCATTTTGACAGTACATGTACATGTACCCAGTATATACCATTGTGCCAGTACATGTACATGTACCCAGTATATACCATTGTGCCAGTACATGTACATGTACCCAGTATATACCATTTTGACAGTACATGTACATGTACCCAGTATATACCATTTTGACAGTACATGTACATGTACCCAGTATATACCATTTTGACAGTACATGTACATGTACCCAGAATATACCATTTTGACAGTACATGTACATGTACCCAGTATATACCATTGTGCCAGTACATGTACATGTACCCAGTATATACCATTTTGACAGTACATGTACATGTACCCAGTATATACCATTTTGACAGTACATGTACATGTACCCAGTATATACCATTGTGCCAGTACATGTACATGTACCCAGTATATACCATTGTGCCAGTACATGTACATGTACCCAGTATATACCATTTTGACAGTACATGTACATGTACCCAGTATATACCATTTTGACAGTACATGTACATGTACCCAGTATATACCATTTTGCCAGTACATGTACATGTACCCAGTATATACCATTTTGACAGTACATGTACATGTACCCAGTATATACCATTTTGCCAGTACATGTACCCAGTATATACCATTTTGACAGTACATGTACCCAGTAATACCACTTTGACAGTACATGTACATACCGGTAGTATATACCACCTTGACAGTACATACATGTATGTACATGTACCCAGTATATATATTTACCACTTTGACAGTACATGTACATGTATCCAGTATATACCACTTTGACAGTACATGTACATAGTATATACCACTTTGCCAGTACATGTACATGTACCCAGTATATACCATTGTGCCAGTACATGTACATGTACCCAGTATATACCACTTTGCCAGTACATGTACATGTACCCAGTATATACCATTGTGCCAGTACATGTACATGTACCCAGTATATACCACTGTGCCAGTACATGTACATGTACCCAGTATATACCATTTTGACAGTACATGTACATGTACCCAGTATATACCATTGTGCCAGTACATGTACATGTACCCAGTATATACCATTTTGACAGTACATGTACATGTACCCAGTATATACCATTTTGACAGTACATGTACATGTACCCAGTATATACCATTTTGCCAGTACATGTACATGTACCCAGTATATACCATTTTGACAGTACATGTACATGTACCCAGTATATACCATTTTGACAGTACATGTACATGTACCCAGTATATACCATTTTGACAGTACATGTACCCAGTAATACCACTTTGACAGTACATGTACATACCGGTAGTATATACCACCTTGACAGTACATACATGTATGTACATGTACCCAGTATATATATATACCACTTTGACAGTACATGTACATGTATCCAGTATATACCACTTTGACAGTACATGTACATAGTATATACCACTTTGCCAGTACATGTACATGTACCCAGTATATACCATTGTGCCAGTACATGTACATGTACCCAGTATATACCACTTTGCCAGTACATGTACATGTACCCAGTATATACCATTTTGCCAGTACATGTACATGTACCCAGTATATACCACTGTGCCAGTACATGTACATGTACCCAGTATATACCACTTTTCCAGTACATGTACATGTACTCAGTATATACCACTTTTTCAGTACATTTGACAGAGCATTACATGTTTAATATATATTTGTCAATTAAAATATAATTTAACAAATTGTAATCAAATTATCTGGAAAATAAAAAAAAAAGTTACAACTTTTCAAATTAAAATTTTACAAGTGTTTCTGTTAACACTAGAGTAACTTCTTTGAATTCTTATAAAATCTATTAATATTCCTAAAAGCCTGTATTAATCACTCACCTAGTTTATTTTTTATTTTTAATATCATAATTTGGGATGAAAATAAAAAAAATTCTAGCTTTTTAAAAATATTGGTATACCTTACAATTTATACAGTGCTCAGCCTTTGGCCATTTAAAGACATTTCTGTTTTTAGTAATGGTGGCCAACTTGAATGGAGAGCCAGGCTGTCTGAAAAATAATTTGTAAAGATTGAGAGACAAAGATTTTCAAATCATTTTTTGTCAAAGCAGGCTTAAATTTGCATATAATTTGGCAAAAAGTCATATCTGACATCCTGGACAATGGACAGAGCAGTTGTATACAATTTTGAAAGGGGGTCACCCAAGGACTATCCTAGCCAATGTTTGGTTTAATCTGGCAAAGTGTTTTCAGAAGAAAAGATTCCAAATCAATTTTGGATAAAATATGCATAAATTGCACATCATGCTTAAAAACAAAACATTAACATCTTGAAAATGACAAACAAACTGAATGGATAGGATTTACAGATTTCTTGTGTATTTCTTTTTAAAAAAATATTAAATTGCATATCTGTTGGATCTTATTTGGGCAGTTTAAAAAAAAATGGCTCCTACTGCTATAGCTGTCTAATTTACTCATTTTTATGATTTTATTGGATATAAATAGTTCAAAAGATCTGTAATGATTTGATGTTTGTTACTGCAAAAAACCTTTAAGATATCTAGAATAACAAAAAAAATATGTCCAAAAAACATGTCAAAATTGTCAGGAATGCAACCCTTTTTTGTGACACTTTAAAAAATCCTTAATTTTCAACAACCTACCACAGTGCTAAATCAAACAATATGTTATCAAAATCTATTTCATCACAAACTTTGATATGTTGACATACTTTAAGATAGCAATAGATCATGCTTCACATTTATTATTGCATAAAAATATGGCTTTGTAAAAAAGATGTACCAAGTCAGGAGTGCAACAAACATTTATGCAAGTTTTCCTAAATTACATTGTAGAAATGTTGTCTTTTAGTTAGCAAAGATATGGGATATAAATAAATCTTAATACATCATTGCTGCTTCAAAACCATAGTTAAAGGATACACTAAAATCAGTAGTAAGGCCAAGAAGTCACATTAAAGGCAGCACCCTCAAATGTCAGGAGTGCAACATTTGATATTTTCTTAAGACATATTTTCTTTTAAATGTAACTAAAATCACATTTGTCTTTCTATTTCAACAGAGACTGACCAAGAGAACAGATAAAACCCATTTACCTGTTTGAGATACATAAAATATCTCTCACAGAAGCATTTGATTCATGTCAGGAGTGCAACTAGTTTTAAGTGATCTTCTACACAGTCTAAATTATAGCTTTTTATCTGGATGATTTAAATAAAATGAGATTCTGTCAAATTTAAAATAATGTTTGAAAAAATTAAAAGGGCCAATAGCATTTTATGTGCTTTCAATTTTATGTAATAAAGCATTTTTGTTCATTTATTTTAAATGATCTCATGCTTTAATATCTATTAGGTATTAATACTAGAGACATTGTCTGACAAGGGAATATGTTTTCTAGGTTCATTAGCTATTGGAGATTAATTGACTTGATAAAGTTTATGATAAATGCATTTATCTATTTTCTTATAGATAATTTATGGTTGACCACGGCATGTAAATGTTGCACTCCTGATATAAATATTTAAAAATCCTTGAAATTTGATATAATTAATTTTCTAAGTATCCAAAAAATACTTGTAATTGTACATTAAACATCTACTTTCAATATTAATTTAGATTAATACATGTTTTAAATGTTTTTGTATAGTATATTTAAAAAATAAGTTGGAATTTTCGAGAAGTATGGCTGTAAACAAGTTACAAATACAGGTAACTAGAAAAATATTACTTTAAGAAACAATTATTATTAAAACTTGGTAAAACTAATGCTTGAAAGAACACCAACTGATTTTTTCCCCTGTGAATTGTTTTTAAGTTAATAAATCTTCTTTTTCTTGATGGCAATATAATGTCAGGAGTGCAACATATCCTGATAAAATAATACCATTGATAAAATAATGATAATTTATAATAAATTGTCTTTTCTAGCCTATAAAAATATTCTAATTATTTCTTTATGATTTATCTAATATGTATAATACAAATTTTCAAATGTACATAATTAAAAATATTGCTGCTAAAACTGGGTATTAAAGAAGTGGTATGGCAAAAAATTGTTACAAATTTCCAAATACTGTCATTTCTGTACAAATATTTCATTGAAACAGGTAAAAATTATTGTATGAGTTAACAGTAACATCACTGTTCAATGTTGGCATTTTAAAATGTGATATTTTCTTCTTTTTTTTCCTTTATTATAAATTTATAAAATGTCAGGAGTGCAACAAAAATAGACAAAATGTTTTATCTACAACCAATTATTTTGTGATCGTTCAAAGAATCAATGTGATTTTTTTTTTTTTACAAATGGCTACTTATCTTTAAAGTTTGAAAATTTTACTGTCTTAAGTAAAAATATTCATTATTGTTTTGAAAATAAAAACTTTATCAGGTAGATTGGACAAAAATATTGAGAATTTTTCATAAAAAATAGCTTTTAAGAAAAACTACAACTACCAATAACCCAATATTTTGCACAAAAAGTCATTTATATCAGTTGCATTGTTTGAAAAACCATTATACAAAATAATTGAGACTAAAGATTGTTTAACTGATATAGAATAAGTATGTGTTTTACATGGTTTTTATGCCAATTTGTGTTCAATAAAAGGTTCTTAAAAATGTATTGCTTATCTGTTCATAGTTTCTTTCTTGTTTCATTTACTTCAATGTATACAACATTGAAAATTATCAGCAGAAAGTTTTAGGAGTGAGTTTAATTTGGACATTTTTTTCACATGTTGGAGCCATTTTTTATGAAACAACCCATTTACGATTTTGATCCACAAATATCTTAACAACATCCAGTTCATCAGATCACATTAGAAAAACCTTTACTCATATAAAACTCCTTCATAAAACAACTTACCGGTACTGATAGTTTCAAATGTCACTATTAGTTTCATGGTTGTGGCTTACTATCAACAATATTGCAGTCGGTTTTTTTGTGGTATTTAGAGAAAACTACCTCACTGTCACAAGTCACTAACAAATGTCACATATTGTTGTATTGAGTACACCTTGTCACAAGTCACTAACAAATGTCACACATTGTTGTATTGAGTACACCTTGTCACTAGTCACTAACAAATGTCACATATTGTTGTATTGAGTACACCTTGTCACAAGTCACTAACAAATGTCACATATTGTTGTATTGAGTACACCTTGTCACAAGTCACTAACAAATGTCACATATTGTTGTATTGAGTACACCTTGTCACAAGTCACTAACAAATGTCACATATTGTTGTATTGAGTACACCTTGTCACAAGTCACTAACAAATGTCACATATTGTTGTATTGAGTACACCTTGTCACAAGTCACTAACAAATGTCACATATTGTTGTATTGAGTACACCTTGTCACAAGTCACTAACAAATGTCACATATTGTTGTATTGAGTACACCTTGTCACAAGTCAGGTAGGAATCAGACTCACCACATCAGCCATACAATTTCAGCCTTTCAATTCACTGAAGGTAGGCTGGATAATTGGGAAGATTATTGTCCTTTGTTTTATGCCTGCCAAATTCCTACTGACCAAGTAGAATACAAAGAGTAAAGTAATTGTCAAAGTTCAAAAAGATTTATAATCAAAACATTGAAATATTGATTTCTTTCTTGACCAATCAAATTGAACAAAGTAACAAATTCAGATTATTACTCCACCCATTTTATTGTCAATCTAAAATAAAGGGCCTCACAGATCAAAGCATGGTACAATCTCAGCATGTCAACAAGGGAAAGTTGATAAGTGTATATTAAAAACAAGTGTGGGCACAGTATTTTTCTTCATATACCGGTAGTAAATTGCTGGAAACTATAATGTGTTGGATGCAGTAATATGCTGGAAACAGTAATTTGCAGGACACACTGTATTTTTGACATTTGTCTTGCCTTCCAAATATACGAAATTTCAGAATTTGAGCCCCTTTAAGACCCCTATTCAAATAAATTACCTGTTTGGTCCATCAATAACCTATAAAGATGATCATTTTGCAAAAAACTGCATTAAAATTGGATAAAAAATTAGAAAGTTCACTTTGGAATTCAGCATTTGTTGGTCCCTTTTGGCTAATTTTATCAACGAAACCGTAACACGAAAAATGAGAAAAATAGGTAATTAAATTAATCAAATTTTACAGAACAATGAACGTGATCAATCAAAATATATGAATAGCCACTACTTAATGAATGCAAGATATAGGTCAATTTGATTCCTTTCATTTTTTCAAAGGAAACTAGCAGTAATATATACATGTATAAATCTTTACTGAGAATGGCATCATCAAATGACATTCTGTGAAACACCTATAATAAATAATAGTCTATCAACAATTTTAGACAATGGTGAGAAATTCAATTAAATTTTCTGGCATTAATTACAGAGAAAGATAATGATGAAAGGAGCTTTAAAGGGGATTTATGTCAAATTCTGTAAATTAATTAATTATAAACACTGAAGAACATAATCTGTATGATGTTTATTTAAGGTGTAACCCTGCTGTTATAAAAACCAGGATGATTATAAATAAAAATAACCAGCACACCTCTAAATCATCACCAGAAATGCAGTTTTATGGCTGTCTTAATTTTTCCAGGACTGATCTTACTTTGTAAATTAGGCCCCCAATTAATTTGTCTTTTAGTGGCAAGTCTACAGTTTTCCAATTAGCCTTTCACGATTCTATTTTGATAATGAATACATTGGCATATCTTCTCAAACCCTAATGATTTTTCAGAAGTTGAACAATTGGCTACCAATAAGACAGATCTAATTTACAAATTAAGTAAATTTAAGGTACAGAAATCTAGATCAAAGAAATGTAATGATTGTTTAGTTTTGATATTCAGCTCCATGATATTTGACTTCATCACAGATGTCTAGTTTATAACTCTTTCATCATAATAATTAATAACTCTGTTTATATCAATGTCTGTGGGTGGGAATATTACAGGTGTGAAGTTAATGATCAAATATAACATCTAAATAAAAAATGTGCATCCACAAAGGCAAAACACATTTAGGTGCAGATGTGATCATAAGTTTTCCATGGATGATATTGTGTCGCCTTCCTTTTTTTTTTTTTACAAATAACTAAACAAGAAGCACTGTCTGTCCCAGCTGCAGTAATGCCCAAACTAGTGCTGAGTAACTGTCCCAGCTGAAGTAATGCCCCAACTAGTTCTGAGTATCTGTCCAAGCTGAAGTAATGACCCAACTAGTTATGGGTATCTTTCCCAGCTGCAGTAATGTCCCAACTAGTTTTTCTGCAGTTAATATTTGAATTCATTTTGACTAATATAAAAAAGCAGCAATAGACAATTTTTTTTATCTTGAATAGATAGTGCAACAGTCAGATACATTTTTGGAAGGAGACTATCTAAGGATCATCCCAACCAAATTTGGTTCAGCAATTCAGGGGAGAAGAAATATGATCTTTTATCAAATTATTCCTAATTTGCATAATCAGTATATATCGACCGAAAGAAAAAATTCACTGAAAAACCCGAAATATATGTTAAACTATCCACTGCCATGTAGCTTCAGTTAAAATGTAAGCTAATTTTGACTTATAGCAAAGCAGTGATAAACAATTAAAGAAATTTTTATTTTTAGCAACAACAGCCACCTTGAATAGAGGGTGGGGCTGTCAGACAAACTTTTGAAAGGGCCATCCCAGTCAAATTTAGTTTAATATATTTAGTGGTTTGAGAGGAGTAGATTTAAACGTGGAAGCTTGCGATGTAGGACAGACAGACGATGGAAGTCAAGTGAAGGCATAAGCTTTTGGCAAGGTGAGCTAACAAGTGTGGACACAGTACTCAACATACTGCAAACAGAATTTGCTGGACCCATTGTATTTTGGGCATTTGTCTTGTGTCTTGTTTTAATGAAAGAAAAATATTGCCATCTCTTTTCCACTGTAAGAAATAATATTGTCATCTCTTTTATGGTTGTATGAAAAATAAACAGAAAGAATATTGTCATCAGTTTTCTTATGAAAAAAAAAAGAATATTGTCATCAGTTTTCCTATGAAAGAAAGAATATTGTCATCAGTTTTCCTATGAAAGAAAGAATATTGTCATCAGTTTTCCTATGAAAGAAAGAATATTGTCATCAGTTTTCCTATGAAAGAAAGAATATTGTCATCAGTTTTCCTATGAAAGAAAGAGTATTGTTATCAGTTTTCCTATGAAAGAAAGAATATTGTTATCAGTTTTCTTATGAAAGAAAGAATATTATCATCAGTTTTCTTATGAAAAAAAGAATATTGTCATCAGTTTTCTTATGAAAAAAAAGAATATTGTCATCAGTTTTCCTATGAAAGAAAGAATATTGTCATCAGTTTTCTTATGAAAGAAAGAATATTATCATCAGTTTTCCTATGAAAGAAAGAATATTGTCATCAGTTTTCTTATGAAAGAAAGAATATTATCATCAGTTTTCTTATGAAAGAAAGAATATTGTCATCAGTTTTCCTATGAAAGAAAGAATATTGTCATCAGTTTTCCTATGAAAGAAAGAATATTGTCATCAGTTTTCCTATGAAAGAAAGAATATTGTCATCAGTTTTCCTATGAAAGAAAGAATATTGTCATCAGTTTTCCTATGAAAGAAAGAATATTGTCATCAGTTTTCCTATGAAAGAAAGAATATTGTCATCTTTCTTTCCCAAGGGGTATGTCATCCAATGGAGGATGAGACACAGGAAGATAAAGTCAATAATTAAATAAAATAATTAGGTTTAATTATCTCAAGGAAATTTTTAACCCAAATTACAAATAAATTTTATAAATTGGCAGGGAATACTAAAATAAAATTAAACATTTTTGGTGTGATAAGAAGTTTAAAATCTAACCTATATTACATTCCATCATAATATTTATATGGTTATAAACAGGAATATTAATGTTCAATAAGACAAAATAATCAATATCTATAAAACAATACAGATTAATGAAAAATATGCTCACCAAATATTGCCCAACTGTAATTCTTGAACAATGATATTGCCTTTGCCTTTGGGAATACAATATTAATCTAAAGTAACAGGAGTACACAAATAATTCTGTCAACCTGTGAAAACTTAACATTTCATAATGTTATCACACAGATAAAATGCTGCCATTTTTCAATTAAGGTAATTATATTTTGCAATGCAGTACTTAATGATCAGACCAATGATTCTGCATGGTAGATTTTCAAAGGACATGAATAGAGGATCTGTGAAATCGCATTGTTTACAATTTATAAATATGATGGAAGATATTGGGAAAAAAATAATCAACGGTTAATAATACACAAATGTATGCTGATAACAAGGCTTAATTACGTTCATTTATTCTTGGGCAAACAATTTCATTTCTGTTTCTTCAGAGTGCTTAATTGATCATTAACAATTTAAATTGCAAATGTATATGACATTGTGAGATATTATAGGCTTGTTACTATAGAAACCAGTACAGTTAATTTGTGGGATTAATTATTAAACTAGAAATGTTATAATGCTATACTAATTACAAACAGTCTTCAAAAAATACATCAAAATCACAAACAACTGTAATGATTATATTTTTTTCCACTAATTGACGTGAAATACAAAACAACCTGATTTCTTTCAATCTGCCTATTTACTAGAATAAAAAAAACAGCCTTATTTTTAATATTAACAGAAAGAAATGAAAGATCTTTACGGAGGATGAAAATTACATCTATATTTATAAACTCTAGATTCTGGATACAAATCATAAATGGTAAAAGGTTAAATCCATAAGATGACATAAGTTATAGTACCTCATAGTCTGACTTTATAATGTAGATATTTTATTCTTTTATTAAATGAGTGTTTCATGCCTCAGACAGCACTGTCATATATAATTTTGTGTATGTTAATTTTCTAAGGCGAAAAACCTTAAACACACATAAACTGTGGGGTGACAAGTTTATGTTTTCAATCTTAAATGTCTTTTTCCCTGTTTTTTTATATTTGGATCATACTATAAAGAAGTCAAGAACAACAGGATTCCTTTGCTTGCCCATATTTTGAATCAACAGCATAGTTCCCACATGAGAGAAAGAGATCCATGTTATGAAAAACAAAAAACAAAATATAGATTTACACTTGGAACTGATTGGGGAGGGGGGGGGGGGGGGGGGGGGATTCTGAAGCTCTTGTCACAATCCATTAAAGGAAAACAAAAATGTCAAGATTATGTGAAAAATAATAAAGGACAAGGCCGAGCACAGCATGAGACCAACTCAGCATGCCAAAAGGGAAAGTTGAACAAAGGTATACATGTATCAAAAACATACATGTGTGAACACATTGTTTTGCTTGACACAGTAAACTGTTCAATACAATATTTTTCTTGAAACATTAAACTGTTGAGCACATTATTTTTCTTGACACAGTGACTGTTGGACAAATTATCTTGCTTGACACATTAAACTGTTGAGCACATTATTTTTCTTGACACAGTGACTGTTGGACAAATTATCTTGCTTGACACATTAAACTGTTGAGCACATTATTTTTCTTGACACAGTGACTGTTGGACAAATTATCTTGCTTGACACATTAAACTGTTGAGCACATTATTTTTCTTGACACAGTGGACTGTTGGACACATTATCTTGCTTGACACATTACACTGTTGAACACATTATTTTTCTTGACACAGTAGACTGTTGGACACATTATCTTGCTTGACACATTAAACTGTTGAGCACATTATTTTTCTTGACACAGTGGACTGTTGGACACATTATCTTGCTTGACACATTACACTGTTGAACACATTATTTTTCTTGACACAGTAGACTGTTGGACACATTATCTTGCTTGACACATTACACTGTTGAACACATTATTTTTCTTGACACAGTAGACTGTTGGACACATTATCTTGCTTGACACATTAAACTGTTGAGCACATTATTTTTCTTGACACTGGACTGTTGGACACATTATCTTGGTTGACACATTAAACTGTTGAGCACATTATTTTTCTTGACACAGTAGACTGTTGGACACATTATCTTGCTTGACACATTAAACTGTTGAGCACATAATTTTTCTTGACACAGTGGACTGTTGGACACATTAAACTGTTGAGCACATTATTTTTCTTGACACAGTAAACTATTGGACACATTATCTTGCTCGACACATTAAACTGTTGAGCACATTATTTTTCTTGACACAGTGGACTGTTGGACACATTATCTTGCTTGACACATTAAACTGTTGAGCACATTATTTTTCTTGACACAGTAGACTGTTGGACACATTATCTTGCTTGACACATTAAACTGTATTTTTCGGACACAGTAAACTGTGGAGCACATTATTATGATTGATACAGTCAACTATTGGACACAGTATTGTGCTTAACATAGAAAACTGTTGAGCACATTATTTTTCTTGACACAGTAAACTGTTGAAAATATTATTTTACTTGACACAGTATTTTGCTTGACACAGTAAACTGCTGAAAAAATTTCTTTCCTTGACACAGAAAACTGTGACACATTATTTTGCTTGTTACAGTATTTTATTTGACACAGTAAACTGCTGAACACACCATTTTCCTTGGCATTTAGAAAACTGTTGAACATATTTTTTTTCTTGACACAGCAAAGTGTTAGATGCACTATATTGCTTGACACAGTAAACTGTTGACCACATTATTTTGCTTGACACAGTAAACTGTAGGACACATTATGTTCCTTGAAATAGTAAACTGTAGGACACATTATATTGCTTGACACAGTAAACTGTTGACCACCTTATTTTGCTTGACACATTAAACTGTTGGACACAGTATTTTGCTTGAAACAGCAATCTGTTGAACACATTATTTTGCTTGACACATCATTTTGCTTGACACAATAAACAGTTGGACACATTATCTTTCTTGACACAGTAACCTGCTGAAGACATTTTTTTTATTTGACACAGTAAACTGTTGAACAAATTATTTTGCTTGACACAGTAAACTGTTGAACACATCATTTTCTTTGACATTTAGTAAACTGTTGGACATATTATTTTGCTTAAAACAGTAAAATGTTAGACACATTAAACTGTTGAACACATTATTTTGCCAGACACAGCAAACTGTTGGTCATATTGTTTTACTTGACACAGTAAACTGTTGGACACATTGTTTTACTTGACACAGTAAACTGTTGGACACATTATTTTGCTTGACACAGCAAACTGTTGAACACAGTAGACAGTTGAGCACATTCTATTGCTTGACACAATAAATTGTTGAACACATTATTTTTCTTGACAAGGTAAACTGTTGAACATTGCATTTTTCTTGACACAGTAAACTGTTGGACAAATTATTTTGCTTGACACAGTAATTTATTGAACACATTATCTTGCTTGACACAGTAAACTATTGAACACATTATTTTCCTTGACACAGTAAACTGTTGAACACATCATTTTGCTTGACACGGTAAAACTGTTGAACATTGTATTTTGCTTGACACAGTAAACTGCTGAACACATTATTTTGCTTGACACAGTAAACTGTCGAACACATTATTTTGCTTGACACAGGAAATGGTTGAACATTATTTTGCTTGACACAGTAAATTGTTGAATACATTATTTTGCTTGACAGAGTAAACTGTTGAACACATTATTTTGCTTGATGCAGTAAATTGTTGAACACATTATTTTGCTTGACACAGTAAACTGTTGAACACATTATTTTGCTTGACACAGTAAATTGTTGAACACATTATTTTCCTTGACACAGTAAATTGTTGGACACATTATTTTGCTTGACACAGTAAATTGTTGAACACATTATTTTGCTTGACACAGTAAACTGTTCAACACATTATTTTTCCAGACACAGCAAACTGTTGGACACATTATTTTACTTGACACGGTAAACTGTTGGCCTCATTATTTTGCTTGACACAGTAAACTGTTGGACACATTATTTTTCTTGATACAGTAAACTGTTGGACACATTATTTTGCTTGAAACAGCAAACTGTCGAACACATTATTTTGCTTGACACAGCAAACAGTTGGACACATTATGTTGCTTGACACAGTAAACTGTTGAGCACATTATTTTGCTTGACACAGTAAATTGTTGGACACATTATTTTGCTTGACACAGTAAACTGTTGAGCACATTATTTTGCTTGACACAGTAAATTGTTGGACACTTTATTTGCTTGACACAGTAAATTGTTGGACACATTATTTTGCTTGACACAGTAAACTGTTGAACACATTATTTTGCTTGATGCAGTAAATTGTTGAACACATTATTTTGCTTGACATGGTAAATTGTTGGACACATTATTTTTCTTGACACAGTAAACTGTTGAGCACATTATTTTGCTTGACACAGTAAACTGTTGAACACATTATTTTGCTTGACACAGTAAACTGTTCAACACATTATTTTTCCAGACACAGCAAACTGTTGGCCTCATTATTTTGCTTGACACAGTAAACTGTTGGACACATTATTTTTCTTGATACAGTAAACTGTTGGACACATTATTTTGCTTGAAACAGCAAACTGTCGAACACATTATTTTGCTTGACACAGCAAACAGTTGGACACATTATGTTGCTTGACACAGTAAACTGTTGAGCACATTATTTTGCTTGACACAGTAAATTGTTGGACACATTATTTTGCTTGACACAGTAAACTGTTGAGCACATTATTTTGCTTGACACAGTAAATTGTTGGACACTTTATTTGCTTGACACAGTAAATTGTTGGACACATTATTTTGCTTGACACAGTAAACTGTTGAACACATTATTTTGCTTGACACAGTAAACTGTTGAGCACATTATTTTGCTTGACACAGTAAACTGTTGAGCACATTATTTTGCTTGACATGGTAAATTGTTGGACACATTATTTTTCTTGACACAGTAAACTGTTGAGCACATTATTTTGCTTGACACAGTAAACTGTTGAACACATTATTTTGCTTGACACAGTAAACTGTTCAACACATTATTTTTCCGGACACAGCAAACTGTTGGACGCATTATTTTACTTGACACAGTAAACTGTTGGACTCATTATTTTGCTTGACACAGTAAACTGTTGGACACATTATTATTCTTGATACAGTAAACTGTTGGACACATTATTTTCCTTGAAACAGCAAACTGTCGAAAACATTATTTTGCTTGACACAGCAAACAGTTGGACACATTATGTTGCTTGACACAGTAAACTGTTGAGCACATTATTTTGCTTGACACAGTAAATTGTTGGACACATTATTTTGCTTGACACAGTAAATTGTTGGTCACATTATTTTGCTTGAAACAGTAAACTGTTGAACACATTATTTTGTTTCACACAGTAAACTGTTGGACACATTATTTTGCTTGACACAGTAAATTGTTGGACACATTATTTTGCTTGAAACAGCAAATTGTTGAACACATTATTTTGCTTGACACAGCAAACTGTTGAACACAGTAGACAGTTGAGCACATTATGTTGCTTGACACAGTAAATTGTTGAACACATTATTTTTCTTGACAAGGTAAACTGTTGAACATTGCATTTTTCTTGACACAGTAAACTGTTGGACAAATTATTTTGCTTGACACAGTAATTTATTGAACACATTATCTTGCTTGACACAGTAAACTATTGAACACATTATTTTCCTTGACACAGTAAACTGTTGAACACATCATTTTGCTTGACACGGTAAAACTGTTGAACATTGTATTTTGCTTGACACAGTAAACTGCTGGACACATTATTTTGCTTGACACAGTAAACTGTTGAACACATTATTTTGCTTGACACAGGAAATGGTTGAACATTATTTTGCTTGACACAGTAAACTGTTGAACATATTTTTTTTCTTGACACAGCAAAGTGTTAGATGCACTATATTGCTTGACACAGTAAACTGTTGACCACATTATTTTGCTTGACACAGTAAACTGTAGGACACATTATGTTCCTTGAAATAGTAAACTGTAGGACACATTATATTGCTTGACACAGTAAACTGTTGACCACCTTATTTTGCTTGACACATTAAACTGTTGGACACAGTATTTTGCTTGAAACAGCAATCTGTTGAACACATTATTTTGCTTGACACATCATTTTGCTTGACACAATAAACAGTTGGACACATTATCTTTCTTGACACAGTAACCTGCTGAAGACATTTTTTTTATTTGACACAGTAAACTGTTGAACAAATTATTTTGCTTGACACAGTAAACTGTTGAACACATCATTTTCTTTGACATTTAGTAAACTGTTGGACATATTATTTTGCTTAAAACAGTAAAATGTTAGACACATTAAACTGTTGAACACATTATTTTGCCAGACACAGCAAACTGTTGGTCATATTGTTTTACTTGACACAGTAAACTGTTGGACACATTATTTTGCTTGACACAGCAAACTGTTGAACACAGTAGACAGTTGAGCACATTCTATTGCTTGACACAATAAATTGTTGAACACATTATTTTTCTTGACAAGGTAAACTGTTGAACATTGCATTTTTCTTGACACAGTAAACTGTTGGACAAATTATTTTGCTTGACACAGTAATTTATTGAACACATTATCTTGCTTGACACAGTAAACTATTGAACACATTATTTTCCTTGACACAGTAAACTGTTGAACACATCATTTTGCTTGACACGGTAAAACTGTTGAACATTCTATTTTGCTTGACACAGTAAACTGCTGAACACATTATTTTGCTTGACACAGTAAACTGTCGAACACATTATTTTGCTTGACACAGGAAATGGTTGAACATTATTTTGCTTGACACAGTAAATTGTTGAATACATTATTTTGCTTGACAGAGTAAACTGTTGAACACATTATTTTGCTTGATGCAGTAAATTGTTGAACACATTATTTTGCTTGACACAGTAAACTGTTGAACACATTATTTTGCTTGACACAGTAAATTGTTGAACACATTATTTTCCTTGACACAGTAAATTGTTGGACACATTATTTTGCTTGACACAGTAAACTGTTGAGCACATTATTTTGCTTGACACAGTAAATTGTTGGACACTTTATTTGCTTGACACAGTAAATTGTTGGACACATTATTTTGCTTGACACAGTAAACTGTTGAACACATTATTTTGCTTGACACAGTAAACTGTTGAGCACATTATTTTGCTTGACACAGTAAACTGTTGAGCACATTATTTTGCTTGACATGGTAAATTGTTGGACACATTATTTTTCTTGACACAGTAAACTGTTGAGCACATTATTTTGCTTGACACAGTAAACTGTTGAACACATTATTTTGCTTGACACAGTAAACTGTTCAACACATTATTTTTCCGGACACAGCAAACTGTTGGACGCATTATTTTACTTGACACAGTAAACTGTTGGACTCATTATTTTGCTTGACACAGTAAACTGTTGGACACATTATTATTCTTGATACAGTAAACTGTTGGACACATTATTTTCCTTGAAACAGCAAACTGTCGAAAACATTATTTTGCTTGACACAGCAAACAGTTGGACACATTATGTTGCTTGACACAGTAAACTGTTGAGCACATTATTTTGCTTGACACAGTAAATTGTTGGACACATTATTTTGCTTGACACAGTAAATTGTTGGTCACATTATTTTGCTTGAAACAGTAAACTGTTGAACACATTATTTTGTTTCACACAGTAAACTGTTGGACACATTATTTTGCTTGACACAGTAAATTGTTGGACACATTATTTTGCTTGAAACAGCAAATTGTTGAACACATTATTTTGCTTGACACAGCAAACTGTTGAACACAGTAGACAGTTGAGCACATTATGTTGCTTGACACAGTAAATTGTTGAACACATTATTTTTCTTGACAAGGTAAACTGTTGAACATTGCATTTTTCTTGACACAGTAAACTGTTGGACAAATTATTTTGCTTGACACAGTAATTTATTGAACACATTATCTTGCTTGACACAGTAAACTATTGAACACATTATTTTCCTTGACACAGTAAACTGTTGAACACATCATTTTGCTTGACACGGTAAAACTGTTGAACATTGTATTTTGCTTGACACAGTAAACTGCTGGACACATTATTTTGCTTGACACAGTAAACTGTTGAACACATTATTTTGCTTGACACAGGAAATGGTTGAACATTATTTTGCTTGACACAGTAAACTGTTGAACATATTTTTTTTCTTGACACAGCAAAGTGTTAGATGCACTATATTGCTTGACACAGTAAACTGTTGACCACATTATTTTGCTTGACACAGTAAACTGTAGGACACATTATGTTCCTTGAAATAGTAAACTGTAGGACACATTATATTGCTTGACACAGTAAACTGTTGACCACCTTATTTTGCTTGACACATTAAACTGTTGGACACAGTATTTTGCTTGAAACAGCAATCTGTTGAACACATTATTTTGCTTGACACATCATTTTGCTTGACACAATAAACAGTTGGACACATTATCTTTCTTGACACAGTAACCTGCTGAAGACATTTTTTTTATTTGACACAGTAAACTGTTGAACAAATTATTTTGCTTGACACAGTAAACTGTTGAACACATCATTTTCTTTGACATTTAGTAAACTGTTGGACATATTATTTTGCTTAAAACAGTAAAATGTTAGACACATTAAACTGTTGAACACATTATTTTGCCAGACACAGCAAACTGTTGGTCATATTGTTTTACTTGACACAGTAAACTGTTGGACACATTATTTTGCTTGACACAGCAAACTGTTGAACACAGTAGACAGTTGAGCACATTCTATTGCTTGACACAATAAATTGTTGAACACATTATTTTTCTTGACAAGGTAAACTGTTGAACATTGCATTTTTCTTGACACAGTAAACTGTTGGACAAATTATTTTGCTTGACACAGTAATTTATTGAACACATTATCTTGCTTGACACAGTAAACTATTGAACACATTATTTTCCTTGACACAGTAAACTGTTGAACACATCATTTTGCTTGACACGGTAAAACTGTTGAACATTCTATTTTGCTTGACACAGTAAACTGCTGAACACATTATTTTGCTTGACACAGTAAACTGTCGAACACATTATTTTGCTTGACACAGGAAATGGTTGAACATTATTTTGCTTGACACAGTAAATTGTTGAATACATTATTTTGCTTGACAGAGTAAACTGTTGAACACATTATTTTGCTTGATGCAGTAAATTGTTGAACACATTATTTTGCTTGACACAGTAAACTGTTGAACACATTATTTTGCTTGACACAGTAAATTGTTGAACACATTATTTTCCTTGACACAGTAAATTGTTGGACACATTATTTTGCTTGACACAGTAAATTGTTGAACACATTATTTTGCTTGACACAGTAAACTGTTCAACACATTATTTTTCCAGACACAGCAAACTGTTGGACACATTATTTTACTTGACACGGTAAACTGTTGGCCTCATTATTTTGCTTGACACAGTAAACTGTTGGACACATTATTTTTCTTGATACAGTAAACTGTTGGACACATTATTTTGCTTGAAACAGCAAACTGTCGAACACATTATTTTGCTTGACACAGCAAACAGTTGGACACATTATGTTGCTTGACACAGTAAACTGTTGAGCACATTATTTTGCTTGACACAGTAAATTGTTGGACACATTATTTTGCTTGACACAGTAAACTGTTGAGCACATTATTTTGCTTGACACAGTAAATTGTTGGACACTTTATTTGCTTGACACAGTAAATTGTTGGACACATTATTTTGCTTGACACAGTAAACTGTTGAACACATTATTTTGCTTGACACAGTAAACTGTTGAGCACATTATTTTGCTTGACACAGTAAACTGTTGAGCACATTATTTTGCTTGACATGGTAAATTGTTGGACACATTATTTTTCTTGACACAGTAAACTGTTGAGCACATTATTTTGCTTGACACAGTAAACTGTTGAACACATTATTTTGCTTGACACAGTAAACTGTTCAACACATTATTTTTCCGGACACAGCAAACTGTTGGACGCATTATTTTACTTGACACAGTAAACTGTTGGACTCATTATTTTGCTTGACACAGTAAACTGTTGGACACATTATTATTCTTGATACAGTAAACTGTTGGACACATTATTTTCCTTGAAACAGCAAACTGTCGAAAACATTATTTTGCTTGACACAGCAAACAGTTGGACACATTATGTTGCTTGACACAGTAAACTGTTGAGCACATTATTTTGCTTGACACAGTAAATTGTTGGACACATTATTTTGCTTGACACAGTAAATTGTTGGTCACATTATTTTGCTTGAAACAGTAAACTGTTGAACACATTATTTTGTTTCACACAGTAAACTGTTGGACACATTATTTTGCTTGACACAGTAAATTGTTGGACACATTATTTTGCTTGAAACAGCAAATTGTTGAACACATTATTTTGCTTGACACAGCAAACTGTTGAACACAGTAGACAGTTGAGCACATTATGTTGCTTGACACAGTAAATTGTTGAACACATTATTTTTCTTGACAAGGTAAACTGTTGAACATTGCATTTTTCTTGACACAGTAAACTGTTGGACAAATTATTTTGCTTGACACAGTAATTTATTGAACACATTATCTTGCTTGACACAGTAAACTATTGAACACATTATTTTCCTTGACACAGTAAACTGTTGAACACATCATTTTGCTTGACACGGTAAAACTGTTGAACATTGTATTTTGCTTGACACAGTAAACTGCTGGACACATTATTTTGCTTGACACAGTAAACTGTTGAACACATTATTTTGCTTGACACAGGAAATGGTTGAACATTATTTTGCTTGACACAGTAAACTGTTGAACACATTATTTTGCTTGACAGAGTAAACTGTTGAACACATTATTTTGCTTGATGCAGTAAATTGTTGAACACATTATTTTGCTTGACACAGTAAACTGTTGAACACATTATTTTGCTTGACACAGTAAATTGTTGAACACATTATTTTCCTTGACACAGTAAATTGTTGGACACATTATTTTGCTTGACACAGTAAACTGTTCAACACATTATTTTTCCAGACACAGCAAACTGTTGGACGCATTATTTTACTTGACACAGTAAACTGTTGGACTCATTATTTTGCTTGACACAGTAAACTGTTGGACACATTATTATTCTTGATACAGTAAACTGTTGGACACATTATTTTCCTTGAAACAGCAAACTGTCGAAAACATTATTTTGCTTGACACAGCAAACAGTTGGACACATTATGTTGCTTGACACAGTAAACTGTTGAGCACATTATTTTGCTTGACACAGTAAATTGTTGGACACATTATTTTGCTTGACACAGTAAATTGTTGGTCACATTATTTTGCTTGACACAGTAAACTGTTGAACACATTATTTTGTTTCACACAGTAAACTGTTGGACACATTATTTTGCTTGACACAGTAAATTGTTGGACACATTATTTTGCTTGAAACAGCAAATTGTTGAACACATTATTTTGCTTGACACAGCAAACTGTTGAACACAGTAGACAGTTGAGCACATTATGTTGCTTGACACAGTAAATTGTTGAACACATTATTTTTCTTGACAAGGTATAAACTGTTGAACATTGCATTTTTCTTGACACAGTAAACTGTTGGACACATTATTATTCTTGATACAGTAAACTGTTGGACACATTATTTTCCTTGAAACAGCAAACTGTCGAAAACATTATTTTGCTTGACACAGCAAACAGTTGGACACATTATGTTGCTTGACACAGTAAACTGTTGAGCACATTATTTTGCTTGACACAGTAAATTGTTGGACACATTATTTTGCTTGACACAGTAAATTGTTGGTCACATTATTTTGCTTGACACAGTAAACTGTTGAACACATTATTTTGTTTCACACAGTAAACTGTTGGACACATTATTTTGCTTGACACAGTAAATTGTTGGACACATTATTTTGCTTGAAACAGCAAATTGTTGAACACATTATTTTGCTTGACACAGCAAACTGTTGAACACAGTAGACAGTTGAGCACATTATGTTGCTTGACACAGTAAATTGTTGAACACATTATTTTTCTTGACAAGGTATAAACTGTTGAACATTGCATTTTTCTTGACACAGTAAACTGTTGGACAAATTATTTTGCTTGACACAGTAATTTATTGAACACATTATCTTGCTTGACACAGTAAACTATTGAACACATTATTTTCCTTGACACAGTAAACTGTTGAACACATCATTTTGCTTGACACGGTAAAACTGTTGAACATTGTATTTTGCTTGACACAGTAAACTGCTGGACACATTATTTTGCTTGACACAGTAAACTGTTGAACACATTATTTTGCTTGACACAGGAAATGGTTGAACATTATTTTGCTTGACACAGTAAACTGTTGAACACATTATTTTGCTTGACAGAGTAAACTGTTGAACACATTATTTTGCTGGATGCAGTAAATTGTTGAACACATTATTTTGCTTGACACAGTAAACTGTTGAACACATTATTTTGCTTGACACAGTAAATTGTTGAACACATTATTTTCCTTGACACAGTAAATTGTTGGACACATTATTTTGCTTGACACAGTAAACTGTTCAACACATTATTTTTCCAGACACAGCAAACTGTTGGACGCATTATTTTACTTGACACAGTAAACTGTTGGACTCATTATTTTGCTTGACACAGTAAACTGTTGGACACATTATTTTTTTTGATACAGTAAACTGTTGGACACATTATTTTGCTTGAAACAGCAAACTGTCGAACACATTATTTTGCTTGACACAGCAAACAGTTGAGCACATTAATTTGCTTGACACAGTAAATTGTTGGACATATTATTTTGCTTGACACAGTAAACTGTTGAGCACATTATTTTGCTTGACACAGTAAATTGTTGGACATTTTATTTGCTTGACACAGTAAACTGTTGAACACATTATTTTGCTTGACACAGGAAATGGTTGAACATTATTTTGCTTGACACAGTAAACTGTTGAACACATTATTTTGCTTGACAGAGTAAACTGTTGAACACATTATTTTGCTGGATGCAGTAAATTGTTGAACATATTATTTTGCTTGACACAGTAAATTGTTGAACACATTATTTTGCTTGACACAGTAAATTGTTGAACACATTATTTTCCTTGACACAGTAAACTGTTGGACACATCATTTTGCTTGACACAGTAAACTGTTGAGCACATTATTTTGCTTGACACAGTAAACTGTTGTTGAGCACATTATTTTTCTTTACACAGTAAATTTTTGGACATAGTAATGTGTTGTAGCCACAGTATTTTGAGCATTTGCTTTGTTCTTCTATTTTAAGCATTGTTACCTTTAAGCCCCTTTTTATCTTGGAAACCATAAGAGCTAGCTTATATGTCAAATTTGATTGAAAATCATAGGCAGGGAATGTTATATGAATACAATTGAAAATAAACAATCAATTCAAAGAAATTAGCACCAGAAATATGTAAAAAATTGTTCATATCTCCCAAATATGCGATTGTTTTTAAATTTGGAACCAATTAAGATATTTTTCCTTTAAAAAACAGCCCATTTTCTGTATTGACTCAAAGAGCAACTCACAAAGATGACCATTGGGCAAAATAAAGGGATATTAAGGAAATCTATTCACATAATACCTCAATTCAAAGAAAATAAAGAGCTACACAGAGTAAAGCATGCTACGACCGCAGCATGTTGACATGGGAAAGTTGAACTAGACAGTGTGTATCAATTTAGCAAGTGTGGACACAGTATTTTGCTCAACACAGTAAACGGCTGGATAGATTAAGTGCTGAACACAGTAATATGTCCAGACCCACTACATGTACATTGTATACACATCTACCGGTAACCAGAATATATAACTATCAGTACCTCAAATCAAAATGCTTTGGTTCATTGATAAAAAAAAATATAATAAAGGAAGTGGAAAATGGCTTACTCCTACACCAGGTTTACTGCAATGAAGTTTAACTGGAAAACCTCAACTGATACAGGAAATCCACTGGAATGATACCCTTGTCACAATCCATTCAAAGTTCTAAACCAACAGCTTTAAAATTACATTGTAGATCTATGCAAAAAAATAAAGGGCAACCCTGGGCATAGTATGATACGACCACAGCATGTCGACAAGGGAAAGTTATATTAAAGTGTATATTAAAAGCAAATGTGGACACAATATTTTGATAGACACAATAATGTGTTAGAAACAGTGATTTTGTTGGACCCAGTGTAATTTGGGCATTTGTCTCATCTGACTATTTCTAGGGTTGCTTCCCTTTAGCCCCATTTAACCCCTTTAATCCTTGAAAACATAAGCTGATTCAACAACATAGGCAGTGAATGTTATAAGGAATATAATTGAAAATAAATAAACAATCAATTCAAAGAAAGTGTATCAAACATGTCAAAATTAGATGAAAAATATAAATTGTGCACATCTTCCAAATATGCAACATTTCAGAATTTTGGCTTTTCCATAAAAACTAGCCCATATTCTGTAATGACAAGAAAGAGGAGTATTTTGTCCCCAAAAAGCATTAAAATTGGATGAAAAATAAGAAAGTTCAACTTTTGTTGACCCCTTTCGGTTTAGTTTTTATCTCCGAAACTGTAAGAGATGGAGGTAATCTGTCGACATACTTTAGACCCCTTTTAGAAATGAAATACCAAAATATTTTTATGGCTCATCAATAACCCATTAAGAGATCATTCTGTACATAACATCTAGGTGTCAAACCAGTAATTCAACCAATCAGAGCTGAGAACATAGTAGTCCCTTTTAAAGAAAAAAGTTCCTTTCACTTTGTTGTATTGTGACAAATACTGAATGGAATGGAATAATTAAATTGATAAATGAAGTTAAATGTATAAGGATTATTTTGAGCCCAAATTTGATTGATTTAGTTGTATTTTAATACCTCTATGGAGGATTTGATGCATGACCTATAAATAGTGAATTTCTGGGGGATGACAGAGCTATTTTTAGAGTAGGTATTTTCCATAGCCTGGCATTTCACTGCAAGACTTTAAACATGGCCTGATATTTTGACAGAACGTAGAGGAATCATGGACGTTTCAGAAAATGTATGGTCTTCGAAAGGTTAAACTTAAGATAAAATGGCCAGGTAGGCTCGAAAAAACACAAATTTAGTAGAAAACCTTAAAAGAAATTAATTATAGGTTTCACACCATCTATGTCAAAAATGGTAATAGTTACATACTAATGTTATGAATTTATCTGAAGGGCATTCATTAAAAATAACTTGTTAAAATCAGATGAAAATAAACTCTCCATGTACAAATATCAGAAACATCCATTTTTGCACCTTAGGGCCTCTTGGCTGGAAACTTGAACATTGTGTTCAAAATTCAAAACCATTCTGTCTACAGACGGACAAAAACAATGAAATGACAATAGCGCCATAGTATAAAACAACATTTTTTTTTCGCTGCCTTAAAACTGCAACAAAATTTGATGAAAAATTTCTATATACCTTCCAAATATGTTTGTTATCAATAGACCATGGGATTTTCATTTGCACCAGGTTAAATCTACATTTCATAAAAAATACTTTATTCCAATTCAAGGGACCGTCATGATCATAATGATAGTTGGATTTTCGTACAACTTGTGCAATCAGTGCATATCACCAATAATGTTGTGAGTTCGAATCCCGCTCATGGCAAGGTGTGCTCGATACAACATTATGAGATAAAGTTTGTCAGCAACTTGCGACAGGTCAGTAGTTTTCTCCAGGTACTCCAGTTTCCTGCACCAATAAAAACAAACAGCCACTATATAACTGAAATATTATATCAATACACTCATTCTAATGAAATGTGGCCAAAGTAGTGTTTTTCGTGTCGCATATAATGATGGGCGATTAAAAACGATCTTGAGTGTACCAGGTGGCGAAAATTCTATTTGCTCTTCAATGGGATGTTCAATTAACAATTTAAAAAAAATTGGACTACCCTACGACATTGTTAAGGGCTAATTTCAGGATGTTAAATTTCAGTTGTGTACGAAAATGTCATGTCGCTTGCAAAGATGTCACTATTAGATGCTTTATTTTAATTTGCCTTGTGATGAAGACGATAAACATTCAACAACATTTTATGCACAAAGGTGTTAGGAATGTATTGCAAAATTATTTTTGTATGAGTTACTAAATAGGCTTGATATCACAATATAACTTAACTGTCGCAAAATGCTCCTAACTTCCGTAACACTTTCAAAATTAATTGTTGAGAAATCATCCCAAGCAGCTGAATTTAAACATTTATAGCAATGGAAACAGAATAGCTCAATTCCCTGACCAAGCATTTATCGAATTAATTACACCAAACGTTTTCGAACAAGACATGCAAATCTTAAAATTTTCAAATGTCTCCTTTAAGAGACTAACTTCCGTAACGCAATATTTAGCCATTTTGGTCCGATCTACCGCTCCCATCCTAGAACTACAAATAAAGCAGAATAAAATCTTTAAATATTTGAATTAGGGGTGAGTACATATTACGGGAATTGCAAACTACAGTTTCTTTTTATTGCCTATACTAACTTCCGTAACAGTTTTTTCGCGGAATTCCTCTTCTTTCGGGAAACCGAATCCACTAAACTTATTAGTTTTTCATACATCACCGGATGTTGTTCTCTGGAAAAGCAGACAGCTTTTTAGATAATCCTCAATGAAAACGGAGACATTAGAAAGAAAACCAAGGTAAGTTTTATTTGATGATAGAATATATATAATATTTTCATTATTAATATACCGTAGTATAAAAAGTATTTAGTTTTAATAAATTCATACAGTTACCAAAACGTACCCCGTTTTGTCTGCTCAGTTACCGGTGAAATGAGAACTTATTTAGTCCCGGGAAAATTTTGACCGGGCCGTTACGGAAGTTAGCCAATAAATGTATGTCTTCCATTTGAGCATGGAACAGAAGTTTTCTTCAGTTAAAACACTTTTAGCAATGTTTTGAGATGCATCATGACCAAATCCTGAACAGAAGGCGTAAATATATCTGCGAAACTCTTACCTGAACTATGAAAAAAAAGAAAAAAAAAAGACAACACATTAAAAAAACAACAACAAAAAATTGAATGGATTTTTTAATGCGGACATGGCATTTCGACAGGGGAAAGTATTGATTCAGAATGCAGAAGACTTTTACGCCTGGGCCAAACAAACAGAGGAAAATGGAAGCAAGATCAAGTATTTATTTTATAATCAAGAAGACGTTGACAATGGCGACAAAATACTGCAAGAAAAAGAAAACCCTCTGCCGATTACAGGAACATTCAGGTTACACGCTGTAGTGCCGATCAGTAAGTACACAATCATGACGAGAGATATGTCATGCTCTTGCGAGGAATGTCTCAAGGATGTCGGAACCAGTCCAAATGCCTGGAAAGAACACACTCTTTGTAAAAGAGGAAATGGAAATGATGATAACTATGACCAAACTGGTCTAGTTACTGAAGAACTGGAGACACTGAACCAGGTTGAGACAGTAAATCAGATTGAACTTGACATTCAACCAAATACCTGGGTTTCTTGCGTTTACGAACATAATTGGTATATCGGACAGGTAGAGAACGTTGACAATGATGACAACGAAGTTGAAGTAAATTTTCTTGGAAAATCAGGAAAGTATGGGAAAGCGTATAAATGGCCTACTCGTCCTGACAAAATTTGGATACCGAAAACAGACATTCTAACTGTATTGCAAGAGCCACGACCAGTTGGGAAAACAAAACGCATGTATCAAATGGATCAGACAGACATTGAAAATGTTGAAAAAATATTCGATCAACTAAAATAGACATTTTGTCTCCTACGAATGTATCAAATGGATCAGAAAGACATTGAAAATGTTGATAAAACATTCAATCAACTAAAATAGATATTTTGTCTCCAAATTACTGTTTAAAAATGACAGATTGATGTTCTTATCATTCCAAATAAATATGAAAATCTAACTTCCGTAACATCAAATAACTTCCGTAACGTCCCTACCTGATCACAGTCTAAACAAATAACAAACCTAATATCTTTGCTACTTAATTTCGTGGGCATTGTACATGAATGAACATTTGAGAAATCCCTTTAATGTATTATATATCACATTTGTATCACCCAAGGAAGAAGTTGAAATATTGGTCCTTATTTCCGTTTTGAGGGTATACATGGATTATTTTGCAGTTTTTCCTTAGTGCTGCTCTTGATGAGTCAAGATTCTATATTTTTGTGAATGTCTAGCTTCATATCGAAAAATGTAACGATAATTATCATTGGGAATCATACACTACCATTTTTTTAAGCAAAATATTTTCCAAACTAACTTCCGTAACGACATGTAAACACCCAACTAAGATTAGGTCATAAAATCACAATGAATCGATATTTGTGAATGATTATTTATAAAATGCTTGTCTAATATGTGTACTTCAAGAAAATAACAAAATCAAACGAATTCTGAACAATATTTTTTTCTGTTTCATTTTCCATCAGTTGGTCCCATTTCAGTAGAATGACTGAATAGCTCCAATTGCAAAGAAAAGTTATTTTCAAGAAAGTTTTCAGAAATTTTTTCAGAATTATTTTTCATTCAAAGATTTGTTTTAAATTCATGAGTATTCTGAAAAGAAATATGTTATTACATTTCTCAAACAAAAGACAACCCCAATACTTACTCTGACTAAAAAAGTCAAAAAAAATTAATAGTATCTAAAAATCTAAAACAATTTTGATTCTTTGTCAGCTTGATGTTCCTTGTACAACAAGTTATAAAAAATATAAAAGGCCATTATATTCATTATTATGACAGTAAAACTTTTTTTTTGCTTGTCAGTTTTTGAAAGCTTGTCCCTCCCCCACTTTCTATTCTCTCCTTAAACTTGAACCCTCTCCAATATCCGGTCCACTTATAAAGCTCCCCCTTTCCGGTACACTCCTAAGCCTCATATATATTATTACAAGGTGCACGTGTCTGGACGGTATTACTGAAGCAAGTATCTACATCACCACATGAACTCGCTGTAAACGCAAAAACCTATTAGGCTGGGAGTAACAGATTCGTACACGTAAAAGGTCAGGTGTACTTTAAAACAAGTAATACGTCAAGTACGTCATAGGTGACATGTACCAAATATTAGTTCAATCATTTCATGATTATTGAGAAGTGCAAGCAATCATTTTATGATTATTGAGAAGTGCGTACACTGTTAATAGATATTGTAATATCATCATGATTGTTGATACTATATTGGAGTAGTATATTTTGTATAACTCAACACAATGATTGACATTAATAATATAGCTAAAGGTGTTTACCTGATAAATTAAAACTGGCTAAAAAATACCCATGCATTTCTGCTGTGTATATTATAACATATCAACTGAACATTTCGGATATAAAAAGTTAATACACTAAAATTAATTATGGTTATGTAAGAGTAAAGATGTTTTGTAACTATAAATACCTGGTCCCTTTAAATTACAGCAACTGGTGCGTGGAGCACGTGCTAGTTGTTTACAAACAGATCGGATATCCTTACGCTAAAATTTTTGACACAAAAAAATAATGCCTCTGAATCTTCCATATTAAAGCAGACGACGTTAATTTATTCCAATCAAGGGTAGATATTTTATTTCAGCTAATTAATTATTCAGTCAAAATTAATTGATATTCTGTTGCGCATGCTTCAATTAACACGTTGACCAAGTATGCCGGGAAATTTGTGTATTGCCGGAAGTTGAATACACATGTATTAATTTTGACAACTCAACATCAAAGCTGAAATACACAAATCTTGCTGATTTATGGTATTTGTTTTGAGTGTAAAATTGAATTGAATATATGTCAGTTTATATAGCACTGTCAACATTTTTTATTCAAGTGGTCGTTCAGAATATGCACGTAACTTTCTGCAGATAATCTGTATATAATTTATAAACTATAAAGAGACGGTTTTAGATTTTATCCATATTAATATATTGAACATTTTAATAAGTGACATAGAACTTTTATGTGTGTATATAAAAATGGTATGCGTGATAATAGCATCATGCTATATGTACATACCAAATGAGGTGTTCCATGATTGGAAGTTAATACGTATATAAGAAGATGAACAATAACTAAAAGCCAAAAGGGGGGATCGATGTAAAATACATTTTCAAGGCCTATAAATTCCCCTTAATCAATTATCTGTATTACTGTTTCATTCCATGTGAAGATCTGGTCTGTAACAAATTACCATTTTCACTCACACACTACAAACGAAAAGTACGTTGACACACATCCATTGATTCGGTATTGTAATACTGTCATTACTGACATTACTAATAGTAATAGTAATGTATACTATATATTTGGACTTGGAGTTGGAGGCTAATGTCATTAGTCTCAAAATATAATGTATTGTAAGTCTGCTCACCAATATTGGTTCCGCTCCCGTTTCTAATGTAAACATCGTCTGCTACAGCAAGTTCCCACCTACCAAATATTATTGTAACCGTCACTGACATTTTGCACCAATTTTTGCATTCCAAGCCCTGCGCATGCATGTTACAAGAAGTTGTGCGCAGACTTATAAAACATGTCAACATCAACAAAAACGTAGGGTATGTGCATTTTTTCCATTCGTTTTATTACGTGTAGTTATTGAAAAGTAAACTGATTTATCTTTCATTTGATACCAAATTCACATATAGAATTTGTTTTCCCTTGGAATCGTTATAATACAGCACTGTACTATAGTCATGCAAAAATGATACATATATCCTTGAGTTATCCGTTTCTGATCCCTGAAGGGGGGCCGTCATGGTCGTGATTGTATGATAGTTGGATTTACAACTACCTATGGATTCAGTGACTATAACCACTAATGTTGTGAGTTCGAATCCCGCTCAGGCGAGGTGTATTTGATACATCATTATATGATAAAGTTTGTCAGTAACTTGTGACAGGTTGGTGGTTTTTTCCGGTTATTCCGGTTTTCTTCACCAATAAAACTGATCACCACGATATAACTGAAATATTGTTGAAAGTGGCGTTAAACACCATAACCCTCACTCCACTGACCCCTGAAGGTAGGGGTGTAATGATACACTTTTTCCATAAGCGATATCGTGATATTTGATATGTATTACGATACGTTTTATAGGAAACTGTAACTATTCCTTGAAGTCCATACTGGTCGACATGGGCGCTGCCATGTTTTTTTTTATATGAGGTCACCTACGTACTAGCGGAAATTATAAATATTTGATATTTGATTAATTAATTTTAAAAGCGTAAATTAATCGATTCACTTTTCTCAAAATATTAATTAAATGATCACCAAAAGAAGAAAATAGAAGTTCAACACTACTTTTTTTTTAAAAATGAGCATCATATCGTAAGCGGCCTCCACGTATCATGAACCGAACCGTCCCCAAAATAATCATGATTTCGGTACATACGGTGAATCGTTTCCCCCTTACCTGAAGGGAAGATCATAAATATCTGTAGACTATAGCTAGTTCCACTAAAAATATGCTGATGCAAGCTTGATTGTCAGACTTCAATCATACTGGTCAGCATAATATGTTTATATTTAAATTGTACATCAGACTTCCTGTGAATGGCGGTATTGGTTTCGGACCGGCTTTCTGATTGGCTCCTCACTGCATGTTTAATTAATGGAACAGCAGATAGGTGTTAGCTTGGTACGGTTGACAGTCTTTTTCATAATGTCTTACTAATACTATCAAAAACTCAAGTTCAACTTAATATACCGGTACTGGTAGTAAAAATTGTATTTTGCAAATAAGAAATGACTTTTTGTGTTCCAATATTTTTTGTTGATCAGAGTTGACCAAGTTTTTTCACATTTGTTATTTGTTCATATGGCAGATGACATTAGGATGTATATTTTGAAAATGGTCAGCAGCAGCTATTTAATGTATATTTGAAAGAATATCAATTTAAGAAGAGATAAAAATGGAATCAAGATAATTATGCAATATTCTAACCATCATTATATCATTTTACAATCATACTTGCATTCCCGAAATCTATCTTGACATGATTGAGTTTCAACAGTATATTGTGTATTTGTCTGTAAACATTATACCAATACCATCATACAGGTAATCTTATTACATGAAATTACGATGCAAAATGACCGAAACTGTTACTTCGACGATATTGGTGTCTAACTCTTATGATATCGAGGAAAATGACCTGTCCGAAACTGTTACTTCGACGATATTGGTGTCTAACTCTTATGATATCGAGGGCTCCATTGTATTGAGGCATTTGCATATATATTCCATGATATTGTGGAATTTCAGGCCCAACAATCTATACATTACGTATCAACTTGTTGTTTATTATAAAGTGAGGTTAAAGTTGATTGGGTGGTCAGGAGTATTTTTAGTTTTGGGCCATCTCAATATGTAGAATAAATTAATGAATATTTTCTGCCAAATGTGAATTAAAGCAGCACACCATCAAAACTAAACCTTTTTCATACAACTTATAGATTCCAAGATTAAAGGGGCTAAATGGGAACAATGTATACTATACTATAGAAAAACAAGACAACTGCCCAAAATACAGTGGTTCGTCTAGCAATTTACTATGTCCAGCAATTCACTGAGTCATAAAAAATACTGTGTCCACTTGTTTTTTTACACTTGTTCAGCTTTCCTTTGTAAACATGCTGCGATCATATCATGCTCAGCTGTCCTCTTCATCTTTTCTTTAAATTGATTGTGACAAGGGCTTCAGGTAGTAATCAGCTGATTTCCTGTATCATTTATGGGTTTCAATTTTCATGGAAGAAGCCCTGGTCAACTTACTTCAGTTATATCCCTGTGTAGCCCTGTATTTGATATATAATCCTATCTCATCATATTTAAAATATCATCATACTAAGAATATGTGTATTCTCTATTTATAAATTTACATAAATTAAACGGCATCAATGGTGTCTAATGGTTAGTATGCTTGCCTTGAATGCAGTAGTTGATACGATGATGAATTTGAGTCCTGATGGTAACATATTGAGATATATTCATAGTATGTTGACATATTGAGATATATTCATAGGATGGTTACATATTGAGATATATTCATAGTATGTTGACATATGAATATATCTCAATATGTCAACATACTATGAATATATCTCAATATGTAACAATCGTATGAATATATCTCAATATGTCACCATACTAATGAATATATCTCAATATGTCAACATACTATGAATATTTATATAATAATGTTGTGTTAGCAATGACTATGCCAATATAGTGGTCAGGGTTTGAAGACATAGTGCACGACCCGAAGGGGAGTGCACTATGTCTTCAACCCTGACCACTATATGGCATAGTCATTGCTAACACAACATTATTATTATTATTATGCTGACTGTTATATGTAGACAAAATATATTGAGAACTATTACAATAAAGGAGGTCCTGATATTGGTGACTAATATATTGGATCAGATAGTCTTGAAAGTGTGAGAATATTCTTTGCTTCATTTAAGGCTTTAAAAATATAAAGATTTTTGAAGTTTGAAATTTGATTAACAGCAATAACAAGTATTAAAAAACAGTAACATGAATAATAAACAACTATGATAGATTGACAGATTGGATCCGCCCCCTTGCACGTGGACTAGCTATATATAGCTTGACAGACAGCTGAAAACTTAACCTTCCCCACGTGAAACTGGCATAGTAGATGTACTATTTTCGCATAGTATATCAACGCTATATAATTCTTTGTGATATATGCCAAAATATTGTATGAATTTATATTACAGAAGAAATTTAAAGAAAGCATAATAAATCTCAATATGTAACCATCCTATGAATATATCTCAATATGTCACCATACTATGAATATATCTCATTCAATATGTCAACATACTATGAATATATCTCAATATGTCAACCTACTATGAATGTATCTTAATATGTCAATATACTATGAATATATTACTGTGAATATACATGTATCTCAATATGTCAATAAGCAATGATGATATTTCAGTATGTCACCTTGCTACACAAACTATGAGGATATCTCAGTATGTCAACATACTATGAGTATGATGATGTTCATTATGTCACTGTAATATGACGATATTTTAATATACAGTGTATGAATATTTAGATTAGACAAGTTATGAGTTATAGGGAATGGATGGTATGTTTTTTTTATATTCTTTCCTTACAACAGTTTTTAATAGAGGGTTTAACTTTCTCTTTCTCAAGAGACTTTAAGTAATAGGCATCTAGATAAACCATATATCCTCTTCTTTATCTTGACAATGTCCTTCTTGAACTATGTTGAATTAGTGATTTCCTCACTGAATTTGACCACAGGCACCTGTTTTCTCTTTAGATTGAAATTGTTTAATTACATTGAATTTATCAATGCCTAAATCTGTTAATGAAATGTAAGTTTTATCTTCTCCTTAATGTAACTTTGTTTGAGTTTATAAATAGATGTAATTAACTAAATTAGTTTACTGATAAATATGTTAGATTGACTTATCTGTCTGATAGTATGATAATTATTCCAAATTTTATTTTGATAACAAAAACAAATTGAATCCTGTTGCTTTTTTTATGTAATTTTCTGGAATTTGTCCATATTTTAAAGTGTCTGATTTATTATTATAGGTAAAAGTAAAGTTCAAAATGAATATAGGAAATTATTTTATTGTGTATTTTCGATATTTTTTATTTCATTATTTTTCATCTTTACTGAACTTCTTCCAAACTAATACTCTCAGTAAATAGAAATTCGCTACATAGAGTGAATATTCAACTTCTACTTGTACTTTACCTAGGGTGAAAATTGAACCTCCACTCATACCAAGGTACTTTAGTTAGTGTGCAAATTGAACCTCCACTCATACCAAGGTACTTTAGTTAGTGTGCAAATTGAACTTCCACTCATACCAAGGTTTTTTAGTTAGTGTGCAAATTGAACTTCCACTCATACCAAGGTTTTTTAGTTAGTGTGCAAATTGAACTTCCACTCATACCAATGTACTTTAGTTAGTGTGCAAATTGCATACCAAGGTACTTTAGTTAAGGTGCAAATTGAACTTCCTCTCATACCAAGGTACTTTAGTTAGTGTGCACATTGAACTTCCTCTCATACCAAGGTACTTTAGTTAGTGTGCAAATTGAACTTCCTCTCATACCAAGGTACTTTAGTTAGTGTGCAAATTGAACTTCCTCTCATACCAAGGTACTTTAGTTAGTGTGCACATTGAACTTCCTCTCATACCAAGGTACTTTAGTTAGGATGCAAATTGAACTTCCTCTCATACCAAGGTACTTTAGTTAGTGTGCACATTGAACTTCCACTCATACCAAGGTACTTTAGTTAGGATGCACATTGAACTTCCTCTCATACCAAGGTACTTTAGTTAGTGTGCAAATTGAACTTCCTCTCATACCAAGGTACTTTAGTTAGTGTGCACATTGAACTTCCTCTCATACCAAGGTACTTTAGTTAGTGTGCAAATTGAACTTCCTCTCATACCAAGGTACTTTAGTTAGTGTGCAAATTGAACTTCCTCTCATACCAAGGTACTTTAGTTAGTGTGCAAATTGAACTTCCACTCATACCAAGGTACTTTAGTTAGGATGCAAATTGAACTTCCACTCATACCAAGGTACTTTAGTTAGGATGCACATTGAACTTCCTCTCATACCAAGGTACTTTAGTTAGTGTGCAAATTGAACTTCCACTCATACCAAGGTTTTTTAGTTAGTGTGCAAATTGAACTTCCACTCATACCAATGTACTTTAGTTAGTGTGCAAATTGCATACCAAGGTACTTTAGTTAAGGTGCAAATTGAACTTCCTCTCATACCAATGTACTTTAGTTAGTGTGCAAATTGAACTTCCTCTCATACCAAGGTACTTTAGTTAGTGTGCACATTGAACTTCCTCTCATACCAAGGTACTTTAGTTAGTGTGCAAATTGAACTTCCTCTCATACCAAGGTACTTTAGTTAGTGTGCACATTGAACTTCCTCTCATACCAAGGTACTTTAGTTAGTGTGCAAATTGAACTTCCACTCATACCAAGGTACTTTAGTTAGGATGCACATTGAACTTCCTCTCATACCAAGGTACTTTAGTTAGGATGCAAATTGAACTTCCTCTCATACCAAGGTACTTTAGTTAAGTGTGCAAATTGAACTTCCTCTCATACCAAGGTACTTTAGTTAGGATGCACATTGAACTTCCTCTCATACCAAGGTACTTTAGTTAGGATGCAAATTGAACTTCCTCTCATACCAAGGTACTTTAGTTAGTGTGCACATTGAACTTCCACTCATACCAAGGTACTTTAGTTAAGTGTGCAAATTGAACTTCCTCTCATACCAAGGTACTTTAGTTAGTGTGTAAATAGAACTTCCACTCATACCAATGTACTTTAGTTAGTGTGTAAATAGAACTTCCACTCATACCAAGGTACTTTAGTTAGTTTGCAAATTGAACTTCCTCTCATACCAAGGTACTTTAGTTAGTGTGTAAATAGAACTTCCACTCATACCAAGGTACTTTAGTTAGTGTGTAAATAGAACTTCCACTCATACCAAGGTACTTTAGTTAGTGTGCAAATTGAACTTCCACTCATACCAAGGTACTTTAGTTAGTGTACTTTATCTAGGGTAAGCATTCAACTTTATCTAGTATCAAGGAACTTTATCTAGGGTAAACATTCAACTTTCTCTAGTACCAAGATACTTTATCTAGGGTAAACATTCAACTTTCTCTAGTACTAAGATACTTTATCTAGGGTAAACATTCAACTTTATCTAGTACCAGTACCAAGATACTTTATCTAGGGTAAACATTCAACTTTCTCTAGTACTAAGATACTTTATCTAGGGTAAACATTCAACTTTATCTAGTACCAGTACCAAGATACTTTATCTAGGGTAAACATTCAACTTCATCAAGTACCACTGTACTTTATCTAGGGTAAGCATTCAACTTTATCTAGTATCAAGGAACTTTATCTAGGGTAAACATTCAACTTTCTCTAGTACCAAGATACTTTATCTAGTGTAAACATTCAACTTCATCAAGTACAACTGTACTTTATCTAGGGTAAACATTCAACTTTCTCTAGTATCAAGGAAATTTATCGAGGGTAAACATTCAACTTTCTCTAGTACCAAGATACTTTATCTAGGGTAAACATTCAACTTTCTCTAGTACCAAGATTCTTTATCTAGGGTAAACATTCAACTTTATCTAGTACCAGTACCAAGATACTTTATCTAGAGTAAACATTCAACTTTATCTAGTACCAGTACCAAGATATTTTATCTAGGGTAAACATTCAACTTTATCTAGTACCAGTACCAAGATACTTTATCTAGGGTAAACATTCAACTTTATCTAGTACCAAGGTACTTTATCTAGGGTAAACATTCAACTTTATCTAGTACCAAGGTACTTTATCTAGGGTAAACATTCAACTTTATCTAGTACCAAGATACATTATCTAGGGTAAACATTCAACTTTCTCTAGTACCAAGATACTTTATCTAGGGTAAACATTCAACTTTATCTAGTACCAGTTCCAAGATACTTTATCTAGAGTAAACATTCAACTTTATTTAGTACCAAGGTACTTTATCCAGGGTAAACATTCAACTGTATCTAGTACAAAGGTACTTTATCTAGGGTAAACATTCAACTTTATCTAGTACCAAGATACTTTATCTAGGGTAAACATTCAATTTTCTCTAGTACCAAGATACTTTATTTAGGGTAAACATTCAACTTTATCTAGTACCAGTTCCAAGATACTTTATCTAGAGTAAACATTCAACTTTATTTAGTACCAAGGTACTTTATCCAGGGTAAACATTCAACTGTATCTAGTACCAAGGTACTTTATCTAGGGTAAACATTCAACTTTATCTAGTACCAAGATACTTTATCTAGGGTAAACATTCAACTTTCTCTAGTACCAAGGTACTTTATCCAGGATAAACATTCAATTTTCTCTAGTATCAAGGTACTTTATTTGGGATAAACATTCAACTTTTGTCTTGTACCAAGGTACTTTATTTAGGATAGACATTCAACTTTGTCTTGTACCAAGATTCTTTATATATGGTGAACATTCAATTTCCATTTCTTAGAAGCAACAAACATGATTAAATCGGATCTGTACATGCATGGCCATTTGATGGTCCCATGCAAAGTTGGCATTTTTTTTATGTGAATCAGATATCCAAGGTGGCCACCGCTAGTTTTTAACATGGGACTCTATTGGAAATGAATAATAGCTTTTTCTTAGAAATAATAAACATGCTTAACCCAAACTGTATATGAATGGTCATTGGATAGTTCCGTTGTTCTTTTATTCTTCAAGCACTACTGACTATGTATGGTCAAGCACCACTGACTGTTTAAGGTCAAGCCTGACAAGACTATGAGGTCAAACACTACATACTGTTCAAGGTGAAGCACTATTGACTGTTTAAGATAAATCCTGACAGACTGTATGAGGTCAAGCACCACTGTCTGTTTGAGGTCAAGCCCCTCTGACTGTTTTAGGTCAAGCACAATTTTCTGTTGGAGGTCAAGCCCCACTGACTATTTTAGGTCAAGCACTATTTACTGTTTACGGTCAAGTGCCACTGACTGTTTGAGGTCAAGCACCACTGACTGCTTTAGATCAAGCACCACTGTCTTTGAAGTTAAGCACCACTGACTGTCTTAGGTCAAGCATCACTGACTGTCTTAGGTCAAGCACCACTGGCTGTCTTAGGTCAAGCATCACTGACTGTCTTAGGTCAAGCACCACAGAATGTTTTAGATCAAGCACCACTGACTGTCTTAGGTCAAGCATCACTGACAATTTGAGGTTGCGTACCCCTAAAACATTAAATATAGATGTTTAAGGTGTCTGATATGTGTTATGTAAAGGTTATAGTAATGACAGACAAATATGTGTGTTCACATTCATTGAATTAATTTGGTTTTCTTTGACCAGATGATTGTTGTATACAAGACCACAGTTAGAGGTGATGCCATGCCTTTTATAATCAAGACATTTTACCAAGAATAGAACAAAATGGAGGCAATATAGAAAATCTTATTAGATTATACTTCAACATTTTACCTCCCACAAAAGACTTAACATTTTCATAATTATGGAATCTATTGTTTTTAGCCAACTGTAAATTGATAGAAAGCGCAGAAAATCAATACATCATATAACTCTATATAAGTATACATATGCTTTATTTGATTTGACTTTTTATGTAATTTGATCTGCTACAAGCTACATCTATGTTTCAAATGTTGTTTTATAGAATTTATACCCCATGGAAATTATTAAGAATTAAAGCAATATAAATGTGTGTATTTCATTTTTATAAATTACAAAAATCTATGGCAGCTGTGTCCAATTAACAACTTTATTCTAAAAACAACATATGACGTTAATCACCTAACAAATAATTTTTGTTTAACAATCAATATTTTGTAATAATAATTTCAAACTTCACCCATGCAAATGTTAAGGGCTAAGTCCTGATGATTAAAACCTAAACAATGACAGCTCTTTGATGAATTTGTTAGACCAAAAACTTTTCAATAGATAGATTTTCTGTTTGTTTTTGCAATAACTAGATATTTCAATTAACTATTTTATCCATGAAAGATTAAAGAAAACAATATATATGAAAATTTTTATTTCAAAAGGATCTAAGGGGGATAATTCATTAAAGAAAAAGAAAGCTGTTTAAGAAGGATTTACAGAGGAAGCAATTATTAAAGGAAAACTACAACAGCTAAATCTTATAAGATTTTAGAGAGATACTTTGTTAAAGGCAAGCCGCAATAAACAATTCTTTATAAGAGTCCTACAGATTGGTTCTTGTAGTACAATTGCACCTCTATTATTGTTGAACCAAGTATATAGTAAGTCACATGTATAGTAACTCTGATTTGTCCAGGTATAGTCACATGACAATAAATTTTTTCATAGATGTCTGTAGTATTTTATATGTTTAGATCATATGATTTTAAGGATCAATTGTCATCACTCTCCATCTGTTGTTATTGGAGTATGTTTATTTTTATCATTTTTAATGTGTTTTACTATAGAAAAGTCGAGCTATTGGATTTGATACAATCTAATTAAATTTGGATTTTTGTTGATTAAAACTAAATTATCTATCATCCCACAAACTTCTAACAACATTTGGTATAATGTCATATCAGGTAACCTTTTATTCACGTTTTTTTCAGAAGTAGAGCCATCTTGGTCGTGATGGTATGGTAGTTGGATTTACAACTACCTATGCAATCAGTGCCTATAATGTTGTGAGTTCGAACCCCGCTCAGGTGAGGTGTACTTGATACAACATTATGTGATAAAGTTTGTCAGTGACTTGCGACAGGCCTGTGGTTTTCTCCAGGTTGACAGAAATAAACAAATTCTCCTAATTGGGAAACCCGATTCTTACTAACAAGTGGGAAACCAGGTTCTTTGTTACAAGGGGTAATCCAGATTCTTACTAACAAGGGGGAAACCAGATTCTTACTAACAAGGGGAAACCAGATTCTTACTTACAAGGGGGAAACTAGATTATTACTTCAAGGGGGAAACCAGATTCTTACTTACAAGGGGGAAACCAGATTCTTACTTACAAGGGAGAAACCAGATTCTTACTAACAAGTGAGAAACAAAATTCTTATTTACAAGGGGGAAACCAGATTTTCACTAACAAGTGAGAAACCAGATTCTTACTTACAAGGAGGAAACCAGATTCTTACTTACAAGGGGGAAACCAGATTCTTACTAACAAGGAGGAAACCAGATTCTTACTTACAAGGGAGAAACCAGATTCTTACTAACAAGTGAGAAACAAATTCTTATTTACAAGGGGGAAACCAGATTCTTACTTACAAGGAGGAAACCAGATTCTTACTTACAAGGGAGAAACCAGACTCCCGTTTCACAAAAGGTGGTAAATCGTAAACTTGGTCGTACGACTGTCTTTACAATTTACGACCGTTTCACAAAACTTACCGACTTCCAATATACGACATAGCAAATTACCGACTGGGTGGGAGCAGTCGTAAATCGTTAAAAACCAACGTTGAATGTACATCATTACAATGAGGAATCATGCTATTCCATCATTTGTAAATATCATACCCAAAATAAAATGTATCTCCCTTTACGGTGTGTATAATTTTCATTGATATAACTGAAATATTGTTGAAACTGGCGTTTTAAACA
Source organism: Bathymodiolus brooksi (assembly GCA_963680875.1). Lineage (NCBI taxonomy): Eukaryota > Metazoa > Mollusca > Bivalvia > Mytilida > Modiolidae > Bathymodiolus > Bathymodiolus brooksi. The sequence continues at coordinate 80,611,686 of OY804578.1, read as the reverse complement.
CCATTTGTTTAATGGTGTTTAAAACGCCAGTTTCAACAATATTTCAAACAAGCATAAAAACGGCGGAAATGTGTGCTTCATAAAACGTAATTATGAATTATTATGCAAGGAAAAATCTCAGTGACATGATACTTTTAGGCACGCATGCAACTACATGCATGTAGATTTCGACTGACCATGAAAAAAAACCCACTGAATTCATGCTACAATGTTCAATTTTCAATTTCTTGACAGTATTTGACATCAAAATTACAAAAAGTCAAAGAATTCCAAATTTAAAGCGGAAAGTCGATATATCATCAAATTTTAACGGGCTGTTCCATTAGTTTAAGTTGGAACTATTTATAGACATTATATTCATGGAAAATACTGAGATGTGGAATAAATGTCCATGAGAAAACGATCTACTGAAAAGTATCGTGTTTACTCATGGGTGTACGGGACAGACGAGTATTTTGAAAGTGGGTGGAGGGGACACAACATATATTTTACCTCCAAATATAGGGGACAACAATGTATTTTTTTCATTGTTATCTCAAAAGCCCCCAGTTCTTGCTGCATAGGAATAGTACCCATCAAGTATATTCGTCTCAACTAGAAGTTACGTAAAGTGAATAACTACATGTATTCACTAAGTATTAAAATTGACTCTGCGTTATGACCCAATATGGTGGTTTCAATTTTTGAAACCTATTGATATAGGAAAATATTTTTAAAAAATTGCTTATATGCTATAGCTATTGCTATTTTGTTCAAGTCAATGTTTTGTCATATATTAAAAACCTGTAATCAATTTTATTCAAAGAGTCATGTAAATCAACTGGTACTAAATACATGCATCTGTACAAATGTACATGTATACTTAAACATTTGAAAAGTTTCATTTGAATCCGCTATAAAATGTCTTTCTTAGATAAATCATAACTTAATCTGACCTAAGTTATGATATTATAAGGTTAAATATATGATGCCTGATGTGGGGCAAAGGGCTCCCAAAAAAAGTGGGAGGACTAGAATTTTGCAAAAATAACCAATGACAGTCATTGGGAAATATTTGTATCATTGCTGGTGAGGGGTGGAGTGAACTTTCTCTTTATTATTATTGACTTTTTCATCAGCCTTATCAATGCGGATATTTTCTCCTTATTCCACCGCGGACCTGAAAAAGCAGTCTCCACTTTGAAACTGTCGTCTTCTACTTAGGGTGTCGCGTGATTTGTATCTACAAAGACCAATAAAATAATTATATTTAATATTTTGTTTGAACGAATGTATGAATTTATCAGATATGTGTGCGGCCCGGGTAATTTGATCGATTTTCATACCTCCGCACATGGGGACGTCATAACCACAACTCGTAAATCGGAAATCGTAAAAACATTCCGACTAGTTTTGTGAATTGGTCGCAAACTTAGTCGGTAAGTGGTTGGAAATCGTACGATTCTTACTAACAAGTGGGAAACCAGGATTTTTATCCAACATCAGGCAATCAACAGCCAACAAATATCCCATGGGGGGGCAAAAATAAATAATAAGTGGTATACTCTGTCCTTGGAAGGCCCCCTTTCAAACATTTTCGACATAATTAGAGATTTCTGATAAAGACCAGATTCCAGTAGAACTAAGATTTAGACTATTGCTTCATGATGTAGAGTTGTTTAACATATTCCAGTTTTTTGGTGTGTGGTTTTTTTTGTTTTTTTTTTTTTAATGAATTATCTCCCTTGTTTATTAATTTTGAAGTGCAATATTGTTGTATGGGATGTATTACACAACAAATAACAATTTTATTTATACTAAGATGTGCTGATTTTCTTCAAGATAAGTGTAAGATATTTATTTTTAAATCTCAAATATATACCGGTATATTTTTAAAATATTATATTGGTGGCCGTATTACTCCTCAGACTTAAATAATGTTTTTAAGAAATTCTTTATAGGATGTTTTTATTCCAATGTTTTTTCTGAATTGGAGATCATAGGAAATTATTGATTCAGTTATGCACCAACCTTCTAAAATGTATTTATAATAGATGTTTCATGCTATTATCGGTACAACTGACTAATGACTATGTTTAATTAAGCCAACACCTATTATCAAAGAAGGTCAATCAATACACATCTAACATGTTTTTAGACCAGACTAATTACAGATATATAATAATTAAGTTATACACGTATAACACTAACATTGTTCTAATACATGAAAAGTAAGTAAAAAATAAAAATGAAAAGCAAAAAATACCAATCTGATCGAACAGTTCCAAAATCCAATCGAAAAATCATAGAAACAGAGGAAAGATCAATGCTCCCCTATGCACATATACATGACCGCTCACTTTCCTGGCTTGATACAGGCACTTCAACAAAAAGTGGCAGGGTTAAATTAGTTGTATGGGCTCAAACTTCCCTCTTAGTGAAATGATGTGGCCATGTGGTCTTTGTGCTGTTCATGCTTAAGGTCTAATTATTTTTAAAGGGGTCATGATGTTGCATGTTTTGTGGCTGGTTTCATATATACATAAAATTGTATGTTTTATGACTCCCATTTTGTCCATGCTTAAAATCTAATGTTTAGTGGCCTGATTCTGTTCATGTTTAAAATCTAATGTTTAGTGGCCTGATTCTGTTCATGTTTAAAATCTAATGTTTAGTGGCCTGGTTCTGTTCATGTTTAAAATCTAATGTTTAGTAGCCTGGTTCTGTTCATGTTTAAAATCTAATGTTTAGTGGCCTGGTTCTGTTCATGTTTAAAATCTAATGTTTAGTTGCCTGGTTCTGTTCATGCTTAAGATCTAATGTTTTATGGCTCCTGTTTTGTCCATTCTTAAAATGTAATGTTTTGTGGCATTAGTTCTTTTCATGCTTAATGTCTAATGTTTTGTGCAATTTTGGCACCTGTACCGTTCTGTCCATGCTTAAAGTTTAATGTTTTATGGCATCTGTTCTGTCCATGCCTAAAGTCTAATGTTTTATGGCATCTGTTCTGTCCATGCCTAATGTCTAATGTTTTGTGGCACCTGTTCTGTCCATGCCTAATGTCTAATGTTTTATGGCATCTGTTCTGTCCATGCCTAAAGTCTAATGTTTTATGGCATCTGTTCTGTCCATGCTTAAAGTCTAATGTTTTATGGCATCTGTTCTGTCCATGCCTAAAGTCTAATGTTTTATGGCATCTGTTCTGTCCATGCCTAAAGTCTAATGTTTTATGGCATCTGTTCTGTCCATGCCTAAAGTCTAATGTTTTATGGCATCTGTTCTGTCCATGCCTAAAGTCTAATGTTTTATGGCATCTGTTCTGTCCATGCTTAAAGTTTAATGTTTTATGGCATCTGTTCTGTCCATGCCTAATGTCTAATGTTTTATGGCATCTGTTCTGTCCATGCCTAAAGTCTAATGTTTTGTGGCATCTGTTCTGTCCATGCCTAATGTCTAATGTTTTGTGGCATCTGTTCTGTCCATGCCTAATGTCTAATGTTTTATGGCACCTGTTCTGTCCATGCCTAATGTCTAATGTTTTATGGCATCTGTTCTGTCCATGCCTAATGTCTAATGTTTTGTGGCATCTGTTCTGTCCATGCTTAAAGTTTAATACTTTGTAAGATTTGTTCTCTTTCTTTTTAAAGTCTAATGTCTTGTTGCTCTTGTTCTGTTCATCTTTTCTTATGTTTTGTGGCTCATGTTCTGTTCATCTTTTCTAATATCTTGTTGCTCCTGTTCTGTTCATCTTTTCTAATGTCTTGTTGCTCCTGTTTTGTTCATTTTTTCTAATATCTTGTTGCTCCTGTTCTGTTCATCTTTTCTAATGTCTTGTTGCTCCTGTTTTGTTCATCTTTTCTAATATCTTGTTGCTCCTGTTCTGTTCATCTTTTCTAATGTCTTGTTGCTCCTGTTCTGTTCATCTTTTCTAATATATTGTTGCTCCTGTTTTGTTCATCTTTTCTAATATCTTGTTGCTCCTGTTCTGTTCATCTTTTCTAATGTCTTGTTGCTCCTGTTTTGTTCATCTTTTCTAATATCTTGTTGCTCCTGTTCTGTTCATCTTTTCTAATATCTTGTTGCTCCTGTTCTGTTCATCTTTTCTAATGTTTTGTGGCTCATGTTCTGTTCATCTTTTCTAATGTCTTGTTGCTCCTGTTCTGTTCATCTTTTCTAATATCTTGTTGCTCCTGTTCTGTTCATCTTATCTAATGTTTTGTGGCTCCTGTTCTGTTCATCTTTTCTAATATCTTGTTGCTCCTGTTTTGTTCATCTTTTCTAATGTCTTGTTGCTCCTGTTTTGTTCATCTTTTCTAATGTCTTCTGGCTCATGTTCTGTTCATCTTTTCTAATATCTTGTTGCTCCTGTTTTGTTCATCTTTTCTAATGTCTTGTTGCTCCTGTTTTGTTCCTCTTTTCTAATGTCTTCTGGCTCATGTTCTGTTCATCTTTTCTAATGTCTTTTTGCTCCTGTTCTGTTCATCTTGTCTAATGTTTTGTTGCTCCTGTTCTGTTCATCTTTTCTAATGTTTTGTTGCTCATGTTCTGTTCATCTTTTCTAATGTTTTGTTGCTCCTGTTCTGTTCATCTTTTCTAATATCTTGTTGCTCCTGTTCTGTTCATCTTGTCTAATGTTTTGTTGCTCCTGTTCTGTTCATCTTTTCTAATGTTTTGTTGCTCATGTTCTGTTCATCTTTTCTAATGTTTTGTTGCTCCTGTTCTGTTCATCTTTTCTAATATCTTGTTGCTCCTGTTCTGTTCATCTTGTCTAATGTTTTGTTGCTCCTGTTCTGTTCATCGTTTCTAATGTCTTGTTGCTCCTGTTCTGTTCATCTTGTCTAATGTTTTGTTGCTCCTGTTCTGTTCATCTTGTCTAATGTCTTGTTGCTCCTGTTCTGTTCATCTTGTCTAATGTCTTGTTGCTCCTGTTCTGTTCATCTTTTCTAATGTTTTGTTGCTCCTGTTCTGTTCATCTTGTCTAATGTTTTGTTGCTCCTGTTCTGTTCATCTTGTCTAATGTCTTGTTGCTCCTGTTCTGTTCATCTTTTCTAATGTTTTGTTGCTCCTGTTCTGTTCATCTTTTCTAATGTCTTGTTGCTCCTGTTCTGTTCATCTTGTCTAATGTCTTGTTGCTCCTGTTCTGTTCATCTTTTCTAATGTTTTGTTGCTCCTGTTCTGTTCATCTTGTCTAATGTCTTGTTGCTCCTGTTCTGTTCATCTTTTCTAATGTTTTGTTGCTCCTGTTCTGTTCATCTTGTCTAATGTCTTGTGTCTCATGTTTTGTCTTTGTTGTAATCAATTAACCTGAAACACAGAAAATGGTCATGAAATACTGAAATTTTACAGCAATCAAATATATTGCTTGTGGCTTTTACTTTCTACAAGATATAACAAGACTGAAATATCATAAACAATTTGTATGAAAACTCCTGATCTTAAATTATATTTACAAAAAGTGAGACTGTCAGTTTTAATAAAAAGATGATATTGAATGGTATGACTAGTTTTTACATTGACAAATTAATTTATGTTGATATCCATGCATAATTAAGCTGTTACAACTGACACAAGATGAAACAGTTATATAATGTGTCTCTTCTTCTGTAGGTATTATCTATGATAATGTTTAAACAGCTGTTTGGAAAGTAACAGATTGGAGATTACTATTTGTCTACTATTTAAGCCAATTGAAACAGACTACAATTGAAAGTAAGTATACATATATAGAAAATACACACATTGTCACACAATATTAAATATATTTGTAGGAGACTTAGAAGCCAGTCATCAAACATACTTGTTTAAAACATAGTACAAAATAAATGTGTGACAATGGATGTATATTCTGTTTATACCAGAGTCTTTCACAATGACAACAATAATGAAAGTTACCATAAAAGATGCACTTTATCATAAAATATCTAATGAATTAAAATACCAAGACATGTTGTGATACTATACAGTCAATAAGAGAGGGGCTTACAATTTAAGTATAATCAGTATTAAAGTTTTAAATTAGTAAACAATATGAAGTAGTAGTCAACATTTTCAGAAGCAAACATTATAACAGGAATGCTTCCAAAAGTAATCACCATAATATGAATACTTCCAAAAGTAATTACCATAATAGGAATGCTTCCAAAAGTAATCACCATAATAGGAATGCTTCCAAAAGTAATCACCATAATAGGAATGCTTCCAAAAGTAATCACTGTAATAGGAATGCTTCCAAAAGTAATCACCATAATAAGTAATGACCATAATAGGAATGCTTCCAAAAGTAATCACCATAATAGGAATGCTTCCAAAAGTAATCACTGTAATAGGAATACTTCCAAAAGTAATGACCATAATAAGTAATGACCATAATAGGAATGCTTCCAAAAGTAATGACCATAATAGGAATGCTTCCAAAAGTAATGACCATAATAGGAATGCTTCCAAAAGTAATGACCATAATAGGAATGCTTCCAAAAGTAATCCCCAGTATGAATCATTTTAGAAGTAATGACCATTATGAGAATGAATTCAGAAGTAATCTCTAAGTACAGAAGTTTTCCAAGCAAAAAGAGAGAGTCGTGATGGCTGCTAGATAGATCTAGAAATACTACCTATAATGGCTGCTAGATAGATCTAGAAATACTACCTATAATGGCTGCTAGATGCATCTAGAAATACTACCTAAAATGGCTGCTAGATAGATCTAGAAATACTACCTATAATGGCTGCTAGATAGATCTAGAAATACTACCTATAATGGCTACTAGATGCATCTAGAAATACTACCTATAATGGCTGCTAGATGCATCTAGAAATACTACCTATAATGGCTGCTAGATAGATCTAGAAATAATACCTATAATGGCTGCTAGATGCATCTAGAAATACTACCTATAATGGCTGCTAGATGCATCTAGAAATCAAACCAGTTTTTATATTAGAGAAATTTTTATGTAAAATACAACACCCCCTTGAATAGCTGAAGTAATAAATAATTGTAATTTAGGTTTGTAAAGATAAAAAATACATTCAAATCTATTCCAGACACAAATATTATGGCTATCTGTATAATTGAGGATTAAAAGTGTCTTCATTAAGTCAAAGAGGAAGGCCAGACAAATACTTGTCAGCTGGGGAAACTTAATTACATTATAAAAAGTAAAATTAAAATCTTTTTAATCCCCTGTTTCATTCAGCTGACACACAAGACAAAGTTGGGTAATAAAGATATTTTCAGTTTAAATGCCTATAGAAGTATCATAATGCTCAAGTCATACATTAATAAATGATCTACTGATCCTTATAAACCACATGCTATTCAAAGTACTCATTAATCAACAAAAATGAAATTCTTGCAGGTAGCAAGGTCATAGGGGTCAAACAATGATCTGTAATTTAATAAATAATGAAATGTCTTATCTTAAATGGTATGATATTATTTAGATAATTTGCATTTTCCCTTCATTTTGTTATCTCTTTGATTATACTCAATTTTGGATTGAACCTGAGGTGACCTTTGCAGATTTCAGAAAAAGTCTGGACTTATTTTAATTTGACCATTTTTAAGGAGAAGCAAATTTGTTTGTGTCAATACTACATTTTTGTTTGAAGGAATAAATATAGTATAACTAGTCGTAGATTTTGAATATCAAAATAAGACCACGAGTGACTGAAGTATGCATAAGGATTAAACGAGTGGGGGGAACTTGTTCCGTCCACGAGTTTAATCATTAATGCATATTCGGTCACGAGTGGTCTTATTTTGATATTCAAAATGTATGATTTAGTTATACTGTTTATTATATAGACTTTCAAAATTTCTTATATATTATTTTTTTTATTTGTATATTTCATTCCACACGTATAAATCTACGAGCAATCATACTAAGGAGTTCAGCTGGAAGGATCTGCCATCTTGAAAACTTATATTAGTTAAATTGTATCAGAATTGAAGCATACACGAAGCCAAATAACATCTAATATATACGTTACAAACTGGAAATCTTCATATGACGTCAATGACGTCATATTGGTTATGTTCCAAAGTCGTCAATAACATTTCACGGAATTTTTTCAGTTTACAATCATACGTGTATTCACCGTAACACCACAAGGGACGTAACCACCACACTTATAGTTGTGTAATAGTAGTTCCGGCGGGAAAAAACTGATATTTCACATGTGAGATATCGGAATTTATTTCACGGATAAATCCCCATAATTCACACCTATCTATATAATAAATAAACTGTGTTTATAAAACCAGGCTACCAACAACTCTTAAAAGGATCTGTTGATACTTAAGAACCAGTCAAATGATTTTAAGAGAGAAAACATTCTTTTAGCATGGAGGAGCTGTTTATTTACATCAGTTGTGTATTTGTTACATCCTTCGAATGACCACATCGAAGGATTCATAACCTGCCGGCTGAAAAAGTTAGTTTTTATTTATATATCCCAATGTTCCTTGGGAGGCTGCAAGATTTAACTGTTGATCAACTAGTTTGATTAGTTTTTGAGGGGGGCCTTCACAACCACGATTAAATGGTAGTTGGATTTACATATACCTATGTCATCAATGCCTATCACCACAAAAGTTATGAGGTGTCCTCATCAATACAACTTTAAACCCGGTATACACGATGCAAGTTTTGCATCCAAGTCTCCATTCAAGTTTCTTGAATTCAAGTTTTTTGATCGTGTATACCATACAAGAAACTTGAATCAAAAAACTTGAACGGACTTGGATGGAATAGAAATGCATCCTATTTTTTTTCAACTTGGATGGAGATTGACCAATCAGAAGACAGAATCCTTATCAGCATCAATTTGTGAATGTAAATAATAACAACTACACGTGTTGTGCAAAGATGGCGGGAAAAGAGGAAACTCCAAAATGCAGGAAAAAGACAGTTACAAGGACTAATGAAATGATTGAAGATCTAATAGACTTCATAGAAATACATCCCATCGTTGCCTTCGAAGCCATTTACGAGCCCATGTTGACCTCTTTTTGGAGCTTAATCTCCTTCGCAGTACAATTGTACATAATAATGCAATACAAAGGGCAGCACCCTCCTCTCCTCCCAAAAATGCCATTTTGTTTGTTGTATCTCCTGCCAAAACTTGTGTGTATTCATCAAAATTTCTTGCATCGTGTATACACAAACTTGAATTCAAGTTTCTTGATCCAAGTTTTCTTGGATGTTGACTTGGATGCAAAACTTGTATCGTGTATACCGGGCTTAAGTTATAAAGTTTGTCAGTGACTTCTGGTAGGTCAGTGGTATTTTTTTAGGAACACCGACAAAATTACCAGCAGCTATGAGAGGTGATAAATTTTTCTCTACTAGGTGAGCGAACAGGCTCAAGTAAGCCTCTTGTTTACAAAGTGGGTTTATTCCAACTATCAGCATTGTTTAAGTCTTTTTCTCTAAAAACAATGTGTAATATTACCAGTAGCAACCTTAACCTGTGTCATGATAGAAGTTACAGGATGTTTGTTTCTTCCTTATAAGTATTCTGTCTGAATTATTTATATATGGCAATCCCAATGTTTATGACAAGGAGTATTTATTTATATCTCTTCAATCTTTGTTGATATACTCTTTATGGTCCACAAACCAGGACCTATCAACACTGGTACATTTGTAAAGATATCACTGTTCACAAACCAGGACCTATCAACACTGGTACATTTGTAAAGATATCACTGTTCACAAACCAGGACATATCAACACTGGTACATTTGTAAAGATATCACTGTTCACAAACCAGGACATATCAACACTGGTACATTTGTAAAGATATCACTGTTCACAAACCAGGACATGTCAACAACTGGTACATTTGTAAGGATATCACTGTTCACAAACCAGGACATATCAACACTGGTACATTTGTAAAGATATCACTGTTCACAAACCAGAACATATCAACAACTGGTACATTTCTAAAGATATCACTGTTCACAAACCATGACATCAACAACTGGTATATTTGTAAAGATATCACTGCTCACAAACAAGGACATATCAACAACTGGTACATTTGTAAAGATATCACTGCTCACAAACCAGGACATATCAACAACTGGTACATTTGTAAAGATATCACTGTTCACAAACCAGGACATATCAACACTGGTACATTTGTAAAGATATCACTGTTCACAAACCATGACATCAACAACTGGTATATTTGTAAAGATATCACTGCTCACAAACCAGGACATATCAACAACTGGTACATTTGTAAAGATATCACTGCTCACAAACCAGGACATATCAACAACTGGTACATTTGTAAAGATATTACTGTTCACAAACCAGGACCTATCAACAACTGGTACATTTGTAAGGATATCACTGTTCACAAACCAGGACATATCAACAACTGGTATATTTGTAAAGATATCACTGTTCACAAACCATGACATATCAACACCGGTACATTTGTAAAGATATCACTGTTCACAAACCAGGACATATCAACAACTGGTACATTTGTAAAGATATCACTGTTCACAAACCAGGACATATCAACACCGGTACATTTGTAAAGATATCACTGTTCACAAACCAGGACATATCAACAACTGGTATATTTGTAAAGATATCACTGTTCACAAACCAGGACATATCAACACCGGTACATTTGTAAAGATATCACTGTTCACAAACCAGGACATATCAACAACTGGTATATTTGTAAAGATATCACTGTTCACAAACCAGGACATATCAACACCGGTACATTTGTAAAGATATCACTGTTCACAAACCAGGACATATCAACAACTGGTACATTTGTAAAGATATCACTGTTCACAAACCAGGACATATCAACACCGGTACATTTGTAAAGATATCACTGTTCACAAACCAGGACATATCAACAACTGGTACATTTGTAAGGATATCACTGCTCACAAATCAGGACCTATCAACAACTGGTACATTTGTAAAGATATCACTGTTCACAAACCATGACATATCAACAACTGGTACATTTTTCAAAGACATCACAAAACCATCTAATACTAGACCTATTTCTTAGAGAGAGAGAAAAACTGTTGCCTTTTGACTAAGACGTGGCCGAATGTTTTACACTAATATTATTACAGTTGATAGGTACATGCTCATGTGAGCCTCTGGTTAATAATGAGGCCATAAGGTGTTTCTTTGTGTGATTTATGAATAAATAAGAGCTTTGAGATCTGTATTAACAAGCAGACATGTTTCAGCCAAATTAGACAAAATTGACAATGTTGGAATGTGTTGAACTCAATTTGTTAAGTGTTTTAATACAAAAGTATTTAATCAAGTTTTACGTTAATGATTTATTGTCAAATGCAAATAATATGTTTGTTTACTTAATGTTTTAAATGTTTAAATATTAGACTGTACCAAGCTTTTGGGCATTTTAAATAGTTTATTTAACATTCGAAATTAAAGTGCGTAATTTTGATATAACCTTTCACAAAGATAACTAGCAAGCTCAAAGCGAAAAGATTTGCATAAATTATCTTGGGTGTTACTGCAAGGCTTACTAAGTTTTCTTTGTTCGGTGAAATTAAAACATATTTTCATTTTAAACTAATATAAATTTTATTTTTTGATGGAAGTGGGCAGGAAATATTAATGACAAGTCTGATTCATTTTGTGCTTTTATTTATGCAGATTTTAATCTTGTTTTCAAATTTAGTAAGAATAATATATATATTTTAAAGGGAGGCTGTTAATGGGTTATATCTGATCTTCAGGTTTATAATTGTAAGACATAAATATTATCTGCAACATTTATATTGAACAGTGATTATACAGAAAGGAAAGACCTGTTTTGCTATAGATTGGAGATAAACCAAGACAAAAAAGAAAACTTTCAAATAAGGGGAGATAAACCATGACAAAAATAAACTTTTTAAAAAAGGGGAGATAAACAAAGACGAAAAGAAACACTTTCAAATAAGGAGAAATAAACCAAGAATAAGAATAAGTTCATGAATAGAGATAAGTCAAGTATGTTGTTCGACTATCAACAAATTTTAAATCACATTGATACTTGAAAAAAGCAAATTTTCCAAACTTCAATTCCAATAAAAACAACAGTAGATGTAACCATGTCTGACCTGACATGAACTATATTATATTTAGTTTTCATCAAAAATTGTAAATTCAGAAAATAGAATTTGTAACAAGATTATTTAATGGAGAATGTTTTCAAAAAATGCTTGGAGTCTCGTCAGTACTTTGATTTCTAGCACTAATTCCTGTCTGATTGATTTTAAGACTACATAGTTTGATCAGACAACTTGTATAACTATGTACAAATTTGATTCCATAATTACAATCTTTTTTTATAAACAATTTCTCTAAGTGACAGTTGTCAGCGATCAACAATCCTTTATCCCAGTTAAAGTTTTTGGATAATTTAACAATTTGTCTCATTTGCATAATTCAAAAAAATGAATTGTGCAACACGTTTTTCAACTAATTTCTCTACATTGATAAATGGTGATTTATCAGAATAAAAAATAAAATCCTATAGGCTATGAGTGATTGTAGTAATTATTGCTTGCAGCATAGTGTTTATTATTTATCATTAATTTTATCTAATTGACAGGAAAATCTATCAAATTCCCATGCTTCTTTATTTGGCACTCGTTAGTAGGCATTATTAGGGAAAATATTGTTTGTTCAAAATAATCCCAATGTGTGATAATAAGGCTGATGGCTAGTTCTAGGTAATGTTTTCTGTATGTACTATATAGTAAACAATTAGTGGCAGTATTTGACTAACAGTATCCCCCCCTTACCCATGGGAACCAGAGGTATCGATATTAGACCTAGTTTTTCTACTACAGGGTACAACGCATCCCACCATCTCTCTGATGGTTATACAGGAGGTACCTAGTTTTTCTACTGCAGGGTACAACGCATGCCACCATCTGTCTGATGGTTATACAGGAGGAATTAAAAAAACACAACTTATCCTTAGGATGTGGTGTAAATGAGAGTCTCATGTTTGTAGAATACCATGTAAAATACAACATACTGTAGGTGTTACTGAGACATAGGTTGTTATACCATGTAAAATACAACATACTGTAGGTGTTACTGAGACATAGGTTGTTATACCATGTAAAATACAACATACTGTAGGTGTTACTGAGAAATAGGTTGTTTGGAGTGGCCGTTGGTTATCTATACAACATACTGTAGGTGTTACTGAGACATAAGTTGTTTGGAGTGGTCGTAGGTAATCTGTTGTAATTTTCCCACCTTAACTATTATCTCCCTTGGAAATTTGTTGTATAAGTTTGCCACTATTTTAATTATCTCCCCTTTCATTTGTGATAATCATAAACCCTGAAAATCCATTCCTAAGCCATCAATCCCAGTGCCACCTTAAACCCTGAAAATCCATTCCTAAGCCATCAATCCCAGTGCCACCTTAAACCCTGAAAATCTGTTCCTAAGCCATCAATCCCAGTGCCACCTTAAACCCTGAAAATCCATTCCTAAGCCATCAATCCCAGTGCCACCTTAAACCCTGAAAATCCATTCCTAAGCCATCAATCCCAGTGCAACCTTAAGCCCTGAAAATCCATTCCTAAGCCATCAATCCCAGTGCCACTTTAAACCCTAAAAATCCCTTACTAAGCCAGCAATCCCAGTACTACCTTTTCCTTAAACTGATGTTTTGTTTAATATCTTGTTTTCATCATTAATATAGGTGGATGATGTAAAATAACAATCAATCAATCAGTGACTATTAACTTATAATTTTGCATTACATTTGTAGAAATTTCTGTTTGTTTAATTTACATCATCCCTTTTGATTTGTTCCTTAATATTTATAATGTACAGGTACTGTAAATATAGAAAATGGTATCAAAATCTATTTTACGAAATGAAAGTCAGGTATCATCTTTCAAAGTTTTTACCTGATATCCAAATTGTAATGAATTACTAAGAGAGAGATATATTTTTAAATTGCCTTTCATTCAATAGTTATGTGATAATAAAAAATCTTAAATATCCCTCTAATAATAGGTATCGGTAAGGTACATATAGGTGTTTTTAATGTAAATTAATTTTATTCATTGTATATTAAATTTTGAGATACCAGTAAGATAGGTCATGCTGTTTGTTTTAACATGTTTTTGGTAGCTTTAGTTACTAGTATATGGGCAATGCTGAATACCTAATGTAAAGATTGGCAAGCAGGTAGAAGCAACTGAATATAAGTTGCAGGTTATAGATCTGTTCTGTTTGATATAGTTACCATATCAGCAAAGAGATTGTAGTCAGTCACTGAAGTCTGGTAATTTGTCACTGTATGTAAAGTGTTTAACTACACTGAAAAAATCACTCAATTTGTCATCTTGCAGTATTCTTGTTCAAGGTTGAAACATACCCCTGCAACTTAAATCAGACCATATTCTTCAATTGCACCTTTATGGAGATGCATGTGATCAGGACATTTTAGTAAGGATTCATTTTTTACCCTCGAGTTGTTCAATATATCCCTTGATCAACATTTTTTATTAAGTGCATTGGGACAGATGCCTTGGATGACAAATTACCAACTTTTTTTTAAATTTAAGACGGTTTGGAGAATAATTGTACCCTAATTCATTTAAAATTGGGTTGCATTTCATTTTTTTTTCTCAAGGTTAGATCATCTATTTAAATTAATTGATGGGGTACTCTGCATTATTTAACTTTTTTAAGTAAACAGGACAGACTAAAGGTATTTGAAACCTAATTTACATAAATTGTCATTCATCATTAATGTATTCACTGCAATATAGTACTTCTCCTCTTTTTAATTAATAGGAAAAAAATTGTCAAACAAATCCTGGTTAATTATCCCGCGTGAATACCATACATCATGCATACCTAGAACTTTACACCCCATATCAGTTTTCTCTTTTAATTAATACTTAAGATTTTGAGATGAATGCTCCGATGATTACTTTGTCTTCATGTCAAGTTTTTACGAGGATTGAAGAATGAATATTGTCTAGAATTGGGGTACACCTGTATCACTAATTGTATGCCCCGTAATTATCTTCCCAAAAGACCCCCTAATGGAACTAATAATGTAATTATCAAGTATTTAAAATAAAAAATTTACATCAAATTTTGCCCAAAGGTATTTTCTGTACAGGATGTGATTTTGATACATCACTTCACAGATGCTTCACAATATATCAGATCTGATTAAAACCATCACTTTATTATTAATACTTCTGAAAAGGAAAAAAAATTCCTTAATAATTACAAGGGTAACCAATTTTAACTTGTACTGTAATTACTTAGAAATTCTCTTACTGATCCTATTAAAATTATTTCAGCCCACTATAGGTTGTCATGGCAACAATACAAGTCTACAATGTACCTGTATATATGGTAATCTGTCTGCAACAAATAATAATATATGTAAATGATAGTCCTGTATGCTTGTTGTCAGGGGTAATTGAGTGACTATTGTTTAACGTCAAATGAGCAATTATTTAGCCATATTATGGCGAGAAACAGTTACTTTTTTGATGAAATGATGATGATGATGATCTTTGTTATGTACTTGACCAACATGCCAAGTTGTAGTTTTTAGTGCTAGCTTACTGAAACAAAAATCCATTCAAATGCATTTTGCTGATGCCAACCAGCCAGCCTTTGATCTTACTCCTTAATGCTGCATAATTACAGGAGAAGCAGCAAATACCAGTCTTTACTTTGATTAGATGGTGGCTTGAACCCACGATCTACCATACTCATTGTAAGCATGCTAGCCATTACTCCACTGAGGTGGTCCTGAAAGTCCTATAAATGTATGTAAGATAGTCTTGTATCCTATTTTAGAGCAACAATAATAGTCTGCATGTAATAACACCATTTTAGAACAAGGTCAGTGAGTAGTTCTCACCAACCTGCCAGTTCTCATCAATGTGGTTATTTCACATGGACCATCAAAGGGTTTTTTAGTGCCTATTTTATTACATATTAAACAAGATGTAACCTTGATAATTTTCACTGGACATCCATTCATTTGACAATTTGTGTATTGACCTGGCATTGACTAAATGGTGAGAATTGTTACTACTGACCCATAGCCATTCTTAGGTCATCCACTGATTGTAATTCAGAGAATGTGTTGTGTTCTCTTATATGATTGCTAGACTGATGCAAAAGACTAAGAAAGATAACTCTGTTCTGATTGTATTTACCTCAGTATGAAGGTAAATTTAAACAAAGGTGTTTACACATTTTCAATATTTGGTGAACAATGATTAAAGGAAGAAATAAAAAAAAACATTATTCTTCTGAAGACAGTTTATTTAATCGTACTTTGCAGATGATAATAATTATCAAAATGATATAAATCAAATCTGCCTTGATATAGCTGAAATATTGTTGAAAGTAGTGTTAAACACCATAACTTAAACCTATTAATAAAATCCTATACTGACATATACTGTAGGTAATAATACATAATAACAGTGTTCACCACATGTAATACTGTTTACACATTACTAGTCGTTGGTGACAGATTTTCACCAAGCCATGAAATTCCATTTTCCAAGTTTTTTGATGGTACAAATTTATTTAGAGAGGGAAGAAGACTTTCCACAGTATATACCTAACATTCCACTGAGACAACAAAAATTAAAATAATGGAAATACAGTTGTCCACTTCTTATAAGACCACCACTAAAGCACTTCTGTATTAAACAAGTTTCATAGTAAGAGGAGTGTATTCTGGTGAAGGGTTTATTTAGCAGCATTTTACAGCTAAACTTGTGCATTGTAAACATTGGGGTGGCCTTTGGTGAGAGGGACCTTGTAATAAAGGGACTACTGTTACAAAGTTTACAATATCAGCACTATAGTCCCTGACTACTTTATCAATCATTTTACTTCTCCACAATATATATTTTTGCTTATTCTTTTTCATTTTGGACAGGTCTGTGGTTTTCTCCGGGTACAACGGTTTCCTCAACCAATAAAACTGACCGCCTAGATATAGCTGAAATATTGTTGACAGTGGTGTTAAACACCATAACCCTAGTCCTTTTTAGCTCACCTTGCCAAAGGCAATGTGAGCTTTTGCCATCACTTGGTGTCCGTCGTCCGTTAACTTTTCACATTTTAATCTTATCCTCTGAAACCTCTCAGTCAAATGAACTGAAATTTGGTAGGAAGCATCTATGGAAGGTTCTCTGTAAAGATTGCTCATTTTGTCCCAATCTATTAACAAACATGGCCACCACAGGCAATTCTTGTTTCTGATTGGCCGATTTTGTTTAATCTCCTCCTCCAAAACTGCTTGGCCAAATGAACCGAAACTTGGTAGGAAGCATCTATGGCAGGTCCTTTATAAAGATTGCTCATTTCATCCCGATCCGTTAACAAACATGGCCACCACAGGCAATTCTTGTTTCTGATTGGTTCATTACTAAAAAATGCTTCTCCATTGTAGTAAATTGTTAAAAGGGAGATAACTGTTAAAAGAAAGATAACTCTTGCAATTATCTCCCTTAGAAATTAATTAATGCTGATATAGTGTAGCATGTTTATACTATACATTACATGTAGGTATTTACATTTTAATATTCTTTTTAACTCACCTTGCCAAAGGCAATGTGGGCTTTTGGCATCACTTGGCATCCGTCGTTTGTTGTCTGTCATCTGTTAACTTTTCACATTTTAATCTTCTCCACTGATACCCATCAGCCAAATGAACTGAAACTTAGTAGGAAGCATCTGTGGAAGGTCCTATCTAAGGAGTGCACATTTTGTTATGCTCCATTACCAAACATGGCCCTCCACAGGCAATTTTTAAAAATCTCCTCCTCTGAAACTGCTTGGCCAAATTAACCAAAACTTGGCAGGAAGCATCTATGGAATGTCCCTATGAAGATTGCTCATTTCGTCCCAATCGGTTAACAAGCATGGCCACCACAGGCAATTCTTGTTTCTGATTGGTCGATATCTAAAAATTCTTCTCCTCTGAAACTGCCTAGCCAAATGAACCGAAACTTGGTAGGAAGCATCTACATGTATGGAAGGTTCTGTACTAAGTTTCCTCAAAGCAGAATGAAAGGTGAGCGACACAGGCTCAGTTCATTTTGTTTGCCCTCTTATTATAATGTATGTATGTCGATTATTCTAAATGTTAAAAGTAAAATTTATATTGCATGGCCTGACAGTCAGAATTGCCCTCTATTGACATTTTTTTCTACACTTGATTTGTGAGTTAATTTTGAATTGATGAATTTGGTCCAATTGATTGATTTAATTGCTTTATCATGAAGTCATTTGCATTTTCAATGTGTTGGGAATTTAATCAGCAGTTTCCCAGAAATATTCATTTTTAGCTGCCTGAATTCTGTTGTAAATAAATCAAGAATTTCTGTATTGTTTTGACCTTTTTCTAATGATATACTTAAGTGTTTAATTTTATCTTTGAATTGTTTACTCATGCTATTCCTACAGAAGTAATATTGATAGAAATTTTTAATTGGAATTAAACTATGGTGGGTTACAGTGCAGTCTACTGTTGTCTAGTCTTCTGTTGGCTGTAGGACATATGTATTAATATTATGAACTTGTAATAGTTATCTCATGTAATTCTTACTGAGCTTAATTCCAGATATTACTTAAAGACACAAACACACTAAAGAATTTTACTATGGTAGTAATGATGAAAGTTTGGCTATTATTTTACTGGTGACCAAGGGACACCATCCTCTATTGTTTCCCCCATTTCAACCCTTCGCTGAAACAATTAGATGAACAGAAACTTTGTAGGTTTTATGAATAGTTCTATTTGGCAACTGTGGACATTAAAAGCTTCTGTCTGATGGAATTATAGGGGGGGGGGGGGGGGATCTTTTTAGAAACCACTCTTGTTGCTGAGGCAAGGCTCAAGACTTATGGACAGCTGTACTTGATAAAGAGTAAGCTTTACATAGACCTTAATGTAGGCCTGAATGGCATCATAACACAGAAATAATGGCAAGATAACAAATTGAACTGTTTTTGTTTTAAAATGTGGGGGGTGTTAATTTTTCTGACTTTGTTTAAATAATATGATGAACATGCTGTGTTTATGATAATATTCTGTTGTCATATCATGGTGTGTAGGCAGCGTCCTTTCATTTTTCAGATGTGTTAATATTATATAAATAAGTAATTTCCTGAAACAATGAGGACAGCAACATTTAATGTTACACAACAAGTTTTTTTTTAAGGTATTCAGTTTTTGAAAACTAAACAAACATCTGGGTTTTTTGTCTAATATTAGATTATTCTAAAAACATGACATGTATATTTGCTGTTTAAAGTGTAGAATTGTACATCTTAAGTAGTAGAGAGCCTCAGTCAGTGACATACAGAAAAGATAAAAGAACATCTATGATTTGAAAATATGATTTGTTTGTCAATTTAATTAATTCTAACTGATAATGTAGGTAGCTAGGAGTTACTGTGGTCCGTGGTAAGAATGTTCACCTATACCCAAGAAAAATCACTTATTTTGTGTTATGGATATTAGCCTAAACATGAGTAAATTGAATTTATTATACTGAAAAATTAACTGCCAAACCAAAGACAATTTGGCTTTATGTTTAAAGTACACTGAGTTCAACTTTAGAATTAAAACTTTTTTTTATTGAACATAACTTCCGAATGAGGGAATATTTCATTAGAGGATTAACTTTTTATCGCAGTTTACATGAATAATTGTTAAACCTCAAATATTACTACAAATTAGCATATTCGTCATGATCTCATCCTATATGTTTTTGTTTTTGTCTTGATTCTACATGTTATTGTTGCAGGTGTAACCAATGATTTAAATTCGTGTTGATCGTCCAGGAGTCCATGTTATCAGATTTTATGAAAAAAATATATGCTGAAGGCCTTATAAGGAAAGACCTCATAAGTTGGTAGAGTTAAATACTGACACACTTTAGAGCCAAGATGGAAAATAAGATAACAAATGTACACATCCCATTGTACCAAGTTTTTTTTATGATTGTGACATTTTTTTAATATTCAGTTATTTTTCATTTTTTTTCTTTTATAAATGAAAATATTATGTTTTATTTGACTATGACTTCCCTTGTTAGATAGAGTTTCTATATATAATTACGATAATTTTGACTTGAGTTGGTATAATTATTAACCGCATCGCTGGTGTAATGGTTAGCGTGCTCGCCTTGAGTGCAGTAGATCGTGGGTTCGAGCCCAGATCGGGTCAAACCAAAGACTATAAAATTGGTATTTGTTGCTTCTCTAGTATACACAGAGCAATAAGGAGAAAGAGCAAAGACGGGTTGGCTCAAAATCAGGATAATGTGTCTCAGTGGGGCGACATGTCAATCCACAGACTGCCTTTTCAGTTAGCTACCACCATAAAAATCCAACTTAGCGTGTTGGTCAAAGAACAAAGCGAACTTCATCATCATCTCATTGAAAATTAACTTGTTCTTTCCATGGTATAGTTGAAAAATTGCTCGAAGAGTTTGAAGATACTAAAGGGGTAATTGGTAATCAGAATCCGTATATCGAAGATGAACAGTTGGCATTAACCTACAATCACAATCGTTGGTATAGTTATTATTTTACATATTGTCACTTTCAGCAATTTTTTGCTATATCTGTACTACCAGACTTATTGGGGGGGGGGGGGGGGGACTGTCCTGTGAAACCCCAGTCCTTGTGTTGGTGTGGAAACTTTAACATTTAAAGTGGATATTGGAGCATGTGTTGTTAGGCTGTTGGTCAATTGTTGATGATCTGAACCACTTGATCACCAAGGCCCTCATACACCATACTAGATCTTGATATACTACATCTTTGTTTTAATATCATAATTAACGAATGTCATGGATGGAATTCTCAGTTTCACTATTATTGGCATAGATTCATGAATATGTTAGTTATAATTTTTTAGTAATTTTATATAAATTCTGTAATGATCTTGACATACAAAGGAAAATGTTATTCAACACAAAATTGGGAAAAAAAATTCATCATTTCATATATTTGATTACTAAAATCTATAAATTTCCAGATGGATGTAATGAAATTGATTATAGAATAGATTTTTTATTATTAATTATTCTGTTGAAAACAGAAGAATTAATTAATTTTTCATAACATCAAGGTTCTAATATAGATTTGTAACATCTGTAAATGTTATCAATTATTTTTTTTGCAAGCTGTTAATCAAATTAATTTGTAATGGTCAGATGGAATCTTTGTTATATCTTGAATTTTTTACTTAATTGTCAAGAAAACAATTATAATAGATTTCTTTAAATAAACAGATCAAAATCACATCCTTGTTGACTCCCTGAATATTGTGTAAAATATGATCAAAAGACCATTGATCAACAGTTTTTTTTATCTATATTTTAATGTTTTGCATCAAAAACAATGAGTAATTTAGTATTTGAGTAACATATAAAGTACATTTAAACATCTTGACATCCTGAGAATCTGACAATTTCACAATTTTCCTTTATAACTTAATCGGAGGTACGGTAGATAAATTTATAAGCCACTATATCAGAGATGCCAATTTTCATCTGATCAGCTGATTTCCACTAAAAAAGTGGAAATCAGCTGATCAGATGAAAAGATGAAAACTGTCATCTCTGATATAGTGGCTTATAAACTTATCTACAAAATATTTGGAAATGAAATGTTTCAAACTTGATCCAAACAACTAGGAAATAAGGGTAGTTGGGCACTATATAGGGAGTTTCCTCTTTTCATCAGAGAACACCCTTCTTCTCTGTATACACACCATCATGGCCATTTTATTAGGATTAACATCTACCAATGTTATATCATGGCCATGATCATATTTGGTCCACACATTGATCATGGAGGGTACATGTCAGCCAGGCATGTGTCACCTCATATTCACGGTCTTAACTGTTAAATTTATGTCAAGTTTTCATTAGGTCAGTTTCTGTGGCCAACACATTATTGTGTGCAGCAAATTACTGTGTCCACATTTGCATTTGATATACAGTTGTTCAACTTTCCCTTGTCGACATGCTGCTGCTGCGGTCATCTCATGCTTCGTTCGTCATAGCCCTTTATTATATCTTGTTGAACTTGTTATTGTCCTGAATATGCATGAAGTATTTACCATTGGACATTAAGCCAGCAACGATCAATCCCACCATTGTGATATTGACAGAGTATGACAACTGTTAATATGATACAGAATCTTAATTGAATTAAACAAAGGTAAAAATCATTAGAAATTTCTATTGATTAGTGATGAAATGTCAACAAGTGAAGTTGTTACACCTCAACCTTCTACTTGTTTCAGTTTCCATAATCTCTTTAATTTGATTCTAAACTTTGATGCAAAAGTGTCATACTTAAGTTAAACCAGACTATTAATTACAATATCAAACTTCAAAAGATTTAGAAAATTAACACTTTTTTGATATACTAAGCAGAAGCCTTTGATTTTAGCATTATTTGAGAGTAAAGTGATATGTTTCATTAAGTTTGTGATTGTACTTAATTAAAACTTTGGTTATGAACACACGCATGCTGGTGCTTGTTTGGTACATAATCTCTATTATGATCTTCTTGTATTTGTTTTATCCGTATATCATACATAAATATTTTAAATATAGCTGTTATGAAAATTTAATATCTTGATAAGATAATTTCATTTTCTTTCATCTAAAGTTGAACATTTCTTGTTTATTATCTTTATGAATATGATAGTTAAATTTTATTTTCAAAGGACAAACATATCAT
The DNA here is from genome assembly GCA_963680875.1 of Bathymodiolus brooksi. NCBI lineage: Eukaryota > Metazoa > Mollusca > Bivalvia > Mytilida > Modiolidae > Bathymodiolus > Bathymodiolus brooksi. Next base: position 80,588,899 of record OY804578.1, on the reverse strand, counting down.
TTGAATCAGACAGGTCAAAGGGAGATAATCTAATTCAATTTTTTTTTTCTCACCTGTCAAAGGGATATATTAAAATGAGGAGAAAAAAAATTCTTAAAAACACTATAATATTAGCCCCTGAAATTGTATTTGGAAACATAGATCTCATGATGTGACAATAAAAGTTGCATGTCACAAGTTGTTTTTTAAAGTGTACACTTTGTTTTGCTGTTGTTTGTAAACTAGTTAATGTAACTTTTGTTAAGGATTTTATTAGACAGAAACTGTTTTCAGGTACAGATATTTTTTTATAACTTGACGTATATTTCATTTCATATATTCAAAAAGATATAATTGATGGTCCAGGATTGACAATAAATAACATACTACAAGATTCAACTAAAACTATTTCTATAATCTGTATATAATAAACCTTATTTGACTTACCAATCTGAACAGTAATGTCAAGGGCACTTTTATTTTGTTGACTGGTTTACTGGTACTGTTTAATATCAAGTCTGTTGTAGTTCACTCCTTATATATCATGAACAATGAATCAGGACTGGAAAGAGTGTCATTTAGTTTGGGAAATGAGTGGAAGTTTTCATTGCCAGGGGTAAAAGAATTGGATCTGATGAATGGGGGTCAGACAATTTATACTTTTGACAGGAGACCAAAGACCAAAAAGACTTAAATAAAGATCTTGCAAAGCTAGGTTGTTGATATGCTATGCATGTGCCATTCCTATCTCAAGAAGCAGCTATTTATGGACGAACATGTACAGAGCCTATAGATTTATAGCTTGTTCTGGTGAAATATTAATCATGTCTTTCTCAATATGTAATGTTGAAAAATAAAACATCTAGGAATAAATTAAGACTAGGCCTGATCTCAACACATTTCACTTTCATGTTTCCTACTGGGACTGTTCTTATCAATTGGAGAAGTTTTTATGGAGTAAATGATCATATTAACATGATAATTAAAAGTTACTCAAATTTCAACATGTAAAATATTTGGAAATTTTACATCTTTTCTGTTGACTCAAATAACTTATGTCATAAAATAATGTCAGAATGCTTCCATTGTTTTCTTTGAATGTTGCCAGAATTATATGAATCATAATTATACAGTGAATGTCCTATTAATTTTGATAATTATGGTCTTCAAGATTGTTGTAATATTTACACTGGATAAAAAAACCAAATATATGGTCTCATAAAAAAAAATTATGGCTTAAGAAAAACCCTGGCTTACATTTAAAAAATTCATATGTAGAAAATTGATGTGATAATTTTGTGCATATTAGATTTACATTTTGTAATGAAGGTAAATCTGTTCCTTGTTTAAATTCAAAGTAAATAAAGAATTCAGTTTTTAAATTCATGATTAAAATGATAACAAATAAATGGGTACAGTTGTCAAAAATAATGTTAAGATGTTATCTAGGGTCGATTTCACAGGTGAAAATCAAGGTGTGCTTGTCCTCAAGTATCAGGAATATGATTAAAATTACCTTAAAAAACACACCTGACCAATACATTCTTATATAGTATAGATACAAACACAAGTTCATTAATGTGAAACAATTTGGTGTAGATATTAATTGGGGTGCTAAAAGGGTAACTTGTATTTTATTTTATTATTTTCAATAATGTGAATTTATTATTATTCATCACATTTCAATATTTTTTTTATTTCTTTCTTGCCAATGGCAACACCAAGCAACAAAATTAATATTAGGGATTAGGGTATTGGTTTTTATTATCACTTTCAGTAACAGCTTAATTTATATAATTACCATCACTTTATGTACACTGTCCTCATTATTAACATTTTATATTTTGATCATTTGCTTTAAAACTACTGAGCCAGTTGGAACCAAATTTGGCACAGAGATGAAAATTTCCCTGTGATCAGTGGATCTCTTCTTCTTTTTTTTTAGCAAAAAATTGGAAAATACAATTTGTCTAACTTTGTCAAAACTGCTATAAAATGAAAGTATATTACTGCTGTATGGGGGTTTCCAATATTTATTTGTCAGTGCACACTTTAGTCATTGTTTGCTGGAATGATGTTTTTGAGGTTGTCTTGATAAAAGATATGGCTGCCATGGACAATTTTTTGTTTTGATTGGTTGTATTGTTAAAAATCTTCTTTTCAGAAACTAGGATCCAGGTGGCTCAATGAGTTAGCTAGTTAGATTACCTAACAACTCATACAAGCCTATCACCAATACGGCGTGGGAGGCTGCACTCAACTTGCAGCCGCAAGTGATAAAATTTACCAGTTGCTTGCCGATGGTCGGTGGTTCTCTCCGGATACTCCGGCTTCTTCCACCACTAAAACTGGTCGCCATGATATAGCTGAAATATTGCTGAAAGTGGCGTTAACATACCAAAATTCAATCAATTGATCTCAGAAACTACAAGAACAAATGATGTAAGTGATGTCATCTACAAAGATTCCTAATTTTTGTCTCAATCCAGCAAAAAAAAAACATTACTTTTCTGATAGGCTAATTCTTTGTTCTCTGAAGCTACTGGTCTAAATGATGTGTCACATAATACAGATGATGTAAGTAATCTACAAAGATTCCTCATGACATCTTTTTCTGATGAAAAAACGGCATGACTGTCAGTGGCGTAGCCAGAAAAAAAGAACCTGAAGCAGGGGGTCTGCGGGGCAGCAGCCCCCCCCCCCCCTAAAGCTGGAGATGTTTTCTTGCAGAGGATGGCAAAAATTCATGTCTGGTAACTGCTCCTTCGTGTTTTCGATGCACAATAACTGGTGAATGAAAACGATTAAAAGTATCACAGCCAGCTTTGATTAATATTTATTTATTTATTTATTTTTTATTTGAAAAATGTACAACATATTCGCAATTCTTATATACATTGATATAACGATCCAGTTGAGTTGAGATTGCATGGAACACGAAAAGACTATAAAACGCGAGGAATAAACAAGAAATGTAAATCAAACAACCTAGACAAGATTCGGATCAACAACAAAAATAATGAAACAAACAAGGGATTGAAACAAATATGGGTAACACGGCCCCAACAACAAACGAGGTATATCCAGGCCATTGCATGTTAATATGTGGTTAGTATGGAAATATCAGCTGGATTCTCCTGTTTCCATCTGCTGCAAAAGTGTTTATAGCCTGGTCAAAGTTCAGGGGAATCTCTGGATGGACATGCATTAAGGACAAACCATTAAGTCTATCCTCAACCATCGTAGAGCACTAAAAGACCTTTCTGTGGTAGCTGAGGTTACAGGCATAGTCAAAAGAACCTTTACAGCTCTGTGGATGTTGGGATACAACTCGGGTTTAGCATGCTTGAGTGTGTCAATAAGTGTGCTCGGCTTCTCAGTAACATTTTGCCATTTACATTTCCACCTTACCATTTCTGCATTATAGGCTGCAAAATTGTTATCGGGCAGGTCGCCTGCAAATGGCATAAAAACCTGAAGTTCTCTTTCGGGTGTAAGGGAGGCAAGTTTTGAAGGGATGAGGTATTGAGCCAGAAACCGGTCTTTGGGAACTACAAGTCTTTTCTCAAGTTCATTGGCAATGTGGTCGAGCAACGGATAGTATACTGATCGTCGCCAGTATTCTTCTGGTGTATCAGCAGGCACATTGTCTCTGTTCTGTTGCCTACCAGCTGTCCTCGGTTTGCTCGGTAATACATTCTGCTTTTCGGCAAGTTTTGTTATGTCCTGGTACAACTCCTGCCAGACATTGTCATCCTGTCTAATTTTTCGAAGGCTTGAAATAACAGTTTCAGCCTCAGATGCAGCCTCTACTAAGTCAATTGAAGGTCTTTGTAAAAGGTTGGATAATGCCAAACTGTATTGAAGCACACATTCAGTAACAACAAGAGCAATCATGAAGCTGAAATCCTGAAGGGCAAGTTTCAATTGCATAGCATTTCGATCACCACCAGTCCCTAGGTCATCTAGAGTATCAATTATTAATGCATGCGCAGATTTGAATATGTTAAGTGCGTCTGCCCTACTTGACCATCGGTCTCGCACAAACCTTTTATTTTTCTTCGTCCATCAAGAGCATCTAATTGCTCTTCATCTGCCTGTTGTAACATGGTTTTAAACCTACCTGTTCTTTTCGAAGAATAATGAAAGGCATATGAAACATCTTTTACAGTATCAATTGTATTGCGGACAATTGGGAGCTGACACGATTTGACAACAGCCAAATTCAGGCAATGTGCATAGCAGTGGACATAATAGGCTTCAGGAATTTCGGTTTGAATACATGTGCGAACGCCAGAAAATTTACCGGCCATATCTGCAGCCCCATCATAACCTTGGCCTCTCATTGCTTGTGTTACAATTCCGTATTCTCTTAATTTTGCCATTATAGTAGTTGCCAGTTCTTCACCAGTTGTTGAGCTTGCCTCTGCAAACCCAAGAAATGACTCCTTGACGCACATCTCCTCATCGCTATCTACACCCACGTAACGAACACACAAAGAAATTTGCTCTGTGGTAGAAACATCAGTGGTCTCATCTGCAATTACACTGAAGCAATTAGCTGAATTACACTCTGAAATAATAACTTGTTGTAACTGTCCACCACAAATATCAATCAGTTCATTTTGTATGGTGGGTGATAGATACCTTGCATTTGGGGGACTGTTTTGCCAATGAGTAGCCAAAATTTGATCAGTTTCAGCCCTGTAGTTAATAAGAGCTATGAAATTGCTTTTCTCTTCAGTGTGACCGCGTAAGGGAATATTTTGTTTTCCACATAGATAAATGGTCTTAAGGATACTGTGAAGAATTGATCTGTTTCTTGTGATTTTATCCTGAAAAGCACTGCTTAACATTGACATTACATCGTCCTTTTGGCCCTCCGCGATAGACATAAAGTTTTCACTCATTTCAAGACACCTGCTGTGTCCAGGTTGATCCAAGTGGCGTTTTATTAGGGTACCCAAATTTGCCCAGTCATTTATAGAATTCTTAACAAATACATGCTCAGAACTATTGAACAAAACACAACATAAACAAAAAAACTCCATTTTCTGACTCTGAATATCTCAGCCACTGATACTTTTCAAGCCAGGACCGATTAAAGCGCCTTTTGGTCCCACGAATATCTGTCAGAGGAAAAACAAACGACGATGGAATATTCCATTTATTTTTCAGCAAAAACAACTTGTGTTGGTCGTCAACGTTTGACTTGTCAAAGACCAAATCTAAATTATTTGGCTGAATTGATTTAGATCTAGAAGTACTGGCTGCGTCATTTGTCTCTGCTTTGGAGCCACTGAGTGTACCACTACCTTTGCTTTCTTGTGACAAACATGTACCAGAACCATGTGAAAGCTCCACACTTGGGTCTTCTATTGACTCTTTTTGCCGTTTAGAGAAAAACTGTGACAATTTATTTTGTCCGGAACCCCTACTTTGTTCCCCCGATGAACTACTTCTCTTTATATTATAAATCGTAGTTGACTAAATAATCAAGTTCTATGAACTTTCAGGAAAGTGATGATCATGTGTATAAAGACTGTATGATCTTCAAGTAGCACGTGCAAATGAACGCTGGACTAATATGCAATCATTATAAATTAAGTAATAGTCGGAATTGACCAGATGTACTTCCGGGGAAAATTAGCGGGGTGGATATAAACTAAAACACAACCAAATGAGGGAGTTCAGTCTGGATTTGGACAAAATAAAAAAATAAAAATTCTTTTGTAAGAAAGTATTTGTAAGCACTTGCTTACACTGCTTTAATGCAGCTACGCCACTGACTGTAGCCAATAAAGGCGATGATAGGAATTATTATCTTGAAAACTACAAACTTACTTGAACCCAAACAGTGCATGAATGATGAGAGAGATTCAGACCCAGGTGTGCCTCTAGTTCAGCTATATCATGACTACCAGACTTAATGGGGGAAATCTTGGGGAGATAACAATATGACAAGTGAAACTCACAGCCAGAAATATGAACACTTGTGGAGGGTATATAATCAGTGCTAGAACCATGTCAGTGTTGTAAGACTTGTTGTCAGAAGTCAGCGATCTTGACAACTCTGCCACCTATGCCCTGTTTTCAATTTTCCAGTTAAAAGCATTGAATGTTATCAAAACCATGATGCTAATGAAAATAGATAAATACACAGTTGACTAGTCTAGTAACCTGGTTGTACATGGTTAGCTATAATTTCATTAAAATTTTATGTTTGGTAATAATAAAAAAAAGCTTTCTCTTGAAAAAAATGTTAAATAAAAATATGTTCAGACCCTCATTATTGAATCCTTGACGTAAACATTAAATCATCGATCATCATGTCATGTCGGTTACAGAATTACATTTTTAATTTTATGAATATTTTCAACACTGTTTTACAGTTGATAGTAACTTAAAGTAAAATTTATTTAAAATCTCATTATATTTTGTATTGAGATGTTTTAATTTGTAAACAGCTGGGTATTAAGTTAGCATTCAATCAACTTTCTAAATATAACACTATATCTATCAAACAGTTGGAACTCTACATGAATCTTAACTTATATTATATACTTCTATGTAGTCTTAGAAAGTAATTGTAAAGTTCTAAACAATATATATCCCTTTGATCTTCTATGACACTTCCATATTCATTGCCTACCGATGATATTTAGACAATGCTGTAAACCATCTACTTTTCATGATAAATGCAATATACCAATAAACTTACATACACTATAGCTGAAAATTTCGATATCTTGTACCCTATTCTCATCAATAGTCACTATTATTAGTGATATTAGCACTTTGATGAAATACTTGTTAAAGTCTTGTAGTTGACTTCTATACATTTAGAATACATCATCATTGACTACAGTAAATCCAGCCAAGTTGTCATTTGCACCCAGACGCCATTGTCTTTGACTACAATAAGTCTTGTCAAGTTGTCGTCTGCACCCAGATGCCATTGTCCTTGACTACAAAAAGTCCAGCCAAGTTGTTTTTTTGCATCCAGATACCATTGTCCTTTACTATAATAAGTCCAGCCAAGTTGTCGTCTGCACCCAGATGCCATTGTCCTTGTCTACAATAAGTCCAGCTAAGTTGTCTTCTGCATCCAGATGCCATTGTCCTTGACTACAATAAGTCCAGCCACGTCGTCCGCACCCAAACGCTGTTGTCCTTGACTACAAAAAGTCCAGCCAAGTTGTCCTCTGCACCCAAATGCCATTGTCCTTGACTACAATAAGTCCAGTCACGTCGTCTGCACCCAAACGTCGTTGTCCTTGTCTACAATAAGTCCAGCCAAGTTGTCGTCTGCACCCAGACACCATTGACTACAATAAGTCCAGCCACGTCTTCTGCACCCAGACACCATTGTTTTTGACTACAATAATTCCAGCCAAGTTGTCATCTGCACACAGACACCATTGTCCTTGTCTACAATAAGTCCAGCCAAGTTGTCGTCTGCATCCAGATGCCATTGTCCTTGACTACAATAAGTCCAGCCAAGTTGTCGTCTGCATCCAAATGCCATTGTCCTTGACTACAATAAGTCCGGCCATGTCGTTTGCACACAGACGCCATTGTCCTCGACTACAATAAGTCCAGCCAAGTTGTTTTTTTGCATCCAGATACCATTGTCCTTTACTATAATAAGTCCAGCCAAGTTATCGTCTGCACCCAGATGCCATTGTCCTTGTCTACAATAAGTCCAGCTAAGTTGTCTTCTGCATCCAGATGCCATTGTCCTTGACTACAATAAGTCCAGCCACGTCGTCCGCACCCAAACGCTGTTGTCCTTGACTACAAAAAGTCCAGCCAAGTTGTCCTCTGCACCCAAATGCCATTGTCCTTGACTACAATAAGTCCAGTCACGTCGTCTGCACCCAAACGTCGTTGTCCTTGTCTACAATAAGTCCAGCCAAGTTGTCGTCTGCACCCAGACACCATTGACCACAATAAGTCCAGCCACGTCTTCTGCACCCAGACACCATTGTTTTTGACTACAATAATTCCAGCCAAGTTGTCATCTGCACACAGACACCATTGTCCTTGTCTACAATAAGTCCAGCAAAGTTGTCGTCTGCATCCAGATGCCATTGTCCTTGACTACAATAAGTCCAGCCAAGTTGTCGTCTGCATCCAAATGCCATTGTCCTTGACTACAATAAGTCCGGCCATGTCGTTTGCACACAGACGCCATTGTCCTCGACTACAATAAGTCCAGCCAAGTTGTTTTTTTGCATCCAGATACCATTGTCCTTTACTATAATAAGTCCAGCCAAGTTATCGTCTGCACCCAGATGCCATTGTCCTTGTCTACAATAAGTCCAGCTAAGTTGTCTTCTGCATCCAGATGCCATTGTCCTTGACTACAATAAGTCCAGCCACGTCGTCCGCACCCAAACGCTGTTGTCCTTGACTACAAAAAGTCCAGCCAAGTTGTCCTCTGCACCCAAATGCCATTGTCCTTGACTACAATAAGTCCAGTCACGTCGTCTGCACCCAAACGTCGTTGTCCTTGTCTACAATAAGTCCAGCCAAGTTGTCGTCTGCACCCAGACACCATTGACTACAATAAGTCCAGCCACGTCTTCTGCACCCAGACACCATTGTTTTTGACTACAATAATTCCAGCCAAGTTGTCATCTGCACACAGACACCATTGTCCTTGTCTACAATAAGTCCAGCCAAGTTGTCGTCTGCATCCAGATGCCATTGTCCTTGACTACAATAAGTCCAGCCAAGTTGTCATCTGCATCCAAATGCCATTGTCCTTGACTACAATAAGTCCGGCCATGTCGTTTGCACACAGACGCCATTGTCCTTGACTACAATAAGTCCAGCCAAGTTGTTTTTTTGCATCCAGATACCATTGTCCTTTACTATAATAAGTCCAGCCAAGTTATCGTCTGCACCCAGATGCCATTGTCCTTGTCTACAATAAGTCCAGCTAAGTTGTCTTCTGCATCCAGATGCCATTGTCCTTGACTACAATAAGTCCAGCCATGTCGTCCGCACCCAGACACCATTGTCCTTGGCTACAATAAGTCCAGCCACGTTGTCTGCACCCAGATGCCATTGTGCTTGACGACAATAAGTCCAGGCAAGTTGTTGTCTGCATCCAGATGCCATTGTCCTTGACTACAATAAGTCCAGCTCAGTTGTCTTCTGCATCCAGATGCCATAGTCCTTGACTACAATAAGTCCAGCCACGTCGTCTGCACCCAGACACCATTGTCCTTGTCTACAATAAGTCCAGCCAAGTTGTCGTCTGCATCCAGACGCCATTGTCCTTGACTACAATAAGTCCAGCCATGTTGTCGTCTGCATCCAAATGCCATTGTCCTTGACTACAATAAGTCCAGCCATGTCGTCTGCACACAGACGCCATTGTCCTTGACTACAACAAGTCCAGCCAAGTTGTTGTTTGCATCCAGATGCCATTGTCCTTTACTACAACAAGTCCAGCCAAGTTGTCGTCTGCACCCAGATGCCATTGTCCTTGTCTACAATAAGTCCAGCTAAGTTGTCTGCATCCAGACACCATTGTTTTTGTCTACTATAAGTCGAGCTAAGTTGTCATCTGCATCCAGATACCATTGTCCTTCACTACAATAAGTCCAGCTAAGTTGTCATCTGCATCCAGATACCATTGTCCATGACTACAATAAGTCCAGCCACGTCGTTTGCATCCAGATGCCATTGTCCTTGACTACAATAAGTCCAACCAAGTTGTCATCTGCATCCAGACACCATTGTTCTTCACAGATACCATTGTCCTTCACTACAATAAGTCCAGCTAAGTTGTCATCTGCATCCAGATACCATTGTCCATGACTACAATAAGTCCAGCCACGTCGTTTGCATCCAGATGCCATTGTCCTTGACTACAATAAGTCCAACCAAGTTGTCATCTGCATCCAGACACCATTGTTCTTCACAACAATAAGTCGTCAAGTTGTCGTCTGCACCCAGATGCCATTGTCCTTGACTACTATAAGTTCAGCCAAGTTGTCTTCTGTACATAAAATTCCACCAGTTTAAGATAGGGAATGTAAAGTCGTCTTTTGTCATAAACATGTGTGTTCAGTTTTCCTTCAGAAAAGGAAATGTCTAAATCCAAAAATTGACAGGAGTCACTTGCAATGTTAGCCTTACTCAATGTAAATTCCTTGGGATAAATTTGTTTTACAAACTTAAGAAAATTACTATAATTTGCAGTTAAGATATTGTCTGAATATATACAGTTATTGTTGAATAAACTAATAAGTGAGTTCTTAGAAGGGTCTTTTTGAACTTTAGCCATAAATTGAGATTCATAGCAGTATAAAAACAAATCAGTAATGAGAGAAGCACAATTCGTTCCCATTGCATTTCCAACAATTTGTCGAAAAACTTGATTACCAAAGCAAACAAAATGTTATTTAACAAAAAATGATAGTACAAGTCCAATTACAATATTTATCTCTTTTATCATTACAAAAAATGATTTTATTCATTACAACAGTGGGGTTCGTGTTACTCGATCTTTAGTTTTATATGTATATTTTATATCGTTTTTTTGTACTTTTTCTTTTGGCCATTGTGCTGTCTGTTCTTCTTCGATATATGGATTCTGATTGCCCCTTTGATTTACAGAATTACCATTTAATCAAAATATGAAAACTTGTCTGATAAATTTATGTAGTCGGTTGGTATACAAGGTAGAAAAATCATAACTTTCAATGGAATCAAACTTACAATCCACAGAACACTTTTTTTTAAGTTTGTCTAGTACTTTAACAGAATTTTTAACATTCCAAAAATGGTTTACTCCACTGTGTATGTAGACCTTATTACAAAAATTGCTAGCAAGTTGTTTGTAGTAAAGGTGGTTGTTAGAAAAATAGACATTTTTGTGATGGAACATTTGCTAGAGGCTGATATAAAGCAAAATTTGAAAGGTTGTTTATGTAATTTATATAGCCAGTATATAGTAGGAATATTTCTATGAGGGGGATGTGGTGTTTGAGGTTGAGTAGATAATGCATGTTTATTAATGATATATATCTCAGGTATAGGTGTACATGTATGTTCATTTATGTATTTTGAAAAGTGTTTTGAGTTGACAATCTCCTCTTTTAATATATGGACATTATTTTATATATATGCGGGGCTGTCGTGACCGTGATCGTATGGTAGTTGGATTTACAAGTAGCTATTCAATCAGTGCCTATCACCACTGATGTTGTGAGTTTGAATCCCATTCAGGACAAGGTGTTCAACATTATGTGATAAAAGTTTGTCAGTGACTTGCGACAGGTCGGTGGTTTTCTCCGGGTCCTCCAGTTTCCTCCACCAATAAAACTGACTGCCACGATATATCTGAAATATTGTTGAAGGTGGCATTAAACACCATAAAGCCAAACTAACCAACTTTACATGATATAATCAACAACATTGTTGGCTGCTTTCTCAGCTGGAACACAAACAAAATATTTGCTTAATTCTTTTAACCTATGTTAATCCTATAGTCGGACTGATATTTTGTTAGATTTTGCATTTTACAGTATTTCAAAAGACTTGTTATAATTTCTTCCATAGAAACACTGATGAGATCTAGTTTTCCAAACAATGTGTGTCTAGTTAAGATGTCTGATTGTGAATACCTCCTCAATTGGAAAAGTACTTTTACTAATAATAAAAAAAATAGTTCAAGGTCTAATATTTTGTCTTGTTTGCTTATTGTGATTATATGTGTTACTGGTAATTTGAAATAATATCATAAAAATTGTCAGATTTCATTATGAAAGAAAGTTTTGCCACTTAATTTGAAATTAAGTTGATATTAAAGGTCATGTAGAAGGTTGAAAGTGTCACTGGTCTTCATTGTTTAACAGGGATCAAATTTTCATTTATTTTCATCAAAATTGTCAAGTGAGAGACAGATTAATTATTTTTAACACTAGGAACATAAAGATACCAATGTAGCTATAAAAATTAGATTTGTGAGAAAGTTTGTTCAGCTGTAATTATCCTCAGGTTTATTCTTATTTAATTATGTTATTTTTTGTTTTGAAAATGATTTTCCCACCAGCTAACATTTGTAATTAAGTTAATTATAACGACACCTGACCCAAAAGTGCCCATCATTCCTGTTGTAACTTTTAATATTTCAATCCCTTCTTAAACTTGGCAGGAATTCAGGACACCTATCAAATTTGAGTTTTAGTAGCGGATATGAAATCCAAGATGGTTGCCAACATGGGACATATATAAACATAGGACCCTAATAGGAAAATGAATAAAAACTCTTTTCTTAGAAACTTAATTGAACCCAAACTGTACATAAATGATCATTGGGTGGGCCTTTACAAAAAGATGTTACTATGTGGATTGAAATGGAAGATGGTTGCCACCATAAAAATAGTTTAACATAGGACCAGTCCTGGGTATAATAAGTTAAAAATAACTGAACCATTTGAAAAGGAACTTGGCTGAAAAGTGAGAAGCAACAAATGCCAATTTTATAGTCTGGTGAGATTGCTTCTTTTGATTTCTGTTATGTTTACTGTTTTGACCTTTTGACCTGCCATTCTTTTGATTTTTGTTATGTTTACTGTTTTGACCTTTTGACCTGCCATTCTTTTGATTTCTGTTATGTTTACGGTTTTGACCTGCCATTCTCTTGATTTAAGTTATGTTTACTGTTTTGACCTTTTGACCTGCCATTCTTTTGATTTCTGTTATGTTTACTGTTTTGACCCTTTGACCTGCCATTCTTTTGATTTCTGTTATGTTTACTGTTTTGACCTTTTGACCTGCCATTCTTATGATTTCTGTTATGTTTACTGTTTTGACCCTTTGACCTGCCATTCTTTTGATTTCTGTTATGTTTACTGTTTTGACCTTTTGACCTGCCATTCTTTTGATTTCTGTTATGTTTACTGTTTTGACCCTTTGACCTGCCATTCTTTTGATTTCTGTTATGTTTACTGTTTTGACCTTTTGACCTGCCATTCTTTTGATTTCTGTTATGTTTACTGTTTTGACCTGCCATTCTCTTGATTTAAGTTATGTTTACTGTTTTGACCTTTTGACCTGCCATTCTTTTGATTTCTGTTATGTTTACTGTTTTGACCTTTTGACCTGCCATTCTTTTGATTTCTGTTATGTTTACTGTTTTGACCTGCCATTCTCTTGATTTAAGTTATGTTTACTGTTTTGACCTTTTGACCTGCCATTCTTTTGATTTCTGTTATGTTTACTGTTTTGACCTGCCATTCTTTTGATTTCTGTTATGTTTACTGTTTTGACCCTTTGACCTGCCATTCTTTTGATTTCTGTTATGTTTACTGTTTTGACCTTTTGACCTGCCATTCTTTTGATTTCTGTTATGTTTACTGTTTTGACCTGCCATTCTTTTGATTTCTGTTATGTTTACTGTTTTGACCTTTTGACCTGCCATTCTTTTGATTTCTGTTATGTTTACTGTTTTGACCTTTTGACCTGCCATTCTTTTGATTTCAGTTATGTTTACTGTTTTGACCTGCCATTCTTTTGATTTCAGTTATCTTTACTGTTTTGACCTGCCATTCTTTTGATTTCTGTTATGTTTACTGTTTTGACCTTTTGACCTGCCATTCTTTTGATTTCAGTTATGTTTACTGTTTTGACCTGCCATTCTTTTGATTTCAGTTATCTTTACTGTTTTGACCTGCCATTCTTTTGATTTCTGTTATGTTTACTGTTTTGACCTTTTGACCTGCCATTCTTTTGATTTCTGTTATGTTTATTGTTTTGACCTGCCATTCTTTTGATTTCTGTTATGTTTACTGTTTTGACCTGCCATTCTTTTGATTTCTGTTATGTTTACTGTTTTGACCTGCCATTCTTTTGATTTCAGTTATGTTTACTGTTTTGACCTTTTGACCTGCCATTCTTTTGATTTCTGTTATGTTTACTGTTTTGACCGACCATTATTTTGATTTCTGTTATGTTTACTGTTTTGACCTTTTGACCTGCCTTTCTTTTGATTTCTGTTATGTTTACTGTTTTGACCTTTTGACCTGCCATTCTTTTCTAAAATCTTATAAAGTAGTCCTCCTTTTATAAGCCTCCATTTCTGCAATGAAAAGTGTCCTTATAAAACGGGTGAAACAATTTATTTAGTATTTGACTAAATAAATGCATTTAAAATATGACCTGATAAGAGAGATGGCCTTTGATTGGAGGGACCTTATAAGAGGAGAACTACTGTAAAAACAAATATGGTGATATTTTTTGGAAATGTAAGATTAGGTTCTATGTACATTTTTATCCCCTCGCCAACGAAGTTGCGAGGGGATATAGTAACGCTACCGTCCGTCCATCACAATCCTTGTGAACACTCTAGGATCAACATCCTTCAATGGATTTTGACCAAACTTGGTACATACTTAGTCCTTATGAGAATCTGGAACCCTATTGATTTTCCAGGTCATAGATCAAAGGTCAATGTCACCGGGTAAAAATTTTACCGTGTAACATCCTTGTGAACACTCTAGAATCAACATCCTTCAATGGATTTTGACCAAACTTGGTACATACTTAGTCCTTACGAGAGTCTGGAACCCTATTGATTTTCAAGGTCAAAGGTCAAGGTCACAGGGTCAAATTTTTACTGCATAACATCCTTGTGAACACTCTAGAATCAAGATCCTTCAATGGATTTTGACCAAACTTGGTACATACGTAGTCCTTAGGAGAGTCTGGAACTCTATTGATTTTCAAGGTCATAGGTCAAAGGTCAATGTCACCGAGTCAAATTTTTACTGCGTAACATCCTTGTGAACACTAGAATCAACATCCTTCAATGGATTTTGACCAAACTTGGTACATACTTAGACCTTAAGAGAATCTGGAACCCTATTGATTTTCAAGGTCACAGGGTCTAATTTTTAGGCGAGGGGATACGCCACGCTTTGCGTTGCCCTTGTATATTTGTTTCATGTCAAAGGTCATCGGTCAATTGTCTAGGTGCCCTGACTTTGAAGTCAATTCTACCGATTTGTTTCACTGTATATTATATAATTACTGTACATTTTTGTATATTTGTTTCATGTTAAAGGTCATCGGTCAATTGTCTAGGTGCCCTGACTTTGAAATCAATTCTACCGATTGGTTTTCACTGTATATTATATAATTACTGTACATTTTTTTTTATTTATTTCATGTCAAAGGTCATCGGTCAAATTTCTAGGTACCCTGACTTCACAGTCAATTGTACTGATTGGTTTCACTGTATATTACTGTATGTTTGTTTCATGTCAAAGGTCAAAAGTCACCTAATTTTAAAATTGAATTATTTTTTAGAATAGTTTATAACATAGTAGGGGCCGCCGTGGTCGTAATTGTATGTTAGTTGGATTTTCAACTACCTATGCAATCAGTGCCTATCACCAGTGTCAGTGACTTGCGACAGGTCAGTGGTTTTCTCTAGGTGCTCCGGTTTCCTCCACCAATAAAACTGACCATCACAATATAACTGAAATATTGTTGAAAGTGGCATTAATCACCATAAACCAAACCAACCAACTTATAACATAGTAAACAACTAATACAGACATTTGAATGTGTAGTTTATGTAATTTTTATTTCAGTGGTATGAATTTTAGATGATTATTTTTTAAATTATATTTTGTTTGCTCTACAGGATATCCAAGATGTCAGAAAATGGTAAATTGTCTTTAGATTTGGATAGAGAGGTTTATATTGATAGGATGGAGACCAAAATAGAAAGTCCAAAGGCAGAAATTATCAGTCCCAGCTCTGACAAAAGTTTTACTCTCAACTTCATTAATTCAGAAGGGTCGTCTGTCGATGGACCACTAGAAGAAAATGAAATTACAAATGATCAAAAACAAGAAGATGAAAACGGTGATAACAAGCTAAAGGATGAATGCTGGATTGATCGAACTGAAACAAAAATATCTTCCGTCAACTGGACAAATTGTTTAAAGCACACTATAGAACAAACTATTAACAACATTCAAAAAGTTGATGATAATCAAGAAACAGGTTCTGATTCTAAAAAGCCTAAAAAAGTTGGTAATTATGAAATTACCAGTGCAACCTCATTCTTCCTCTTCAACACAAAAAGTACAAAAGAACCTAGTGGTAAAAATAAAGTGAATGGAAGTCCTATAAAAGTCAAAGAAAAGGAAGTGTCTATGTTATATCAGATGGGAGTGGAAGCTATTGGTAAACCAGTTGAAAGTAAAAATGTTGAAGAATACCCCTTACAACTAGCAGACGACACAGATAGTATGGTACATGATGTTACTATGGCAACAGAAGATTCAAGGGCAACAACTGCAAGGACAGGTTGGGCATCAATCAAACAAGAATCAGGAGATGTAGAAAATTATCTTTTAGAAGAAGATGATGATGAAAATGTAATCATACATCTTGGTTCTGAATTTTCACAAGATACTATTGATGATGGGAAGAACAAACCTGCATCAACTATTGACATGGATAAATATGAAGGAGAAGATAGAAAAGATATGTCAACTGTGAATGTTGTGTCTCCAACTGGTAAAAATATTGATGAAGGTAATCTTGCTGATGAGGAGGATACAAGTTTATTTGAGACGGAGGAAATAAAACTTGACAAATTATCTCAATTAGAAAATGCTTTGAGTAACATACAGGAAGATTCTCTCCATACCGTGAAACAACCTAGTCCAGTAGAATTGGATGGAAGACGAAATTATACTACACAAGTCTCAGCTGAGAGTAAAGACATAGGAGTAAACAGTTCTAAGACTCAAAATAATGTCCAGGAAGATAAAATAGTCCATGCTGATGACAGTAGTTGTCACGGTTTAGAACTAAAACAATATGTTCCAGACAGTTCTAGTCAGGGCTTTACTAAACATGTTCATCAAAATGTAGAACTAAATATAGATTCTAAGTCCCAAGAATCCTCGACAAAAGAAGTCGTTAACAAACAAATAGCAAGTCAAACATATTCAATGAATAATGACGGTCTGTCTCAAGATGTAAAAAGTTTAAAAAGTATGAGTGAACACGATCCTATTCCTCCTGTTAAATTAATAGAAGTAGAGAGAAAATTTAGAATATCTAGTGACTGTAGACAAAAATTAAAAGACATGGGTGCCGTAATGGCAAAGGAGAAGAGATTTACTGATGAGTATTATGATGATATCAAGTATAAATTGACTCTATCAGACTGCTGGTTAAGGAGAAGAAACAAGATCTGGGAATTTAAAATTCCACCACGACATTTAAGTCAGAACGATGCTTCAACCCAATACATGGAAATCAGGTCGGAACCAGAAATTATGGAACATTTGTTTAAGTTATATAATGACAGGAAATCCATGGATTGTGTGTCAATGGACAGTTTAAGAAATGAACTTGATTTAGATGTATTTGCTACATTTTCAACAACCAGACAGACATACCACTTACCACACTGTACTGTAGATCTAGATATTGCAGACTTTGGCTTTGAAGTTGGTGAGATTGAAGTTATGGTCAGTGATGAGACCAGGATCGTTGATGCTCTCAACATTATTGATGATATGGCCAGGAAATTAGGTATGATCAGTATGGTATTGTTTTACATAAGGAGTATTTTTAAAGAAGATGATTCTTGCAGCTTAGAGTTTCATTTTCTGTTTGAATCTGGTGATATTTTTTTTTAATAGCTTTACTAATAAAATGAAGATGCCCTGCCTACAAAAATAATATTTTGATAAAAGGAATTCTCTTGTAGCTAGTTGATCCATAAAATAAAATAGGTCAATTTCAAGATTTAGATAGCAGATATAAATCAGGACAGATTTTGATTTTCAAACATGGTACACATACTCATATATATATACTAGTAGATAAATTTTCTCTTCAAGTTAATCATTATTTTTAATAAGATGTCAATGACACTGCTGTTTCCGTATGCCGGCAAGCATGTGGTCTTTCTGCTTGTTGAAATCTGCAGATCCAGACAATACTCATCCTTTTTAGATTCAGTGAGACATGAGCCTACCTCAAGTAAGGAAGGAAATAAAAATACCAAGCTTATAAAAATTAAATTAAATATGAAGTTAAAGAGTGAACGATCTTCACTTGGTCCTAGCCAGTTGGAGAATGAATGATGCACGTGTAACATGTGTATTTCTTTTGATTGGTTAATGATTGCTCTGTTGTAAGCCTTGCCAGGGGAGATAACACTTGAATATCTTGTGGAGGTTGTGATATGAAATTTACTTTACCAGCTCTAATGTTTAAATGTATGTTGATGTAGCTATTTTTTATATGTATTTTGATTATGCCTCTGTGGTTCATATGGTAGTAGGATTGAAATACACCTTAACATTCAGTGCCTATCACTACTAACGTTGTGAGTTCGAATCCCATTCAGGTGATGTGTATTGATACAACATTATGTGATAAAGTTCGCCAGTGTCAGACTTGTGGCAGGTCAGTGGTTTTCTCTGGGTAATCCAGTGTCCTCCACCAATAAAACTGACCGACTCGATATGACTGAAATATTGTTGAAAGTGGCATTAAACACCATAATCCTAACCCCCTATCACCATTATAGTTTGTGTCTTCCTGCCTATGGCAAGTTGTACTTTATATCTGTTTTTATGACATTTACTTGTGGCATGTCAGTGATATTCTGCAGATACATGTACTTTAGTTTCCCCACCAATATAAACCTGACGGCCACAACAATAATGTTTATCCTAACCTGTCTACAATAGGGCATTTACCTGACGGCCACAACAATAATGTTTATCCTAACCTGTCTACAATAGGGCATTTACCTGACGGCCACAACAATAATGTTTATCCTAACCTGTCTACAATAGGGCATTTACCTGACGGCCACAACAATAATGTTTATCCTAACCTGTCTACAATAAGCCATTTACCTGAAGGCCACAACAATAATGTTTATCCTAACCTGTCTACAATAAGCCATTTACCTGATGACCACAACAATAATGTTTATCCTAACATGTCTTCAATAAGCCATTTACCTGACGGCCACAACAATAATGTTTATCCTTACCTGTCTACAATAGGGCATGGCATTTACTTGACGGCCACAACAATAATGTTTATCCTAACCTGTCTACAATAAGCCATTTACCTGATGACCACAACAATAATGTTTATCCTAACATGTCTACAATAAGCCATTTACCTGACGGCCACAACAATAATGTTTATCCTTACCTGTCTACAATAAGCCATTTACCTGATGACCACAACAATAATGTTTATCCTAACCTGTCTACAATAAGCCATTTACCTGACGGCCATAACAATAATGTTTATCCTTACCTGTCTACAATAAGCCATTTACCTGATGGCCACAACAATAATGTTTAACCTAACATGTCTACAATAAGCCATTTACCTGATGGCCACAACAATAATTTTTATCCTTACCTGTCTACAATAGGGCATTTACCTGACGGCCACAACAATAATGTTTATCCTAACCTGTCTACAATAAGCCATTTACCTGATGACCACAACAATAATGTTTATCCTAACATGTCTTCAATAAGCCATATACCTGACGGCCACAACAATAATGTTTATCCTTACCTGTCTACAATAGGGCATGACATTTACTTGACGGCCACAACAATAATGTTTATCCTAACCTGTCTACAATAAGCCATTTACCTGATGACCACAAGAATAATGTTTATCCTAGCATGTCTACAATAAGCCATTTACCTGATGGCCACAACAATAATGTTTATCCTTACCTGTCTACAATAAGCCATTTACCTGATGACCACAACAATAATGTTTATCCTAACATGTCTACAATAAGCCATTTACCTGACGGCCATAACAATAATGTTTATCCTAACCTGTCTACAATAAGCCATTTACCTGATGACCATAACAATAATGTTTATCCTAACATGTCTACAATAAGCCATTTACCTGACGGCCACAACAATAATGTTTATCCTAACCTGTCTACAATAAGCCATTTACCTGACGGCCACAACAATAATGTTTATCCTAACATGTCTACAATAAGCCATTTACCTGACGGCCATAACAATAATGTTTATCCTAACCTGTCTACAATAAGCCATTTACCTGACGGCCATAACAATAATGTTTATCCTAACCTGTCTACAATAAGCCATTTACCTGATGACCATAACAATCATGTTTATCCTAACATGTCTACAATAAGCCATTTACCTGACGGCCACAACAATAATGTTTATCCTAACCTGTCTACAATAGGGCATTTACCTGACGGCCACAACAATAATGTTTATCCTAACCTGTCTACAATAAGCCATTTACCTGACAGCCACAACAATAATGTTTATCCTAACCTGTCTACAATAAGCCATTTACCTGAAGGCCACAACAATAATGTTTATCCTAACCTGTCTACAATAAGCCATTTACCTGATGACCACAACAATAATGTTTATCCTAACATGTCTTCAATAAGCCATTTACCTGACGGCCACAACAATAATGTTTATCCTTACCTGTCTACAATAGGGCATAGCATTTACTTGACGGCCACAACAATAATGTTTATCGTAACCTGTCTACAATAAGCCATTTACCTGATGACCACAACAATAATGTTTATCCTAGCATGTCTACAATAAGCCATTTACCTGATGGCCACAACAATAATGTTTATCCTTACCTGTCTACAATAAGCCATTTACCTGATGACCACAACAATAATGTTTATCCTAACCTGTCTACAATAAGCCATTTACCTGATGGCCACAACAATAATTTTTATCCTTACCTGTCTACAATAGGGCATTTACCTGACGGCCACAACAATAATGTTTATCCTAACCTGTCTACAATAAGCCATTTACCTGATGACCACAACAATAATGTTTATCCTAACATGTCTTCAATAAGCCATTTACCTGACGGCCACAACAATAATGTTTATCCTTACCTGTCTACAATAGGGCATGACATTTACTTGACGGCCACAACAATAATGTTTATCCTAACCTGTCTACAATAAGCCATTTACCTGATGACCACAAGAATAATGTTTATCCTAACATGTCTACAATAAGCCATTTACCTGATGACCATAACAATAATGTTTATCCTAACATGTCTACAATAAGCCATTTACCTGACGGCCATAACAATAATGTTTATCCTAACCTGTCTATAATAAGCCATTTACCTGACGGCCATAACAATAATGTTTATCCTAACCTGTCTACAATAAGCCATTTACCTGACGGCCACAACAATAATGTTTATCCTAACATGTCTACAATAAGCCATTTACCTGATGACCATAACAATAATGTTTATCCTAACATGTCTACAATAAGCCATTTACCTGATGACCATAACAATAATGTTTATCCTAACATGTCTACAATAAGCCATTTACCTGACGGCCACAACAATAATGTTTATCCTAACATGTCTACAATAAGCCATTTACCTGATGACCATAACAATAATGTTTATCCTAACATGTCTACAATAAGCCATTTACCTGATGACCACAACAATAATGTTTATCCTAACATGTCTACAATAAGCCATTTACCTGACGGCCATAACAATAATGTTTATCCTAACATGTCTACAATAAGCCATTTACCTGACGGCCATAACAATAATGTTTATCCTAACATGTCTACAATAAGCCATTTACCTGACGGCCATAACAATAATGTTTATCCTAACATGTCTACAATAAGCCATTTACCTGACGGCCATAACAATAATGTTTATCCTAACATGTCTACAATAAGCCATTTACCTGACGGCCATAACAATAATGTTTATCCTAACATGTCTACAATAAGCCATTTACCTGACGGCCATAACAATAATGTTTATCCTAACCAGTCTACAATAGGCTGTTGATATATCAAATAAACATTTTTGTTTTTTAAGATTGTGCAGTATTTTATGGTATATATGTCAATGCAGTTTATTTCACTACTAATACATGTACAATGTAATTATTATTAAAAGTAAGGTTCTACTCTCTCTGACATGGGTGACCATAACTGATATTGTCCATACTGTTTAGGCCCGCCCTTTGGTTTTCTTGCTCACAAAGATTTTAAATTATTTGGCTTTCCAACCTCTTGACTTTGAGCGTACCTGATGAAGGTTATTCCAGAAACATGTCATATGCACTAAATTGGATCTCTGCGATTTTATTTTGAACGTATTGTGATCAAATAAAATTAACTAGCGACTGATGTTCTCTGATGATTAACTAATTTCATATTTTCATCAAATATTTTTTCAAATTTAATATAATATAGTTGATGCTTTTTGTTTTTGCATCCTTTCCAAGATAATAATTGGGCATTATGTATTAAATTTTCACTCCATTTCCCAATAAAAGCCAGTATGATTTAATCATCATCTACGTTTCCCTAATTTTGAAAACTCATCAAAATAAGTGTTTCTATAAATTTATTTACAATTATGACAATAGAGTCAGAATTCTCTCAACTAAGCTTCTTGAAATTTATTGTTTAATCAGTAGAAGAATTTGGCATTTGCATATCAAATTTTTTATATTAGTTCACCAGTAACTCGATCAAAATTATTCATTCGTGATGCATTTTTGGCATTTCTCTTATGAATTTGTAAATGAATATTACAGCCCTAAAACTCATTCTGTTAATGAAAGTATTTAATTCTGTACACTGCATTTATCATTTGGTAATGGATTGAGAGCCCAATCACAGTAATATTGAAAGAAATCAGAGAAATTGGCTTTAATGGGTCTGCCTAATATTTCTTATATTTAGCAAATACATCTTTAAGATGGCTTGTCGATCATGTGTTTTAATTACATCAGATCTGTTTTGATGTAGAAGTGAATTAGAAATCTGACAAGCATGAGAGACAATGATGAATTACCATAAAAGGTCATTCTGTGTTCATTTTTTTTTCTTTTTTTTTTTTTTTTTTTAATCATTAAATCTATGTCAGAAGGTCATCAAAATCTTTTGTCATAATTTTTGAATTTTTGTTTTTACTGATAGTAGAAAAGTCTTAATTTATATTATATGATAGCATTAGCGTGAACTATTGTGAGTTATGGTACAAGTACATCACCATGTATTTGGCATTGGTCAGTACTATGTTTAGGACATTTTACATCTATTTACAACATTTCTCTAAAATAAGTCCAGTTGTCTCGTTTAAAACAAAGTTTATGCCTTTAAATCTGACCATGTATATTTTTTACCCCAGTTTATTAAATTGACTTAAATACACAGCTTTAGTAGCTTTATTTCTTCTGTAACATAATAATAAAAAAGATTACGGCCATAGTTTATTATTTTTATACTATGAAATTGAATCTTAGGAAACTAGAATGTCTGCTTCACAAAAAAGGGGGGATTGATGCACATTAAAATTCTCAAAAGTATGCTATTATATATATTTATCCTGCAATGACAGCATTTACCGACCAATATAGCCTGCCCAATAATTTTTTTGATATTGGTCAGTTATAAATAGAACATTTTTGATATTGGTCAGTTATAAATAGAACATACAAATGTAAAACGGGGCACATCGGGGGATATTGTTTCAAATACTTTTATCATCGTCCAGTAAACGTTTATTTGCGATTTAAAATTGCAGGATAAATACAATACATGTGCACTGTCGAAACATATAGGTAAATATGTGTATTCGGTGCGAAACGTGGGAAAAGGCTCGGCAAGGCCTCGCCTTTTCCCGCGTTTCTAAGCCTCATACACATATTACCTATATGCTTCGACAGTGCACAAGTATTGTATATATATTTAATGGAAAAAAAAATCATAATTTTTAAATCCTGAATCTGTGACATTTGTGATCTATTGACTTAACTAGTGGATATTTGAATGTTTTATGGGGGATTTTTCTTTTCAATGTTTGTTAAATTCATTTAGCAACAAGAAATGTTTATTTAACAGGAATCCACGTCCTTCTGTCTCAGTTTAAAAAATATGTTTGCCCATCACTGTTAAATGTTAAATTTGATAATCTTTTAGATTATATATATAACTATATAGGAGTACATTGCCATCTCATTCTTGTCATAGGTACAATACTTTACCAATTTAAGTAAACCAAATTTTATATGCACTTTCGAAGTTTGAAATTTGAAATTACAGACATAAATATCTTGATTTGTTTGATATCTGATGTTTTCTCTGATAAAAATCATTTGAAAATAAATGAAATGTTTTCCTACTACTTGTAATCATTTCACTTCTTTTCTTACACAATCAAATGCCAGAAGTTTATTAAAAATGTGATCAGAGGGCAACTAATAATATTTTTTAACCATAAGAAATGACTTTATTTGGCAGGAGTATTGTCATCGGGTTTAGAATGTTATTTCATATTCGACAAGGGAATACATCACGGTCAAAATTAATGAGACAATTCTTCGTATACATGTTTTAATGGACTGTCTGAAAGTGGGAAGCGTTAATTTTGTATTGATATTAAACTACAGAATCACATAATGGATAACCGTTTTAAATCAAAAGTCTGAGCACATGACAAAGTTTCTCTCTAAACAAACATTAATTGTCTCAGACGATCAGAACGTTCCAAAAATTTGTCGGAATGTTTACACCGCAAAGAATAGGGCATTGAATTATTTTTGCATTAGAAGTAAACATTAATTTTTGCTCTAAATATCCACTTAGGGAGTCCTGTCGCAATACTGTAGATAAATGGCTATTAATGCAATGTCGGAGAAAATTACACAGAATCAATGACATATTTCTGACTGGAAATCATTCTCAATTTGGCCTTAAAGAACTATGCTCTGGGTTTCATCATCGAGAAAATACAAAAGTGACACTGATAAGTAATTTGCAATTAGTCGGGAAGATATCAGCCTGATTTGGAACTTTGTTATTTTGAATAGAACAGAGTGTAGAAATTAGATCAGAATTAAGATTAATCAGAATTTGCACAACAGGTCTTTGAGGAGTAATAACTTTTGACGCGGATAGATTGTGGGGCAATCTCGCAGCCTCATCAATACAATAAATGTATTCGCTGTATGGGGGCACAGTGAATTCTGACTCCATGCCATGCAATTTTGATATTTTCTGATAATTCTGATGATGAATTACAGTCTCATTATGAAAAGTTAGTATTGCTGCATCTAAATATTATTTGTTTCATTATATCTTAATTAAATCTTAACGAATTTGGTTTATATTTATTTTATGTTTGATTACATAATACTGAAGTGTAATTTTCTTTATGGGTACAGACTTATATTGCTAAAATTATATTTACTTTATTATAGCATGTAATAATATTTGGCCTATAATGAACAGCATATTTACTTTGTATTATTAAATTTTATGTGCTAAGGGAGACAACCCAGTAACTTTATTTTGTTGATTAGAGATGTTTTTGAATTATACTTTTACACAAGAGAATTAATTCCTTTTATGACCATGGTTTTAGCTTTGATCATTTTGAAACCATTGATTAGAATTTCTACAATTATCTATTGTCCTTAATTTAGTCAAGGAATAATAGTTATACATTTAATATTCATACATGTAAATGTTTATTATTTATGTCTTCTTTCCTGCAGACTTGGTACCATTTAAGCTGATATAAAGGTAACGTGTATGTGCTTGAGTCATGTATTTTATTTCTATACTTATTGTATGGTATGCCTGTAATGGTTAGATTAGAACATTGAAAGTTACTCCATTATTATCCCTATTATAGATATCTTCCCATTCAGTTTCACTTTCATTTTTAAATTACTTTTATTAAAACATTATTTTTATTTAATAGATTGGTGTTATTTTAGCTCACCTAAAGGGTCAGGTGAGCTATTTTCACCACTGAGCGTCCGTCGTCCGTCCGTTAACTTTTCACATTTTAATCAACTCCTCTGAAGCCACTGAGCCAATTTGAACCAAACTTTGGTGGAATGGTCCTTGGATGGCCCCCTTCCAAAATTGTGTCCGGTGATCCCAACTTCCAACCAAGATGGCCACCAAGCTAAAAATAGAAAAAAGGTGGGTGAAATTTTAATTGTTCATTGCTGCTTTAGTATAAGTCAAAATGAGCTCAAATTTTTCTTTCAGCCGATTTATACCGATTATGCAAATTAGGCATATTTTGATAAAAGATCACATTTAAATCTTCTCCTCTGAAACCGCTGAACCAAATTAAAGCAAATTTGGCTGGGATAGTCCTTGGGTAGTCCCATTTCAAAATTGTGTCCGACAGCCCTGCCCTCCATTCAAAATGGCTGCTGTTACTAAAAATAGAAATTTCTTCAATTGTCCATTGCTACTTTAGTTTAAGTCAAAATGAGCTCAATTTTTTTACTGCAGCTACATAGCGAGGAGTAGTTTAACATATATTCCGGATTTTTCTGTGAAATTTTTCTTTCAGCAGATTTTTACCGATTATGCAAATTAGGCATATTTTGATAAAAGATCACATTTAAATCTTCTCCTCTGAAACCGCTGAACCAAATTAAAGCAAATTTGGCTGGGATAGTCCTTGGGTAGTCCCATTTCAAAATTGTGTCCGACAGCCCTGCCCTCCATTCAAAATGGCTGCTGTTACTAAAAATAGAAATTTCTTCAATTGTCCATTGCTACTTTAGTTTAAGTCAAAATGAGCTCAATTTTTTTACTGCAGCTACATAGCGAGGAGTAGTTTAACATATATTCCGGATTTTTCTGTGAAATTTTTCTTTCAGCAGATTTTTACCGATTATGCAAATTAGGCATATTTTGATAAAAGATCACATTTAAATCTTCTCCTCTGAAACCGCTGAACCAAATTAAAGCAAATTTGGCTGGGATAGTCCTTGGGTAGTCCCATTTCAAAATTGTGTCCGACAGCCCTGCCCTCCATTCAAAATGGCTGCTGTTACTAAAAATAGAAATTTCTTCAATTGTCCATTGCTACTTTAGTTTAAGTCAAAATGAGCTCAATTTTTTTACTGCAGCTACATAGCGAGGAGTAGTTTAACATATATTCCGGATTTTTCTGTGAAATTTTTCTTTCAGCAGATTTTTACCGATTATGCAAATTAGGCATATTTTGATAAAAGATCACATTTAAATCTTCTCCTCTGAAAGCGCTGTACCAAATTAAACCAGATTTGGCTGGGAGAGTCCTTGGGTAGTCCCATTTCAAAATTGTGTCCCACAGCTCTGCTCTCCATTCAAGATGGCTGCTGTTACTAAAAATAGAAATTTCTTCAATTGCCCATTGCTGCTTTAGTATCAGTCAAAATGAGCTCAAATTTTAACTGCAGCTACATGGCAATGAGTAGATTAACAATTATTCTGGATTTTCTGTGAAATTTTTCTTTCAACCAATTTATACCGATTATGCAAATTAGACATATTTTGATAAAAGATCACATTTAAATCTTTGGGTAGTCTCCTTTCTATATTGTGTCCGACAGCCCCGCCCTCCATTCAAAATGGCTGCTGTTACTAAAAATAGAAATTTCTTTAGTTATCAACTTCTGCTTTATTGCACATCAAAATGAACTGAAATTTTAACTGCAGCTACATGGCAATTAGTAGTTTAACATACATTATGGGTTTTTCTGTGAGATTTTTTCAGCCAGTTTATTCCGTTTAGGAATATTATGAGGAGAAAAAATCACATCAACATCTGTTGCTCAGAAATTTGAGTTGAAATGATCTTTTGGTGGCCCACTTTCAAAATTATGTGTAACACCCCCATTTTCTATCAACTTTAGATGTCAAATTAAAAACCAGGTGAGCGATTACAGGCTCCTGGGAGCCTCTAGTTCTACAATAAACATGATACTTACATTGTTGGTGAGAATTTGTTACAAGTAGAAGTATTTCTTGTCTTGATGTTTTCTTGTTTACAGAATTAGGTGGGGGAAAATCAGAAAACAAAATATGATATACATAGACATAGAGTTGAATCTCACTAATTAGTTTTGTCTTTGACAAGTTAAAACATTAATGTTGTATACTATGTAGTTGTTAACATAACAGAGCTCATAGAACTCTAATATACTGCTTTTTTCAACTTATTTATCTGTTAAATTCAGCAAAGAAATTGAAGGTCAAGGTTATTAATATTGAAAATGTGTTACTTTGGTTTTTTTCTAGATGTAAAGATATGCCTTTAATTTGTTGTTAAAAACAACATTATGTTTAGATTTGTATCATTTTAAAGATCAAGGTCTATTCTAAATGGTGTTATTTGTTTTAAATAACATTATGATAGATACACATAATAAGATTACCCGTTTTAGCTGCCAGTTAAGATGGCTTCCAACTTAGTTTGAATCCAGAAGATTCTTACTTCTATATATAAAGATTTACAATCATGGTCAAGTTCACAATCTGAGGTCAAAGTTCATCATCAGATAAAGTACTCAATTCAGATGGCCACAGAAAAATTAAATACACGAATGATCATAATCCTTTAAATATGTCATCCATACCAAATTCTTATTTTCAAGGGTAAGGTAAAAACAGAGATCTTCAAGG
The DNA here is from genome assembly GCA_963680875.1 of Bathymodiolus brooksi. Lineage (NCBI taxonomy): Eukaryota > Metazoa > Mollusca > Bivalvia > Mytilida > Modiolidae > Bathymodiolus > Bathymodiolus brooksi. Next base: position 80,560,367 of record OY804578.1, on the reverse strand, counting down.
GTAAGGTTAAAGACAGAGATCTAATTTTATTATGCTAATATTGTTTGAAATATCTATAAAGTGACCTTGAGATTGCTGATTCATTGAATCAGTTGAACCAGAAGAAGAATCTGAAAATATACTATCAAGTTCACTGTTAAAAACCACAGGTCATTCAGATGATATTTTGGAAATTTCAAGTTAACTACCAAGTAAAACCTTTTGGAAATGACCCCATGACAATGTCACATACAAATTTGAGATCTTTGTTATACTCTGCCATTAAGTATTTTAGGGTCAAAGGTCTTGTCATGTATATTAGTGACCTTTTGAACTGAAAAACTACAATATTTTCTGGAGCTTTTCTAGCCTGTTTCGCAGCGAGTGCAAATTAATTTATATTTACCGACAGTCTATGTATATTGTGTTTATCCTGCAATATCAAAAATCCAAAACAACTGCCAAATTGTCTGAAAATAGCAGAAACAAGTGTCGTTCTAATCGTTTTCATTTGCGTCATCTATGACGTCAGTGGTTATACTGTTACCGTTTCTCTCTGTCGCTCTACACGAATCAGGTACCAGAAATCCTTTATTAGGTCCATGACTAGATAACACTGAAGCTTATTTGACCCCCTTTATTAGTACTCAAAATCACACAATTGCAGGATAAAAGTCTATGTGGGCTATATGTCACATTATCCCTATACTTATAATAGGGATCATATCTTCACCTTTAAGTAAATAAGTCTCTGCCAATAAACAGAGTAACATAGTATTAGAGTTTTAATTATCAAGAAAATATGTTTCTCAGAATTATTTTTTTTCATGTTTAGCTTACACAACAGTAAAACATTATTACATAGCAAAGTATACAGTATATGCTCGTAACGCACATCTGTATTTCTATCCTTGACCTTCATAAAAAAAACGGCAGACATATTTAATATGTACATGTTTGTATATTTCAATCTGTTCATCAGTATTACAATTGAAATGAAGAATGTGAATGAATTTTTCTTAGGCATCAATATATTTGCATGCGATTAATAACCATGTTTAGTGTATAGTCTTAAAAGAAGTCTCTACATAGAATATGTCTGATATAGTAAGACCAAGCCATTTCTCTATATAGAATATGGGGGGGAGGGGGGGAAACAACTTTTGACCGGCAGTGGAAAAGTTGGAGAGTTGGGTAGGGAGGAAAAATTTAGTCTTTTGTAGCAGCTAAAATGCACCTACTCTTTTTCAGATCTTTGAAGTCTTTAACATGGAGGGTTCTTGACACACTCCAAACATGTTAGGGGACTGTGGTGGTCGTGATTATATGGTAGTTGGATTTACAACTATCTATGTAATCGATGCCTTTCACCAGTAATGTTGTGAGTTTGGGAGGTATGCAACATTATGAGTTAAAGTTTGTCAGTGACTTGCAGCAAGTCAGTTGTATTCTCCTGGCACTCTACCAATAAAACTGACCACCACGATATAGCTGAAATATTGTTGAAAGTGGCGTTAAACACCATAAAACCAAACCAACCAAACAAAGTATGTTACCTACTATGGTACACTGCTATGTTCTTATGATACAGTTACTGTCAACAAGGAGAAAAACTGTCCACAAATCCATTTCTAGTTCAATAATGTCAATTGCTTGTTTTCAATAGGTGTGTTGATGTTATTTTAATGGCTTACTCTGCTGTAAAGTTTAATTATCAAGATCTCTAATCACTTTCACAGCTTTACAACACATCTCCCTCAAATCAATACCCTTGTTTTAAGCTTATGATAGCTGATGATAAAATATCTTAATCTTTCTGTCTATTAATGATAATTAATAGGCTTGAATCAGCATGTTTTCTAGGCCAACGGGAAATCCTATCCCCAAAACAGAACAATTTTAATTATAAATTAGTTTTAATACATCTATTGCATGTATTTGTGTATTTTTGAGTAATTAAGCAATATAATTACTTGTTATGATCTGCCAATGATTGATTTAGAAAATTTCAGAATATTATTGAGTTAGAAACATTTGTTGTTGGTGAAATATCCTAAAACATGTATTATGGTAGATGACATTTGAGATTTTTGATAAATGATACATATGTATTACTCTCCATGTCTCAACATTTGTCAGTTGACAATTTCGATAAATAGTTTTGGTTGAAAGTCAAAGAATTCTTTATGTCTTTACCAATACCAATACTGAATTACCTTATAACATGAACTTCTACAGATTCTCCAGCCTAGTCTCAAATAAACATGAACTTCTACAGAACCTCCAGCCGAGTCTCAAATAAACATGAACTTCTACAGATCCTCCAGCCTAGTCTCAAATAAACATGAACTTCTACAGATTCTCCAGCCTAGTCTCAAATAAACATGAACTTCTACAGAACCTCCAGCCGAGTCTCAAATAAACATGAACTTCTACAGATCCTCCAGCCTAGTCTCAAATAAACATGAACTTCTACAGATTCTCCAGCCTAGTCTCAAATAAACATGAACTTCTACAGATTCTCCAGCCTAGTCTCAAATAAACATGAACTTCTACAGATTCCCCAGCCTAGTCTCAAATAAACATGAACTTCTACAGATTCTCCAGCCTAGTCTCAAATAAACATGAACTTCTACAGAACCTCCAGCCTAGTCTCAAATAAACATGAACTTCTACAGATTCCTCCAGCCTATTCTCAAATAAACATGAACATCTACAGATTTTCCAACCTAGTCTCAAATAAACATGAAGTTCTACAGATTCTCCAGCCTAGTCTCAAATAAACATAAACTTTTACAGATTTTCCAGCCTAATCTCAAATAAACATGAATTTCTATAGATTCTCCAGCCTAGTCTCAAATAAACATGAACTTCTACAGATTCCTCCAGCCTATTCTCAAATAAACATGAACATCTACAGATTTTCCAACCTAGTCTCAAATAAACATGAACTTCTACAGATTCTCCAGCCTAGTCTCAAATAAACATAAACTTTTACAGATTTTCCAGCCTAGTCTCAAATAAACATGAATTTCTACAGAACCTCCAGTCTAGTCTCAAATAAACATGACTTTTTACATACTATCTAGCCTAGTCTCAAATAAACATGAATAGCATAGTCTCAAATGGTTCAATGTTTTCAGGGAAGAAGACTTGTACAACATTTTTATCTCACCTTGCCAAAGGCAATGTGAGCTTTTGCCATCACTTGGCGTTCGTCATCCGTCGTCCGTTAACTTTTCGCATTTTAATCTTCTCCTCTGAAACCTCTCAGCCAAATGAACTGAAACTTGGTAGGAAGCATCTATGGAAGGTCCTCTCTAAAGATTGCTCATTTTGCCCCGATCTATTAACAGACATGGCCACCACAGGCAATTCTTGTTTCTGATTGGCCGATTTTTTTAAATCTTCTCCTCCGAAACCGCTTGGCCAAATGAATCGAAACATGGTAGAAAGCATCTATGGCAGGTCCTCTATAAAGATTGCTCATTTCATCTCGATCCGTTAACAAACATGGCCACCATAGGCAATTCTTGTTTCTGATTGGCCGATTTTTTTAAATCTTCTCCTCCGAAACCGCTTGGCCAAATGAACCGAAACTTGGTAGGAAGCATCTATGGAAGGTTCTCTATAATGATTGCCCATTTCATCCCGATCCATTAACAAACATGGCTGCCACAGGCAATTCTTGTTTCTGCTTGGTTCATTTCTTTAAAAATACTTCTCCATTGTAGTAAACTGTTAAAAGGGAGATAACTCTTGCATTAAACTGTTAAAAGAAAGATAAATCTTGCCATTATCTCCCTTAGAAATTAACTAATGCTGATATAGTGTAACATGTTTATACTATACATTACATGTAGGTATTCACATTTTAATATTCTTTTTAGCTCACCTTGCCAAAGGCAATGTGGGCTTTTGGCATCACTTGGCATCCATCGTTTGTTGTCTGTCATCTGTTAACTTTTCACATTTTGATCTTCTCCTCTGAAACCCATCAGCCAAATGAACTGAAACTTAGTAGGAAGCATCTATTGAAGGTCCTCTCTAAAGAGTGCACATTTTGTTATGATCCATTACCAAACATGGCCCTCCACAGGCAATTCTTGTTTCTGATAGGCCAATTTTTTTAAATCTCCTCCTCTGAAACCGCTTGGCCAAATTAACCGAAACATGGCAGGAAGCATCTATGGAATGTCCTCTATGAAGATTGCTCATACCGTCCCGATCGGTTAACAAACATGGCCACCACAGGCAATTCTTGTTTCTGATTGGTCGATATCTAAAAAATCTTCTCCTCTGAAACTGCCTAGCCAAATGAACCAAAACTTGGTAGGAAGCTTCTACATGTATGGAAGGTTGTGTATTAAGTTTCCTCAAAGCAGAATGAAAGGTGAGCGACACAGGGTCAGCCCACTGAGCCTCTAGTTCTAATAGCCTGCTATGCCAAACTATGTCCTGTCTTAGATTTCCATTTCACATAAAAACATTGAATTTGTAAAGGACCACCAAAAACTCAAAAAAAAAAAAAAATTGTTGAGTTAATCAATACATTCGTGTATACATATTGGGGTTTTCTGTAAAATTCGTAATTTTGCCAAGTTTTGATTCATCATGAATACTTAGTATTAGACCACAAATCGTTCAAAACTCTTCTTCCAATTGCAAATGTGGTAGTTTGAGCATACACTTTGTCACAATTTGTGCACGATTTTATTTATAGTTTCCTTTCAAGTTATTCTTTTACAGCTGTCTCAAAATAAGTCTTGCTATTTAAAAGGAACCCTCTCTCTTGTTTATATAATATACACAGTTATCTCCCTTGTATATTATTATCCCCTTGCCAACAAAGTTGCCAAGGGATATAGTAACGCTACCGTCCTTCCGTAGCATCCTTGTGAACACTCTAGAATCAACATCCTTCAATGGATTTTGACCAAACTTGGTACATACTTAGTCCTTAAGAGAATCTGGAACCCTATTGATTTTCAAGGTCAAAGGTCAAGGTCACCGGGTCAAATTTGGACAATTCAGTATGCACTTTGTCATCGCAAATTCTCCCACATGATTAATCAGAAGTTCATGAAACTGTGTACATTGCAAGATCCTAATATGAAGATGTGCACATTAGTAGGATATCCCAGTCCATTGAGTTTTACACCTGTTATGCTTCTTTGGACTTAAACATTTTGAGACAATTCACCATGCGCTTTGTCATCACAACTCCTCCCACATGCTTAATGAGATGTTTGTGAAACTTAGCATATTGCGAGAACCTAATATGAAGATGTGCACATAAGTAGTATATCCTGGTCCATTGAGTTTTTCCAGAGTTATGCCCGTTTGGACTTGGAAATTTGATACAATTCACTGTGCACTTTGTCATCACAACTCCTCCCACATGCTTAATGAGATGTTTGTGAAACTTAGTATATTGCAAGATCCTAATATGAAGATGTGCACATTAGTACCATATCCTGGTCCATTGAGTTTTTCTAGAGTTATGCCCAAAACTATGCACTCATCGCATGTCGTTGTCATCAGGTGATTTTCTTTAAATGAGGCACCTTTGTGGTAATTTAAATTTATTTCCGATTATTATCCCCTAGCCAACGAAGTTGCGAAGGGATATAGTAATGCTACCGTGCGTCCTTCCGTAACATCCTTGTGAACACTCTAGAATCAACATCCTTTAATGGATTTTGACCAAACTTGGTACATATTTAGTTAGTCCTTAAGAGAATCTGGAACCCTATTGATTTTCAAGGTCAAGGTCACCGGGTCAATTTTTTAAGCGAGGGGATATGCCCCGTGCAATATTCTTATGTGGAATATACAAGTAGCAATTAAGTCTTAATCTAAGACATACTGGTTTTCTTTAAAAAAATAGTTCTAAAAGATGTGTAGGTATCTCAATACTCCAATTGAGCATATTAAGGTAATGCTAATCAGGTGAGCTATTTCAGACTCCTTGGAGCCTCTAGTTAATTTTCTGATTAGTATCATTGTTCCAACTGCTACTGTTTTTACATTGGAATCTGAATAATCACTAATTAAACTCTTATATATATTTCAGGTGTATTATGTGTTACCAAAATCCAAGGCAAGATGGGTACCTATTTAGAAGAGTTCTCTCCTGAACATTTTAATATGTTGAAACTGGCTGGTATGCACTGGTGACTTGTGTTGGAGTGTGATGTTTGTGATCTGCTTACTATATTTTGATGTCTGTTCTGTGTTCTGCCTGTCATGTTGTGATGTCCATGGTCTGATATCTGGTTACCAGATTGTGATATCTGTGATCTGATCCTTGTTACCATGTTACCATTTCAATGGTCAGGTATCTGTTGATCATGTTGTTTGTATGTGCATGGTCTGATATCTGGTTACCAGATTGTGATATCTGTGGTCTGATACCTTGTTACCATGTTACCATTTCAATGGTCAGGTATCTGGTGACCATGTTGCTTGCATGTTCATGGTCTGATATCTGATGACCAGGTTGTGATATCTGTGGTCTGATACCTTATTGTCATGTCCATGACCTTATACCTTGTTACCATGGTCTGGCATCTGGTTACCATGTTGTCATGTCCAAGGTCCAATATCTGATTACCATGTTGTATCTATGGTCTGATACCTTGTTGCCAAGTCCATGGTCTGATTGATATCTGATTATCATGTTGTCATGGCGATGTTTTGTTACCTGTATCCATGGTGTGGTGTATAAATGTTTAATGTCAGTGGTGATTTCCATCATGCAGTTCTAACCAATCAAAATAGGATATGGTACTCTCTGTACTGGAGACTCATCATATATCGGTACAAGGCGTAATAAGGAAAATTGTCTGGTTCTAACTGCAAAATGGAACACGACCTAGTGATGTGATTGAAGTATGTTTATCATGCTTACTCTATGTACCTATTATCTTATTGTATGCTCTGTGTTCAAAATATATGAACAAAAATTGTCAATGTTAGTAATCTAATTGGCAGGTTAAATATGTTATTTCACTTAATTTCATCTTAAATTATTGTTTTAATTTATCTACAAAGGAAATATATCATGCTTGTACATGTACTTATCATTTTAATATATTATAGGGCAGGTATAATATCCCTCCTTTAAGAGCCAATGGACCAGTATTTATATTTAGAGTTGCTGTGACTGTTATCATATGACTGCTGGTTTTACATCTATCTACCTGTACAATCAGCACATATTACCACTAAAGTTGTCAGTTCAATTTTCAATTTTCTCTAGTATTCTTCCACCAATAAAACTGACTATTTGGAAGTTTATTTTTTGACATGTTTGGTCTGTTTTTCCCTCAGATTATTTATAGGTAGTGTTCCAGGTGATTTCTTTAATCAGTTATAGTTTATGAGTTAAAGTTGATTGCTGTAAAACTGGTGCAGGAGAAAGCCCTTGTTCTCTTGCTGTGGTAGTATTATGCTGCGCCTCACGTAGCTATTTATTTTGTTTTGTTTTTATTATGGAGATATACTTTACATATATCTAAAAATTGTTTGTTTTAAACTTATTGACATAGAAATGGATTAGTTTACTCTATAAGAAAGTAAAATAAGATTTTACAAATATAGTGCAAAAGTGGCACTCAACAAATATAGTGCAAAAGTGGCACTCAACAAATATAGTGCAAAAGTGGCACTCAACAAATATAATACAATAGTGGCACTCAACAAATATAGTGCAAAAGTGGTACTCAACAAATATAATGCAAAAGTGGCACTCAACAAATATAGTGCAAAAGTGGCATTCAACAAATATAATGCAAAAGTGGCACTCAACAAATATAGTGCAAAAGTGGCACTTAACAAATATAGTGCAAAAGTGGCACTCAACAAATATAGTGCAAAAGTGGCACTCAAGAACAGAAAATTATTACCAGTATTTAATACAATATTTATTTGTAATTCTATTCTATTGATGCATAATATAGTATATATTTTTGCTTATTTGCAAAATTAATAATTGTAAAAAATATATATTTTTTCAAGATTGTTTTTGTTGTGTATGCACAAAACAAATGTGTATTACATATAAAAAAAAATTGTGCCTAGTTTTTACTCTGCTTTTGCTTTTATTTTATTGATTAAATAAGGAAAATTGTTTGGAAACACTAAACTAATTTGTAAAACATTTAAAATGTGTCTGTGATCGTTTTTTTTTTTGCCAGTACTTATATATATACAATAAGTTTGATTCTCATGTGTTACAAGGTGAACTCCAGAAACTTTCTGTTATAAAATTATTCACTGTTGGTATTTCTCCAGGTACTCCTGTTTACTAAACCAATAAAACTGGGTCACATGATGTTACTTAAATATTGGTATAAATGGTGTTAAACACCCAATATCTAATATTTTTCCTGATGACGACAAAAGGTCTCCATAACATAGTTTGTATTATTGTATACATTTTATACATGAACAGGGTTCATAGTTGTAGGTAAAGAAATACAATAAAATGAATGCTTATCACTTGGTTCATATATTGAGCTCATCTGACCCAAAGGATCACATCAACTATTGCCATCACTTAGCGTCCATCTTAATGGTCTGTTGTTGTTGCCATATTTAAACTGTCATAATTCAATTTTATTCTCTGGAACCACTGTTACTTAACTTAGGAGATGGTCATCTACAATGTTTATGTTATTTGAAATCCAAGATGGCCATCCTCACAGATAAAAAGGATGGCCCAAGTTGCCATAAACAATGTCATCTGTTTATTTTTACCTAATTGTTTATGAATTATACAACAGATTTTTTTTTTGGTCTTGCCTTTTTTTTTTAAATTATAAGGGGGTCAAAATGGGGCCAACTGCCAATTTTTTTATTTTGAATCTGATTTTAATGGGTTAAAATAAATAAATATTTTTTCTTAAAAAACTGGACTAAATTGACCACCAAGTGCATGTTTAGAATAGCTAGGTGAGACAGGATCAGATGAGCCTTGATATTTAGTTGATACAGGATCAGATGAGCCTCTAGTATTTTCATGATAAGCTTATGGTGCTTCAGTTTCTGTGATGAGCTGTATTTATTAGTTGTTGGTGCAATTTTCGTTGTTATTTACATTTACACTTTGTTTTGTTTTATTTACCTTATCTTTTTATAATAACTGCTTGTGCAGATTTATTATTTTATGTTGTTTCAATTATTTTGTCAAAATAACTTGATTTGCTATCTGATATAATTATATATACATATATATATATTTTGAAATCAGTTCATAATTAACGTTAGAAATAAAATAATTACTCTAAGAATCCAGTGAAGAATTGATACTTTTTGCTCAATCTCTGCACTATTGAGAACTTTCAGAGCATTTATTTTACATAGATATTTCTATCCCAGATCTCTTTCGTTATAATATATAAAGCAACCTTTATGTATATTGTGAATTTGCTTATAAAAATATTAAAGCTAAACATCTATACCTTTAGTATGTTAATTATTTTAGTCATTCTTTTTTTGTCATCTGACAAAAAGGTACTTGTTAGGTTAAAATATGTCATCTCTATGTGTCAGGTTTAAGTATGTCATCACTGTGTTTCAGGTTTAAGTATGTCACCACTGTGTGTCAGGTTTAAGTATATCACCACTGTGTGTCAGGTTTAAGTATGTCACCACTGTGTTTGAGTATGTCATCACTGTATGTCAGGTTTAAGTATGTCACCACTGTGTGTCGGGTTTAACTATGTCATCAATGTGTGTCAGACTTAAATATGTCATCACTGTGTGTCAGGTTTAAGTATGTTATCTCTGTGTGTCAGGTTTAACTATGTCATCACTGTGTCATGTTTAAGCATGTCATCACTGTGTGTCGGGTTTATGTATGTCACCACTGTGCATCAGGTTTAAGTATGTCACCACTGTGTCTGGTTTAAGTATGTCATCACTGTGTGTCTGGTTTGAGTATGTCACCACTGTGTCATGCTTAAGCATGTCATCACTGTGTCTGGGCTAAGTATGTCACCACTGTGTCTGGTTTAAGTATGTCATTACTGTGTGTCTGGTTTGAGTATGTCACCACTGTGTCATGTTTAAGCATGTCATCACTGTGTGTCTGGTTTAAGTATGTCATCACTGTGTGTCAGGTTTAACTATGTTATCACTGTATCTCAGGTTTAAGTATGTCACCACTGTGTGTCAGATTTAAGTATGTCATCACTGTGTGTCAGGTTTAAGTATGTTGTCACTTTGTGTCAGGTTAAGTATTGTCATCACTGTGTGTCATGTTTAAGTATGTCATCACTGTGTGTCTGGTTTAAGTATGTCACCACTGTGCATCTGGTTAAGTATGTCACCACTGTGTGTCTGGTTTAAGCATTGTTATCACTATTTTCAGGTTTAAGTATGTCATCACTTTGTGTTAGGTTAAGTATTGTCATCACTGTGTGTCATGTTTAAGTATGTCTTCACTGTGTCTGGTTTAAGTATGTGGTCACTGTGTGTCTGGTTTAAGTATTGTTATCACTGTCAGGTTTAAGTATGTTGTCACTTTGTGTCAGGTTAAGTATTGTCATCACTGTGTGTCATATTTAAGTATGTCTTCACTGTGTGTCTGGTTTAAGTATGTCACTACTGTGTGTCTGGTTTAAGTATGTCACCACTGTGTCAGACTTAAATATGTCATCACTGTGTGTCAGGTTGAAGTATCATCACTGTGTGTCAGGTTTAAGTATGTCATCACTGTGTCAGGTTGAAGTATGTCATCACTGTGTGTCAGGTTTAAGTATGTCACCACTGTGTCAGGTTTAAGATTTGTCATCACTGTGCATCAGGTTTAAGTATATCACCACTATGTGTCAGGTTTATGTCATCACTGTGTATCATGTTTAAGTATGTCATCACTGTGTGTCAGGTTTAAGTATGTTGTCACTTTGTGTCAGGTTAAGTATTGTCATCACTGTGTGTTAGGTTGAAGTATGTCTTCACTGTTTCTGGTTTAAGTATGTCACCACTGTGTGTCTGGTTTAAGTATGTCACCACTGTGTCTGGTTTAAGTATGTCACCACTGTGTGTCTGGTTTAAGTATGTCGTCACTGTGTCAGGCTTAAGTACTGTCATCACTGTGTCATGCTTAAGTATGTCATTTCTGTGTGTCGGGTTTATGTCATCACTGTGTATCATGTTTAAGTATGTCATTACTGTGTGTCATGTTTAAGTATGTCACCACTGTGTCAGGTTTAAGTTTTGTCATCACTGTGTGTCAGACTTAATATGTCATCACTGTGTGTCGGGTTTAAGCTTTGTCATTGCTGTGTGTCATGTTTAAGTTTTGTCATCACTGTGTCATGTTTAAGTATTGTCACCACTGTGTCAGGTTTAAGTTTTGTCATCACTGTATGTTAGGTTGAAGTATGTCATCTCTGTCGGGTTTAAGTTTTGTTATCACTGTGTGTCATGTTTAAGTTTTGTCATCATTATGTGTCAGACATAAATATGTCATCACTGTGTGTCAGGTTGAAGTATGTCATCACTGTGTGTCATGTTTAAGTATGTCACCACAGTGCCAGGTTTAAGTTTTGTCACCACTGTGTGTCAGGTTTATGTATTGTTATCACTGTTTGTCAGGTTTAAGTATGTCGTTACTTTGTGTCGGGTCAAGTATTAAGTATGTCATCACTGTGTGTCAGGTTAAAGTATGTCATCACTGTGTGCCAGGTTTAAGTATGTTGTCACTGTGTGTCGGGTTTGAGTATGGCATCACTGTGTGTCAGGTTGAAGTATGTCGTCACTGTGTGTCAGGTTTATGTATGTCGTCACTGTGTCTCTGGTTTGAGTATGTCATCAATGTGTGTCAGGTTTAAATATGTCACCACTGTGTTCTGGTTAAGTATTGTCATCACTGTGTGTCTGGTTTAAGTATGTCGTCACTGTGTGTCAAGTTTAAGTATGTCATCACTATGTGTCAGGTTAAGTATTGTCATCACTGTCTGGTTTAAGTATGTCACCACTGTGTGTGTGGTTAAGTATGTCACCACTGTGTGTCTGGTTTATGTATTGTTGTCACTGTTTGTAAGGTTTAAGTATGTCGTCCCTTTGTGTCGGGTTAAGTATTGTCATCACTGTGTGTCATGTTTACGTATGTCATCACTGTGTGTCTGGTTTAAGTATGTCACCACTGTGTGTTTGGTTTAAGTATGTCATCACTTTGTGTCTGGTTTAAGTATGTCACCACTGTGTGTCTGGTTTAAGTATGTCGTCACTTTGTGGCAGGTTTAAGTATTGTCATCACTGTGTGTAAGGTTTAAGTATGTCATCACTGTGTGCCAGATTTAAGTATGTGGTCACTTTGTGCCAGGTTTAAGTATGTCATCATTGTGTCAGTTACCTGTATAAACCATTTTTTCATCTTTCACTTGCAGTCATTTTCCCCAAAACTACTACTGGTCAAAACAGAAACCAGACTTACCACTAATGTTCTCTTGGTTTCTTTCCTTTCAAAGTACTAAATATAATTTCTGATGAGGTGATTCTTTTTATGAATTCCAAAACCACATAATTGATGGAATTGCTATACATTGTAGAAATGTCCTCTTGGTAGTCCTTTATCAACCTGTCATGAGTGGTTTTGGTCCCAAAATTGCTCATTTGGTGTTGAGCAATAATCAATTAATAGCCAATCTGATATACTAGGCAACTATGACTGTTGTCTTTTAAATCTTCTTATAAGGCAATAACTAGTTGAACTGATACTCTTTGAGTGATTCTTTATCAACTTTGAGTTTCTGTTGTCATTGGTTATCCAAGATGACTATCATTGTTGATCTTATATTTACACTGAGGTTAATGGAAAATCTAAAAGTGTCAATAGAATATCTCAAAACTCCAGTGAACTGTTTGAACTTTGACTGTATGTAAAATAAATCGCTTGATGTTCCTTTACATTTTGTGTCCATTGGAAATCAAAGATGACTTTGGAGATTGTGGTCATACCCGTTTCCAAACAAAAAACCCTAAGCATAAAAAAAGGGTGGATTTTTGTATGTGGAGCATTTATTATTAGCTGTTTTTGATGAGGTTTTATCTCATCTGAGCTTTTCTGATGAAAAAATGTACTATCATCGGCCCGCCCGTATGTACATTCACGGGTCAAAAATCTTTCCCCGGTATTATATGGCCCTATGTATTTCATACAAAGCAACTTATTTTCAACAAGTTATCCTGAAGTCATTTCTTATCAGATTTTATTGAATTTCTCTCCTTTAAAAGCAGAATTAATGCATGAGATATCTGTGAACGCATTTCAAATACATGCGGCGTTCCCAATTGAATCCCGGGTTACAGAAATGTGATATTTTCCTCCACTGCTGGGTACAACCTATCCTAAAGGGGAATGCGCTTGTTGCGTGGGACAAATCTAATGTATAACTCTCCTTTAGGACCAGACGTTAAGAGTGTCTCGTGTATGTAGAATAATACGTTCCGTGCACGTAGCTTGTATCGTCTGCTGAACAATGGTTTGATAGGATGGTTGTTTGCAAGCCAAATCCCCCTATCCATTATCTCTCCGTTTTCGAACATCGGTCCAAAGCCCGCCATTTACCTATATCATTCATTGTTTGTAAATTTATTTTCAGATTATAACATTTAAACAACAATCAATGATCATCAATCGATCAATCAGATACATTCGAGGAATTTATCATAATTATCTCCCCCTAACTTAATTGCAACCTACGGATAAATGAACAACAAACAGTGAAAATTAATCATAATATATATACATTACAAAGTTCAGGTAAAGGCCAACATGAACCCATCATTATGAGTGGATAGTATAGGAGCGTGATCAAACGTGTGTACCAAGGGAGGCATGAACCTCACTGTCACAATTCCAAAGACTACTCGTTGCACACTAACGTGGTTTTTGTGAGAATAACAAAATCGCTTGGTGTGTTTGTGTTTTCAAAATATCGCTTTCGTAGTTTCTTTCCTTCCTGATTTCGTTGTCTACGGAATAGTGAGATGTCTTCGTGGTCGTGATCGTATGATAGTTGGATTTACAACTACCTATGCAATGGGTGCTCATCACCATTAACATAGTGAGTTCGAATCCCGCTCAGGCCAGGTGTATTCGATACAACATTATGTGATAAAGTTTGTCAGTGATTTGTGGTTTCTTCCGGGTACTCCGGTTTCCTCCACCAATAAAACTGACCGCCACGATATAACTGAGAAATTGTTGAAATTTGCGTTAAATACCATACCTCCGCCCTAAGGAATTGTGTTACATATAGTTTTGTATTTGACTATGATGTGCAGAGTTACAGGCAGTCTCATTACAATTTAGAACAAAGATAAGAGTGTTATAGAAAAGCTTAAATGTCTACTATGACTAGATTATATGATACGTTTGTTATAATATAGGCTCGGCTTATAGGTTTGTGTAACATCCGGCTATCTAATCGCGTGTCTAGATCTCGCAGAAATAATATTTAAAAAAAACCAGTCAATTTATATCAAAATGTCCAGAATTAAAAGTGCATTTCTGACATGTTTATTTGTTTTATTTTCTGATTTTTGAAATTAAATTTCTTTATATAATTACAATTTTAGAATTGTATATCATACCAGTTTTGTATTCTGGCTTTTCATCTATATCTTTTTTTTTTCTCAGAAACCACACCACAACGGTACAAGTTCACTGGAAATCCACCGAGGGAAATACATTTATTATTTAACCAAGTATTCTTATCAAACAAAATTAAACATTTTATAACTGTGCACAAAATGTTGACTTTCTCACTATTTTATTGTTTTCAGGCTGGGTGTAATCCAAGATTGCCACCATCGCAGGAAAAAATGTTATTCAATATGCGATAGGAAATGTGTTTATATTAAGATTGTATTCTTAGAAACCGCTAGTCCTAGATTCGTTTAATTTACACGAATACAATCCTGTTAATTAGATATATATACAACATATATATTTTTGTGCAAATCTTGCAGCAGTGCAACAAAAAAACTACCACATTATTTTCAAAACTTTACGCTTAAAATGACTTCTAAAACGAGAAGTAAGAATAAAAACTAAATTTGCAATTATAGAACAATTAATTGATGTGATTGATACAAAGAGTAGGACATGTTTAAAACACATTGTCATGTTCTGTTTCTTGTTTCCATAACACCAACAGCCCACATTTGTCGTAATATAATATTTACATCACACATTTAGCAATTTATAGAATATGTATTTTAAATTGCACTTTATTTTTGACTAATAAGAAACAATTGATAAGAAGAGACGGATATTAATCAGACTATTTTAGGGTTTTTGCTGTAAACTTAATAGTTAAAGTCATCACTATGAAATGTCACAGTAAATTCCATGCGTTAACGACGTCTAATGCAATTAGTTACGACTTCATTAAAGATAAAACGTGCATTTTTCTTATTAATTTTTACATTTGAAGGAATAACTCGATTATCGACTCAATCAAAGTCTGTCTGGCCGCTCCAATCAGTTTTCAGAACTGGTAACTTTGTAAATATTTGGAAGGAGGCATGCGAAATTCTTGTTAATTCTTTGACATGGTCAAAATTAAGTTAACTCTCTTAAGACCAGAATATTCTACGAAAGAATCTCCGTTCGTTAACACCGAGATGAAGGCTAATACAAATGAATAAAACGAACGATTTGGTTATTTGGAAGATCCGTGTCTCACCATTAATGAACAAATGTATTTCTATTTAATTAAAAGAAAAATCTTAAAGATGAATGCTTAGAGAAAATCTTCATCGAACTAAACCAATAGAGAGTACAATCATAAAGGGTTGTATCGAAAACTAAGATATTTCATTGATTTTCTGACAAAAATTCTGCACCCAGCTTTCATTAAGATTGCCAAAGTTTAATCAAGCACTTTATGCTTCATACAATCACGGCAAAATTAACCGTTGCCCCAAACAAGCGTCATTTCTAATCAAATTTCCTCTAAGATAGATGTAAATTTCTGAAAAACAAATCATCTGGGGTATTAATCTGTGAACATATTATGCCGATGTCAGTGGAAAGAGATGGTCTTCTGTAATTAAGGAAAACAAGATATTTGTCAAAGGTTTAATCAAACAACTGACTTATCTATCTGATGGTTATGACATCACATCACTCATATAGTAATTACATTTTTATTTTATTTTGTAACATTATTTTTATGTGCAATTATGTTAGTCGAGTAGTTTCTGATGAATACTTTGAAAGATCATCAGGCCAACGACACACAATATCTCTCTAATTAGTTGTCCGTTTTATATACTAGTCTATAAAGTTCGTTGTATCGAGAGTACAGGTCCTTGGGTTCTATAATTACTTTAGTTTTCGTTTCTAACATTTGTATGTAATAAACACCTCTATGGTGTAATTAAGATATTATGCTTGCCTAGATTGAGGTAGGTTGCGGAGATATATACTTGGTCGGACCCAACCAAAGATTATATAATTGTTTTTTGTTGCTTCGTGACTAAGCACGCAGATTAACGGACATCAGAGTAAGATGATGTGTCCGAGTGCTGGTTTACGTCTACACGTGGACTACTATTTCAGAGAGTTTTCATTATAAACTTCTAGCTCAGCGTGTTGGTCGGCTACAAAACAGATATCATCGTTGCATCAGAAAGTACAATGTGCTGTCCATGATGTAGCTGAAACACTGCTAACTTGGCATTAAACAACAATCACTCACGATCCTGAAATGAGTATTTCATTGATGGTATAAAGGTTATCATGTTGTACACTTACTGACTGTATTATTTATATATTTTAGTACATTTTTCATTCGTAGAGTGAAGACTAATAGACAAGTCCTTTCGTCGATGTCCACGTTATAATCGTGTTTGAATGGTCTGATTGTATATAATCATGTTTAAATGGTCTGATTGTATATAATCATGTTTAAATGGTCTGATTATATATAATCATGTTTAAATGGTCTGATTGTATATAATCATGTTTGAATGGTCTGATTGTATATAATCATGTTTAAATGGTCTGATTGTATATAATCATGTTTAAATGGTCTGATTGTATATAATCATGTTTAAATGGTCTGATTGTATATAATCATGTTTGAATGGTCTGATTGTCTATAATCATGTTTAAATGGTCTGATTGTATATAATCATGTTTGAATGGTCTGATTGTATATAATCATGTTTGAATGGTCTGATTGTATATAATCATGTTTGAATGGTCTGATTGTATATAATCATGTTTGAATGGTCCGATTGTATATAATCATGTTTGAATGGTCTGATTGACTATAATCATGTTTGAATGGTCTGATTGTATATAATCATGTTTGAATGGTCTGATTGTATATAATCATGTTTGAATGGTCTGATTGTATATAATCATGTTTGAATGGTCTGATTGTATATAATCATGTTTGAATGGTCTGATTGTATATAATCATGTTTGAATGGTCTGATTGTCTATAATCATGTTTGAATGGTCTGATTGTCTATAATTATGTTTGAATGGTCTGATTGTCTATAATCATGTTTGAATGGTCTGATTGTCTATAATTATGTTTGAATGGTCTGATTTTCTATGATCATGTTTGAATGGTCTGATTGTCTATGATCATGTTTGAATGGTCTGATTGTATATAATCATGTTTGGATGGTCTGATTGTCTATGATCATGTTTGAATGGTCTGAGTGTATATAATCATGTTTGAATAATCTGATTGTCTATATTCATGTTTGAATGGTCTGGTGGTCTATAATCATGTTTGAATGGTCTGATTGTATATAATCGTGTTTGAATGGTCTGATTGTATATAATCATGTTTGAATGGTCTGATTGTCTATAATCATGTTTGAATTGTCTGATGGTCTATAATCGTGTTTGAATGGTTTGATTGTCTATAATTATGTTTGAATGGTCTGATTGTATATAATCAGGTTTGGATGGTCTGATTGTCTATAATCATGTTTGAATGGTCTGATTGTCTATGATCATGTTTGAATGGTCTGATTGTATATAATCAGGTTTGGATGGTCTGATTGTCTATGATCATGTTTGAATGGTCTGATTGTATATAATCAGGTCTGAATAGTCTGATTGTCTATGATCATGTTTGAATGGTCTGATTGTATATAATCCTGTTTGAATGGTCTGATGGTCTATAGTCATGTTTGAATGGTCTGATTGTATATACTCATGTTTGAATGGTCTGATTGTCTATGATCATGTTTGAGTGGTCTGATTGTATATAATCAGGTTTGGATGGTCTGATTGTCTATGATCATGTTTGAATGGTCTGATGGTCTATAATCGTGTTTGAATGGTCTGATTGTCTATAATCGTGTTTGAATGGTCTGATTGTATATACTCAGGTTTGAATGGTCTGATTTTCTATGATCATGTTTGAATGGTCTGATTGTATATAATCAGGTTTGAATAGTCTGATTGTCTATGATCATGTTTGAATGGTCTGATTGTATATAATCAGGTTTGGATGGTCTGATTGTCTATAATCATGTTTGAATGGTCTGATTGTCTATGATCATGTTTGAATGGTCTGATTGTATATAATCATGTTTGGATGGTCTGATTGTCTATGATCATGTTTGAATGGTCTGAGTGTATATAATCATGTTTGAATAATCTGATTGTCTATATTCATGTTTGAATGGTCTGGTGGTCTATAATCATGTTTGAATGGTCTGATTGTATATAATCGTGTTTGAATGGTCTGATTGTATATAATCATGTTTGAATGGTCTGATTGTCTATAATCATGTTTGAATTGTCTGATGGTCTATAATCGTGTTTGAATGGTTTGATTGTCTATAATTATGTTTGAATGGTCTGATTGTATATAATCAGGTTTGGATGGTCTGATTGTCTATAATCATGTTTGAATGGTCTGATTGTCTATGATCATGTTTGAATGGTCTGATTGTATATAATCATGTTTGAATAATCTGATTGTCTATAATCATGTTTGAATGGTCTGGTGGTCTATAATCATGTTTGAATGGTCTGATTGTATATAATCAGGTTTGAATGGTCTGATTGTATATAATCGTATTTGAATGGTCTGATTGTATATAATCATGTTTGAATGGTCTGATTGTCTATAATCATGTTTGAATTGTTTGATGGTCTATAATCGTGTTTGAATGGTTTGATTGTCTATTATTATGTTTGAATGGTCTGATGGTCTATAATCGTGTTTGAATAGTCTGATGGTCTATGATCATGCTTGAATGGTCTGGTGGTCTATAATCATGTTTGAATGGTCTGATTGTATATAATCATGTTTGAATGGTCTGATTGTCTATAATCGTGTTTGTTGTCTGTGTCTTCGTATTAACACTTACTTTGGCAACGTTCTGACTTGATTGACATTGCATGATACACATTGTATACGTCTGGCTCCCTTAGGTCCTGTTTCGAAGAGAGTGCAAATAAAACCTACTTTCAGCAAATAAATACGTCAGAAAGAGCTAGTGTTGTTTGATGACAAGTGAACCATTTTACAGTATTGTTTGTGGTCAAATGAAGATATTGGGGTCGTGGTCTGTAGACTGTTCGTTACCGGATTATGACTTCTACTAGTTAATGGGGTTCCTTTTGTTGAAATTTTGATACAACGATTATTGCTACAAATGTTGTGGCTGGTAATGGAAGTTCTGGTAACATAAGTTTTGGAAATAAAGAGATACAGTGGGGCCAAAATCAGATGATGTTTGCATGTACATGTATAAAAAAAAATTGTTCGTCTGTTATTGATGATTTTTTTAAATAAATTCCATAGGTAAATATATATCGGAGCTTAACATTATCATCACAAAAACCGAAAATTATACACAATTTCTATTTTTCATCCAATGGATAGGTATTTTAATTGTTTGTGACAAGGCCTTCAAATAGTATTCCACTGAATTTCGTCTATCAGTTATGGTCTTCTAGTTAAAACTGCAGTAGAACTGGTGCAGGAGGAACTGATCTTTGAACTGTTGTTGCCTTTTTGTGGTCATATTACGATGCACTCTGCTGAAATATATTTTTAGCTATATCATAGCAAGAACAAGTTACTCCAGCTGTTTGAAGAAATGCTTGATTTGTACTAGACAAATACGTTGTTTCAGGAAATATATAGTTAGTTCTAGCTTACTGAAACAGTCAGAATGGGGCGTGTCCAACAATCTACAAGAATACAGCAATAAAAAAAGAATGTGATACCAATCCCATTCACGGTAAACGTCTGGTGAAATTCACGAAAAAGGTAAAGCAGCAAATAATGAGCTTCTGAGGAATGGATCTGAAAACTGACACGGACAGACGGACAAAGGTGTTTTATTATATGTTCCGTACATTTTTGTGCAGATCTCTCGATATCGTGGTTTCTAGTATTATATGTTAAACGTAACTTTAGAATATATCTTAAATGACAGGGATCACAGGTTTCAATGCCTCGAGGGAACAAGACGCCAGTTGTAAATATAAAACTCAACATGTAAAGTTTTCATTAAACTAACACCCTGGTATTAAACTTAACAAAGCCCAGTATTTATTGTACATACAGCATGTTTTATATAATTACCATACATCATACATCAAGTTCATTGGCTCTCGCGTGGTAATTGTAAATCATAATACAACATTTAAAGAAGAAACACAACAATTTACAAATGGATTTCCTAAATTAACAATAATCATATGAATCAGACGAGATTTAATTTACGGATAGCATTTTCTTAGACTGTTTAATTATATCATATTTTCAAAATAAGACATAATTGGTGAATTTTATACAATGCATTATCGTCGTAATTTGGAATTTCAACTCCATCTATCTTAATAATTTGGAATTTTTGTGGTGAATACCATACAATAATAGCTTCAGTGGTTCGCGTAATTGGTAAAAATCGAATGAAATAGATAAATTTATTCTCGTTAATTGTCTCATTTCTCGTACATATTAATGGCGGATTTTCTGTAGAATTCCAACAGATCACTAATGAAAAGCTCGCTGTTAATTTGCAATCACACTACAACAGGGCAAGGTAACGAAGTAAACCATTGTTTTTAATGAAAAATGATGTAATTTACGCCCTCCATGAAACACATTGGCCGGTTTTTAGATGGCCAGGGGATGTTGTTATGCGGAGCTTGAAACAAAAGTCATAAAATAATGGAAATGAAGGGATTACTCAAAAGTAAAACAGATCATTCGTAAATGAAAGATCCGCAATTACGGGAACCTCTGTCATCTGATTAATTACTGGCGCTTCCCCGGGGATGACAATCACAGCTTTTCTTAATGTATAGTGATGTGAAATTAAGCCTCCGATTGATGAGGCAAAATCAAATCGTAATTATAGATAGTCTTGCTTCCAAAAATTATCTATATCAAATTCAATTTTGAAATGTTGCATTGGCATTACGATTTAAGCCATAATTCACGGTTTCTGATCTCTACTTGCGCAACGATCTATTTTTCAACCTTAATTGGTCATTAATAGGTAATTCTGTATAGTACTATGCCTCTTCCTAAATATACAAAATTTGATAAAGATTCGCAGTAATATAATTGCAATAGTTCTGTTCCAATCTTTAATCCCCGTGTGGGCAACTAAGATCTGATTTTTAATCAATCATTTTACGCTGTCTGGATTTGTATGATGTAAGAAAGTAAATTCTTATGAAATAAATGAGAGCAAACAATCGTTAAATATTTGAAGAACCGTTTTTCTTAATCTTTTCCATGATGCTATGTAATTTTGTTTAATTTACCCGCTGGTTTTATGGTTTTACTGCTTAGTAATACAAACGATTGTTATGTTTCCTATTTAGAAACGCTCTGCGTAGTTGTTTGTTCGTATACATTCAAAAAACATATAGAGGGGAAATGGCGAAACTAGGTACAAACCTTCGGGGTTAGGATTGGGTTACATTGTGTTTAACGCCACTTTCAACAATATTTCAGTTGTATAGTGGCGGTTAGTTTTATTGGTGGAGGAAACCGGAGTAGCCGCAGAAAGCCACCCACCTACCGCAAGTCACTGACAAACTTTATCAGTGTTGTATCGAGTACACCTCGACTGAGCAGACTCGAACTCACAACATTAGTGGTGATAGCCACTGATTGCATAGGTAGTTGTAAATCCAACTACCATACGATCACGACCATGACGGTCCCACCAACCTTCGGGATTTATTTTGTATTAAACTTTGAATTGAACAACAATATCTAATACAGTCAATCCTATATTAAGAGGTCACCCTTATGACAAGGAAAAGATGATCATTAAACACATGTGTCCTCTTAAAAGAGATTCAATTTCATAGGAAATTTTCTATGACAGGACAAGAAAAAGATTACCTTTTAATACAGATGACTGCTTAATAGAGGTGACAACATAGGCAGGTTTTACGGTATAAATTTGTGTTAAAAATAATGATGATCCATTAAATTAAGCCAGCATCTTTTTGCAGAACATAAATTGGCTAAAATAAAATAATAAAAAAAATATCAAGGCACAAAGGTGGACAAATTAATGTTTGAGCTCTGTTTCACTTCCGTCATATATAAGTGACATTGCCACTACTAATCAGTTATTAGTTGACCTACACTGCATAGCTGCCATTAGAGAAAAGTTTAAATATTATAAAGAGAATACATTATTTTATAACAAAGGTCGAAGGTCACAAACGGAATGCCCAGTTATTAAAATCATCATTTGGCTGAATTTTGGTGAAGTAGCGTGTCATTTTTTATGCGATCGCATCTGTGGTGTAATGGTTAGCATGTTCACCTCGAGTGTAATAGATCGTGGGTTCGAGCCTCGATCGGTCAAACCAAAGACTAAAATATTGGTATTTGTTGCTTCTCCGCTAAGAACACAGCATTAAGGAGAAAGAGCAAAGACTGGTTGGCTCGAATCAGGATAATCGAGTGGGGCGACATGTTTATCTGCGAACTATAAAAATCCAACTAAGCTTGTTGCTCTAGTACAAGGACGACTTCATTATCATTTCATTGAAAATTAACTTGTTCTCGCCATGATATAGCTGAAAAATTGCCGAGTTGGCGTTAAACAACAATCAATCACTCGCTAACTTTTTTATGAGCTGTCATTAGAATACCATTGTGAGCTCTAGATATTCATCAAAATGTAGGACCAAAATCAAACTTCCACTTATATCTACCATGGTTCATAGTATTGTTATATCCTCTAGTTTATCAAAGACTGAAATATACCGGAAGTTGAAAAAAATATATTCAAAGTATTCAAAACCACAAATATCAAACTGAACTACAAGATTATGGCAAGACCTATGACCAACACTAAAACAAAAACTACACAATGTACTAGATTATAGAAAGACCAATAGACCAACACTAAAACAAGAGGTTTTATAGTTGCATCAGAAACATATACACCATTATTACATGTATCTTTATCAGGTTACAAAATGAAATCTTATAGCTTAAAAATATTTTCATTGAATTACTGCAACAAACCTGATAACACAATCGTTGGTCAAGGACAACAAACAAACCTAAAAACAAACAAACAAACGAACTAAAAATCAAAACTATGAGTGAATGCTCGGGTCCTCTGGAACGGTTAGCTGTTACTGTTCCATATAGTGACACCGTCTGTTGTCAAAAATCCATTTGGCAAGTCAAGAATGTGGAAAGGGTGGGATTGTGAATACGTCAGAAGGAAAATATCCGTGGTCATTGTGGACACAGATATTCCGTAACGGTTAACAAAGTCATGGTGGCGACCGTAAAACTTTCGAAGTGATGACTAAAAACTTAACCACTAGGAACCCTTGGTTCTGTAGCTTCTTTGTTAACAGCAACCCACCATAAAGGAAATCATGATAGGAACTACAAGCTCTGGGATATCACATCAACTGAGAGATATATACTCCATTTATACAGGTACTGTTGGAATTTTGCTACATATAAATGGAAAGTTCACAATTGGAAAATAAAAGTAACTTTTCACATCATGTAACTATCGAATACATCTCTCCATGAGCATTCTTCCAAACTTAATGATATCTTTAAACACTTTATTACAAGGTTAAAACCAATAGAACTCTTCCACATTCCTGATTTGATATTAAAATTATACGTTTTTGTTAATAGGTTATATTTCTCTTACATGGGAAAAATGGTGCCCGTTCTAAATAGCGTGAATCTGCATCTGAAAGGACAAAATGAGTATTACTTTCTTATATGCGAGCGTCAGCGAGCTCTTTATGGTATAAAATGTGTACTTAGGATTTTTTGACAAACATGGCTGCACATACTGACGAATAAAAAAAAATTTCGACGCTTTGTAAACACGTGCCGTGTAGCACACTAACACACCCAACTAATGAAGATCTTCTTAACATAAAGCGCAAAGGTGATCCTGAAGTCTCGTACCCTCTCTCGTACGTCCGATACCACGGAAATCCGGAACCCGTGTGTAATAAAAGTCATTTTATTAGCTTGTTTTACTTATACATTGTATTGATATTTTTTAATTGATTAAATCTCTTCTGACATACTGACAAGAATTTAAATTGTTTCTAGGCGGAAGTTAGCCTTTGAGATTTCGTAAGGAACGACAGCTCGATTGAATGAGACTAGATTCGGTCCTAAAAAAAGTCGTCCCCAATATATCTCGGCCCAAACAATCTCGACACTTTTTGATGCACTGGATGAGCGTGAAATTGCCAGATAATTTTCAGATGCACGAGCATTCATGGCCGTGCCGGTTTCATATTAATTTGTAGATATATAAACTTTACAAAAACAGAAGATCATATGTTATTGCAGATAGAAAGTTCACAAGTCGATACAATTTTAAAATTAAATCTTTCCCCTTTGTCCGCTTTTAAAAAGGGTAATAACTCCTATACGTATCCTCTCGTCCGTTAAAATCGGTCAACACCTGAAATCGGTCACCATTTAGGAATGCACTGTCCACGTGAGTTCAGATGTCGATGACGTCATTTATCCTGCAAACTGCGTCCAGAAATAGATAATCGATTTACTTTCACTTTGATCAAGACAACAATGAGATTTAAACAGATAAGAAAAAATTTCTATAGGTTTTGGTGCCAAAATGGTGCCATTTTACTACTACCATTTTGACTTAATAATCAAAGTCAAATATTTCCAGAAAAAAACAGTCCGTAGTGGATAATTTGCATATCCTGGGTTCGTTTACATTTCACTGCGCATCTTGACCTATATTTACAACTCTATAAGGCAACGACAATTCATTGTATTGTTTTCGTTTTGAAATTCGGCAATTCCTTAGACAATTTTCAGATTTTTAGCGGGAAATTGTGTGGAATAAATATGATTTAATACAAATTCTTTACATGGAAATGGATAAAATTGTAGCCCCGATGTCAATCGGCAAACCTCGGGTGAGTCCGCTTCTCTCCCTCAATCCCTCGGCTGTAATACGGAATTTGATATGCGTCTACGCGTCACATTTCTCCGCCGGAAGACCATATCACTTCAATTAAACATTGCGCACCGCGAATAAGTTCTAAAATGGCGACATTCGATGAGTGTATAGATTTTGCTTTGAAAAATAGTGGTCTTTGATGAAGGTACGGAATCAGCCGACGTTGCGACGAATGAAAATATATTATTATTGGACGAATATTCGAAAGTGAAATTACTTTAATACCTCCTTCATTGAAGATTTATGAAAGTAGTTCCTATGGAAGCTATCGTAATACGGACGAGGTTTGATGAGGTACGGAATCAACCGAAGTTGCGACGAGTGGCCCCGATGTATGAAAGTTCGTCACCCTAACGATTCTTCGATAATTTCTATTATCAAAAACATTTGATTATATTTTGTTTTGGTCTTATGTCATTTATGTATTCTTTTCCTGCAATTATGACACATTTTTTGTGCATTTATTTTTTCAATGCACCATAAAAACGTAAACAATGAAAACTAGGTCAAAACCATATCGGAAATAGATGTGCATAAAACTTCGTCACCTTGCGCGTGTCCTAACGATGTGACGTATTACCAAAAGTTTAAAGGCCAAAAGCTATTAATACATTGTTTAAATACGGACTAATGTTAATTTATTATAATGTCACTTGTGCATAAAATGATAATATTTTGTATTTTACTGTTACAACTCGATGTTTTGTCTGAAAAAAAGGAGATTTTTTGTGTGCTTATGACAACTATTTGAAATAAAAATAGAATTTTACCAGCTTTATATATCGAATAATAATTTTCTTTTATTTCATTTTACATATTTAAATAGGTTTTTGCCTCTGATCATTTAGTTATACTTTGTTTCAACTCGGCAAAAAAATATTAACAGCACGTTTTCATTACAAAATGGCGATAATTTAATACGTCGTAAGAACAAACATATTTTAACGAATGTCGTAATAGTAGTTGCCTATTAAATACATACACAAAAATCACGTGATGACAGATGAAATCTTCATTGTAAAGATAAAATGTAAATAAAAAATTGAGGACTCACGTTTTTGGCATTAAAAGAGTATCAAAAGTGTTGGAAAAAGAGAATTAGTAAAAAGTTGTGAAATTTGCATAGGCTAAGAATGTAACTTAGGAGTATTTACTTGGTTGAAACGCATCTTGACTTAAATCACGGTCAGTGGTGAAAATGACGTCTGTACACTAACTAGCGTGCGAATACTGGACGAACGCAGGCCTACACGCGAAAAACGTGACGATGTTTTATGCATGACGAAATTAGATGCATTGAGGATCAACGCAGACCACCTATGTATGGCTAGAGCCATTGCCATGAGTTGGGCCAAGCTGCACACTGTAACCACAGAAGAATGGCAAACGACGGCACCCAAAGGATGCGAAGTCACACACTTGCTACGACACCAGATGGTCCCGAGAGAAATTTTCTGCTGAAAACAAGTGACGGCAAACACAATTTAATGGAAAAAGCAAATTAAAAAAATATTGTAAAATACAATCTCCTTGGCCTATTGGTGTTCCAAATGACTATTTTATGGTTGACCGATTTTAGGTAGCGTGATTTGTGCGCCATTAAAAAACTTAAAGGGGCATTATCTGCCAAAATCGTAAATTTTTGTAACCCATAAAAACTATCAGATATGATTGATGCCTTAATAAAACGTGTTTCTGTAACTTATAAATGTTATGAAATGTACGCGCATCGGGGGGGAAAAGGTGCAACTGCTCGTGTTTTAGATCGATCAGGAAATGGAGGCCATCTTATTAATTATCGGCATTGTTTACGGGGTTTGCCGAATCGTCATTAAATCAGTACAACAATGCACTTATTTCTTATTTTCTGTGAATCTGCTTTTAGTCGGCGTTAATTACGGACAAAGAACCATGCAAGTTTGCAGTTAATAAGCGACAAAATACAAATTATTCGTTTTTACCTGTCACTAGTAAGGTCAGTTGCATACGGAGAAAGCGAGGTCAAATTATTTGCTTGCAAGGAAATAATAAATCGATGCTAATTTTCGTTCTCAAAAGGCGAAAAGTGGTACGATAAGCTGTTTAATGTGAAATATTTATCTTTATTTCATCATTTTAAAACTATTTACCAATTTCCAAAACATATTTTTTTTGGTCAAAATCGTAGCTAATGCCTCTTTAAAAAAGGTCAGTGAGCCGATATTTCTTCATCGAATTAAACGATGTTTTGGCATTTTATTTGGCTTAAATGCCCAAGTAAACATGACATTTATTTTATCTTTGATATAAATACCAATTTGAATGAGAATAATAAGGAAATGTCTTAACTGACCGATTTACGGTCACAGGTGGATATACCTAATTTTAGAATCAAATCGGAAATGATTTTCGACCTCATTGCATTTGAAGAGAATTTCTGTAGATTCGGCGTTCCATATACACTCACGGGTCAAAAGTATTTCCTCACTAAGATATTTCCCTATATATTTCATATAAAACCACTTATTTTCATAACATTCTCATGAAGTCATTCCTTAGCCGATTTTCATGAAATTTTCACCTTTAATAGTAGAATTATTAGAGTTTATTTTAATATCTTCATGTAATTTTTTCGAACTTCTATCTACAAGCATTTATGATTTAAACACAAATGTAAATTCTTGACGTCACCATTTTATATGATTATATAGTAAGATTTGGTGAAAAAATTATATACTTTGTTTTTAAATCAATTCTTAAGAGAAATTAGAAATAAAATTATCTGAAAATTATACGAGGAAGAAACTATATTTATTTCTGCATTTAATGCTGAAAATTTCATGAAAATCAGATAAGGAATGACTTCATGAGAATGTTATGAAAATAAGTGGTTTTATAGCGAGCATCGCAAGATGCGAGCTAAACAGCAACATGTGTGTAAGGAGATGAATCAATACATTTTGTATATATGTAACTCGAATAATACTGCGCCCTCTATCGGCACTATCGCTGGATATAGCAAAGCGTAATATAACGACTGGATTATTCGGGTTAGTATATACGATCAATACCAACCGGAAATATATTCTAAGTTTCAGCATAGAATGGACAATCGGAGTGAAGTACAGGAAATAGCCTTTCAATTTGAATAAAAAATAACTATCCAGTTTAAAAATAACAACAACAAAAATTAGAAAGGAAACCGTACAGTTTCTTTACATGAAACGTTTAATTTATTTAAAAAATGGACAATCGTTAGACCTTCTTGTTTCGCCCCTAAAGAACGATCGCCCCTAAAAAAAAGTCGTCCCCGATATCTCTCGGCCCTAAAAAAAAGTCGTCCCGATATATCTCCTTTGCAATAGAAGTAACTGGGCAAGTCGAATTGAAGAACAAAGAAAAACAATCAAGAATAATGAAGAAAAGAACCCAAAACTACTATTTGTACATGTCTATGCGTAGATGCGATGCTCGCCTGTAGGCTGTGCCTAATCCATATTATGAAATATATAGGGAAATATCTTAGTGAGGAAATACTTTTAACCCGTGAGTGTAGATATACCGGAAGTCAGCTGTTGAGAAGATGCAATGAAGTATTAAAAATCATAGATCTATAGTATTATACACCTTGGTTATGCGACACTCTGAAATAAGGCTAGAAACCATAGCCGAACCATTTAATGAAACATTCAAACCATGATGTACAGCCCATCGTTTGTTTTGTATTGACAATCTTCATAATGAGTCGTGCAGCTGAGCACAGTTTTCCCGTTCGACACATTCGCAGCCCTATGATCCGCACAGTCTACAACAAAATGGTAGAAGACGAAAAACAAAAAAATGACAAACATGAATATGTACGTACTGAAACATTCTTGCCCCATACTTAGTAATTTAACTTAGTCTGAAGTTGTTGCAAATTACAAAATAAATATAAACAGCCAATATCATGTTCTAAGGGAAATAACTCTATAGCTGTAAATTAAATCCACAGGCACTAGCTATATACACTAGATCCAGTATTGACTCCATAAAGTCATTGGTAGCCTAGGAGAATATTATCATTGGGTAATGTAAAAAGAGTCTTTTTTAAGAGAAGGCTTCCAATGCAAAAATCAGCCAAAGGTAAACAAATCAGTTAATTTTTTCATCAATGCCAATGGTTGAATGGTATTCACTTAATATTATCTTATCTGACGTGACATCATATTGTGTAATTGGGAAAATGTTTGGAGATTAAGCCAATCATGATATATTGGACTCTTCATAGACTTCAATGCAAATTAATTATTTGATATTTAATCGACTGAAGTTAAATACAATGTATAATCATTTAATTCACCTTTGGTCCTTGTTGACACTGAATCAGATCTTTGTTTTGATTTTCTTCTGATAAATATATACCACAGGTTAATTCTATTGTATAACAATAAAAGTCTAATTTTCCATTACAACAGAGGAAAATCCTGAGGATATCTCCTATTTTCACCTCTTTTAATGCCAGGATGTCCAGATATTGTTCGAGCCCCTATCGAGTCAAACCAAAGACCATAAAATTGGTATTTGTACTTGTTTCTCCACTTAGCAGGCAGCATTATAAGGAGAAAGACTGGTTAGCTCGGAATCAGGATAATGTGTCTGAGTGGGGTGACATGTCTATCCACAAACTGTTGTTTCAGTGAGCTAGCACTATGAAAAAAAATCCAACTAAGAGTGTTAGTCTAGTACAAAGCAGACCTCATCATCATCTCATAGAAAATTAACTGGTTCTTGCCATTATATACATGTAGCTGAAAAATATTGAGTTGGCGTTAAACAACAATCACTCGCTCACCCAGATAAGAGAATTGTAACATTTATTGATGCAGGACTGCCTAATGAATTTCTGCCCAATGATTTATTGGACATGGAACACCTATGCATCTACACAAAGGACTGTTATCGTGCTGTTTTATCATGCATCAGGTTTTTTTAAACGAAGCTCAACAATTTTTTTTTATCCTAATGACATTCAATATTAATTTTGCATCTTTAGCTAAATTTGTTTCACTAAAGTGATATTTTTAGTTTATGATCACAAAGAATATCAGTACACACCTGTAATAATTTTTATGTGATTTTGTATATATTTCAGTGGTATTCAGTGGACTTGTCAAAATTCTCAGAAGAAATTTGCACTAAATTTTTACAATTCAACCAAGATGAAGAAACGGCCCTGTTTTTGAACAATTGCTACGAAAAATCTGATTGGATATTTACCCAACTTGGACATTCCTTCTGTAAATCTATACTTGGTTGGTTTATGTCAAATACATCAATCAATGGGTAATATGTTGTTTACACGTATTAAATTAACAATATTTCAACCTTAGCTCAACTCTATTACATTGTAGGTTAACTTATTAGTGTTTATCACCACTTTCAATCATTGTAGGTTAACTTATTAGTGTTTATCACCACTTTCAATCATTGTAGGTTAACTTATTAGTGTTTATCACCACTTTCAATCATTGTAGGTTAACTTATTAGTGTTTATCACCACTTTCAATCATTGTAGGTTAACTTATTAGTGTTTATCACCACTTTCAACCATAGTAGGTTAATTTATTAGTGTTTATCAACACTTTCAATCATTGTAGGTTAACTTATTAGTGTTTATCAACACTTTCAACCATAGTAGGTTAATTTATTAGTGTTTATCAACACTTTCAATCGTTGTAGGTTAACTTATTAGTGTTTATCAACACTTTCAATCATTATAGGTTAACTTATTAGTGTTTATCAACACTTTCAACCATAGTAGGTTAATTTATTAGTGTTTATCAACACTTTCAATCATTGTAGGTTAACTTATTAGTGTTTATCAACACTTTCAATCATTATAGGTTAACTTATTAGTGTTTATCAGCATTTTCAACCATTGTTTTAACAAGATAGATTTACTATTAGACTTAAAGAGAATTGGTTTGGATTACCTCCAAATATTCTATACTGTTTACAAAAAGTTATACCTTTTGTACATGTATATAGATAGAAAAATCACAATATCCATCCTACTGGATTTAAATTTGTTTCTATGGGTCTCAATTTCTTGAAAATTTAAACATGTGTTTGTAATTGATAAGAACCAACTTCAGATCAGTATTAAACATATTCATACACAATTTATTACTTAAATCAAAGGTCAGGAGTCTCAATTTTTTTTTTATATATATATATATAGATTTATAGGTCTGACTTTGTTGGAAGTCTGTACATTATAACTCAAGTTGACTAGTATATAAGTCTAATAGGTTCTTACATGCGTTCTTGGGAAAGACCAGGTGATCTTCCACGAGTGGTAGAAATTTTATTTCTTTTCGCGAGTGGAGCGCAGCGAAACGAGCGAAAAGACACAAAAATTTCTATCACGAGAGGAAGATCACCCGGTCTTTCCCAACAACGCATGTAAGTACCTATTTCTTCTGTAAACCAACAACTTTCACTATCGCGAACTCTTAGAGACGCCCGCCCTTGATCAGTAACTAATTTGCATAAATTATCAGATCAATATCGTTGAGCGTTATGAAATACACATCACATAAAATTGACTTTTGTGACACCGACTAATAAACTAAGTAGCTTTCTACTGATATTTGAGCTTTTCTCACTAATATTTTATTGAAAGTACAGTATTTTCCTTCATGAGACACCCCATACATGAAATATGAGTGACACATATTTTGACGTCATTGAAGAATGACGTCAAAGGTACGGAAAAGGACATCTAGAAATACGAAAAAATGAAAATAAAAGACACAAATATATATAATACGGTTGGAGTCTGTATTTGGAAAAAAACCAATGGTTAAATCCGTAATATATCTGTTATTCAGCTATCAGACAGGGTATGTAATGTGACATTCCCGGCTTAGGGTATATATTTAAACGATTTGTTTTATTGTTAGAGGCGTTCTGATTGGATTCACAACGAGTAAAGACGAGTGCACGTGGACTCGTCTTACCTCGGTCGTCTTCACCCGAAAATGGCCATTTACGGAAGAATGTACAAAGTTTTGTGAGGAGATCCTCGTACAATACCAGATTAATATTAACACTTAGTGAAATGCTGTTATTTTTACTAGGTGTTTATTTTCTCCAGAATATTACATAAACTGTCTAGAATGATGAATTTATATTTGATATCATACTGTATAGCGGGTTATTTTCGCTTATTTTCACGGTCAAACGTAAATTGCCAAAATAAATTCCGCAAACTATTTATACAAAATCTGTACTTCCGATTTAGATTTGGGAATGTTTCTTCTATTTACGTTGAACAGATCTATAACAGTCGATGATCGTTAATCAATATTGTAGAAACGTGCCCAACGGCATTGTGTGTGATTGCATTAATTTGTTAATACATTCATACATGTACCTATCTAATAAAAACATTACAAACATACTACCTTGATGACATGTAATTATTATAATCAATTATCCGTATTAGCTTGGCACCTTTGATCCGATAAAAATAAAATGTCATAATTTATTTATTAATCAATAAACCATGACACGAGTTCACTTGTAATAAATAAGTTTTGTTTATTTTAACACGCCTTTAAAACATAATTACATAAATATTTACAAAAAACTCATTAATTTGTTTATAGGAGAATTTCTCCCACCCCAGATTATTTATGATGGAAAAACTGACAAATGTCACCCCATGTTCAAATTCCCGTCGGATTGGAACATTGCACATTCTGAAAACCATTGGGCTAATACTGCAACACAAATGGATTATGTTAAAAATATTATTCTGCCATACATCAGGAAAGTCCACCGTAAATAAAATCGTTGTTTGTGTACTTGTTTCTATCAATTTACCGACTTATTTGTGGTAAGAAATAACAAAATGAACCATAATTTTTTGTACTTTTTTACTCATACAGTGTCCATCCCCCAAAATAAAATATACAGTTGAATCCACGAAAATAAAAAGAGCGAAAATTTGTACCATACCTTTGCCCCCCCAAAATCGCGAAAATAACCCGCTATACGGTATTGTAATAAGAATATGTGCATGTAACAAATTGAAATGTTAAACTTTGAAGGTATATTTTTTCAGATTGTTAAAGCGAGGCTCCATGTTTATTTTCTCTGATGAACAACTACAACATCTATTAGATATTAGACCTGAATGGAAGGGAGAACGGTTACTTGATTTAGGTAAAGATAGCACAAAATAGAAAAAAAATGTTTGTCGTTTTTAGCTCACCGGCTGGCCAAAGGTTAGAATATATTCCTTCTAAGGTGACATGTGAACCACTTGTTATTATTGATGCTTGACAGATCAATGTCTTCCCATTTATCCAACTTTTGGAAGGCCTTTAGGGCCCGGGTGGCTCAATGAGTTAGGTAGTTGGATTACCTAACATCTCATACAAGCCTATCGCCAATACGGCATGGGTTCGCGCCCGGCTTTGTAAATTACAAAAATGGTGCACTCGACTCGCAGCCGCAAGTGATAAAGTTTACCAGTTGCTTACCCATGGTCGGTGGTTCTCTCCAGGTACTCCGGCTTCTTTCACCACTAAAACTGGTCGCCATGATATAGCTGAAATTTTGCTGAAAGTGGCATTAAACACAATAAATCGAATCAAATCAACCAACTTTTGGAAATCGGGTATTCCCATTTATCCAACTTTTAATTTCTTACCCTGTAAGATTGTTTATTTGACCAAAATACCTGATAATTTGTTCCAGTACATGTATATGTATAATGTTTGAATAAATAAAAAGGTGAAAAAGTTATAATTTGTATGTAAATAAATGTCAAGTCTTGAAAACTTTCTATTTATGAAAAGTGAGTTTTAGGATATATACATAATATTTATAATTTCAATTTTACATGCACATTGTAATAATTAGCTGATATAATATATCATTAAACCTTATTTACTCAGGGGGGTGAATGTACATCATAATTTAGGAAAAATGGAAGCCATTATTTGCCGCTTGAAGGTAAGATTTTACTTATAGCATTAGTTATTGTAAGGATAACATTAAATGTGATAGTGTGTCAAATGCCCCTAAATGTCCGCGAAACAACGGTGTGTCCATTGTTCAAAATCTTGTTGTCAAACTCTCAAACACTTTGACAATGTTTTTTCCACCTGTTGCGAAAATGAAGTGTTTGAGAGTTTGACAACAAGTTTTTGAACGATGAACACACTGTTGCTTAGCGGATAATTTGGGGAATTGGACGCACTATCACATTTAATGTTATCCTTACAATAACTAATGCTATAAGTAAAATCTTACCTTCAAGCGGCACAAAATGGCTTCCAGTTTATGACGTACATTCACAGCCCTGTTACTGATGAAAAGATTGCTAATCATGCAACAAACATGATGACCATTAATAAAATCTCCCAAGCTTGCCTCTATAATTTCTCAATAATTGAATTATACAGTGATCAATTAATTTCTGAAAATGAACTTTGCTTCCCCAAGCTTTTTAAGTGGTGAAAATATCCCCAATTCCGGCAGTGCTTAGTTAGCATCACAAGCTGATTTGTGTGCATATAATCTCCTCAAACTGAAAAAAAATCATCATTGCAAAATGGCAAAGGTACAAGTAAGAGTAGAACTATTTCATCATGCAAGAGGTAATTACTTAGCAGTTGCAACCAATATGTTAACATAAAAATATGTATCCTTTGCAATTTAAGATATAATTTTGTAGGTGCAGGTGATGGGATGGTTACAGAGATAATGTCAAAATATTACAACAAGACAGATACAACAGAAGTATCTTCTACAATGGTCAGGAGACTTCAAGAGAAAGAGTTTAAGTAGGGTATAACTAGTCATAACTGTTAGAAATAATAGAAGAAATTGTTAGGCATAACTTTTTTTTTTAATTATTAATTTCAAAAATAAATCTATGATAAAAGTACTGAAAAAAGATATCACAGTATTTTGGGTTAGGGTTATGGTGTTTAACACCACTTTCAACAAAATTTCAGTTATATCATGGCGGTCAGTTTTATTGGTGGAGAAAACCAGCATTGTTTATTGGAATTTTAATTGAGATCAATCAGGATAGGACTGGGTTGCTGAAACCTTAATTATACCCCCGCTCCCCGCATTTTTCTCAGTAACTGTTGATGGCAGAAATCTGATATTTGGTCACAAACGTCATATAGGTATACCATATTGTGGGTAGCGTTTTTGGACCCGTCAGATTCCTACTTCCTGTTTGCCGACTTA
The DNA here is from genome assembly GCA_963680875.1 of Bathymodiolus brooksi. Classification (NCBI taxonomy): domain Eukaryota; kingdom Metazoa; phylum Mollusca; class Bivalvia; order Mytilida; family Modiolidae; genus Bathymodiolus; species Bathymodiolus brooksi. The sequence goes on along the minus strand of OY804578.1, from coordinate 80,524,667 downwards.
GTTGGTTTTTATACACATTGAACATATATGCACATTTTTCTAAGCAACTATTGATGGCAGAAATCTGATATTTGGTCACAAGCTTCATATAGGTACCCCATATCGTGGGAAGCGTTTTTGGACCCATCAGATTCCTACTTCCTGTTTGCCGACTTTGTTGATTTTTATACACATTGAACATATATGCTCATTTTTCTCAGCCACTATTGATGGCAGAAATCTGATATTTGGTCACAGGCTTCATATAGGTACCCCATATCGTGGGAAGCGTTTTTGGACCCATCAGATTCCTACTTCCTGTTTGCCGACTTTGTTTATTTTTATACACATTGAACATATATGCTCATTTTTCGTCTCATTTTTCTCAGCCACTATTGATGGCAGAAATCTGATATTTGGTCACAAGCTTCATATAGGTACCCCATATCGTGGGAAGCGTTTTTGGACCAATCAGATTCCTACTTCCTGTTTGCCGATTTTGTTGATTTTTATACACATTTAACATACATTTGTATATGCACATTTTTCGTCACATTTTTCGTCGCATCTATTGATGACAGGAATCTGATATTAGGTCACAAGCTTCATATAGGTATGCCATATTGTGGGAAACGTTTTTGGATCCGTCAGATTCCTATTTCCTGTTTGCCGACTTAGTTGGTTTTTATACACATTGAACATATATGCACATTTTTCGTCACATTTTTCTCAGCAACTATTAATGGCAGAGATCTGATATTTGGTCACAAGCTTCATATAGGTACCCCATATTGTGGGAAGCGTTTTTGGATCCATCAGATTCATACTTCCTGTTTGTCGACTTTGTTGATTTTTATACACATTGAACATACATTTTGTATATGCCCATTTTTAGTCGCATTTTTCTCAGCACAGCAACTATTAATGGCAGAAATCTGATATTTGGTCACAAACTTTATATAGGTACCCCATATTGTGGGAAGCATTTTTTGACCCGTCAGATTCCTACTTCCTGTTTGCCGAAGAGCGGGGGTATCATAAGTGAGCATTAGCTCACAGTTCATCTTGTTAAATTTAAGTGTTATTTAATTGACACATAAAAATATTTGAAATATACATGAAATTAATTTACACTTAAGGTTTAACTGAGACTTAGAATTCTTCATTATCAGAGAGGTTTCACTTCTCTTTGGTAGGGTTAATATTCTATGGAAATCTTGGCAACTAAATTCTTCATTATCAGAGAGGTTTCACTTCTCTTTAGTAGGGTTGAATATTCTATGGAAATCTTAGCAACTAAATTCTTCATTATCAGAGAGGTTTCACTTCTCTTTAGTAGGGTTGAATATTCTATGGAAATCTTAGCAACTAAATTCTTCATTATCAAGAGAGGTTTCATTTCTCTTTTAGTAGGGTTGAATATTCTATGGAAATCTTAGCAACTAAATTCTTCATTATCAAGAGAGGTTTCACTTTTCTTTAGTAGGGTTGAATATTCTATGGAATTCTTAGCAACTAAATTCTTCATTATCAAGAGAGGTTTCACTTCTCTTTAGTAGGGTTGAATATTCTATGGAAATCTTAGCAACTAAATTCTTCATTATCAAGAGAGGTTTCACTTCTCTTTAGTAGGGTTGAATATTCTATGGAAATCTTAGCAACTAAATTCTTCATTATCAGAGAGGTATCACTTTTCTTTAGCAGGATTTAACATTCTATGGAAATCTTAGCAACTAAATATCAGAGAGGTTTCACTTCTCTTTAGCAGGGGTTAATATTTGGAAGGACTCAATATTCTATTGCAATCTTAACATCTAAATTCTTCATTATCAGAGAGGTTTCACTTTTCTTTTGTAGGGTTTAACATTCTATGGAAATCTTGGCAACTAAATTCTTCATTATCAGAGAGGTTTCACTTCTCTTTGGTAGGGTTAATATTCTGTGGAAATCTTGGCAACTAAATTCTTCATTATCAGAGAGGTTTCACTTCTCTTTAGTAGGGTTGAATATTCTATGGAAATCTTAGCAACTAAATTCTTCATTATCAGAGAGGTTTCACTTCTCTTTAGTAGGGTTGAATATTCTATGGAAATCTTAGCAACTAAATTCTTCATTATCAAGAGAGGTTTCATTTCTCTTTTAGTAGGGTTGAATATTCTATGGAAATCTTAGCAACTAAATTCTTCATTATCAAGAGAGGTTTCACTTTTTTTTAGTAGGGTTGAATATTCTATGGAATTCTTAGCAACTAAATTCTTCATTATCAAGAGAGGTTTCACTTCTCTTTAGTAGGGTTGAATATTCTATGGAAATCTTAGCAACTAAATCCTTCATTATCAAGAGAGGTTTCACTTCTCTTTAGTAGGGTTGAATATTCTATGGAAATCTTAGCAACTAAATTCTTCATTATCAGAGAGGTATCACTTTTCTTTAGCAGGATTTAACATTCTATGGAAATCTTAGCAACTAAATATCAGAGAGGTTTCACTTCTCTTTAGCAGGGGTTAATATTCTATGTCAATCTAAATAAATACCTACTTCGTAATTGGAGGGTGTTCACAATTCTATTGCAGGGGGTCAATCTAAGAAAACAAAATCTTCATAATCAAAGAGGATTCACTATTCCATAGCAGGAATTTATATTCCTTGGCAATATAAGTAATAATTACAATTAAATACAGATCAAAGGACTATTTATTCACATCAAAGGAATATTTATTCACATCAAAGGACTATTTTGTCCCATCAAAGAACTATTTTGTCACATTAAAAGCAAGTTGTGAATTTTGGTTGATAGTTTAAATGACTATTGTCTCTAATGGTTTCTAAACTACATTACAAATGTGGTAAACCAATTAACATCCATTTTATATTTTGTATTTTCAGTGTAGTTCCAGTTGACAGCTGGGATAATGGTGCAGTAACATATGATCTGATTGGTTGTTTAAATCTGCTGGACAGATGTGATAAACCAATGACAATCCTTCAGTCAATTAAAAGAATACTTAAACAAGGAACAGGAAAAGCCATTGTAGCTGTTGTCCTACCTTTTGAACCATATGTGGAATTGAGTAAGATTTATTAGCATTTGTTTCTAAGATTTTTCCTGCTGATTTGCTTGTGATATTTTGTTCACCTTTGTAGGATGATGTTGGCTATTGGCAACCAGAGACTGCCAGGAGTCTGTAACACTTTCCTGGTTGTAATTTTAAACTGGCTGATTATTGGATGAAAACAAATTTCACAAAAAAAATTATGTAGTTTATTCATGAAAATCAGTTATGGTCTCTAAGAAGATTTTTTGATCTTGCATTTATTCACAATGTATATATAATGACATTTTTCTAAGAGTTATGATTTTCAAAAGAAACCCTAACTTTGAAAATACTGCCTAATGATCACTCATATACAGTTTGGGTTTCAGCAGTTGGGAATTTTGTAAGAATACTTTTTTTTTTAATTTTCCCAGTATGGTCCTTAATAATATGATTATGTTGGCCAGTGATGGTGGCCATCTTTGTTTTCCAAGACTGATTTGGTTTTAATTTAGCTAGGTGGTTTCAGAGAAGATATTCAAATCAATATTCGCTAAAATAAGCCTAATTTACAAATACTGCAAAAACATGTCAAAATGACAAATTTCATGGAATAAACTAAAAATATATTATAAAACAACCTAATAGTATAAAGCTAGTTTAAATTTTATCTTAACATGCAGCAGTTTTGACCATTTGAAGAATTTTCTATTTTTAGTATTAACAGCCATCTTGGGTGATGTTGAGGGCTGTCTAGTTTGATTTTCAATTTAGTTTTTGTCAAAATTGACCTAATGTCCATATTGTATGCAAAACCTATAACATATCATACCATTCATTAACATGGACCTACTGTTCAAATTCAGCTCCTGTGGTTGGAAAATCAGAAAGAATCCGAGATGCATAAGCCTCTTTTCCAATTTGTAACTTGAAAAATAAAACAAATGGGATATTAAAATATTTTGAAATCCAATTATTACAACTATTTGTATTATGTTGAGTCATTTGTGTAAACAAGATCACTATGAGAAGCTAGTAGTGATGTGGTTTACACAACTGACATGACATAGTATAAAAAATGGTACTAACACATTTAATACATTTATCTAACATTTGTATAGGACAAAAGATGGTAAAACAGTTAGGTTTCATTGATGTATTTACTTTTTTAATAAATAACATTTTGAAAGTCTTCCAGGAAATTTCCAATGTTGGAATTCAAATAATTACGATTTTCAAATAGAATTCCTTAAAGATTTGGTGAGAATTTATGAAAGAACAAATTTGCTAGAGCACACGTGACACAAGCAACAATTCTTAAGTCATGTAGGTAATTCAATAAGATGGTTCTGGGATGGCCCTATAACCAGAAGTTTATGTACATGGGAAATAAAGGCACGTAAAAACAATTTACACACACAAAATAAAAAGAAGAAAATTTATATATCATTTTGACACATAAAATGATCATAGAAGTTCAAGTGTTCAATTACTGGTAACTGTAATCACTATAAACTGAATTAAAATATTATTTCGGAAATTTTGAAATAAAAAATATTTAAGGAGATAATGTTGATGAAGAATGACAAAATATATATATATTAGGGATCATCTCAAAATGTGAGTTTTTTTCAAACGAAGTTAGTTTCGTTTGGTAGGTGGGTGGTTTTCAGCTGTCACGTTTGGAAAAAAAACAAAATCGCACATTGAGATTTGTCAATAAATCTTTAAAAATGCACTTAAAAAATGGCATAAAATTGAATGGAACATCGTTTTAATTTCTTTCGAGTCTGAATATTGTACTGTTTCTTTAGTACTGAATAAGTATAATGGGTGTATATGTACACAGCTCTGGTTTCCTGTTTGCGGTACAACTAAATATCATACGTAACAAAAAGCAACGGTCTTCTTTTGCAAATTAAAAAAAAAATAATGTTTTCGATTCTTGGAACATTTTATACTGTTGTCAAATTTAAAATAATACTATAATGTATTAAACAAGTTTTGACCAAAGAGAGTAAACAACAGATACCACGATGCTTATGGCGGGTTTTTGTTCTTGTGTACGTTGCAGAAATAGGCTTTCGGTAGTTTGTGATTGTATTGATCGCTTTCGGTATTTTGTTATTGTATTGATTAAGTATTAAACATGGCAGCGTCCTGTAAAAAACGTCTTGTGCAGACAACACTATTCATAGATAGACCCTTTATCATGACATGCATATGGAGAATACATGGTTCTAAACCCTATATTTTTAGGTGGAGTTTGATTTATAATACATCAGTATTCAATTTTTCACACTTTCATTTGGAGGGGGTGGGTGGGTGGTCTGAGCCAAATGAAACTAACTTCATTTAAAAAAAACTGTCACATTTTGAGACGATCCCTTGAAAAGATTTTGTATTACAAATGATCGATCTTCGGTGGCTCGAACATATTTTAAGACCCCTGGAGTTTGAGCTACCGAATTTCGACTGTATATAGTAAAATACAAAATTTAATTTAGCTCCTGAAATATTACTAAACATATTGAAGGGATGATATTTTATGCCACCAAAGTGACTATGTAGGATTATCTTGATATTGCCATTTTACATTCGGCGGATTATCTGGAACTATTTCATTTAAGCAAAAACATTTTATTTCATTTGGGCAGATTTAAAATCCTTCATTTGGGAAGAATGCAGATGCAGATGCATATCATGTGTTTTACCGTCACAAATTGAGTTACCTAGCGACTAGTGTTCAACTGCACTGGTTAAGTCATGACAATATTCTGAACAGTGTTCATGATTATGCTCATTGGACAATATTGTCGAGACAGAAGTTCCCTTTTATGAAACATTGCAAATGGAATTCAATATTGTCATTGTAAAAACATTTAAATGCTGATGAACTTGATTTTTTTCTAGATTCAACAGACCATAAACCCACAGAGAGTCTGCTCATTAAAGGACATACATTTGAAGAACAAGCGGCCAGTTTTATAACAGATGTGTTTCAACCTTTAGGCTTTATTGTAGAACATTTTACTAGACTACCATACCTATGTGAAGGGGACATGCACAAATCTTTTTATGTCTTAAATGATGCTATTTTTGTTTTGAGTCTCAATGAAAATGGATAATAAATGAAATAATATCTGATATTTGTATTCTATCACATATTTGATCTACTTGTAACTTGAATGCATATTTTTTTTAGAAAAAAATTATCACCTGTTGTTTATCACTGTTAGTAAGAAATGATATCTTGATGTAAATGAGCAAGGGGGACAATCCAACTTTACACTCGGACACAAATTAAAGTAAAGGAACAGCACTTTTTCTTGTTCTACATTTCACAGTAGGGACTTCAATAACAAGGATAACTCATACTCTAAAATGAGTGTGAAAATACTCCTAACATGCAGTCGAGTGGTACTCTTTACTTCTGTCGCTACATCTTTGTTGTTCTTATCAACAAGAAAACAAAATATTGGTGAAGTAATCTTACAAATATCATCATCATTGTACTAGTCATCACATTACAGGTTTCAAATACAAGAATTCTGAGAGTATTGCACATAGCAATACATTGTCCCCTGCCGGCCACAAAAATCAGAGGATCTAAAATATTAGAAGTATCACCTTGCAGTGACTAGATTTTAAAATACAAGTTCAAGGGCCATAACTCAGCCAAAAATCATTCGACCAGAATGAAATTCGAACTTAAACTGTAACTCATCTAGATATAGCCACATACCAAATATCAAGTCAATATCTCAAAGGACATAAAAATAAATTGCAGACAACTTAAAATTTGAACAAAAAATACAAGTTCAAGGGCCATAACTCAGCCAAAAATCATTCAACCAGAACGAAATTCAAACTTAAACTGTAACTCATCTAGATATAGCCACAAACCAAATAACAAGTCAATATCTCATAGGAGGTTTATAAAAAAGTCAGAACAACTAAACATTTAAACAAAAAATACAAGTTCAAGGGCCATAACTCAGCCAAAAATCATTCGACCAGAATGAAATTCGAACTTAAACTGTAACTCATCTAGATATAGCCACATACCAAATATCAAGTCAATATCTCAAAGGACGTAAAAAAAAGTCCGGACAACTTAAAATTTTAATGTGACGGATGGACGGACGGAACCTAAAACTATAGTCCCCTTCAGCTTTCGCCGGTAGGGGACTAAAAAAGAAGCAACCACAGGACTCTCATCAGGTAAATAGTAAGAAAACTAGATGGTTGAATATTGTTTGAAGTGGGCTGACTAATTGGATGGAATTATATGGAATAACGAAACCCTACTTCAGTGTAACTAAACTATATTTTTTCTTAGTGGCTTTTTTTTTTGACTTTAGGTCATATGACTATATCAATGCAAATTCAGTAGCAATCGTGTCCATGATGGTATTGGTTAGGATTAAGGTTATGGTGTTTATCGCTGCTTTCAACAATATTTCAGTTATATCGTGTCGGTCAGGATTATTGGTGGAGGAATACAGAGTACCCAGAGAAAACAGACGACCAGTCCCAAGTCACTGACAAACTATCATATAATGTTGTATCGAGAACACCTCGCCATGAGCAGGGTTCAAACACACAACTTTAGTGGTGATAGGCACTGATTGCACAAATAGTTGTAAATCCAACTACCATACGATCATGACCATAGAAATAACAAGTATCCTCATCCTTCATTCAAATACACAACATGTATTATGAATATTCAAGTGCAGACTAAATAGAATTGATCTTTTACATAATAAATGGTGTCAAACTATATTTATTAAACCTGATTTCCATTAGACAAGTTTCAACTTCTTGAAAGAATTTGTTCTCCTCAAAATGAATGAAAATTAAGGGGAGGCAATTCCACATGCTTATTAAAAGTTACCATTACAACAGACCATTTCCTCATTCCCGATTTGATTCTAAAATTATATGTGTTTAACATTTTATATTATTTGAGTTATTTCCCTTAAAGAGAACAAAATTGTTCCTGTACCATGCAAGAGCAACGGAAAGGACAAAGAATTTGTGTACCGGGTATAATTTTCTTAAAAATTTATAGATATTTGAACCATGAAATAAATCAGAGGTTAATTTTATAGCAAATCAAAAATTCACAAGTTGTTATGACATTTAAAAAAATATATATAAGGGGCATCAGAAAAATGTATATTTTCATTGAACTTTGCATGAAATGAACACTTGTCAGCCTTAATGGGAAATAACTACTACAAATACATATACCGCTCATGTGGTCACCTGTATTAAAAGGTCACCTTTCTCTTGTGCTGTCATAGAACATTTCATATGAATTGAACCTCTTAAAAGGTCATCTGTCTTATAAGGCCACTTTGTCTTTGTCCCAAAGGTGACCTCTTAATACAGGTTTGACTAATTTTAGAATCGTTGGAAATATGCAAATGGCCAAGTGGTTTCTGGGGAGAAGATTGAAATGTGAATAGGTAAAAGACGACATGATGGTAATGTCACATGACCTCTTGGGTCAGGTGGAGCTAAAAAATTTCTCTGACATCTTTAAAGCTCTTGAACACAATGATAGCATGACTAATCGATGGATGATCTTCCATAAAGTTCACTGGGTATATTTTTGTGTCAATGGGAAATTCAAGATGGTTGTTAGAACAGGAATTAGTAATATCATATTCTTTAAATGCAAGAACTAGATGAACAGACCATTTATTATCTGGAAAGAAATACAAACTAATTGTATATCATGATAAGAACAAGTCATATTTCGATGGAATGATGATGATGTCATCTTTGTATTAGACCAACACCCTTACTTGGATTTTTAATAGTTCTAGCTCACTGAAGCAACATGACGCGGGTAGACATGTCGCTCCACTCTTTTGACACATTATCCCAATTCCCAGCCAACCAGTCTTTGCACTTTCTCCTTAATGCTGCATGCTAAATAGAGAAGCAACAAATACCCATTTTATAGTCTTTGGTTTGACTTGAGTGTGGCTCGACCTCATAATCAATCACACCAGAGGCATGCATGCTAACCATTATGCAACCGATGTGATTCCAATGCAATGATAGCTGTGTTAATAAATGCCAAAATATTACAATGAAGACGCTTTTCTCCGAGGTATAGTAACATAAAATAAATGTTTATAAAGTACAGTCAATATGGAAGCACAAGAACTATAAGCATACATTACAAAATTTATTTTACTCATTGATGTAAACTAACAATGGTGAACTAAAATTGAAGATTTAACAAACATATATAATATATTTCAATAAAGGGTTACACAGAGCGAAGCATGTCGACAATGGAAAGTTGAAATATTTTGTGGACACAGTAATATGCTAGAAACTGTAATTTGAACATTTGTATTGTTAAAATATACCTTCCAAATATGCCAAATTTGGGCCCCTTTTAGATCTCTTTTCGAAATAAAGATACAAATTGTCTTAATTGACCATTAATAACTCATAGAAATGGTCATTTTGCAAAAACCTGCATGAAAATTGGATGAAAAATAAGAAAGTTCAAATTTTGGAATTTGGATGAAAAATTTTAAAAAGTAAAAAATTTGAATGTCGAAAACAGTAATAGTTATATAACAACACTATGCATTTTTCTAAAAGAGATTTTCCTAAGGAATTAATTTAAAAAAAAACATCAAAATCAGATGAAAAATAAATTCCATGTACAAATAACAGAAAATCCATTTTTGTACCTTAGGGCCTCTTGTTTGAAATGGGTAGGGTTACAATGTCCCACATCAATACCAACCATTAATCTGTGCAAAAGATTATTGTGTTCAAAATTCAGAGATATCCATTCACTAGAAGTTTATTGCACAGAAACCATTCTTGTATACAGATGAACAAGGATGATGACAAATGCTATAACATAATAAGACTTGCAGTCGTATAAAAAAAAAACATGAAAATAAAGAATATCGGAAAAAATAAAGTACTTTTTTATGTTTTTTAAATCGAAATGCCCAGTGCATACTTTATGACGAAAAGATTAAAATGTTAAAAGTAACAGACAACACCACCAAAAGACCAACCTATTCAAATTTGGTTTTATTTGGATAAATGCTTTATTTAGAGAAGAATGTGATTTTTATCAAAATAAGCCTAATAGTATTATTTATCCTGCAATTGGGTTATAGTTTGTCATAATAAATGGGTTAAAATAAACTCTTGCTTTATTTTATGACAGTGTCATAATAACACTTTCCACATTAGCCTAATAAAGCTATTAAGCAACACCTCAGCCATAATAACACTTTTCACATTAGCCTAATAAACCTATTAAGCCATGCCCCTTACCGGAACTACTATTGAGGTATCAATGGGGCTTCAATTATCTTTTTTTTATCATTAAATTAAATAACATTTTGTTTTGCAAATTTTATTGCAGGATAAATACAATATTGGTGTATTGACGGTAAATATAGAATTTATGTGGCTCGGCACGAAACGGATGGAAAGACTCGCTAAAGCTCTCGCCACATAAATTCTATATTTACCGTCAATACACCAATATATACATATAGTGTGGTGGTACAATACTTTGTATCAGGTCGAGCCTGTTGTGTGAACCAGTATCACTACGAGTCGCGATAACGAGTTGTGATGCGGTTTGTTCACACAACAGGCAAGACCTGATACAAAGTCTTGTACAAACACACTATGTATGTAATAACTTTATCTAACATTTCAATAAAAACAAATTTTAAGCAAATAACAAGGGTCGAAATAAGATTAACAAATTTGTACAATACTCTGAGGGAGACTACATTTTGTGCATGACGTCACGTTTATCTGTTGTCGTTCATTCTATTGCTTTGGTTTTGTTAACGTTGCTCACATTGACGTGTCTTACCCCGCATTCCAATAATATGACGTCATGACAAAATAGTTCGGCAGAGAAGATCTCGTGCAACGTTGCGCCATTCTTTTATCACCACAGTGTGGTGATACACCATCTTGTATCAGACATCTTACTTTCTTTAAATTCAAAGGAAAACGTACAAAATGTTAGATAATGTATATTTATTATGAATAAGATATTTAATATGATATTATGTAAACACCTATAAGCGGCACTGCTTTTGTTCAAAAGTAACAGTATCATTACTAAAACAGAAATTAACCAACAACAAAGTTTAACAGATAACAACCTTAACAAATCAAACAGAATAACAAAAATCTCCTAATACAAAATACAAACCTTTCAACATTTATAAAGTGACTAATTCAACCTTTGTTTTAAATATTTACAAACGTTTTATAAAAAATATTTCAAATAATATCATGATATGTAATATTTCTTTTGTATTCTCCATATCTATGAGGTCTTTGGTGTTAGGCACTGTTTTCTTCTATGGATTGGTTTTATATCGGCTTCCTTTTTCATTTCTTTCATAGACTTTGTAACACCCGTATCCAAGAAAACTTTATCTCTCTTTATCATATTTTGTATGTACATAATTTCTACAAAATAAAATTATATAATTTTTTTTATCTTTTTATCTTTCAATATCTGATTCATAATCATAATCATATGTAATACAGCCATGATATAACTGAAATATTGTTGCAAGTGGTGTTAATCACCATAACCCTACCCCCCCCCCCCCCCCCCTCCCCCATATAAAAATATCCCAACTTAGCTGATTTTGACTATCCTGTATTAAGCCCTGCGAGTTTATTGCTCCCAAATATTTTAAAATTATTTTGCTTTCTATTCTTGAAATTGAGCGTACCTGATGAAGGTTATTCAAGAAACATGTTGTGAGCACTAAAACAGATAACTATGTTTTTATTACCATATTTAAAATGAGTAGGTTAATAGACACTTTCAAATTTCTGATAATAGGCTTACTTAAATGTAAAATGAAAATGTAAAAAAAAATTATTTGGTAATGTTTATAAATTATTCTTGGGGATGGGGCAGTTTTGGAGGGTCAGACATTTTAAGAATCACCCCATTTGATAAAGTTTGTTGTGATATACAGATGTTTCATAGTTTTATTTACTTAAAATAGACCACCATGATATAACTGAAAGTGACACAAAATAACTCATAATCAAATATATAATCCTCAATTTACTGCCATATATAACAGACAGAAAATTGTGACAATTCTGAAGTTGAATTTATTTTATTTCTATCACTTTAATAGGTATGCCACTATAGGGTAAATATCACCAGTTATGTGCATATACTATTATACATATCTTAAAATTAGTAAGATCATTCACTCGACTGTCTCAGTTGTAGCATACTAATGATAAATACTTTTCTTCAATCTGTCTAAGGCACCATGTTCTTGCATTATACTTCTAGTCATGTCTATTCTGATGTCTTTCATTACTATCATTATACGCAGGAAAATGTTTTCCTCTTGACGAATTTCTGAAAAATCAAATAAGTATAAAATTGAAGAACATGATGATAATAATAATAAGAAGAACTTTACTTAGAGGAGAGCACGGTTAGTACAAACAATAGGCTTTCAAGAGCCTGCATCACTCACCTGATATATATGAGTAATGAATAAAATAATCTAAAATCCTCTTCATACGGTGACCATCATCTTGGATTTCACGGATCAGCACCAAAATAATTTTAAAAAAAGGTTTGGTAGAGGTTAACTCTGGTATAATTTGTGGATGTATTGGTCTGTGTGAAATGGTTTATGAGAAGAAGCTGTTTGTATGTATTTCCCATACTGGCCATAGTGTTCTATATGATAATCTATGGCTTTTTTGTTGGTGGTCATATTGGATTTAATATTGGCAACACAAGTTTTGCATAGGTCAACCCTAGTATCATTTATGCATGATTTGGTTTAATTATACTAAATATTTTATGAGGAAAAGCTGTTTCATGTATTTGCAATACATGGTGTCAGTTATGACAGAAAAAAATTACAAGATTGCAATTAACTGATCCACCTCAGTTTCATTTGTTAGTAAGAAAGGATATACAGTCAAACCTGCTTTAGTGACCACCTCTATTAAGCAATAACTTGTTTTATGTGACCTTAATTTTTGTTTCCCTTCACAGTGCATTCATATCTATTAAACCTGTATTAAGCGACCACCTGCCTTATATGACCATATTTCACTGTTCCCTTGGAAGGTCACATAAAGGTTTGACTGTATTAAGTGACCACCTGCCTTATATGACCATATTTCACTGTTCCCTTGGAAGGTCACATAAAGGTTTGACTGTATTAAGTGACCACCTGACTTATATGACCCTATTTCACTGTTCCCTTGGAAGGTCACATAAAGGTTTGACTGTATTAAGTGACCACCTGACTTATATGACCCTATTTCACTGTTCCCTTGGAAGGTCACATAAAGGTTTGACTGTATTAAGTGACCACCTGATTTATATGACCATATTTCACTGTTCCCTTGGAAGGTCACATAAAGGTTTGACTGTATTAAGTGACCACCTGACTTATATGACCCTATTTCACGGTTCCCTTGGAAGGTCACATAAAGGTTTGACTGTATTAAGTGACCACCTGACTTATATGACCCTATTTCACGGTTCCCTTGGAAGGTCACATAAAGGTTTGACTGTATTAAGTGACCACCTGACATTATATGACCCTATTTCACTGTTCCCTTGGAAGGTCACATAAAGGTTTGACTGTATTAAGCGACCACCTGACTTATATGACCCTATTTCACTGTTCCCTTGGAAGGTCACATAAAGGTTTGACTGTATTAAGCGACCACCTGACTTATATGACCCTATTTCACTGTTCCCTTGGAAGGTCACATAAAGGTTTGACTGTATTAAGTGACCACCTGACTTATATGACCCTATTTCACTGTTCCCTTGGAAGGTCACATAAAGGTTTGACTGTATTAAGTGACCACCTGACTTATATGACCCTATTTCACTGTTCCCTTGGAAGGTCACATAAAGGTTTGACTGTATTAAGTGACCACCTGACTTATATGACCCTATTTCACTGTTCCCTTGGAAGGTCACATAAAGGTTTGACTGTATTAAGTGACCACCTGACATTATATGACCCTATTTCACTGTTCCCTTGGAAGGTCACATAAAGGTTTGACTGTATTAAGTGACCACCTGACTTATATGACCCTATTTCACTGTTCCCTTGGAAGGTCACATAAAGGTTTGACTGTATTAAGTGACCACCTGACATTATATGACCCTATTTCACTGTTCCCTTGGAAGGTCACATAAAGGTTTGACTGTATTAAGTGACCACCTGACTTATATGACCCTATTTCACTGTTCCCTTGGAAGGTCACATAAAGGTTTGACTGTATTAAGCGACCACCTGACTTATATGACCATATTTCACTGTTCCCTTGGAAGGTCACATAAGACAGGTTTGACTGTATTAAGTGACCACCTGACTTATATGACCCTATTTCACTGTTCCCTTGGAAGGTCACATAAGACAGGTTTGACTGTATTAAGTGACCACCTGACTTATATGACCCTATTTCACTGTTCCCTTGGAAGGTCACATAAGAAAGGTTTGACTGTATTAAGTGACCACCTGACTTATATGACCCTATTTCACTGTTCCCTTGGAAGGTCACATAAGACAGGTTTGACTGTATTAAGTGACCACCTGACTTATATGACCCTATTTCACTGTTCCCTTGGAAGGTCACATAAGACAGGTTTGACTGTATTAAGTGACCACCTGACTTATATGACCCTATTTCACTGTTCCCTTGGAAGGTCACATAAGACAGGTTTGACTGTATTAAGTGACCACCTGACTTATATGACCCTATTTCACTGTTCCCTTGGAAGGTCACATAAGACAGGTTTGACTGTAATAAGTGACCACCTGACATATATGACCCTATTTCACTGTTCCCTTGGAAGGTCACATAAGACAGGTTTGACTGTATTAAGTGACCACCTGACTTATATGACCCTATTTCACTGTTCCCTTGGAAGGTCACATAAGACAGGTTTGACTGTATTAAGTGACCACCTGACTTATATGACCATATTTCACTGTTCCCTGGGAAGGTCACATAAGACATGTTTGACTGTACATGTAGATATAAATGAACAAGAGAAACTATCCAGTTTTACACTTAGATACAAGTTAAAGTAAAGGAACAACACCTTTAAATAGTTTATGATTTGGCTTTGTTTAAATGTATAAAACAATTTCTGAGCATTCTACACTTTTCCTTCTATATTTTTGTTAGCATGCTTAACCATTAATGTGTTATGATATTGACACATTTGTACATGTTTGTCAACATTTGCCCTACAAAGACAAAGAACCAATTTAAAACTTATCAGCAAAATCTTAGGACAATTAACCTACAAGAGCCTGAAGAGGCTCACCTGGACCTTAATTGCTCAATGGAAAAATACCTAAAGATGACAGTAGTACATTTCATTATGGTCTTTGACAAGTAAAACTGGATTCGGACAAGTGAAAATTATGAAAGAATTTGTTTGAACAAATAGAAATTATTATTTTTATTTGGCCTTCGGGCAAGTAGTCGAAACAAATTAAGGCAAAGACTGTGACTGTGGATCAGCCTGAGTGTATAAATTGAAGTCACAGGTGGGGGTATGTAAAGGTATATTATATACAGACTTTTCAGCTTAAAGATATATGATTTAGTCATAAATTGTCCACTTCAATGTATTCAGTGTTTGGGGATTTTTAAGCAATATGGTGTTACAAAGGGTCATATTTCTACAAGCCCATGCAGCTTTTTTTTTATTATATCAAATTCATTTTTTGTACTACATTATGGTGAATTATAACATAATTATTAATTACATTTATGTCATAATTCACCATAAAAAGCACAAAACTGATATACATGTTTTTTTAATTTAACACCAGCAGCTCCACTGTACCCAATTTTACCTCAAGTAAGTAACCCCCTATTTCTGCCTAGTTTGGCTCAGTAGATTCAGAGAAGACTTTTTAATGATTTGTTGTCTAAAATACTTAATCTGCATTATCAGCAAAAGTGTAAAGTTGACCAAAAGACCCCATATATATGTTAAAGAGGTCCTAATCCTAACTCTTACATCAAAAATCTAAGTGGTTCATGCCTTGAAATAAGGCAAGTTTGTCCATTTAAGAATTTTCTATTTTTAGTAACAGCAACCATCTTGGATGGAATCCAGACCACTACATGTACCTTTTACACATTCCTAATTTGATCTCAAATTATATATTTTTATACTTTTTTATACAAGTTGTTTTCCCCATGACAGGCAAAATGGTATCTGGTCTAGCAAGAGCAATGGAAAGGACAACAAATGTTTTCCTCATGACAGGCAAAATGGTATCCGTTCTAGCTAAAGCACTGGAAAGGACAACAAATGTTTTCCTCATGACAGACAAAATGGTATCCGTTCTAGCTAAAGCACTGGAAAGGACAACAAATGTTTTCCTCACGACAGGCAAAATGGTATCCGTTCTAGCAAAAGCACTGGAAAGGACAACAAATGTTTTCCTCATGACAGGCAAAATGGTATCTGTTCTAGCAAAAGCACTGGAAAGGACAACAAATGTTTTCCTCATGACAGGCAAAATGGTATCCGTTCTAGCAAAAGAAATGGAAAGGACAACAAATGTTTTCCTCATAACAGGCAAAATGGTATCCATTCTAGCAAGAGCAATGGAAAGGACAATGAATTTAAGTATAATTTTCTCATAATTTGAGATATTTGAACCTTGTAGAAATCAGAGGATAATTATATAGCAAATAGAAAATTCACAAATTTGTACATTAAGTATAGGAAAAAAATATATGTTATTTTCATTGAAATTTGCATGAAAGAGGATCATTTTTCCTGCAAACACATAATTTTAGAATCAATGTCAGTAATGTGCAAAAGGTTTATTGGATACAGTTTAGAATGGGGAACACAATGATTATTTCTACCATGTTTGGTTCAAATTGAATGAGTAGTTTCAGAGAAGAAGTTTTATTAATAATTTTTTCCTCACTGAATCAACATGAAGAAATATAAAACCTGCAATGATAAAATATAAAACTAACCATATGGGAAGTACCAGAGATGTGGAAATGGCAGATCAGTCACTGTAGAAAATGGTACACTGTATGGATTAGGTCCTTCACTAAAAATATTAGTCGTCATTCTATCCATCACCATATTGAAGTCCTCCATAGGTAATTCAGTTAAACATTTTAGACAATTTCTATATATTCCACAATTCTTGATTAGTTCTAATGCCTTATAATCTTCATCTGACCAATCTTCATCAAACTCTCGATTATCATCGATACAACTCTTACTGTCATGACTACAATTATTATTACTCTTGTCATTGTCACCTCCTTCCTTAGTAACAAAAAAACAATCTCCATCTTCCTTGACAACACGTTCCTTACTTGTATTTACAGTTTCTAATTTATTTTTACATTTTAGAATCTGTTTAACTGTTTTGGATTTCTTTTTTGGTGGTTCCTGTGTTGATGTGGCAGATCTTGAATACTTTATTGACTGATTTTTGATGGCCTGTTTCAATAAAACTTTTAATGACGGTGTCTTACCTGTATCTACAGGTATGTTTATAATCATATCAGGAGGCTTTAATGAATTGTCAGAAATACAATTTGTGGATGGTGAAGATCTATCTTGTAGTTTTTCTGTAGGTGCTGGTAGATTGCATGTGGATGAGGATATTTGTGTATTAGAGGAAGCTAGACTATTCCTTGCCACACTCTGTAACAATGTAGTGAATGACATATTGACAGGCAGTGGTGGTATTTTTGTTGTATTACCAGTAAGACTTCCATTCACTCCTGGAGTTTCATGTTGAACTAATCCACTTATATTTGATGCTGTAGAAATGTTCATACATGTAATAGGTAACTTCAAAACTGTAGTATTTGTGTAAACAGTATTCTGTGATGAAGTTAATTGTTGGTTTAAAATTGGTAACACTAACTGGTACTGACTACTACCAGACACACTCTTTACAACTGAGACAGGGAATGGTCCAATAGTAATGGTGTCTGGTTGACTTGTAGTAACAGTAGAAGGTGTTGTTACGACAGGTTTATTTAACATTTGTACCAAGGTTGACATTTTCTTGTCCTTTTTAATTTTAGGTCCACATTTTATAATAGTATGTGCCAGTTCTGTACTTTTCCCTTTATTAGGAGCATGTTTCTTGACCTTTTTGCCTGTTGCTTTTGTCATCTTTGTCTTCACATTTTCAACATTGTTTTTAACTGCTGTAGAAGCTGATTTATTTACAGAACATTTTCTAGCATATTTCTTCACTGCATCATCATACTCTGAAAAGGTACGAATTAAACAAGAAAAGTATTTTTCTACACTGCCATTATTTATTTTTGTAATTACGGGGTAATGATGGTAGTGTTTGTAATATTACTTTATCCTAATTTTGCAAAGCAAAAATAAATTTAATTGGTGTCATGACTCTTGCCTTTTTCTTGAGTCTTGTTGTAATTTTAGATTCATTAAATGGATATATCTTAACTTAGGGAATAAGGGTGGCTATATATCATTTTAAAGCTCTTTGAATGAGCTTTTTATTAGATGCCAAAATTTAGCATTGCATAATAAGTGTAATTCAGTTAATTTAAAAAAAACCAATGGAGACATCAATTGGCACATTTTGCCGAAAACGAGTGTACAGTGTTAATAAACTGTTAACTAAAAGGCAGCTGCATTATCAAAACTGCTCAGTTTAATAATGTGGGGCTTGGGCATGCTGTCGTTATAATAATGTCTTGTTTTGCACATTTTTCCCCAACTTGATCTGAGTTTTGGTAATAAGAACTTAGAAACTACCATCAAATTCTAATTACAAATGAATGTTGTAATTAGACAAGAAGATCCGATAAAACATATTTTTCTGTGTGTAAATTACTACTAAATTATACCCTTCTTTTTCTTTGTCTTCTTTTCTTTACAACAAGACCCTGTATTACAAGCTTTCACAACAGCTTCTATCAGTTTTTTACTCATTCCATAAGTTCTTTTACCAACTGTGAACATTTCAGTTAGCTGTAAAATAAAAGTATGTAACACCTGTATATAGAAACATTTCTATACCAAAATCCTGCTGAATAAACCAATATCCTACAGAAAGCCTACTTCAAATGTGGTCCCCATAGCTGAATATTTGTATATTTAACCTGTTTAATCTGAACACCTGTCTATCCTGGAAAAAAAGCTATCCCAAAAAGGATGTTCATTTTAGACCTGTTTTAAATGCAGTGTATGAAATTAAAATTTTAATTGTTATATTTGTAAAAGGACTATCCAATGATCATTTATATTTCAGGGGCGGATCCAAGGGGGGGCGCACCCGGCACGTGCCCCCCCCCCCCCTAAAATTGGAAAAAAATATGATTTTTTGGCGTAAAATTGTGATTTTTCACACGAAATACCCCAAAAATGTTCGCGCCTCCCTCCGCTCGGCCCAATTTTAATCCTGGATCCGCCCCTGTATTTAATTTGTATCTAACAATCAAACATGTCACCTTTATGTCAATATTAAACAATGCTCTGTAGTGGTGACCATTATTGGTTTCTGACCAACACAAACTTTATGAAAAAAAAACATCAAACATTTTGGCTTCAATACACTCTATATGTACCTATATATTTATATAAGTTCTGTCTTAGAACATAGGTACCTCTACCTGGATTTAAAGCTCTAATTTCTATAAAATCTAGTCTTCTATGTTTTATAAAATGCCATGAAAGACTGGTTTTGTATTGTCCAGCTATTGAAGAACCATTGTTGAGTTGTTAAGTAGAGTTCACTAAAATTGTGGTTATCTATCATTTAATTAAAGATATATATCATATGATATCATAAACACATTACTATTAAATGCAAGGACAAAATATTGTCACAAATTGTAAAATTTGGGTTGCAATAAAGTGAAAGAAAAATAAAATTGCCCTCCAATTCTATAGGATGTAAATTTAAGAATTTATCTTGATTGACCTAATACTTTTCATGGAATTCAAACATCAAACAATTAATATTTTTAGGTAATTATTTTTTTTAGTTCTGTTTAATCAAATTATTTTAAATTCTCATGAATAAATGTTCACTAATTCTAAACATACATGTACATGTATAGTAGACTCTCAAGTCATGGGCATCATGTGTGGACCTAGTGAGGGGAGGGGCTTCTGGAAAAATGGCAATATGACAACAGCCATGATGGCCCCTTGTGTTCAAAGTAATTGATTTGTAGAATAATATTTTTTCCATGATTGTATGTAAAATAATAGAAAACCCAGATTTCCATAATAATTATGGAAATCTGGGTTTTCTATTATTTTACATATATTTGATTATCTCAATTATTAATGTCACTACAAAGACAAGTAGAAAAACTCAGTTCATTAATAAAGCTGAGGACAGGAGCCTTTTAACACAGTGCTATAAAATTGAAATTAATGTTTATTAAAATTAATATTTTAATTTTACAAGACATTAACCAGGAGACCAGATCAGAACTACTAGTTTGTTTGATATATACTAGACATAGATTGTGTAGTTCCCACAGGAAGTGCAAGAAAAGTTTCAAGATGCCAATGGGGTAATCAGAAGCCGTAAATCAAAGGACAGACAATACAACCGCTAAAAGAACACTATCATCTGCAAAGAACTAAAGATCGAGCAAAAAGAACTGTTAAACGACAAAAACATCTGACATGCAACTAATTTTTTCACCAACATTTATTTTTACAATTAAAGTGTTTACTCAAAGTCTGGAAATAAATTAAAAAAGTTCTCATGCAATAAATTTATTGAAACATTGAATGTATATTATCATTTTGGGACTATGGATGCATTTCATCCCTGGCTACTTTGCTTTCAAAAATGAAAATGTCAAATTTATGTCAAAGTTAAAGTAAAATATGGCTTTACTTTGGATACTGGTTTATCTTTTGCACTCTATTAAATTGCTCAAACTGGGAATCAATGAAAATTTTGCATGATTTTAGAATATTTTACATTTGGAAAGGGTCCCTTGTACCAGATACTGAGGAAGGTTGGAAAAATTCCTGCCCTTCTGCTTTAGAATGATCATATCCTACTTGAAAATGAGTGGAATGCCCAGACTATCCATGCATGTTTACTAATTCCAGGAATAAACACAAATTATGCAGCAGCATGGATAATTGTATCATACATAAATACCAGGGACAGAGGAGCTGAGGTTTCAATGGGGAGTATTGTCCCCCTTTCAAAATTGTGGGTGGGGGTCCTTTGTCTTGCACTCCCTTTTTTGGGACAAAAATTTGAGAAAAAGATGAATTTTTAGCATGGCCATGGGTCCAACATAATACTCTTAGTCTTACAATTATAAGTGTACAACACCTTTTTAAGAGTTTTCTCAAAATTCAAATGTGGTTCACCAGTCTCCCCTTTATGTGCTTTGGCTATTTCACAAATAAAGTCCTCTTTAGGTACGACACTTTTGCCCGACACGTGTGTCACTTTATCGTCTACTAAAATAAAACGTCTGCATATCGCTTTAAAGCGTCCCGATCGACCATTTGACAAAAAGCCGATATCCAGCAAACTTTCTTTAGATGGAAGTTCTCCTGTTTGTAAATATTGTTGGATTATTGTAAGCTGTTTGCGAGAAAATGTCCCTCCTCTCTTTTTGACGTGCTTTTGGTCTGACGACATTTTCCCGCAGCTACTGCCTACCGTCGGTCTCACTAATTAGAGACAAGAGGCGTCAAGAAGCGACAAGAAGCGTCAAGAACCGACAAGAAGCGACAAGAAGTAATAAAAAGCAACAAGAACAATAAAATAGTGACAGAATATTAAAAAAGTTCATGAAAATAAATTGAAATAGATTGATTTCCTTATCAAATTTGTAGAAAATTTACATTTTTTAAAGAATAAATCATTTATGAACTATGCTTAAAAAAATACGTTCAATCAATCAACTTTGATAATTTAATAACATCTTGTTAAAAAAAAATGGATAAGACTGGCGAATTTTTGTATAATGTTTTGAAGTTGGGAATACAAAGCCTATTTTAAATCATTATATCTTTTGTAATAAAAAAAAAATACGGACGATTTTTTTTTTAAAGACTGCTTGTAGCATTGGTTATTAGATGATTGTTTGTTGATTCGTTTATGACAGCTAGCTTGTGCCACCAGCATTCAACAGTTTACAACTGTGATTGGCAATCAACAAACATATCTGAAACATATTAAGAATAACATTAATCATTCTAACTTTGAAAAATTATCATTTGGAGATATATTTATATGGCTTTTAAACTCAGAAAGTAAAGATATTTTAATATGCATGTGTGATTTCCTGTTAAAAAGTCACTGTTTCGGATAGCTGGTATCTCATATTTTAACACTACAGTCATGTCTCTCATTCTTGTATTTACAATTTATTTGATATTTTATGCAATCACCTTATGTTTTATTATGTTTATATGCCCCTTCGTGGGCCCTCTAATTTGGACCAATAAAAATCTTAAATCTTAAATCTTAAATCTTATACACACACAACACTTAAAAATAAAAAAAATATTGTTTACCTTTTTTTTTTTCTCCATTTTTACAATTTCTATTAGTTTTTGTCAGAATTTATGACTTCTTGTCGCTTCTTGACGCTTCTTGTAACTAATTAGTGAAACCCCCCCCCCCCCCCCCCCTACCGTAAATGTTGTCGTAAAATTCAAAATGTCCTTAAATGAAATGGTATTCATCTTCAATAGCTCTTTTATTCCTGACACTTAGTACATATACGTTCATTTCTGACCACGTCAAAACATATATCATATTCTATATTTCATCTATGAGAATTTATTCCCTTTAGTCTAGTAATAAATGTTTTATATAAACTATTTACTGGGTCCATCGCGATATATATTCCCCGGCGCCACCCGGACATCGAACAAATAGTTCTAACTTAACTACACCCAAATGGAATAATAAAAAAACCTCTTATCGGCTTTAAATCCAAACAAGGCAACATGACTAGACAACATATCAGGTCGTTTTCTAAAAGAGCTACACGAAAAGTTAACACCAACCCTAACTTTAATTTTCCAGGCCTCACTGCATCAGGGCCACGTACCAACAATCTGGAAAGATGCATGTATCACATCACTATTCAATAAGGGAGATGGTAGCAAACAATCAAGCTACATACTAGTATCACTAACACCAATATGCTGTAAGATCATAGAGCACATCATACTGTAATGAAACATCAGTCGATATGCGGCATGATATTTCAATAGATGCTCAGCATGGTTTCCGGAAATCTCGATCTTGAATGCGAGTCACAACTGACAATGACTGTTCAGGACCTTGCAGATAGCCTGGATAGAAATGTACAAGTAGATGGTATACTTCTCGCCTTCAGTAAAGCATTCGACAAAGTGCCACATCAGAGGTTAATAGAAAAGCCCAGCTATTATGGCATTCGTGGAAACCTGCCCAGTTGGATTAAAGATTTCCCAACACATCGGAAACAAGAAGTAGTGCTGGAAGGGAAACACTCTTCAAGATCAGAGGTTACATCTGGCGTACCCACAAGGAACCGTGTTGGGACCGCTTCTCTTCCTTATCTTCATCAACGATATAACAAAGAATGCTAGACCATTTGCGGCGATTATTTGTTGTATCCTACAATAAACTGTGTTCAAACTTTCAAAGCAATAACACTTCCAAAAGACCTACATTGTAGACACAATGCAGCGATGAGAAGCAAAATGGTTAATGGAATTTAATCCTGATACATGTCAAGTCATCACAGTTACCAACAACAGGTCACATATAAACTATCCATACAGCATACATGGCAAAGAACTACCACATGTACAACATGCTAAATATTTAGGACTTACTTTTTAGTAATGTTACTTAAGTTGGAACAAACACATTGATAACATCACAAAGAAGGCAGATGCCACATCTTGAGAAGAAATATAAAGAGGTGTTCGATGCAAATAAAGGCGGAATGTTTCACAACGTTCGTACGTCCTAATTTGGAATATGCCTGCAACCGTATGAGATCTTTATACCAAATTCAACATAAACAAACTAGAAAAATGCCAACGCAGTGCTGCCAGAATTGTAAATTGGGACTACTCAAGAGTATTACATTTTTGATTAGTGTTTTTCGTCACAGGTCTCCTTGTCGGCGAATACGTGTAAATAGCACAATTTCAATAATACTCAGGACCACTGAGGGGGGAACTTTATTGGACGAGGATTAAGACGACTTAAATAAAATTGCATATTATGACCATATCAGGGGCGGATCCAGGATTTCAAGTTAGGGGGGGGGGGGGGGGGGGCGCACTTAAAAAAATTGCGCCGAGCGGAGGGAGACGCGAACATTGTTGGGGTATTTCGTGTGAAAAATCACGATTTTACGCCATGCAGAACAAATATCATCATGAGCACTTATGAATACCAATATAACTTTGAAGTCAGCCATCAATCACCGTAAATATGTATTCACATTTCATCTCACATAGTAACAACGGTGATACTGATAGTAAACAATATTGGTAGTATAAATGGCTAGGGATATGGTGTTTTACGCCAATTTCAAGAATATTTCAGTTATATTGTGGCGGTCAGCTTTATTGGTGGAGGAAGCCACAGTGACAGTCTCCGGAGAAAACCACCGACCTGCCGCAAGTCACTGAAAAATTATATCACATAATATTGTTTGGAGTACACTTCGCCATGAACGGGCTTCGAACTCGATCTTTGTAACAACGGTGATCACCTAGCTAAAGGTTGGCTGTTCACACACATGTAGCGAATATCAATATCACCGCATCATTCAACTAAGAGTGAAGGTTTGGGCCCATAACCTCGCCATTTTTTTTTATTGAATGCTTGTACCAAGCCAGGAACGTGATCTGTCATTTATATGTACGTTATATGGATATCGAGTTGGCCTCTGTTTTAACGATTTTTACGATTGTATTTTTGAGTTGCTCCGACAGTGTGATATTAATTTCTTATTTGTTTTTTACCATTGTTCTCAATATTTTTCCAGAACATGTCGAGTTTGAATGTGATCCCTAAACAAATTACCCCAAATGACGCAATTCTTGTATAATAATTATCTTTTATCGTATAATCCTCGCATGATATCTTCCCTTCAATATATATATATCTGTTAATTCTACATAATTTTGTAAACAATTGTGATTAATTCTCTATAGAAAGTGAATAAATCTGCTTTGTTAATATTTATTAATTATTAATTTATTTATTAAGTATCAATTTACAACAAATATCATCATCAGTATTCTCATGTTCTGTCTATGATGTTTTGTTCGAGGGTTAAAACACGATTTACATATCACGAAGCATATTGTATTTCACTTATAGAGTAAACAACAGTATCAATGGGGGTTTGAGGAATTACAGCCATTTATTTGAACGACAATTTTGAACCAACCACACCATTTTTATCAAACCAAAAAAACTTGACTTTGAGTCTTAATTTTGTTGGTTAACAGTATGTTTTTGTCACATTATAAAAACCTTAAGTAAAACTTTTTTTGAACAACCGTGATGCGAATTGTTCAACTCATGACTGATCGATCACGATATTTTAACCCCTCAAAGAACTATTGGCTTAGTTTTAACGCATTCCTCATTTCACTAATTGGTCTGTACTTTAGGTGCTTGTCCTTTCGGGTAGTTCTAGTTAATACTGCCCGTCCGGATGGAGCTTTTCTTTTCGTCGTTTGATTCATTCATTGAAAACGTATGATTCGACCGTTCTTGTTTATAGACAAACAAAAGTGGAAATTATCAATACATGAACTTGTTGTTGATTTCTGATTAGCTAACGTAACTAAATTAGATGATCAGAATCGCTTCATGCTGCATTAATGTTAACATATTCGCCTTTGTTTGTCTATAAACAAGAACGAATCGTACGTTTCAATCAGAATGGAATAATCTTTGAACTACTGACGGCGAATCCATATATGAATCAGCGAACACACTCAACGCCGTGTATTTACAATGTGTAGGAATATTTTACTACAGGTTACGAGTTAACCATTCATGAAAAAGTTGTTTGTTGAACTGCTTAATTAACGTTGTCAGTATAACATATGCTTTGCGAATTTTAGGGGGGGGGGGGGGGGGAGCATGCCCCGCACGCCCCCCTCTAAATCCGCCTCTGCATATTATGTAAATTTGTATTGATACAAATTACGTTTTCACGAGTTTCATGGGCTATATAGTTATCTATGAGTCTTTGTTTAAATTCAATTAAAACTAACTTCTTATTACCAACATTTTGTGACAACCACCATCTTAATATATCACGTATTTTACACGTCCAGTTTAGTTTGTCATTAAGTTATGAAATCTAGATTCATACAAATCTTCATACAATTTCCTTAGGGAACGACCATTTAACTTAAAGGGGGGGGGGGGGGGGGGGTTGTTATGGTTTTTTTCTAAAAAAATATTCTGATTCCCAATGTTGCTGAAAAAAATATTCTGATTTAGGTGGAGGGAAAAAAAATAATGTTATTCAGAGTCTTTGTCATATAATCTTATGTTAAATTCTGGAAAAAAAACCATAACCCCCCCCCCCCCTTCAAGTTAAATGGTCGGTCCCTTAGATTACAATTACATTGTATTTGTATCAGTTACTACCAACTTTAAATAACCAGTAACAGAGCATTTCAATATATCTATTTATATATACAATGACATTCTCCCTATTTCAATATACACCATATGATATAAAACAGTTGATTTTCTTACTTTTATAATTCTTTTCAGATAATACAAGTGTAACGTTTCTATGTCGGCTCCCCTGTGAAAAACCGCATCGGTGGTGCTCGCCTCGAGTGCGGTCAAACCAAAGACTATACAATTGGTATGTGTTGCTTCTCCGCTAAGCACGCATCATTAAGGAGAAAGAGGAAAGACTGGTTGGCTCGGAAACAGGATAATGTGTCCGAGTGGGGAGACATGTTTATCCATGGACTGTTGTTTCAGTGAGCTAGCACTATAAAAATCCAGCTAAGCGTGTTGGTCTAGTACAAAGAAGACCTCATCATTATTTCATTGAAAAGAACTTGTTCTCACCAGGATATAGCTGAAAAATTGCTGAGTTGGCGTTAAACAACAATCACTCACTCCCTTGAGTAAAAGCCCCATACTGCATAAGACTGGTACCCAAACCTTGGTATGTTATTTAAGAATAGAGTTGTAGAATCAATTTTCCTGTGAAAAACTCGACTTGAATGATATTGATATAGAAGTGGCACACCGTATAGGCCTAATTAAAACTAATACACCAAATAATAGAAGACGGTGACGTTTCTTTTGGCAAAAATTTAGAAAAAGCTGCATTTCTAGCATGAAAGCAAAACATGTTCTTGCTCTGAAGCCAAATTACTTTTTTGTATTTGCTTGTCAGTGTTAAATGCTTGTTTCCACTTTCTGAACCTGTCCCTGAAGCTTGCCACCCCCTCCACTGTCTGGGCCGCTTCTAAAACTGCCCTCCTCCACTTTCTGGTCCACTCCCGCAGCTTGCCTCCCCCTACTTCACGGTCCACCCAGAGAGCTTGGCCCACACTTTCCGGTCCACTCCTATACATATAGAAGACCTATTATTTTAGCTATCCTGTTCAGACCTTCTGGTTTTATTACTCCCAAACACTTTAAAATCATTTGGCTTTACAATATTTCGATATTGAGCGTATCTGATGAAGGTTATTCCATAAAAGAATCTATCGTCCGCACTAAATTTGATATTTACGTTTTTATTTGTATATACAATGTATGGTTCGCCGTACTGACAACATGAAAGTAATCTCAGTTCGTAAAAAAGTTACTTATTTTCCATTTTCCCTCATTGTTATATACATGTAGTTCTTTTTATATATTGTAAGAAAAGTCTTACACATCTGATTTAATATCTCACGGTTTCCCAATTTGTTCTCTCTTTTTTTTTCTGTTTTTTTTTTTTTTGCTAATTCGTACATAATTATTTCCCCCTTTTTTCTTAATGGTTAAAATCTACACTCATCTATTGAATATCGTATTTGCTTTCCGATACTATCCCTTATATTTCACAATTTCTTTATATTATTGTTATATAACCCCCTTTATAATCATAGTCTATGCAGTGCCGGAGTTAAATGAACAGAGGCCCTTGGCTATTTCACTAGACCTCTCCAATTCGCCCATCCTTTCTACTAGAGAATGATGGAAGAGTTTTTAATTAATTTGAAAAAAGACAACTAAATATAAACACTTTGTAAATTTGTTTGATATGATTTGTATATGTGCATTGTTCACCAATTAATGTTTGTCCTGTAAAGTATAGGTTAAACAACAGTTGTGTATGTTTTATGAGCATTTAATAAAACTCCTGTCGAAGACGAGGACTTTTTGATTCAACGAAAATAATAAATTTTGAGATTTAAAAAAATCGTGAAAAAATGTTCCTGGTTATTTTCACTACTGTATAGCTGAAAAGATTGCCGGTTAGCACTGCCATAATGTGTGAATTTTTCCTTCCTAAAAGTTTTCGTACAAGGAGTAATATATACCAGTTGCACAGTTGCACCCACCATGTTACACCAAACGACACGAACATCATCTGATACGGAAATCGTGTTGGACTGGACCAGTATATGTAAATAAATACAAGCAACATAAATAAAGCATGAACCACCTACAAGACAACATGGTGTAACGACGAATCGAACATCGTTTTTACGCGGAAATTGCAGCGGACATCACAACACTTTTTCAGTCTAGCGGGTTTTGTGGTGAATGATCATTGTTTTTTTGGGAATAGGTTTCAGAAAGTATCCCACATCTTTTGTGCTCTTGGTTGTTTTGTCGGTCTTTTTCTAATTGAACATTTATTGATTTATATTTAACTTCCGTTACCAAACACTTATAATGTGCAATATGTAAGTCAGTCTTGAAATGTGTTTTAAATGACAAAGTAAATGTGATACCTATGTGATTGAATATCTATATAGTTCCGGTATATCACATCATACGATTTTAAGTAATTTTAACTTCCGTTACCAAATCTGGATAATTTCAACCTGAAATGGAAAGTTACGAGAGAAAATCTTATTTATGTACATCTACATATAATATATATATATATATATATATTATATGTAGATGTACAAATTGTTGCATGCTTATATATATATATATATATGATTATCTTCAAAAAATGGAATCCATGAACCCCCTTCCTTCGGGGACCATTCTTGTTTCGATGGACGTTACGTCATTATACACTAACATCCCACATAATGACGGTATCGAAGCATGTCGAGAGGCCTGGGACCAAAGAGCCGTGAAAGAACCACCAACGGAATGTCTTGTCCAGTTGCTCACATTGGTACTGAAGCATAACAATTTTACATTTAATGGAGAGCATTTTTTACAAATCAACGGAACAGCTATGGGAACAAAGATGGCACCATCTTCATGGGGAAACTTGAAAAACTTATCATACAATCTGCACCTCACAAGCCACTTTCCTGGTTTCGTTTCATAGACGACGTTGACATGAAGTGGACCGAGTCGGAAGAAAACCTCAATCGTTTCTTTGACCACGCCAACAATGTTCACCCCACTATAAAATTCACCCATGACACATCTAGAAATAACATCTCCTTTCTGGATACTTACACCACCTGTGAAAATGGTATTATGTCAACTGACATATACAACAAACCGACAGATAAACATCAGTACCTGTCCCTACAGAGTTGTCATCCTAAACATTGCACCAAAAGTATTCCGTACAGCCAAGCTCTCCGAATCAAACGCATCTGCTCCAACGAACAAACCACCAAAAAACGGCTTGGGGAACTGAAATGTCATCTAAAAAAGAGGGGTTACAACAATGCGAGCATTAACCATTGTTTTAACAAAGCAAGTGGTATTGACAGAAAAGACCTCATCCAATATAAAGAAAAGAACGCGAACAACAGAGTGCCATTTGTCATTACATACCATCCTGCGCTCAGTAATTTATCCAGCATCGTTCGTGAGCACTGGACAACCATACAAAAACACCCAGAACTGTGTAAAATCTTCAAAGAACCACCCGTCTTGGCCTTCAGGAAACCCAAAAGTTTGAAAGACATCTTGGTGAGAGCTGACATCTCCCCTCGATCTGCCTACAATGGTCAGTGTCAAAAATGTGATTCGAGACGATGTATGACGTGCAAAAACATCCAATGCACACAAAAATTCAGCAGCACACATACAGGAGAAAAATTCATCATATACTGCAATGCCAACTGCAAGACAGAAAATATTATCTACCTCCTGGAATGTGCAATTTGTAGTCTTCAATACATCGGAGAAACTAAACAACAACTTAGTAAACGCTTGAATGGCCACAGAAGCGATGCAAATTGCAAACCTGACCTTCCACTCAGCAGACATCTCAGATCGACGGGCCACCATGATTCTTTCGGCAAACTGAAGGTCACCATAATTGACCATAACCCCAAGTGGGATGATAAAAGCAGACAGGAAAGGGAAAGCTTCTGGATTAGAAAACTTAAGACCTTATCACCGAATGGAATCAATGAGAAAAAGTAATATCCTCTCTTGACTCCTATTCGTGTTGATCTCCTCCAGTCGTATTAGGACATACAGTTTGCTCTATTGGCCCAAAGTATATATTCCACACTGTGGCGGGCCGTTTTTTTGAATGAGTTTGGGTATCATACCGTTTTCAACAATATGTTGACAGTGCTATTTGATACATTTACCAATAATGTCTCATTTTTATATTTATTTTTATTTCTAATTTAACATTTATTTAAATGTGTAGCCCTATTGTATATTTATATTATTGTTATTGTACTTTTATTAATTTATATGTAGGATTTCCATTCTTTTATGCATGTAGTTTCATATGTGCATCTTCTGGTTCTTTTGTGCCGTACATGGACCGTCAAAAACTTTTTTGAAATTTGAAAAGTCGCCATATTGTTTCGAGATTTTATTTAATTAGACATTGATAAAGTCCCTCGGTGGGACGAAAATTTTGTCATTCTACGAAGTGTTTAATTCTTTATCACTTTGTTTTGTGTACTTGGTGTTGTTTTACAAACCATTTTAGACGTTTGACAGCTCTAAAATCTAATTCTAAAACTGTTTGGTTTAATTTTCAGACGTATATAATATTTAGTATTAACCTAGTATCCTTTAAAGTAACTTTGAGATCCAGTGGGACAGATATATTGTATGGTTGTCACTTGCTTCTAGACGTTTGTATAATATACTTTATTTCCTGTGACTGTATAATGAATTCTTCATTATCCTATCCAATATATTTAAAAAATTGCTGAGTTAGATTGCTGTCAAATTATAATATTAAGTATATATGTACCATCTACACACGCTTATACACATGTCTTGCGTCTATCCCTAGATTTTCCTTACGAGACAAGGTAACACTACGACTATTGAAGCTCCTTTTTTAGGGAGTGGATGTAGTCGAGTGGTCTAGGGCGCTGGACGTAAGGCTAAGCGAATGGTGCTGCAGTGTAACAATGGTGTGGGTTCAAATCCCGTCGAGGGAAGAACAAAAATTTGACAGCTCTAAAATCTAATTCTAACACTGTTTGGTTTAATTTTCAGACGTATATAATATTTAGTATTAACCTAGTATCCTTTAAAGTAACTTTGAGATCCAGTGGGACAGATATATTGTATGGTTGTCACTTGCTTCTAGACGTTTATATATCTATATATATATATATAAGCATGCAACAATTGTTTGTTTTTGTTTCGCTTCAGGGAGAGCCAAAACGTTACATTAATTTCCGTTACTGTCTACTGTCGTTAATATCACCGTTTTCTGTTTTGTTGGATATGTTTTCCCACTGTGCCACTATACCTATACATCACAGGCACTTGTTTCTGGTAATTATATTTTACCTAGATACTATATATTTTTTACCAGAAACAAGTGCCTGTGCTATACATGTAGTAGCGTGCCTTTACAGAACTCACATGTGAAAATTTACCATTAAGATGTATTTAGCTAATACTGAGTACACATAACTCACATATGAAAATTTACCATTAAGATGTATTTAGCTAATACTGAGTACACATTCAGATTTTATACTATATTTTCAAGCATGTAAAAAACTGATATGCTTACAGCATACATGCCAACCCTACCGATTTACGCGGTAGTCTACCGAATTTTTAAGTCTTCTACCGCCTACCGATTTTAGATGTTTTCCTACCGATTTAAAAAAAAAATGTAAAAAAAAATATCGTGAATTGTTCATATGTTTGATTATTCT
The DNA here is from genome assembly GCA_963680875.1 of Bathymodiolus brooksi. Lineage (NCBI taxonomy): Eukaryota > Metazoa > Mollusca > Bivalvia > Mytilida > Modiolidae > Bathymodiolus > Bathymodiolus brooksi. Next base: position 80,492,264 of record OY804578.1, on the reverse strand, counting down.
TGTAGATTTCTACGACGTATAAATGAGTACAAATCCAAATTATTTAGGCCCTTTCCGTAATTGTTTCCCTCTTAATTTGTACCGGAAACTTCCATTGGACAATTCTTTCATGGTTTTTTCATACTACGTGTACATTTATATTTAAAGATTTGACTGAACAGATTGTATATCCAAAATGCAACAGAATGCACCATTTTGCGTCCTTCTGAAAAAACAATTTCGGGGGGGGGGGGGGCCCAGACCCCTCCCTACCGCTTTTAGTCTCTCGAGGGTTGGCATGTATGTTACAGCTAACTGTAGAATCTCAGAAATAAGCAGTAATTGTATTTATTTGATGAATTTTGACACTTTTGTAGACTTCTATTTTAATATAAACATGTAAAATAAAATGCACAGCGGTATATCAAGTTCCAGATTTAAACTTACGAGGTGTATAATGGTGTCTATATACATGTACGGTATCGGAAGTTATTAAATTCAGGTTCATTTTGGATGCTACACGGTCAAATATGCAATTAATTTGTATTTCATTTGTAGGTTTGTATGTTAAATTTTGATTCACACTGTAAATTAAATACCATATCAAAAGTATACATTCATGAGAAGGATATTAAATTCCGATCTTGGAAGTTAAAATTTGGCGTGAGTGATTGTTGTTTAACGCCAACTCAGCAATTTTTCAGCTATATCATGGCGAGAACAAGTTAATTTCCAATGAGATGATGATGAGGTTCACTTTGTACTAGACCAACACGCTGAGTTGGATTTTTATAGTGCTAGCTCACCGAAACAGTCCGCGGGTAGACATGTCGCTCCACTCGGACTAGTGCCAGATTTAGATAGAGACCCTAGGCTATTCCACTTGCGAGGCCCCTTCCAATTCCCCACCTTCACGACTGGAGGAAGATGGAAGTGTGTTTAATCAATTTGAATAAAAGAGATGGTGATGGAGAGTGTTTAAAATTCTGCAATATTCTGAAATGGAGTGCAACTGTGTAAGGAAGATTACTGAAGGGTTGTTTAGAAAGTATGTAGTACGCTATGACAACATAAGTGTGAAAGTCTGATAACAGTGACAAACATATTATACACCTTGGCCGGAGGCCCCGTAAATATTGAGGCCATAGGTTTCAGTCTGTCGATCCTATAGGTAAATCTGGCGTCGACTCGGACACATTATTCTGATTCCGAGCCAACCAGTCTTTGCTCTTTCTCCTTAATGCTGCGTGCTTAGTCTTTGGTTTCACCTGACCGGGGCTCGAACCCACGATCTACAGCACTCAAGGCCTTTAGAATCAAAATTTAGAATTGACTAATATAAAATTGTGTTTTTCTTTACTGGTATATAAAGTCGGATACAACTGTACATGTTAACCTGCTTAGAATACATTTGTATCAAAAGTACACAAGTCTGTACTGATAGACGTCTGTCACAGAGTTAATCTTGGGTCAATACAACTCAATCATAATAGAAGTGAATTAAAACTCAATCTTTTTAATATGAAAGGGCAATATTTTTTTTCAAAAAATATTATTTTATGTGAAGATAATGAAATAATCAATGATCAGAAAAAGTAGTTGAAACTTTTAATAACTTTTTTCTAATAAATGTGGCTAAAGATATTGGGTAATCAAATTTAGTAATTGATAATAATCATCCTAGTATAAATGCCATCATGGAGACAAAACAATTTGATCTTAAATCTATAGAAAAGGATTTTGTTGAAAAAAAAAAAAAAAAAAAAAAAATGGATTCAGAAGGACAACTGGTAAAGATGGTATTTCATCTAAAATTATCAAATTACAGTTATTTCAACACCTACTACATGTCTTATAAATAAATCAATAGAATTATGTTTTTCCTGGGGCAATTTATGCCAAATAAAATTGCATGTATTTCATTTAACTTATTTGTGTATGTATGCTATCATAACTTTTTTTTAATTATGTTTTATGCTATTATTATAATTATTGTGCATGTCAGTTTGAAAAGTTCTTGAGAGCTTATGTTTTATTGTACCATTATAAATAAAATGTTTGAACTTTGAACTCTATTCCACTTGTGTCATGGTACCCACAAGGGTTTATTTCAGTCCCATTTTTCTTTTTAATCTACCTGAACGACATAAATAGCAATACTAAACTATATGCTAATGATATGCCACCTATAGAAGAAATAATAAACCCTATAACATCTTTTAACATATTAAACCATCACTTACATTCAACGCATCTAACATTGAATATTTCATAATTTCAAAGAAACTGATACTTATACTTGGACAATACTATTATTAGTGAAGCCTCAGTTCATAATCATTTGGGTCTAGTTTTTAAAATAAGATTACTTGGACTGAACATACTAATGGTACATAAATATATAAGAGGACAGACATTACCCAAAAGATAAGATACATTTTACCACGTTCATGTATTAAAAAACTCTACAAGTACAAGTCATTCATTTGTGCTCTGCTTGACAATGGTGATGTTGTGTATGATAACAATTGTCAAATAGATGTTTATAAATTAGAACAAGTCCAGCATAGGTCATGTATTATTTCTTCAGGGGCTATAAGGTTGATGAAGCATGAAATGAGTCTTGAAACATTAAAATGTTGCCGTCATCACAAAATAACAATTTAGTTGTGTACGATATCCATTGTTCTCGCCTCTTTCTGCTCCTCCGTATCTGGGGAAAAGTCTAGCTTGGGTGTATTATAAATGATAAAATCATGTTTATTCATGTGGTACTTTGTATGCAATTTTTCAAAAGTAGTAACCTAAAAAACACACCATGTATGAATATGCCTATGACTTTATTCCTGGTGTTGATATCTGTCTGTTTAACAAGTCTACATTATCAAGACATTATTTATCCATAGAAAACAGCCAACCCTGTATAATTTAAACCTTTTATTTCAATAACATATAACACTATTGAAATTGTAATGACTAATAATATTTAACTATAAAATATATGAATAATAAATGTATTTATTATATTTGAACATTCCATTAGCATGTAAATGCATTAAATATTTTGTTTAAATATATGATACACTGAGAACAGTGTTCAATAAATACCACTGAAAACGGAGAGTATAGAAAAACAATGACAATAAAAATTATACATTATGACTTTACCAAATATAAGCTTACCCTAAAATTCACAAATTTGATATTGCACATATTTTGAGAATTCTATGTTTAACAATCAAGAATTATTTAATTACATATAGAAAATAAAGCATACATTCTATGTAGCTTCTTATGAAATAAATGTTAGAGAATACTGAAGGGGCAATCAAAAATGGACAATCCAGAGAAACTGGCAACATAGAGTAGACAAGACGAAGACAAACACAACACAATATGTGTAGAACACCACTATACACAAACAAACACAAATAATGTAAATAAGACATGAGCCCTCCTACCAACAACTGGAGGAAAAGACAAACATCGTTTTCATGCGAAAATCTTAACAGACATCATAACACGTAACTCAGAACGTAAAGATATATATAAATAGGACAAGAAAATTCTACGGACATCGATTTTTACAAACTTAAGCTATTGAAATGACAAAATCTGACCAACATTATTGTTTCAGAACAGACTACATGTTAAAATAATTAAAGATGAGACATACAAATGTTAGAACAAAAACAAATCTAAGTGGTCTAGGTTGAAATACCTCACATAATATTCTAACATGTAAAATAAACCACAACAGTGAAGTATAAATATTGGTATAAAAATCTACCTTTTAAGCAAAGGATATAAACAACTCCAATTAACCTCCAGACAATCTTCTAAAAAAAATAATTATGATGCCTTTAGGAAAAAGAATTAATTTTTGAACAGCAGTTACCCTCTTCAAAATCCACCCCTCCCAGTACTGAGATGGTAGAATACTTATAATTGTCAAGACATGGAACCCTCTTGAAAGTCCACCCCTCCTTGTACTGAGATGGTAGAATACTTATAATTGTCAAGACATGGAACCCTCTTGAAAGGCTACATTTTAAATGAAACATAGAAATGTAAAAATACTCTAAAAAAAATAAAATAAAATACCCTAAAACTGTGTCTAATAAATCTCTGATATTGACAAAACAGGACTTCTTGAGTGATACTAGTTACAGTCTGTGTGCCAAAATCCACTAGCCTTATGCCCCAATCTAGTAAAGATTCCATAAAATTTGCTTAATCAAATAGAAAAAAATCTTCTAAAATGCTGTTCAGGTTAGTTTGTCAAAATGTTTAATGTGTAAAAAAAGAAGGCAGAAAATAAATAATTTGATTTTGAGAATAGAACCTAGGTCCTCTTAACTTGTCAGTCTCAAACTTTAATGACTGTGCTAATTTATTATCATTAATATAAAGTGATAATAAAGTATTTTTATTTTCTATAATTGTTAAAATTGCACACGATATCAATATTTAAGCATGATATCAATATCAAAGTTTCTGAAAAGGATAAATAGGAGTCAAGCTGGGTTTAAAAAAATATGGTGGCCACTTATTTGGTTTACAATCACACAGATGCATTGTGACATGTTGTTTTGTAAATAAATTCAATACAATGTACATGTATTCTTTGCATAAAAAAAATGTTTCAAGCAATTATTGTTATCTTACCAAGACACCATCCTATTTATGAACTAGATCTGTCAGAAATGTCTACACAAGACAATAGGACATTAGAACGAATAACAAATGTGTTGAATGGATTGAGCAATCTAGTATAACCACCACAGACATGCACAAATGCTGAGAAGAAAGAAATAATCATAACAAAAACACTTTATGTTCTATCCTTCTGATGTGAGGTTACAATATGTGAATACCTAATTAAAACATTACTTATTTCTAAACATGTGTATGATGAAAATACATATATTGGCAAGAATAACAACAAAATAACATTTTTATTGATTGTAAAAAAAATCTACAAACATTTTTTTTTATTGATTGTAAAAAAATCTAAATGCATTCATAAAGAAAAATTATAATTTCAACAGAGAGAACCTGCTTCATAATAAAAAACAAACTTCGACAATGATCTTCTATATTTATGAAGTTTTTCAATAATTTTTTCAATGTCGATTGCATAATTTTGCTGGATGATTCCATGAAGACAACTACCTTTCTGTAATGCCCCAATCATACAACTATTTGTAATTCACTAATTATTCAATCATTACTTGTTTATTTATACTCTGCTCCACAAATTGCATAGTTCTTAATCTAATAAAAATAAATTCAAATTTCTATGTTTTAAATATAAAGTTTAACACACTGACAAAAAATCAAATAAGAACGACGAAGAAACAAAATAACTAGATGACAATATCAAACATTCATATTTCTGAAAGCTTTTTGATCAGATATTTCCTACACTTTAAATAAAAAAATCCATATAAAGAATCAAGCCATTTCTGTAACAAGGATTGAATATTGATAAGAAAATCAGTGTACATTATAATTATATATGTCTAAAGCATCAAAGAATAAAAATTTGTTTTCTTTAGCAACTGGTATACATTTGATCTATCTTGCCGTTCCAATGGAATACAAGGTGATTTGTAACTTTTAAATCAATGACTTCCCATTTTTGTCACTTTTGAATCAATTACCTCCCTTTTTTGTCACTTTTAAATCAATGACCTCCCATTTTTGTCACTTTTGAATCAATTACCTCCCTTTTTTGTCACTTTTAAATCAATGACCTCCCATTTTTGTCACTTTTGAATCAATTACATCCCTTTTTTGGTCACTTTTAAATCAATGACCTCCCATTTTTGTCACTTTTGAATCAATTACATCCCTTTTTTGGTCACCTTTAAATCAATTACCTCCCCTTTTTGTCACTTTTGAATCAATTACCTCCCATTTTTGTCAATTTTGAATCAATTACCTCCCTTTTTTTTAAACTTTGGAATCAATTACCTCCCTTTTTTGTCATGTTTGAATCAATAACTTCTTTTGTTTGTGACTTGTCCAGTGTTTTCTATTATATTATTATATTTTTTATCAGACAAAACTCACATGCATACATACCGGTAAGTAAACAAATACAATACAAAACATTCAACATTTTAGATGTCATTTTCCCCCCTACAACATTACATCGATTGATTGACAGTCTATTTTTAGTAACTTCAGAGTTATTCCCCTTTGATATTAAATAAATAATTAACAAGATAAAACAAGTACGAATATAAATGTAAAATGCCATAATATAATTTGAGGTAATTTTATTAATAGTTTATATGGAGGATGACCTCTGTCATGGTTTTATCCCAATGTACCTCCTTACATAAGAAATTGTTGCATTGTTTAATAAGCCAGTTTTTTTAGATTTTTATTTATCTTAAAAATTTCATTTCCTTTTTTGCTGGTGACCTTACATGTGTATTTGGAAAAAAATTTCATGTCCTTCGAAAGTTTATATAAATTTTTTTACAATAATAATGAAAATTTCAACAAAAGAAATATTTGACAGTTTAAGATAATAAATTGTTTCTTTAAGGTGTAATTGTGTAACTATAAAGAAATTATAGCTGGAATATAAAGCTTTGTTAATCAAGTGTAATTAAGTAAATGATCCAGTAAACTTCATATATTTGAGTTGAATGGACGACTCTTACAATATATAATACAAGAGAACCAGTTATTTTAATGCATATGAAATGCTTCATTTCTAGATTTAATCTGGGGTTAATGTTCGATAATTCTAGTCACCTATTACAGCATGGCAAAATTGTAGTGGCTAAAATAACATCTTTTGGAGAAACCTGTGCCAGTTATAAAGATGAACACAAAAATGTTGGTATATTAACATATTACAATGTACCAAATTTAGGCAAAATTTATATTATTATTTTCACGACTGAACTGATCTAATTTTGTTTCAAAACAATTCACATCATGGCTGCTGTAACTTGCATAACTTTAGTGGTAGACTAGAACTTATTACCTCCCCTTACTATCATATTCCTCATATAATATTACCTCCCCTTATTATCATATTCCTCATATATTATTACCTCTCCTATTCTCAAGTTCCTCCTCATAGATATTAATTTTTTATTCACTTCAATGCTGATTTGCCAATTGATAAAAATGTTATCTAATATGTCATGCAACTCAAATATCATCAGCTTAATGGATTATGAACCTTCCCTTGTTGTCCCTAAAGCTCCCTTACTAAAGAAAACTTCATATTGTAGCTGATGGCTGACGATCTAATAATATTTACAGAAATCCAGTTAAGATATACATCTAATATACAATATTAATAACAGCTTTAATGTTTAAATGTTTTAATACATTGTACATGTATATTATATTAATATTTGAGAAAAGAGACAATATATAATCAGTCTGAAGACCAGATTTATCTAAGGCAATAAAACGTACTCATATGTTTAAAGCGAGGTTTGCTTGGCAGTATCTTTAGACATCATCTGTTTGACCTTCAGTCTTTTGGCTGCTGATGAATCCAATCTCTGTAAAAAAAAATATATAAAAGTTTGTGTTATAATTAAAACATTGAAATTTTCTCACAACTTTCAGTTAAAAAAAAAAGTGTGTAAAACCATTCCATAAACTACTTAAGCTAGAACTAGAAACCATTTTTATCCTAACACAATAGTTTTTATAATGATTACATTTCGACAAAATGAAAATAAAACAATGAAAATGTTCACTAAGGTTCTTCTTAGAACCAAAAAAAACCAACTGAATATAAAGAATGACTGAAGCGATAAATTAAATAAATGTATAATAAAGAAGTCTAAAAATTATCACATGATAAATAAAATACTATAAATATATACTTCGCAAAAGTTAAGTGCCACTTGATTTATTTCACAAATATCTTTTTTTTTTTTATAAATTAACTGTTTTTAAATGAGATTGGTGTGAAGAATTTATGTACACATAAGTTTTAATTAAATGTGTAACACATCATCGATCGCTAAAGTCATGTTCGATAAAAACCAGTTTATGATTGGTGTCATCTGCTGGCTCAATGGAATTGGTCATGTGATCTCTGTTGGAATATTCATAATTGGAAACAAGTCCATTGGTCAGGTGAAAGTCAATTTTTTATTGGACCCTGTGGATGGTCGCATTTGAGTCTGGCAGCATAAAAACACTGCTTTACATGACAGGGACGTGATGGGTACAACAGCAATCGGTGGCGGCAGTGTAACTGTCTGCAAGTGCTTTTCTTTGCATTGTCAATTAATCTTACATGTCTTGCAAGGAAACCTCAATGGTGTTGCTTATCATGATAATGTTCTTAACGCACACGTTGTACTCCATTTTCATAACCATCCATTGGCTGACAGCCGATCTTTATGAACAATAACACCAGACCGCACAGAGCTCGCATTGTAAGAGAATTCAGACAGCAAGAGGCAATTGACACATTTCAGTGGTTTGCCAAGTCTCCTGATATGAACCCAATAGAGCATGTATGGGATTTTATTGGCCATACAGTGAACCAACGTAATCCACAATGTCAAAATATTGCTGAATTAGCAAACACCATTCTGGAAGAATGGCGGAAATTTCCACAAGAGAGGTTTCGTTGCCTAGTTCGTGGAATGAATAGGTGAGTGAAGGAGCTTTAGCGTAAAGGTGGTGGATACACTCGCTACTGAGTATATGTGCACGATAAGGCTTCTCCATATACATTCATTCAAAAGTTCTGACTCGTCATTTTTCTTAAATTGTTGAAAAACAAGAATCAAATAAAACTTTTTTGAAGTTTTAAAATGTCTGTGTTATCTCCCCTTTTCCACTTGTAATACCCAAAAGATTGATTTCATAATCAGCTTCAAATATGACTCATATTGTAGCCCATGATCTAATCTATTATAAAATATTATCCCCAACAAAATTTCGGGCTCAACTTCTTTCATCCTTAAAAAAAGAAGAAAAAAAAACAATTTTGAAAAAAATACTGGGTAGCTCTTAACTTTTGTCGAAGTGTACATAAAAAACTGTAAAATTAACTTACAGTCTTAGTATAAACAAAGAAAAAATGTTTTGACTTTGTAATATAATGAAGACAATGAAAATTCATTTATGAGTGTAACATAAAATATTATCCCCGGCTTGATAAAAATATTGGCTGTTGATTAATCAATGACCAGTGCATACAAAACCCATGGACAAGTTTTGTAGTTATGTTATGTCATGGCGGTCTTTACATTGCTATACATATAAACATAGCGTCAAACTCAACAAATCTCAAAGGGATTTGCATCTCGGAGAAGGGAGGACGAAATTCTTAAGAAAAAAAAATATTGAAAAATGCCCCCAATAAATGGAGAAAAAACAACAACAATGCAGCAAAATATATTGGGAGATTTAATGTTTCTACTGTATTGATAGTCATGTTTACCGTGTAGTGCGACACTGTTGTAACTTCATAGAAATTGTCAAGTTAGGCCTATGTACGATACATTTTTTTTTCAATGGAATTCTTGACCCCATTACTGCTGACGTTATGAATATTGTAACGCTATCCATATGACAATATGTACTAAATACAAAAAACAAAAACAAAAATCACAACAAAACAAGACAGAGAAACCTAATACATTGGTTGACAGTTGACTAAAGGTGACTCCCAACAAGACAGAGAAACCTAAAACATTGGTTGACAGTTGACTAAAGGTGACTCCCAACAAGACAGAGAAACCTAAAACATTGGTTGACAGTTGACTAAAGATAACTCCCAACACTTTGTCAAAATGCACCCAAAATTTCAACACAGCAATGGTATTCTGCAAGAACAAAAATGTTATGATTACATTACAAAAAGAATAAGAAAATCCACTTAAAATCAGTTTTTGTTTTCAAACCGGGGATAAAATCATTATCTGTGTGTCTACCCATGGGCATTGAGATTATAAACCCTTCGGCTTCGCCTCAGGCTATACAGAAGTGCTTCAGGGTGGTACAATTTCAATACCTGAGAGTAGACACAAAGATAACTGATAATGTTAGACAAGCCATGGAAAATTAATATATGAGTGTTACATATAAAGTAAGCTTGACTACAAAGAGTAAACAAGACAAGGAAACTGATTTACAAGCTGGATAACATAAAAATAAGGGTTGACTAGGCAATGTGAACAAGACAAGGAAATTTGATTTACAAAGATAAAATGAAAGTAAGGTTTGACTACAAAGTGTGAACAAGACAAGAAAAATCGATTTATGTAGATAAAAATAAAAGTAAGGCTTGACTGGAAAATGTGCACAAAGCAAGCAAAATGTATTTGTGAGCATTACATTAATGGAAGGTTAGGCTAAAAATATGAACACAATGACAATTGATATATAAAGGTTATGTAAAAAGAAAGTATGAAAAGGAAATATGCATATGATAAAAAAGAAAAGATCTCTAGCTAATAGGAAGCATGAAATACACAGTAGGAAACAATCAAACAAACATTCGGGTAACATTTGTGGAGCTGGCTCTAATTTGTACATTTCTATCATTTTCCTAGTTATGAATTAATATCAATGTTCCTGTTTCCAAACTAAAAGGACACCATTTAATCAATTACTTTCAATTATTAATAATCTGTCGTAACATATAAAGCTATTTCAATTAATAAATAAATTTATAGACGATATTAAATCTACCTCATCTGGTTCTTGCCACAGGTCTACAATGCAAAATAAAATGCTAAAATATGGGTGACGAAATAAATTGATAAACAAACAAAAAAAGTACTCTTCTATAATTTGTCAATCTGAAAACTAGTGCATTATGGTACTTCTGGTAAACAAATAATATTATTGGTCAAAAGTAAGGCACACAACTGAGCATTAACCAATGAGATATTGCCAATTCAAACTTTGCAAATCAATTCCCCATGATTCATTTTTTTTTTCAAAAGCAAAGGAAATTAAAGAAAACTAATAAGATGGAGCTATACGCAGATAAATTAATATTAAAGATTAATACAGATTAGACTAGGAATACAGGTCTATAACTAACACAAAGCATTAATTAGATGTGTTGACTGCTTGTATAACTAACACAAAGCATTAATTAGATGTGTTGACTGCTTGTATAACTAACACAAAGCATTAATTAGATGTGTTGACTGCTTGTATAACTAACACAAAGCATTAATTAGATGTGTTGACTGCTTGTATAACTAACACAAAGCATTAATTAGATGTGTTGACTGCTTGTATAACTAACACAAAGCATTAATTAGATGTGTTGACTGCTTGTATAACTAACACACAGTATTAATTAGATGTGTTGACTGCTTGTATAACTAACACACAGCATTAATTAGATGTGTTGACTGCTTGTATAACTAACACACAGCATTAATTAGATGTGTTGACTGCTTGTATAACTAACACAAAGCATTAATTAGATGTGTTGACTGCTTGTATAACTAACACAAAGCATTAATTAGATGTGTTGACTGCTTGTATAATTAACACAAAGCATTAATTAGACGTGTTGACTGCTTGTATAACTAACACACAGCATTAATTAGATGTGTTGACTGCTTGTATAACTAACACAAAGCATTAATTAGATGTGTTGACTGCTTGTATAACTAACACAAAGCATTAATTAGATGTGTTGACTGCTTGTATAACTAACACAAAGCATTAATTAAATGTGTTGACTGCTTGTATAACTAACACAAAGCATTAATTAGATGTGTTGACTGCTTGTATAACTAACACAAAGCATTAATTAGATGTGTTGACTGCTTGTATAACTAACACAAAGCATTAATTAGATGTGTTGACTGCTTGTATAACTAACACAAAGCATTAATTAGATGTGTTGACTGCTTGTATAACTAACACACAGTATTAATTAGATGTGTTGACTGCTTGTATAACTAACACAAAGCATTAATTAGATGTGTTGACTGCTTGTATAACTAACACACAGCATTAATTAGATGTGTTGACTGCTTGTATAATTAACACAAAGCATTAATTAGACGTGTTGACTGCTTGTATAACTAACACACAGCATTAATTAGATGTGTTGACTGCTTGTATAACTAACACAAAGCATTAATTAGATGTGTTGACTGCTTGTATAACTAACACAAAGCATTAATTAGATGTGTTGACTGCTTGTATAACTAACACAAAGCATTAATTAAATGTGTTGACTGCTTGTATAACTAACACAAAGCATTAATTAGATGTGTTGACTGCTTGTATAACTAACACAAAGCATTAATTAGATGTGTTGACTGCTTGTATAACTAACACAAAGCATTAATTAGATGTGTTGACTGCTTGTATAACTAACACAAAGCATTAATTAGATGTGTTGACTGCTTGTATAACTAACACACAGTATTAATTAGATGTGTTGACTGCTTGTATAACTAACACAAAGCATTAATTAGATGTGTTGACTGCTTGTATAACTAACACACAGCATTAATTAGATGTGTTGACTGCTTGTATAACTAACACAAAGCATTAATTAGATGTGTTGACTGCTTGTATAACTAACACAAAGCATTAATTAGATGTGTTGACTGCTTGTATAATTAACACAAAGCATTAATTAGATGTGTTGACTGCTTGTATAACTAACACACAGCATTAATTAGATGTGTTGACTGCTTGTATAACTAACACAAAGCATTAATTAGATGTGTTGACTGCTTGTATAACTAACACACAGTATTAATTAGATGTGTTGACTGCTTGTATAACTAACACACAGTATTAATTAGATGTGTTGACTGCTTGTATAACTAACACACAGCATTAATTAGATGTGTTGACTGCTTGTATAACTAACACACAGTATTAATTAGATGTGTTGACTGCTTGTATAACTAACACACAGTATTAATTAGATGTGTTGACTGCTTGTATAACTAACACACAGTATTAATTAGATGTGTTGACTGACTGCTTGTATAACTAACACACGGTATTAATTAAATGTGTTGACTGCTTGTATAACTAACACACAGTATTAATTAGATGTGTTGACTGCTTGTATAACTAACACACAGTATTAATTAGATGTGTTGACTGCTTGTATAACTAACACACAGTATTAATTAGATGTGTTGACTGCTTGTATAACTAACACACAGCATTAATTATATGTGTTGACTGCTTGTATAACTAACACACAGTATTAATTAGATGTGTTGACTGCTTGTATAACTAACACACAGTATTAATTAGATGTGTTGACTGCTTGTATAACTAACACACAGTATTAATTAGATGTGTTGACTGCTTGTATAACTAACACACAGTATTAATTAGATGTGTTGACTGCTTGTATAACTAACACACAGTATTAATTAGATGTGTTGACTGCTTGTATAACTAACACACAGTATTAATTAGATGTGTTGACTGCTTGTATAACTAACACACAGTATTAATTAGATGTGTTGACTGCTTGTTCAAGTTGTACATGTATGTGGTAGAGTCACATGAGTATTTAAAATGAGAAAAGTCACATGACACACATGTGCTATGGATGCCATAATTTCATATTACAATTCACACAAAAGTGGACTAAGAAAAAATAAATTAATATGGTATAACACCTTGATATGAGTTACAGACAATACAATTATTTATTTGTAAGTTTTGATTTTTGAAAAAATGGCATTATCAGAAAGCTTAATAATTGTTGATGTCATCAATAGAAAAAAAGTCATAAGTTAATTCTAAAAATTTAGAGGAATCTTTAAAAGACAATATTCAACAAACTTCCACTCTATCAGAAGTTTCAATAAAAAAGTCATTCTTGGTATAAAAATATCAACACATTTTCATGTCTTTGTTATAACTTCTGTTAAAATTATAGAACCACAAGACTTTGACTCACCTCTTTATGTAGAGCCTGTTTTGACTTGTAGGCCACTTTGGCCAACTCTATCTGTACCCATTTAGGTGTATCTGGTATAAAATAGGCCACAGCAAACTTAATAGCCAATATAATATGCTGAAAATAAAATCAAACAGATGTCCTTTTAACACAATGAAATTAACATTAAACAAAGGAGAGCTGAAAAAATTTTTTAAAAAGAAAGATAATATTGTTACATAAATATATACAGCTAAACCTGTCTAAACTGAACCCTGAATAAATACCCATTACATACATAATGTGGTGGTTCAAGACTTTGTATCAGGTTGAGCCTGTTGTGTGAACCAGTATCACTACGAGTTGCGACAGCGACGAGTCCTGATACGGTTAGTTCACGCAACAGGCAAGAGGCATCTTGTATAAGACACCTTGCATCAGACAGGCGACTTTTGTTAATTTCAAAGGAAAACGCACATAATGTTAGATAAAACAGAATACTGTATAAGCCAAACGTTAAGTAAAGTCACAATGTAAGAAATCTTTGTTAATTTAATCTGTATAAAACACACACCTGTCTATTCCAAACACAATTGTTTGGTTCTAAGGAGGTTTGGTTTAAACAGGTTTAACCTGCTTGTTTTTTCTTCTATATAATCAACACAATATATTATTATACACTAAAACTCCTAATAACTATACATAACAGCATTGTAATAATGCACACAACTAGATGTTCAGTTCGTCTTTACCTCCAGTCGTTTGTAGGAGGGTTCATGTCTTATTTACGATATTTGTGCTTGCTTTCGTATAGTGATGTCCATCACATATTATGTTGTGTTTTTATTTGTTTTTTTTGTCTTATGTGACCTGTGTTGCCAGTTTCTCTGGATTGTCCATTTTGTTTGCCACTTCGGTATTCTCTAATGTTTATTTGATCATTGCAATAAAAAGATGTTAAATACAGCTTGACTTTATCATTGCTTAGGATTATATTCTTCTCTTGAAAACCGTTGACCCAGTTGGACCGGTTTTGTCAGAGCTGAGGATCATTTTACATTCCACTTTTATCCTATGTGTCAAGACCATAGAGGTAAGATCCTTCACATGTATGTTGATATAAGTATCATACTGACAAAATAGTCAAATCTTGTCATGTTGAAGTATTCCAGTTATGTGAGATTAAATTGATACTATGAACATACAGAATGTTTACTTTTGAGTTATGGAAGGAAACGATTTATCTGAGTTGGGTTAGTGTTATGGTGCTTTCAACCAATATTTCAGTTATATCGTGGCAGTCAGTTTTATTGGTGGAGGAAACCGGAGTACCAGGAGAAATAATATTGTATCGAGTACACCTCGTCTGAGCAGGATTCGAACTCACAACTAGGCACTGATTGCATAGGCAGCATGTCCACAGGTTTTTTCATCTGGGGGTACATGTACCCTTTTACCTTCATTTTTGGGGGTGCAATATACCCTCTAACTCTTCATTTGGGGTTACAAAGAAAATTAACTGCATTTTCTACACGCAAGGTCGTGCACCATGCTGTTTTTTTGTAAATATTACGCAGAGTTGGCGAAAACATTTTTTTTCTGTCTGACATTAGGTCAGACAGGAAGTGGGGTTCTGTCTGACCCATGGCCTTTGTGTCTGTCCCACCATTTTTTTGTAATATTGTATATAACCTGTCAAATTTTGTTTTTTATACAGAACTGAATGCAAGATTACCTATATATAGTCATGATCATTAAACAACTCAATTAAATGTTTTTCTGTATACATATTTTTATCTAAAAAGATAAGGCAGATATGGCCAACAATCTGTATCTAATGGTCCGATCACGTTCCGAATATTATACATCAATGTCAGTTTCCGGTTTACCTACATTTTTAATTTCAGTTAAGAATATGAATCTGTTGTCATCTTCAATATATAAGCATCTCAAAACATATTTAATTAAACACAAACAATCTTTCATACTTGGGGAGTGTGGAAGTCAACTTATTTCAGTGCTCAGTAATATATTTCAGTTTTAATGTTCCACGTTTTGCAGGTGCTCGTTCCTACTAAAAGGATGTTTACATTTACGTATAGGAGTTTTGATTACAAATAGGAACGTGTCGGTCTGACAGAATAAATAAACAAATTTCAAGTCTCTATCTGACATTTTAATAAAACTGAAAACAGAATTTAATGCCATTGGCAGTGGAAACTGGGAGTGAATAAATTTCAATCGTCAACTGGACGACCACAAAGTAATATTTCGTGACAGACACGGTTCACTAATTAATCGGACCGACCGTTATTCTGCCGGTCCGACGATTTTCGCCAACTCTGATTACGGGTTTTAACATTAATAGTTCTTATGATTGGACAATTAAATAATAAGGAGCCAATAGAATTGGGCGATCTATAAATCATATCATTTCACTTAAAATATGCAAGGAATGCTCTGATTGGATAATATTGCCGAAATTAACTCTATCATACGTACTTTGAAGTGAATTGTAAACAAAAGGTAATTTTTATACAGTGCTCGCAACGGGTTCTCTACGTGCACGCACATAGGGTTCTTTCAATTATACGTGCATGATTTTTATTCTACGTGAAACACGTACTACAGTACGTGAATGGGCATGCTGATAGGTAGTTGTAAATCCAACTACCATATGATTACAATTTGAGTTGGAAATATAATAGAAATTTAACTGTATTATAATACTTTTCCATGAGGAAACAGATTCTTTCTTTGAGATGTTATTTCTTACCTCAACTAAAACAAAGATAAGCAGAGTATTAACAGGTGTAATGTCAGTAGGTAGTAGTTTCTTCACTTCTGGGTTCATTCCAATCAAGGCACAGTTGGTGATCACAGCCATAACACTAATTAACTCAAAGGCCAACTACAAAATACACATAATAATTATGCATAGACCCTATAACTATTCTAATAGATTGACTGACCTTTTTATTGCCAGCACATGTACTTTTGTTGATAATGTCAAAATGTATAGAACTGCATTGGTGATGTAATGGTAAGTATGCTCGCCACAAGTGTGGTAGATTTTGGGTTTGAGCCCCGGTAATGTCGAACCAAAGACTATAAAATTGGTATTTGCTGCTTTTCAGCTAAGCATGCAGCTTTAAGGAGAAAGAGCATAGACAGGTTGGCTCGGTATCAGGATAATGTGTTGCTCTGGAGCAACATGTCTACCAGCAGACTTGTTTCAGTGAGCTAGTACTATAAAGATCCAATTAATCATGCTGATCTAGTACAAAGCAAACATTTTCATCATCATTTCAATGAATGTAAATTGTTCTTGGTATGATATAGCTGAGAATTTGCTCATTTGGCAATAAACAACAATCACTTGCTCACTCACTCCAAAAATGTGTAATGTATTTGTGTAATCAAAACTAAGAACATGTGATATGACATCATCTTCTACCACAAAACATGGATTCAACAATGTAGCTGAAAAATGTATATATTAGCAACCAACCAAATATCACATGTAATACAATATATGGACAATTTAATATATTTTTAAGCAGTTTGTATAAATCATGTCATAAAAGACGATGACTTTCGTGTATGATCAGAACATTGTACCCAGTAAAAAATGTTCTGATTGGCCATGTTTATGTATTAGCATGAGATTGGTCTACAATCTTATGGACGTCAACTAACAAATTAAGTGTTCTCCATATCAGTGATTTAGCTAGCGCACGTCACTTTCGTCATTGACGATTGATTTTCGAAAGTGACGAGTATTTCCCGTACCCAATTCGTCACTTGAATTTTCAAAAAATCATATAAAAATGTTTGTAACAATCCATTCTTCTTCATTTGCTAATTAGTCACTGATAATGACAATTTTATTACATGTTACAAGCCAATCGACGGATTATAGAATTTTTGTTTTGATTGCTTAATCTTTGATCTCACCTGGCTTGATTTACCTGGACAAAGAATTCAATCAACGATAATAATTTGTTTATAGTTATGACATGTACTCAAAATGCCACAGTATGTATTTAAAGTGGACATATTTTTGTAATCGTCATATGGGCGCAATTTTGCATTGGGAAAGTTGCCGTCAAAATAGTGATTTGTCTCTGCAATGTCTGTCATAACGAACTATTTTTACCAAATTTATGAAAATGTTGATATCATGTTTATTGAAATCTATCGTATCCATTAAGTATTTTGAAAGTGATTTTCTCGAAAAGTAATAAACTTCAATGGTTAAAGAAGAAACTCGAAAAAAAAATATGGCATGATCAACAGGAGTTCGCAATCCACCGAAGCTACATTTAACCAAACAAACTTTTGATGTATTTATTCTCATTTCTGTGAAATGAAATCTTAGTTCTCATATTTAATATGGTCATTTATATGCAAAGGTTGGCCATTCAATTCGTGGAAATGCACTGCACGAGGACGCATAAGTTTTTTTAATATATTGATCAGCATCCGGGTAACAATTGCGTTCTATTTATAGAACTATTTACAAACAGACACATGTCTGCAATTAAAAAAAATAACTACAGTATTTTTATTCCAATTGTTGCAATTTGATTATGAGGTCTGAGAAATAATTATTTATTTTACAACTTGCTTCAGTTTTTGACATTTGTTCTATACTGATTTCCTACAAAGAATATAGATAGAAGTTGGACCATTGGGCAAACTGGCAGCAATTTTTTTTTCTGCTGAAGACTACACAAATATGAGTTATTACAATTGTTGTGGTATTAGACCAAAGCACAGTAACATTTCAAAAAGGGTGGGGGAGGGGGTTACTACAATTTGTGTGGTATTAAACCCAAGCACAGTAATATTTCAAAAGGGGGGTGGGGGTATTACAATTTGTGTGGTATTGAGATCAAAATAGTGGCAATGTTATGTTTTATCAGTTGGTTGTTAATTTGCAGAGTATGTTCCCATCCTAGGAGGTTTCAATCTCCATTACTAACCAATAAGGCAACGTAACTGATTATAAGATTAAGCTCATTATATTCTTGTTTATTCATAATTAATCCAAAAACAAATCTGTTCCACAAAAGTGACTAATGGTCTCAAAATCCTGGCTAAATCCCTCCATATAATTTGCTATAAGTTTTTAATAGTACCTGCCAAGCACCAATGTCTGACGCTGTTTCAGCAAATGGACGTCTAAAGACTTTACACATTTTAAATGCATCAGATCTGATTTCTGTTACATTATTTAATAATGCCCAAACTGCCGCCAATGGAAATGCCGAGGAAAACAGGAACACATAACCAAACTGTAGAAACATCTCCAAATAGTCATCCAGTGTTCCCTACAAATAACATAACCATTATATTTTAAAGATAACTAAATCTGTTTAAATTGAACTCCACATGAACCTGTGAACAACAGCATAAAATCTACTTCAAACCTTTAAATATCTTTGCTAATTTAATATGAACACCTGTCTATTTCAACCATCAAAGCTGGTCTCATATATCTTCATGTTTGACAGTTTTCATTTTGGATTAAATTGTGGCTTTTCAACATCACATTTAACAATATCTCGATTATATTGTAGTGGTTCTTTTTATTTGTGGAGAAAACCAGGTTATATAGGGAAAACCAGATTATCTAGAAAAAACACTTCATTAGTCACTGACCAACTTTATCAAATAATTTATTGGTTGTGAACAGCACACCTTATAAAAGGCTGCAGTTGAGATTGAAGGAAGCAAATTGACCTTATCCTTACTTTGATTTATTCCATCAAATTAATAAATTTTAGAGGTTAAGACTGACTACACCAATAACCTAAAGTCTAATATGAAAGTGAAACCACCAAAACTAATTTAGATTTGATACAACTCAACAATTTTGCTCTAAACACAAACCTCATATTCATCCATGGTGGTTTCCAGATTAACTTGTTTCTGTAGTTCACTATCTACTTCTTTGTTGAAGTATTCAACTTTCTCTACAGTGGATGTCTTCTTCAACATCTCGTCGACCTGCTTCTTCCTACGGCGCATGAAAATAAACGGAACCATAGCTTCCTTTATCTGACCAATCACTTGTTGTGTTATTAACAGTGCAGCTAAATGCTGTAAAGACAGAAACATAGGTTAAGTTGGTAGATAAACCAGTAGATCATAAAACATGGTCGTTAAACCATTCTTTTTAAAGATCTCTGCCAAATTTAGAATGTCTTAACAATGTTCTAATTAAACTGATAAAAATTAGAAAATCATTAGATTAGCAAAAATACCTCTTATTTCATATCAAGTCAATTTCCATAGACCATTGCAAGGTATTTACAGTCAAACCTGTCCATGCAGTATTAAAAGGTCACTTTTTCCTTGCCCTTTAATAGAAATTTTCATATGAACTGAATCTCTTTTAAGAAGTCACCTGTTTTAAAAGACCACTTTTTCTTTGTCTCAAGGTGACCTCTTAATACATGTTTGACAGTACGTAATTAACTCTGGTTGTTTTTCTTAAATCATTACTAACATATCTCTGCTAGTTATTTCACAATCACAAAAATTTCACTTTTAAAAACGATGTTTTGGTGCCTTGGTATACCTTAAATGTCAGTATAAAAACAACAAATACAAATTTATTATACAGGATAGTTGTATGCAATATTTTAATTTTACACAACATAAAATTCTAATATCAACTTTCTTTACATTGAATATACATATATTCCGAGTTAAAAAAAAAATTAACTAATGTCCACTTCAATACTTACACTTTTGAGGAGAGTCATGTCTTGGAGGTAAAATGCCACATAGAACAATGAAATAAAGCAATTCACAAAGTCAAACTGAAAGTAAATATCAAATTCTATATAAAGCAATTCACAAAGTGGAACAGAAAGTAGATATCAAATTCTATATAAAGCAATTCACAAGGTCAAACTGAAAGTAAATATCAAATTATATATAAAGCAGTTCACAAAGTGGAACAGAAAGTAAATCTCAAATTTTATTAAAGTGTGTTGTATGAATATTCTTGTGACTAATTATAGTACAACCTGTCTTCAGTGACCTCTCTCTTATGAGACCTGATAAACCCTCCAATATCTTTTTTAATTTTATTGTTTTTTGCTATTTTTTTTCTGTACTATTTATACACAAATTTCTATCAGTCCTGATATTCATTCTTTTTAAAATTTTGGTTAATGGCTATTTTTTTTTCACTTCTTATTTCAAATTTTTAAGATTCATGAAATACCATACTTTATCTTATAATTTGAATACATTTAATAAAAATATTTCAAAATAAATATTCTGAACTGAATTCACCAAGCCCTTCATTCTTTCTAAAAATGTTGTTGAAAATAACATTAAACACCATAAATTCTGGTGAAATTTTAAAAATCCTCATAAAACTTGTATATTTGAAATTTCATCAGAATTTATGGTGTTTAATGCCATTTTCATCAATATTTCAGTCATATTGCTGTGGTCAGTTTTATTGATGAAGGAAACCAAAGTACCAGAGAAAGCCATTGATCTTCCAATATATAATATAATAAACTATCGGTATAGGTTTGTTGAGTACACCTAGACATGGACCTTAATGATAACAGACACAGTTTTCATATAGATGTAAATCTAATTACAAACACAAACACAGAGGCACCTCTATTTGGATTAGGCTTATGGTGCATAACGCCACTTTCAACAATATTTCAGTTATATCATTGCGGTCAGTTTTATTGGTGGTGGAAACCGGAGTACTGGGAGAAAACTACAGACCTGTCGCAAGTCACTGACAAACTTTATCACCCTCTTTTTGGTGCATGACATATATTTAACTATGAGTGACAATATATATTCCTAGAAGCCCTGGTGTATGAAATGTCTGGTTCTACTGATTCAGATATAAATTTGTGAAAACAAAATCTGTATTTATTACACAGGTCTTATCGTTTTCATCTGAGATCTGTTTTTATCATTAGTGTTCTTTCCTCTAACCACAGACAATCTTTATGGAAAGTTTAAGGAGAATATTAAGAACAAATCTTTAGTGTACATTTGATTAGATAATAATTGTATAGTATGAAGCCTACAATGTATCTCCATTTGACCTTGTTGTGACAACTATGACCTGACAATAACCTAGTAAGAAATGTACTACTAAAGACATTCAAAGCAATAAAATACTGACAACACTTACCAGTATCAGCTTAATAATGAAGTGGTTGTCATATGAAGATTGTAATCTATGGTTCTCTGAAAAATATATGTTCTAAATTTTTTTTTTTTAATAATCTTTAAGTTATAACAATGAAAACATTGGCAAATTATCTCCCTTGATTTAGTTACATGTAATTAATATAATAAATGTGTTATATTTTTTTTAGAGGAAATATTCCAGAAATGAGAATACTTGAACTAAAGGTGCATCATTAATTTCACCAATATGATTTTTTTTTTATTAGTTTCATTATTTTATGCTCAAACATTTTTACTCTTATTTCCAAAGATGAGTAGGCCAACAATTTTACAAGTTTACTTTTTTTCTTGTTGGTTAATCAAGTAAATTGGAGAAAAAATGTTAAGGCATGAAATACATACATCTCAGAGCAAGTTTGACTAATGTTTGTTAGAAAGTTTTCATTTTTTTTTGTATAGTTGTTACTTAAGTTCAATAACATTTTCTCCGGGTCCTCCGGTTTCTTCCACCAATAAAACTGACCGCCACGATATAACTGAAATATTGTTGAAAGTGGTGTTAAACATCATCAAACAAACAAACAAATCAAACGGATAAACCATTTGATCTAAAGGTTCATCTAAAACCAAAACATAGAAATATACTACATGTAGTAGCACAATTCTGTTTAAACTATACTTATCACACAAAGTTTTTATATCCATATTTTCTTTTATACTAAGAGATAAAGAATCCTTACGTGTAATACTTTTTAAGAGTATGCTAACATATGAACTTTCAGCTTGATAATACCTGGATTATCAAACATTGTACCGATATAAATCTAACTGTTAATATCTGACTTTATAATTTCTGTCAAATAAAATAGACTGCAAAAACATTGAAAATATAGATTTTAACTTTTGAGAACTATCTAAATGATAAAATCAGAAAATCAGTGGTTTATCAAAGCATAATGAAATTTTCCAGGACCAGACTTAGATTTTTTCTTGGAAATTACGTAACTTTGATCGCTCGAGCTACCGTAATAACTTGAACACATTTTGACAGTCTGTTCAAGTCTGAGCAACTGAAGTTCTACTGTAGTTTCATCATCCATTCCATTTTAACATAAATATCTATCTTACAACTTTTTGTTGATTTTATTTAATATGTATGACATACCCCAATCATTCAGTTTCTTAGCAACACTTCTGTATATAGTATTGACAATGCCTATGACAACAGCATATATAGCTGTAGGTAAATACACTAATCCCATATTCATCCATGATTTTTCTTTTTCATACTTCTTGTCAGCTATTGCCTGCAGATAGAAATATCCCAACATCACATAGAATGCAACAATCAACCAAAATGCAACAACAGGCAGGGTTACACCATAAAAT
Source organism: Bathymodiolus brooksi (assembly GCA_963680875.1). Lineage (NCBI taxonomy): Eukaryota > Metazoa > Mollusca > Bivalvia > Mytilida > Modiolidae > Bathymodiolus > Bathymodiolus brooksi. Next base: position 80,468,806 of record OY804578.1, on the reverse strand, counting down.
CTTGTTACTCGCTTCCATTTTGGATAAACTGGTTCTGGCTTCCCCGTGACTACATTTTTGCCAATTTTACCATAAAAGTTAGCTCTAGGCTCTTCAAATTTAGATGACACAATATCAGTTGTTCCCCATCTAAATGACAGCTCAGCGTTGTACCGTTTCCATGCCTCTAGAAACAGAGTGGCCCAGATTAAGTTGAATACAGCAAAGATGGCTTCCCGGTACATACTCTGCCAGGATGTAATGAAATATATAATTCCTATAAGAGCTGGTGGAAGCAATGATATGGTATAAAATCCTAGGAAAGCAAAGTACAGAGCTAACTTCTCTCCAAAGTAATACTGGATCTTATCTGAAAATAAAAAGATATCTGTAAAGTCATATGATCAATCTCTTCTGTCAGGTTATATACATTCTTAGAACAAGTGAATCATTGAATTCATCCACCTTGACCTCATTAAATTGTTTATAAGTAATTATTTAAGTACAGGTATTGATTAAGGGTTACAAACACATTTCTTTATACCTCTTTTTATTCTGTCATATCATCATAAAATTGTGTAAAACAAGTGTAATTTGTATATAAAAATACTAACACATTCATATCATCTACTGCTACATGGTTAAACTGGATTAATCCACATATCTGGAAACATTTTTAATATTGATCAATACAAATTGTAGAACTATCAATTAAATATGCCATACAACTTATTGTCAATAAAAAAAGTTTTCAAATATTAAGTGTTAGATTGATCTTGATAGCTTGTTGTTTCTGTCATCTACAAATCACACAAACTTTATTTTAGGACTTACAGCTGATAATTAACAATTAGCAAAAATAGCTCAACAACACTGATCACCCAATTACAGTGAAACCTGTCTAAACTGAATGTCTTTTGGGTCCAGCATTTGCGTTCAGAATAGACAGGTTTTCAGTTTATACAGGTTAAATTAACCAAGATTTCCTACATTCAGACTTTATTTCACTATTAAGAGGAAATCTTTGGGCTTAGAGAACTAGCTTAACCCTGTCACTTTTATTAAAGTGTCGCTACTAAGCCAGGAGAGTGAGCAGCCATGTATATGTAAGTAAGTGGATTTTTGTTTTGATGTCATTTTATTTTTGAAATTAAAAATGTTATGAAGTTATAAGAAATTCTGAAAATATGGAATAAAAAAACCTCTCATTTCTTGAATATAATTGTCACTTACCTATTGGCTGAGGTTTAAAAGCATGTTTCATCTGATACCATTCAGCTCCAAGTTTCTTGAGATATTCATCATCATGTATGGGGAAAGCTGTTGTTACGATCTTCCTACTTAAATACTTCTTCACTAGTGAAAGAAATAAAAATAAGATTGTCATCAATGTGTAAATGTAAATCAAGTGTATTTGCTAAAACATGTGTGTAACTAACCCAATGTTGATGTTGGCCAGTCTTAAGGAGAATGTTTTCTCATTTTTTTCTATGAGTAAATCTTTTTTTTTTAAATGAATTCAGATCTATTCAGCCTTTAATCAGCTTTCATAAATTATGGCTCAGTAATGGCTTAAACCAGAAATATTGATACTGAATGCTATTATAATATTCAAATTAGCTATGTGCATTATTGTCTGTTATTGAGGTCAGACTGCTTTATTAACATTGACAATTTATAAAGACTGGAGTAGAATCATTGGATTGGTTCCTTCAGATTTTTTTATTAATTTTTTATTACAGGTAATTATTACTGTTATATTTCATATGTAACTTACAAACACTTTTGCCTGCATATAATTTAATGCTTTCATAACCAGGTATGTGAGGGTCTTCCTCCGTAGCTCTCACAGCCTCAATCTCATGTAAAATTATCTTCTGCTTCTCTGCCATTGTCAAGAAGTTGTCTAAATCCTCTACAATTAAAATGTAAACATACAAAAATGTATATAAAACCAAACTTCATATTTGACATCCGTACAAACTTAAAATATCACTTGGAATGAAATTTATTGCAAAGGAAAATGAAATTGTTTAAGGTAGGGGGAGCCACCATGACCGTAATTGTATGGTAGTTAGATTTACTTCTACCTATATGTCATTGGTGCCTATCACCACTACAGCTGTTAGTTTGATTCCTGTGCATTGTGAGGTGTATTTAATATAACATTATGTGATAAATATTGTCCTTGACTTGCAGGAGGTCATGGGTTTCCTTTACATACCTTGTATACTTATGGTTCCCTCAACTAATAAAACTGACTGCCACAATATTACTGAAAAGTTGTGCTAATAAACCTAACAAATTTTAAGGTAGGATTTTACCTTTCAGATGCAGATATTAAGACATGATTCACTCAAATTTTAATATGTTTAAACCATATGGTCAGGATTTTTTTTCTGTGGTGTGCAAAATTAAGTGGTAAAATTTCTTGTGTTTCTTCTGTGGAAATTTACCTATATTTACTTAAGTTTACACAAACCTGATTGGGTCACATGGATAACATTTAGATAACATTGCAGCAGAACACCCTCTTTTGTTAATTGACCTTACAAAATTTCCAATACAGACAAGCTTGTTATCTTGAACAAGCATAAGTTGCTTCCGTGGATAGCTCAAAATTAAAATTGTGTCTGTTCATAGTAAGGTTCAGTTTAATTTATCCTCGATATCGTGCAAACTCATCAATCTTCAACTAATATTGTAGTCCCTTTGACATTTGACATGAAGAGATTTTTCTATATTTGGCAGACAGGAGAGGGAAGAATTGGGTTCAACTAACCAGATCCCATAAAATTATCAGCATCATGTATAGAGAACTCCCTATAGTAACCATCCCCATATCTCTTCTCTAGATCCATTATATCTGCCCCTAGCAACAGTCGTTCAGTGCTGCCACCTACATATAAAACTGTTTCCTGTAATATAGTACAGTAAATTTGTATGATGAAAATAATTTACATAACTAGTATTCATCTTAGAATCATAGTTCTTAACCAACTTTTTATTCTTTTTTTGACCTTCAAAAACAATAAAATACATGTAATAAAAGAAAAGACTGTTATATAATCAATAGCTACTGTTCTGCAGCTAATATTCAACTATAAAACTATAGTTATGTCACCTTATAGTAATCTGTTAAGTATTGTTAACATGTTTCAAGTTTACAATAGAATACATAAGAACACTTTTACAGAGTCATGTGTTATACAAAACAATCAACTTTCATGAATTATAAATATCATTTGTACTGGTTTGTGACAACATATTATTGAAATTCTTTTAATAGACTATATATATTGAAAAACTAACTAAATTAGATGAAAAAATCTACCATATAAAATTATATAAATATATATTATATAATAACATTGCACTGTCCACAAGAAAAATGTATGGAACACACACCTAACAAAATCAAGTGTTAGACGGTAGACATATTAGTTCTATTATTTATGGTTTCTGAAACATCACATGCTGATAGTCTAAAAAGGCACTGCTTCCTACACATTTACATTTTAAATGAATTACATTTACTTTGAATTAAATTTTATTTCAACTGTACATGTGCAGTTAAAATTTATGTTTTTACAATTTTAGGTCATAAAATAATGGAATTAAACACATTTCTTGCAAAGATACAAAGGTATATAATTAATTCTGGGTTTTTTTCACAAAAAAAGAAGACAAGTAAAAAAATCCCTTATTGGTAAAGAAGAAAACAATTATGGTACAGAATGTAATCCAATAATAGCTTTATTCAAGCATAACTTTTGTAACACTACTTAATCCAAAACAGAAACAAATACATCAACTTGTATATTACTTTTAAAAACCAATATTAAATCTGAAATGAAAACAATGGTTATATACTTGCAAGGTTTAACAAATGTATTTTAAAATGTTTACATATACTAATTTTGAATCTTGGAAATCTTTAACAATCTATGGCCAACATGAAACATGTACATATGTACAATGCAACCTGTCTAAACCAAACACTGGATAAACCAGAAACCTGTCTAAACCAAACACTGGATAAACCAGAAATCTGTCTAAACCAAACAATGGATAAACCAGAAATCTGTCTAAACCAAACAATGGATAAACCAAAAAACTGCCTAAACCAAACAATGGATAAACCAGAAATCTGTCTAAACCAAAAATCTGTCTAAACCAAACACTGGATAAACCAGAAATCTGTCTAAACCTAACAATGGATAAACCAGAAACCTGTCTAAACCAAACAATGGATAAACCAGAAACCTGTCTAAACCAAACAATGGATAAACCAGAAAACTGCCTAAACCAAACAATGGATAAACCAGAATCCTGTATAAACCAAACAATGGATAAACCAGAAATCTATCTAAACCAAACAATGGATAAACCAGAAACCTGTCTAAACCAAACAATGGATAAACCAGAAAACTGTCTAAACCAAACAATGGATAAACCAGAATCCTGTATAAACCAAACAATGGATAAACCAGAAATCTGTCTAAACCAAACAATGGATAAACCAGAATCCTGTATAAACCAGAAATCTGTCTAAACCAAACAATGGATAAACCAGAAACCTGTCTAAACCAAACAATGGATAAACCAGAATCCTGTCTAAACCAAACAATGGATAAACCAAAAACCTGTCTAAACCAAACACTGGATAAACCAGAATCTGTCTAAACCAAACACTGGATAAACCAGAAATCTGTCTAAACCAAACAATGGATAAACCAGAATCCTGTATAAACCAAACAATGGATAAACTAGAATCCTGTATAAACCAAACAATGGATAAACCAGAAACCTGTCTAAACCAAACACTGAATAAACCAGAAATCTGTCTAAACCAAACACTGGATAAACCAGAAATCTGTCTAAACCAAACAATGGATAAACCAGAAATCTGTCTAAACCAAACAATGGATAAACCAGAATCCTGTATAAACCAAACAATGGATAAACCAGAAACCTGTCTAAACCAAACACTGGATAAACCAGAAATCTGTCTAAACCAAACACTGGATAAACCAGAAATCTGTCTAAACCAAACAATGGATAAACCAGAAATCTGTCTAAACCAAACAATGGATAAACCAGAAATCTGTCTAAACCAAACAATGGATAAACCAGAAACCTGTCTAAACCAAACAATGGATAAACCAGAAACCTGTCTAAACCAAACAATGGATAAACCAGAAACCTGTCTAAACCAGAAACCTGTCTAAACCAAACAATGGATAAACCAGAAACCTGTCTAAACCAAACAATGGATAAACCAGAATCCTGTATAAAACACACATTAGATAAAGTCCCAATGTACAAAATCATTGTTGATATAACATTTATAAACTAAACACTTGTCTGGTCAGAACACACAAGTTGGTTCCAAGGAGGGTTTGGTTTAGACAGGTTTCACTGTGAATATACTGTTTCCAAATATCAACAATTTTTGCAGACAGCAAACATATAAGGAATTAATCTTGTTCCTTTAAGCATACCCTGAAACATACTTTGAATAACTATAACAAAATGTGATTAAAATATGAGCAAGGCAACATATCATGTGGCTACTGAGTATCGAATGTCCCCTGTCAGGGGAATAACATGTCAAATGGTGTAGTATCAAATTAAGTATTGACACAGTGACAAGACATGTCTTACAAACTATAATTTCTTCACTATAAAAACACCCTTTTTTGTCCATTTTACAAAAGTGACGAAAAAATAAGATCGTGAATGTCAGATGCAGGTAAAAAAAATACACAAAAAAGCTTATACAGTAAGACATACAACTGTATATACATAACCATATACAATAAATTCTAAGTGAAAAGGGGAAATAACTCCTTCCAAAGTGGTCCAATCACATACACACCATTATGATATGAAAATCTTCATATAATAATTAGCCAGCATGCTTTGAGGAAATCCTAATTAAAATAGGTGTTGACTGTTTATATTTTCTGATGAAATATTCTTAGTCAAAAATGACGATAAAGGCTATGCCATGTGTACTATAATACATCTGCAGCAAGTCAACAAAAGATTCCTACACCAGTTTTACTGAAATTAAGTCTAACCAGAAAGCCATAACTGATAGAAGAAATCCACCTGAAGCCATTGTCACAATCAATTTAAAGAAAATAAAGCACTTTACAGGCTGCATGATACAACCGCAGAAAGTCGACAAGGTCTTCCTCCTTTACAAGTTTTACTGCAAAGAAGCTTAATTTGCAAACCAAAACTGATGGACGAAATCTGCTGAAATACTAACTAAATCCCTTGTCACAATCAATTCCAAGAAAGAAAAAACACATCAAGGAGGGGTCATTGTTGGTAACCAAAGCTGTTCATGCTCTGACTGCTCTCCAATCAACATGTGTGTCTTGCAAATATTTAATGGAATTAGATAAAACTAAACTATATGCCAAAACTACTAAAGCATATATTTGATGTATACTGTTCATAAATCTATAGTATACTAAGCAAAAACCAACATTTGTCTATATTTTTATTTGCCATTTTTGTAACAATCTATATATTTTTATGACTCTTTACATGTAAATAGTGTCAGTTTGCAAAAAAAAAAAGACTTCGTTACACCAATTTAAAGATTTAATGGCCGAGTTATAAATGTTGGTTTGTTGTATGTACTCTTCTTATACATATACAGGTATAGGTACAATTCAAATGTAAAAACAAAAATATGAATTTCTTCAATGGAGTCGTACAATCTTTCTTCAAAATATTTAAAGTTTAAAGAAAAATATGGTTGAAACTACAATTAGATTTCTATAGTGATTCTCCTTTCAAAATCTTATGGCAGATAAAAATCCTTTTTTTTTTTTTTAATAAAAAATATCATGGGAGATAACTGTAGATACTTTGTTACAAATTAATTTGACTACAAGGTGTACAATCATGATCATCAAAACTGAGTCATAAAACTTGTTATCTACAATTTGGACATAAAATTTGCATAACAAATAAAACATGCAGTGTCGAAATTAACATATTATTGTCTAATTTGTCATTCTGTAGGACTCCTTGACAGAAAAAAACAAGTACCATATGTATAGGCTGCAGGTCAATGATTTCTTTAACCATAAACAAATTGTTTCTTGTATTAACACATTTGTGATTTTAAAATTTTAATTCAGAATATTTGCCTTTAAAGGTGACAACTGATTTGGTAAATGGAATATTTAATTTATGAGGAATATTTTGAGGTCAGATGTGTCTCTCGTCTTAGTTGAATATTAAGACAACAATCTAACACTGCCTCCACACAATAACAGAGACAGTTTTCAGTAATATTATATTAATTAACCATTGCAGGACTGATGGTATCTAAGATAAAAAGTCAACTTTCTGTTGCCATTTTTTCAACATAATGTTTTATATGTAACAGTTGGTAAAATAAATGTATACACATGTATATTTATATATATAAACGTAGCCAACGTATGAACCTACAGGATGTTGGATAAGAAACAAGTGTTAACGATTCTGTGCAAACAAACAAAAATAATAAATAAACGTCTAAAATGTAGCACAACAACATAAAGAAAAATGTTAAAATATAACAAAAATAACTATAAGTCTACAAAAAGACTATAATTATAATCAAATGGACCGATATTTCGCTTGACCGACAAGCTTCATCAACGTCTGTAATCTAATTTGAAAAATTGTCACATGACCATCAGTTATCGTGACGTAAAAATCATAATCTTAAACTTTATATTATTAAAATATATATGTATACTAATTTATAAAGAATATGAAAACAATGAGAAAATGTAATGATGAAATTTACCAACTAGCTAAGGACCAGGTACTGTTTAAAAAGTTAAAAAAACAACAAAAGATTTATCCCTTTTTGTTTATGCCCTCTGGATGTAATGTTTGTAACTCGTGGATCCAAAAACTCTCTCTTTTTTGTCTTTGATTCTCTTTCCAACTTAGATTGTGGTCAATGATATAAATTTTGGATCTACCAAAGTCATCCAATGAGTGCCCCGGCGACACAGTGTTGACTCACGGGCAAGAGAAAATTTCAGGCATCGTCCGTCATCATTGGAAAGAAATTGAAAAAAGTGAAATGCTGGCCAAGTTGTTCCCTGAACCACCCGTTGTAGCGTTCCGGCGACCTAAAAGCATTAAGGATACACTGGTCAGAGCTGCGGTATCTAGACCTTCATCGACGGTCGGCCAGTGTAAACTATGTGGTGACAAGCATTGCAAGTGGTGTCTCCAATTGCAACACCCACAAGCGTTCCATAGTAAGACAACAGGAAAGGAGTACAAGATCTTTTGCAATGTCAATTGCAAAACACCTAATGTGGTTTACCTCCTTGTCTGTGGGTCGCAATACGTAGGAGAGTGTCCAACCATTCAACAAAAGAATGAATGGACACAGAAGTGACCTTACGAAAAAAAGACGTTCTTGCCCGTGAGTCAACACTTTGTGTCGCCGGTGCACTCATTGGATGACTTTAGTAGATCCAAAATGTATATCATTGACCACAATCCAAGTTGGAAGGAGAATCAAAGACAAAAAAGAGAGAGTTTTTGGATACGCGAGTACAAACATTACACCCGGAGGGCATAAACAAAAAGGCCTAAATCTTTTGTTGTTTTTTAACTTTTTAACCAGTGCCTGGTCCTTAGCTAGTTGGTAAATTTCATCATTACATTTTCTCATTGTTTTCATATTCTTTATAAATTAGTGTACATATATATTTTAATAATATAAAGTATAAAGTTCAAGATTATGATTTTTACGTCACGATAACTGATGGTCATGTGACAATTTTTCAAATCAGATTACAGATGCTAATGAAGCTTGTCGGTCAAGCGAAAAATCCGTCCATTTGATTATAATTATAGTCTTTTTGTAGACTTATAGTTATTTTTGTTATATTTTAACATCTTTTTTGATGTTGTTGTGCTACATTTTAGACGTTTATATATATATATACATTTTGTATGATAAACCTACAGCCCATAATATATGGTAATACATGCCATTATGAATTTACTTACTTTGGAACCCTGTAAATTATATTAGAATGCTTTTAGCATAATTAAAAAATATATTACTTGAAGTGTCTTTGTTAATTCTAGTTCCTGACATATGATCTCCAATAGAAAATAGAATATCAATGTGTATGCCAACATCAAAATAATGTCTGACATTCTGATACAAATCTACTAATATAAGAGTAACTATAATTAATTTATTTCTGTGTACATGTATATACTATACTTATAATGGTATTTTCTCCTGACATAGCAACTACTTGTATATACACTTTAAGTCTGAAGATACCAACATGGTTAATCAGGAGCCATAAATCAAAAACAGACAGACAAAACAATGACCAAAAGAAAATACAAACAAAATGTAGATGAAAAGGCAATGTTCCACAAAATACTACATAGTAAACTATAGATTGAGCATTATATAATTGGGTGCTCCTGGAAGGTAAGCAGTTCCTGATCCACTACTGGTACCCCTTGTGTTACTCAATCATGCTAAAAATCTACATGGGATTGTGTCTATGATAAACAGGACATATTCATTGTCATTTATAAAACCAGTGATGACTTAACCTTTACCACTAAGAGCCACTGTTTCAGTAGCATCTCAGCAACCCTCTATCAAGGAAATTCTGATAGAAACCACATGGAATGGAATATCATACCAACTGAGAGATACATACTCCATATACAGGTGCTGCTGGAATGTTGCTACATGTACATTTAAATGGAAAGTTTACAAAGTAAAACATTAAATCACTTCTCTTGTCAGAAAGTTTAATTCTCGCCCCTAACGTTCAATATCTAGGCATACATATGTAGGTCAAGGTATGAAGCAGACCTAGCTGTATCTGTTGTATCTTTCATTTCTTGATAGATAGATATGATCAACATAGTCACCAAATTTAAAATTATTCATCAAAAGGACATCATCTATTTAGCAGAAAATGAAATGAAAGGACCAGCCTTGCTTCCTTTTTTTTTGAAAGGGCCCCGCATAAAGTCTGCTTCATGTGAACAAAGAAACAAGCAGGGGAGAAGAGAAATACAGTTGGTACCCAAAGGTATGCCGGCTGTCTGTTGAAAAACATGTTGTCAACCAAAAACTCAAGCATTTTGAGGATATCAGATTGAGAGAATTATTTTTATAGTGCTAGCTCACTGAAACAACAATCTGCGGATAGACATGTCGCTCCACTCGGTCACATTATTCTGATTCCGAACCAACCAGTCTTTGCTTTTTCTCCTTAATGCTGCGTGCTTAGCGGAGAAGCAACAAATACCAATTTTATAGTCTTTGGTTTGTCCCGTCCGGGGCTGGAACCCACGATCTACCACACTCGAGGCTAGCACACTAACCATGATGCCACCCGTGTGGTTGGCCTGGCCTAAAAGTAACAAAAATGGTATAATAACATATTTGGTTTTCCATCAAGTAAATGTAGCATCATTATTTATTACCATCCTCAGGAGAAAGCCACTTCCATTATCCAAATATTTTATGTCTGGGCAAGCAAGAGTCCACTTACCATAGTTCTAATAATAAAACCCTAAATGCTCGCTTACTCGCAAGGGTTATAACGGGATGCCATTACACGTAATGGAGCAGCCGCCGAGATTTTTTGCACTTGCTTACAGAGCTTCTGACGCCTGCATTTATTAATAATAAGACATAACCTTTCCCTTTGTCCATTATTATAACAAGTTTTTATCACCTACCAGTATTTTAGAATGTAATTCCCACAAAATAAAAATCCATGTTTACTTTCACTCTCTGAACCTTTTGAATTTCGTCATTTCCGGCCTCACTATTTGGATGTCGATACCATATTTGGCGATTTAGGTGTGAATGCGTGTAGTAAGAAATACCATATTTAGAAAAGCTCTGCCTTCCGTAGTTTCCGGTTATGGAAAACGATTGATAAATTTGAACAAGGTTGTTGCTACCTTTGAAAAGCATATATTTCTCAGCCAAACCGATTTAACAAGGACTGGGATCATCAGTAATAGTTATAATGAAATGTTTGAAGCGTAAATAGTGAGTTTTTACGTTTCAACTGCAACTTTTTTTTTGCTCCATTGTGACGAATGGGACCGCGTTGTAGCTCTGCCGAGACACAAGTTTGTCACAGGAGCTACATTATTGCAGCTAACTTACCATAAAAATGGCCACAAAATTACAATACATATCAGTAAATTTTAATTATAATAGTTCAGGAAAATTTTGCAGTTTTTTAATGGTCAGGTGGATGACTTAGGTACATGTAGAGGTCACTATAAACTATTACATCTAGTTAATTCATTGAATTTATGATCCCGTCCTAGACTATATATTGTTAAAGAATATACTGGACCACCACCAACAGAATTTCATTCTTTATACCTAATAGTACAGGGTACATGGGACAGGCATTCATCAAGACACCAACCTGCTACAGTGTTGTCCATAGGCTTACTATAGTACATCTTATTTGTACAGTGTATGCAATCTATTAAATGGAATTTGCAACTGTTTTTATTTTTTATTTGTTTTTTACAAGTGAGAGATCTGACTAAGACTTTAATCAGATTGAAATGTATGCATTAGTCAATACCTTAGTATGATGCATAACGACTGCAGTCACTTCTAACTCCGCCCCACCAGTGGCTCGTGTAGCTTGAAGTTTGGCGACCAGCCATTCTATGGCAGCCTGTTTGGCTGTAGAAGAAAACTGAATCACCACGAGTGGTTGGAAACTCCCGGCTGTGCCTTGATCCATAGTGACTGTTTGTATTCTCTCAGAAGCCATTTTCCCTGCAATAAATAGAACTAACATCTCAAATCACTAATTCAATAAAAGTTGAAATTTGATGTGAATAATCAGTGCCAGATTTAGACGAAGAGAGGCCATAGGCTAATCCACTTGTGAGGCCCCTCATAATCCTCCACTCTCACGACTAGAGGAAGATGGAAGAGTGTTTTAAATAATTTAAAAAAAGCCGAGGGTGAAATGGAGTGTAACAGTGCAGACATTTTATGATGGTATGTACAGAGAGTACAATATGTAATGTCAGTATATGTATGAAAGGCCTATGACCGTGCTCAAAATTGTATACACCTTGGATGGAGGCCCCTAGATTTTGAGGCCCTAGGCTTCAGTCTATCATGTCAATAGGTAAATCCGGCACTGTGAATAATTCTTCCATAGACATAGTTTATATAAACTTTAAAGAAAAAATATCAATAATTTTGATTTTGTTGAATCTTTTTTTTTAATGTCTAAATTGATTAATTCAGAATGCCAATGTTAATAATTGTCCATTTCATCATATAAACAAATCTCCACCCACCAATGTTAACACATATAAACAAACAAAAACAAGAAGCTCCAGGGAACCTCTCTTAAGGCTATCCTTCCTGCAATAAAAAAGTGACCTTATAAGAGGAGTGGCCTCTATAGGTCAATTTAGTAGTATTTTAATATCTTAGTGAATCTGAAATCTAGTATGATAAGAAGGGTGGCCTAATCAAGGGGACTACTGTATTTATTAGCTAAGATGATTATTGGAATCTGACAACTATTCTTGTCTGATAATAATGAAGTGAGGAATCTGTGTAGAAGATCTGACAAACTTCATTTGCAGTTACTTTCTAATCATGCCAATAACTTGAATTCATAGTTTAATCTACAAAGATTTTTTTTTTTTTTTTAGTTTGACCAAATCAGAAAAAAGAGGTGAGAGGCAAAAATTATATATTATTTGTACTAAGTTATACAAATCGGTTAGACTTGTAGTTTCAGAGCAGAAGATTTTTTTTTTAAATTTCAGCAATCAGAAACAAATCTTTTTTCTTATTATCTTATTCAGCAAATACTAACTCTAATGAGAGAATAATTCAATAATTTAGAAACAAGAGTATGCTTTTTGTCAGATCAAAACAAAATGAGGAATGTGTGTGGAGGGCCTCACATACATAATATTTATACTAACACTTGGACATTTAGCTTCAGAAGAGAATTTTTAATGTTCCAGTCCATCATAAATGAGAACTGCCCCTGCTGACATGTTTTTTTTAAATAAAGAGAAAATGTGGATTTTTTTTAGAGGACCTTGCAAACAATTTTTCTGCAACGTTTGGTTCTAACTAGCCTAGTAGTTTCCAAGGAGACTATCAACATGTGAAAAATTTAAGGATGGATACAGGGTAAGAGTTATGGTGTTTAATGCCACATTCAACAATATTTCAGCTACATAGTGGCTGTCAGTTTTATCGGTGGAGGAAACCGGAGTATACGGAGAAAACCACAGACCTTCCGAAAGTCACTGACAAACTTTATCACATAATGTTGTATCAAGTACAACTTGCCTGAGTGGGATTCAAACTCACAATGTTAGTGGTGATAGATTGCAAAGGTAGTTGTAAATCCAACTACCATATCATGACAACCATGACGTTCCCTCTACAGATGGATACACATTCAAATCACAGACATCAAGTGATGGCAAAAAGCTCATATGACCCTTTGGGCCAGGTGATGATGTCAAAATGCTGCACAGACTCTTCTCAACTAATTACAGAGTCCAATTACATTTGTACTTTCACCAAAAAACTTGGTCAGTGACATAAAAATGCTGCAAATAATCTTTTCAACTCAAAGACAAATGTACCATATACTTTCATCATAAATATTGACAATACAAAAGCATGGTTGGTGAATGATAATAGTCAACTGACAACATTGCTACATGTATATGCAGAATCTGTAAGTTATAAACATAACTCTATGATAAAAACATTCAAATTTGATACTTCAGATAGATTTAAAATCAACCAGTCAAACAACAAACAGAGATAATACATGCATAAGTGGTCTTGGTGAGTTAGTGAGTGATTGTGGTTTAACGTCAATTCAGCAATTTTTCAGCTATATCATGGCAAAAACAAGTTAATTTTCAATGAGATAATGATGAGATCCGCTTTGCACTAGACCAACACGCTGAGTTGGATATTTATAGTGCTAGCGCACTGAAACAACAGTCTGCGGGTAAACATGTCGTTCCACTCGGACACATTATTCTGATTCTGAGCCAACCAGTCTTTGCTCTTTCTCCTTAATGCTGCGTGCTTAGAAGAGAAGCATGAATTACCAATTTTAAAGTCTTCTGTTTGATCCGACCAGGCCTCAAAACCACGATCTACCACACTCAAGGTGAGTAAGCTAACCATTCACCATCGATGCAGTTAGTAGTCTTGGTGAGAGACCTGGTGTTTATATGTCATTCAAAAGGTGGAAACCACATTGGTGGTGTAATGGTTAGCGTACTCGCCTCGAGTGTGGTAGATCGTGGGTTCACACCAAAGACTATAAAATTGGCATTTGTTGCTTCTGCGCAAAGCATGCAGCATTACGTAAGGAGAAAGAGCAAAGACTGGTTGGCTCGGAATCAGGATAATGTGTCCGAGTCAGCGGGGGCAATATGTCTATCCGTGGACTGTTGTTTCAGTGAGCTAGCACTATAAATATCCAACAAAGCATGTTGGTCTAGTACAAAGCGGACCTCATCATCATTCATTGAAAATTAACTTGTTCTCGCCATGATATAGCTGAAAATTATTGAGTTGCAATTAAACACCAATCACTCACTCAAAAGGTGGAATAAAATGCATATTGTATAAAGTCAGTATTTTAATTTTATTTTTAGCCAATTCAACTTGTATCAAGTGCAATATATAGGTACCTGTTTGAATACAATAGCATTTGCAATTAAGAAATACATCTAAATGTGTTCAGACTTAATCATAATAGTTTTTTAAGAACATACAAGTAATAATTAACGATCCCCATTAAAATAATGATGAGAAACACACTTTTTGATTCAGTGTAGACAGGTTAAGTTTATAGAGATTTGAGATAAATTGTAGCCATGTTCATAGGCACAGTGACCAAATGGTCTCATATTTGCCTGAAATGTACAAGCATAAAATTATTTCAATTAAATATTCAATTTTTGGACACACAATCATCTATTAATGTAATTTGATCTATAAATAGAATTATCTACATGTGCAAGCTTAGGGCACAGGAGTCGGAAGTTCTATCAATAATAAGGTATAGGGGCACCTCGAAGATCCTGGGAAACTATAAAAAAACACAACAGAGTACTGTTAGTAGCCTGACTTGAGTTAACTTTATTATATACAAAATGTTGATAAAATGAATAAAATATGATTTTGATGAATGTTGAGTTGCAAAGAATTTGGTCTGTGATCTATCAGTTTTTAGCTCAACTTGCCAAAGTTTTTTTTATAGTTTCCCAGCGATCTTCGAGGTGCCCCTATACCTTATTATTGATAGAACTTCCGACTCCTGTGCTTAGGGCTACATGTTGATAAGTTTGATATTTGAGAGCATAGATTAAACAAAAAAATGTACATCAAAAGACAAATGTCAGGTGACCCTATAAATCTATTTGTCTGTCTTGTCATCACAATTTGACAGAAAAAATCATTTATATAGATGTAATGTTTCATACATACGCGTCGATCTACAGTCCGGATCCACCGTATTCGCCACCCTCGATTTTTTACTATATATTTCATATAAAACCACATTTTTTCAAAAAAATATTTTAAAGCTATCTCTGGGCAGATTTTTATGAAATTTATTTCAAGACACGCAGAATTCTTTGAATTTTATTTGTTTATCTGATAGTAATTTTTGTCTGCATGGTTTATGATTTCTGGTGATTTAAAAACAAATGTTGATTTTTCCGATTTTATTTTGGTTAAATATATAGCAAATTTGACGTCAGAAAACAAAAAATTGTCTTTAAATCATAAGAAAATAAAGGCAATCTGACGGAAAATCGTGCTAAAATAAGCATGTATGTGCAGCTTACCGGTTTATTTATGGTACATCTAATTGGAGATCATTAGATCATCCGTCACATTCCTCGTAGGTGTCAACAAAAGTAAAATTGTGGAAATATGTCACAGGTGAACGACTCGTCACTCAGGTGTGACAGATATACTGGGACGGTGAAAATATGGCTGACTAAAATTGATAATATCGAAAATATTGAAATATATTGTGAACAGTTAATTTATATGGAATTCGCCACTTAAATTTCCCGATTAACAATTATGAAGAGACGAAAATATTTCAAACCACAATTACTTTAGCCAAGGCTAATTTACACAGGTGAGTTTCGGTAACATTTGATGTGGGTCAGTGTGTGCATTTGTTCACATCCGAGTATCAATAGAAATCGTGCATCAGCCAACAATTGTTTGTAACATTCATCCAACGTAAAAATATGGTTGTATAACCACCGAATACGCAAAATGGGGATTTTGCACCTGGAAGTCAAGGGAGATAATTTACCTCTACAATCAAATTTACATGGGGGAGAGGTTGGTTGGTTGGTGTTTAACTTCCAGCGAGCAATTTTTCAGCTATATTCAGGATGAGAACATTTAAAAATTTAAACGCCACAGGACTCGAAACAAGGAAAGGTGATGGGTAGGGACGGATAATTTAGCCAGTGCAACAGGTCTCCTATGGACCACTCATCATGAACATAACATAATGAGCTGTTACAATGGCTTCTTTAACGTGCGAAGAGGGTGGCAATCTCTCAACACGGGACCTCGGTTTTATTTACGTCTCATCCGAAGGACGGCATGGGGGAGAGGGGTATGGATGTGTAAATTCCGTCGTTGATAAGGGGAGCAGGTACTAAAATCAGTTTAAATAGATAAATACCAAGTTTGTCAACTCATCAGTTTTGAAAATATTGTAATCAGATCTCTATAATTGTGTTGTCCCCTTTTTAAAGTGATTATCCCAATGTTGTACATCTTTTCAAGGTTTCTTTCTTTTTTTTTAGATTACATCATGCCCATATTTTGTATATACTTTTTGTTCAACAGACTAAACACAAATGATATGTATAAAATCGTTCATAAGTGAATGTAAACCCAATCTAATCAAAATCAGCTAGATCTCTTTACCTGGTCCACTTTACTGATATGTCATGAGGTGGAGATCCGAGGAAACCCAATTACAGGTCACATGCAAGTGAAAACGGTAATTGGGAGACTATAAAAGTGATACTAAATTGTTTTACATTTAACAAGAAATCCAATGCAGAAAAAGTAGATTACCCATATATATATTTCAAATCATTCAATATTCAAAACATAGGGTCACTTACAATGTACATTCATATATGTGACCTGTATTAATGGGGTTTGCTCAGATCTCCCATGAGGCAACATACATGTATCAGTAAAGCAAGTAAGAAATCTTATTTTAATCAGATTTTATTTATATTTCATAAATGGATACAAATTTGTATTTTAAACCAGTTTTACTATATTCTTTCTCTCTCTCCACATTCAAGCATAAAGAAATTAATGTTACTACATGTTAGTGTTGTGGGTGATTTACAACATTTTCAATAATATTTTATATCATGGTAATCAATTTTAATAGTGGAGGAAACGTGTGTACTCAGAGAGAACACAGACTTTCCAAACTTAGTTACTGACAAACTCTTATGTCACAGAAAGTTGTATCAAGTACACCTTGATATGAGCAGGAATCAAACTCACAATTGTAGTGGTGATAGGCACTGCCAAAATGAATGATAACAATAACATTTTGGCAGTTTGTCTCCGTTAGCTCCCTTTGAACTAAAATATCTAAAATATCTCAGAAACCATGATAACTAGGTCAAATTTGTTTGAAAAGTGCTTGAATGAAATTGTATTGGGAAAACCCCCCATCAAGATGGGGTTTATATATAGGTAATAAAAATGATAAATTGTGGATGTTGTCACCATTTTGACAATTTTGATAATCTGAAGAATAAAGAAAAAGATGATATTTTATAGTAGCTGTTACCTTAATTTACACAAAATAACTCGGCTAATCTTTTATTAAACCCAGATAACTCCACTATTTTTATATACAGGTAACTGCAAAAATTGTGTGGTCTTATTATGTTATACAGGGGTTCAAAATTTTTTTTAAGTGAAAGGTCTAGGATCTTTCAGTTTTAAACCTGTAGGTCCATCTCGTTGTTAGGAATTTTAAGGTCCTAGTTTTTTCAGAACATTTTAAGCAATAATCAATAATCACCTTGTACCTTTTTAATTGTTTAGCTTTACATTGTTGTGAGAAGATATGACCAAAAGCTGTCTCAGAAGACTTTAAGATACTCAATGGAATATGGTTTCTAAAAAAAGTTCAGTCAGACTAAAATTTTTTACAGTGGGGTTTCATTGATTTTTTTATCACTAGGTCATTGATTCACTGCTCATTATGCATAACGATTTCACAAAATAAATGAGCCCCCTTTCGGCTATGAGCACTTGCTTACCACTGTTTGTGATCGGTGCCGCTAAATATAATTTCTAATGGAAAATTTTGAACGAAATGAACAGATCTATGATTTGATGCACTAGATGTGTAAAGAGTTTAATAAACTTATCAAAAGATAATGACACTTCAAACCAAATCAGAAGGCGATGTGAAAAAGTCTGCAGTTAATAGCGAAAGGTCTCGGACCTACATAATTTTGAACCAGTTATATTTACATATCTGTGTTTAGTATCACCATCTTCTTCCGTCTATTCATAAAGGTTTCTGTGCAATAACAGTTTTTTTCCTACATGTATATGACTTGGATAAAAAAAAATTGCCCTAGATAACTAATCTGAAATAAAATAATTGTTTTTGAATATGACACAAGGTTCTTCTTTAAATGTACAGTGCTGGTAGTTAATTTTTTTTTTTTTTGCCTGCAGGTGAAATATGAAGACATATCTTCTATCCTCTTATATTATACTGCTTGGAACATGCCAGTGTGTGGTTGTGGGATGTCCTACTGCATGTACATGTAGTATTATAAAGAACTCGGGACAGAAAGTAAAATGTCACAACGGAGGAAGTCTGGACACAATAATATCAACACTACACTCTACAACCATCTACCTTGAAATCACATCTACAACAGTCAACACTTTATCTCCAACAGATTTAAGTGGAATTCCTGCTAAAAATCTACAAACTCTTATATTACGTAATTGTTATATTAGCAACATATATGATAATACTTTTGAAACATTACTGAATCTTATGCATTTAAATTTAACTCATAACAGTATTAGTAGCATTTCATCAAATGCTTTTGCTGGATTGACAAAGCTAAAGACGTTAGATTTGTCGTCAAACAGAATTTCTACACTTGGAGAACAGTTGGTTCCATTAATTCGATTACATAGTTTGGATCTTGGACAAAATGTATTGAAAGAAATAAATTCAGGTGTATTTAGGATGCTAACTCACTTGCAAACTCTAACTTTAAATGGTAATAAGCTGGAAAATTTACACGGCGATGGCTTAAAAGGCCTTGGATCATTAAAAACGTTAAATCTAAGACACTGTGATTTAACAACCATTCCGAGTGATTTATTTTCTAATTCTAGGACCATACAAACATTAGATGTGGGATATAACCGAATATTTTCTCTTCCACCATCAAAAGATTTCATTCAATCTTCACCATACCTTGGTATACATGTACTAATCGTCGATGGGAACCGAATAGAAGCTTTAAATAAACATCAGTTTTCTGGAATGCGTATGTCACTTCTTAATTTAGCTAAAAATAGAATAAGACAACTGCCATTTGGAATCTTTGAACATTTTAATGTCAATGAACTTGATTTATCAGAAAATGTTATTAACAGTATACACAGAAATGCTTTTACACAAATAGCATTACAACTGACTAAACTTAACCTGGCTGGAAATTCTCTGGGAGCCCTTCCAACAGGATGGGCGGACAGTTTATACAGACTGCAACATTTAAATCTGTCAATGTGTGCACTTGATCATTTAAATACTTATGAGTTTGGTAAACTACAAAGTCTTCAGATATTGGACCTTTCCAAAAACCGCATAAAATACATTCCTCAACCAGTGTTAGATTCATTTAATCGTTTAATACAGGTTACTCTTGAACAAAATGCATGGCATTGTGATTGTAAAATGTTACCATTTAGAAAATGGTTGTTCACATCCAAAATTGGAAATATTCACTGTAGTTCTAGGTATTCTCTTGAATGTCGAAATCCCAAGTGTTCATCACCTCCGCTTTTATCTGGACAAATAATAAGTCTAACAGACAGCAGTGAATTAGTCAAAGTGTGTCAAGAGACCGATGAAAGTCCACCAATGAAAACGTCATATGTGATTGCAATTTCAGTCGGGTGTGTTGTTGGTGTAACTGCCACCATTGCAATAATCATAATATGCATACGCTATTCATCAGGGAAGATAACTTTGTCTTGTAACGATTCCCAGATAAGTAGTTATGAAATGGAAGACAAAGAAAAATCAACGAAACCTTTCCATGACATAGACGTTGGTTCACTAGATGAATCAGATAAAAGTTTTGTTGTACGGAACTTTTTCCACTCTATGGTTCCAGATCCCAGTGCTGTTTCCAGTGGATCTCCAGAAATGTCTCGTAAAGAAGTAGACTTTTCATGTTCATCATTAAACAGTGTAGGATATAATCCAATGGAGAGAGAATCAGCAGTATGACAACTATTATATCTACATATACACCAATTTATTTTAATATTTACATATGCAGCTTCCCTCATTCAAGATTTTATATAATATTATTAAATACCTACTAGTAATTATATTTATACATAAGCTGGTCATCATTACATGTAAAACATACATTATAACATAATCTTGAATATATAAATATGTAAAATAAAAGATTGTAAGGTAGTAAATATACCCCCCTCTCCAAATACTAATAATAATAATACATGTAATTGACTTTCTGGTAATCGTACTGTCCCTAATTGTATGCCCTACTCGTACTTTTATTCCACTTAGAAGATGAAAGACCATCATTTACATTTTAAAAGAAGAAGATACATCATTATTACAATCAAACCTGCCAAATGTGGTCACCTCTATCAAGCAGTCACCTGTGTTAAAAGGTCACCTTTTATTGTCCTGTCATAGAAAATTTCATATGAATTGAAACCTCTTTTAAGAGGTCACTTGTCTTATAAGGCCACTTTTTCCTTGGTCCAAAGGTGACCTCTTAATACAGGTTTGACTGAACCTTTCAAGAGACTCGTATATCAAATGTTTAATATTAACAACAATTCTGATTTTAAAAAAAATGTTTTAGACGTTCTTTACTACTCTACAGTTTACTGTTGTTCTATTCTGTTCCTGTATTTATCTCTTCCTCTTTAAGACACAGCAATTTCCCATTAAAAATAATCAAACCACACATGCATACATTATGCACTCTAAATTTGTATTATCAAAATTAGTTTGTTGGATCTTTGCAGTTTTTATATGCCCGTCATTCCAGAGTTATGGGACTTTATTCATTAAATTGTAGACGATTTTTCGTATGTCGTGCTGTAAATTGAGAACCCCTTGGCCAATTCACTTCAAATTTCACAGAGTTATTGGAATTGATGGTCTTATGGTCTGTATACTTTTTGGTGAAATTTAAATATTTCATTCCCGAGTTATGGGACTTTATTCATCAAATTGTAGGTGATTGTTCGTATGTCACACTGTATATTGAGAACCCCTTGGCCAATTCACTTCAAACTTTGCACAGTTATTGGAATTGATAGTCTTATGGTCTTTATACTTTTTGGTGAAATTTCGATTTTTCATTCCAGAGTTATGGGACTTTATTCATCAAATTGTAGGTGATTTTTTGTATGTCACGCTGTAAATTGAGAACCCCTTCGCCAATTCACTTCAAACTTCGTACTGTTATTGGAATTGATAGTCTTTACTGATTTCTCAAAAAATGTGTCGTAATATATGTGTATAGTTGGTTTTTTTTTTGTCAATACAAAAGGTATGTCAAACTATTATAGTGTTTTATTTCAACATAAATATTGTATAAATGTTCCAATTCATGTTTATGGTGCAGCTGTTGGTGAAATTTAGATTTTTCATTCAAGAGTTATGGGAAAGAAAGTCTTTACAAATATTGTATGAATGTTGATGACAGGCGTATCATGCGCTCTTGGTGCAGCTGTTTATTTAAATTGTTGGCTGATACACTTTTAGATGCAAAAAAAGATTCAACAATCATTTAACTTTAATAAGATCGGCCTATAATAATACAACTACCGGTATTTATAAAGTCCATTTTTCATATACAGCAGACCCCCTTTTATAAGCCCCTCCCATCAAAGACTGCCCCTCTTTACATGCCACTTTTCCATTGTAGATGGGTGTCATTATAAAAGAGGAAGTAGTACTACTAGTACTATAGTACCAATTCAACATATGGTACTAGAATTAAAATAATAAGGAAAGATAAATATTTTTCTAACCACTATCTAAAATGGGGAGATCATCAAGAAATTATTAGCAGATAATAATTATTATTATTGTATATTTTATACATTGGTTTTAAAAAACATATTAATTTTACTTAATTTTTATTTTGTGCAAAATATTAGGGGCCTGGTTGAGTGGTAAAGTAGATACAGTTTTTATACTGGTATTTGATTAAATTGGGCATGCTTTTAAATGTATTGTTCTTACTTCACTTATTTTTCTTATTTATGTACAAATTTGTGTATATTTTAAACATGTAAAGCGCATAGAGTAATTGTATTGTTATATAATGCACTCTAAAAATGCCTTGTAATAATAATAATAATTAAAGTAAAATGTAGTTGACTTGCGACCACAAGCCAGTAATTATTGTATTATAAATCAGATGCTGACTGATGTCATTACTTGTGCAAATATTGTAACATGAATACATTCTTTTACTTTGATCTTTTTATGGTAAATATATACCAGAATGTAAGCAACAGCTAAGAACTATGAAATAATACATGCAGATATGAGATATTGCACACTTTAAATATGGGCTGTAGTTTTATTGCTGTCAGAGAGCCGTGCAATAATCAACCACCTACAGGTGATATTGCATGGCTACATGTTACAAATCATTTATACCACTGTTTTCTGAGCTTTGCATTCGATTGTTTAACCATTTAACTTGGAAAATCATAGTATAAATATTACTTATTCTATGGCTTTTTGACACAAGTTAAGATTATATTGAGCTAAAAGCAAAGGCCAGTAGAAATGCTTGATTACATAATACATTTTATTTGTTGTACATGCAAGATATGTTTAATGTTATTTCAAGGCCATCCTTAAACTACTGGTACATTGTACATTGTATGTTGTAACTTGACTAACAATTCTATAACTAGGTACCTGTAATGACAGGTAGGTAGGTACATTTGTAGATAAGTTATTTTTTTCTTTTTAAAACTTACTTTATTGTAAATAAAACTTACTGAAAATAGTAAAACAAAAATCTTTCGGTGGAATTCTTGATATTATGTATTTGAGTAGATGCATTGTCCGTCCTTTCTCGATTTTACATCTTCTGATTACCCCTTATTTTTAGTGCCATTGGTCTAGTTAAAGCATACCCCAAAACAATTACCAGTATACATTGTATAAGGATGGTCTAATATATATACCCCAAAACAATTACCAGTATATACATTGTATAAAGATGGTCTAATTATATAAATATATATATATATATAAAGTATATATGTACCATCTACACACGCTTATACACATGTCTTACGTCTATCCCTAGATTTACCTTACGAGAAAAGGTAACACTAGGATTATTGAAGCTCCTTTTTTTAGGGAGTGGATGTGGTCGAGTGGTCTAGGGCACTGGACGTAAGGCTAAGCGAATGGTGCTGCAGTGTATCAATGGTGTGGGTTCAAATCCCGTCGAGGGAAGAACAAAAATTTGACAGCTCTAAAATCTAATTCTAACACTGTTTGGTTTAATTTTCAGACGTATATAATATTTAGTATTAACCTGGTATCCTTAGTAACTTTCAGATCCAGTGGGACAGATATATTGTATGGTTGTCACTTGCTTCTAGACGTTTGTATAATATACTTTATTTACTGTGACTGTATAATGAATTCTTCATTATCCTATACAATATATTAAAAATTGCTGAGTTAGATTGCTGTCAAATTATAATATTAAGTATATATGTACCATCTACACACGCTTATACACATGTCTTACGTCTATCCCTAGATTTACCTTACGAGAAAAGGTAACACTAGGATTATTGAAGCTCCTTTTTTTAGGGAGTGGATGTGGTCTAGGGCGCTGGACATAAGGCTAAGCGAATGGTGCTGCAGTGTATCAATGGTGTGGGTTCAAATCCCGTCGAGGGAAGAACAAAAATTTGACAGCTCTAAAATCTAATTCTAACACTGTTTGGTTTAATTTTCAGACGTATATATATATATATTTATACATTACCATGGCAAAATATGCATGAAGTTTTTTATAAAATGATAAATAAAGACTTTTTTAAATGAATATTTTTATAATTTTTCAATGAATTCTCCATGAACACAAAATGTAGCATACATTGTAGGTCCATCGACTCCATGTAAGGCATATATAGAAACTACAATAAAATCGATGGAAAAAACAAAAATAACAACAAAATTTATTTAGCAGATGGAATAATAAACAAAAACAACCAAATCTATTTAGCAGATGGAAAAATAAACAAAAACAACAAAATCTATTTGGCAGATGGAAAAATAAACAAAAACAACAAAATCTATTTGGCAGATGGAATATTAAACAAAAAATCTATTTAGCAGATAAAATAATAAACAAAAACAACAAAATCTATTTTAGCAGATGGAATATTAAACAAAAAATCTATTTAGCAGATAAAATAATAAACAAAAACAACAGAATCTATTTTAGCAGATGGAATATTAAACAAAAAATCTATTTAGCAGATAAAATAATAAACAAAAACAACAAAATCTATTTTAGCAGATGGAATATTAAACAAAAAATCTATTTAGCAGATAAAATAATAAACAAAAACAACAAAATATATTTTAGCAGATGGAATATTAAACAAAAAATCTATTTAGCAGATAAAATAATAAACAAAAACAACAAAATCTATTTTAGCAGATGGAATATTAAACAAAAAATCTATTTAGCAGATAAAATAATAAACAAAAACAACAAAATCTATTTTAGCAGATGGAATATTAAACAAAAAATCTATTTAGCAGATAAAATAATAAACAAAAACAACAAAATCTATTTTAGCAGATGGAATATTAAACAAAAAATCTATTTAGCAGATAAAATAATAATAATAAAAAAAAAAAAAATTCTATTTAGCAGATAAAATAATAAACAAAAACAACAGAATCTATTTTAGCAGATGGAATATTAAACAAAAAATCTATTTAGCAGATAAAATAATAAACAAAAACAACAAAATCTATTTTAGCAGATGGAATATTAAACAAAAAATCTATTTAGCAGATAAAATAATAAACAAAAACAACAAAATCTATTTAGCAGATAAAATAATAAACAAAAACAACAGAATCTATTTTAGCAGATGGAATATTAAACAAAAAATCTATTTAGCAGATAAAATAATAAACAAAAACAACAAAATCTATTTTAGCAGATGGAATATTAAACAAAAAATCTATTTAGCAGATAAAATAATAAACAAAAACAACAAAATCTATTTTAGCAGATGGAATATTAAACAAAAAATCTATTTTAGCAGATGGAATATTAAACAAAAAATCTATTTAGCAGATAAAATAATAAACAAAAACAACAAAATCTATTTTAGCAGATGGAATATTAAACAAAAAATCTATTTAGCAGATAAAATAATAAACAAAAACAACAAAATCTATTTTAGCAGATGGAATATTAAACAAAAAATCTATTTAGCAGATAAAATAATAAACAAAAACAACAAAATCTATTTTAGCAGATGGAATATTAAACAAAAAATCTATTTAGCAGATAAAATAATAAACAAAAACAACAAAATCTATTTGGCAGATGGAATAATAAGTTTTTCAAAAACAACCAAATCTATTTAGCAGATGGAATAATAAACAAAAACAACAAAATCTATTTGGCAGATGGAAAAATAAACAAAAACAACCAAATCTATTAAGCAGATGGAATAATAAACAAAAACCCAACCAAATCTATTTAGCAGATGGAAAAATAAACAAAAACAACAAAATCTTCGTCTATGTGCACAGCACACTTGAGCATCAGTTGGTGTGTATTTCTGTTTAAAGTTGAGAGTGGACTCTCCAGTCTTGCTGAGAACA
Source organism: Bathymodiolus brooksi (assembly GCA_963680875.1). NCBI lineage: Eukaryota > Metazoa > Mollusca > Bivalvia > Mytilida > Modiolidae > Bathymodiolus > Bathymodiolus brooksi. The sequence goes on along the minus strand of OY804578.1, from coordinate 80,442,518 downwards.
TGTCGCTTTGGACCACCCAAATTTCAACAGGATGTGGACCTGCAGTACAACATAATTTCAAACACTAGTACTGTGTAACAGAAATTCAGGACTCCATATTCTTATTCAAATATGCAAAATTTCTGTAATTGAGTCCCTTTTAGCCACTTTCCCCATTAAAAAATAGCTCATTATCTGTAATAACTCATAAAGATGTGAAATTTGTAAAAAATTAAATGCATAAAAATTGGATGTTTCTTTTTAATTATGAATTATTATTACAGCACCATACAGTGTATCTAATTAAAATGATTTATACATTTAAACAAAGTGTTGCAAAAATTTTCGACGGCATGACCGTCTTCGTCAGTTGCAAAACATAAACTGCTTAGAGATACAAAAAAACAACAAGACGTCATAACATCTAATCGTGTTATTATGACGTCGTAAATTTTTTTTACTAAAAATAATCCTGAACATTATGAATAAATAAAATACACAAAGCTCAAGATCAAACTTTGTGTAATCTAAGACCTGTTAGACTAATTATTTTCTTTTGTTTATACCCTCTTGTTGAGTGTTACACATTTTAATAAACAGTGATTCACGGGTCTGTCTATATATTGTGTTATTTTTTCTTGAAATTTCTATTCCTGCGTATCTGAAATCGTCGATGGAATGGTCTTTTGAATTAAAATGTATTGAAACCGGCTTGTCATATTTTTTAAATGTTCTGATATCAGAAAGATGATTTTGTATCCGATCCTTTAACATTGTTTCTGTTTCACCAACATAAACTATGTGCTTACATTTTTTACAGTGCACCGCATAAACTACATTTGATGTTCTGCAGTTTATTTTCTTATTGATCTTAATAACTCTTCCGGATCTTGTTTTCAATTCTCCCCTAAAACTTTTTTCACAGATGACACATTTTCGTCCACATTTTCCTTGTAGTCTTGATTCTGGCAATGGGTTCTTCTTTAATACTTTTGCAGTCTTTTGGTGGACCATGATATCGGCAAGATTGTTATCCCTTCTAAATGAACAAAGAGGCTGATCCTTAAATATTTTTCTTAGTTGGGGTGATTTCTTTATTATCTTTTGGTGACTACTAAGAATTTTTCCGATGTCGGGTAAAGCACGACTATAGGTTAAAATCAGGGGAACTCTATCCATTTTTTTATTCTTGTGTTTCTTTCTGTATTTTAAAGTTTCCTTTCGATCGAGCTCATCCACTTTCAACAGTTGTTTTTCTATCAGATTAGAGTTGTATCCTCGTTGTGTTAATCTCTCTTTTATCTTACTTCTCTCCTTTTCATACTCCTCCTTATCATCACAAATTCGTTTAACTCTGACTCCCAAACCATACGGTATTGATTTTTTAACTGTCTTTGGATGGTCTGATCGTTTGTGGAGATACATATGTTTATCCGTTGGTTTTTCGTATAGTTTTGTTTTTAAAAACCCATTATCCAAAACAATTATGGTGTCCAAAAATTCAATTTGGTTTTTTAGAAAATTTAAGTTCGATTTTTATTCTCGGGTGTATAGAATTTGCCAGATCATGGAATTTTTTCAATTTTTTTTCTCCGTGTAACCAGATGCCCCATATATCATCAACATACCGAAAATAAGTGTGAGGTTTGTCAGAAGATTGCTCAAGTAACTGTTGTTCCCATACACCTAAGTATGTACTAGCATAGTTCATACCCAAACGTGAGCCTATTGCTGTTCCTTCCACCTGTAGATAATGTTTTCCATTGAATGAAAAATTATTATTTTCAAGAACTAAACGTATCATAGAAAGGACATCTGTCGTTGGTATTGATGGATTTGGCCTGTTGTCCAATGCCTGTTTACATGCATCTAAGCCTTCTTTTTTGGGGACGCTTGGATATAAACCCTTTACATCCATGCAGAATAAAATTGAATCCCCCGGAAGTTTTTGCTCTATTGAATTCATTTTGTTTATAAAATCAGTGGTATCTTGTATGTAAGATGGCAACGTGCGGACATGTTGTTCAAGTTCTTTTTCTGCAAATTCTGCAATATTTTCGGTTGGATGGTTTATACCGCTTATTATTAATCTCAATGGAGCATTCTCTTTGTGCATCTTTGGATTGCCTTTTACAGAGCCTTGGCTAACATTTCGTGGGAGCATGTACTTTTTTATGTCATCTGTGATGTAATTTTTTTTCCTCAATTTGTTCACCGTTTTTTCAACCTTTTTCGTGATTACCATTCCATCGACGATTTCAGATACGCAGGAATAGAAATTTCAAGAAAAAATAACACAATATATAGACAGACCCGTGAATCACTGTTTATTAAAATGTGTAACACTCAACAAGAGGGTATAAACAAAAGAAAATAATTAGTCTAACAGGTCTTAGATTACACAAAGTTTGATCTTGAGCTTTGTGTATTTTATTTATTCATAATGTTCAGGATTATTTTTAGTAAAAAAAATTTTACGACGTCATAATAACACGATTAGATGTTATGACGTCTTGTTGTTTTTTTGTATCTCTAAGCAGTTTATGTTTTGCAACTGACGAAGACGGTCGTGCTGTCGAAAATTTTTGCAACACTTTGTTTAAATGTATAAATTATAATCTCCATGAAGAAATGTTTTGTTTTAATGTAATTAAAATGAAATATTGTTTTATTACAATGATTTAATTTATAATTAATTTGATTTCGTGGCCAAGTCTCCGCTTCCATCGCTGTGTTCTTGTCATATAAATGTACAAGGAAACAATTGATTAGTTGAAAAAAACTTTTATCAAGGTAAGAAATTTGTTTTTGCTTTTTATAGTAAAACAACATACATTACATAGAATTGAATAAAAAAATAAAAGTTTTGGCATACATTTGTAATTGCATTCCTATTCATTTTTTATGCATATTGATATTAAAGATACATGGATAGTAAATTACAGTGAATTTGTTTAATTTATAAAATTTCTGATTCTTGTCATATCACAGTTTACCATAAAAATACTGGTTCAAATACAAATTCAAATAAGTTTTATTTAAAGTCGAAATATCTATAACACATAACATAAGCTCTAGTGAGCTTTTGAATCGGTATATGGACAATGGAGAGAAACACACTTTATAATAACCCAAAATGGAAAATGTCTTCATCAGCCAGTGGAAAAGCAATAATACTGACTCACATCAGACACTTTCGTTGCTGACGAGATGAAAATGTAAATGAGAAAGCGGGTGATTAGCATGTCTGATCATAGGGCCTTGCATAAACACAACAAGGGAAGACATCTTTTTTACACCAGGTTGCTTCAACTCCTATTTGTGTTGTTAAGTCCATATACATGTAACATTAAAAAAAATCCAGTCGATTGAGATGCGAATTTGGTGATATAAAGACAAAAACAACCGCTGCAATAAAAACATAATGTCCTCTGGTGAGCATTATACTTTTGGAAAAGATCAAATGTACTTGGGATTTGAGTCATATACAAATGTCAACAATGACAATGCTCCGACTTGGATGACAAAATGTGGTATGACAAAAACAACTACCAAATTGGCTAATGGCTAATGCCATGCCAATCATTCCAATCCAATAATGCCGGCAATGGCATGCCACACCTTACTTTCCAGTTCGTACATAACCCTGTATATAGATTTGCAATCGCATTGTCTTGATAGCATACATGAAACCTTGTAATCATTGTATGACATTGCTTTAACAAACTTACACACTTTACCTTGCAATATGCATTTGATTACAAGTCAAATGTCACTTTTTGACACTTTCTTAAATACTGGTTTCCTAAGTATATTATCGACAGATATTACATGAAGGCAACCAGTTTTACCGGAAGTTTAAAAAAAATAGTATTTACTCAATAACGGACTCATTTTTCCGAATCAATTTTCACTAAGATATCATTTTAATTTGATTGATAATTGTTAATCCTTTGCTATTGATTTAATAAGAACCACAAAGTCCTTCACAGTGTCATTACGCTATGATGTCAATTAAAATATCAAAATAAAATAGTAAATTATGGTAAATATCAAGTGAATGGGGAATGTTAAAGCTACTGGAAAAAAAAACCCAATATGGTGTCGCAGACTTTCAGGTGCAGGTGTAGTTAGTCGCAGACTTTCTGTGAAAGTTTGAAGATACCAAAGGGGTAAGGCACCAACCATTCCAAGCAGATATTTTATATCTATAAAACAGTGCATATGCGTCTGTAACCAGGTCTGGGTGAGGTGCTTGTTGTTTTTGCAGGTCACTTCCAACAATGATATTGTCTCAGTCCATCATACAAATACCATGATCCCTGTATTACAATGCCACAACGCTGGAACATAATGCTCAGTTTTGCTCCTGATTCTGAGGTAAAAAATGAGACATTATTTCCAAAGTCAAAATATTGCTTTCCGAGTAAAAGAGATACAAAAAGAATACAAGGATGTTTTTTTGATGGATCCTCTTACTCACCTGCCAAACGAAAAAAAAAAAGGTTTGAAATGGGTTTTAAGCTGCTTCAAGGTATGACACCAATGAAGGATCGATATGATGATGGCATTGCTAAGGGAACGACCATTTAACTTGAAGGGGGGGGGGGGGGGGGGGGGTTATGGTTTTTTTTCTAAAAAAATATTCTGATTCCCATTGTTGCTGAAAAAAATATTCTGATTTTGGTGGAGGAAAAAAAAAAATCTGATTCAGAGTTGTTGTCATATAACCTAATGTTAAATTCTGGAACAAAATTTCTCGCTTTGCGCGACAAAAAAAAAAAAATATTCTAACTCTTGTGTTGTCCGAAAAAAAAATTCTGAACGAAACAAAAAACCATAACCCCCCCCCCCCTTTTCAAGTTAAATGGTCGGTCCCTAAAGTAGAAAATAATTTGAAGGAAGTAGAATCTGCAGAAAATGGTACAAAGAGGTAGAAGACTTCTGGAAGAAGCTTCAAAGAACAAATATTTTGGATGTGAAACAAATGGTCTGGAAATATTTTGGTGATCTACAGTGAAACATTTACATTTGAAAAGAGATATACAGCGAGAGAGAAAAAGAAAGACAAAAAGAAAGTTGAAAAAAAAATAAAGCAAGAGCAGAAGAAAAGTGTCGCAGGAATCAAAAGAAGCCCCGTAGAGCTAAAACTGTAGACACATACTTTACAAAAAGAGATGAGAAGTCTACAGACATTAATCAGAACAACAAATACATTTATTTACCCCAACATCATGTCACGGTTGCTTAGAAACAAATTTTCTGTTGGCTAACATACATTGGGGCGGATTTGCTTTTATAAAAAAACGTATCAAAGGGGCGGAAAAAAGGTTTACAATGGGGCAGATATATTGTTTTACTTACCTGTATTTTTACTTTTTACTATGTTTATCTTGCTTCTTGTTAATTTTTTTTATTTTTTTTTTGATAAATGCATATTTGCATATATATACATATGATCCAATAGAGTTGAATAATTGCTACTATAATAATCTTAAACATGAAACAAATGTTATTTTTCTTCTATAAAGTTTATCTTTTCCAAGGCTGTCGACTAGATCTACACTGCATACACTTCTTGAAGATTCTTCTTATCTTATGTTTATATCCCCGCTCGACGAGAGTCTGGGGTATATAGGGATCCTCATGTCCGTCCGTCCGTCATACTTTTGGTTTCTGGATAATAATTAAAGTACCGCTCAACCAAATCTTTTCAAACTTTCACACATTGCTGTGTATCATAAAATACAGGTTAAGTTTGATTACGGTGTATTTCACATTTACCGTTCATGAGTTATGGCCCTTTTTCTCTTAGAAAATAGGGACTTTTTAGGTTTCCGGATGATATTTAAAGTATGGCTCAACCAAATCTTTTCAAACTTTAACACAATGCTGTGGACCATTACATACAGGTTAATTTCGATTACGGTGTATTTCACATTTACCGTTCCTGAGTTATGGCCCTTTTTCTCTTAGAAAATAGGGAATTTTTAGGTTTCCGAATGATATTTAAAGTATCGCTCAACCAAATCTTTTCAAACTTTAACACAATGCTGTATACCATAAAATACAGGTTAAGTTTGATTATGGTGTATTTCACATTTACCGTTCATAAGTTATGGCCATTTTTCTCTTAGAAAATAGGGACTTTCTAGATTTCCGGATGATATTTAAGGTACGACTCAACCAAATCTTTTCAAACTTTAACACAATGCGATGTACCATAAAATACAGATTAAGTTCGATTATGGTGAAATTGACATTTACCGTTCATGAATTATGGCCCTTTTTCTCTTAGAAGATAGGGACTTTAAAGGTTTCTGGATGAAAATTTGGAATGCGGGGGTATCTGTGATCACCAGATCAACTTTCTCTAGTTAAATTTATAATTTTGAACACAATTTTTTTTATATTGAGGGAAATAAAATATTTTTGTTAGGACTAACTTGGACATAATTTTCTTGGTAAAAAAAATTCCAGCACCCCCTCAGTTATAAAATGGTTGATGCCTAACAAGAAGACGTGAATCGAAGGACAGACAATATAACGGTCAATATAAAAGAAAGTTAAAGTAAATCATAAATCATATTGTTTATCCGATCCGATGGAAATATAAAACATGTAGTAACGAAATTGGTACTGTGATTAATGTCACGAATATATCAACAATTTCATATTTTTTTACGTTTCAAATTTTAAAAACTACAATATTGTATATTTTTTCTTACATATATTGTGAATACCACGTGTCGAAAGAAACGTCTTCTTTTATATCGTTTTTTTTCTTGACGTTCTGTTCGGTGAATATATATTCTGGCTTCTGTTAAATATCAATCAATCAATCAATAATTTACAGAAAACCTTCAACGTAATGAAGATTATTTTCTGTCGCATGCCTGTCTAGTCCGAGATTCCTCTGCCGCCCGACGGCTTTTTTCGACTTGCTGTAGCCGTGGGATGTCAGAGCTCTACATACGGAAAACAGCGGATTTGCCTCTCCAACTCTTGGTCGGCACATTTCCACGTTTCGTGGCTATTGGATTATATTTTCTATCAGAAACCCTTATATAAATCGCTTCACCAATCATTTTTCTATTCATTCATAACCATCTTACCCTCAGAAAGTGGTGTTACACTCCATTACAGCACGATTTTGCCTTAGATCCTATTATTCCGCCATTTGACTTCCATTTTCGAATCTATAAACGTGATCTCGCGATACTAACTGAATGATGACAGCAACGCATTGCATGATGGGAGCTAATTAATGCAGCATGCCAAATTACTTAGAGCATTATTTGCATACGTAAAAAACATTCAAATCGCATGGAAGACGATACATTTAAGCGTATTCTGCAGGACAAACAGTTCCATCTACAGATCAAAGCAGAGCAGAAGGAAATAATACAGAATGTGTTGGAAAGAAAAGATTCAATGGCAGAGTGTTACCAACGGGCTTCGGGAAGAGCATGTGTTACGTCTCCCCTTTTTGTGACATACTATGCATACAAGAACATTGGCTTTTATCATTAGAAAAGAAAATCCTGGAAAATATGCACAAAGATTTCAACGTTTCGGCTAAAGCAGTGGATTATGATGATATAAAACTTAACTACAAGTCCCTTCGTGGCAATGGCGGTATAGCCGTATTCTGGAAGAAAACCATAGACAATGCAGTTAAAATAAAATCAGATGGGGGTAGTCGTATACAAGTTATTACAATCAACAATATACCGACAATGTTATGCATAGTAAATGTTTACATGCCATCCGATATCAAGGAGGGAGATTATGAATACAGAGACATGATGGATCAATTGAATGAGGTCATACAAAAATATGAAGAAACATACGACATCCTACTCTGTGGAGATATGAATGCTTCATTACATAGAGACGACAGACGAAGGGATCGCATCTTTAAGAAGTTTACTGTAGAAAGCAACCTGATATTGCCTACAAACTATCCAATTGACTTTACATTCCACCATCATAACGGAAAAGGCAAATCTCAGATAGATTATATTCTGTTTAAAGGAAAAACTTTGAACCTACAACCTAGTGTTTCAATCATGCCGTTCGATGCTATAAACACCTCGGACCATACTCTCATTAAAGTAGAAATTACCACCCAAATAAGTAAATTGGCACCAAAATCAGCTAAAATATATACCAAGCCAGCATGGGACAAATGCAATTCTGACGAATATAAGAAAATCATACAAACAGAAATAAGAAAGCAAAAAAACACTATAAAACTAAGTGTTGCAGACAGAATAGCCGCACTAGAAAATACATTACACAAGGCAGGAAGGAAGTCAATACCAAAATACAGGCGTCTAAAGACACTCAAATCTGTAGGTAGAGGAATATGGAATCATAACATCGACCAAGCATCTAAAGAGGCTAGAAAAGCACAAACAGTCCTATTCTTAGTACACCTTACCGCACCGATAGAGAGTTGTTCTGGATAAAAGAATTAGGCACTGCAATGCCTTACGGTTGCAATGATAACATCAAAGGAGTGGGAAATTTGTCAAGTCCTGGATGCAACGAAATCAACGTGATGAGCCTTTTTAATACTATTCCAAGAATTAAACGTAGCCATGGTCATAAAAGAATTCAACATCCTAATGTTAAAAAGTCCTCTAAACCAAGAACGTTACAAGATACTTTTAATGATTTACTTTCTAATATACAGAAACCTCTTGGAATTCATCATATTCGTACAATCTTATTTTCACTACCTGTAAACTACCTCAAAGATCTTAGGGATTTTGGACTTGACAAAGGAGGCGTAGATCCTTTTTCTCCTAAGTACAGATTGTCTAGTATTATATGTGACGTGGCGTCCTTTCGTCTTTTTAAACCAGTTCGATCTGAACCTCTTCATGATAACAACAGAAAATTCCTCCATATTCCGTTTGCTAACAAAGGAATCGATGCTATTAACATCAGCAACATTCTTAATAGAAAAGAGGTCGTAAAAGAAATTCCACCATATTTCAAAAATCAATCTGTTCCCATTGTCTCCTATAGTTACACTAACAGCATTGGCCGTAATATTTTCAACTACAAAGAAGCATTGCAAGATATTAACATAGAAGAGTACCTTAAGAACCCTCTGACTTGTGACTGCTCCCACTCTCCTTTTCAATACAACACATCTGGACATGTAATCACTGGTGATCTGAATATCATTCAACATGAGAGTCTCCGAAAGGTGATTTCTCATGGTCCTAAATTCAGAGAACCTCAACACATCAATTGGAAACATAATTTCAAGATAATTATGGATGCTGTTGAAGATTATGCCAGAAGGTGGATAAAGAGAGAAGTAGACCAAGATCCTGAGTTAGAGTCCTTGTCAGACTGGGTTAGAACAATTAGGTCTCTAGTACAAGGTCGGATTCACAAACTCAAAAATTGTGTTAATAGTCGACCTAAGTCTGTATTTAAAGACCAAGAAGCTGTTAAGTGTCTTTCCTCTCTTCATGACAAATATGTTATCGTTCCTGCGGACAAGGCTTCCAACAATATCGTGTTTGTATGTAAATCATATTACTTCGAATGCCTAATCAAGGAATTAGGTATAAATAGCAACACCTCTAGTAATACCACATACAAACCAACTTCGTTCGACAAAGATGAAATCCTAGCTAACCACAGATCATTCATGACCTCTTTAAACATTCCCTCTGGTAAAAAGTCTGAGGATTTACCCTATTTATATTGGATACCTAAACTCCATAAGACACCATACAAAGAAAGGTACATAGCGGGATCATCAACTTGTTCGACGAAAGAATTGTCTATTCACCTAACAAAGATTCTGTCTGCAGTAAAAGAGGGACAACAGAAATATTGTGAAACTGTTTACTCGCGTAGTGGCATAAATCACATGTGGATTTTGAAAAACTCTAAAGATCTTTTGGATAACCTGAAATCAAGATCTTTCTCTCAGGTATCCTCCATCAAAACCTTTGATTTTTCAACTCTATATACCACCCTACCGCATGACAAATTAAAAACCCGCTTAAAAGAAACAATTCATAAAGCTTTTAGTCATAGAAACTATGGCTCAAAATTTGTTGTGTTAGGCTACAATTCCACATATTTTTCAAACCAAATTCATAAGGGTAAAACATGCTACTCCGAGGAACAAGTGATCAGTATGCTGGAGTTCCTCATCGATAACATGTTTGTCTCCTTTGGAGGGACACTGTTTCAGCAGGTCGTCGGCATACCAATGGGTACGAATTGTGCCCCTCTTCTAGCCGATTTATTTTTATACTCATATGAGTCGGAGTTTCTTCAAAAGCTTGTAAAAGATAAGAAGATTCATGAGGCTAGAGCCTTTAATTTCACATACAGGTATATTGATGACGTTTTATCTATCAATAATTCTAGATTTGCAGAATTTCTTCCATTGATATATCCTCCAGAGCTGGAAGTTAAAGAGACCACCGATACAGCTTCGTCCGCATCATTTTTGGACTTATACCTCGAATTTGACGACAGTGGTCAACTCAGTACTAAAATTTATGATAAGCGGGACGACTTCAATTTTAAAATCATAAATTTTCCAAATATGTGCAGCAATATACCAGCTTCTCCTGCATATGGTGTTTACATCTCGCAATTGATTCGCTATGCAAGGGGCAGTAGCAATTATTCTGATTTCCTGAAACGTCATCTTCATCTGAGAAACAGGCTACTGGACCAGGGCTATAAAAAGATTCGCCTTATTCGATCTCTTAAAAAGTTTATATTCCGATACCAATATCTTGTCGAAATGTATTCCGTCTCTGCGGAAAAAATTATGGGCGATGCGTTTTCATGTGGTGAAGGTGTATAAAGATAAAGAGTCAAATATGTCAAGAATTTTTTTTGTCAGTGTGTGACGTAAAGGTATTTTTGACATTTGCGTCACCGAGTATGGTACTGCTTTGACAACTGTTTTGCCTGTTTTGTTCCTGTGTTTGAATGCTGTTGCGGTGACAGCCGGAACCTTTGAGCCGTAATGAGAGCGGGAGGTTTGGCGCCTTAAAATCTGATTCGACCCACCATTTCTTTAGAAATGCCTGTACCAAGTCGGGGTCATTACGGTTTTCACAGTTTTCCGGTTGTTGACTGATTTTGTCTGTTTGTGTGATTGTGAGTTTTGGCTTTCCCTTTGTAAGATTGTTCGGAGTTCGGTAGTTTTGTTATTACCTTTATTTGGAAAAATAAGGGAAATTCGAACGGTAGCACTGAAAGCGAAAAAAAGGATATGATAAAGAAAAAACGAACATTGCGTCAAGTACAGCGACAAGCATACGCCTCAAAGAAGGATAAACTGATCTCAGAAATTATGGAGGCATCTCAAGACGATAGTAAAGCATTCCACAAATTGCTAAGAATGCAGAGAAGTAACTCGGCAATAAATACTGACACACTGGTCATAGACAATGTTGAATACAACCAAAATAATATTATGGAAGCCTGGAGAATACATTTTGAAAATCTGGCTACTCCTAATCTGGACGACAACAAATTTGACCTAGAACGAAACAGCTTCTGCACAATACAAAATGACATCATAGCAGAAGTAACAGCCAATAAGGTGAAAATTCCACCAGCAACAGAAGCAGAAGTAAAACAAGCTATCCGAAAGCTGAATAATGGGAAAGCTGCTGATGAAAATGGAATACAAGCAGAACACTTTAAATTTGCAAATGCTGAATTGGCAACAGAAATATGTAGTATCACCAACCAAATATTTGAAGAGCTTAATATTCCAGATACTTTGAAAAGAGGAATCTTAACACCAGTATTGAAAAAGAAAAAGGACAAAACTTTACCAGGAAATTATAGAGGCATAGTCGTTACAAACACGTTTTCAAAAATTATTGAGTCGGTCATCAAAGAACGATTAGAAAAACAGCTATCTCCAACGCAAAATCCTTTACAGAGAGGTTTTACTGAACACGCATCTAGTAAATTTACAGCATTTATAGCATCAGAAACTATATTAATATACAAAAAATTTAATCGGGATTTAGAACTTCTGACTGTAGACGCAGAAAAAGCATTTGATACCGTCAACCATGACATAATGTTAAATAAGCTATACCACGATGGAATTACTGGTGATATGTGGCTATTACTAAGGAACATTTATGATGGGCTAATCCTGAAAGTTAAATGGGGAGACCAAACCACAGAAAGTATAGATATTAAACAAGGGATACGCCAAGGTGAAAAACTGTCAACCTTACTCTACAAGAGGTATAATAACACAATTTTGGATAGTATTACAAAAAGCACGCTAGGAGCTACTATTGGAAATATTACTGTATCAGCGCCAGCCTGTGCAGATGACATTGCTCTGCTGGGAGAGAGTAAGGACATTCAAGCCATGTTAAATCTCCTAGAATATAACACCAAAAGAGATTTAGTGAAACTAAACCCGGAAAAAACTGAAGTAATAAATGTATCAAAAGCTCTACAAACACATCCGAAAGCATATGTATTAGGAGACCAGGAAATAAACAGGGTACAATCAATTAAGCACCTTGGAATAACTTACCAAGAAAACGGGAAAATAAATATTGAAGAGAGATTGAGTATAGGCAGACGAACAATATATGCCTTACTAGGACCTGGACTGCATGCAAGATCAGGAATGTCCCCAGTGGTTCTACTGAAAATCTGGAACACATACGCTGTCCCACTTTATCTATATGGGCTGGAAATCCAAGCATATACACCATTAGACACGAAGAAATTAGAACAGCTTCAAAGGGCAACCTGCAGGCAATTTCAATGCCTTCCAGAGCGAACCGCAGCAGTAGCCATCTACTCACTAATAGGTGCAGAACCAATAGAGACAACGCTGGACAAAAATGCAATGATCTTATTTACCACCTTAGCCAGGTTTGACTCATCCATCGAAAAAGACATACTCATATGGGAAATGGAAAACTCAAAAGAAGAAGACAGATTTTTCATCTGTAGAATTAGGAAGACGCTCCAGAAATATAATCTGCCATCTCCAGAAGAAATACTAGAAAATCCTCCAAAGAAACAGCAGTGGAAAAATGCAATGAAAAAGGCCATTAACAGCTTTTGGTACGATAAATGGACAAACGAAAAGCAAATAAAATCTACATTAGAATATCTAGAAATTCAACAAAATCCAATAGGAACACCACATAACATATCACGAAGTGTGAAAAATCGAAAGTACGACATACAAAAAGCAGAAATCAAATTATGATTAATTACTGATACTTATATGCTACAATACCACCACGCTAAGTTCAGCCGTAACAAAATATCTCCGATCTGTAAACTATGTGGGGAGGAAGATGAAGATAGAGTGCATTTTTTACTAGAATGTAAAACTCTAGAAGAAAACAGAAAAACACAAATGGTGAAACTAGGTGAAGCTCTAGAAGAGGCAAGGGCGGGTGGTACACGGACTATAGAACAAAATGGGCTGCTTATGCAAATCATCTTGGACTGCACCTCATATAAAATAAACCAACTGATTCCATATTCAAACCAGGATTTAGTGCAAATCGAAAGAGCCACGCAACACTATTGCTTTGTGCTACACCAAAAGAGATCTGAAATATTGAAGAGCATTATGTAGAAAGGCAGATAGTCAATAGCTGAAAGTACTTTTATAGAACTGTTTCCTTTTATAAGTAAGCTAATATAATATTTTTCTTACTGTGTCCAGCACCCGATCCGTTCATTAAAGAGATCGTTTTACCTTTTAAAGTCTATACGCATACTTAAATGATGATTTTACCTTTTACGAGTCAATTTTTTTTTACAACGGAAGAATTGCTGTATTCGGAGAGTGCGTGAAGGAGAGAACATTGTACAAATTACGATTGCGCTTTTATCATTTAGTGCTGTGTGTATATACGTTTTTACTAATATGAATAATTAAACAACAGAATGGACTTTTAACAACTCTATCAATTATAATACTACTGAAACGACTATTTTACAACACACGTTTTATACTTTTTAGTAATTGATGTAAATACGTTTTTATGCCACTAACCAAATTTATACAACATGGAAATGATGAACTTTTAACTACTACGTATATTTGATCTTAACTGTAAATACGTATCTTTTTAAGTATGTGGCCGTTAAGTTAGGTTTTATAATTTTATCCTTAATTGGAGTGCTCCGAATCCCGGAGGAATTTTACCTGTACAAAGACAAAGGTACTACATCATTTATTTTTCTTATGGTTATCTGTAATTCACTATTGCTGTTAAAATCATTACCAATCAATATAATCAACTGTATTAAATCTTATGTTGATTGTTCTGCCTTAACAGGCGCCTATGATTGGCAATACAAATATTTGCAAATCATCTCCCATGATACATTGCGGTAATCGTAGTTTTCTCGAAGTCACGTGACAAATGTTCCAAAATGGATGTGAAATGACGAAATCATAGAGTAACATTACAATGCATGGCCTTCCTACAAGAGTCGTACAATTTAGTACAACCTATTACATAATTTCACAAATGTGACGAATCTAAGATTTTATCTCACAAAAGACTTGGTATTGAATATTGCAATAATGAATTTCACCAATAAACATGATCTTGTAGTTCAACATTATTGAATACAATTCTACATTGTCAACTACCAGAGATTTGAAAAATAATATAAAAAAGTAATACTATTTATCAGAAATCATACATGTGAAATATTTAATTGATATTTGTTTACATAGAGACATTATTGAATAAGTTATCATATCATATCAATTTCGATATATAAACTCAGTATGTGGGTACTTCTGGGTTGTTGTTACAAATAAAATGGGAAGTTTACAATTGGAAAATTGAAATCATCTGGTTTACAATTTGAATCTGAAATCTGCCCCCATCATCAATTTCATTGTAGAAATCAAAGTTTAAATCATCCTTTAGAGTGTCTGTGGTATCCTTAATTTCATGTTCATCGGCATAGGTACGATGAACCAGAAAATCACCAAAACTGTGCATGATGTTAAGATAGAATGTCATCCACTTACTGCTGAAATGAAAGATAATGGAGCCATCTTGTCTTTCTTGGAGTAGTCCCAGCATGACTTCCTGCCTGCTGCGGGCTATATTTCTTAAATCAAGCAAGAATTTTAGGAGGAAATATATTGTTGTTTTGATATTTCGAAATTGAAACTCTATATAGAAACTTGATACCTAGCTATTTACCTGTCAAATTGTCATATTATTTCAGTAAAAATATTACGTGAGCCGTCTTTCAACCATATTGCGGCCGAGAACAAGATATCAAATATGGAATTGTTTACATGTATGTAAAAAGTGGGTCTTGGGTGGCTTTTTATTGCAAATGTACCACAAGTTAAAAGGAAGATGGAGGATAAAAAGGAGTGTGACAAAATTTCCTTGCAATCGCAACTAAAGACCACTACTAGCAAATTGTTGTTAAGTAGAAGCTGCTGCAAGTTAGTTGACACGGGTCCCACGAGTGGAGTAGGAACTACCTACCCTTCCGGAACAAATGAATTTATTTCCGGTTTTTAGTGGGCTTAGTGTTGTTCGATCTTTAGTCTTCTGTGTGATGTTTTGTAGATTGTTGTTTGTCCTTATTTTCTAGGTCATTGTATTATCTGCCCTCATTCGATTTACAGCTTCTGATTACTCCTTTGGTATCTTCAAACTCCTCTTGTCCTTTACGTTCAATGGATGTGACATTCTTCATGCGTAATGCACAAATATTCGTCCCGTCCTCATAAGGACAAGTTGTGCATTTCGTTCTACCTGCACAACCAGTGGATTAAGGTATATGTTACACAACAATTTAATATGAAGGACTCAAGTGTAAATACATGTAAATTAAAAAATGTCAATAATACTTAGACGAACATTTAAAACATATACCCTAAATACCGCCGTCATAGAAACATTGTCATGGAAACAAATACTGTTATCATATTTTCGAGCTGACTGTCAAAATATCTATCTCTGCTGAGATATGCTGTTGTATTTCTATACTGTGGTGAAGTCAACTTTGTCAATGTTGTCATATCCATATTTGGTAACACAGTTGATGATATATTAGCTGGGTATTTAGTAGTATTGTCTGTGGTATTCAGGTCACTAGTAGGTGAAGAGACAGTAGATCTTACTGTCATTTTATGTTGAGCTTGAGTTGATCTTGTGGTCAAATTGTTATCTGTAGTGACTTTCGTAAAACCCTGTGTGGACGGATTGAATGACAAACCAATATGTTCCGTTGTTGGTTTCATTATAACATTTCCGTCACCATGACTTCCAGCCAAATTATTTGTTGTATCTGGTATATTTGAAGGCCTGGATGTTTGTTTTGAGTGATGTTTATTTGTTGCGACTTTCTTAGTTGTTGTGCCTTTTTCGCTAGTTGTTAATGATTGTTGTGTTGTTTTCCTAGAACTCTCGGAGGAACTTGAATTTTCAGTTGATATAGAACTCATTGTTGATGCCTTTTTAGCAGAATTACTTGACGGTGTTGACGTTATTCCTTTCGTTAAGCCAATAGTAAATACTCTTAGATCTGATGGTATTGTGTGTTGAGTTACAGACTGTCCAGCAGTAGATTGGAAAGTGTGTACTAAGCTACCATCAATTTTCAAATCGTCTGTTGTAGCATGTGTTGGAATTTCAGTCGTTTTTGCAGAATTACCGATGTTTTCAGATGTGCCTAATGGATTAAAAGCAGTTGTTGGAGTATTTCCCAATGTAAATACTAATAAACCTTCAGGTGATGTGTTTTGTGGTCCTGGTTTTATAGTTGTCATTTGAACATTATGTATCAAGCTACCATCTATTTTTAGATCTTCTGTAGTAGTGTGTTTTAGGTTTTCAGATGTTTTTATTGTATGATCTATGCTAACGGACTTGGTTGACGATTGGACAGCAGATGCGGCTTTACTTTCTAATGTGAATACCAATAGACCTGTCGTGGTAGTCTGCTCGGGTTGTGGTTGTACAATTGTAGATTTAGCATTTTTTATCAAATCACCGTCAATGTTTATATCCACCGTTGTATCGTCTTGTATTAGGTTTTGTGTTGTTTGGGTGGGTTTGGTTGTAGATATCAAATTATCTTTCAATGTCTGAACAAGTAATGAATCGGTGTCACTGTTAACTGTCGTGGGTTGTAGAATATTAAGTTTCCGGCAGGAATCGCAGCAATATCCATATTTTATGTTGTAAATGGTACAGTTCGGTGTCATACAATTCACATTCGGATCATCGCCCATGATGCATTGTCCTAAATATAAAAATAAAATATAAAGATCCGCACAGTCCATTGTTATGTCAAAATCAAAGGGGTCATGATTTACTTGCACAAGATAAAGTAAAGTAAAGGCTATTTCAATGGACCAAAATAGGAACTGACCATTTAACTTTTAAAGGAGGCTATGTTTTATTCCCGAGCCAGAAATTTTTATTAAACAGGAAGCAAAAGTCAGATTTTTCTTTTACCAAAATATTTTGCGTTGAAAACTGCCAGGTCAGATTGTTTTGCATCTCTCAATTTATACTTTTCTATAAAACTTGGGGGAAAACATAATCCAAAACCTCTCCTCCAAAGGTTAAATATGCAGCACAAGTAACACGATGGGTGCACATGTGGAGCTGGAACTGCCTACCCTTCCGGAGCACCCGAGTTCAGCCCTGGTTTTTAGTGGGGTTCGTGTTGCTCCATCTTTAGTTTTCTGTGTAGTGTTAAAATTTTATAGATCGTTTTTTTTTCCTTTTTCTTTTTTTCATTGTGTTGTCTGTCCTTCGATTTTACGGATTCTGATAATTCCTTTGGTATCTTCAAACTCTTCTTACAACAGTCAAACTGACAAAACAACACAGGTGAAACTTAAAAAAACAAAAATACAAATGTCCAATAATAAACGATTATGTGAACTCCAAATTTCACCTGCTATTTGTACAACTGCGTTGTGAAGTCTACACCTACAAAGTATGTGTGTAATAAAGATCGGGCGAAGAAAGCTAGTTATTGTTTTTATCCAAAGAGTAATGGTCCTAAACCAGCAAATTCTACCACCCTTGCTAGTAGTCAGTGACCTACAAGCATTCATTGACCCTACTATTGTACTAGCCATGTTTATGTTGTCACACTGACCCTACTATTGTACTAGCCATGTTTATGTTGTCACACTAACCCTACTATTGTACTAGCCATGTTTATGTTGTCACACTAACCCTACTATTGTACTAGCCATGTTTATGTTGTCACACTGACCCTACTATTGTACTAGCCATGTTTATGTTGTCACACTGACCCTACTATTGTACTAGCCATGTTTATGTTGTCACACTAACCCTACTATTGTACTAGCCATGTTTATGTTGTCACACTAACCCTACTATTGTACTAGCCATGTTTATGTTGTCACACTGACCCTACTATTGTACTAGCCATGTTTATGTTGTCACACTAACCCTACTATTGTACTAGCCATGTTTATGTTGTCACACTGACCCTACTATTGTACTAGCCATGTTTATGTTGTCACACTGACCCTACTATTGTACTAGCCATGTTTATGTTGTCACACTGACCCTACTATTGTACTAGCCATGTTTATGTTGTCACACTAACCCCACTATTGTACTAGCCATGTTTATGTTGTCACACTGACCCTACTATTGTACTAGCCATGTTTATGTTGTCATTCATTTTTGTTATAGTCACTATTAATGGTAGTATGTGGTCTTTTTAAGTTGAACCGAATCTGCACAGCTTTTTGTTTTATCATTTGTTTATATCTGTATTGTCAATGGTGATACAATTATCAAGAGGATCCCTTTATACTGTTTAACCCTGCCACATTTTATAAATATACACTGTTTGCTTATTAAGCTAGGTTTCACTTACCATCAAATGTCATTGCTTCCTCGCTAGGCACACAATGTCCTTGCTGACACCACTGAAAAAAAATAAACATGATGTGGAAGAAGAGTTTGAAGATACCAAGAGTTAATTAGAAGCCGTAATTTGAAGGACATACAACTCATTGGTCAAAAGAAAAAGTACAAAAGGACAAACAAACAAAAACGTTCTACAAAATACTATACAGAAAACAAAAGTTCGAGCAACACGAACCCCACTAAGAATAGGGGGTGAACTCAGTTGCTCCGCAAGGGAAATTACCTTTCTTCTATTAATAATCATTATATACTTCACTGCAGTGAAGAAATGTATAATATGTCGTAGTCATTATGTAAATTCGACATGGGGCCACTGTATTTCTTTCTCTTTTATTTGGATGAAGAAACCGTTTCACACAAGACTGTA
Source organism: Bathymodiolus brooksi (assembly GCA_963680875.1). NCBI lineage: Eukaryota > Metazoa > Mollusca > Bivalvia > Mytilida > Modiolidae > Bathymodiolus > Bathymodiolus brooksi. Next base: position 80,423,195 of record OY804578.1, on the reverse strand, counting down.
TCGAGTGCATATCGCTAGGAGCAGGAATCGCTCTTATAACTTTATTAACATTATTAGCATTATGTAGATGCAAATACAATTACCATATGACGATGCACTATTGTGCATGGCCAAAGTAGGAAATACCTATTTACCTCTGGAAACTTACTTATTGAAATAGGAATGTGGAACATCGTGCGATTGTGCAATCAATGAGTAGACAAACATAATGCAACTTTAATGGCATTTTGAATTTAGAGGCAAAAGCAAGTAAAATGTTAATAAAAATTGTTAAAACAAATCAATTATCGTGTTTTCATATCACTGGTGTTCAACAAAGTCAACGGAAGTCGACAATTAAAAAAGGTCAAAAGTCGATCCTAATTATCTGTAGCTTTTATAGGAAAATGATCAAGCAAAGAAACAACATAAACAATTTTCATACATCATGTATGTATCACGGTCCTGTATCATTACATGATAACATTAGGGCCGTCGTGGTCGTATATGGTAGTTGGATTTACAACTACCTGTGCAATCAGGTCCTATCACCCCTTATTGCGAGTTCGATCCCGCTCATGGCAATGTGTACTCGATACAACATTATGTGATAAAGTTTGTCAGCGATTTGCAGCAGGTCAGTGGTTTTCTCCAGGTACTCTGTTTCCTCCACCAATAAAACTGACCGCCATGGTATAGCTGAAATATTGTTGAAAGTGGCGTTAAACACCACAACCCTAACCCTAACTCATGAAATCACTCGGGATTTTGTATGGCCATATTTTGTCCGTAAATACGCATGTCTGAAGCAAAAACTGCCGACCTCCGTTGTATTTAAATTACTATGTCAATATTGCAATGAAATTAATGATTTGATTTGATTTGATTTGATTTATTGTGTTTAACGCCACTTTTAGCAATATTTCAGCTATATCATGGCGATCAGTTTTAGTGGTGGAAGAAGCCGGAGTACCCGGAGAGAACCATCGACCACGGGTAAACATCTGGTAAACTTTATCACTTGCGAGTCGAGTGCACCTTTTTTGTAATTTACAAATCCGGGCGTGAACCCTGGTGATAGGCTTGTATGAGTTGCTAGGTAATCCAACTACCTAACTCATTGAGCCACTCGGGCCCTGAAATAAAATTAATCCTGAATCATATCTCGTATGACGTCATGACGTTTTTATAAGACATCCCTTTTATTAAATGATATTATTCAGACGACACTGTTGTCAGAAATAAATACTAACTCGTGAAATAGAAAGTTAGAGGTTTTAAAGGTGATCAAATACATACATGTTTATTTCCACAAGTTGTTCCATCATGAGGTAAGGTCATTTGACAAGTCTTTGTATCAGGATTTCTACAGGCCAGACCATAACATACACTTGCCCAGTCATGATAATGATGTTCCTGAAAATATATTCCAAATGTCCTTTTGAATGATTTAGTTTACAACTTTGACAGAGAACCTTGCCTGTCGACTTAGTTGATATGAACGGAGTATCATGCATATTGAATAAAATTTTGCTCAAAATAACGGTAACGATATTTTTTCTTCTACCTTTATCTTAACAGTAGTTCTAAAACTTGGGCATGAAGAATCACGATAAAATTATGCTAAATGTAGTCAGATTAAATAAAGACGTTTGATGTTTGACGATAAAGGCCATTCACACCCGCATTTTACAACTACACATTTGGGAACGAAAACAATTTAAACTAAGTTGTCACCATTGACTGGTACAACATTTTATCTGATTTATCTCGTACAAGCAATCAGCAACAAGAAAGAGACATCAGCATATCTCTTAATATATTGTTGTTATATACAAACCATACAGATCTTGCTTCAAGTAAGATGTCAGACGATATTTAAATTTATCGGTAATTTAGAGATTTTATCTCACTGAGTGATATTGTCGGTATCAACGAACTGACTCTGAAACTGAAAGTTATAGGTAAGTGTGACGTCAAACAAATTATGAGGTTATTGACAAAAAAAACCTCAATAACGTAAGTTTTGAAGGCCTCGATATGCATTATCACTAGTATCACAGTCCGTCATATCAGGCTCACTGCGATACTAGTGATAATGTCTGTCTCGACTTTCACAATTTCCATTTTTCTATGATAAATGACAAGTGTTGACTTACTCTGCAGACGGAAGACTTTTCTCCGAATGTAAACTTGCACTGGTCATCTCCTGAATATGTTTGTCCAGCTTGCTTGACAAATGGTGACGGTTGACCTTCAGGATTATTTAACAAGCAATTCTTGTTGTCCCTGTAATATATTTATTCCTTTCTATAGTGTCAATAACATCTTAATTGTTTGGTTCATGAGTGAAGGATACACACTGTACATAGACAATATTAATGCAGTGTCTTAAAATATAAATTGCACGAGGCTCAAAAACGGGGATAATGGTGGGATTCACGGAGCCTTTCCCCAATTTTGTGCCGAATACACATAAACTTTATATTTTTAAGACATTGCATTGATATTGTGTTTATCCTGCCGAAAAATCACATTAATCCATTGACGTTTATATTTTGAATTAAGTAAAAAGATTATATAATTATCCCTTGATTGCCCCTATTGATATTTTCTGTCAACAGGAAGTGAACCAGGTTCCCAAAGCTCAACAGGCAACATGCGACTGGGGTACCAGAAAAAGCTATATTTCGGTCAGTGATAGTATATAACAAACATTTATAAATGCACTTTTATTTTAAATAAAATCTTTTATGTTGCCTAGGTTCTCATTCAGTTTTAGTTCCAACTACATAGAGGTGTGATTGCATCGCAATCTACCTTTTGTTAGGTTCAATCAAAGAAGTACAGATAATTTATTTTTAGACTTTGTAGTTTTCAGACTAAAATTTTTCTTATTTGAATAACAGTTCTTTTATCAAATAAATTTTAAATCATTGATTTAATTTTTTTTATATTAAACTAATGAAATTAATCCATTCAGATCATGTGTTCGCTGTTGGAAGATTCTTAAAGGGGAAAGTCACGCTTGTTGATTTACCACAACTTTTGTTTATTTTCCCACCACTTCCCCATCTAGTCCACCTCGTTCATTTTCATGCATTGTTATTATGTTGTTAATATTTGCTATTTAGAATAGTTTATGCCATTTTTTGAGTGCCACCCCTTTTTGTTTTGGGGAATTATACATTTTGCAAGGGAGTGAAGTGTCAACGAGCAACTTTGTACTTTTATTTGATACTTGGTTTTTACTTCACTCCCTTATTTTACTAATGTTTTTATGCTTGTTAGTTTACTTGTATTACGTCATTTAATAAATGACATTTAACTGGAAATTATCTTCGTTTTATTCTCCCAACAAAAACAAGCGGAGTTGTTACTGCGGGAAAACCAGTTATAGGGTCCCAATCTTATAGCAGAGAAATCCAAACCGTAGTGCAATATAAAGTCAATTGTAATGTAATTTATTATTACTCTTCATGTAAGAATCTTTCATTATAATTGACATGATATTATCGAAACATAATTTTACAAAGAATAAATAGCGTCGTTGTACTATGCACTCGCATAGTACTATTGTTGGAGTCATTACTATGCTGATGGGCGGAGCTTAGAACAATATGTCATTTAAATAGGCGGGGTCTAAATGTGATCATCTGAGCGCTTTTAACAGTGTACAATTTACAATGTAGTATACGTTTTTCTTTAACGTTGATGCTGTCGTCTGTCAAAACAATGGCCAGTTCCAGGTTTGACAGTTCATTGTTATTGTTGAAATCAAATATTTCTTGAATTTAATCGGGTTTGTCGTGATTAAGCGATAAACCAATTTAATAAAAGAGATTTCCGGAATTTTACTCGGAGTCTGATCGTCCCTATAAACGTTTTACTCGTCACTTCCGTTTACCCACGTTGTCCAGAAAGTTTGGCAAACAGCTTCAAACAATTTTCAATCCCACCCCCTCCCCAAAACCTACCAACTTGTGTCTGCTGTTGTTTTTATTATTTTTCAGGCGTATCGGAGTCATTCGCTTGCTGTAGCGTGAAGTGATCAGTGATCTAAGTACTGAACTAACATTCAACTGCTTGGCCTACCCAGGTGCGATGAACTAGTTTTCGAGCCTATCAGCTCTTCACAATCTGGAATAACAGTGAACCATCATGAACATTATTTCGCATCACAGATTTTCGTTCCATCATGGATGTACAATAGCTTGTAATGTACTGACTTAAGGCTTGAATTAGAACTATTTGTTGAAACATCGCTTCTTAGATTAATTTTAATGTTTTTGAAATACTGACTTACTTGGGTATAAAACCGGAAGAACTTTAATACTTAGTAATCAATGACTTCTCTGATAACACTAATGATTTTTCATATTCATATATTATTATTTTTTTTTTTATATTCTTTCATTTCAATTCAGTCTAATGTTTTTCAATGGTCAAAGTATGTTTCATTATTACATGTATTCGAAATAAATTTTCTCATGTCGCAGCTGTTGGATTGGCAGGATCTTGCAAGATTTGGGGATCACGATTCTTTCCGTTATTCTACGTCGGATCATATTAGGTAAAAACTGTACAGCGTTATCGCTGGAAGTTGGGGCGAGGCCATCTCAAGTCGACCCAAGGGGGGGGGGGGGGGGGGGGGGGGTCGGTTCTGAACTGTTACCAGTTTGAACTTGCCGGGTTAATAGTTTTGAATCTTAAATATTGGTTTCTTCACTCCCCTGAAATTTTGGCAACCAAGGGGTGATGCGAATATGAGACGACGTATTTGGAAAACGTTTCCCATTTTTCTCTCTTGTTTAACCAAGTGGAATTTTAAGCTTCAACTGTTACCAGTTGAGCGCAGATTTGTCCATATTGCATTTTTCGGCATTCTGTTAACTTTTGCAAGATCACGTCATTTTAGTGCACCGTGACCATTTATTCCAACCTGTTGACTTGTTACATTTCATTATAAATATTCTTTGATTAAATGAATATTATTTGCCAATCTTTATACTATCAATACATTTTAGACAAATTTAATTTTTTTAAATCACCAAAGACATTCAGAGTAATAATAACAATAATATTGTGTTGTCCATGTTATATGCCAAAATATGTCCCAAGGTTAGTTCTTAAAAGGCATAATGCACGACCCGAAATGGACAACACAATATTATTGTATAAATATGATATATCATTCTACAGATAACTATTGGAAAGCTTGGTTTATAACAAAACAGTCAGAAACTTTAATCCAATATTCCGTTAAACAATCTTTAGTTTTATGTGTATGTTTTGTAGATCGTTGTTTGTCTTTTTGTACGGATTCTGATTGTCCTTGCGTATCTTCAAACTCTTTTTATAGATATTCACCTGTCAAGAGTGCCAATAAATCCAAGAACATCATCCATAGAACAATGTGAAAATGACCAACGATTATGGGTTTTAGTTGGATCTGTCACACGTGACATCTTGGGTGCCATTAAATACATATCATGATCAGAACATGTAATGCCGTCTCTCCCATCATGACCAGCACCAAGACTGAAATATTTATTTTAATAATAGAATTATCATTCTGTCTTATGAAAAAAGGTTAAAAATAATAAGATTAATTAGAAAAAACATAATCTACAAATGCAACACTATTTCAACCAATACAATCTCCCACTGCTGCTCGGAGCCAAACCTATAAGAAGACCAAATAACAAAACAATATTAAGGGAGATAATGCACAACCAACTTCTAAATGTTATGTAGTGAAGAAAAACAATCGGTGCATTAGGTTTTGTATGGTGTTCTGGTTAGTTGAGCTTCTGAAGATGGTTGGCTGGAAGAAATACAAATACTTACTTATATCCACAGTCATATTTACATCTGTGTTTCTATGACCTGGATCGTATGATAGTTGAATTAAGATCTACTATACAAATAGTGCTTATCATCACGAATTCGTTCCAGACGGTTTGTCAGTTATTCGAGGCAATTTGGGGTTTTTTTTGCACGCAAAATGTGGCGTTAAGCACAAATAACAATAAGACTCATATATACAGATTTGAATAAAATATGACTGCTTACTAACATTATTTAGTATAGTGAATCAATTTAGAAAGATCACAATTTCATAGGCAAGCTCCAAATAGTATTGGTCAAATTCATTATATGTGCTACACAATCTTGAATTTACCGATTTTTCATCATGAGTTACCTGTGTCCTAGTTCATGAGCTGCCACATGTGATGACAAAGCGTTCCTGTGATCTTCTATGACAGCTACAGACCAGTTTCCACACATCATAGACAAATACGAAAGTCCTGAATAACGTAAATGATATAAAAAAATATATACATTGTAATTGTCATTATTGGTGATGAGACATCAAAGAGTGTCAAGAATACTGATACCCCTTTGGTATCTTCAAATTCTTCTTAAACGGATTGATCTGGCATAAGTAGATGCACAATACTAGTGAACAAGAATGGTACATAGATCAATGTAAAATGACAGCTACAGAGAACAGTACAAAGAGAAATGTAAAATGACAGCTACGGAGAACAGTACAAAGATAAATGTTAAATAACAGCTACTGGTAACAGTACAAAGATAAATGTAAAATGACAGTTACTGAGAACAGTACAAAGATAAATGTAAAATGACAGTTACTGAGAACAGTACAAAGATAAATGTAAAATGACAGTTACTGAGAACAGTACAAAGATAAATGTAAAATGATAGCTACGCAGAACAGTACAAAGATAAATGTTAGATGACAGCTACTGAGAACAGTAGAAAGATAATGTAAAATGACCGCTACTGGTAACAGTACAAGGATAAATGTAAAATGACAGCTACTGGAAACAGTACAAAGATAAATGTAAAATGACAGCTACTGGAAACAGTTTAAAGATAAATGTAAAATGACAGCTATTGAAAACAGTAGAAAGATAAATTTTAAAATGACAGTTACGGAGAACAGTGCAAAGATAAATGTAAAATGACAGCCACTGAGAACAGTACAAAGATAAATGTAACATGACAGTTACTGGAAACAGTAGTACAAAGATAAATGTAAACTATCAGTTACGGAGAACATTACAGAGATAAATGTAAAATGAGAGTTATTGGAAACAGTAGTACAAAGATCAATGTAGATTATCAATTACGGAGAACAGTACAGATAAATGTAAAATGACAGCTACTGGGAACATCACAATAAATGTACTGAAAACAGTACAAAGATGAAAGTAAAATGACAGCTACTGGAAACAGTACAAAGATAAATGTTAAATGACAGCTACCGGCAACAGTACAAAGATAAATGTAAAATATCAGTTACACAGAACAGTACAGAGATCAATGTAAAATGAGAGTTACTGGAAACAGTAGTACAAAGATAAATTTAAATTATCAATTATGGAGAACAGTACAGAGATAAATGTAAAATGACAGCTACTGGGAACAGTACAAAGATAAATGTAAAATACCAGTTACTGAGAACAGTACAAAGATAAATGTAAAATGACAGCTTCTGGGAACAGTACAAAGATCAATGTAAAATGACAGCTACTGGGAACAGTACAAAGATAAATGTGAAATACCAGTTACTGAGAACAGTACAAAGATAAATGTAAAATGACAGCTTCTGTGAACAGTGCAAAGATCAATGTAAAATGACAGCTACTGGGAACAGTACATAGATAAATGTAAAATGACAGCTACTGGGAACAGTACAAAGATAAATGTAAAATGACAGCTACTGGGAACAGTACAAATATAAATGTAAAATGACAGCTACTGGGAACAGTACAAAGATAAATGCAAAATGACAGCTACTGGGAACAGTACAAAGATAAATGTAAAATACCAGTTACTGAGAACAGTACAAAGATCAATGTAAGATGACAGCGACTGGGAACAGTACAAATATCAATGTAAAATGAAAGCTACTGGGAACAGTACAAAGATAAATGTAAAATACCAGTTACTGAGAACAGTACAAAGATCAATGTAAGATGACAGCGACTGGGAACAGTACAAAGATCAATGTAAAATGACAGCTACTGGGAACAGTACAAAGATAAATGTAAAATGACAGCTACTGGGAACAGTACAAAGATAAATGTAAAATGACAGCTACTGGGAACAGTACAAAGATCAATGTAAAATGAAAGCTACTGGGAACAGTACAAAGATCAATGTAAAATGACAGCTACTGGGAACAGTACAAAGATCAATGTAAAATGAAAGATACTGGGAACAGTACAAAGATAAATGTAAAATACCAGTTACTGAGAACAGTACAAAGATCAATGTAAGATGACAGTGACTGGGAACAGTACAAAGATAAATGTAAAATTACAGCTACTGGGAACAGTACAAAGATAAATGTAAAATGACAGCTACTGGGAACAGTACAAAGATAAATGTAAAATGACAGCTACTGGGAACAGTACAAAGATAAATGTAAAATGACAGCTACTGGGAACAGTACAAAGATCAATGTAAAATGAAAGCTACTGGGAACAGTACAAAGATCAATGTAAAATGACAGCTACTGGGAACAGTACAAAGATCAATGTAAAATGAAAGCTACTGGGAACAGTACAAAGATAAATGTAAAATACCAGTTACTGAGAACAGTACAAAGATCAATGTAAGATGACAACGACTGGGAACAGTACAAAGATCAATGTAAAATGACAGCTACTGGGAACAGTACAAAGATAAATGTAAAATGACAGCTACTGGGAACAGTACAAAGATAAATGTAAAATGACAGCTACTGGGAACAGTACAAAGATCAATGTAAGATGAAAGCTACTGGGAACAGTACAAAGATCAATGTAAAATGACAGCTACTGGGAACAGTACAAAGATAAATGTAAAATGACAGCTACTGGGAACAGTACAAAGATCAATGTAAGATGAAAGCTACTGGGAACAGTACAAAGATCAATGTAAAATGACAGCTACTGGGAACAGTACAAAGATAAATGTAAAATGACAGCTACTGGGAACCGTACAAAGATAAATGTAAAATGACAGCTACTGGGAACAGTACAAAGATCAATGTAAAATGACAGCTACTGGGAACAGTACAAAGATAATGTAAAATGACAGCTACTGGGAACAGTACAAAGATAAATGTAAAATGACAGCTACTGGGAACAGTACAAAGATAAATGTAAAATGACAGCTACTGGGAACAGTACAAAGATCAATGTAAAATGAAAGCTACTGGGAACAGTACAAAGATCAATGTAAAATGACAGCTACTGGGAACAGTACAAAGATCAATGTAAAATGAAAGCTACTGGGAACAGTACAAAGATAAATGTAAAATACCAGTTACTGAGAACAGTACAAAGATCAATGTAAGATGACAGCGACTGGGAACAGTACAAAGATCAATGTAAAATGACAGCTACTGGGAACAGTACAAAGATAAATGTAAAATGACAGCTACTGGGAACAGTACAAAGATTAATGTAAAATGACAGCGACTGGGAACAGTACAAAGATCAATGTAAGATGAAAGCTACTGGGAACAGTACAAAGATCAATGTAAAATGACAGCTACTGGGAACAGTACAAAGATAAATGTAAAATGACAGCTACTGGGAACAGTACAAAGATCAATGTAAGATGAAAGCTACTGGGAACAGTACAAAGATCAATGTAAAATGACAGCTACTGGGAACAGTACAAAGATAAATGTAAAATGACAGCTACTGGGAACCGTACAAAGATAAATGTAAAATGACAGCTACTGGGAACAGTACAAAGATAAATGTAAAATGACAGCTACTGGGAACAGTACAAAGATCAATGTAAGATGAAAGCTACTGGGAACAGTACAAAGATCAATGTAAAATGACAGCTACTGGGAACAGTACAAAGATAAATGTAAAATGACAGCTACTGGGAACCGTACAAAGATAAATGTAAAATGACAGCTACTGGGAACAGTACAAAGATAAATGTAAAATGACAGCTACTGGGAACAGTACAAAGATCAATGTAAGATGAAAGCTACTGGGAACAGTACAAAGATCAATGTAAAATGACAGCTACTGGGAACAGTACAAAGATCAATGTAAAATGACAGCTACTGGGAACCGTACAAAGATAAATGTAAAATGACAGCTACTGGGAACCGTACAAAGATAAATGTAAAATGACAGCTACTGGGAACAGTACAAAGATAAATGTAAAATGACAGCTACTGGGAACCGTACAAAGATAAATGTAAAATGACAGCTACTGGGAACCGTACAAAGATAAATGTAAAATGATAGCTACTGGGAACCGTACAAAGATAAATGTAAAATGACAGCTACTGGGAACCGTACAAAGATAAATGTAAAATGACAGCTACTGGGAACAGTACAAAGATAAATGTAAAATGACAGCTACTGGGAACCGTACAAAGATAATGTAAAATGACAGCTACTGGGAACAGTACAAAGATAAATGTAAAATGACAGCTACTGGGAACAGTACAAAGATAAATGTAAAATGACAGCTACTGGGAACAGTACAAAGATAAATGTAAAATGACAGCTACTGGGAACAGTACAAAGATAAATGTAAAATGACAGCTACTGGGAACAGTACAAAGATAAATGTAAAATGACAGCTACTGGGAACAGTACAAAGATAAATGTAAAATGACAGCTACTGGGAACAGTACAAAGATAAATGTAAAATGACAGCTACTGGGAACAGTACAAAGATAAATGTAAAATGACAGCTACTGGGAACAGTACAAAGATAAATGTAAAATGACAGCTACTGGGAACAGTACAAAGATAAATGTAAAATGACAGCTACTGGGAACAGTACATAGATAAATGTAAGATGACAGCTACTGGGAACAGTACAAAGATAAATGTAAAATGACAGCTACTGGGAACAGTACATAGATAAATGTAAGATGACAGCTACTGGGAACAGTACATAGATAAATGTAAAATGACAGCTACTGGGAACAGTACAAAGATAAATGTAAAATGACAGCTACTGGGAACCGTACAAAGATAAATGTAAAATGACAGCTACTGGGAACAGTACAAAGATAAATGTAAAATGACAGCTACTGGGAACAGTACAAAGATAAATGTAAAATGACAGCTACTGGGAACAGTACAAAGATAAATGTAAAATGACAGCTACTGGGAACAGTACAAAGATAAATGTAAAATGACAGCTACTGGGAACAGTACAAAGATAAATGTAAAATGACAGCTACTGGGAACAGTACAAAGATAAATGTAAAATGACAGCTACTGGGAACAGTACAAAGATCAATGTAAAATGACAGCTACTGGGAACAGTACAAAGATCAATGTAAAATGACAGCTACTGGGAACAGTACAAAGATCAATGTAAAATGACAGCTACTGGGAACAGTACAAAGATAAATGTAAAATGACAGCTACTGGGAACAGTACAAAGATAAATGTAAAATGACAGCTACTGGGAACAGTACAAAGATAAATGTAAAATGACAGCTACTGGGAACAGTACAAAAATAAATGTAAAATGACAGCTACTGGGAACAGTACAAAGATCAATGTAAAATGACAGCTACTGGGAACAGTACAAAGATCAATGTAAAATGACAGCTACTGGGAACAGTACAAAGATCAATGTAAAATGACAGCTACTGGGAACAGTACAAAGATAAATGTAAAATGACAGCTACTGGGAACAGTACAAAGATCAATGTAAAATGACAGCTACTGGGAACAGTACAAAGATCAATGTAAAATGACAGCTACTGGGAACAGTACAAAGATCAATGTAAAATGACAGCTACTGGGAACAGTACAAAGATCAATGTAAAATGACAGCTACTGGGAACAGTACAAAGATCAATGTAAAATGACAGCTACTGGGAACAGTACAAAGATCAATGTAAAATGACAGCTACTGGGAACAGTACACAGATCAATGTAAAATGACAGCTACTGGGAACAGTACAAAGATAAATGTAAAATGACAGCTACTGGGAACAGTACAAAGATAAATGTAAAATGACAGCTACTGGGAACAGTACAAAGATCAATGTAAAATGACAGCTACTGGGAACAGTACAAAGATCAATGTAAAATGACAGCTACTGGGAACAGTACAAAGATCAATGTAAAATGACAGCTACTGGGAACAGTACAAAGATCAATGTAAAATGACAGCTACTGGGAACAGTACAAAGATCAATGTAAAATGACAGCTACTGGGAACAGTACAAAGATAAATGTAAAATGACAGCTACTGGGAACAGTACAAAGATCAATGTAAAATGACAGTTACTGGGAACAGTACAAAGATAAATGTAAAATGACAGCTACTGGGAACAGTACAAAGATAAATGTAAAATGACAGCTACTGGGAACAGTACAAAGATCAATGTAAAATGACAGCTACTGGGAACAGTACAAAGATCAATGTAAAATGACAGCTACTGGGAACAGTACAAAGATCAATGTAAAATGACAGCTATTGGGAACAGTACAAAGATAAATGTAAAATGACAGCTACTGGGAACAGTACAAAGATCAATGTAAAATGACAGTTACTGGGAACAGTACAAAGATCAATGTAAAATGACAGCTACTGGGAACAGTACAAAGATAAATGTAAAATGACAATAAGAGATAACAATACATTTTTACACAACAATTATAATCTAGATAAACATATTGACATTGATGAAAGACAAAATCACAATCTGGTGAAGAAAACAACACCAGCGAAATATATAATTCATAAGATATAACATAACAAAAGATCATGGATCACTCTCATAGAGAAAAAATGTCAGTGATACCAGTTGCTTAATTACAGGGTGGACCAAACAATGTTACCCTTATTAAATTCTTGCCAGTTCCACAATAACTAACATATCTCTCTCATTTTCAGGTAAATCATAGATAAAGCCTTAGATTTTCATCCCAAAGCATCAATAGACCCAACAACTCGATACACTGTGCAAGAGAGGGGAAAGATTGTGGAGGCATATTTTGCAACGAAATCGGTAGCCCTCACTCAGCGACAATTCATGTTTAAAGTGTAATTACGAGACAACAAGGACCGGGTGGCTCAATGAGTTAGGTAGTTGGATTAACTAACAACTCATACAAGCCTATCACCAATACGGCGTGGGTTCGCACCCGGTTTTGTAAATTACAAAGAGGGTGCACTCGATTCGCAGCTGCAAGTGATAAAGTTTACCAGTTGCTTGTCCATGGTCGGTGGTTCTCTCCGGGTACTCCAGCTTCTTCCACCACTAAAACTGGTCGCCATGATATAGCTGAAATATTGCTGAAAGTGGCGTTAAAACACCTAAGATCAAATCAATCTTACGAGACAACAATAGTAAAATCCTCCTGCTCCATACGAGACACCAATAGTGAAATCCTCATCTACAAAGTAGGTACATAATATAAAATAAGTAATCAAAGAGAGCATTGTAAATTTCTTCTCTTTGCTTTTCTTCTCATTTCAGTTTCTTTAACTTTCAATAACAAAAATGATCAGCTTTTTAATCAAAGCTAGCTGAATGTAGCAGCATCTTATTGAATGACCTAATACATTGGTGTTTACTTTATTGGTCACTCTCTCTTAGAGACATCCCTGTTAATTCCAACAAATAAAGTCATTTTTAACTCACCAACAGTTTTTCTTGAATCTGCATCTTTGTAATACAAATCATACCTTTTAAGAAAACAGAATTTAGACTTAAAATCATAATATTTAAACAACAAATGGCAAAGATCTTTGTAGATAAATAACAAAATAAACAAAACAAATCTTATGTTACAAATTATTTACTTATATTAGAGATATAATACTTATATAAAATGATCCCGCTCATGGCAGGGTGTACTCGATACATTATGTGATAAAGTTTGTCAGTGACTTACTACAGGTCGGTCGTTTTTTCCCGGTACTCCGGTTTCCTCCACCAATAAAACTGACTGCCACGATATAATTGAAATATTGTTGAAAGTGGCATTGAACACCATAACCTTATATAAATCGTGACCGTCGTGTTCGTGATTGTATGGTAATTTGATTTACATCTACCTATAAGATTAGTGCCTATTACTATTTATGTTGTAGCTTCGATTCCCTCCCCTGACCAGGTGTACTCGATACAACATACAAGTTATATGTGGCAAAGTTTATAAATAACTTGTGACAAGTCTGTGGTATTCTCTGGGTACTCTGGTTTCATCCACTAATAATACTGACAGAGAAGATACATAACTGAAAAGAAGATGGAGAGCGCAATGCTTCAACCACGCCCACTTCCAGGAACTATTATTAAATATCATGGAAATTAATCTACACACAATAACAGATGAAAGTGAGGAATATTAAAACATGCAATACATATCAAAATTCAATTTAAGTATTGAATACATCTCTTTACAGATTTATATATGTGATTATTTAAGTGTCAACAGAAGTACATTTCTTATCTGAAGCTCTACCGTTTATCATATAAAACATCATTCTGTCAACCTTTTTACAGGGGATCTCTGACAAAACTACAAAATATTGCATTCATAAATGGATATATTATAATGAAATTATATTTGCTAATATAAGACAAATTAAACAACTTATACAAAATTATACAAAAATACAAAGTAGGACATTCATTATAGGAATATATATATATATATATACACGTCTGAAAATTAAACCAAACAGTGTTAGAATTAGATTTTAGAGCTGTCAAATTTTTGTTCTTCCCTCGACGGGATTTGAACCCACACCATTGATACACTGCAGCACCATTCGCTTAGCCTTACGTCCAGCGCTCTAGACTACTCGAGGATATATATATAATTAGTTTTACCCTGTAAATAATGCTGCATGGTCATGATTCAAACGAGGAAGCAGACTTCTTCTTCGCCATTTTGCAAACTCGAGAAGAACATTCTGGTCATCAACAGTATCACAGTCGGGACAAGTTAGCTGGTTTTCTGTCCATGAGGTAGAACCAGTCGTCTGCATTAAATCAACATTAAAAGTGAATCATGATATACAGTGAATTGGAATGAAGATAATATTAGGTTCAGTCATATTTCTATGATAGGCAAGTTGTGAAAACTTTTCATCGGCCTCCCTCGCAGAGACTAGATGATACAGTTGCACGCTTAATTGTAATTATACTATGTGCAAAATATTAAATCAATACCTATCACCTCTATATGTTAAGACTCCTCTAGCGACAAGGTGTACTCATACAACTTTTTATTATAACGTTTATCCTTGTCACCCTGAAGGCGCCTGAAGACACAAATTTAAAAACTCAATTGTCTACAAAGACTGTTATCTATATAAATGCATATTTAACTTCTGTGTGTGATCCATCATCCATGTAATAAAGGTCTACAACATATTAACCATATACACTGACATCCTTTCAGCAATGTATTTCGGAATTGGTGAATATTTAACAAAAATCAAAAATTAATATTTAAGCAAATAATAGGATAGTTTTTGGAGATCTTTAAGTCAACAATTCTTACTTTTTTTCCTCTTTTTGTTTTTAAAGATTTTGTGCTACTTACATTTGAAATAACCACACCTGCAAGGACGACATGTAACTCAATGTCGTGGGACTGTGTAGACTTAAAAATCACATCCATCTATAATATAATAAAAACATATCAAATACAAATAGACCAAGTAATATTTTAACAAATGGCATGCATGATGGTTTATTAGATATATTTATCCCCGCCACTTTTTATTAAAGTACCTGAACGGTCATGTATATATGTGTTAGGGAATATCAATTTAGCCTTTTTCTGAGATTTTTATTGGATTTTTTTAAGTTGTCCCGACAGTGTGGTAATTTCTGTTCTCATTTTATATATTATAGAAATTTACCGTCCCTAAATAATATGATTATTATTAAAGCTAAGGTCCCTCAGGTATATACATGTATGTGACCTTAGCAGATTTTGTCTATCCTGTTTAGGTCTTATTGTTTTCATGCTCCCAACTACTTTTAAATTATTTGGTTTTCCAGTCTTTTGACTTTCGGCATACCTGATGAAGGTCATTCCAGAAGCGTGCCGAGCACACTTAATTTGCAATCGTGACTACTCGGCCATTCTCGCTACCCTGCAAATAACCTCGTACGTAGATAGTAGAAATTCTTCTTAAATTGTTTGCCGGAAGTTAAGCCGCACAAGAATATAGTCCACGAAAATCCAATATGGAAGACATACTAAGTAAAATCTAATCATGCAAAACTAATTAAAACTTTAACTTTTATCCATGAAAATAATTGAAATATAGAAAATTGTTTAAAATATAACTTTATCAAACTTTCATGTCACTGACATGTGAAAAGTAGTTCTATTTATCCGCCACCTACGTACGAGGTTATTTGCAGGGTAGCGAGAATGGCCGAGTAGTTACGATTGACTTAATTTGATATCTACGTTTTTATTATAACCTTTTAAAACTTTCCACAGACAGACTTGATAATCTCTATATCTGTCATGATTAGC
The DNA here is from genome assembly GCA_963680875.1 of Bathymodiolus brooksi. Classification (NCBI taxonomy): domain Eukaryota; kingdom Metazoa; phylum Mollusca; class Bivalvia; order Mytilida; family Modiolidae; genus Bathymodiolus; species Bathymodiolus brooksi. Next base: position 80,406,678 of record OY804578.1, on the reverse strand, counting down.
GCATATTTATGTGAGAATACTGAAAATTAGTGCGAGTCAGCGACAAAAGGCTAATATTATATGCATAATTTTTATAAAACAAAAATGGAACCAATTCCTGTGTTCAAAACTCGATGGAGTAAAAGAGCAAATTTTTTACAGTAATCAATGATTCAAATATGAAAAAGTTTACCATCATAAATTAAAACATCATACATTGCATAGTCTTGTATACATTTAGTGTAACTACACTGGACAATCAGCAAAAGTTTTTCTGGTTCAATAGTTAATCAAGAAACGTGCCTTGCACACAAAATTGCACAGACAGTTTTATTATTATAATTTAGTCGATACCTATGCTGATGGAGTATACATACCCGGGGGGTACCATCGGTCCAGTAGTCAGTTCTTCTACACTGACATGGTTGGTTAGATATATTTATGTTTGAAATTTACAGTTCCTAAGTAATCTTATTTATTAAAGCGAAAGTCAATCTCCCTCAGGCATAAGTAACCGTAGCCAATTATGGTTATCCTGTTTAAGTCCCTTTGGTTTACTTGATCCAAAAGGCTATTACATTATTTTGATTTACAATTATTTGAGCATGAGCGTTCCAGAAATGCATCCTGTGCACAAAATTAGATATTTACGTTTCTATGATCGAAAGGAATATATCAGGGATTGACTGTTGATGTTTATTTCTATGTTTTAACAATGTGTTAGTCGCTTTTAAGAGCTTCATGTAGCTTATATTATTTGTTAAATGTATATATGTGCCAACTTTAAATAAAATTTACTTTACATTAAATTTTAAAGAATATAAAAGAACAAATCTGATTTTTTTTCTAAAAACTTACTCCATTAACTATATGGTGGTAAAATTCCATCATAAGATATTTGGTCCATAAATCTCTGTATTCTGGAGATAGCTTGGAGTCTGTGTCTTCGTACCACCTGAAATGATATATAGGTCTTATGCTAAAACAATATACGACAAATATTATACAAACAAGCAAAAACCCTCAATTTAATGGAAATACAAATTTAAATGGTTCTTGAATTAATGTACAAAAATTAAATTCTGACTGAAAATTTAATATTTGAAAGGGTTCCAAAAGTTTACAGAATTCTTCCAAAAATACTAAATGCAATACAATAAATGTATATTTATGTACATATCTATTATAATGTAAACATCGGGAATAATTGGGAAACAATATTAATGATAATGTATGGTATTTGATCTCTTGTAGTTGCTGTTGAGGCTTGGGTGTATTCCTGTGCAAGTTTGCGAAGATAATAGGATAACATTGCACACACTTTGTGTCACCTATGAAAGCTACAATCTTATAGCGTAACATCAGACAAGATATTACCTGGTTGATATTGCTTTTTTGGAACTGATTGATTCCCAAAGGTTTAATATAGAATCTTAAAATAAATGATTCGTTTGACGACATTGCTTAGTGAAGAGGTTCCTTTACCAATGGCTTTGGAAGTTGATGCAGCTATAGTAGAACGGCCTTTATATTCAGTTGAATTCACAACTTTAACCCAACCTTCCACAATACGTCTTGTAGTTATGGTTCAAAGTAACTGTTGATATTATCATTTGAGTTTATGTTACTATAAGTGATATCTAGTTATCCTGCACTTGTTCTATTTGAGCAGTCCTCGTATTAGTCCGAGATTCCTCTGCCGTCTGACGGCTTTTATGGATTTGCTGTAGCCGTGGGACGTCAGAGAGCTATTCATACGGAAAACGGCGGATTTGCTTCTCCAACTCTGGGTCAACACATTTCCACGTTTCGTGGCTATCGGAATTTATTTTCTATCAGAAACCCTTATATAAATCGCTTCACCAATCATTTTTCTATTCATTCATAACCATCTTACCCTCAGAAAGTGGTGTTTAACTCCATTACAGCACGATTTTGCCTTAGATCCTATGATTCCGCCATTTGTCTTCCATTTTTCAAACATTTGTCACGTGACTACGAGAAAACCACGATTACCGCAACGTATCATGGGAGATGATTTGCATATAAACAAACAAACAAATATTTTTATTGCCAATCGTACACGCCTGTTAAGGCAGAACAATTAACATACAATTTAATACAGTTGATTATATTGATTGTTAATGATTTTAACAGCAATAGTGAATTACAGATAACCATAAGAAGAAAAAAATGATGTAGTACCTTGTCCAAAAAGGGGGGGACGTAACACATGCTCTTTCCGAAGCCCGTTGGTAACACTCTGCCATTGAATCTTTTCTTTCCAACACATTCTGTATTATTTCCTTCTGCTCTGCTTTGATCTGTAGATGGAATGTTTGTCCTGCAGAATACGCTTAAATGTATCGTCTTCCATGTGATTTGAATGTTGTTTACGTATGCAAATAATGCTCAAATAATTTGGCGCGCTGCATTAAGTAGCTCCCATCATGCAATGCGTCACTGTCATCATTCAGTTAGTATCGCGAGATCGCGTTTGTAGATTCGAAAATGGAAGTCAAATGGCGGAATAATAGGATCTAAGGCAAAATCGTGCTGTAATGGGGTGTAACACCACTTTCTGAGGGCAAGATGGTTATGAATGAATAGAAAAATGACTGGTGAAGCGATTTATATAAGGGTTTCTGATAGAAAATAAAATCCGATAGCCACGAAACGTGGAAATGTGCCGACCAAGAGTTGGAGAGGCAAATCAGCTGTTTTCCGTATGCATAGCCCTCTGACGTCCCACGGCTCCACGGCTACAGCAAATCCATAAAAGCCCTCAGACGGCAGAAGAATCGCGGACTATCCTCGTATTAGAATTAGATTTTAATTACTTCTCTCTTTCTGATATGTTCTGTTTGAGCAGTCCTCGTACATGTATTAGAATTATATTTTAATTGCTTCTCTCTTTCTGATACGCCTCGAATAAAAATACTTCGCGACGTATAAGAAAAGGAGGAGAAACTAAGGATTACATTTTAATTAGATTTGAACAGGTCTACCGAAAAAAATAAACTTCCGAGTACATTTCCTGTACCCGTACTCGTAAAACTCGTATCTATGATAGTATAATACTTACTTTGAGTACAGCTTGTAGTCAGTTACCACTACGTATTCTAAGTTCATAACTCGCTTCTCTTGTCGTCTGTGTCGAGTTGACCGTCTGTGGCGGTTGGTATGATGATTCCGCTTCCCTTCAAAATAACAGATAAATGAATAAGTTGTACGGCGACATCTTGGTTGTTATATGCTTGTCTTTTCCTCATTACATGGCCAGAACCGGTCTTAAGCCAATTGGACCAATTGGTTCAAATTAGACCCCGCAATTAAGGGGCCCGCTCTGTCGTTATATACTCTCGGTTGTTCAAGTACACACAACAACACATTGCAGGTTTTATAGAGAACAGTATTGGGCCCCGCAGCTCCTAAGACCTGCCCTGATCGTGAACATGATCGTACAGTAGTTAGATTTACATTCACCTGTGCAAATTATCGCACAAAAAAGAAATGGAAAAAGTTTTATTTATAGTCGGATAAGTTTCAAACTATTGTGGACTTTTTTCCGACATAGATATATGAAAATACACATAGACAAATATACATTTAGCAAACAATAAAACAATGAGCATGCCAGCATATACGACACAATGCACATATAAAACCAAACAAGCACTAGCATTAATTGCAGCATCTACAATTTAAGCCAGATGTATTTGTTACAACCTTATGTGATAAAGCTTGTCAATGACTTTCAGCAGATCGGTGGTTATCTACACAAATAAAACTTACCGCCACGATATAACTGAAATATGGTTGAAAATGACGTAGGTGTAAACAAGCCACTGACTATCACTATATTATAATAGTAGATGTGCATTTTGTCATTCGTAGATACGCAACGATATAGCTGAAATACTGCTAAAGTTGGCATTAAACACCTATCAATCAATCAATCAATCAATCATTGGTAAAGCAAGTTTTAATCACCATCATTCAACATAAATCATTATAAGAAGAGTCTGAAGATATCAAAGGGGTAAACAGGAATAGTAAATTGAAGAAGGACAGACAATTCAATAGCAAAATAAAAAGGACAAACAACGATCTTTAAAACATGACACAGAAAACTAAAGATCGAGCAATACGAATCCCACAGATGTGGCACCCGTCGTGTTACTCTTGTTACACGACGAGTTTGAAGATAACAAGGGGGTAATCAGAATCCGTCAATCGAAGAAGGACAGACAATACAATAGCAAAAAGAAAAAGGACAAAAGGACAAACAACTATCTACAAAACATACACATAAAACTAAAGATCCAGGAACATGAAGTCCACTAAAAACCGGGGGTGAACTGAGGTGCTCCGGAAGAGTAGGCAATTCCTGCTCCACTAGTGGCACCCGTCGTGTTAATCTAGTTACAAACCCGATGATAAATCATGAATGAGGAAAGGACCGGGAAGTGTTCACGACAAATGGAACATATCCGTGGTCATTTGTGACACAGATATTTCATAGCGGTCAACCAGGTCATGGTGACAACCGTAAGACTTTTGAAGTGATAACTTCAACTTAACCAATAAGAACCCTTGGTTCATTAGCTTCCTTATTAGCAGCTACCTTCTATAAATGAAATCCTGATAGGAACCACAAGCTCTGGAATATGGTATCAACTGAGAGATATATATTCCACTTGCAGGTGCTGCTGGAATGGTCCTACACATAAATGAAAAGTTCACAATCACCTAGGAACACAGCTCATGAACCATAGTCAAAGAAACATGTGTAATTTGTAAAACTCAATGAAAAAACTATTATATTTAACATTATAATAGCCAACACACAAATAATGAATCAAGAGTTGTCTATTTGTATTCATTCAATATGAAATTAATATGAGTAAGAAGCTAATGGTGGATAGAGATCCGTATACAAAGGTCTACAGACATCTTTTTTGTTTAACATCACATGTTATATACTTGTTTTACTTTTTTGGAGTAAACTGTTTTTGACCTTTTTATGCTAAGTAACTAGAATCGTTGGGAAGAGAGATTCAACTGTGTCTTTGGTGTAATGGGTAGCGTACTGGGCTAGAGTGTGGTAAATCATAGGTCAGAACAAAGACTAATACAAATTCACTGTGGTATTAGAAGTAAGAGCAAAGAAAGATTAGCTCGGGATTAGGATAATGTGTCCGAGTGGAGCAGCATGTCTACCTGCGAACTGTTGTGTCAGTGAGATAGCACTATAAAAATAAAATAGAGTATGTTGATCTAGTACAGAGAGGACATCACCATCATCTCATCGAAATGGAACTGGTTTTCGCCTCGCCATGGTATAGCTGAAAAATTGGTCGTGGCGTTAAACAACAATCACTGACACTCTCGTTGGGAAGAGCAAATAATAAGAAATGTACACACATGTCGATAGATTTTTTAGCATATGTACTCAGTATTAGTATTTTTTGTTAATAATTTTAGAGGAAATTGTACAGATGGCCTACCAATTTAAGTGATGGTATAAATTATAGAGCATTTGAGTCATTATAGAATTATAGATCAACTTCAACTGTCATATAGTCACGTGACTTACCATCAACTGTCATATAGTCACGTGTGTAATCCAAGTCGTTACTGTCCACTTTAGACAACCTATGTACTGTAGAATTAGGATGTTCAGATGTGGGTTCCAACATATATAATTCTTCATCTCTGATGAAAGTCCCATGCTGTAATTAGTAAAAGATGTTTTGTAATTCTGAACACGGAAATCAGACTCATGTCGTATGAAGTGGAGCAGGTCACAAACGAATCTTAGATGAACTTCTGAATATTATAAAACAGTTAAAATGCAGTAAATATTTCAATCTGAAATTAAGACTGCTCAGATTTCAGTCCTTTTAGACTGCATTAAATCCTTAGACATTGCTTCTCTAAAACTGCAGTAAATGCTTAGACTTTGCTTCTTTAAAACTGCAGTTATTAGTTAGACTATATATATATATAGTTCTTTAAAACTGCAGTTAAGTCTCAGACATTCGTCCTTTGAAACTAATGAGAATGCGGAGCTAGAGATTAATTCTTTACAAAAACTGCAGTTAATATGTAAACTTTAGTTCTTCAAAAAATCAGGTTTTTATAATAATAATACCGAATATAATCTATATATATATTTCATTGTCGACATTCTTGTCTTAATCATGACAAAATTATCTGGTCCAAAATCGCAAATAAAACAGAATAGTCTGTAAAATCTACTGATGTCTGTTAAAAATCATTAGCTATGAAAGACAGCAGAAAATAAAACAGCGGTAGATATACATGTACCTGTTTTAATTATCTGACTATTATTTAATATTTACAGATACATTTTGTACTTGCCAAAGAATTAAAATTCCTTTGAACTGATGACCATCAGGTGACCTATCCCCGGGGGTATATGTCTTTTACAAATTGCGTCAACTAACAAAACAAGATATTGTTTAAGGGCTTTCTATTTGCTATACTTAATACATGTATTTCTTTTGTCTCCACAATAAATTTATTTGTAAATCATCCATGTACGTTTGACGATCAAATATTGATTAAAATATATTTTTAATATATTACTTAAACTATTATCTATATTTATATTTTAAGATAACTTTTAGACTATTATCTATATTTATATTTTAAAATAACCTTTAGACTATTATCTATATTTATATTTTAAGATAACCTTTAGACTATTATCTATACTTATTTTTAAAGATAACCTTTAGACTATTATATAAATTTATATTTTAAGATAACCTTTAGACTATTATCTATATTTATATTTTAAGATAACCTTTAAACTATTATCTATTCTATATTTATATTTTAAGATAACTTTTCAACTATTATCTATATTTATATTTTAAGATAACCTTTAGACTATTATCTATATTTATATTTTAAGATAACCTTTAGACTATTATCTATATTTATATTGTAAGATAACCTTTAGACTATTATCTATATTTATATTTTAAGATAACCTGTAGACTATTATCTATATTTATATTGTAAGATAACCTTTAGATTATTATCTATATTTATATTTTAAGATAACCTTTAGACTATTATCTATATTTATATTTTAAGATAACCTTTACACTATTATCTATATTTATATTGTAAGATAACCTTTAGACTATTATCTATATTTATATTGTAAGATAACCTTTAGACTACTATCTATATTTATATTTTAAGATAACCTTTAAACTATTATCTATATTTATATTTTAAGATAACCTTTAAACTATTATCTATATTTATATTTTAAGATAACCTTTAAACTATTATCTATATTTATATTTTAAGATAACCTTTAAACTATTATCTATATTTATATTGTAAGATAACCTTTAGACTATTATCTATATTTATATTTTAAGATAACCTTCAAACTATTATCTATATTTATATTTTAAGATAACCTTTAAACTATTATCTATATTTATATTTTAAGATAACCTTTAGACTATTATCTATATTTATATTGTAAGATAACCTTTAAACTATTATCTATATTTATATTTTAAGATAACCTTTAGACGGTTTCTTTTAGTATACAATAGACTGTTTTACAACTAAAGAGACTTTTTAACTGTGACTATTATAATTAAGATGATATTGTACATGTACATAATTATATTTTAGACGCACTGCCGGTACGTATACCCCACCTGTATGTGCCCCCGATGTAAAGGGGTAGTTATTCTAAATAAACATATATATATATATATCCATTCGTATACCAATAACGAACATATTAGATTAACTGAAAATGTTAAATAAGTTTATGAGGGAACGTGTATTTGTAGATAAAACAATAAGTAAAATACAATTTTAATTTTAAAGCTGAATGTGATAAACGAATATCGAAATTATGTTCGCTGTTTTTCTAAGACACTAATCTTTTCATGTTTTATGTTAATGGGGTGTTCTTTTAAACAACATTACAGTGACTATGAGAAGTAGAACAATGATACAATGTAAAAACTGTTTCATACGAATTGTCTTTCCAGTACGCGTCATGGTATTTACGTTCTTGCTGATGAAACGTAAGATACACGCACACCGATGCTTCGTAAACTACGTTAGGGTCTTACTTACAACTTGTTATATCAGGGGCGGATCCAGGGGGGTGCGCCCCCCCCTAAAATTGGAAAAAATATGATTTTTTGGCGTAAAATCGTGATTTTTCACACGAAATACCCCAAATTTTTTCACGCCTCCCTCCGCAATTGGAAAGAATATGATTTTTTGGCGTAAAATCGTGTTTTTTCACACGAAATACCCCAAATTTTTCGCGCCTCTCTCCGCTCGGCGCAATTTTTTTAAGTGCGCCCCCCCTAACTTGAAATCTTGGATCCGCCCCTGTACATAACATACAACTCGTGTTCATAATTACTATCAACGATTTTTATTTCACTTATATATCGATTGCCGAACAAATGTAAAAATAGTAATAAAAATGTTGAAAATGATAATAACATTTTGTTTTGTGAAAAGAACTATTCATTAACACAGATCAAATGGATAACTAAAGTTTACGTATATTGTTGTTGTCGCTTTGATGTCCACCATTAACATTTATGTAAACTTGTCTATTTTCTTGATACAGTAACGACATCAAATTAAGAATCTATTTTTAACACCTTAAAGCACTTACCACATCAAAAGAAGTGTCCTCCTTCCGATGAATAGTAAATGCTGAAAATTTTGTTTCCTCTTGGTAGAAGGCTTTTGGTGTCTATAAAAAAAAATGTACAGATACATATTAGCTTTACTTATATCCTCTGTGATTTTGTAAAATTGAAATTGAAGACTAAAAAGGAAACTGTCCTTTAAGCGGCCTATTAAAATGAGGTCTGTCGTTTTGAAGAAACAATTACATGTCTGTGATGTAAACAATTGCAGCAGACGAACAATGTTCGCTGAAGTTAAATATGGACATAATTTGTCATGTTCATGTCAACATAGATTACCAATCTAATTCCACTTGTTATTTTTCCTTATTTTATGTCAAAAATATTTTCGAACATTTCCAAAAATTAATCTGAGAATTAAAACTGGAAATATACAAATGATAAGCAAAACAATCTAATTAAAAGTAGATCTCTGCACTTGCTTCCTATTTTCTGTTAGTTGTTTACTAGTCGCCGCGTGGGAGATTTAAAACCTCTCCATTAAGGGTCGCTTCAGGGGTCAACATGGATACATTTAGTGTCTGTCAGGTTGGTTCCAAAACGTTCTTGTCTTGTCTGCTAGATTTTGTAGAACAGTCGCTGATTGGTCTATAATACATTCATGCTGACCCTCTGACGTGACTCCCCCGCAAATACTAGTGAACAACCGATAGAAAAAAAGGAGCACATGCGCAGATCTTATTTTAATTAGATTGGTAAACAATATTAACTTACACTATTTCTAGGGTTATTTTCTATATATAAACCTTTATCCGTTAGTGTAATAAGTGTTGGCATTTTCACGATTTCTTTCACAAGTGTTAGATTCATGGCTATATGATCTTTTTGTGTTTTCACCAACACTTGTACCGCACTAGGAAAACTATTGACACTTCTTTTGTACCTTCCACTCACATCATGTTCAGTGATCTCTATTTCAACATATTCTGTAAGGAAAGAAGCTTAACATGGTAATATATCTTTGTAACAATCATTCCTTTAAAACCACAGGGGCTCGTGACACGGAATTACTCCCAACCCTTTAAACTTTTAAATCTGTTTACACATTTATCTTCACTAAAATGTCTTTATTATTACATCTCTTTTTCCTTTATTTATCGTGCTCGTGCCCATATATGGTTATGGTTACAACAACTTGTATATGTCGTGCATACCTATGTATGGCACAGCTAAAGATTGGATTGTTCTGCTGGACGTTGCCCACTCTATATTCAGCTAACGTCCATCATAGATAAAACTTAATGCAACATTTTATAGAATATTTGTTATAGGAAGGATGGCAATTTGGTTGCTTGTGGGAAACAAGGGTCTGAGATTAAATTATCCTGTTAAAGATAGAATATATATCATAAGTAAAACAATATCCCTACCAGAATGAAGCAAGGTTGATCCAAACAAACTCCTGCCATGACATTCCCAAACGTGTCCTAAAAACACCAAGTGAACAATTAAAATCGCTACATCCATTTTGAAGCAGTTTGAAAGTTATAGAATCGGATTTTTGATTTAACTTTAAATAACTCAGTGCATATACCTTGGGGTATACTAGTATACCTTACGTCAATGTGATAAAACAATCGATGTCTTAAGTGATAGACGCCAACCGTAACCATCCATACTATCTGATTTTAACACTTTGTATGTGTAATACATGTGACAGTCGGAGACATTCATATTTGAGAGGGTTTGTTACAGATGACGTAGAAATAGTAAGAACGGATTTGCACCACGGGGAAAATTTATTTTTAGACATTGCTAACTTAATAATGGTATTTGGTTGATAAATATTTTAAGTATAACGTCACATTGTCATCGTGCGTATGAATCGCTTTATACGGTGGGATTGCATGATATAAGTGACCATGCGTGAAGAGACATATGAAATTAAAATGCTGATAAAGATGACTAAAGACGAACCTATTAGGCTATGATAGATGTTTGTCTTTTAATTAAATGTATATGTAGCTTGCTTAAGATCAATTATATTGAATTTGTCGTATTTTTAACAATCATTTGGCATCGACCGCTAATTTTCAAAACTCCTAAATTGTGGTCAGCTAAACAAATGTTATGATCAGAGACATAGATGTATGTTTTCGTTATAATCAACATTTTGATTTATGTATGTATGACGTTTCCTATATTTGAAAAAAAAATCTGATTTAGAAATCAAATGCAGTTTAAACGCTTGTTTTGGCACACGATAGTATGGATAACTAAGGGATAATCGAAGAAGAACAGACAACACAATGACCAGAATAAGAAATACAAAAGAACAAACAACAATTTACAATACACTACACAGAAAATTAAAGGTGGAGCAACACAGACCCCCACTAAAAACCGAGGTTGAACTCATGTGTTCCTGCTCCACTAGTGGCACCTGTAGTTAACTTTAATAATACACTGAGATATCTGTAGTAATAATCCGAATATCTGCCAGGTCATTCCGGACACGACTTTATCTGCCAGGTCATTTCGGAACCGACTTTATCTGGCAGGGCACTAATAAAAATTGAAATCATTTCAATGTTGCAGTGTTTTTCTGTACATATCTATTTTCTGTATTGTAACCTTTTCGATTTTACGATAGTTACTAATGTTATACATGATTTTGTTGTATTCTTGTATCACTATAAACAAAGGGCGAATCATAAAAACGATTGGTTTCTGTAATCGTGATATTCTGTTCCTATTTTGTTTTTCGTATTTTTAAGTGCAGTTGTACATTTTTGCCTTCCACGATAACATCGAATACAATACAAATAAACAGAATTACAAATATTCTGCCCAATATTAGATATACCTTAAATGTATATCTAAAACAGTGCACAGTAGGTTATTATTGTTCAATTATTAGCTCCTGTATCCTTTCACGACAATAACCTCGGCATACTGATAGAAGATAGAATATCGAAGATAGGTGTTTACATGACATCGTTATTTAGAGGTATGTTAGCCATTGTACAAACTCCGTAGCTTAGAGTGAAAATGTGAAAAATAAGTGGCATATGCCTTAATTAATGACGAAATTAGTTCCTGTAAAAAAAAAGGAATGGTAATTAATGACGCTATTAGTTCCTGTCAAAAAAAGGAATGGTACTGTAGTTGCTAATCTTTGTTCACATATCAGAGACTCTTCGTTTCTGTAAGCTGGGAAATATATAAATGTCTAATTTCTGTCAAAAATGACAAATGGAACTATTTCATTTGCTCATAGTAAAATACAGACCAATCACTAATACCCTGTTCACACTACTAGTCAATTTCGGATATGAAATCCGATTTTAAATCAAAACCAGATTGCGTTCACACTTATTCCGGATTAAATGCGTACTTGTGCTTCCGAATTCAAACTATCTCGGGGTGGTGGTTTGAAATCCGTTTGAACAATATCCGATTTGAAACCAGTTGTGTGAACGCAAAACAGGATTAACTTCCAAATTAAATTTAGTGTCTTTCCTCTCTTCATGACAAATATGTTATCGTTCCTGCGGACAAGGCTTCCAACAATATCGTGTTTGTATGTAAATCATATTACTTCGAATGCCTAATCAAGGCATTAGGCATAAATAGCAACACCTCTAGTAATACCACATACAAACCAACTTCGTTCGACAAAGATGAAATCCTAGCTAACCACAGATCATTCATGACCTCTTTAAACATTCCCTCTGGTAAAGAGTCTGAGGATTTACCCTATTTATATTGGATACCTAAACTCCATAAGACACCATACAAAGAAAGGTACATAGCGGGATCATCAACTTGTTCGACGAAAGAATTGTCTATTCACCTGACAAAGATTCTGTCTGCAGTAAAAGAGGGACAACAAAAATATTGTGAAACTGTTTACTCGCGTAGTGGCATAAATCACATGTGGGTTTTGAAAAACTCTAAAGATCTTTTGGATAACCTGAAATCAAGATCTTTCTCTCAGGTATCCTCCATCAAAACTTTTGATTTTTCAACTCTATATACCACACTACCGCATGACAAATTAAAAACCCGCTTAAAAGAAACAATTCATAAAGCTTTTAGTCATAGAAACTATGGCTCAAAATTTGTTGTGTTAGGCTACAATTCCACATATTTTTCAAACAAAATTCTAAAAGGTAAAACATGGTACTCCGAGGAACAAGTGATCAGTATGCTGGAGTTCCTCATCGATAACATATTTGTCTCCTTTGGAGGGACACTGTTTCAGCAGGTCGTCGGCATATCAATGGGTACGAATTGTGCCCCTCTTCTAGCCGATTAATTTTTATACTCGCATATCAATAATTCTAGATTTGCAGAATTTCTTCCATTGATATATCCTCCAGAGCTGGAAGTTAAAGAGACCACCGATACAGCTTCGTTCGCATCATTTTTTGGACTTGTACCTCGAATTTGACGACAGTGGTCAATTCGGTACTAAAATTTATGATAAACGGGACGACTTCAATTTTAAAATCATAAATTTTCCAAATATGTGCAGCAATATACCAGCTTCTCCTGCATATGGGGTTTACATCTCGCAATTGATTCGCTATGCAAGGGCCAGTAGCAATTATTCTGATTTCCTGAAACATCATCTTCATCTGATGCATAATTAATTTTGAACCTTTCGGGAATAACCCAAGGATGTATTATCTACAAACAACCTTGTTTAGAATAAATGTTAGAGAATAACGAACGGACAATCAAAAATGGACAATACAGAGAAACTGGCAACATAGGGTACACAAGACGAAGAAAAATAAAACAAAAACACAGCACAATATATGTTGGGTACCACTATACGAAAACAAACAGAAATAACGTAAATAAGACATGAGCCATCCTACAAACAACTGGAGCTAAAGACGAACGGATATCACAACACGGTACTCAGACCGTAAAGACACACAATACACAACAGAAACAATTAAAAAGGTGAGCAACATATACCCCTTCAAAAACAGGGGGTGAACTCAGGTGCTCGCAAAAGGTAAGCATTTCATGCCTCTTATAGGAGATTTCTAGATAACTGACGAACAAAAGATTACGAAAGTAACTCAACGTCCGCATACGAAACAAACAATAGGATCGTTTATTACGTGAATATCCGCAGAAAATAGTTATATTTAGTTACTGTTTAAAAATTTGCTATTTTTTTTTAGCTCTGACTTGTCTAAATTTAATCGTTGTACATAGCGACCAATTCAAATACGTTATTTTTTCTGGACTAGAACAAAAAATAAAAACACTCTGTAAACGAATAAAAATAAATGAAATTCAACACATTTAGTTGATACATATATGCTGTTTCTGCGTCCGTCATGCAGCAAGCACCGGCATGTGGAGTATATATCTCACAGTTGATACGATATTCTAGAGCTTGTGGGTTCTATCAGGATTTCCTTGATAGAGGATTGCTGCTAACAAGGAAACTACCGAACCAAGGGTTCCTATTAAGTTGTAGTCATCACTTCGAAAGTTTTACGGTCGCCACTATATCTTGGTTAACCGTTATGGAATATTTGTGTCACAAATGACCACGGATATGTTCCACGTGTAAACACTTCCCGGTCCTTTCCTCATTCATCACTTATCATCGGGTTTATAACTAGATTAACACGATGGGTGACTAGTGGAGCAGAAGCTGATTACCCTTCCGGAGCTCCTGAGTTCATACCCGGTTTTTAGTGGGGTTCGTGTTACTCGATCTTTAGTTCATGTGTATGTTTTGTAGATCGTTGTTTGTCCTTTTTCTTTTGGCCATTGTTTTGTCTGTTCTTCTTCGATATACGATTCTGATTACCCCGTTGGTATCTTCAAACACTTATTATTAGATCTAGTAACCTGAAGGCTGATATTGTACAGGCCCATCTTTCTGCCAAACAAATTTTACGATGGCATTTTGCTTATGGGGTGCAATTTTAAATTTGAAGGCGTTCTGTTTCGGAGCGATTCCAGACATAATGATATAGCTGATAGTCTACGGGACTTCAAATTTGAAGATTGGAAATTAGCAATTCAACTTTTTAAAGAAGATTCTTACCTATATAAGGTCGATCTCAGGTCGGGTTATCATCATTTCGACATCTGCCCACAACAACAGACATATCTAGACTTTTCTTGGAATGGGAAATATTTTTGTTTCACAGTTCTAGTTTTTGGCCTTTCGTCAAGTCCTTATTTATTTACTAAATGTTTACGTGAAATGGTCAAATATTGGAGAAAAAACGCCATCAAAATAGTTTTATATTTGGATAACGGTTTTGGTATGTCAGATAGTTTTGGGGAATGACAAAAAGATTCTTTTTTTGTTAAGCAATCTTTGATAGATGCCGGATTTTTGATAAATGAAGAGAAGTCGATTTTGGTTCCAACTCAAAAGCTTGAATGGTTAGATATTCGATGGGACAGCCAACTATTTTCTCTTTCAATACCAGATAGGCGCATCTCTGATCTTTTATGCTCGATCACACACATAATTGATTTTTTCCCAGTGTTTACCGCTCGAGAATTGGCTCAGGTAACGGGCAAGGTCATTTCATTGTCACCTGTAGTAGGGAATCTCACTAGATTGATGACACGGCATTGTTATATGTCAATTGAAACAAGGTCTTGTTGGGATAACAATTTTTTTTTAGTTTATCCTTCTGAAATTTTGAGAGAACTTTATTTTTGGAGAGATAATGTTAAGAATGTTAATTGTAAAAAATTAGTGTCTTATCGTCCCTCATCAGTAGTTATGTATTCTGATGCGAGCAATATAGCTTGTGGACCTTACTCAGTTGAGATAGAAAGCAAAGTTTTTCACAAAATATTTAATGATTTTGAGAGTATTCAAAGCTCTACTTGGAGAGAGATGAGGGCAATCGAACAGGCCTTATCGTCTTTCAAGCTACAGTTCTCAGGTAAGTCATTGAAGTGGTATACAGACAATCAAAACTGCTTGCGCATAGTTCAAGCTGGTAGCATGAAGGAACCCTTACAAAGTCTGGCTTATTCTATTTTTTCGATTTGTACAAAACACTCAATATCTATAGATATACAATGGATTCATCGAAAGGAGAATACTAAAGCAGACTATATTAGTAAAATGGTAGATCATGAGGATTGGGGAGTCACAGATAACCTTTTTGAGTTTATAGACAATCTATGGGGACCTCACTCTGTAGATAGATTTGCTAGCGTTCTTAACAAGAAGATTAGTAGATTTAATTCCTTATTTTGGAATCCATGCTCTGAAGCAGTCTATGCGCTTACACAAAACTGGTCAGGAGAAAACAATTTCCTAGTACCCCCAATATATTCTGTTGTTCGAGCTATTAAGCACCTAGTTTATAGTAAAGCGATAGGTACTTTGATTATCCCTAGATGGGTTTCAGCTCCTTACTGGCCTTTCATTTTTAAGAAACACATGCAGTATCAGAACTATGTGACAGATGTTTTAGAATTTGCTGAATGTGATAGAATATATGTTAAAGGGAGCAGTCCTTAGTGTATTTTTGGTACAGAAAAAATTGTTTCTCCTGTTTTAGCAGTGAGGCTAGATGCAAGGTGATTTATTAACGGAACCAGATGCAGTGCGCCTGTATATTGTAGTATTATAATACTTTTGTCACTCATTTTTTCTAGAGCAGGAATATATTTTTGGATATTGTGTCTTTTCATTTTAATATATTATATATTTGTGACATGGTCCTAGTATCATATATAGGAGTATGATATTGTAGTCGACAGGGTCATGTTTATCCTTTTCAAAAACAAAGATAAATTTTGGACATAGTGTCTTTTTAATTTAATATATTTTATATATTGTGACATGGTCCTAGTATCATATAGGAATATGATATTGTAGTCGACAGACTCACGTTTATCATTTTCAAAGCAATATAATTTAGACACGGTGTCTTTATTTTAATATATTGTATATTATTTTATGACATGGTCCTAGCATCATATAGGAATATGATATTGTAGTCGACAGGGTCACGTGATTAGTTATGTCGCATGGTCCTAGTATCATAGTTATGATATTGTAGTCGACAGGGTCACGTGATTAGTTATGTCACATGGTCCTAGTATCATATTTATGATATTGTAGTTGACATGGCGAGATGTTGATGTATGCATTGCATATAGCGTAACTATATCTGTTATTTTATCTTTTTTTTTCTGTACCTTATTTTTGTTTTTTGAGCTCATTAATTACACCTGTGCTTATTTTCCCATTTACGTATACATTTTACAGGAATATTTAAAACAGGTAGATGGATCAATTTGGCAGACAGTACTTTTACTTCTCCTGGGCTTCAGCATCTCCTGGACCAGATACCTGCATTTTGTTTGGCCTCCAAAGCTAACAATACTCAGCGTCAGTACAAGAATGCATTTAACCTTTTTTGTAAGTTTTGTTTATCTTTTAACATTACCTGCTTCAGATACTTCTGTATCTGTATATTTGATTCATTTGACTAATGCCGGTAAATCTGCAAGTACTATTAATGAGGCTGTTTATGCCATTAGCTGGGCACATAAATTAGCTGGTTTGGCAGATCCTTGTAGATCAGACCTAGTTAAAACTATAAGAGAAGGCTCTATTAGATCAGTAGGGCGTTGTGTCGTTAAAAAGGAGCCCATTACTCCTGAAATCTTAAGACAGTTGGTGAATGTATATGGTTTTCATAATACAGATCTTAAAAACATTAGAGTTGTATGTATGTGTCTTCTGTGCTACGCAGGGTTTCTAAGATTTGCTGAGTTAGCAAATCTCAGACGTCATCATGTATTTATTTATGATAATCATGTTAAATTGTTTTTAGAATCTAGTAAAACGGATGTTTACCGTGAAGGTAGGGATGTGTTAATTTCTATGACAAATACACCCACCTGTCCTGCAAATATGTTACTTAGAAATTTTTATTTAGCAGAGATTCCTGCAGACAGTACGGACTATATTTTTCGTCCGTTGTGTTTTTGTAATTCTGTGAACTCTTACAAACTTAGATCAGGTAAACTTTCTACACTACAGCTAGGGAGATTCTATTGTCAGCCTTAGAAACTTTAGGTCTTAACAAAAAGTATTTTGGACTACATAGTCTTAGATCAGGAGCTACAGCTGCTGCAGCAGCAAAAGTCGAGGAAAGATTATTTAAAAAACACGGTCGCTGGAGAACCGACAAAGCTAAAGACGGGTACGTCAAAGAAAACATTTCGGAAAGACTGTTAGTTACTCAAAATATTGGTCTTTAAGCTCCTTTCTTTGTTTTGTCGAACTTTCTGCACACTGGTGAGTTGTTCCTAGAAAAGTGTTGTTTATTTCATTTATGAATTAATATGATATAGATATATGGGTTAAATGAATATGAGCCATTACCTCTCGGTTGGTTTTGATATAAACAGGTTTTCGACTGGTTGATAAATATTTTATGTTCGGTTGAGTTTGACGAAATAGAACATAAATAGTTTTATACTTGTTCTTGTCTTGAATATAGCTGAAATACTGCTGTAGGTTAAACAGTAATCAATGAATCCTTTCTGATCACAGTGGTTTAGAGATCACTTACCTCTAGTATTCCTATAGGAAGTCGAAAGTAAAGATACTAATATATCAGTCTCGTAGTTAGAAGTACATCTAAATATTTACAATGAGGAACAGTTCATATAGTAAATACATGTATACCACATTCATAACTTCCCTTACTTTATGGGGTGTTTGCATTCCAACTGATACACCATTCCAATGATAGTTTTATGGGATGTTTATTTAACGGAGGCTACCCTTGACTGGCACATTAATGGATAAGAGTTACATGACCCCTACACTTCAGTGAGTTCAGCTTAGAAGAGAGGTGAGAGTTTGTTTTGTTGATCTTGGATCTTGGTGGAATTGATGATCATCACTGTTTAAACTCTCTTTTCATGGCTTAAGTAATCACTTCATAAATCTTATGGTACCATCATGGGTTAGTAGGTCAATAAGAAATTCCTGTATTTCAACATGTTTCTAATACGATTTTGATATCTCTATTGCCTAAAATAGGTATATTTGATTTCATTCTCAGTTTTAATTTTTCCAGGAAGTTAGTGTTGTCCTACAAGTTACATATGTTTTTATAGGTATGGTCAATTACGATTTCCACCCGAAAAACGATGTTCGGCATTTACTCTCGTTCGTGTTGTTAATTCTTTTATTGAATATCCTTTAGGCAACCCATGGTATAGACAATAACAACAATTGTTTCTCCGCTTCTTGGTACAACCCCTCCCCTTCCTTGTAACAATCGAAGCTTGCATTCAAAGTCCCACATTAAAATACCTATATGATTTATTGTTTGTAAGAAATGTTTGAAGATACCAAAGGGTAAATCAGAAGCCGTAAATTGAAGAAAAACAGACAATACAATGGTCAAAAGAAAAAAGACCAAAGAGCAGACAACATATCCTCGCCGTGAATATAGCTGAAATACTGTTCACTTGATGTTAAAGATCAATCAATCAGTCCGTGTTGTCTTCTGTGTTCATCACGATTTAGACGTATATACTATGCTTCTGTCGTCCTGCAGTATACACAAATTGGTGGCATTCATGGAGAAAACAATGTTTATCCATCCGGAGCACATGATCTCACTCTCGGGTTTTGTAGGAATTCATATCTGATGTATTGTTCTTTTGATTTCATACACATTAACGTTAGAACTTGGTAACTCTGTTTTGTATCATAATCGTCCCATAACTCACACAAAACATAGGACTTGGTCACTCGGCCTTCGCTTTAGAGCTAGAAAATTGAAAAACATTTGCAGTCAAATCTGTATTAAGAGGTCAACTGTGGGACAAACAAAAAATGGCCTTTTAAGACATGTGACCACTTAAAAGAATTCTAATTCATATGAATATTTCCATGACAGGACAAGAAAAAGGTGACCTTTTAATACAAGTGACTGCTTAATAGAGGTGACCACATGGCCAGGTTTGACTCTATCTTGAAACATGTTTCTATTTTTGTTAAAATACAATTATATTACATTCCTAAGCTACTTATTTTACTGCTAAAAATGTAACCAATTGTCTTGTCAAAAAAATCCGCCAAAGTTTACTTCTCTTTGAATATAAATCCCCTATTTGTTAAAACTAATTGAAATAAAATGAAGTAGTTTATCTTTTGACCTCATATCGAAAAGATCTTTTAAATTTCGACATTATACATTATGTTTCGTGGCTCGTGGGAAGAATATAATTACTTCCTTAGGAGTTAAATGGTCAGTCCCTACGCATTTGTAAAAGATGTGAAGAAGAGGGGGGAAATCAGATTCAAATATCGCCGACTATTTTTTACCTTTTATGCTTTGTACTATGTATATTCCTAACTGTAATAATTGGTATGGGTGAATTTAGTTTTAAAACACAATATCATGTCTACTTTGTTTAAGGACCTGTCTACCTTTTTGCACTGCACTTACGGAACTACGTTTTTCCTGGGTTTTTGTTCATACAGTTAACAAATCTGTATATATCGCGCAGATATTACATTGTTGGAAGAGTGTAGAAGTGACGGATTCCAAATATTACGCTCGACAGTTATATCTGAAATATTACATTGTTGGAAGAGTGTAGAAGTGACGGATTCCAAATATTACACTCGACAGTTATATCTGAAATATTACATTGTTGGAAGAGTGTAGAAGTGACGGATTCCAAATATTACACTCGACAGTTATATCTGAAATATTACATTGTTGGAAGAGTGTAGAAGTGACGGATTCCAAATATTACACTCGACAGTTATATCTGAAATATTACATTGTTGGAAGAGTGTAGAAGTGACGGATTCCAAATATTACGCTCGACAGTTATATCTGAAATATTACATTGTTGGAAGAGTGTAGAAGTGACGGATTCCAAATATTACACTCGACAGTTATATCTGAAATATTACATTGTTGGAAGAGTGTAGAAGTGACGGATTCCAAATATTACGCTCGACAGTTATATCTGAAATATTACATTGTTGGAAGAGTGTAGAAGTGACGGATTCCAAATATTACGCTCGACAGTTATATCTGAAATATTACATTGTTGGAAGAGTGTAGAAGTGACGGATTCCAAATATTACGCTCGACAGTTATATCTGAAATATTACATTGTTGGAAGAGTGTAGAAGTGACGGATTCCAAATATTACACTCGACAGTTATATCTGAAATATTACATTGTTGGAAGAGTGTAGAAGTGACGGATTCCAAATATTACACTCGACAGTTATATCTGAAATATTACATTGTTGGAAGAGTGTAGAAGTGACGGATTCCAAATATTACACTCGACAGTTATATCTGAAATATTACATTGTTGGAAGAGTGTAGAAGTGACGGATTCCAAATATTACACTCGACAGTTATATCTGAAATATTACATTGTTGGAAGAGTGTAGAAGTGACGGATTCCAAATATTACACTCGACAGTTATATCTGAAATATTACATCGTTGGAAGAGTGTAGAAGTGACGGATTCCAAATATTACACTCGACAGTTATATCTGAAATATTACATCGTTGGAAGAGTGTAGAAGTGACGGATTCCAAATATTACACTCGACAGTTATATCTGAAATATTACATTGTTGGAAGAGTGTAGAAGTGACGGATTCCAAATATTACACTCGACAGTTATATCTGAAATATTACATTGTTGGAAGAGTGTAGAAGTGACGGATTCCAAATATTACGCTCGACAGTTATATCTGAAATATTACATTGTTGGAAGAGTGTAGAAGTGACGGATTCCAAATATTACGCTCGACAGTTATATCTGAAATATTACATTGTTGGAAGAGTGTAGAAGTGACGGATTCCAAATATTACGCTCGACAGTTATATCTGAAATATTACATTGTTGGAAGAGTGTAGAAGTGACGGATTCCAAATATTACACTCGACAGTTATATCTGAAATATTACATTGTTGGAAGAGTGTAGAAGTGACGGATTCCAAATATTACACTCGACAGTTATATCTGAAATATTACATTGTTGGAAGAGTGTAGAAGTGACGGATTCCAAATATTACACTCGACAGCTATATCTGAAATATTACATTGTTGGAAGAGTGTAGAAGTGACGGATTCCAAATATTACACTCGACAGTTATATCTGAAATATTACATTGTTGGAAGAGTGTAGAAGTGACGGATTCCAAATATTACACTCGACAGTTATATCTGAAATATTACATCGTTGGAAGAGTGTAGAAGTGACGGATTCCAAATATTACACTCGACAGTTATATCTGAAATATTACATCGTTGGAAGAGTGTAGAAGTGACGGATTCCAAATATTACACTCGACAGTTATATCTGAAATATTACATTGTTGGAAGAGTGTAGAAGTGACGGATTCCAAATATTACACTCGACAGTTATATCTGAAATATTACATTGTTGGAAGAGTGTAGAAGTGACGGATTCCAAATATTACACTCGACAGTTATATCTGAAATATTACATGTTGGAAGAGTGTAGAAGTGACGGATTCCAAAATATACACTCAGACAGTTATTGACAAATATTCATGGTGGGAAAGAGTGTAGAAGTGGGACTTCCAAATATACACTCCCACCCCCCCCCCCCCCGCCATCCCCCCCCCCCCCCCCCCCCCCCCCCCCCCGATTCCAAATATTACACTCGACAGTTATATCTGAAATATTACATTGTTGGAAGAGTGTAGAAGTGACGGATTCCAAATATTACGCTCGACAGTTATATCTGAAATATTACATTGTTGGAAGAGTGTAGAAGTGACGGATTCCAAATATTACGCTCGACAGTTATATCTGAAATATTACATTGTTGGAAGAGTGTAGAAGTGACGGATTCCAAATATTACGCTCGACAGTTATATCTGAAATATTACATTGTTGGAAGAGTGTAGAAGTGACGGATTCCAAATATTACACTCGACAGTTATATCTGAAATATTACATTGTTGGAAGAGTGTAGAAGTGACGGATTCCAAATATTACACTCGACAGTTATATCTGAAATATTACATTGTTGGAAGAGTGTAGAAGTGACGGATTCCAAATATTATACTCGACAGTTATATCTGAAATATTACATTGTTGGAAGAGTGTAGAAGTGACGGATTCCAAATATTACACTCGACAGTTATATCTGAAATATTACATTGTTGGAAGAGTGTAGAAGTGACGGATTCCAAATATTACACTCGACAGTTATATCTGAAATATTACATTGTTGGAAGAGTGTAGAAGTGACGGATTCCAAATATTACACTCGACAGTTATATCTGAAATATTACATTGTTGGAAGAGTGTAGAAGTGACGGATTCCAAATATTACACTCGACAGTTATATCTGAAATATTACATTGTTGGAAGAGTGTAGAAGTGACGGATTCCAAATATTACACTCGACAGTTATATCTGAAATATTACATTGTTGGAAGAGTGTAGAAGTGACGGATTCCAAATATTACACTCGACAGTTATATCTGAAATATTACATTGTTGGAAGAGTGTAGAAGTGACGGATTCCAAATATTACACTCGACAGTTATATCTGAAATATTACATTGTTGGAAGAGTGTAGAAGTGACGGATTCCAAATATTATACTCGACAGTTATATCTGAAATATTACATTGTTGGAAGAGTGTAGAAGTGACGGATTCCAAATATTACACTCGACAGCTATATCTGAAATATTACATTGTTGGAAGAGTGTAGAAGTGACGGATTCCAAATATTACACTCGACAGTTATATCTGAAATATTACATTGTTGGAAGAGTGTAGAAGTGACGGATTCCAAATATTACACTCGACAGTTATATCTGAAATATTACATTGTTGGAAGAGTGTAGAAGTGACGGATTCCAAATATTACACTCGACAGTTATATCTGAAATATTACATTGTTGGAAGAGTGTAGAAGTGACGGATTCCAAATATTACACTCGACAGTTATATCTGAAATATTACATTGTTGGAAGAGTGTAGAAGTGACGGATTCCAAATATTACGCTCGACAGTTATATCTGAAATATTACATTGTTGGAAGAGTGTAGAAGTGACGGATTCCAAATATTACACTCGACAGTTATATCTGAAATATTACATTGTTGGAAGAGTGTAGAAGTGACGGATTCCAAATATTACACTCGACAGTTATATCTGAAATATTACATTGTTGGAAGAGTGTAGAAGTGACGGATTCCAAATATTACGCTCGACAGTTATATCTGAAATATTACATTGTTGGAAGAGTGTAGAAGTGACGGATTCCAAATATTACGCTCGACAGTTATATCTGAAATATTACATTGTTGGAAGAGTGTAGAAGTGACGGATTCCAAATATTACACTCGACAGTTATATCTGAAATATTACATTGTTGGAAGAGTGTAGAAGTGACGGATTCCAAATATTACACTCGACAGTTATATCTGAAATATTACATTGTTGGAAGAGTGTAGAAGTGACGGATTCCAAATATTACACTCGACAGTTATATCTGAAATATTACATTGTTGGAAGAGTGTAGAAGTGACGGATTCCAAATATTACACTCGACAGTTATATCTGAAATATTACATTGTTGGAAGAGTGTAGAAGTGACGGATTCCAAATATTACACTCGACAGTTATATCTGAAATATTACATTGTTGGAAGAGTGTAGAAGTGACGGATTCCAAATATTACACTCGACAGTTATATCTGAAATATTACATTGTTGGAAGAGTGTAGAAGTGACGGATTCCAAATATTACACTCGACAGTTATATCTGAAATATTACATTGTTGGAAGAGTGTAGAAGTGACGGATTCCAAATATTACACTCGACAGTTATATCTGAAATATTACATTGTTGGAAGAGTGTAGAAGTGACGGATTCCAAATATTACACTCGACAGTTATATCTGAAATATTACATTGTTGGAAGAGTGTAGAAGTGACGAATTCCAAATATTACACTCGACAGTTATATCTGAAATATTACATTGTTGGAAGAGTGTAGAAGTGACGGATTCCAAATATTACACTCGACAGTTATATCTGAAATATTACATTGTTGGAAGAGTGTAGAAGTGACGGATTCCAAATATTACACTCGACAGTTATATCTGAAATATTACATTGTTGGAAGAGTGTAGAAGTGACGGATTCCAAATATTACACTCGACAGTTATATCTGAAATATTACATTGTTGGAAGAGTGTAGAAGTGACGGATTCCAAATATTACACTCGACAGTTATATCTGAAATATTACATTGTTGGAAGAGTGTAGAAGTGACGGATTCCAAATATTACACTCGACAGTTATATCTGAAATATTACATTGTTGGAAGAGTGTAGAAGTGACGGATTCCAAATATTACACTCGACAGTTATATCTGAAATATTACATTGTTGGAAGAGTGTAGAAGTGAAGGGTTCCAAATATTACACTCGACAGTTATATCTGAAATATTACATTGTTGGAAGAGTGTAGAAGTGACGGATTCCAAATATTACACTCGACAGTTATATCTGAAATATTACATTGTTGGAAGAGTGTAGAAGTGACGGATTCCAAATATTACACTCGACAGTTATATCTGAAATATTACATTGTTGGAAGAGTGTAGAAGTGACGGATTCCAAATATTACACTCGACAGTTATATCTGAAATATTACATTGTTGGAAGAGTGTAGAAGTGACGGATTCCAAATATTACACTCGACAGTTATATCTGAAATATTACATTGTTGGAAGAGTGTAGAAGTGACGGATTCCAAATATTACACTCGACAGTTATATCTGAAATATTACATTGTTGGAAGAGTGTAGAAGTGACGGATTCCAAATATTACACTCGACAGTTATATCTGAAATATTACATTGTTGGAAGAGTGTAGAAGTGACGGATTCCAAATATTACACTCGACAGTTATATCTGAAATATTACATTGTTGGAAGAGTGTAGAAGTGACGGATTCCAAATATTACACTCGACAGTTATATCTGAAATATTACATTGTTGGAAGAGTGTAGAAGTGACGAATTCCAAATATTACACTCGACAGTTATATCTGAAATATTACATTGTTGGAAGAGTGTAGAAGTGACGGATTCCAAATATTACACTCGACAGTTATATCTGAAATATTACATTGTTGGAAGAGTGTAGAAGTGACGGATTCCAAATATTACGCTCGACAGTTATATCTGAAATATTACATTGTTGGAAGAGTGTAGAAGTGACGGATTCCAAATATTACACTCGACAGTTATATCTGAAATATTACATTGTTGGAAGAGTGTAGAAGTGACGGATTCCAAATATTACACTCGACAGTTATATCTGAAATATTACATTGTTGGAAGAGTGTAGAAGTGACGGATTCCAAATATTACGCTCGACAGTTATATCTGAAATATTACATTGTTGGAAGAGTGTAGAAGTGACGGATTCCAAATATTACGCTCGACAGTTATATCTGAAATATTACATTGTTGGAAGAGTGTAGAAGTGACGGATTCCAAATATTACACTCGACAGTTATATCTGAAATATTACATTGTTGGAAGAGTGTAGAAGTGACGGATTCCAAATATTACACTCGACAGTTATATCTGAAATATTACATTGTTGGAAGAGTGTAGAAGTGACGGATTCCAAATATTACACTCGACAGTTATATCTGAAATATTACATTGTTGGAAGAGTGTAGAAGTGACGGATTCCAAATATTACACTCGACAGTTATATCTGAAATATTACATTGTTGGAAGAGTGTAGAAGTGACGGATTCCAAATATTACACTCGACAGTTATATCTGAAATATTACATTGTTGGAAGAGTGTAGAAGTGACGGATTCCAAATATTACACTCGACAGTTATATCTGAAATATTACATTGTTGGAAGAGTGTAGAAGTGACGGATTCCAAATATTACACTCGACAGTTATATCTGAAATATTACATTGTTGGAAGAGTGTAGAAGTGACGGATTCCAAATATTACACTCGACAGTTATATCTGAAATATTACATTGTTGGAAGAGTGTAGAAGTGACGGATTCCAAATATTACACTCGACAGTTATATCTGAAATATTACATTGTTGGAAGAGTGTAGAAGTGACGAATTCCAAATATTACACTCGACAGTTATATCTGAAATATTACATTGTTGGAAGAGTGTAGAAGTGACGGATTCCAAATATTACACTCGACAGTTATATCTGAAATATTACATTGTTGGAAGAGTGTAGAAGTGACGGATTCCAAATATTACACTCGACAGTTATATCTGAAATATTACATTGTTGGAAGAGTGTAGAAGTGACGGATTCCAAATATTACACTCGACAGTTATATCTGAAATATTACATTGTTGGAAGAGTGTAGAAGTGACGGATTCCAAATATTACACTCGACAGTTATATCTGAAATATTACATTGTTGGAAGAGTGTAGAAGTGACGGATTCCAAATATTACACTCGACAGTTATATCTGAAATATTACATTGTTGGAAGAGTGTAGAAGTGACGGATTCCAAATATTACACTCGACAGTTATATCTGAAATATTACATTGTTGGAAGAGTGTAGAAGTGAAGGGTTCCAAATATTACACTCGACAGTTATATCTGAAATATTACATTGTTGGAAGAGTGTAGAAGTGACGGATTCCAAATATTACACTCGACAGTTATATCTGAAATATTACATTGTTGGAAGAGTGTAGAAGTGACGGATTCCAAATATTACACTCGACAGTTATATCTGAAATATTACATTGTTGGAAGAGTGTAGAAGTGACGGATTCCAAATATTACACTCGACAGTTATATCTGAAATATTACATTGTTGGAAGAGTGTAGAAGTGACGGATTCCAAATATTACACTCGACAGTTATATCTGAAATATTACATTGTTGGAAGAGTGTAGAAGTGACGGATTCCAAATATTACACTCGACAGTTATATCTGAAATATTACATTGTTGGAAGAGTGTAGAAGTGACGGATTCCAAATATTACACTCGACAGTTATATCTGAAATATTACATTGTTGGAAGAGTGTAGAAGTGACGGATTCCAAATATTACACTCGACAGTTATATCTGAAATATTACATTGTTGGAAGAGTGTAGAAGTGACGGATTCCAAATATTACACTCGACAGTTATATCTGAAATATTACATTGTTGGAAGAGTGTAGAAGTGACGGATTCCAAATATTACACTCGACAGTTATATCTGAAATATTACATTGTTGGAAGAGTGTAGAAGTGACGGATTCCAAATATTACACTCGACAGTTATATCTGAAATATTACATTGTTGGAAGAGTGTAGAAGTGACGGATTCCAAATATTACACTCGACAGTTATATCTGAAATATTACATTGTTGGAAGAGTGTAGAAGTGACGGATTCCAAATATTACACTCGACAGTTATATCTGAAATATTACATTGTTGGAAGAGTGTAGAAGTGACGGATTCCAAATATTACACTCGACAGTTATATCTGAAATATTACATTGTTGGAAGAGTGTAGAAGTGACGGATTCCAAATATTACACTCGACAGTTATATCTGAAATATTACATTGTTGGAAGAGTGTAGAAGTGACGGATTCCAAATATTACACTCGACAGTTATATCTGAAATATTACATTGTTGGAAGAGTGTAGAAGTGACGGATTCCAAATATTACACTCGACAGTTATATCTGAAATATTACATTGTTGGAAGAGTGTAGAAGTGACGGATTCCAAATATTACGCTCGACAGTTATATCTGAAATATTACATTGTTGGAAGAGTGTAGAAGTGACGGATTCCAAATATTACGCTCGACAGTTATATCTGAAATATTACATTGTTGGAAGAGTGTAGAAGTGACGGATTCCAAATATTACACTCGACAGTTATATCTGAAATATTACATTGTTGGAAGAGTGTAGATGTGACGGATTCCAAATATTACACTCGACAGTTATATCTGAAATATTACATTGTTGGAAGAGTGTAGAAGCGACGGATTCCAAATATTACGCTCGACAGTTATATCTGAAATATTACATTGTTGGAAGAGTGTAGAAGTGACGGATTCCAAATATTACACTCGACAGTTATATCTGAAATATTACATTGTTGGAAGAGTGTAGAAGTGACGGATTCCAAATATTACACTCGACAGTTATATCTGAAATATTACATTGTTGGAAGAGTGTAGAAGTGACGGATTCCAAATATTACACTCGACAGTTATATCTGAAATATTACATTGTTGGAAGAGTGTAGAAGTGACGGATTCCAAATATTACACTCGACAGTTATATCTGAAATATTACATTGTTGGAAGAGTGTAGAAGTGACGGATTCCAAATATTACACTCGACAGTTATATCTGAAATATTACATTGTTGGAAGAGTGTAGAAGTGACGGATTCCAAATATTACACTCGACAGTTATATCTGAAATATTACATTGTTGGAAGAGTGTAGAAGTGACGGATTCCAAATATTACACTCGACAGTTATATCTGAAATATTACATTGTTGGAAGAGTGTAGAAGTGACGGATTCCAAATATTACACTCGACAGTTATATCTGAAATATTACATTATCTATGTCATTGTGATGTTTCATACCTAAAAGCAGATTGTGTCCTTTCAAGTCGCCCATCAAAGTAAACGATTTGTATTTGTTTAAGTTGGGAATGACTAAGAGAATGATACGCATCAATATAAACTGCTTGTATATCAGTGTCTTAATCAACAGAACTACATAGGTGAAAAAAGGTAAAAGGTACAATATATTTAGGTTAATAATAACTCAACAATCCACACAAGCGGTTTAAAATTTCTAATTCATCTAAAGATAAAACTTGAAATTTAATTATTAAATGAAATTTTCATTCCACTTAATTTGATTATTAAATGAAATTTTCATGCCACTTAATTTAATTATTAAATGAAATTTCCATGCCACTTAATTTAATTATTAAATGAAATTTTCATGCCACTTAATTTAATTAATAAATGAAATTTTCATGCCACTTAATTTAATTATTAAATGAAATTTTCATGCTACTTATTTAAATGTTGGTAAATGCCAACCAAGGATATAAGCCATGAAAGCCTTTCAGCTTAATTCCAATGGGATCCTTTACAAATAATAGCTTAGTGTGGTTTTAAAGGCCAACCATCAACATGGGATTACTTATCAAGAAAGGATAATGAATCTTTTAAAATAATTTCTATTTATATGAAATGACACATCTTTCCAATTCCACACTGGTACATTTCAAGTGATATTTAACTTCTTTCTTAAACATTTGCGATGGATTTGATCGAATCAGGTAGTAAGTTCCAATGCTGCATTTGCATTGTAATAAAATGTTGTTGATTCGATACCTTTAATTTTAAACGTTACATAGGTATAACGACTTGATCTTTTATTGCATTTGTGATATTCGTTAATTTTGATAAAATTATTGTTCAAATAAGAGGGACATGTATTATTGAAGATCTTGTGAGCATGCTTATACGAAAAGCGAGAGGTATCTTCAGACTTCAGACTTCAGACTTCGGACTTCACACTTCGAAGTTCAGTCTTCAGATTTCGGAATCGTTATTTCCGGATTTTCTCAAGTAGAAAGAGTGAAATATAACATCTAAAGTCTGAAGTGCCAATTCTGAAGTCCGAAGTTTGAAACCAAGGACAGCCAATGAAAAAGTTAGCTCATTTCCAAAAAGGTTCCTTTTTGAAGAATCATCTTGGTTACATATTTGTTTGACATCAATATCAGCACTCTTGGTCTGTCACCATGGCAACCATGTAAAGCTGTGGGGAGTTCTATCAGGGTTTCTGTAAACAAATGCCGGTCCCCCATTCAAGAGTAAAACATACACTTTTGCAACATCATCTGAACACAGCACGGTGACTTGGTGCAATGATATGCCTCATTGGTGACATGGTAGTTGTTCTTATAAACTATCGATAACCACACCCATCAGAAACCACCGCCCGTTCACCCACTTTGTATCCCGTACACCGGATATTGATGATGGTGTACTGCAGACTACTTCTTATATGGTTCCTGTAATTGATATAAATTGATCTGATTGGGTCGCGTATCATGTCCCCGAGTATCTATGCGCAATTACCACCCTGTTAACAGACTCTGTCAACACGTATATATAAACGCACGCACGCACATTAACATCTCCTGTTTTGATGTTACATTGTATTTCTCAATCAATTTTACATGATTACAGATTATGTGTTTGGTGCTCGCTTAAGAGTTATTTTTAGACTCGTTTAAATATTTTCTTCTTATATCTAAGACTAATCTATAATTTCATCTTATGTTTAGGTTTCAAGGAGTAAGAAGGACAGCATATTCAACAAAGGATAATACATTGCAATCAAGTTATTGGCAATGAAAACAAAAAAAACTAATTTAGAAAGTTCCAGTTTTAAGACAATCACTTCCAGTTTTATCGAAAATCAATATGTCGACCGAAATTTATATGAACAAAAATCGTCAGCTAACAAATGCCTTGACTCGGTTCAGCGAAAATAGTAAACATGAGGATGAAAATAATTTTAAAAACACAGTGAACGATAACTGGAATGAAGCTGTAACGCCATGGAAAGCCGTAGTTTCGCATCCAAGTTATTACCTTCATCAAGTTTCGCTCGTTATCAAACGGAAACAAAAACCCGTAGACAATAGGGTGCCAGATTGGCAAAGGACAAACCTTGTGGATGACGAAACAAAACAAACCGTGCGATGTGTTAATGACGAGCTCGAACATGGTTCTTATTTGTACTGGAAAGGAATGGCCGAGCAGGTCACCTACAGATATGCCCACACAATGGATACTACAGAACTATGAAAGATTCCGAAATCTGAAGTCTGAACTTCGAACTGTGAAGTCCGAAGTCTGAAGATACCTCTCGCTTTCCGTATGATTAAGACCGAAGCTGTTTGTTTTATACTTGTTCTTGGGTCCATACTTTTAATAAAGCAAACTGTTTTGTTTTGTGCCAGCTGTAAGTTGTTTTTCAAAGCTTGAGATATACCAGCATACCAGGAGGAACAGGAATAATCAACATGACATTGTGGGAGTTCTTCTTCTTATTTCAGAAGATAGATCATTTGTTTTTCTATACATAAATCTTAATCGAGAATTAACCTTTTTAATAATGGAGTTGGTCGGTCTTTCACCAGACAAATTTTCATCTATAACAATGCCTAAATAGTTAATACTATTTTGAGATTTTAGTCGATGACCATTACGATTAATTTGAAAATTAGCTATGGTTTTTAATTTTCGCTTTGGCCCACAAAGAATGCATTTAGTTTTACCAAGGTGTAGAGAAAGCTTGTTGTGAATAAGTAACTCATTACACAATTCTAGTTCTTTTCCGAGTTTTTGAGAAATAAATTCTGGGTTTTTATGGGATAACATAAGTGTACTGTCATCTGCTTATAGTAGAAGTTTACAGTCTGAGTTTATGATAATAGACATAATCATTGACATAACAAAACAGAAAAAAAAAGATTGAAAAAGTAACGGACCCAGCATACGTCCCTGAGGTACGCCACAGCTTATATCTTCCAAATTGGATTATGTGCCATTAACAATAACCAACCGTTTTCTTCCTGTTAAATTCGGTTGGAACCATTTAATGTTAGATACTCCCATCGTTTAAAGCTTGTTGGAAACAATAGGATGGTCGACGGTATCAATAATTATCATGCCGGTGAACAGGACTTTAGATGATAAGGGTAATAACAAAATTACCGAACTCCGAACAATCTTACAAAGGGAAAGTGAAAACTCATAATTATATAAACAGACAAAATCAGTCAACAACCGGAAAACTGTGAAAACCGTAATAACCCTGACTTGGTACAGGCATTTCTAAAGAAATGGTGGGTTGAATCAGATTTTAAAGCGCCAAACTTCCCGCTTTCATTACGGCTCAAAGGTTCCGGCTGTCACTATGACACTATGATCGAGATGTTATATGATCAAAGAGGTGCATATGGCAAGTATCGGTGGAATAAACGCTTCTAAAACCAGATTGAAATTCATACAGACAGTTGCTTTCAATAAAAAAAAAATTCTAATTGTTTATATACTGCTTTTTCTAAAATTTTGGATATAAGGGAACGACCATTTAACTTGAAAGGGAGGGGAGGGGTATGGTCTTTTTCTAAAAAAATATTCTGATTCCCAATGTTGCTGAAAAAAATATTCTGATTTTGGTGGAGGAAAAAAAAATAATCTGTTTTGTCATATAACCTAATGTTGAATTCTGGAAAAAAAATTCGTGCTTAGCGCGACAAAAAAAAAATATATTCTAACTCTTGTGTTGTCCGAAAAAAACAATTCTGAACGAAACAAAAAATCATGCCCCCCCCCCCCCACCCCTTCAAGTTAAATGGTCGGACCCTAATATACATTATACTTAGTGGTCTATAATTGCAGACATCTATTCTTTTATTTTTCTTATGGTTTGACCCATGATGATTTTATTTGATCGTGAACTATGCCACTCGTTATGGACAAATTCATAATATCGGTGATTGGTTCCTTTCACTAGCTTGAAATAATGGATACCACAGATACAGATAGGTTTGCTTCATACCTTGACCTACACAGCGAAATTGCCAGTGAGTGGCGGTTAAGAACGAAACTTTACGACAAAGGAGATGATTTCAATTTTCCTATTGTGAACTTTCCATTCATATGTAGCAACATTCCAGAAGCACCTGCATATGGAGTATATATTTCTCAGTTGATGCGATATTCCAGAGCTTGTGGTTCCTATCAAGATTTCCTTGATCGAGGGTTGCTGCTAACAAGGAAGATACTGAAGCAAGGGCTCCTCTTAGTTAAGTTGCAGTCATCACTTCGAAAGTCTTGCTGTCGCCACCATGACTTGATTGACCGCTATGAATATCTGTGTCACAGATGACCACGGATATGTTCTACTTGTCATAAACACTTCCCGGTACTTTCCTCATTCATGTCTTATCACCGGGTTTGTAACTAGTTTAACACGACGAGTGTCGCTAATGGAGCAGGAAATGCTTACCCTTCCGGAACACCTGAGTTCACCCCCGGTTTTTAGTGGGATTCGTGCTACCCGATCTTTAGTTTTATATCTATGTTTTGTATATCATTGTTTGTCCCTTTGTACTTTTCTTGGCCATTGTGTTGTCTGTTCTTCAATATACGAATTCGTATTACCCCTTTGGTATCTTCAAACTCTTCTTAAAACTGTAGCCGTATCTTAGACAAACTGTGATGGAATGTCGTCTAATCCTGCACTCTTAAGTGAATTGAAATGGTACAATTCTTTATATATCTAAAGTCATGAGCAACAGGATGTATATAAACGGGAAAGGTATCACTGGTGATTCTACTGTTAAACTGTTGGGAATGAGTAGAGGTAACATGTAATAAATGTGGGATGATGGCATATTGTGAACAAGTTTCGCTGCTATGGTTGTGAAAAAAGTATTGAAAACATTTGCAATGTCATTTAAATTGTGACAATTTTGACCATTTACTTTTAAAATGGCCACTAATGCCAACCTCAATGACGTCGGATTGGCTATTTTTTTCACTAGTATTACATAACATGTGGTCTATTAATGAACTAGAGGAATCAGCGTTGGTTTGGTAGTTAGTTGTTTTAATGAGGACATATTGACTATATTTAAATAACCTTTATGTGATAAACATTTTTCCTTTTTCAAGCAAATATTGAAATCGCCAAGAATTGTAATTTCACAGTCAGGTCTTATTTTGTTGAGAGTAGCTATATAAAATCAAATAGAAAATTGTTTATTTTAGTGACCTATTACAAGTACCTACTATCATAGGTTGGATTTTGGCAATAACAATTGTTTTTTTACTCATATAGGTTCTAGCTCATTTTCTGAAACATCTGTAGCTAAAGTGAAAGAAATGTCATTTCTCATATAGGAACAGACTCCACCTCAGTGTCGGATTTAGATAAAGAGAGACCCTAGGCTATTCCACTTGTGAGGCCCCTCCCAATTACCCACCTTCAATACTGGAAGAAGATGGAAGTGTGTTTAATCAATTTGAATAAAGGCGAGGATGATGAGGGGTGTTTAAAATTCTACAATATTCTGAAATGGAGTGCAACTGTGTAAGGACAATTACTGCGGAGTTGTTTAGAAAGTACAGTGCGTTACGACAGCATAAGTATGAGAAAGTCAAATAACGGTGTTAAAAATATTATACACCTTGGCCGGAGGCCCCATAAATCTTAAGGCCCTAGGCTTCAGCCTTATTGAGCCTATAGGTAAATCCGGCACTGTTCCACCTCCATTACTAGATCTTTCTTTTCTAACAATGTAATAGTTTGTTGTAGTAAAGGCCAATGGTAGTATTATGCTAACCATTAATCCATTTGGTTTATCTTGTCAGACAAGCTAGTTGGTGGTATTGGCCAGTTCGTTGTACCGGTATTCAACATGAGAGTACCTTTTAAG
The DNA here is from genome assembly GCA_963680875.1 of Bathymodiolus brooksi. Lineage (NCBI taxonomy): Eukaryota > Metazoa > Mollusca > Bivalvia > Mytilida > Modiolidae > Bathymodiolus > Bathymodiolus brooksi. Next base: position 80,371,411 of record OY804578.1, on the reverse strand, counting down.
ATAAAGTACTCAGCATTTATATATGATGTGACAAATATTAGTATACATGTATATACTCGTCAAAAGATACCTTTAAAACCAAACTAGTTAGAATTAGATATTTGTTGTATATTTATTTATTTTTGGCCATACACTAACATCTAACAACATTCCATCATGTAATCTTCAATTCATCTTTGACCATACAATCATATGCAAGACAGTTAAATAGACTGACCAGATTTTGACACTTTAAGATTTAGTAGGCTCATCGGTAATTGGTCGGTTGAAAATATGAACCCTAGCGTGATCCCATACGGGATGTGATAGAAGTTAGTGCATGGCCAGAGAAAAATAGATATAACAAACATCTAATTTTAATCAGATTGACCCCAAACAAAGAAACAAGAAAACTCAGACACCCGTATACGTATCAGGTTTAAACTTATTTTGTTTTGACTTGATAAGTAACCAGGTATCATTGTTTGACATCGTTTTTATATTTTATAAAACACTCCCTGTTCATTGCATATATGTTCTTTTATGTTTTGAAAGAATTACGTCATTTAATAAATGACATTAAACTGGATACTGTGTTAACTATCAATAAGCCCTTGACAAAAACTAGCCGAGCTGTGGCCAGTGGAAAGGTTTGAAGATTTCCATTCTGTACATTTTGTATACCCTTAGTCTGGATGGAACATAACTCATATTTTATTGGAAATAAAAGAACTTATGTGAGGCAAGACAAGCTATTGTTATGTAATCTGAATTTGGGTAATTAGGTCACGTGTCTTAATTAGATAAATTAAGTTACATTTACATTAATTTAAAAAAAAATAATATTTGGTATATTTGGTTTGTTTTAGGAATTGGTGCAAATAATTACTACTTATTGTTAATTTAAATTAAATCAAAATTTTAACCAATCAAATGAGGTTGTCACTTTGTGTCATTAATTTTTTTATAATTAAGCAGGGTGGACGTCAAGTTTATTATCATAATTAATTTTCCCACCTCTACCCCTAACAATTATTATCTCCTTAAAAATAATTTACATATCTTATTATCTGTTATTTATATTGATGCCATTTTCATGTATTGTATCTTTGCTTTGACAAGGTCCTCATTTGCTACTACACGGAACAGGGTAGCAAATGATATATGCGTTCCACGGAAAATCCTACGGGATACCCCCGATTTGTCTTACGTTCAGCCAGAGGGTAATTATTATTTCAAAACTTCAGATTCGTATCAAATTTTAAATTCTTGTTCTATTAATATTTCGGACTGTCTTAAATCTCCAGGTACTTGTGATTCTTCTCCATGCATTACTACTTGGAAAATAAAAACTGACAAAATTAATACTTGTAAAACATGCGTCATGCTAATAACTTCTCCTGAATTTACAAGTAATTTAACTGGAAAAACTTACTATACCAAATCGTTTGACCCTCTGGACTGTTCTACTAAAAATGTCATTTACGGCATAGAATGTACACTCTGTGGACTTTTGCATGTTGGTGAAACTCGTCAAACATTGCGAAGTAGGATGAGCCAACATCGATATGATGCAAAAGATCCCAAATACAGAATTTTGTATAATCATTTCAATCAACCGGGTCATGACCGCTGTTTGACGATGAAAGTTCGAATCATCGAGAAGATTTACCATCATACAAACAGTCCTATACTTAGTACACCTTATCGTACCGATAGAGTTGTTTTGGATTAAAGAGTTAGGCACTGCAATGCCTTACGGTTGCAATAATAACATCAAAGGACTGAGAAATTTGTCAAGTCCTGGATGCAACGAAATCAACGTGATGAGCCTTTTTAATACTATTCCCAGAACTAAGCGTAGCCATGGTCATAAAAGAATTCAACATCCTTATGTTAAAAAGTCCTCTAAACCAAGAACGTTACAAGATACTTTTAATGATTTACTTTCTAATATACAGAAACCTCTTGGAATTCATCACATTCGTACAATCTTATTTTCACTACCTGTAAACTACCTCAAAGATCTTAGGGATTTTGGACTTGACAAAGGAGGGGTATATCCTTTTTCTCCTAAGTACAGATTGTCTAGTATTATATGTGACGTGGCGTTCTTTCGTCTTTTTAAATCAGTTCGATCTGAACCTCTTCATGATAACAACAGAAAATTCCTCCATATTCCGTTTGCTAACAAAGGAATCGATGCTATTAACATCAGCAACATTCTTAATAGAAAAGAGGTCGTAAAAGAAATTCCACCATATTTCAAAAATCAATCTGTTCCCATTGTCTCCTATAGCTACACTAACAGCATTGGCCGTAAAATTTTCAACTACAAAGAAGCATTGCAAGATATTAACATAGAAGAGTACCTTAAGAACCCTCTGACTTGTGACTGCTCCCACTCTCCTTTTCAATACAACCCAACTGGACATGTAATCACTGGTGATCTGAATATCATTCTACATGAGAGTCTCCGAAAGGTGGTTTCTCATGGTCCTAAATTCAGAGAACCTCAACACATCAATTGGAAACATAATTTCAAGATAATTATGGATGCTGTTGAAGATTGTGCCAGAAGGTGGATAAAGAGAGAAGTAGACCAAGATTCTGAGTTAGAGTCCTTCTCAGACTGGGTTAGAACAATTAGGTCTCTAGTACAAGGTCGGATTCACAAACTCAAAAATTGTGTTAATAGTCGACCTAAGTCTGTATTTAAAGACCAAGAAGCTGTTAAGTGTCTTTCCTCTCTTCATGACAAATATGGTATCGTTCCTGCGGACAAGGCTTCCAACAATATCGTGTTTGTATGTAAATCATATTACTTCGAATGCCTAATCAAGGAATTATGCATAAATAGCAACACCTTTAGTAATACCACATACAAACCAACTTCGTTCGACAAAGATGAAATCCTAGCTAACCACAGATCATTCATGACCTCTTTAAACATTCCCTCTGGTAAAGAGTCTGAGGATTTTCCCTATTTATATTGGATACCTAAACTCCATAAGACACCATACAAAGAAAGGTACATAGCGGGATCATCAACTTGTTCGACGAAAGAATTGTCTATTCACCTGACAAAGATTATGTCTGCAGTAAAAGAGGGACAACAGAAATATTGTGAAACTGTTTACTCGCGTAGTGGCATAAATCACATGTGGATTTTGAAAAACTCTAAAGATCTTTTGGATAGCCTGAAATCAAGATCTTTCTCTCAGGTATCCTCCATCAAAACTTTTGATTTTTCAACTCTATATACCACCCTACCGCATGACAAATTAAAAACCCGCTTAAAAGAAACAATTCATAAAGCTTTCAGTCATAGAAACTATGGCTCAAAATTTGTTGTGTTAGGCTACAATTCCACATATTTTTCAAACAAAATTCAAAAAGGTAAAACATGCTACTCCGAGGAACAAGTGATCAGTATGCTGGAGTTCCTCATCGATAACATATTTGTCTCCTTTGGAGGGACACTGTTTCAGCAGGTCGTCGGCATACCAATGGGTACGAATTGTGCCCCTCTTCTAGCCGATTTATTTTTATACTCATATGAGTCGGAGTTTCTTCAAAAGATTGTAAAAGATAAGAAGATTCATGAGGATGGAGCCTTTAATTTCACATACAGGTATATTGATGACGTTTATATATCAATAATTCTAGATTTGCAGAATTTCTTCCATTGATATATCCTCCAGAGCTGGAAGTTAAAGAGACCACAGATACAGCTTCGTCCGCATCATTTTTGGACTTATACCTCGAATTTGACGACAGTGGTCAACTCAGTACTAAAATTTAAGATAAACGGGACGACTTTTAAAATCATAAATTTTCCAAACATGTGCAGCAACATACTAGCTTCTCCTGCATATGGTGTTTACATCTCGCAATTGATTCGCTATGCAAGGGCCAGTAGCAATTATTCTGATTTCCTGAAACGTCATCTTCATCTGAGAAACAGGCTACTGGACCAGGGCTATAAAAAGATTCGCCTTATTCGATCTCTTAAAAAGTTTATATTCCGATACCAAGATCTTGTCGAAATATATTCCGTCTCTGCAGAAACGATTATAAGCGATTCATTTTCATATAGTGAAAATGTATAAAGATAAAGAAGTCAAGAAAAATGTCAAAAATATTTTTTTATCAATGTGTGACGTAAAAATGTTTTTGATATTTATTTCACTGAATATGGTACTGCTTTGACAACTATTTTGCCTATTTTGTTCCTGTATTTAAATACTGTTATAGTGACAGCCGGAACCTTTGAACCGTAATGAGAGCGGGAGGTTTGGCGCTTTAAAATTTGATTCAACCCACCATTTCTTTAGAAATGCCTGTACCAAGTCAGGGTCATTACGGTTTTCACAGTTTTCCGGTTGTTGACTGATTTTGTCTGTTTATATAATTATGAGTTTTGACTTTCCCTTTGTAAGATTGTTCGGAGTTCGGTAATTTTGTTATTACCCTTATTTACATGTAGTTAGTAAGTGCCCATGGTTGCGCGCCACCTGTAGCTAACAATTATATTTTCTTTAAAATATTGATCTTTAATTTGTTTTGAGATGCTATTTTTGTGTTTGCATCTTGTCACATCCATGTCTATTTAATAAGTGGCCGTTTTTGAGCGCCACCCTTTTTGTTATAGGCACTTGTTATATCGATCAGGAAGTGTCTCTACTGTTATTGTTTGACATTGTTTTTATATTTTATAAAACACTTCCTGTTCATTGTATATATATGTTCTTTTATGTTTTGAAAGAATTACGTCATTTAATAAATGACATTAAACTGGATACTGTGTTAACTATCAATAAGCCCTTGACAAAAACTAGCCGAGCTGTGGCCAGGGGAAAAGTTTGAAGATTTCCATTCTGTGCATTGTGTATGCCCTTTGTCTGGATGGAACATAAATATATAAGTTTCATAGATTTAATGTTATTATCCCGTAATTTAGCGTTTTGGAAACAATCTCGGTCAGTCTGTACAGTTTTATAAGACCAGAACTGACAGAAACTATAGATATAGTTTAAGGTTTGTCGATATTTTGTAATTGTATCGATGGTTTGTATAATTAGTACTTTTCTATTTGTCAATGGTAATTATGATTTGTTAAATGATGAGAATTCGTTCATATTCAATGCGGATTTTTGGGGTTTTTTTTTATGGTGGTTTCAAATACATCTCAAAGTAATGACCAAGAAAGTACCTCAATGTTTGAAATAATTAGATTAATATCAATAAACTTTAACATCACACGTTCTTTGAAATTAAATCTGTTAATTAGATTGATTTTCTGTCAAATAATGTAAATATTAGGATGATTAAAATATTGTCTTTGATGCACTTGAAAGTACTTCATTACTGGGTTATCAATAACATACTTCTTAAAACTGATTGGTTGATAATTAAGTCATCAAAGATTTCTATTAGAAACATTATATTAAAATTATGCATAATTCTTTATATTCTTATGAAAGACATATGCTGTAATCGCCAGACGAAGCGAACGGAATTAAAGACGCAAAATATATTAAACTAGAATGAACCTATAACGAGTGTGTATTTGTCTCAGTGTGATGAAAATGTCATACATTTATTCCAATACTACGTGGTATATTTTCAGGTTTTCCAAATATTTTTTTTTAACCATTGACATATAATTAATTCACTTTTACTATCAAACTTACAAAGGAGAGAGAAACAGTAGCAATTCTGATTAATACATGTGAGTAATAATAAGATGTGATTTATATCCCGATAATTATCTACAATCAGAAACTGAGAAATTATAACATGTCCGACGAGTGGAGCAACACTTTTATCTATTGACTGTCGTTTCGCACTATGAAAATCCGACTCAGTGTTTTGGATTAATACAACATACACTTCATCATTATCTCATAAAAATAGTAGGCAGTTCCTGCTCCAATAGTGGAACCAGTTGTGTTACTCTTGTTACAAACCATTGAATAAAGAATTGGCTATCATAGAATTCCATCATAACGTTGTGTATCTTTTCAAAGTCGACGAGTCGGGTGTCTTTTAGCTATAAATTTCTTCTAATCTTTTAATTGTCCTTTAGTTGTGTCATGACATTTGCAATATTTCTGTTATTTGACAACGACAAAGGCTGTCTTTATACCGATTAAAATTTATATTAGAAATATTATATTAAAATTGTGCATAGTTCTTTATATTTCGGTTATTTATGGACGTGTCACATGCAATGCATACAGTCCTTCATTGTATTGAAGCCACGATCTCATGAATATTGTGTCATACATTGTCAAACTGTTTGATTTATGAAGTGCTCACAACAAAATGTCACTGGATTTATTGTTATTTTCTTTGAGTTTATGCTAATTTTAAACGCTTCTATAAATTGACAATATCAGAAAATTCCTTTCTGTTACAAGTGAGGACAAGACTGACAAACTTTAAACAACCATTATATAATTTAGACAGTTAGAAATTGGCTGAAATACAATTTCATATTTTAAGAAATGATATGGATGATTAAATGAACAATGAGAGATTATCCAACATTACACTTAGACACAAATTAAAGCAAGGAAACGATGGTTGTATAGCTGTTCTACATTGCACATTCACAGTAGGGTTTTCAACGATGAGCATAACTCATACCCTAATACGAGTGTTAAATAACACCAACTAGAAATAGAAATAGAATCATGGGGGTATAGTTTCTCCACTATGGGGTACAACCCTTCCAAATGGCAATATATAGATTCCTATATACAACTCTCCCTTTTGGTAGGGTGTGAATGAGTGACTCGTTTTTGGGACGGGTGTGAATATATGACTCGTGTTTAGGACGGATGTGAATATATGACTCGCGTTTAGAACGGGTGTGAATATATGACTCGTGTTTAGGACGGGTGTGAATATATGACTCGTGTTTAGGACGAGCGTGAATGAGTGACTCGTGTTTAGGACGGGCGTGAATGAGTGACTCGTGTTTGGGACGGGTGTGAATATATGGCTCGTGTTTAGGACGGGTGTGAATATATGACTCGTGTTTAGGACGGGTGTGAATATATGCTTCGTGTTTAGGACGAGCATGAATGAGTGACTCGTGTTTGGGACGGGTGTGAATATATGACTCGTGTTTGAGACGAGCGTGAATGAGTGACTCGTGTGTGGTACGGGTGTGAATATATGACTCGTGTTTAGGACGGGTGTAAATATATGACTCGTGTTTAGGACGAGCGTGAATGAGTGACACATGTTTGGGACGGGTGTGAATATATGGCTCGCGTTTAGGACGGGTGTGAATATATGACTCGTGTTTAGGACGGGTGTGAATATATGCTTCGTGTTTAGGACGGGTGTGAATATATGACTCGTGTTTGAGACGGGTGTGAATGAGTGACTCGTGTGTGGTACGGGTGTGAATATATGACTCGTGTTTGAGACGGGCGTGAATGAGTGACTCGTGCTTGGGACGGGTGTGAATATATGGCTCGTGTTTAGGACGGGTGTGAATATATGACTCGTGTTTGGGACGGGTGTGAATGAGTGACTCGTGTGTGGTACGGGTGTGAATATATGACTCGTGTTTGGGACAGGCGTGAATGAGTGACTCGTGTTTGGAACGGTGTGAATATATGACTCGTGTTTGGGACGAGCGTGAATGGGTGCCTCGTGTTTGGGACGGGTGTGAATATATAACTCGTGTTTGGGACGGGCGTGAATGAGTGATTCGTGTTTGGGACGAGCGTGAATGAGTGACTCGTTTTTGGGACTGGTGTGAATATATGACTCGTGTTTGAGACGGGTGTGAATATATGACTCGTGTTTGGGACGAGCGTGAATGAGGGATTCGTGTGTGGGAAAGTCACGTACGCGAAAACGCGGTGCAGCCCCTAATTTGCACAGATGATTTGTAGTGGTCATTGGTAGCATGTCGACAGGGCGACATTTTTTCACTCTAACCGTCATCTCAGTTATTTTGTGGCACATAAGATATCCACCCCATAGACCCATTCCAGTGCCATGTTTTACCTAATTTGTTTTTGTTTATAAACATGTTCTAGACATGAAGATAGCTGCATTACTGATCAATTGAAGTCAAACAACAATGAATTATCTGTTAGTAGTTTGCTTTGTATGATTCTATTATTTTGGAGTCAGTTTTAAAGGAATTGAGTTCGATTCCTGCTAATCCTCCCATAATGCAATTCTTTCTCGAATTGCCTATACCAAACCATGATCTAAGCAGTAAGTTCATTACCGTGTCAGAATAGGATAACCTCTGGCTCAAGTCTCTTCTAATATGGACGAGATCACTTTTTATTTGTGTAACGACAAACCTATAACCTGATTTTGATAAGAAAGCTTAAACAAAGATGGTCAATATTTCCACAAATATCTACAAAACTACCTAACTACCCAACCCCTATATTGATAGTTGGGTATCCAACGGAAATACATATACAACCCATGTGTATGCCGTTATTTGTTAGGTAAATTTGAAATGCAACGAAATATCAAATTAACGTAACAGGAGATAAAATAACACTATTGCCTATTTAACAACAGAATATGGTAAGGGTTAAATGTATTTAAACCGGGACCGGGGGTATTAATAGCTGTGGAAGGAGCAAACATTCAGATTGTTCATTATTTTGACCACGGTTATCTCGAGGAGGAAAAATCAATGATACTTGGGTTCACAGTTACTTTGGGAGAAAAATAGTTGACAGGCATGATCACTTAGTGTTCCTTCCTATGACAGTTTCAGTCTTATTAAAAATAATATTCTTCATCAATCTAAAAACTACAAAAATCACTTCGAAAATTCAAATTTCTGAGATATGTGACATACAGTTTCATAAATATAAACAAAACCACATGCAGTTTGTACAAAAAACGATATCAATTGTACTTACCGTCTCTGAATGAGGGTCTTATCTACATAATATAACAAAAAACAAATTCCCATATTCCCAAGATTGTATTCCAAATGTACACAGGATATATAACGATGATAAGCTCCGTCCACAAATTTTGTCGGTAGGCACTACCGCAAATGCCGGTTTAACAACATAATTATGGTCAGGGCTGCATGTGATTAACAACAAATTATGGTTCGGCTTAAGGTGTTTAGCAACACATTATGGTTAGGGATACAGGAGTTTAACATCAAATAATGGGTAGGGCTACAGGTGTTTAGCAACAAATCATGGTTAGGGCTACAGAGGTTTAACAGCACATTATGGTTAGGGACACAGGTGTTTAACAACAAATTATGGTTCGGGCTACAAGTGTTAAACAACAAATCATGGTTAAGACTACAGAAGTTTAACAACAAATCATGGTTAAGGCTACAGAAGTTTAACAACAAATGATGGTTAGGGCAATATTTCAGTCATAGCAGTCCCAATTATGGTGGTGAAAGGCAATGATTACGTTGTTAGGTAATTGTAAATTCTGTAACTTTATGACTAGAATGTATGTAGAGAAACTATGGATAAACTCATTCCCAGCCTCCGGGATATCCCAGAATAGACATGAGGAAGATCTTCGAAGAAGATTCCAATAAAAACTATTCATTTATTATGATGATTCTGATAATGCAATGGAATTGTCGACATCTACTAATGAACTCTAAAATAATTGACCCAAATCTTTCCTTCAATAAACTCACGTGAAACAAGTTATGCTATCACTACAAAGTAACCTTTTGTACAGTGCATATATAGATGGAGAGGAATGATGTAGACATATCCCAACAATTCTACCTCGGAGATAGTTATTTGTTCAGTATCTATTACAATAAATGCACATTTAACTAATCATACTCAAATTAAAATGCAAACAGATCAATTACGATTTTTCGAGTGGATGTTTTAAATTGTTCTGACTGTTTTAGTTTTCCAATTTTACCACTGTTTCCAAATGTTTTAATAGGAGACAACATAGGTTATAAATATTTATGAGACAGTATATCTGTAAATGGGAAGAACAAAAATATTGAAGACTTGCTTCTTATATGCAGATAAGGAAATATTTCTGATCCCGTTTCAATACCATATACCTCAAGAAATCAATAACATGCAAGTCAAGAATGAGGCGTTATTGTGACGGTAACAATGGCGTTATTGTGACGGCAACAGTGTTTCAAATAAACATCCAGGAAAATCATGGCAATTTCAATATCTTTCGATCGAAATCAAAATTGATAGTTAAACAATAACAGCGGGTTTCTCTTCGTTAGTTGATTTCTAAATTAAATTCAGTTTGGAATATTGTGCACAATTCTTTTGATAACAATAGACAATGATCATGGTTTAATTTAGTGAGTTGTTTAAAGTCAAGTGGTACTTATTTCAACTTATTTCAACTATACCAATACGAAAACAACTTTACAAAGAGTAAATTATGTAGGTAACAAAAGATGGCGCTAAAGATCGTCATACTGATGAATTTTTCGATTACCGCCAAAAGTAAGGTATATGTAATAGAGTCTGAAACAGTTTGTCTTGAAACGGGTTATAAACTAATGGTTGCTGCAAGGGAGGTGTTCACATTTTGTCTTTTACAATAAATGAAGGAGGCATCAAACAAATATGAGACTGTTATTTACGCATCATTGTCAGGACGATATGTGTACTAGTATTTGATTTGTTCCGAACGCCCAGCGGACGCTACATTCGGAAGGGTTGTTTACAAAACTAGATAAAACTAGATCATATTTATACACCCAAGTGTTCCCGGGGGGGGGGGGGGGGGGGGGGGGGGGGGGGTAAGTCATTTCAAAGGATAAACAATTCACTTAGAAAGGTTTAAATAAATTCGGCGAAACGTGTTAAAACATTATTTAGCTTAACATTTCAGCGTAATAAAAATCTAAACGAAAAAGTCTAGAACATAATAAGTTCTGTCCAGAAAATCACTGTACAGGCACAAACTGTCAACTTCATAAACTGGTGCTGCTGGAATATCGCTACTGATGAAGGAGAAGTTGATTATTGGAAAGTGAAGTCATCACGTTTGTCGTAGAGTTTTGTTTTCAATTCTCCTTCGTTGCCGATTTCAAGGACCAACGAATTAGAATGGAATTTCTGTGTCTATCTATTGCAACCTTGAAAAAGGATGAAGAAAATGTGGAATGTTAATTGGTCTTTTTTATAATGTGAATTGTCGAATTTCATTTCACAGTTTTAAACAGATAGAATTGATAGACATTTGGCAATTTTTAAAAGATATAATTAAAATACAAAATATACATACCTATTTATGGACAGAAAAATTGTTTCTCACAAGGAACAGACCTTACAAGAGTCAATCTACGCTCATTCACCTGTCTCCGTTCATCGTTCAGCCAATTATATTACATCTATTATATATCTAAAATGCTTCGCTAGGATAAATATCGAGTTCCTAGTGTCAATGTCTCAATGTTATCCATTGCCATTTTACTGAAAATTGTTGAATATAAACAGGATAATGATAGATGTTCATATTTGGCTAAATTATACATGTCTTGTGAGATAAGAAAGACGCTTTACAGGTAAGTGGAAAAGTATGGGTTTCTTTTAATTAAAGGGGCATTATCTGCCAAAATCGTAAATTTTTGTTATCCATAAAAACTATCAGATATGATTGATGCCTTAATAAAGCGTGTTTCTGTAACTTATAAATGTTATGAAATGTACGCGCATCGGGGAAAAAAGGTGCAACTGCTCGTGTTTTGAGATCGATCAAGAAATGGACGCCATCTTATTATTTATCGGCAATGTTTACGGAGTTTGCCGAATCGTCATTAAATCAGTGCAACAATGCACTTATTTCTTATTTTCTGTGAATCTGCTTTTAGTCGGCGTTAATTACGGACAAAGAACCATGCAAGTTTGCAGTTAATAAGCGACAAAATTCAAATTATTCGTTTTTACCTGTCACTAGTAAGGTCAGTTGCATACGGAGAAAGCGAGGTCAAATTATTTGCTTGCAAGGAAATAATAAATCGATGGTAATTTTCGTTCTCAAAAGGCGAAAAGTGGTACGATAAGCTGGTTAATGTGAAATATTTACCTTTATTTCATTATTTTAAAGCTATTTACAAATTTCCAAAACATATAATTGTTTTGGTCAAAATCGTAGCTAATGCCTCTTTAATAATAAATATTCATATAATCAATAGTAGAGAACTTTTAAAAATCTAATACACGTGAAAAATTGTAATTATAAAATTCTGTAAAAAAAAATTAAATATATAACAAACTTAAAATTATTAATTTAAAAAAAAATCAATTTTTTTCTGATGATAATTTCTAACATAAAATTAATGTTAATGCCTTTTTTCTAATATTGACAAGACTGCAACCAGAGTGAAACAAACCCACGATGTGATGTGTTATATATAGTTAGTTCATACTGAAATAACGTGCTTCAATTTACAATCTTTAATATTTTCAGGTAAGTTTTTTTTTAAATTAAATACATAAATTTGCATTGTCGCGAGTGTATAACTATGACTTCACAAATTAGTGTTTTTTTGTTTGTTTTTCTTGTCTTTTTATTTTATGGTTTAAACAAATGTAATACTACATAGTGTTTATTTTGAATTTTCTGCTTTTAAATCTGTAACCCTGAGGATTCATGGTGTCACTTACCTACCCGATTAACAGTTGCCTAAACAATATTACATTTTTTAATGATATTTGGAGAAAAAAATCAGCGCATATTAGTTGATTTTTTTTTTTTAATTTTATGGTATTCTTTACCAGTATATTGCAGCAATATGACATAAACAATTGTATACATTTTTAAAGAAGCAATTATATGAAAGAAAATATGACTTTTAAACAGCTTGATAAATTTATAAAGAAGGCCATTGTGGAGTAACGTCAAGTGATTAGCTTTAGATATGTCTATGACGAGACATTATTACAAACAATAAAGCATACATGGAAGTGATTTCAGAGGCGAAAATTAAAATGTGAATATCTAACGACGACTCATGACAGACGACAGATGCTACCAGATGAGACAATCTCTCATTGCCTTTGTCCAGACAATTAAAAAACACATAGAAATTAATATTCCATAAGCAAAATGAAATTGATTAATAAAAATGCATAGCATTATTGATTTTTGTTTATAAAAATGATTTTAAATATTTAAACTGATATACCGTTAGCAGTCGTCAACAATTAACTGATTTTCTTCCCTATCTGTCCTCCACTATGATTCAATATTGAAGTGTAAAAAGTAAGTTTCATTTATAATAGACAAACCATTCAGTGTTCACCAATCAGTCAAATAACTTATCATACAAGAAAAACATTCAAATTTCATTTTATATCAGATACTAGTAAATGTGTATATATAATTAGACGCTTACAATATTTCTTCTTACAAATACCCTTACTCTACTTAAGAAATAAATCATGGAAGTCAGAATGTGTTGGGGGGGTTACCATGGGTTGGCAGATATTAGTGTTTTATCCCGAGCCAGAGGCGAGGGATAAAATTTACTAATATCCGCCAACCCATGTTAAAACTCAAAACACATTATGGCTTCCATGATTTATTTCGATTCTGATATGTCTAAGAGTACAAATACGGTAGTATGCTTTGATTGGAAGACAGCAATTTATATTTACGTTTGCGGAAAATATCGCACACAATTTATGCTGCCAATGGAAAAGTCAGTCACATTCACCGGCGCATGTGCGAATGAGATTATGCCATCAATAAATCGCTCGTTGGTCTACAAAGCGACAGAAGGACGTCATGTTAGAATATCAAACAACTTGTTATTCACTTATTTTTACTAAAGTTTCTCCTCTCTCAAGCATATGAGCCGATTTCGACCATCCTGTTTAGGCGTTTGGTTTTATTGCTCCCAAACATTTAAATTATTTACTTTAAACATATTTTATTGTTCAATAAGAAACAATTGGATAGGACACAAGTTTCACAACTTAGAAACGTCTTCTCCAATACATACATGAATTAATACAAAATGAACTTATATAATATTATATATATATTTCATATTAAGTGATGACACGAAAAAAACAAAAGCAAAAACAAACAAAGACTAAAAATGTTGAGCGTCATGCAGGTGGATTATCCAAGCTAAAGTATACTTAATCGAACACACCCTTTCATCTTAATGACACGAACACACCAAACATTCAATTGGGATTTAACTTTCTAGTGGATTTATATATAAAGTGGGTGCTTAATTAAGGTAGTTAACATGTGAAAATATAGGGAGGAATCATTATTCTATTAACGTTCGGTAAGTATATTGCTTTTTTCATAATATTTTTGTTAAAAACGGTTATTTATGATATGACGACTCGATAATCCAGTTGCATGAGGCTGTCTCGAAACTTGTTCATACGATCTTGATCAATAAAGTAAGACATAAATCTATTATTAACCTGTTACACATTACAAATATGACTAATTTACAAATATTTATGATCATGACATAGAAAAGCGACAGGTGTTTTTAATATATTTTTGTACAGCCAAAAATATGGAACAATTTATATCACAGTTAAGTGTTTCATTTCCGAATAATAATAAATCAATATTTATCGGAATTCCAATCAAATTCAACTTATTTATTTCAAATAACATAATAATACGCGATACGGTAAATCTGTTACAGTGTAACAAGTAAATTATTTGGCTCTCCAATCTTTCGACTTTGAGTGTAGCTGATGAAGGTTGTTCCAGAAACTCTCGTGCGCACTAAATTTGATATCTACGTTTTAATTAGTAATACATTGGAGGTTTTGCAATATCACAAATTATGTTGAAGCTCTGGATAAATAAACAATATATGTACATTGTTGGAAAATATAAGATTTCTTTGTACGAGCTTTAGAAACAACTAGAAAAGCTTGTGTGGCATGTTTTACAGCCAGAAAGGGCAACCATAATTTATTTTTACAGACAATGACCGTATATTGTGTTTATCCTGCAATGTCAAATAGTCCAAACAAAGGCCAAATTTTACTGTAAAGAGCAGTACAAGCGTCATTCTAATTGTTTTTAAGGGTGCCCTCTGTCCCGTCAAGGCTTATACTGATGCCGCTTTATCCGTGACTAAGTAACACTAAAGAAGTTGTGACCCCTTTATTCTTTATTGGTTATCCCGGAGACGCATCGTGTGCACTTAATTTGATTTTATTTGTTTTTATTAGTACTCAAACTGGATAAACTTGACTCTCCAGATTGTCATCGTGATTCTGTGGACTTTGTATACCACTCTTCAACTCGATCTTATGAAATAGAAATATTCTTATTTAACCAACTGGCCAGTATGTACATCTAGCTTTATCAACTGAAGACCTTGTTTCAGTAACGACAAATATGATTAATATCGTAGTAGATCTAAGTTGACATGGTGTATACAATCAACATGTTGCTTAGCAACAAGTGTTTTGTAGCTCCACTGTGAATGAATTGTGTTCTAATCGCTGATTAATTTCGGTTCGTGTTGTTGTGGTTAGTTTTGCAACAACAACAACAACAACAAAAAGTCTCATTATATCTGGACCCAGAAATAAGTTTATATAAATAACCTATTTAAATAGTAAAATAAGCAGAATGTGTTTTCCTTTGATCTTTAGTATTTTCTAAATGAAGATAACCATACCAGAGGTGGAGTCAAGATAGCTATTTTTGGGCAAAGCATTTTCTATTTAGCGTGCTTTAACTGTGACCTAATTTTGATAGAGCACAGAAATAAACACATTGTAACTTTGTTTTGGACAATATTGGTACACACTGTAATTTTTTGACAAGTGATAGACATTTTGGGTGCAAAGTGGTACTAAGTGCAAGCTTTCTTAAATCTGACACTGGAAAAAACTATAAAACAAACAAAAAGACTGACAAAGTGATCCCCACGCGTTTGTTCATAAAAACACATGAAAATTCTTTAACTTTACTAAACAATTTTTTTTATTCAAGCAAGACAAATTAGTCACCGTTTTGACTTCTTCAATGCACATACACTGTAGGTCTATAGAAAAAAATAATGCCCAATTCAAGTACGCAACGAAAATGATCAGTTTTGCAATAAAAAAGTGATCATATTTGAAAAGATGAATACTAGTACGCATTTGTGCATCACATGTAGGATTAAAAGTTGAACACACAGTTGTTAAAAACTGATTTCTCCAAATTCGTGATATGTTAAAAGATTTTCCGTCATTTTGTTACCATTTAACATTTTGACGTTAACCACGTGTTCTATTAAAAATGTGTTCTCATGTCACTGACTACTGGCGTACGTGACCAAGATCAGTCTTCTCAAAAGTTGGTCAAGTGCGACAGACGTCAATCACACATTTGCTTCCGTTTGATTGGCTATGATACAAAACATTTAGAATACTTTTAATTTCTTGTATGCGCAGATAAACTGATCGCGGGCACGCCCTCGATCAGTTTATCAGCACATACACGAAATTAAAAGTACTCTAAATATTACTTATTTAATGAAATAATATTTTATACCAAAGTTATTTTGTTTGACAGTATAGATTTTCTGATATTCGTTATACATTCTAAATTATCAGCTCTATAAATAATTTAATACTTTAACAAAAGTCGCTTGGGGAAAAATATTGACATCTGTTAATTTTGTTTTAGTAATATATGTTTTATCAACATTTTTGTGACTATCGGTAAACGTCTATGTTTTTTGTGTTCATATGTTCTGAGGTAACCATCAATGTTTAAACAGTATTTCTTTACTGGAGTATATATATATCTGTACTGGAAGTGTGCCACTACTTGCTTCTTGGGAGAACGTGGCTTTATTTTTGCATAAATCTTTTGACGTTGAGTCACAGTGTGGGAACGGAAGTGTATAGGAAATAAACAACTTCGGTATTTGTGATGATGTATAGCGACGATCCATTGCTTGCTGGACATGTAGCGTTTGAAATATGGTAAAGTTTTTTTTTTATTTATTTTAATTTGGAAAGATGTTACTTTCACCGTGTGTAAAAGATTCAGCTGCAGATCACTAAAGCTGTCGCATTTTAATATCAAAAAATTATTTTAAACATGCATTATTATAGTCCATAAAGTAAAGTTTAACTAGACAATGCGACTATTATATACACAAATATCACTGTTATACCATGTAAAAGTATTAAGTCAATATATGCTTGACAAATGCACAAAAGATGCCCTTAATTATAGTCGGTGTCTTTATGATCCGTGTATAGTTGCTTGTTCGCATAGGACATAGTTGCTTGCGAATTTTGTGCATAGTTGCTTGCCAAATATTTAAACTTAAAAGTTAGCTATGTTACATATATAGAACAAAAAGGCGAGTGTATCATCAGATATTGTGGTAGGCCATGTGACGAGGTCGCAGAACGAGTCTGGCCTATCAAAATATATGATGGTGCACGAACAACTTTGTTCAATAAGGGACTTGTATCTTGCGATGTCAATCAAAGTTAGCGACATCAATCAGATCTACCGCGGAAACGCCCTCCTAGTTGGAGGGAAATCTTCATAATCTGCACGAGCCGCGCCAGATGAGAAAACGTTTTTGAACGGTGAACAGGAAAATGGATTTGGATGACTAAAAATATGAATCCATCGGAGGAGTTAACGCTTTCAAAATTCGAAAGTGACAATAAAAATTTGTGCATAACACACAGGAAATTAAAACCATTGAATTTGATGATTTGGACTCTCTTTCACAGGATAATATTTTTAAAAAACCGATTTGGATTTTTTTTCCGTGTGAAATCGATGACGCCACGCTGTCACAGTTCGTTTTATAGAGTTTTGTTATCGCTTGTCGTCCGACATTTTTGAGTGTCCGTCATTTTAAACAGTTTTATCATCACTTGTGTTGTCCGTCATTTTAATTGCCCGGAATCGAAGATTCGGGGGCATATAGTTTTTTCCCTGTCCGTCTGTCTATGTCAAAGATTGGGACGGGGGCATCAGTGTTTCACAAACGCATCTTGTTCGGTTTTGAAATCCTTTTGCATCCGTCATTTTGTTTTTTTTTAATTTTTCTGTTTGAGTGAGAGTATGTAAGCTTTATGATGATATCTTGTATATTTTGGATTGGACTGAGGAATAGTTGAGTATTTTATTTCAATTATGCCGTTCATATATATGCAAACTAACATTGTATGGGTATATTTTTGCAGAATATTGTATATGCACACAAGTCGAGCAAAGGTGTACCCTGCAAAGGAATTGGAGCATGGTTTAAGCCCAATAGTCAGATTAGCCAGTAGATAATACCTACACAAGTTTCCACTATTCAGCAAAGGTATGATATACTATATATTTACAAATCATGTCCAGTAGACAGACAGTAAGATTTGATTGATTGATTGATTGATTTTTGGTGTTTTAACGTCAATTTTAACAATATTTAAGCTATATCATGGCGACCAGTTTTAGTGGTAGAGGAAGCCGTAGTACTCGGAAAAAACCACCGACCATGGGCAAGCAACTGGTAAACTTTATCACTTGCGAGTCGAGTGCACCCTTTTTGTAATTTACAAAGCCATATTGGTAATAGGCTTGTATGAGTTGTTAGATCCAACGACCTAACCCATTGAGCCATCCGAGCCCCTTATAAGTTAATAAAAAGTACAAACCTGTTGATGCAAAACAAGCAAAGAAGGGACGAGTAAGTAAAGGGGAAAGAAACGTATTATTTTGTAGACACCAGGGTAAGTAATAGCACTGTTTAATTTATTATTCAAAATATAATAAAATATGAATTATACATTAGAACAGGTTTTTTGGCTATTGCCTAAGTAACGGCATATTTTTTCTTGACAAATACCACAGGTTTTCCCCAAAGATAATGATGCTATCCTCTCGATCGTCAAAGTACTGATGGCTAAACATTTGGAGGCTTCAGATACACTTAACTATGAAATTTCATTGAAAGAGAAAATCAAGCGACTATACCCTGCGTTTACAAGCGACTATCCACTACATATCTGATTGACAACAAGCATCTATGCACTGCAATTCTTGCATCACTATCTTTGACCCAAACTTTCTCGGCATTGATACAACTTACACAAATCTGTCTTTGCATGTCAAAAGTATATATGAAAGGCTTTTAAAAAACGTATATTTCAATATCATAACATTTTCGAATATTTTGTAAAAAGCTGTCAAACAAGACAGGCACTCAAACTTCTACTGATCGGTGGTATTTTTTGGACATTTTATCTTGCATTTACCGTATTATTGCAGTGTTTCGTGCATCAAATATACACATGGACTTTCGTAAGGCAAATTAAAACTGGTTGCTTTGTATAAGCTAAAACCATTACAAAATCTTACCTGAGGTAATATTGTTACAGTCCTGCAAGCGATGGATCGTCGCTATGCACCATCACAAATATCGAAGTTGTTTATTTACTATACACTTCCGTTCCCACACTGTGTGAGTGACATAATGATAATAGTAAGTATTCAAACATGAAAAATATAAGTATAAACCTCTGTACATATCTGATTATTCAGGAAAATAATTGTTGGAATTCCAATTATGTGTCGTAATTAAATGTAAATACATACAAAGAAAAATCTCCAGGCACTTCAATGAAAAGTTGAAGGGTTAAACTAGTTTTGCGGGCCCAAACCACCTTTCTGAGTGAAATGATGCTGTCATGCAAAAGTGTCCACTTGTGATCAACATGTCGGGCGAACAGCATTGTTATAAAGAACGTTATAATCTTGAATATTATACATAATATATCTGTGTCACAAATGACCATGGATATGTTCCACTTGTCGTAAACACTTCCGGGTCTTTTCCTCATTCACGACTTATCACCGGGTTTGTAACTAGATTAACACGACGGGTGCCACTAGTGGAGCAGGAACTGCTTACCTTTCCGGAGCACCTGAGTTCACCCCCGGTTTTCAGTGGTGTTCGTGTTACTCGATCTTTAGCTTTATGTTTATTCTTTGTAGATTGTTTGTCCGTTTTCTTTTGGCCATTGTGTTTTCTGTTCTTCTTCGATATATCTTCAAACTCTTCTTAATCTTCGTGACACCAAAGTTTTCGTATTTATCATATTAGATCTTGATATATTGAGATCTTCCGAAAAACCTTTTTGAAAGAGAAGATGAAATGATTCTTTAAAAGTCCTTAAATCAATAGCTTAGCACTCAGAAGAAGATGGCGTTATAAAAAAAACAACAACCTCTGAATACCAACTGCAAGCTTGAGCGTAACCTATGAGTTGTTAAGTATAAATTAATTTTGTGGGAGCGGTTAGTATATTACTATCAAGGTGTGGGAAATTTATAATGGCTAAATAGAAGTCGTCTCCTTTGTCGTATATTCTGATAGAAAGAAAAGTTGAATAAAGATACAAAAGGAGTAATCAGAAGCCATGAAATCACAGACAACACAATGGTCAAAAGAAAAAGGCCCTGATCTACAAAATACTATGAAAAAAAGGAAAGATTGATAGAGAATCATAAACCACACTTAAAACCGGTGGTGCATTTGGGTGCTCCGGAAAGGTTAGAAGTTCATGTTCCACATGTGCCACTCGTCGTGATACTGTTAAACGACACGAACACCATCTGATATGGAAATCGTGTGGGACACCAATATACGTAAATAATACAATGAATAAAACATGAAATCCGGACAAAATTAATAGGAGTAAAGAAAACCGAACATCGTTTTATAAGCGGAAATCGTAGCGTACATCACAACACGGAACAAACAAAAAAACGTGAAAACATGTTATTTGACAAAATGAATGAACAACAGGCAAATAGCGGTGGTGAAATGGACTAGGACAAATATTTTACACTACTTTAATATCCTTTTGGATAGTAAACAATGTTTCATATTAACATTTTTATTTTTGTGATCTACCGACTAATAAAAAGCATTGAGCAATGTTAAAACGACATTTAAATGCCGTATCAGTGATCGGACAACACCGAGATAAATGTAATTGCTTCAACTGATCCATGGGTGATGAGTGGAAAGTATCTAGGTGTAGTCAGCTATGTGTTACCGATAATCAGAGAGATGGGTGATGAGTGGAAAGTATCTAGGTGTAGTCAGCTGTGTGCTAAAGTAACTAGGTGTAGTCAGCTGTGTATTACCGATGATCAGGGAGATGGGTGATGAGTGGAATGTATCTAGGTGTAGTCAGCTGTGTGCTAATGTATCTAGGTGTAGTCAGCTGTGTGCTACCGATTATCAGGGAGATGGGTGATGAGTGGAAAGTATCTAGGTGTAGTCAGCTGTGTGCTAAAGTATCTAGGTGTAGTCAGCTGTGTGTTACCGATGATCAGGGAGATGGGTGATGAGTGGAAAGTATCTAGGTGTAGTCAGCTGTGTGCTAATGTATCTAGGTGTAGTCAGCTGTGTGCTACCGATTATCAGGGAGATGGGTGAGGAGTGGAAATTATATAGGTGTAGTCAGCTGTGTGCTAAAGTATCTAGGTGTAATCAGCTGTGTGCTACCGATGATCAGGGAGATGGGTGATGAGTGGAAAGTATATAGGTGTAGTCAGCTGTGTGCTACCGATGATCAAGGAGATGAGTGATGAGTGGAAAATATCTAGGTGTGGTCATCTGTGTGCTAAAGTATCTAGGTGTAGTCAGCTGTGTGTTACCGATGATCAGGGAGATGGGTGATGAGTGGAAAGTATCTAGGTGTAGTCAGATGTGTGCTAAAGTATCTAGATGTAGTCAGCTGTGTGCTACCGATGATCAAGAAGATGAGTGATGAGTGGAAAATATCTAGGTGTAGTCATCTGTGTGCTAAAGTATCTAGGTGTAGTCAGCTGTGTGTTACCGATAACCAGGGAGATGGGTGATGAGTGGAAAGTATCTAGGTGTAGTCAGCTGTGTGCTAAAGTATCTAGATGTAGTCAGCTGTGTGTTACCGATGATCAGGGAGATGGGTGATGAGTGGAAAGTATCTAGGTGTAGTCAGCTGTGTGCTACCGATGATCACGGAGATGGGTGATGAGTGGAAAGTATCTAGGAATAGTCAGCTGTGTGCTAAAGTATCTAGGTGTAGTCAGTTGTGTGCTACCGATGATCAGGGAGATGGGTGATGAGTGGAAAGTATCTAGGTGTAGTCAGCTGTGTGCTAAAGTAACTAGGTCTAGTCAGCTGTGTGTTACCAATGATCAGGGAGATGGGTGATGAGTGGAAAGTATATAGGTGTAGTCATCTGTGTGCTAAAGTATCTAGGTGTAGTCAGCTGTGTGCTACCGATGATCAGGGAGATGGGTGATGAGTGGAAAGTATCTATGTGTAGTCAGCTGTATGCTACCGATGATCAGGGAGATGGGTGATGAGTGGAAAGTATATAGGTGTAGTCAGCTGTGTGTTACCGATGATCAAGGAGATGAGTGATGAGTGGAAAATATCTAGGTGTAGTCATCTGTGTGCTAAAGTATCTAGGTGTAGTCAGCTGTGTGCTACCGATGATCAGGGAGATGGGTGATGAGTGGAAAGTATCTATGTGTAGTCAGCTGTGTGTTACCGATGATCAGGGAGATGGGTGATGAGTGGAAAGTATATAGGTGTAGTCAGCTGTGTGCTACGTTGACCAGGGAGATGGGTGATGAGTGGAAAGTATATAGGTGTAGTCAGCTGTGTGCTACGATGACCAGGGAGTTGTTTCTGTTGTTTCTATTATCTCAAGTTCTTTTTAGGATTTTAGTTAGCAAAGTTTGGATTATCAATTGACAGGCCATCATCAATATATATTGAAAGTGAGATTAAAGACGCTATATTCAACAATTCGTATGTCTTTGATAAGTCTTTGTATAAACTCTGCCTCATACGAGTAAATGAAAAGATCGACAAGGAAAGGAGCACAGTGTTAAATGAGAATATGGGAGAAAATACAACAAACAGCCTTGAATGTCTCAATCAATCGCCTTTCGTGACTATGGACTGTGGTAGTCGGTGCCAATTAGATATCGTACCAGGAAAAAATAGTATTGTCTTATAAAGAGGGGTAATAAAACAAGAAATGCGTAAGTCATTGATTAAAGTTTTTCTTGAAGAAGTATCAATATACTTCCATGACTTTGTTACATTTACATATTTCAGGGTGGCATGACAATGCACATGTGGATAATATATCTACTCTTGTCAGTAGGAGGAGCTACAAGTGTGTCAATTGCAATATATCGTTCATTGGCATTAGATAGTTTTCAAGTTTCAAGGTGTAATTGTAATTTCAACATTATAGCCAGTAATCACACGGAGAACACTTGGGCAATGAATATGACGACATCAATACCAGTACAACTTATTTCTGTAAGATTATTATATCTATGTATATGTATTTATCTCATGTATCTTGTATCTTGTTTAACTGACTTAAAATACTGCTAATGCAAAAACAATGTATATCACGTTTTATGATAAATTATGTTTAATTTAGTATAATGAGAGGAATGAAAGCTATTTTATTATAACCATTATTATTATTGAATAACAACAAAACCAAAAGGGTGGAAGTGTTAAATCCTACAATGTAATCGGCATGTTCAATAGATGTAATATTAATACACCTGAAGGTTTATCTCATTCGTTCTACGACAGGTACATTACGTTATGACATATCTAGCCACATCTTATTGAATAGAATTAATCTACTCTGATCAGAGCTAACTTTGTATTCATTTACTCGGATCAGGACTAATTGAATTAATTTCCTCGGGTCGGGAGTTGACCCAGTTTAAGCAAAATTGTACAAAGATGCAAAAACAACAATGAAGATGAAAAATCAACTTATGTTCCAGTTGAATATAGAGTGCCCAATAGTCAGTATTATTTCATAATCTATTTCTGCATTATATAAACATATGATGGACTTTAAGCCAATCGGTCTATGCTCCACCATACAACTAATTGTGGACGACACCAATGCATACGTGGCAATAACATTTACTATCGAAGCCAAAAATTAGCAACAAGATCGCGACAAACTTACAATATGGGATGTAAAATGGCTTTTCATCCAGACAAATGAAACGTCCTGTCTATCACTCGAAGTAAAAATCAGATCAAATTTATGGTCTTCATGGTCATCCACTCGAGTCATTAGAAAAAGCCAGTATCTTGGTCTAATAATCAGACAATGTTTAAAATGGAAAAAAAACCACTTAAATAACGTGTGCACAAAAGCCAATAAAACGCTTGACCTCCTACGTCTACACCCCAGTAGAGATAGTCGACTCGTCGCTATGTATAAGGGTAATAACAAAATTACCGAACAATCTTACAAAGGGAAAGTCAAAACTCATAAGTATATAAACAGATAAAATCAGTCAACAACCGGAAAACTGTGAAAACCGTAATGACCCTGACTTGGTACAGGCATTTCTAAAGAAATGGTGGGTTGAATCAGATTTTAAAGCCCCAAACCTCCATCTTTCATTACGGCTCAAAGCTTCCGGCTGTCAATATAACAGTATTTATAACAATACTTGAGCAAAACAGGTAAAACAGTTGTCAAATGAAAATGTAGCTATTACTAAAAAATAAAACAATGTTCAGCCATCATTGAGGCAATCATCACACGTGAATTCCTCGTCCTTCATTATTACGTCACTGTAAGACTCAACAAAGAGAATAATCGGTTTTCTATCACACGATATCTGATTGAGATATAGAACTGGGAGTGAAGAGTTAACATCTACTGTCCCATTAATGTGAAAATAAGAAATAATTGCACATGCTACACTGGAACTTAATTGTGTTCAAGTCGAATGGGTCGATAATTTTACTAATAAATATCTGAGTATTTGGGTTATCCGGGATGTATTAAACTCATACACACTACGAACAGCCCAAGGCAAAGGTGTCATGTTTTAGATATTGACTATCCGCTGAGTGCGTGGAAATCACTTCGTATTGTGAGAATTACACTGTCATTGCACGTTAAAGATAAATTGCAGGGTCATCAGTTTGTTTGGAAATGGTGGTTGGTGGCACACTTTAGAGCCAAATGTATTTGCTATGTTCATAATGAAACCAACATTTACAATTGACAGATACACCCCATGGTAGTTGTATGCCAGTCAGATAACACTTTTTATCTTAGAAACAAGCACGGTTTATTGCATTGGAGAGGACTGGTAGCATTCACATTGAACTATGATCTTGGAACAACAATATCCGGTAACTGTAGCGTAACAACAAATCAAGGTATATATATATATATAAAGTCTAGAGGCAAGTGACAACCATACAATATATCTGTCCCACTGTATCTCAAAGTTACTTTAATGGATAATAGGTTAATACTAAATATTATATACGTCTGAAAATTAGGGAGTGGATGTGGTCGAGTGGTCTAGGGCGCTGGACGTAAGACTAAGCGAATGGTGCTGTAGTGTATCAATGGTGTGGGTTCAAATCCCGTCGAGGGAAGAACAAAAATTTGACAGCTCTAAAATCTAATTCTAACACTGTTTGGTTTAATTTTCAGACGTATATATATATATATGTGTGTGTGTACGTGTGTGTTCATTTAATTATAAATGATGTACGTAAATACTCTAACGGGAAAACGAAAGGATACATACTTTACATTAATCAATATTAATTTCATATCATATAAACCGCGTCGGTGGTATATTGGTTCGCGTGCTCGCCTCGAGTGCGGTAGATCGTGGGTTCGAGCCCCAATCTGGTCAAACAATTAAAAACAAAAACAAAATTGGTATTTGTTGCTTCTCCGCTTAGCACACAGCATGAAGGAGAAATAGCAAAGACTGGTTGGCTCGGAATCATAATAATGTGACCGAGTGGGGCGACAAGTCTATCCGTGGACTGTTGTTTTAGTGAGCTAGCACTATAAAAATCAAACGAAGTGTGTTGGTCTAGTACAAAGCGGATCTCATCATTTCATTGAAAATTAACTTGTTCTCGTGATGACATAGCTGAAGAATTGCTGAGTTCGCTCTTAACAACACTCACTCAGTCACTCACTC
Organism: Bathymodiolus brooksi; assembly: GCA_963680875.1. Lineage (NCBI taxonomy): Eukaryota > Metazoa > Mollusca > Bivalvia > Mytilida > Modiolidae > Bathymodiolus > Bathymodiolus brooksi. The sequence continues at coordinate 80,345,425 of OY804578.1, read as the reverse complement.
ATTGTACATATAAAACTAGTCTTTAAATACAAGTATATCCTTAACAAATTGCAAAATTTTCGAATTCCGATCATTATATGTTTTGCCGTTATTATACTAGAGAAAACAATGAATAGCAAAATCACCGTTTCAAGTGCAAGAACAAAAATGTTAACAAACAATTAATACTTTGTGTATCTATAATTGACAATTGGTGATGACGCTTAATTGACATGATTATTTATGACACTACTGCTAGTAGTTCTGCCAGTTTTATTGGTATTGTAGTCAACGTCGCACACATCGATTAAATACAACCATGATTGGCCGGATCAGAATCCAGCCCGGTGATTTTGACGGTCACAGCATGAAATCAATGGCCATATATATGCTAACAGTGTGCGACCGTGAATTGGCTTGCTGTAACATTAAGCAAATGCCATTCTGCTCCATATAATGAACAACTTTGTGTCTCTGTATCTGACAACATCTGGCGTATATTTTAATTCAAGCGTATTTTATTGATATATATGGATATTACAATATACATTAGAAAATAGGATTCAGAAAGAAGCGTAACACTTGTGTTAGTTTGTTTCCTAAAAAACACATAGCAATTTGGAAATGGTTTAATATTGTTTTAATACCTGGAAATTACAGGAAAGAAAAAAAGACAAAAAAAAAACCACTTTGGTCAGCATTATTGCCGAAATCAATTGACAGTCAACTGTAAAAAACATTCTGAACAGGTTAAGAACGAAACTTTACGACCAAAGATATTTCAATTTTCCCATTGTGAACTTCCCATTTATATGTAGCAACATGTCAACAGCAACTGCAGATGGAGTATATATATATCTCAGCTGATCTGATATTCCAGAGTTGTGGTTCCTACCGTGATTTTCTTGATTGATGGTTGTTGCTAACAAGGAGCTACTGCACCAAGGTAGTCATCACTTCGAAAGTTTTACGGTATCCACCATGACTTGGTTAACCGTTACGAAGTATTTGTGTCACAAATGACCACAGATATGTTCCGATTGCCGTAATCACAATCCGGTCCTTTCCTCATTCATGACTTATCACCGTGTGTGTAACAAGAATAACACGACGGATCCCACATGGGGAGCAGGAACTGTCTACCCTTCCGGAGCACATGAGTTCGCCCTTGGTTTTTGGTAGGGTTAGTGTTTTTTGGTTTTCTGTGTGGTGTTTTGTAGATCATTGTTTGTTCTTTTGGCCGTTGCATTATCTCTCCTTCGATTTACGGCTTCTGATTGCCCCTTTGGTATCTTCAAACTTTTCTTAGCAATTATGTCAGATGTTGAGATTTACATTCAGTTCACACAAATGTATTTCTGTTTATTCTTGGTTTAAATAGGTGATACATCTATATGTTTAACACAACCATTTATCAACCTCATTTTTGTAGATTTTCAGTATATTGTTCAATCTATTTAGATAAATGTACCACCATGGAATAAGAAATTCCCAACATTAATTGATCAAGTTTTATCAGAATTATGATATTGATTGATATATTATGAGTATTGCGAAGAGGTAAACTCAAAATGAAGTCATTCGTTCGAGTATAAAATTACGTTGTATGTTAAATTATTTTATGAGGATGTAACCATAATTGCATTACAATATTATATTGAACTTTAATTATATATTTTATATTAACACATATTCCAAGAAATAGAAGATGCCTGTAACGGACCACCTGCTATTACTACCGACTTGATCGACACTACCAGCCAAACTATCCATTCAACAACAAATGACCATGGAAGCTCCACTAGTGACAACCAGCATCCAGAAACTACTGATGCGACTGTCACTACCGCTAGCACTATCTATACGACAAATGACGACCGAAGCTCCACTGGCGACAACTGGCATTCAGAAACCACTGATTTGACTGTCACTACTGCTAGCACTATCTATACGACAAATGACGACCGAAGCTCCACTAGTGACAACCAGCATCCAGAAACTACTGATGCGACTGTCACTACTGCTAGCACTATCTATACGACAAATGACGACCGAAGCTCCACTGGCGACAACTGGCATTCAGAAACCACTGATTTGACTGTCACTACTGCTAGCACTATCTATACGACAAATGACGACCGAAGCTCCACTAGTGACAACCAGCATCCAGAAACTACTGATGCGACTGTCACTACCGCTAGCACTATCTATACGACAAATGACGACCGAAGCTCCACTAGCGACAACCAGCATCCAGAAACCACTGATGCGACTGTCACTACCGCTAGCACTATCTATACAACAAATGACGATATAACCTCCACTGGCGACAACTGGCATTCAGAAACCACTGATTTGACTGTCACTACTGGTACCACTATTTACACAACAACAAATGATCTTCGAAGTACCAGTAGCGAAATCGTGTACTCTAGAACTACTTATTCGACTGATCCTATTGATCACACTATACATACAAGAAACGATCTTAGTAGTAGTACTACTCAAAATACTGCTTCTGTGACGTCATGTATGTGTGCATGTGATCAGCTAGGACATGAAGCGCTGGTATATTTGACATCTGAGGATATAAAAAAGAAGGTGAACGAGCTAGTGGAGGAATTAAGGATCGATAAAAGGGACACATCCTTAGGTATGTGTAATATATTATGTGTGCTTTGTATCCTTAATGTTTATGACTACCACTGGGTTGATACTAGTGTTGGTGAATCAATAGTTCCCAAGGGTATCGCCAGCCCAGTAATCAGGACGTTGATCTATATCACTACCACTGGGTACACACCACGGCTTATTAATGGAATCTTTCGTTCATGTTTTGATATAATGGATACTATTGTTGAACTATGAGCTAACTAAGGGCAACATTGTAAATAACTGTTGCTGTCCATGGAAAATACCACCCAAACACAACAAACTAATTATGTACAGTCATGTATCACAGTCAACGAAATCAGGTACACTCGTAATCAAAAGATTCGAAAGTCAATATAATTCACAAGTCTTTGTGAACAAACTATTATTTCCTTGATTGATTAATGAAAACATTTCGTTTAAGTTAAGTAGTTAATGTTTGGTTAGTTTGACATTTATTCCTTTCCTTCCCATACAAATCTGCAAGGTTACTCACTAAGCAAAATTTTAGCATTGTGTCTAAACTGCTGTATTCAAAGTATCATTTTCATAGAGATGAGAGAATATTGAAATTTATATATCTATTAGGCCTCTCTCAGGTCCTTGTGAACATTATATTATTTCATTAAAGATATGGCTACAGTTGATATGCCAAAATTAATATCTCTTTATTACCTATATTAATGATTTATGCTGGAACAATTTCACTGCCAAACCATCGATTTAGTGAAAGGTCATCATGGTCGTGATGGCATCTATATATACAATCGGTGACTATCACTGCTAATGTTGTCAGTTAGATTCCAGTCCGTAATTAGGTATACACGATACAACAATAGGTTGGTGCCCCTGGATACTTCAGTCTCCTCCACAATAAAACTGAGATCACGATGTAACTGGAAAAGTGGAGATAAACTAAATTGTCCTCTTTGTCTGCTGTGAGAATGTGTCGATCAGGGTAACCGACAATGTGTGTCTCACTCCGTGATATTTATTGACAGATTTTACTGATAAATTGAAACAATAATATTTTTCTAGAACTTTGACAATAGCTGTGTACACTTAATAATTAAATGCATTTCAGCAAAGAACAGACGCATGTGTATTCCAGATTACAGAGTATCAGCGAGAGCCATTGGTTGTGTTGCTATTGTCATTCTGTGTCTTGTATTTGGAACTATACTGTTATTTGACCTTGATAAATTTGTGCGGTTCGTAACAGGAATTAGATAAATACCAGGATTCCTTGAGTTAGCGATAAAATAAAACAAACATATGTTCCGTGCAATAAAATAAAACAAACCTCTGTTCCATGCAATGTGTGAAGTGTGAAATATTTGTAAAGACAATCCATAACTATAAAAGACATGTATTATTGTTTTCAAAATTATTTTTTGTGATAAGGGATTTATTGTGAATTACCAAATAGTATAAAATTATTTTTTCCAAGTGGATTTATATTCATTAGTAATCATTTCAATGGCTTTGGAGTCATGTTCCTTCATAAAAATGGATTTATATTTAAACGAGCCATTTTATCATCTGATATATATTACAGTTCATACTCTTAATGGTACAATAATGTATAAAATAAAACTAAAATATGGGTTGAATGTTACATTATACTGGAACAAACTTCGACGAGAAACGCACATTAAAATATAAAGCAAGCAAACTCCGATTTTGTCTACATCAACAATAGTTTTATCCGACACAAAGCTCTCATTTCAGTCGAAAAAAACATGGTCGCCATGTGCAATTCTTGCTTCTGATTGACGCTAAATAAATATATATTGTTTGAAACTATAAGTTCAAATGATTTGTGTCTGTGTACAGCTATTGTATGTGAGGTACTCTATGATTTCCGATTTTGTCGTGATCCGGCAAGATTATTTTTAGAAATATTTGAAAATACCAAAGGGCTAATCAGAAGCCATAGATCGATAGGAAGACAATACAATGACCAAGCGAAAATTGATAAGCAGTGAACTACAACACACTACACGGAAAACTAAAGATTGAGCAATTCGAACCCCACAAATTACGGATTCTTTTATGTGCGTTTCTCGTCAAAGTTTGTTTCGGTATCTTCTTCTTCTCCAAAGGCCCAAATGATTTGCAACTTAGTGCAAATGATGCATTTAATGTTCTCTTCAAGGATTCCACAACCACATTAGACTGATTAGTGGTGTAATGGTAAGCGTGTTCCACCTGAGTGTGGTAGATAGGGGTTCGAGCACTGGTCGGTTAAACCAAAGACTATCAAATTAATATTTGCTGTTTGCCCCTATGCATGCTGCTTTAATGAATAACAGCAAAGACATATTGTCTTGGAATCAGAATAGTGTGTCCGAGTGGAGGAATATGTCTTCCTGCTAACTGTTGTTTCAGTGAGCTAGCACTATATATATAACAGTCCAACCCAGTGTATTTGTCTAGTACAAAACGTCATCATCATCATCATCATCTTATCATAATGTAGCTTGTTACCGCCGTAATTGGAAAGAAAATTCGATCATTTGGCATCAAACAACAATCAATCATTTAAATATTCCTCATTTCGTTTTGCTTGGACAAAAACATGGCTACCATGGGCAAATCTTGTATATGGCGGAAATGTTAAAATCTCGGAAAATGTGGATCAAAATGATATGTTACACAATACAAATGAAGTATGTAAAGTCCTCTAGAAAGATACCCCATTCACAATCTTGTTCCAATGAAGAACATGACAGTGATAGAAACTACAAATTTATCGAACCCAAACAGTGCGGCTCGAATGATCAGGTGAGCGATTCAGGTGAAAGATAGTAACATATAATTTAAACAAAGCATGTCTTCATGTAGGTCTGTATGTGTATTCTAAAATATACCTGAGTCTGCGAAAAAGAATATGCATCCCTTTTACTTAAAATAAGTATCGTCGTCCATGTCATTCAACGAAAGCGGTCACCGAACTCTGCCTTTAAGAGAATAAAGACATTTAGGTTATTGTAATGCAAGTGATATAGTTATGGAATTGAATTTTCCATCCAGTTAAATAATTTATGTTATAAATTTATTCACATGAATTAAGATATACATGTATGCTTCAGTACATGTACAATCCAACAAGATATTATTTCAAAGGGAAGCGAAGTCTTTGTTTTCGATCATAAGTCTTTATTTGACATGTTGGATTTACAGAATTTCAAGAAAATGCTCTGAAGCTGAAATGATCAAAATGCTTGAATTGTTTTGATTGACAACATAATTTGCTACGATTGGTGGACGTTTTATCAAGAGTCGGCATTCCTATGGGTACCACATGTTCTCCTCTTCTTGCCGACTTGTTCCTTTATTCGTATGAGACAGGCTTCATACAGGGTTTCTCCAGAAAAACAAAAAGAAGCTAGCCTCATCACAGGGACTCGGATAACCATTTCTGACAAATATGCGCTCTCGGGCAATGGCAATCTCGTAGAAAAAAACAAAAGGGAAACATAGAGTTGCATACCGTGTTTTTCAAAATCATAATTTCGTCTGGTTTTTGCCCAGAAATAACGGTCATCGGCCATCAAAATGTCAGGAATTGAATATAAATTTTTACATATTTACATACCTTAGCTACTGATTTTTACTATTTTTAAACATTTCTTGACCTGATTTGAACAAACGAAAGAGATCTCTGACCTGTAGTCAACATGACTGTCGGAAGATATCGGAACTTTTCCATATCATCATAAGGTGAGTCACAGTGTGTACCAAATGGCAGTTCCGCACAGAATATAATTTTGGTGGGAAATTACAAACGCCAAAAAACAGTATAGTTAATAAATTTAGAACAAATAAATCACAAAATATGAATTCCACACATTATATTATGTGCGGAACTGCCATTTGGTACACACCGTGCCTCACCTTATGATGATATGGAAAAGTTCCGATATCTTCCGACTGTCATGTTGACTTCCGGTCAGGGATCTCGTCCGTTTGGTCAAATCAGGTCAAGAAATGTTTGAAAATAGCATAAAAAGTAAAAATCAGTAGCAACGGTATGTAAATAGGTAAAATTTATTCAATTCCTGACATGTTGATGGCCGATGACCGATATTTCTGGGCAAAGACCAGAAGAAATTATGATTTTGAAAAAAGGCAGTATGCAACTCTGTTTCCCTTTTGTTTTTTTTCTACGAGATTGCCATTGCCCGAGAGCGCATATTTGTCAGAAATAGTCATCCGAGTCCCTGTGGCCCCATCCTTTAATTTCCCTTTCCGCTATAAAGATGATATCTTTTTAAGCTTGGTGATTTTGTTGATCGCATCTATTCCATTGAGCTTGAAATAAGGGATATCACAGATACAGCTTTGGCTGTTCCATACCTTGACCAATCCCTCGAGGGGGCTGTTGTGGTCGTCATCGCATGGTAGTTGCATTTACAACTACCTATGGAATCAGTGCTTATCACCACCAACGTTGTGAGTTCGAATACCGCTCATGGCGAGGTGTACTCGATACAACACTATGTGATAAAGCTTGTCAGTGACTTGCGACAGGTCGGTGGTTTTCTCCAGGTATTTCGGTTTACCACACCAATAAAACTGACCACCCCGATTTAATTGATATCATGTCAAACAAAACATATTACATCGTTAGAACAACTTCCGAATCCAATAGAACAATCGTAGAAACATTGCGAAATCGATACACCCAACATTTGACCACTCACTTTCCTGGGTCGGTACATATTAATTCAATAAATAAGGGAGGGGTTAAGCTAGTTGCATGGGTCCTAACGTCCCCTTTATTGTGAAATGATGCCATCACTCAGGTGCTGTCAACCTGTGATAAGAATACCAACCCTCAAATAATAACTGCAGGTGATCAGCGTTGTTGTATCGATTCATAATCTTGATCTTTATACTTTATAAAGCAGCACAATAGCTCTTGCATTGATGTTAAGTTCAGTTTATCAACACAATGTATTAATGCTTGTTTTGTACTAGTATTATCAATAACAATAATGATATATAGTTGGAACTGATTTCATCTGTAAAAGGCAATTCCAAGTGAAACAACAAACTTACATAGGAAATATTATAAAAGCCCAACAACAAGACAGTCAATAGGACAACAAAGATCGGACAAAATGAACTAGCACCTGGTGATATGATAGGGTGCTTCGAAATGACCAATATCACCAGGGTCATAGAAAATTTACAGTTGTTTTCTTTTTCTTTTGGGAAATTAAAAATCGAAATGTTGAGACATTGCACACGTTTTTCGTATCATTCGTTTTCCTTTAAATTTCCCGAGAGGGAGTTTTAAAAGAAATAAACGAAATAAAGCAGATTCATTTTCAACATTGCAATTACTCCCCATTGATTCTCTCACGACAGTTGCAATAAAATAAACTTATATACACCATACATGATACATGTACGTACCGTCATAAATTAGGACATTTTACATACTAGTAGTAGAAAATTTATGGACAGCGAATTTACTGATCGTCAGTGTAGCAGAGTTGATGGAACGAATGAGTCAGTGGTTGTTGATTAATGCCAACATAGAACATTTTCAGTTGACTATATCATTCCGATAAAGAGACAATGTGAATGTTCATATCCAGAAATTGATGGTACTATTCATCATATTCAAATTAGATTTTGATCACGTGACTTCAGTTTCAAGCTTGGTGGATTGTTTATTAGCCTAGCATTTATTAGATTTGTCAAAAATAGCATACAGTACGGAAATTCAAGGTGTCCGTCAACGATTCGATAATTAAAGGTTTTTGTTGATTTCCGCACAAAGTTTTTCTTCTGTCAAAATTCAAATCAATATGTTTTGTAACGATTTTACCCATTTCTTTGAAGTCGCATAAAATATCATGTTTTATTTAATGTGGGAACCTCGAGTTTAGAAGCTAGAAATATAAGGCTAGTCAATAGAGAATTCCATCTATAATCGAGGAATCTAAATTTATTTCAGAAAATGTTTTGCCAAATGTCTTTCATTGCTAAATTGTGTTTCAAACACCACCAGTTTCATGTATTTCAGACATTTTTACATAGACTCAACGGTTCACCGCCTCGGGTTTTCATTTTGTCCAGGAACCTCGAATATTTGATTGTTTTTATTAATTTTTATTTCTTTTAATTCAGATTGATTCAGTGTATCATTTTCAAGTTCAGAAAATGACATTCATGCAATTAGGAATGATATCGTCTATATAGATCATATGAAAATTGCAGACGTCTCGATGTCGCCATCTTATATATGCAAATTAGCAAATTGCCCTTCATTTCTGGCTATATGTTATTCACAAGATTTGGAACTGTTTAATTTGATCCACAAATTCGAAAGAATTGAAATTGTGTATCATCATATTCCGGTGCATATCCGCTAACTACTCCTAAATCTGTGACCTCATAATCGACATCAAACAACTCTTTCATGTCTTTTGCTTCAATTGTGTTCTCCATAAGTGCAAACTCCATGATAATTTTACAATCAGGTTTCATAACTAATGTTAGTATTTGAATGTATTTCTTCTTAAGCGTCATATCACACAAAGTATTAAATGAACCACGGTCCCAAATACCATCGAAATCCCTTTCTACAGAAGAACCGAATAGAAAAAAATCTCCACAATAAATTCTTATATTTCCATTTTTACTTGTATACACCGTTCCTTTCATGAGCTCAAATGGGTTAACGTCATATTCTATTTCATTTTCATTAAAGAACTGTTCTATAGCTACTGGAGATATTTCGACACCGACAATGGTATGCCCCATGTCAGCCATCCAGCTCATATCTGCCACATCTCCACACATTGGGAAGAATATTTTGACACACTGTTTTCCTTTTGTTAAATCATTTTTGAATTGTTTTATGTAAGGATTTACGCCTTTCATTGCCCATCGTGGTTTAAGGGATTCCTCCCATTCTTTGATCCATTCCTCTTTTGTCGCAGTTTGCAATGTACAACTATCATCTTCCGCCATCTTAAAGAAAAAACAGAATACATTATATTTCGAATACCCTTGTTATTACAGGATATTTTGCCATACAAAGTCGTTTTATGTGATATAATTAGTACTGGTGAATGTCAAATAAACATTGTTGTAGCAATATTCACGATAGGAACAAGTAATAAGTTTAGAGGGTGATACTAATATAAGATGTATGCTTTGACTAGAGAAAAAGTTAAAGGCGGAGATAATGGACAGGTATATAATAGACAGATAAATGGACATATTTCCCTTCCAACGAATCACTATCGATTGCTCCCAGTAATTTGGATGCCAGTAGTATTAAGCAGCGATGTCTTCTTCAAACCCGAGACGTTTGCTTACGTTCCGTTCTAAGGGCGAGATGCAATTTCATTTTTACTACACGACCAGCAGAGAAAGAAAGTCGTATTTCTATACTTCCGAGTTCATGTTGTGTTAGAAATATGGCGGACGCAATTCCAATGTCGTGACCACAATCTTGAATCCTTGTAGACAAACACACACACACACATACACACACAACAAACAAACAAACAAAAACAAAAAAACAACACTACCAGTTGACAACATAAGACAGATTAAAAATAGATCATTTTTTACTGAAAAATGCCAAAGCTTGGGAAATCTCTAGCTATGAGAAAACTATCACAAATCGTCATTATAATATATATTTATATTAGGATACCTATATTTACTGTTAAAGTAGAAAATATATTGTGTAAATGTTTAAGGCGAGTAATTGACTACCTAATAAAACGGCGTGTGTAACATTAAATACATTTTTTAAACATCGTAAGCGGAACGCCACATCCAACTGCCGCCATGATATTTATAAACACTACATTCAAACTTTGATATATTCACGACAAATAATAATAATAAATAATAAATAGTAATAATAATAATAATAAACAGTATTTCTGTTTAAGAAAAACTCGCTTATTTAAAAACGACTTTAATAAATAATGTCGATCGTTAATTTCTAAAGTTACCTGAGGAAATTGTACCCTACCTTGAATCCTTTGATCTGTACCTGTATGTATTTTGCGTCTCACACCATATCTTCACAATATGTGCTTGGGTGTACTTTTTTATGATTATATCCTAAAATATAGTATTGTTGCAGTTTTATGAGTAATGAATTATGATGACCAAATGATTGAGACTTGCCAAAGCCAGAAACGTTCCATATAATGAGGCTCAATACAGGTTTCGTATATATAAAAAAATAGTGCAGACGACAATCTATGATCGTTTCTCAAATCTGCTAATGTACGGTCTTAGCCTTTTTAATTAGTCTACTTGATCATTCGTTTAAAGGTTAGGCTTATCGTGTTTAACGCCACTTTCAACAAAAACAATAACAACAATTTATTTAAAAAGATAACCCGGAAATTAAACACTATTTCGGGAACAGTAACATAAAGCACCCATTTACGCCATGTCCTTATGGTGATTTGTGACTTTAATTCGTCCAACACAAACACTCGATTTCTCTTTTGGAGAGACTAAGCCCAACAGCAGAGACACAAACATATGGGATAAGAAATGTTCCATATACTAAGGCTCGATACAGGTTTCGTAAATATAAAAATAGTGCCCACTATGGCCGTTTTTCAAGCCATTGAATGTACAGTCATAGCCTTTTTAAATAGTTAATTTTTGTGTGCATTTAAGTCGTTCCACACACACCGGATGTCTGTTTTGGAGAGATTGGCTGTACCAAATAGCAGATGACTATGTCATATTTCATGTATTTCTATGTTAGCAGTGTCGATTTTGTCTATTTCTACGATTTTGAAGTTTGGTTCTGGAAATGTTCTGAAGTGTGGTATTTTTTGTTTTGTTTTTTTTTTGTCTTTTATTTGTTTTATTTTTCATTTTATTCTGTACCTAGTTGTTTACAAAGGGCCATGACAGGAGAGGGTGCTTATCGAGCTAGTGAGTGAATGATTGTTGTTTATCGCCAACTCAGTAATTTTCCAGCTAAAGCATAGTGAGAACAAGTTAATTTCCAATGATCCGATTTGTACTAGACCAACTCGCTGGACATTAATGATTCCGAGTCAACCAGTTTTTGCTCATTCTCCTTAGCGCTGCGTGCTTAAAGGAGAAACCACAAATACTAATAGCATAGTCTAGCACACTCGAGGCGATCACGCTAACCATTGAACCACAAATGCGGTTGAGTGTTTATCGAAACAAAAAGTACTACTTGCATTGCAACATTGTGGAAAAGATTCTTCTCTTTTTGGACATTTTGGATTGGTGGAGTATTCAGTTTTTGATATTATTATAAGTAACAAAAAGATTTGTAATAAGTGTTTATTCTATTAATTAGAATGCATTCAATTTCTCGTATGAAACGCATTTCAAATGGAAAAATCATCTCAATAATTGTTATTGAAAATACTGTACAGTAACTAACTGTGTCATGATGATCAGATATTGAAATACGATGATAAATATATTGATTTTGTTAAACATTAATTAGGAGCAGTATATTATATATATTGGTGACGAGAACAAACATGTAGGTGACAAAGGTGCCACAAGAAAAAGAAGAGATAAGGTCGATAGTCCAGAATCGCGTTGTGCGCACTTAATTTGATATATATGTTTTCTATGTTTTTATTAATGCATTGTTACTCATTGTTCCGATTGGCAATATGTGTGCAGTGTTAATGTTTACCTAAGTCGATGCCTCTGCTGGTGGACTATTAGTCCCCGAGGATATCATCCGCCCAGTAGTCAGTGCTTCGGCACTGACATGGTTTATTAGATATATTTATTGTAGAAATTTACAATTGCTAAATCATTGAATTATTATTAAAACTAAGATACTACTCTCTCAAGCATAGGTGACATTAGCTCTTCTGTTTAAGTCCTTTGTTTTTCATGCCCCCCAAATACTTTAAAATTAGTTGTCTTTCCTATCTTTTGGCTATGATGGTACCTGATAAAGGTTATTCCAGAAACGCGTCATACGTACTAAATTTGATATCTATGTTTTATTGCCTTAGAACAGACAACCAATGATCACTTCTAACAAACAAGAGACATGCCTTTATGTCTGGTACTCGATGCAGGTCTTGATTAACCCTTCACAATCAATTGTTCCCCTTTTGGAGTTGGGTTACGTGGTAGCGGAAATAAAACTAAAACGGCTTTTAACATCAAGTGACCCGTGTTTCAGCTATATTTATATTCATGACGAGAACCAAGTTTATGAATCATTAATTCATGAATGTATATCATGTAAATAACAGATAGAGCTAGGTATTGGCACAAGTAAAATGTAGATTAGAATAAATCGGAAATTTTGTCTAATAAAGGTTTGCCATGGAAAGCTGCTGCAAGTTGTCCTTTACACGAAAAAAAAAGTGGCAACATTTTACCAGTTCGTCCTTTGTTTCATTTGCGTTGATTGTTAATTTAAGTAATTTCCTTGGGGGAGGAAACCACGGATAGCTATAGTGAACATGAAAAACCTGGTCTTTGTTGGTGTCTGGGAAACTTATCACTTGATATCTAGTACTTTGGGCCAGTGTATTCTATTCTTCGAGCACCCCAGGTGGATGTCCTTTTTAGAGGGATTCCACCCAGCATGAAGAAACTAAGTTTTATTTCTATAACCCCATGTCTTTTTCATTCTCAAAGAAAACAAATAAACGATTGTGATTTTTCTTTACCGTTTGTGTCCAATACACTGATAAAATGTAGTTTACCTAGTTCTAAGGTCAAATCGAATTGTGTCAGATATTAGTGGATCATAGCGTATTTATTACATGATTTTAATTAAATTGCTGACGTCAGCATATATCTTATTACAAATCTTTTTTGTTACTTATAATAATATTCAAAACTGAATATTCCACCAACCCAAAATGTCCAAAAAGAGAAGAATCTTTTCCAGAATGTTGCAATGCAAGTAGTACTTTTTGTTTCGATAAACACTCAACCGCATATTTGGTTCAATGTTTAGAGCGTGATCGCCTCGAGTGTGCTAGACTATGATATTAGTATTTGTTGTTTCTCCTTTAAGCACGCAGCGCTAAGGAGAATGAGCAAAGACTGGTTGACTCGGAATCATTAATGTCCAGCGTGTTGGTCTAGTACAAATCGGATCATTGAAAATTAACTTGTTCTCACCATGCTATAGCTGAAAAATTACTGAGTTGACGATAAACAACAATCATTCACTCACTAGCTCGATAAGCACCCTCTCCTGTCATGGCCCTTTGTAAACACATAGGTACAGAATAAAATGAAAAATAAAACAAATAAAAGACAAAAACAAAAAAACACACTTCAGAACATTTCTAAAACCATACATTAAAATCGTAGAAATAGACAAAATCGACACTGCTAACATAGAAATACATGAAATATGACATAGTCATCTGCTATTTGGTACAACCAATCTCTCCATAACAGACATCCGGTGTGTGTGGGGCGACCTAAATGCACACACAAAATTAACTAATTAAAAAGGCTATGACTGTACATTCAATGGCTTGAAACACGGCCATAATGGGCACTATTTTTATATTTACAAAACCTGTATCGAGCATTATTATATGGAACATTTCTTATCCCATATGTTTGTGTCTCTGCTGTTGGGCTTAGTCTCTCCAAAAGAGACATCGAGTGTTTGTGTTGGACGATTTAAAGTCACAAATCACCATAAGGACATGGCGTAAATGGGTGCTTTATGTTACTGGTCCCGAAATAGTGTTTAATTTCCGGGTTATCTTTTTAAATAAATTGTTGTTATTGTTTTTGTTGAAAGTGGCGCTAAACACGATAAGCCTAACCTTTAAACGAATGATCAAGTAAACTAATTAAAAAGGCCAAGACCGTACATTAGCTGGTTTGAGAAACGATCATAGATTGTCGTCTGCAATATATTTTTATATATACGAAACCTGTATTGAGCCTCATTATATGGAACGTTTCTGGTTTTGGCAAGTCTCAATCATTTGGTCATCATAATTCACTACTCATAAAACTGCAACAATACTATATTTTATGATATAATCATAAAAAAGTACACCCAAGCACATATTGTGATAATATGGTGTGAGACACAAAATACATACAGGTACAGATCACAGGATTCAAGGTAGGGTACAATTTTCTCAGGTAACTTTAGAAATTGTCGATCGACATTATTTATTAAAGTCGTTTTTAAATAAGCGAGTTTTTTTTAACCAGAAATACTGTTTATTATTATTATTATTTGATGTGAATATAATCAGTAACAGAGTACAATGTAAGTCCCAAATTAGTGTAAAGTGAAGTATTTGCTCCACAATCAAGGCATCCCGGAAATGGGCTTCTGCCCCTAACTGTACTAGTAGTCACATTATATATCTATCACAGATCTTCATTACTTTTGTCATTTTACAATTTTTGCAATATTCCTAGGCTATTGTCAATTTCAGCTATGATGAGAAAACTCAGGAGACACAAACAGCAAAACAACTTAGATTACACGATGATAGTGTGTTTGCCACAAGTGTGCCATTGTCTGAAAATACAACATGTACTGCATTTACGTCCACTCCAGAACGTGCCCATCAGAAGCCCAACATTACTGTTGCAGATGTGTCTGAGATTTCAGCATCAGAACATGAGATTGGTAGATTGTAAGTTTAATAAAACAACATAGTAGTGAAAGTATATATAAATGTTATTGCTGTTTATGGTATTTTAAACAATGTATGTCACTTTCGTACAGCTAGAATGAAAACATTTGAAAAATTGAAGAAGAAAAAAAGCAGTTGAAAGACTGAGACTCAGAGAGAACAATTAAGGGCCTGAACAGTAATGCCAAATTTAGCTAAGTACAAAGCTTTGCTCGTGGGAGATAATTATACATTTTTGTATTAACAAAATAAGGTATAAATCAACAGGATCTTGTTGTGTAATCTATATATTTACACCATGAATGATGCTTTTAATTTTCATATATTCACTTTAGTTTTGACAAATCTGACAATATTTCATTACATTGAATAAAATAGAGATTTACTCAAGTAAAATGCAAGTATTGTGTAACATGATTTTGATTTTTGGTGTTTTAACGCCACTTTCTACAATATTTTCAGCTATATCATGACGACCAGTTTTAGTGATGGAGGAAGCCGGAGTACCCAGAGTGAACCACCGACCATGGGCAAGCAATTGGTAAACTTTATCACTTGCGGCTGCGAGTCGAGTGCACCCTTTTTTGTAATTTACAAAGCCAGGCTATTGTGTAACAGCTACACATGTCAGTTATATATATTTTTTTGTTTTAGGACAGAAGTTGAAATGTCGGGCATTGCTGTCAGCAAATATTCCACTAAAAAAGCATTTGATAAATCCAGCAGTTTTATTAATATATGTATGACAAGATATACATGTGTATATGGGTGAAGTGTCAATGAGAAACCATCACATCATTAATGTTGCTTCATACTGTTGTTGACTACTTGCCTTCACTGCAAAACAGATGTACAAAATTGTAAACAAACAAAGTGTGTAAATAAATTTGGCACAGAAAATAATTTTATTTTGGATTATCTATCCGAGTCTTCCAGACATGAAGCCAACATACTGTCCAAGTGGGTCTGGATATTTTCCCCTTATCCGCCATTCACAGCAACTTGGTACAACACGCCTGTTTCCTGCTCCCAAATAGCCATGTCGCCACAAAATGTACTGTCTGTACGCAGTGTGTCTTCTGTCTCTGTTGTAATCTTGATCTGGAGGTTTTGCCAGAATATCATCTCTATGGCGAGCAACAACCTCCAAAACAAGTTCATCCAAAACTATGGTATAGAAATCCTGAAAAGAAAGGAAAAATATAGATGAGAAACAATCCATAGTTTTCCGTTGTAATACATCACTTCATTCAGATAAGCTAGTTTGAAAAAGATAGTGTGGTGCTGGATGAATACTTTCTCAGTTATGCTTTATTTGAGGGGCCATCAACAGTTTGTCATGCGATGTGGGTTTTTGCTTGTTGAGGGCTGTATGGTAACCTGTCTTGTATTTAATTCCGAGGATTATTCTTGTGTGATTTGTTGGTTGTTTAACCCATATCTCATTTTATTTAAATGGTAAATACATGTTTAAACATTAGATGGTATGTTGCATACAAACAACAGATTACATGGTGATGGCAAAGTCAATACTGGTGTAACCACAAAACTGTCAAAAATAAAATCATGCAACAGAATAGTAGAGGCATATGAAAAAAATAATATTTACAGGCATTCTTGAGTGGCACCTCTCACTGTTCTCCTTGCAACACACTTTCTCTCCCTCCGGCATCTCCCTGCAATATGTGCAGGTGCACCAGTCAGGTTGACCAGGCTGAGGAGCAGGATGGATCTGGATTTCTTTCATTTTCTTGCTCCAATAAATTGAAGACAAATGAAGGCTGCGTGATTGATCTGAATTCTAAAATAAATAGAATTTTTTTATCATCTTGTATGAATAAATCAAAAGATCTTTAATTCAATCTTTTATGGCAACCAAAAATGAGGACCAAACAAAATGCAGTCATCTGTCAAAAGTATTGGAAAATGTAAAAAAAAAATCTATATATAATCAACCAAAACCATATTTTTTTTTTAAATTATTGTGAAGTCATTTCAGGATAGATTTTAACAAATTTTACACCAAAATATTCAAAATTGTCTATATTTTGTTTGTTTATTTGTTCATTATGTTTATATGAGTGGTTTTTATTTGTACATACTTTTTCCATGATTTAATTTTTTAGGATTTATTTTTAGTTGAAATATATAGGAAAATCAGTAAATTTTTATTTGTTGTGTTAAATTATATACAAATAAAAATCACTCATAACAACATAATGAGTAAATAAACCAAAAAAAAATATTGTTTTGGTAGATTATGCAGGGATTTTTTTTTTTTTTTACATTTCCCAATACTTTTGACAGATGACTGTAGTACAGAAATTACAGTAAAATTTATTGTTGTATAGGGTAACTTCGACAATTTATGTAACCTCGATACACTTAGAATCAAAACATTTAGAAAACAGAAAATCAAAGAATTTAGAGGGCCAGCAGAGAAATGAAAGAGCCTTAACGGTACGATTTCCGTTAGGACGGTTACACTTTGCAAGTTCTTCATACTGACAGCAAATATAATAAAGATAAAATCCTAAAATATTTAATTTGCGAACATTATTTACTGAATAATGCGGATTCATTCAGAATTTTTTTACGAATACAACATATTTATTGTTCACTTGGTATTTCCCTTATCGTACCCCAATTTTGTCAAAATACGTTTTTTTTTACAATTACCTTTATTTCTCCTCTCTCGAGCTATGCACAAATTACTAACGTACTTTTCTTTTTTAAAACCATGCGAAATTACCACTTTTTATCGGGAAAACATGTGAAATAAAAGAATAATATAGTGAGAACAGAGTACATGTGCTTACCTCTTCCATCGCTGTTTATTTATAGTTGGAACACGATCATTCGGCAATCGTATACGGCCGAGTAGTTACGATTGGATCATTCGACAAACTCCGTAAATTTGCCGATAATTAATCAGTCGCCATATTTTGATGCAGCATCCTGGAATTCGTCAACAAATATCGTTCTCTCACCCATTCTTTCTCACATATATCAACACGAAAATGAGTTAAAACATTATTTTATTAAATATAAAGCATGTATAGTACATTTTTTGGAGAATGCAGCTCATTAAAAAAACCGGTCGTATCTTAGCCAGTGGGACTTTAATGTTACACACACCGTTTTATTATGTAGTCAATTACTCGCCTTAAACATTTACACAATATATTTTCTACTTTAACAGTAAATATAGGTATCCTAATATAAATATATATTACAATGACGATTTGTGATAGTTTTCTCATAGCTAGAGATTTCCCAAGCTTTGGCATTTTTCAGTAAAAATTATCTATTTTTACTCTATCTTATGTTGTCAACTGGTAGTGTCGTATTTTTGTTTTTGTTTGTTTGTTTGTTTTATGTGTATGTGTGTGTGTTTTTATCTACAAGGATTCAAGATTGTGGTCACGACATTGGAATTGCGTCCACTATATTTCTAACACAACATGAACTCGGAAGTATAGAAATACGACTTTCTTTCTCTGCTGGTCGTGTGATAAAAATGAAATTGCATCTCGCCCGTAGAACGAAACGTAAGCAAACCTCTCGGGTTTGAAGAAGACATCGCTGCTTAATACTACTGGCATCCAAATTACTGGGAGCAATCGATAGTGATTCGTTGGAAGGGATATATGTCCATTTATCTGTCTATTATATACCTGTCCATTATCTCCGCCTTTAACTTTTTCTCAAGTCAAGACATCTTATATTAGTATCACCCTTTAAACTTATTACTTGTTCCTATCGTGAATATTGCTACAACAATGTTTATTTGACATTCACCAGTACTAATTAGATCACATAACACGACTTTGTATAGCAATATATCCTGTAATAACTAGGGTATTCGAAATATAATATATTCTGTTTTTTCTTTAAGATGGCAGAAGATGATAGTTGTGCATTGCAAACTGCGACAAAAAGAGGAATGGATCAAAGAATGGGAGGAATCACTTAATCCACGGTGGTCAATGAAAGGCGTAAATCCTTACATAAAACAATTCAAAAATGATTTAACAAAAGGCAAAAAGTGTGTCAAAATATTCTTCCCAATGTGTGGAGATGTGGCAGATATGAACTGGATGGCTGACATGGGGCATACCATTGTCGGTGTCGAAATATCTCCAGTAGCTATAGAACAGTTCTTTAATGAAAATGAAATAGAATATGACGTTAACCCATTTGAGCTCATGAAAGAAACGGTATATACAAGTATAAATGGAAGTATAAGAATATATTGTGGAGATTTTTTTCTATTCGGTTCTTCTGTAGAAAGGGATTTCGATGGTATTTGGGACCGTGGATCATTTAATACTTTGTGTGATATGACGCTTAAGAAGAAATACATTAAAATACTAACATTAGTTATGAAACCTGATTGTAAAATTATCATGGAGTTTGCACTTATGGAGAACACAATTGAAGCAAAAGACATGAAAGACTTGTTTGATATCGATTATGAGGTCACAGAATATGACGTTAACCCATTTGAGCTCATGAGAGAAACGGTGTATACAAGTATAAATGGGAGTATAAGAATATATTGTGGAGATTTTTTTCTATTCGGTCCTTCTGTAGAAAGGGATTTCGATGGTATTTGGGACCGTGGATCATTTAATACTTTGTGTGATATAACGCTTAAGAAGAAATACATTAAAATACTAACATTAGTTATGAAACCTGATTGTAAAATTATCATGGAGTTTGCACTTATGGAGAACACAATTGAAGCAAAAGATATGAAAGAGTTGTTTGATGTCGATTATGAGGTCACAGATTTAGGAGTCGTTAGTGGATATGCACCGGAATATGATGATACACAATTTCAATTCTTTCGAATTTGTAGATCAAATTAAACAGTTCCAAATCTTATGAATAATAACTTGTTAGTGTGGATGTTGGTGGATCGTTATCCTATCCTACTCAACATCCACATTGTCTCTTTACCGGAATGATATACTTTAAATAACTGAAAATGTTCTATTTTGGTATTAATCAACAACCACTGACTCATTCGTTCCATCAACTCTGCTACACTGACGATCGGTAAATTCGCTGTCCATAAATTTTCTACTACTAGTATGTAAAATGTCCTAATTTATGACGGTACGTACATGTATCATGTATGGTGTATATAAGTTTATTTTATTGCAACTGTCGTGAGAGAATCAATGGGGAGTAATTTCAATGTTCGAAATGAATCTGCTTTATTTCGTTTATTTCTTTTAAAACTCCCTCTCGGGAAATTTAAAGGAAAACGAATGATACGAAAAACGTGTGCAATGTCTCAACATTTCGATTTTTAATTTCCCAAAAGAAAAAGAAAACAACTGTAAATTTTCTATGACCCTGGTGATATTGGTCATTTCGAAGCACCCTATCATATCACCAGGTGCTAGTTCATTTTGTCCGATCTTTGTTGTCCTATTGACTGTCTGGTTGTTGGGCTTTTACAATATTTCCTATGTAAGTTTGTAGTTTCACTTGGAATTGTCTTTTACAGATGAATTCAGTTGCAACTATATATCATTATTTTTATGGATAATACTAGTACAAAACAAGCATTAATATATTGTGTTGATAAACTGAACTTAACATCAATGCAAGAGCTATTGTGCTGCTTTATAATGTATAAAGATCAAGATTATGAATCGATACAACAACGCTGATCACCTGCAGTTATTATTTGAGGGTTGGTATTCTTATCACAGGTTGACAGCACCTGAGTGATGGCATCATTTCACAATAAAGGGGACGTTAGGACCCATGCAACTAGCTTAACCCCTCCCTTATTTATTGAATTAATATGTACCAACCCAGGAAAGTGAGTGGTCAAATGTTGGGTGTATCGATTTCGCAATGTTTCTACGATTGTTCTATTGGATTCGGGAACTGTTCTGACGATGTAATATGTTTTGTTTTACATGATATCAATTAAATCGTGGCGGTCAGTTTTATTGGTGGGGGAAACTGGATTACCTGGAGAAAACCACCGACCTGTCGCAAGTCTCTGACAAACCTTATCACATAGTGTTGTATCGAGTACACCTCGCCATGAGCGGTATTCGAACTCACAACGTTGGTGGTGATAAGCACTGATTCCATAGGTAGTTGTAAATGCAACTACCATGCGATCACGACCACAACAGCCCACTCGAGGGATAGGTCAAGGTATGGAACAGTCAAAGCTGTATCTGTGGTATCCCTTATTTCAAGCTCAATGGAATAGATGCGATCAACAAAATCACCAAACTTAAAAAGATATCATCTTTATAGCGGAAAGTGAAATTAAAGGATGGGGACACAGGGACTCGGATAACTATTTCTGACAAATATGCGCTCTCGGGCAATGGCAATCTCGTAGAAAAAACCAAAAGGGAAACCTAGAGTTGCATACTGCCTTTTTTCAAAATCATAATTTCTTCTGGTCTTTGCCCAGAAATATCGGTCATCGGCCATCAACATGTCAGGAATTGAATAAATTTTACCTATTTACATACCTTTCCTACTGATTTTTACTTTTTATGCTATTTTCAAACATTTCTTGACCTGATTTGACCAAGCGGACGAGATCCCTTACCGGAAGTCAACATGACAGTCGGAAGATATCGGAACTTTTCCATATCATCATAAGGTGAGTCACGGTGTGTACCAAATGGCAGTTCCGCACGGAATATAATGTGTGGAATGCATATTTTGTCATTTATTTGTTTTAAATTTATTAACTATACTCTGTTATTTCTAAAATAATCAGTTAAATGAAAACAAAAGTACCAGGAAACTGTGAAACCATCGTTTTCCATTTTTTCTGTTTTTTGGCGTTTGTAATTTCCCACCAAAATTATATTCTGTGCGGAACTGCCATTTGGTACACACCGTGACTCACCTTATGATGATATGGAAAAGTTCCGATATCTTCCGACTGTCATGTTGATTTCCGGTCAGGGATCTCGTCCGTTTGGTCAAATCAGGTCAAGAAATGTTTGAAAATAGCATAAAAAGTAAAAATCAGTAGCAAAGGTATGTAAATATGTACAATTTATTCAATTCCTGACATTTTGATAGACGATGACCGATATTTCTGGGCAAAGACCAGACGAAATTATGATTTTGAAAAAAGAAGAGGAGAACATGTGGTACCCATAGGAATGCCGACTCTGTTGAAAAACACGTCTACCAATGGTAGCAAACTATGTTGTCAATAAAAACAATTCAAGCATTTTGATCATTTCAGTTTCAGAGAATTTTCTTGAAATTCTGTAAATCCAACATGTCAAATAAAAACTTATGATAGAAAACAAAAACTTCGCTTCCCTTTGAAATAATATCTTGTTGGATTGTACATGTACTTAAGCATACATGTTGCAAAATAACGTCCAGTTTTATACATTTTACGGTAAGCAGTTTCGTATAATGTCACTAGATTTTATATGTACAAAACAAAAGTCTCATAGAAAAATCGCATTTTCGACCGTTAATTCCCCAACTTGACCGACAACTATTCAAATACAATACAGTAATTTCTTAATTGTACTGTGTACATTTAATCGCCTTTAATTGTTGAAGACTATCAGCATGAAATTTCATTCTAGTGTGAGTAATTGCGAGAATATTATTTCAAGAGATATTTTAACAGTAACATAGGAATGTGATACGTTTTAACGTATCGTGAGCACTAAATTGGATATCTGTTATTATTGAATTGCTTGATATTTAATTTTGCAACATTAAAATTATTGGTAAAAAAAAAGTATTTAATGTTTTCGTTTCGCCACATTAATCATTTTCCATTATTCGAGATTGAATTATTAAGCACTTGATGCTACCCTATAATAAAAAAGTAGAGATCAAATTTAGTGCGAATGAGGTGTTTCTATAATAACCTTCATCAGGTACGCTCAAAGTAGAAAGATTGGGAAGTCAAATAAATTGTTAAAGGTTTTCTGTGCAATAAAACTAACACAGGGGGGTGAATGTACGTCCTAATTGGACGCCATTTTGTTCCGTTTGGATGTACGTTTTTACTCATATCATTAGTTATTGTAATGATAACATTAAATGTGATAGTGCGTCAAATGCCCCTAAATGTCTGCTAAACAACGTTCAACAACTTGTAGTCAAATTCAAACACTTCGATAACGATTTCGCAACAGGTGGAAATAACATTGTCGAAGTGCTTGAGAGTTTGACAACAAGGTTTTGAACGATGGACACACCGTTGTTTAGCGGAGACATTTGACGCACTATCACATTTAATGTTATCATTACAATAACTAATGATATAAGTAAAAACTTACCTTCAAACGGAACAAAATGGCGTCCAATTATGACGTACATTCACCCCCTGTAACATATATATATAAAGTATATATTAATGATCGTGTGAGATACAATTCCGTTATGTTAAAAGATTATTGTGCAGTTTGGTGCCGAGTATATCGATGCCGTGTTTTTCATTCGAATGCACCTATTTCATTGGAATGGTTTTGTTAGGAGAAAGTTGTATAGACCAATTAATTTCAAAGCGGAAACAGATGTCCAAAGACGATGTTTATTCACAAGAGATAAAAGATTCGCTTCCTATTGACTACGATATGAGTCATTATTACTACTGGACCGCCCTCATGTAACCTAGATACAGGAGAGCAAAAGAAGTTTGAAGATACCAAAGGGGTAAACAGAAGCCGTAAATGGAAGGACAGTGAATATAATGGCCAATAGAAATAAGACAAACAATGATTGACAAAACACCACTCAGAAACATTGGATTGAGCTCCGCGAATCTCACTTCAAGAAGAGGGTTGCACTCGTTTGCTCGGAAATTGCAGGTCCCTGCTCCAATATCGTCTTGTCATTTGTTCCTTGCTTTCAATTTTTATATAGTGTTATATATGAGATTCAATTTTGTTGTGTATTATGAATATTGTTTCTAACAGTGGCGAATCGGCAAAACGTGTGTTTGATGTGTATTATGAGCATTTTAAACATGCTTTATCCAATTATAGACGTGCTTATGTAGGAGAATATTTTAATTTGCATTCTTTAAGTGTTATTTTCTTAAAACACATGATATTATCAGCAACCCTCTATCAAGGAGATCATGATAGGGACAAGCTCTAGAATATCGGATCAACTGAGAGCTATGTACTCCATTTGCAGGTGATGCTGAAATGTTGCTACATATAAATGGAAAGTTCACAATGGAAATATATGTTACAGTACAAAGTGGAATCCGGCAGGATCCAGTATCCACCTAGTACAAATCAGAATTCCAATTTCTAATAGTAGGTATTGGGATATTCAGATTTGTATTAGGAAGATCCGGAATATTACTAAATTTCTGGTAGGATCCAGAATATTACTGGAAATTATAGTTGTATGGTTCTGGATTGTCCTGGATTTATTCTTATATTTATTTTTCTTCCTGATTGCATTGGACAAGTAAGAAAACACAGTCAATGGAAAAAAAATGCAGTTATCAGTACTTTATGATTAGTGTTTGATTTGTGCTCCTTCATCAGTTTTTAACACCCTTTTCTGCATCCAAACACTTCAAAAATTGCAGTGTACTCCTCAACCGATAAAAGAATTTTATCTCTGTTATACTGTTTTGTCGATGAAGTATCTCCTAGTGCTTTTCCATTTGCACAGCATCTTTTCTCCCGACACTCTCTAAAACTGATTTGAGAACATTTTAGTTAGCACTATTATAAATTGAGCCTGTAGGGAGATGAAGGGAGAAATTGTAATAAGACATTGTCTATATGTGATTCAGAAGAGTATTGATTTAAGTTTATTTCATTATAATGTAGATTAAAAAAAAGTTAAATATGTCTTTATAAGTATTCACTTAGTGCAATCTTGGATCCTACTAGTACAAATCTGGATATACCAATTTCTACTAGTAGATATTGGAATTCTGATTTGTACTGGATTTAAATAAGTATATATCAGAATTCCAATATCTACTAGGAGGATTCTGGAATCCAATTTGTACTGTAACATATACACCATTATTCATATGTACTGTTGAAAGTTATTAGACAATTACCTCATTTGTGAAATAAAATATGTTAAATGAACAAGTGTCCATTGGTTTATTTAGGGTAAATTGTCTTGATTTTCGGTTTCTCTGAAATGTGAAAGATATTCACTCTAGCTGACATATGTAAGGAAATGCATGTATATGGAGCGAAGGATATTTATTTCAGATTAAGGTGAAAGACACAACATGATTATTTCAGCAAGTTCCTGTTGAAGTATAAATATAATAGTAGTTTATAGATGTCTCATTATAGTCCATTGTCTATCACTCCTTTCCTGTTATTTGATCAGTTACTTTACTGAGAGCTATGAGTGTTTCTGAAAAAAGTAGGTGTATTTATTAATAGCAATAAAAATCACAATTCACTCATTCTCTTTTATGAAATAAAACTGCTTTGTCCCCATTCCAACGAGGTTATAGCAGAAATTAACTAGAGGTTCAGTGGGCTAAGCCTGTGTCGCTCAACTTTCATTCTGCTTTGAGGAAACTTAATACAGAATCTTCTATAGGTGCTTCCCACCAAGCTTCGGTTCATTTGGCTAAGCAGTTTCAGTGAAGAATATTCTTAGAAATCGACAAATCTGAAACAAGAATTGCCTGTGGCGGTCATGTTTGTTAACGGGACAAAATGAGCAATCTTTATAGAGAACCTTCCATAGATGCTTCCTACCAAGTTTCGGTTCATTTGGCTAAGCAGTTTCAGGGGAAAAGATTTTTTTAGAAATCGGCCACTCAGAAACAAAAATTGCCTGTGGCGGCCATAGTTGTTAATGGATCAAATCAAAATGAGCCATCTCTATAGAGGACCTTCCATACATGCTTCTTACCAAGTTCCGGTTCATTTGGCAAAGCGGTTTCAGAGGTTTGGCAAGGTGAGCTAAAAATTAGTAACTAACCTGTGGACAATAACAGTCTCCAAAATGAAAACAAAATATTATCAATGTGCTTTAATACATTGTAGAGGTATATATACATGCATAGAATAGTGGCGATGGTTTTCGCCCCACTAAAACGAAACGGGCAAATCTTTGTAGAGGACCTCACAAACATCTTTTGTACAAAGTTTGGACTGGTGATATCAGATGAGATGATATTCAAAGTTTCAGTCAATCAAAAACAAACCCAACTGATTCCATTTGTTGGTTCACACAGCTCATATAATTTCCTTTGTCCTAAAGATAATTCCTGTACGAAGAGCTTGACGATACCAAAGTGGTAATAATAATCCGTATATCGAAGAACAGACAACACAATGGCCAAAAGAAAAAGTACAAACGGACAAACAACGATCTACAAAACATACACATAAAACTAAAGATCGAGTAACACGAACCCCACTAAAAACCGGGGGTGAATTCAGGTGCTCCGGACGGGTAGGCAATTTCTGCTCTACTAATGACACCCGTCGTGTTAATCTAGTTACAATCCCTGTGATAAGTCATGTTTCGTTTTATGGAATTTTGTTTTACGATTATTGATTTATTGATACATTTGTAATTTTTGAACTGATCGATTTCCATAGCAACAATGGACATTTTGAAAATTATATAACCTGCTAGCATGTCTATACATCATTCGCGTGCTTATTTCTTAGAAGTGTCATGAAGTTTGCGAGAGAAAAAATTGTGAAATATTTGAAAATCCATCCATTTTATCTCTTGGTTACCATGACTACTGCATCCCATTTTCAAACTAGAGTTTTAGTGGGGTTGGTGTTACTCAATCTTTAGTTTTTTGTGTATGTTTTGTATATCGTTGTTTGTCCTGTTGTCCTTTTTCTTTTGGCCATTGTGTTGTCTGTTCTTCTTCGATTTACGGACTCTGATTACCCCTTTGGTATCTGTTTGATTTCGGAAATAGATTCGTGTCATTATTCTGAACGCATAATATAAAGATGGAAAAAAAATATACTTGCTTATCAAAACATCTTAGAGAGTCATCTTAAACTTACCCATTGCTCCAAGTTTTTGATCGTTGTTTTTATCTCCAATTTTCATTAATGTTATAGACATATCAGCTGCTTTTTGGAATGACCACTTCATATCATGTCTGTAGAGGTTGTATACTTCGTTCCTTGTTAAGTAGCCATCTTTGTTGACGTCTGCACGTTTAAACAAGTATTCTGCTAAAGCAAACTCGTTAAACAAGTCGCTTCTCTTTACAGAAGTGTTCTGAAAATACGAAATTAAAAATGTAGAAGTTAAAAGTAGATATTATTTTTACTTTCACAGTATGATATTTTTTTAGCAATGTTGTGGAAATTATTTTATATCCGTGGCGGCGTCATCATATCTTTCACTGCTAGTCCTTTATGAAAAACAGTTATTGTCAACAATTGCAGCAATGTCAACAAAAAGAACAACGACCCTACCCCACTTTAAACAATTGAACACTAAAAAGACAACGGCTTGTGTAGTTGGTAAGCCAAGTTCTGGATTAGGATGGGCTCAAAAATGTGACGGGGTTAAACCGGCTGATGGAATCTCAACCATCTCCCTCTAATAATTGGATCTCCCACGACAATACACATGTAAGAAGAGCTTGAAGATACTAAAGGGGTAATCAGAATCGGTATATCGAAGAAGAACAGACAACACAATGGCCAAAAGAAAAAGTACAAAAGGACAAACAAGGATCTACAAAACATACATATAAAACTAATGATGTAAGCAAGCAATAAAAACCTACACATGCTGGTTTGTTTTGTCATGAATGATACTTATTATTGAGCTGTAGATTTGACTGGTCGTTTTGGAAAACAAAATGACATTCACATTCTATTGTATATTAAAGTTTATGATAAGGGCAACGTTGACAATTTGCGGACAGAGAACCATTGCTGTGAAAAAATACACAATGAGGAAATTACGCCAAATATATTTACTAAGACGTGCAATTAAAGGTAAATATGGTTGTAATCGTATGGTAGTTATATTTACAACTGCATGTGCAATTAGTGTCTATAACTACTAAAGTTGTGAGTTCGAATCCCACTCATGGTGGGGTGTACTCATACAAGTTTATGTGATAAATGTTTGTCAGTGACTTGCGGCAGGTCGGTGGTTTTCTCCGGGCACACGGTTTCTGCCAACAATAAAACTGACCGCCAAGTTATAGCTGAAATATTGTTGAAAATGGGGTTAAACACCATAACTCTAAATTAGACACTTCATTAGAAATCATCATTTGTACTCTTGATTATATGTATGTTTTTATCTGGTTTCATCTGTCACTAAACAAAAGCTCGTATACCTACATATACTACTAAGCCTAGGATTATTATCTATAAACAATTACTATCTACTTCTATATACATATAAACTTATATACCATTTTAAGATTTTTCGTTTCTGGTGTTTCAACACTGGCAGTCGACACGACAGCAAAAATGCTAATGATTAATGCAAACAATGTAATCATTATGGCTGTGAGATCTGTAAATAGACAACAACAAAAAAGACTTTTATAATGTATCATTCATAGGAACACTGTATCACAGTGTAGACGTCATCTCGTTGCAGTTCTATAATAGACAAGATAAAAGACTTCCATAATGTATCAATCACAGCAACACTCTATCACAGTGTACAAGTCATCTCGTAGCAGCTCTATAATAGACAAGATAAAAAAGACTTATATAATGTATCAATCACAGGAACACTGTATCACAGTGTAGAAGTCATCTCGCAACAGCTTCATAATAGACAAGATAAAAGACTTATATAATGTATCAATCACAGGAACACCGTATCACAGTGTAGAAGTCACCTCATAGCAGTTCTATAATAGACAAGATAAAAGACTTTGATAATGTACCAATCACAGGAACACCGTCTCACAGTGTAGAAGTCATCTCGTAGCAGCTCTATAATAGACAACATAAAAGACTTCTATAATGTATCAATCATAGGAACACCGTATCACAGTGTGGAAGTCATTTCGTAGCAGTTCTACAATAGACAAGATAACAGACTTTTATAATGTATCAATCACAGTGTAGAAGTCATCTCGTAGCAGCTCTATAATAGACAAGATAAAAGACTTTGATAACTTATCAATCACAGAAACACCGTATCACAGTGTAGAAGTCATCTCGTAGCAGCTCTATTATAGACAAGATAAAAGACTTATATAATGTATCAATCCCAGGAACACCGTATTAGTGTAGAAGTCATCTCGTATCAGCTCTATAATGTATCAATCACAGTGTACAAGTCATCTCGTAGCAGCTCTATAATGAGAACCGCTTTGTTGGTGTGGTCTTTGGTCAACACGTTGTAAACTTGTTCTAGTCATGAATATAGCTAGAGTACTTCTCAAATGACGTTAAATAACAACCAACCAATTAATCATGTAACCCTTTCTCAACAAGTTTCCTTAGCCAGGTTATTCCTGCTTTACTGATATCAGCTGATCTTTTGCATTGTTTCCGCAGTAAATGCAGTTATAAATGATCGCTTTCAATTAGATAACTTTCCAACCTCCAATAACAATTCAGTTAGTCGAATGGATAGATTTCCGCTGAAGGGCAAAAAACTTTGTTTTGCAGTCGATAAATATTTGGTAAATTGTCTACCTGTCTGAATAGTATAATACATCTCAAGGATGTGGTTCACGTGTCACCATAACGAAATAAGTACTGATAAAGACAGGGGTAAAAGAAGAGATGCGACGATGGATTAATGTTTTTTTTTCATAGAAATACATAGATTTATGTATCACATATATTGTTACTACTAATACGAAAATGATAAATGTTTACAAAATATGGGAAAACCTGCAAAAACAATATCACCAATAATTCCACGCACAAAATGTTTCTTTGGTTTGTACTAAATCAATTTTTTTCCTATTTTACTTGTTGTTATCAGGAGTTGTCTTCTCTTCAAATGGTTATATTATTCCATTTATAAGTTTTTATTTATTATTTAAAAGTACTGAAAGTGCATTGCCAATTCCAATATTAATTAAATTTAGATATTGTTGGGAATGACAAAATAGTTATTTTAAGTTTGATGCTTTTTGTTGTGTAGTCTTCAACATGTAATACTGCGGTTTCTATTACAAAATGTTTCGCTATAATAAACAAATGACATAGGAAAGATTACATAGTAAAGATTACTATCAGTAGATGGCAGAGGTCCAATCAATTCTGATGTTTCAGCTCACATGATTACTCTTCATCGAAAATTAATACCTGAATTCAAATCTAAAAATATTATGCAACATTTTTTAAGTATCTCATAGATTTTGAGGTAACTGCCTTTGAGAAAAACGGACGGCCAATGTTGTGCGATGAGGAGAAGAAATATAATAAAAAGAATGAAACAGTTCTACAGTATCCATGGTAACTGATCAAAAACTCTCCAAAGCTCTGCATTGGACCCCAAACCAATTTTTCATAATTCTGTAGTGGTCACATTTTTCATATGCACAAATCAATTTCTGTGATAGTTTCTCAGTTTGTAAAAGCAACCAATACACTCATTTTTTGTTTGTTTCCATTTATACTGCCGCCAGGTTTGTAAAACCAATTCTAATTTTTGGTAAGTTCGATTCCTTATAGTCATTTTGGATTATTTCGCGCTACTACTACTTACTAATTGTACTACTATTCATGGAGCATATCCATACTACCTGTATGATGTGTCATAGAGTTTGAAGAATTTGTCTTGGAGAAAACGCGCGAATAAAATCAGTATTAAGAAAAAGCCAAAAATAATAAGAATAAACGGTTTTATTATCAGAAGTAGATATTTTTCTTGACTCAGCGAAGAGTAAATCGTTATGAATCTTTAATATATATTCTGTATAGGTAAAATATCACAGAATTCTATTCAGTACTTAAAAGTGCATTGACGAATAATGTACATAAAGAAAAAAAAACGTGCTCTATATCTTTTTAATTGTTATCAGTGTTTCAGGTATATTATACGTCATGATAACAACATCCTTATCCATTCTTGCAATGTATGTATACTGAATGTATGCTTCAATCGAAATATATCAGCGTTTGGTAATCATTGTCGATTTTAGTAATGAAAACGACAAAATATATCAAAGGATTGGTTATTATTATTATCAGTTCCTGTGTTAGGAGAAATGGATACATAGAGATAATATTAAGTTTTACTAGTATCACGTGACACTAACCACGATGTTGATTATAAAAGGAAGTAATCATTATAAAGTACAATGTGACACCATATTGACATTGAATGATCGTATTGTTTCTCTAATATCTATATGTTAGCCATTACTTCTTGGAATATATAAGACTTTATAAAATAAAGAAATTGATCGGTTATAGGTTTAATTGGTCTCTAGCTAAAATCCTATTTCTGAAATTGATACAATCAGACAATCAGGTTTAGAGGCATGATAGGAAATATCTAATTACAAATCTCTGTTCTACTTCCTAATCTGAATAAACATGGCACAGGCAATATTTCTCATTTTATATAAAAACGTAGATATCAAATTTAGTGTGCACGAGGCGTTCCTGGAATAACCTGCATCAGGTGATGCTCAAAGCCAAAATATTTGAAAGCTAGATATTTTAAAGATCTTTGGGAGAAAGAAAAACATATCAGATTATAAAAGGATAACCAAAAATCAGCTAAGGTCAAATATGCCTAAGGAGGAGAGCAGACACTTATTAGATGCATCCATTATTTGAAACTATGAAAGACAACACATGTGCTCCGGAGGGATAAGCAGTTCTTGCTCTGCAACTACAAGTTGAAGGATGAACTGTAAGGTACAGTTCCTAATTCACTACAGAATATAATAGGGAGAATGTACCATGCCCGTGCAAGCTGTATGAACGTAATTTTAAAATATTAGTTTCGCGCTGCATACTACAGAATATAATAGAGAGAATGTATCATACCCGTGCAAGCTACATGAACGTAATTTTAAAATATTAGTTTCACGCTGCATTAACGCCATTTAAGGATGTTTGGCTCATGAGAAATGTCAAGATGCGCTGCGACATGCTGTTTTGTAAAGAAACCCATGTCATGCATTCTTTGCTAAAAATGGTTCTATTTTAACATAGACCGATTTTCATGCAGCCTAATGTTGAAATGTTTTTACACCGAGAATTACCAAATTTGATATAACGTATTTATATCAAATTTGGTAATTCTCGGTGTAAAAATATCAAAATTTGAATCCCTATTTTCGCCCGATTGTGTACAATAAAATCAAAAGCTAGGACAGTTCCCAAATTTAATAAAAGAGCTCATCTTTAGTCGCCATTATAGATTGCATTTGCGTGTTTCCCAGCTACATGTATATCTACTCTCTGCTTACTTGACGTACTTCTGATCGTTAGGGTGAAGACATGTCATTCCAAACACATTGATGATTAAATTGACAAAACAATCATATGTTTCTTTAAAACAAATATCGGAACAACTAAAGACGACTACTTGAAAGGATAAACTTATCGATGTCATATTTCTGCGAAGTGTACAATAAGAACGCGTTACGGTAATGTTTAAGAAAGATTTAAGTAATACCCTTTGCCATGTATCAACTGTCCACTGCGATTATCTTAAGATGTGTTGCAAGGGCAACCCAAGGGAAAATTCAAGTTACCTGCCCCTGTTCTAGTTATGTTTAATAAGGGTAATAACAAAATTACCGAACTCCGAACAATCTTACAAAGGGAAAGTCAAAACTCATAATTATATAAACAGAAAAAATCAGTCAACAACCGGAAAACTGTGAAAACCGTAACGACCCTGTCTCGGTACAGGCATTTCTAAAGAAATGGTGGGTTGAATCAGATTTTAAAGCGCCAAACCTCCCGCTCTCATTACGGTTCAAAGGCTCCGGCTGTCACTATAACAGTATTTAAATACAGGAACAAAATAGGTAAAATAGTTGTCAAAGCAGTACCATATTCAGTGAAGTAAATGTCAAAAATACTTTTACGTCACACATTGATAAAAAAATATTTTGGACATTTTTCTTGACTTCTTTATCTTTATACATTTTCACTATATGAAAATGCATCGCTTATAATTTAATTTAATGCTTTGTATGCATATTAATACATATTACCAACTATTAGTTTATGTATGTTAGTTCTATAAAGATTTTTTCTAATTCTCTGTAATTACAGATTTGATCACATATTATCTGTTGATTATTTGTATATTACTTTTGTTTTAAATTAATTTATCAGGGCGTCCCAAATTACAGACAAAGCTTCAGAACAGACCAACCCTGACAGTCATTTTAGGTCAGGTCATATTTCAGATTAGTTGGAACACGTTTTTTTACAGTTGTTTAATTGTATAACAAGAAGTTAAAAAGGTCTGCTCGATATAGCTTCAATCTACCCCGGATAACTCGAATACTTGGATATTTCTAAGTAACATCATGTGACTCTTCAACTTTGACATGCCCTGGTTCGACTACATAATTACTGGCACAGACGGATTACAAAACAGGTTGAACTTGACAAAAGCAGATTAAAATTTCCTCCATAGACAAAATATAGAGGACAGCAGCTATGCAGTTTTCCTAAATCATTCTTGAAAAGACATATATTTTAAATCGATGTATGCTGTATAATTCATAGGTACACAGTTTTCCCATAAAAGCAACTGAATTGTTTCTATATTTATCTATTTCAATTACAATGAATCAGAGATATCATACAATCTGGTCTGATACTGGTGTTAACATGAACGTTGACATAACAGTATTATTAAAAACACGGACATTGCCAATGTTTATACTTAATCACCTCGATATCGTAAACGTATATCTCTAACATTAATATTAAACCGTGGTCACATACTATCCAATTTTCTGTAATATGAATGTGTGCTTACAAGTCATTTCCGAAAATGGTGTTGCTCTTAGACTTTATTCTAGAAATGAATTATCAGGCGAACGAACCAGATGATGTGTCAATCTAATTACTACTAGATGTTTGTCGTAACTTTAAAAAAAAATATTTGGCAATTCACTAACATATAACAACATCCGGTATGGGGTCATGTTAGGTTTAAGATTATTTTCAACCGACCAATCAGCAATGAACCTATTAAATCTGAAGTTATCAAAACCTAGTGCACGCCAAGAGCTGTCGTCCGATCGATAAATATGATTGGACGGACAAAGATGATTGAAAGGTTACATGGCATGACCTCAAACAGGATGTTGTTAGATGTTAGTATATCGCCAAAGAAAACAAAAGTTCTAATTTAAATCATATTGATGTAGTGCTTACATTCTGATATAATATTGGGGAGAGGATCTGACATGGTTCATCAAGGAATTATACGATTAGTTATTGTGTCTAGTTTTTATGTCAACTTAATCAGCAGGATAAGTAAAGGTGTCTCTTTATGGTTTAACACATATTCGACTTCAAGACAGTTACTGATAGTATGTAATGGTTCGTCTTCGTTTTAGCCAATCGGATAAGTCCATCTCAGTATGATCGGTAGAATGTTTCACCATCATTGGTCAAAAACTTTTTTATTCTAATAACAAGTGTGGACACAGATATGTGCTGTCCAAAAGGCAAGTGTGGATGTCAATATTTCATATTATTAACTTTAAAAAAAAAATCGTGGACACAGTGGTCCTGGATTTTTTAATAAAAAAGTAATCCTGGATTATTATTTTTGCTTAAAGTCCGGTCCTGTGTTTTTATTTCAAATTTTCATCATAGCCCCCCTCCCCCTCCCAAGGGATATAAAATTGTATCATTAATAAATAACAAATTCAGATTTTCTATTTAAAATAAATCTCATTTACAAAGCCACTGATATTTGTTCAATTTTTAACGCTGATTTAAGCTTTAGTCCCAACAATTTTTTATTTTTCTCTTTAAACTGTCGAAACATAACATTTATTTAACTGTAAAATTCACAAATAAAATTCACCCCCCCCCCCTTTTTTTCCCTTTTTTTCTTGTTTAAATCAATGATCAACAATATTCCAGAATCAACCAAATGAATAAATATAACATAGATTTCTTTTACATGCATCTTTTTACCATGCGTTGTCAGTGTGTTTTAAATCGGTCATCCAATCAGGACGCTCATTATTCTTTTCCAAGATAAAAATACATCGCTAAAATTACCTGTGGGTGTTTCCCCACTTCCTCTCGTAAATTTACATAGAAATCGGAGATATTTCCTCATAAAACTTCACACATGGTGTTGTCTCTCAAATTTCTTGAAGACAAACATAAA
Organism: Bathymodiolus brooksi; assembly: GCA_963680875.1. NCBI lineage: Eukaryota > Metazoa > Mollusca > Bivalvia > Mytilida > Modiolidae > Bathymodiolus > Bathymodiolus brooksi. Next base: position 80,309,852 of record OY804578.1, on the reverse strand, counting down.
ATTTTATTGCATTTATCAATATTTTATGAGTATCAACAATTTTTTCAACACCGTATCTGTTTCTCGATACAGCCGCCCGATTACAGTGACCCGTGACCCAGATTAGCTCGTTCCAGCAGTTTTTTCTTAATAATGTTGTTTAATAAACACGTCCATTTATATGCCCTTTACATATCCCTTTTTTAAATACATGTTGATCTAATGTTTGTAAATGTGTTCTATTCATGAATATAGTTTACGTACTGTATACTAGGCATTAAACAACTTTCAATCAATTAATCGGTGACTAGCGGAAGGCAGTTACTCTACCAATAAAATTGACCGTTACAATATAGTTGAACTTTTTGATAGAAATTGGTTTGTTTTTTTGTAATTTATTTATTTTTGACAACGGAATAAATATGTAATGTATACATTCAATTACATTAATGAATTATATATTATTTTGACACCCATCACACATGCATATACTAAGTTCATTTTCATTGATAAATACATCTCTATTTTAACCATGTACATTTGCTAATGCTACTTCAAGAGGCTGCCATTTCATGTTGAAGAAATCACCAACTACAGAGGGTGATAAAAGACGTGCAGAGTACTCTTCCAATTTCATTGTAGCCCTGCATTCAAGTTTGGTAAACTTTTTGATAGAAATGTTTGAAGATACAACAAAGGGTTAATCAGAAGCCGTAGTCAGACATTATAAAAAGAAAAAGAACAGAAGACAAACAACGATCTACAAAACACCAAAGAGAAAACCAAAAGACATGAAAAGCAACACGAACGACACTAAAACCGGGGTGATCTCCTGTCCTCATGGAGGATAAGCAGCTTAAACATTTAAACACACTCTTGTTAATTTACAGGGGATGCAATTTTATTTCTTTATTGTTTTTGTAAAACGAATAAATTTGTATTGTAATTTATATACTTTTTTGATTTATTAATAATATCTTATCGTTTAAATTTAATCACTTTACTTATCTATATTAGTTTTCACCCATATTCCCTTGTTTGAGTTTATTGTGTTTAATTAAGATTTCACGCCACGATATGGCTGTAATATTGACAAGAATGGCGTTAATCAAGTGTCTTCCCATTTATCCAACTTTTAAAAATCAGGTATTCCCATGTATCCAACTTTTAATTTCTTACCTGTAGGATTGTTTATTTAACATTAATTAGGTGTTTATTTGACCAAAATACCTGATAATTTGTTCCAGTACATGTATATGTATAAGGTTTGAATAAATGAAAAGGGGAAAAAGTTATAATTTGTATGTAAATAAATATGAAGTTTTGAAAACTTTCTATTGATGCAAAGTGAGTTTTAGGATAAATTTATAGTGCAATGTAGATAATATTTATAATTCCAATTTTACGTGCACATTGTAATAATTAGCTTATATAATATATCAGTATAAATGAAAAGAGAAAAAAGTTATAATTTGTATGTAAATAAATGTCAAGTTTTGAAAACTTTCTATTTATGCAAAGTGAGTTTTAGGATAAATTTAAAGTACAATGTAGATAATATTTTTAATTTCAATTTTACATGTACATTGTAATAATTAGCTTATAATATAACATTAAACCTTATTTACCGATGAAAAGATTGCTAAACATGCAACAAACAAGCTTTATGTATTCACAATCACTAAAGGAAATAAATCGTATTTACCGATGAAAAGATTACTAAGCATGCAACAAACAAGCTTTATGTATTCACAATCAGAGATCAAGGTCACTAAAGGAAGTGTTGTCAACTTTACAAGATGAAGAGAAAACAATTCAATTGAGAGAGAGAGCGCATACGCGAATGTCGAGACGTGAACATTTTTCAAGGAGAAGAAAGTGAAGACAACAGATCAATATCCTTTGATATAGTGTCATTATCAATCTAAGACGTCGTCAGAAACACTCATATACAATAATATTTACAGGGAAATAAGTCATGTAGAGATTTTTACAGGTAACGCTGTGTATTCTGTCACAAAACCACCTTGTCAGAAACCGACGTCATCTTGGAAAATCTACCACAAATATAGTGTGAATTAACGATCCATACATGTCAGTAAACAAACTCGTAAAATATGCAAGCAAGCCTAGACCAATAAAACAAGGAGTTCAACTGGTCACCAACAGCAAAGAGAAAGCCGAAATATTGAAAAGACAGTTCCAATCAGGCTTCACCAAAGATACACCAGTCAATATGCCAAACACCACAAAGCAAGTAAGAAACTCGACTCCAACACTAACAATCAGAGAAAAGGGAGTCGCAGATCTACTCAAGAAAGTAATCCCTTCAAAAGCATCGAGGCCTGACAATATACCAAATAGAGTCCTCCAAGTATGTGCAGAAGAACTAGCACCTATATTCACAACTATGTATCCGCATTCAATAGACACAGGAGAACTACCACAAGACTGACTCAATGCAAACATTTCTTGCATATATAAGAAAGGGGACAAACATGCAGCAGAAAACTATCGGCCAGTATCTCTAACATCAGTACCATGCATGCTATTAGAGCACATCATTTGTAGACACATGCTGAGACACCTAGAGAAGAACGAGTTACTAACAACACTAAATCATGACTTCAGATCAGGCTACTCCTGCGAAACAATAAACGATCTGCTAAAATCTTACGACAAAGGCAAACAAATTGACATGGCAATATTAGACTTCTCGAAAGCCTTCGACACTACCCCACAAAAACCTGCTACATAAATTAGACCAATATGGAATCAGAAGACCAGTACACAGATGGCTTATGAACTTTCTGACAAATAGGAAAATGAGGGTAACATTAGACGGAGAATCATTCCAACAAGTCATAGTAGACTCAGGAGTACCACAAGGGACAGTACTCGGCCCCATACTATTTCTCTTCCACATAAACGACCTACCAGACGCAGTCAAATCATCAGTAAGATTCTTTGCAGATGACTGCTTGTTGTACCGTGAAATCAACAGCCAAAACGACCACAACAAACTACAAAAAGACCTTGAAAACCTGGAAAAATGGGCCGACAACTGGGGCATGAAATTCAATGCCACAAAATATTATATCATGTCAATAAAGAAAAAGACCCATACATTTTATCAACTTGGAGGGCACATATTAGAACAAGTAGACTCAAATCCATATCTTGGAGTCCAAGTATCAGAAGACCTCAAATAGTGTACACATATATCGAACATCACAAAGAAGGCCAACTCAACCATCGGCTTCATCAGACGAAATTTACAACATTGTCCGAAGGAATGCAGGAAAAACGCCTACATCTCATTAGTTAGATCTGTTTTAGAATATGGAGCCACAATATGGGACCCTTACCAGAAAAACGACATTGAGAAATTAGAAAAAATTAAAAGAAGAGGAGCTAGATTTATTAATAAAGACTATAGATCAAGAGAAGAAGGATGTATAGCCAAAATGCTAAAAGAACTCAACCTTACCACACTGGAAGAAAGACGGAAACAACAACGTCTCATATTTTTCTACAAGGTGGCAGAGGGGCAGATACCAGCAATGCCTTCCTCTGACTTTACAACAAGGAACGAGGGGGAAAAAAAGACAGATTAGACCAATGAAGTTTGACAACTGCATCTCTACAAATATTGTAACTAGACAATCACGAATCAATAGCAAAAGTGTAAAAGTACCAGAAATCAAGTCAGAACAGTATAAAAACTCTTTCTTTGTTAGAACGGCTATAGATTGGAACAACCTAGAAGACAACATAGTGCAGTCTAAAACAACTGAAGACTTCAAAACAGCAATTTTTAGCTGTCAGCGAGACTAAATCAGCGCTCTCTCTACCCCAGCAGGGATACTACAACGTACTCATACAAATACAGACAGATTGAGGAACTTTGCATAATTGTTTCCCATTATAAATAGGATTATCCTATTTATTGTCATGGTCACTATTTATTGTCATGGTCACAAGAGAAAAACGATGCATGTAATTGATTCCTCTTCCAAGTTGCACACTTTACATACAGAGAAAACAATTCAAGAGAATGCTATTAATTGTAAAAGGCAGAGGTAAATGATAAAATCCTGTCAATAAAGGTACAAATGTACATTATATACAATTTCAGCATGAATTTTCATAAAGTTATTCTAGAGAAAGATGTGATCGACTCATAAAGAAATATCATATCCAATTAAATATTGATTTTAGTCAAAAATAGTAATAATAATTTTTATCTGTTTTCATTTTTAAATGAAATATATGGAAATAAATATTCACTGTTGCACATAGCCATGTATACATTGTCCTGGTTCAAATTTTAGTCCACTTATTCACCTGTCACCCAAGCTTTAATTAAGTGTCCTTTGTTCTTGATTACCTTTGATCTCATTTATCCCACTTTTATTTTTTACATGTACTACCTATTTTTTCAAAAAGTTGGATAAATGGGAATGAACCGTTAATCAACCCCTCATAAATAACAACGTTTCGGCAATAATTCTCTAATTAAATTATCATATTTTTAATTGCAGTTTAACAAAATCGATTATGAAATACAAACATTATTAAAATAAAATAAAAAAAGAAGCTTAATTGACTATAGAAATATAAACAAATTAATGTTTCGTTTAAATACTGTTGTATACTTTCACAATTTTAATCGCTTAAGTTAAACAAACATTATTAAAATAAAAATATAAAAAAGCTTAATCGACTATAGAATTATAAACAAATTAATGATTCATGTAAATACTGTTGTATACTTTCACAATTTTAATCGCTTAAGTTAACATGGCATAATTTAAAATAATATCATATCATAAATCAACACTTACCTTCCTTTGACAATTCACTGATGTACCAGAAGCCGTCATACCAGTCAATTTATAGTCACATCCTAGCATTTAGTAATGAAGTCTTAATCGATTAATATTACAGCACAATAATTGTACAATTTAACAAATTGAAACATTTGTATAACAACGTTAAAATGAGGACAAACATCTAATACAATATAAGTAATTATGTGATTGAACTATTAATTATATATTATTGTTACATCCTAGATAGTTTAACGTGTGATAATGATAATTATATATTGAATTTATTGACGAAACAATGCTGGTTGGGTTATTTGTATTGACCGTCACTTTCAGTGGCTATCTGACTTTTTGGGGGGGAGGGGGGGCAGAGAGCCTAGAAGATATATTGAACTGATCGATGAACCCCTGTACTAAGTAGGTATCTAGAAACCTTCACACTATCGGGGTACAAACACACGACAGAGGCGGTAGGCTTATGGCAAGTCAACTACCTTTAATCACTCGGTCATTGAGGCCCCTCGAAACAACAGAGATAGCTCACCTTTATTACAATAAAGACTATCTTCTTCTGTCCTTAGAAATTTAGTAAGAATAGACAATTTAATCACACGGTCATTGAGGCCCCTCGAAACAACAGAGATAGCTCACCTTTATTACAATAAAGACTATCTTCTTCTGTCCTTAGAAATTTAGTAAGAATAGACAATTTAATCACTCGGTCATTGAGGCCCCTCGAAACAACAGAGATAGCTCACCTTTATTACAATAAAGACTATCTTCTTCTGTCCTTAGAAATTTAGTAAGAATAGACAATTTAATCACTCGGTCATTGAGGCCCCTCGAAACAACAGAGATAGCTCACCTTTATTACAATAAAGACTATCTTCTTCTGTCCTTAGAAATTTAGTAAGAATAGACAATTTAATCACTCGGTCATTGAGGCCCCTCGAAACAACAGAGATAGCTCACCTTTATTACAATAAAGACTATCTTCTTCTGTCCTTAAGAAATTTAGTAAGAATAGACAATTTAATCACTCGGTCATTGAGGCCCCTCGAAACAACAGAGATAGCTCACCTTTATTACAATAAAGACTATCTTCTTCTGTCCTTAGAAATTTAGCAAGAATAGACAATTTAATCACTCGGTCATTGAGGCCCCTCGAAAAACAGAAATAGCTCACCTTTATTACAATAAAGACTATCTTCTTCTGTCCTTAGAAATTTAGTAAGAATAGACAATTTAATCACTCGGTCATTGAGGCCCCTCGAAACAACAGAGATAGCTCACCTGTATTACAATAAAGACTATCTTCTTCTGTCCTTAGAAATTTAGTAAGAATAGACAATTTAATCACTCGGTCATTGAGGCCCCTCGAAACAACAGAGATAGCTCACCTTTATTACAATAAAGACTATCTTCTTCTGTCCTTAGAAATTTAGTAAGAATAGACAATTTAATCACTCGGTCATTGAGGCCCCTCGAAACAACAGAGATAGCTCACCTTTATTACAATAAAGACTATCTTCTTCTGTCCTTAGAAATTTAGTAAGAATAGACAATTTAATCACTCGGTCATTGAGGCCCCTCGAAACAACAGAGATAGCTCACCTTTATTACAATAAAGACTATCTTCTTCTGTCCTTAGAAATTTAGTAAGAATAGACAATTTAATCACTCGGTCATTGAGGCCCCTCGAAACAACAGAGATAGCTCACCTTTATTACAATAAAGACTATCTTCTTCTGTCCTTAGAAATTTAGTAAGAATAGACAATTTAATCACTTGGTCATTGAGGCCCCTCGAAACAACAGAGATAGCTCACCTTTATTACAATAAAGACTATCTTCTTCTGTCCATAGCAATTTAGTAAGAATAGACAATTTAATCACTCGGTCATTGAGGCCCCTCGAAACAACAGAGATAGCTCACCTTTATTACAATAAAGACTATCTTCTTCTGTCCTTAGAAATTTAGTAAGAATAGACAATTTAATCACTCGGTCATTGAGGCCCCTCGAAACAACAGAGATAGCTCACCTTTATTACAATAAAGACTATCTTCTTCTGTCCTTAGAAATTTAGTAAGAATAGACAATTTAATCACTCGGTCATTGAGGCCCCTCGAAACAACAGAGATAGCTCACCTTTATTACAATAAAGACTATCTTCTTCTGTCCTTAGAAATTTAGTAAGAATAGACAATTTAATCACTCGGTCATTGAGGCCCCTCGAAACAACAGAGATAGCTCACCTTTATTACAATAAAGACTATCTTCTTCTGTCCTTAAGAAATTTAGTAAGAATAGACAATTTAATCACTCGGTCATTGAGGCCCCTCGAAACAACAGAGATAGCTCACCTTTATTACAATAAAGACTATCTTCTTCTGTCCTTAGAAATTTAGTAAGAATAGACAATTTAATCACTCGGTCATTGAGGCCCCTCGAAACAACAGAGATAGCTCACCTTTATTACAATAAAGACTATCTTCTTCTGTCCTTAGAAATTTAGTAAGAATAGACAATTTAATCACTCGGTCATTGAGGCCCCTCGAAACAACAGAGATAGCTCACCTTTATTACAATAAAGACTATCTTCTTCTGTCCTTAGAAATTTAGTAAGAATAGACAATTTAATCACTCGGTCATTGAGGCCCCTCGAAACAACAGAGATAGCTCACCTTTATTACAATAAAGACTATCTTCTTCTGTCCTTAGAAATTTAGTAAGAATAGACAATTTAATCACTCGGTCATTGAGGCCCCTCGAAACAACAGAGATAGCTCACCTTTATTACAATAAAGACTATCTTCTTCTGTCCTTAGAAATTTAGTAAGAATAGACAATTAATCACTCGGTCATTGAGGCCCCTCGAAACAACAGAGATAGCTCACCTTTATTACAATAAAGACTATCTTCTTCTGTCCTTAGAAATTTAGTAAGAATAGACAATTTAATCACTCGGTCATTGAGGCCCCTCGAAACAACAGAGATAGCTCACCTTTATTACAATAAAGACTATCTTCTTCTGTCCTTAGAAATTTAGTAAGAATAGACAATTTAATCACTCGGTCATTGAGGCCCCTCGAAACAACAGAGATAGCTCACCTTTATTACAATAAAGACTATCTTCTTCTGTCCTTAGAAATTTAGTAAGAATAGACAATTTAATCACTCGGTCATTGAGGCCCCTCGAAACAACAGAGATAGCTCACCTTTATTACAATAAAGACTATCTTCTTCTGTCCATAGAAATTTAGTAAGAATAGACAATTTAATCACTCGGTCATTGAGTCCCCTCGAAACAACAGAGATAGCTCACCTTTATTACAATAAAGACTATCTTCTTCTGTCCATAGAAATTTAGTAAGAATAGACAATTTAATCACTCGGTCATTGAGGCCCCTCGAAACAACAGAGATAGCTCACCTTTATTACAATAAAGACTATCTTCTTCTGTCCTTAGAAATTTAGTAAGAATAGACAATTTAATCACTCGGTCATTGAGGCCCCTCGAAACAACAGAGATAGCTCACCTTTATTACAATAAAGACTATCTTCTTCTGCCCTTAGAAATTTAGTAAGAATAGACAATTTAATCACTCGGTCATTGAGGCCCCTCGAAACAACAGAGATAGCTCACCTTTATTACAATAAAGACTATCTTCTTCTGTCCTTAGAAATTTAGTAAGAATAGACAATTTAATCACTCGGTCATTGAGGCCCCTCGAAACAACAGAGATAGCTCACCTTTATTACAATAAAGACTATCTTCTTCTGTCCTTAAGAAATTTAGTAAGAATAGACAATTTAATCACTCGGTCATTGAGGCCCCTCGAAACAACAGAGATAGCTCACCTTTATTACAATAAAGACTATCTTCTTCTGTCCTTAGAAATTTAGTAAGAATAGACAATTTAATCACTCGGTCATTGAGGCCCCTCGAAACAACAGAGATAGCTCACCTTTATTACAATAAAGACTATCTTCTTCTGTCCTTAGAAATTTAGTAAGAATAGACAATTTAATCACTCGGTCATTGAGGCCCCTCGAAACAACAGAGATAGCTCACCTTTATTACAATAAAGACTATCTTCTTCTGTCCTTAGAAATTTAGTAAGAATAGACAATTTAATCACTCGGTCATTGAGGCCCCTCGAAACAACAGAGATAGCTCACCTTTATTACAATAAAGACTATCTTCTTCTGTCCTTAGAAATTTAGTAAGAATAGACAATTTAATCACTCGGTCATTGAGGCCCCTCGAAACAACAGAGATAGCTCACCTTTATTACAATAAAGACTATCTTCTTCTGTCCTTAAGAAATTTAGTAAGAATAGACAATTTAATCACTCGGTCATTGAGGCCCCTCGAAACAACAGAGATAGCTCACCTTTATTACAATAAAGACTATCTTCTTCTGTCCTTAGAAATTTAGTAAGAATAGACAATTTAATCACTCGGTCATTGAGGCCCCTCGAAACAACAGAGATAGCTCACCTTTATTACAATAAAGACTATCTTCTTCTGTCCTTAGAAATTTAGTAAGAATAGACAATTTAATCACTCGGTCATTGAGGCCCCTCGAAACAACAGAGATAGCTCACCTTTATTACAATAAAGACTATCTTCTTCTGTCCTTAGAAATTTAGTAAGAATAGACAATTTAATCACTCGGTCATTGAGGCCCCTCGAAACAACAGAGATAGCTCACCTTTATTACAATAAAGACTATCTTCTTCTGTCCTTAGAAATTTAGTAAGAATAGACAATTTAATCACTCGGTCATTGAGGCCCCTCGAAACAACAGAGATAGCTCACCTTTATTACAATAAAGACTATCTTCTTCTGTCCTTAGAAATTTAGTAAGAATAGACAATTTAATCACTCGGTCATTGAGGCCCCTCGAAACAACAGAGATAGCTCACCTTTATTACAATAAAGACTATCTTCTTCTGTCCTTAGAAATTTAGTAAGAATAGACAATTTAATCACTCGGTCATTGAGGCCCCTCGAAACAACAGAGATAGCTCACCTTTATTACAATAAAGACTATCTTCTTCTGTCCTTAGAAATTTAGTAAGAATAGACAATTTAATCACTCGGTCATTGAGGCCCCTCGAAACAACAGAGATAGCTCACCTTTATTACAATAAAGACTATCTTCTTCTGTCCTTAGAAATTTAGTAAGAATAGACAATTTAATCACTCGGTCATTGAGGCCCCTCGAAACAACAGAGATAGCTCACCTTTATTACAATAAAGACTATCTTCTTCTGTCCTTAGAAATTTAGTAAGAATAGACAATTTAATCACTCGGTCATTGAGGCCCCTCGAAACAACAGAGATAGCTCACCTTTATTACAATAAAGACTATCTTCTTCTGTCCTTAGAAATTTAGTAAGAATAGACAATTTAATCACTCGGTCATTGAGGCCCCTCGAAACAACAGAGATAGCTCACCTTTATTACAATAAAGACTATCTTCTTCTGTCCTTAGAAATTTAGTAAGAATAGACAATTTAATCACTCGGTCATTGAGGCCCCTCGAAACAACAGAGATAGCTCACCTTTATTACAATAAAGACTATCTTCTTCTGTCCTTAGAAATTTAGTAAGAATAGACAATTTAATCACTCGGTCATTGAGGCCCCTCGAAACAACAGAGATAGCTCACCTTTATTACAATAAAGACTATCTTCTTCTGTCCTTAGAAATTTAGTAAGAATAGACAATTTAATCACTCGGTCATTGAGGCCCCTCGAAACAACAGAGATAGCTCACCTTTATTACAATAAAGACTATCTTCTTCTGTCCTTAGAAATTTAGTAAGAATAGACAATTTAATCACTCGGTCATTGAGGCCCCTCGAAACAACAGAGATAGCTCACCTTTATTACAATAAAGACTATCTTCTTCTGTCCTTAGAAATTTAGTAAGAATAGACAATTTAATCACTCGGTCATTGAGGCCCCTCGAAACAACAGAGATAGCTCACCTTTATTACAATAAAGACTATCTTCTTCTGTCCTTAGAAATTTAGTAAGAATAGACAATTTAATCACTCGGTCATTGAGGCCCCTCGAAACAACAGAGATAGCTCACCTTTATTACAATAAAGACTATCTTCTTCTGTCCTTAGAAATTTAGTAAGAATAGACAATTTAATCACTCGGTCATTGAGGCCCCTCGAAACAACAGAGATAGCTCACCTTTATTACAATAAAGACTATCTTCTTCTGTCCTTAGAAATTTAGTAAGAATAGACAATTTAATCACTCGGTCATTGAGGCCCCTCGAAACAACAGAGATAGCTCACCTTTATTACAATAAAGACTATCTTCTTCTGTCCTTAGAAATTTAGTAAGAATAGACAATTTAATCACTCGGTCATTGAGGCCCCTCGAAACAACAGAGATAGCTCACCTTTATTACAATAAAGACTATCTTCTTCTGTCCTTAGAAATTTAGTAAGAATAGACAATTTAATCACTCGGTCATTGAGGCCCCTCGAAACAACAGAGATAGCTCACCTTTATTACAATAAAGACTATCTTCTTCTGTCCTTAGAAATTTAGTAAGAATAGACAATTTAATCACTCGGTCATTGAGGCCCCTCGAAACAACAGAGATAGCTCACCTTTATTACAATAAAGACTATCTTCTTCTGTCCTTAGAAATTTAGTAAGAATAGACAATTTAATCACTCGGTCATTGAGGCCCCTCGAAACAACAGAGATAGCTCACCTTTATTACAATAAAGACTATCTTCTTCTGTCCTTAGAAATTTAGTAAGAATAGACAATTTAATCACTCGGTCATTGAGGCCCCTCGAAACAACAGAGATAGCTCACCTTTATTACAATAAAGACTATCTTCTTCTGTCCTTAGAAATTTAGTAAGAATAGACAATTTAATCACTCGGTCATTGAGGCCCCTCGAAACAACAGAGATAGCTCACCTTTATTACAATAAAGACTATCTTCTTCTGTCCTTAGAAATTTAGTAAGAATAGACAATTTAATCACTCGGTCATTGAGGCCCCTCGAAACAACAGAGATAGCTCACCTTTATTACAATAAAGACTATCTTCTTCTGTCCTTAGAAATTTAGTAAGAATAGACAATTTAATCACTCGGTCATTGAGGCCCCTCGAAACAACAGAGATAGCTCACCTTTATTACAATAAAGACTATCTTCTTCTGTCCTTAGAAATTTAGTAAGAATAGACAATTTAATCACTCGGTCATTGAGGCCCCTCGAAACAACAGAGATAGCTCACCTTTATTACAATAAAGACTATCTTCTTCTGTCCTTAGAAATTAGTAAGAATAGACAATTTAATCACTCGGTCATTGAGGCCCCTCGAAACAACAGAGATAGCTCACCTTTATTACAATAAAGACTATCTTCTTCTGTCCTTAGAAATTTAGTAAGAATAGACAATTTAATCACTCGGTCATTGAGGCCCCTCGAAACAACAGAGATAGCTCACCTTTATTACAATAAAGACTATCTTCTTCTGTCCTTAGAAATTTAGTAAGAATAGACAATTTAATCACTCGGTCATTGAGGCCCCTCGAAACAACAGAGATAGCTCACCTTTATTACAATAAAGACTATCTTCTTCTGTCCTTAGAAATTTAGTAAGAATAGACAATTTAATCACTCGGTCATTGAGGCCCCTCGAAACAACAGAGATAGCTCACCTTTATTACAATAAAGACTATCTTCTTCTGTCCTTAGAAATTTAGTAAGAATAGACAATTTAATCACTCGGTCATTGAGGCCCCTCGAAACAACAGAGATAGCTCACCTTTATTACAATAAAGACTATCTTCTTCTGTCCTTAGAAATTTAGTAAGAATAGACAATTTAATCACTCGGTCATTGAGGCCCCTCGAAACAACAGAGATAGCTCACCTTTATTACAATAAAGACTATCTTCTTCTGTCCTTAGAAATTTAGTAAGAATAGACAATTTAATCACTCGGTCATTGAGGCCCCTCGAAACAACAGAGATAGCTCACCTTTATTACAATAAAGACTATCTTCTTCTGTCCTTAGAAATTTAGTAAGAATAGACAATTTAATCACTCGGTCATTGAGGCCCCTCGAAACAACAGAGATAGCTCACCTTTATTACAATAAAGACTATCTTCTTCTGTCCTTAGAAATTTAGTAAGAATAGACAATTTAATCACTCGGTCATTGAGGCCCCTCGAAACAACAGAGATAGCTCACCTTTATTACAATAAAGACTATCTTCTTCTGTCCTTAGAAATTTAGTAAGAATAGACAATTTAATCACTCGGTCATTGAGGCCCCTCGAAACAACAGAGATAGCTCACCTTTATTACAATAAAGACTATCTTCTTCTGTCCTTAGAAATTTAGTAAGAATAGACAATTTAATCACTCGGTCATTGAGGCCCCTCGAAACAACAGAGATAGCTCACCTTTATTACAATAAAGACTATCTTCTTCTGTCATTAGAAATTTAGTAAGAATAGACAATTTAATCACTCGGTCATTGAGGCCCCTCGAAACAACAGAGATAGCTCACCTTTATTACAATAAAGACTATCTTCTTCTGTCCTTAGAAATTTAGTAAGAATAGACAATTTAATCACTCGGTCATTGAGGCCCCTCGAAACAACAGAGATAGCTCACCTTTATTACAATAAAGACTATCTTCTTCTGTCCTTAGAAATTTAGTAAGAATAGACAATTTAATCACTCGGTCATTGAGGCCCCTCGAAACAACAGAGATAGCTCACCTTTATTACAATAAAGACTATCTTCTTCTGTCCTTAGAAATTTAGTAAGAATAGACAATTTAATCACTCGGTCATTGAGGCCCCTCGAAACAACAGAGATAGCTCACCTTTATTACAATAAAGACTATCTTCTTCTGTCCTTAGAAATTTAGTAAGAATAGACAATTTAATCACTCGGTCATTGAGGCCCCTCGAAACAACAGAGATAGCTCACCTTTATTACAATAAAGACTATCTTCTTCTGTCCTTAGAAATTTAGTAAGAATAGACAATTTAATCACTCGGTCATTGAGGCCCCTCGAAACAACAGAGATAGCTCACCTTTATTACAATAAAGACTATCTTCTTCTGTCCTTAGAAATTTAGTAAGAATAGACAATTTAATCACTCGGTCATTGAGGCCCCTCGAAACAACAGAGATAGCTCACCTTTATTACAATAAAGACTATCTTCTTCTGTCCTTAGAAATTTAGTAAGAATAGACAATTTAATCACTCGGTCATTGAGGCCCCTCGAAACAACAGAGATAGCTCACCTTTATTACAATAAAGACTATCTTCTTCTGTCCCATAGAAATTTAGTAAGAATAGACAATTTAATCACTCGGTCATTGAGGCCCCTCGAAACAACAGAGATAGCTCACCTTTATTACAATAAAGACTATCTTCTTCTGTCCATAGAAATTTAGTAAGAATAGACAATTTAATCACTCGGTCATTGAGGCCCCTCGAAACAACAGAGATAGCTCACCTTTATTACAATAAAGACTATCTTCTTCTGTCCTTAGAAATTTAGTAAGAATAGACAATTTAATCACTCGGTCATTGAGGCCCCTCGAAACAACAGAGATAGCTCACCTTTATTACAATAAAGACTATCTTCTTCTGTCCTTAAGAAATTTAGTAAGAATAGACAATTTAATCACTCGGTCATTGAGGCCCCTCGAAACAACAGAGATAGCTCACCTTTATTACAATAAAGACTATCTTCTTCTGTCCTTAGAAATTTAGTAAGAATAGACAATTTAATCACTCGGTCATTGAGGCCCCTCGAAACAACAGAGATAGCTCACCTTTATTACAATAAAGACTATCTTCTTCTGTCCTTAGAAATTTAGTAAGAATAGACAATTTAATCACTCGGTCATTGAGGCCCCTCGAAACAACAGAGATAGCTCACCTTTATTACAATAAAGACTATCTTCTTCTGTCCTTAGAAATTTAGTAAGAATAGACAATTTAATCACTCGGTCATTGAGGCCCCTCGAAACAACAGAGATAGCTCACCTTTATTACAATAAAGACTATCTTCTTCTGTCCTTAAGAAATTTAGTAAGAATAGACAATTTAATCACTCGGTCATTGAGGCCCCTCGAAACAACAGAGATAGCTCACCTTTATTACAATAAAGACTATCTTCTTCTGTCCTTAGAAATTTAGTAAGAATAGACAATTTAATCACTCGGTCATTGAGGCCCCTCGAAACAACAGAGATAGCTCACCTTTATTACAATAAAGACTATCTTCTTCTGTCCTTAGAAATTTAGTAAGAATAGACAATTTAATCACTCGGTCATTGAGGCCCCTCGAAACAACAGAGATAGCTCACCTTTATTACAATAAAGACTATCTTCTTCTGTCCTTAGAAATTTAGTAAGAATAGACAATTTAATCACTCGGTCATTGAGGCCCCTCGAAACAACAGAGATAGCTCACCTTTATTACAATAAAGACTATCTTCTTCTGTCCTTAGAAATTTAGTAAGAATAGACAATTTAATCACTCGGTCATTGAGGCCCCTCGAAACAACAGAGATAGCTCACCTTTATTACAATAAAGACTATCTTCTTCTGTCCTTAGAAATTTAGTAAGAATAGACAATTTAATCACTCGGTCATTGAGGCCCCTCGAAACAACAGAGATAGCTCACCTTTATTACAATAAAGACTATCTTCTTCTGTCCTTAGAAATTTAGTAAGAATAGACAATTTAATCACTCGGTCATTGAGGCCCCTCGAAACAACAGAGATAGCTCACCTTTATTACAATAAAGACTATCTTCTTCTGTCCTTAGAAATTTAGTAAGAATAGACAATTTAATCACTCGGTCATTGAGGCCCCTCGAAACAACAGAGATAGCTCACCTTTATTACAATAAAGACTATCTTCTTCTGTCCTTAGAAATTTAGTAAGAATAGACAATTTAATCACTCGGTCATTGAGGCCCCTCGAAACAACAGAGATAGCTCACCTTTATTACAATAAAGACTATCTTCTTCTGTCCTTAGAAATTTAGTAAGAATAGACAATTTAATCACTCGGTCATTGAGGCCCCTCGAAACAACAGAGATAGCTCACCTTTATTACAATAAAGACTATCTTCTTCTGTCCATAGAAATTTAGTAAGAATAGACAATTTAATCACTCGGTCATTGAGGCCCCTCGAAACAACAGAGATAGCTCACCTTTATTACAATAAAGACTATCTTCTTCTGTCCATAGAAATTTAGTAAGAATAGACAATTTAATCACTCGGTCATTGAGGCCCCTCGAAACAACAGAGATAGCTCACCTTTATTACAATAAAGACTATCTTCTTCTGTCCTTAGAAATTTAGTAAGAATAGACAATTTAATCACTCGGTCATTGAGGCCCCTCGAAACAACAGAGATAGCTCACCTTTATTACAATAAAGACTATCTTCTTCTGTCCTTAGAAATTTAGTAAGAATAGACAATTTAATCACTCGGTCATTGAGGCCCCTCGAAACAACAGAGATAGCTCACCTTTATTACAATAAAGACTATCTTCTTCTGTCCTTAGAAATTTAGTAAGAATAGACAATTTAATCACTCGGTCATTGAGGCCCCTCGAAACAACAGAGATAGCTCACCTTTATTACAATAAAGACTATCTTCTTCTGTCCTTAGAAATTTAGTAAGAATAGACAATTTAATCACTCGGTCATTGAGGCCCCTCGAAACAACAGAGATAGCTCACCTTTATTACAATAAAGACTATCTTCTTCTGTCCTTAGAAATTTAGTAAGAATAGACAATTTAATCACTCGGTCATTGAGGCCCCTCGAAACAACAGAGATAGCTCACCTTTATTACAATAAAGACTATCTTCTTCTGTCCTTAGAAATTTAGTAAGAATAGACAATTTAATCACTCGGTCATTGAGGCCCCTCGAAACAACAGAGATAGCTCACCTTTATTACAATAAAGACTATCTTCTTCTGTCCTTAGAAATTTAGTAAGAATAGACAATTTAATCACTCGGTCATTGAGGCCCCTCGAAACAACAGAGATAGCTCACCTTTATTACAATAAAGACTATCTTCTTCTGTCCTTAGAAATTTAGTAAGAATAGACAAACGGATAATAACATTAAAGAGGGAATTTTTAAAATGTATATGATACCGGTAACAACTAGAACAATAATTCGTTTATTTTGTCCTTTTATATGTACAAGACTTTACACAAGATAAATTTTAATTGCAATGCTATGTTACCGCACGTATTAAATTAATTATACCTGATCAGAATAGAGGGAAGTATCTATTGTTCTTGAACTGCTACGGAAAATAACGCCTCAGCCATGCGCATCAATAACATTAGAGAAAACCGAAAGGGAAATCATGAATGGACAATCCAGAGAACCTGGCAACATTGGGTATATAAGACACAAGAAGTAGACAAAAACAAACAAACAAAAAACACAACACAATATGTGTTGGACACCACTATGCACAAACAAACACCAATAAACGTAAATAAGACATGGGTCCTCGTAGAAACAACGGGAGGTAAAGACGAACTCAATATCGTTTTTATGTGGACATCACAACACGGAACTCAGAACGTAAAGACATTTGATATACCAAAATCTTGGACATCACTATACGTAATCACACACACACACACAAACACAATAAGACAGGATCTCTCCCACAAACAACTGGAGGCAGAGACGAACCGAACATAATTTTTATGTGTAAATATTTTGATGGTAGAAGTTTGCCATTTCTGGTGCATCTAGTGAATTGTTTTCTATTGTTCATGTTGTTCCATCTTTGTTTGTCAGATCTTCTTTTTTTACAATTAATTTCATGTTTCACTTGTGTTGTATATCGTGAGCATATTGTTCTCTCTAGTTGGCATTTTATCTTTGTCACATACTATGGTGTCTTCAACCTATGCCAACATTTTGAAATATCATATTCAAGGTATGCCAACAAACATTATATTACAGGTGTTTACATAGCAATTAATGACATTTACAGGTAAGTAAATTTTGAAATGCAGGTCTCAAAAGTGAAATTTATTATTTAAAAAAAACAAAAACAAAACAAAAAACAATCTAAAAATATAAGAATAAGTCTGTTAAAATTTAATAACTTGAAAGAAAAAAATAATTAAACTTTTGTAAAAAAATATATATAAAATAAAAATCGGGTAAAATTACACAAAAATCTGTAAATAAAAAAGATGAAAATATAAAATTTTTGAATAATTTAAATAAACAATTATTAAAAAAAAAAAAAAAAAAAAAAAACAATCTAAAGATATAAGAATAAGTCTGTTAAAATTTAATAACTTTAAAAAAAAATTAAACTTTTGCAAAAAATTATATATAAAATAAAAATCTGGTAAAATTACACAAAAATCTGTAAATAAAAAAGATGAAAATATAAAATTTTAGAATATTTTCAATAAACAATCTTTCTAAAACGTATGAATTTAAAATATTATATGATACTCATGCAATTAAGCATATATATATGTATGCTGATATACTGATTTTTTGTTTGTTATTTCCATAAAATATGATTTTAAATACTTACTTTCTACTTACTTTATTCATTAAAAATTAATTGTGGACTTGGAGTACATTGACATCTCCCCCGATTTTACACTAATTAAACATGACTAGTCATGTTTATATAACAATTAACCTATCTTTCTTACCTTTTTATATATATTTTTTAAAATGTTGGCATAGGTTGAATGATCCCATACTATATGATCAATTAATTACCATATTAACTGTCTAAAATACACATATATTGTATTTGTTGTACACTTGGTTCTAAACCATTCAATAACTATAGGCCTAAATTCTTTAACTTTTGTAAAATTTGGAAAAAGGGATATTGAGCCAGCTAGTATTTGATACTGAAATACAAATGTATGTGAATCTGTTAATTGGCCCTATAATCTAACTTAGAAAAGAAAAATTGTAGAAAAAGTAAAACACCAAAAAAAAAAATAAAAATACAAATTGTTTGCCATTAAGTCATGACGGTTGTCAGAACTACACATTGTTTTACAGTTACGTTATGTCTGTGTCTGTCTCATCACATCACACACATTCTGAAGCTCTCCATTAACAAGGTTTCTATCTTAATTGCTGTTGTCTCCTTTCCTAATTTTTTAACTAAGAATCTTTATTCTCAAATAAACCATACATTACAATGGTATAGAGAAGTTACATATAAGAATACAACACAACACATACATGACAAATAAATAACAGATATACAAATACATATACATACAATATTTACATTACAACAGTAGGAGTTAAGTATTAGCCAAGAGAATATCTGATCTGTTGATTTTTCTTATTAATCTACATAACTTTTCTAGTTTTATTTTTTCAGAAGTACACATTATTTGTTTAAATTTTAATATATTTGGCCTTTGAGTAAGATATCTACTTATTAGTTGGGTTCGATTTTCAGTAAAAAAATGGCATTCCATAATATAGTGGAATTCGTCACCAATAGATCTGCTATTACATTTTAAACACTGTCTATTTTCTCTGTCGATACCATTCCACCGTCCAGTTTCTATCGGTAATTTATGGTTTGTGGTTCGAAATTTACATAGTGTATATATATCTTTGTCTTCCAAAATATTGAAATAATTTTCGAATTCAAAGTTGTCTTTAAATAATCTATAATTGATAGCTTTTGGTGAGTTTTGTATCAGAGAATGCCACTCCTGTGTAAACTGCTCATGGAGACGGTTCCTAATTAAAGCTAAAAGCAGGTCGGAATTTTGAAAGAATTGTTGAGACCAAATGTAGGAATAGCCTGTATCATCAAAAATGTGTTTAACATGTTTAATCCACGAAAAATCCAGATTTTCATCAATAAAAAGGTTATACAAAATTTTATAAGATAAATATGAGAGTTTTGTTTCTTTACCGGTTAACAGTCTTGCCCAATATGATATCATTCTTAATTTTACATCAATTTCAATAGGAAACAATCCAAGTTCACCATATATCATATAACTAGGTGTCGATGTTTTTAATTTCAATAACAGCTTGCAAAATCTAAGTTGTACTTTTTCAAGACATTGAATATTTTTACTAAAACCCCATATTTCTGAACCATATAGTAATATTGGTTTTACCATTTTGCTAAAAAGTTCAAGCTGGCATTCAATTGATAAGTTATGTGTTCTACCTCTTTTCAAAACTTCAAACATTGCTTTTGTAGCTTTTTCAGCTTGCTTTTTAATAGCTTTGTTAAAATTTCCTGTCCTGTTAAACAATATTCCAAGATAATTAAATTCATTAACAATTTCTAATTCAGACCCGTTCAATGTAAATTTTAAATTGGTTGATTGTCTCCCCCTGGAAAAAACTATAACTTTAGTTTTATCAGTGTTTGCTTTTAATCTCCAAGTATTGCAATATTCACCGAATTTATTCAAAATATTTTGTAAATCATCGTGGGTTTCAGCCAGTAGGACAGTATCGTCAGCATATAAAAGTGCAAAAAGCTTTAAATAAATATTCAACTTATCTTCTATGCAGTTTGAAACTGTTTCTAAACCATTAAGACTTGCATTTTCAAAAAACATTTGTAGATCGTTTAGGAACATGGCAAATAGAAAACGTGATAAATTTTCCCCTTGCCTCACTCCCATATCACAGTTAAAATAATCAGATTTACAATAATTATAGGTTATACATGATTTAACATCTGTGTACATATTTAGAATAATAGTATACATTTTGCCATTTATGTGATTCAATAGTAATTTGTACCATAATGCATCTCTCCATACCGTGTCAAAAGCCTTTTCGAAGTCGACAAAGGCACAAAACAGTTTTTTCTTTTTTCTTTTTAAGATCTCAAAAAACGAAAATAATGTGAAAAAACTGTCCGTCGTCGAGTAAGATTTTCGGAAGCCAAATTGGTTTTCGTTCATCAAGAGAGCTTCTTCCGAGAAACGACATAGTCTTTCATTTAATATAGCTGTGAATAATTTACCAAGGCAGCTAAGGATAGTAATCGGGCGGAAGTTTTTTGGATCAAGTGGATTGCCTTTATTGTTGTATATTGGTTTTATATTACCTACAAGCCAAATGTCAGGCATTACACCGGAGTTAAAAATTGCATTAAATATCTTCTCATAAGTAGTGAGAAACAGTTCTGATGTAGATTTTATATATTCGTTTACAACATAATCTTCTCCACAAGCTTTATTATTTTTTAACTTCTTAATACAGCGAAGTATTTCCTCTTGCGTTATACTGAAATTAATTTCTTCATTTAGGGGACCAATATTAACATTATCAAGGAGATCTGTATCAAAATTCTCTTGTTGTACAAGAAGTTCATCGGGAGCTTTATTCAGGTTTTTGAAAAACTTGAATAAGTCTCCCAAAGGGATGTTGGGTTGTTTTCTATCCCTATCCTTATTCAACAGTTTCCAGTATTCTTTTGGGTCTGATGTTTTTAATTTTTTTATCTTCTTACGCATATCTGCACGATAAATTTTACTATGTTTGTCAAGCGTCTTTTTGTATCGTTTCTCGGCTTCAGCGACATCTTGTTTCAACGCTTCTGTTCGTTTTATTTTTAATTTCCGTTTTAGTTTACGATAATTTTGTCGAGCAACTTTACACTCATAATTAAACCAGGGTTTATCTCCCTTAGGTTTTTTATTACATGTATCAGGTCTGGTTTTATATTTGTGAGTTCCAAAGGTTGTTTTCGCACTGTCAATTAAAAGATTACAAAGTTCACTGACAAACGAATTGACTTTATCTTTATCTATATCATCGATTAATGTGTTCACAATTTCATTATATAATCCATTTAACTTTTCTTTATCTATATTATTATTGAAAGCCGTATGTTTCGACGCGTCCCATTTCTTAGCTCTATTATCGGCGAGAATATCATTACTATTATTACTAGTCGATTGATCATTCCCCGCGGCAAGTTTAAATTTGAGATTTGTAATAGTTGGAGAGTGAACATCAGAATACAAACGACAAAAATCTAGTACTTTAAAATTGTAAACAAATTGTAAAAAACTACATGTACAAATACAATAATCAACAACACTTGAGTTTTTACATGTTATTTTTCCTGATTCGGTTTTATCATCACCAATACGGCCATTTACAATAAATAAATTGTTTGCTTTACAAATGTCTAACAAATTGTTACCAGATCTGCTTTTAATTTTGTCCACATTTTTTCTATTTTTATCTATATTTAATTCATTAAGAGTAGCCAAATCATTTTGTAAAAATTCAGTAAAGTCTTCTTCATGTTCATTTATCTCAAAATCAATAAAGTCTGGTTCTTCTGCAGTTCTACTGTTAAAATCACCAAATAAAGAGATGTATTTACATTTTGTGAAAAAGTTCGAATTTCATTTTCTATTTGATCAAAAGTATCTGGTTGAAAATAAGGTGAACCTTCTGGGGGAATATACACATTACCAAAAATGACGTCTTCGTTAAGGTTTACTGATTTTGATGAAACTTTGAACCATAAAACATACTTTGATTCTATATCTAACAATTCAATATAATTTTCTAACGATTCTTTATATGCTAATATCATTCCACCAGATTTTCTGCCAATTTTTTTTCTATTTTTCATTTTAAATATGTAACCTGGTAGTTCAATTGTATCCAAATCATCAGTTTTTGTTTCTTGTAAACATATAATATCCTGATTACATACAAGTTGACAAAATTCAGGATATTGCAGACGTAATTTAACACCACAACAGTTAAGACTTAAAATATTGAGATTACATGTATTTTCATAATGACAATTCCTACTAACATTACCTATATCTGTTACATCAGTATCTACAAGTAATGAAGAGTCATTGTTAACATTAGTGTCACTAATCTGATTAGTACTACTAGTATTTAATACATTAAACGATTTATTTACAACACAATCATTTTCAGACAATTCAAGGTCATCAATTTCAATATTATTAGGTATTTTATTAAAGTCAAAATAACTAGCATCACTATCATCAGTCCCAAAACAGTTTTCTCTTTGGCGTGCCTAATCCCGGTTTGGTGTTGATGAGCTAACACGTTGGCGCTTAGGTGGTCGTCGGCCTCCTGTGGTAGCTGGGGTCGCTAATACGTTTTCCGCGGGACGTGTCGGCTCAATGTCGTCCATTTGATCGTATTCATGCGGAGCAACATAAAGTTCGTTGTCAATGTAGAGACGGTCCCGGACAAGTACACCATGTTTTCCCTGCCTTTTCGCTTCTTTCTGAATAGGATATAATTTCCTTCTGTTGTCTTCAATTTCTTTCGGAAATTGTTGTCTTATTCCATAAGGGGTGTTACGCAGTTGATACGCATTGTTCAATACATATTGCAAGTCACTGTGGTATAAAAACCGTGCTACTATAGGTCGCTTTCCCCTTGGTTTGTGGCTGAATCTATGCACGTTCCCAAATTCGATACGATAATCGACTCCTATTTCTTTGTACAAAAAAGTTCTCAATAGTTCTTCTGTATTCCCGTCACGAACCTCATGTAAGCCAGTAAAGATGAGGTTGTTCTTCATCGATCTACACTGTAAGTCGAGTATCGAACTTCTCAGATGATGAATGTTCTCCTGGCAGTCACATTGTGACCCTAAGCCATTATTACTATTATTTACGATATCAACTTTCTCAGAGAGCTTTTTAATGTCTGACTTATTCTTATTGCATTTTACGCTTAGTACTTCGTACTGGTCCTCAGTCTTTGCAACTGCGTTTATGTTTTTCTCACAAACGGTTTTTAAATTATCAAACAAGTTTCCTACGCCCTGGATACCGCTTTCAACTTCCGTGATTTTACGTTGACTTTCCTTGATATCTTTCTCGGTCGACACTACCCGGCTAGTAAGTGAGGTTATAATATTTTTTATTTCGTCAAATTTTCCAACACATTTTTCAACACTTTGTAGTCTTTTGTCTATGCTAGAAACAAGATTTAATATCATGTTAAGAATAGAGGTTACGCTTGTATTTTCATCTGCTTCTTCAACAACTTTTCTACTTTGTTGTAGTAGCTTGCGGGTTTCACTGAGCGACATAACTATAACGGTACAACAATAGAGTAGTGATGAATTATAATTGAATAAATCGAGTTCGAAGTTTAAAGTTCAAAGGTCAACTTCGCCAACGGCGTCAACGATTCACTAAGTAATGGACATTTTCGGACTTAGTGAGTTGTGATCATAGGTGTTTGTGTATGTGTATATTTAGGTGCTGGTATAAAAATATACTACAAAGTGCATATAATATAACATGTCTAAAACGACGAACCTATTACGTTTCCTTGCGAAATACGGTTCTTTGTGGAATATCAAAACTAATAGTCTCTCTCATTTTTTCCAAAAAACGGTTTGAATCGTCGAAAATTTAGAATTATTTCCTGAGCGAAAAGGACTCCGTCCATATTGGTCAAGGGCAGACAACCTCTAAACAGTAACGTTCCACCAATATCAACAAAGCGAATAATCACCTCTCACCTTAGTTAATGACGGTAGTTACGGTGTTTAATAGAAGTTGGTTAAATCATTATAGGTGTGGACCGTCATTGTTAATGACAAACATAGACTACCTAGTCGGAGGAGCTTTTATAACAAAGTTACAATCCAGATCTCGATATTTGATAAGAATTGTCCTCCGATAATTCGAAGTAAACATTTGATCCGTTCGTAGATAGTAGATTTTAGCTTAATTTATCTCTACAGTACCAACATGTACACTGCTATATCGATATTTAGGTCATCGATCCCTTTCACGTATATGTAACCGGGTTTGACTATACATCTATATCAATGAATTGACTTCTACAACATATCCAACATACTTCTAATATTGACGTTATGAATATTCCAAAATGTTAAATATATCTCAGTACACACAAAACCCCAAAACAGCCAATGCATGTTAAATGAAATCGATGCCATAATTGAGTCGATGATTTTTTGACAACGAATTCATAAATTAAATTGTAAATTTATCATTCTGAACATGGGCCTAATTGTTATTCAAGTTAATAATTAACTCAGCATTAGTTTTATAAAGGTAGGGAGGACTTTGGGCGAATTTCTCAATTAAATCTTCTACATCAACACGTTAGCTGATCTTGAACACACGAAATTTAAATCATAAATATAACAAGTTTACTAATAATAAAACTCCACAGCGTCTGTGAAACATAAAAAGAGTCCTTTATAAGTTTGCATGTTTCTAATCGTTTACTAATAATGAAACTCCACAGCGGCTGTGAAACATAAAACCAGTCCTTTATAAGTTTGCATGTTTCTAATCGTTTACTAATAATGAAACTCCACAGCGGCTGTGAAACATAAAACCAGTCCTTTATAAGTTTGCATGTTTCTAATCGTTTACTAATAATGAAACTCCACAGCGGCTGTGAAACATAAAACCAGTCCTTTATAAGTTTGCATGTTTCTAATCGTTTGCTTCTAACGCTTTTATTTGATTTTTCCCCTTTTTTCATTGTGTAAATGATGTGTTTTTGTGCTTTGTTTGTCTTCTGTGCCCAATGTTACCAGTTTCTCTGAGATGTCCATCCTTGATTGCCCCTTCGGTTTTCTCTAACATTTATTTGCACGTTTGTTAAGTAAGTTCTGGTCGATTTTGAGTGGGCACTTTCATAAAAATAGTTCGTAGCTTCAACTGTATAAGATTTTGTTCATTGGAAATGTACGGATTCGTATATTGTATGACTAACAAAACCAATAAATGCATACAAAACAAAATGAAAGTGGAGAGTGATAACTATTCAGTTTGATAGAAAATGTATGTCTTTTGATCGAGATATATACGTATTTGAAAATACAGTTAAGCATTTTCTCAGCATATTATGGTTCTTTGAGGACTTGTACAAATAAAAGGAATTTAAGTAGAAATATTCAAAACATTCATTGTTATTTGAAAGAAATTGTACTGTCAATGTAATGTGAATATTATCACGATTCACCATTATTTTGGTATAATACAGATATATGAATCAATTATGAACAAACATTGCGTTGAACCTGTAGAAGTAGCTGTGGGATTTTGTACAATATGTTTTTGCAAATCATGTAAATTATATTTACATATGATGAAAAGATCTAAATGTATCTTGTATAATAAGCTTATATACCGGCTGTTAATGTAATAAAGTTTCTGTGAGTTCAAAGATGATCATATATACAAGCACATATATACTCTTGAAAGTACCAAAAGAGCTGAGATATTGAATTGACATATGAATTACTGTGCACTGATTATATATATATATATACGTCTAGGAGTCACCTCAAATACAAGCCCGATTTGCCTCTCAGTCGACATCTCCTTTCATTTAGCACCAAGAATGCAGGAGCTTTGTAAAAACTTAAAATCAAAATAATTGAGAACAACCCTTAGTGGGATGAGACGTCCAGACAGGATAGAGAAAGTTTTTGGATTAGAAAATTGCAAACATTAACTCCGAAGTGCATGGAAGAAAACAAAAGTAAATAATTCAGTTTTGTGCCCGTTGTCAGTCAGTTTATGTATATAATTGGTTAACTTACATTAACTGACATTTAACATCAAAAATACTTTTTTGTTACCTACAGGGGTTTGTTACGAATTTTATTTATCCCTCGACGGACAACTCTTACGAATTTTTTACCCCTCGACTGACAACGTGCTTTTAGAGTTATCAGTCGAGGAATAAATAAAATTCGTAACAAGCCGTGGTTTTAGAGATGTCAGTCGCGGGATAAAAAATAATCGTAACAAGCCGTGATTTTAGAGATGTCAGTCGCGGGATAAAAAATAATCGTAACAAGCCCCTGTGCTGTATTGTGGTCCTTTTTCCTAATTATTGTTATTATTTGTTATTATATCTAGTGTATAATTTAATTCATGTTTTATTTTGTATTGTTTTGTGTAAAATAACATTTTTCATCAATTTTGTAAATATAATATAATATTTATATAGATCAGAAAATGTGTGCCCCTATTTAAGTATCATAGACACAGGCAGTAATGTCAAAGATTTTTCACAAGAAACCACACTTTTAGATCGACATTACAGAAGTATCAGGATATATAAGACAGTGAATGGCAGGGAAGAACCACAGGGACTAGGTGCGTCCGAAAAAATAAAATAAAAAATACTATATAATACTACATGGGGGCGAACTCACTTGCTTCCATTTTTTTAAGTCGTGTTAACATTTATCGTAACTTCGGAACGCCTTAATATTTTCAAAAAATGTTTCCACCAGTCGAAAGTCAAGTAATTTTCCTTTCCAAAGAGATCCCAATTGTTAGTGTAGGCCTCCGAACTGCTGAGGTATCATACACGAACCAAAACAAAACGGCGTGAAAATCCGAAGTCGTACAAACGTTGGGTTGACCACTTCCCATCTGTGTATAGACTTTCCCATGCGTAAACGAGTCATTTTGACTAGCTAAATACTTTCATCCATTCAAATTATGATAAAATTTCTTACCTTACGCCAATTTATATGTCCTTTAAGTCTGTTTTTGAAAGAAATCCCATTTGCATCCTTGACAAACGCCATAGACATGAAAATTGAGAGTTCTAACGGGCTTTTTGATTGGCTGAACAATTTAACACGACGACTTAAAAAAATGGAAGCAAGGGAGTTCGCCCCCTTGTAGTATTATATAGTTGGGTTTTTTTCGGACGCACATAGCCCCTGTGGGAAGAACCAGGATCATATATAAGACTAGTGACGAGGAATATAATATTTATATAGATCAGAAAATGTGTGCCCCTATTTAAGTATCATAGACACAGGCAGTAATGTCAAAGATTTTTCACAAGAAATCACACTTTTAGATCGACATTACAGAAGAATCAGGATATATAAGACAGTGAATGGCAGGGAAGAACCAGTATCATATATAAGACAGTGACGGGGGAGAATCAGGATCATATATAAGACTAGTGACGAGGAAAAACCAGGATCATATATAAGACGGTGATGAGGAAGAATCGGGATCATATATAAGACAGTGACGGGGAAGAATCAGGATCATATATAAGACAGTGACGGGGAAGAATCGGGATCATATACAAGACAGTTGCATGACGGGGAAGAATCGGGAGCATATATAAGACTGATGGGGAAGAATCAGGATAATATATAAGACAGTGACGGGGAAGAATCAGGATCATATATAAGACAGTGACGGGAAGAATCAGGATCATATATAAGACAGTGCATGACGGGGAAGAATCAGGATCATATATAAGACAGTGAATGACGGGGAAGAATCAGGATCATATATATGACAGTGACCGGGAAGAATCAGGATCATGTATATAAGACACGGTTATACATAATATGAATAACAACTATATTTAAACAACCTTATTCAGAAAAAACTGCTGAGATCTGCTAATCTGGGGCACAGGTCACTGTAATCGGGCGGCTGTATCGAGAAACAGATACGGTGTTGAAAAAACTGTTGATACTCATAAAATATTGATAAATGCTATAAAATTTTATGTTTGTCTTCAAGAAATATGATAGACAAAACCATGTGTGAAGTTTTATGACGAACTATCTCCGATTTCTATGTAAATTTACGAGTTGAAGTTGCGGCTGTATCGAGAAACAGATACGGTGTTGAAAAAACTGTTGATACTCATACAATATTGATAAATGCAATAACATTTTATGTTTGTCTTCAAGAAATATGATAGACAAAACCATGTGTGAAGTTTTATGACGAAATATCTCCGATTTCTATGTAAATTTACGAGTTGAAGTGGGGAAATTTTATGTTAGATTTCTAAAAAATCTTTTACTCTGAAACCACAGGTAAATTTACCTTAGCGATGTATTTTTATCTTGGACAAGAATAATGAGCGTCCTGATTGGATGACCGATTTAAAACACACTGACTCTGCATGGTAAAAAGATGCATGTATAAGAAATCTGTTATATTTATTCATTTGTTTGGTTCTGGAATATTGTTGAACATTGATTTAAACAAGAAAAAAGCGACTAAAGCTTAAATCAGCGTTAAAAATTTAACAAATATCAGTGGGAGGGGGAGGGGGGCTATGATGAAAATTTGAAATAAAAACACAGGACCGGATTTTAAGCAAAAATAGTAATCCAGGATTAGTTTTTTATTAAAAAAAATCCAGGATTTTTTTTTTTTTTAAGTTAATAATATGAAATATTGACATCCACACTTGCCTTTTGGACAGCACATTTCTGTGTCCACACTTGTTTATAAATAAAATAAAAAACAAGCTGTTTGTCCAACTGTCTGAAAGGGTTTTTCTTTGGGGACATTCATTAAAAATGGGGCATGCTATTTTTTGGGGAAAGGAAATACATAAGAAAATAAATAAGATTTAACGGGGAAAAATGTCAGTGAAATAAAGTATATACAATTATATTAACTTTACTTTGATATGATTTGACGTCAAACGGGGAAGAATGACATATGGTCTTATATTATGGTAAATGGTCACAGAATAATAATGTTAGTATATGCTTTATTTCACTGACATTCTTCCCCATGAGATATTATTTATTTTATTATGTATTTCATTTATTGATTTCGATAAACATTTATGATTTTGCATCAAATGGGGAAGATTATCAGGGTCATTATAAGTTGAATAAACGCGAAAATGACCAGGTTGCAAAATGGGGAAATAGTGTAATTTTAATTTTGAATACAACTTTATATGTTGTGAGTTTTGTTTATGTTGAACAAAATTAATACACTGCACGGCTAAAACAAAATCTACTAGATTTAACTAGTGAACACAATTCAATCATGTATATATATTTGAGTCTTTTTTTTTCTTTTTTTTTTTGGCTAATTTTCATTGCGTTAATAATATCTGGAAGAGGGAAAGGACGAAAAAAAAACACGGCGAAGGAAGTTATCACTTACAGAAAAAAGATTCACGGGAAGTCACTTTCAGAGATTTCCGTAATCCATGGGCATTTTCAAATTTATGTTTTTCGTCCAATGACATTTTTCCCTTGGTTAAGAGAAAACGGATTGCTTTCTAATAGTTTAAAATGTCACTGCTGTAAAACGTGTGCTTTAAGCAAGAGATCAAAAACTACAGACGGGTATTCCTTTCGATGTTCCAGGTGCCACGAATTTGGATGAGAAAGTATTCATTTTTTCAAGGATTCTCTTATGTATGACATTCGTGAATTAATACTTTTCATATTTTTTTTTATTTAAATGGCCATACCCTACACCAGTCCGCCAGTAGCGCAGGAATGGAATATCACCACACATCTGTCAATTGGGCCAGTTATGTTAGGGAGATATTCTGCGAATTTGTGTATTCCACGTATAAAGATATAGTATTTGACGGGGATGTCGAAATCGATGAAAGCTTGTTCGGACGAAAACTTAAATACAACAGGGGTAATCCTACCGGAACTCGAATATGGATATTTGAAAATGGTACAACGAAGTTTAAATAAGATAATAATGTGATAAACGGGATGTGCAAACATTAATCCATTTGATTGAAAAGCACGTCGCTCCTGGAAGCCGTACATTTTCAGAGAGTTGGGCTGTCTATCTACACCTCAATGAATTAGGCTATGAGCATTTTTCAGTAACTCATAAATCAACTTTCAAACAATCGTATAGAAACTTTCAAACGGGCGAAATTGTTGTGTGTACAACAAAGAGAATTGAAGGGGCATGGAAAATATCCAAAGATCACTTTAGAAGAATAAATGGAACAAATACGGCAAATTTTGAGTAACATTTGTCTGAAATTATTTGGAGGAACCATGTACATAATGAAAATATATATGAATTTTTTTCCAATTGGTGAAATCAATATTTCGTCTTGACTGTGACCCTCGGTATGCCTATTCGACGCCGTTATTTCGGAGTTGGACACCTCCAAGTAAGGAGGACGAAGCATCCCACAAAGTAACTATTGTCCAGGAGAGTGACTCCGAAGAAAAAGTGTCGGATGAAGTAGCGGGGAGTTCTTTGGACCCTTCTGCCCCTGTACCTAGTCAAGGAACTCTACTACCAGACAGTAGAACGGACGAACAACCTGTTACGGCCGCCCAAAGAAATAGTGCGCATCAAGACAGTGACGGAGACAGTGAAAACAGCATAGCGCATTTATTTTTTCCACAGGTTTCCAAACTTTAAAAACAAGCAATGCAAAGAAATGCGGCAACCAGAAACGCAGAGTTAATCGAAAACGCCGGAGCAATCCTTCTTCGAAATCTGCATTTGTATTCAATTTTTCAAGCAGTGACAGTGACTTCGTATAAAGGCATGACTTCATTTAAGTTTAAAGTTAACAAGTTGATGAGTACTTTTCTCGTGTCACAATGTTATTTCATTTTGTAACAATAATTTTTACATTTGAAAAATGAATGCTCAAGTCAACACACGTTCGGGTACCGATATCAGAAAAAGGTAAAAAAAAAAAAAAAAAAAGTGCAAAAGCTTTGGAAAGATATTCAAGAGCAATTTGGAGAGGCAAAAAAGTGGTCTATTTTTATTAGAAGGTTATTCTGGACACCAAACATAAATCATTGGGAGAGATGTTTGATTGCAGCTTTTGTTTATGTTAATGGACTTAATCCAGATATGTTTGAGGAATGGGCTAAGTTACAGGGTTTAGGTAGAGATGATGCCGACTACAGACATTTACATGTGCTGTTTCGTTTATTTCGTGATAGACATTACAAACTTTACGCATGGCATCTGGGAAATAGTAGATATGAGTACATTGATGGAACCATTCGTAGATATTATGTTCATAAAACATTAAGAAAGAATTTTACAAAATGATTTGTAAGTAAATATTTGTGGCATGTTAAGTTACACGTATTCCCCTTTGATCGCACATGTATGCCTAACAAATAACAGAAACAATATCACACTGGTGGAACAGTTCCAAAACCCAATTGAAAAATTGTGGACAGAAACAAGAT
This sequence comes from Bathymodiolus brooksi, assembly GCA_963680875.1. Classification (NCBI taxonomy): domain Eukaryota; kingdom Metazoa; phylum Mollusca; class Bivalvia; order Mytilida; family Modiolidae; genus Bathymodiolus; species Bathymodiolus brooksi. The sequence goes on along the minus strand of OY804578.1, from coordinate 80,277,969 downwards.
CGATACTCCTGACACACATGACCGCTCACTTTCCTGCATTGATACACGCACATCAATAAAAAAAAAGTGGCAGGTTAAACTAGTTTTATTGGCCCAAACCTCCCCTCTTAGGGAAATGATGCAGTCATGCAAGTGATCTCCACAGTGAGTAAAATGCCAACTCTGTTTAAATGTTAAATGTGATGATTTGACTTTCAGGTCTTTCCATGAATGTAACACAGTTGATGTGTGATTGTCTGTGTGTACATAGTTGATGTGTGATTGTCTGTGTGTACACAGTTGATGTGTGATTGTCTGTGTGTACACAGTTGATGTGTGATTGTCTGTGTGTACACAGTTGATGTGTGATTGTCTGTGTGTAGTGGAAGCAGGAGACTCTAATATTAATATTCAATTGAAAAAAGTATTGAGTAAATGTATTGATTTATTTTGGTTTTTGTAGATTGTTATAATAAAAAAAAACATTTATTGCCTCATACTTAATTTAGCAAAAATGTATACCTTCGATCTTCGTGTAAGACAGAATAAACCGTATGTGTACAAGTTGTCAACATAAAATAAATACACCATTTATTCCGTCTTACATGAACTTTACAAATACGTAAACCTTCTATCTTCGTGTAAGACAGAACAAACCGTATGTGAACAGCATCAAATAAATACACCATTTATTCCCTCCTACATGAACTTTACAAATGCGTAAACCTTCTATCTTCGTGTAAGACGGAATAAACCGTATGTGAACAGCATCAAATAAATACACCATTTATTCCCTCCTACATGAACTTTACAAATGCGTAAACCTTCTATCTTCGTGTAAGACGGAATAAACCGTATGTGAACAGCATCAAATAAATACACCATTTATTCCCTCCTACATGAACTTTACAAATGCGTAAACCTTCTATCTTCGTGTAAGACAGAACAAACCGTATGTGAACAACATAAAATAAATACACCATTTATTCCCTCCTACATGAATTTTACAAATACGTAAACCTTCTATCTTCGTGTAAGACAGAATAAACCGTATGCGAAAATTATAATTCTGCTAAAACATCACATTAATCTCTATTACATGAAGCTTACAAAAACGTATACCTCCCATTTTTAAATGTTCGATGTTTCAAAATAAAGTTAAGTTAAAAAGGTATATACACATATATAAGAGAGTGACGGGGAAGAATCAGGATCATATATATAAGACAGTGACAGGGAATAATCATGATCATATATAAGACAGTGACGGAGAAGAATCATGATCATATATAAGACAGTGACGAGGAAGAATCAGGATCATATATAAGACAGTGACGAGGAAGAATCAGGATCATATATAAGACAGTGACGGGGAAGAATCAGGATAATATATAAGACAGTGATGGGGAAGAATCAGGATCATATATAAGACAGTGACGGGAAGAATCAGGATCATATATGACAGTGACGGGGAAGAATCAGGATCATATATAAGACAGTGACGGGGAAGAATCAGGATCATATAGAAGACAGTGACGGGGAAGAATCGGGATCATATATAAGACAGTGATGGGGAAGAATTAGGATCATATATAAGAGAGTGACTGGGGAAGAATCAGGATCATATATAAGACAGTGACGGGGAAGAATCAGGATCATATATCAGACAGTGATGGGGAAGAATCAGGATCATGCATAAGACAGTGACGGGGAAGAATCGGGATCATATATAAGACAGTGACGGGGAAGAATTAGGATCATATATAAGACAGTGACTGGGGAAGAATCAGGATCATATATAAGACAGTGACGTGGAAAAATCAGGATCATATATAAGACAGTGAATGACGGGGAAGAATCAGGATCATATATGACAGTGACGGGGAAGAATCAAGATCATATATAAAACAGTGACGGGGAAGAATCAGGATCATATATAAGACTGAATGACGGGGAAGAATCAGAATCATATATAATACAGTGACGGGGAAGAATTAGGATCATATATAATACAGTGACTGGGGAAGAATCAAGATCATATATAAAACAGTGACGGGGAAGAATCAGGATCATATATAAGACAGTGAATGACGGGGAAGAATCAGGATCATATATAAAACAGTGATGGTGAAGAATCAGGATCATATATAAGACAGTGACATGGAAAAATCAGGATCATATATGACAGTGAATGACGGGGAAGAATCAGGATCATATATAAGACAGTGACAGGGAATAATCATGATCATATATAAGACAGTGACGGAGAAGAATCATGATCATATATAAGACAGTGACGAGGAAGAATCAGGATCATATATAAGACAGTGACGAGGAAGAATCAGGATCATATATAATACAGTGATGGGGAAGAATCAGGATAATATATAAGACAGTGATGGGGAAGAATCAGGATCATATATAAGACAGTGACGGGAAGAATCAGGATCATATATATAAGACAGTGACAGGGAATAATCATGATCATATATAAGACAGTGACGGAGAAGAATCATGATCATATATAAGACAGTGACGAGGAAGAATCAGGATCATATATAAGACAGTGACGAGGAAGAATCAGGATCATATATAAGACAGTGACGGGGAAGAATCAGGATAATATATAAGACAGTGATGGGGAAGAATCATGATCATATATAAGACAGTGACGGGAAGAATCAGGATCATATATGACAGTGACGGGGAAGAATCAGGATCATACATAAGACAGTGACGGGGAAGAATCAGGATCATATATAAGACAGTGACGGGGAAGAATCAGGATCATATAGAAGACAGTGACGGGGAAGAATCAGGATCATATATAAGACAGTGATGGGGAAGAATCAGGATCATATATAAGAGAGTGACTGGGGAAGAATCAGGATCATATATAAGACAGTGACGGGGAAGAATCAGGATCATATATCAGACAGTGATGGGGAAGAATCAGGATCATACATAAGACAGTGACGGGGAAGAATCGGGATCATATATAAGACAGTGACGGGGAAGAATTAGGATCATATATAAGACAGTGACTGGGGAAGAATCAGGATCATATATAAGACAGTGACGTGGAAAAATCAGGATCATATATAAGACAGTGAATGACGGGGAAGAATCAGGATCATATATAAGAGAGTGACGGGGAAGAATCAGGATCATATATGACAGTGACGGGGAAGAATCAAGATCATATATAAAACAGTGACGGGGAAGAATCAGGATCATATATAAGACTGAATGACGGGGAAGAATTAGGATCATATATAAGACAGTGACTGGGGAAGAATCAAGATCATATATAAAACAGTGACGGGGAAGAATCAGGATCATATATAAGACAGTGAATGACAGGGAAGAATCAGGATCATATATAAAACAGTGATGGTGAAGAATCAGGATCATATATAAGACAGTGACGTGGAAAAATCAGGATCATATATGACAGTGAATGACGGGGAAGAATCAGGATCATATATAAGACAGTGACGGGGAAGAATCAGGATCATATATAAGACAGTGACGGGGAAGAATCAGAATCATATATAAGACAGTGACGGGGAAGAATCAGGATCATATATCAGACAGTGACGGGGAAGAATCAGGATCATATATAAGACAGTGACGTGGAAAAATCAGGATCATATATGACAGTGAATGACGGGGAAGAATCAGGATCATATATAAGACAGTGACGGGGAAGAATCAGAATCATATATAAGACAGTGACGGGGAAGAATCAAGATCATATATAAGACAGTGACTGGAAGAATCAGGATCATATATGACTGATGGGGAAGAATCAGGATCATATATAAGACAGTGACTGGGGAAGAATCATGGTCATATATGACAGTGACGGGGAAGAATCAGGATCATATATAAGACAGTGCATGACGGGGAAGAATCAGGATCATATATAAGACAGTGACGGGGAAGAATTAGGATCATATATAAGACAGCGACTGGGAAGAATCAGGATCATATATCAGACAGTGACGGGGAAGAATCAGGATCATATATAAGACAGTGACGTGGAAAAATCAGAATCATATATAAGACAGTGACGGGGAAGAATCAGGATCATATATCAGACAGTGACGGGAAGAATCAGGATCATATATAAGACAGTGACGTGGAAAAATCAGGATCATATATAAGACAGTGAATGACGGGGAAGAATCAGGATCATATATAAGACAGTGACGTGGAAAAATCAGGATCATATATAAGACAGTGAATGACGGGGAAGAATCAGGATCATATATAAGACAGTGACGGGGAAGAATCAGGATCATATATAAGACAGTGAATGACGGGGAAGAATCAGGATCATATAAAACACAGTGACGGGGAAGAATCAGGATCATATATAAGACAGTGACGGGTAAGAATCAGGATTATATATACGACAGTGACGAGGAAGAATCAGGTTCATTTATAAGACAGTGACGGGGAAGAATCAGGATCATATATAAGACAGTTATGGGGAAGAATCAGGATCATATATAAGACAGTGACGGGAAGAATCAGGATCATATATGACAGTGTCGGGAAGAATCAGGATCATACATAAGACAGTGATGGGGAATAATCAAGATCATATATAAGACAGTGACGGGAAGAATCAGGATCATATATGACTGATGGGGAAGAATCAGGATCATATATAAGACAGTGACGGGGAAGAATCATGGTCATATATGACAGTGACGGGGAAGAATCAGGATCATATATAAGACAGTGCATGACGGGGAAGAATTAGGATCATATATAAGACAGTGACGGGGAAGAATTAGGATCATATATAAGACAGCGACTGGGAAGAATCAGGATCATATATCAGACAGTGACGGGGAAGAATCAGGATCATATATAAGACAGTGACGTGGAAAAATCAGGATCATATATAAGACAGTGAATGACGGGGAAGAATCAGGATCATATATAAGACAGTGACGTGGACAAATCAGGATCATATATAAGACAGTGAATGACGGGGAAGAATCAAGATCATATATAAGACAGTGACGGGGAAGAATCAGGATCATATATAAAACAGTGACGGGGAAGAATCAGGATTATATATACGACAGTGACGGGGAAGAATCAGGATCATTTATAAGACAGTGACGGGGAAGAATCAGGATCATATATATAAGACAGTGACAGGGAAGAATCAGGATCATATATATAAGACAGTGAAGGGGAAGAATCAGGATCATATATAGGACAGTGACGGGGAAGAATCAGGATCATATATAAGACAGTGACGGGGAAGAATCAGGATCATATTTAAGACAGTGAATGACGGGGAAGAATCAGGATCATATATAAGACAGTGACGGGGAAGAATCAGGATCATATATAAGACAGTGACGGGGAAGAATCAGGATCATATATAAGACAGTGAATGACGGGGAAGAATCAGGATCATATCAAAGACAGTGACGGGGAAGAATCAGGATCATATATAAGACAGTGACGGGTAAGAATCAGGATTATATATACGACAGTGACGAAGAAGAATCAGGATCATTTATAAGACAGTGACGGGGAAGAATCAGGATCATATATATTAGACAGTGAAGGGGAAGAATCAGGATCATATATAAGACAGTGACGGGGAAGAATCAAGATCATAATAAGACAGTGACGGGGAAGAATCAGGATCATATATAAGACAGTGATGGGGAAGAATCAGGATCATATATAAGACAGTGACGGGAAGAATCAGGATCATATATGACAGTGACGGGAAGAATCAGGATCATACATAAGACAGTGATGGGGAAGAATCAAGATCATATATAAGACAGTGACGGGAAGAATCAGGATCATATATGACTGATGGGGAAGAATCAGGATCATATATAAGACAGTGACGGTGAAGAATCATGGTCATATATGACAGTGAAGGGGAAGAATCAGGATCTTATATATAAGACAGTGAAGGGGAAGAATCAGGATCATACATAAGACAGTGACGGGGAAGAATCTGGATCATAATAAGACAGTGACGGGGAAGAATCAGGATCATATATAAGACAGTGATGGGGAAGAATCAGGATCATATATAAGACAGTGACGGGAAGAATCAGGATCATATATAAGACAGTGACGGGAAGAATCAGGATCATACATAAGACATTGAAGGGGAATAATCAAGATCATATATAAGACAGTGACGTGAAGAATCAGGATCATATATGACTGATGGGGAAGAATCAGGATCATATATAAGACAGTGACGGGGAAGAATCATGGTCATATATGACAGTGACGGGGAAGAATCAGGATCATATATAAGACAGTGACGTGGAAAAATCAGGATCATATATAAGACAGTGAATGACGGGGAAGAATCAGGATCATATATAAGACAGTGACGTGGACAAATCAGGATCATATATAAGACAGTGAATGACGGGGAAGAATCAGGATCATATATAAGACAGTGACGGGGAAGAATCAGGATCATATATAAAACAGTGACGGGGAAGAATCAGGATTATATATACGACAGTGACGAGGAAGAATCAGGATCATTTATAAGACAGTGACGGGGAAGAATCAGGATCATATATATAAGACAGTGACAGGGAAGAATCAGGATCATATATATAAGACAGTGAAGGGGAAGAATCAGGATCATATATAGGACAGTGACGGGGAAGAATCAGGATCATATATAAGACAGTGACGGGGAAGAATCAGGATCATATATAAGACAGTGACGTGGAAAAATCAGGATCATATATAAGACAGTGAATGACGGGGAAGAATCAGGATCATATATAAGACAGTGACGGGGAAGAATCAGGATCATATATAAGACAGTGACGGGGAAGAATCAGGATCATATATATGACAGTGACGAGGAAGAATCAGGATCATATATAAGACAGTGACGGGGAAGAATCAGGATCATATATAAGACAGTGACGGGGAAGAATCAGGATCATATATAAGACAGTGACGGGGAAGAATCAGGATTATATATAAGACAGTGACGGGGAAGAATCAGGATTATATATAAGACAGTGACGGGGAAGAATCAGGATCATATAAAAGACGGTGACGGGGAAGAATCAGGATCATTTATAAGACAGTGAATGACGAGGAAGAATCAGGATCATATATAAGACAGTGACGGGGAAGAATCAGGATCATATATAAGACAGTGAATGACGGGGAAGAATCAGGATCATATATAAGACAGTGACGGGGAAGAATCAGGATCATATATAAGACAGTGACGGGGAAGAATCAGGATTATATATACGACAGTGACGAGGAAGAATCAGGATCATTTATAAGACAGTGACGGGGAAGAATCAGGATTATATATACGACAGTGACGAGGAAGAATCAGGATCACTTATAAGACAGTGACGGGGAAGAATCAGGATCATATATATGACAGTGACGGGGAAGAATCAGGATCATATATATGACAGTGACTGGGGAAGAATCAGGATCATATATAAGACAGTGACGGGGAAGAATCAGGATCATATATAAGACAGTGACGGGGAAGAATCAGGATCATATATAAGACAGTGACGGGGAAGAATCAGGATCATATATAAGACAGTGACGTGGAAGAATCAGGATTATATAAACGACAGTGACGAGGAAGAATCAGGATCATTTATAAGACAGTGACGGGGAAGAATCAGGATCATATATATAAGACAGTGAAGGGGAGGAATCAGGATCATATATAAGACAGTGACGGGGAAGAATCAGGATCATAATAAGACAGTGACTGGGAAGAATCAGGATCATATATAAGACAGTGATGGGGAAGAATCAGGATCATATATAAGACAGTGACGGGGAAGAATCAGGATCATATATAAGACAGTAAATGACGAGGAAGAATCAGGATCATATAAAAGACAGTGACGGGGAAGAATCAGGATCATATATAAGACAGTGACGGGTAAGAATCAGGATTATATATACGACAGTGACGAGGAAGAATCAGGATCATTTATAAGACAGTGACGGGGAAGAATCAGGATCATATATATAAGACAGTGAAGGGGAAGAATCAGGATCATAATAAGACAGTGACGGGGAAGAATCAGGATCATATATAAGACAGTGATGGGGAAGAATCAGGATCATATATAAGACAGTGACGGGAAGAATCAGGATCATATATGACAGTGACGGGAAGAATCAGGATCATACATAAGACAGTGATGGGGAAGAATCAAGATCATATATAAGACAGTGACGGGAAGAATCAGGATCATATATGACTGATGGGGAAGAATCAGGATCATATATAAGACAGTGACGGGGAAGAATCATGGTCATATATGACAGTGACGGGGAAGAATCAGGATCATATATAAGTCAGTGCATGACGTGGAAGAATCAGGATCATATATAAGACAGTGACGGAGAAGAATTAGGATCATATATAAGACAGCGACTGGGAAGAATCAGGATCATATATAAGACAGTGATGGGGAAGAATCAGGATCATATATAAGACAGTGACGGGAAGAATCAGGTTCATATATGACAGTGACGGGAAGAATCAGGATCATACATAAGACAGTGATGGGGAAGAATCAAGATCATATATAAGACAGTGACGGGGAAGAATCAGGATCATATATATTAGACAGTGAAGGGGAAGAATCAGGATCATATATAAGACAGTGACGGGGAAGAATCAGGATCATATATAAGACAGTGACGGGGAAGAATCAGGATCATAATAAGACAGTGACGGGGAAGAATCAGGATCATATATAAGACAGTGATGGGGAAGAATCAGGATCATATATAAGACAGTGACGGGAAGAATCAGGATCATATATGACTGATGGGGAAGAATCAGGATCATATATAAGACAGTGACGGGGAAGAATCATGGTCATATATGACAGTGACGGGGAAGAATCAGGATCATATATAAGACAGTGCATGACGGGGAAGAATTAGGATCATATATAAGACAGTGACGGGGAAGAATTAGGATCATATATAAGACAGCGACTGGGAAGAATCAGGATCATATATCAGACAGTGACGGGGAAGAATCAGGATCATATATAAGACAGTGACGTGGAAAAATCAGGATCATATATAAGACAGTGAATGACGGGGAAGAATCAGGATCATATATAAGACAGTGACGTGGACAAATCAGGATCATATATAAGACAGTGAATGACGGGGAAGAATCAAGATCATATATAAGACAGTGACGGGGAAGAATCAGGATCATATATAAAACAGTGACGGGGAAGAATCAGGATTATATATACGACAGTGACGGGGAAGAATCAGGATCATTTATAAGACAGTGACGGGGAAGAATCAGGATCATATATATAAGACAGTGACAGGGAAGAATCAGGATCATATATATAAGACAGTGAAGGGGAAGAATCAGGATCATATATAGGACAGTGACGGGGAAGAATCAGGATCATATATAAGACAGTGACGGGGAAGAATCAGGATCATATTTAAGACAGTGAATGACGGGGAAGAATCAGGATCATATATAAGACAGTGACGGGGAAGAATCAGGATCATATATAAGACAGTGACGGGGAAGAATCAGGATCATATATAAGACAGTGAATGACGGGGAAGAATCAGGATCATATCAAAGACAGTGACGGGGAAGAATCAGGATCATATATAAGACAGTGACGGGTAAGAATCAGGATTATATATACGACAGTGACGAAGAAGAATCAGGATCATTTATAAGACAGTGACGGGGAAGAATCAGGATCATATATATTAGACAGTGAAGGGGAAGAATCAGGATCATATATAAGACAGTGACGGGGAAGAATCAAGATCATAATAAGACAGTGACGGGGAAGAATCAGGATCATATATAAGACAGTGATGGGGAAGAATCAGGATCATATATAAGACAGTGACGGGAAGAATCAGGATCATATATGACAGTGACGGGAAGAATCAGGATCATACATAAGACAGTGATGGGGAAGAATCAAGATCATATATAAGACAGTGACGGGAAGAATCAGGATCATATATGACTGATGGGGAAGAATCAGGATCATATATAAGACAGTGACGGTGAAGAATCATGGTCATATATGACAGTGAAGGGGAAGAATCAGGATCTTATATATAAGACAGTGAAGGGGAAGAATCAGGATCATACATAAGACAGTGACGGGGAAGAATCTGGATCATAATAAGACAGTGACGGGGAAGAATCAGGATCATATATAAGACAGTGATGGGGAAGAATCAGGATCATATATAAGACAGTGACGGGAAGAATCAGGATCATATATAAGACAGTGACGGGAAGAATCAGGATCATACATAAGACATTGAAGGGTAATAATCAAGATCATATATAAGACAGTGACGTGAAGAATCAGGATCATATATGACTGATGGGGAAGAATCAGGATCATATATAAGACAGTGACGGGGAAGAATCATGGTCATATATGACAGTGACGGGGAAGAATCAGGATCATATATAAGACAGTGACGTGGAAAAATCAGGATCATATATAAGACAGTGAATGACGGGGAAGAATCAGGATCATATATAAGACAGTGACGTGGACAAATCAGGATCATATATAAGACAGTGAATGACGGGGAAGAATCAGGATCATATATAAGACAGTGACGGGGAAGAATCAGGATCATATATAAAACAGTGACGGGGAAGAATCAGGATTATATATACGACAGTGACGAGGAAGAATCAGGATCATTTATAAGACAGTGACGGGGAAGAATCAGGATCATATATATAAGACAGTGACAGGGAAGAATCAGGATCATATATATAAGACAGTGAAGGGGAAGAATCAGGATCATATATAGGACAGTGACGGGGAAGAATCAGGATCATATATAAGACAGTGACGGGGAAGAATCAGGATCATATATAAGACAGTGACGTGGAAAAATCAGGATCATATATAAGACAGTGAATGACGGGGAAGAATCAGGATCATATATAAGACAGTGACGGGGAAGAATCAGGATCATATATAAGACAGTGACGGGGAAGAATCAGGATCATATATATGACAGTGACGAGGAAGAATCAGGATCATATATAAGACAGTGACGGGGAAGAATCAGGATCATAAATAAGACAGTGACGGGGAAGAATCAGGATCATATATAAGACAGTGACGGGGAAGAATCAGGATTATATATAAGACAGTGACGGGGAAGAATCAGGATTATATATAAGACAGTGACGGGGAAGAATCAGGATCATATAAAAGACGGTGACGGGGAAGAATCAGGATCATTTATAAGACAGTGAATGACGAGGAAGAATCAGGATCATATATAAGACAGTGACGGGGAAGAATCAGGATCATATATAAGACAGTGAATGACGGGGAAGAATCAGGATCATATATAAGACAGTGAAGGGGAAGAATCAGGATCATATATAAGACATTGACGGGGAAGAATCAGGATTATATATACGACAGTGACGAGGAAGAATCAGGATCATTTATAAGACAGTGACGGGGAAGAATCAGGATTATATATACGACAGTGACGAGGAAGAATCAGGATCACTTATAAGACAGTGACGGGGAAGAATCAGGATCATATATATGACAGTGACGGGGAAGAATCAGGATCATATATATGACAGTGACTGGGGAAGAATCAGGATCATATATAAGACAGTGACGGGGAAGAATCAGGATCATATATAAGACAGTGACGGGGAAGAATCAGGATCATATATAAGACAGTGACGGGGAAGAATCAGGATCATATATAAGACAGTGACGTGGAAGAATCAGGATTATATAAACGACAGTGACGAGGAAGAATCAGGATCATTTATAAGACAGTGACGGGGAAGAATCAGGATCATATATATAAGACAGTGAAGGGGAGGAATCAGGATCATATATAAGACAGTGACGGGGAAGAATCAGGATCATAATAAGACAGTGACTGGGAAGAATCAGGATCATATATAAGACAGTGATGGGGAAGAATCAGGATCATATATAAGACAGTGACGGGGAAGAATCAGGATCATATATAAGACAGTAAATGACGAGGAAGAATCAGGATCATATAAAAGACAGTGACGGGGAAGAATCAGGATCATATATAAGACAGTGACGGGTAAGAATCAGGATTATATATACGACAGTGACGAGGAAGAATCAGGATCATTTATAAGACAGTGACGGGGAAGAATCAGGATCATATATATAAGACAGTGAAGGGGAAGAATCAGGATCATAATAAGACAGTGACGGGGAAGAATCAGGATCATATATAAGACAGTGATGGGGAAGAATCAGGATCATATATAAGACAGTGACGGGAAGAATCAGGATCATATATGACAGTGACGGGAAGAATCAGGATCATACATAAGACAGTGATGGGGAAGAATCAAGATCATATATAAGACAGTGACGGGAAGAATCAGGATCATATATGACTGATGGGGAAGAATCAGGATCATATATAAGACAGTGACGGGGAAGAATCATGGTCATATATGACAGTGACGGGGAAGAATCAGGATCATATATAAGACAGTGCATGACGTGGAAGAATCAGGATCATATATAAGACAGTGACGGGGAAGAATTAGGATCATATATAAGACAGCGACTGGGAAGAATCAGGATCATATATAAGACAGTGATGGGGAAGAATCAGGATCATATATAAGACAGTGACGGGAAGAATCAGGATCATATATGACAGTGACGGGAAGAATCAGGATCATACATAAGACAGTGATGGGGAAGAATCAAGATCATATATAAGACAGTGACGGGGAAGAATCAGGATCATATATATTAGACAGTGAAGGGGAAGAATCAGGATCATATATAAGACAGTGACGAGGAAGAATCAGGATCATATATAAGACAGTGACGGGGAAAAATCAGGATCATAATAAGACAGTGACGGGGAAGAATCAGGATCATATATAAGACAGTGATGGGGAAGAATCAGGATCATATATAAGACAGTGACGGGAAGAATCAGGATCATATATGACAGTGACAGGGAAGAATCAGGATCATACATAAGACAGTGATGGGGAAGAATCAAGATCATATATAAGACAGTTACGGGAAGAATCAGGATCATATATGACTGATGGGGAAGAATCAGGATCATATATAAGACAGTGACGGGGAAGAATCATGGTCATATATGACAGTGAAGGGGAAGAATCAGGATCATATATATAAGACAGTGAAGGGGAAGAATCAGGATCATACATAAGACAGTGACGGGGAAGAATCTGGATCATAATAAGACAGTGACGGGGAAGAATCAGGATCATATATAAGACAGTGATGGGGAAGAATCAGGATCATATATAAGACAGTGACGGGAAGAATCAGGATCATATATAAGACAGTGACGGGAAGAATCAGGATCATACATAAGACATTGATGGGGAAGAATCAAGATCATATATAAGACAGTGACGGGAAGAATCAGGATCATATATGACTGATGGGGAAGAATCAGGATCATATATAAGACAGTGACGGGGAACAATCATGGTCATATATGACAGTGACGGGGAAGAATCAGGATCATATATAAGACAGTGACGGGGAAGAATTAGGATCATATATAAGACAGCGACTGGGAAGAATCAGGATCATATATAAGACAGTGACGGGGAAGAATCAGGATCATATATAAGACAGTGACGTGGAAAAATCAGGATCATATATAAGACAGTGAATGACGGGGAAGAATCAGGATCATATATAAGACAGTGACGTGGACAAATCAGGATCATATATAAGACAGTGAATGACGGGGAAGAATCAGGATCATATATAAGACAGTGACGGGGAAGAATCAGGATCATATATAAAACAGTGACGGGGAAGAATCAGGATTATATATACGACAGTGACGAGGAAGAATCAGGATCATCTATAAGACAGTGACGGGGAAGAATCAGGATCATATATATAAGACAGTGACAGGGAAGAATCAGGATCATATATATAAGACAGTGAAGGGGAAGAATCAGGATCATATATAGGACAGTGACGGGGAAGAATCAGGATCATATATAAGACAGTGACGGGGAAGAATCAGGATCATATATAAGACAGTGACGTGGAAAAATCAGGATCATATATAAGACAGTGAATGACGGGGAAGAATCAGGATCATATATAAGACAGTGACGGGGAAGAATCAGGATCATATATAAGACAGTGACGGGGAAGAATCAGGATCATATATATGACAGTGACGGGGAAGAATCAGGATCATATATAAGACAGTGACGGGGAAGAATCAGGATCATATATAAGACAGTGACGGGGAAGAATCAGGATCATATATAAGACAGTGACGGGGAAGAATGAGGATCATATAAAAGACGGTGACGGGGAAGAATCAGGATCATTTATAAGACAGTGAATGACGAGGAAGAATCAGGATCATATATAAGACAGTGACGGGGAAGAATCAGGATCATATATAAGACAGTGAATGACGGGGAAGAATCCGGATCATATATAAGACAGTGACGGGTAAAAATCAGGATCATATATAAGACAGTGACGGGGAAGAATCAGGATTATATATACGACAGTGACGAGGAAGAATCAGGATCATTTATAAGACAGTGACGGGGAAGAATCAGGATTATATATACGACAGTGACGAGGAAGAATCAGGATCACTTATAAGACAGTGACGGGGAAGAATCAGGATCATATATATGACAGTTACGGGGAAGAATCAGGATCATATATATGACAGTGACGGGTAAGAATCAGGATCATATATAAGACAGTGACGGGGAAGAATCAGGATCATATATAAGACAGTGACGGGGAAGAATCAGGATCATATATAAGACAGTGACGGGGAAGAATCAGGATCATATATAAGACAGTGACGTGGAAGAATCAGGATTATATATACGACAGTGACGAGGAAGAATCAGGATCATTTATAAGACAGTGACGGGGAAGAATCAGGATCATATATATAAGACAGTGAAGGGGAGGAATCAGGATCATATATAAGACAGTGACGGGGAAGAATCAGGATCATATATAAGACAGTGCATGTCGTGGAAGAATCAGGATCATATATAAGACAGTGACGGGGAAGAATTAGGATCATATATAAGACAGGGACTGGGAAGAATCAGGATCATATATAAGACAGTGATGGGGAAGAATCAGGATCATATATAAGACAGTGACGGGGAAGAATCAGGATCATATATAAGACAGTAAATGACGGGGAAGAATCAGGATCATATAAAAGACAGTGACGGGGAAGAATCAGGATCATATATAAGACAGTGACGGGTAAGAATCAGGATTATATATACGACAGTGACGAGGAAGAATCAGGATCATTTATAAGACAGTGACAGGGAAGAATCAGGATCATATATATAAGACAGTGAAGGGGAAGAATCAGGATCATAATAAGACAGTGACGGGGAAGAATCAGGATCATATATAAGACAGTGATGGGGAAGAATCAGGATCATATATAAGACAGTGACGGGAAGAATCAGGATCATATATGACAGTGACGGGAAGAATCAGGATCATACATAAGACAGTGATGGGGAAGAATCAAGATCATATATAAGACAGTGACGGGAAGAATCAGGATCATATATGACTGATGGGGAAGAATCAGGATCATATATAAGACAGTGACGGGGAAGAATCATGGTCATATATGACAGTGACGGGGAAGAATCAGGATCATATATAAGACAGTGCATGTCGTGGAAGAATCAGGATCATATATAAGACAGTGACGGGGAAGAATTAGGATCATATATAAGACAGGGACTGGGAAGAATCAGGATCATATATCAGACAGTGACGGGGAAGAATCAGGATCATATATAAGACAGTGACGTGGAAAAATCAGGATCATATATAAGACAGTGAATGACGGGGAAGAATCAGGATCATATATAAGACAGTGACGTGGACAAATCAGGATCATATATAAGACAGTGAATGACGGGGAAGAATCAGGATCATATATAAGACAATGACAGGGAATAATCAGGATCATATATAAAACAGTGACGGGGAAGAATCAGGATTATATATACGACAGTGACGAGGAAGAGTCAGGATCATTTATAAGACAGTGACGGGGAAGAATCAGGATCATATATATAAGACAGTGACAGGGAAGAATCAGGATCATATATATAAGACAGTGAAGGGGAAGTATCAGGATCATATATAGGACAGTGACGGGGAAGAATCAGGATCATATATATAAGACAGTGACAGGGAAGAATCAGGATCATATATATAAGACAGCGAAGGGGAAGAATCAGGATCATATATAGGACAGTGACGTGGAAGAATCAGGATCATATATAAGACAGTGACGGGGAAGAATCAGGATCATATATAAGACAGTGAATGACGGGGAAGAATCAGGATCATATATAAGACAGTGACGGGGAAGAATCAGGATCATATATAAGACAGTGAATGACGGGGATGAATCAGGATCATATCAAAGACAGTGACGGGGAAGAATCAGGATCATATATAAGACAGTGACGGGTAAGAATCTGGATTATATATACGACAGTGACGAGGAAGAATCAGGATCACTTATAAGACAGTGACGGGGAAGAATCAGGATCATATATATGACAGTGACGGGGAAGAATCAGGATCATATATATGACAGTGACTGGGGAAGAATCAGGATCATATATAAGACAGTGACGGGGAAGAATCAGGATCATATATAAGACAGTGACGGGGAAGAATCAGGATCATATATAAGACAGTGACGGGGAAGAATCAGGATCATATATAAGACAGTGACGTGGAAGAATCAGGATTATATAAACGACAGTGACGAGGAAGAATCAGGATCATTTATAAGACAGTGACGGGGAAGAATCAGGATCATATATATTAGACAGTGAAGGGGAAGAATCAGGATCATATATAAGACAGTGACTGGGAAGAATCAGGATCATAATAAGACAGTGACGGGGAAGAATCAGGATCATATATAAGACAGTGATGGGGAAGAATCAGGATCATACATAAGACAGTGATGGGGAAGAATCAAGATCATATATAAGACAGTGACGGGAAGAATCAGGATCATATATGACTGATGGGGAAGAATCAGGATCATATATAAGACAGTGACGGGGAAGAATCATGGTCATATATGACAGTGAAGGGGAAGAATCAGAATCATATATATAAGACAGTGAAGGGAAAGAATCAGGATCATATATAAGACAGTGACGGGGAAGAATCAGGATCATAATAAGACAGTGACGGGGAAGAATCAGGATCATATATAAGACAGTGATGGGGAAGAATCAGGATCATATATAAGACAGTGACGGGAAGAATAAGGATCATATATAAGACAGTGACGGGAAGAATCAGGATCATACATAAGACATTGATGGGGAAGAATCAAGATCATATATAAGACAGTGACGAGGAAGAATCAGGATCATATATGACTGATGGGGAAGAATCAGGATCATATATAAGACAGTGACGGGGAAGAGTCATGGTCATATATGACAGTGACGGGGAAGAATCAGGATCATATATAAGACAGTGCATGAGGGGGAAGAATCAGGATCATATATAAGACAGTGACGGGGAAGAATTAGGATCATATATAAGACAGCGACTGGGAAGAATCAGGATCATATATCAGACAGTGACGGGGAAGAATCAGGATCATATATAAGACAGTGACGTGGAAAAATCAGGATCATATATAAGACAGTGAATGACGGGGAAGAATCAGGATCATATATAAGACAGTGACGTGGACAAATCAGGATCATATATAAGACAGTGAATGACGGGGAAGAATCAGGATCATATATAAGACAATGACAGGGAATAATCAGGATCATATATAAAACAGTGACGGGGAAGAATCAGGATTATATATACGACAGTGACGAGGAAGAGTCAGGATCATTTATAAGACAGTGACGGGGAAGAATCAGGATCATATATATAAGACAGTGACAGGGAAGAATCAGGATCATATATATAAGACAGTGAAGGGGAAGTATCAGGATCATATATAGGACAGTGACGGGGAAGAATCAGGATCATATATATAAGACAGTGACAGGGAAGAATCAGGATCATATATATAAGACAGCGAAGGGGAAGAATCAGGATCATATATAGGACAGTGACGTGGAAGAATCAGGATCATATATAAGACAGTGACGGGGAAGAATCAGGATCATATATAAGACAGTGAATGACGGGGAAGAATCAGGATCATATATAAGACAGTGACGGGGAAGAATCAGGATCATATATAAGACAGTGAATGACGGGGATGAATCAGGATCATATCAAAGACAGTGACGGGGAAGAATCAGGATCATATATAAGACAGTGACGGGTAAGAATCTGGATTATATATACGACAGTGACGAGGAAGAATCAGGATCATTTATAAGACAGTGACGGGGAAGAATCAGGATCATATATATTAGACAGTGAAGGGGAAGAATCAGGATCATATATAAGACAGTGACTGGGAAGAATCAGGATCATAATAAGACAGTGACGGGGAAGAATCAGGATCATATATAAGACAGTGATGGGGAAGAATCAGGATCATACATAAGACAGTGATGGGGAAGAATCAAGATCATATATAAGACAGTGACGGGAAGAATCAGGATCATATATGACTGATGGGGAAGAATCAGGATCATATATAAGACAGTGACGGGGAAGAATCATGGTCATATATGACAGTGAAGGGGAAGAATCAGAATCATATATATAAGACAGTGAAGGGAAAGAATCAGGATCATATATAAGACAGTGACGGGGAAGAATCAGGATCATAATAAGACAGTGACGGGGAAGAATCAGGATCATATATAAGACAGTGATGGGGAAGAATCAGGATAATATATAAGACAGTGACGGGAAGAATAAGGATCATATATAAGACAGTGACGGGAAGAATCAGGATCATACATAAGACATTGATGGGGAAGAATCAAGATCATATATAAGACAGTGACGAGGAAGAATCAGGATCATATATGACTGATGGGGAAGAATCAGGATCATATATAAGACAGTGACGGGGAAGAATCATGGTCATATATGACAGTGACGGGGAAGAATCAGGATCATATATAAGACAGTGCATGAGGGGGAAGAATCAGGATCATATATAAGACAGTGACGGGGAAGAATTAGGATCATATATAAGACAGCGACTGGGAAGAATCAGGATCATATATCAGACAGTGACTGGGAAGAATCAGGATCATATATAAGACAGTGACGTGGAAAAATCAGGATCATATATAAGACAGTGAATGACGGGGAAGAATCAGGATCATATATAAGACAGTGACGTGGACAAATCAGGATAATATATAAGACAGTGAATGACGGGGAAGAATCAGGATCATATATAAGACAGTGACGGGGAAGAATCAGGATCATATATAAAACAGTGACGGGGAAGAATCAGGATTATATATACGACAGTGACGAGGAAGAATCAGGATCATTTATAAGACAGTGACGGGGAAGAATCAGGATCATATATATAAGACAGTGAAGGGGAAGAATCAGGATCATATATATAAGACAGTGAAGGGGAAGAATCAGGATCATATATAGATCAGTGACGGGGAAGAATCAGGATCATATATAAGACAGTGACGGGGAAGAATCAGGATCATATATAAGACAGTGTCGTGGAAAAATCAGGATCATATATAAGACAGTGAATGACGGGGAAGAATCAGGATCATATATAAGACAGTGACGGTGAAGAATCAGGATCATATATAAGACAGTGAATGACGGGGAAGAATCAGGATCATATATAAGACAGTGACGGGGAAGAATCAGGATCATATATAAGACAGTGACGAGGAAGAATCAGGATCATTTATAAGACAGTGACGGGGAAGAATCAGGATTATATATACGACAGTGACGAGGAAGAATCAGGATAATTTATAAGACAGTGACGGGGAAGAATCAGGATCATATATATGACAGTGACGGGGAAGAATCAGGATCATATATATGACAGTGACTGGGGAAGAATCAGGATCATATATATAAGACAGTGAAGGGGAGGAATCAGGATCATATATAAGACAGTGACGGGGAAGAATCAGGATCACAATAAGACAGTGACTGGGAAGAATCAGGATCATATATAAGACAGTGATGGGGAAGAATCAGGATCATATATAAGACAGTGACGGGGAAGAATCAGGATCATATATAAGACAGTGAATGACGGGGAAGAATCAGGATCATATAAAAGACAGTGACGGGGAAGAATCAGGATCATATATAAGACAGTGACGGGTAAGAATCAGGATTATATATACGACAGTGACGAGGAAGAATCAGGATCATTTATAAGACAGTGACGGGGAAGAATCAGGATCATATATATAAGACAGTGAAGGGGAAGAATCAGGATCATAATAAGACAGTGACGGGGAAGAATCAGGATCATATATAAGACAGTGATGGGGAAGAATCAGGATCATATATAAGACAGTGACGGGAAGAATCAGGATCATATATGACAGTGACGGGAAGAATCAGGATCATACATAAGACAGTGATGGGGAAGAATCAAGATCATATATAAGACAGTGACGGGAAGAATCAGGATCATATATGACTGATGGGGAAGAATCAGGATCATATATAAGACAGTGACGGGGAAGAATCATGGTCATATATGACAGTGACGGGGAAGAATCAGGATCATATATAAGACAGTGCATGACGGGGAAGAATTAGGATCATATATAAGACAGCGATTGGGAAGAATCAGGATCATATATCAGACATTGACGGGGAAGAATCAGGATCATATATAAGACAGTGACGTGGAAAAATCAGGATCATATATAAGACAGTGAATGACGGGGAAGAATCAGGATCATATATAAGACAGTGACGTGGACAAATCAGGATCATATATAAGACAGTGAATGACGGGGAAGAATCAGGATCATATATAAGACAATGACAGGGAATAATCAGGATCATATATAAAACAGTGACGGGGAAGAATCAGGATTATATATACGACAGTGACGAGGAAGAGTCAAGATCATTTATAAGACAGTGACGGGGAAGAATCAGGATCATATATATAAGACAGTGACAGGGAAGAATCAGGATCATATATATAAGACAGTGAAGGGGAAGTATCAGGATCATATATAGGACAGTGACGGGGAAGAATCAGGATCATATATATAAGACATTGACAGGGAAGAATCAGGATCATATATATAAGACAGTGAAGGGGAAGAATCAGGATCATATATAGGACAGTGACGTGGAAGAATCAGGATCATATATAAGACAGTGACGGGGAAGAATCAGGATCATATATAAGACAGTGAATGACGGGGAAGAATCAGGATCATATATAAGACAGTGACGGGGAAGAATCAGGATCATATATAAGACAGTGAATGACGGGGATGAATCAGGATCATATCAAAGACAGTGACGGGGAAGAATCAGGATCATATATAAGACAGTGACGGGTAAGATTCTGGATTATATATACGACAGTGACGAGGAAGAATCAGGATCATTTATAAGACAGTGACGGGGAAGAATCAGGATCATATATATTAGACAGTGAAGGGGAAGAATCAGGATCATATATAAGACAGTGACTGGGAAGAATCAGGATCATAATAAGACAGTGACGGGGAAGAATCAGGATCATATATAAGACAGTGATGGGGAAGAATCAGGATCATACATAAGACAGTGATGGGGAAGAATCAAGATCATATATAAGACAGTGACGGGAAGAATCAGGATCATATATGACTGATGGGGAAGAATCAGGATCATATATAAGACAGTGACGGGGAAGAATCATGGTCATATATGACAGTGAAGGGGAAGAATCAGAATCATATATATAAGACAGTGAAGGGAAAGAATCAGGATCATATATAAGACAGTGACGGGGAAGAATCAGGATCATAATAAGACAGTGACGGGGAAGAATCAGGATCATATATAAGACAGTGATGGGGAAGAATCAGGATCATATATAAGACAGTGACGGGAAGAATCAGGATCATATATAAGACAGTGACGGGAAGAATCAGGATCATACATAAGACATTGATGGGGAAGAATCAAGATCATATATAAGACAGTGACGAGGAAGAATCAGGATCATATATGACTGATGGGGAAGAATCAGGATCATATATAAGACAGTGACGGGGAAGAATCATGGTCATATATGACAGTGACGGGGAAGAATCAGGATCATATATAAGACAGTGCATGAGGGGGAAGAATCAGGATCATATATAAGACAGTGACGGGGAAGAATTAGGATCATATATAAGACAGCGACTGGGAAGAATCAGGATCATATATCAGACAGTGACGGGGAAGAATCAGGATCATATATAAGACAGTGACGTGGAAAAATCAGGATCATATATAAGACAGTGAATGACGGGGAAGAATCAGGATCATATATAAGACAGTGACGTGGACAAATCAGGATCATATATAAGACAGTGAATGACGGGGAAGAATCAGGATCATATATAAGACAGTGACGGGGAAGAATCAGGATCATATATAAAACAGTGACGGGGAAGAATCAGGATTATATATACGACAGTGACGAGGAAGAATCAGGATCATTTATAAGACAGTGACGGGGAAGAATCAGGATCATATATATAAGACAGTGAAGGGGAAGAATCAGGATCATATATATAAGACAGTGAAGGGGAAGAATCAGGATCATATATAGGTCAGTGACGGGGAAGAATCAGGATCATATATAAGACAGTGACGAGGAAGAATCAGGATCATATATAAGACAGTGTCGTGGAAAAATCAGGATCATATATAAGACAGTGAATGACGGGGAAGAATCAGGATCATATATAAGACAGTGACGGTGAAGAATCAGGATCATATATAAGACAGTGAATGACGGGGAAGAATCAGGATCATATATAAGACAGTGACGGGGAAGAATCAGGATCATATATAAGACAGTGACGAGGAAGAATTAGGATCATTTATAAGACAGTGAAGGGGAAGAATCAGGATTATATATACGACAGTGACGAGGAAGAATCAGGATAATTTATAAGACAGTGACGGGGAAGAATCAGGATCATATATATGACAGTGACGGGGAAGAATCAGGATCATATATATGACAGTGACTGGGGAAGAATCAGGATCATATATATAAGACAGTGAAGGGGAGGAATCAGGATCATATATAAGACAGTGACGGGGAAGAATCAGGATCATAATAAGACAGTGACTGGGAAGAATCAGGATCATATATAAGACAGTGATGGGGAAGAATCAGGATCATATATAAGACAGTGACGGGGAAGAATCAGGATCATATATAAGACAGTGAATGACGGGGAAGAATCAGGATCATATAAAAGACAGTGACGGGGAAGAATCAGGATCATATATAAGACAGTGACGGGTAAGAATCAGGATTATATATACGACAGTGACGAGGAAGAATCAGGATCATTTATAAGACAGTGACGGGGAAGAATCAGGATCATATATATAAGACAGTGAAGGGGAAGAATCAGGATCATAATAAGACAGTGACGGGGAAGAATCAGGATCATATATAAGACAGTGATGGGGAAGAATCAGGATCATATATAAGACAGTGACGGGAAGAATCAGGATCATATATGACAGTGACGGGAAGAATCAGGATCATACATAAGACAGTGATGGGGAAGAATCAAGATCATATATAAGACAGTGACGGGAAGAATCAGGATCATATATGACTGATGGGGAAGAATCAGGATCATATATAAGACAGTGACTGGGAAGAATCATGGTCATATATGACAGTGACGGGGAAGAATCAGGATCATATATAAGACAGTGCATGACGGGGAAGAATTAGGATCATATATAAGACAGCGATTGGGAAGAATCAGGATCATATATCAGACAGTGACGGGGAAGAATCAGGATCATATATAAGACAGTGACGTGGAAAAATCAGGATCATATATAAGACAGTGAATGACGGGGAAGAATCAGGATCATATATAAGACAGTGACGTGGACAAATCAGGATCATATATAAGACAGTGAATGACGGGGAAGAATCAGGATCATATATAAGACAGTGACAGGGAAGAATCAGGATCATATATAAAACAGTGACGGGGAAGAATCAGGATTATATATACGACAGTGACGAGGAAGAATCAGGATCATTTATAAGACAGTGACGGGGAAGAATCAGGATCATATATATAAGACAGTGACAGGGAAGAATCAGGATCATATATATAAGACAGTGAATGACGGGGAAGAATCAGGATCATATATAGGAGAGTGACGAGGAAGAATCAGGATCATATATATAAGACAGTGACAGGGAAGAATCAGGATCATATATATAAGACAGTGAAGGGGAAGAATTAGGATCATATATAGGACAGTGACGGGGAAGAATCAGGATCATATATAAGACAGTGACGGGGAAGAATCAGGATCATATATAAGACAGTGAATGACGGGGAAGAATCAGGATCATATATAAGACAATGACGGGGAAGAATCAGGATCATATATAAGACAGTGAATGACAGGGAAGAATCAGGATCATATCAAAGACAGTGACGGGGAAGAATCAGGATCATATATAAGACAGTGACGGGTAAGAATCAGGATTATATATACGACAGTGACGAGGAAGAATCAGGATCATTTATAAGACAGTGACGGGGAAGAATCAGGATCATATATAAGACAGTGATGGGGAAGAATCAGGATCATATATAAGACAGTGACGGGAAGAATCAGGATCATATATGACAGTGACGGGAAGAATCAGGATCATACATAAGACAGTGATGGGGAAGAATCAAGATCATATATAAGACAGTGACGGGAAGAATCAGGATCATATATGACTGATGGGGAAGAATCAGGATCATATATAAGACAGTGACGGGGAAGAATCAGGATCATATATATTAGAGAGTGAAGGGGAAGAATCAGGATCATATATAAGACAGTGATGGGGAAGAATCAGGATCATATATAAGACAGTGACGGGAAGAATCAGGATCATATATGACAGTGACGGGAAGAATCAGGATCATACATAAGACAGCGATGGGGAAGAATCAAGATCATATATAAGACAGTGACGGGAAGAATCAGGATCATATATGACTGATGGGGAAGAATCAGGATCATATATAAGACAGTGACGGGGAAGAATCATGGTCATATATGACAGTGAAGGGGAAGAATCAGGATCATATATATAAGACAGTGAAGGGGAAGAATCAGGATCATATATAAGACAGTGACGGGGAAGAATCAGGATCATAATAAGACAGGGACGGGGAAGAATCAGGATCATATATAAGACAGTGATGGGGAAGAATCAGGATCATATATAAGACAGTGACGGAGAAGAATCAGGATCATATATGACAGTGTCGGGAAGAATCAGGATCATACATAAGACAGTGATGGGGAAGAATCAAGATCATATATAAGACAGTGACGGGAAGAATCAGGATCATATATGACTGATGGGGAAGAATCAGGATCATATATAAGACAGTGACGGGGAAGAATCATGGTCATATATGACAGTGACGGGGAAGAATCAGGATCATATATCAGACAGTGCATGAGGGGGAAGAATCAGGATCATATATAAGACAGTGACGGGGAAGAATTAGGATCATATATAAGACAGCGACTGGGAAGAATCAGGATCATATATAAGACAGTAACGTGGAAAAATCAGGATCATATATAAGACAGTGAATGACGGGGAAGAATCAGGATCATATATAAGACAGTGACCGGGAAGAATCAGGATCATATATAAAACAGTGACGGGGAAGAATCAGGATTATATATACGACAGTGACGAGGAAGAATCAGGATCATTTATAAGACAGTGACGGGGAAGAATCAGGATCATATATATAAGACAGTGAAGGGGAAGAATCAGGATCATATATATAAGACAGTGAAGGGGAAGAATCAGGATCATATATAAGACAGTGACGGGGAAGAATCAGGATCATATATAAGACAGTGACGGGGAAGAATCAGGATCATATATAAGACAGTGACGTGGAAAAATCAGGATCATATATAAGACAGTGAATGACGGGGAAGAATCAGGATCATATATAAGACAGTGACGGGGAAGAATCAGGATCATATATAAGACAGTGACGGGGAAGAATCAGGATCATATATATGACAGTGACGGGGAAGAATCAGGATCATATATAAGACAGTGAATGACGGGGAAGAATCAGGATCATATATAAGACAGTGACGGGGAAGAATCAGGATCATATATAAGACAGTGACGGGGAAGAATCAGGATTATATATAAGACAGTGACGGGGAAGAATCAGGATTATATATAAGACAGTGACGGGGAAGAATCAGGATCATATAAAAGACGGTGACGTGGAAGAATCAGGATCATTTATAAGACAGTGAATGACGAAGAGGAATCAGGATCATATATAAGACAGTGACGGGGAAGAATCAGGATCATATATAAGACAGTGAATGACGGGGAAGAATCAGGATCATATATAAGACAGTGACGGGGAAGAATCAGGATCATATATAAGACAGTGACGGGGAAGAATCAGGATTATATATACGACAGTGACGAGGAAGAATCAGGATCATTTATAAGACAGTAACGGGGAAGAATCAGGATTATATATACGACAGTGACGAGGAAGAATCAGGATCATTTATAAGACAGTGACGGGAAAGAATCAGGATCATATATATGACAGTGACGAGGAAGAATCAGGATCATATATAAGACGGTGACGGGGAAGAATCAGGATCATATATAAGACAGTGACGGGGAAGAATCAGGATCATATACAAGACAGTGACGGAGAAGAATCAGGATCATATATATAAGACAGTGAAGGGGAAGAATCAGGATCATATATAAGACAGTGACGGGGAAGAATCAGGATCATATATAAGACAGTGACGAGGAAGAATCAGGATCATATATATAAGACGGTGACGGGGAAGAATCAGGATCACATATAAGACAGTGACGGGGAAGAATCAGGATCATATATAAGACAGTGACGGAGAAGAATCAGGATCATATATATAAGACGGTGACGGGGATGAATCAGGATCATATATAAGACAGTGCATGACGGGGAAGAATCAGGATCATATATAAGACAGTGACGGAGAAGAATCAGGATCATATATATAAGACACGGTTGTACATAATATGAATAACAATTGTACGCTGCAAACAAAGATATGTATTAAAAATAAAAGGGGCATGGTATTTTTTGGGGGAAAGTAAAAAATTCAAATTTTGCAGTTACAAATAAAAATCTTTCTTTTATTAATTCATCATACCTTTAATAATGTATGTAGATCATATAAATATTCTTCCCCGTAAATTTGTTGGATGGGGAAAATCAGGATCTAGCCTTAGCATGTAATTGATGATGGTTAGAGGTTGTTGTCTACCACAAAATATGGTTGCAAAGATATCGCTGAAGAACTGCTGAATTTACATAAAACAAACATCCAGTAAAATAAATGTAGGCAGTCAATATCACCACTGTTTACAATATTCTTTTATAATGTGCCAGGTATGTAACTTGTTGAAAACTAGCGTAAATTATACAGATTTAAACAATGTTTAATGTTGAGAGCCGATGGAAGATGTTTCAAATGGTTGACTCCATTGAATTCTAGAAACACACAAATAATAATCAAATACAAAATTTGAAGAAAAGAAAAGGAAATGAAATATCCAAGTTCTGTACATCCCCTGAGACGTGCCATATTCTTATTGTTAAACGTCAAGAGCAAAAGCATTTCGTATAATTGTTGTCTTCAATTTTCATGTAGTAGAAGAAAGAGGTGTTCCGCAAATAGCATTATTTGGATGATACTCTTATTCTATCATTTTTTGTATGACTATATTCTAAGTACAATCTCACTTTATCTACTGGAGGTACTTGTTAAACTGTTCTTAAAGTAGTATGACCACATATCTCAATGTACAAGTACTGTTATTAAATCTTCAAAAAGATTCCTTGTAGTATGTTTACTCGATAATTATCTACTCTCCAACCTCGCATCCATCCAACACAACCTTTTTATCAATTCGTTAAATATTTACAATATATTTCTATATGTATTATATGCATGCTCAGAATGATCATTATACTATGTGAATTTATTGTATTAATGGGAGAAGACTTCATAAGTTGGTAAAACTTGTGTCCTATCCCTTTTGTTAATTTAACAAATAAAATCATCATAGACTAAACTACAAGTATAGTGGAGCGGATAGTTGGTAAAATATTTCACCTGGTGAGACAAGCACCACATTTGGCATGAAGGTTCCTTGTCTAGTACCTGAATAGGAAATATCGTTGGCCATTCAGGTTTCGGCCATTTTGAAAATGGCCTCCACGATTTTCAAAATGGCTTCAATTTTCATAACGTTTATCTGGTATTTTCAAGTTGTTTTTTGCAACATTTCAATTTCCTTTGAAATAATCAATCAAAAAGGGGTCCAGCATACGATTAAAGTATCATTTCATATATATGTTCACTGCACATGTCCAGTGTGGGACCCAAACTCCGCTATCTTTTTCCCAACCCCACCTGGAAGGTGATGGTAAAGTTGGCGACTTACATAGCGACTGCCCCCAAGTATGTCCTGCTTGCAAGACAGATCTTTTGATATGCTCAACAAGAGCAGCTCTTGAGGGAGGAATGCCATTATAGGGATGCTGTTTACGGGCAAAAAGGTCAAGGCGCGCGTCATTTACTTTATTGGTACTGCTGGACCGGTCGTACATGATGACAACAAATTCTTCGAGTACACCGATTTCACTTTGTGTCAAATTTTCACATGGAGAACTTAAGCAATGGAATACTTATGTTGCATTCTCAAACACATTCCAGGCCTGCCATACTGTCTTTGACCTTTTCCAACAAATGCAGACACGGTATCACAACCTGTGAATGCATGAAAAAATGGTAATGCTTTCGACCTAGGACCTAGCGATCTAACAATATCATGAATTGGTATCCATCGCAAATCTTTGCCTTTTCCAAAAGTCATCCATAAGTGATCCACATTCAAATCATCAAACACAGCCACACCTATAACAACAACATCTGTATCAGAACTTACTATGTTAATCGACTTGCTACCACCTATTGCATGCAGAAACATACGAGTGTCAGCTTCCTGATGGGTGCAAGGTGCTATAAAGTCGGTATCTATAGCTTTGCTGCTGACAACATTTTCTTTCTTAGTAACGACGTCAATGATGAAATGCTGATGTTAACGTGTGGTCCTCTCCCTTTCGACGAATGATATGCTGACCATGACACTGTCTCAACATCTAACACTTCATTGGTTAAGCTTACAAATTGAAGCCACTCATACTCATGACGGAGGTTTCGATCGAGATCAGACATGCTCATTGGTGTTTGTAGGATCGGTGGATTTGGTTTTGATTTCAAGAATGCTGGTTTTACATTTGTGTATGTTTCGGGGAGACAGCTGATAGCATTTGACTTTGGCTTTTGACCTTTGAATTCAAACGTTCGGGAATCAGAGAATGTTGACGAAACTGGATGCTGAAAAACAGATATACTGGTGCCATGACATGAAGTTGTTGCTGTTGTTGCAGAAGGATTATGATCTATGTTGTCAACTGCAGACGTTGTGAATAAACCTTTTTGCAAAATGGCTGGACAAACAACGACATCTTCCATAAATTGACTAAGAACAGATTCCCCAAGCTGAGTAGATATTTCCAACACTCGGTCATATGAGATGCAAATGCCATGCTGAAATAGGGCGTCTATCAGTTGCCGCTTTTTTTGTCTTTGCATACAAAAGAAGACCTACATAAATAGCAAAAGGTGGTTCACGGTCACTTGAATGTCTCGATTGTTCACTTGTGTTTTTGGTCCATTTTTTGTGACTGTTGAAGTACAAAAGTTGTGCTATAGCAAAATCTGACTTTGCTAGACCATTTTCTATTTGAGACTTAATATCAGGTCCGTGCTCAATCATTGACATAAGTTCAACTAAACAGCGTGGAACAGAATCAACGACAGAATCTCTATCAAAATGACCAGAGAATTTATTTTGTTCAGCGAATATTTCTCTGCGGACAATTTCACTTGCTTTAGCAAGATACATGGCATCAGTATAGTCACAGGTAGAAACAAGTGCTGGTCCAACATCTTTTTGAAAAACCAGTAAAACCTCTCGTCCTTTGTGAAATGGTTTTAGCTCTGGGATTTTTAACAGCAATTTATTTTTCAGACGTGTTCTGTTGAATGTCGAATTAGTTTCAAACTGATTAAGTCTGGATTCGTATAAATTGCACAGGTCAGCTAGCTTAAATACCACACCTCCTATGCTTCCGCGTTGTGTTTCCACTACGTGAGTCACTAACTCCGCAAAAACAATCTGATTGACTTCACCTTCGGCGTCTGCATCTTGTCATCTATTGTTTCATCCTTAAATGGGCTCTTTCCTTGTGCAACGATGTTAGACATGCCCCATGATACTTTAGCTCTTGTGCCACAACATCTCCTGCGCTTAATATTGCCAAAAGTTTTTGATCTTGCAAGTTCTGTGCACACTGATGGAGTCTTGTGTTGAGTTGCATCGACATAGCTTCACGGAGTTCAGAACGCGATGCTTGTTTCTCACAGATGAAACATTCTTCAAGATGTAATGATCGCTCTTCTGTTGGTGCAGTCGAACTTTTTCTTGTAAATTTGAATGACGATGGTACATCGGAAAGGCTCGTATCGGGAGGCTGATGTCTCTTTTGGACTCTTTGAAGTTTTGTGTTATTGAACATCAGCCTGCATGACTCGTGATATTTTGCCTGTTTTGTTTTTTTTTATAAAAGCAGCCTCTATTCCATCTCCTTCGGCGATTCGACGTATATCGAGAGGAATTGGCATTTCGTTGATCTTGGCAAACTCGGGAATATTTTTTGACAAGGTTCTGTATCCTGATTTTGCCAAATCAATTTTCATTGGAGGTGATTTGAGTGCCTCATGCTTGTCTTCCTGGCAAATAAAACACTTCGACCAATTTGTGCTCTGCTTCTCCTGAGCAGACAAAGAAAGCCGAATTCTTTTCGACATAGTAACCAATAATCAAAAACAAAAATATGAAAAACAAATAGACAAAAACAATTGAATAAAGAAATAGATTGTAATGTATTATAGAAGATATCTCAAATATTAAGTTGAAAGGCCGAGGGATTATCCTTTTACCACCTACAACTTACACACTTTTTTGTATGGGATACAACTGGGTTCGATGATGGAATTCCTACACCCAGTCCGATCGTTCATTCAGTGTTATTCAACTCCCGTGCGATCTGTACACCATCCGAGGGACTGAAGCCTCGTCCCTCTTGGCTCGGCTCTCCCGCGTTGTCACACTCCATCAATTCGGATACGACATCACGACCTTCTACGGGGCGGATCGTGATGTCGTTGGGAGACTTTGTTTTAAGATAAAACAAAGCTAACACTGAACCCCATGCCGAGTTTCACGGTAATAAATTGCACCATTGTGCCATGGTAGTGTTTGCAATTTACTCTTATTAATTCACAAGTAGAAATCGATATATTTCAGACCTGAAATGCGTTATGAGGCAGTCATTTTGCCTTTTTTTAAGCAGGATGATTAAAATATCTTGCACAAAGCTTAGTTATACAAAAATATACCACAAAACGGCCAAACAATGATAAATATGACAGTAAATAGACAGTACGTGAAGCCATTCAGTATGAAAATGTCGCCATTTTGTTTTAGCGGCAGCCATCTTGAAAATGGCGGAAATCGCGATGGCCAATGATGATTTTAGAAATAGTATTACCTGACAGATATGTGTGCCAAATTTCATGCTTGTCTCCACAAGTGAAATATTTGGGTGAATTTTTTATGTTAGCCGCTACACTTGTACTGTCATCAGGTCTGGCAGAAATGATACATAGTGCACATACGTAATCAATTATGTCAGATGTATTATTTGTTTAAATTATTTTTACTGCACAATTTCCTCATAATTATTCTTCTCCGAATGTACGCTTTAATTAATTTTAATTAAAACAATTAAGTTTGAACCTCCTATCAATCATGTAAAGTGTTTGCATTCAGAAATGATTTTCAGATATTTTATCAAAGTGCTTTGACACTAATGCTTATTTACTTGATGGAAATAACATATTAAAAAGGATACAAACGTGGGATGTGTATTGGGTTAATAAGGGTAATAACAAAATTACCGAACTCCGAACAATCTTCCAAAGGGAAAGTCAAAACTCATAAGTATATAAACAGACAAAATCAGTCAACAACCGGAAAACTGTGAAAACCGTAATGACCCTGACTTGGTACAGGCATTTCTAAAGAAATGGTGGGTTGAATCAGATTTTAAAGCGCCAAACCTCCCGCTTTCATTACGGCTCAAAGGTCCCGGCTGTCACTATAACAGTATTTATAACAATACTAGAACAAAATAGGTAAAATAGATAAAATATGGAATTTTGCTCTACAAATGTACTTCTATTAATTGCATCTTTCCCGAAAATATTGCCTCTAGAAGATGAGTTCATTGACAAATATAATTTAACAAATATATTATTTTCTATACATGTATGTATTGCTCTGAGGTTGAATATCTGTGTCAATCCGTTTAATTTAATTACAGACTATTCTCGTATCCTGGAAATGTAACAAAGCTAAATTAAAACAAAAACAATGAGATGCGAAGTGCCTACCAATAATATATTAAATCCCGCTGTTTGTAATTAAATAAACAAATTCTAATGATTAATCTAAGAAATCTTCAAGAGGCTATTACAACTGATTTCAATTTCGAGAAATTTCCTTTATTTTAAATTGTTTTCTACATTGAAGTGTTCAATAATTATACGCTATAAATGACTTTTTTAATTGTTTGTTATGTTACAAAAATGTCCATATTCTATATGTTATCAGAAATGAAACATGAAATATTTCATTCATAATATATGATGAATGATAAAATATGATTTCAACATGATTTCAACGAAACAAGATTATTATTTTGTTTCAATAAACTAATTTCATCCCACCACTTTATTGGAGTGTCTATGCTAATCCGCGAAAGTGAGCGGTTAAGAGATATTGATTTAGCCTGTTTCTATGATTTTTCTATTAGATTTAGGAACTGTTCCGACAATGTGGTATTTTTTTTTCCAGTTTATTATATGTTTATGAGTGAGTGAGTTGTTGTTATTTAACGCCAACTCTGCAATTTGTCATCTATATCATGGTGCGAACAATGATGATGATGAGGTCCGCTTTCTACTAAACCAACACGTTTAGTTGGATTTTTTTTGTAGTGCTAGCTCACTGCAACAACAATCCACGGATAAACACGTCGCCCCACTCGGGCACGTTATCTTGATTCCGAGCCAGCCAGTCTTTGCTCGTTCTGCTGAATGTTGCGTGCTTAGCGGAGAACCAGCAAATACGTTATTTGTGCTTGCTTGCGCATAGTGATGTCCAACACTTATTGTGTCGTGTTTTTGCTTTGTTTTTCTTCGTCTTGTGTACCCTATGTTGCCAGGTTCCCTGGATTGTCCATTTTGATTGCCCCTTCGGTATACTCTAACGTTTATTTATAGTCTTTGGTATGACCGAATGGAGACCCGAACCCATGATCTACAGCACTCGAGGCGACCACGCTAACCATTACACCACCGATGTGACTGAAATATGCACATATTCCAAGATAAAAGTATAATTTATAATAAATTAATTTTAGAGTCACATGTCATTTTATACGTGTTTTGATTGGTTTAAAAAGTTGAGGTTATTTGTCAATGAACGGAATCTAAAAATAGACGTCGTTCTCAAGGCATCACGTGCCGTTGTCATCAGGTGATTTTCTTTAAATGAGGCACCTGTGGGGTTATCTAAATTTATTTCCGATTATTTGCCTTATTTTGAAAAAATAAATATATTTTTCAATATCATAGCAAAAAAATTTTGAATTAATTTATAAGGTTGATCGAAATTATTTGTTAGGTTCATTCGAAATAACCTCAATCAGGATGACACACCCCACAACCTGATTGAGGTTATTTCTTCATGAACCGAACAAAAATTGCGATCAATCCTTAAAGGCATACAGGCTGTCAGAATTGATTTTTTTTTATATTAAAAGTTGTCAATATTCGATGTTTTATACTAATTGCAGTTGCAATTTTTCATAATATCATAGGTAAATAGCCTAGAACGAAGGAAATACGTCGCTGTTTTATTTTCTTGAATACAGTAAAGAATCCAATGTTTACCCGCACAATATTCATACATTCATACGACCTACACAGTGACCTCATTCAGTAAAGCGTTTGCGCATGTGCAAAATTGTCTGTTGAAAAAAAAGCACATGGCACAAACCAAAACATTGACGGATTCTACACGAAAACGACACAAAAAGGAGGATTCAGCAAGCTTTGTGTAAAAATTAAAAAAGATGTTCTACCGACCTACTCCATTTTTCAACACGTATGCATTATTTAGTGGGTTTTTTTCCGACCGAATCGTATTTTGACAGTAGAATTGCATCGTAGATTTTTATATATTCTTTTTTTCAGGAGAAAACGCTAGGTGATATCTCTTTTAAATTAGAGACTAAAATAATGAACTTCATGTCTGGTTTTTTCGAAAAAAATATAATCAAAACAACTCAAGTGTTGTCAATAATATGCAATACAATTTGTTTAAAATTTTCCCTTTATCGAGCCCCTTTGCAGAGTTTGGGTTTGTTTTTATTGATTTCATCACGTATTTCCGATTTTAAGTGTCATTCTTACTAAATACCATTATATAATATTAACTGATTACCTCGGGATCCATTTTCATAGGTATATTTCTTAAATTATATTAATTCTAACGAATTTACATTCAAAATGCTACCTGGTTATTCATAGCAGTTATCAGTATTCGGGAAACTTCGGACATAAGAAGCCGACTTATAATTAGTTGTGTTAATGGCGATTCCACAGACAGGCATTCGAATTCTTTTCACTAATTACGACATTATAGCATATTTTTTTAAACCTGGCTTCTTGTTCAGAATATTCTACAAAATTCAATTCAGACAGCCGCCTTTAAATGGTTAAAATGTATACAAGGTATGTTATTGGATTTGAAATCTCCCAATTATCAATAATGTAATAAATAGTCGATTACCGCATACGTCATCTTGTCAATAATGTGGCAATATACATTTATACTACACATGATTACATTAGAATAGAGATAACTGTATTGTATTTGAAAATTTCAAAGCATCAATTGTCGATTTATTGGTCGCAAATATCCGTTTACAATACAGTTATCTCCTAATTGTTTGGGAGCAATGAAACCAAATGGCTTTACGAGGATAACCAAGATCAGATGATGAGGGAGAAGAACCTTAGTTCTCATACTAATAACATACATTTATCAACTGTAAATTTTAATAATAAATATATCTAATAAATCATGTCAGTGCCGAAACACAGACGACTGGGCGGATGATATTCGTGGGGACAAATTGTTCACCAGTAGAAGTATCTGTAGTTTTACTGCATAACATGATTTCTAATGACATTAGTAAGCTATATATTACAATTTTAAATATAGCACTTTAACTAGATTGTTCGAGTTATAACATATATTAAGCTTATTCATCAGATCAATGTAACATATTATTGAATGAAGATTTTACATTCCGACTCCAAATTTCAATCAGGATTTTCTTATCGTCAAAATTAGATTCTAAATGACATTCGTAATGAATGTCTTAGACATATTATTATGTTATTCCTGATGACTTTATACTATTATAATATATTCTAGAATTAAGGGGGATAAGATCGATGTATTTAATAAATGTTAGAGACTACCGGAGGGCCAATCTGACAACATAGAAGAAAAACACGAAGAAATACCAAACAAAACATAACATAATATGTGTTGGACATCACTATGCTCAAACAAACACGCATAACGTAAATAAGACATCATATAAAGAACTGGAGGTAAAGACGAACATGCTGTGTGTAAAACTGTCAGTAGGTATAACACGTGTTATTAGGACAGACTCCACTAAATCTTCTAATCGGGGTCGGGCATAATCAAACGTAGTACTGAGACTGTTACTGATGCAAAATTGTTCTACTTTCAAATCCCATTTGAGTTCTATTATTTAATGAATTTCATTGCAAATGCTTTGATCTAATTTTGTTTATTTTAAAGCTATCATGTGTTCATAAATAATCCAACGTGGTAAATATGATAGAAAATTCTCATTAGACTTTAAAGTTGGTCGTCGGTTTGAAAAATTTGAGCGAAGGTTTGTCATTTAGAGAAACTGACATTGCCACTAAAAGGAAAGTTCCGAAGACTTCTAAATATTCAAAAACTTTATATTTCTTATCTTTCATATGTACACATGCATTTTAATACGTGAACTCTGACGATTGCTATTCAAAATAGTTATTGGGCATGTGTTCCAATGGCTATTACTTAAAATCCCCCGACCAACTGACATAATTAGCATGATGTATATGTGTGCCCAGGGCTAAGCATATATATTGTACGAGTGGACTACATACGCTGGAGTATTTATCCTTGTAATTGCACACAATTTACGAGGTCCTTATTTATACTGAGGGCTGCACGACCGAGTGACAACTCTGAAGTAAGTCGCGCTGCGATAGCCACCTCAGGTGTTATGATTTCATGACATGTTCCGTGCAGTTTGTTACAGCTCTCCAGATTTTCCACTCCCGTATAGTCTTGTAGTAGATATAAAGCTGCAAATTTGAAAATTGCTGAAAGAGGCGATGCATACCAATATATATTTTATTTTGTTGTCCGCAAAGTCCGGTATGAACTGACGATGATGATGGGGAACCTGAACGTTGATTTCATATGAAGGTAGAAAATGCATTTATAATTAACGAAATGTTCAAATGAAAGATGTTTACATTGTTTTCACAAATTATTAATTTTACATTTTTGTTACAGAATCTATGAAGTAGCGAACACGTTAAAGGCGAAGATAGGAGTATGTTTGGTATTTGGATGACTGACACAGAATGCCATAATTGAAAAGGCTTCATGAACAATGAAAAACAATTCTAAATTTTGTGAGTGATGATTAGATGGTTTTTACCATGTTTGATTTGATTATCATGAGAAAGTATGGGTTATCGTATCATGCATGTATATCATGTTATATCATATCATACAGTGACCACAGATCTTGAGATGTGTATACTGGTAGTATGGCTACTAGGGGTAAATCGAAACAATGGTTGACAAAACACTGCACAAAAAGCTAAAGATTGATCCACGTTATAACCGGGGGTGAACTTAAAAAAAAATTAACTTCCAACATTCATATAATCATAATGCACAATAGAACTTAAAGAACAATACATTACATAATATTTTATGCAAATTTGTTTTGCATTCAATAAAATTTATCATTTCAAATGAATGGAAATATGGGGATAATCAGGGAAGGTAGGTAGTTCTTGGTGATGTTACTGTTAAACGACAAGGACATCATCTGATATAGAAATTGCGTTGGACACCAGTATACATAAATAACAAACGAGAATCATTAATAAAACATGTATCCATTACAAATTAATTGAGAGCAAGACAAAACTAACTGTAGGTAGCGCGCCAACACAACACAGAACTAAAAACGTAAACAAAATGTACTTTTATAAAACGAACAAGACGAGCCCCACTAAAACCGAACGTAAACTTAGTTGTTCCGAATGTCTAAGAATTTTCTGCTCCACTAATGGTAATCGTCGTGTTACTCGTTTTACAAATCCGGTAATAAGTCATGAGGAAGGAAGGAAGGAAGGAAGGAAGGAAGGAAGGAAGGAAGGAAGGAAGGAAGGAAGGAAGGAAGGAAGGAAGGAAGGAAGGAAGGAAGGAAGGAAGGGAGGAAGGAAGGAAGGAATTGTGACTATGATGAAACGGAACATATCAGTGGTAATAAGTCATGAGGAAGGAAGGAATTGTGACTATGATGAAACGGAACATATCAGTGGTAATAAGTCATGAAAGAGGAAGGAATTGTGACTATGATGAAACGGAACATATCAGTGGTAATAAGTCATGAAAGAGGAAGGAATTGTGACTATGATGAAACGGAACATATCAGTGGTAATAAGTCATGAGGAAGGAAGGAATTGTGACTATGATGAAACGGAACATATCAGTGGTAATAAGTCATGAAAGAGGAAGGAATTGTGACTATGATGAAACGGAACATATCAGTGGTAATAAGTCATGAAAGAGGAAGGAATTGTGACTATGATGAAACGGAACATATCAGTGGTAATAAGTCATGAAAGAGGAAGGAATTGTGACTATGATGAAACGGAACATATCAGTGGTAATAAGTCATGAAAGAGGAAGGAATTGTGACTATGATGAAACGGAACATATCAGTGGTAATAAGTCATGAAAGAGGAAGGAATTGTGACTATGATGAAACGGAACATATCAGTGGTCATCTTTGGCACAGATATACTGTAAAGGTTAACCAAGTCATGAAGGTGAGAGTAAAATTTTGAAGTGGTGATTTTAACCTCACTATTAGACTTAGTAACTTGTTAGTTGTAACCCTCACGGAATTCCTAATGAGAACCACATATAAACGTCTGATGTTTGTGATATAGACCAAATCATCAGCTATCATGACACAATAATGTCTCTGAGAGTAACATCTTGGTTGATATTTGTGATATAGACCAAATCAGTATCATGACACAGTAATGTCTCTGAGAGTAACATCTTGGTTGATGTTTGTGATATAGATCAAATCAGTATCATGACACAATAATGTCTCTGAGAGTAACATCTTGGTTGATGTTTGTGATATAGATCAAATCAGTATCATGACACAGTAATGTCTCTGAGAGTAGCATCTTGGTTGATGTTTGTGATATAGATCAAATCAGTATCATGACACAGTAATGTCTCTGAGATTAACATCTTGGTTAATCTTTGTGATATAGATCAAATCAGTATCATGACACAATAATGTCTCTGAGAGTAACATCTTGGTTGATGTTTGTGATATAGACCAAATCAGTATCATGACACAGTAATGTCTCTGAGAGTAACATCTTGGTTGATGTTTGTGATATAGACCAAATCAGTATCATGGCACAGTAATGTCTCTGAGAGTAACATCTTGGTTGATGTTTGTGATATAGACCAAATCAGTATCATGACACAGTAATGTCTCTGAGAGTAACATCTTGGTTGATGTTTGTGATATAGACCAAATCAGTATCATGACACAGTAATGTCTCTGAGAGTAACATCTTGGTTGATGTTTTTGATATAGATCAAATCAGTATCATGACACAGTAATGTCTCTGAGAGTAACATCTTGGTTGATGTTTGTGATATAGATCAAATCAGTATCATGACACAATAATGTCTCTGAGAGTAACATCTTGGTTGATGTTTGTGATATAGACCAAATCAGTATCATGACACAGTAATGTCTCTGAGAGTAACATCTTGGTTGATGTTTGTGATATAGATCAAATCAGTATCATGACACAGTAATGTCTCTGAGAGTAACATCTTGGTTGATGTTTGTGATATAGACCAAATCAGTATCATGACACAGTAATGTCTCTGAGAGTAACATCTTGGTTAATGTTTGTGATATAGATCAAATCAGTATCATGACACAATAATGTCTCCGAGAGTAACATCTTGGTTGATTTTTGTGATATAGATCAAATCAGTATCATGACACAGTAATGTCTCTGAGAGTAACATCTTTGTTGATGTTTGTGATATAGATCAAATCAGTATCATGACACAATAATGTCTCTGAGAATAACATCTTGGTTGATTTTTGTGATATAGATCAAATCAGTATCATGACACAGTAATGTCTCTGAGAGTAGCATCTTGGTTGATGTTTGTGATATAGATCAAATCAGTATCATGACACAGTAATGTCTCTCAGAGTAACATCTTGGTTGATGTTTGTGATATAGATCAAATCAGTATCATGACACAATAATGTCTCTGAGAGTAACATCTTGGTTGATGTTTGTGATATAGATCAAATCAGTATCATGACACAGTAATGTCTCTGAGAGTAACATCTTGGTTGATGTTAATGATATAGATCAAATCAGTATCATGACACAATAATGTCTCTGAGAGTAACATCTTGGTTGATGTTAGTGATATAGATCAAATCAGTATCATGACACAATAATGTCTCTGAGAGTAACATCTTGGTTGATGTTTGTGATATAGATCAAATCAGTATCATGACACAATAATGTCTCCGAGAGTAACATCTTGGTTGATGTTTGTGATATAGACCAAATCAGTATCATGACACAGTAATGTCTCTGAGAGTAACATCTTGGTTGATGTTTGTGATATAGACCAAATCAGTATCATGACACAATAATGTCTCTGAGAGTAGCATCTTGGTTGATGTTTGTGATATAGATCAAATCAGTATCATGACACAATAATGTCTCCGAGAGTAACATCTTGGTTGATGTTTGTGATATAGATCAAATCAGTATCATGACATAATAATGTCTCTGAGAGTAACATCTTGGTTGATGTTAGTGATATAGATCAAATCAGTATCATGACACAGTAATGTCTCTGAGAGTAACATCTTGGTTGATGTTAGTGATATAGATCAAATCAGTATCATGACACAATAATGTCTCTGAGAGTAACATCTTGGTTGATGTTTGTGATATAGACCAAATCAGTATCATGACACAGTAATGTCTCTAAGAGTAACATCTTGGTTGATGTTTGTGATATAGACCAAATCAGTATCATGACACAGTAATGTCTCTGAGAGTAACATCTTGGTTGATGTTTGTGATATAGACCAAATCAATATCATAACACAGTAATGTCTCTGAGAGTAACATCTTGGTTGATGTTTGTGATATAGATCAAATCAGTATCATGACACAATAATGTCTCCGAGAGTAACATCTTGGTTGATGTTAATGATATAGACCAAATCAGTATCATGACACAATAATGTCTCCGAGAGTAACATCTTGGTTGATGTTAATGATATAGACCAAATCAGTATCATGACACAATAATGTCTCCGAGAGTAACATCTTGGTTGATGTTAATGATATAGACCAAATCAGTATCATGACACAATAATGTCTCTGAGAGTAACATCTTGGTTGATGTTTTTGATATAGATCAAATCAGTATCATGACACAGTAATGTCTCTGAGAGTAACATCTTGGTTGATGTTTGTGATATAGATCAAATCAGTATCATGACACAATAATGTCTCTGAGAGTAACATCTTGGTTGATGTTTGTGATATAGATCAAATCAGTATCATGACACAGTAATGTCTCTGAGAGTAACATCTTGGTTGATGTTTGTGATATAGATCAAATCAGTATCATGACACAATAATGTCTCTGAGAGTAACATCTTGGTTGATGTTTGTGATATAGACCAAATCAGTATCATGACACAGTAATGTCTCTGAGAGTAACATCTTGGTTGATGTTTGTGATATAGATCAAATCAGTATCATGACACAGTAATGTCTCTGAGAGTAACATCTTGGTTGATGTTTGTGATATAGACCAAATCAGTATCATGACACAGTAATGTCTCTGAGAGTAACATCTTGGTTAATGTTTGTGATATAGATCAAATCAGTATCATGACACAGTAATGTCTCTGAGAGTAACATCTTGGTTGATGTTTGTGATATAGACCAAATCAGTATCATGACACAGTAATGTCTCTGAGAGTAACATCTTGGTTGATGTTTGTGATATAGATCAAATCAGTATCATGACACAGTAATGTCTCTGAGAGTAACATCTTGGTTGATGTTTGTGATATAGACCAAATCAGTATCATGACACAATAATGTCTCCGAGAGTAACATCT
Source organism: Bathymodiolus brooksi (assembly GCA_963680875.1). Taxonomy (NCBI): domain Eukaryota; kingdom Metazoa; phylum Mollusca; class Bivalvia; order Mytilida; family Modiolidae; genus Bathymodiolus; species Bathymodiolus brooksi. The sequence goes on along the minus strand of OY804578.1, from coordinate 80,235,797 downwards.
TGGTTGATTTTTGTGATATAGATCAAATCAGTATCATGACACAGTAATGTCTCTGAGAGTAACATCTTGGTTGATGTTTGTGATATAGATCAAATCAGTATCATGACACAATAATGTCTCTGAGAGTAACATCTTGGTTGATTTTTGTGATATAGATCAAATCAGTATCATGACACAGTAATGTCTCTGAGAGTAGCATCTTGGTTGATGTTTGTGATATAGATCAAATCAGTATCATAACACAGTAATGTCTCTCAGAGTAACATCTTGGTTGATGTTTGTGATATAGATCAAATCAGTATCATGACACAATAATGTCTCTGAGAGTAACATCTTGGTTGATGTTAGTGATATAGATTAAATCAGTATCATGACACAGTAATGTCTCTGAGAGTAACATCTTGGTTGATGTTTGTGATATAGATCAAATCAGTATCATGACACAGTAATGTCTCTGAGAGTAACATCTTGGTTGATGTTTGTGATATAGATCAAATCAGTATCATGACACAATAATGTCTCTGAGAGTAACATCTTGGTTGATGTTTGTGATATAGATCAAATCAGTATCATGACACAGTAATGTCTCTGAGAGTAACATCTTGGTTGATGTTTGTGATATAGACCAAATCAGTATCATGACACAGTAATGTCTCTGAGAGTAACATCTTGGTTAATGTTTGTGATATAGATCAAATCAGTATCATGACACAATAATGTCTCTGAGAGTAACATCTTGGTTGATGTTTGTGATATAGATCAAATCAGTATCATGACACAGTAATGTCTCTGAGAATAACATCTTGGTTGATGTTTGTGATATAGATCAAATCAGTATCATGACACAGTAATGTCTCTCAGAGTAACATCTTGGTTGATGTTTGTGATATAGACCAAATCAGTATAATGACACAGTAATGTCTCTGAGAGTAACATCTTGGTTGATGTTTGTGATATAGACCAAATCAGTATCATGACACAGTAATGTCTCTGAGAGTAACATCTTGGTTGATGTTTGTGATATAGATCAAATCAGTATCATGACACAATAATGTCTCTGAGAGTAACATCTTGGTTGATGTTTGTGATATAGATCAAATCAGTATCATGACACAATAATGTCTCTGAGAGTAACATCTTGGTTGATGTTTGTGATATAGATCAAATCAGTATCATGACACAATAATGTCTCTGAGAGTAACATCTTGGTTGATGTTTTTGATATAGATCAAATCAGTATCATGACACAGTAATGTCTCTGAGAGTAACATCTTGGTTGATGTTTGTGATATAGATCAAATCAGTATCATGACACAATAATGTCTCTGAGAGTAACATCTTGGTTGATGTTTGTGATATAGACCAAATCAGTATCATGACACAGTAATGTCTCTGAGAGTAACATCTTGGTTGATGTTTGTGATATAGACCAAATCAGTATCATGACACAATAATGTCTCTGAGAATAGCATCTTGGTTGATGTTTGTGATATAGATCAAATCAGTATCATGACACAATAATGTCTCCGAGAGTAACATCTTGGTTGATGTTTGTGATATAGATCAAATCAGTATCATGACATAATAATGTCTCTGAGAGTAACATCTTGGTTGATGTTTGTGATATAGATCAAATCAGTATCATGACACAGTAATGTCTCTGAGAGTAACATCTTGGTTGATGTTAGTGATATAGATCAAATCAGTATCATGACACAATAATGTCTCTGAGAGTAACATCTTGGTTGATGTTTGTGATATGGATCAAATCAGTATCATGACACAATAATGTCTCTGAGAGTAACATCTTGGTTGATGTTTGTGATATAGACCAAATCAGTATCATGACACAGTAATGTCTCTAAGAGTAACATCTTGGTTGATGTTTGTGATATAGACCAAATCAGTATCATGACACAGTAATGTCTCTGAGAGTAACATCTTGGTTGATGTTTGTGATATAGACCAAATCAATATCATAACACAGTAATGTCTCTGAGAGTAACATCTTGGTTGATGTTTGTGATATAGATCAAATCAGTATCATGACACAATAATGTCTCCGAGAGTAACATCTTGGTTGATGTTAATGATATAGACCAAATCAGTATCATGACACAATAATGTCTCCGAGAGTAACATCTTGGTTGATGTTTGTGATATAGACCAAATCAGTATCATGACACAGTAATGTCTCTGAGAGTAACATCTTGGTTGATGTTTGTGATATAGACCAAATCAGTATCATGACACAGTAATGTCTCTGAGAGTAACATCTTGGTTGATGTTTGTGATATAGATCAAATCAGTACCATGACACAATAATGTCTCTGAGAGTAACATCTTGGTTGATGTTTGTGATATAGATCAAATCAGTATCATGACACAATAATGTCTCTGAGAGTAACATCTTGGTTGATGCTTGTGATATAGACCAAATCAGTATCATGACACAGTAATGTCTCTGAGAGTAACATCTTGGTTGATGTTTGTGATGTAGATCAAGTCAGCATCATGACACAATAATGTCTCTGAGAGTAACATCTTGGTTGATGTTTGTGATATAGATCAAACCAGTATCATGACACAGTATGTCTCTGAGAGTAACATCTTGGTTGATGTTTGTGATATAGACCAAATCAGTATCATGACACAATAATGTCTCTGAGAGTAACATCTTGGTTGATGTTTGTGATATAGACCAAATCAGTATCATGACACAGTAATGTCTCTGAGAGTAACATCTTGGTTGATGTTTGTGATATAGATCAAATCAGTATCATGACACAGTAATGTCTCTGAAAGTAGCATCTTGGTTGATGTTTGTGATATGGATCAAATAAGTATCATGACACAATAATGTCTCTGAGAGTAACATCTTGGTTGATGTTTGTGATATAGATCAAATCAGTATCATGACACAGTAATGTCTCTGAGAGTAACATCTTGGTTGATGTTTGTGATATAGATCAAATCAGTATCATGACACAGTAATGTCTCTGAGAGTAGCATCTTGGTTGATGTTTGTGATATAGATCAAATCAGTATCATGACACAATAATGTCTCTGAGAGTAACATCTTGGTTGATGTTTGTGATATAGATCAAATCAGTATCATGACACAATAATGTCTCTGAGAGTAACATCTTGGTTGATGTTAGTGATATAGATCAAATCAGTATCATGACACAATAATGTCTCTGAGAGTAACATCTTGGTTGATGTTAGTGATATAGATCAAATCAGTATCATGACACAATAATGTCTCTGAGAGTAACATCTTGGTTGATGTTTGTGATATAGATCAAATCAGTATCATGACACAATAATGTCTCCGAGAGTAACATCTTGGTTGATGTTTGTGATATAGACCAAATCAGTATCATGACACAGTAATGTCTCTGAGAGTAACATCTTGGTTGATGTTTGTGATATAGACCAAATCAGTATCATGACACAATAATGTCTCTGAGAGTAGCATCTTGGTTGATGTTTGTGATATAGATCAAATCAGTATCATGACACAATAATGTCTCCGAGAGTAACATCTTGGTTGATGTTTGTGATATAGATCAAATCAGTATCATGACATAATAATGTCTCTGAGAGTAACATCTTGGTTGATGTTAGTGATATAGATCAAATCAGTATCATGACACAGTAATGTCTCTGAGAGTAACATCTTGGTTGATGTTAGTGATATAGATCAAATCAGTATCATGACACAATAATGTCTCTGAGAGTAACATCTTGGTTGATGTTTGTGATATAGACCAAATCAGTATCATGACACAGTAATGTCTCTAAGAGTAACATCTTGGTTGATGTTTGTGATATAGACCAAATCAGTATCATGACACAGTAATGTCTCTGAGAGTAACATCTTGGTTGATGTTTGTGATATAGACCAAATCAATATCATAACACAGTAATGTCTCTGAGAGTAACATCTTGGTTGATGTTTGTGATATAGATCAAATCAGTATCATGACACAATAATGTCTCCGAGAGTAACATCTTGGTTGATGTTAATGATATAGACCAAATCAGTATCATGACACAATAATGTCTCCGAGAGTAACATCTTGGTTGATGTTAATGATATAGACCAAATCAGTATCATGACACAATAATGTCTCTGAGAGTAACATCTTGGTTGATGTTTTTGATATAGATCAAATCAGTATCATGACACAGTAATGTCTCTGAGAGTAACATCTTGGTTGATGTTTGTGATATAGATCAAATCAGTATCATGACACAATAATGTCTCTGAGAGTAACATCTTGGTTGATGTTTGTGATATAGATCAAATCAGTATCATGACACAGTAATGTCTCTGAGAGTAACATCTTGGTTGATGTTTGTGATATAGATCAAATCAGTATCATGACACAATAATGTCTCTGAGAGTAACATCTTGGTTGATGTTTGTGATATAGACCAAATCAGTATCATGACACAGTAATGTCTCTGAGAGTAACATCTTGGTTGATGTTTGTGATATAGATCAAATCAGTATCATGACACAGTAATGTCTCTGAGAGTAACATCTTGGTTGATGTTTGTGATATAGACCAAATCAGTATCATGACACAGTAATGTCTCTGAGAGTAACATCTTGGTTAATGTTTGTGATATAGATCAAATCAGTATCATGACACAATAATGTCTCCGAGAGTAACATCTTGGTTGATTTTTGTGATATAGATCAAATCAGTATCATGACACAGTAATGTCTCTGAGAGTAACATCTTGGTTGATGTTTGTGATATAGATCAAATCAGTATCATGACACAATAATGTCTCTGAGAGTAACATCTTGGTTGATTTTTGTGATATAGATCAAATCAGTATCATGACACAGTAATGTCTCTGAGAGTAGCATCTTGGTTGATGTTTGTGATATAGATCAAATCAGTATCATGACACAGTAATGTCTCTCAGAGTAACATCTTGGTTGATGTTTGTGATATAGATCAAATCAGTATCATGACACAATAATGTCTCTGAGAGTAACATCTTGGTTGATGTTAGTGATATAGATTAAATCAGTATCATGACACAGTAATGTCTCTGAGAGTAACATCTTGGTTGATGTTTGTGATATAGATCAAATCAGTATCATGACACAGTAATGTCTCTGAGAGTAACATCTTGGTTGATGTTTGTGATATAGATCAAATCAGTATCATGACACAATAATGTCTCTGAGAGTAACATCTTGGTTGATGTTTGTGATATAGATCAAATCAGTATCATGACACAGTAATGTCTCTGAGAGTAACATCTTGGTTGATGTTTGTGATATAGACCAAATCAGTATCATGACACAGTAATGTCTCTGAGAGTAACATCTTGGTTAATGTTTGTGATATAGATCAAATCAGTATCATGACACAATAATGTCTCTGAGAGTAACATCTTGGTTGATGTTTGTGATATAGATCAAATCAGTATCATGACACAGTAATGTCTCTGAGAATAACATCTTGGTTGATGTTTGTGATATAGATCAAATCAGTATCATGACACAGTAATGTCTCTCAGAGTAACATCTTGGTTGATGTTTGTGATATAGACCAAATCAGTATAATGACACAGTAATGTCTCTGAGAGTAACATCTTGGTTGATGTTTGTGATATAGATCAAATCAGTATCATGACACAATAATGTCTCTGAGAGTAACATCTTGGTTGATGTTTGTGATATAGATCAAATCAGTATCATGACACAATAATGTCTCTGAGAGTAACATCTTGGTTGATGTTTGTGATATAGATCAAATCAGTATCATGACACAATAATGTCTCTGAGAGTAACATCTTGGTTGATGTTTTTGATATAGATCAAATCAGTATCATGACACAGTAATGTCTCTGAGAGTAACATCTTGGTTGATGTTTGTGATATAGATCAAATCAGTATCATGACACAATAATGTCTCTGAGAGTAACATCTTGGTTGATGTTTGTGATATAGACCAAATCAGTATCATGACACAGTAATGTCTCTGAGAGTAACATCTTGGTTGATGTTTGTGATATAGACCAAATCAGTATCATGACACAATAATGTCTCTGAGAATAGCATCTTGGTTGATGTTTGTGATATAGATCAAATCAGTATCATGACACAATAATGTCTCCGAGAGTAACATCTTGGTTGATGTTTGTGATATAGATCAAATCAGTATCATGACATAATAATGTCTCTGAGAGTAACATCTTGGTTGATGTTAGTGATATAGATCAAATCAGTATCATGACACAGTAATGTCTCTGAGAGTAACATCTTGGTTGATGTTAGTGATATAGATCAAATCAGTATCATGACACAATAATGTCTCTGAGAGTAACATCTTGGTTGATGTTTGTGATATGGATCAAATCAGTATCATGACACAATAATGTCTCTGAGAGTAACATCTTGGTTGATGTTTGTGATATAGACCAAATCAGTATCATGACACAGTAATGTCTCTAAGAGTAACATCTTGGTTGATGTTTGTGATATAGACCAAATCAGTATCATGACACAGTAATGTCTCTGAGAGTAACATCTTGGTTGATGTTTGTGATATAGACCAAATCAATATCATAACACAGTAATGTCTCTGAGAGTAACATCTTGGTTGATGTTTGTGATATAGATCAAATCAGTATCATGACACAATAATGTCTCAAGAGTAACATCTTGGTTGATGTTAATGATATAGACCAAATCAGTATCATGACACAATAATGTCTCCGAGAGTAACATCTTGGTTGATGTTTGTGATATAGACCAAATCAGTATCATGACACAGTAATGTCTCTGAGAGTAACATCTTGGTTGATGTTTGTGATATAGACCAAATCAGTATCATGACACAGTAATGTCTCTGAGAGTAACATCTTGGTTGATGTTTGTGATATAGATCAAATCAGTACCATGACACAATAATGTCTCTGAGAGTAACATCTTGGTTGATGTTTGTGATATAGATCAAATCAGTATCATGACACAATAATGTCTCTGAGAGTAACATCTTGGTTGATGCTTGTGATATAGACCAAATCAGTATCATGACACAGTAATGTCTCTGAGAGTAACATCTTGGTTGATGTTTGTGATGTAGATCAAGTCAGCATCATGACACAATAATGTCTCTGAGAGTAACATCTTGGTTGATGTTTGTGATATAGATTCAACCAGTATCATGACACAGTATGTCTCTGAGAGTAACATCTTGGTTGATGTTTGTGATATAGACCAAATCAGTATCATGACACAATAATGTCTCTGAGAGTAACATCTTGGTTGATGTTTGTGATATAGACCAAATCAGTATCATGACACAGTAATGTCTCTGAGAGTAACATCTTGGTTGATGTTTGTGATATAGATCAAATCAGTATCATGACACAGTAATGTCTCTGAGAGTAGCATCTTGGTTGATGTTTGTGATATGGATCAAATAAGTATCATGACACAATAATGTCTCTGAGAGTAACATCTTGGTTGATGTTTGTGATATAGATCAAATCAGTATCATGACACAGTAATGTCTCTGAGAGTAACATCTTGGTTGATGTTTGTGATATAGATCAAATCAGTATCATGACACAGTAATGTCTCTGAGAGTAGCATCTTGGTTGATGTTTGTGATATAGACCAAATCAGTAGCATGACACAGTAATGTTTCTGAGAGTAACATCTTGGTTGATGTTTGTGATATAGACCAAATCAGCATCATGACACAGTAATGTCTCTGAGAGTAACATCTTTGTTGATGTTTGTGATATAGACCAAATCAGTATCATGACACAGTAATGTCTCTGAGAGTAACATCTTGGTTGATGTTAGTGATATAGAACAAATCAGTATCATGACACAATAATGTCTCTGAGAGTAACATCTTGGTTGATGTTAGTGATATAGACCAAATCAGTACCATGACACAATAATGTTTCTGATAGTAACATCTTGGTCTAAATTCGTTAGATCTTTAATCGGTCATTATCACACTCTATCTAGATTTTCGTGTATATTTGAAATTAAAAAACTAAACTGTAATGATTGACCACCTCTGGATGGCATCCAAGCCTAGAATTGACCATCTCTTAAACCTGACATGTGACTAGCATAGCATGTGGTGGGGTTAATCCGGTTCAAATACATGTACATATACACTAGATAACTATGTGGTGTTTATGGTTATCCCAAAATATCAATAGGCTTATTAGCAGTAGATATATAGATTTTCACGACTTCTGAAATGAATGCATTCACATTGTTTTATCCAACCTTGGTCTGTGAATAGCTGGATAGTATATGAGTGAAACCATGTAAAATGGAATAATCAAAGTAAAATGTATTCTATGTAGTTTATTTTAAGACAGGAACAATTACTCCACTCAAGTAACACATTGATACATTATTTCAACATTTCATGTCTAATAAAGAACGACAACTGGCAAGTCAACATCATTTCTCCAGCTAAGATATGAGGTTACCATCAATTTGGTGGTTTCTATTACGATCCGCGTGTTGTAGAAGCATATACAAAGTTGTTTCTCATTAAGCTCATTATATTGGATAGTTCACACACATTGTTGTTGTATTCACACCATTGATCCATGTACATGTATGTATTCCCTTTGTCATTTATGTTCATGAATACAGAAGATGTTATTTTCTATATTTAGATATCCTTCTTGGACCAAACAAATAGTTTTAAAATGGATATCTAATTAAAGGTGTTGGTATATTAGCTGTTCTAGGATCAACAATTGACTTCCGATATTTATATCTTATTATTGGTCCAGGTTCGTCAGCAAAAGTAATGGATTTGGTTGGTTGATCGAGTGTTCGTGGATCAATAATGGATCCCGGAAATGGATATTTTATGATTGGCCCTGGTTCGTTTGCAATATCGATAAATTTAGTTTGTTGATCCAGAGTTCGTGGATCAAAAATTGACCCCGGAAATGGATATTTTATGATTGGCCCTGGTTCGTTTGCAATATCGGTGATTTTAGTTTGTTGATCGAGAGTTCGTGGATCAATAATTGACCCCGGAAATGGATATTTTATGATTGGTCCTGGTTCGTTACCAATATCGATGAATTTGGTTTGTTGATCGACAGTTCGTGGATCAACAATAGATTTCCGAAATGGATATTTTATTATTGGTCCTGGTTCGTTAGCAATATTGCTTGGGTTAGATGATTGACGGAGAGTCCGTTGATCAACTACAGTCCGTTGGAATGGGTATTCTATAAAAGGCGATGGTACATCCTGTAGTGGTACTGATGGGTCATTGTTATTTAAAGCCATTCTAGCCTCTGTCCGTGGATCAACAATTGATGTCTGGTATGGTATGTCAAACCGATACAAGCGGTTCAATAATTCATGTAGGTTGGTCCACTTTCCAGCACCCATGATATCCTGAAAATAAACACGACAGGGTTAAAGGTTAGATTGTAGAAGAGTACACAGGTTAATAAGTGGGTCTGTCAGTTACCAGTTACAACCAGTTGATTTCTACTTTCATTTTACTACGGCGTTGCGTGAATAGCAATTGTACACAAAACAACAATTTCAGAGGATATTCAGGATTAGTACTCTTCATGCAAGAAACTTTCATTATAATTGACATGATATTATCGAAGCATAATTTTACAAAAAATAAATAGCGTCGTTGTACTATGCACTCGCATAGTACTATTGTTGGAGTCATTACTATGCTGCCTGGCGGAGCTTAGAACAATGTTACGTCATTTAAATTTAAAACGGAATAACCTGAGCGCTTTTAACAGTGTACAATTTACAATGTATTATACGTTTTTCTTTAACGTTGATGCTGTCGTCTGTTAAAACAATGGCCAGTTCCAGGTTTGGGAATTAAATATTTGACAGTTCATTGTTATTGTTGAAATTAAATATTTCTTGAATATAAATGAATATTATTTGCCAATCTTTATACTATCAATACATTTTAGACAAATTTCATTTTTTTAAATCCCCAAAGACATTCAGAGTAAGAATAACAATAATATTGTGTTGTCCATGTTATATGCCGAAATATGTCCCAAGGTTAGAAGCCATAATGCATATTGTGTTGTTCATGTTATATGCCGAACTATGTCCCAAGGTTAGAAGGCATAATGCACTCCTCTTCGGGTCGTTCATTATGCCTTCTAACTTTGGGACATATTTCGGCATATAACATGGACAACACAATATTATTGTATAAATAGTATTTGCATGAACGTATATTGGGTATGATTAATTATGATGTTATACCAACTGGAAGTTCTTAACATGTAACAGTTTCATGATTAATTTGTTGTTGTTGTTTGTTTTTTTGGTCTATTAATTCGTTTATTTTTCGTATTGCAACGCACATTTGTTCACGTAACGCATAATTAAAGAAATTTATGTTCAATTAAGAACAGGGGTTTAGTCAGATTGCTCATGAATAATATTCCAGATGATCAATGGAGGAACTGAATGGGCAATTCAAAGAAACATTTTTATCTCTCTGCTGTACCTTGGATGGATGTAATTAATTTCTGTTAATACCATTCAGATTTCATCTTGGCTCAACAAATTTTATAAGTAGTAATGTGATGACCGATAGTTAAAAACACACAACAAAAATACAAACATAACGGGGGGGGGGGGGGGGGGGGGGGGGGAATCGAAAAAAAGCTACCATCCTAAAAAACAGTGGTGTGACTAGGTACATCAGACAAATGATTTATCAGTTCCTATATCTTAATACATGAAACCAGTGAATGAATCTAGATCATACTTAAGCATATCTAAAATAAATTGAGGCACTAGAATTCAATAAGAATCAACGAACGACCACAAACATTCTTGGACAACTACTAAGCTTAGATGTCCCATAACCCTGGTTTTGTAATTTACCAGACAATAGTAGCCCTACCCTCCCCCGTTCAAAATTCACCATCAGAAAAACAGGCTCTGAAATAGCTTATATAGCAAAATGTTTGTTTGACGTCTTCATTTGATATTTGATTATAGAAGACAAGTATAGAAATATTGGGTATCATCGCCTGTCAATCTGATTAGATTGTTTTGCAGAACGACGTTGGTTAATTTAACCGTTGTTTTATATAAGTGATGTTATGACTTAACATTATAAATATCCCTTACACGTAGTCGAAACATTACAGTGCTAAAAACATAAATTATCAGACACATACTAAATACCACAGGCGTTTCTTTTCACACATATATTTGGAGTTAATAAAAAAAACATTTCTAACAGTTCCTGAACACAGTTGTGATACACTATTTTGTGGTCACAGCAATTGCACGATGAACGATTTTAAATTACGAATAGAAGAGCTATGCATATAAAATACACTAGCTAAATCAATAGCTTGACATTTGTACCGAACGTCATCTGATTAACATGACATGAGATATGATTCGGATATCTAACGTCATATGTCTAGATCGTTAGCATTGATAATGTAAATGGGACTTTTAACAATAAAACGCCAGAGAAAACCGAAAGTCCAATCAAGAATGGACAATTCAGAGACACTGACAGCATTTGGCATACAAGACACGAGACGAAGACAAACAAAGCAAAAACCAATAAAGAAAACTAAAAAGAGGAACCAAGGCGCTCGCAAGGGGTAAGCAGTTCCTGCTACTTATAAGACACCCGTCATGTTGCTCATGTATTGAAAAAAAGTTCCTGCTACTAATAAGACACCCGTCATGTTACTCATGTATTCAAACCAGTTCCTGCTACTTATAAGACACCCGTCATGTTACTCATGTATTCAAGCCAGTTCCTGCTACTAATAAGACACCCATCATGTTACTCATGTATTCAAACCAGTTCCTGCTACTTATAAGAGACCCGTCATGTTACTCATGTATTCAAGCCAGTTCCTGCTACTAATAAGACGCCCGTCATGTTACTCATGTATTCAAACCAGTTCCTGCTACTTATAAGAGACCCGTCATGTTACTCATGTATTCAAACCAGTTCCTGCTACTTATAAGAGACCCGTAATGTTACTGATGTATTCAAGCCAGTTCCTGCTACTTATAAGACACCCGTCATGTTACTCATGTATTCAAACCATTTCTTGCTACTTATAAGACGCCCGTCATGTTACTCATGTATTCAAGCCAGTTCCTGCTACTTATAAGACACCCGTCATGTTACTCATGTATTCAAGCCAGTTCCTGCTACTAATAAGACACCCGTCATGTTACTCATGTATTCAAACCAGTTCCTGCTACTTATAAGAGACCCGTCATGTTACTCATGTATTCAAGCCAGTTCCTGCTACTAATAAGACACCCGTCATGTTACTCATGTATTCAAACCAGTTCCTGCTGCTACTTATAAGACGCCCGTCATGTTACTCATGTATTCAAACCAGTTCCTGCTACTTATAAGAGACCCGTCATGTTACTCATGTATTCAAGCCAGTTCCTGCTACTAATAAGACACCCGTCATGCTACTCATGTATTCAAACCATTTCCTGCTACTTATAAGACGCCCGTCATGTTACTCATGTATTCAAGCCAGTTCCTGCCACTTATAAGACACCCGTCATGTTACTCATGTATTCAAGCCAGTTCCTGCTACTAAGACACCCGTCATGTTACTCATGTATTCAAACCAGTTCCTGCTACTTATAAGACGCCCGTCATGTTACTCATGTATTCAAGCCAGTTCCTGCTACTAATAAGACACCCGTCATGTTACTCGTGTATTCAAGCCAGTTCCTGCTACTAATAAGACACACGTCATGTTACTCATGTATTCAAGCCAGTTCCTGCTACTAATAAGACACCCGTCATGTTACTCATGTATTCAAACCAGTTCCTGCTACTTATAAGAGACCCGTCATGTTACTCATGTATTCAAGCCAGTTCCTGCTACTAATAAGACACCCGTCATGTTACTCATGTATTCAAACCAGTTCCTGCTACTTATAAGAGACCCGTCATGTTACTCATGTATTCAAGCCAGTTCCTGCTACTAATAAGACACCCGTCATGTTACTCATGTATTCAAACCATTTCCTGCTACTTATAAGACGCCCGTCATGTTACTCATGTATTCAAGCCAGTTCCTGCTACTAATAAGAGACCCGCCATGTTACTCATGTATTCAAACCAGTTCCTGCTACTTATAAGAGACCCGTCATGTTACTCATGTATTCAAGCCAGTTCCTGCTACTAATAAGACACCCGTCATGTTACTCATGTATTCAAACCAGTTCCTGCTACTTATAAGAGACCCGTCATGTTACTCATGTATTCAAGCCAGTTCCTGCTACTAATAAGAGACCCGCCATGTTACTCATGTATTCAAACCAGTTCCTGCTACTTATAAGAGACCCGTCATGTTACTCATGTATTCAAGCCAGTTCCTGCTACTAATAAGACACCCGTCATGTTACTCATGTATTCAAGACGAGTTTGATACCACTATACGCGAATAAACACCAAATAAAACCACAATGAGCTCTCCTTCAAACAACTGGTGGTAAAGACGAATAAAGCATCAATTTTATGCGGAAATCGTAGCGGATATCACAACACGGAACTACCACCAAACTATCCCAGTCGATATAGTATTACCAGTAATCTATCCACAGTCGATAGTATTATCACCAAGCTACCAAGCTACCAACAGTCGATGATAATACCACCAAGCAACACCCAGACGATAGTATTACCACCAAGCTAGTTAACAGAGAAATAAGTGATATTTCCCATACAGTGATATCTCCTTAACATAGCACACTATAACACACGGCCTTACATTGTAAGAACTATTGTATAATATGTCTGCTCATAACGGCTAAAGTATATGTGTCTTACATGAAAGTTGTTCCATCCATTGTCTTTTCCTGTCCATCTATTATCCACCGTTTGACCGTTTATCAAAATGGCTGCTACTGAGAAAACGTAAATGTACATCCCTAACATCTGTAATGGTAAAATGTTTTTATGTTGTATTAAATATTGTTAAACTGTTTATTGTTCTTGATCCTCTGCTCAAATAGTGAAATATAAATCGTAATTTATAGATATGTGATAATCTTTACATGTATTATTGCTTAAACCAAATAGTTATCGGGAAAATAAGTAAATAAAATGTTATATATACAAAGTTTTGTTATTGTTCTAATGTATAAACAACATATTAACATACAATGCACATACCTTTACGACTGTCGTCATTTTATGACTTACTTCAGTCTGTAGCTAATTATTTAAATACGTTTTGATGACAAATATAAAGTGGAAAATTTAGAACATATCAAGGGTTATGTCACGTTTCCTAAGTATATAAACAATTACCACTTCATAAATGTTTATGACCTGTACGACATGCCTGTGGAAGTCTATTAATCAGTGATGAGGATGAGATGGACTGATTCGTAATGACGTAATACTATGTTTAAGATAGAATTTTGTTTTATAGTACATGAACATGGACATATGAAATTCATTCATTGAAATGATATGTTGTCCATTCACCGTCATACGGAAATACTGAAGTAGGTGATGGCATACCAATTGAATCATATCTTTAAAAAATGAAATAATATTCTGGTTTTGTGGAAACGATGTGATAGCCGAGTGTTGATACTAAATGATTCTTTAACCATTATGAAGTCTTCCCTCAACTATAAAAAGAAAATTGAAAATAAATCATATTGTCTTATGAGCTGGTTTAAAATGTAATAAATGTAAACAATGTACATAGACACACACATCTACATTGTATGTATGAAACTCTTATTTCTATAATTTATTGTGTTGCCTAATTACTCTGTTCTGGTCGTAATTCCCAGTGGTCAAAAGAAAAAGGACAAAAGGACAAACAATGATCTACAAAGCACTACATAGAACATATGAAACAAATCTCATTAGATAAAAGAATCCACTTCATCTTGAATCACCACTGTGACAGATAAACATTTTTCTCTCTCCAAAAATGGCAACTTCAAGACATTATTTTATGCTTTACTGTGATGTTACACAAAATTTAGCATTTTTGTGTATATGAATGCTGGAAAAACAAAGAAAATGTGATACAATATGATAATTAAATATGGTTATTATATGACCAAAAATAGTTTCGTAATCTCTAGCCATTTCTCGAGAGAATCTGTCACATCTCCGTCTTTCGAACTGTCGCATTCCCATCGCCTACACTTTTCAACACTTTTCGATCACATTTCTGTTTGCTGAAATCGTTGCACCTGTTGCCTCATAAATGGCAAACCCAAATTTAGATCCCCATGTGATCTGAAAAAGGTCCAATAACAATCATATCAGAATTATCAAAACGTCTGAAGTGATCCTTCTGAACGCGTGGCTTTTTTTAAACTCTCTTTGTAAAGATTCTGATAAATTTCGAACATATGAAATGTCAGTCGAATCTGGTTGTAACCCATTTATCGATTAAAAGGATTTCTTAAAATATACTGTCGGTTAGTATAAAGGCATAACATTTGTTATCAGGAAACATATATTATTTGGGTTTGTGCTATATTAACAGTTTTAGACTATGAACTAATCCTATCAGATAGAACTACACTATTCACAGTCTTCGAAAGAGCAAAGGCTCGTCGTTTCTGATTGCTTTGGTGATCAACTTAAAATCATGTTTTTGATTTCAGTATAAGGAATGTTAATTTCAATGTTCACTTCAGTACGGTTAGACACCATAAAGTAGTTCTGACATTATATACAGAGTTTCCTTTATAGTAAGCTTTAAATGAACACATTCAGGCATTTGACATTAAGTGCAATTCAAAAGTGCTCTCTCCCCCGAATTTACAAGTTACGTTTGAAACGTAAAATGTTACCAATTATAGTTTAGATCTTGTTCAGGTCTTTTCTTAATTTTGTAGTATGTTATTGTTCGTTGTTACCAAACATGACATTTCATTTATCTATGCACATTATATTCTTATTGTGTTGGTACAACTGTTTGTATCATATCGAGTCAGTTTTGTAAACCGTATCACTACGCGACGCATATCGTCGAGTTTCATGGGGTTTACACAACTAAATAAGGGCAATAACAAAACTACCGAACTCCGAGCAATCTTACAAAGGGAAAGTCAAAACTCATAATTATATAAACAGAAAAAATCAGTCAACAACCGGAAAACTGTGAAAACCGTAATGACCCTGACTTGGTACAGGCATTTCTAAAGAAATGGTGGGTTGAATCAGATTTTAACGAAAACTATAGATCTACGACTATATCTTTCCCGTCAGACCGGTATTTAGTGGATTCGATACTAGATAGTTTTGTATGTACAGAAACAACTTTGCATATACATAATTCGATTTTTGCATATACTAATAAAATTATTTCATAAAGTATATTATTATATCTCAGTATACGTTTTCCAATTACAAAGATATGTTCATATTGAAGCTTTATTTTGATTTATCGCTGTATCATTATTTTCATAAATGTTACACAACAACATTTTACGTACCACGCGACACCCAAAATCTTGAACTATGCAAGGTATCATAATAACACGCTTCAACAACTTTTAACACCATCATTTATGCAGAAAATCTAATGTATAATCTAAATAACACAGACATATGTGGGTTTAAGTGGCAGGACGATGATTTTAAAAGAACATTGTCAGTAATCTTTCTATTCCTCAACTAAGATAATGATATATGCCAATATTTATTCTTGTGGTACTTGGTGTCATCAAGCCACGAATATCTTTATAATTAAAATAAATATTTATCAAACATGGTGACACTTTTTATGTTTTTATTGTGCATAATTATTTATGGTGGGTTGTAATGATTGTTTAACCCCTTCCGGAACACTTGGTATTAGTTGGAGTTTCTGTTGTCCAATATACGCGTTCTTGTTTTCAAGCTTTGGAACCATGCCGTCTTCATCTCTCTCACACATTCTAACTGTCGTTCATTTTATAGGTTTGATTTGGTTTATGGTGTCTAACGCCACTTTCTACAACATTTCAGTTATATCGTGTCGGTCAGGTTTATTGGTGGAGGAATACAGAGTACCCGGAGAAAACCGACGACCAGTCCCAAGTCACTGACAAACTATCATATAATGTTGTATCGAGAACACCTCGCCATGAGCAGGGTTCAAACTCACAGCTTTAGTGGTGATATGCACGGACTGCATAGGTAGTTATAAATCCAACTACCATACGATCACGACCACGATGCTCCTGGTTCATTTTATATGAAAATGTCTACTATAGTGTAAAATGACCTATGGTATATAGTTCAAATTAATTAAACATCTTGTTAGGTATAAAGACATGTGTATGATGAATAAGTCATATATATTTTATTGATAAAAAACGACCAGTTTGACACATTTATGTAATATTAATATTAATCCTTATTTCAATGCAGAGCGGTCGTGATTCATAACGTCCTTGCTACAATAAATCGCTTTAATGTACCTTGACTTTCCGTACAAAAAAAGGGAATTGTAAGTTTTTCGTAAAGGATGGTAAACATATTTGTTTTGTTGACAAAAACTTTATTTATAGTTATTTGAATAATTATGTACAGAGGAAAATAAGATAAAAATCCCTTAAATAGCATTCTAAATAATCACCATCAAGACACAACAACACTTAGTTGTCGTTGTAACACCTCTTAACATAAGGTGAGTCAAATAACAAATCATATTATTTACTTAGTTGATTTCGTTCAGAACGTCATATAAGGATTAATTTTCATTTTTGATTTGTTTCAACTGAAATGCTTTACTGTATCAATCGTGCACACTAAATTGGATATCTACGTTTTTATTACTATCACTGAGTCGATACCTCAGCTGGTGGACTATTAGTCCCCGAGGGTATCATCCACCTTGTAGCCAGTGCATCGACACTGACATGGTTTATTACAAATATTTGTTATTGAAATTCACTGTTTCTATATTATTAAAACTAAGATGTATAAAACAAGTGTAATTCGACGGGTGGCACATACATGCGGAGTATGAACTGCTTACTCTTCTGGAGCACCTGAATTACCTCCGGTTTTTATTGAAGTTCGTGTTGCTCGGGTTTTGAGTTTTATGTGAAGTGTTTTGTAGATCATTGCTTGTCCTTTTGTCCTCTTTCTTTTGGCCATTGTGTTGTCTGTCCTTTCTTTTACGGCTTCTGATTACCCCTTTGGTATCTTCAAATTTTTCTTTCCCTCCTTCAGGCATAGGTGACCATAGCCATCCTGTTTAGATCCTCTGATTTTCTAGCTACCAAAGTCTTTTAATTTGTTGTTGCTTTCCAATCTTTTGACTTGGTACGTACCTGATGAATGTTATTACGAGAACGCGTCGTGTACACGAAATTAGATATCTACGTTTTTATCAGTAAATTGTGATTTATATTTTTCTTACAGAGGTCTAAATGTGTATCAAAGATGTAGGAATGTATGGTCTAATGAGGTGTCGCTTCTGGTATCCCACAAAATCAATATTAATCGGTGTTGCTGTATATTCTTATTTGTGGTAATATTTGATTCATCACTCATACATGTATTACATTTATGATAAATCTTTATATATCATGCGCTCGTTTAAGTTCACCACCGATTTCCACTAAAATGATGTTCGAGTTGTCATTATACCAGATAGGTTTCAGGGATAAGACATGATTACCATTTTAACGCATCTGCCAGACCTGTCATTACTGTCATACTCCATAATTGGCTAATCAGAATGTTGTATCTAGTATATATCGTGTATGGATTTGATGATTTTGGAGCAGGAGTACAAAGCTCGCAATCGAAAGTTCTATGACCACAATTCCTGGTATCACTACACGTGTAGGAGTTCGTTTTTTTTCTATTTAATTTTCATGTTTCACTGGTGTTTTGTAGTCTATCCAGAATTATATTTTACGAAATCATGCGGCAAATGAATAAATGTGGTTATAGTCTCCTAGACATTAACATTTAATCAAGATTCAGGCTTATTCTGGTTAATTAAAACGCGTACACATCTAGACGACATATAAACATTATTATGTCTTATGAAGAAATAGTAATAACAGATTTAAGTTACATGTGTATTTGATGTGAACGGTGGTTGTTCGAATGTGTTCATTGATATTAATGGAGTTGTTGACTGTTACTGTTTAAACTTTCCTGTCATAATTATGTGTGTTTTAGAGAAATAAAATTGACTATCCACTATGTAACAACCACCCGAGGAAACTCGAAGGGTTTGGTATTAATAGTATTTTCTCTGATAAAACTTGAGTAAAAGTTGCTTTAAATGCCCCTACTGTTATGTACACCAACCAATATTTATATATATATTTAATAAATGCATGTAACAAACATAACTTTTATTAGCGTCGTTGATTTTCGAAAAATTTTGCAAAAAAAAACATGATTGTATAAGGATACTTAACATAAATATTGCCAATGAATATTCAATATTGTGGTCTATTTCCTCGACTGAAAACTGCTGAAAAACAGTACAAAAATTGAGGTATATTTCCTAGGCTTAAAACTGCTGAAAATTAGTACATGATTGTGGTTTGATTCTTAGACTAAAAACTGCTAAAAATCGTTTCATATTGCGGTGTGCTCCATGTGCTAAAAACTGCTACACACATTACCATAATACTGCACGCTACAAAATATAGAACAAGATTGCGGCTTGTTTACCGGACTTGAAATAACTAATAATATTCTAGTCTGTTTGCTAGACTTCAAACTGCAGGAACATAGCATAATATTGTGGTATATTTTCTATGTTGAAAACTGCTAAGACATAATAATAAAGTTTCCTTAAGTGAAAACTGCTTAAAGAATTCTAGATTGTGGTATGTTTCCTAAAATGTCTAAAAGTAAATCTTTGATTTTTTTTATAATTAACATCCCTCTAGGTATATAAATATATTTAGGAGAATAGGGACAATTCTACATAGACGTCTGTTGATTGTGTAGTATGTAAAAAACACAGAAAACTTAGAACAGGATGTATATGAACACCATAGATTAGTAAGAATGTCACACCCTTTGTACTTTAAGAACTGTTGCAGTAGCTTTTAGCAAGCACCAGCTCGTTCAGAGTAGTCGTTCCTTACCCGTTCGGAGGCAAGCAGATTCCCACCCATTACAATATATATACCCCTTAATTCTGTTTCAAATAAATAACTCATCTGCCTTTGGTTGTTTGTAAATGTGTTCTTCAAGAATTACAATTTGCTTTACACTATATTACTATCACTCGATTGTTTAAGTAGCAGTGTCGTTTTTTTTTTAATTAATGGGGTATCAAAACGACCTTCAGCTAGCTACTTAAATAATTTTCAACCCGTTTTGCTCGCTCGTGTTTCAATTTGCGCTCCCTCTCTATCTCTTGTAGATGTTTTGTTATATGATAGATGTTTTACTGGTTCTTACCGCATTGATAGCAAAAACCAACACTGTACATTTGAGGACGAATGAACCCGAGGACAAAGACCTAGTAAAGGTATGTATATACCATGATGATCATTGGTACATACACTGAAGCAGCCAGGGGCGGATCCAGGATTTCAAGTTAGGGGGGCGTACTTAAAAAATTGCGCCGAACGGAGGGAGGCGCGAAAATTTTGGGGGTATTTCGTGTGAAAAATCACGATTTTACGCCAAAAAAATCATATTTTTTCTAATTTTAGGAGGGGCGCGCGCCGGGTGCGCCCCCCCCCCCCTGGATCCGCCCCTGGTAGTATAGTACGAGCTTTTATACCGATACGATGGGGATCGATTGCATAACCACGTGGTCAAGCCCTAACACTAACCCTAACACCAAACCCTAACCCTAGCCTCAACCCTAACCCTAACCCTAACCTTAACCTTAACCTTAACCCTAACCCTAGCTCTAACCCTAACCCTAACCCTAGGTAAAAAAGTATTTATAATTAGATAATTAAATATTAGGTTTAATAGACTCTTATATGAATGATATAAAATTCTTATCAATTATCTGTTTAATCAATCTAAATGTGATGTATATTATATATAACATACCAGGAAAAAGCCATCGACCTTAACTAAGTCAGTGATAAAGATGTATCGCATAAGGTTAGATGACTACACTTCACGTCGCTCTCGGCGAACTGACAAAAATTGTTTTAAAGGTGATTATTGTTTGCAATATAATATTTGGTGTTTCTAACGACGAAAATTTGTTAGTATTGAAAACTTTAGACATAACGGCTTTTCACAAGTTGATCTAGTACTCTCGTATGTATTCAGTTGTAGTATATTCATAAATGAGCTTATTATGAAAAGTTTGAACATTGATGGCCAACAATTCCACCAATACTTCTCAGCTCAAATCATTGAAGATAAAAAAAAAGACCATGGCATGTGACGATGGAAATCCAGGTCCTGGTGTGATACCATTATCTTTGACTTTCTATAATTAAATGTTAGGTTCCACTTACTTGCAATCTCTGTCAACAGTAATATTTATAATAGTTTGCAGACTACGCCATTTCGACAATATATAGTCTGCAGCAAATATTAGAGGCTAAGTTAACACCTAATTTTTGTTCTGAATGCACACTAACTAAATCATTCATAACAACTGACGAAAAGGGTGGGGACAGGACGCATCCCTGTCTTGTACAAACCAATCAGATTCTAAATCCCGAAAAGAACTTTGTTTTGGCCATTGTGTTGTCTGTCCTTCTTCGAATTGCGGATTCTGATAACACCTTTGGTATCTTCCAACTCTTCTTACTGACGTTACTGTAAAGAGAACTTAAAAGTTTCCAATATTTCCCCGAATGCTATATTTGCAACACAAGTAACATAGGCCATTCAAGCAAACCCTCTCGAACGCCTCGGAAAGGCCCAAAACACTAAGGAATGTCTTACCTTTTTATGATTTTCTTAGTGAATACACTGTACACATTGGATGTTAACGTACATATTGTAATAGCTCTATAATTATCAAGGGATATGTTGATCGCCACGTGTGGATAGGCTCTGTAAGTCTCTTGTACCAATCTTCAGGGATTTTTTTTATAATAAATAATTTTCGTAAATAAACCTACAAAGGAATTTAATAGAATAATTTCCCCCGAATTTTAGAACGTCATTCGGAATTTCTTCAATACCACACGCCTTTCTTGACCTGAGACTTTCAAGGACGTATTTAATGTTTTTCTGGTGGATATTTATCAATATCGGTGTATCAGAAATTTTAAGATTTTGGTCTATTTTTAATTTAACACCCATAAAACTGACTGTAGCTGTAAGTAAAATATTTATACAACAGTTACTTATTTTGAGGGCAATATCAAGATATATAGACTGCCCAAGGTCCAGGATATGGACTACAAAATGTATATGGAGCGAGCCGAAGTCTGTCCATAAATCTTGATATTGCTCTCGTAATAAGTAACTATCGTCTTTATTGCATTGAATACTTGAAACTTACAATACATCAATTTTCTTAGGATACATTTCTTTAAAATATGTTATTTTGGTTTTGCGATTTGCAGGACTTAATCTTCAATAATAAAAAAAAAAGATTGGAGGGTACTGTAATGTGTTTTTATATTTGTTATTGAATTATATTAAAAAAGCTGTGTTCAAAGTATTCCTTTTACATATATATGGTATATTAAAAATGTCATTTCGATACAGTGTACAGTTTGGATTTTACCCTGCCTATTTGTGTTGTCTATGCCAAGCAATCTGGGGTTTTTTCTTTATTGTTTTTCTTTGTTTTTTTTTTTTTTATGTGATCAAGCAAAAACATGATTATCATATAATTGTAATTCATTGATTCTAATCGTATGCTACTTTTAATGGAGATAATTTGTGGATTTTATATTCCGCCGTGGACGTGATCGTATAGTAGTTGGATTTACAGCTAACTATGCAATCAGTACCTATCACCACTAACATTGTGAGTTCGAATCCTGCTCATAACGAGGTGTACTCGATACAACATTATGTGACTTGCGACAGGTCTGTGGTTTTCTCAGGGTACTCCGTTTTCCTCCACCCATAAAACTGACTGGCACAATATAACTGAAATATTGTTGAAAGTGGCGTTAAACACCATAACCGTAATTCCAAAAATGTGCATTTTATTAAAAGGGATACAACTCTTACAAATGTTGCGCCTCCGATCCAAATTATGTTATACAGCTTGGCGAAAAGGACTGCTTATCATTTTACAGCTGCATAAAACAGCCCATGTGACTGCACTATAACCAATTAGAATACCTGTTACAAAACGTTATGCAATAATGTTTATTATAGCATTAAGCACCAATAAAACTCACTTGCACGATATAACTGAAATTTTGTTCAGAATGGTGTTAAATACATAATTTTATCTAATCTGTTGCCAAATATAATTTATAAATATTTCAATAGGAATTATATTTAATCCTCTTTTTTCAGGACACAATTGATTTTCAGAGAACACAGTTGTGGACTAGACCTAATAGCATATCATCAGAAAAAGCAAATGTTCATCCATTGGTTAACAAACAACCGTCAACGTTGGTAGACGTTCCAGCGAAATCAAGTGTTAATGGAATGTCTAAAAGTAAATCGATCGAACTTACGACCAATGTTAAGGCACCTGCTGTCAAATTTCCATTCGAAAAATCAATAGCTGATCCAAGAACTAATGATACATCTACCAAGCCACCCAGATTGCCGAATGGACCAGCGCCTGTTAACAAATATCCATTTGCTAATTCATGGTCTAAAAGGACGATCAAACCTACGTTCGAGGTAGAGGCACATGAGCCTGTTTTCGAATTCCCATTCGAAAAAGCAATAGTTGTCCCAAGAAATATTGGTACAATAAGCATGCCTACAAGATTTCTGAATGAACCAGCTCCTGCTTTCAAACACCCATTAACTAAATCAGTTGTTGATACAAGCGCTAAAAGTAAATCGATAAAACCTAGTATCGAGTCACAGGCACCTGCGCCTATTAATAAATTTCCATTCGAAAAATCAATAGTTGATCCTAGAACTGCTGGTACAACCACCATGCTCACCAACTTTTTATATGGACGAGTGCCTGCTATCAAATATCCATTTGCTAACTCAATTGTTGATACAAGGTTAAAGAGTAAATCGATAAAACCTAGTGTCGAGTCACAGGCACCTGTGCCTATTATTAAATTTCCATTCGAAAAATCAATAGTTGATCCTAGAACTGTTAGTACAACCACCATGTCTACCAACTTTATAAATGGACGAGTGCCTGGTATCAAATATCCATATGCTAACCCAATTGTTGATACAAGGTCAAAAAGTAAATCGACCGAATATACGACCGAGGTAGAAACACCCGAGGCTGAAATAAAATTTCCGTTCGAAAAATCAGTTGTGGATCCAAGGACTTTTGATCAATCCGTGCTATTCACTAATTCTAGATACGGGTCTCCGTTTCCATTTACATATCCCGTATCAATACTTGCTCAAACATATGGTTATCGATCAATGTTAAAAGACTATTTAATGAAACTTTCAGGTATAATTAACTTTAACAATCTGTATAGGCCAATACTGATCTAGAAATTGAACGGATTTAATACAACTTGATTTAGGAATATCAATACAAACAACATGTTAAAAGGGGTTTGAGTTATGGTCTTTAACGCCACTTTCAACAACAATATTTCGGTTATATTGTGACGGTAGATTTGATTGGTGGAGCCAACCACCTATCTGCAGAATGTCGCCGACAAACTTTATCACATAATGTTGTGTCGAATGCACCTCGTCATGAGCGGGATTCGAATTCACCATTTTAGTGGTGATAGGCACTGATTGCATAGGGGGTTATAAATCCAACTACCATACGATCACGACCACACCGGCCCCTAACTTGAAAGAAAGTATATTGTAAAATATCCAGTTTTTAAAATATACTTATTTACTTATGTAAACCGTAAACGTGATACCTCATTATACAATTTCTAATGTTTTATGGCATATGAGTAGCGGGTAAAGCGTTGGCGAATACATTATACTTACTCTTTATAACATGCTCAATAACAAAGTGTTTTATAGAGGTTTCATCGCACCTGAAAAGGTTATTATTACTAGTAAATTGGGAAATAGGCAGGTAGTGAACGAGATGCTATGCCAGGGATATCATATATTACCTCTTAATAACGAAGTAACTCGAACAGCCCGGGCAACAGAACTAGAAACCAGAAGATATAAACTCAATTAATAGTTGCAAAGAAACAATACAAGAAGAGGAGTGAAATTAAATATCATGTCTCATACCATACTTTTGTGTGTTAAATGACTTGAGATGAAAGGGATTTGTTTGTTTTATTGATACTTGTTAAATTGTTGACCATCACTGTTTGTAAATGCATTTTCTTTTCATAATATATTGTTTAATCAGATATTTGTCTTAAAATATGCAAGTTGAAAATGATCAAATGTTTTAACAGGCTTATCAGATTTATTATAGAAAATATACGTTAACAGTTGAGGGATTTCGAAGTTTTAATTTTTTCATTTTGTGCACATTGATTTTCACAATTTTACTTGATGAGAATCCATTAAAGTTGTAACAAATTGTTGAATTGACACATTTCATCATTTTCCTAACTTACTCGTCTTAACCCTAATAAGTCACGAGACTATATGTGACAAGTAACACGAGTTATTTTCATAAATAAAAAGGTAGAAAAAGATTGTTATACTTTATTTCTTATTCTATGCAAAATACGCTATGAATATTTATAAACTTACAACGAAGAAAAAATAAAATAAACATATCTATTTTAAGAAGCATTCACCTAAAACAGAGAGAAAACAATCCTTGGCACTAATATATTTTGATTGTAATGAGCAACCCGATATCATAGTTTGTAGAACCATCCAATGTTTAGGTACAATGTTATAAATGAGTTGCTTTTCTCCCTAGCCCTTACCTGATGTCATAGAAGATTAAATGTTTATGTATGATGACAATTTAATGACAAATGATGTGTTTTTGTCATAATTTAAGGGGAATATTTTGGCTATGTGTAAACGACACAGAATGTGATAAAAACTGAAAGATAGTAAACGTGAAAAATAATAGTATATTATAATTATTCATATTTTATTGTGTTTTGATGTCGATATAAAAACACAACACAATACAAATATCTAATTATATTCATTTAAACACATTTTACTATGCCTAATAATTACCTATTACTGCTAATAAAATTGGGGAAAATACCACACTGTCGGGTGGGAACAGTTAGGGAACGACCATTTAACTTGAAAGGGGTTATGGGTTTTTTTCTAAAAAAATATTCTGATTTTGGCGGAGGAAAAAAAAATAATCTGATTAAGAGTTTTTGTCATATAACCTAATGCTGAATTGTGGGAAAAAAAATTCGCTTTTTGCGCGACAACAAAAGTAAATATTCTAACTCTCGTGATGTCCGAAAAAAAAACTCTGAACGAAACAAAAAACCATAACCCCCCCCCCCTCCCCCCCTTCAAGTTAAATGGTCGGTCCCTTACAAAATCTAATAGAAAAATTGACCATCTGGATACTAAAACAGCTACATTGTCGATCTGGATACTGGTTCCAGGGTGGGAACAGTGTCAAAATCTAATAGAAAAAATGACTATCTGGATACTAAAACAGCTACATTGTCGATCTGGATACTGGTTCCCGGGATGGAATAGCTACAAAATATAATAGAAAAATTGCGTTAGGGTTAGGGTAATGGTGTTTAACGCCATTTTCAACAACATTTCAGCTATATCGTGGTGGTCAGTTGTATTGGTGGAGCTGGATGGACCTGTCTCAAGTCACTGTAAATCCAACCATCATACGATCACGACGACAGCCCCTGATCGAAAAATAGTTGAAAAAGGACAAATCTATACCTTAACACATACACACATGACCGCTCACTTTCCTGTCTTGGTACATTATTTTTTATTCTATTTTTTTTAATCAAGGGATCACACACATATATCTAGAATGTGTGTCCTACAATTTAAATAGTGAAATAGAATCTAAGCATAATTTAGATTGTTTCAAATGTTTTATCATCCAAGCTCTCACTCTAGATGTATCGTGTACGAGTAATAAAATGTCAAAAAAAATCAATCTTCATTTTGTTACAATGAAAGCCATTTAAACCGGACCCCTTACTCAATACTGGATATCAGGTACTAATGTGTGAATTATTTGTACATATAACCTGTCTAATCTAAATACTTAGATATCATGACCTAATGGTGGCCCCTGTGATCTTCTTCTAGAAAATATCAAGATATTCTGAAAATTCATTATGTAGTCGAAAAGGAAAAAATAAATACATATGATTATGAATGCAGATAGTTTTGAAAAAAAGTAATGATTTGGATACTAAGACAGCTAAAGTGACGATCCGGATACAAAAACAGCTAAAGTTACGATCCGGATACAAAAACAGTCAAAGTGACGATCTGGATAGTAAAATAGGCACATTGACGATCTGGATACTAAAACAGCAACATTGATGATTTGGATACTAAAACAGTCAAAGCAACGATCTGGATATTAAAGCAGCAACATTGACTATCTGAATACTAAAACAGCTACATTGACGATCTGGGTCGATTTCACAAAAAGTTGTAAGTCTAAGATTAATCGTAAGTGTTATCGTAAGTGTGATTTCCAAGCTTTTCATTGGTTGACATTCACACTTACGACTGATCTTAGACTTACAACTTTTTGTGAAATTGACCACTGGATACTAAAACAGCTAAAGTGACTATCTGGATACTAAAATAGCTACATTGACGATCTGGATACTAAATCAGCTATATTGTCTATCTGGATACTAAAACAGCTATATTGACGATCTGGATACTAAAACAGCTATATTGACTATCTGGATACTCAAACAGCTATATATTGACTATCTGGATACTAAAACAGCTACATTGACGATCTGGATACTAAAACAACTATATTGACTATCTGGATACTAAAACAGCTAAAGTGACTATCTGGATACTAAAACAGCTATATTGACTATCTGGATACTAAAACAGCTATATTGTCTATCTGGATACTAAAACAGCTATATTGACTATCTGGATACTAAAACAGCTACATTGACGATCTGGATACTAAAACAGCTATATTGTCTATCTGGATACTAAAACAGCTATATTGACTATCTGGATACTAAAACAGCTATATTGACTATCTGGATACTAAAACAGCTATATTGACTATCTGGATACTAAAAAAGCTACATTGACGATCTGGATACTAAAACAACCATATTGACTATCTGGATACTAAAACAACCATATTGACTATCTGGACTAAAACAACCATATTGACTATCTGGATACTAAAACAGCTATATTGACTATCTGGATACTAAAACAGCTACATTGACGATATGGATACTAAAACAGTCAAAGCAACGATCTGGATATTAAAGCAGCAACATTGACTATCTGAATACTAAAACAGCTACATTGACGATCTGGGTCGATTTCACAAAAAGTTGTAAGTCTAAGATTAATCGTAAGTGTTATCGTAAGTGTGATTTCCAAGCTTTTCATTGGTTGACATTCACACTTACGACTGATCTTAGACTTACAACTTTTTGTGAAATTGACCACTGGATACTAAAACAGCTAAAGTGACTATCTGGATACTAAAATAGCTACATTGACGATCTGGATACTAAATCAGCTATATTGTCTATCTGGATACTAAAACAGCTATATTGACGATCTGGATACTAAAACAGCTATATTGACTATCTGGATACTCAAACAGCTATATTGACTATCTGGATACTAAAACAGCTACATTGACGATCTGGATACTAAAACAACTATATTGACTATCTGGATACTAAAACAGCTAAAGTGACTATCTGGATACTAAAACAGCTATATTGACTATCTGGATACTAAAACAGCTACATTGACGATCTGGATACTAAAACAGCTATATTGTCTATCTGGATACTAAAACAGCTATATTGACTATCTGGATACTAAAACAGCTATATTGACTATCTGGATACTAAAACAGCTATATTGACTATCTGGATACTAAAAAACCTACATTGACGATCTGGATACTAAAACAACCATATTGACTATCTGGATCCTAAAACAACCATATTGACTATCTGGACTAAAACAACCATTTTGACTATCTGGATACTAAAACAGCTACATTGACTATCTGGATACTAAAACAGCTACATTGACGATATGGATACTAAAACAGCTACATTGACGATCTGGATACTAAAACAGCTATTTTGACTATATGGATACTAAAACAGCTACATTGACGATCTGGATACTAAAACAGTTACATTGACGATCTGGATACTAAAACAGCTAAGTGACTATCTGGATACTAAAACAGCTACATTGACGATCTGGATACTAAAACAGCTACATTGACGATATGGATACTAAAACAGCTACGTTGACTATCTGGATACTAAAACAATTACATTGACGATCTGGATACTAAAACAATTACATTGACGATCTGGATACTAAAACAACTAGCGACTATCTGGATACTAAAACAGTTAAAGTGACGATCTGGATACTAAAACAGCTACATCGACGATCTGGATACTAAAACAGCTAAAGTGACGATATGGGAACAAAAACAGCTACATTGACGATCTGGATACTAAAACAGCTAGTGACTATCTGGATACTAAAACAGCTAAAGTGACGATCTGGATACTAAAACAGCTAGTGACTATCTGGATACTAAGACAGCTACATCGACGATCTGGATACTAAAACAGCTAAAGTGACGATATGGGAACAAAAACAGCTACATTGACGATCTGGATACTAAAACAGCTAGTGACTATCTGGATAATAAAACAGCTACATTGACTATCTGGATACTAAAACACCTACATTGAGGATCTGGACACTAAAACAGCTAAAGCGACGATCTGGATACTATAACAGTTACATTGACTATATGGATACTAAAACAGCTACATTGACGATCTGGATACTAAAACAGCTACATTGACGATCTGGATACTAAAACAGCTACATTGACGATCTGGATATTAAAACAGCTAAAGTGACGATCTGTAGCTATTTTAGTATCCAGATCGTCAATGTAGCTGTTTTAGTGTCCAGATCGTTACTTTAGCGGTTTTAGTATCCAGATCGTCAATGTACCTGTCTTAGTATACAGATCACCGATGTAGCTGTTTTAGTATCCAGATCATCAATGTAGCTGTTTTAGTATCCAGATCGTCAACGTAACTGTCTTAGTATCCAGATCGTCACTTTAGCTGTTTTAGTATCCAGATCGTCAATGTAGCTGTTTTAGTATCCAGATAGTCAATGTAGATGTTTTAGTATCCAGGTCATCAATGTAGCTGTTTTAGTATCCAGATCGTCAACGTAGCTGTCTTGGTATCCAGATCGTCACTTTAACTGTTTTAGTATCCAGGTCGTCACTTTAGCTGTTTTAGTATCCAAGTCGTCAATGTAGCTGTTTAGTATCCAGATCGTCAATGTAGCTGTTTTAGTATGCAGATAGTCAATGTAGCTGTTTTAGTATCCAGATCGTCACTTTAGCTATTTTAGTATGCAGATAGTCAATGTAGATGTCTTAGTATCCATATCGTCACTTTAGTTATTTTAGTATCCAGATAGTCAATGTAGCTATTTTAGTATCCATATCGTCAATTTAGCTGTTTTAGTATCCAGATAGCCAATGTAGCTGTTTTAGTATCCAGATAGTCAATGTAGCTATTTTAGTATCCATATCGTCAATTTAGCTGTTTTAGTATCCAGATAGCCAATGTAACTGTTTTAGTATCCAGATCGTCACTTTAGCTGTTTTAGTATCCAGGTCGTCAATGTAGCTGTTTTAGTATCCAGATCGTCACTTTAGCTGTTTTAGTATGCAGATAGTCAATGTAGATGTCTTAGTATCCATATCGTCACTTTAGTTATTTTAGTATCCAGATAGTCAATTTAGCTATTTTAGTATCCATATCGTCAATGTAGCTATTTTAGTATCCAGATAGTCAATGTAGCTATTTTAGTATCCATATCGTTAACTTAGCTGTTTTAGCATCCAGATAGTCAATGTAACTGTTTTAGTATCCAGATCGTCACTTTAGCTGTTTTAGTATCCAGGTCGTCAATGTAGCTGTTTTAGTATCCAGATCCTCACTTTAGCGGTTTTAGTATCCAGATCGTCAATGTACCTGTTTTAGTATACAGATCGCCGATGTAGCTGTTTTAGTATCCAGATCGTCAACGTAGCTGTCTTAGTATCCAGATCGTCACTTTAACTGTTTTAGTATCCAGGTCGTCACTTTAGCGGTTTTAGTATCCAGGTCGTCAATGTAGCTGTTTTAGTATCCAGATCGTCACTTTAGCGGTTTTAGTATCCAGGTCGTCAATGTAGCTGTTTTAGTATCCAGATCGTCACTTTAGCGGTTTTAGTATCCAGATCGTCAATGTAGCTGTTTTAGTATACAGATCGCCGATGTAGCTGTTTTAGTATCCAGATCGTCAACGTAGCTGTCTTAGTATCCAGATCGTCAATGTAGCTGTTTTAGTATCCAGATCGTCAATGTAGCTGTTTTAGTATCCAGATCGTCAATGTAGCTGTGTTAGTGTCAAGATCCACAATGTAGCTGTTTTAGTATCCAGATCGTCACTTTAGCGGTTTTAGTATACAGATCGTCAATGTACCTGTTTTAGTATACAGATCGCCGATGTAGCTGTTTTAGTATCCAGATCGTCAACGTAGCTGTTTTAGTATCCAGATCGTCACTTTAGCTGTTTTAGTATCCAGATCGTCAATGTAGCTGTTTTAGTATCCAGATCGTCAATGTAGCTGTTTTAGTATCAAGATCCACAATGTAGCTGTTTTAGTATCCAGATGGTCTCTAGCTGTTTTATTATCCATATCGTCAATGTAGCTGTTTTAGTATCAAGATCCACAATGTAGCTGTTTAAGTATCCAGATAGTCACTAGCTGTTTTAGTATATAGACCGTCAATGTAGCTGTCTTAGCATTCAGATGGTCAATGTAGCTGTCTTAGTATCCAGATAGTCAATGTAGCTGTTTTAGTATCCAGATCGTCAATGTAGCTATTTTAATATCCATATCGTCAATGTAGCTGTTTTAGTATCCAGATCGTCACTTTAGCGGTTTTAGTATCCAGGTCGTCAATGTAGCTGTTTTAGTATCCAGATCGTCACTTTAGCGGTTTTAGTATCCAGATCGTCACTTTAGCGGTTTTAGTATCCAGATCGTCAATGTACCTGTTTTAGTATACAGATCGCCGATGTAGCTGTTTTAGTATCCAGATCGTCAACGTAGCTGTTTTAGTATCCAGATCGTCACTTTAGCTGTTTTAGTATCCAGATCGTCAATGTAGCTGTTTTAGTATCCAGATCGTCAATGTAGCTGTTTTAGTATCCAGATGGTCTCTAGCTGTTTTATTATCCATATCGTCAATGTAGCTGTTTTAGTATCAAGATCCACAATGTAGCTGTTTAAGTATCCAGATAGTCACTAGCTGTTTTAGTATATAGACCGTCAATGTAGCTGTCTTAGCATTCAGATGGTCAATGTAGCTGTCTTAGTATCCAGATAGTCAATGTAGCTGTTTTAGTATCCAGATCGTCAATGTAGCTATTTTAATATCCATATCGTCAATTTAGCTGTTTTAGCATCCAGATTGTCAATATAACTGTTTTAGTATCCAGATCGTCACTTTAGCTGTTTTAGTATCCAGGTCGTCAATGTAGCTGTTTTAATATCCAGATCGGCATTTTAGCGGTTTTAGTATCCAGATCGTCAATGTACCTGTTTTAGTATCCAAATCGTCAATGTAACTGTTTTAGTATCCAGATCGTTAACGTAACTGTCTTAGTATCCAGATCGTCACTTTAGCTGTTTTAGTATCCAGGTCGTCAATGTAGCTGTTTTAGTATCCAAATAGTCAATGTAGCTATTTTAATATCCATATCGTCAATTTAGCTGTTTTAGCATCCAGATTGTCAATATAACTGTTTTAGTATCCAGATCGTCACTTTAGCTGTTTTAGTATCCAGGTCGTCAATGTAGCTGTTTTAATATCCAGATCGGCATTTTAGCGGTTTTAGTATCCAGATCGTCAATGTACCTGTTTTAGTATCCAAATCGTCAATGTAGCTGTTTTAGTATCCAGATCGTTAACGTAACTGTCTTAGTATCCAGATCGTCACTTTAGCTGTTTTAGTATCCAGGTCGTCAATGTAGCTGTTTTAGTATCCAAATAGTCAATGTAGCTATTTTAATATCCATATCGTCAATTTAGCTGTTTTAGCATCCAGATTGTCAATATAACTGTTTTAGTATCCAGATCGTCACTTTAGCTGTTTTAGTATCCAGGTCGTCAATGTAGCTGTTTTAGTATCCAGATATTCAATGTAGCTGTTTTAGTATCCAGATCGTCAATGTAGCTGTTTTAGTATCCAGATGGTCTCTAGCTGTTTTAGTATCCGGATCGACAATGTAGCTGTGTTAGTATCAAGATCCACAATGTAGCTGTTTTAGTATCCAGATCGTCAATGTAGCTGTTTAAGTATCCAGATAGTCACTAGCTGTTTTAGTATACAGATCGTCAATGTAGCTGTCTTAGCATTCAGATGGTCAATGTAGCTGTCTTAGTATCCAGATAGTCAATGTAGCTGGTTTAGTATCCATATCGTCAATTTAGCTGTTTTAGCATCCAGATAGTCAATATAACTGTTTTAGTATCCAGATCGTCACTTTAGCTGTTTTAGTATCCAGGTCGTCAATGTAGCTGTTTTAATATCCAGATCGGCACTTTAGCGGTTTTAGTATCCAGATCGTCAATGTACCTGTTTTAGTATCCAAATCGTCAATGTAGCTGTTTTAGTATCCAGATCGTTAACGTAGCTGTCTTAGTATCCAGATCGTCACTTTAGCTGTTTTAGTATCCAGGTCGTCAATGTAGCTGTTTTAGTATCCAGATGGTCTCTAGCTGTTTTAGTATCCAGATCGTCAATGTAGCTGTTTAAGTATCCAGATAGTCACTAGCTGTTTTAGTATACAGATCGTCAATGTAGCTGTCTTAGCATTCAGATCGTCAATGTAGCTGTCTTAGTATACAGATAGTCAATGTAGCTGTTTTAGTATCCAGATCGTCAATGTAGCTATTTTAGTATCCATATCGTCAACTTAGCTGTTTTAGCATCCAGATAGTCAATGTAACTGTTTTAGTATCCAGATCGTCACTTTAGCGGTTTTAGTATCCAGATCGTCAATGTACCTGTTTTAGTATCCAGATCGTTAGCGTAGCTGTCTTAGTATCCAGATAGTCAATGTAGCTGTTTTAGTATCCAGGTCGTCAATGTAGCTGTTTAACATCCAGATCGTCAATGTAGCTGTTTTAGTATCCAGATCGTTAACGTAGCTGTCTTAGTATCCAGATAGTCAATGTAGCTGTTTTAGTATCCAGGTCGTCAATGTAGCTGTTTAACATCCAGATAGTCAATGTAGCTGTTTTAGTGTCCAGATCGTCATTTTAGCGGTTTCAGTATCCAGATCGTCAATGTACCTGTTTTAGTATCCAGATCGTTAACGTAGCTGTCTTAGTATCCAGATAGTCAATGTAGCTGTTTTAGTATCCAGGTCGTCAATGTAGCTGTTTAACATCCAGATCGTCAATGTAGCTGTTTTAGTATCCAGATCGTCAATGTAGCTGTTTTAGTATCCAGATGGTCTCTAGCTGTTTTAATATCCAGATCGGCAATGTAGCTGTCTTAGTTCCCATATCGTCACTTTAGCTGTTTTATTATCCAGATCGTCAATGTAGCTGTTTAAGTATCCAGATAGTCACTAGCTGTTTTAGTATACAGATCGTCAATGTAGCTGTCTTAGCATTCAGATCGTCAATGTAGCTGTCTTAGTATCCAGATAGTAAATGTAGCTGTTTTAGTATCCAGATCGTCAATGTAGCTATTTTAGTATCCAGATCGTCAATGTAGCTATTTTAGTATCCATATCGTCAATTTAGCTGTTTTAGTATCCAGATAGTCAATGTAGCTGTTTTAGTATCCAGATCGTCAATGTAGCTGTTTTAGTATCCATATCGTCAATGTAGCTTTTTTAGTATCCATATCATCAACTTAGCTGTTTTAGCATCCAGATAGTCAATGTAACTGTTTTAGTATCCAGATCGTCACTT
Source organism: Bathymodiolus brooksi (assembly GCA_963680875.1). Lineage (NCBI taxonomy): Eukaryota > Metazoa > Mollusca > Bivalvia > Mytilida > Modiolidae > Bathymodiolus > Bathymodiolus brooksi. Next base: position 80,200,513 of record OY804578.1, on the reverse strand, counting down.
TAGTTGTTTTAGTATCCTGGTCGTCAATGTACCTGTTTTAGTATCCAGATCGTTAACGTAGCTGTTTTAGTATCAAGATAGTCAATGTAACTGTTTTAGTATCCAGATCGTCACTTTAGTTGTTTTAGTATCCTGGTCGTCAATGTACCTGTTTTAGTATCCAGATCGTTAACGTAGCTGTTTTAGTATCAAGATAGTGAATGTAGCTGTTTTAGTATCCAGATCGTCACTTTAGCTGTTTTAGTATCCAGATCGTCAATGTACCTGTTTTAGTATCCAGATCGTTAACGTAGCTGTCTTAGTATCCAGATAGTCAATGTAGCTGTTTTAGTACCCAGATCGTCAATGTAGCTGTTTAAGTATCCAGATAGTCACTAGCTGTTTTAGTATATAGATCGTCAATGTAGCTGTCTTAGCATTCAGATCGTCAATGTAGCTGTCTTGGTATCTAGATAGTCAATGTAACTGTTTTAGTATCCAGATCGTCAATGTAGCTGTTTTAGTATCCAGATCGTCAATGTAGCTGCTTTAGTATCCAGATAGTCACTAGCTGTTTTAGTATCCAGATAGTCACTAGCTGTTTTAGTATCCAGATCGTCAGTGTAGCTGTTTTAGTATCCAGATCGTTAATGTAGTTGTTTTAATTCCGATATCGTCATTTTAGCTGTTTTAGTATCCAGATCGTCAATGTAGCTGTTTTAGTTCCCATATCGTCACTTTAACTGTTTTAGTATCCAGATCGTCAATGTAGCTGTTTTAGTATCCAGATCGTCAATGTAGCTGTTTTAGTATCCAGATCGTCACTTTAACTGTTTTAGTATCCAGATCGTCAATGTAGCTGTTTTAGTATCCAGATCGTCAATGTAGCTGCTTTAGTATCCAGATCGTCACTTTAGCTGTTTTAGTATCCAGATCGTCAATGTAGCTGTTTTAGTATCCAGATCGACAATGTCGCTGTCTTAGTATCCAGATAGTCACTAGCTGTTTTAGTATCCAGATCGTCAAAGTAGCTGTTTTAGTATTCAGATCGTCAATGTAGCTGTTTTAGTATCCAGATAGTCAATGGTGCTGTCTTAATATCCAGATCGTCAATGTAGCTGTTTTAATTCCCATATCGTCACTTTAGCTGTTTTAGTATCCAGATCGTCAATGTAGCTATCTTAGTTCCCATATCGTCACTTTAGCTGTTTTAGTATCCAGATCGTCAAAGTAGGTTTTAGTATGATATGGATACTAAAACAGCTACATTGACTATCTGGATACTAAAACAGCTACATTGACTATCTGGATACTAAAACAGCTACATTGGGTATCTGGATACTAAAACAGCTACATTGGGTATCTGGATACTAAAACAGCTATATTGACTATCTGGATACTAAAACAGCTACATCGACGATCTGGATACTAAAACAGCTACATTGACGACCTGGATACTAAAACAGCTACATTGATGATCTGATACTAAAACAGCTACATTGTTTATCTGGATACTAAAATAGCTACATTGTCGATCTCGATAGTAAAACAGCTATATTGATGATATGGGTACTAAAACAGCTACATTGTCGATCTGGATACTAAAACAGCTAGTGACGATATGGATACTAAAACAGCTACATTGATGATCTGGATACTAAAACAGCAAGTGAGGTGATGGTCAGATTACATGTCTTTCTAGCTGAAGGATGATTGTGCAGGCAAACAGTTGATCTGCAATGTGTGATTACTGAGAAACAAACTGGATCTAGTATTTGACTTTGTCTTTGTACAGGTAAAATTCCTTCGGGATTCGGAGCACTCCAATTAAGGATAAAATTATAAAACCTAACTTAACGGGCACATACTTAAAAAGATACGTATTTACAGTTAAGATCAAATATACGTAGTAGTTAAAAGTTCATCATTTCCATGTTGTATAAATTTGGTTAATGGCATAAAAACGTATTTACATCAATTACTAAAAAGTATAAAACGTGTGTTGTAAAATAGTCGTTTCAGTAGTATTATAATTGATAGCGTTGTTAAAAGTCCATTCTGTTATTTAATTATTCATATTAGTAAAAACGTATATACACACAGCACTAAAAGATAAAAGCGCAATCGTAATTTATACAATGTTCTTTCCTTCACGCACTCTCCGAATACAGCAATTCTTCCGTTGTTAAAACAAATTGACTCATAAAAGGTAAAATCATCATTTAAGTATGCGTATAGACTTTAAAAGGTAAAACGATCTCTTTAATGAACGGATCGGGTGCTGGACACAGTAAGAAAAATATTATATTAGCTTACTTATAAAAGGAAACAGTTCTATAAAAGTACTTTCAGCTATTGACTATCTGCCTTTCTACATAATGCTCTTCAATATTTCAGTTCTCTTTTGGTGTAGCACAAAGCAATAGTGTTGCGTGGCTCTTTCGATTTGCACTAAATCCTGGTTTGAATATGGAATCAGTTGGTTTATTTTATATGAGGTGCAGTCCAAGATGATTTGCATAAGCAGCCCATTTTGTTCTATAGTCCGTGTACCCCCCCCCCCCCCCCCCCCCTTGCCTCTTCTAGAGCTTCACCTAGTTTCACCATTTGTGTTTTTCTGTTTTCTTCTAGAGTTTTACATTCTAATAAAAAATGCACTCTATCTTCATCTTCCTCCCCACATAGTTTACAGATCGGAGATATTTTGTTACGGCTGAACTTAGCATGGTGGTATTGTAGCATATAAGTATCAGTAATTAATCGTAATTTGATTTCTGCTTTTTGTATGTCGTACTTTCGATTTTTCACACTTCGTAATATGTTATGTGGTGTTCCTATTGGATTTTGTTGAATTTCTAGATATTCTAATGTAGATTTTATTTGCTTTTCGTTTTTCCATTTATCGTACCAAAAGCTGTTAATGGCCTTTTTCATTGCATTTTTCCACTGCTGTTTCTTTGGAGGATTTTCTAGTATTTCTTCCGGAGATGGCAGATTATATTTCTGGAGCGTCTTCCTAATTCTACAGATGAAAAATCTGTCTTCTTCTTTTGAGTTTTCCATTTCCCATATGAGTATGTCTTTTTCGATGGATGAGTCAAGCCTGGCTAAGGTGGTAAATAAGATCATTGCATTTTTGTCCAGCGTTGTCTCTATTGGTTCTGCACCTATTAGTGTGTAGATGGCTACTGCTGCGGTTCGCTCTGGAAGGCTTTGAAATTGCCTGCAGGTTGCCCTTTGAAGCTGTTCTAATTTCTTCGTGTCTAATGGTGTATATGCTTGGATTTCCAGCCCATATACATAACGTGGGACAGCGTATGTATTCCAGATTTTCAGTAGAACCACTGGGGACATTCCTGATCTTGCATGCAGTCCAGGTCCTAGTAAGGCATATATTGTTCGTCTGCCTATACTCAATCTCTCTTCAATATTTATTTTCCCGTTTTCTTGGTAAGTTATTCCAAGGTGCTTAATTGATTGTACCCTGTTTATTTCCTGGTCTCCTAATACATATTTTTTCGGATGTGTTTGTAGAGCTTTTGATACATTTATTACTTCAGTTTTTTCCGGGTTTAGTTTCACTAAATCTCTTTTGGTGTTATATTCTAGGAGATTTAACATGGCTTGAATGTCCTTACTCTCTCCCAGCAGAGCAATGTCATCTGCACAGGCTGGCGCTGATACAGTAATATTTCCAATAGTAGCTCCTAGCGTGCTTTTTGTAATACTATCCAAAATTGTGTTATTATACCTCTTGTAGAGTAAGGTTGACAGTTTTTCACCTTGGCGTATCCCTTGTTTAATATCTATACTTTCTGTGGTTTGGTCTCCCCATTTAACTTTCAGGATTAGCCCATCATAAATGTTCCTTAGTAATAGCCACATATCACCAGTAATTCCATCGTGGTATAGCTTATTTAACATTATGTCATGGTTGACGGTATCAAATGCTTTTTCTGCGTCTACAGTCAGAAGTTCTAAATCCCGATTAAATTTTTTGTATATTAATATAGTTTCTGATGCTATAAATGCTGTAAATTTACTAGATGCGTGTTCAGTAAAACCTCTCTGTAAAGGATTTTGCGTTGGAGATAGCTGTTTTTCTAATCGTTCAATAATTTTTGAGAACGTGTTTGTAACGACTATGCCTCTATAATTTCCTGATAAAGTTTTGTCCTTTTTCTTTTTCAATACTGGTGTTAAGATTCCTCTTTTCAAAGTATCTGGAATATTAAGCTCTTCAAATATTTGGTTGGTGATACTACATATTTCTGTTGCCAATTCAGCATTTGCAAATTTAAAGTGTTCTGCTTGTATTCCATTTTCATCAGCAGCTTTCCCATTATTCAGCTTTCGGATAGCTTGTTTTACTTCTGCTTCTGTTGCTGGTGGAATTTTCACCTTATTGGCTGTTACTTCTGCTATGATGTCATTTTGTATTGTGCAGAGGCTGATTCGTTCTAGGTCAAATTTGTTTTCGTCCAGATTAGGAATAGCCAGATTTTCAAAATGTATTCTCCAGGCTTCCATAATATTATTTTGGTTGTATTCAACATTGTCTATGACCAGTGTGTCAGTATTTATTGCCGAGTTACTTCTCTGCATTCTTAGCAATTTGTGGAATGTTTTACTATCGTCTTGAGATGCCTCCATAATTTCTGAGATCAGTTTATCCTTCTTTGAGGCGTATGCTTGTCGCTGTACTTGACGCAATGTTCGTTTTTTCTTTATCATATCCTTTTTTTCGCTTTCAGTGCTACCGTTCGAATTTCCCTTATTTTTCCAAATCCAGTATGCTTTTCTAGCCTCTTTAGATGCTTGGTCGATGTTATGATTCCATATTCCTCTACCTACAGATTTGAGTGTCTTTAGACGCCTGTATTTTGGTATTGACTTCCTTCCTGCCTTGTGTAATGTATTTTCTAGTGTGGCTATTCTGTCTGCAACACTTAGTTTTATAGTGTTTTTTTGCTTTCTTATTTCTGTTTGTATGATTTTCTTATATTCGTCAGAATTGCAGTTGTCCCATGCTGGCTTGGTATATATTTTAGCTGATTTTGGTGCCAATTTACTTATTTGGGTGGTAATTTCTACTTTAATGAGAGTATGGTCCGAGGTGTTTATAGCATCGAACGGCATGATTGAAACACTAGGTTGTAGGTTCAAAGTTTTTCCTTTAAACAGAATATAATCTATCTGAGATTTGCCTTTTCCGTTATGATGGTGGAATGTAAAGTCAATTGGATAGTTTGTAGGCAATATCAGGTTGCTTTCTACAGTAAACTTCTTAAAGATGCGATCCCTTCGTCTGTCGTCTCTATGTAATGAAGCATTCATATCTCCACAGAGTAGGATGTCGTATGTTTCTTCATATTTTTGTATGACCTCATTCAATTGATCCATCATGTCTCTGTATTCATAATCTCCCTCCTTGATATCGGATGGCATGTAAACATTTACTATGCATAACATTGTCGGTATATTGTTGATTGTAATAACTTGTATACGACTACCCCCATCTGATTTTATTTTAACTGCATTGTCTATGGTTTTCTTCCAGAATACGGCTATACCGCCATTGCCACGAAGGGACTTGTAGTTAAGTTTTATATCATCATCGTCCACTGCTTTAGCCGAAACGTTGAAATCTTTGTGCATATTTTCCAGGATTTTATTTTCTAATGATAAAAGCCAATGTTCTTGTATGCATAGTATGTCACAAGTGTTCGTATGTTTTCGAGATATTTTGAATTCCCTTTTGCACTCTGTATATTTATTGATCCTATGATTGTTGTCTGTATTTTTTGCTTTGCCATGCAGCAGTTGTTGCACGGCCGTCTCCTAAAAAAGGCACGTTTGTTGTGTTAGTTCCAGTTGGGGTTTCAATCATAGGTTGTGTATTTTGATGATAATCTTGGGTGGCATTTGGTGGTTGTAGGTCTGCTGGGAGAGAGTATGTATGATTTTTTCCATCCAGCTGAGCTACCTCTTCTACACTGGTTTTGTTGTTACTGGTTGTACTATTTGTGTTATTCGGAGTTTGGTTTACATTTCCAGCAAGTTGAATATTCCTCCATTGTAGGTTTAATGTTCGATATTCACCACTTCGGTTTTTGCAGTTCTGGTTGCCTGTTCTTTGATGCTGATAGGTTGTTCCGAGCGGTGGCAAGCCCTTATTTTGTGCTTGACGATGCCTATACTCCCCTTCTGTTGGCACGATTGTTGTGCGAATAGGATTAACTGGGTGTCCGATGTTGTTATAAGACGTGTAGTATTCAGGCTGTACTTGTGTATGTCCCTTGTTTGTATTGATGACTTGTGGGTATTGACTAGCACGTTGGAAATGCACAGGTGGTGGTACAACTGGGTTCGTGAAGGCGACATGTGTAAGTATTTGTGCCTGTGGAGGTGAGCATATTGTTGGTTAGGTTGTGGATGATCTTGCTTGCTATTTTCCCTCCTGGTACAGAAATTGTCGTTGTATGGAGCGAGTTTCTCTTTAGCTTCTAGGATATTAAATTTGCATTTTAGTTCATTCATTTCCATGAAGTGTTTAATTTGTAGGTCTTTTAATTCTAGTTTGTGATTCATTTCTGTTTGCAGGTTGTCTATACGGTCAGTAAGCTGTGATTCAATCTGTCCCATTTTGGAGAATAGAGATGGTTGAGGATGGTCGTTTCCGTACATTTCAGCTCTATTTATCATTGGCTCCTTAATACCTAATTTAGCTGTTAGCAGATCTATGGTGTTTTTGTAGTCGTTGTTAGATATCTCAAGCATGGCTATTTTGGCTTTGCAGTCAGCAAGTTGCATTTCTACCGATTCATAGTCTAATTGATCTCTTTTCTTGGTTCGTTTCTACTTGGTCTTGGCTTCCTGTCTATTAGCATTTGCTATAGTTGCATTAGTTGCCTGTGTAGTATGGCTATGTGGTGGTACCTCTACAGATTCTGTGGTTTTACTTTTAGTAATATTTTGTTCTTCTTTATCATTATTTGTGATGGCAATGTTTTCTACCATTAGCTGTTTAGGTTCTGTTTCTTCATAAGGTATAGTTATGTTCAATGCCGTACATGAGGAGCATATATATTGGTCGTCTGGTATGCAGCCTATATTCACGCATTCAGCATGATGCCAGTTAGTACAATTTTTGTATTCTATGGCAGACTTAGTGTCTATTGTGGTTTCACAATACCGGCAGTTTAATATATATTCTGCCCCCATTCCTTCTCTGTCATCTAATTCTAATTCAGTGCTCAGACAGTGTTCATGGAAAGTTTCTATCTCAGTGATTGTATTTCTAGTCGGTAATGCTTGATATTCTATGGCCTTCCTATCTGGAGGTGGTGATATTACATTAATCCTTTGAACTGGTGTTGTAGATTCGTGCAGAGACAATGGTTGCGCATCAGTTGTTGATTTTATAGTATCGTTGGTATAAGTTGGTGGACTCCAGCCTTGTAAATTTGGCGATATCATATGTGCTGTGTCGTTATGATTACGAGTTTTAGTATACTCTTTGGTTGTTCTTTGAGCAATTGGTAGAGAAAGCTGGCAAGTTTCCCTAATTTTATTATTCAGTCTTTTATAGTCAGTATACTGCTCCAGGCATTGGCATATTATATGCAAGTCCTCTTGTATGAATTCTTGTAGCCAGTAACCATTGACATCGATTCTACTTGTGGTGTTAAACATGTTTATCCTATAAAGTTGGCGATTTGTTCCACCATTTTTGTGTTTAATGGATAATGATTCTTCTATAATAAGCATTTTTCCAGCCACACTCTCATTGTCCGGTTTGCTTGACTTTGTATGTAGACGATATGTTTTTGTACTAGAATGGTCATAGTATTCATATATTGATTTTTTCAATATTTCATATGATGCTGCAGAACATGTTATTACTAAAGTTCCAGATTTCAGTTCTATATTGCATAGGCTTCTTTCAGTGGCCTCTATTTTCTTTTCCAGGGTCTTTTTGGTATTAATTTTGTAACTCATCTTATGATTGTTGTCAGGATTTTGCCTATTTGGCGTATAAATTTGTGGTGGGTTACGTACCCTGGTACTTCTAGCTCTGATGAGTGATGCACTCATTGTTGTCTAAGAAGAGTAGATATTTAGATAGATATGTTCAGTCCCTCAGTTGTAGAGTCTATATGATAATCTAGGGTTGGTTCAAATACGTGCACTGGTAGGGCAGTAAGCTTGAACATATATAATATATAGATAAATATGTTCAGTCCCTCAGTTGTAGAGTCTATATGATAATCTAGGGATGGTTCAGATACGAGCACTGGCAGGACAGTTAGCTTGGAATCCCATGCAGACTGACCTAACCAGTACTAGTTCTATGTATACCACAGATATATAGATAAATATGTTCAGTCCCTCAGTTGTAGAGTCTATAAGATAATCTAGGGTTGGTTCAGATACGTGCACTGGTAGGGCAGTAAGCTTGAACATATATAATATATAGATACATATGTTCAGTCCCTCAGTTGTAGAGTCTATATGATAATCTAGGGATGGTTCAGATACGAGCACTGGCAGGACAGTTAGCTTGGAATCCCATGCAGACTGACCTAACCTGTACTAGTTCTATGTATACCACAGATATATAGATAAATATGTTCAGTCCCTCAGTTGTAGAGTCTATATGATAATCTAGGGTTGGTTCAGATACGTGCACTGGTAGGGCAGTAAGCTTGAGCAGATATAATATATAGATAAATATGTTCAGTCCCTCAGTTGTAGAGTCTATATGATAATATAGGGTTGGTTCAGATACGTGCACTGGCAGGACAGTTAGCTTGGAATCCCATGCAGACTGTCCTTACCAATACAGTAAAGCGTAAAGTTTGATTTCAATTCCAACAGTCTGTCCTTATTCTGTCACTGATTTCTCTTAGCCAAACTCTTGCTAAATTTCTTCCAGGGTGTATACCATCCAGGTATAAATTAAAATTGTAATAATGCCACGTATCGTGCCTAGATCTAGTTCTATGTCTACAGCTTGCTTTCAGGAAGACGCTGAAGTCTGGTGAGTTTGTGTTTAAATCTAAATTTAATTTCCGGATTTCTTTATTTAAGGTAATAATTTGGACTTGCAGTTGTTTATCTTGGTCTTTAAATGTAGATGGATCTTTATGTTTACAATGTTCGTTCCAATTTTTTAACGAGTAGATGGGTACTTCTAAGAAGACAAGTTTCACTTGTGTATAATCAGTCAAAAACCTCTTGAATTCTAATAATGTCCTAATAATATGGTCTATTGTTTCGTTGTTTTGTGAACTTAATGAAATAAATCTGCTTTTGTCTTTTGATGTCAGGTTGCAGGTGCCCAGCCAGACATAGAGGGCTATATCTCCTAGATTTTGTAGGTTTCTGTCAATATTATGTTTTAGCCAGGCTAGACTCCCCTCGATTTTGGCACCTTTTTTGCACCACCAGACTATATTGTTGTCAAAAGGGTGATTTGGTTTCTAAGGCTGAAGCCTTTACTGTCAGATAAAATGACTGGAGTCCGCAATCTTGGTCCAGCAGGCACATTTACTACTGTCTTTTGGAGATATTTACTTAATTTCGTTTCAGACATAGATAGTGGCTATTTGATTTATGTGGCCACGTGGTTTGGGGGGAGGGTGGTACACCGAGTTAGCCCGGACAATTTTTATACAAACTAGCAACAGTTGATTGTTAATGAGTCAATCGGCAATAAAATACCACTAATATAAATAAATTTACGACAAATTAATCCACAATATAAGAGTTGATCAATGTTTGCTGAGGATTTTTTTTTTTTTTTTTTTTTTACAGTGACACCATTTTGGCGCGAATTCGAATATCAGCACGGACGACTGAAGTCAAATTGTCAATTAAAAATAATCGATAACCTATGAAGTTCTCATGAAATTACTATGAATAACGAGTAATCGGACTGTGCCCAGCAAAAAAATAATACGAGTATGTGCATAAAACTAATTGGAGTGCTATAAAACTTATAAAACTTTAAAACTTTCAGGAGCTGTATCTTCTTTTGGTATACAGCTATCCATCCACTGGATGATCACTAGCTGTTGCGCATGCGTGGGAATAAGAAATAATAATAAATTCAGTCAGTTTATAACATATTTACAAGTGGTGCCAATAGGAACAAATTTTGTGGTTAAAACTATTTACAATTTCATTTTTATTTAAATTTGTAATTGTAGATGGCTGAGAACAGTTGGTGTTAGCTGTTCTCTAAACGTGTTGACTGTTGGGCATAGAACTATAGTTTGAGGTAGTAAATTCCAGTGAATGATTGTGTTCGGAAAGAATGAGTACTTGTACGGATCTTTGAATGCATGAAGATGTCTGTATGTAAATGGATGAAATTGTCTGATTCTTGGGTCTGTAGGTATTAATATTGTTGTAGGAACTGCAACTATATGGTGAACAATCTTGTAGAACATGATAAGTTTTGTTTTGAGTCGACGTTGTTGTAATGAAGGCCAGGTGAGGGTTTGTAGCATGTCTGTGACGCTGCTAGTATTATGGTATCTGTTGCAGGCATACCTAGCTGCCCGTCGTTGGACCATCTCAATTTTATTGCAATGTTCTGCAGTGTGAGGGTTCCAAACTGAGCATGCATACTCTAGTTTTGGACGGACAAGAGATAGGTATGCCTGCGACTTTATATTTGTGTTGGAGGTTTTAAGGTTTCTTTTCAAGAATCCAAGACTTTTATTTGCATTGGCTACTATGTTGTTAGCATGCTGTGTCCATTTCAAGTCGGATTGAAGAGTGATTCCAAGATATTTTGCTGAAGAAACTGATTCCAAAGTATGATTGTGTAGCAAGTAGTTATGTTTTACAGGATTTTTCTTGTTTGTTATTGTAAGGACTGAGCATTTGTCTGGGTGGAAAGCCATCAGCCAGTCACTTTCCCATCGTGCGGCAGCATCAAGGTCTTCTTGGAGACTATCACAATCTTTTTGGGATTTGATAGTTTTGTAGATGATGCTGTCGTCGGCGAACAGTCTGAGTTGGCTGGATTTCATATATTCTGATAAGTCATTAATATATACCAGAAAAAGAACAGGACCCAGAACTGTTCCCTGAGGGACACCAGAAGTGACCGGAGCAATATCTGATGACTCTCCATCCAGAACCACTGTTTGTGTACGGTTTGATAAAAAGGCAGAGATCCAGGTTAATGTTTGATTCTTGATTCCATAAAATTTGAGTTTGTATAGAAGTCGTTGATGTGGAACTTTGTCAAAGGCTTTGGCAAAGTCCATGATAATGAGATCAGTTTGAATATTTTTATCTGAATTTGCAGCAATTTCTTGAACAAAGGACAGTAGTTGGGTTTCACAGGATCTAGAATGTCTGAAGCCATGTTGAAGATCATATAATAAATTGTTGCTTTCCAGATGGTTAAGTACGTGTTTTGTAATGACATGTTCCATAATTTTACAGCTGATACAGGTGAGAGAGATTGGTCTGTAGTTTGCTGCATTGTATTTTTCACCTTTTTTGTATGCTGGTGCAACATTTGCATGTTTCCAGTCAGTTGGTATGCAGCCAGTCTGAAGTGATTTTTGAAAAATGATGGTTAAGATTGGAGCTGTAAAATTTTGAAGATCTTTTAGTATTCTGCCGCTGATGTTGTCTGGGCCACTGGCTTTATGCGAGTTGATGTTGTCAAGTAGTTTTCGGATGCCAGGTGTTGTGATGGTAAATGGTGGTATATCTGGATGTGGACTCACACCCTTGTTAGGAATGTTATCTATTGATTCAGTGGTAAATACAGATTTAAATTGTTCGTTTAAGATGTTTGCCTTTTGTTTAGTGTCAGCAACTAGTTGTCCCTCTTTTTTCAAGGGAGCAACTCCACTGTTGTCAGTTCTGAGTGACTTTATGAAGGAGAAGAGTTTTTTTGGTTTCGATTGATTATTAAAACTTTGATCTGGATCATTTGTTGGAAGGTCTAGGATTAATTTTTCGATATAGGTGTTGTAAGCATGTCTTTGTTCTTTCTGGACCTGATGTTTCAGCTGTTTATATTTCTCTTTATATTTTTTGTCCTTTTTCATTTTGAAGTATAATTTGTCCTTTTTATTAATCATCTTTCTTAGTTTATTATGGATCCAGGGTAGTCGATGTTTGTATGTTAGCATTTTATGTGGGATGTTTTTATTAATTGATTTTGTAAGATTGTTCTTAAATAAGTTCCACATTTCATTTACAGTACTTTTTGCATCATTGTTTATGTTTATTATCTTTTTAAGTGTGTCTTCTAAATCAAATTTGATGTTATCCCAGTTTGCTTTGTCATACCTAAGAATTTTTCTGGGTTGTTGACGTACTTTACGCAGCCATATGTCTGCTTCTGTGTAAACAACATCATGGTCACTAAGCCCAAGAGGTGGTAATGTATGAACTTTATTGATGATAGATGGATTGGTTACTAGGATGAGATCAAGAGTTCGCTCTTTTCTAGTTGGAACATTTACTAATTGATGGAGATTGTATTCATCGATGATATCTAAGAGTTTGATGTTAAGTTCTGTTTCTGGTTTACCTGGTATAACTTGTGGTATAGACCAGTCGATGTGACCCAGATTAAAGTCTCCTCCTAAAATAATATTGGTATTGGATGCATGATTTATTCTACTGAGGGATAATTCAAGCTGTTGTAGAGATGTTCCCTTATCAGATGGTGGTCTATAGTATGCACCTATCAGTAAGTTCTTACTTCCAGACATGTTTATTTGAGACCAAACTATTTCGCAATCAGTTTTGAGTTCGCTTACTTCAGTACTAATAAATTCTTTTTTGATGGCAATAAGCACTCCTCCATAACTTTGGTTGTTTTTATTTGGTTTTCTGTCTGATCTGTAGACATTGAATAATTCTGATGGAAAGAACTCGTATGATGATGTATCTTTATCTAACCATGTCTCTGTTCCTAAGATTATATCAGGTTTAGCAGAGTCAATAATTTGGTTAAGGTCTTCTTTCTTATTTTTTATTGATTGAAAATTAATGTTCAAGATTCTAATTGGTTTACGATTTTTATTTGGAGTTTTCTTTGGTGGTTTAGAATTTAGTTTAACCTTAGTCATAGGCGATGAAGATGCCTGTGGAGCTCCTAAGCTATTATTAAGAGATGTATCATTCGTCAAGCTCCAGTTATTTGTGGTATTAAATGATATGTCGGTTTGATTATTAAATAAGCTGGTGGAAAAGTTTGGCATTCCACAGTTGGTACATTCCCAGTTTATGTTACTGGCATTCATACATTCATAGTTGTGAGATGTCATACCCTGACAGTGTATGTGGTACCAAGTATCACAACTGTCACAGCAAAGTGCTTTTTGCTTCCATGTTACTGCCCTCTGGCAAGTGCCACATGGCCATCGTGTGATTTTGTTTCTCTTTTGTTTGTTCGTAGTTGTTGTATTAATTCTTTCTATGCTTGTTGGTGGTAATAAGCTTTTACTTGGTGCATGTACATCATTGTTATTGTTAATGGTTTTCCCCAAGTTATTCAGTTTGTCAAATGGATTTGGTGACACAAACGAATAATTATTAAAAATTGATGTAGAAATGTTGGGCATTCCACATTGTATGCACTCCCAGCTGATGTTACTAGCATTCATACATTCATAGATATGAGGGTGTACATTTTGACAGTCTATGTGATACCAGGTGTTACAGCTATCACAACATATAGCTTTATTTTTTGTTGTTACTGCTTTTTGGCATGTACCACATGGCCATTTAGGAGTTCTAGGGCCAGGATTTGTTTCAGTGTCTGAAGAGTTTGCAATAAGTAATAGGCACAGATATAATTGTACCTTTCTATTAGGACTATATTTGAGGTATTTGGTAACTCTTAGGCTGTTATACAGGTTACAGTTTTTATTTGGATGGTGTAGGGCCTTGGAAAAGGCAATAAAAGGAAAACGTTCTGTTGGACATCTGAGCAGTATGTTTTCAGTAGACAAAGTGCTACTTGGTGAGTGTAGTATGTTAAATACAGAGCTTGTTATTGCCAAAATACAAAAACAAATTTTCCACATACCTGATTTTTTTTTTTTTTCTTTCTCTTTAAAGCTTTTTCTGTGCTCGAATATGGAATTGTGAAAAGGTGGGAATAGTTAATATTAGCAGAGTAAACTAGTTAAATCTTCGTCTCCTGGGCAACTCAGGAGTTCGGGTTTATCGAAAAGCCTGGTTAGTATAAAGTCTAGACAGCATGAAACTATTGAAAGTAGAAAAAAAAAAATGTTTGTTTACTTCCGGTATACTTTGTCATGTGACTGTTTTACCGGCAATGTTATCATTCTCATTCATTGAATTTTTAATGTTGTGTTTATCTTTTTTACTGGGTTTAAACGGGAATTTTTGTGTTATTTGTGTACTTTTACCACAATAATGATGATTCTTATTATAAATTTGTCATAAATGATTCTAATATTTAGGGAATTTCACTTTTTTTCACGAGCCAAAAGAGGAACGTCTTCCTCGATCCACGCATGCGTCTTATCAACTTAGCCTCGTTCACGTTCAAGCAAAGGTCAATGGACTGAAAATGTACACCTAATTACAATTTTACTATTTTACTTTTGTTGTAGTTGATGCATATTGAAGTAAAGACAATTACACATAACATGAGGTTACAGTCAGATAATAAGTATGTGGCTGGCTGGAATAAACAATCTAAAATAGATGTGTATGGACCAATAAACGAGACTGAGAAATAATCATAAATTTGACCAAATTTAGAAGTCGATGCACCATGAAATTAAGGGCAAGTTAAGGTGGTATTTGCTAGTCACGTGTCCTGTTGATATGTACAGACAGGGATATGTGGCTCCTTTATGGTTGACCAATTATGTTGTTTTACTATGAAACTGGCCCAATTACAACTGGAGTCTCAGTGGGCTGAGTCTGTGTTGCTCACATGCCATTTTGCTTTGAGGAAACTTTATACAGAACCTTCCATAGGTGCTTCCTACCAAATTTCAATTAATTTGGCCAAATGCTTTTAGAGAATATTTTATTTAATTGGCCAATCACAAACAAGAACTGCCGATGATGGCCATATTAGTTGTATGATCGGCACGAAATATGGAAATTTTGTACAGGATCTCCATATATCATTAGTAATTTACTACAAATGAACCATTTTTTCAGCCAATCAGAAGCAAGGATGAAATCTTATAGAGGACCTTCCATAGATGCTTCCTGTAAAATGTTGTTTTATTTGGCCAAATGGTTTCAGAGAAGATTTTTAGAAATTTACCAACCAGGAACAAGAATTGCCTATGGTAACCATATTTGTTACTGCATCGAAACCAAATGAGCAATTTTAACAGAGGACTTTATATAGATGCTTTCTGCCAAGTTTCGGTTCATTTGGCCAAGCAGTTTCAGAGAAGATTTTTAGAAATCGACCAATCAGAAACAAGAATTCCCTATGACAGCCATGTTTGTTAATGGATCGGTACGAAATGACCAATCTTTATAGAGGACCTTCCAAGAGATGATTCCTACCAAGATTCGGTTCACTTGGCCTTTCGACCAGGTGAACTAACAATGTAGACACAGTCTATACTGCAAATAATCAACCGCTGATCAATTGATTTTCTATGTCATAATGATCTAGTGTGTCACATACCACTAAATTGTAAGTCATTAAAGCAGAAAATGTGACCTTAATGACATAATTCTACATCTAAAAGTCATATGGTATATTCATATATATTGGATGTAGTTTCTCGAAATCCCACACCAGAGGTCAACAGACAAACAAGATAGAAGAACCAACCAAAGCAATATGATGGAAGAATGAGTGAAGAACAAGATGTTCGTGTCCATCATTAATTCTAAAGCAGCTGTTAGCAAAATAATAAATGTTCACTCTTTCTAGATCAACAGTAACAGTATGCAATGAAATAAAACAATGAAAAAATAGTATACCAGACAATCTCATTTGTTTAATCTGTTAAATGTGTACATTTCATTGTAGAGTAAGGTTATGGTGTTATGCCACTTTCAACAATATTTCAGTAATATTGGTGGACGAAACTGGAGAAAACCACAGACCCAATGCAAATCAAATCACCAACAACTTTATCACAATGTTGTATCGAATACACCTCACCCGAGCGGGATTAAAACTCACAACGTTGGTTGTGATAGGCACCGATTACATAGGTAGTTATTAATCCAACTACCATATGATGACGGCCCCATGTTATTGTAATAGGTTGGTTTACTGATTATAAACATTTGATTGATTTCTGGTTGTTCTGTAATATCTAAAATTACAAATATTCTTTATTGGTGAAACCCAAAAATCAGATTCTGTTCAATTTTAATATCTATGTTACAAGAGAGATTAGCAGTGGTATTTTCTGGATATTGTGATTTCTGCAACATATAAAACTGCCATGTTACAACTGAAATATTGAAGATGGAGTTAAAACACACAATCCTAATCCTGTTCTTACAAGATGTATAATGTCTTTCAATGAGAAAATAACCTTGCTAATCATTGAAATTGTAAGAATTATTTCAAGTTTAATATTTTGTTCATGCCACATAAACTCCAACTAATAAAAAACGTAGATCTCATAATTAGTGTGCACGACATGTTTCTGGAATAACCTTCATCAGGTATGCTCAAAATCGAAAGATTGGAAATCCAAATTATTTTAAAGTGTTTGGGAGCAATAAAACCAAAGGGACAAAACAGGATACCGGGGGGTAGCCAAAGTCGGCTAAGGGAGGAGAACCTTTTACATCTACATAATACAATCAGTGCCTATCCCCACTAGTGTTGTGAGTAATGCCTTCAACATGTGACTTGACATTTGTCAGTGTATCAGGTCAATGATATTCTCTGTATACATTGGTATTCCCCCCACTAAAACTGACCGCCATGATTTTACTGAAATATTGTCGAAACCAATAATCCATCAGTTTATTTGTATTAAAGTGTGTATAATTATTGATGATGTAATAAAATCATGAGTTCAAGTAAACTAAAAATGACTTCAACGACAACACAAAATACAGCCAAGTGGATAGCAATGTCTTTACTAACAACTATTAAGTACAAAGCAGTTAGAAGTCAAACATGTACAAATTATTATACAACAGCCGATACCATTTCTTACGACACAAAACATATCACGATACTTAGGTCATGATCTGATACATATCACGATACTTATAACTAATGAAAATGCATTTCTTATTAATGAAGAGGTGTACACTGTCATTCATTAGTTCAGTTGCTGTAAAAGATTGTCATTATTTGCATTATCATGTAATAAAACTATCATATCAGTGTTTTATTTTGCTTGTAATAATAATATTTATAAATTCAATCAAATAAAAAAATATATTGTATGTAAAACATGTTTCAATAGACATTGTTTCACTAATGACTATATATATCACTAACACAGACACACTATTCTAGAATGAATTACACTTAGCAAGCCTAGTAGGTAATATAAAAATAGTCTTTGTAAAATAAAACACAAAAATTGAACTTGAAAGAAAATAAAAAGTTAACAACACCAACCGTGTCTGTAAAAAACCTTTAATGAATGTTCTTTTTCAAAAATTTAAATAAATATTCTTGGTCTAGTCTCAATGAGGCCCTCCTTGTGCAGTGACTATGTCACATGATGTTGAAAACTCTCTCTCACTTAGTAAAGAAGTAGCTGGTATTCCCAAAATAAATTTGTATACAACAGAAAGAAGTAGGTATATATAATTATTAGCCTGCCACCATAATAATGGATGGAATTCAAGAGATGCATGTTCTTCCCTACTTTAGGCTGAAATGTCATCATTCGCTCTACCTAGAATAATCTTAGTTGTCTCCTTAACATGACTAACAACATCAGTGTTTTCTCAGTGTTGATATCCATGCGATGCCTTGCCATTAAATTTCATTGTTGCATCACAAATACGACAAATTGTTAAACCTTTGTTCATTGATCTATCTCCCTCAGATTATGCTTCCACACGGGAGATTGTTGGTGACTTGCCACATGTCAGTGGGTATCTTAGGGCACTCCGATATCTTCCACCAGTAAAACTGACCGCCACTGAAATATTGTTGAAAGTAGCATTAAAAACCACAACCCAACCCACACTGGAGAAATGTATGAAGCCGGAGGCACAAGTTTTATTTTTAATGCTATCTTTGTTTATTATAGTTTAACTACCTCACTCGCTTTTTGGCACACTTTAAATAAAAAATGGTATCGAATCGGAATTGTTCCGGTTGGCACGTATCGATTAAAGGATTGTAAAAAAAATATCCTGAAGCATCGGTGCACTGGTGGATCGTTAAACCCCTCAATATTATGTCTGTTTATTGGTCAGTGAATTAAGTTATCATCCCCTGTAAACATGGCGATAACAAATGATCATTGCATAACAACAGTCAATATTACATTTGTTTTCTGGTCAGTGAATTCAATTATCACTCATGGTAAACATGGTGATAGAGAATGATCATATACTCAAACACATTGAAATATTCCACAGTTTCTTAATTCCCCAATATAATAATACAATTGTGTTTACACATACATCTCATCCTCAATACAACCACTATTCAAACATAACATGTATTGAGAGTTTTTTAACATCTTTACATTTCATGTTATTCTCTTAAACAAGGATTCTAGCAAACATATATATTAATTTTCTTCCACTTTGCTAATTTTTTCAATAATAATATAAAAACATGAAAATTGATAAAAATTTAAAATAAAAAAGCATTTCACATAACAACTTGTATAACAATAAATAGTATTAAATTAGTTGATTAAATTAGACAAAAATTGACACTGTTAGCTGATTAAATCATTACAAGAATTATCAGTCTGCTGATAAAATTAGATAAAAATCGACACTTTCGTGTGATAAAATTAGACAAGAATCACAACTGTTTGTTGATCAAATTAGATAAAAATCAACACTTTCATGTGATTAAATTCGACATTAATTATCACTAGCAGTTGATCAAATTAGAGAACAATCAACACTTTCTTGTGATTAAATTCAACAAGAATCCCCACTGTTGGTTGATCAATTTTGATAACAATCGACACTTTCATCTGTTTAAATTAGTCAGTAGTCTAAGCCGTCGGTTGATAAAATAAGATAAAAATCAACACTGTCATCTGATTATATATAATAGACACGACACATCAATCGCTCAAATAAGACAAGAATTGACACTGGCCAGCTAATAACATTACATCAAAGTTGGAAATTCATCTGGCAACAAGGCATAAATTCTGCAATTCGGACAAGTACTGTTTTCTTTCAGCCATTTCCTAATACACTGAAAAGGAAAAAAATATGACTATAATTGATATTACAAAGTTGGTTTTTAATTTATAACTAATGAATAAGAACAACAGAATTTGAGGAATTTCAGACAAAAAAAGATAAAACAATTAACTATACCTCATAAGGTCAAAAGTTCAATGTTTTGACACGTTTATATTGACTTGGTTATATTAAAATTGTTATTACTATGAGTGGACTGTGGTTCTTACCTTATCAAATAACAAGAAAAAAACAACATATCTAGATTAAAGACCTTCATTATACAATACACAGAAAATTATAGTATACAAGGAAACCTTACTGTTTATTTCTTCTTGCCAATGAATTGTTCTATAAATCAAGATAAAACATTTGTTAATTGTGTGGTTAATTCTTAATGAGAACACCTAATAATGTTGTCACCTCAGTTGTGTGTTAGATTTCAACATGTGGCAAGGTGTATTGATACAACTATATGTGAAAAACAATTAAATTATTATTATATTATATTTTATTTCGTGATACACTAACATTAGCCTTCAAAATCATGACGTATTAAAACAAAGCTCACAATCAGAGCTGCTTCCAGTTGGCCAATACATTTTTACTGCCTTTCTTTGATTGGACGGTCAAATATAAATGAAGGGTCACCTGACGACTCAGAACAAGATGCCTTTAGATATTAGTGTATCATCAAAAAACTGATTGTATAGGTAAATATAGAAATAAACCCAACTGCCATTGTATGACCGCCAAATAGATGAGTGAAATTTTTAGTGTTTATTATGTAAAGAATGT
Source organism: Bathymodiolus brooksi (assembly GCA_963680875.1). Taxonomy (NCBI): domain Eukaryota; kingdom Metazoa; phylum Mollusca; class Bivalvia; order Mytilida; family Modiolidae; genus Bathymodiolus; species Bathymodiolus brooksi. The sequence continues at coordinate 80,180,374 of OY804578.1, read as the reverse complement.
AAAACTTTTACATACTCTGGACCAAAGCTATGGAATGAACTTCCGTTTTTGATACAGCAAGCTTCTTCTCATAATGCATTTAAAATAAAAGTTAAAAGTCTCATTTTAAATGATGATGTACCTTAAATTACCATTAAATATTTACTAAATCTTTTTGTGTATACTTATTACAATGTATTGCTTCTTGTGTGTAACTTTTATATAGTGTACTTGATAATGCATGTTTAAATATGTCAATGAGGGCCTCAGGAAAGATTAGTTATTAACTAACTGTGTGACCCTCTATAAATGAAGAATTTATTATTATTATTATAAAAAAAAGGAGATATTTTTCTGACCTCATCATGAAATCTATGATGACATTCTAACTTGACTGTTGTGTCTAGAGTCATTTCCTCGTGACAAATAACACATGGATCCTGTTCTTCTTCAAACACCTCTTCCTCTTTACTTGAGATTGAGGGTGTCTCCAAGAATCCCCATGAACTGCTAAGACCTGGTGGAGGAGTCATTAGTTTAGATGGGACTGGACCAGGAAAGGTAGGGTTGGTTGTTGCTACCGATGTGCTGGTCTGTAATAGATGATTCATATTTTGATAATTAAGACAAAATCAAATCAGAAAAAATTACACACTACATACTTATTAATTTAATACATCAATAGACACAAGATCAAAGTAGATTTATCATGTACTCTGAATCACTATCTATACATCAATAGACACAAGATCAAAGTAGATTTATCATGTACTCTGAATCACTATCTATACATCAATAGACACAAGATCAAAGTAGATTTATCATGTACTCTGAATCACTATCTATACATCAATAGACACAAGATCAAAGTAGATTTATTGTGTACTCTGAATCACTATCTATACATCAATAGACACATGATCAAAGTAGATTTATCATGTACTCTGAATCACTATCTATACATCAATAGACACATGATCAAAGTAGATTTATCATGTACTCTGAATCACTATCTATACATCAATAGACACATGATCAAAGTAGATTTATTGTGTACTCTGAATCACTATCTATACATCAATAGACACAAGATCAAAGTAGATTTATTGTGTACTCTGAATCACTATCTATACATCAATAGACACATGATCAAAGTAGATTTATTGTGTACTCTGAATCACTATCTATACATCAATAGACACAAGATCAAAGTAGATTTATTGTGTACTCTGAATCACTATCTATACATCAATAGACACAAGATCAAAGTAGATTTATCATGTACTCTGAATCACTATCTATACATCAATAGACACAAGATCAAAGTAGATTTATTGTGTACTCTGAATCACTATCTATACATCAATAGACACAAGATCAAAGTAGATTTATCATGTACTCTGAATCACTATCTATACATCAATAGACACAAGATCAAAGTAGATTTATCATGTACTCTGAATCACTATCTATACATCAATAGACACAAGATCAAAGTAGATTTATCATGTACTCTGAATCACTATCTATACATCAATAGACACAAGATCAAAGTAGATTTATCATGTACTCTGAATCACTATCTATACATCAATAGACACAAGATCAAAGTAGATTTATTGTGTACTCTGAATCACTATCTATACATCAATAGACACAAGATCAAAGTAGATTTATTGTGTACTCTGAATCACTATCTATACATCAATAGACACAAGATCAAAGTAGATTTATCATGTACTCTGAATCACTATCTATACATCAATAGACACAAGATCAAAGTAGATTTATCATGTACTCTGAATCACTATCTATACATCAATAGACACAAGATCAAAGTAGATTTATTGTGTACTCTGAATCACTATCTATACATCAATAGACACAAGATCAAAGTAGATTTATTGTGTACTCTGAATCACTATCTATACATCAATAGACACAAGATCAAAGTAGATTTATCATGTACTCTGAATCACTATCTATACATCAATAGACACAAGATCAAAGTAGATTTATTGTGTACTCTGAATCACTATCTATACATCAATAGACACAAGATCAAAGTAGATTTATCATGTACTCTGAATCACTATCTATACATCAATAGACACAAGATCAAAGTAGATTTATCATGTACTCTGAATCACTATCTATACATCAATAGACACAAGATCAAAGTAGATTTATTGTGTACTCTGAATCACTATCTATACATCAATAGACACAAGATCAAAGTAGATTTATCATGTACTCTGAATCACTATCTATACATCAATAGACACAAGATCAAAGTAGATTTATCATGTACTCTGAATCACTATCTATACATCAATAGACACAAGATCAAAGTAGATTTATTGTGTACTCTGAATCACTATCTATACATCAATAGACACAAGATCAAAGTAGATTTATCATGTACTCTGAATCACTATCTATACATCAATAGACACAAGATCAAAGTAGATTTATCATGTACTCTGAATCACTATCTATACATCAATAGACACAAGATCAAAGTAGATTTATTGTGTACTCTGAATCACTATCTATACATCAATAGACACAAGATCAAAGTAGATTTATTGTGTACTCTGAATCACTATCTATACATCAATAGACACAAGATCAAAGTAGATTTATCATGTACTCTGAATCACTATCTATACATCAATAGACACAAGATCAAAGTAGATTTATCATGTACTCTGAATCACTATCTATACATCAATAGACACAAGATCAAAGTAGATTTATCATGTACTCTGAATCACTATCTATACATCAATAGACACAAGATCAAAGTAGATTTATCTGTGTACTCTGAATCACTATCTATACATCAATAGACACAAGATCAAAGTAGATTTATCATGTACTCTGAATCACTATCTATACATCAATAGACACAAGATCAAAGTAGATTTATTGTGTACTCTGAATCACTATCTATACATCAATAGACACAAGATCAAAGTAGATTTATCATGTACTCTGAATCACTATCTATACATCAATAGACACAAGATCAAAGTAGATTTATCATGTACTCTGAATCACTATCTATACATCAATAGACACAAGATCAAAGTAGATTTATCATGTACTCTGAATCACTATCTATACATCAATAGACACAAGATCAAAGTAGATTTATTGTGTACTCTGAATCACTATCTATACATCAATAGACACAAGATCAAAGTAGATTTATCATGTACTCTGAATCACTATCTATACATCAATAGACACAAGATCAAAGTAGATTTATTGTGTACTCTGAATCACTATCTATACATCAATAGACACAAGATCAAAGTAGATTTATCATGTACTCTGAATCACTATCTATACATCAATAGACACAAGATCAAAGTAGATTTATCATGTACTCTGAATCACTATCTATACATCAATAGACACAAGATCAAAGTAGATTTATTGTGTACTCTGAATCACTATCTATACATCAATAGACACAAGATCAAAGTAGATTTATCATGTACTCTGAATCACTATCTATACATCAATAGACACAAGATCAAAGTAGATTTATCATGTACTCTGAATCACTATCTATACATCAATAGACACAAGATCAAAGTAGATTTATCATGTACTCTGAATCACTATCTATACATCAATAGACACATGATCAAAGTAGATTTATTGTGTACTCTGAATCACTATCTATACATCAATAGACACAAGATCAAAGTAGATTTATCATGTACTCTGAATCACTATCTATACATCAATAGACACAAGATCAAAGTAGATTTATTGTGTACTCTGAATCACTATCTATACATCAATAGACACAAGATCAAAGTAGATTTATCATGTACTCTGAATCACTATCTATACATCAATAGACACAAGATCAAAGTAGATTTATTGTGTACTCTGAATCACTATCTATACATCAATAGACACAAGATCAAAGTAGATTTATTGTGTACTCTGAATCACTATCTATACATCAATAGACACAAGATCAAAGTAGATTTATCATGTACTCTGAATCACTATCTATACATCAATAGACACAAGATCAAAGTAGATTTATCATGTACTCTGAATCACTATCTATACATCAATAGACACAAGATCAAAGTAGATTTATCATGTACTCTGAATCACTATCTATACATCAATAGACACAAGATCAAAGTAGATTTATCATGTACTCTGAATCACTATCTATACATCAATAGACACAAGATCAAAGTAGATTTATTGTGTACTCTGAATCACTATCTATACATCAATAGACACAAGATCAAAGTAGATTTATTGTGTACTCTGAATCACTATCTATACATCAATAGACACAAGATCAAAGTAGATTTATCATGTACTCTGAATCACTATCTATACATCAATAGACACAAGATCAAAGTAGATTTATTGTGTACTCTGAATCACTATCTATACATCAATAGACACAAGATCAAAGTAGATTTATCATGTACTCTGAATCACTATCTATACATCAATAGACACAAGATCAAAGTAGATTTATCATGTACTCTGAATCACTATCTATACATCAATAGACACAAGATCAAAGTAGATTTATTGTGTACTCTGAATCACTATCTATACATCAATAGACACAAGATCAAAGTAGATTTATTGTGTACTCTGAATCACTATCTATACATCAATAGACACATGATCAAAGTAGATTTATCATGTACTCTGAATCACTATCTATACATCAATAGACACAAGATCAAAGTAGATTTATCATGTACTCTGAATCACTATCTATACATCAATAGACACAAGATCAAAGTAGATTTATCATGTACTCTGAATCACTATCTATACATCAATAGACACATGATCAAAGTAGATTTATTGTGTACTCTGAATCACTATCTATACATCAATAGACACAAGATCAAAGTAGATTTATCATGTACTCTGAATCACTATCTATACATCAATAGACACAAGATCAAAGTAGATTTATCATGTACTCTGAATCACTATCTATACATCAATAGACACAAGATCAAAGTAGATTTATTGTGTACTCTGAATCACTATCTATACATCAATAGACACATGATCAAAGTAGATTTATTGTGTACTCTGAATCACTATCTATACATCAATAGACACATGATCAAAGTAGATTTATCATGTACTCTGAATCACTATCTATACATCAATAGACACAAGATCAAAGTAGATTTATCATGTACTCTGAATCACTATCTATACATCAATAGACACAAGATCAAAGTAGATTTATCATGTACTCTGAATCACTATCTATACATCAATAGACACAAGATCAAAGTAGATTTATCATGTACTCTGAATCACTATCTATACATCAATAGACACATGATCAAAGTAGATTTATCGTGTACTCTGAATCACTATCTATACATCAATAGACACAAGATCAAAGTAGATTTATCATGTACTCTGAATCACTATCTATACATCAATAGACACATGATCAAAGTAGATTTATTGTGTACTCTGAATCACTATCTATACATCAATAGACACAAGATCAAAGTAGATTTATCATGTACTCTGAATCACTATCTATACATCAATAGACACAAGATCAAAGTAGATTTATCATGTACTCTGAATCACTATCTATACATCAATAGACACAAGATCAAAGTAGATTTATCATGTACTCTGAATCACTATCTATACATCAATAGACACAAGATCAAAGTAGATTTATCATGTACTCTGAATCACTATCTATACATCAATAGACACATGATCAAAGTAGATTTATCATGTACTCTGAATCACTATCTATACATCAATAGACACAAGATCAAAGTAGATTTATCATGTACTCTGAATCACTATCTATACATCAATAGACACAAGATCAAAGTAGATTTATCATGTACTCTGAATCACTATCTATACATCAATAGACACAAGATCAAAGTAGATTTATTGTGTACTCTGAATCACTATCTATACATCAATAGACACAAGATCAAAGTAGATTTATCATGTACTCTGAATCACTATCTATACATCAATAGACACAAGATCAAAGTAGATTTATCATGTACTCTGAATCACTATCTATACATCAATAGACACAAGATCAAAGTAGATTTATCATGTACTCTGAATCACTATCTATACATCAATAGACACAAGATCAAAGTAGATTTATCATGTACTCTGAATCACTATCTATACATCAATAGACACATGATCAAAGTAGATTTATCATGTACTCTGAATCACTATCTATACATCAATAGACACAAGATCAAAGTAGATTTATCATGTACTCTGAATCACTATCTATACATCAATAGACACAAGATCAAAGTAGATTTATCATGTACTCTGAATCACTATCTATACATCAATAGACACATGATCAAAGTAGATTTATCATGTACTCTGAATCACTATCTATACATCAATAGACACAAGATCAAAGTAGATTTATCAGTGTACTCTGAATCACTATCTATACATCAATAGACACAAGTCAAAGTAGATTTATCATGTACTCTGAATCACTATCTATACATCAATAGACACAAGATCAAAGTAGATTTATCATGTACTCTGAATCACTATCTATACATCAATAGACACAAGATCAAAGTAGATTTATCATGTACTCTGAATCACTATCTATACATCAATAGACACATGATCAAAGTAGATTTATCATGTACTCTGAATCACTATCTATACATCAATAGACACAAGATCAAAGTAGATTTATCATGTACTCTGAATCACTATCTATACATCAATAGACACAAGATCAAAGTAGATTTATCATGTACTCTGAATCACTATCTATACATCAATAGACACAAGATCAAAGTAGATTTATCATGTACTCTGAATCACTATCTATACATCAATAGACACATGATCAAAGTAGATTTATCATGTACTCTGAATCACTATCTATACATCAATAGACACAAGATCAAAGTAGATTTATCATGTACTCTGAATCACTATCTAAGTAGACATCAGAAGATAGCAATGAAATAATTCATCGGTAAACTCCTATTCCAAGATAATCATCAAAATCAGTGTGTTAAAGGATAAACATTAAAATTTGACAGATTACTTAATTTCCCTCTTGTATGCCATGGAGAATCAATCTCATTTGTACTGATCTGAATCTCATCTTTCCTATGGGTCTTTGGTCTTTAGCCACAACAACCCTCATTTATAATTACCTGATTTTTGCCTTGTTTTAGTTCGTGTGCCTGAACCATTGCTGTAACTTGTTGTGTAATTTCATCAATTGTCAGGCCAGATAAAGACCCTCCACGAGATTGGCGGAGCTGTTGAATTAACTGGGTAAATATAGATCTGCAAAAAAATAAAATACAATGAATTATCTAAATACATATTGCATGTAATCATCTTCATATTACATTTTTCTAATAATTCTCCTAAACTGACATCAAAATTTATTATCTTATTATATTATGATACTCCACAGATTTATCATGTGGTTTTAAACTGAAATAAAATCAAAAGAGTATTAAAAACCAAAAATAAATAAATGATTACTTATAATTGTGTTCGGTCATTATTTTGATAAAAATAGAATTATTATAAATGTATTATTTGACTGTTTATCCCATAACATTTTACATAAGTGGAGTTTTTACTGAATGAGCTGGGCTGTCTTTTGTACAAGGTTATGGGATTGCAGGGCACATCAAAAAGATTCGTTTTTATGAATTTCCATGTAAAATCGTGCTGTTATGCAATTTCTCAGATTGTTTGCAAAAGGCATTTTTTTTTCGCTCATAACATTTTGAAAATCTAAAAAATATTCCTTGAATATACACAAGTTACTACAATTGTTCGACTCAACTATAATGAACTTGCATGAAACAAGGACCAAAGGTAGAGGTATCTTCTATAAACCTATTACATGTTGTAATATTTTTACAATAGTTCAAATAATCAGGCACTTTTTTATATTTCTATTTTTTTCTAATTCCCTCATAAAAGATGTTCTTTTTAGTTTTAATATTTTAACTGCTGAAACTATAGGTCCTATTTTTAATGTCCACGTGATGGTTGTGAACATTCTTTACAACCACTGATGTTCCTTTATGGTGAGTTTTAACCATAGGAAAAAAGAGAAAGTATCATTTATTTCTAAACCCACTAGGTATATATACATGTATATACCTGTTATACTGTGGAAATGTTGTTATCAGTCTCTGTAACAGTTTTTCAAAGCTATTTTTAGGTGTGTGTTGTCCATTAGTGGCAGTAGCCAGTCTTGGAATCTGTTGTCTGAAAGACTGCATCTGTAGTCCGGGGGGTGGCAGTAATGGCCTTGGTGGAGTAGAAACAGACAATGGTGTTTGTGATATTGGACCTTTGACTGATATTGGTGCCAGTCCAGATGCAATTCCAGATGATGATTTTATAGGAGATGGTTCCACAGGTGAACTTTTTGATAGCTGAAAAAAAACCACAAAAAAAAACAACAATAGAAATGTGGGGTCATCATGAGTTACTAAATATTTATTTTATCAATTAAAAAAATCCATTCACCCAGATTGTTGAAATGACATGTTTAAATCAATTTTAAATCATGATGTAATACTTCAAGTTCATTCATGCGTTCTTTCTTAAACTAGTGTACTGTAATCCCAAACATGGTTAATATTGTCTCAAACTACAAAAAAATCTCCATCATCTTTTTTCTTCAACAAAATGGAAACAAACTACCGAACTCCCACATTTTGTTTTTTTGGAAAAAGTGGCATGAGAACCAAATAATTCATTTTGCTTGGCCTTGTATAAAGATGTAAAAAAAATGAATATTTAAAATACTATACCTTCATTGTGTTATCCTCAGTCAAAGACTTAACCTCTGGTCCAGGAGAATTTGGTGGAAAGGCTGGAGGAGGTGGAGGAACAAAAACAGGAGGAAGTTCAGATAATTTTTTTCCATTCTGTACATGCATGATCTGCTCGTCAAAGTCACTCTAAAACATAAACAAAACTAATTTACATGAAGCATGTAGTTTAGTTACCATATAAATGACTTGTCTAACTGTCTAATCATAATCTAACAATTTCAAAATGTTAAATTGAGTGTGCACATTATAATAAAAGATCCCTTAACCTAACAATATTTATTTGCACTGTCTTTTTCCTCAGCCATGATATATCTTAGACCAAACCAAATGAGGAAACGTTTGCAAGATCATGTAGTTACAGATATCCTGATTGAAGATTTATGTTTCTAGTTACAAGATCATGAACAATTTTGATTTTCTCAGACATATTAACAAATAAAGTAAATGTAAATTCTGTATCAGTCATTTTTGATGATACAAGTTTACATACATAATGTAATGTACAAACATACAACATGAGTCAGGATGTAATTAAATATTGACTTGAAAACAATCCTAATCTTATTTACATGTATGATCACTTTGTACTGAATTCATTCTGAAGGAGGGCCCGGGTGGCTCAATGAGATAGGTAGGGTAGTTGGATTACCTAACAACTCATACAAGCCTATCACCAATACGGTGTGGGTTCGCGCCCGCCTTTGTAAATTACAAAAAAGGGTGTACTCGACTCGCAGCCGCAAGTGATAAAGTTTACCAGTTGCTTGCCCAGGATCGGTGGTTCTCTCCGGCTTCCTCCACCACTAAAACTGGTCGCCATGATATAGCTGAAATATTGCTGAAAGTGGCACTAAACACAAAAGATCCATACTGAAGGCATTCACACTCATTCTTATCAATAACTTTTTTATTTTGACTGAAAGTACTATGCACAAATAAAAGTATCTACTGTGGACACAAAATCTTCCCCAACATGCACAATTTTATTATTATTTTTTTTTTAAAGAAGTGAAATGATCTTACCATTAATTTTGGTATGGTTTCAGAGCACTTTGTAACTATGGAATCATAAAAACTTAAGGCTTGTGTCATATGTGCTGGTGCTTCCTTCCCTTGTTCTTGATGTCTGTAAGGCAACAAAATAATTGCTTAAATTTATTCATTAATAAATAAGTCACTTTTAAAAATTACATCATACAATTTTAATAAATCTTAACAATATTTCCTTGTTTATTTGTGTTTAACACAATTTCAATCATATTAAGGATTGATCGCAATTTTTGTTCGGTTCATGAAGAAATAACCTCAATCAGGTTGTACACAACGTGTAACCCCGCGTAGCGGGTTACGCCAGGGTGTGTACAACCTGATTGAGGTTATTTCGAATGAACCGAACAAATAATTTTGATCAATCCTTATCAATTAATTCAAACTTTTTTTGTTATGATATTGAAAAATATATATTTTTTTTTCAAAATAAGGCAAATAATCGGAAATAAATTTAAATAACCCCAAAGGTAACCTCATTTAAAGAAAATCACCTGATGACAACGGCATGCGATGCCTTGAGAACGACGTCTATTTTTAGATTCCGTTCATTGACAAATAACCTCAACTTTTTAAACCAATCAAAACACGTATAAAATGACATGTGACTCTAAAATTAATTTATTTTCACTTATATCATGGTGGTCGGTTATATTGGTGGACGAAACAGGATTCCTTGATTTGTCAACACTGACATAATCATCCATCTTAATATTACAAAAAATATACAAAATCTTCAACTGTAGAACACACTTACTTTTTATGTAATCCTTTTAAGTGGTGCACATGGTACATAGCCTCTTTTTGGGATCTTTCCAACATGGCCATTGCAGCCTGCTTTTTCAAATTCAGAACTTCAATCTAAAGAAATATTTATAAAAACATTTGGTTATTTAATTTGTGGTTATAATTTGTATGTATATTTTAAGACACTTTATTTGCTATGCACATTAAAATTCTAATGATTATTATTTTGATTATCTTTTTGCAATGTTTCTGATCTGAAATCTTAATTTCTATGTCTTCAACTCGGAAACAGCAAGTCAGATTAAGCAACAATTATACAAAACAAGAATGGAACTCAAGTTATCAATTAAAATCAATTTTACCTCTGCTTTTGTTGCTCTGTCTCTTTCCTTGTCATAAATTGTCTTGTATTCCTCTTGTCTCTTCTTCATACCATCTTCAACATATTTAAGTTCTTGTCTAAAAAATAATAATAAATAAAAAGAACTTCGGCTTAGATAAAGGGTGTTATATGCCATTTCTAGCATCATTTCAGTTATATTGTAGTGATGGCAAGTTTTACTGATGAAGGAAACCCAGAGTAATCCACTCAACTGCCACAGGTCACTGACAAACAGGTGACAATTGTAATGACTTTATTGGTAGAGGATACCTGAGTACAAATATAAACCACTGACACAAGTCGCTGACAAACAGGTGACAATTGTAATGACTTTATTGGTGGAGGAAACCTGAGTACAAATATAAACCATTGACACAAGTCACTGACAAACAGGTGACAATAATAACCTTAGTGGTGATTATACTGATTACATAGATATACGTAAATCAAACTAAAAAACCACAAGTGCCCATAAGGAAACGGATAAATTAAAATACAATATTGATGAATAGAATATGGAAAGACTGCTATAAAGAATGTGTATACAGTAGAACTTCGCTGGCTGGAACTCGAAGGGACTGTCAAAATGTGTTCGAGCTATCGGAAGTTCGAGCCACCGAGGTCCCGTAATTTCAGAGAGAAAAAAATTTGGTTCTGACCAGGGACAGTTTGATTACGCTATGATAACTGATGCACAGTATAGTGGGCCTTTCTCGTAAATGCAATATTTAATCCTTTAGAAAGTTTTTAAAGACTACGGCTTCTGAATACCTCTTTAGAAACGTTTTTTCACTTTGTTCGCGGTCTGCTTTATATACAGGAAATACGAGGTTGGGTATTAACACTTGGATCGATATCGGTATAATGCTTAATAATTCGGATATATATCTTAAATGGCCAATTTTCAAATTTTAGCCATTGATCATTTTCTTTCTTTTTTATAAATTTAATTTGAAATAATTATATTTGTTTCTTTTGGTATTATAAACCCATAAAAACTCAGGTTAATCGAAAATTCAGTACTAGTACATTTCATTTGGGGGGGTATTTACATGAACCTTGAGATCAGACAGTTTGAAATTAATTGATCCCAGCAACTATAAAAAAACAACTTAAAAATAATGATTCATGTAATAATAATTTTAAATATTGTTTTAATAAACTTTATTACGTTTGTAAACATTTGATTGTTTTAATTATTGTCGGGTGTAGACTCGGCTTGGTACAATCAGCATCAAGAGTCTCGGGTTCCATAATCGTTCTTTATAAATTGTAATTAATGTTTATTAATCAAGCCACAGCTGAATTTAATGACTAATTAACACAAATTATGACAAGTTTATCCCTCAACCAGTAATTGTTAAGTAAACTTAAAGTTAAGTATCTGTTGGTCATCTGATATTTATCACACCTTGCTGTAAGCACATTCAACCGTAACGTGCATCTGTCAATTAAATTGCGATGTTCGAGTTTGGCATTGTAAAACTCGTAATTTTATTATTCATGCGACCATTTATTGAGTTCAACTGTTCGAGGTATCAGTGTTCGAGCGAAAGGTTTTTTTTCTAACCTAGAAATATAAGGAAAATTGACGGGACTTTCAAATCAGTTCAAGCCATTCATAGTATTCGACCCATCCAAGTTCAAGGGACTGAAGTTTTACTGTAGTCTAATAAATATAGAATACTCCTTTATCTAGTCTAATAAATATAGAACACTCCTTTATCTAGTCTAATAAATATAGAACACTCCTTTATCTAGTCTAATAAAAATAGAACACTCCTTTATCTGGTCTAATAAATATAGAACACTCCTTTATCTAGTCTAATAAATATAGAACACTCCTTTATCTAGTCTAATAAATATAGAACACTCCTTTATCTAGTTTAATAAATATAGAACACTCCTTTATCTAGTCTAATAAATATAGAACACTCCTTTATCTAGTTTAATAAATATAGAATACTCCTTTATCTAGTTTAATAAATATAGAATACTCCTTTATCTAGTCTAATAAATATAGAACACTCCTTTATCTAGTCTAATAAATATAGAACACCTCTTTATCTAGTCTAATAAATATAGAACACTCCTTTATCTAGTTTAATAAATATAGAATACTCCTTTATCTAGTGATAGTCTAATAAATATAGAACACTCCTCTATCTAGTCTAATAAATATAGAACACTCCTTTATCTAGTTTAATAAATATAGAACACTTCTTTATCTAGTCTAATAAATATAGAACACTCCTTTATCTAGTTTAATAAATACAGAACACTCCTTTATCTAGTTTAATAAATATAGAATACTCTTCTATCTAGTTTAATAAATATAGAACACTCCTCTATCTAGTTTAATAAATATAGAACACTCCTTTATCTAGTTTAATAAATATAGAACACTCCTTTATCTAGTTTAATAAATATAGAACACTCCTTTATCTAGTTTAATAAATATAGAACACTCCTTTATCTAGTTTAATAAATATAGAATACTCCTTTATCTAGTGATAGTCTAATAAATAGAGAACACTTCTTTTCTTAATTCCCCAAATACTTGCCTTTCCTTTGAGTTCTGTTTTAAAACTTCTTGTTTTTCTTCTTCAAGTTTTATAATTTTAGACTTCAACCTAAAAGTATAAGGTCAAAGTTCAATCCAACTCAACAAGAAGCAATACTCATGAATTTTATGTAAATAATATTAAATATATGGAACCTGCATAAAAAACAATTCCTAATATATACAATAAATCTCAAGATTGTTCTTAATTTGAATAAAAAAAACCCTCTTATTTATTTGGGGAAAAATCATCAAAATGTCTCCTAATGTAGAAAATAAATCTTGGTATTGTACTGAATTTGTACATTCAAAGTGCCTTACATCACTGGAAGGTTTATGCATAAACAGGACATCTTAATATCATTTTCTGTACATGACTTGACTTTGTACACTAGCATACAAATTATTTTCCTCATTTAAAAGTTTTGTATTCTTTTTATTAAGGTTTTCTTACTTTATGTTTTTTTTTTGGTGCAAGCATTTTGAACATTATTTCTCCATAATTGTACCTCATTAATTAATGATGTTAACGGACTAGAAATTCAAGTTATTTTACCTAAATATGAAAAGACAAATTGTGTCCAAAATATATCGACTCAAATCAGAATTCATTATGTTCAAAACAAATTTTTATTTCTGGTTTATATTTGTTTTGAACACATATTATTTACAATAATGATATCACCCACTTTTTAAAAAGAAGGTCACAATTATGCTCCATTCCTATATCACAACAAAACAAGATGTTGCACGCTACATCGTACTAAGAATACCCCCACTCGTTCATTTATAAGTTGCACGGTAAACAGGAAGTAGATGTGCGGTAAACCTGGAAAGGGGAGACACGGTACAAGTCACCATGCCAAAGCCATATATCAAATATAAAATCCTTTCTTCCAGTAGAAGCTGAGATAACTGTTACGAAAGTTTTCATTACGGCAAACATGAAAAATTCTAAGTCGCACTGTAAACAGGAAGTAGATGTGCGGTAAACCTGGAAAAGGGAGCCACGGTACAAGTCAACATGCCAAAGCCATATATCAAATATAAAATCATTTCTTCCAGTAGAAGTTGAGATATCTGTCACGAAAGTGTGAACGGACGGACAAACGGACGGACGGACAAGGTGATTGCAAAATAGCCCCCTCTCTATGAGTGGGGGTATAATATACCTACTTCAAGTACTTGTTGTTTTTTTTTTTAATATTTCACCTTGAATATGGTTTTTACAATACGTTTTACATGTTTAATCTTTTTAGATCTTTAAACAGCACACCGCTTGAAATTCTTGACAAAAAATTATGTTTTTTGAACTCAACTAAGATAATGTTAATACATATATACAGCTTGTGTATTAATTTGTTTTGAATCTGTTGAATAACTATTTTGCTACCGTGCTATCAAGAACATATTCAAACTTTCTTTTACATCTTCAAATGGCATAACTTGCTTAATTTCTTAACGAGTGAGTGAGTGATTATTGTTTTAGTCCCAACTCAGCAATTTTCCAGCTAAATAATGGCAAGAACAAGTTAATTTTCAATGAGATGATGAAGAGGTCCGCTCAGTTCATAGGTAGACATTTTGCCCCACTCATACCGATTCTAAGCCAACCAGTCTTTGTTCTTTCTCCTTAATGCTGCGCACTTAGTGGAATTTCTTAACAAAAAATTAGTTCGGATCACTTGTACTTGGCGACAACAATACTCGTATAAAATCATATACCAGTATTGTCAATTATTATTGATCTCAGGTAAAATATTGGAAAATCATGTGATTGGTTGTGAATTGTGTCAGTTTACAGAATATGATAAAAGTTTTCGAAACATGTTACGATCTTTTAATGGAGTCCTGCCATCTTCTAATCAGAATGTAGAATATTATTCCGATTTAATTTTTGAAAGTCAGCAAGCAGATTTGCAACAAGAAGAAATGATTAGTAGTAGAACTGAAAATGAAAACGGCAAATTTATGGCCCCAAGCTGTCATTGTTGATCGAAGTCAGACGTGTCAACCACAATAAACAATTACATGTTTACATAACATTGTAAATTTTCTATACAAGTATTGTAAAACTTACCCTTTTGTAAAAAAAAAATCAACAATACTCCTATATAATTTTATACGAGTACAAGCGATCCATTATTTCTTGAAAAAAGAAAGACATATGCCGAATACTTACTCTTTTTCATTTTCCACTAAATGTGCTAGTTGTTGGTTAATGTGATTCCATTCAAGATATAACATGTCATATTTCTCCTCCATTGATTGCCTTTCTTTACCAAAAGTTTCATTTTTTAAGCCAATTTCCATTTCTAATACCTACAAAATATAGCAAAAATATTTTTGTAAAACTGATATCTCCAATGCAAAGAAAATTCATAATTCATTCCATGACTATCTTATATTCAATATTTGATTCCAACAGATTGATGACCTATTTATTCTGGTATCTCATGAAGACCATTAACTTCTTCAGATTTTTATAACTAATTGATTTTTAATCTGTTAGAAGTATCAGTTATGATGTTTTGTTCAAATAGTAATTGTCTTTAACCAAAAGTTTCTGTATTGCCATTTAAGATCCAATTGTCAAGAGGAGAGAATTGTGATCCCTTGATCCAGTCTAACCCCTCCACATGTTTGTTCTTCTCTAAAAGCCAAAACTGACTGCCACGATATAACTGAAATATTGTTGAAAGTGGCATTAAACACCCCCAAGCCAGGACCTGGATTTCTATCGTCATATGTCATAGTCTTTTTTTTACGTTCAATGATTTGAGACAAGAGGTGGTTGTTGAATTTGTTGATTTTGGTGGACTTGTTGACCATCACTGTTTAAACTCTCTTTTCATCAAAATAATATTCTTAATAATTAGTAGAATTTCTGATTTCTGGGTAAAGAAAACATTAAGATCCTTATGTTACAACATACATTTTTATCACAACTTTTGCCAGTACAACATGATAATGATTGGTGTATTTTGGAAGTAATTTGATATAGAAATTGTGGGGGGAGGGACATA
The DNA here is from genome assembly GCA_963680875.1 of Bathymodiolus brooksi. Lineage (NCBI taxonomy): Eukaryota > Metazoa > Mollusca > Bivalvia > Mytilida > Modiolidae > Bathymodiolus > Bathymodiolus brooksi. Next base: position 80,163,751 of record OY804578.1, on the reverse strand, counting down.
GTGATTACTTTAGGGTACCAACGAATATTCGGTTGGGACCTTATTATTAGCAGTCACTATAATATAAATTTTCACTTTAAAGAAGTTGTTGATTTCCACCTTTTTGTAATCATCTTCTTTAAAACAAAGTCGCCACACAAAATTCAAATGCCATACAATCATGACAATCGTTCCCCGATATAATTAGGTATTGGATCCAGTATATAGACATGTGCATACAAATAAATAATATACGTATTATACCTGAAAACGCATTGCCACATACCAGAAAAAGTATCTGATGGCAGTCTGCACCAAAAACCACTAGCCCTAAGCCCTAGTTTAGTAAATATTACATAAAAGTTGCTTAAAATGCTGTTCGGGCTAGTTTGTCAAAATGTTTTTGGCACAGACTGTGATGGTAAGATTTTAAAACATTTGCAGAGAAATAATTGAGCCTTACCTGACATTTGTGACCTATTTCTTGTTTCTGTGTAAGAGCACTTGTCAAATCAAGCTGAAGTAATTCATATTCCTTTTTCATTCGTTGAAATTCTTCTTTTAAAGGTTCATAAGGTTCAGTATTGATTGATACACTACACGTTTCAACAACAGCATGAACAGATTTCTCCATTCGAAATGTTTGGAAAGGATTACTAAACACAGATGAAGTATAGTTTCTAGGAAATGTATTTAATGGCTGAGAAGAAGTGGTTGAATTGCTGGATGTTTGTGTCACAGATATTCCAATCGACCAATTTCCAAACAAATCCGATTTAGTTGTCGTAATAGAAAAAGGTGACTGATATTCAGGTTGTGAAGTCATCTGTGTAAATGATGATGTAGTCGGATTCACTTGTGCAAACGAAGATACAGGTGCATTCATTGATGAAAATGACGACACAGGTGAACTCATCGATGCAAACGCTGATTCAGGTGAACTCATCGATGCAAACGCTGATTCAGGTGTACTCATCGATGCAAACGACGACACATTTGATCCAAATGAGGACATTGTCGATGTCACTGATCCAAATAAAGATTGTGAAGGAGTAAAAGAAGATTGAAAACCAGGATATGTTAATGATTCACTAACACTTTTTGGCCACCCTGAATTGGATGTTAATGTATTATTTGAAAAATCTCCATAAAATAAATTGTTACAAGTCACAACTACAAAAGACTCTGGATTTAAAGTCGGATCTGTATTTTTCTTTTGATAAAAATTTTTCATATACTGTTCCGTGTGTGATTTTATATTGGTTGTATATTCATAACCTGTATCATTTGATTTTGGTGTCCATTGATCAGATTTTTTGGAAGTACGTTTAAAATCAGTCCATATATCATGAGTAACTTGTCTTTGCAAGTCTTTTCTTTCCGAGTCAGTTAAATTCTTTCCCAATGTCATATCTTTCATCACTTGATCACTTAATTCTTGAACGTATTGAGAATCTATTCGAAATTTTTCACGCTCTGCAGCTTTTTGTGTGTCCATGAGAAGTAAAGAACCATTTTTATCATTTGAATATGAAGAATAAGACGGGAATGTCTCCGACTGTTCATTCTTGTTTTCAAATTTGTCCAAAGGTACAGGTGAACCTATAGGTCCAAATGTGTTTGGTGAAGAATTAATTGTTCTTTCTCTTGATGGCCACATGCTTTTTGAATTGGGCTGAGGTTTTAATTCCATCATTTTTTGTTTACCTGTCTTTAATTCAGCTGATAAATCACTTCTTTCACTGATATCTGATTTAGAACTACTCCTGCTAATTGAAAATTCCATTTTGGCTTCCGGCTTTTCAAGTCTGGGATCCAATTTATTTAAGTCCATTTTCTCTCTTTCAATGAATTTAGAAGTATCTTCTCTACTACTTACACTGTCAAGATCAGAAACTCCAACACTTTCTTTGAAACTCTCCGAATCAGAAATATTCCAATCAAAATCATCCAAATCGTCCATGCCCTTGTTTTTCTTTTTTGTTTTCTTGTTTTTACGAGCGACAGGTATCAAGTCAATATCATCAATTGCATCCATATCCATAGAAATTGATCGTTCTGTAGGCTTTGGTTTTTCAACAATTTTTTCGACAGAATTATTCTGTAATTCATTGTTTTCCTCCGGAACTTTTGAACATTCAACTGATTTTTTTGCTGGAATTTTCGGATATTCATTTGTTTTTTCCGCTGCTTTTGTTTTGTTACCAACGTGATTAATTTCAAAAGGGATAACTAGGCAGTCAAAATCGTCCAGAGTATCCATGCAAGAACGTTTTGATTTCTTGTTATTATTCCCCGTCCCAGTAGTTACCTTTTCTATAACATCAATATCGTCCAATCCTTTTGTTTCTGAACTTTTGAAAGAATGTTTGCTGCCATTTGTCCAGGGATTTTCTGTCTTTTGTGAAACAAACTGACTAACATCACTGTTTGATTTTAGTTTTGATGCTTTGGAGGCAAAACTTTCACTCTGCTGTCTTGATATCTTACTTGCTTTGTGAGCATCCTCTCGCATGCAAACTATTTCTCCGTGCATTGCAAATTTTGTCGATTGCAAAAGAAATTTACTCAGGCCTCCAGCTGTAGTAATCTTCATTTTAGCATCTTGTGGGAAATCATCTATCATTGATGTTATTTTAGCATCATTAATATGCAGAGGTCCATGAGCAGCAAGCAAATCCTCAAAAAATCTACAATAGAGAAACTAATTATAATGAAGATTGATATGAACATAGTATGGCAATAGGGCTATGTACAGCAAGGTTTAGGTTTTACTACATTTTGGACAGAAAATGAATGACATTTAACTTGAGGTTCAAATTTACATACATTGTCTCAATAGATGTAAAATAGGTATAGACTCAATCTATGTCTGGTCTGATCCTGCAAATAGTTTGGGTGACACATGCATAGATGTGCAATGGTGAAACTGACCTCATCACGAAAACTTGACAATGTGAACGCAGTCACCACAGGAAAAAGTTAATTCCAAATCTCTGATAAAAATGAAGAGAAATGTAGTGTCTAGACATGCATTATGTACAGAAATAAAAAAGTACATACTGAATAAAAGAAAGAAAACCTATACAGTAACCCTATACCTTCATTTTATAGCTGTTTGGATCAAGTTTGAAACATTTTATTTCCAAATATTTTACTAAAAAAGAAAATTTAGTTATCACAGGAAAACACTATTAATATCATATTCAAATGTAATGTAACATTATAAGGAGTTCACTGAATGGTTGCTGTAAGTTTTTCTCATTTTTCAGCTACGTGTAACTGGTTTACTGTTGCTTTTAATTACAAGTCAAGCACACCTCACTCTGAGCTCAGCATGAACTAACATTTCAGAAGATGATAGTACATCAGTCTGTATAGAACACTGATTGTAATTAGACCACTGGGTTCCCTTTAATTAGTTTATAATAACTAACATTTCAGAAGATGATAGTACATCAGTCTGTATAGAACACTGATTGTAATTAGACCACTGGGTTCCCTTTAATTAGTTTATAATAACTAACATTTCAGAAGATGATAGTACATCAGTCTGTATAGAACACTGATTGTAATTAGACCACTGGGTTCCCTTTAATTAGTTTATAATAACTAACATTTCAGAAGATGATAGTACATCAGTCTGTATAGAACACTGATTGTAATTAGACCACTGGGTTCCCTTTAATTAGTTTATAATATCTAACATTTCAGAAGATGATAGTACATCAGTCTGTATAGAACACTGATTGTAATTAGACCACTGGGTTCCCTTTAATTAGTTTGTAATAACTAACTTACAAAAATAAATTCTTTGCAATTTCATCAAACTGTGAACGAGACATTTCCACTTTTTGAACATGTAACTTCTTATGTTCCTCCTGTTTATCATCATCCTCTGTTGGTAGAGCAGCTGGCTTTAATGATCTGTTAGAAGATTCATAATATATTTATTTCATTTTATAAGTCAAGGATGAACAAGATGAACTGTGAGCTATGATACCCCTGCTCTTCGGCAAACAGGAAGTAGGAATCTGACGGGTCAAAAAACACTTCCCACGATATGAGGTACCTATATGAAGCTTGTGACCAAATATCAGATCTCTGCCATCAATAGTTGCTGAGAAAAATGTGACGAAAAATGTGCACATACGTTCAATGTGTATAAAAACCAACTAAGTCGACAAACAGGAAGTAAGAATCTGACGGGTCCAAAAACGCTTTCCACAATATGGCATACCTATATGAAGCTTGTGACCAAATATCAGATTCCTGTCATCAATAGTTGCTTAGAAAAATGTGACGAAAAATGAGCATATATGTTCAATGTGTATAAAAATCAACAAGTCGGCAAACAGGAAGTAGGAATCTGATGGGTCCAAAAACGCTTCCCACAATATGGCATACCTATATGAAGCTTGTGACCAAATATCAGATTTCTGCCATCAACAGTTACTGAGAAAAATGTGACGAAAAATGTGCACATACGTTCAATGTGTATAAAAACCAACTAAGTCGACAAACAGGAAGTAAGAATCTGACGGGTCCAAAAACGCTTCCTACAATATGGCATACCTATATGAAGCTTGTGACCAAATATCAGATTCCTGTCATCAATAGTTGCTAAGAAAAATGTGACGAAAAATGTGCATATCTGTTCAATGTGTATAAAAACCAACTAAGTCGGCAAACAGGAAGTAGGAATCTGACGGGTCCAAAAACGCTACCCACAAAATGGTATACCTATATGACGCTTGTGACCAAATATCAGATTTCTGCCATCAACAGTTACTGAGAAAAATGCGACGAAAAATATCTTGGACGGACAGAGGTAAAACAGTATACCCCCCTCCCCCTTCGGGGAGCGGGGGTATAATTAAAACATGGCTAACAGTGCCAGTATGTTATATAATTGAAGACAACTTTAGATTAAGACTTTTTTGTAACTTCAAAAATGTATTTTTACCATCAAAAGTCCATGGAGAATTAGAAATTGCAGTCCAAATAGATGGGTTTATGGTGTTTAACACCACTTTCAACAATATTTCAGTTATATCATGGAAGTGAGTTTTATTGGTGGAAGAAATCCGAGTACACAGAGAAAACCACCAAACTGTCGCAAGTCACTGACAAACTTTATATCACATAATTTTGTATCGAGTACACCTCGCCATGAATGGGGTTCAAACTCACAACTTTAGTAGTGATAGGCACTAATTGTACAGGTAGTTGTAAATCCAACTACCATTAGATCAAACAGACTAACAGTCCAGAAACTGCAATGAATGTATATAATAGGCTTGAAGTGAATCATACCAATATTTTTGTAATTCCTATATATTTTAATAATACATACATAAACAAGTAAATGCTATATTTGTTAGACAGTTTATATTACAATTTAGTGAGAGATTGTTCAATGCATGGTGAGTAATTATTCAGTCCAAATAGCCTTATAGTCCATATAATTTAGTAATATATCAACAGTTTACATAGATATATATTCTGGAAAGTACAAATAGTGAATGGCAACAAGTAACAGAGGGAGAAACAATTTTCCTGTTTCCCATATAAACAGTGTACTGTAATTAATGTTTTATTTCATAGTTTTAGCTATCTCATGAAGATATCTTTAAATGTCAGTTAATATGATAAAGGAATATGTTATCCCAATGTCAGCCATTTCTACAGATTGGTTTAGATTGGTGGTGTTTCATGTTACTTTTAATAATTGTGCCAGTCAATTTTTACTGATAAGAGAAAACCACATAGATGTAATAGTTCTGAAAATATAATTATAAGATCAATAAGAACTTTCGTCCACTTAGACCTGTTGTCTAGAAAATACAATAGCCTTCTAGTTTATATAGACTTGATAGTAATACAGTAATATAACATACTCCTCCTCTACAACAGAATCTTCTCCAAGAAGTTCTTTTTCATTGTCGTCTCCAAAGTTAACTTCCACATTCAATACTTGTTTTCCTTTGTCCTTCTTCTTTTTATTCTTCTTCTTCGCTGCCTGTAATTCAACATTAAAAGTCAAGTTTATTGTATGCTTAAAAATCTTTTGACATTTCTTTGGACAAAAACAGCATTAATAATCACATAAATACTCATTTCAGTGTAGAAGAAGTTTTTTTTATGACTTCAAAAGCATGTTACATGTAGACAGAAACAAATATCAATATATGTCAGGACCGTTGTCATCATGCTTGTATGGTAGTTGGATTTACAACTACCTATGCAATCACTGCCCATCACCATTAAATATGTGAGCTTGAATCCTGCTCATGGCGAGGTGTACTAGATATAACGCTCTGTGATAGTTTGTCAGTGACTTGGGACAGGTCGGTGGTTTTCTACAGGTACTCAGAATTCCTCTACCAGTAAAACTGATTGCCACGATATAACTGAAACATTATTGAAATGCTAAACACCATAACCCTAACCCTAACTGTCGTGTTCAAAGTAGGTTGGTACTTGAGACTATAATAAACAGTCAGGGTCCAAAATAAGAGAATGAACAATTCCACCTGAGCATTCAGAATTTCAAGTCAGAAACGAGGCTTGCTGAGTTTCACATGAAAGAAAATGAGAAACTCAAGACTGGAATTGTCTCATCTCACACTATTGACAATCACTGAAAATTTGTCTCACCTCAATCAGCATATTACCAGATATTTATGCTATAACACTTGTGAATGTATGTTGTGTTTATATACTGATAAACTAAATGTTTCAAGGTTATAAAGAATTGAATATTTCAAACTTGAAATTGGCTGACATAGAAGAAATCTTTAGTTTTATGTGTATGTTTTGTAAATCGTCTTTTGTCCTTTCGTACTTTTTCTTTTGGTCATTGTGTTGCCAGTTCTTCTTCGATATATGGATTCTGATTACCCCTTTGGCATCTTCAAACTCTTCTTACAGTTTCTGATAAAAGGCTTTTTATTCACCTTCCCAAAGTCCTGTGGTATATGCCAACTTGATTTTCGATCCACACAAAAAAAAATGAAAACTTCGTATAAGAAACCATCTACTGACTATTCATGTGATTTTTGGATTCAATCAAGTTTCTACTATATCATTTTGTTATCTTAACTATTCTTAACTATACAGTAAAATGTAAAATAAATATCATATACATATATGAAAATATTGAATGCATTTTAAAATTTATATATCTTAGATATAACACTGTAAATAAACAGCTTGAAAGTATAAATACAGTAGTTTACAGTTGGGAACAATCACAAGTTCAATGTCTTCTAAAGACTTGTCAGAAATGGGATTGTTTTTGCAATGTTTTGACATTGTGACACCAAATAAAGGGTCATGTGATATGAGATACATGAATTGAATATGTCTGCTACATATGAACAATTCTTTAAAGTAAAGTTGAGTTAATCTGATCTCGAACATTACCACATTAAAACAACATGCATGAAATTTGATTATAAGAAATCTTGACCTTTTTACTAATTTTAAATTCTTCTGTTTTCTTGACAACAGCTATATCTGCCTCTAGTGTAACTAACACATCCTTGTCAGTTTGTTCTAGGACAGGTACGTCTATAAAACACAACAAAAAACATAAGATAGCACTAAGGTGATTTGATTTGATGTTTAACACCACTTTCAGCAATATTAGCACTTAGGAGTCATCATTCTAATCATAAAGTATAGGTACAAAGTACAGTCAAACCTGTCTATAGTGACCTACGATGGGAATTCTTAAAAGGACAGGGAGTCTTTATATAGAGGTTGTGATATTTATGAACAAAATCATGTCAATCAGTATACATACACTTACAGTGTATAGAGTTTCCAGTTGGTAAAAGTCACATGGAATGATGTTTGTGTTTAATTATTTTCACAACTGGTGTATATTAAAATGAAAAGGAGCAGATAACTTTTATTTCATAAGTTAAAAAATATTAAAGCACATTCTGCAGTATGGTATAAGAAACTAACTAATAAATATATTCAATAGATATCTTTTTGGAATTTTTAAGCAATCAACTGAGCAAAAATACACTAAAATGTACATCTTGTAGCTGTGAAAAAAATTGACATTTGAGCAGTTTACGTTATTGGTATCAAAAACTTTCATGAAGATTATGTTTCAATAAAATATCCTCATGTATTGTGTAGAAAGTTTTTCTTCCCAAATCTTTATCTGATGGTTAGTGCTGGTTCTGGATGTTACTTCAATGTCAACTTCAGATTTACTCCATTATTTATATTTTCAGTTGATAACAACAGCAATTTTTAAACATCTCAAAACTAATTTAATTAAACATATGGCATTTTTGATACTTCTGGAATTCAACCTATTTCTCTGTCCAGTAATATATTGTCGAAATCACTGGCTTTGATCTTACCAAAACTAAAAAATTACGTACTTTAAAGTATTTAAGGAGTTTTCATTTCCCCAAAATGATCCTTTAACATTAATTTGGCTATCTTAAATGATTTTCAAAACATGACATCGTTTCTAATAGAAGGAAATTGGCATAGCAGAAATCGGATGTACACAACGTTCTCGTTTAACCAGATTAAATTTTATTTGATAGAATCTAGTTTTCCATAAAAATGTTTATTTATTTACTTTCTACCTTTCGGTCTGATAGCAAGTCTTCTAACAGTCGCTATACGAAAGCAAGCATGCTAGACATTACATCACTGATATTCTTTCATCATACCATATAAAACCTTTGTAGAAAACTTTGGAAAATAACTTTAATCAGACTAACTTCATTTTGTGAAAAGCTACCAGTGCAATGTCAATAAATTCATTACTGATAATAATACCTTCATATTCATGTAACATGACCTTTTCTTCTTTCTGTGCTGTTGCTGTTCTCTCTATGTCATCCATTAAATCACTAGCTTCTTCTCTGGATTCTCTCTTTCTCAGCTTACGTAATTCTTTCTTTTCCTTCCTCTTTTCTATCTTGTCTTGACTAAATAATATTTCTTTTAAGTAAGTGGATGAATACTTTATACCAGGATTTTATTGCAAAAGAATACGTTTTAACACAAAAAGATTTTTTTTCCAGTCAAGTCATGGCGAGAACAAGATATTTTTGATGAGACAATAACCATGCCTGGATTGTTCTATGATAAATATGCTGAGCTGTAATTTTATACTGACAGCTCCACTAGTTATTGTTCTTACACTCTTCAGAATAATGTGTGTTTAATAGGGAAGAAACAAACAGCACTTTAATCATTTTTAGTTTAACAGGTTTAGTGTCAAGTTATTTTGTTGTGAGATTTACTTGTTATCATGCATCAAAATTTCGAATTTACAGTTATAACATACATTTTGTTGGGGGCCGTTGTGGTCATGATCGTATTGTAGCTGGATTTACAACTACCTGTGCAATCAGTGCCTATCACCACTAAAGTTCTGTGTTAACGGTAGACAAAAAATGTCAATAGCCAAAGTGGCTAATCACTATTTATTTTCCTAGTCACATTTGCATGTGATTAGCCACACATCTGAAATCGACACAAATGAACAAACACTCATTTGAAATTATGTAACACTTTATTCAACTTAGAACCAACAAATATCAACAAATGAATAAGCTTACTTACAATACAGTAATTTTATTAATGTCACAAAATATAATAGTAAAATTATGAATAAAAAAAATATGCACTTAATTGTAAAGTATTTATTTACTCTGCATTTCAGAAGTTTCTCATCAGATTCACATGATTTTGCAGTAGAACAGTCACTAGCCGGGCCATTGCCCAACTGAAGCCATTCAAATTGTTTGAACCATTCATTTTTAATTTTGCGAGTGTCATTTCTGTCATAAGGTTTTTTTAACTTTGGTATCAGCTTTACTTTTCTTAACTATGGGATTTGTAAAAAATGCCATTTTCTAGGATTAGAATCTGTCTCTGATTCATTCGAGACCATAACAAGGTCAGATTCGTGCTTGTCGTCCATGTGGTAAACATTAAAAGTAAAAAGAAAATCGCTATCGGAAAAGGATTTTTGTATCCGGAACTGAAATGTTTTTAACATAAATAATTTTCCGAAAATGACTAAAAAGACCTTTCTTTATGTTCAGTTTTGAATATTACTTTTATTTACATCTTGTCAGCTGAACGTTTTTTCAAATACACGTTACTGGTTTGAAATTTAACAAAGATTTTTTTGAGTACCGTAAATAATTCATTCGCCAAAGTGGCGATCGCAACTGAATTTTTATTAGCCACATCGGAAATTTAATCGCCCATGGCGAAAGTGGCGACCTTTAGCGCTAACACAGAAATTGTAAGTTTGAATCCTGTTCATGGCGAGATGTATTCGATACATTATGTGATAAAGTTAGTCAGTTACTTGCGACTGGTCGGTGGTTTTCTCCAGATACTCAGGTTTCCTCCACCAAAAAAACTGAACGCCACGATATAACTGATAAATTGGTGAAAGTGGCATTAAACACCATAAACCAAATCAAACCTACATTTTGTTATCCCCTAATTTTTTTTTATAGTGAAATCTAATTTCCTACATGGTTGTGTACTGAAAGTGTTCTGTTTACCTTGAAGGTGGAATTTTCATTGCTGGTTTTCTGGGTTTCGACTGTGCATGCTCAGATTTCTCTGTTGTAATCTAAAAAAAACAATAAAAAATTATACTAATTCAAGATATGCATCCCATGATTAAACTACACATATTATTTCCTGTTTTTATGTAATATGTATACAGTAGAGTTCGTTTATAGCGAAGTCCAGGGGACTCTCGATCTTAGTTTGTTATAGGCATCGTTCGTTATAAGAGAAACAATGTAGAATTACCTCCCCTTTTGAAAATCGTACAGTAGAACTTCGCTGGTTCGAACTCGAAGGGACTGTCAAAATCTGTTCTAGCTATCGGTAGTTCGAGCCACTGAGGTCGCGTAATTTTAGAGAGAACAAAATCTGGTTCTGATGCACAGTAAAGTGGGCCTTTATCGTAAAAAAATATTTAATCCGTTAGACAGTTCTCAAAGACTATGGCTTCTGAATACATCTTTGGTATCTTCAAATGTTCCTTAGAAACATTTTTTCAACTTTGTTCACGATCTCAGAATGAGTATATTTCTTTTGTTTTTGGTATTTAGATAAACCTTGAGACCACACAGTTTGTTGTTTAATTAAAGAGTCTATCATCAAAGAAAAAATAAACAATAGCGAATGAATTAATCTCACACATGACTTTGTTTTTAATTTCTTTAGCTTGTGCATCCATTCATTAAAATTTAGATTACGTTTTATCAATTTTTAATGCAATAAATTAGCACGTGTCTTATTAATTGACAACTTGTTAATCACATCATTAATACCCATTTTATTGTTTGAATAATTTAAAGAAAAGTCTTGATTGACATCATTAACAACATCAAAGATGGGATTATTGATTTTTCAATTATCAATAACGGAAGTGTCAAGTGCACTTGACCATTCTAATATGTGATCGTTCGTGTGTAACGGAAGACAGGTAAATAATTTGCTTGTTCAGCAATTTTCTTTGTTATATCATGTCAATTTTGAGTAATAAAAACGTTGTTTGGGTTTAAAATTCTCTTCGTTATAAGCCTGACTTCGTTATAAAAAATTTGTAATAGGCCTTCAGAAATACATTGTTTAAATAGCGATGGGACTGGGGATTTATCTTTACTTCGCTATAAGCCTGATTTCGTTACAAGCCTGTTCGCTATAAACGAACTCTACTGTATATACAATATATATATATATAGATGTTAAATGAGTAACCATTTCTATTTCACTTGCAGCCTGTGTCAAATGATTGAAACAAAATTTTGAATTAATATATTATTGTAACATTTACAATGTAAATTACACAAAAATTAAGTGAAGAATTGAATTATATCTTTTAAATATGATAGCATTAGAGTAAAGGGTGCTTAAAACTACTTTCATCAACAATTCAGTTATATTGTAGTATCAGTTTTATTGACAAAGGAAACTGAAATAGAAGAAAACCAATGACCTGCTCCTAGTCACTGATAAACTGTATCACATGATGTTGTATCCAGTACATCTGCTACAAGAGGTAAATGATTGCATTGTTGTAAATCTAACTACTATACAATCATTGCCATGGTGGCACCTTTAATATTGAAGCCACATATACAATGTATTTATAAAATCAAATGTCATTTCATTAAGCCATCACTCAGCAGTTTACCTTAAAAACTAGATGTGTAGGAACGACACGAATGTCCCCGCCGTGAATATTAAGGAGGCTCGCAAATGTTTCAGTTGCAATAAGTGGGAACAACAATTTGAATACTATGTAAAATTCTAAAATCCAAGGACAGTAATTTGGCCAAAATTATTCAGTGGGAACAAAAGTTTAAACTTGATCTGTAACTCATCATTGTAATTCCAAATACCAAAAATCAAGTCAATATCTCAAAGCATAGTAAAATAAAGTGGTGACAACTAAATATTTGACCAAAGTTAAAAGTCCAAGGTGCATAAATTAGCCCAAAATCATTCAATCGGAACGAAATTCAAACTTGATCGGTAACTCATCACTATACACTCACATACCTAAAATCAAGTCAATATCTCAAATCATAGTGAAAAAAAAGTGGTGACAACTAAATATTTATCAAAATTTCAAAGCCCAACGGCTGTAAGTTGGTCAAAAATCATTCAACCGAAAAAAAAATTAAAATTTGATCTGTAACTTATGATTATACACGCTCATACCAAACATCAGGTCAATATCTCATATCATAGTGAAATAAAGTGGTGACAACTAAATATTTGGCCAAATTTCAAAGCCCAACGGCTGTAAGTTGGCCAAAAATCATTCAACCAGAACGAATTTCAAAGTGACCTGTAACTTATGACTATACACTCTCATACCAAAAATCAAGTCAATATCTCCAAGCATAGCGAAAAAAAGTGGTGACAACTAAATATTTGGCCAAATTTCAAAGTCCAAGGGCCATAACTCAGCCAAAAAATCATTGGACCAGAACGAAACGTAAACTTGATCTGTACTTATTATACACCCACATACCAAATATCAAGTCAATATCTCAAAGCATAGCGAAAAAAAGTGGTGACAACTGTTTTATTTTGGAATTACAGAATGACGGACATGGGTAACACTATATGTCCCGGCCACTTAGTGGCGGGGACATAAAAATCGATAATAATACTTCATTTCATTCATAAAAATATTACCTCCTTTTGCGAGCTGTCTTGTTTGAAAATAATGATCTTGACAATACATGACATACAATCTGGCGTGGGACAACATTTTTCCAGAATATCCTGAAATGAAAATGGGTACTACATGTATTCCTTATTAGTAAAAAAGGTTGGGGTTGGGCTTTTTTTGGAAGACTCTCCAGATTAATTCCTTCAGAAATTTATAAAAGACGTCAATATCTTCCTCACAACAAAGATACAAAGAGCTGCTTCTATTACCCAGATTCTTGGTGGTGGTGGTTTTAACTTCTGGTTCGTCATTGACTAATTAATAGGCTAGTTAGTCAAAGCGAGTCAGTTTTCTTGTTAATATAAATTGGTTGATGAGGTTGTCATTGGCAACTTCTTCACAATTTGGAATGTACTGGTCGATGTTGAGATATTCTTAAACATAAATATGGTAGTCATGTAATTATGCCAATCTTGAGATTAGGGAGGGGGGCATCCTCAGGACCTTCTTTGTCGCTGATGTCACTTTTGCTGCATTTTAAGCTTGCGTTCGAGTGACCACTGACCAAAGACTGTTGGAGTAAGCACAGAGCATCAGATACAGTGAGTTTCAGTCTTTCCTATTTATCTACTAATTGAAGCTGTTTGTTTCAAAAATAAAGAAGCCAAAAAATTGGAAATACTGTACTGACAACGTAAATGTCATGGTTACATTAAATTGACACATGTCACATGTAACTATCTTATTATTATTTCTAATACAATGGATTCATATTTTCAGACTGATCTAGTATGATTAAAAGTAAAATTAAAACTGAATTCACTGTTTTTAAGCAATACCTGTAACCTTTTAACTGTTGATACAACATACAATCTAAAGACATTATTACTTGAAACAGCTGCTCTGTAACAAAATGGTGTAAGCTTCAATTTTTTGTCCCTTTATCTTATGAAGGAGTAAATAAATTGACAAAATAAACATATCATTTAAATTTGAGCTTAAAAGAAACAATAGGTCACAATGACCTAAATCAAATAAATTGGTTTTTTTTATTAATGACAAATCTCATCTGTCACTCCTTTAGGTTTATATAAAAGGTGGCACACTTAACAGGTCACAAAATTAGATCACAATCTGGTAATATCAATGAAGTTTCTGTTCAATCGGTCGAATAGTTTCAAATCCAATCACAAGAGAAGATTGAAATGAAGGAGGTCTTTAACACAAAAAACAAATGTCTCCCACCTCTGCATAAAAATTATTTTTGATAAAATATCACAAGTCAAAAAGGGATAAACCTCCTTTAACAATGTGCATATCCTTATATATGTATGATTATAAGCAAGCATGCAAAGTTTTGAGGAATTTAAATTTAAATTGTAGGAATTGCATGAACAAACTTTTGATAAAACAAAAAGGACAACAACGTTAACTTCTTCAAAAATGGTTCCATCAAACCGCTGTAATGATATGCAATGGTATGGTTAAGACACTAACTAACATGCAAAGTTTTGAGCAATTCCTATTTAAAATGTAGGAGAAGTTGCATGTACATACTTTATGATGAGACATTCTATAAGAAATAGGGCAAAAACTTCTTCAAAAATAGGTCAATGAAACTGATGTAATGACATGTGAATCTTCATGTATTAAGCAAGCATGCAAGGTTTAGGGGACTTCCCATTTAAAATCTATGAATTGTGTGTGCAAAATTTGGTGAGGAAGATGGATGATAGAATAAAAAACAAGAAGGGGTAGACATAAATATGTGCAACAGACAAGAAAGTGAGGTTTTTAACCAGATGAGCTAAAAAAAACAAGCACCCCCCCCCCCCCCCCCCCCCAAAAAAAATATTATGAACTACATAAGAAAACAAAAAACACAGTTGGTTACCTTATCACAAGTCTTTTCTCCATATTTAGACTTGAAATCTTTCCAACAATTGTTGTGAAACTCTATTATACAACTGGTCAAACACATTATCCTTACAAAACCCTGAAATACACATCAACATTAATTAGAGATCAATCAATATATCTATATATCTATGCCATGTATATCTAATTTAATTAACTGTAAGAGTGGTTATCTGAAAAAAATATTTATACATTTAATTTTTGATACCCCCTCTTTTGTCTTCCTAGTAACATAAGAAATTTACCAGAATAATTCTTATTGCATATTACAAAGCAGGCAACTTTGAAAGATTGTCTAAATTTTGTTTCTTCTGAAATACTAGTTTCTCATACCCATGATTAAATGTTAATTTTTTTTTCTCAAAAACTTTGTGTTACATATTATATAAGAAGAATATCATAGTTACCTTAAAATCTGGATCAGAGAAGAAAATAACAGCTCTTGAATCTACTTTGTCTGTGTGTAATTTACAAACAGCATCAGGAGGAGGGGGATATTTTGTCAAGGTTAGTAACTCCTTCACTTGTTTCTAAATAAAACAATATATACATGTACATGAAAATGAGACTATCACCAACAATAATAATGTTTATTACATAATGATTTTATTTAAACAATTTTATTGGCTATCATGCTGTCACCTGACATTCCGTAAAATTTGATATTGTTTGATTAAAACTCGTATTGACTTGGTTTCACTTTCGTTTTCTAACGAAATCTATAAAAAGAATCACGTGAATTCTATTTCTATTCGACCAATGGACATAAAGGTAATGTGAAATTTCGTCCAATCAGAATCGTCGTATTAGCGTTACTTTAGAATGAACAAGTAATCATCATGTCTGATGCAGGCGATGAGCTTGCAGAAGTCAAACGGAGATTTGCAGAAATCTCAGAGACTTGGTTTCACTTTCACTTTTCATTTTAATGTAATAAAACAATTACAGTCTTTTGTATCGGTCAATACGAGTTTTTATGGACCTTAGAAATCAATATTCACCTCAGCCTAAAGGCTTCGGTGAATATCGTTTTTAAGGTCCATAAAAACTTGTATTGACCTCAACAAAAGACTATAATTGTATAATATAACATTTTATATTTTCCTTACTGACCATTAACTGGTAAAAATCAGATATACTAAGCTACCTCCTTATATACATATGAATTGTTGATTGAAATAATCCACAAGCATTATTGATTCAAGAATGCTATATGAAAATGTTTTTGTTAAACAATTATTTGAATAAAGGACTACCACAAAGTGCAGCATGTCCACAGGGGAAAGTTGAAAAAATGCATATCAAATGTGGACACAGTACTTGCTTTGAGGCATTAAAATTTTAAACTTGAAATTTCCCCCTTTTGGGCCTCTTTTATGTCAAAAACGGTAATAGATATAGTATAACACTATGCATTTTCCTTAAGAATATATTTAAAAATAAATCGAACAAGATCAGATGAAAAATAAACTCCCCATCTTCAAATAACTGAAACTTAGGGCCTCTTGTTTGGAAATGGGTAGGGTTAGAATACCCCAAAATTTTTGTTGTTGCAAAATAATAGATGAATTATTTGTGTACAATCCAAATCATTTTACATTAATTATAAAGACAGCCTTCACAACCTGGTACCCACATATTCACACCTTATAGGTATAATAGTAGATATTTGGGCAATAGCACTTTTATTGTCCTCTCTGTACCAACTATTTTCCTCAGCGTTGCCTCAGAAAATAGTTGGTACCTTGGGGACAATAAAAGTGATATTACCCTCATACTCAGTCAATAAGTGTACAGTCGGAGAGCAGACTCGCAATTTAATTACTTTTCCGCCCGTGGAATATTTAAAAATCCAAGGGAGATAATCGTAAATATTTTCCGCTAGATGGCGCTCCACAAACCCAAACAATTATACGTACTTGGAAAACTACGTTTTTCTTCTATTAACTCAATGAACATTATTGAAATATGATTAAAAATCACATCTATATTTATTAATGGTCATGATTTTCAGTCTGGTATACAAATCGGTCTGCGATGAATGTAAAAATAACGTTTTTTTCTTTACCTCGGAAAATCGTAATTTTTTCTTGTCGCGTATGTTTACACTTTTTGCATCTGACAGAATAAAGTTCTAGTGTAGGAAAAAATTTAAAAAACTGGTTCCTTGGACAGAATAATATCTACACTTCATTGAGTAAAAGGGAATTTACATCACTCGTAACAGTTTAAGAAAAATAGTCCATATTCCAGCGTCATCCAAACAAAGTCAAGGTTGAACAATTTGCTCCTCCCATTTTGCTCGTACAATGAATATTTACACATGTAAACAATGGAATAACAGTAGGCATGTGAGGTAAAACACACTGCTTTGATGTACAATGCAAATTGTCTAGAAATTCGATGCATTTATCCCATTCTGTCAATCGCGTGGATTCACAACTACAACCCGAACTTGGTTATATGCACCCCCCCCCCCTTTTTCTGAAATATGCCACCAAAGTCAAACTGTCAAACTGTCAACGGGTGCAGGCCTTTTAGTAAGGGACGGTACCAGGTACCCATTTAAAATGGTAATAGAAAAAGACGGAATCTGAAGACTTTCACAGCACCAAAAGTGACTGTGTTCAAACAGAAATTTTTTTTTAAACCGGATAACCAAACAGTCATATCATGTCTTCGGAAACAAATTGCCTTTTCAAAGCTGACTCAGAAACCTGTGACTGACTTAGACCAGTTTAGTACCCTCCCTATGAGGTCTAGGAACTGCGGATCTCCTGTACTTGGCGATCACTAGTATAAAAATTTGTTCCAGTATTGTGAATTTTTTTTCAAAATTTTGTACAATACTGGTATACCAGTAATGTAATTAAGATATTGGTATTGTAATTCAATTATGAAAATATGAAATTGCATGGATTTTTTATAGTGTATTGGATTGCTTCATATTAGAAGGTTCATGTTATCAACTGTTGAAAAGCATACTAAAAGTACAAGTTCATTGTGTATCATTTTATTGGCATTTATAACATCGTATCAGTAATACATCACAATCCGTTATGGATAGAGTCAAGATTATTATACAGCAACACAAGAACAACTACTTCAAGAACTGGTCTAACCAGGAACTAACATTTCCACAATACCTATTACAATACTTACTACAATACTATACACAAGTAAAAAATTATTTTTTTTAAATCACAATACTGGTACAATACTGGTATACAATACTGGAACAAATTTTTATACCAGTATTGTGCACAATACTAGTATACCAGTATTGTGATCGCCAAGTACAGGAGATCCGGAACTGCTCCACTCTTGTCTGCCCTTCTGTTGATCTACAATGTTTATGGGGTACTTGGTTTTTGTAATCTGTAATTGAAAGGGGGGGGGGTAGACATATGATTTTTCTCAAACAAACTCTAATTTTTAATCGCAGTTTCACAATTTCTGTTGTCATACTTGTATTTGTGTTTTACCCAATCTGGCTTTTGGGTATAGTTTTTCTCAGGTGTGTGTTGAAAGCCAGGAGCAAAACTCTGTGGTTGTCATACAGTTTTTCATCTAAATATTCATGCTTCCCAAATCCCTCTATTTGTTATCAATCTTTTAAAAAAATTATCTGATAGATTATTTTTTTTTTTGTGCTGAAAATTAAAATCATGCGGCCTTAAAAAAAATGTCCATGAAAACAAAATCTTCCTATTTAATACATTTCGGCTTGCATTCTCCCTCAGTTCTCTATTCTGGTACATGTATATCATTATCATTTTACCGTTTCATCTGTCTGTACACATTATTATGGTCATGGTAATGTTACATCATACTTCAGGGAGCAATCATTTGATTTTTATGGGGGAGGGGGCCATGGAATTTTTAAAAAAAAATAATAATTTGCTAATTAATGATCATGAGGTTGAGGTATCCTATTCTAGTTTCATTGGAATTCATTGTTTATTCTTAATACAAATGTAAACAATAAACATTAGAAAGACCATTTAATTTAAGGGAAAGGATCTTCTAGAAAGAATAAGGTTAATTTTAAATTCTGATACATTTGTGTATGCAAATTTTCTATGGTAATGGCATCGGCATATTCAATTAGAATTTTAAATTAGAGCCTCAGCCGGTTTTCTCCTATTATTCACGTTTTATTATTCTTAATAAAAAAAATTAGTTGAAGTTTTTGTGAATTTTATTTTGTAAAAAATAATTAAATAATGGATCATAGTACAGTATGATCTGCTTTTGTTTAAAAAAAAAAGGTTAAAAACATTACACCCCTCACCCTATTTTTTTTTAAGAAACATCTATAAAATAGTAAATATTGGCTAACACGAGTTCTGCTCAAGAGTTATTATGAGGATGTACTATGCATGTGATAATATTTTATATTTTTTTCATCATCATCATTTTCATTCGTCTTTTATAACGTCATTTACATTGAAAAAAGTATCACTTGTATCAAGTACATTGACATCAACATGCTCGTGGTGGGTCGCTAGGGGGCGTTATGCATGATTTGTATGGTGAATCCACCAATAAAACCAGTGGACGTGTTTGAATAGCCTTATATGTTAAAAAACAGTTGAAAGTAATTTTTAATATTCCAAGATTTACTATTGCATATGAAAATATGACTTTTTTTTTTCCAAGTTTATTCGATAGATTTAGTAGACCATTACAGTTGATTCTTGTTTTGTCATACCTTCATGGAACAACAAATTTACATGTATTTCGACCGAAAAGTCAACTTAAGAGGATTACTTTTACAGTAATTACTAATGTAATTGTTCCATAAAATCTTTTCCAGTTATCTCAAATTTGGACTCATCTGTTAAATTATATTTGGTGAATTTAATAGCTGTAGATATAATAGACAATTATTCTGACTAATTTCAACATTTTTAATACAAAATAATATTTGTTTTATTAAGAAAACATGTGTTTACATTTGTTCTATAAATAGAACGTTAAAAATTCCTGAGTATGTGATGATTCTAGTTACCTCCCTTTGAATCCATCCAAAATGTGACACGATCCATCTGACAGAAAAAAGTTCTATTGTATGTTTAATTACAGAAAAAGATTCTTTGAAATACCAATATAGAAATCTATGGAACTATATATATGATTTTTCATCACCCTTTCGGCAAATATTTTAATTTTTAATTTTTCGTGTTTTTTTAAACAACTTCCGCCATTTCCGTGTCGTTTTAATTTCTGCAATACTCCTTTGTTACAAGAAGTTCAAGCACCGGGCCTCAAATTTATATGAAAGAAACAATTTTCTATGTTTTTCTCGCTTTCTCGGTTATATTTGACACTCACAACGATAAAAACGAGTGAATTTTCAACACTTGGTCGATGTTTTCTAAAACGTGTCCGATTCCGGTATGTGACAAATCATTTGAAAAGACGCCATTATCGAGTCTGCTCTCCGGCTGTGTATACTATTGATTCTTAGTAACAAAACTGATATAATTGACAGAATGCTGGTCTGTTTTAATGTTTGTTACCTGTAATATATTTGTCATGCTTTCCTCCATCTTTGTATCAGTACCTGGCCAGGTGAGTTCATTCAACTTTAATGTATTAGCCATACGTAGACATCTAGTCAATGGTTCAACAGCTTCCTCAAATCTATAAAAGTTCAAACAGTAGATTTTTTTTTTTTTTTAATCTGTTCAATTTTATTTCCCCCATCATACCTCTAATAATCCATCCAAGGAAAGAAATGGCTAGGTTTCAAAGGCATTCAATGTACTAAAAATAGTCTTGAAAAATGTCAAAATAGACTCTGGAGATCGTGTAGTCACTCACTAGAGATGTTAACACATCCATTATTGAACAGTATGTAATAGCCATGTTGAAAAGTGGATCAGGTCAACAGACACAATTTTGGAAGAGGACTTTTTTATTGAAATTTTGTTTCATTCCATCCAGTATATGGGATTAAAGATTAATAACCTAAGTAGCTATTGTTGTCCTGTAGGTAATATGTTGTCTATGAAAGAGAACAAACTTGACCTGTAAGTGATCCATTTCAAGCTAGTTTTAAAATTCTAAACTGATGCAATAACCAGCTAGACTCGAGATCACATACAGAAACCAATAAAAATTCATGAATGACATTTATTTTTCTTCTGACCAGCTTAGGGATCGTCTCAAAATGTGAGTTTTTTTCAAACGAAGTTAGTTTCGTTTGGTAGGTGGGTGGTTTTCAGCTGTCACGTTTGGAAAAAAACCAAAATCGCACATTGATATTTGTCAATAAATCTTTAAAAATGCACTTAAAAAACGGCATAAAATTGAATGGAACATCGTTTTAATTTCTTTCGAGTCTGTATATTGTACTGTTTCTTTAGTACTGAATAAGTAATGGGTGTATATGTACACAGCTCTGGTTTCCTGTTTGCGGTACAATTAAATATCATACGCAACGAAAAGCAACGGTTTTCTTTTGCAAATTAAAAAAAATAATGTTTTCGATTCTTGGAACATTTTATACTGGTGTCAAATTTAAAATAATACTATAATGTATTAAACAAGTTTTGACCAAAGAGAGTAAACAACAGATACCACGATGCTTATGGCGGGTTTTTGTTCTTGTGTATGTTGCAGAAATAGGCTTTCGGTAGTTTGTGATTGTATTGATCGCTTTCGGTATTTTGGTATTTTGTTATTAAGTATTAAACATGGCTGCGCCCTGTAAAAAACGTCTTGTGTAGACAACACTATTCATAGATAGACCCTTTATCATGACGTGCATATGGAGAATACATGGTTCTAAACCCTATATTTTTAGGTGGAGTTTGGTATACATCGGTATTCTGTTTTTCACACTTTCATTTGGAGGGGGTGGGTGGGTGGGAGGTCTGAGCCAAATGAAACTAACTTCATTTTAAAATAAATGTCACATTTTGAGATGACCCCTTAGTCTCATATAAGATACAAAACACAACCTAAATTGTTTCTAAATGCAGTAATTGTTATCCAATTTACATTTGTCATTTTCATTAATTCCCTATTAATGTGGATTTACCACAAGATTAACTCAATTCATACCTCGATATTAATCTCCTAAAATAGAATATGTGGCATCACACGATCTAAAATTACACAATAATCGTCTCAGTGATGTGTCTCAAATTTAGTGCAAAAATGAAGCCTTTCTATAAATAGAGTTAGGATGAAGCCTTTCTATAAATAGAGTTAGGAAAGTGTAACATGATGAATTATATTTTACATGTACCGATATTTGACCTCCAACTTGTTTTTACTTTCTATTACAATGTTGACAATCTCATGAAAAGGATATTAATTTTTATTTACATTTCACTTTTTTGCATTTTATTACAATAATGACAGCAATATTTTAACCTCACGTTTTTTGTCGGTGATCTTAGATTTGCATTAAAAAAATTCTGAATCTACGGTACCTATTTCAAGTACAGAATGTAGCATATATTAATTGATCCTTTTTAACTTGACTTTTATCTCAACATTTTTTACCTGTTCAACAAGATATATGCCTTTCCTAATCCATAATATGGAACAGCCAATCTGCTATCTTTACGAGTTTCTGTTATGTTTTTTAATCTTTCTATACCATCCAAAATATGCTGAAAAATAAATGAACTAGATTTCACTTCCTATAATCTAAATAAGAAGGTAATACACAATACTGTAAGATAAAGAACAGCAATAAAAGTCTTGTTTATTAAAGTTAGATTTTGAGTTTCAGTTGGTTTTGGTGGTTTATGGTGCTTAACGCCACTTTGAACAATATTTCAGTTAAATCGTGGCGGACAGTTTTATTGGCGAGGGAAACCGCAGTACCTGGAGAAAATCACTGACCTGCCGCAAGTCACTGACAAACTTTATCACATAATGTTGTATCGAGTACACCTCACCTGAGCGGGATTCGAAACTCACAATGTCAGTGGTGATAGGCACTGATTGCATAGGTAGTTGTAAATCCAACTACCATTCTATCAAGACCCCTTCATAATACAGAAATTTTTATTGGATAAAATAAATAACAAGTCTAAATTTCAAAATAATTTTGGATTTGACTTGGAAGATTTATGAGATGATGTCTCTAAACGACAGTTTGACAACTGTTTTTCCTTTTCATTTTCTATAATACCATATCTCAATCTACAGTAAATATGCAGTGGTTGGTATCTCTGTATTTAACAAAATGTACTCACACACAACTACAATTTTGTTTTCACAGAAACATTTGGAGTAATTGTCCACAGCTGTTGAGAGCCAGTTACTACAGTAGAGTTCGCTTAAAACGAAATCAGGCTTATAGCGAAGTAAAGATAAATCCCTAGTCCCATCGCTATTAAAATAATGTATTTGTGAAGGCCTATTACAAATTTTTTATAACAAAATCAGGCTTATAACGAAGAGAATTTTAAACCCAAACAACGTTTTTATTACTCAAAATTGACATGATATAACAAAGAAAATTGCTGAACAAACAAATCGTTTACCTGTTTTCCTTTATGCACGGACGATCACATATTAGAATGGTCAAGTGCACTTGACACTTCCATTATTGATAATTGAAAAATCAATAATCCCACCTTTGATGTTGTTAATGATGTCAATCAAGACTTTTCTTTAAAATATTCAAACAATAAAATGGGTATTAATGATGTGATTAACAAGTTGTCAATTAATAACACACGTGCTAATTTATTGCATTAAAAATTAATAAACCGCAATCTAAATTTTAATGAATGGATGCACAAGCTAAAGAAATTAAAAACAAAGTCATGTGTGAGATTAATTCATTCGCTATTGTTTATTTTTTCTTTGATGATAGACTCTTTAATTAAACAACAAACTGTGTGGTCTCAAGGTTCATCTAAATACCAAAAACAAAAGAAATGTACTCGTTCTGAAATTTCGATTAACCTGAGTTTTTATGTGTATATAATACCAAAAAAGAAACAATTATTCTTCAAATTCAAATAAAAAAAAAGGAAAATGGCTACAATCTTAAAATTGGCCATTAAAAATATATATCCGAATTATCAGCATTATACCAATATCGATCCAAGTGTTAATACCCGACCTCATATTTCCTGTTTATAAAATAGATCGTGAACAAAGTTGAAAAAATGTTTCTAAGGAACATTTGAAGATACCAAAGAGGTATTCAGAAGCCATAGTCTTTGAGAACTGTCTAAAGGATTAAATATTTTTTTACGATAAAGGCCCACTTTACTGTGCATCAGTTGTAATAGCGTAATGAAACTGCTCGGGTCAGAACCAGATTTTGTTCTCTCTAAAATTACGCAACCTCGGTGGCTCGAACTACCGATAGCTACAACAGATTTTGAACGTCCCTTCGAATTCGAGCCAGCGAAGTTCTACTGTACGATTTTCAAAAGGGGAGGTAATTCTACATTGTTTCTCTTATAACGAACGATGCCTATAACAAACTAAGATCGAGAGTCCCCTGGACTTCGCTATAAACGAACTCTACTGTATATTATCATAACACTACAATACAAATCAAATAACATAGTTTTTACCATCCTGTCTTCTTATTTTAATTATAATGTATTCATCAGTGATGATTTTTCTCTCCAAATTCTGATCAATTTAAAGATATTAAAAACAAACCTTATAAAGTCCTGTAGATATTTCTGATAAACCAAATGCATATTCTAAAACTGCTAAATCTTGTTCATCCATACCATATTCCTGAATAACGAATAAAGACCACATTTACACAAAAAAACACATTTCATCATCTTTTTAAACAGGGTGAGAGTTAAATGCCACTAATACCATACAATAAAATTTACTTTACTGTAATGGATCGTTTCAAAATCTCACCTTATATTAGATTTTGTTTTCAACATTTTGTTTATGTTTCCATAGAAACCACTCATTGTCACTTTGACAGGTGTAAATTAGTATTGGCATAACTTAACCTTTCATAAATTTTTTGAATTGATGCCAATCAACCTTTCAAATTTATTATTAACTTTTCTCTGATCCTAATATTTACATGGAAACCAGAGGCTCACATATATTGGTCACCTTGAAACCGTTTTATTCTGAGATCTCATGACCCAGGTGACTGTTGGCTGCTTAACATCCAACAGCAAATATTTCATTTATATTCAGGACGAAAACAAGTTCAACATCATATAAAATTATACAGAAATGAGGAATTAATTTTTTTAAATCTACATCAGGAGTCTTTAATGTGTAAGGAGTGTAGCACCCACTATGATCCATGGTCTGACATTCCATATTATACCCTGACAACCCCCACCCCCCTTGAGAGGATATCCCCTATTCGCTACCCAAGGATGTACAGAACACCTCCGTGGGTTGGCAATAGTACCCAGCCATGAGCTGAGTTTATATATACATAAAGTGTGATATTCTAAGAAGCCTTTGCCATGATTAAATGCTTTAATTGAGGGTAGTGGGAATTATTGCATGAAAAGTTGGAAAATACCAAGAAGTGATAGGAAGCCATAAGGCCATGCTTTAAAAAATAGCTGTTTGCTATTTCTCAACTCACAATTTGAGAAACGGGTAAAGAGATAGGCAATTTATTTTCTTTAAATTGAAAGATTCTTTAAATTTTTATAGTAAAATCATGCGAAAAAAATAAAAAAAAAGGTTTTCATAACTATAATAAATTTTCTGGGTTAGGTCCGATTATGGTTGGTGTGTCAGCAAAGAACAAACAAATAATTGTTTATTGATGACCTAACCAAATTTGGTCAACAGAAAAAAAGTATATTACAAGGACTTTTAATATTTAATACACATGAAACATCTGGGAAAAATAAATACATATTACATAGTTCTACAGAATATATCAAACAAGTTGTCAAAATAAAAATTGTGTTCAACTTCCATAATATGGAAAATTATGACATTTGGCCCCTTTTAGCCCCTTTCAATAAAAAAAAGTCCATAAATAACTCATAAGAGATGAGCATTTTGCACACCAAACAAATGCATCAAAACTGGATGAAAAATAAGAAAGTTTAATATTGGAAAATGAACATTTTTGAAATATTTCATGTCAAAAAGGCCATTAACTCCTTCAAAAATGGTGCAAACAAACTGCCATTATGAAAGGTGAATCTTCATATGGGAATAAGCAAGCAAGTTTTGAGAAATTCCTATATAAAATGACAGAAGAGTTGTACAGACAAAGTTTTGTAACAGACAGATGGACAGGACAAAAACAATAGGTCTCCTCCAGAACAAGTGCCTTTGTACCAAACACATTTAGCATATGATATCTGATGGATTAAGATTTCTAAAGTATAAGTATTTAACAGTTATATTACCTGACAGGTATGTTACAAACATGTGACCTCTGATTACCTGTAAAGGTAATATACACCAGGTACATGATAATAAGATATTTAAAACCATATGGATCAGATTCATTAAGTATGCTTCCGATTTCTGTATTACGAACATGGAGTCATAAGTCTTGAGATTTTTTTTTATTGTTGAGTTACATATATATGTCTTATAATTACAAAGTTTTAACCCCTATCCCAGATTTAGGAATACTGAGCAACAAACCTCTGGTTTATGATTAGCTAGAAGATCAAAAGCCTTTTGATAACTTGTTACAGCCTTTTTTCCAAGGCCATTTAAATAAGCACCAGATCCATCTGCCATGTATCTCTCTATTTCTTTCTCATTCTTCTGTACGACTACAATCTTCTCTTTCTGAAAATGAAAACAAAAACAAATAATTTCTGATAAAAATCAATGAAATGGGTAGTTTTCTTTATCGACTCATAAATAACTTATTAAGATAAGCATTTCTGCAAAAACTGGATGAAAACGTTCAAATTTCGGAAATTGAACTTTTTAGCTGCTTTATTTCAAAAACTGTAAGAGAGAGAGGAAATCAGTCAATGTACTACCAGCTATCCACACAATCGATTCATAGTAAACAAAAACCATCAAAATTGGGTGAAAAATAAATTTACAATATAACTTCCAAATATTTCATTTTTCCAAATAAAACAGTTATATTTTGCAGTGAAAGAAACCACCGCTCGCCAACTTGCCAAAAGCGAGAAGAGAAAAATTTGGCGAGTACGTTTGTGTAAGAACTCGACAATCCGGCAACCGAACATCATGAGGCGAGTTCCGATTATTTTGCACTCACCCCTGTCAACCAACTTGAAAAAGTAGTTTCTCAGTCAATGATTCCGTAAAATTTTTGATTCAACAATAAAAGATGTGAAGAAATCCGTCAAAATTGTTGATAGGACTAGCGGTGCAATGTTTCACGTCCGCCATATAGATTTCTCTTATTGATAGAAAACGCTAAAAGATGGCATCCTATTCCGAACCGGGATCAAATAAAATTAATATATACCTCCCAAAGTTCAATGCAAACGATTCAGATTATCTTAAATACGGATTCTGTAGAGTAAAACTTGATGATATCAAATAAAATTGGGTTTGGGTGAACTTTATGTAAAAAGGTAAATGTTAAAAAATCGTAATTTTCGAGTCAGGGTCGGATTTTTCAGCTATTAATTTTGATGTTCTAAACAATTAAATACTGCTTATAATCGAGTTATTATGTTAATTGAAAAAGTAACTGATTTGTATGCAGAATGAATAAAGATGTTATAAATCTTTGTTATTATTTCTCATGTAAAATATTTGCATTAGATCATTGGCGAGTAGAAATATCTACCCACTGGCCAAACTTGGCAAGTGCAATTCTAATTTGGTGAGTACAATTTTAAAGCAAGTAGCCAAAATGGCGAGATAAGAGAAAAAAACGTTTCCCACACTGTTTTGTTAACAGACAATCAATAACCAACAAAGATAAAACATTTAGCAAACTAGAGGCTCAGCCCACTGAGCCTGTATCGCTCACCTGACAAGTTTCGGTTCATTTGGCCAAGCGGTTTCAGAGGAGAAGAATTTATAAAATCAGCCAATCAGAAACAAGTCACCTGTGGCGGCCATGTTTGTTAACGGATCGGGACGAAATGAGCAATCTTTACAGAGGACCTTCCATAGATGCTTCCTACCAAGTTTCGGTTCATTTCGCCAAGCGGTTTCAGAGGAGAAGATTTTAAAAAAATCAGCAATATCTGTATAGAGATAACTGCATTTTGAATACAGATATCTATATTTAAACAAGAGTTATCTTTCTTTTAACAGAAGAGAAGATTTTTTAGAAATCAACCAATCAGAAACAAGAATTGCCTGTGGCGGACATGTTTGTTAATGAATCGGGACGAAATGAGCAATCTTTATAGAGAACCTTCCAAGGATGCTCCCTACCACGTTTCAATTCATTTGGCCAAACGGTTACAGAGGAGAAGATTTTTAGAAATCTACCAATCAGAAACAAGAATTGCCTGTGGCGGCCATGTTTGTTAATGAATCGGGACGAAATGAGCAACATTTATAGAGGACCTTCCAAGGATGCTCCCTACCAAGTTTCGATTCATTTGGCCAAACGGTTTCAGAGGAGAAGATTTTTTTAGAAATCAACCAATCAGAAACAAGAATGGCCTGTGGCGGCCATGTTTGTTAACGGATCGGGACGAAATGAGCGATCTTTATAGAGGACCTGCCATAGATGCTTCCTACCAAGTTTCAGTTCATTTGGCCAAGCGGTTTCAGAGGAGAAGATATTTAAAAATCGGCCAATCAGAAACAAGAATTGCCTATGGTGGCCATGTTTGTTGATGGATTGGGACAAAATGAGAAATCTTTAGAGAGAGGACCTTCCATAGATGCTCCCTACCAAGTTTCGATTCATTTGGCCAAATGGTTTCAGAGGAGAAGATTTTTAGAAATCTACCAATCAGAAACAAGAATTGTCTGTGGCGGCCATGTTTGTTAATGAATCGGGACGAAATGAGCAATCTTTATAGAGGACCTTCCAAGGATGCTCCCTACCAAGTTTCGATTCATTTGGTCAAACGGTTTCAGAGGAGAAGATTTTTTTAGAAATCAACCAATCAGAAACAAGAATTGCCTGTGGCAGCCATGTTTGTTAACGGATCGGGACGAAATGAGCAATCTTTATAGAGGACCTTCCAAGGATGCTCCCTACCAAGTTTCGGTTCATTTGGCCAAGCGGTTTCAGAGGAGAAGATTTTTAAAAATCGGCCAATCAGAAACAAGAATTGCCTATGGCGGCCATGTTTGTTGATGGATTGGGACAAAATGAGCAATCTTTAGAGAGAGGACCTTCCATAGATGCTTCCTACCAAGTTTCACTTCATTTGGCTGAGGGGTTTCAGAGGAGAAGATTAAAATGTGAAAAGTTAATGGACGACGGACGCCAAGTGATGGCAAAAGCTCACATTGCCTTTGGCAAGGTGAGCTAAAAAGATCGTACCACTTTTTGCTCCATAGTTGTGTTGACTTGTGGCTGACTGACTGTTGGCTTGTCTGTAGTTTTACTGGATTGTCCCCCTTTCTTTGATTTCTATAATAAGATGAAACATGCTACTATTTTTACTCCATTCTTATATTTTACTGTTAATCTCAAAGAGAGCACAACTTCATTCTAATATGATATATACGTTAAACACCTCATCAAGTATAAATACAAATACAGCACTATAATATATGCATCTCCTTCTTCCAAAGGAAAAAGGGGAAGGAGGGGGAATTGCTGGGAATAATGCAACACACACATTATAGAAAAATATTACAATTTAAATACAATAAAGGGCAAAGCTGTGTGCAGAATGATATGACTACAACAAGTCTACAAAGGCTTCTTCCTACACTTGTCTTACTAAAACAAATTATTGTCCAGCAAAATTCATCAGTAGATAGAACTTGGTTGGAAAATAAAGGAAAGAATTCATTTATGAATTTAGAGAAGGAAAAAAATCATAACAAATATAGACACAGATCTATGTCTCTCCTGCAAATTCAAATTGCTTGTATGTTTTTATTCTCAGAAATTAAACTAAATCAAAGTATCATAAAGCTGAAATTAAGCTATGGTGACAAATGTATAAATATGTTCATGTACCTCCTCCACTAGCAATGTGTGCACCAAATATGGTGAAGCTAGGTTGTATGGCAATGGGAAAACTGACCTACTCACGAAAACTTGACAGAAATGTAACAAAGTCAGTACATGTGACACATATCTGCCTGACACAATTACAGCACTTTTCTAAGAAATAATAATTCTGAGCGTCTTCTGAAATATTTACTAAAGTTGCAATTCAAATATTTTGAAATCCAATTATTTCATGTCACAGCCTTTGTTCTTCTTGTTCCAGAATTGTACTGTCACTGATCTAGTCTGATAAAGTTTGCGTTATTTTGAGAAGTTTCTATTTACAAACTTATAACTACCAACCATTTCTGACAATTTAATCAACTGTATCAATAGGGGCTGTGATGTTCAATGTTCAGTCCTTTTAATTTTGTTTTTCCAACTAATTGGGTTGGAGACAAGCACCAAAGAAGTAGTGCACTTAGATCCTTTTAAGTTATTTTCCTAGAAGAGTTGATTTACTGACTGACCTTTCCTTGACCTTTGCTGGGGATCAACTTCTCTACTTCTGGGTCTTTACTTTGTTTCTTACTTAAATCAGCTGTTCTCTGTAAACAAAAAAATACATCAGTAAAGAAAATACTTTCATCCACAAGATAAAAATATATCAGACATTATAGTATTTTATGAAAGCTGCTGAAGTGTTTGTTTGTTTGTTTATGGTGTTTAACACCACATTCAACAATATTTTAGTTATATTCTGGTGGTCAGTTTTATTGTTGGGGGAAACCGGAGTACCCTGAGAAAAACCACTGACCTGCCGCAAGTCACAGAAAACTTTATTATATAATGTTGTATAGAGTATACTTCGCCACGAACGTGATATTTGTAGATGATATTAGGCATGCACAGTACTTGAAAAACTTCTTTATAGAGTGATACTCAAAACATCATATTACTTGGGTAGCCCTGTAATATTACTTAACCTTTAACCTTTCACTGTGACACAATTAAATATAGAACCAATAACATTGAGAATAATAATCAGAATAATGGCAACGTCAACCAGTGAAATGAGACAATATTGTCCTTGTCCTATTACATATTTCCCTCCCTTAATTGGACTTAACCTAACAATAGAAATTTGGTAAGAAACTAGAGGCTCCCAGGAGCCTGTATAGCTCACCTGGGTATAATAACAACATCAGTCAATAAAACTTGATAACTTCGGTAAAAAAAATTAACAATTGTAGCCTTCGTCATTTTTATAAATTTGATGAAAAAAGGGCAAGAACTCCAAGATGGGTAATCAGATTTACTTCAAAATTGCAGGTAAAAAAAAAAATTGATCGAAAGGTCGAACCGCCAGACACATTTTTGGAAGAGAACCATCCAATGACTATTTCATCAAAATTTTGTTCTTATTGAGCAAATGGTTTCAGACAAAAAGATTTTTATGGGAATTTCCCATAGGGTCCTATGTTAAATTAAGTTCGGCTGTGGCGGCCATCTTGGTCGGTGTTCTGAAATGCTGGACACAATTTTGGAAGAGGACCACCCAAGAATCATTTCAGCAAAGATTGGTTGAGATTGGCTCTGTAGTTTCAGAGAGGAAGATTTTTTTAATTTCATCCCCCCTTTTTTTCTAATTTGCATAATCGGTCAAACTCGGTAAAAGTTTTAAGTTCATAAAAAATCCCGTAATATATGTTAAAAAGCTCATCATTATGCTTATACAGTTCAAATTTGGGCACTTTCTGGCTTAAAATAGAGCAGTTTTGGCCATTTGAAGAAATTTCTATTTTTAGTAATGGTGGCCATCTTGGATACAGGACGGTGCTGACGGACACAATTTTGAAAGGGGACCACCTAAGGATCATTTCAGCAAAGTTTGGTTGAGATTGGCTCAGTAGTTTCAGAGGAGAAGATTTTTTTTTAATTCCATCCCCCCTTTTTTCTAATTTGCATAATCGGTCAAAATCGGCAAAAGTTCAAAGTTCATAAAAAAATCTCATAATATATGTTAAAAAGCTCATCATTATGCTTATACAGTTCAAATTTTGGCACTTTCTGGCTTAAAATAGAGCAGTTTTGGCCATTTGAAGAAATTTCTATTTTTAGTAATGATGGCCATCTTGGATACAGTACGGCGCTGACGGACACAATTTTGAAAGGGGACCACCTAAGGATCATTTCAGCAAAGTTTGGTTGAGATTGGCTCAATAGTTTCAGAGAAGATTTTTTTTTAATTTCATCCCCCCTTTTATCTAATTTGCATAATCGGTCAAAATCGGTAAAAGTTCAAAGTTCATAAAAAATCCCGTAATATATGTTAAAAAGCTCATCATTATGCTTATACAGTTCAAATTTTGGCACTTTCTGGCTTAAAATAGAGCAGTTTTGGCCATTTGAAGAAATTTCTATTTTTAGTAATGGTGGCCATCTTGGATACAGGACGGCGCTGACGGACACAATTTTGAAAGGGGACCACCTAAGGATCATTTCAGCAAAGTTTGGTTGAGATTGGCTCAGTAGTTTCAGAGGAGAAGATTTTTTTTTAATTTCATCCCCCCTTTTTTAATTTCATAATCGGTCAAACTCGGTAAAAGTTCAAAGTTCATAAAAAATCCTGTAATATATGTTAAAAAGCTCATCATTATGCTTATACAGTTCAAATTTGGGCACTTTCTGGCTTAAAATAGAGCAGTTTTGATCATTTGAAGAAATTTCTGTTTTTAGTAATGGCGGCCATCTTGGATACAGGACGGTGCTAACGGACACAATTTTGAAAGGGGACCACCTAAGGATCATTTCAGCAAAGTTTGGTTGAGATTGGTTCAGTAGTTTCAGAGGAGAAGATTTTTTTTTTATTTCATCCCCCCTTTTTTCTAATTTGCATAATCGGTCAAAATGGGTAATGGGATTTACTTCAAAATTGCAGGGTAGGTAGATCTTGATATGCTGCACATTTTTGCAATAAACTTAACATCTATCTCTAAATAGTTTTTGAAATATAAGACGAAAAGTATTAAAATGAAAAAAAAAAATTGATGAAAAAAGGGCAATAACTCCAAGATGGGTAATCAAATTTACTTCAAAATTGCAGGGTAGGTAGATCTTGACATGCTGAGCATGTTTGCAGTTTCAACTTACCATCTGTCTGTTATAGTTTTTGAAATAAAGGACGAAAAGTATTAAAATTTTGAAAATTTAATGAAAAAAGGGAAATAACTCCAAAATGAGTAATGGGATTTACTTCAAAATTGCAGGGTAGGTAGATCTTGATATGCCGCACATTTTTGCAATTTAAAGTTAACCTTTATCTCTTATAGTTTTTGAAATATAAGACGAAAAGCATTAAAATTTTACAAATTTGATGAAAAAAGGGCAATAACTCCAAGATGGGTAATCAGATTTACTTCAAAATTGCAGGGTAGGTAGATCTTGATGTGCTGATCATTTTTACCCCATGTCAGATTTTTGATATTACTAACGGTTTTTGAGTTATTACCAAAAACCTGCAATTTTACCATATGTTCTATTTTTAGTAACAGCGGCCATGTTGGTTGGTGCACGGCATCACCGGACACAATTTTGAAACTAGATACCCTAGTAATGATTCAGAATAAGTTTGGTTTCCATTGGTCTAGTACTTTCAGAGGAGAAGATTTTTGAAAAAGTTTACGACGTACGACGGATGACGGACGCCAAGTGATGAGAATAGCTCACATGACCCTTTGGGTCAGGTGAGCTAAAAATAAAGGTTTGAATACTATGGATAACTAGAGAAAGTTGATCTGGTGATCACAGATACCCCCGCATTCCAAATTTTCATCCAGAAACCTTTAAAGTCCCTATCTTCAAAGAGAAAAAGGGCCATAATTAATGAACGGTATTTGTCAATTTCACCATAATCGAACTTAATCTGTATTTTATGGTACATCGCATTGTGTTAATGTTTGAAAAGATTTGGTTGAGTCATACATATCATCCGGAAACCTAGAAAGTCCCTATTCTCTAAGAGAAAAAGGGCCATAACTTATGAACTGTACATGTGAAATACACCATAATCAAACTTAACCTGTATTTCATGGTATACA
The DNA here is from genome assembly GCA_963680875.1 of Bathymodiolus brooksi. Taxonomy (NCBI): domain Eukaryota; kingdom Metazoa; phylum Mollusca; class Bivalvia; order Mytilida; family Modiolidae; genus Bathymodiolus; species Bathymodiolus brooksi. Next base: position 80,129,523 of record OY804578.1, on the reverse strand, counting down.
TCATTGTGTTAAAGTTTGAAAAGATTTGGTTGAGCGGTTCATTAAATATCATTCGGAAACCTAAAAAGTCCCTATTTTCTAAGAGAAAAAGGGCCATAACTCAGGAACGGTAAATGTGAAATACACTGTAATCGAACTTAACCTGTATTTAATGGTCCACATCATTGTGTTACAGTTTGAACAGATTTGATTGAGCCATACTTTAAATATCATCCGGAAACCTAAAAAGTCCCTATTTTCTAAGAGAAAAAGGGCCATGCCATAACTCAGGAACAGTATATGTGAAATACACCATAATCAAACTTAACCTGTATTTAATGGTCCGCAGCACTGTGTTATTAGTTTGAAAAGATTTGGTTGAGCCATACTTTAAATATCATCCGGAAACCTAAAAAGTCCCTATTTTCTAAGAGAAAAAGGGCCATAACTCAGGAATGGTAAATGTGAAATACACCGTAATCGAACTTAAAGGAGAACGAAACCAACTTTTGATTTGTGGTTTTACAGAATCTAGAACGTTTATATCTTATTAATTTTAAATTTCCCGCAAAACATGCAGGCTGCCATTTTTCCCTTATCAGTGACCTCACTCCATCCATTCCCATTTACCTGTTCAACTGTATCAAAACAATAGTATTATTTTTGGAATTCCGTAATGGATAGAAATTCTAATGAAATGGGGTTAGTTGCATATAATTTTGAACCTGAATATTCAGAAGAAGAAATGACGTAGTCAACAACATTCAATCGCTGATGCTTCATCAGCTTTCAATGTTTAATTGTGTGTCCTCACGTGTACCAATCGCAATGCAATATTTGTCAAGATTTTCGATTTTCGTAAAAACAAATTATCTATTCAACTGAAGGAACTATTGAAATTAATCATTACCACACACATTTTCTTCAGATAAAGTCTTCTCCAATTAATTTTATAACGAGTATAAATGGCATTACTGGCCACCCTCCCTTTTTTTGTCAAGTTTTTTATGTGGTGAATATTAGTAGAAATTAAATATAAGCTTAAGCAAGTAGCTTTACCAATTTATAAATTTATAAATGACGTGAAACATATTAAGGGTTTCTATTTTTGTTTTTATTCTGAAGTTTATTCAACATTTGTAACGTATTATTTGTCCATCAGCTATTCACTTGTTAACCTGAATAGATGGAGTGTCGTCATACAATCCAGGTACAATTTACTTTATGTGGTCTTCAATACTAGAGAGTTCCACAAGATGTCTAATCCCATTATAAGGTGGGAAATTCAAAATTCGTTTTTTTAATCCCCTTATACTTTTTAAGGAGATGAAATATTATCTTTGTTTGATATGAACATTACCTGAAAACAACTATACTTTTGATTTTTAATTAAATATCTGGATGGTTTCGTTCTCCATTAACCTGTATTTAATGGTCCACAGCATTGTGCTAAAGTTTGAAAAGATTTGGTTGAGCCATACATTTTTTGTACTTTAAATATCATCCAGAAACCTAAAAAGTTCCTATTTTCTAAGAGAAAAAGGGCCATAACTCATGAACGGTAAATGTGAAATACATCGTAATCGAACTTAACCTGTATTTTATGGTACACAGCAATGTGTGAAAGTTTGAAAAGATTTGGTTGAGCGGTACTTTAATTATTATCCGGAAACCAAAAGTGTGACGGACGGACGAACGGACACGAGGATCCCTATATACCCCCGACTCTCGTCGAGCGGGGGTATAAAAATATCTTCGTCATAGCTGTATGCTTATATGATAGAGACATCCTCCATAAAAGAATTTGAAATTTAAAGAGGCAAATCTTGAATTTTAAATACATATATCTTGTATTCAAGCAATTAAAATAATTTTAAAACGACAATTTTCTACTTTTATATTAGTAAATCAGATATATTTCCAGTACAAAAAAAAACTGGGCTTCTTGAAAGTTCGGTTTCTTCAAAGTTGGAACAGTTCTTTTATTTTTCTCAGGAGGACATCCATTTGTTGAGTATGTGTTAATTAGTGCCAGTATGTCTCTTAATTATATCACTCAAGGTATTGCAAATTCTTGAAAAATACACAAAATCCACCTTTTATACTTTTAGACTAAACTTGATAATCAGTTTAGATGGATTTTCATTGAGAAAAGTTTCACAATATATATATTTCATAAACACAAAACCAGGAGAACTTACAGAAATAGTACTGACCTTTTTAGGTTCCTTGTGAGATACTGTAGTGTCCTACAAAAAATAAATATATAAATATATTTTAACTAGAGGCTCAGTGGGCTGAGCCTGTGTCGCTCACCTTTCATTCTGCTTTGAGGAAACTTAATACTGAACTTTCCATAGGTGCTTCCCACCAAATTTCGGTTCATTTTGGCAAAGCAGTTTCAGAGAAGATTTTTAGAAATCGACCAATCTAAAACAAGAATTGCCTGTGGCAGCCATGTTTGCTAATGGATCAAAACGAAATGAGCAATCTCTATAAGAGGACCTTCCATAGATGCTTTTTACCAAGTTTCATATCATTTGGCCAAGCGGCTTCAGAGGAAAAGCTGTTTTAGAAATCGACCAATAAGAAACAAAAATTGCCTATGACAGCCATGTTTGTTAATGGATCAAAACGGAATGAGCAATTCCCATAGAGAACCTTCCATAGATGCTTCCTACCACGTTTCAGTCCATTTGGCCAAACTGTTTCAGAGTAGAAGATTTTTAGAAATCGACCAATCAGAAACAAGAATTGCCTGTGGCGGCCATGTTTGTTAATGGATCGGGACGAAATGAGCAATCTTTATAGAGGATCGCCCATAGATGCTTCCTACCAAGTTTCGGTTCACTTGGCCAAGCGGTTTCAGAGGAGAAGAATTTTAAAAATCAGCCAATCAGAAACAAGAGTTGCCTGGGCAGCCATGTTTGTTAACGGATCGGGACAAAATGAGCAATCTTTACAGAGGACCTTCCATAGATGCTTCCTACCAAGTTTCGGTTCATTTGGCCAGGCGGTTTCAGAGGAGAAGAATTTTTAAAATCAGCCAATCAGAAAGAAGAGTCGCCTGTGGCGGCCATGTTTGTTAACGGATCGGGACGAAATGAGCGATCTTTATAGAGGACCTTCCATAGATGCTTCCTACCAAGTTTCAGTTCATATGGCTGAGTGAGGGGTTTCCGAGGAGAAGATTAAAATGTGAAAAGTTAACGGACGACAGACGACGGACGCCAAGTGATGGCAAAATTAATAATTAATGATTTCCTATATTTTTTGCTTTAAAACAAAAGAAATATTTAGAAAATAAGATTGAGCAACAAGAACCTCACTAAGAACAAGAGGTAAACTCAGGTGCTCCGAAAAGGAAAGTAGTTCCTGCTCCACTAGTGGCACCTGTTGTACTACTCAGACTAAAATTCAAGTGATATGAATTTTTTCCCATTGCAGCCTTATTTAAACAGTTATTGAACAGAAACCAGAGAAATTTGGATTTATGAACAAATCTATGGGCATAACTCCAGAGCAGAAAAATATTGAAGTCCAAAATCTAACTTGGTCTGCCTTGTGTAAAAAATGTCATATGCAGTCTTCGAAATTAGGCGGTAGTCCAAAGCCCGTGGCGTGTAAAATTGTACACGGGCGTATAAAATGAGTAGTTCCACAAGTCCGACGGGCATGTGAAAAAAAAGTCATATAGTTTCAAAAGTTGGTTTCATAAGATATTGTGTGTAGATATTTAGTTTATTGTTCTCCGTTTTCAGTTGCTGCCGAGTCAATGCAAAAAATGGGTAGGCAAACAAGTCCTTTTAAGAATTTCCGATATTCGAAATAGATTTTGGTGTGTCTGTTTTGCTTTCGAGACGTTTCGTCCACACTCCGGTTCGGCCATAGTATGTTTCGTCCACAAACCATTTCGGCCATAGTTTATATTTAATAAGTATGGATGAAGAATGAGTGTCGTAGTCTGTCACGTATGTATTATTAGGGGATTTTTTTTAATTGATCATGGTAATAGTACACATCACAGTGATACATATACGCATTACATATTGGGGTCGAGATGACTGACCATTTATTTACCGTTTGTTATTTTCGTAAGTATGGATGAAAAAACCGAGTGTCGTTGTCTGTACTTTTTAGTATCGATTCTTAGGGGAATTATTTTTATAGTAATCGTGGTAATTACACATACGCATATCATATTGGCATCTAGAAGGCGTTTTAAAATGCATATTATATTTTTATAATATCAAATGTATCAAAGGTCAATATTTATAAAAAAAAAAAAAAAACATTATATCAAATTAAAGCCTTTAATCTCTTCTTTATTATGGAATTTACATCATGAAAATATCTCATTCCGTTCAAAAGTTATAATACTGAAAAATACCTGTCCCGGTTTTAAACCCTCCCGTTTATAATACATTGTAGTTATAAAATTGATCATTTTGATTACACTTGTGACAAATTTATGAATATTTGAATTTTTTTATGCAGGAGATAGTCTGATCAAAGAATAAATAATTGCTAATTATCATCAAGGACGTATATAGAATCCTTGTTATCATGAAGTTATGAACATAATTACATTTTATTGTCTTACAATTAACAAGTCGATCTACAATATCTAGTTTATATTGATCATTAATCATAAAATGGTTTAATAAATTAATATTCCAAAATTTCATGATTAATATAAAAAAAATTATTATATACAAATAGAAATAAGTTTATTAACCAAATCAGGGTCCCATTATTCTTCTTTTCTCAATCGTCAGATCTGCAAATCGCCGCGATTGGGAAAAGAAGAACAGTGATAATATTTGCTAAATTATGTCGTTTTAAATATATTTTTTGTGTAATAAAGTACAGAAAATGATGATTAATTCCAGGTTGTCATATAGGTAACACTCAAAACTAAGTAAATCGTAGATTATGACTTCTTTTCTTCATGCCGATCTGCAACTGAATGGCAGCGATTGGGAAAAGAAGAACAATGATAATACATGTATTTGTTAAATAATTTTTTTTTAAAATAAAGTACTGAAAATGGTTATTAAATCTAGATTTATAAGACTTAAAACTATGTAAAACGTAGATTTTGGTTTCTTCTCTTCATGTGGACCTGCATATCGCCTCGATTGGAAAAGAAGAATAGTGATAATATTTGCTAAACTATATCGTTTTTCTCAATTTTTTATTTATTTTTGTATTCAATATGATTATTAATGCATAATATTGTTAAAAATAACACATAAAACAACATAAACAAAACCAAGGCCGAAACGTCTTTGTAAACTGGTACTATGGCCGAAACGTCTTTGTAAACTGGTACTATGGCCGAAACGACTATGGACGAAACGTCCTGTACCCTCTGTTTTTCGCAATTTGATTAGTTGATATTTTTACCATCATGTAGGTTTTAAAAAAGGACGAGAAGCAGGGCTCACGTTAGAAGGCGAAGTAGTTGCCTTGTGAAGGTTGACTTCGATTTCTCGTTGGTCAAAAGTGAAGTCCAAGTAGCCTTGTAATTGTCACCCTATGTTGCCCGCGTATTTTTGCCACGTGCCATTTATGAAAATATCGACATCGTGTTTATGAAATCCTATGGTATTCATTAAGTATTTTGAAAGTGACTTTCTTGAAAAGTAATCCATTTCGGCTTAAAGAAACTTTAATTTCGTTCAATATCAAATAAAAATGGTACCACGAGAAAGGGGGCGCAATCAGATACTGTCTACGGGAAATGTTGATCGAAGCTACTTTTAACCAAGCAAACTTTTGATTTATTTTTTTCCTCAATCCTGTGACATAAAGTCTGAGTTCTCATATATGTTCATATTTGAGAAGGTTGGTTATTCAAAATTCGTTGAAATGCACGGAGACACTTCAGATTTTTTTCGATCCGCTTCCAAATCCGATCGGTATTTTTTATTAATTGCGATCTATTTATAGAACTGTTGCTGACAGACCTGTGTCTACGTTAATACCTCTGCAGTTCGAAAATAGACTGAACTACAGTAGTTTTGTTCCATTGTTGCACTCTGATTTGAGATCTGACAATTAATAATTACAATCTTTACTTGCTTCAGTTTATGACTGTCAGTGTCAATATACATTCGTGCAATATTTTCATTCCCTAGATATCTATATATAGTTGGACCGTTGAGCAAATTGGCATAAATATATTTCTTCTGCTGAAGGCTACACAAATATGACTTTTTGCATTTTGTGTGGTATTAATTCAAAGCATAGTGATATTTAAAAAACCAGAGGCTCTCAAGAGCCTGTATCGTTCACCTGGTTATAAAAAAAACCAATTGGTCCTATGTAAAAACTATGTCCTGCAGTAGTAGTCATCTTGGAATTATGATCAACATAAAAAACACAAAGTTTGTAAAGGACCTTCCAATGATTGATGCATAGTTTAGGTTCAATCAGTGCAATAGCTTCAGAGAAGAAGATATTTCTGTATTTTCCCGATATGGTCCGTGTTAATACTATGACCTGTGGTGGCAGCCATCTTGGATTTCCGATCGGCATAAAATACAGAGGACCTTCCAATGATCATTCCTGGGCAGTTTGGTTTCAGAGAAGAAGCGTTTTGAAACATTTTCCCCATAGGGTCCAATGTTAAACAAGTCCTGCCGTAGCCACCATTTTGAATTTCATATCAGAACAAAAAACGTAAAGTTTGTAGAGGACCATCCAATGAACATTCATGTACAGTTTGGCTTTAATCATATTTGTAGTTTCTGAGAAGAAGGCATTTGAACATTTTCCCATAGGGTCCAATGCTAATCTATGTCCTGCGGTGGTGGCCATCTTGGACATTCGATCGGCATAAAAAACACACACCTTATAGAGGACCTTCCAATGATCATTCCTGGGCAGTTTGGTTTCAATTATCCAAGTGGTTTCAGAGAAGAAGCGTTTTGAAACATTTTTCACATAGGGTCCAATGTTAAACTAAGTCCTGCCGTAGCCGCCATTTTGAATTTCATATCGGAACAAAAAACGTGAAGTTTGTAGAGGACCATCCAATGAACATTCATGTACAGTTTGGCTTTAATAATATTTGTAGTTTCTGAGAAGAAGGCATTTGAACATTTTCCCATAGGGTCCAATGTTAATCTATGTATTGCGGTGGCGGCCATCTTGGATTTCCGATCGACATAAAAAACAGAAAATTTGTAGAGGACCTTCCAATGATCATTCCTGGGCAGTTTGGTTTCAACTGTCCTAGTGGTTTCAGAGAAGAAGCGTTTTGAAACATTTTTCCCATAGGGTCCAATGTTAAACTAAGTCCTGCTGTAGCCGCCATTTTGAATTTCATATCGGAACAAAAAATGTAAAGTTGTAGAGGACCATCCAATGAACATTCATGTACAGTTTGGCTTTAATAATATTTGTAGTTTCTGAGAAGAAGGCATTTGAACATTTTCCCATAGGGTCCAATGTTAATCTATGTATTGCGGTGGTGGCCATCTTGGATTTCCGATCGACATAAAAAACATAAATTTTGTACAGGACCTTCCAATGATCATTCCTGGGCAGTTTGGTTTCAACTGTCCTAGTGGTTTCAGAGAAGAAGGGTTTTGAAACATTGTCCCCATAGGGTCCAATGTTAAACTAAGTCCTGCCGTAGCCGCCATTTTGAATTTCATATCGGAACAAAAAACGTAAAGTTTGTAGAGGACCATCCAATGAACATTCATGTACAGTTTGGCTTTAATAATATTTGTAGTTTCTGAGAAGAAGGCATTTGAACATTTTCCCATAGGGTCCAATGTTAATCTATGTATTGCGGTGGCGGCCATCTTGGATTTCCGATCGACTTAAAAAACATAAACTTTGTAGAGGACCTTCCAATGATCATTCCTGGGCAGTTTGGTTTCAATTGTCCTAGTGGTTTCAGAGAAGAAGCGTTTTGAAACATTTTTCCCATAGGGTCCAATGTTAAACTAAGTCCTGCCGTAGTCGCGATTTTGAATTTCATACCGGAACAAAAAACATAAAGTTTGTAGAGGACCATCTAATGAACATTCATGTACAGTTTGGCTTTAATCATATTTGTAGTTTCTGAGAAGAAGGCATTTGAATATTTTCCCATAGGGTCCAATGTTAATCTATGTCCTGCGGTGGCAGCCATCTTGAATTTTCGATCGGCATAAAAAAAACATAAACTTTGTAGAGGACCTTCCAATGACTATTCCTGGGCAGTTTGGTTTCAATTGTCCAAGTGGTTTCAGAGAAGAAGCGTTTTGAAACATTTTTCACATAGGGTCCAATGTTAAACTAAGTCCTGCCGTAGCCGCCATTTTGAATTTCATACCGGAACAAAAAACGTAAAGTTTGTAGAGGACCATCCAATGAACATTCATGTACAGTTTGGCTTTAATCATATTTGTAGTTTCTGAGAAGAAGGCATTTGAACATTTTCCCATAGGGTCCAATGTTAATCTATGTATTGCGGTGGCGGCCATCTTGGATTTCCGATCGGCATAAAAAACATAAAATTTGTAGAGGACCTTCCAATGATCATTCCTGGGCAGTTTGGTTTCAACTGTCCTAGTGGTTTCAGAGAAGAAGCGTTTTGAAACATTTTCCCAATAGGGTCCAATGTTAAACTAAGTCCTGCCGTAGCCGCCATTTTGAATTTCATATCGGAACAAAAAACGTAAAGTTTGTAGAGGACCATCCAATGAACATTCATGTACAATTTGGCTTTAATAATATTTGTAGTTTCTGAGAAGAAGGCATTTGAACATTTTCCCATAGGGTCCAATGTTAATCTATGTATTGAGGTGGTGGCCATCTTGGATTTCCGATCGACATAAAAAACATATACTTTGTAGAGGACCTTCCAATGATCATTCCTGGGGAGTTTGGTTTCAATTGTCCAAGTGGTTTCAGAGAAGAAGCGTTTTGAAACATTTTTCCCATAGGGTCCAATGTTAAACTAAGTCCTGCCGTAGCTGCCATTTTGAATTTCATACCGGAACAAAAAACATAAAGTTTGTACAGGACCATCCAATGAACATTCATGTACAGTTTGGCTTTAATCATATTGGTAGTTTCTGAGAAGAAGGCATTTGAACATTTTCCCATAGGGTCCAATGTTAATCTATGTCCTGAGGTGGCGGCCATCTTGAATTTTCGATCGGCATAAAAAAAACATTAACTTTGTAGAGGACCTTCCAATGACTATTCCTGGGCAGTTTGGTTTCAATTGTCCTAGTGGTTTCAGAGAAGAAGCGTTTTGAAACATTTTTCCCATAGGGTCCAATGTTAAACTAAGTCCTGCCGTAGCCGCCATTTTGAATTTCATATCGGAACAAAAAACGTAAAGTTTGTAGAGGACCATCCAACGGACATTCATGTACAGTTTGGCTTTAATAATATTTGTAGTTTCTGAGAAGAAGGCATTTAAACATTTTCCCATAGGGTCCAATGTTAATCTATGTATTGCGGTGGTGGCCATCTTGGATTTCCGATCGACATAAAAAACATAAAATTTGTAGAGGACCTTCCAATGATCATTCCTGGGGAGTTTGGTTTCAATTGTCCAAGTGGTTTCAGAGAAGAAGCGTTTTGAAACATTTTTCACATAGGGTCCAATGTTAAAATAAGTCCTGCCGTAGCCGCCATTTTGAATTTCATACCGGAACAAAAAACGTAAAGTTTGTACAGGACCATCCAATGAACATTCATGTACAGTTTGGCTTTAATAATATTTGTAGTTTCTGAGAAGAAGGCATTTGAAAATTTTCCCATAGGGTCCAATGTTAATCTATGTCCTGCGGTGGCGGCCATCTTGAATTTTCGATCGGCATAAAAAAAACATAAACTTTGTAGAGGACCTTCCAATGACTATTCCTGGGCAGTTTGGTTTCAATTGTCCAAGTGGTTTCAGAGAAGAAGCGTTTTGAAACACTTTTCCCATAGGGTCCAATGTTAAACTAAGTCCTGCCGTAGCCGCCATTTTGAATTTCATATCGGAACAAAAAATGTAAAGTTTGTAGAGGACCATCCAATGAACATTCATGTACAGTTTGGCTTTAATCATATTTGTAGTTTCTGAGAAGAAGGCATTTGAACATTTTCCCATAGGGTCCAATGTTAATCTATGTATTGCGGTGGCGGCCATCTTGGATTTCCGATCGACATAAAAAACATAAAATTTGTAGAGGACCTTCCAATGATCATTCCTGGGCAGTTGGTTTCAATTGTCCAAGTGGTTTCAGAGAAGAAGCATTTTGAAACATTTTTCCCATAGGGTCCAATGTTAAACTAAGTCCTGCCGTAGCCGCCATTTTGAATTTCATACCGGAACAAAAAACGTAAAGTTTGTAGAGGACCATCCAATGAACATTCATGTACAGTTTGGCTTTAATAATATTTGTAGTTTCTGAGAAGAAGGCATTTGAACATTTTCCCATAGGGTCCAATGTTAATCTATGTATTGCGGTGGTGGCCATCTTGGATTTCCGATCGACATAAAAAACATAAAATTTGTAGAGGACCTTCCAATGATCATTCCTGGGCAGTTTGGTTTCAATTGTCCTAGTGGTTTCAGAGAAGAAGTGTTTTGAAATATTTTCCCCATAGGGTCCAATGTTAAACTAAGTCCTGCTGTAGCCGCCATTTTGAATTTCATATCGGAACAAAAAACGTAAAGTTTGTAGAGGACCATCCAATGAACATTCATGTACAGTTTGGCTTTAATAATATTTGTAGTTTCTGAGAAGAAGGCATTTGAACATTTTCCCATAGGGTCCAATGTTAATCTATGTATTGCGGTGGTGGCCATCTTGGATTTCCGATCGACATAAAAAACATAAAATTTGTAGAGGACCTTCCAATGATCATTCCTGGGCAGTTTGGTTTCAATTGTCCAAGTGGTTTCAGAGAAGAAGCGTTTTGAAACATTTTTCCCATAGGGTCCAATGTTAAACTAAGTCCTGCCGTAGCCGCCATTTTGAATTTCATATCGGAACAAAAAACGTAAAGTTTGTAGAGGACCATCCAATGAACATTCATGTACAGTTTGGCTTTAATAATATTTGTAGTTTCTGAGAAGAAGGCATTTGAACATTTTCCCATAGGGTCCAATGTTAATATATGTATTGCGGTGGTGGCCATCTTGGATTTCCGATCGGCATAAAAAACATAAATTTTGTAGAGGACCTTCCAATGATCATTCCTGGGCAGTTTGGTTTCAATTGTCCAAG